>CM056200.1:58652391-61152391 GCA_029692085.1 Gymnothorax javanicus
TGGATGCAGAAGGAAAATGCAATGAGCTACATGGAGGCCCAGTACCTAACTGGCGGGCTGGTAGACCCCAGGAAGACTGGGCGCCTCAGCATTACTGATGCAGCAAACTCAAAGATCATCGATAGCACCATGGTGCGAGAGCTCCAGGATGAATCGAACTATGCCAAGGAGATCATTGACCCCATTACAAAAGAGAAGATCAACTACAAGCAGGCTATAGCTCGCTGTGAGAGGGATCCGATCTCAGGCCTGCTACTGCTTCCAGCTGCCTCCACAGAACCTTCATACCGATCATCGCGCTATAGCAACTACTAGACTTGTTTACTGCCTGACAAAAAAGGTACTATAGCCCCAGTATACAGTTTCCAGAGATAAAATTAACAGGGACAATTCAACATATCCATAAGCTGCCATCACAGCAAGATCAGAAAAATAATCATGGTGTACCATCTCAGGAAGTCTATGAATCCTGTGGCGCTCATTTTTGGCTCATAAAATTGCTGCCAAGATACTTGTGCTTGTTTACTTTCTTGTTTGTCATGGGATCCTCAAGTTTTTTATATATAAAACTTATTTAAAATGCATAAAATTCATTTTTCCTGCAGAATGCATCTTCAGAAAAAAAATTCTGATTCAATACTTCTTCACAATATGCGAATTGGGTTAATGGGCTTTCATGCAATCTGCATTAATCCTTTACAAAGGTTATTAGTCTACTTTCCAATGCTTCCCCATGTGATGACAGATATATTACATCTAACAGCTGATTATACCATTTTCTTGACAGTTTATCTTGTTTATTATTGTACCCAAAATATTTGAATAAAATTCATTCAACATTACTGACATTGATTTTTTTATTCGATAATGTTGCACTCACAAGCTTACTACTTGAGCCAATGTACAGATATACAGCGCTGTGAAAAAGTATTTGCCCCTTCCTGATTTCTACTATTTTTGCCTACTTGTCATTTGTAAATGTTTCAGATCATCCAACTAATTTTAATATAAGACAATGTGAGTTAACACAAAATGCAGCTTTTAAAAGATCACTTTATTTATTGTGAGTAAAGAGTTATTCAAAACCAATATCACCTGTGTGAAAAAAAAGTAATTGCCCTCTTATCCGAGTAACTGGTAGTGCCACCCTTGGAGGCAACAACTTCAAAGAGAATCTTCTACATTGCTGTGGAGGAATTTTGGCCCACTATTCTTTCTAAAATTGAACTAACTCAGCCACGGGGTATTTAAGAATGAACTGCCTGATTAGTCTTGCTACAGCATCTCAATGGGATTCAAAACAGACTTTGACTAAGCCACTCCAAAACCTTAATTTTGTTTCTTTTGAGCCATTCAGAGGTGAACTTGATCATGTGGTTTGGATCATTGTCCGGATGCAAAAAAAACAACTACACTTGAACTTTAGCTCACAAATTGATGGCTGGACATTCAGGATTTTCTAGTAGGGAGCAGTATTCATGGGTCCATCAATTATAGCAATTTGCCCCAGTGCTGAAGCAGCAAAGCAGCCCCAGACCATCACACTGCCCCCACCATGTTCGACTGTTGGTAATATGCTCTTATTGTGGAATGCTGTGTTGCCTTATGCCAGACGTATTGGTACCCCCGTGTCTTACAAAAATATCCACATCTGACTTCTTCTCAGTTCACAGTATATTATCCCAAATGTCTTGGGATCATCAAAATGTTTTCCAAGGCAAATGTGAGATGAGCCTTTGTGTTTTTTGGACAGCAATGGTTTTTGCCTTGCAGCGCTCCCATGGATGCCATTTTTGCCCAGTCTCCTTCTTATTGTGGATCTAAGAACACTGATCTTAATTGAGGCAAATGAGTCCTGCAGTCCTTTGGATGTTACTCTGGGTTCTTTTGTGACCTCCTAGATGAGTCATAAATGCGCTTTGAAGGAATTTTGGTGGACAGGCTGCTCCTGGGAAGGTTTGCCTCAGTTTAAAGTTTATTCCATTTGTAAACACAGTAGTGTGCAGTGATGATTACACACCGCCACTTTTGTTTAAAAGGAGTCCTAATGCATTACTTCTCTATAATTTTGATGAAAATGTACAACCCCAATTCCGAAATAGTTGGGATGAAGCGTATATTGTGAATAAAATCAAAATGCAATGACTTTCAGATCACATGAGCCAATATGTTATTTACAATAGAGCATAGATAACATTTCAAATGTTGAAACTGAGACATTTTACATTTTTATCCACAAAATGAGCTTATTTCAAATTTTCTGGCTGTTACAGGTCTCAAAAAAGTTGGGACACAGGCAAAAAAAGGGCTGAAAAAGCAATTAATATATATGAGAATCAGCTGAAAGAACATTTAGCAAGTAATTACATTAACTGGCATCAGGTGTGTAACATGATTGGCTATAAAAGGGATGTCTTAGAGAGGCTGAGCCTCTCAGAAGTAAAGATGGCCAGAGGCTCTCCAATCTGTGAAGGCTTGCATAAAAAAAACTGTGGAATACTTTAAAAACAATGTTCCTCAACGTCAAATTGCAAAGGCTTTGAAGGTCTCATCATCGACAGTGCATAACATCATTAGAAGATTCAGAGAAACTGGAAAAATCTCTGTGCGTAAGGGACAAGGCCGAAGACCTTTACTGGATGCCTGTGATTGTTGGGCCCTCAGATGCTACTGCATCACTTACCGGCATGATTCTGTCATTGACATTACTAAATGGGCCCAGGAATACTTCAAGAAACCACTGTCTGTAAACACAGTCCGCCGTGCCATCCACAGATGCCACCTAAAACTACATCATGCAAAAAGGAAGCCATTGTTGAGCATGATCCAGAACCACTGCCGTGTTCTGTGGACCAAGGCTCATTTAAAATGGACTGTAGTGAAGTGGCAAAGTGTCCTGTGGTCAGACGAGTCCAAATTTGACATTCTTGTTGGAAATCACGGGCGTCGTGTCCTCCGGGCTAAAGAGGAGAAAGACCACCCCTTTTGTTATCAGCATTCAGTTCAAAAGCCAGCATCTCTGATGGTATGGGGATGCATTAGTGCATATGGTGTGGTACACTTGCATGTTTTAAAAAGCACCATGAATTCTGAAAGGTATATAAAGGTTTTAGAGCAACATATGCTCCCCTCCAGACGACATCTATTCCAGGGAAGGCCTTGTGTATTTTAGCAGGACAATGCAAAACCACATACTGCAGCTATTATAACAGCATGGCTTCATAGTAGAAGAGTCCATGTGTGGCACTGACCTGCCTGCAGTCCCGATCTTTCACCGATTGAGAACATTTGGCGCATAATTAAACGAAAAGTCCGTCAAAGGAGACAGAAAACTGTCCAGCAGCTGGACGCAAGTATAAAAACAAAGCGTGGGATCAAATTACAATGGCTAAACTCAAGAAACTTGTCTCCTCAATGCCCAGACGCCTCCACTTTGTGTTAAAAAGAAGAGGGATGCTACACCGTGGTAAATAGGCCCCCGTCCCAATGTTTCTGAGACCTGTAGCAGCCATTAAATTTGAAATGAACTCTTTTTAGGGATAAAATTGTAAAATTTCTCAAGTTTCAACATTTGCTATGTTATCTCTGTTCTACTGTGAATAAAATACCGGCTGGTGTGATTTGAAAGTCATTGCATTTTGATTTTATTCACAATTTACACTTTGTCCCAACTATTTCGGAATTGGGGTTGTATAAAAAAAATACATTTGCAGGCAATGAGAACGAAAAAATCATTCCCACTGTTATATAGAGGTAAAAATAAGGGTAATAAACCATAAACTGAAAACATCAATTTTTTTTTTATTATAAATTTGGCATCTCCAATCCCACCCGAATCTGGAATGCCCAATTGGTGAACTATGTACAAAGCTTGCTCATATGCGACCCCTTGCTGCCAACTCAGGAGAGCGAAGACAGTTCACGGCTCTCCTCCGAAGCACGTGCCTGTCAGCCACTGCTTCTTATCCACTCATTGGTTGAATCTTCGCAAGTTCAGAACGAGGGCGGAGGATACCCGGACATGAACAGACTTAGAATCTTCCTGACGAGCGCCCGTCCGGCCAACAGGAGGCGCTTGAGCAACAAACAAAGCTATGTATTTATATCCCTTTCCCGGCAGTCCCTTCCCAATTTGAAACCCTGTAGCGCGATGGCCAATTGTGCGCTACTCTGAAAAAACTGCCGACCACTGCCGGTTGGTACAACCGGGGCTCGAACCCGCGACGTGAGAGTCACTTCTGCCCTGCAACGCAGTGCCTTAGCCGAGTGAACTATCCGGCAGCCCGCAAAAAAATTGAAAACATCAATTTTTATAGCAATTGAACGGTGTAGCATTTTTTTTTACTCTTGTATAGCCTGAATGCATGTTTAAAGGCTCATTTCATGATAATTGATGCAAAAAAATTGGTTTAAGCTGGTTTCAGACAACATTATTCTGCAAAATTACCTCTGATGGTCAGTTGTTCCAGTATATAAGGTCACATGAACTTCAAGCAGTGTCACAGTGTTAAACATAATGGCACAATGAAAGGAGCTCTCCGAGTTCATTCGTGGCCGCATTGTTTAACATCATACATGATGTTAAAAATGTTAAATGCTGCCATGGCACTGTAAGAAACACCATCAAGTGTTTCAGAGAGACTCATTTGCTGAAAACTACTGGCAATAGAGGTGCAAAACAGAAGTTAAGTGCCTCTGATGTTCGTTATCTGTGTATGACAAGTTAAAAAAAAAAAATCGTTGATAGCACGAGGACTCCATGGTTATATTAATACCACTGGAAGTGAAGAGATTAAAGCATCAAGATCTACTATTTCCAGACGCCTGCATAAAAATGCTGATTAATTGTGTTGCTGCCTACAGCTGGCAACATCAAAAAAAAAAAACAAAAAACTTGAGTTTGTCAAGAAATTCAAGGATTGGACACCAATGGACTGGGAACAAGTCCTTTAGACCAATGAATCAAAATGAAAAATTTTCTCACCTAAACGCAAAATTTATGAGCGTCGTAGAGTTTGAGAAAGTTTCAAAAATGACTGTTTAACCCCTTCAGTAAAATATGGAGGAGGTGATATTATAGTTTGGGCTTCAGGCTGCTCAAAAGAAGCTGATGATGTCACAAAAATCAACAAAATCATGGATCAAAAGAGGTATCACAACATCCTTGTGAGGCACACATTGCCATCTGAAAAGAGACTGATTGGTCAGGATTTCATTTTCAACAAGATTAAGACCCTGAACACACTTCTAAGTTGTGCAAGAATTATCTCAGTCAGAAAGTAACACCTGGTGACACAAAAATAATGACTTGGTCTGATCAAACTCTAGACCTTAATCCGATTGAGCAAATCTGCTGTAACATCGAAAGAATCTCTTTGGAATGAATTTCAAAGCATATGGAATGGTTTAGCGAGTGAGGAAATTAAAAAAAAAAGAGAAAACTATGCCTGAAAGACTAAATGCTGTGGCCACACTAGATACTAAATTTTCCTCTCAGATAGACTTTATTATTTTTGTTTTTACTTTATATTATGTTTATTTATTTTCATCAATCTGATCCAATATTACTTGAAATAAATATTTGAATAATACTAGGTTTCTGATTTATCTTCATTTTGTTAAGTGCATAATCATCACTGCACACTACTGTAATAGCTCTCACCATGGTTCGCTGGAGTGCTAGAGCCTTAGAAATGGTTGTGTTATCCTTTCCAGACGGGTAGATGTCGAATTTGTTTCTCATCTGTTCTTATATTTCTTTACTGTATATCACGGCATCATGTGCTGCTTTTTACCCACAACACATTGCCAGAAAAGTTCTATTTAAGTGATGTTTAGATTCAGCAGGGCTGGCAGTAATCATGCTTGGGTGTATCCAGTAAAATTGGACCCAACCAGAGGGCACTCAGAGAGCACATACCTCTGCTAGCAGGTTTTGACCCACCAGCACTTACTGCCATGAGAAAAAGAAAGCACAGTTCTAGTTTTATGTATCAGGACATCAAAAAAATCAGCTGGTCCTTATCAGGACTTAAATCTAACCACATGTGTAAAATAACACACAGCAGATTCCACTGTGCCATCATTTATTAAACCAAATTTCAGCCAAAATGCAGAAGTTGTCTGTGAAAAACTGAGTACACCCCATGATTCAATAGATTCAACCACCTTTAGCAGCAATAACTTCTACTAATCATTTTCTACATAATTTTATCAGTTTCTCACATACAGTGCCTGACAAAAGTCTTGTCACTTATCCAAGTTGTAGGAACAACAAATAATAACCTGACTTGTAGTTGATCAATTGGAATCAAAAATGGCTTATATGAAAGGCAAAGCCCTCTAGATTATGCAAAATATACCAAAATAGAGTTTTGTGTCATTGACTGAGTTTAATAATTTAATTTGTACAGAAAGGTCAGATTTTGCTTGGACAAAAGTCTTGTCGCATTGAAAAAAAATGTGGAAATTATCCATACACTTTATTTTGAATACACAAATAAGCCACTATAATATCAGAACATAAAGCCATGGTGCCTTGGAAAAAAGAATTAATATTGCATATGACTCCCATGAGCTTGGAGGACTGCATCCATACGTCTTGGCAATGACTGAGATAACTTGATGATGAAATCATCTGGAATGGCATAGAAAGCAGTCTTGCAGGACTCCCAGAGTTCATCAAGATTCTATGGTTTCATCTTCCAAGCCTCCTCCTTCATCTTACCCTGAAATGCTCAATAATGTTCATGTCAGGTGACTGGGTCCGGCCAATCCTGGAGTACCTTCACCTTCTTCGCTTTCAGGAACTGTGACATGGAGGCAGAAGAATGAGAAGGAGCAGCAGTATAAGTAGGGCAGCAAGAACTTCTTGATATTTCAGGCTGTTGATGTTGCCATCCACTCTGCAGATCTTTCTCACACCCCCATGCTGGATGTAACAACAAACCATGATTTTTCCTCCACCAAACATGATTGTTTTCTGGGAGAATCTTGGGTCCATGAGGGTTCCAACAGGTCTTGTACGGCGACTGGCATGCAGTTCAATGGATGATTCACCAGAAAAATAAACTTTCAGCCACTTTTCCAGTATCAATCCTTTCTGCGAGCTGTGGGCCTTGGCAAATGCAATGCAGGTTTTTTGTTTTCTGTTTAATGCAGACTTCTGTGTACTAATTTGGCTATGAAAACCACTTTGAGAGCGAATTTGACAAACTCTTCTTGTAGATACCGGGATTTTTGGTGACATTTCCTCATGTAGCTTCGCTGTAGTTGAAGAAGGGCTAGCCTTGTACAGTTGAAGCAACAAACGGTCCTTTCAAACAGTTGTCATACCGGGGTCTGTCTCACCTGCGCTTGCCATGAACGTCACCAGTTTCTTCAAATCTTTTTCTCATCCCCTCCACTTGACATTTGGATACATTAAAGATATCTGCCACCTCAGCAGCAGACTCAGTCTTCAGGCTCTTGATGATCAGCACTTTGGTCTGTGGTTGAATCTTTGGTATGTTGTCAGAGGTCTCGTCACACCTCATATGAAAGTCTGGTGTGCTGGGGTTATTTCTATACACATCTGGGAATGTGTAAATTACAGTATTTGTCATAGGTTAAACTCTAATCTGCGATCTGTTGCATCATCTGAAGAGATGACAAGACTTTTGTCCCAGCAAAAACAGATGTTATGGGCTTAGCCAAGCTGTGAACATCAGAACACTTTTTGACGGTTTCATTTTGCACCAAATTATTAATGTGAAAGCCCTTGACATTAAAATGGACCATTTATTGTAACAATTGATTGGTTAGAAATAAAGTTATATGCTATTTTTAGTTACTATGTCCTTATGCGACAAGACTTTTGTCAGGCACTGTAGTGGTGGAGGAATTCTGGCCCACTCATCTTTACTACATTGCTTCAGTTCATTGATGTTTGAGGGTATTTGTTTATGCACAGTTCTCTTAAGGGCCCCCCAGAGCAATCATATTGAGGTCTGGACTTCGACTTGGCCATTGTAACACCTTGATTTTTTTTCGATTCCAGCTATTCTGTCGTAGATTTGCTAGTGTACTTGGAATCATTGTCCTGTTGCATGTTGCATGCAGGCTAATGGTATGATGCAATAAAGCAAAGAACATATCGAGGGCTGACTGCAATAAACAGTTATGTCCAGATGTTTTACATTGGACATAACTGTTTTTTGCAGTCAGCCCTCGATATTATGTTTAGTGAAAATGCTGAGCAGGTCCAGCTGATCTCAATTGTGGATCAAGATTGCAAAAGAAGACCTAAGAGACTTTGAGAGAGTGCTCATTTTTGTGGCATGGATTGCAGTAGTAGTTCACTAAGACTTAGCTATTGGATAGCGTGTCAACAGGAACAGTACATGAAATAACACCTGCAATACAATATATGAGACAGGCATCAGAAAATAGGGCTGAAATTTGCGGTTGAACATACCCATTTTATGACCACGATGCTCATGCATTAGTGTGATATATAACGAAAAAATAGTGGCAAAGCCACTGCGCCCACTTGGCCAAACATGGCCAAAATGGAACTCCCCCTATTGGCCAAAGTATCAGTCCGATTCGGCTCAAAATCGAACTTGGTCTGGACCTTATGACCATATATACACATATAAATCGGTCAAAAACTGAAGACGCTAGAGCGCAGACAAGCCAAAAGTTTACACACGCACACACACATGCACGACAGACCACCACTAATGACCCCGAGCATAGCATAAGCCCCTTGGGCCTTTTGGCCAAGCGCTCTAAAAAACAAGAAGAGCCATCTCTCCGAAAGTTCAAATATCTCATATTTCAAAGTCCATTGATGCATATAGTATGAATATCAGTGGTCAACAGATATGTGGGAAAAAGATACGGACAGATGAGTCATCCTTTACCAGAAACATTAAATTGGTGCTTCCTTTAACTTGTCACCCCTCTGTACAAACATGCATACAGATAGGTGAGAAATTAATGAAAATTTCAACATAAACAGTCTCAGTAAGCTGCTGGGCCTCCACAGGCTGTCAGATCAGCTTCAACATGCCTGGGCATAGAGTGTGCAGGTGTCAAATTAACTGAAGGGATGGAGTACTTTTCTTCCAATATATTCCCTCGTTTGGTGTCCATTGACAAAGTGCCCTGTCTAACAGTGCTTCAAAATCCCACATACGAGTTCAGTTGGTTTGAGATCTGGCGACTGTTAAGGCAGTGGCATATGCTTAGAATCATTTTCATGCTAATAAAACCATTCAGTGACCCCTTTTGCCCAATGGGGCTGAAGCCATTGTAATCCTGGAAGACACCACTTCCATCATGGTAGGGATGCTTCCTCCAAGGTTAAAGGTGATCACACAGAATAACTCTGCACTGATTTGCAGCGACCTCTCCTCCTTTCAGGGGATGAGTGAACCCAAACTGTACCAGGAAAATAAACAGAGGCATCTGCATTTTTTACGGCCGTCCAAGGCTTTATTCAGGTTTTTTCCTTTAAATTGTCACCCATCTGTACTTACGTATACGTAGATACATAAGAACCGATCTTTTAACATATTTCAATACACAAAATGCTAAAAAAGGGTTTTCATACAAAGTTATCCAGCTTTATATTAAGATTTAATACGCACAACATTTTGAATGCAAACTGAAAAACAATCTATTGAGGTATATCAGTGTGGGTGTTGATGAATGCCCGTTCCACCCTCTCTGTCACAAAAATACCTCCTCTGTTCAGTTATGGCGGTCTGTAGCATGGTGAGATCCACTCCATCCACACAATTCAGCACACGAGCGCGTACCCTCAGACCATCTGCTGAACAGAGACGACACTGGGATTACTGCTCATTTTCCTGGAGGGTGACGCATAATAGTACAGTTTTGAACGATATAAAATAGGAACAAGGGTCCTGTAGCTTACCGGCAAGCAGTCTTACAGCGATGATACAAGTTATGAAAATTTCATGTTAAGTTTGACATTTGAATCAATGAAAATCAATGTCAAGGTCACTCAATAAAAGTTCATATACATTTATAAAACCTTCTGTAATACAATCCTAAGCTCTGAAGCAGTTTTGGTGATACAAGTCATTATAATATGTCAATATGTATTCAATATGTCGTCAAGTTGTGGTCAACAAATGGACTTCATATATGACTTTCTAAATGTCTCTATACAAACCTTGGCTCAACTGTAACCATTTTGGTGATACAAGTCATTGTAATTTCACTGTGGAGTTTGACCCTCAAAGGTCACTGACATTCAAGTTAAATGTCACCAAATGAAAGTTCATATGTGACTTCCTAGATGTCAGTAACACAAACCTACGCTCCATCTATGACCGTTTAAGTGATACAAGTCATTGAATTTTCATGAGGTCACATTTGACCTTTGAAGGTCAATACGAAGGTCACCAAATGAAAGTTCATATATGACTTCCTATATGTCTCTAATACAAAGCTAGACTCCATCTGTGACCATTTTGGCAATTCAAGTCATTGTAATTGTATTATGTCAAGTTTGACCTTCAAATGTCATCAACGGTCAAGCTGAATGCCACCAAATGAAAGTTCATATTTTGACTTCCTATGTCAGTAACACAAAGCTGGGCTCCGTCTGTGAACTTCTCAGTGACAGAAGTCATTCAATTTTCTCTAGGTCAACTTAGACCTTCGAAGGTCAATATGAAGGTCACCACGTGAAAGTTCACACATGACTTCCTATACGTCTCCAATACAAACCTCCACTCAATCTGTAACGATTTTGCTGATATAAGTCATTGAAATTTCACTGTATAGTTTGGCCGTTGAAAGTTACTGAGGGTCAAGTTCAAGGTCACCCAATGAAACTTCATGCATGACTTCCTATTTGGCCACAATACAAACCTAAGCTCTATCTGTAATAGTTTTAGTGATAGAAGTCATTGAAATTTCACCAGTGAAGTTTGACCTTCGAAGGTCACCGAAGGTCAAGTCCAAGGCCACCAAATGAAAGTTCATTCATGACTTCCTATAAGTATTCAATGCACATATGTTCCCAATCTTCTATATTTTCAAGCCGAGAAACCTTTGAAAACTGTAACAGTTTGCTTGACCTCAAGTTTGACCTTTCAAGGTCATCTGAGGTCAACTTCAACACAGCCAAAATATAGGTCATATATTACTTCCAATATGTCAATAATACAAGCTTAATCTCTATCTGCAACCATTTAGCTTCTACAGGCGATTTGGCCCATTCTCCATAAGACCCAATGTTCAAGTACAGCGCCCCCACTAGACCCACTTCCGTCGATTCAATCAAAATGGCACTCGCACTGTACATAAAGTGTATCAAGGTGAGTTGATTGCCAGATTCAGAAAAAAAGTTATCAGACAATTTTTGAGAAATAATTTTTTGAAATTTCAAGTCATGTCTTTGAACATTGTTAATATATTCCCTGACCTTATCAGTGGTCAAATTTAATATTGCCAAAATATAGGTCATATATGACTTCCTATATGTTGATAATACAAACTTAATCTCTATCTGCAACCATTTGGCCTCCACAGGCCATCTTGCATATTCATCAAGTACAGCGCCCCCAATAGACCCACTTCCATCGATTCAATCAAAATGGCGGTCGCAATGTACATTGATGGTACCAAGGTAAGTTGATTGCCTGATTTAGAAAAAAATGTATCACGCAGTTTTTGAGAAATAATTTTTTAAAATTTCTCAGTCCTATCTTTAACATTGGAGCCAAAATTTCAAGGGCCCATAAAACTGACAAAAATGATTCAATCAAAAATCCTAGAAAATGTTCTGGAGATGTGGTCTAGTAGTATTTTATTGCAAATTTACACGAAAATTCATCAGGCCAAAAAAAAAGAGAAAAAATGTTCCGGACGACGGACGCCACACTACGACAATAGCTTATCGGCCCATAGGGCCGGTAAGCTGAAAATAGACATGCATTTGCCATTCTACCTTAAACTGAAAACAAAGAGAATGGTTAGAATTGCACACACGGATCATTTGCAAGGTCCAAAAAAAAAAATCGAAGAAATACAAATGCAATAAATAAATAAATAAATCCAAATGCATTTACATTATATTCCTCTGTTCCGCTGAGAAGACTCAAAGAAGTGTTCAGCAATCTGCTATGAACTCGCTGCAAAACTGGACTTACCCTCGATGGTCTCCAACTCTCCAAGAACCATGTACTGCGCCCCAATTATAGGGTGAAAAGGCTCCACAAAGCCTGTATGAACTACAACTTGGTGCTGGGTAGCTGCATTATGGGAAACTATAATGGCCTGGGAATCCACCGGTTGGTAGCACTTCAGTCTGGAGAAAAATATGACAAGAAGGGAGAGGAACAGATGGAAGCTAAATGGATGCAGCCATTCCAAAGTTTCAAATCAACACAAACTACTAATGAAATTATGAGAACATTGGAACAGCACAAACATACATCGCATGCTGGCATGGTAAATCTAATCACCCTCAAATTACTTGATTATTTTTGTCTATCTCCCGCGCCATTCATACATCAAGGGTCAACAGTTTCTACCTGATATACAGGAAATTTGTCCAGCAAGCTCAAGCAATATCGAATAGCCAAATCTCTAGACCTTAGAAACAAACCATGTACGGGCACACATGAACAAAAAGGCTTAATAGCTGTACTTGTGTAGGTCATTTTCAGAGAGAAATATGCACCGCAGTTCGTTTCAAATTTTAATACAGAATGATTACAGCAAGAGTACTAATTGTGGACATGACTCGTAAACGAGAAGAGTTACAGTACGTTGATAAAATATTACACATCCATACGATGTAACTGAAGGATGTGCGACAGCGTCAGATAATCGGTATTCTTTGACTCAATGAGAACCAGTGCTGCAGACTCCAGGGTACAGTGCTGTTCTTCTCGAATGAAACAAACAAACAAAAATTCTACAGGATGGACTTCTGGTTCAAATAAAAAAAAAAGAAAAAAAAATCAAACCTGCCAAATGTTCTCACAGTATTTCCTTCCTGGACAGCACCAGAACAGATTTCCCAGGGAAAATGAAAAATTCCAGTCGCTGGAAGCATCTCAGGGTTATCTGAAAGCCCGTTAAGGCGGCATTACCCAAGTGCCGTAAGAGTCTGAAACTTGTTCAGAAAGAAAAAGTCAATATCCACACGGTAAGATACAAAAATGTATTTACAGTAGGCAGTCAAACGAAAGTCAGCGCACGCTCTATATGGCGAAGGTTGCTGGCATGCGGCAAATTACCATAAATAATTAATGCCTTGTTATTAAGATTCTAACGTTGTCTCCTGATTTCAGATATTGCGCCAAACGTCCATTTTTCTCATCCACTTCTTCTTCTTTTGGGATACACAACTGTTTTCGTACATTTCAGTGTGTTACCGCTACCGCTACCGCTGCCAACTGATTGTACTTCTTCTTCTTCTTCGTCGAGGTTTTAGGGCGTTGCTTCCAAGATGTTGCATTGCTGCCACCCTCAAAACTTATTCGCCCCTATCGTTCTTTCAAACCCGTCTTTCCAGTCTGGTCTTTCTTAAAAAAAAAAAAAAAACCTATTTCCATTTTCGTCCCGTGAGCACTGTCGCCTATTTCCAGTACACTTTTAAAACTGTTCTCTACTCGCCCAATTGTCCGTAATTGCCGCATCATGTCCTGTCTTTCCCTTGAATACTTCCTGCATGTTATGAGAATATATTCCGCTGTCTCAACCTCATGACATAAACAGCAAAGTCCTGATGGGTTTTTTCCAATGATATAAAGTGAACTGTTCAAGTTACAGTGCCCAATTCTCAACCTGCTTATCACTACTTGTTCTCTTCTGTTCGTTCCTTTACTCCTTACCATACGTAGGCCTACATCACTTTGAATTGTGTGTAAATGTCTCCCTCTCACCTCTCGATCCCAATATTGTTGCCACTGTTGATTTACCGTTCTCCATACTATGCTCTTCCCCTCTGACTTTGAAAATTTAATATTGTTTTCCACTGTTTCTTTTCTGACAGCTTTTGCCAGTTTATCTGCCCTTTCATTTCCCCAGATACCTGTATGTGTTGGTACCCACATGAAAGTGATGGTTCTACCTTGGCTCATCATTCTTGAATAGCTAATCAATATTTCAAAGAGAATATCCTGGTGACTCCTGGCTGTACCCATCATAACACCCTTAAGTGCGGACATGGAATCACTGCATATTAACACCTTTGCGCTGCCAACCTGTTCAAGCCATTCAAGTGCCAACCACATGGCAAACAATTCAACGGCAAATACACTTAAATAATCTGATGTCCTTCTCTTAAATTCCACCTGGTAATCAGGCACAACAACCGCATCTCCAGTCGCATCTGACTGTGGATCCTTCGATCCATCAACAAAAATTTGCACTGTTTTGATAATTATGTTCCCTATGATTATGATATGCTCTTGCCAAATCAGCCTTCTCCCTTCTGTGCTTTCTCTCATGTATCACCAGATCTACACATGGATATTCTAAAAGCCAGGCTGGTCTGAGAGGCCATACTACAGTTTTCCCAAATTCCTTATCATACACTCCCCCATCTTTAGCTATTTGATCTCCAGTCCAGCCAAAACTGTCTTTCTTTGTCCTCTCCTTTTCCCAGCATGTCTCCAACACCATTTTTGTTGGATGGTTATCTACATGCCCCCTAAGGTTAATCCAGTAATTAGCTCCCAGCTGTTTCCGCTGCAACCCCAGTGGCATTTCCCCTGCTTTCACTTGGAGTGCACAAACTGGTGATGTTTTAAATGCTACTATACACACTCTTAGAGCCCTCGCTTGCACAGCATCCAAGTCTGCTAAAACCAATTTTGCTGCTGCTCCATAAGCAATACTTCCATAGTAAATTCTTGATCTTATTAGAGCGATATAAATATATTTCAGGGATGCAAAATCAGCCCCCCACTCCACCCCCGCGAGACACCTCATTACATTAATGACTCTTTTACATTTATTGACTTCATATCCTATATGCTCTCTCCATGTAAATCTAGCATCAAAAAACATTCCTAAAAACTGAAAGCTGTCCACTTTCTCCAGTTTATTCCCATACAATTTCAAGTCACAATCTTTACATTTCTTTCTCGTAGAAAACATAACTTTTGTTTTTTCCACAGAAAATTTAAATCCCCATTTTGTTCCCCATTTTTCCACTTGTGTAATTCCCTCTTGCATTTTCCTAATTATGTGTTCAACATTCCTCCCTCTTTTCCATAAAGCCCCATCATCAGCAAACAATGATCTCCCCATGTCCATCGAAATATTCTCAAATATATAATTTATCATAATGGAAAATATAGTAGGACTTACTACACTCCCGTGTGGAGTCCCATTTTTCTACTGGCTTGATAACACTGATCCTACCTTTACTTGTTTGGTTCTTCAGTTCAGAAAATCCATTATCCAATTGAACATTTTCCCTCCAATTCCTATTAAGTGCAACTTATTAAAGCCCCTCCCTCCACAACATATCATAGGCTTTCTCAACGTCAAAAAATACTGCAACAACAGTTTATTTACATGAGCCTTTGTGACTTCATCTTCAAGACAAAGCACTGAATCCATTGTACCCCTCCCCTTCCTGAACCCACTTTAATACGCTGCCACCATACCTCTATTTTCCAATACGAACAACCTCAATTCCGAAATAGTTGGGACGAAGTGTAAACTGTGAATAAAATAAAAATGCAATGATTTTCAGACACATGAGCCAATATGTTATTTACAACAGAACAAAGATAACATTTCAAATGTTGAAACTGAGACATTTTATATTTTTATCCACAAAATGAGCTTATTTCAAATTTTCTGGCTGCAACAGGTCTCAAAAAAGTTGGGACACAGGCAAAAATGGCTGAAAAAGCAATTAATATTAAATGAATCAGCTGAAAGAACATTTAGCAAGTAATTAAGTTAACTGGCATCATGTGTGCAACATGATTGGTTATAAAAGGTATGTCCTAGAGAGGCTGAGTCTCTCAGAAGTAAAGATGGCCAGAGGCTCTCCAACCTGTGAAGGCTTGCGTAAAAACATTGTGGAATACTTTAAAAACAATGTTCCTCGAAGTCAAATTGCAAAAGCTTTGAAGGTCTCATCATCAACAGTGCATAACATCATCAAAAGATTCAGAGAAACGGGAAAAATCTCTGTGCGTGAGGGACAAGGCCAAAGACCTTTACTGGATGTTCGTGATCCTCAGGCCCTCAGACGCCACTGCATCACTCACTGACATGATTCTGTCATTGACATTACTAAATGGGCCCAGGAATACTTCAAGAAACCACTGTCAGTAAATACAGTCCGCCGTGTCATCCACAGATGCCACCTAAAACTCTATCATGCAAAAAGGAAACCATTGTTGAGCATGATCCGGAAGCGCCGCTGTGTTCTGTGGGCCAAGCCTCATTTAAAATGGACTTTAGCAAAGAAAGGAAACAGCTAAAGCAAAAGCTAGCTGGCACAAGGTCGGACCGATTAAGGGCAAGGCTGCAGCAGGAATACAGGAAGAAAGATCTAGAAGTGAAGAAAAGTTTGAGAAAGGATAAGAGAGAGTGGGCTAACAATATAGCGCAAGAGGCAGAGGATGCTGCTAAGTGTGGACAGATGAAAGTTGTGTACGATGCTACAAGAAGGCTGTGCAGCGAGCCACCAAAGAAAATTGACATGTTAAGGAACAAGGAAGGCAATTTGTTGACAAAAGAAGAGGAGGTACAACAAAGATGGAAAGAGCACTTTGCCAAAATACTGGACAGGCCCAGCCCAGAATGTGAGGCCGAAGTGATTAGCGACATGGAAGTTATAGAAGAGATACCATCAGGCCCCATAACTTAAGCCGAGATCAGGAGCCCCATCACCAGCATGAAAGCAGGCAAAGCATCTGGCATAGACTGTATAACAGTGGAACTGCTCAAGCCTGACATTACAACGACAGTCGGTGTACTTCACAACCTTTTCTGTGAGATATGGGTCAGTGAGATTGTTCCTGCTGATTGGAGGAAAGGTCTCATTGTCAAGATTGCCAAAAAAGGGGATCTCACCAAGTGTGGAAACTGGCGGGGGATTACTCTGATGTCTGTTGCTGCAAAAGTGATGGGCAAGGTATTGATCAGAAGAACATCAGTCAGTGTTGATGCAAAGCTACGGAAGGAGCAAGCTGGTTTCAGGAAAGGAAGGAGTACGTTAGAGCAGATATTCGTTCTCAGGAACATCGTAGAGCAAGCAGTGGAATGGAACTCCTGCATATATATATGTTTTGTCGACTACGAAAAGGCTTTTGACAGCGTTCACAGGAAAACCTTGTGGAAGATCATAAAGAGTTATGGGATATCGCCGAAGCTTGTAAAAATGGTCAACGTAATGTATGAAGACAACCAATGTGCGGTTGTTGACAGTACAGGTCAAACTGAATGGTTTGATGTGAAGTCCGGCATAAAGCAGGGGTGTAACATGTCAGGGTTTCTGTTCTTACCCGTGATCGACTGGATCATGAGAAGAACAGTGACGGGTGCCAACACTGGCATTAGATGGAAATTGTGGTCCAAGTTAGACGACTTAGACTTTGCTGACGACATTGCACTTGCATCCAGTACGAAATGTCAAATCCAACAGAAAGTGAAAAATCTTAACATTATCAGCAAGACAACTGGCTTGAAGATAAACTCTGAAAAGACAAAACTCCTCAGACTGAACACGATCAGCAATGAGAATGTTCAGGTTGACAAATACGATAGTGAAGATGTAGAGAGTTTTGTGTACTTGGGTGCATACATAAGCAAATCAGGTGGCACAGAAGAAGACATCAAAGCAAGGCTTGGGAAAGCAAGGGCTGCATATAGTAAGTTGGAAAAGATCTGGAAGAACAGTCATTTTACCTACAAGACTAAGACCAAAATCTTCAAATCAAATGTCAACTTGGTGCTGTTGTATGGTTGTGAATGCTGGCGAATGATCAAAACAGACGAGAAAAAACTGGATGTGTTCTTATACAAGAGCCTTCGTCGGATATTAAAGATCTACTGGCCAATGTGGATAACAAACGAGGAGATTAGAGCAAGAGCAGGACTGGAGACAATAAGCAAGCAAGTGGCAAGGAGGAGATGGACGTGGTTGGGTCACGTCCTCAGAATGGATCACCATTCACATCCAAGAATCACTCTCACATGGGTACCTGAAGGCAAACAGAAATGGGGTCGACCGCGCGAGACTTGGAGAAGGACTGTCGAAAGGGAGCTGGAAGATAAAGGTTTAAGAACATGGGCAGCAGCAGCATCGGCTGCGGAGGACAGAATAGCCTGGAGGCAGAGAGCATAGGGCCCAATTCTCCACTTCGAGAATGGATAAATGATGTGATTAGCAAAGCGGCAAAGTGTCCTGAGGTCAGACGAGTCCAAATTTGACATTCTTACTGGAAATCATGGGCATCGTGTCCTCCACACTAAAGAGGAGAAAGACCACCCCTCCTGTTATCAGCATTCAGTTCAAAAGCCAGCATCTCTGATGGTATGGGGATGCATTTGTGCATATAGTGTGGGACACTTGCATGTTTTAAAAAGCACCATGAATGCTGAAGGTATATAAAGGTTTTAGAGCAACATATGCTCCCTACCAGACGACATCTATTCCAGGGAAGGCCTTGTGTATTTCAGCAGGACAATGCAAAACCACATACTGCAGCTATTACAGCAGCATGGCTTCGTAGTAGAAGAGTCCGTGTGCTGAACTGGCCTGCCTGCAGTCCTGATCTTTCACCGATTGAGAACATTTGGCGCATAATTAAACGATAAGTCCGTCAAAGGAGATCCAAAACTCTTTAGCAGCTGGAAGCCTGTATTAAACAAGAGTGGGATCAAATTCCAATGGCTAAACTCAAGAAACTTGTCTCCTCAATGCCCAGACTCCTCTACACTGTGTTAAAAAGAAGAGGGGATGCTATGCCATGGTAAACAGGCCCCTGTCCCAACTTCTTTGAGACCTGTAGCAGCCATCAAATTTGAAATGAGGTCATTTGTGGATAAAATTGTAAAATTTCTCAGTTTCAACATTTGCTATGTTATCTGAGATAACATAGCAAATGTTGAAACTGAGAAATTTTACAAATTTTTTACAAATTCTGTTCTATTGCGAATAAAATATTGGCTGGTGTGATTTGAAAGTCATTGCGTTTTGATTTTATTCACAATTTACACTTTGTCCCAACTATTTCTGAATTGGGGTTGTACAGTAATCTCTCATTTATCACGCGCTCCATCACTTTACATACGCCTGACGTTAAGGCTATTGGTCTATAGCTTCCAGGTCTGCTTGCATCTTTCCCTGGCTTCTTTATGGGTACAAATGTTGCCTCTTTCCAACTCTTTGGAAATCGTCCCTCATCCCACACTATTATTTCTTCTTCTTCTTTGGGTTGGGCAGATAGGCGCAACAATGGTGCAACAATGGTGCATTGCTGCCATACTGATTGTACTATTTAATAATAACATACTTAAATAGATTGAAAAAACCCTCGACCTGAATCTACATTCTGTATGTTACATCAAACTAAACTCTTCCTCCTTACAGGGCGTCTGGTTCCCTCTAGTCCCTCTTGCCAGAATTTCCTGGATTATATTTCCCTTCACATCCGCAATACCCAAAAATTCCCACATCCACCATCATCATAATCCTCTCTGACTTTATTATTACTTGCACAGTTCATACCATACCTATAAGAGTTAAGAATCTAATGTCTGTATTAATTATTCCCAAATCACATTTCTCTCGTTCTGTTCCTACTCCTGTTTTATCAGATTTTTTTTCTCGTTCCCATTTCTGCCCTCACCCAATTAGTAGCTTTGCCATAGAATATTTTACTAGCGCCCAGGTTTTTTCTAATTCCCTCTCCATTTTCCCTCTTTCATACTGAGCTGCCCCCATTTCATTATTATGCCCATGATGAAATTACATGCCCGGCTTTCTAGTTAACTGAATGGCTTCTTTGTTATATCTTTCTTTTCCAAACCTTTTGCCCCTCTGCACCATTGTCCTACAAACTATTGCCAAATGTCTATGGTCCTGACACTAGTGACACCACAGTAGACCCCTTTTAAGTGCCCTTACCCTGTAGCAGACATAATCTAAGCACACCCTTTGCGGCAGTTCCCCATCAAATTCTAATAGAACTGTATTTCTCTCTCGCTCTTCCCTGGTTCAATGGCTTTTAAGCCGCCTTACTCCATATTATATCTCCACCCCCTGAAAACTGTCTGCACTTACTGATAAAAGGACCCCACTAATAACCCACCTCATAAGAAATTTGTCCCTCATTATAAAACAAACACCTTTTGTCCCAATGGAAAGCACTGATAAGGCAAGAATGAAACAACTTCGGCCAGGATTCGGTTCAGAGGCAGATATCCAGCTTTCCAGAACAAATTGCTCAGGTCATGAAGCAGAAGGGTAAACACTGTTAATATGGGTTCTTTACATAAACGAAATTTATTTGGCAATACAAGTCTTAGGAACTTAGAAAACGCTCATAATTGTTCTTCATTGCACCTCAGAAACATGAAAAAGAATCCAAAAAAACTGAAGCAGCAAAGTTTGAGAAACGTAAAATTTTGTCACTACCACAACTTATGACAATGAATCTTGACTGTATAAAAATATAAAATATTTTTAAATATAATGTAAATGAATGAATAAATGTAATAGTCTATGGCGATGATTGTGCGTGCTGGATAGGTGTGTGGACAACATGGTCAGTAGGTGGCGGTAATGCACAAATTGGTTTTGTAACATCCTCACGAGAAGACGAAGAACAACCTCAAACAGACAGGCCCTCAATCGTGTCATTGTGCGCGAGGAAGAACATACGTAGGATACCTAGGGTCTTCTAGTGTTGTTGGAAACGAGTTTTTGCCAACTTCACTGAACGCAACTCGGTAACGTTGCATGTTGAAGTTAGGAAACGATTTCAGAGACCTTAGAAATGAATCCTGATATTCGTAAAGAACGAGAAAACGCCAGTTTCAATGCTGAGATACTCACAAATATTATAGATGGCGGTCCCGAGAAAACTCGAAGAAGGAGGGAGATTGGTGAGTTTATTATACACTCATTGTGTTTATGTTATGGAATGGGGATGCGTTTTTTTATGGAGTGGGGACAGTCGTCGAACATTTAATGGCTAATGAAGTTTTGGCTCTATTTGTGTGCTCCGCAGCAGCAGTAGTTGGCTGCAAAGCCAGATAAATCGTGTAAATGTAGTTACAGACGCGATGATTTATAGGTCATATTGCTGATAATTATTCTGGCAAGTGGAGCGATTTCGATGATTACGTAGGATTAGGATTGCCCTTCTGAAACCATTCAGGCGAATGTTCGAAGCCAAGATTGCAAGATATCCTAAAAGACCCGTAAAATCTTTTCATGTGCAGAGCAAAGCATTATCGGCTGGGATGTATTTTATTATTTGGACTGATTAATATCTGCAGAAAGCCTTAGAAAGGTTCAAACCGATATTGCATCTGGTGTTGAACCTTTCAGATTTTTGGCTGACACCTCATGATTGTGATGATTTTTCTTCATGACCGTGTAATGGTCACTTAATATTAAATTATTTTGCAAAACCTGGTTCACCCTACTATAAAGGCACCGTTTTTTTCGTATTCTGGTTAAACTCATAGTCGAAGTTAAAGGCCCAACGCCCATGCGCACTGATACTGAAGTTGAAGTTTGGATTTAACGTTATGTAATACCCATTACTGTTATTATCAGAACAAAGTAATATTTAATCCAACGTTCTGGAGCACAGATTCGATTTACTCCACCTCCATTCTTTTAAAGAACTGCAGGGTTTGCTTCTAGAAAAAATTGATAGTAACCCTGTCGAGAAATTTCAAGAATAATTGGATCAATTCTGAATGTGAAGTGCGCAATCACTTCAAATTATTTCCTAGAAAAGCCAGACGCTCAATGTGTTCTTAATACATGCAGTATACAGACCTAATTATTCAGTTCTGGTCTTTTTTTTGGGTCATTCCATGCCAAATCAACCAAGGGTCCCCAGGTCACCATCTCAAAAAATGTTGAAAAAAATCATAGTTGTAGTATTACCTGAGAAATGAATGTGTGCTGTTTAGGCCAATCTGAGCAATAGTTTCACAGATACAGCTATCTAAATGTTTCAGCTATTTTTTTGTTAATCGAAAATTTGACTTTCGTCCATGTTCAAAGGAGGATATGTAGAATTCTGTTAAAGCTACAGAGTTGAGATTTTTTTAAACAAGGGCAACCTCTGCTGAATTTTCCATTTCTGCCATGAAAATGGGAAAATCTTTTACCCCTGATTGTCCAGAGAGCTCCTAAATGGGGGGGAACGCAATGTCTAGAGGCACGGCAGTTTTTATTGGTACGGCAGTCGATTTCAAGGGATTAGGATAAGGATTCGGGATTATGGTTCGGGTTAGGTTAGGGCAGGGCTTGAAATGGGGACTGCCGTACCTCTCCACATTGTAATGCATTGAAAAACTGCCGTACCCGTAGCAACTGCCAAAAAAAAAAAAAAAAACAAATTTCTGAAATTGTTTCCAAACTTTGCAGCCCTGCTGGAGGAGAGTGCCTTACAATTCTGAGCTGAAATCATTTCTATAATTTTGCCTAATATATATGAACACTTCCATCGTGTTAAAAGCATGTAAATAATAATACCTGACCCATAGTGCGCATTCAAAATAACATACTTTTTTGACTTTTGGAAAAAAGACCTTTATTCAATCTACCAAAACCACAAAATGACAGTTATTGACAGTCTTGAGATTTTTACAATATGTTCTTACACATGTGCAGATTATTTGTTGCAAATTTCACTTAAAGTACAAACCAGGTTCTATTTTTAAAAATGCAATAAACATTTGCCAATTCTAAGGAAAAACATATGTATAATATTTTAATACTCGTACATTTGCATTAAATTTATAGATTTTTTTCTACTTGTACTCTGTGTTTTCAGTTTGCATTAGAAATTTATGGGTAGTTTTTGAAGGAACCAGAAGTAATTTGATAAGAGTAATGGGGTTGCACAGCTGTTTCATGGCTTGGTGTGTGGTATTTCCTCAATTCTCTTACTAGCAGATTTGACAATAGCAAACATTTCATATCCAATATGGATGCGTTTAGAGCCATTGTGATGGAAATTTTCAATATGTATGGACCTGACTGCAAATGCAAAGAATCCAATCGTTGCCTCATTTTGCCAAAATTTTCCTGAACTTGCGAGCAGCCTTATGTGAAGCCCTCTCATTTTGTATTCTCCATATCACACACAGAGAATATGGTGATCAGCGATCCAGATTTTCAGCATGATGACTTCAGTTTCATGTCAAGGAGTGAGCGGTACGATGCCGCTGTGAAGAAGAGCGCGCAGATGATCCTGAAGTTGCGGGAATATGGAATTTCTGATCCGGAAGAGATTTATTGCTACAAGAGGTAAGAGTGCTGCTGTAAGTGTGTGCATTCTGCTGGAGTTCAGGCCTACGGCTGACTGCTGGAGCTCAAGTCCCTGTGAAGTCAAAATTGATATTTAAGTATTTTTTCCACTTATGTATTGCATTGTACGTCACCCATACGCCAGTATCTGCCCCAACAATGACAAAATAGTTGTTTTCTAGAAATTCTTATTAATGTGCACATATGCTTATATGTAATGAGCCGTGTTCCTTTAAAGGAAGGCATATTAAATGGTCAGCTGTTGTACGGGGGGATTGTATATCCTGCATAGTTTGAACAATAACCACGTAGAAGACTGTCTGATCAGAGGTCTTGCTGTGCTTGAAGAGAATGAATATGACTTTCTCTGCATTGTCTCTGTGTGGCCTTGTCGCTACTCAGCCACCCTTCCCTGTGGGTTCTGGCTTCAGTTGGCGCAGTTAACATAGCATGAGCTGTGAGAACAGGCCATTCAGCCCAACGAAGTTCGCCATTTTTCTATCACTTAAGTGAAAACCTAACACTTCAGATAAGGACTAGAGGGTATCCAGCACTACATCAAGCCTGGACTTAAAAACTCCCAGAGCTTCTGCCTCAGTGATATGGCTAGGCAAGCTATTCCACGCTGTAATCCCTCTGCCTGAAAAAATATTTCCTTATATCTGTGCTATGTTTACCCTTGGCCCTTTCATATGTGACCCTTAGTTCTGCACAATTGGTACAGGCATGTTTCAATTGTGGGTCATATAGCAAGCTGTGAAAGCCAACTTTGGAGCTGCTGGTCTCTGCACAACGGTGTAATTGCCCTGAAATAAAACGCGGTATTATGATTGCGTACATTACACATACGCTAACTAAGGGTGACTGCAGTCTTGCTGGCACGGGAGCGAAGGTTGCGGATAGTGCCATTTATTACTGCAGTTGATCATGGCAACAAGGTGTGTTTGAGAATGTTGTTTCAAGATTATGGCATTGGGCCATTCTAGACGAGCATGCTCCAGAGCAAGATCAGTGGATTAGCAAAGTATGTTGGGTCTTAAGCCGGGGCTTTCAATTTTAGGATGGTGGCTCTCTTTACCTACCACGGTAACTTCTGACTCTGATGAAGACACAGTATAGTGTCAAAACATTGGTGCTTTTGCACCATAAAGGCTGTGAATTTATCAGAGTGCTCCAGTCTCCTTTTGTCCATATGAGTTTGTTGTCCACGAGCTGCTTAGCACCCGATTCAGCTGAATTGTGTGGTAAGATGCATGGCGAACCTTTTGCTTTGTAACTTGGGGCATCTGATTGCAAGTGTAGGGTTTTTTGAGCCAGCTTGGGCAAAAAGACTAAAGCCTGGCTAGTTTTGAACTTGCTTAGTTTGCAGTGCACTTCTCACTTCTGGCTTTTGGAAAACAGAGAAAAGGTAAGGTAGGCAGGGCTTATTTAGGTTCTTTTTTTTAGTGGGCCTAATGGTTCATTTATTTCAGAGTCTTGGGCCACTTTTGACCTAGTCCATCTTCTGTGCATGAAATTGCTCAATCTGTGAAAGAACAAGAGCACTCAGAGAATGCATACCCCCGCCAAGGCCCAACAGTCACATACGAGTAATGTTATTATGTTCCACCACGTAAGTAAATTAAAAAAACAATCCTGGATCCAGAATAAGATCTGGATCACTCTCAAAATGAAATCCTTTCTAAGTTGGACCTTAACACACCTCTGGTAAAAGTGTCATAAAACTCTTCCCATAACCTTATCCGTAATCTGGCAAACAAACAAACAAAGAAACTTGCCTGTAAACTGAAGGGAAAACATAGCTACCTTGGCAGAGGTAAATATGGTAGTCTTCTGTGTTTGTACTGACTCTTCTTATTACCATTTGTCTATTCTTCGTTTCCCATCCTCCTCCTGCATTGCTCCCCATTTCCCACTATTTGTGAAGCATAAAGTGTGAATGAAATGTTCTTTTGGTCAGAAATGGCCATATGAAGTGATGTCTTGCACGGAGTTTACAAGCTCGCTTTAGGTGCCGCTTTTCATTGAGGACTGCAGTGGTCACTTTTCCTTTGTTTACTCCGTGGAGGAGGCCCTGTTTGCTTGTAAACATACTCGCTGTTCCTTCATTGGGAACCCCAACATGTTTCTCGGCTGGGGGGCTCAATTCTTTCTTTCTACGTGCACCTTCCTTTCTCGGAATGATCACCCAGTACATTAACTAAACACCCTTATGTCGGAGAGTTTTTGTGGCCTAATAACTGGTAGGAGCGTTGCATAAAGTAAGGCAAAGGTCACCAGATTACAGTGTGCACTGACGCAGCTCTTAAGTGTCAACAGTTCTGTAATTCTGAAGCGGTGAAGTATTTGTGAATGTTCAGAACTGCAGCTGTGCTTTTTACATTTTTAGATGTATTTGGGCTGATTTTTCTCCCATCAGTGGCACAACGTGTATACTGGGGACAATATATAAATTATTGGTTTGCGGCCATCTGAATTCAAATATCTTCACCGTGTTGGAAATGCAGGTTCTCATGTTTGGCCTATTTTTCATCTGTAGGAAGTAGGTCGTGGTAATACAACCCCCAATTCCAAAAACATTGGCACACTATCCGTATGAAATAAAAAATAAAAAAATAAACAGTAATTTGAAAAGTCCATCACCTTCTGCTGTCACCTTCTCACCCAAGTCCATAGGTGTTATGGGGTTAAATGACCAAAAACAGGAAGAATTTTTGTAGTGCTTTTACATTGGTCATGGCATATTGTAAAAGTTCTGTTTCCTCCTGTTTACACAAGCATAAGATTGTCGGGTGATATTAATGTACACAACACCTGAACTCATTTTTGGTTAAACATTCTAATTAATTGCAATTGGAATTCTCATTACTTGTTGGTGCCAAGTGTAATAGGACTATTAACTGGAACACTCTTCAGCTGTTTCAGAAGTAGGCCTGTATTGGTTTAATCCTTTCTCGTGTTTGAAGTCTAGTAGCCTGTCGGATGTGCTGTTCCATCTCTGCTTCATCTTCTTCAGTGTCTTTAGAGGGCATCTGCATGAGGCTTTGGGTCTCCACTACGGCATGTTCTTGCCCACCTTACGCAGCCTGTGTGACGCAGAGCAGAAAAAGAAGTGGCTCCATCTGGCTGAGTCCTTCAGGGCTCTGGGCACGTATGTCCAGACTGAGATGGGTCACGGTCAGTCTGATACGAGTCACATTGGAAGCTCTTGGGCAAAATTCTCCCTGATGGAACAATGCAGACTTGTGTGTTTGATGCTAATGGTCCCTCAGTGGAGTTTGGTTTCGCGGTCCTGTTAAAATGTCGTGATTGAAGTAGTTGAATCCCTTTGGGTGTCTGCAGGTGTTTGACAGACTTAGCTGGACTATCTACTTCCTTGCACAGGATGCCTATTATTTTCACTAGACAAACTAACCACAGGTTGTCATGTTAGTGGGAGATTTACTCTAATAGTCTCTTATACTTCTTACTTAGTGCATGGATTTTTCCCCATGTAAGCCCTCCCCCAATCCAGTGACCATTCAATTTCACACATTTGCACAGAACTGGAGGAGCAGACTTCCTTCGGTTGGAGATTGAAGAATAAGAGCCATATGGACCGATCCAGTTGGACTTTTAAGAGTGAATCATCTTGTGCTACGGCATCCCTCAAAATGGACCCATAGTACTCGATGTAGGGTCATTCCATGCCAAATCACGTAAAATTTTGGGAATTTTACACCAACCCCCCTCATATTTTGCTGAAAAAATGACTGAAAATTGTATAGAGTATTAAATGGAGAAATCCAAATTTTTAGGTCCCTGCGGTGAACAATTTTCGAGTTACCAAGGTTTTAAAATTGGACCACGCCCCCTTTTTCGGACCTGCGACGCACGATTGTGTTTTGGAGTGTTTTGGGGCAGTCATAACTTTCTAGTTTTACAGATTTCAAATTTGGTACCCTTGGGGATTCTGGCCCAGGCTTTCAGAATCTGCCATCAAAAAGGAGATAGGAGGTACCCTTTTCAAGATACAGTCACATCAAAACTCAATTTTGAACAGACGCCTTTTCTATTTTCCATTTTCCCAGCCTTGCCTAACAATGGGTACTTCTGATAAAGTGCCTGGAGCAGTAAATTCCTTTTCTATGAGACAGAGACTGTAGCTAGAAGCGATTTTGGCTCAGTGGGTGGTTAAATAAATACTTGGTGAAAGCTTGAAAATGGTCATAGGGGAAAAATTGCCATTTCTACCCCTTCTTCGGGTTGATGGTGGACCATGTAGCCAGTCGTTAAATTTAATGAAACTCCTCCCACACAAAGATACACATAATAACTACTTCTGGTCAAAATATGAAAGGCCTTATAGTTTTCTTTCTATTTGAACTGAATTTTTGAAATTTTGCCTATTTTCACCCAAATCCGTACATAGATTTAATGTACTGTACATACATTATGGCCCATATACACTTTAGAGTGCAATGTTTGAGCTATATTTGACTGTTTCCAAATTCAGCTCAAGTTTTTTTGCATATTTTAACTGTTGCTATGAAGATGGTTATTTACAAATTATGGTAATTTTACTTTAATCTGCACGTCATCCTTGTCAGAAAGGTTATTTTTGTTCCTTATTCCAAATGTGTACATGTATTGTACATGATGGAACCATAGAGATCACTGCTCTGATACACATGTACTTGACTAGCTGTTCTAATTGGTATTGCATCAGATATTGCACAATCATGGCCAGGTATTGCAACATCCTAATCTTTAAAACAAAAGAAACTTGATAATGTGTTCATTCACTGGTTGTTTGCTGAGCGAGCGACATGGCTGGGAACAGCTGTAAGATCGCTGTGTGCTTGAATGAGCAATGTCACAAAACGTCTTACACCAGAAACGAAGGATTCATTCCAGTAAGCAGCCTAAAAGAAGACGACAAGAAACTAATCGAACAGAGAGCTGGGCTTCGATCTGATATAAATTAAGAAATTTGTCATCACCATGGAGTGCTGTATCTGTCAGGTTATCTGAAGAAAACCTCCAAGTACCGTGTTTGATGCACCAGAAATTCATGGACACAGTGCCCGATTCTATAAACTTTCTGCGAAGGATGAAGCACAGGTTAAAGCAAAATTGCCATTACATTTGTAGACCAACCATTATTGGTCTTCACTGCATGTTCTTGGACTCCGGCATATTGGACTGATGTTTGATATCATGATGGTCGAAGATGGGGTCTACTGGCTTCTGATATTTGATTAGTATCGAGAAACACTGTACCTTTACTTACATGTTGTTTGTTAACTTATTATAGTTCAGCACTTGACTTGTTGGCCACAGTGACTGCTGCTCACATATTCAGTATGTCCATATCAAATAACACAATCCTAGGCTTTGTAAAAATTTAAGATGTTTAAGGTTTTTGTTGACTGTCGACTTCAGCTGACCACGAATGAAAATATGTGATTGGGTAAGTTGTTGTCATTAATAAATGTTATTTTTAAATACATTTTACTGTTCATAGCAACTGATCAAATGCATAAAAAACTTGAGCTGAATTTGGAAACAGTACAGCTCAAACACTTAACTCCAAAGTGTATAAATGGGCTATAGTGTATGTAAAGTACAGTAAATCTCTGTATGGATTTGGGCAAAAATATGCAGAATTTGAAAAATTCATTTCACATAGAAAGAAAACTAAAAATTTTTAGTAATTTTTTCCAGCAAAATCTGAGGGGGGTTGGTGTACACCTCTAGGTGATTTGGCATGGAATGACCCTTTAGGCCTAACCTGTTACAATCCATTTAAGCTCTCTTCCTTTGTATCGAGTATGGGTAATATAACATTGTTCCGTTGTTCGTTGCTCAAGCGCCTCCTGTTGGCCAAGACGGGTGCTCATCAGGAAGATTCTAAGCTTGTTCATGTTCAGGTATCCTCCGCCCTCGCTCTGAACTTGCGATGATTCAACCAACGAGTGTCTAAGAAGCGGTGGCTGACGGGCGCGTGCTTCAGAGGAGAGCCGCGAACTGTCTGCACTCTCCTGAATTGGCAACAGGGGGTCGCATACGAGCAAGCCTTGTACATAGTTCCCCAATTGGGCATTCCAGATTTGGGTGGGATTGGAGATGCCAAATTAAAAAAAAAAAAAAAAAAAAAATCCAGTGAGCAGCAGTTCCTCCGGCAGCCACAACTTGTTGATGATCGAGGTTTGAGGAGAATGGCCAGACTGTTTCAAGCTGACAGAAAGTATACGCTGACTTGGATTTCCACGCAAATATACAAACGTAGTGAAAAGAAAAGCTTCTCCAAATGCACAGCACATCAAACCTTGAGGTTGATGGGCTGCAAGAGCTGAAGACCATGTGGTTCCTGGCTTCAGTTGATGCAGTTAACATAGTATGAGCTGGGAGAACCAGCCATTCAGCCCAACGAAGTTTGCCATTTTCCTATCACTTAAGGGCAGTTCCATGGTGTCGGGCGTACATTTCAGACACTTCATAAGTCAATTAAGGGCACAGTGAAGTAAGGAGATGGCTGTCATTTGGGCAGATTACACATTGTGGTTATGGCAATCATCTGGTCTACAGGTGTGTAGCTCCTCATACAGTGTTTCCCAAACTGTGTGCCGCGGAGAAAAAACAGTTTTTTTTCCTGATAGCCTAATAATATAAAACGGCTGAACTTACAGAATATAAAAATAACAATTTTTGTCATTATTAATTCATTCAATTCAGTTTATTAAAATGCATATTTAAAATTCCTTCTTGATATTTCCACATCATGTATTCCACTGTACAATTCCTTCTCGTGATTGGCCAATCACACATCGTCTAATGCGAAAATTAAACATTCCCCGGTAAAACTCAGCTAAAACAGTAGTATAGGCTAGTTGAAACGAAACAACGAAAATGGATAAATTCCTGACCAAAACCTCGAAAAGGCCATTCGACTAAGACCCTAAGCCACCTCACTCTTGCTGCGCTGGCCAGAAAAAGAAAATCAAAGCGGTGACTAGACTTTACAGTGAGGAATATCTGACTTCTGGGTTTACATTCACCGGAGATCCCGCTACCCCAAAACCACTGTCTTGCTTGCGGTGAAAAGCTGGCGAACAAAGCTATGGTGCCAAATAAATTAAAAAGACACATTTCAACCAAACACCCTTCTCTCGCAAAAAAAAGACCGTGAATATTTAATACGGTTGAGAAGCCAGACGAACAACCAAGTTAGTTTCATGATGAAAACCGCTACAGTGTCAGAAAAAGCATTAGAAGCTAGCTATCTGGTCGCAGAACTAGTAGCAAAATCAAAGACGTCTCAGTATGCAAAGCTATCGTCGGGACCATGTTGGGTCAAAATACTGCCAATGAAATATCGAAGGTTCCTCTCTCAAACAATACAATTGGCTGACGAATAGGAGAAATGTCGGCAGATATAGAGGACGTTGTAATGGAGAAAATAAAAGGGAGTGGGAAATTTGCGCTGCAGGTGGATGAAACAACCGATGTCAGTGGACATGCACAATTACTGGCCAATGTCAGATATGTCGATGGGGAGACAATTAAAGAAAATAACTTTTTTTTTTAATCGAATTTTGCCGGAGAAAACTACAGGTGAGGAAGTGTTTCGAGTGACATCTGAGTATCTGGAGAAGTGGGGGCTGAACTGGAAAGACTGTGTAGTCATTTATTTTATGATTGCATAAAAGCCTGAAACCTGGTTGGAAAGCTCGAGTGGTTGTCTCGTCACTCGGTCGCGCTGGGGGGTAGGTAGCGCGAGCAGAATGCTATAATATCATAGCGGTGTGCCGTGAGATTTTTTTATAGTAAACAATGTACCGCGAGAGAAAAAAGTTTGGGAAACACTGATCTAGACGTTGTGTGCCCCAGGGACATCCCTGCACTTTCCTGCAAGACGACACCAAATAAAATCCTGCACGGATGTGCATTTGCATGGCTGCATAAGCAGAGAGTGCAGGTGTAAGAGTGGCCTGCCTGCAGTCCTGTCTTTGATTGACAATGTTTTGCAAGTCATGAAATGGAATATACGACAGCAAAGGCCCTGTAAAATGTGCTACTTAGGACTTGTGTAATGGAGGAGTGCTGGAAAATTCTATTTAACAGACTTGACCAACTGCTTTTTACTGTGTCCAAAGCTTAATGAATTTGATTACAAGACAGCGGTGTTACACAGTGGCAAATGGTTTACTGTATCAACTTGTTTGAACTCTGTTGCAATCATCACTTGGTGTATTTTCGACATGCAGTTAAATTCTGATGGCAGGACATTAAACAATTTGTTTTTGTTCTTTTTTGAATATCATAAAGGGAAAATTGACTTTTCAAGTAATTTTTCAATTTCATTTAATTTACCATGGAGGGCCAACCTTTTTTTGGAATTGGGGTTCTATCTTGACAACAAAGAAAGATGGAGCAATCTGCTGTTTGCAGCCCTTCACTGGTCTACTTATATTGAGTAGGGATGTCCGATATTGGCTTTTTTGCCTTTATCCGATAAGTCGATATTGGCCGACTCCTAATTTCTGATTCCGATATCCACCGATACCGATATATGCGGGCTATATTTCCCCCAAACTAATTTTGGGCAACATGACATATTTCCTGTCGTGGAATTAACACATCATGTCTACTTTTCTCGCGATGCCCCACTGGATGCATTCACAAATGCAACAAGGCTTGCCAAATGCAAACAACGAATAAGAAAAAAAATAAGAAAACAACTTCAACTTAAGTAATGGAAAAAGTGCCATATTTATATTTTAAAATTTGTCTCAACAGTTTGGATCACACTCTCCCTGAGATGGTCCTGACAATGCCCCCTACACCTAGGCAATTTGACTGCTTCACAAATTTTAAAATATTGGACCTGTACAACTGTGTGCAGCAAGTAAAATAACATGCAGGTGATTAAATTTTGGCATATCGAGGCCGAAGTGCAGCTGAGATATAAGCCGAAGTTCAAATCCAGCTATGCTGGCAGAGATGAGGGCTGCGTCCGAATAGTCGTTTTTGCTTAGGAAAGCTCCTAAAAAATGATTCAGAAATAATTGCGTGGCAGCCATGACAAGGGGATTTGAATTCTTTAAATATTAAGGAAAGGTGGCTCAGTGCTTCCTAATTTACCACCTTTAGCATAGGGTACACAGAACCATCCTTTTTGTAAAGAAAGGAGATAAAGCTATCCCACAATTCTGCGCAGCTGCAATATTTAAAGTGGCGACCACTCATCCGACCAATCGCTTAAAGAAACGTATATGATGGGCAGGGGACTCATGATCATGTTGCCTAGTCTGAGTGCATTCGGATTCTCTAATTAGCGCGGTTGTCTTCCTAAGACGTTAAGAATTCCCTTAAACACCTTTCCTTTCCCTTATGACGTTTTCCACAAAGGTTAAAGAAAAGTGGTTTGGAGTTAGTGGATAGGCCGTAATTTTTTAACTATATGGACGCAGCCTTAGTCTTCCCAATGGGCCAGATTTCCAATCGGCGTGCTTTTGGGTTTTGCTGCCACCTAGCGGTGGAATGGAACAATACCCTACGTCAGCCAACGAAAATAACTAATGCACAGAGTTGCCTTGGCGTGGTGCTGCGCTCTCTGAGTGCTCTTATTTGATCGGTTTTCATTATCGGCAAAAAAATCCGATAACAGTCTTTTCCGATATTACATTTTTATGCAAATATCGGCCGATAATATCCGTCTGCCGATATTATTGGACATCCCTAATATTGAGAGAAATATTCAAACCCAGGACGGCATGTTTTTATGGCCAGAGCATTACATCAAGTGGGAAATATCTCGATCTCGTACCTAATTTTATGCACATTTCCCTATACTTCAGCAGGACATATTTGGGATAATTGGAAACATTGGGATCTCCACAAGAATTTAAAATCGGCCTGAAGTTCCACAGGTTTGAATACAACAGCTACATTTGACAAACCCATTTACAAGTCCGTAGGTGTTAAGGGGTTAAATGACCAAAAACAGGACGAATTTTTGTTGTGCTTATACATTGGTCATGGCATATTGTAAAAGTTCTGTTTCCTCCTGTTTACACAAGCATAAGATTGTCGGGTGATATTAATGTACACAACACCTGAACTCATTTTTGGTTAAACATTCTAATTAATTGCAGTTGGAATTCTCATTACTTGTTAATGCAAAGTGTAATAGGGTCTGGTAGCCTGTCGGATGTGCTGTTCCATCTCTGCTTCGTCTTCTTCAGTGTCTTTAGAGGGCATCTGCATGAGGCTTTGGGTCTCCACTACGTCATGTTCTTGCCCACCTTACGCAGCCTGTGTGACGCAGAGCAGAAAAAGAAGTGGCTCCCTCTGGCTGAGTCCTTCAGGGCTCTGGGCACGTATGTCCAGACTGAGATGGGTCACGGTCAGTTTGATGCGAGTCACATTGGAAGCTCTTGGGCAAAATTCTCCCTGATGGAACAATGCAGACTTGTGTGTTTGATGCTAATGGTCCCTCAGTGGAGTTGGCTTTCGCGGTCCTGTTAAAATGTCGTGATTGAAGTAGTTGAATCCCTTTGGGTGTCTGCAGGTGTTTGACAGAGTTAGCTGTTCTATCTACTTCCTTGCACAGGATGCCTATTATTTTTACTAGACAAACTAACCGCAGGTTGTCATGTTAGTGGGAGATTTACTCTAACTAATAGTCTCTAATACTTCTTACTTAGTGCATGGATTTTTTCCCCGTGTAAGCCCTCCCCCAATCCAGTGACCATTCAATTTCACATATTTGCACAGAACTGGAGGAGTAGACTTCCTTCGGTTGGAGATTGAAGACTTAAGAGCCATATGGACCGATCCAGTTGGACTTTTAAGAGTGAATCATCTTGTGCCACGGCATCCCTCAAAATGGACCCATAGTACTCGATGTAGGCCTAACCTGTTCCAATCCATTTAAGCTCTCTTCCTTTGTATTGTCCTCCCCTCTGTCACTGCTGATACGATTCAGTATTACCCCTTGATTCCAGTCTCCTCTTTAATCTGTAAAATATTAACCTTTCCTCAGAAAAATTTGAACTTCTTTTAATGAATTATTTCAGCAAAATCAACAATGGTGTGTTTACTTTAATCCGAGTGCAATGTCTGCTCGTTAGGATTGAAATCGTGGGTTGTGGATGTATTGATGACCACGTGCATGATGAGTTTTATTTATCCTTGGTTTTCTGTGTAGATCAGTGGAAGATCCTATATAATTTTGAGTATAAGATGTTGAATACAATTGCTGTAAGCAAGATGAAAGATGATATGAGACTTATAGGGTTTTGTTCATGAGTATACTGTCATACTCATTACTCAGCTTATTAGAAAACACCTGCACACCTGATTATTTGTGCAATTATCCAGTCTGCCAATCTGGTTGCCGCAGTGCAGGGCAAAAGGTGATGCAGATACAGGTCAGGAGCTGCAGGAAATGTTAACATCAAACATCAGAATTTGGAAAAAAATTTGATCTGCATGACTTTGACCGTGGCATGGTTGTTAGTGCTACAAGGGCTGGTTTGAGTATTTCTGGAGCTCCCTGGTGGATCTCTGGGGATTTTTATGCTCAGCAGTCTCTGAGTTTACACAGAATGGTGTGAAAAATAAAAAGAAAATCCAGTGAGCAGCAGTTCCTCTGGCAACCACAACTTGTTGATGATCGAGGTTTCGGGAGAATGGCCAGACTGTTTCAAGCTGACAGAAAGTATACGCTGACTTGGATTACCACACAAATGTTCAAATGTCGTGAGAAGAAAAGCTTCTCCGAATGCACAGCATGTCAAATCTTGAGGTTGATGGGCTGCAAGAGCCGAAGACCATGTCGGGTTCCACTCCTGTCGACAAAGAGCAGACATCGAGTTCCACTTCTGTCGACAAAGAGCAGACATCCGAGGCTGCAGCGGGCACTAACTCATTAAAACTCAACTGTTAAAGATTAACCAAAACGTAGCCTGATTTGATCTCTCTTCTTGCTGTGACGCAAAGATGGTGGGGTCAGAATCCATAGACACGCCCTGCCTTGCACCAACAGCTTCAGCTAGCGTTGGTGGTGTAATGGTGTGGGAATATTAAGTTGGCTCACTTTGGGCCCCTTAATACCATTGAATCATGACCAGGCGTCTCCCTTTACAGCCACAGTTTACCTATCTTCTAATGGCTACTCGCTGCATGATGGTGCACCATGTCACAAGCAAAAGTTGTCTCAGGCTGATTTCAATGTGAACATGTTTATGAGTTCAGTATGATTCAGTGTTCCCTGACCAAATCTGAATAGAGCACCTTTTTGAGAAGGGGAAATTCGCTGCATTAATGTGCGGATGTCAGGTTGAAGGAAATTGAGGAACAATCACATCAACGTGGACCAAAACCTCGAAGGAAATTTTCCTATGTCTCGTGCAGTTTACAAGTCTTTTTTGAGAGCACAGGGAGGCTCTATTCAGTATTAGTATGGTGTTCCTAATTAAATGCTGGGGTGAGTGTATGTGAGTATGTATCATTGATGTGGTGGTGCTAGTTTGCGAATATATCATTTCATGTATAATTTATGAAGTTGCCTCTCCCTTCAGTACCTGGTTTGCAGATTGATAAATAGTTTTATTTTATTTCTGCTTTGCCTTGGACTTGCCTCGTCAAATGGGGTACTCGCAACTCTAATTGTATATACGTATACTTTTAAGTTTGTTGTAGATGTTTTAGTTTGAGTACATGGTGATATCTGCAGCCTTTTTAAATAATAGTCTTGGATTTGTGGGATATAAAACTTCACTACAGTAATGTACAAATAATTGTATACAATTTACTGTAGGCATTTCTAAGATTGAGTTCCCTGGTTTGTTTCCATAATCAGTTAGGCTAAGCTAATTTCAAAATTATGCATGGACTTGCGTTGAATTATGCATGGTCAATTCTTTCTTCAAAACTGCTAACTTTCTGTGTACAAACCCCTGTTCCAATGAAGTTGGGTCGTTGTGTCAAACGTGAATAAAAACAGAATACAATGATTTGAAAAGCCTTTTCAACCTATATTCAATTAAGTACACTACAAAGACATGATATTTAATGTTCAAAATGAGTAAATGTTTCCAAAAAAAACAATAAAGTTTATCAGTTTGAACATTAAATATCTTGTCTTTTTAGTGTACTCAATTGAATATAGGTCGAAAGGATTTGCAAATCATTGTATTCTGTTTTATTCACATATTACACAACGTCCCAACCTCATTGTAATTGGGGTTTGTAAAATGTGGCTTTTATTGCCCAGCTTTTGGTTTGTTTTTAAGGTTTTTTTTCTTCTTGGTTGGTTTTAAGATCAGCTCTTGCATGTCCTGTTCATGAATAATGATTAACTTCAACTTTTTGTGCCCTTTCCTGTGCCTCAAATTCCTCTGGCTCTCACTCCATCCTTACACCTGTCCTCTGTTCTACCTTCTCCTCACTGCCATCGCTTCTCCTCTAACTGTCCTGTCTGGCCTCTACACCCTGGGGCAAAAACCTCTTCTGTGTCCACTTCCTGCCTTCACCACCCCCTCCAAAAAAAAAAACAAAAAACACTTCCCTCCACTTGGACCTGTTCTTAGGTGCGTACACCGCGGGCTCGCAGCGCCCCTGGATCTTCACTTGGGGATGTTCCTCCCTACCCTGCTGAACCAGGCCACTCCTGAGCAGCAGAACACCTTCTTCATGCCTGCCTGGAACCTGGAGATCATCGGCACTTATGCTCAGACAGAGATGGGCCACGGTAACTGAGCTGGCGGCCTCCAGATTTAATCCCTACTTCCCACTCCACCCCTTGAAACATGAGCTCGTTATGTACCTGTGGGGATAGCTGTTTGTGCAGTATCAGGCCATGAATGTGTTTCAAAGGTCAGAATTGAAAGCGTTTTCAACGCCCTTGTAGAACTGCGTCTTGGCTCGGCCGCAGTCATCCTCTCCGGCTTACTGGCTGGCCCAGAACCTGCCTTCCCCTCACCTGTTTTTACACAAAAACATGTTTACCTGGAACTCTCTTTGTGTCAGCTTTCGCTCTGAAAAAAAAAGTTGAGCACTTCCCGCGTTCTTTCACTTAGCCTGCTGCGCACCATGATAACAGTTTTCACAGTGAGCCTCTCAACGTTTGGGACGTGCTGTTTGGTCTGGACAGTTTGGACCTTGTAATTTGAGATTTGTAATCAAACTATTTGCACTTTACCCAGCGAGAAGCAAATGATTTGTTTGGGGTAAGAATTGGATGGCCAAAGTTAATTTTAATTGAAGCGCCGAGTATGTAGCTTCCATGGGAAAGTCTTTCGGACTGAGACGAGAGCAATGGAATTAGAAAAATGAGGTCAAAAGAAACTGCCTAAGATCTAAGGCAGTCCTGCGTCTGTGAAACCTGCTGGGGGTGTGATGATTTGGGCATGTTTGGGTGCTATTGGTGCATAATCACTTGTCTTCATTGATGTTACAGGTGAGCGGAAGCAAAATGTTTTCTGAAATCTTCAGGGGAATCTCTCCTGCTCTGTTTGAACGGAATCTCTCCAAAGCGATTCAGCGATGCTTCATCTTGAAGTCGGCCCATTATTCCAGTCGTGTCATACACAAGACAAAGGAGTTTTTTTGAGCCAAAAAAAAAAATCTTTTGACCGATCATCCCCTGATGATGTACCCTGCACCTGGCTGTCACAGACTTTAAGCTCTCATTTCATTCTCAGCATGTTCAAAAAAAGCCAAGCCAGACTGCTGTCCTTCATACGACAGAAATTGGTCCCAAAACTGAAATGGAGGGTCTGTTTATAAAAGTGATAATTTCTACACAAGGAAGCCTAAATGCATTTAGGTGCCCTTCCATTAAAGCTGGCAATCTGTACTTAAACAACGCTTGAATTGTTTGATTACAAATCTAAAATTGTGGAGTAGGGATGTGCTGATGTTTAACCACATTTTTAGTGGAATTTAGCTGCGTGGCTGAAGCTAAGCAAGTGTGGGCTTGGTTAGTACTTGGATGGGAGACCACCTGGGAAAACTAAGTTGCTGCTGGAAGAGGTGTTGGTGGGCCAGTAGGTTACGATCTTCCCTCTGGCGGAATAATCCCCAATTTAGTGATGGGGACACTGCGCTGAAGGAGATGCCATCTTTAGGACGAGACGTTCAATCGAAGTCCTGACTCTCTGTGGTCATTAAAGATCCTATGACAAGAGTAGGGGGTTCCCCGGTGTCATGGCTAAAGTCCCAACCTGTTTTTTTCAACCTGCCATCTCATCATCCCATGATCTAATTGGCTATGCAACTTGTCCTCTCCCTCTCCGTCTCAACCCCCCAGGGCTGCCTTGAAAAAGACATTTCAATCTCAACGACACTTCCCTGGTTAAATGAAGGTAAAAAAAAAAAAAACATATTAAGACCATCTGCTGCCATGGGGTGTGTAGACAATTGTGTGCCATTTCTTTTTATTGAAACATACCTTCATACCTGAGGCCATCTAACAAGCGGGCATCATTTGAAATGTTTCGAGGAAGAAAATGGTGTTTGGCAGTCATCTAATTGCTAATCAGATTGGACAACTTTTTAAGGCATAATTAGCCTAACCATGTACTTAGACTGAATAACAATCAAGTAATTTATTTAGCCTTCCTACTAATCAAAATCAATTAGTTTCCTGTAATGATGAAGGAGTTGTAATGACAAGCAAGCTGACCTAACTAGGCTACATACTTATATATGAAAGAATACCCATAATCTGAATAATGAGAAGAAAATCTTCCTCTGAATTCCATCTCTCATTGTAGCATTTTCAGCAGATTAAAGATTGATTGAAAATAGATTAATTTTAAGATCACCTTGGATTTTAAGTGTCAAAATGTTTTCTATTTTTTGTATACTTTTAGTTAAACGGATTGAATGTGAATGGGAGACTTGGCAAATTTTTAATTGATTACTGAAAAAGATAAATTAAAAATGAAGTAACTCAAAGCCCTTGATATAAGCAATCCTTTAAGCATCGAAATACAGAGAAGGTCGAAAACATTTTGTTGAAAGTATGGAATGTGATGCAAAATTTATTTTTGCATTCACATGAAATGGCCAAAGGTAATGATGAGAATATTGAAATATGATCCTATTTCAATATTTCTTATCAGTAAGCCCACAAAAAATCTAGCCAACACACTCATGCAAATCTGTGCTGTTTCATGGCTATTTAAATTTCAAAATGCGACTAGCAAAAATGCTATCTGAATAAATTGGACTGTCTACTGATTGAAATTAGTAATTGAGCGAATCAAATGTTTGATTGCTAATTGAGCAAAGTAGACAGGATCAGGATGAGAGTAATTGGTTATTAGGAGATGATTCTGCGGACCTTGATGTTAGTCCATTAAGCATGTTGCTAATAAATACTGATGTCAGTTTTTTCCGGAAGAATTTCACATGGTCTCTGAGGTTTGGCAGCGGTTTGTTTAAAGCCACATCAGGTATGATTCAAGGAAAAGGAAAAAAAGCAAACTCACCCCTTTGCCCCTTGGCGTCAGGTGTCTTATTATGAATTTAAAAAAAATCAGGGTTCAACATCGGCTCATCCCTATTGTGGAGTACAACACCAGATGAAAAAATGACTTTGTCCCAAGTATTAGGGAGCTCACTGTGAGTATTAATTTTGTAAAATTCATCATTTGCATGCATTTTATATCTTCATCTTTTCTAGTCGTTAAGTGGTTGCTGTCAAACACCTGCAACACCCATCACCCTTGAATCTGTCGATGCCCAAGACTTCTGCGAGTTATACCACTTGACTGCCACTAAAAAATCAATCATTCTTGTGCGATGATTTTGATAATGGTGGACTTGAGATGTCTTGCTGTCTTTCCTCAGTCGGATTCTGAGTGCGGCTTTATTTTCCAGGGACCCACATACGGGCTCTGGAGACCACCGCGACCTATGACCCCTCCACTCAGGAATTTGTCCTGAACAGCCCCACCATCACCTCCATTAAGTGGTGGCCTGGAGGATGTGAGTAACATCCTGTTCCCCTGTACTTAACTATGTTCCTCAGGGAGTTGAGAAGGCCCCTGTGTGTATACAAGCGACATCACATGGTAGGAAGAATAACGGTGTGGTTGCTGAAGACGGTGTGCGGCGGAGTTTGGTAAGAAACTGTTATTGGAGACACGTCAGTCGCTTACCTTTACCTGTAACGCTTGGAGAAACTCATGGGGGAGCAGCTGTTGGCAAATTTTGGGTTTGTTGTGAATGGCCATGCTGTGGATTATGAATAATGATACTACAAACTGGTGCTCAGCCCATCACTGGCCAGATAAAAATAATGGAAATCAATTGTAAACTTCATCAAGGGTAAAATTGAACCATGATGACAACAGTTATAAATATTTTCTTATTCTTGTATTTCCCTCTTGATCCATAAAAAGTTAAATGTCTGCTCTATGGTGAATTATGAGGCCTGATCTGTTTGGACAGGATCCATTGTTAGAGCAGGAAGGCTTTACAGCTGCAGACTACAATGTATCTGTTCTTTGCGTCCCATCTGTGCTACGCTAGTGCTACTGAATGCCGTTAGGTTGTCACTTAATTGTATCTCCTTGTGCTGAAGGGTCACTTATTACTGAATTTCTGGTTCAGTGTAGATGCGTCCTTGGCCCCCCTTTGTCCATGATCCTGTTCCAGTACTGTGACATCATCGATTCTATGTTCTCTCTCTACAGTGGGGAAGACCTCAAACCACGCCATTGTCCTGGCGCAGCTGAACACCCAGGGCAGGTGTCACGGTCTGCATGCTTTCATCGTGCCCATACGCTGTATGCGCACTCACGAGCCCCTGCCAGGTACTGTACGGCCAGGCCCTAAATTACACCAGATGCCTGTATGGTCCGTGTCCGCTCTGCCACAGCACCGGAGCTGATAAGTTTCACAGTAGTCAAAGAGTGTGCTTACGCTGGCTCCACTGTGTTGCATTTCTCCTCCGTCGCAGCCCTGGCAAACCAAAGCCCTCCGCAGCAGATATGCAAGGCTTCTATTTTTGCCGTACGCCAGAGCACAATGCAACTCTTCAGCACAGAGCAGATCGATCAGGACATAGACACAACATTAAAACATTTGGTTTATTTTCATAAGAAAATACTCTATGGTGGTACCAGATCGTATACGCCGAAGAAGTGTGACGTCACTTTCGCTGGGGTCAACACTCACTTCCTTGACAATGGTTCACGCTTGCAGCATAGCAACACATTCACTCGTACACTTAACACATGGCACGAAATGCCTAAATATTTGACAAGCAAAAATGTAGAAAATGCTTCCATTTCTTTTATAATGAGCATATTTTGGGTTCAAGATCGCTGAAAATAAAGCTTAATTCCATACACAGACACGAGGACCATGGCAATAAACACTGTTCTAGTTCTTTGCTTATGGTGTGGTTCGTTCGGTGTGAACCAGTTGCCATGGCTACGGCAAGTTGACCTCAAAATGACATCACCACTTTTCCAGCGCCTAGTAAGTTTAGACAGTAACAGAAGTAAGAAAATATGTAAACTTTATTGACAGAGCACTTTCCAAACAAATGACAAACCCAACACAAGCAGGAAATTAAGAGCATTTATTAACTAGAGGCACTCCTAGAGTGCAAACCTCCGCCAAGGCAGCACAGTCCAAACCTTGCTGAGTGGGAGCAAAGTTCAGTTATCGTGTGTCATAGGATTTCAAGATGGCTGCTGTGGCGGCCATATTGTTTGACTGATCGCGGTCAAAATCAATAAGGTCCATCCCTGATGTAATAGCAACCCACCCGCAACATTTCAGAGATATTAGTTCATTACTTTTTGAGTTATCTTGTTCACAAACTAACAGACAAACAAACGGCACCAATCACATAACCTCCTGCCAACTTCATTTGGCGGAGGTAATAAATGGGCTTCTTATCCATGGTGGAAGCACAAAAATCTTAAAAAAAGAGATAAATCCATACAAGTAAACTGTGCTTCAGCTCCTTCAGTGGAGAACAAAACCTTTTGCCTGTTTGTAGTTTTGTTTAATACCACATATATCGTGTCATCTTGCGCGATCTCGTGTGATTCTGTAATTACCACCTGATCTCTCCAGTCTTGCTTCTTTTGCTGACTTGGTCCTGCTGCGCTGTAAAAACGCAGCCGGTGGGTGTTGACAGACGGCAAAGCTCGGAGCAAACTCGCAGTGGAGTGGAGACGGACTGAACACGCATCTGATGTAATGCCGGGGTAAGCTGTCGCAGCTGCCCTGTATGCGCGCACCTCTTCATATCATTCGGTGGACTGAAGCCCATGTCCTTTTCTCTGCTCAGGAATTGTGGTGGGCGACATCGGGCCCAAATTTGGCTTTGATGAGGTGGACAACGGCTACCTGAAGCTGGAGAATGTACGAATTCCTCGGGAGAACATGCTGATGAAGTATGCAAAGGTTGGCATGTCGGCAGATTCTCAGAGCATATACACTGGTGCACGCACAAGCCCCGAGTGAGGAGCACAACATGTGTCATTGAAATTCCAACAATTAAACTCTGGCAAGCACACGGAAGACTGGGTAGAAAACATTTGTGACACATGTTGTTTTGGTTCGACTTAGAACAGCGCTCAGAGCTGTTCTCAGAGTAACTGAAGTGTAAATATACTGAATTTAGTGTTTATTTAAGTATGGTTTCCAAATTTCAGTCTCCGGAACCAGCTATTTTTAAGGTGCTGGTTTTTTTTTTTATTTTTATGGTTTGTAAAATTTGTTTTATGCATGTACCCTTGTTTTGTTGTCTATTTAATCAATAGCGCTTGAAAGCTCGAATCCACTTACTCAAGTAATTGGTGTAATCCAAAATGCTGCACTAGTTTGTTCAGAACAGTTAGTTTGTTTTCTCTCCTCCTTAAAAAGGTCTGCTATCATGTCACCAGGTGCGCAGCCAATTAGTCATTTCAAGCCATTTCAAAATCTGTCTGAGGTGACATCACGAAGGGAAGTGGCCACCCAGAGTAAAGGAGGAACTGATAAACTGGTCGGCTGAAGTTGATCAGTCCTTCTTACCTCTGGGCAGTCACTTCCTCGTGATGTAGAGATGTCAAGAAGGAACAGATTTTGAAATGGCTTGTGCTAATTGGCTGTGCACCTGGTGATGTAATAGGGGACCTTTAACATTAGAGTTAAAACTTGTTTGGGGGTATTTGTGGTTCTCCAGGTCTGAGAGTTTCTCCCGCTCTGAGATCCATCCCTCTTCTCCTCAGGTGGAGCCCGACGGGACCTACGTGAAGCCTCCCAGTGACAAACTCACTTACGGCACCATGGTGTTCATCCGATCCATGATTGTGGGAGAGTCCTCCCGCGCCCTGTCCAAAGCCTGCACAATCGCCATCCGCTACAGCGCTGTCCGACACCAGTCCGAGCTGAGGCCTGGGTACGCCCAAGCGCCTTTGTGTCGCGCTCGCGTCGGCGTGAGAGGCCACTTTAACATCTTTACTAGATCTTCTGCCCGTCTGTGCTAATGGTTTTGCACTCATCCCAGTTGAGCAGTTTGGCCACGCGGGATTGACCTACCGGATTCCTCCAATAATGGCTGTGTCTTTGGCTTATATTTTCCGACAGCATCAAGTTTTTGCACCATTTCCCCTCCCCCACCATCGTCTATCATGACCACCTGCTCGTGAGACAGTGTCTTCAACACTCATATTCTAATTTCTCCATGTCTTGTTTTGTTGAGGTTGTTAGATAATTATGTCTCCCCCCCCCCCCCCCCCCCCCTCCTCATATTGTTTCAGGCTCGGTTCCCGTTTGCGTTCGCATCGGCGTTCCCACTTCGTTTCTGGAGCGTAACTCCAAAACAGTTTGCATGATCTTAACGAAACTTTGCGTACTTACTACTCGGGTCCTGAAGTGGTGCCTTTTGGTATGTGCCTGTCCGTCCCATAGACTGTATAAAAAGATGGACGCAGTACCGTGGTCTGAAAAACGAAGCCCATGCGGAAGTACCGTAAAATTGCATTCTATTTAATGAACAGCAGATGGCGACGTCGGTGGTTGCAGAAAGAAGTTCAATGCAATAGGATTCTATGGGAAAATGACCATACTTTCCCACCTGATTTTTCATTTAAATAATGATTTTTCACATTATTGTTTGGTAGCTATAGCAAGTTTCAAGTCTCCTTCGATATATTTTGATGTTCATTTTTGTAAATTATGGTCCCATATAGACTAGAATAAAGGATAAAGCCAGAATATCCTTTAGGGGCGTGGCTATCCTCTGGTCCTTGTCCGATATGGTCAGATCCAGAGCCACGGTCCTCCCCGGATCTTCAATACACGCTCTCGTCCAATAGAAATCACATCCGGTTTCAAAATGACAACATGGCGCAATTCAAATTGCCAAAATCGAGGCTTCCTTTATGGTATGCTGAAACCAATGGGTGACATCACGGTAGCTTCGTCCATCTTTTTATACAGTCTATGGTCCGTCCGTCTGGCTATCTGTCCGTCCGGATGTCATCAGTTTTTTTTTCGTAGCGTAACTCCACAACCGTTTGCATATGATCTTAACGAAACTCTGAATATTTGCTACTGCTGCACTGGTGCCTTTTGGCATGTGCCTGTCTGTCCGTCCGTCCGTCCGTCCTGGTGGGTTAGGCAGGGAATGGGGGCCAGGGGGGAGACGAACATTTTTACAAGTATAAACAGATTCTAGTTGTAATCATTTCTTTGTTTGTTTAGTTATTATTTGTGTCTCTCTGCTCCTGTTGACTTGATTTGTATCTGTGGACAGGTGTCCACTTTGAAATTCATGACTGACGTTAGCTGATACCGAGTGTGGATCATACCTTATCTATGTTTTGTAACTGCTCAAATGACCTTGAACAAGCTCTTACTGTACCTTGTTTTGGATAAAGGCATTTGCCTAACAAATGTGCTGTCCGTATGTGTTGGCTGAATGTATCAGCCAGTATGATCTGTGTTGTGTTTTGTTACCATATCTTCCTGTTTGCACTCCCCAGAGAGCCAGAGCCCCAGATTCTGGACTACCAGACCCAGCAGTACAAGCTGTTTCCCCTGCTGGCGACTGCCTATGCCTTTTATTTTGTGGGTCAGTACATGAACCGGACTTACCATCGCATCACTGGTGACATCAACCAGGGCGACTTCAGCGAGCTGCCGGAGGTACAGCTTCATTAGTCCTCCTCGTGTATGAATATTCAAACTATGCTGCATCCAAATGTCAGCCCCCCCCCTCCAAGCATCAAATATAATTTTCTAGTATTGTCTTTGTTTCAATCACCTTGTCACTGCATTCTTACTTTTATGAATATTGGATAATGTCTCAGGTGAAGAGTGCACGCCGGCAGTCTCACTGCAAGTCTACTTGAGTGTTCGAGAGCCCCCTCGTGGACATTTATGAAATTGTAGTTTTGGGCGGCCCACGCTGCTGCTGACCAGAGACTGTATAAAAAGATGGACGCAGCGCCCGGGTCTGAAAATTGAGGCCCTGCGTTAGCTCCTTTAAAAAAGTTGCCGCAGGATGGGTTTTTAACAGTTTTGATTTTGATGTCTTACGTCATTGAGCAACAGTAACTGCATTGAGCGCTCCAGGGGTTAACGTTTAGTCTTAGAAAGTCTCCTAGCAGTACGAAGTATCCAGCTAAAGGGAGATTTCTAAAGCAATTCTCTTGGGCGAAGATGCAGTCTTTGTGGGCTTTATCTTGGCGGCATGCCTTTTTCAGAGACGTTATGTATGAACTGGTGACTGAAGGCTTTCACAATGGCGGTGAGAACTGGTTCACAGGCTGACACGTAGAAGGCTGCTAGCATACACGACCAAATGGCATAGTTTTCTGGTATGAAATGATATACGGAATTCACTCAAGTAAAATTGTAAGTCTTTTCCTGAGCTTTAGTGGCAAGTGTAATAATCAACGTTTCATGAAAAACATGCAAAATTTCTACATGCCCTGGTGATGATTGGCGCAGCTACGCTACACATGTGTCGGATGGTGTGTGATGTGTTGTTTATATGACGGTACATGATGTGTCGTGTGTGTGTGTGTGGTAGTGTTTGTGTTACACATATACAGTACTGTGCCAAAGTTTTAGGCACATTTAAAGCAATTTCTTAGGGCAAATATACTTGCAAAAATGATGAAATTAAAACTGAGAAATGTCCAAAACAGAGCTGTAAACTGTTAAAAACTAAATGAAATCAATATTTGGTGTGACTACCCTTTGCCAAAAAATTTGGGACACTGTCCTGTTGTGCTTTAGTTTTATAAGATGATTGGCTTTTTGCTTGTTCCAAGCAGAGTGGAAAACTTACCACCGTTCTTCTGTAGCCTGACTGTCTCACTTGTCTGTCCCTCGGGTAATTGCAGACAGACATGATGATGTTGACATCAAGGCTTTGTCAAGACTATAATATCTGTATCCACTATTTTTAATGGAATACAAACATTTATTTATGAAACTTTTCTTTAAATTAGCATTTGGAATTTCAAATTTGCTTATTATCTTCAGGAACTCTAATACGGAATCAAAAAGTGAACATATAATACAGAGGTAAATTTTTAAAAGTGCAGGGTGCCTTAGACTTTTGCACAGTACTGTATGTGGGACAGTACGCGACACGTGTCACACACATGCAGTAAAGTTGGCGTCGTCGCCCTCTCCCCAGCTCCACGCTCTGTCGGCCGGCCTGAAGGCCTTCACCACGTGGGCAGCCAGCGCGGGGATCGAGGTGTGTCGCATGGCCTGCGGTGGCCACGGATACTCCCACTGCAGCTCTCTCCCCTCCATATACGTCACCTTCTGCCCCACCTGCACCTACGAGGGCGAGAACACTGTCATGATGCTGCAGACGGCCAGGTGAGCTCTCCCGACGTGGACCCGCCGACATCGGTTCACTGTCATGGATCAGAATGCCTGTTCAAACAAGCGGTGCGCAGTGAAGTTGGACAACTCCTGTTATGGCAGGAAAAAACGTGCAAAACCAAAAGGAAATGTAATGTTCATATACGGCCACAACCTTGAATATGTCAACCGGGGGTGTCTGGTTTCATTCAAAAAGAGTCCATGTGAATACAGGCTTTTGTTCAGGCCCAACACTGGACATATTTGGCAAACTAGCTGATTGTGGACTTCAACAAGACCTCAGATGCGTCATTTCTGCACTGAACCCAAATTTCTGCAACCACTCGGGCAACCCCTGGTATTAGCTCTACAAAACGTGCAAAACCATAAGGGATATTGCGAATGTTCATATATGGCAGGACTCCCCAACTCCTGGTTCTCAACGGCCAAGCACTGCTGGTTTTCCATCCTTCTTTTACAACTGCACTGACTGTCTGACCAATCTCTTGCTCTTCTTGCTCACTTAATTGCCTGGAAGGGAATCCAGCCAGGGCTGGATTTGAATTCAAGGACCATATTTGGGCCTGATATATGGCTTCTCCCATGAATGCCTTGACCTTGGGGTGTCCAGTTCTATCCAAGAAGTGTCCATATGAGTGCAAGTTTTGATTAAGACCAAATGCTTACCATGCTCAGCTAAATAACTAATCGCAGACTTCAGTCGAGACTTTGAGGTAGAATCTGGTGTGTTGGTGTCGCTCTAAACCAGGGCTTTGAACTGGTTCGCGGAACGAAAACGAAAACCAGAAGCTTTTGCTATTTTGCTAGGGACAAAAACGAAACCAGAAACTTTAGAATTTTTAATGTTCCGGAGCAGAATCGTTTCTAAAAAATAATGGTAACGGGTTAATACCGTTATTTTTTTCGTTCTTGAAATGTTTTGTGTTTGGGCTACAATGACCAACAGACGTTCACTTCCTGTGTGTTGTTCCCTGGCATGCCCCGGCAGAGTAGAGAATTCAGCCACCAATCACCAGCAGGCGAGAGGCATTTAAGAAGAAGTACCGTATATGACCAAATAATCGCCCGCGTGCAAATACGCGTTTATGTGCAAAAAGCCGCCGGGGGTCCGACCTCATTTTGCGTATTAAACGCCGGTTCAGTTAAACGCCCGGGGTTCAATTAAACGCACGAGCGATTATTTGCACTATTGTATATAAACGTCTGTGTTACCCCATGTTGCGGTAACACACACGCTAAAACAAGCTTCGGTTTGTCTTTGTATGTATATCTGATGTCAATAAAGATGTGGGGGAAAAAAATAGCAGACGGTCTTTGGCACAGAGATATAAAAAAACTAGAGTGGACAATGTCATTGGCTGGACCAAAGCGCACGGCAGAATAGCTCCCATCTTGTGTATGTATAAATGTCCAATGAGACGCACTGTGGGGGAAAAAATAGCAGACGGTCTTTGGCACAGAGATATAAAAAAAACTAGAGTGGACAATGTCATTGGCTGGACCAAAGCGCACGGCAGAATAGCTCCCATCTTGTGTATGTATAAATGTCCAATGAGACGCATGTAAACTGTAAACGTGGGTGTCGACAATTATTATTTTTTTGGGTGGGGGACTTGTTTTCCGTGTTCTTTATTATTGTTTTGTACTTAAAAAAGGACACGAGTAAGGAATTGTAAATCAACAATATTTATGCTCTATTATTTGGCAAAGCTAAATAATAAGCTCTACGATTGCCCTACCCTTTATATAATCGCTCAGTCACCGATGTTTTCGTTTTGTTTAAAGAAAAAGTGTCCGCATTCATCTGTGCCTGCGTGTCTGACTCAGGTCTGTGCCTGGAAGAAACTAGTCGTTATGTGCATATGTGAATTTATATGCATGCTTTGTGTATTAAGATAGGCACAACTTCATTCTGAAGTGTTCATACCCAGCTACTTGTTGTCTTTAGCCCGTCTTTGCCCTGACACGACGGACAACAGGATGATATAGCGTGTTGCCCCAACTGGGATCAATGTAGTAGTCTCAAAACTAAAGTACCGGTATGGAAATGAAACTGCGCCAGTTTCAGTTTCCGCGAATACACGGTTAGTAATAAACGAATAAACTGAAGCCCTTTTTGCCAGGTAATTTAACTGGCACCTTTTAGCCAGTTATTTTAACTGTAATTTTACAATAAGTTTACCATGGAGTTCAGTGCATGTTCAGTGTAAACCATGGTTGAATGCGCGCAGGACTCCACTTAGTTAAAATGACAAGGAGACAATGCGTGAATTTAACGGTTAAATTCAGTCAGTTTATAACTGTGTAGGAAAGCCGAACTGGCCTGGTGCAGGTCGGTGCAAAAATAAATAATGGCCTGTTGCAAATACCCGCCTGGTTCTTATAAACGCCTGGGGTCAAAGTCGATTTTGCGAAATAAACGCCCGGGCTACTAAATGGTCATATACAGTAAGTAAATGCAGTCTCCCTATCTCAAACATAACTATAAGAGGTAGGCTAAATATTATAGACTAATAGGCTAATCTGAAATGTTTGTAACCCATTTACTTGCCTAACAAGAATTTTGTGGTTGTGGGCTGTGTTGAACATGTTAAAGTGATGTTGGAAACAGCTAAGCCTAATGCTGTGCGTAGTCTGTCAATTTTCTTCACTAAAATGCAATAGTTCTTGACCATTAGGACAATCCAGGGGTACAAAAGCGTAACACAGCAGCTGTCAGTCGTAGTCACAAAGGCCCGCTGAAACCTCACGTTTCAATTCTTAATAACATAAACCTCTCGCAGTTTACTTTACCCGATTAGCAACAGCTGCTCAGACTAATTGATCAAAGTCAATGGGAGACGTCGGATTTGTTCTCGATTGCACTGTTATACATTGCACCACAAAATTTTGAGGCATTTTCATCTGCACATAAATGAAGACTTAAAATATCAATACGTCCTTATAAATTCTGCGGACATGTACCTCTTGAAACGCAAACATTTGCATTAATTATTTTGCGAGGCTCATTAAGCATTAAGCCAGGAGAATCCGTTTTATATTCTGAATGTAGTCACAGCTAACGAGCGTTGTTAGGCACGATGTACAGAAGAGTGGCAATTGTGAGAATCGCGAAAACGACTGCAGCGTATCATGGAAAGTTTTGTTTTTTTTTTTTTTTTTTTTTTTTTGCATTAATATTGCCAATTTGCCATCCTTACAATGCTAAATCGATTATATAAAGGAAACCAAAACCATTGTGTTCGCCAGTTTTTCAGCGATTTTACTTTGCTTAAACAAGGAACGAGACTGGATTTGTTTCCCGTGGCTTCTGCATCTCTTGAGCTTTTGTCGTGGCGGTGTTTGGGCTCAGTCGCCCTAATTCAATATTTGACTGCGCGACGAGAAAATGTACCGAATGACCAGAGGAGCATGTGAAATGCACTGAGTCCTGACAAGGTCTGGCCATTTGTTAAATGATCTCAATGGCAGCTGTAGCCTGTCCTGTTTCTGTCGTTTGCATATATTGAGCAATGTGAGAAGCGAAATGGGATCTGTTCTGTCGTTTGGCAATAAATGACGTAGCAGAAGTTATTCTTCTCTTAATTCATCAATAATAATGCAACAAATGTGGCCATATGATTACTTAGTGATGCAGCTTGTATAAAGCATAGGCCTTGCGAATTGTAGTGTTGGTTGTGGGATAAAGGAAATAATAGCCCATTTGAAAGTGCTTATGTTAAACTTACCAATTGAAAGTCCTATGGCTGACATGGAATGATATTAACCGGTTCAGGAACAAAATTTTTTGGTTCTAACTGGTCCGAGAACGTAAATTTTGGGGTGGAACCCAAAACCGGAAACTTTAAAATACTGTTTCTGTTCAGAATGAACCAATTGGGAAAAAATTCTGGTTCAAAGTCCTGCTCTAAACCAAACACCCTGCACCCACACGAGCGCTCTTTCTGCGTTGGGGATTGGATACCCTTGCCCTTTCCCTCTCCCAAAACACAGGTACCTCCTGAAGAGCTTTGCTCAGGCCACAGCAGGACAGCAGCTAGGTGGCATGGTGTCCTACCTGAACAAGTCCCAGAGCCGACTACAGGCCCGGCCAGTCTCCAGTCGACCCACCGTCGTCGATATCAGTGACCTGGCCAGCTTGGTGGAGGCCTACAAGCAGCGAGCTGCCAGGTGAGTGACTGAATACGCTGGTCCACCACTGTGGGAGCAAAATCAGCCATTTTGTGAAGGGCACTCATGCATAGAACTGCATATGCCAGGCTGTGTAGAGCTGAGAGTTTGCAATAGTGGCCCCCAGCCTTGTTTCTGAGGATCTACCATCCTGTACGTTTTCACTCCAACCCAAATTTTTCACACCTGACTCAACTTAGGAGTAAGGGCGGATGCGATTACTCGAGTATTAGAGTACTCGTTGTTGAGGTCAGTATTCGAGTAACGCTTTACTATTCGCGCACCTGTGCATTGTGTTGGTTTTGGCTACAACTCATTTGGCGGTACCATAGACATGGAAGTAAAGCAAGACCGCTCACTCTCTATTTTTAGTGCATTCCATCATGGTTATAGGCGCCAGCTTCCGGTCATGGCAAAACGCATAGAAAACATTGTAAATACCGTTATTCAGAAATGAATTACCTAAAATAATATTAAATAAATAAATAAAAATAAGGTTGCTATCAGACACTTTTTCAAATAAGGACATAGCCTACTTATAATTGAAAGCTTTCAGAATATGAGCAATATGATCAAAATCAGGTAAACTGGTAATTAAAAAAAAAAAACAAACATTCATCCATAAATACCAGAAAAAATGCGGTTTTAGAGAGAATTTAAAAAAAAAAAAGCATTTCTTCACGGTCTGCGCGGTTTTCACAGCCAACAGCGCAACAGGAACTTACTATTTTGACACACAAATCATACATATCCAAATTGGTTTTTACACAACATGCTTTCTTTTGCGCTGCGGAAGCTGAAGCCAACTTGCTATGTCCATGGGCAATACATGCACCATGTCAGCCGCGACCAGGAAGAGTGATGTCTGTAAATACTTAGACAAAAGGGCCGACGATAACGTGCAGTGTAAGATAAGTGGCGTTAAACCTGCATATCACAGAAACACTAGCTCAGCGAGAGCAGGTACAGGAAACTCAGTCTGCTGGCGAAGCAGTACCTGAGCATTCCAACTACCTCTGTACCTGCAAAACGAGTATTCTCAACAGCGGGACTAATTCTAAATCGCCTCCGCATTCGGCTATCGCCTGAGCATGTGGATATGCTTATCATTTTAAACAATAAGTAAATGAATCCACTTCATATGTATTAAAATGCCTAAGGTAAAGGTATGGACGGTTAATTTATGTTGTTGTTGTTGTTGTCAATACTTTGTAAATTTGGCCTGTTTTTATGATCGTCATAGTTAAGTTTAATTTTGGCTATTATACACGACTCATCAAAGCGTGATTTTTTTTTCGCCAATGGAAACGGTAGGCTTAAATGCCGTAGTTTCAGTTTATTATTTGTTTTAACAAAAACAAATTTGAACTTTGCGTTTATGATTTAGGCTGTTTGTTGAGAGTTTACTGAGTGTTAAGCGACACAGAACAAAGTCCATACCGCTGTCCTGTCCCGTTACCTGTGACATTTGGCAACTGAATGTTACAACAGGGTAATTGACGGATCTGTTACGGTTCTTCTATAAATGCAATTGGAATTGCACTTGGTTTGCAGTTGGCTGTTTATTCACATAAAAGGTTAGGTATGAAGTAACTTTAGGGATGTTCTTTGTAAGCCTGCTATTTAGTAAACGATAGCCTGCTATTTAGTAAACAATTCCAGTGTCTGACTGGAAACAGTAGTGGAACCAATGTTACAGACCTCTCGTATTTATTTTTACGGTAAAATATGGACTATATAGTTGGCGAGTAATCGATTACTCGTTCATAATGTAATGAGAGTACTCGAATATTGAAATCACTGAAAATGCCCATCCCTTCTTAGGAGCAGCCCAATGCAGTGCTTTAGCTCTTGAATGGGGTGTGCTTTGATATGGTTGGAGTGAAAACCTACAGGACGGTATATCTCCAGGAACTGGGTTTGTGACCACTGGTTTACAATATATGGGGGGCATACAAAATATGGCTCAGGCTTTGAAGTCTCTGATCCACAATTGCAAAAGCTTCTAAACTAGTAATTCTTGTTGAGTTTGATTTGAATTCTAAGACTGTGTCTGCTTGAAGGCATTGCTTAGTTTGTCTCCAAAGCTGAGGAGGATTAGTTCTTAATGTGCAAAATATTTAGTGCTCAAATTGCTGGTGTTTTGGTTATAAAAACAGCTAAATTATTTAAGGTTGCTTGGGGAAAGGAGTCAATAATTGACGCCATATGCCCAACAGCAGAAAAAAACCATGGCCTTAAGACAAAACTCTTTGACGTGCAGGACAGTTGGTTGGACAGTTGCTAATAACCACAGAACATAGACCTCGAAAAATCACCTTAGAATTGAATCAATCCATATCCAAACCAGTGTAAACAAAAATGGCATGTCTTGAGCCCCACGTTTGTACTTATGAGTTGACCATCTTCCTGTTCATGTGCTGCAGGCTGGTTGAAACTGCTGCCAAGAATCTGCAGATGGAAATGCAGCGTAGCAAAACGAAGGAAGACGCCTGGAACAACACCTCTATTGACCTGGTCAGAGCATCAGATGTAAGTGGACCATGATGCAGCACTGCAGCTCTTGCACTGGTCAGTTCCCTGTAATGTTAATATTTGGCCTTGCATTGATTCTTCCACCTGCAGGCCCATTGTCATTATGTGGTGGTGAAGCTATTCGCTGCTAAGCTTGGGGAGATTGGCGACACGGCGGTTCACTCGGTCCTCAATAAACTCGCTCTACTCTACGCCTTGCATGGAATCAACCAAAACTCAGGAGACTTCCTGCAGGTAACCGGGAGCTATTAATTCAGCCCAGTAAGACTTGCCAAAGATTAGATTAGATTGCATCAAATTTTTTAAAGCCATTATTTAAACCAGGAAAGTTCCTTTGAGAACATATATGTTCTCGACATATCACATGCTCTCACTGTGTTCATGTGGGTATTCTGTGGATACACTGGTTTCCTTCTATAGTCCAAAGACATGCATGTCAGGCTAATTTTGGGACTAAATTGCTCGTAAGTATGATTCTACGAGCGCATGGTATGCAATTTCTCCACTTGCTTGGAAGAGTATGATGGATGGTGCAAAATTGCAGTCAAGAGAAGTTCTAAACTTTTAAGTTGTTAAACTGCGAGTCAGTTAACTCCCCACCATCCCGTCCTGTCTCCAGGCCGGCTTGCTAAGCGTGCCCCAGCTCTCCCAAACCTCCCAGCGGGTGAAAGAGCTCCTGTCCCAGCTCCGACCCGACGCCGTGGCCCTGGTGGATGCCTTCGACTACCGCGACGAGTTGCTGAAGTCCGCCCTCGGCCGTTACGACGGGAACGTCTACGAGCACATGTTTGATTGGGCTAAAAAATCCCCCCTCAACCGTACAGAGGTTTGGATTCACCACCACATTAAGCAGGAGGGCTGGGTCAAACACTAGGCAATCCTTTATGGAAGAACTATGGCACTTAATGGTGATGGTACAGGAAGAAATAATATAAATGATAGTCACAGAGGGTAATAATGAAGGCGGGGTGTATGAATACTGTGTGATCAGAAGCATGTGAGTCAGTCCCATTGTGGCTTTAAAATATCTGCCTGATTGTGCATTTATGTATCAGTTTTAGGATGCCATTTTTGTGTCTGCTGGATTTTATTGAACAAAAGTTCAAATTCTCAGACATTTCAGAAGAACGTGCATATGAAGAACTCATGTCTCTTAACTAGAGACTGCCTTGGATTGCACTAGCCGCGATAGTGAAGCGGGCATTGCTTACAGTTATAGCGCTTAGAGTATAGCTCGGAACGCGCCCTTCTTCAAACTCAGCTTTCCTTTTTATCACAACTACTCACCTGTGAATATTGGAGGCTGCAGCTTACAAGGTTTAGATGCTACTGTGTTCATAAGAATGAGATGTCCACAAACAGACAGACGGACAGAAATGTAAATGCTCCCAAAAATGCTCAAAACTACTTTCCTGGGAGTTTTCCGGTAGTTTCAGAGCAATCTTGCTGTGGTTTGGCCTGATGACACACAAACACACAGATCAACCGAAAACAATACCAGCTTTGCTATAGTGGCTGGAAATTAAGACTATATGAAAGCAAATGGTGTGCTGATAGTCATGGAGATTGAACAGGAAGGTGTGGGTTGAATAAGTCTGCAGCTACAGCAGTTTGTTGTTTAATGAAGGCAATGCGTAAATACTGTTTGAAGCCCTGACTGCACAGTGCTGCATCATTTCTGCTAAAAGCCGGGAATTTCACTGCAGGTTTTAACTGGGGTACCCTTTGTTTTTGTTTCTTCTAGGTGCACGAGTCCTACCATAAGTATCTGAAGCCCTTGCAGTCCAAACTGTGAAAAGCTGATTCCTGTCTCCCAAAAAAGTCACCCAGTCACTGCAGTATACTAACCACTTGCTGTTTGATATCTCACCTCTTAATTTATTAGTAATTGCCTTGAAATAGGCCAGTGTTTTTCCCCTCCTGTCCAACTGAAGATGAGTGTACAAAAGCCACGTGGATGAAGGGTCCATTGGAGTAACAGACTGAGTATATAAGAAGCACTTGCCGTTTCTTTTCTTGACTGATTATAAAATGGTGTAGCCAGTCTAGTACTACCTCCTGAAAGGTAGTCCAGTAGGGGGTGTTGTTTTCTCAGTGGGTAAATCCAATGTTTGTTTTGATTTTTAGAACGTTGCGACCGTTGAATGTTTTGAACTGCAGCTATAAGTCACACTTACTCTGCTGTAGAATTTTGGCAATAATGCTTATTCTTTAATTGAATAAGCATTCAACTGATTTACTTGTTGATTTTGATGAATAAAATCATTAATATATTGTAATTCTGTGGAAACGTTGGAGGAGAGATGTGCCTTGACTGTAAAATGGAGTTACGCGTGTAAATGTAACGCTGAATCCAGACTGCACAGCCTGTGTTGTGACTGGGTTACTGCAAAGAAACTGGACCATCCCTTTTTAAAATCTTGCCTCATTCTCTGGACACTTGTGAATAAATATTTAAAAATAATTTGTAATGAATGACAAGTATATTTGGATTCAGAGGGGGATGAGCTAGGCTTTTTAAAAAGGCTCAGTCCTGGTTGAAAAATCGAGCTCTTCTCCAGATTGTCTGAACATAATGATTGCAAATTGATAAATGCACTGGCATGCAAGTCATTGTATTATTAATCTTGTGAAAATTCTTTTAGACTATTTTTAAGGGTGCTATGTGCAACTTTGAGAAATTTCTCGTAATTACTGACATCGGTGGCAGTTCAGTAAACTGCAGTCAGCATTTGGTCGCTGGCGCTCGCACACACGACTGAATGTGGTAATCGAGATGGCTAGGTCAGTGAAAATACACCATTATTATAGGTTTTACTTACTATAACTGTGTCTTTGAAGTCGGATATATGAAGTATCATATCATTAGCCAGCACAAAATTGGCTTTTGCCAGTGATTCATTCTTGTTACCGTTGCATGATACGTAAACTGTATTTTCTGGATGATAACACCAACAGCGAACTTGAGAGAATATTATAAAAGCGTTGCCACACTTCATTACTGACGAAGTTGGTTCCATTACAACTCTGTTTGCTGATACAATTTTTCGGCATAACTGAAAGAACCTTCTTAATTAATGGCTAATATTCATGTAACTACTAAATGTGCCTGACAGTGGGTTGAGACAGTGATGACTTAATCCTTTAATCCTTATCTAACATCGATTCTACACGGACTGGGATGAGTAACTTTAGACTGGAGACTGCATGCAAAATCTAGAAAGCAGCGGAACCAGTTCTAAAGAACAGGCTTTTATTATTGTCCTGGAACAGTCTATGTATTCATCATTTCATGCTTCGTTGTAGTTTACTTTGCTGTATCGTAACGGCTCACCTTTGTTTACTTCAGTGTTACTGTCACTGGTCATTTCTTGACATTAGCGGACTCTATTTCTAAACTAGAGGAGCTGAGGTGAGGCAGACAAGGCACTCAGGAGTGCATGAACATTAATTCCTCTGGATTTTCCTGAGTAAAATCAAAACGCACTGACGTTCAAATCACACCAGCCAGTATTTTATTCACAATAGAACAGAGATAACATAGCAAATTTTTAAACTGAGGAATTTTACAATTTTATCCACAAAATGAGCTCATTTCAAATTTGATGGCTGCTACAGGTCTCAAAAAAGTTGGGACAGAGTGGAGGCATCTTGGGCATTGAGGTGACAAGTTTCTAGAGTTTAGACATTGGAATTTGATCCCACTCTTGTTTAATACAGGCTTCCAGCTGCTGGAGAGATTTGGGTCTCCTTTGATGGACTTTTCGTTTGATTATACACCAAATGTTCTTGATCGGCGAAAGATCAGGACTGCTGGCAGGCCAGTTCAGCACACGGATTCTTTTACTACGAAGCCATGCTGTTGTAATAGCTGCAGTATGTGGTTTTGCATTGTCCTGCTGAAATACACAAGGCCTTTCCGTGGAATAGATGTCATCTAGAGGGGAGCATATGTTGCTCTTAAACCTTTTTATACCTTTCAGCATTCATGGTGCTTTTTAAAACATACAAGTGTCCCAAACCATGTGCACTAATGCATCCCCATACCATCAGACATGCTGGCTTTTGAACTGAACGCTGATAACAGGAGGGGTGGTCTTTCTCCTCTTTAGCCCAGAGGACACGACGCCCATGATTTCCAACAAGAATGTCAAATTTGGACTCGTCTGACCACAGGACACTTTGCCACTTTGCTACAGTCCATTTTAAATGAGCCTTGGCCCACAGAACACAGCGGCGCTTCTGGATCATGCTCAACAATGGCTTCCTTTTTACATGATAGAGTTTTAGGTGGCATCTGTGGATGGCACGGCGGACTGTGTTTACAGACAGTGGTTTCTTGAAGTATTCCTGGGCCCATTGAGTAATTTCAATGACAGAATCATGCCGGTGAGTGATGCTGTGGCGTCTGAGGGCCCGAAGATCACGGGCATCCAGTAAAGGTCTTCGGCCTTGTCCCTTATGCGCAGAGATTTTTCCAGTTTCTCTGAATCTTTTGATGTTATGCACTGTTGATGATGAGACCTTCAAAGCCTTTGCAATTTGATGTTGAGGAACATTGTTTTTAAAGTATTCCAAAATATTCTTTACTTCTGAGAGACTCAGCCTCTCCAAGACAAATCTTTTACATTGCACACCTGATGCCAGTTCACTAGATAGTGACTTTTTTTTTTTTTTTAAATCACAAAAAGACATTATTGTAGCCCCGGACGGAGTGTCCGGGGGTACTATGGATTTGCGGTGGTCGCGCGTTTGCGTCCTGGCCCAGAAGTACCTCTGCATGAGGGAAAGGATAGAAGATAAATGATAGTGATAGAAGAATAAAAGTATGAAGATCATGTCAAATTTTTGCTTCAGAAAACAGATTTTTCTTTACTACTAATATCAATACCACTGGCTTAGTATAGATGAAGTGGTTGCTTCAGAGGACAACGAATTTTTCAGTCATGAGAGCATTTTTGGAATTGCTGGATAGATAGTATAGGCAAGTATATTGAGCAGTTTGCTCATTTATGCAAGTCTTGAAAAACGGGGTTGGGAGTTGGGACTGAACTCGCCAATTTTGTAAACTGTGTTCGAGGTCAGCTTGCTGGTGAATATTCAGTCACTGGTCCGGGTGTGCCATCTAGTGAGAGAATAGTGTAACTGCGTGCATAAATAGAGCAGCTCCATGTCCGCTAGCATCAACATCTGCACTGACTGGTTATGGGTCGGACCGGAATGCGCGTGTGTGTGTATATATATATATATATATATATATATATATATACATACACACTTGCACGTACGAACTGAAGACATAAAACCACCGTTTAAACCAGTGACCACAAAAATGGTCTAATGTTATTTCAAACAGTACAAGTTGTATTTCATTGTGATTCCACATTAGTTCTTTGTAAATTTTCTTGATGCAAATGGAATTACTTAAGTTCATTTATTTGTGCACTCATTATTCTTCGTAAATTATGTACGGCACGACAGGCTGAGCCATGAAGTTATGTACGCGAATATTCCTCGGAGGTTTAGCTTATCTCAACGGTAACGCTGGCAGACAGATGCTGATGACCTAGCGAGCCTGTATTGTAATTAGTGAAGACATAACGTTTGCTAATGAACCTTGCATTAGGCAAGCGCTAGCTTTGCTCAGCAGTAATTCCATTTAAGGTAGACTGCAAACAGTGACATATCGCATTCATGAGCATATGTTTCTCTTTTTAACGTTACATTTCTATCGAATGCTTCTTTTCGTTTGATTGTTAGACAAAGAGAGCAACGTTTTATAATAGTGCCATATTAGCTTAGACCTGGCAGTGAAAATAAACAGCCTGGAAAATGAGGTAGGTTACCTTTTTAAGATTGGGAATTCGTAGCATCGGGCAAATTTCAATAAGCGCAAAATCGCTGGCTAGTTCAACTTTGTTCTGATGATGACACACGGAATGCACACTTGTCCAAACCTCAATTCCACTGAAGTTGGGACGTTGTGTAAAGCGTGAATAAAAACGGAATGCAATGATTTGCAAATCTCATAAACCCACATTGCACTCATAATAGAACATAGACAACATATCAGATGTTGAAAGTGAGACATTTTACCATTTCATGAAAAATATTGGCTGGGTTTTGAATTTGATGGCAGCAACACATCTCAAAAAACTCGGGACAGGGCCATGTTTACCATTGTGTAGCACACCCTCTTCTTTTAAGAACCGTCTAAACATCTGGGAAGTGAGGAGACCTATAGCTGGAGTTTTGGAAGAGGGATGTTGTCTGATGTAGGATTCTAGCTGTTCAACAGTCCTGGGTCTTCTAAGCCAGATTTTTCATTTACGATGCGCCAAATGTTTTCTATTGGTGAAAGGTCTGGACTGCTTTCAGACCATTTCAGCACCTGGACTCTTCTACAGCAAAGCCATGCTGTTGTGATGGATGCAATATGTAGGTTAGAATTGTCTTGCTGAAGTATGCAAGGTCTTTCCTGACAGAGACATTGTTGTAAAACCTCTATATACTTTTCAGCATTGATAATTCCAATACAGATGTGTATGCTGCCCTTGCCATAGGCACTAATGCAACCCCATACCATCAGAGTGCAAGCTTTTGAACTGAGTGCTGATAACAAGCTGGATGGTCCCTCTCCTCTTTAGTCTGCACAACACAGCATCTGTAGTTTCCAAAAATGATTTCAAATTTTGATTCATTTGACTACAGAACAGTTTTCCATTTTGCCTCAGTCCATTGTAGATGAGCTTTGGCCCAGAGAAGACAGCGGCATTTCTGGGTCATGTTGATATATGGCTGCTTCTTTGTTGCCTCTGTCCAAAGTTTTTTGAGATGTGTTGCTGCCATCAAATTCAAAATGAGCCAATATTGTTCATGAAATGGTAAAATGTCTCACTTTCAACATCAGATAGGCTGTCCATGTTCTATTGTGAATAAAATGTGGGTTTATAAGATTTGCAAATCATTGCATTCTGTTTTTGTTCACATTTTACATGACTTCCCAACTTTATTGGAATTGGGGTTTGTTGAAACATTGCACATAGCACTTTTGAAAGTGGTTTTCTTTTTAAAAGTTAATGGAGTAGTCTTCCCAGCTGCTTGGAAATGAGCTTTGAATTTCAGAGAATGAGAAATTATTTGTCTGCCTAAACTGCAGCTCTACTGAAGTATGTTGGGTACATTCCTGTTCCATTGCATCTGCCTGATTATGTATTTATCTGTTTTTGATGACATTTTTATTTGTGGGATAGATTTTATCAATCTGTAGTACAAGATCTTTGGCATTGATTCTCCCAGTTCCATGTGCCTGTTTGCCTATTTTGTTTCTGTTCAAAATGAATCTCCTTTTTCGTTGGGTACATTGCTAACTCAAATTGTGTAAAGTTGAAATAAAGATCAATTATATAATTAAAAGGACATAATGATAACCCTTGTACTCCAGCCTTGACATTTATTTATTTATTGTAGTTAATGCGTGCATAATCAGGTAACCAGTTCTGAAATTGTAGGTTCTTTAGTTTCCCTAGATGGCAGTAGAGCGACATGGAACAAAAGATGATCGGGGGCAAACATCCCTCCGATCCAATTTGCTGGGGAAATTTACTTGAACCAAATGCCTACAATGAATGAGGTTCATCTACATAAGATTTATCAGTATAATGTTCTGGAGACTTATAAATGGCAACTAAATGAACCGAAAATCTTAACCTTGTCATATTTGGAACTTGGTTGCATATCCTTTGCGCGCAATTTGAGACTGCCTGTGGAGTCTATGACCCGCTGACATCACCCTATGCTGAGCATCTTGCGTGCGTCATGTAAACCCGAAGACAATATAGCTTCCTTTTCTTGTCCTCCCCACTTCCAGATAGGAGACAAGGAGTAATTCTTTGGATTCAGGCTCGTTTATATACTTGGCCAATCTGTAATCACATCGTGTCAGGTCGTTTTGGGTTACTGACCTGTGGCGTTGCGAGTTGAAGGAGTCTACAGTACATTTTGAGGCTTTTAGTTGGATCTGCGCCGACAAGTACGTATGTACCCTTCAGATCTTCCCTGATACTTCTGTCAGAAGTCAAATCAGTCAAGATATTAAAGCTACCTCCATACTTCACAGATTGAGGTTCAATGCTTTGGATAATTATTAATATCTCTCTTTCGCACTTTCCTATTTCCTTTGTTTAGGAACGCATTACCAATGGTCCTCTCTGACATTTCATTGCAGTACTCAACAGTTTTTTTGGCGTAATGGACCTGAGGTGCAACTCACGTTTAACAGGCTTAACATTCTCCACAAGGGGGAGCTATTTGGATATGAAAATAAGCGATGATTTAATTGCAGTTACACTGGCCCTGTCTGAAAATTATTTTCCTACCATTTATTGTATTATACCGGCTGATTGTCATTTGTATAGCCAGTAGTTTGTGCGCAAGGCGGTTTGGACACTGCCAGTGTGAGTCCTCGTTTTGTATGCACATTGCTGCAGCGCGTAATCTGTTTTTTTTTTTTTTTTTTTGTTGAAAAAGTAAATTATTAGAATGCAAGGAACACAAGAAAAATGTCTTTCCCGTCACTGAGCCAGCTGGATGACGCGGCTAAAGACTTGGAGCAGAGTACGCGCAGAAATATTATTTTCCGCTCTTGGTGACCTGAGAAAATACTACTGTGCTGTTGTTCTTCCTGATACTTGTGACTTTGTCTCTTCCCCTTCCCCCAAGAACATGGGCGACAATTCTCTACTGTTTGCCTGTTCGGAGGTCAACGCGTTGTATCTAGGGAGCTTGCAAATTTGGCAAGACCAGTCGCAGTGGACGTCTATTTTCCTGTTTATAGGCCTGCGGGATTTTCCCTTTGGGAAGTCTCACTTCACCCGTCAACGTTATTTCCACTGAGTGCTTGCCTCTGAGTCATGTTGCCAGGTTTGGGATTTCGAAGGACCGAGAACGTTAAATGTTTGTTTAAAAAGTATTATCAAAAACATTCATTGTCTATTTTTAGACAACACTCTATGGTTGGCAAAGTTTCAATGGAAAATTAGATCAAAATCACTAATGAGCATGAGTGTGTAAATTTAACTGAGTCAAACGCGTTTTATCAGGTAGGCCACAAACCCCTCCCACTTTCGCCAGAGAACAGAGTCGAGGGAAGAACGCGAGTCACATTGTTACTTTTGTCAATGGGAAACCTTATAAGGATACAATTTTGACGAAAAACGCCGACCGAGCCTCCAAGTTAAGGTATGAATTTAGGGTAAAATTGCTGTAAATTGTCAATCTAACATGATTACGAAGTTCCCTTTTAAACAGACCATTTTCGGTTCATACTAAAGACGCTAGCCTACTTCATTTGTTTCACTTTGAAATTGGAACAATTCCTTTCAGACTTGGTCGTCTGACTAATTTAAATGGCGTATATGTTTTGAGTACACGATTGATAATATACGAAAATGTTACTCATATTTAAATGAGGAGCGAAAATGACATTCTTTTGACAAAAGAGCATGATGGCTGGAGTTAGACGTATTGTTATTTTCAAATACCTTATAAAGTGAACAATTTTGCTGCCAAATGAATGCTAAGTGGTTGTAAAATGTATGGGCAAATGACCGGCTATAACATACCTTGAGAATTGCACTGTGCCTCATATTCTCCCGTTCCTTTATTTTGTTTATGACGCGACTGTGATCGCCTTCGTTTCATTCGCGAGACGAATAACCTTCCGCCCCTAATATCTTCTCTCTAGGTTTCCTATTAACGCGTGAAAACCACTCCTGATTAACTCTAGCGTGCGGAGACACCTGCATCGACGTCGAAATTTCAAATGGCATGGTAGAACTGGGCTCGGACTTCAGTTCCTGGGTTCTAGTGTAATGTCACTTCGCGATCTCTGTGTCCTGTTAACTGTGTCAGTTGACAGGCCTGTCCAAGGACGATAACATGGCATGTGCGGTGGCGTTTTCGAATTCCACCTGCCGTTTTCACTTTAAGGGAAAGGGTGGCTTTGTTTATTTGTGTTTAAAATGCAATTTTAAATTGGGCGACAAACTGAGCTGGGAGGTAATGCACGTGGAAATTAAAAAAAAGTAGTTTAACGCAATTATTTCTTGCAAATTATGATTGCGTATTGTGTGTTTCGACGTATGCATAACACCCTGCCACAAATGCATGAGCTTTTATTTATGTGTTTGTTGGGCTAGTTTGGTGAATTGTTTTCAATAGCCTACTGTAATGTCTCGGTGTAAAGGAAGAGTTGATTCCTGAGAAGCAACAGTCCCTGCCTGCGCAAATGTTTCTCTTCTACAGCTGATTGGTTAAAAAAAAAAAAAAGTAAGTCACTGGACCGAGGTATGCATGTACCTATGGCTGATATGACCTTTTGCTGAGACGGTACTGAGACCTTTTGGAGCTGCGTTTTGCCTCCTAAAGCCGCTTTCACACCGGACGCGAAACGAATTTTTCGCACGACAGATTACATTCAAAGTCAATGCAAAGATGCGAATTGCATTGACTTTGAATGTAATCTGTTGTGCGAAAAATTCGTTTCGCGTCCTGTGTGAAAGCAGCTTAACTGTAGCCTCATTGTGACCGTAACCTGTGTACACTGAGAGTTGTAAGGTACACTTCAAGTTGAACCCTATGGAGTAATTTCTCCTCCGTACTTGACCCATCCTAGTTACCTAGAAGCAGTGGGCAGCCACAGTGCAGTGCCAGGGGACCAACTCCAGTTCTAAAGCCAGATCCTTGGTCAGGGGCAATAGTAAAAGTGTTCCCATTGAGCATGTTTTTCAAAGGGAGGGGAACTGGAGGACCTGTTGGAAATCCACATGTACAGGGGGAGAACATTCAGACTCCACTCAGAGAGGTCTTGGCCAACCAATACTTGGGACCCTGAGCTTCCTTAATAATGCTATGTAACAGGGCTGACCACAGCGTCACTGTGACGCCTATGCTTTTCTGTGTTGCATCATGCTTTTCTTTGACACCAGCTTGGGTCATTTTCCACCTGCAACACTGGCAAAGCATCCCACTTGGACTCAGGATTCGTTTGCTGTTTGTTGGTGTTTGAGCCCATGCTGCTTACATCATTAGCAGCCATGCTGCAACCGTAATGGAAGAATCCAATCCACCCTGTAAAATTGTAGAAGCTAGTTATTTGTTGGTGTTGCCGTGGTGTGACATTTTTGTGAATATAGTCATATTCCTTTGTATGACAGGTACTCGTGACACTGCCACCAGGCAGTTTAAGATTTTGGCCTACTTCAGTCCCCTCACGTCAGAGATGGCTTAGAAACTTTTGATTTGCAACCTTGCTACGCCAGTCTCAATCAATACTTGCTAAGTGTGCATGCAAAAATCCATCTTATTTGCCTGAATAACTGACTAATCTCTCCCACCATAACATTTCCTTGCGTGTTTTTAAAGTCACAGTACTGCTTTCGCTGTAATTTTCAAAGCTATGCTGTATTTATAGAATCATCACCATCACATGATAAACCAGTTTACCAGGGCACAAATAACTGCTCTCTTCCCATCATGCTTTGCCTCAGTTTCCCAACTGAAGCCTATTGCTTGAGGACTGGCTTTTTGTTTTTTTTTTTGAGTGGCATACGTGCACCAGTCGTTTGGTTTTTGTTGCGCAGGTTTGTGGTGAGGTATTTAAAGTCTCTCAGCTGGGAAACTGTGTGCGGTACACCAACATGCAATTGGTATTGGCTGATGTTTTTTGTACAAATGTGAGGCTAAGTAGCCGGGGAGTGGCATGCAGGCCTTATAATCAACATATTGCTTCTCTTTTCCTCCTCCTTGCGTGTGGCAGTGGAGAATAACCCTGGAAAACGTCACTAACAACATTGGAACTGACTGCCTTCATTTTTAAGGTGTCTTGTTTCCATTTCGATGGTTCCATTTGGCCCAAAGTTTTTGTGGAATGGCACTGGTTTTTTGGTCATTTGGTAGATAATGGACTGGCATAGAGGTGACCTCTACAACCAAGGGCGACCAGCCCGTCTCCCGTTAGATATTGGACACAGTCACGTCATGATATCTACCGAAGTGAACTGTGTTTCAGTAATCAATGTTCTTGTGTCTTTATGCAAAGGTATAGACTAAATTCGCATTACATGCCCTGTATTGGTTTAAGAAAATGGATATGCTATAAGTTTTAAAAAAAAAAGCTAGCAAAACAATAGACCTCTTGACTCATGTTGTAGATGACCTAACATGAAAGTTTTAATTTGTAAATCATACATACTTTTATGTGTAGCAAATTGCAAATGCAAGTAATGACTGGTTTTCTGTCGATCACAAGCCTGCACAAATGCTACATGTTGGAGACTTTTAAATGAGTGTTTTGTGCTATATTTTAAACCAGTTAACATGTGATTTGATGTGTGAAAGAATTGAGGCTATAGCTGTAATTCTGTTTGCCACAGCTTCTTGGCACTTTCATAGCATTTAATTGCGCTGCAGAGATAACACTTTGACAGATCTCTTCATGGTGTTATTCTATGAAATTTCAACGGCTGTCCTTGACGGAGAGAACAAGCAGTTCTGTTACACCACAAAACAGGTGCAGGCAGAGACGAATCAGCCAAACATTCTAGCTATATAAATGTTGGTTTAACTGAACGATGGAGAACACTTTTCATCGTGGTTTCATTTCAGGTGTGGCTTTGTCCAGATGTCTCTTCTAGGAATGCGAATGATCTAAAGCCAGTTTGGTACAAAATGAAATTTGATAGCAAAGTAACCGTTGGGAAATGTAGAGGCTTAGAAGGCTATGAACATGTGTCCCACCATAATAAATTCTCATGATATTAAAATCGAGTGTGATATGTTGTTTGAGTTTGCAACAGGAAGAGTGAGCCCTTCGGATTTGCGAGCCTGAGAGTGGGATGATGTCACATTCATCCTCTCATTACCCATAACATCTTGAGGCAGACTGTGGCTCCGTACCTGCAGCACTGGGCCCCTGCAGTCTCCCTCCTTCAGGCCCTGTTATAGACTTAATGGAATCAATCTACTCTCTCCCAGTCAATGATGTCTCTCAATCTGTGTTTTATTTCTGCAGTTAGTTCAGGTTTGCTGCTCAGTGCCCAGGAAGTTGAACTGTGGAAATAGTTTTGCAACAGTGAGATCACAACATGGCTTGTTCGACTAGCTTCCCGCTAAATGCAAGATTAAGAAACGGTGAGAGGTTGTGCCAGCTTTCTGTCTGCGCCCTCTGAAAGTTTAGCACAGATGTTCTGAGCGAGTTTTGCGAGAGGAGCCCAGCAGGAGAGATGGCTGATGTTTAGCTTAGCAACAGCGTTACAAGTTCAGACTCGCGCAACGTTATTCCCTGTCTAACTTTGCTCTGCAATGTAGTCCCTGTTCCGACAGTTTTTGCATTCTTGTGTCCTTTTTTGCCAAAATGTCTGCTTTTCCAGGGAATGCCGGGTCAGTGCTGCCTTACTGAGGTGGGTGTGAGTAGAACTGCCTCAGGATTGCAGAGGCTGCGGTAGCTGCTAGCGACTCTGTGCTTCAGAGCTGCAGGTCTGGACATGCACTGCAGTGAACCTGGGATTTCGTTTCGTCATTTCCTCCTGTGCAGTTTTTCACTTCTCCGCAGAGTTGGAATTCGGTTAAGGGTTTCTCACGGCCTGTAAGGACACGTACGGTTTTGAAAAAAGGAGTGGATCTCATGACACTCCAGCGACAATTAATAAGGCAAATATTTGACTGTGCCCTGTGTGTGTACTTGTGTACAGGTGTGCATGGTAGACTGTTTAGCCGTGTGTTGTCAGATGTTGCATGTTTGTGGCTAGCAGAGCTAGTCCTGTGCCACTGGTTGACGCTAGATACAAACCTCCACAGCAGGGTCATTCAGTGCATTTCTACGGCAAAGAGCTTTGAGTAAGCACACCCTAACCCTAACCCTAACACTAACCCTTAGCCTAACATGTACACAAGAAGTTGTGATGTGAAATTGCAGTGATTTACCCTGCTGCAGAGGTTTCTATTTAGTGCCAACCCGTGCCACTGCACCATACCCTGTCGCGTGCTTCATGCTTCCTTGTCTATGGCAGCTGACGCGTCCATTATCTCTCATGTACGCTCAATATTTGCGCATTTACGTGCGCTGACGGAGTTTTATGGCTTTGGAGACCACGCATTGCGTGGTTTAGAGGGCATATTGACACAAAGTGAAGGGGCCATTGTTTGAGAATTAGTGATTAAGTTTCAGCTGGAAACTTCAATGGGCGTTTTGACAAGAATCGAGTGACAGTGTGTCCGAGACTGCTGTCCCCAGCGCCTCGTCATGGCGACGGCATGTAATCACTTCGGATGGGGCAGCGGTAGAGAATACAACATTGGGGTTAATGCTGCATTGGTTACTAGCTTTGCATTTCTTTGTCTATACGCTGCGCTCTTCGCACGCGGAGTTCAGGATGTTGACAGTGCCGGCATGACGCACAGATGTCTGACGGAATTAATATGTATCCTTTAGCTACAGCGCATTTTGCGGGGGAGTCATGCGCTTCTTTAAACCATGATTATTTTTTTCACCCACCTCTGGCATTGCAGGGTGCGTGGGTCTTTGCATGGCTTCAAGACGGTGGGCGAGGTTTTGTAATGACTGGCTGAAAAACTCTTCCTCTTTCAGACCATGACTGTCTTCTTTTGTGCGCCCGTCAGGTCACACCACTTCCCAAGCCGTTAGTGAGCAGGCGTTTCTAGTGAAATAACTGACTCAAATCCTGCTTTTTTTCTGTCTTTCTGTGACATCTGGTTTTTGAAGTCGTTTCTCTCCCCCGTACAGCATTCAAGTAAACTTGAACTGGTTACATTAGGCTGCGTCATGGTATTCGCGAAGATGGAGAGCAGTGGTTTGGGTAGAGAGCAGAGACCTAGCGTGGGAACATTTTGGATGTTGGGAATTTCCTCTCTGAGTAAATATAGCTGTGCTGATGCTGAAGGAGCAGGGTTAGGTGGTTTTGTTGTGAATCTGAAAAGCAGTCCCTTTCTCCTGGGGATTTCATATTATACAATTATTGACTTCAGTTGAGGTGAATCCTATGATTTATCCTCCTTGGACAAATCATTTGGTTCACCGATAACTGAAGTTAAAGATTATTTTTTTTGGGATTTTCACCTTTATTTGACAGTTGTGGAGTAGAGAGAGACAGGAAGGTTGGGGAGAAGAATGGGGAAGACATGCGGCAAATGACCCGAGCCGGAATCAAACCCGGGTCGCCGCGGGAAGGACACAGCCTTTATGGTGCGCGCGCTTAGACTGATGAGCCACCGGGGCGCCCCCGATAACTGAAGTTAATAATTGTTTTATTATATGAAGCTACTTAAAAATATAAAATAAATGATCCTTATAAACATCAGCAAAACGCTCGACATTGTCTGCCATTTTCTGAGCAGGGCGACAACTCTTACGTAATCTATTTTTAGCTTCAGGTCTTCGGATTGTTGCATTCACCTCTCGCACACTTTCCCACGGTGAATATCACTGTTATGCTGACCAGCGGAGCTCACTGAATCCTTCCGTCATGTAATAAAATACTTTCATGGGAGCACTCGTCAATACGGGCTGAGCTCTCTTTTGAGCACTATTGTTTATGCAGATCCCAGTCTATACTAGAGCCTAGTATGTGGTTACAACCCTCTTGCGCTAAGTTTACTGGACAACTTGTAGTGAATCACGCTCTCAGTCTCCTGTAGGTTGAAAGGAAGTGAAGCCTGACTGTTGATACTCAGTAAGTGGTGGAGAGCTTGGCTGGGTGACTGTACAGTGTAATAGGAGCCTGGAGACTTTGCATTCCAAAAGCTTTGCATAAAGTCTGTTTTTCTGAGTGCACATTAATGCTGCTGTGGGGCTTTACTGTGGCTCCTCAATGCTTCAGCACCTCACTGTGGGAAAGGTTTCCCTGGAACTCATGCTGGCAGTAAATACTAGGGATGTTAATTGCCCCTTGTATTGAATGGTATTGTGGGAGCTGGAGTCTGGAAATCTGGTGTTACTTGCCTATCTGATTGGGACCAAGGGAAGGCTCATTGTCATTATGTGGTTTGGTCCAACATCGAAATTTGTTGTAATTTGTTTGTACTAATGACCCTACATTATAGATTCTAGTTACAAAGTAAAGGAGTCATCAGTTGCTTTAAAAAAGTTGGAGACATTTTCTAAAAGCTATGGATCTCTTGACCGAGCATTTTTGAACATCAGTAATGTGGCTAGATTGCTTCAAGTGTATTTAGTCTCTGCTTTGAGCTGAAAGACTGCAGTCTGCTGATCGGTGGTGAATACTTTGCTGCTGTGCATTGTGGGTAATTGTATGCTCGCTGGCTCAGTGTTAGTGCCCATTGGCTTACATGCATCATGTTCCGTAGCAATGGCTTTAGTGAATGCAAGCCTTCACTTTGAGGTCAGACTGAGTGAGCTTTGGGTCACTGAGAATGCCATTATGCCGCTAAGCATTGGTCGCAGGCCAAATGCAAGTTTCAATTAGTGTGCACAGCGCGTCTATTTCCAGCAAAGTCTAGCTGTGTTTTGTCAGTCCTTGTTAGTCATTTTTCATTCACCAAATTGTTATAGGCTGTGGGACTTGGTGCTGTGGTCCCCTGCTAATTTGTGCAGTAAAGTTGCATTTTGGTTGTTATACACGTTTGATTTCGTTAGTAATTTCTTTACGCTTACACTTCAAAACCATACAGGTTTCCATCATTGTTTATTTTACTTTTGAATTCTTCATCGACTATTTCCCTAGCCTCTGTTGGAGACATCTTATGTGTTTTGCTTCTCTCACGCACCAACATCTGCGCACTCGAGCAAGGTTTTGTGTTCAACCAATCAGAGAGAGTTCTGAAATTTCTGAAGCTATAGGCACATACTGTTGTGGGAGGCAAATGAAACACATAAGACGTCTGTAAAGGAGGCTAACCAATACTAACATTTTAAATATTTAAGGTGGAATTTCTCCAACTTTCTTCGGTGTTGTTTCCCCAAACACAAATTCTTTATCTACAGAGCAGCGCACTTCGGTCGGCGCTTCGGTGGTTAACGTTCGACGCGAGCCAGTCGCTATTATGATAAAACTGCTTGATTTCCTTTCTGTTCTCATCCAGTCTGCTTTTTTTCTTGAGAACTTTTCTAATAAACGATAGCATCCTGTGCAGCACACAAACAGTTTGCTTGAGGAATATGCATATACAGAAGTATTTGCGGAAAGAACTCAACTTATTATTGAAGGAATATCGAGTCTGGCTTTTTCCATATACAGGTATTTTTTCTCTCTTCGATCAGATTCTTATTATAAATACAAAATGAATGTCATTGTCAATGAGGTTTTTTAGGAGTTTCTGTACCCGCCGTTTTTGTTAAATAATATCTGACTGGGGAAACCCAAAAGGACTATCATTTAACAAGCATTCTGATTTGCTTATATTGAACAATGACATTACGTCACGGAATTCAAAACCTGGCTCAAGTGCGCAGACGGTGGTGTGTGTGAGAAGAGAACTTCGTTAGACGTCTACAACGAAGGCTACTATATCCCCAGTTCAGCATCAATTGATTTTCTCCAGTCTTGGATAAGTAAAAAGTTATAAACCTCACTTGATGCAGTTTTATGCAAAGTAAACGCATTGTTTGCGATGTAGCTCAATATGCAAACTATGAGCATGGGCACACTACGTAACTCTGACGTAATGTTGTATTAGAGCCCTATTAATCCCTCTATTGAGAAGACCCACATTGACAAAAATTAAGTGTTAGGAAAAGTTGCTTGATCAAGATTGTGATTGCCACAAAATCTACCATACACAGGGTTTCCCCTGGGTTAAGGTGAACTAGATTGCACTCAGCGCTATATGCCCCCTTGACGTCCCTTGCAGGTGGGCGTGGCTGATCTTTGACCTACCAGAAATGAGGACGTGATTGGACTTTGACTTTGGGTAAAACCACTGCCTCAGTGCCCTTCTCTGCTTTGGCTTTTTTATGGTTTCTGGCAGTAACAAGCTGTCTTGTTTATGGTTTAGTAAATAGTCTGCTTTCTCTTTTTTTTTTTTTTTTTTTTGCTGTGTTAAACAACTATGCTACAGCCTTAAAGCTCAGTGAATAGTTATTCTTTGATTCAGTTCTGATTCATGAAATCCAGATGAAATTCATGGTGAGTTCAGATACTGGTAAAATGATGACCCGTATGGCTACTGCTGCATGAATAGAATGAAGCTATTGATGGTAGACTTTGTCTATTGTCCTATCACACAATTTGACAGTGTCATTCCATCATTTGTCTGGCAGGAGAAAAGCTGCTCTTCGGATTTTGTGCAGTGTTCATTCACATACAGTGTTATTGTGATCTGATACCGTCGATCGAGACCATCTCAATGCAATATTACATGACTGATCGCAACCAAAATGGAAGTTAAGTTGCAATAAGATGAGTTTTCTGTCATCAGAAGGCTATTTCTATCTAATTCAGCCCTCTGTTTAGACTGCAGAAAGATTCCTCATTTTCCACATGCTGTATAACTTCCTCAATTCCAGTAATTTAATGGTCTGTGCTGTGGAGGTTATGACCAGTTCTCACGGTGCGACAGATTAGTGTAAACAAGGCACCGGCCAAATAGATCAATTCAGTATTTTTTCTAATGAGTTCCTGAATGAGAAATGCATTTATTTCTCGAGTTATGTATATCTGAATATTTGGACAATCCCTTAACCCCATGAAACCCATGGACTCATATATGGGTCTAGGGTCATTCCAGCTCAAATCAACCAAATTCTGAGAAATTTCCCGGGTCACCCCCCCAGATTCTTCTGAAAAAATTCACAAGTCCTCCTCTACCATATTTATGCAGGAACCCAAAATATTAGCTCTGTACCTCAAATAGTTTTGAAGTTACAGCCCCTGGAAATTTTGATTAATTTTTTCCATTTTACCAAACTTGCCTCTCAGTGCAACTTAAAGCAAGAATATCTCCAAGCATTTCCAATGTACAGCTTTGAAATCAAGTGTCTTAGGCTAACTTTTTCTGTAGATTGTGAAAATGCTGTCAGATTTGCTGTAGCTTGTACCCTTTTCTTCTCACAAGGCTCTAAAAATGGCCGAAAATGAAAAACATTTAAAATCACTGCCTCCTTTGAGCTCGAATAACTCAAAGGGTATGCTAGATGAAGCAATGAACTTTTTTCTGCAGTTATTTTTGACATATTGGGCCACATCTAGAGGACAACCACATTTACCAATACATTGGTAGAGCCAGGACAATTTTTTTCATTTTGGTTGAGTTCTAAATTTTCACATCCTTATTTGGGCATGTGGTCAGTTATAGAACAATACAATATTTTTACCATGAATTCCTATATAACTAAAGATGAGATGATGAAAATATGATGTTGTTACCAGCCTTCCTTCTTAACCCTCGTCCAACCAAGGGTTTTTCTACTACAACCCCCCCCCAATTATTTCAAAATTAAGCGAGAAACATCATCTTGTTTGGTATCGGTGTACAGCTACAGGTGTCCTCTCTACTGTGGTTTGCAGCATCTTGTCTCGTGCCTTCAAAATGCCCCGGATCCTCCCGAAATATGACAAAAACCCTCGTTAGGACTGCTTCTTGCCACATGTCTCCTTATTGTCCAATCTTCACTGATCAATCCATAAAGTACACGATTGTCCACTTCAAGTTGACCAACTGAACTGCTTTGTAAAATGGCAGAGACTGACAATGTCACGATGGAAACGGGATGCCTTGCGCGATTAGATCAGTGGTCTTGCATGTTTTTTTTATCCTCAAATACTCCCTATACTGTTATTTCTATTGTAAAATTAATGTATGGTTAATTAAAAAAGTTTTCACATCGGCTTTTAGAGGACTATTGAACATTCAGACATCCCATTTCTGTTGTATATGTGACGTTAGTCTCCGCCATTTTGCGAGACAGTTTGATTTCTGGTCAACTCGAAGTGGACAATCATGCACTTTATAGATTTATCAGCTAAGTTTGGACAATATAAGGAGATGCACGGTGACATACTGTCCTAGTGAGGGTTTTGCCGGATTTCGGGAGGATGCGTGGCATTTTGAAGGCATGAGACAAGATCTTGCAAACTCTCTTAAAGGATTCAATGAGAAGCCACAGTGCCTATGCTGGACAACGTAAGCAACCGATTGCAAAAGATACTCGCGTAGGCGCGCAGGGTCTAGATAACTATGTCGTTCAAAGAAATTGTTACAATCCACACTCTGGGGCCTCTTACAACCAATCCCCAATGTGGTTGCATAAATACTAAAATCTGATTGGTACGGTGAAACACTCCTACCCCCATGATGTCTTTTTGCCCAGCTAGCAGTTGTGGCTGGAAACTTCCTTGCGGCAATAGCTGCGATCAGCAGCTGTTAGGATTATTGTTTTTGTGGCTATAGTGGCGACTAGCGCTTAAAGGGTTAAAATATAGTGGCGATCCCAAGGTTTCCAACAATCCTGAATATGTCCTGCTGAATCATAAGGAAATCTGTATAAAATTGTGCGCAAGATCTAGATATTTTTATTTGAAGTAATGTCATGGCATAAAAACATGGTGTCCTGGGTTTGTATATTTCTCTGAGTAAAAGTGTAACATAGCTTAGTAAAGAATTGCAGCCAGCAGATTCAGAACATGCATACATGTGCCACTGTCCTTCAATATGGAAAAAGATGCTTTTCAGACATTAAACCTACTCAAGGGAGAGAAAAATCTGAGAAATTGGAGAAAATTCTGAGATTACGGGGTTAAAAGCTTTGAAGGGACAGTTTTCAGTCTGATCTGTGGGTTTCATTTTTTTATTTTGTTTTAAATAAGAATTCATTTGCAAGTATTAGGATTTCTTGTGATATTTTGAAAATGGGGACACACGACTAGCAGGAAGTCTTAGACTTTAGTCATTGAATTTACCAGCCTCACTGTTCTCGACATGTTTTTAAAAGCTAGGAGAAATGCGCCCATTGAAGGGCCAATCTCTCCTCATCTCAGGGAGAATTTCCTCGCCGTTTGCTTGAGTTGTTGTGGAAACTGTAACAGTTCCTGTAAATTACGTGTTCTGTATTGTTGAATGTTCTCCACACTGTGTGCATATAGGGGAGAAGGGCGTGTTTGAACCCGTTTGGTGCCCATTCACTCACCAGTTTAAAAGGAGTTCTCCCTGTTTCCCAGTAATTCCTTTGAAATGTCTGAGATTTTTTTAAAGGCTTGTCGAGTCTAATTAATGAATCGCTTTGATTACCTCATGCAAGTGCTCCATGGTTATTCCCATTGACTGTATGGTAATTCGTCTGAGTAACCTGGGGCATACTGCATGGAATTGGGAAACTGTGCTGGGAAAAGTGTGAAAGCTGCACATAAATATCAGCCAGTCTGCTTCCCTAAATCCAAAGCTCCTAGTGACTCCCAAGACTGAAGGTGTAAGATTGAGTGTAACCCTTAAGCCCTCAAAAATATGAACATGATTTTTGTGGAAGTCGCACTCGGGCAGACTGGAGGACCAGTGAGAGCGCAGTGTTTCTCACGGACACCATTGCTGTTCAGCTCCTGCTCAAAATTCAATTCATTTTGATCTCGCCGGACAGTCAGCTTATGGCAGAATTGGCGGCGGTTGCATAATGCGTCTCAGACGGTTTGCTTTAGAAAACCGCATTCAGATCAGGAATATCTCAGAATGGGGGGAAAAGTCCATTAATCATGTTGATGGGTCCCTCTGGGGTTGGAGGGGGTAACTGTGGGCCAAACTAACATTCCTCTCTATTCCCCTCCCCACGCCTATTCCAGTCGTGTTCTCTCCCGCCGACACCGTTTGAGAGTGACTTTGACTCCTCTGGTGTCAGATTTCACGGGCTGAGCCACTCCTGTTGCCTCGGTTTCCTAAAGCTGAGAGCGGAGCCTTTATTGATTCCAAGTGGCTCGAGCACCGGCCTGGAAACTGTTTCCCCGTAATGGTGGTTTGGTAATGCAGAACAGCAGGGCTGAGAGCTGTCGTAGCCCCGCGATTAGCGCTGGAATAAACACACAGTAACCAAATGAGTGAAACTGGAGAGCGCGCAGAACTTTAACTGAGACTTCATTTGCACGCATGTTGTAAGGTAAGCGCTGGCTGCCTTTCACGAATTCATTTAAGGCTCAGGGCGGTCAGTCCTGTTTGGCCACCTTGAATAGGCTTTGGGATCTGTCATTTTCCTCCGTGCCGTTCCACGAGTAGAGGTAGAAGGAGTGTGGAAAATGTGTAGTTGAGTGAGGTGTGGCTGATTGACCCGGTTGCTGTAGCCTCGTGAAGGCAGGGGCTAAATATAGCTAGCTACGCGAGGTTGTTTTACGATGCCAATGTGTGAACCTGCACTGGCTCTGGAGTAGGGTGGGGAAGGGATGGTCTGACCCGTGCAGGTGCACTGCTCAGCTGCAGCGGCTGGTTCAGCCCCTGCACTTCTGCGTCTGTATCCTGAGCCATAACTTCTGCTGTGTTCCCGCACTTCTCTTGGTCAGCACCTGTCAACCAACATTCTCTCCGGAGGATATTAACTGCTGGGCCTCTAACTGCATTCTGCCTGTAGCAGTAAGACTGGGAAGGTGGAGATGGATCAGTGTATATAAACAGTCATCAGCAAATGCACTTCACAATCTCGCTTCCTTTTTTGGACTATGTTTTATCTGCAACTTCAATTCCATTGGAATTAGGACTGCATGTAAAATGCAAGTAAACATGAAATTAAGTGATTTGTAAGTTCTCTTTTGCCCACATTTAGTTTGAAAAGGAACACAGAAAATACCTGATAAATTGTATTGATTTTTCTAAGTATCTGCAAGTTCCATATTTGATGCCTGCAGCATGTTCCAAAACAGTTAGGACGGGGGAATAAAAAGACTGGAAATGATGAGGAATTTTTAGAAAAGCTCCCGTTCGGAACATTCCACAAATAAATGGGTGAACAGGTATCAGGTAATTCGATTATAATTTAGGATAACATGAGCAGTCACAAAAAAGCACCATTGTTTACCATCCACATGGTTTGAAGTTTGTCATTTTGCTGAAAAGCACGTGAAGAAATGTATCAAACAGTTTAAGAACAGTGTGATCACACCGAATTTGGGGACTTTACCATTAACAATCTTTAGTGAAAAGATTCCAAGAAACTGGCACAATCTCCATGGGTAAAAGACGAGGCTGAATGCTAATGTTGGATGCGCGTGACTTTCGAGCCCTTAGAGGACGCCACAGTATGAACTTACATGCTTCTGTAATGGAGATGAAGGGCTCCTAAATACTCCAGAAGCCCTTTGTCAGTGAACTCAGTTCTTTGTGGCATCATCAAATGCAATTTAAAACTACTACATTAAGAAGAAACTGTATATCCACACCAACCAGAAACACTGCCGTCTTCTCTGGGCTGGAGCTCACCTGAATTGGGTTGATGGGGAAGTGGGCAGAAGTGCTATGAGCGGACTAGTCCATCTTTCAAATTGTTTCTGTAAATAATGGACGTGGTTTTCACAATTGAGGCTTTTAGAGGATGTGCAGCATCTCTAATGATATCAGCAACGTGTTCAAAAGCTAGCATCTAATGGTCTGGTGCTGCTTTAGTGCTTTCGGCATGGGCAACTTGCACATCTGTGAAGGTACAATTGACGCAGGAGGGTGCCCGCGCATTTTGGAACAGCATGTGCTGGCTTCCAGAGATCGTCTTTCAGGGATGCTCCTCTTTGTTCCAGCAGAATATTGCACAGCAACATTTTGCAGGTATTACAACAGTGCTGCTAGCTTTGTAGTCACTGAGTGCAGTTACTCTACCGGCTCGCCTGCAGCTTGGACCTGTCTCCCATTGAAACCGTGTGGCAGATTATGAAGCACAGAAGAGGACAGTGGGGACCCAGGACAGTTGACCAACTGAAGTCCTGTATTTGGCAAGAATTGGAACCAATTTCGCTGTGGAAACTGCAACAAATAATAGTGTCAGTTCCAAAGCTACCACTGAATGTTACTGAGAGGGAGGTGATGTTGCTCAGTGTTGAACATGCACCTGCCCCAGCTTCATTTTACATTTCAAAGTGGCTGTTATTTTCAGAAACGTTGTTGATGAGTTAATCCATCTCTTATTTTGTCTTTGGACTTTTTCAAAAATGAATATTAACGTTTAAAATGAATTGCGAATGACTGCACTCTCTTTTTACTTTCATTTTACACATTGTCCCAATTCCTCTGGAATTGAGGTTGTGCACAGAAAAGCGGAGAACTTGGAACTTCCTGTCTTTTCTGTCATTCAGATTTTTGGTCAGTAAGAATGATGATAATTCTTAAAACAATCTCATCATGTAATGAAGTCTGCAGGAAACATCAGATTACGTTGTACCTCAGAAACTGAACTCTGCTGATATAGTCTATCTGTGGTTCTGGTGCGTGAGCAGGAATGGGAAGTGACTTTTGCTCATGTCAGCAGGCTGCAGGATTTTGGGAGATTCTGTAGAGCTGCATGATGAGCCTGTGAGGCATATGGTTTATAGGCTGCAGCGATGATTCTCTCCTGGTTTACAAGGGTTTAGATCTCAGGAATAACATTTACTGCAAAATCGATTGTGGTGCATTGTAAATCACTCTCTGAAATTTATATGTACGAGTGCTTTTGCATATTTTTTTTTTTTTTTTTTTTTTTGTTTCTGGTGACTTATTTGCCAAATTCATTCTGTGTCCTTTTCAGGGAAGGTTCTTAAGATCTTCAGCAATATCTTTTCGGTCAGATCAAGTGAATGACTGTGAGAATCAATTCTAGGTTACACCTGCGTAAGAATCTGTCTCTGCTGAAGCATTGGCTTCATTTTGAAGAACGAGTGGACAGTAATAACAGCCTTCAGAATGAACTGTTTACGGTAGAGGTGGCATGTTTTACTCTGTGCTCAGTGGTCTTCAGCTTTAGCACTTCTGGGTATTAAGATATTGATCTGATGGAGCGGAGCGCGTGGAACTGACAGGTGAATGATGGATGATGTTGCAGAGCTGGGGCCGGAGAATGATGGCTGTATGTGAGATGCACAGAGCAGATATACGCTGAGCCCTTCTGATCTAATGGATTCTAAAGAGCCTTTCACTCCGCTCTGATCCTTCGTTCTCTAACACTGTCAGTTTAGACTTACAGTCTTCCTGACAGTGGAGCATAATGGCCGCCTTCTATTTACTCTGAAAGGCACCTAAGGTGAAATAAATCCCCCCGGAAAGTTTTGGATGGGCTTGCCAGCCATTTATCAACCACTTAAAGGCCATTAATCTGCGCGGTTTGAGTGTGCCTTTGCTTGAGGCCGGCGTCAATTGTAGGGCTTGCTATGACTGTGGCCTGGGCTGGAAGGATGTAAGCAGCCCCTGGTACATTGGACTAAATGTGTTGGTGTAACTGTGATCATAAAATATCAGTACCACTTGTTTTGACTGCTTGGCGATATGAGGAGTGGCCCCATGTTTAGATTTTCTCTCAATCCTTGGTTGCTCACTCGAGACGTGCTCCTCTCTGTTCCATTCTGAATCCTGCATAATCGGTGTTGTGCATCATTTACCATTGGTTTTGGTTTCTTTCTGCTGGATTGCTCAAAAATCGCAGCTATTCATCATTTGTTTCAGTCTCTGAATGACTGAATAACCTCATGAGTTTAGATTTCCTCATTTTTGTCCTGACTGCATCAAAGCAGGGGCTGGCCCCATTAACCAGGAAGTCAGTGACTGAGTGAGTGATGAAGTAACGCTATTAGTCGGTCATGTGTGATGAAGTTTCACCATTGGTCAGTTGAGAGTTGGGAGTTTCCTCATTGGCTGTTGCTTCCTGAAAATGAATTGCTGTGAATGTGTACCTGTGGTAAACTAAGTTTCCACTTAGTCTTAGGCTTTTTGGGTTTAGATACCCACTGCCAGCTAAAACTTATAGCGCAAGAACACCCACTATTTTTCAAGCCTTGAGAGCCGGAAAAAATAATCGAAAATGCCTGTTATTTTGCAAAATCTAGATTCCTCATAATACTCAACTTTTGCTGTAATATGTGCTGAGATTATTGGCACTTTTGGGTCATTCCATGTCAACTCAACCAGAGCCCCCCACATCAAAATTTTGATTTTGATAAAACTGCACATTTCAAGAGATATGCATTGGCAGTACTGAGGTCAAATATTTCAGCTCAATTATTGCTAGTTCCTGAAATTTAGACTATTTTAGGGAAGGGGGGTCAATCTTAACAAAATTGCCTTAATTTTGGAGGGAGTTTGAGGGCCTCAGAAATGGATTTTCAGAGCTGACAGACCCACAAGTTTCATTTTTTTCAGAATAGTTGCTGAACTCTTGGCTTAAGCTACTTTTCTTTACTCAAGTGTGTTTTTATCTGTACTCTGGCCTGGAAAAAGCAAAAAACACCAATCATACTAATTTTTTCCAAATTTAATGCATTTATTATTCTGTAACTAATTAAGATAGAGCCCTGAGACTTGGTATGCTAACTGTCGGTCAACTTTCTGAAGACCACAAAAAATATCAAAGTCACGATGGTTGTATTAAATGTTTTTTTTTTTTTTTTTTTAGGTTATTTTTTTGGGAATTTTTCCTTTATTTGACAGTAATATAGTGTACAGAGACAGGAAAGTTGGGGAAAAGAATGGGGGAAGACATGCAGCAAATGACCTGAGCCGGAATCAACCCAGGTCGCTGCGGGAAGGACACAGCCTTTATGGTATGCGCGCTTAGACCGATGAGCCACCGGGGCGCCCCGTATTAAATGTTTTAATGACCTTGGAAGTTGTCTTCAGAATGAAAAGTGCGTATTTTGGGTCATTATAGTGGGTATATATCTCAAAAGGGACACAAGTGATCAATGTCATATTTTTAGTGCTTGAAGGCATGGGTCTTGGGTCTAACATATTAAAAAACTGGAGATGTAAAACTCTTCCTTTAGACTGTACAGTATGCCAATCATATTAGGTGTCTAACTTACTTTTCGGGGCACCTTAGCCATGGTGTAAGTCAAAAGATGAATGTCACTCATACACTTGTTCACCTCCGCCAAAGAGGTGCATGTTTTCGCCGGATTAGGTTGGTTTGTTTGTTTGGTTGTCTGTCTGTCTGTCCGTTTGTCTGTTAGCAGGATATCTCAAAAACGGCCGCATTAGATTTTAACCAAACTTTGCCGGATGTTAGAATAGCACAAGAGGAACAAGTGCTTAAATTTGGGCATATCTAGGCCAAAGTACAGCAGAGATATAGGCCAAAGTTCAAATCCAGCTATGCTGGCAGAGATTTCAAGTCTTTCCAATGGGCCGTGCTTTTGGGTTTTACTGCCACCTGTAGGTGAAATGCAACAATACCCTACATCAGCCAATGATAATCACCTAATATGATTGGCTTGCTGTACAGTCTAAAGGAAGAGTTTTACATCTCCAGTTTTTTAATATGTTAGACCCAAGACCTATGCCTTCAAGCACTAAAAATATGACATTGATCACTTGTGTCCATTTTGAGACATAATGACCCAAAATACGCACTTTTCATTCTGAAGCAAACTTCCAAGATTATTAAAACATTTAATATAACAATTGTGACTTTGATATTTTTTGTGGTCTTCAGAAAGTTGACCAACAGTTTGCATACCAAGTCTCAGGGCTCTATCTTAATTAGTTACAGAATAATAAATGCATTAAATCTGGAAAAAATTGGCATGATTGGTGTTTTTTGCTTTTTCCAGGCCACAGTACAGGTAAACTAAACACACTGAGTAAAGAAAAGTAGCTTAAGCCAAGAGTTCAGCAACTATTCTGATGACAAAATGAAACTTATGGCTCTGTTTGCTCTGCAAATGCAAATCTCAGCCCTCAAACTTACTCCAAAATTATGGTGATTTTCTTAAAACTGACCCCCCCCCCTAAAAGAAACTAAATCTCAGGAACTGGCTATAATTGAGCTTAATTATTTTACCATTTCACACCAGATATATAAATCTTCCACTGTGGGGAATATAGTAACAATTAATTTTTTTTGGTGGGGAAGTTCGTAAAATTTGGTTGATTTGACATAGAATGACCCTTTTCTTTACTCCTGCTGTCGTATGCCTCTGACGATACATATGCAACACTACTGTGAAATTTCCTGTAGATTTGCTTCTCTTGTTATGTTTTTTTTTTTTTTTGTCCAGTTTGTCACAGTCTCGCTTGATTTGATTGCCCTTTTAGGAAATTTGAGATCTTTAGTCTTCCCTTTTTGTTTGTCAAACATTTCTTTTTGACACAATGTAGGTCACTATCACTGAAATAGACTTATTGCTATTCACCTCGTCCTGTGCTATCTGAATTGTTTTTCGTCCTTTGTATTTTACTAACAGCATTATCAAACACATAGGTGCATTGTTTAAAAAAATGAACGTTGGACTGATTGCGTAGATGTGGTTCAAAAACAGTTTAATAATTTTAAATCTTTAAATACAATCCACGACAACACCAAAGAACATCCCTCATGTAGTGCTACTTTAAATTCCCTTTAGGGGTAGTCAAAATAGTTGTGAAGTAGTGAACTTTGGAGTTCAAAACTCTGTAAAACTCCAAATTTTTTTGTAGGCCTGTAATTCTGTAATAATAAGAGTCTGTGCTTCCACGTGAAATTCAGATGCCCCATTGGAACAGGCAGCATACGCACCTAATGCCAACCAGTCGAAGCACAACTTGCCTCTCTCACAAATTTGTATTTTGATATAATTTTTTTCCATTACAGTTTAACTTTGACATTCAGCTTTTACAAAATGACTACTCTGCCCAAGTTAAGACTGCTCACATCCATTTCGGATATGCTCAAAGTTTTTTTTAAATTCTGAGTTAACCATAGCCATTTATAACCATATAACCATAACAGTAATAAAATTAAATGTTTCTTATACATTTCAGCACAAGTTGGATGCATTTATTTACAGCAAAATGTAGCAGATTTTACTGTACATATCGAGTGCAAATATTCACAGATGGCAATATTATCACTTTGAGTCTTCACTGAAGACCTTTATTTGTAGAATCTAGCGTGTAATTGCGTAGTTGGAATCAAAGCCTGTACCGACAGTGGCCCTTTCTGGATAAGATTGAGAATGTCAAGGCAATTGAGAAACGCAAAAAATTTGTATTTGGGTAGAGGTGCCAATTGGCATGATACGCAGGCGTGGAAGGGTTAATATTTCAACATGTTAACGACAGCCACTGAAGTCCTGCCTGTGCTGGACAGCCTGTGTAGTGCAGAAAGCCTCGATGTCGCCTCATTCCATACGTTCCTACTGCCTCTTAAGATTTCCTTTCATTTTGTATCCCTGGTGGTTAAAAATGTACTTGCTGTTAGAACAAAATGTACTTTTGACCATGTGTCTGCTCTGTACTGTTGAAAGCTCATGTGAAGATAAATGGGGCGGCTAGTGAGTTTAAGACTGAAACTGCAATAAGAGCCACAAGCTTTTGAGGTGCTACTTGTGAAAGTATGGATGGACTGTTGTAGCTCATAAAAACAGCTTGTGTAGACTGTTATACTGAGCCTCATTGCTTTGTTGCTGAAGCAAAGATTCATTTCTCCACAGTGGTTGATGGGAGTGTGGCCTCGTATGCAAGCTACGCTCTTAGTTGATGGCAGTTTGAGAAAAATGCTGGTGTATATACTTATTTGATGGGAGGCCTCAATTTGGCTGTATAAAACCTGTGTTGCCGGATGTTGTTGGGCATGTTGAGTTGACACCTACCACTGACACATTCATGCCCTTCTCCTTCTGTAGAGGGCTGCAGGACGGTCAGCATGTCGTTGGAAGGTGACCCGCACCACAACGGCAGCCAGTCAGACAGCCGATTGAAGAGCAAGAAGCCGCCCAGTCTGGTGATTGCGATCCCGCCCCCTGAGGACCAGGAGAGCTCAGATGTTGAGAAGCAGGTATGTTTGCGGAGTTAAGCCCTCTGTTCTGTACTGGGTAAGATGACCTTTTCCCCTTCATTCTGTGATGGGTACGATGACCTTTCCCCTCTATTCCAAGATTGGTACAATGACCTTTGCCCTCTATTCTATGATGGGTAAGATGAACTTTCCCCCTGTTATGTGATTGGTTAGCTGACCTATGATTACTTTTCCATCTTTCGTGAGAGGTAAGATGACCTTCCTCTGTCATTATGTAATTGGCTTTGAAGCTGACCTTTCGCCCTTGTTACTTGAGAGGTTAAATGACCTTTCCCCTCTATTCTGTGACTGATAAGATAGCCTTTCCCCACTCGTTCTGTGACAGATACATTGCTGTGAAAAAGTATTTGCCCCTTCCTGATTTTTTTGTTTCTATTTTTGCTCATTTGTCACGTTTTAGATCATCCGACTAATTTCAATACAAGACAAAAATGAAGTGAGTAGACTAAAAATACAGCTTTTAATTAATTGTCTCATTTATTGAAGGGAAAGACTAATTCAATACCTACATCACCCTTTTGAAAAAATAACTGCCCCCTAAACCTAATGACTATGTGCCACCCTTGGTGATAACAATTGCAATCATATGTGCGATAACTGGCAACGAGTCTTTTACATCACTATGGAAGAATTTTGGCCCATTCATCTTTGCAGAATTGTTTTAATTCATTCACATTTGAGGTTTTTCAAGCTTGATCTATCTGTGTGATGGGAGATGCCACATCTCAATCGGATATACATCAGGACTTTGAGTAGCCACTCCTTCCAAAACCTCAATTTTATCTTTTTTTTTTTTTTTTAGCCATTCATAGGTGGACTTATTTGTGTGCTTTGGGTTATTATCCTGCTGCATAACTCAACTGTCCTGGACCTTTAGGTCACAAACTGATGGCCTAACATTCTGTTTTGGGACTTTCTGGTAGAGATCGAAGTTCATGGTTCCATCAATCATGGGAAGTCACCCAGCTCCGGAAGCAGCAAAGCAACCCCTGACCAACACTAACTCCATCATGTTTGATTGTTGGTGTGATGTTCTTACTGTGGAATGCTGTGATAGCTTTATGCTTGATGTAACTTGTTTGCTTAAAGGTGGCACTTTTGGATCATCTGTGGACTGAATATTATGTACAAAATCTGGGGGGTCATCAAGATGTTTTTTGGCAAATGTGAGATGAGCCTTCGTGTGCTTTTTGGTCAGCGGAGGTTGTCAGCTTGGAGCTCTCCCATGGATTTCATTTTTGCCCAGTCTCTTTCTTATTGTGGAATGGTGAACAGTGGCCTTAAGTGAGGCAAGTGAGATCTGCAGTTCTTTAGATGTTAGTCTTTCTTTTAGTGACCTCCTGGATGTGCCGTTGATGCACTCTTGGCGGGATTTTGGCGGGCCGGCCAGTGGGAAGGTTCCCTACTGTTCGAATTTTTCTTTTTGTAGATAATGGCTCAGACAGTGGTTAGCTGGAGTCCCACAGCATTCAAATCAACTTTGTAACCCTTTCCAGATTCTCATCTGTTCTTGAATTTCTTCAAATTATAGCATTATGTGCTGCTTCTGCCTGCTTCATATTGCCAGACTGGTTCTAATAAAGTGATGTTAAGATTTAGCAGGGCTGGCAGTAATCATGTTTGGGTGTGTCTGGTAAAATTGAACCAAATTATCAAATAAATTTGTTAAATTGTATGATTTAGTGTAAGGGGGCAATTACTTTTTCACGTAGGGCCAGATAGGGTTTTATAGGTTTTTTCCTTTAAATTAAATCATTGTTTAAGAACTGAAATTTGTTGATTTATTTTGTGTAATATAAATACTTTGGTGATCTGAAATATTTAAGTGTGACAAATACGTGAAAATGAAGGAAATTGGGAAGGGGGTGAATACTTTCTCACAAGCGCTGTTAAATGAAGTTTCGCATTTGATCTGTGGCAGATATAATGACCCTCTGTCACTCTATTACTGATATGATGACCTTTCCCTGTTATTCTGTGACAGATGAGATGACCTTTCCTCTTGTGGGGGCTCTGCCTCTACTGCACCATCAATGTGCCCCATAGTGGGCTCATCATAGCGCCTTATAGTGAGTCCTCAGGGCTTCTGGTTAGGCTACATGGTCTTGCATTAAATAATGTCATCGCTGCCTGCTAGTTTGGCACGCTCGTGACTGTGCTTTAATTGTGTATTTGCGTTTTTGTGTTGACAGAGATTTTTTTGGAAAACTAGGGAGGAAAACCTCAATTTTTTTTAGAAATACATGTCTACGTGTGAACTAGATCTTAGTCGACTCCATTAAAAGAGATTTTACTTTATGCTTCACTCATTCATTTTCAGTCCCCTCCTCTGTGTCTCCTGTCTCAGGTGGCTGCAGACTATGGTCAGAAGCACAGCAGTTTTTTCCAAGCTGACCCACAGTGGCTAATTGTCCTTTACTCCAACCCTTCATGAGATAACATTTGTAGTGATTTTGGCATTATGAGTGCCTAATGTAATGACAGTTATATTGCATTACAGTGAGATGTCATGGTGAACAATATAAATACTTCGATGTTAATCTTCAGTCAATAAACCCTAACCTTTGCGCTTTATTTGACATCACTTATTGATAGAGTAAAACCTCTCAGTAGGTTCAAGTTTTAGTTTCATTTCAGTTTATCATTATGAAAAATTATCTCATGTAAAATGTTATCTTTTTATGCAATGGACATGAGTATTCCATCATAAACCTGTGTCATTTGGGCATTGGTTTTGGGAAATGAGGGTATCTCCCTTTGGCCTTTGTGGCGAGCGATATACAGTACAGCACGTCCTTATATTTGGGCTTTGTAGCTCCTGAGACCCTCCTTGAGGAAGAGCGGAAGTCCGCGGCAGCCTGGAGAGGCTGTGCCGGAGGACGCCATATCGACCACGGCACAGGAGAGGCGGGCGGCGTTCCGCAGGGAGACTTCCCTGTCCCAGAGCATCCGCAGGTGAGATTCTGAGTCAGTTCTTCCTCCCGTCTGCTGCTCCTCTGTTCACTCCTCTGTTACTCCTCTGCTGCTCCTTTACACCTCATGTTTTGCACTGCTATAACTCCTTTACTGCTCATCTATTGCCCCTTTACAGTGCCTTTACTGCTCATCTGTTGCTTCACAAATGCTCCTTTAGTGCTCATCTGTTGCTCTACATATACTCCTTTTCTGCTCATCTGTTGCTCCACAAATGCTCCTTTACTTATATGTTGTTCTACGTATACTCCTTTAGAGTTCATATATAGCTCCACAAATGCCCCTTTACTATACATCTATTGCTCCTCTACTATACCTTTGGTGCTCATCTGTTCCCCCAGAAATGCTCCTTTATTACTCATTTATTGCTCCACAAATGCTGCTTTTCTGCTCATTATTGCTCCACAAACGCTCCTCTATTGTTTGTCTTTTGCTCCACAAATGCTCCTCTACTGCTCGTCTTTTGCTCCGCTACTGCTCCCATACTGCTCGTCTATTGTCCTGTTACTCCACTAATACTCCATTACTGCTCGTCTTTTGCTCCTTTACTACTACTTTACTGTTCAGCTACTGCTCATTCATCCCTCTGTTGCTTCTTTACTTCTCTATTACGGCACATTCACCCCTCTACTGCTTCTTTTCTACTTTCCATTTGCTGGCCATTGTATTTTTCAGTTGAAAGAATCTGTATACATCCACTGCTGCCACAGATTTTGTCGTAATTGCTGCAAACCCAGCAATTTTATTCTATCAGTTTCTTCACTGGTGTGGACCTTGCTTACGATGAGAGGACAAAACATAATTATGCGAGAACAAATATGTCAGAAAAAAATTAGTTTGAGTGCAAAATCATTATTGAGGCCAGTGGGGACTACTTATAAAATTGCATGAGAACACTGAGTCATCATTATGAATAATTGATTAGTTTTTTATGTTTTCCTCTGCTGCAATAATTCCAGGCCAGTGAGAAAGTTACTGGGCCTGGGCACATAATGCCATTGCATTGCAGCCCGAATGCATTTAGGTGAAACTTAAGCTTGTCATTGCAAATGGAAAGGGCTCACATCATGCTGTTTGTTCAATAACTTTACAGCTTGCTTACGAATAGTATGATTATTTATACACTGATAACAATAGCATGAATTAAAGTATGAGACGCGTGAGGATACACCAGCGGTTGAGAGCAGCTGACTTTTCTAGTTCTCTCCTCTTGCTCCTCTACTGCTCTGTCTGCTGGTCCTTTACTCCTCTTTAGCTGCTACTAGGAGAGGAATGTTCATTTCTTATTCATTTGCTGCTCATCTTTAGGTCTGTGCTGCCTGTCACTCAACCAGTATTCAGTTAATGGGGCCTTTTGAGTCCAGAAGAGATGTGCTTACCAGGAGCTGACTGGTTCATTTGTACTTAAAGAACAGCAAATTAGCATCACCAATTCAGTTTGAACGCATTAATAACCAGGCTGCAAAGAACAGTTCTTATTTAGCAAATATTTATCTGTGCTGTTATCATGCTTTCTCCCTACGGTCAGTGGGACATGCAAGCACTGTGCTGCCCAGAGTGCACAGTGAGCAGGAATACGGTGATTGGCTGTTAAATTTCAAAAGTTCCACTTGACCCACTTCAGTTCAGAACAGCTTAATGGACAGACAGGGCAAAGTTCCCGAGGGTGCTCCATTCAAATTGTGTCATTCATCATCGAGTGCTCTTAAAAGGCATTCAGCCGGACATTTTACTTTCAGGGAAACTGTTATTCTCACCTATATTCAATGCGGCAACGACCTTTCTCCACAAATGCTGCGAATGTGGCCACCTCCGGACGGTTTTAGCGTCTGCCCCCCTTTGCGTTTGATTGCAGGAACACGGCGCAGTGGTTTGGTGTGGGCAACGACTGTGAGACCAAACAGCAGGAATGGCACCGCAAGAGCCTGCGGCACTGCAGCCACCGCTATGGCAAGCTGAAGGCCCAGTACCGCGAGCCGGAGCCGCCCAGCCAGGACCACACGCTGGAGTCACCCGCCCCCCACAGGATGCCCAAGGTACTGCGCCCTACGGCGCTACCACATGACATCATTGCTGGGCATTTGTGACAATACACGCTTGTTATGGCGCCTTTTGAAAATACAGACTTCGGCTGAAATTGTACTTCATGTGAGAAATGTGAATGCGAAGTCAGCTTTTGGGTATACGCTTGCTTTTTACTTGCATACTCCTCTTGTGTCCACTAGCCTCTTTGAACCCTGTCTGTGGCTCTGTACTGCCTCTCCACAAGGAGGCAGTCTTGGCTAATTCAGTTGGAGTTAGTTGCTATGTAGTGGAATTGATTACATTCCCTTGTTGTTGAACCGTTGTGATTTGGTACTTAAGTTAAGCACCTCTTGCAGAAAACATGTGGACTTGCAACTCAAGCGCATGCCATGGTAAATTTTTATACTGCCTGCGATCTGCACGGAGGATTAGTTAGGCGTCTGCATAGTTCGTTATTGCCGTAATGGGGCTTTAAACTGGTGTAAGCCGGTCAAGATGGCTCAAGCTTTGTTATCAACAGATTTCTCTGCTTGACCAGCCTTTGTAGACAGCTCCTCCCCCAGTTTCTCACTACTGTACTCTGGTAGCTCTGTCTGGCTTGAGCTTGCTCTGGACAGCCACACACCAGCTTTGAAAGACTGGAAGAGAGTGGAGAAAATGGGAGAAGCTGGCTGCTGCAGTCTTGGAAGTTATTCCCCCTTGTTATATGAATATTGCAGTACGCTCTCAGCCTGTTGTTCAGTTTGTTCCAGCTCTCTCTCTCTCTCTGTCTGCCTGCAGCTGCTGTGTTCCTCCTCTCACCTGAGTGATGCGAACAACATCTGCCGTGAGGCTCTCAGTCATTGTCACATCCCGCCAGCCGCTTTCTGTGCCTTAAATACCCGTCTGTGCGGAGGGTGAAATGTATTAATAGCGAGTGCAAAAGCAATGTCGTTATCATCCCCCCAGCATGTAATGCGAGGGGGATATAGGTATCGCTCCATTTGTCTGTTAGTGTGTCTGTTCATCTGTCTGTAAACGAGTATCTGTCTGGCGCGTAATATGAATAACTTTTGATATTTTTTTTCATTAAACTTTGGACTCGCACTATATGCTTGAGCATCGTGCCTTTTGGAATTTTTCACATTTTTATTTTTCTCAGTTTTATTGAATTATGTTTGGCTTGAGTTAATGTGAGTGTGTAGAGGGGGGTATATGCATATATATCTTGTGATGGCTCTTCTTTTCAATTTGTTGTCCCATCATTTTCTCTCATCCCCTCTCATCATAATGCACCATATGTGGATGACACAAGCGGACTCTATTAACTCCTGGAGTCCAGGCTCATTTAAGTACAGAACTTCCATTGAGTGAGCTGATGGGAATGGGTGGTTGTCAGTGAAAAGTAATTTTTCCCTAAATATTAATGCGAAAGGCAAAATTTAGAGGTGGAAATATATTTATGAGTGACTGAAGCCCAGCTGCTCCTTCGCCTCCAGTGGTGTAAGTTTGTCAAAAAATAATTAGTTCTGTTCTCCTGACATGCATTTTCTACCCTGCCCTCTTTCTCGCTAGATTGTGGACCCCCTGGCGCGGGGACGGCAGTTCCGGTACCCTGACGAGACAGACCGGCCCCGGACCCCGCACACAGCCCACCCCCCCACAACCCCGGGCGCCGCCTCGATGTCGTCCTTTACCAGCCAGCGCTCGGGTTACACCCGCCTGCCTCGCAGAAAGAGGGAGTCCGTGGCCCGTATGAGCATTCGGGCCGCCAGCAATCTGCTGAAGGTGAGACAGCGTCGTATGTGTGTGTGTGTGTGTGCATGCGTGAGTCTATGAATTGTGTAACCTAGCTATGTGTTTATGCAGTTCGTCTGGGGGCAGTTGAGTCGAGATCGATTTATTGACAGTTGAGTGGGTGAGGACCAGAGTCTGCTAACCCATAAATTGAAATTTTTGAGAAAAACGGGTTTGAAGTTTTTGCTTTCTGTAAAATCAGATGTTTGCCAGATTGTTGACATCTCTGGTCAAAAGAGAGCCTGCGGACAGGCCCCCAGCTGGTCTTTTAGTGGTGTTTATTCTTGAATTCAGAGGTCCTGCGGCGCACATGGTCAAAAGTTTGGGGATTGAGTCTCACGGTCACATGCTCTACATTGACCAATCAGTATTTCACGTTCAGATCTGAACAGAGATACTCAAATCGGCAAAGGACTATTGCAGGCCCTCTTTTTCCTCGCTCGCCCCAATCTCTGAACATTTGACCGAGCGCCGCAGGAACTCCGGAATCGAGAATCAACATCGCTAAAAGACCAGCCGAGGGCCTGTTCGCAGGCTAGTCAAAAGAACCTGTAACTGATGTCAAACCTTTACAATTTAAGCATAGTCAGAGGGCACTACATACACTTAGCTCATTTTTCACCAAATGCTAGATAGTAGCCTCTGGTTCTCTTCCGCTCAGTTGTGTGTGCAATGCTTTATGGAACTCTGCTGGATTGTCTGACTCGGGGGCACTTGGATGTGTTGGTGGGTGTTATACATTGTGTGGTGCATGTGTGACACTTATGATAGCCAATCTGAGTGAGTATATGCTAGGTTATACGATGACAGATTTGGCTAGTTGCAGGTTTGACTCTTGGAGCTGTGTGAAAAATGAGACGGACCAGATGAAGAACTGAGTTTACTGGTAATTATATTGAAGTAAATTGAACAAACACATAAAACAAAAACAAGAACAAAACCATTTGACATGAATCAAGGAGAAAAAGAACAAACGCAGCCTTTCTAAGATTTGAATATAAACAAAAATATTAACAATAGATTTTGTAGATTCTGTTAACAGTTTTTAGCACTCAAATAATCAATTCACTTGGCCAAATGTTTAACGAAGGACTTCACCTGTATTAAACCAGTGTGTAATGAAACTCTTGCACCTGGCCAGTATGTATAAGCAGGGGAGCTCAATGAGGAAATTGATTGAGTTAGAAGTGATTGGTGTGAGAAGGCTGCAGTCCTACCACACCATTGGGGGGGAGAAGGTTGAAAGTGCATGCTTGAGGTTTAGGCTTGAGGCCTTGTTATGCAGGTGAAACTCAAATCTTGATTTCTTTTGAAAGTCCTTTAGGTTGTCCTTATCTCGCTGTCATAATCTCAAGCAATAAAAACCTGACCAGGCTAAAGTAAGCTGAGGGCCTGTCTTGGTCCACAGCAGCAGCAATCACTCATTCAAATCAGCAGAACTGTTGGGGATAGCATTGGCAAGGATGTCTTAGCAAAGACGATCTCCACATTGTTGCTGAAATTAAAGGGACTCCACTATCCTCCACAATGTTTAGAAATGATGTAACTCACGAATTCCACGATTGAATTAAGGGATGAAAAAAGGTTCAGTTTGCAAGTTTCAGCTTTCAAATATTCAAATTTCCAGTCTTCCTCCAGTTTGTTTGGTGTGTTTCCTGTGCTTGCTGAGAAAGTGGCTTCTCTGATGAGCAGGTGGCTGCTGCTTAATTGAATGATTGAAGAAGTTCCTCTCCACACAGGAAGAGAAGGCGGGTGCAAGTTATGATGTGGTCGGTTTAGCTGATGTTTTATGTGTTAGAGGTTATTACATGTGAAATGCTCACATGTAGATGCTTGAATGTGTTGTCGGTGGTTGTTCAGTGTGGTTCATAGGTATTTGGACTGTGACACCATTTTGAAAGGGCGTTATGCAACTACTCGGTTCAGTAAAAAGTTCTGTACGGTTCAATTTATGTGCATGTAAATGTTGTCAAAAGTGACTATCTGCACTTTACATCCATACTGAAAGACCGCTGTAAGGATTACAAAAATTGTGGCTCTGCACTGTGTTTACGTAAAAAAAGAGCAGTCAGCATAGCTGAAATGAGACTGATTGCGTTGACAGTCGTATGTGCAGTGCTGTATGGTGGTCTGCTGCATTGTAACATGGGGATATTTGTCAGTGTTTGTGGTTGATGTGTGCAGTGCTTTATCACGGTTTTACTGTATTTTGTGGCTCAGGGACGTGCAGTGATCCCCAGCTCCCAGCACAGGCGCAGTTTCCCCCGCCGTAGTTTCGCCAGGCCCAGCTGGATGGAGGAGGACACCGTGGACGGCGGCGAAACGACCGACTCGGTGTTCTTCAGCAGGGCAAGTGTGCTCACTCACTCTCCCCGTATGATATCACTCCCCCTCCTGACCTGTAGAGGAGCTATTCAGCTCTATAATTAAGGGCAAAATTAATGTCTAGGGATATTTCCTTTCCTTTTCTGTGGCAGTTTGTGTGCTTTGGCCGTGTAAGAAGATTAATTGCCTCTGGTTAAATTAAATACCCGGTAGAGCTGGCATCAGGCTATGAAGTGGGGAATAGGCGATGTCTTCAGTGGTCTCTCTGAAAGTGAGAACAACTTGCTTCTGTGTTTCCTTGAAGACTGTCTTCAGAAAGTGCTCTGCTAGATATTTTAGTGAAGTTTTTTTATATTTTTTTGGGAATTTTTCCTTTATTTGATCGTTATACAGTGTCGTGAGACAGGAAGGCTAGGGAGAAGAATGGGGGAAGACATGCAGCAAATGACCCGAGCCGGAATCGAACCCAGGTCGCTGCGGGAAGGACTCAGCCTTTATGGTGTGCGCGCTTAGACCAATGAGCCACGGGGGCGCCCCTGTTTTAGTGAAGTTTTAGCTGAGGGTGTTATAGAATTCATTCCTGAAGCAGATTTAAACTTAGCATGTAGACTCCCTGTAAAGAATAGCCAATATTGTTGGTATTGTTTTGAATCGCATATTGATGTGTCCACCTTTATTTCTTTCCTCCTTTTTTATCTTTCCTTTTGGCCCATTCATTTGTTCTTATGTCCATGTTTCCTTCTGTCTTTGTCACGGTGTTTGATTTTTTCTGTCCGTTTGTCTGGCTACCCACAACATTTATTCATCACCTTGTTTTAGCCATGGAATAACTTCAAAGATGATGTAGTGTATGAACTGAACTAGCTCAGTAACTAACTGTGCATCCCCGCCCTGCTGCTCTGTGGACAGGCGGATGCGCATGATGAGATGTACTCCATGGCGGATGACGTGTTCGAATCCCCTCCTCTCTCGGCAGCTGTGCCCTTCCAGCCCGCAGCCCATTTTGTGGACTTGCCTGAGGACGAGAAGGGCCCTGATCTGAGCCTGTGAGTCTCGCCACCAGTAGTGTGTGTGTGTGTGTGTTTGTGTTTCTCTGAGTGTTTGTGTGTGTGTGTGTGTGTGTGTGTGTGTGTGTGCGCGTGCGTGCGCGTGTGTCTGGGCTTGTATAGCTATATTTGTGAGAACAAACTCTTGAGATGCCACGGATGTTGTGAGGGCATTTGGGGTTGTGAGGACATTTTGGATGGTCCTCTTGGAGAATTACTGCTTACGGTTACAGTAAAGGTTTGGTTAAAATTACGGCTAGGCATACTTTGGTTGAGGGTAGGGTTTGGGAAAGGCTGTACAGAATGAACGTTAAGTCCATAACATGTCCTCTCAAGGAGAGCTATACGAATATGTGTGCCTGTGTTTTTGTGTTGCCTTGCGTGTGTGGTGTGTGTACTTGTGTATATTTGTGTGTGTGTGTGTGTGTATCTAAGATCTTCTACTCTGCAGCTGTATGAGCCCTTCTCCCCATATACACAGGAAGGAGGTGTTGAAGGATGCCCCGCGTGCCCCGCGCAGGGGCCGTCGAATTGCCTCGCGGGTGAAACACCTCGCCTTCGACAAGCACAAGCGCCATTATGGCATGGGTGTGGTGGGCAACTGGCTCAACCGCCATTACCGCCAGAGCCTCAGTAGCCATGTGCAGCAGCAGCTGGATGACTTCCACAGCCACAGGTGAGCACCGACTACAGGTGTGCTTCCTTTTCAAGGCTCGTTTCCTGGTCTTGTTGGGGGGGCCTGGAGTTCCTCACTTGCACTTAGCTCCAGTATAGTGCGTAGACGCCTCAATCTGCATTCAAGTTGATCATAATTTTAACTAATATTTTAACTGATGAGCCAAAACATTATGACCACCTGCCATATTCGCTGTTGGTCCTCTGCATGCTGCCGAATCAGCTTCAACCAACCAAGGCGTGGACTCTGCAAGACTTTTGTAGATGCCCTGTGGTATCTGAAATCGAGACGCTCACAGCAGATCCTTCCAGTTTCGACATAGAACCTCAACCTATCAGGCAGGATAGTCTTTGTTGCCCTTGCGTGTCAATGAGCCTTATCCGCCTAAGACCTTGTCACCGGCTCCGGTTCACGGTTTTTCCCTGCTTGGACCACTGTCAATAGGAGCTCACCACAGCTGAATGGGAGCACACCAAAAGGCTTGCCGTTTCAGAGATGCTGCGAGCCAATTTGGCCCTTCTCAGACTTTCTTAGGTCTTTATACCTGCTCATTTCTCCTTCATCGAACAGACTACATCGACTACAAGAACCAACAGTTCACCTATACTTTGTAGCATATCTTAGACCTTGACATGTTCCATTTTTCCATGATGATCAGCAAAATTTGCTTCATCTGAGAGTGATCATAATGTTATGGCCGATCAGTGCCCTCCTTGCTCTAATTGTCTCTTTGTGTGCTGATTTGGCTGAAGTTGGTGTCCTATTCGGGTGATAGAGGAATATTTTGAGGATGAGGAATCAGCAGCAGGTTATGACTGTGAATTTAATGCGCTTGGTGGACAACTCAACGAGGTGTCTATATCGCATGGACTTGGACTCCTAATTATTCAACTTGGCAGTGCCTGGAAACTGCTCATTCAGTGTGCTCAAATCGTGATCGCCATGTCTGGGAATAATCAATAGCTGATGCCACAGTGACATGGTCAATGTATTCTATTCTAATGCAGTTGCCAACGCTCGACTGAAAATAAGGCAAGCACAAAACAATCCCTTTTAACAGATGATTACTGAGGATTAGTCTTGACCTGTTGTCAGTTAATGTCCTGTGTTAAAAAGCTTTTCAATTATCACTGGAGCTGGACTCACGAGAGCCCATACCTCCGCCAGCATAGCTGGATTTGAACTTTAGCCTATATCTCAGCTGTACTTTGGCCTAGATGCGCCAAAATTGAATCACTTGTTCCTCTCGTGCTACTTTAACATCCTGCAAAGTTTGGTTAAAATCTATGCGACTGTTTTTGAGATATCCTGCTCACAGACAGACAAACAAATAAATAAATAAATAAACAAACAGAAGTAAAAACATAACCTCCTTGGCGGAGGTAATAATCAGCTGGCAGGTTAACGCGCAGCTTCTTTCTGAATGCGGGTCATTCCACGTCAAATCATCCAGGGGGTGCCAGGTCACCTCCTCAAAATTCTTTGAAAAAATTCACGAGTAAATATTCACACAAAATGAAAAAATGCCAAATATAAGGCCAGTATCTCAAATAGTTTTCAAGTTATAGCCCTTTGAAATTTGAATAATATTTAAAGTTTTTTGGCAAACCCATTTTCAGCCAACTTTGGCAACTTATTCCTCCAAATTGATTGCTTATACAAGGCTGAAATTGGCTATACTATCCATATTCATCCCCTAGAATTTGAAAATGGCCTTAGATTCTGTGTATCTTGATCCACTTTTGTATGGTAAAGCCTCAAAATCAGCCAAAAACACAAAATGCCCAAAAACGAGACCCCATTTTATGGCCTGTAACTCAGGAACTAAGTAAGAGAAAAGGCTAGAATTCATAGTTTTATGATTTTATGATAGATCTCTCTGTAAAAATGTAGTAATCCAAGTAATATCATTTGTAGAAGTTTTTTAATGAAATAATTTCTAAGTAAATTTTTCCGGTTTTGCCCCAAAATGCCCTTTTTTGGGGCAAAAAATGACCATGCCACCAGTTATTCATCTCTCTGAAATTCTTACTGTGCAATCTTGTAAATGTGAACAATGACTGACAAAAGAAATAAGAATGATGTTCAGCTTACTTTTTTTGTTGTCAAATTTTGAAGGGCTATAACTTGAAATCCATTTGAGATACTGGCCTAATATTTGGCATTTTTTAAATTTTGTGTGAATATTTACTCTTGAATTTTTTTCAAAAATATTTGAGGTGGTGACCTGGGAAATTTCTCAAAATCTGGATGATTTGACATGGAACGACCCATGCGCAATATTTGGGCGATTAAATCAATAAGTGAAATACAAAAAAAAAAAAAAAAAAAAAAAAAGTTTTACTCGTGAGGTAACTTAACCCTTAAATGAAAGATAAACAACTCTGTTATTCCTCTCGTTAGCTTGTGTAATGACCTGCAGTGCAGACTACCGGTGCTTGATTTTTAAAAAATTTGAACCGGCCTATAGGATGCACGTATCCACAATTTTTTGAAGAACTGGAGAATATTGTGTCAAATTTGGGATGCAATTCAGAAGTTTTATATCTTGTCTCACCATAACATGGATGACTGGCTACACCTAATAGTGCTGAGTGTTTTCTGAGTCAACTAATTTTCAATAAAATGGGAAATTATGGTAAGAATTAATCAGCAGTTAATTGGGATTTTTTTTTTCTCCTTCCCTTATTATGAGCTCAGCAGCTGTCTCTGCTCTGAGGCACTGACTGCATACCGACATGCACAAAGCTTGACTGTTCACTGCTCAACATACAGAGGGCGTGTGTTACAATGCTGCACATTTATTTCAGATTTCCAGCATGTCCCTAATCAGTGTTGTGGACTGAGGTCGCTTGGCAATGCTGTGTTCTTTAACCCTTTGGAGAGGTCAGAAATATGTAATGTTTTCAGCGAAATCTTAATTTAACATCGCTGTGTTGCAATCAGTGCTTGTAATTGAAAGCTATGGAGTTCTTGACTACTGATTTAGAATTTTTTTTTTTTTTTTTTTTTGGAGGGGGCCTAATGCTAATCTTCAAAGGGTGCATTGGGTTCCTTGGCAGCCTTGTGACTTTGTGCCTCAATGTTTCCTCAGAAAAATTTTAAAAAATGCACAAGTACAGTAAATATATGCTTTTTGCAAACAACTTTTTATTTCATTGAAAGTTCTCCTAATGTCCTACTAAAAACATCACACAGTATGAAATGCAAAATGGACGTATGACAGAAAACCAATCAAGGCTCACAGTAGCTCTCTCGTATCTCTCGCATCTTAAACAACTGTTGTCCACCCTTGAATTTTTAAAAATTTGAAATTAAAAATTTTTTTTTTTTTTTTTGGAAAATTTTAATTTTTCTCTTAATCTGAATTGGCTTAGTCTAGATTAATGGGCCCCCTGTAATCTATCGGAACCGCTTCTGTTAAGCAATTTTTTCTTTTTTTACAATATTTGAGTTTTTATATGCTTCTGTGCTGCAGCCAGGCTATGAATTTTCCCTGTACCGTGCACATAATGAGCCGCAATGATGAGTCTCTTGGCCTGTGTTTTGATTGGCTGCAGGCCATATTTCACATACTGGATCACCTTCGTCCACATCGTCATCACCCTGCTTTCCTGTTGCACGTATGGCTTCGCTCCTGTTGGCTTCTCCCAGCACTCCACCACCAAGCTGGTGAGCCTATTGAGCCTCTTGTGTCCATTAAGGCCCCAGAGGGCGTGGCTTCCCTCCCTGACCCCGCCTCTGCTCTCCCTCAGGTGCTGCGGAACAAGGGGATCTACGAGAGCGTCAAGCACGTCCAGCAGGAGAATTTCTGGCTGGGCCCCAGCTCGGTGAGTGAGCCCGACGCCTGCCGCGCGTCTGACGCTAGCCCGTACCTTTTATGTCGCCACGCATATATTGTTTGTTGTACTCCTTCTTGATTTTCTGTTTTCTTTTAAGTAAATTTGACCCCTCCTGTCCCACCTGTATCTGAAATTTCGTGTTGGCCAGCTACGTATAAGTATGCTCTTAAGTGACTCCTACTACCAGCTCGAGATAATGCTAATGGTTCGCGATTTACCTGCAAAAATGTGGGTCAGCCTCCGCTCCTTCTCTCACTGTGGTCACTGTGGCATAAACAGGATGAGGGCAGAGGAAATCGAAACTGACGTTTGTCGAGAAAGCAACCCATAGGTACCTGAATGGTCAGAGGGAGGCGCTGCTGCTAACCCAAACCCTTCATATCCCTCTCATTTCCCTGAGCAACGGTAAGCCATTTAGGCGCTGCTTCCACAAGCCCATGAGGCTGTTGACCTCAGTCAGGACTGATACGTCCAGATTCGATCCAAAGCTGCCTGGGTAACTTCATGGGGATTGGCCTGAAATTAAGAATACTGGTCAATAGATGTATTTATTACTGAAGTAAGTTGCCACTTGTCATTATAGTTTCTGTTGCCCCGAGTCGTGAGCACAGTGCCATTGATCTAGTCTGGGGAAGGAAGGATCATTGCTGTAGGTTGATTATCCTGGCTGTTGAGCACTATCTGGTCCACTTCTGTGTAGAAGGATTGAAGCACATTTGGAATCAAGTGTGCATGAGACTGCTTTGGTCGAGTGGGCAGCACAGCACTGCAGCGGAGTAGCTTGCATGGCTGACAGCCAGAACATCTCAGATTCAAATCTGGAGTTGACCTCTCAGTGCAGAGTTTGCATGTTCTCCCTCTGTTCGCGTGGGTCACCTCTTGGCGCCATGGTTTCCTCACCCAGTCTAAATACATGATCATCGGGCTCCTGGAGACTCTAAAGCAATTGGAACCCAATCATGTGCCGTGGATGGATGGGAGAGGATGAAATTTTTCATTCCAGCCAATCACTACACCTGCTGATTTTACCAATTTGCACACCTTCAAGCAGAGAGGAGGGATCTAATTGGTGTCATCAGCAGATGAGGAATGATTGGTTGGAATAAAAACCTGCATACTCTTAGACCTCCATGGCTCAGGATTAAGCACCACTGCTCTGAATTGTCCGTTGGTGTCTCTCAATGGTGTGTGTGGCCTGTGATGGATTGGCTGACTGTTTGTTGTGTGTTTCTGCCTCTCGCGGATTGAATGGGATAGGCTTCAGTCTCCACGCAACCCTGGCCAAGAATAAGCAGGTGATATAACAGATAAACGGATTGTTTGACAAATTGTTTTGTCAACTCATTTGGTTAAGTTTTATTTACTCTGTTTTGATTGGCAGCTGAAAATAATGTTTCTTGTTGAACAGGTCTTGTACGAATGAACACTGTCCTATTTCTGTCCCTATCTCAGGAAGATCTCATCCATCTGGGGGCCAAGTTCTCTCCTTGCATCCGGCGGGACAAGCAGATCGTGAAGCTGATCCAGAAAGCCAAGGATCTAGAGAGGGAGTCGGGGTGCTGCGTGCAGAATGACAAGTCGGGCTGCGTGCAGACGCATCGTTCAGATTGCTCGGTACATCTCCATAGCATGTTGGCCATTACCTGCTCTCACTGTTAAGACTTATTTTTATTGCCTCCATTAAGGAGCTAAATGTTTTCGGTTTGGTTTGTGTGTTTGTATGTTTTTTCAGCAGCAGAAAATTCCAGGCCAAATAACATTAAATTTGATGGAAGGGTGTAGCATGGGCCTAGGGGAGGACCCATTAAATTATAGAGCAGATCCGAGTCACGGGGCGAATACACAAATTATTTTTCAGTTTCATTGGCATTGAGAGGGCATTTGGGTCTTGGTACATTAAATGCCATTTCCCTTAAAATTCTGAAGATGGTGGTATAAGTCAATTGGGACCTAACGTAGCCAATTTAGAAGAGTGGACTGTTTGCCTCGGTGGAGGTCTGCGTCCTCTGAGTGATCTTCTTGTTGTTGTTATATAGTAATAATAAATTAATAATAATAATAATAATAACAGCAGCATGTATATAGCATTTTTCTCACAAAGTGATGAGGGGGAAACTTGTCTCAACTACCACAATGTGTAACCCCTGCACTGGTGATGCCTAGCAGCCATTTATGAGAGGGAGTAATTTTTATAGCCAGTTTGAATTTGGATGATTCAATGGCAGGTTGAAAGTTGGCAGTTAAGCCAGGACACTGAGCAGCCCCCGTGACAAGAGCTCATTCTTTCAGCTGTCTGTGGACTGGTTTCTTGTTCAGCCCACAAAATGTTTTCTCTCGCTTTCTCTATTCCTGTCCCATTCACAATGCCTAGCCTGTGTGCTAGAGCTGTTGTGCTCTCTGATCTGTAATTATTTCCAGTGAACTGCCATACAAGCTCTCCCTCGGTTGGCTTTACCGGCTTATTGGTCTCTCCTCTGTCAATTTCCAGGAGACTTTGGCCACCTTTATAAAATGGCAGAGTGAGGACATCGATATAATAAGGTCGTCTGGCGCGGTGTGTCACCAAGACCCCAGGTATCGCGAAATACCCAGAATATGTGCATGTATGGCATCCAAACTTGTGTACACGTCAAACCTGAGAAGTAAAGCTGGAGACAGTGTACTCACCTACATTTGTGTCCCTCTTGGTGGCTGCTGGGAACAGGACCTGTGAGGAGCCGGCTTCAGCCAAGCCTCATTTCTGGCCCGATGACATCACCAAGTGGCCGGTGAGTTCCTGGCTGCGGCCTAATTCGGAAATCATACTCAATAATGCTGCAGATGTTGAGTCCTGGAATTATTCTGTAGGGTACGACTTCTCCCTGGTCAAAGACTTCAACTAGAACTTTAACACCCCCCAAGTGGTAGAGTAAGGAGCTGAACTGCTACTGGCCATGTTTCTCATTTTAGAAACTTTTGGTTCAGCCTTGCAGTACTCATAGGAAAGAAACCTCTTGTTCACTGGTCAAAAGGGATGAGCTCTGTAACACTGGTCATTGACTTTGGATCTGCTGGACTGTTGCTTTTTACTCCAACCCTGACAGAGCACACCACCCGCAAAAGCTAGAGATCCTGTTTAGTGGCACACAATTAGAGTTGGGTGTGCTGGATTAAACAAGGGAAACCCTTTTACTGTGAATCTCCAGGAACGGGGTCGGTCACCTCAGCTCTAGAACTACCATACACCGGTAAAATGGTCCGGAGCTCTAGAACTACTGTACTCTGGCCAAATGGCACTGAGTTCTAGAATCACTTTACAGTGGTCACATGGTACTGAACTCTGGAACTACTTTACGCTGTTGAAATGGTGAGGAGTTGTAGATTGGTGAAATTGTGCAGAGCTCTAGAGCTGTTGTACTCTAGATGGTGCCAGCTACAGAGCTCTGCTGGTAGAGAAGATTCTGGATTCTCTGGCCAGTTACCTCATGCCACCCATGAGTAGGTTTTGTACTCGATATAAAGACCTCTCTGGTGTCCTTTCTGGTTTTAGGTCTGCACTTCTCCGCAGGAGTGGAACCACACTGGGTACGCACACCTGGACTGTAAGATCAGGGGGAGACCCTGCTGCATTGGGACCAAGGGCAGGTGAGGAACTCTCTCTTTTTCGGTGTTACTAAAGAAAAGACTAGCACTAGTAGTCTAGTGCTCTTTAAAAACTCAGCCGTCATGGTAAAATTCCTGTTCTGTCATGTGGACAGGTGTGAGATTACGACGCGGGACTACTGCACCTTCATGCACGGCTACTTCCACGAGAAGGCGACTCTCTGCTCACAGGTATTGTTTGCTGTGCATCTGCGCGGGTTTGAAGAAGGTGGGCAGGTGCAACCTCTGTAAGTCTGCGTTTGTGTCTGGGCAGGTGCACTGTTTGGACGATGTGTGCGGCCTCCTGCCGTTTCTCAACCCTGAAGTGCCGGACCAGTTCTACAGACTGTGGCTGTCCTTGTTTCTGCATGCTGGGTGAGCAGTCTATCATTATCTGCGCACACCATAGCTGTGTTTGAAATCGTCCACTCATTCACTCCCTATTCCCTACATCGTGTATATGATATAGTGCACTACATAGGGAATGACCAAAGGAGATTTGGACATGACACCGGAATTTTCTGAACATGGTTGCGTCAGCAAATGCGCTGGATATTCCTGTGATGTAAACGGACGCGCCGAGCATCATGTAAACAAACCGGACACTTAAGCTGCTTTCAGACCGGATGCAAAACGAATTTTTCGCAGGACAGGTTACATTCGAAGTCAATGCAAAGACGCGAGTACACGCGTCAAAGGCACTGAACTCTGCAGTTACTGGACTCCTGAAAGCACAGGAACACCATTTAAACAACTGCAACACAAACAACAGACACTAGAACATTGACACAGAGATACTGAAGAGCGAGATGCGAAACGCGTATATTCGCATCTTTGCATTGACTTTGAATTGACTTTGAATGTAATCTGCCGTGCGAAAAATTCATTTCGCGTCCGGCGTGAAAGCAGCTTTACGGGAACATCGGAGAATGTATACTGGACAAATAAAGTTAGGGATCACCCGAAATTTTGAATTTGAAATATGTGATAGTTTGTATTTTTTTCCATATCATATTTTAATATTGAAAAGTTGGGTGATCCCTAACTTTCTTTGTCCAGTATATTTCTGCAGGGCGTAGCCATCTCGCTCTTCACATTCTTCTTCTGTGGAAAACCACGACCGCGGTGCATTGTGGTATACGGCACTACAATGTAGTGTACATCACTTGCTCACTCGGTTCCACTGTGCATTATGGGTATTTTATAGTCCACTATATAGTGGATGAAAAGAATTCGAACAACACTACAAAATGGCGGACACACTATATAGTGCACTACATCTGTGGTAGGGGGCCATTTCGAACACAGCTCATGTCTCATCGTGTGACAATGCGTGACTGTCTGTGCCGATTCTTTACTGGCTCTGGAGTGCAAGAATTGTCCATTTCTCATTGTCTCTATTGCCACCTGTGTTGCTCATTACTCATCCTGTATATAAAGCCTGTCCACGTTGGTGGTATTGTCTGTGTCCCAGTGTCTCTGTGTCAATGTCTTAGTGTCTGTTGTTTGTGTTGCAGTTGTTTAAATGGTGTTCCTGTGCTTTCAGGAGTCCAGTAACTGCAGAGTTCAGTGCCTTTGTCTGCATGTCAGTTGTTTGTTTCAGTGTCTTTTTGTCAGTCTGTGTGTCAGCATGTCTTATGGTTACAGTGTCGAAGTGTATTAGGTTCCCTGTTTACCATTTCTTATTTATTTCAGTTTCTTTGTCTGTAAATGTCACTGTAAGTGATTCAGAGTCTTAGTTGGCTATTGTCTCTGTATTTCAACGTTGTTGCGTGTCCATGTCTGTATGTGTCTGTACATCCCTAAGTGACTCATTGTTTGTTTGTGTGGTCATCTCTCTCTTCAGTGTCTTTGTGTGTCAGGGTCTGCGTGTGTCTCTAAACCATCTGCTTTCAGTTTCAGAGTCTTGGTACATCACTTCTTTGGTGTCTCAGTATTTCTCTGTCGGCTTTTCAGCGATTTTCTTTTTGATTCAGTGTCTTAGTGTTTTAGTGCTTCGAGGTCTCCGCGTGTCTCTCTCAGTGGCTTTGTCGGCCATGTGCATTCTGTGTCAGTGCCTTTGTGTCACTGTGTCTGTCAGTGTCTATATTGAACATTTTCATTTTGTTTGTGTCTTTCTGTACCAGTGCCTTTATGTCCCAGTTTGTGAATGTCAACCATTTTCTTTTTGTTTTGCTGTCTGTGTATCAGTGCGTTTGTGTCTCAGTATGTCTCTGCCAGCCATTTTTGTTTTGTGTGAGTCTTTGTGTACCGGTGCCTTAGTCATGCGGTGTGTCTCTGTCAGTGTCTCTGTCATCCACTTTCTGTTTGTTTCAGTCTCTTTGCGTGTCAGTGCCTCGGGTGTCTCAGTGCGTTTCTGTCGGTGTTTACGCAGGCTGCTGCACTGTGTGGTGTCGGTGGTGTTCCAGATGACGGTGCTGAGGGACCTGGAGAAGCTGGCCGGCTGGGTGCGAATCGCCATCATCTACCTGATGAGCGGCATCACCGGCAACCTGGCCAGCGCCCTCTTTCTGCCCTACAGAGCTGAGGTATGTGGTGTACCCATGCGTCACCCATCACCTGAAGCTTCCTTCTCAGAACTGCCAGCGAGCTGCAGCTAAATGTTAGCTTTATCCACTTGAACATTGACTGACCAACTGACCATACAGGTGTCCTGAACTTGTACTCTGAGCCAGCCAGAGGAGAATGGGTCCCCCCGGCTCTTGAGTCTGGTTCCTCCTGAGGTTTTTTGGTCTGTACTCAGGAGTTTTTCCTTCCGTTGCCCTAGACTTGGCCTTGTGGTGGCCCTGACCATGTTTCTCTGAGAAGCGCATTATTAAGGTGATTTCTGGAATGTGTTCTTGTCGCCTGCTCCTTCTCCTCTCCCAGCTCATCTAATACTTCAGTCAGGGAATAGCTGCGTCTCTAATATGCCTCTTATCTTGTTTAGTGGGCGATACTCGCTATCAGCTGACATTATGAGGCAAATTTGATCTGCCTTTGATGAAGTTAATTCCTCTGTAGAGGTCGGATACTAGGATGAAGCAGCTAAGAGGTGGGAGTGTTGTGCATTTCCCTGCGGGGGCTACCTGGCATATAGCTTAGCCGTTAACTGGAAGAGAGATTTGTGAGATTACTGGAGGTCACCCCATTTGGACGGTAAACAACTCCTTTACTGGACTTTACCCTATATGCCTGGATCAGTCTTGGGTAGTAAGTAGTGTCCCTGTCACATGACTGGGGGATGGAGGATGGGGGGGGTGTATCTGCTGTTGATCTCACTAAGCTCCAATGAGAGTGGAATAAGCACCACCTCACTAGCTGAGCAGCTCATGGGATCATTGATTCGCCTCACATCTGTTGAATAGTTGTCCCTTATTTATAACCTTTTCATAAAGCCCTAAATTTTTAACCCACGGCAGTCAGTGAATGATTTGCCTCGAGGGTTTTTACGTTGTATTTGGAGTTATTTTTAAAATTCTTTTAAAGCCTATTGTGGGCCGAATGTATGCAGTGTGAATTATGGTAACTGCCCTTAATGTGGCATGCATAGCAAAACCATATTACTTAACCACCTTAAAACAGTCACTGTGAGGAGATATTGTGAAACTGCCCCCCTACTGGTGGTGCTTTAACGTCATTTTCTTTTTCCAACTGTGAATTGCTGCGATATTTTGAGATTTAAATTGCTGTGTAACTGGCTAATGGCTCTGAAATGAGGGAGTGTACCTGTGAGACTGGGAGAGTGGTCTGTAGTTATTCATTAAATCACACAGGCGGCCATTTCAGAGCATACCGCCGGTAGCACTGTAGTTAGTCTCTTCACTTCAAAATTCACTTTTATGTAATAACACGTATTTCAGGACCAATGCAATGCAAAAAGCCACTAACCCTTCACTGTGCGGCTTAATAATGGCCGGTAGTCTAGTACTGGGACTAGCCTGATCAGCTGAGACACGCTAACTAACCCCAGGATTACACCAGATGTGTGCTTGGTATGTCTCCGCTCTGCTGTGTGTTTGCTCCATGATTTGTTGCTCAACACCCACCGGCTGTGTTTTTACAGCACAGCAGGGGTGAATGGCTAGAGAAGTGAGACTGGCAAGATCACGCGGTAATTACAGAATCATGCGTGATCGTGTGAGATAACACGATATATGTGGTATTAGACACAACTGCAAACAGGAAAAAGGTTTTGTTCCCGACTTAAGGAGTTAAAGAATGGTTGACTTGTATTGATTTGTCTCATTTTCGAGATTTTTGTGCTTTTACTGTTGATTAATAGCCTATTTATAAATAAATGCCCTTAATTTCCTGTTTGTGTTGGCTTTGTTACTTGTCTGGAAAGTTCTACAATACGATCTGGTGTCAACACGGATTGTTTTATTCTGAAAATTAACCGAATGTTTTAATGTTGTGTCTGTGTCCCGATCGGTCTGCTGCGCGCTGAAGAGCTGCATTGTGCTCTGGCGTACGTCAACAATAGAAGCCTTGCGTATCTGCTGCGGAGGGCTCCGGTTTGCTGGAGCTGTGACGGAGGAGAAATGCAACACAGTGGAGCCAGCGTAATCACACACATTGACTAAAGTGAAACCTATCCGCTCCGGTGGCGTGGCAGAGTGGAGACGGACCAAATACACATCTAGTGTAATTTAGGGGTTACTGATGACACTACCTGGCTTGTTCTAAGATGGTTGCAACCTAGCGCTGTTAGCCAAAATAAAAAGTGATCTTTTTCTATCGAGTATGGATCAATTTCAGATTACCTGCAATGTTATATTTTGTTAGGGACAAAGCAAATGAACTGGAGTTATTTGACCAATTACTCGCTGTTTCTTTTAAAAACTCATTTATATGCGCAAACGCACTCAGAACTAGTGTGAACGAGACTAACAATCTTATGCAGTAATGGTAATCTAGGGTGTGGAGAGCAAGGAAGGTTGTTGCTATTACTCAGCTCTTATTCATCTTGTCAAAGTACCGCAGCTTGTGACTGGGGTCCAAAATGGTTGTTTAAGAGGTGAACTCAAAAAATCAACCGAATTTCTAGTTCACCCCAGGGAAGGTAAGATTGCAGGTGATGTGAGGAATCTGTGGAACACTGTCAAGCTCTTATTACAGATCCTGCGCCTCTCCTTTAAGGCCTTGGTGTACTCCTTGAACGCCTGAGCAGGAAGACTCATTATTGGACAACGCATGATTAAACATGTTATCTGATCCCTTCAGTTCGGCTGCTGAGGAACGGGAAGCCTTGTCCGTTAATCCCTTGTGTTTACGTTGAATCTGATGATGTGCTGATGGAAAGTAGGCTCAATCCTCTTGAAGGGCAGATTAATTGTGATTTCAGAGCCTGCTAAAAGTGTGCTGCCTCGCTGAGGTAGCAGCGGCTAAATTTGGATCAGTGGAAAGTGGCTGGTCTTTCCGCTTTTACTGCCTCATCCCTCTACTGATGAGCCAGATGCGAGGCTTCATTCCCGGTTGGCGGTTGTGGGTTGATAACTCGTGTTAGCGCTGGAGGATGGATGGCTGTACTGTTTGTGCGATACTCGGCCACAGTGTTTTGCTGTAGGTCGGGGTGGGTGCCTGTTTCTGTATGGTGAGGAGTGCACTGCACCGTTCTGATTATACACTCCAAGTGGCATGCATCATCAGGGAGAGACCCGCTGAGTAATTATCTAGAACATTCAGCTAGCACAAACCATGCTGGCTAATATGTGCAATTGAATACCCTCACTATCAAACTGCTCAGTCAGTTTGCTTTCTTATAGTCTTCCTGCATTTTTCCAACCGTGTGTGATGAACAGACTGAATAAACTACAGCGAGAATTTAATTAGCCAGGTGTGCTTTACCACATTTGGTCCCAGAGATGACACTGAGACTTTGTTTTTGAGGAACATTCAATAGTCCCTTCAAGAGATGCTGCTCACTGCTCAACACCGGCCCCCTGGCTGGCTCCAGTGTTGGTCAAGAATACTGTTTTCTCCGTTCTATTTACTTCTAACTTTTTAATCTAAAGTCCATAATTTTTTTATGCTGGTAAATATATACTCAACATTGGTTTTTTCACCCCCCTTTTTCTAGTTGTTTTTTCATATGCCGGTTTGTTAGGCTACTGTGTTGGTCACACAATAGCGAAATAGTCCAAAAGTCATGCTCTGTTGTGGTATGGCCTTGTGTCTGTGCCCTTGCCAAGGGCAACGTGAATTTCCAGTGGTGGCACCATTAAATCTGAAAAGTGCAATGACAAAATCTGGAGCAGAATTTTATGGCTTCATGATGGCATCTTTTCCATGGACACCCATGTATATTTCAGAGACACAACGTGAAACCACCTACTGCATGCACTGCAAAGGCGTGGCTATGTAAGAAGAGGGTGCACATACTGGGTTTGCCAGCCTGCAGTCCTGACTTGTCCCCAGTATCGAACGTGTGGAACATTTTGAAATGCAAAATGTTACAATGAAGACCTTGTGCTCTTGCACACCTTAAGCACTTTCACAACGGACGCGAAACTAATTTTTCGCACGACAGATTACATTCAAAGTCAATGCAAAGACGCGAAACGCGTGTATTCGCATCTTTGCATTGACTTTGAATGTAATCTGTCGTGCGAAAAATTAGTTTTGCGTCCAGTGTGAAAGCAGCTTTAGGACTTGTTTGCTGGTGGAATGGGACAAAATGACACCTGAATCACTTGTCCTCAGTCCCTAAATGTTTGCTAAGTGTTGTGAAAGGGAATTGCAACATTACGAACTGGCAAATTTTTACTGTCCCATCTTTGTTTTTTATTTAAATATGTTGTAAGAATCAAAGTTGCCATAAATGTTTACTTTCAAAAATCAATAAATTTTATGTTTAAAAATCAACTAATGCGCTGCTGTATTGTTTTCAACATAATGCAGATCAAAGATAATCTACAGATCACTGTTTTTAGTTCTAATGTTAATTTAACACACTGTGCCATATTTTTCTGTTTTGTGGTTGTTGACATTTTCCCCCAAGCTGTAAGAAAGTTGAGGGTGATGTCCCGGCAACTTGGTCCATTGTTTTTGTATATCATCTGGTCAGACTCTTGAAAGCGACTGGAGTTGCATTCTTATACACTTAACCCGCAATAGTGGTTATTTAGCTTTGTAAGAATAAACTACCCATCTTTAAAGATAGTCCACTGAGTAGAAAACTGTGCCTGCCAGTCATCTCCTGTTTGGGCAACAGCAAATGACTAGAAAAAATGTCAGGTTTAGGCTCAGGTTTTTGTAATTAATGTAGTTGTGGAGCCTTGTTTATGAGTCCCTCACATGATGTGATGGATTGATTTGAGAATGTTTATTCATCTAGATGAGTCTCTTTGATGATGTGAGATCTTGTTGGCTTTATCACTGGAGGCGGATCGTCTATGTAATGATTACTGTCAGAACAGCACAACAACTTGGAGCCAACTAAGGTTGCACGGCATAACCATAGCTTGGGTGAGAAAATGGAGTTTGGCTCTGCAAGTGCCCGACGTTAGTACTCGCAGAGGCCATGTAAGGGCATTGGGTTTCATGATACAAAAATAGCTTTGTGGGAAATGCATGCAAAGCAGAGATGACCTGAACTCAAGCCACTTAAAACTCCATGTAGGCCTGATCTAATTATTCAGTTTAAACCTCCTTTAATGAGTGGGGTGATTATCTAATTATTGTATTAGTTGAATGTTTGTTTTTTGTAGCTTATTTCTGAGCCGTTTATGACCAGTCTGCTCTCTCCGTGATGGGTTACGTCTGCTCTAGATTGGAAAACTGTTGGCAGTCCCATAAATAGCATTAGCATTGCGGATATGACGTGGCGTGAGGTCAGGATTAGCTCTTTGTGACAATGCGTCATGCTCACAGGTGCGTTGACACGTCACTGGCCTGCTGGCAGTTGGAAACCTCAGGTCAGCTGTGTGCATGTGTTGTCGCGGAAGTTATATTATAGGACGACGACTGTGTTTGAAAAGGAAGTACTTTCCTAATACAACTGGGTTATCAGGAGAGGTTGAGAAGCCTAGTGCTAAAAATACTTGAGTCACATTATCAAACACAGCACAATAAGTATGGGAAAACATCTTTTATAGTTACCCAAGTCAATTCTCTCAGTTTTCTGGAAATGGACACTTTGTGACCGAAGTACTGTAAGTGCTGGGGTCTTCAATTGGAAGATTCATGGATCCTTTATATATTAAGACCCTTATTTGTGGCAATAGACACGTTGTGATTGAAGTACTTTTAGGGTTGCAGTCTGCAGTTGTCTACCAACTCAGGTGGAGAGATCAAATAATTTTCAAAGCACCAAGGCTTGTAACAAAGCTGCAGAGTTGATAAACCTTAGTAGAAGGAAGAAGTTTAACTTACTTGGTTACTCTGGATCAGTGTTTATCGTATGAATATGAGTAATAATGGTTTTATCTACAGTTCCAGTCAAAAGTTTGGATATGCTTCTCTCCTAGTCTGACCCTCGGGACAGGGAGCAAACCTGTCTCAGACGTTCTAAGAGCTCTGGATGGTTCGCTACTGTATCAGAAATGTTTTTTGGCCGCTGAAAGTCAGTTGGGGGACTTTAAAGTCAATTCTTTTGTTGCATAGGTCAGTGCATAGCTTTTGTGAACTGGGGTGATGTGCTTCAGTTTTTTTGTTTTTTTTTTTGGAGCAAAAAGAAAAATTATATGGGTATGATCAGCAATAATGATGGCAAAGTGTGACTTTATTGATGAATTTAGGATTTAGATTTGTTTGTGAACTAGATGTTTAGCTTCTTTTTTTCTTATCTCTGTTCATTTGAAGAATGTGGATGTCAGCACTTTTGAATGGTACTGTAAATCAAATTGCCCAACACCTTCATCATGTCTCCTTTTTTGTTCTAATGAACCTTCCATGCAAAAGGACACTTCATACTACATGTTAACAGTGTGATGATGATGATGATGATTAATATAAGTCGATGGACAATGCACAAATTCGCCTCGGTTTAGCCCTGGTCTGTTCACTACTACACACAGGCTTGACAAGATTAGCCTGTAGCCTGGAGAGTCCATTTAAGGGAAGGTCTTAGATGAATAGAGCAGTGTTTTGCTGCATCTTTGAGGCCCTGGAAGCTCTGACTCATTTCCCAGTAAACCCATAAACCTGTAGATTTAAGAAGCTCTTTTCGGCTGCCACCTATGTCCTTTGTTTAGCATTACGTCATAGCAACGGTGATTGGTATACATTCTGATCCAGAGCAACATACAGCATATACGCTTTAAACTTCTATTACAGTGCCGAAGACCCAAGACGTTCTTAGTGCCCTCGTAGTGGCCACATTTAGGGTGCTTTAACATTGGGTATAGTTGTTTCATGTCTCACAATACGATTTCCCCCCCTCCCCCCGCCCATCAGCTTTTTCATTGGTAATGTCGTTTTGTACCCGAGTGCACTCGCGTATGTAAAAATTTTGATACAGTAGGTGGCGGCATGCACCTACTTGGTTTGCGATTCGGCAATATTTGCAAAGAACAAGAAGCAAACCCTCGCATCATCAAGAACCCAATGCCGCTGTAGACAATGGCGTTCATCTTCAAACTATGCCTGCTTCTACTATTTTTTGAAGCTGCCACCAGCATACATTTGTCAGGTGCAAAACAGCATTTAATTTCTTTGTTGGACCAGAGAGATTCTTTCGTGGCTATGCTTGTATGAATGGGCCAGTCAAATAGTTAAGACCTCACGTAGCTGTCCACTTCCGTGTTTAGATACGATTGCTTTCACATTTCGTACGAGTCTGCATGAACTGTACTTGAGACCACCCTTTTCTAGCGGGCTTGCAAACTGTGCCCAAGTACAGTACAATTATGTTCACACTTTTCAAATGAACTGGGCTTTGAGGTCAAATGTACGTAGGTTCCTGATGTGAAAGCACCCTAAGAGGATGCAGACTATTAAGTAACTATTAAGCAGCTATTGTGCTTTTAAAGGTGAGGCACGTGCCACATGCCAAAATGAGTTAAACATAAGCGGCATCACCCGGGGAAACAGATGGAGGAGTCTGTGATGTAGAGTCTGTTAACTCATGCTGAGGTCCTAGTTTCCGTGAGCTCAGTTTCAGATTGCCGTTCCTCTGCTCCTCAGGTCGAGGGGACATTTGGGGAGCAGGTTTGTCGAAGGGTAGAGATTTCACTTGCACAGGAACTTAGCTGGCCTGAAATGGTGAAACTGGAAGGGGGACCAGGTTTTGCTTACCTTTGCCAGGTCGCTTTGCCAGTTCACTGGACAAGCCAAAGCCACCAGCGAAGAGCTCTGTCGCTTTTGTTACCTCCGCCAAGGAGGTTATGTTTTTGCTTCCGTTTGTCAACCATGTCACTTCGTTTCGTTAGTCGTCTGTCTGTCTGTGTGTCTGTTTGTTAGGAGGATATCTCAATAACGGCTGCATAAATTTCAATCAAACTTTGCAGGATGTTAAAGTAGCACAAGAGAAACAAGTGATTAAATTTAGGCATATCTAGGCCAAAGTACAGCTGAGATATAGGCCAAAGTACAAATCCAGCTATGCTGGCAGAGATTTGAAGTCTGGAGTCAGACACCAGACGATTTCGACAACGGTCCCGCTAGGCTGGAGTCATTTATTTGTTTGTCTGTCTGTTGGCAGGATATCTCAAAAATGGTTGCATAGATTTTAACCAAACTTTGCAGGATGTTAAAGTAGAACAAGAGGAACAAGTCATTAAATTTTGGCATATGTAGGCCAAATTACAGCTGAGATATAGGCCAAAGTTCAAATCCAGCTATGCTGGCGGAGGTATGGACTCTTGCAAGTCCAGCTCTAGTTTTCTAGTTCTGTTCATGTAATTAACTTTTTCTTGAAGCATGAAGGCAGCACACAGAAGGGTAGACAGAAAAATAAAAATGGCCTCGATGAAGAAATTGGGATGGTTGGGTCTCCAGACAGACATGTATGTTCTGGAGTGTTCTACCACACGGTCTCCTCCTATCTTGTCCTCTCATGTGCTTCCCTGCTTTCCAACATTTATTCTTTTTTCAAAAGAAAAACCCTCACCCATCACTCAATCTGGAAGCTTCATCCCAGTTTACCGTGATAAAACTAAGAGGCATTGGGATTTATGTCTCACTCATTAACGTGGAATAACATACCTCATAAACCACGTTTGGGACTTAGGCCAGACATCTGCCCTCCTGCTACTCTTTAAAGGGGACCTATTATGCTGTTTTATTCCGAAGTTTTAATATTCTTGGATGTCCAAAAGGGGAGTTCATAAACTTTTTGGCAAAAAAAACCCCCTAAAAATCCATGATTTCCAGGCAGTTTAATTAATGTCATTCCTATTCCCCTGATATACCAGCTGTTGTAGTTGTGCGTCCCCCTCTAAAAATGAACTCTCTTCTGAATGGCCAGTGAACAGAGCCACTAGCCCCAGTTGTCAACAGAAAGCTACAATGTCTTAATCCCCTGGCAAATACAGATGACTGAATAAGTAGCTAGCTAGGTTACATGATGAGCATGGAATCGTAATGTCTGCGGGCTCAGCAAAGATGGTAGTAACGCTCACAATGAAGTGCAACATGCTGTCACCACAAAAGTTTAACTACGCTGGGAATTTAGTTTCTAATGTTGGGAATGATTTGTGGCTAGCATCTGTATAGTAGCAACTGTTGGCTTCCATTTATTGTGGATGATTGTGCTTCTCTTCCAACAGAATTCTGCTTAAAATAGTCACTCATTCTGTTCCTACGACAGTCTCGAACATTGACTCTGGCTAGACTGGCAAGGGTTTCTAAATTCAGTCTTTTTTTTCCCCTTCTCCCGATTGTGCATTTTCAATAACCTCTCCTTATCTTATCGTCCTTGTTATATCAGTTTTTAAAATGGTTTCAATAATAATTTCAATTTTAATAATTCTACATTCAGTCAATTTAGTAGCTAGCTAGGGAGGTAGCTTGCTAATAAAGTATGTATTAACTGTGGAAAGGTAATGCGTGCATGCAAGCTAGTTGGCTAAGTTTTTTGAGGGTGGCTATTAGCTAGGTCTCGAGCAGTATATGTGTGTGTGCTGGTCTTTATAGCCATCAGTTAAGCAGTTCCCATGCTTTGTTTTTGCTTGGACACAATGCCATTGGGTCCAGCACTTATTTAGATAAGATAATATTAGATAATATTTAGATAAGGGGTGGAATAATTCCCACAAGCCTGCAAGCGACGTAGGAAGGGAAGTCAGATCTGAATGGCATGCCGACTGGGTTGTCTTATTCCACTTTTTGTGGGTTGGTGAGAGCTCCAGATGCCAAAATGTATGTGCACAAGTGAGTTTTCCATAATATGCCCACTTTTTGTCACAGTTTTGTAAAAAGCGCCATACAAACATAATTGAATTGTGCTGAATTGGCAGCTTAGATGGTGCTTCAATGTTTTAATGTAGAAAATTCACATGGAGTCAGATGTGTTTCTTTTATGTGTTGCTTTTCATTTTCTCGCATGCCAGTCTAAAAAGTTCTGCTGCTAGTTGTTTTCTTGCAGTTATCAGAGTCACCCGACAGTTGGCTGAACTGGAGGACTGTGGTCAGCGGTTGGCGCAGTCTGAGGCTAAACGTGCACAGTGTGCCCCACGCGTGTGTGTGCATGCCCTGGCTGCAGAGGGCTGCTTGCGCCCTTGTGGAAGATTATTTCCTTTCAAGATTAGCCACCTGTTCGCGCCAGGCTGCGGGGCTTGACGTCAGTTTAATCAGGCCGACTTGAGTGGCGATCTTGAGGCAATGGGGAATGGGCCTGCTTCTAATGTGCTGCACCTCATATCTCCTGAAATTTTTACCCTTAAAATCTTAGTGCAAGTTCTTCTTGACTTCTATGTGGCAGAATTGTCTGAAATTAAATTGACAGCCATCTCCTTAGTTGGACTTTTCTCCCCACCTTTTATTGAAATGGGGGTAAAGTTGATGAAATTCTGCATCTTGCCTTGAAGAATGGTTTTGATTTCATTGTTAAGCGGTTGATTTTTTTTTTTTTTTTTTTGCCAATATTCTATTGAATTCAAAATAGACATAAACTACAACAAAAAATTAAAACAAACAAAACAGTGAAACAAAGACAGCACACACATGACAGCAACAAGAAAATCAGCAGCCCCATACATCATTAGATGGAAGAGAAAAAAAAAAAGAGAAAAGGGGAGGAAACATTACATACATACATACATACATACATACATACATAATACTGCACTACATAGCGCACAATATGGAAATTTCATAAAGCTTGGATGTGTCACATCGATCAACGAATACAGCACTGAGGCACAACTACAGGATACTCTGAATGGAGCATTAGACATTCACAGGGGTACCGGAGGGATGCCAGACAACAGTGCAGTGCCCCCTACGTATGAGGTCTGCTACACAATCTGAAAAATGGTTTAGAAAAGGCACCCACAGCTTATCAAAACCCCTCTTATTCCCCCTCAAGACTGCATTTATTTGTTCCATTAGCAGAACTTTAAAAATTTCTCTGTACCACTGATTTATAGTTTGAAGTCTAGGCTTAATCTATTGAAATAAAATACATCTCCTGGCTAACAGTAGAAGTTTATTCAGTAATTTTTTCTGGACACTTATGGTGAATCCTTCCTCTGAGATACCCGGTAAAAACAGACCAGAATGCATTTGAAATTTTTTTTTTTTTTTTTTTTTTTTTTTTAAAAATGAAATTAAGTTCCTTTGAAATTTTTTCCCAAAATAGAGTTATCAAAGAGCAACTCCAGATGCAGTGTATATAAGACCCGACCTCTTTCTTACACTTTACACAGAGGGGAGAGATCTGAGGGTAAAAAGTATGAAGAGATTGGGCTGTGTGCTGCAATCTGTGAGGGATCCTATTCTGACTTTCTGTCAGCCTATTGCACAAAAATATACTACCTACACACCCCACTGCATTGAACCATTCCTCCTCCCCAAACTCAGTCCCGAGATCCCTCTCCCATACACTTTTAATTTCACCAATGGTGAATGTATCGATGGATTGCAATTTCCTATAACCATGGGAAATAAAATTTTCAGTCTGCAAGGTTGAAGAACTTTGCCGATCAGCCAGGGCTGATTAACATCTTGGGAGCATTCATGTCGCTCATGTTAGATTCCCCAAAACCGCCCCATTGTAATCCTGCAGAGTCTGCTCTACAACCCCATTTCTGAAAAGGTTTGAATGATGCAGAAAATGAAAATATAGAAAACAATGATTTGTAAATCATCCTTTTCCTGTATGAAATTAAAAAAAAAACAAGACATCCAATGTTCTTCCTCCTTCACTTAATGGATTCTTTTTTGGAAAGAAACACTCATGCCAAATTTTGTGCACAACACATTCCAGAAAAGTTGGAACTGGGGTGTGTTTACCACTGTGTTACCGCACCTTTCATTCTAATATCCCTCAAAGTAATTGTGTGTGGATTTTTTTTTCCCTTTTATTTCTTGATATCGGTTTTCAAATGCTCCGATGTTCATAGTCTTCACTGGCTACTTACCGTTTGTTAAAGCACCTTATATTTCCATTGGGTGATGGTCCAGACTGCAGGTAGACCAGTCTAACAGCCACTCTCTGATCAGGAGGCCACACTGCTGTAGCACATGCAGAATGTGGCTTGCTGTTGTCTTTTTGAAATTAGCATGGGTGTCTCTGAAAAGGCTTCTTTCCAGAATAAAGCATAATTTGCTCCAAAGTGCATATACATCCTGCAGCAATAATTGTTCAAACACTGGTGTTCAGTTGACCCATGCCATGGCCACTAACACACTCCCACACCATGGCCGCCACTGACTTTTGAACCTTACGTTGGTAACAGGATGGTCATTTTCTCCTTTGCCCTGGTGAACAAAACACAATGCAGGCATTAAATTTAGTCTGAGAGTGGCTTTTCAAAAATCGATGAAGTTGATATTTTGTCCTGTACTGTTTTTGATTTATTATAGCTCAAAGATGACATACAAATCAAGATTTCTTTTTTGCTTACATTTTCCATACTTTCCCAACTTTTTTGGAAATGAGGTTTCACAGAAACAGTGAACAAGTTTACTTGAAGTCAGAATAACAATTTTTGTCACTGCAAAGGTGATGAATATAAAGCATTTTTTTTTTTGGTAATATTGCAGTCTGAAGCTTCATGATTTCCTCTTAATATGCAAATAATTAATCTTTGCTACACTGACTTTGAAATGTTTTTAAAAGTTTGTAAAAGCACTTTGCTGGGCAAATAATTTATGGTCGACCAGAAATGAGAGAATGATGGTATGGCTTTTCATAGGGACTTTGATGTCAAATTTTGGTTGTAAATTTTACTTGCAAGTTTCTGCCTCCAAAACTAGTCTCAGTACCATTATAATGAGACTTTGCTTTGAATATGTCAATGGAGTTAACTATGGATTCGGAGGGACAACAAATTTTACCTCAAACATAATCATAGTTCCGCCGGTGCTAATTATAGTGGTGGATTTAATTTGCAGCACCCAGGAAATTATAAATACAGGGGATGTTGGATGTAATTGTAGCTCTAGGTGTATTTTTGAAGTACTGTACCGTGAACGTGACGCCACATCCTTTTGCACTTTGACACAAAGGGAGGGGAAAGGAAGGCCAGGGCATGCATTAGCATTGTATTACACTTGCTTCTATGCACCATGCATTACCTTTATTGTTGTTCACATACAGCTGACACACCTGTCTCTCATTTCACTCGGTGACTCAAAACACTCTGTTGTCACTCAGGAGTGGTAATTACAGCCCCGCTGTCATTACTGGTGCCCCCAATGGCCATCAGCGCTGCAGTATGACATTAAGCATGACTGCTCTTCTCGTATACCCATTTACCACCCTCTCATAATGTTCTCCGTATTGCAGTTTGGTGAGCAATGGGATGAGTCTGTCACTCTCAAGCAATGAAAACTATCTGAACCCCTGTGCAGGAGCCAAAATATGAAAATGCTTAGAGTTTGCTCAATCCTCTTAGCAGTCAATTCTCTTACCGCTATACTGTACCACACTGAATTTTTGCTGCGCTGGCTTGACACACCTAATTCACCTGTTCAGCACGTTAGCGGAGCACATGATGAGCTGAACTGGGTGTGTCACGTCAGGGGACATTAAAATCTGCAGAGCAGGGGTACTCTAGGAGCAGGGTTGCAAACAGTGCTGTAGGTAATGTGCTGTGTTTTTGTCCTTTAGAGACATGTAAAGCATTCAACTTGACACAAATCCTTTGATGCTGATGCTCTGATTGGTGGACTTCTGACCTCTGACCTCTGGCTTGCTGCAGGTGGGGCCAGCAGGCTCCTCAGTTCGGGCTCCTGGCCTGTCTGTTTGTGGAGCTGTTCCAGGGCTGGCAGATGCTGGAGAAGCCGTGGAAAGCCTTCCTGAAGCTGCTGGGAATCGTGCTGTTCCTCTTCACCTGCGGCCTGCTGCCCTGGATCGACAACATCGCCCACATCTTCGGCTTCCTCAGCGGCCTGCTTCTCTCCTTCGCCTTCCTGCCCTACGTCACCTTCGGCAAGTTCGACAAGTACCGCAAGCGTGTTCTCATCCTGCTGTCCCTGCTGGTCTACATGGGCCTGCTGTCCTCGCTGGTGCTTTGGTTCTACATCTACCCCATTCACTGGCACTGGCTGGAGCACCTCACCTGCCTGCCCTTCAGTAGTAAATTCTGCGAGAAGTACGATATCGATCACATCGTGCACTAGTGCTCAGGGAGGGCCTCCCCTGGCTAACACTGCATACAGACAGTGCCGTCGTGTAACGTACGAATGCAACCAAAGGGTGCCCAAGGCTGCCCGTGTTGTATCGTATCATCGGCCTCAACTTAAACAGGTGAACCACTGCGATGTGAAATGGGAAAGGACAATGAATACTCACGTGGCACAAGCACAGAGGCGCTGCGTCTCGAGAATCGAGTCCTTTGTTGGACTGCGGCGGATGGCTACTAAGGACTTTAAGTGGTGTTCTGTATATTCTGTTGTGTTCAGTTTTAATTGATTTGTGACTCCTGCAGAATCCCAAAGGGTATGTGGCTGTTGTCCAAGTCTCTTTGTTTTATTTCAGGGTGAGGCAACTCTTCTCTCATGGCACCACTGATATCTCTGGATTTGGGTCCATCTCAGCTTGACTGCAAGAGTTTGATGGATGATTACAGCTCTGAGAATGTTCTCCTGGGTTCCTTTAAAACAGATTTGTTGATTGGAATTCAGTAATGTAGTTGGAGCTGGAAAAGTCAGGTTCTGAAAGCCAAAATTCACCTCAGGATTTTGTTCCATCATTAGGATTTGATCATTGACAGAGGAGGGAGCAATTGGTGAAACCTGCCACACAGTTCTTGGAAGGAGCAAATGCATTACATCACAGGACTTCTACTTTTTGACCAATGGGATTTTTACTCCTGGTTACATGGTTAGATGACTGAATAACTGGTGCTCCAGGATTAAGATTGCCTCTTATATCTCCATTTTTGTGCTCTTATTAAAACACTGGACTTTCAATGATCATTAACACTAAACACCTCCTCTATATTTTCCTTCTGGTTTGTGGTATTTGGATTGCTAGAAAAACCAACGATGGCTGGTTGATCCTGAACAATCTTCAATCTTGATCCAAAGCGATTCAATTTTGAGTTAATCTTAGAGTTAATGCTTTTTTTCTCTTTTCTGAGGTGAGTCAAGTTGGTTTTGTTTTATTAAGCATTATCATAAAGTAAATAACTTTTTAATTTGTAATTTTTTTAATCAATTGTCATAGGAGCTCAGAAAAAAAATCATGAAATTCTACTTATTTTTTAACCATATATGTGCTCCCAAAAAATATTGGATGGGAGGATAATGAAAGTCTGGTACACTGTGACTTGCACGTTATACTCTGCGTATCAGATTGATGTATTCATGTAACTTACTGACTGACTAACAGAAAGTTTAAAACCATTTTATTGTTCAGTTCTTTTCATCTCATTTCAGTAAGTGCATGTGTGGGGAATTTTTCGAACATAGTTTATGCAGGACAGCTCACTCGTTGTTGGCGTTACTCAGGACTGACGCGTTGGGGTAATCGCCCGTCATTGGCGTCGCTTGATCGGCACTTGATCGGCCAGCCTGCCTACAAAATGTAGCACTGTTTATGTCAGGTCAAAGGGAATATAGTGCATTTAGTACTCCATCTACTATGTGAATAGATGCTGTATCTTGAGCAGAAAATCTCACTGCTGTCACTCCACTACGTTGAAGTTTTGCCAGCTGATGTTCGGCAGTTTAGCTTAGCTCTTCGGTCCGGTTTTGGCCCTGGTATTCACTACTGTTGAGCAGGTGAGGTGCACACACAGCATTGTCTCCTGCGTTTCCTCCTGGGCAAGCGGATTAAAGCCCCCCGGCAGGCGTCTGGCTTAGTGCAGTAAAAAGGTGACTGTGGAACGGATTACTGCCTAATTGAGGCTGATACTGTGAGGCTTTTCGCATTGCAGTCGTTTTATTCGCTCGCACACACTGCAGCCGCCAGGGTATAACACTCTTGGAGGGATTTGGCATAAAAAGGTGCTGCACAGCTTCATAACTGGCGGTTTGAGAGGAAGTATGCGGCCAGAGCTCGCCATTTTAGACAAATTATTTTTCCTAGTACCGTGACTTCATTTCCCTCCACCCTCTGTCGGCAATGCCGATGGACGTTCAAAACCGAGCGATGTGTCTGTGCCTTTCTGCCACTATTAACTGGGGACAATGCTGTGCCTTTTCCAAATTCAGTTTTGGATTTTACACTGTCTTGTAATCTGTCGTGATCGAGTGGATTTGCGTGTTCATTTATAATATTTTTGTATTTGAAATTGGACCAAAACTATTATTTATTAAAATAGAAAAAGGGTGCAATATTTTATTACTTTTTTGTGGCTCCCTTCCGTTATATCCATGAAATTTTGATAATTGATTTGTATGCTAAAATAATAAACCATTGTTTACTTAAATAAATCTTCTCTGCCACTTAATTTATATTCCTGTAGTCTCTTCAAACAGTGTTGTCTGTTTACAATCCTGCTATTCATGCTGACATCTCCAGGCATTATTTCTGCCATCTTCAATTTACAGACCATTGTCAAAATATCAGATACCTCTGAAATAATTAGAATTTATAAAGATTTAAACAGCAGATGAATACTTCCATCCTCTGTTTAATTGAAATTGTTTTCTGAAGCAGAAAGCCAGTTTTCTTTAACGGAGAGCATGTTTAATACTAGTGGATTTGTTCTTTGTTTTCGGAATTCACTGCTGTCAGCTTTGATGTGAGAAGTACATTTCTGTTGATTCTGAACAGTAAAATTAATATTTGACTAGGTTTGCGATTTGGCGTGTTTAATGCGCAAGTTTTTACTGCGTGTTTTATCTGTTCTGTAAAGGAAAATAAAGTCAAAAATCTTTAAAAATATTTATTTTTCTAAGGGCAAAAAAGATGTATAAAATTGTTTCATAACTCCCTGTCAGTAGTGGTGGTGTTTTTCTGTATTGGAAAGGGCAAATAAAGCTCATGTATGTATGGTGGGTGAGAGAAGAAGCGTGGGAACCATTATCTGAAAAGTACAAATGGAGAACTTGTCGCAGAGCTCTGAACTTGCTCTACAGTATGTTTGAGGTTTCAAAACCATATGCCACAAATGTTTCTACTTGCCGTGTACTCAAATACAAATGTTTTTACTGTTCACTTTTAGGGACTTATGAAACTGTGGGCCAGAATTAGAATTTTGAATGAAATGATATCTCATCACAAACTTTTGTCACACAGTCTCCAGTCTTATTAGCAGACAAACTTATAAGCCCCAAAAAATTGACAATGTGCAGCATCAACATATGGAGACAAAAATGTTTTTTGCGCTTCTCATTCTATGGTAGCATGCAGCACGAGGTCTTACCCATGAGCTGCTTAATGCTTGGCAAATAATCAAATTTGTTTTTTTTCTGCATTTCACCAAATTTAATACCACTGCTAAGTGAAGAAGCAGCAACTCTAAACAAATAGAAAAGTAATTACCTCCGGCCGAACGAAGTTGGCAGGAGATAATGTGATCCGTGCCGTTTGCTTATTTGTTAGCAGAATAACTCAAAAGGTAATGAATGGATATCTCTGAAATTTTGTGGGTGGGTCGCTATTACATCAGGGGTGGGCCCTACTGATTTTCACCATGATCAGTCAAACAATATGGCCGCCACAGCAGCCATCTTGAAATCGTATGACGCGATAACTGAACTTTGCTCCCACTCACCAAGATTTGGACAGTGCTGCCTTGGTGGAGGTTTGCACTCTAGGAGTGCCTCTAGTTTACAATCTGCTTCTTGTTGGAAAAAAAGAAGCATGACTGAACTACAAGAAGACACATTCTGACACATCTTGGAGGCTGGCGCTTGCATTCAAGCACACGTTTTAAATAAAAAAGTGGTTACTTAAGAAAACAACACATCAAGTCTAATTTTTTGGGCTCCTCTGCCCACTCGTGCATGAACAAGTCCTTTCATGCTCCTGGGATCATCAGAGACCACAATGAAACGGGATGTGATATACATTCCACTTTAATGTTTGCAGTACATGCATTATCAGAGCAGCATAAGGGGCAAGCAAGACAAAAGCTGGTGAAGCCTGTGTGTTTGCAAACAAGGCACGTACAGGCTGATGAGAGAGAGCTGGGTACTAACGACACTGCTTCCTGAGGTCACACCTGTACCTTCTGCACTGTGTTTTACATTGTAGTTTAAAAAGAAAAATTATTTTTTGTTAAATTAAGAAAAACATAAATTTCATTTTCTTTGCGAAATACAAAATGTAAAAAACATAAATAAGAGCATCTAAATTGCTACCTGGTCTGCAAGATCTTCCCAGGCAGTCAGGCAGATTTTTTTCGTTTACCTGTGGTAGCTGTCTAGACTACTGCATCTGCCAGATTTCCACACCTCAAGCAACTTTGCAGAATGAATTTTTTCCATGAAAACAATGGCAAACCATCAAAACTCTACCTATGATAAAATCCACTTCAAGCATATTTTAAAGGAGGTTTTTATACTATATACTCCCAACACATAAGGAAACAACAGGTAGTAATCACTTAGATTACATTCATATCGGCAAATCCTACTGAATTAAAAGTCTTTAGTGATGTGGTTCTGAAGATTTTTATCCCTCCGGCATATAATACGGGGGGGATATAGTGTCAGTGCGGTTGTCTGTCTGTCCGTCTGTTCCTCCATCCTTCTGTGGACATTTTGCTTCCGGGACAGAGCTCAAAAACTATGTACGATTTTTTTCTGAAACTTTGCCGTTATGTTGATTGACCAGTGAAGTGGTGCCTTTTGTAATTTTTGAATTTCTACTATTTTTATCTCCCTGGCATATAAGGCGGGGGGATATAATCATCAGTATGTCCGTCCATGTGTAATCATTTTGTTTCCGGATCAGAACTCAAATACCGTTCAGTATTTTTTAACAAAACTTGCTGTGCGTATTAATCAGGTCCTAGACTGGTGCCTTTTGATATTTTGGGATTGCTGAGATTAGATTGCAGGGCCCGGGGGGATATGTCATCCTCTGATGGCTCTTGTTGTAACTAGCTAGCTTACAAAAATATTGACAGTAAAGGAAATGTTTGTCTATTGTGTTTAGAAGAAATTTGCCTGGCGTCTTTCAATTTGGTACATGAGCAGATCTAGGAAGTCAAGCAGAGCAGGCAGAAAAAAGAAACATGTCCTTGGTGTAGATACAATGCTATTGTAATCACTTTTATGACTTTAAGAATCACTTAAGCATCTCTAATATAAAGAAAAGATTGGAAATACTCCATTGCAGATGGAAAAGGAACTGACAGCCTATCAGACTGAGAAGTAAAACGCGTAGGCACCGAAAATATCTGAATACGCAAACATCTACACAGGACTATTCTACTGTCTCTAAAGTGCTGGGGTGGGCGTTCCCATCTGAGGAGGGTGGGGTGGGGGAGGGGCGGGGTCAGTCAATCCGTGAACATTCACGAGGCTTGAGATCGGCCCTGCCGCAGAGACACAGAAACAGCTAGTAGCATACACATTCACAACCTTGACCCATGGCAAAAAGCAGCTTCACAATCCCATGCTGCACGATCCCAAAAGTCATCCGTATGCCTCTGACCCGGCCTGTGCTACAGGGGTGAGCAGCACTCAACACCCACTGTTGCGTCGCATGAAGGCATGACCCCGGACGGGGTACTGCATCTCTGTGAAGGTCAAGGGCCCCACAGTGATTTCGGAGGGACCCAGAACCTTGAAGCCAGATTTCTGGTAGAAGGGCACCAGGAAGTCCTCGCACATGAGTACGGCTCGGCGGACGTAGGGCATGCACCGCAGGTACTGTAGGTAGCGCCACATTATAATGGAGCCCTTCCCCTGCTGTCGGAACATCCGATGGACGGCCAGCACGTGGATGTGCACTGTGGTGCCATGGGGCTTGTGCAAAGTCAAGGCGTCCTATACAGGGAGAAGGAAACAAAGTATGACATCACGGCACAGCACTTTCAAATCAGTCGGGAAATACCCATACAATATTAAATTCATTTGTTTCAAAACTTTCAGGTATGACAGTATGTGCCTAATGAGACGGAGTTCTCCACTGAGTAAACAATCTCAAGCTATCAGAACTGGTCCTTGCAGGCAATAACGTTTTATGACACTTAGAATTTAGATTAGACTATGAAAAATCTACTTCTTTAAAAAGGTTTAACAGCCTTCAGAAAGCTATTCAAACTTTGTTCATATATTCACTGTATATTGGGTTTCTGATTGTACCTTTGAAAAACGCAGAGTGACTATAAATGGTAAAACTGGTCTTTAATAAAATCAAAATCGTCTGTTTGATGCCTCAAGAGCACAATACTTGATAAGTACGCAGACCGAAGTATGGCAGTTGAGGGGTTTCACTAGATGAACCCTAGAAGTTGAAAATCACACTAACCATGCTGAGCTTCTCCTGGTCCCACAGAGATCCAATAATAAAGGCCACCAGACGTCCCTCCTCAAACCAGCCCAGAGACAGCTCCGGGCAGAGTGTAAGGAAATGTCGCACCTCATCAAGGTAGAGCGGGCACTCGCCGGACACCGAAATAAATGCTGGCGGGAGAAAAGAAACTGCATTAAATCTGGTAAAACTCATTGATTTGTGTTCATTTGGAGCTCAAGCAGAAGTGTGATGTACAGCACAAACATTAACCCTGCATTAGTTAACACAGAATGTAATTCGCTCCTCTTGTTGCACATAACTTATACTGGCGGACATTTTCATACGTTGTAACTAACACAAAATTAGCTAAGGGTGACACAGTAGTAGTAACTCCAAAAGTATATGGATATTGATTAATCCTTTGAGTGCATCAAGATGCTGTAGAGAAACAAAAAAGCTAATACTGTTTTATTCTAAATTTAGAAATGGAAACTCCGTGCTTTATGCTGAGATGCAATTAACTGTATTTGGATGCAATTTGTGTTCAAATGAACTATGACCTACTGAACTACTTGTAAATGACCAAAGCCATGATGGTCCTTGGAAATCCCAGCCAGTGCTTGATTTTGTTCCAACAAGTGCATTCCTAGAATTAACAAGCGTTGCCAAGCAAAACAAACCTCACATGCCAGTGCTTATTTTAGTGCATTTCATGCTGACTCAATTTCACAAGTGTGACCTCAGCTGTTTTCAGCTTAGAGCCCTTAGAAAATCCATGACCTCCATTTAGACCTTTCAAGGTCACCAAAGTTCAAAGGTCTTGGTGTAAAATAAGCCCGTATAGGAATTCATATATGCTCATAATAGTAAACGTCTATCTGCATCTGTTTTTGAGTTAAAATGGAAAATATATTATTTTCATCAATGATCTTGACCCTCCAGACATTTAACCCCCAACTGCTATGGAGACTATCAAAGCTACCTGATCATGCAGCATATGGTTGGAAGCAGAATTGAAAGATGCCCATTTTGTTTCGGTTTGAAATCAATGTGATTAATTTGAAGGAAGTTATTGCAAAACAAAACAAAACAATATTTCCGATGACCTTGACACACAGATAGAAACAGAAACAAAACAAACTGCACCAATTACAATACCTCACCTCGCGGACTCTGTTGCGGCCGAGGTAACAAACCAATAATGTTTAATTTTTTTATGTAAGGCATTATTTACCATATTAAACCATTGTCAGAAATATGTGCACTTTGAGGTATGAAGCTTACATAAACTGTTAAGATTGTGCTATATTTCAAACAATTCACAGATAAGACCAATGTATATCATTGGCTGCATTCAACTGGTGCTTTCACATAGTAATTGTTTTCCGAAAATGTTCCTGAATGTTTCGACAAGTATTGGAAGCGCAGAAATGCGATTACTTTACTCAGCGAGAAACCTGTGTGAAGTTCGTTAATAGGCAGAAAATATTGCAGAAGCACGTGAATGGCAAATTGCTATTGAATGGTATCATGGTAGTACGGGGAAGAAAATATACTCAAGTACCTGTATCCAGGTTTGGTGATGGTGCAGCTTCAAAAGATTTTCTAAATTGATTCAAATTTTATGATGGGTGATAATGCGCGTGATTTGCATTAGGAATTACCGCAAACTGCGGAAAACAAGGAAAAATTCACAAATCATCCCCTTTTCTTCGCTTCTTGTTCTTTTGTTACCGCAAGACGACGTTTCCTCTACTTCCTTTTTCTGAGCACCACTGCCTAGACCTGAAAGACCCATTCGACTGGCAAACTTGCCAACATTAACAATCTGTCACTGGGCAGGTGGGCGGAGGACATTTACTTCTTGGCAACTGCCAATCGAATACGGCCAAAGCAAGCAGAGGGGAAATTGACAGTAATTCTAAGGATTGATCCTCGCAACTGAACAAGTTAACACTCAGTTGCTAATTAGGAAACGTAAATAGGAACCTGTTTGTAAAAAGAATTGCGCTTTAAGGCGAGGTGAGAGCAGGGCTATGATTTCTCCGACGGCAAGTCTCCGGTGGAAGTGGTTCCAAGTTTAGCATTATTAGATCACTGCACTGACAGATAAACTTGTGAAAATACTGGGATCGATGTAGTGAATGGCTGGAAAGAAAACCAGCATACGAAAGGGCCCTCAGGACCAAGTTTGAAAAGCAGGAGTCAGCAACCCTGGTGCTGGTGAGGCACTGCCTCCGTTGATTTATGTCCTTATTCAGCTCCAGCTAATTTATTGAGAGCAGTTGATAACCTCCAGTTCACTTAATTTGGTCACTTGAGACTGTAATCATCATAGAAACCAAAATCAGCAGAGCTTGGGGCTCTCCTGCACCAGGGTTGAAAAGCCACTGATACAGGAAAACGAGACTATCCCCAAACTACTAAATAATTTTTTAAAGTAAACTTTCATCTGTAGTATGTTGCAAATAGGCACATGAATATCTCTCATGCATTGAAACAAATAGTTCTGTATGAAAGGCACACAAAAAGCTGTTTTTAGCGAGACAATCAGATCTTTGACATGCTTACCTTCCCTCTCGATTTCGAACACGCTGATAGCGTCCTCTGGGCTAAGTGAACGGAATTCGCTTGCGGGGAGCGTGTGTCGGCGCTGGCGGCCAGGAGAGATTGGAGCCGGCTTGTGCATTGGCTTCAGGAAAGGCAGGGTACTCACTACTGACATTTTCAGAGAGGTATGAGGTTTTACCCCAACTCGACAAGATTCTTTGTCTTTTAAAGCACGGGTCTGTTATCCTCCTTTAAGCAGTTCTGACACTCCAGTTTTACTGCGCCACCAAAGCCTGTGCGTAAAACCTTGAACGACGTGGGAAAGCCGGTCCAGCTTATTTATACAGCTGCCTCCCCAGCGATTTGTCGGTAAGTAGCCTACCACGAATCATCTGGCGTTAAGCAGGCGTGATTGAAAATGCGCGCTGCTCTTGGGTAATTAATTCTGAAGTCTGACAAAATTAAATTAGAACGAGCAGTGTCAAAAGATTGGATATGCGCCTTTGATGGTCAAATAGGGTGGATAGCCATTGTATTGAATTAATCATATAGTTAGATATGGCTATTTCCAACTATTTCAGGCAGGCTAACTTAGTAACCCGAGTTTTCATGGAGAATAGCAACGATTCAAATTTCAAAATCAATCTAGCCTATAGGCCCTAATGCGAGAAAATGCAGGTGTGTACTGCGACAATATCAACCCCAAACTAATGTTTTTTGTTAAAACTGAAAGAGGAAGAAAGGATGGGGAAAAGGAAACTTTTGCAATAGAACCCCCAGAGAACAGCTAGGGATCAAAATGTTTCTTTGAAAACCTGAACGACATTGGAGAGGCCCATGAATAAAAAAGGATTGGCCTTGCCAAAGACTTGATCTCAATCCCGCTCAAATCCTTTATGCAACCAATTTGAATAATCTGAATCCAATCTTCCAAGAAGAATGCAAGAAAATTGGACACAAATGACTTTCAGACAGAATGCAAAGGTGGCATATAATTTCCCCAGAATACTATTATTTAATGGTTTTGAATAGTATTGTCAAATTGTTAAGCTGCACATTTCACAATATTTTACGATAACTATAAAGAAAATGTATATATGTGAGTATTATCGTCATTTGTATTCCAGGGAAAAAGACAACTACCTAGCTGGAATAATTTGGAAGGTGCTGCACTTGTGGGTATCTTAACACTGTATTATTTACAAGCCCGATAAAACATCATAGGCACATCTTACTCGTCATTGGTTATTCGCTGAAAAACAATTTACTGATAAATGTCAGAGAGCTGCTAACTGATCACAGGCTGTGCTTTTTCATTTTGGAAAATATATTGATCCACATTCTCCAAATGGGTCTCCAAAAGTATAAAACTATGTATACAAAAGAATGGGCTTCTCTCAAACTTGCTCATGTGGATTCATGTATTTTTAACATATTGTAGGTAATGTACAGCATCAACAGAACAGAGGTACAAAAAATAGAGACTCTGCCCCTCGCTTTATGTTACCTCTCAAGCTTTACAGGTCAGGGTTTTACTGTAAGCGTACATTTTCTATTTATTCTGTCATGTTAATTCCATAAACATAATGCTCAAAACAGAGGACTTTATAAGTTATGGTGTCAGGGAATAACTGTTGAGTGCTAACAACCAAAACAGTATAGGTCTATACTCTGATTTATACACTGCCCTCCATAATTATTGGCACCCCTGGTTAAGATGTGTTCTTTTGCTTCTAATAAATTCAGTTTTTTTCTAAATAATATAGGACCACAATGAAAAAAAAAGAGGAAAATCCAAACTTTAATTCAAGTGCATTTATTCAGTGGGAAAAAAATCCCATATTAACAAATAATTCTTTTACATCAAATCATGTGTGCCACAATTATTAGCACCCCTGATGTTAATACTTTGTACAACCCCCTTTTGCCAAGAAAATAGCACCTAATCTTCTCCTGTAATGTTTCACAAGATGGGAGAATACAGAAAGAGGGATCTTCGACCATTCCTCTTTGCACAATCTCTCTAAATCATCCAGCGACCTGGGTCCTCTCCTCTGCACTCTACTCTTCAGCTCACTCCACAGGTTTTCAATGGGGTTGAGGTCTGGGGACTGAGATGGCCATGGGAGGAGCTTGATTCTGTGTCTGGTGAACCATTTCTGTGTAGATTTGGCCACATTTTTAGGGTCATTATCTTGCTGAAAGACCCAGTGACGACCCATCTTCAGCTTTCGGGCAGAGGCCACCAGATTTTGATTTAAAATGTCCTGGTATTTCAAAGCATTCATGATGCCATGCACCCTAACAAGGTTCCCAGGGCCTCTGGAAGAGAAACAGGCCCACAGCATCACCGATCCTTCCCCATACTTCACAGTGGGCATGAGGTGCTTTTCTGCATACTCATCTTTTGTGTTCCGCCAGACCCACTTAGAGTGTTTGTTGCCAAAAAGCTCTATCTTGGTCTCATCTGACCAAAGCACACGGTCCCAGTTGAAGTCCCAGTACCGCTTAGCTTAACTCCAGACGTTTGCGTTTATGATTGTGAGTGAGAAAAGGTTTTTTCCGTGCATGCCTCTCAAACAGCTTGTTGGCATGTAGATAGCGCCTGATGGTTGTTTTGGAGACTTTGTGACCCCAAGATACTACCATTTATTGCAATTCTTTAACAGTGAGCTTTGGAGAACTTTTTGTTTCTCTTACCATCCTCCTCACTGTGCGTGGAGGCAAAATAACCTTGCGTCCTCGTCCAGGCTTGTTTACCACTGTTCCAGTTGTTTTAAACTTCTTAATGATTCCTCTGACAGTAGATATGGGCAGGTGCAGGCGAGTGGCTATTTTCTTGTAGCCATTGCCTGACTTGTGAAGGGTCGCATACACATCTGCCTTACTTGAATGGTGTGTTCCTTTGTCTTTCCCATGTTGAAGAGTGGATAAGAGAAATGGCCTCTGTGTCACATCATATTTATACCCCAGGGAAACAGGAAGTGATGAATTACTAATTAAATGTTCCTAGATACTCTGATCAACTTTGTAAACTACTGTAGAAATGACAGAAATACTTCAATTACATTTATTTCCTAGGAATTGTTAGGGGTGCCAATAATTGTGGAACAGGTGATTTTATGAAAAATAATTATTTCTCAGTCAGGGATTTTTTTTTTCCCTTAAAATTCACTTGAGTTGAAGGTTACATTTCACTACAATTTTCAGTGTGAGAGTATGCTTCTGCAATAAAAATTGAATTTATTTTAAGGCTTTTAACACATCTTAACCAGGGGTGCCAATAATTATGGAGGGCGCTGTACATGGCACCATGATAAACTTTAACACCTGACTGCTTACAATAATATGCATATTATAAAGCCAAACGTTTGCCAAATGATCACTATATTACCTGTAATGAAGTAGGTCTACAAGTAGGCTAATAAGCACACGCAGTAAAGGTGCAACAGCCAAATAAATAAATAAATAAATAAATACAGTTGGGCTTTAAAGTTTGCATACATTAGCTGAATTTGTGAAATTTTGTCCTTTATATTTAAAATATGACTCATCATGCAAAAAAACTTGTCTTTTATTCAAGGTTAGTGATCATGTGAAGTCATTTATCATCACATAGATGTTTGGCTCCTTTTAAAATCATAATGATAACTGAAATCACTCAAACAACCCTGATCATAAGTTTACATACCCTTGAATGTTTGACCTTGTTATGAAGACACAACATGGTACACCTAGGCTTAAATGGCTTTTAAGGGTTCCACACCTGTGGCTTTTTATGTTACTAGTGTCTGTGTGTAGTCATTGAGTTTGTTAGTTCCTGTGTAGATACACTGATCTGGCTAGACACTGAGCCATGAGGAGTGGAAAAGAACTGTCTCAGGACCTTCGTAACAAGGTAGTTCAACTTTTTAAAGATGGGAAGGGATATAAAAAGATATCCAAAGACTTGAAAGTGCCAGTCAGTACTGTTCAGTCCATGATTAAGAGGTGGACAATTAGGGAAAATGTTGATACCAAGCCAAGGTCAGGTAGGCCAAGAAAGATTTCAGCCCAAACTGTCAGGAGAATTGTTTGAGACACAAAGGAAAATCCTCAAGCTAACTCAAGAGAAAAACAGGACTGTCTGGGAAAATATGGTGTGGTTGTTTCAAGGAGCACAGTAAGGAGGTACTTAAACCATAATGAGCTGCATGGTCGAGTTGCAAGAAGGAAACCATTATTGCGTCAATCACACAGAAAAGCACGCTTAAAATATGCCAGACAACACCTTGACACACCTCGCAACTTCTGGAATCCTGTCATTTGGAGTGACAAGACCAAAATAGAACTTTACGGTCACAAACCATAAGTGTTATCTTTTGAGAGCAGTCAACACCATTCACACAGTAAAGCATGGTGATGGCTTTCTGATGTTTTGGGGGTGTGTGAACTTTAAAGGCACAGGGAATCTTGTGAAAATTGATTGCAAAATGTAATGCAGCGTACTATCAGAAAATACTGGCAGGGGAACAAATGACAGGGGAACAAATTAGACAATGAGCTAACTAATTAACATGCAGAGTGGGGAAAGGTGAGAGAGCCATGAGCTTCATTTCATGTTGTTGACAGTGACCCCTTTCTGATCCTATATGTATCTAAGCTTTTAACTCTCTCAGCTTTCCCCACTCTGCTTGTTAATTAGTTAGCTCATTGTCTAATTTGTTCCCCTGCCCCCTTTTCACTCCTCATTGCTCTCCCTCGTCTGCGTTGAGTTTGAGCTAATGACCAGTGGCTTGATTTGACTTGGACATGATGACTTGGTCACAACTCTGCCCTCCAGTGGTTAAAGAAGAGAAAGGTGAAGGCTCTGGAGTGGCCATCACAGTTTCCTGACCTCAATATCATCGAGCCACTTTGAGGAGATCTCAAACGTGCAGTTCAGGCAAGATGACCAAAGAATTTGCAGGAGCTGGAGGCATTTAGCAAGGAAGAATGGGCAGCTATACCACCTGAGAGAATGAGGGGCCTCATTGACAACTATCACAAAAGAATGCACGCTGTTATTGATGCTAAAGGGGGCAATACACAGTATTAAGAACCAAGGCTATGCACACTTTTGAACAGGTTCATTTCATTTTTTTCCCCTTTATTGCCATGTGTTATTTTATGATTGTGCCATTCTGCATGACCAACAGTTCGATATGAATCCAACAAGAAATAAAAGAAATGTGTTTTGCCTGACCATTCATGTTTTCTTTAAAGAATGTTACCTATTTTACAAATTCAGCCAGGGTATGCAAACTTTGACCACAACCGTAAATGTATAAACCTGCATGGACCTAAACTATATTCCAATACTGACACCATGCGGCCAAAATTTTGCTGTAAGCAAAGTATCTCCCAGTATTGTTGCAACATGAACATTGCGGGCTTATGAAAATAAGTCCTTATGTAGAATATTTCTCATTCAAGCGGATGCAACTAGCAGGTAATTGGAGGTCATTTAGGCATAAAAATTATTTAGGGCAGTTATTGCTGAACGTTGATACTTCTCATAGTGTATCCTCCATCGTTCCGAAAACAATGCCTGCAAGCTTAATCCATTGTTGTACCCCGTGAAGACGCCTAAACTTAGAGCGCTATGAAAGGAAACTGTACTGAAACTGCAAACAAACTAATGACTCAGCCGCTCTGGGAACCATCGACGGTACATGCAGCCTACAGTCAAAGGCAGGAACACAGCGGTGTCACCAACGAGTAGCTCGTTGGGTGTCACATTATTTGGTAACATGTTAACTAGCACGGCAGCCACATACGTCTGTCACATTCGAATCGGAATCGACTGGCTGCACCTGACGCTGCTTTCACACTGGACGCGAAACGATTTTTTTTCGCGTGTGTTCGCGTCTTTGCATTGACTTTGAATGTACTCCGTCGTGCGAAAAATTCGTTTCGCGTCCAGTGTGAAAGCGGCTTAAATCACTACGATTCTGCCGCCGAAGCGATACGTCGCGCATACGTATCGACGTAAACACGCGCGGTTGCCTGGTTACAGGTTTTTCTTTCTATTTTTTCTACTGCCCCTCTCGCTCATTCTCATTCCCTGACAACAGCAGCGATGGCGGAGCCCGTAGCATCGGGAGTATCAGCAACAGACGCAGCATCCTCATCTCCTACCCCAGCCCTTTCTCCGGCAGCTAGCCCAGGTTCTGAACCACCCTCCATGGCGCTCTCTCCCTCCGCAGGCGGCTCACAGCGACTTCTTTTTTCTCACGATCTGGTGTCCGGTCGGTACCGTGGTTCGGTCCGGTTCGGCCTTGTCAGAATGATTCATGGCGAGGAGGATTTTGATTCTGATTCGGACCTCGATGGTGATGGCGGAGGTGGAGGTGGAGGTGGCGGCGGCGGGGGAGGTGGTGGTGGTATCCCTGGGAGCTCTGACACCGAAAGCGGGGCGGCTGACGCTCGGGCTCGGCCTCTCGGAAGAGGCTATGTTCGGGTGCAGTGGTACCCTGAAGGAGGAAAGCAAGACATTCGGGAAACGAAGGTAGCTGGTTTACTTAAATGTTAATCAATTGGTTCTTTCAAGGAGATGGTCAGACATCAGCGTACGTCCAGCAAATGGCAAGTTAGCTTGGTAGATCTCATTGTTTCCCTGGAAATCTATTCCTGGATACCCCAGGTTGCCTGCAAGCTAACGTTACCTAGCTAGCCAAATGAGCTGCTACCAAGCCACAATGATAGCTAGCCATATGTCAGAAGCTACAAGCGGGTAGGGCTAATCTGCTGGAAAACTACAACCATCTATGCTTTCCTTCATGATTTCTTATAGATAGATATACATCTCAAGAATAACTGGTGAAAATTTCATCACGATATATTAAGAAATAAATAAATTATGAAGGAAAGTATATATGGTTGTAGTTTTTCAGCAGAACGTTTTCAGCAGCCCTGCCCGCTACAAACCATCTTGGAGCATTGTGACTCCGGGTACTCGGACCCTCATGATTAGATATTCAAAGCCATTGCGATCATTTGAGAAGCTCATTTTTATGATCTCAGTTTGGTGGCAAATACGTGTCCCATTAACATCTAGGGATAACATTGAGCTAATCGGCCTATGCATGGCAAATGGAGCCAAGTTATTAGCTGCCTAGCTAATTCTGAGCACGCCTGTTGTGTGATCACATTGGATGGATAGATGATGAATGACTGAGTAGTATTGGAAGTGGAACTGAATCCCCTCGTTAAAAGGTCTACTCTTTCCTATTATTTACAGACTGTTTATTGACCTCAGAATGAAAATATAGCCACGTTAGCCAGCGCTGGCCGTAACTGATGCTGGCTGACTGACTTGCTAACGTTAGCTTTAGCTAGAATCGTGGACTGCAGCATAGTATGAGGTTTGTTGCTAACTTGTTGGCTGGCTAGCAGTAGGAGGCTATCAAGCTTCCCTGGCTTACAGCAACTGGCCCGGAATTGCCATTTTCAATGGACTACATTAATAACGCAAAAAACTTAAGTGAACATTAAGTAGACGGTAAGGTCTCAGGCCGGCTACGACTTAAAGAAATGTGTAGTTTTTCTTTAATCATGTCGTAAGCTAGATGGGCAGCATCTAGCTCGCAAGCTATAGCCATCAAATTCAGAATCAAAGTCTCTGCTGCTGCGCTGCGTCTCTTTAAAACTTGGCAAAAGCCGCTTTCACACCGGACGCGAAACGAATTTTCCGCACGACAGATTACATTCAAAGTCCATGCAAAGACGCGTTGCAAGATTACTTTGAATGCAATATGTCGAGCGAAAAATTCGTTTCGCGTCCGGTGTGAAAGCAGCTTAAGGCTGTTCGGCTGTCATGTAATGTCAGTTAGCCAGCCAATTAGCAGAGCTGTTAATTTGGGACTGACGTACGGTATAACAGGTTACCCCGTTTATTTCTCATTTTTATTCAATAGCAAGTGTTTTGGAGAAGACTCGGTGGAAACCAAAATTTACTTGGGCGCAGGAGAGCCGTATGGCAAAGCACTGACATCTCCGAGATTTAACAATGGTCTCATGGTAGCGCGGTGGTCTCGTTAGCTGTATCTTCGCTCGCTAATACAGGAAAGATATTGACTTAAGGATGCTCGGTTACTGTGGGGAGGGAGAAAACACCGATGACTCTGGAAATATTTGCAAAACGATCTGCCTGGGTCTAGAACAGGGGTGGGTAATGAGGGCCGTATCTGTCCCACGTTTTCACACCAACTTCTGTCCTTGAATTAGTTGATTATCTAATTTAGTCAAACCATTTATGAAATCTGACATTTCAGGCGCATTTCTTTAAATTATCATGAATGACCAAAGACTGTTCTTGTCTCCCTACATAAAACATTTTGCTATGATCGAATCTTTGCACAAATATATATTTGTGTATGCAATCAATGAACTCAATTAGTCAGGGTAATTGATAGAAATAAAAACCTGCATACACACCAGCCCTGCAGGACCTGAATTGCCCACCCCTGGTCTAGAAGGTCCACTTTAGAATTCTGCCCAACGTTTCGTTTTGTCTTGTATGTGAAATCTGAAAAGTTCTAGTTGACTGCGGTATTGTATGGGTTGGGTGGTTTGGGACCCTCAGTGCTGGAGAATAATGGCTAGCTTTGTAGCTCACTGCAGTCACTGGTACACCTTTGTTAGGTGAAGAATGGCACTGTGGGACCAGCCCTCTGTAGTATATGGCTTAGACCAGTCCGTTGCGGTTTAGGCCAGCATCATCTTGACTCCAAACTAGTGGTGGGGTGGTGAAACTAAGTTAGATGTCACTCACGCTCTTGATGGTAGCAACACTCTTTAACTACTGAAGAGATGCTAGTTCACCGTTTGAAGTGAACTTGCCTAAATGGTGAAATATGATATGACCATGCTGAAGAACTTTCTGCATGTCTGGCTTATTCAGTAAATGGGCCTTTTGTGCCGCTGATGGTGTTTTTCTGGCGAGTTTGAGCATTTTTCCCTGAATCAAATGGTCTCCTCAGATTTCACGAGAGTTGGGACGATATGGAAAATGCACATAAAAACAGGAAGCAGTGAATTATAAATCTACTTAATCCTCATTGCAGACAGTTTGAAGACAAGATATATGATGTTTTGTTGGGTCAACCTCATTTTATTTGTTAATATATCCATCTTGGCCATTCAGGGATTGACGCATTCCAGAAAAAGTTGGGACGGGGGAAATTTTAACTAGTAATGAGGTTAAAAAAGAATAAGAATGTGATATGTCATGGCTGATGCCTGCTGGTGATTGCAATCATGATTTAGCACATAAAGAGCATCCAGGAAAGGCTTCATCCTTTAGGAGCAAATGTGGGCCAAGGACTGTCAATTTGCCCACAATTGCATGAGAAAATCATTAAAAAATTGAAAAAGAATGATAGTCAAAGAAAGATGGGAAGGGATTTGGATATATTCCGCTCTACAGTGCATAACATAATAAAGATTCAATGAACCTTAAGAAATGTCTGCGCATGACAGACAAGGGTGCAAGCCCAAGCTGAATACCTGTGATGTCCCGTGCATCAAGAAGTATCATTTTATGGGCTGATGGGGTATTGTTATACCCTGTGGCGTCTGGGCGGCTGGGCGGCGGCTTCATAATGTGTCTGGGCCATATCTCCGAAAGTGTTGTCCACAGGAGCTTCAAATTTGGTATGCAGGTTCTCTGTGGGGGATAGGTGTGCAGTGTAAGGGTCATTAGTGGATTTGACCTTTGAGCCTGACACAGTGACCTTGAACTTAAAAACTTTGTCTGGGCCATTGTTCCAAAAATATTGATCACAGCAGCTTAAAATTTGATATGCAGGCTCCTTGTGAGGGTTAGGTGTACAAAGTCAAGGTCTGTAGTGGATTTGACCTTTTACCTTGTCACAGTGACCTTGAAATTGAAAAATTTCTTTGGGCCATATTTCCAAAAGTACTGACCACAGCAGCTTAAAAGTTGGAATGTAGATTCCTTGTGAGGGGTTGGTGTGCAATGTAAGGGTCATTAGTGGATTTGACTTTTGACCTTGACACAGTGACCTATGCCTTGCCATAGGTGTATGCTGCTATTTATTAATAATTTGTGAAGGGCTGTGGGGTTCTCTCGCCGCTCAGTGTTGACTTGTTTCTTTCAGTAGTATAGCCACATGGTCTCAGGATTGCTTGGCAGACAAAGTACTGGGAGACGTTCACAAAGACACGGCTGCATAAGAAGAAGGTGCGGATGCTGGACCGGTCTGCCTGCAGTCCTGATTTGTCCCCAATAGTGAACATTCGACACATTTAGAAATGCAAAATGCGCAAACAAAGACCCCATACTGTCTCGCTTTTTAAGACTTCTTTGTAAGAAGAAAAGGGCAGTGCCTCTTGAAACACTGACTCACGCTGTGTTTTCAGTCCCCAATGTTTGGTCAGTGTTGTGAAGTAGAATAGCAACATTACAACGGGATGAATACTTCTCTCTCCCAAATTATTTTCCTTATGTTGCAAGAGTCCAAATGGAAATGTTTTTATTTTGGAAAAAAATATCAATAAAATTCATGTGGTGAAACATCAAATAATTTGCTGTCGCATTATTTTCATTGTAGTACAGGTCAAAGACAGTTTACAACTGACTGCTGTCAGTTTGATTTGGAATACTGTCCCAAGTCTTTCTGAATTGGGGTTGTACAAAGATGGGCTACCAAAGGCCCATAAGAGAAACAAGGCAGCATATTGTTTCAGCAGCCGCATTCAGCAAGATTGGTCTTTGCAGGACCATTGTGGCACTTAAATGGTCATTTAGGAGTGAAATAATAATAAATGGACAGGACCAAGGTTGTGGTGAAATGGCATACACATGGGACCAAAGGGTGGAGGGGAAATGATTTCCTCCTGAGATGTAACTTCAGAATTTCAGAGCTTGAATTACAGCTGTTCCAATCCCTCATTTCAGTGTGATACACGTCCTGGTGCAGCATTATAGGTACCTATGTGCTACACTTGCTTTCAGTATGCTCATCATCTGTATTCTGCATTAGATATGGGCAAAAACTGGGCCGATGAATCTTGAGATTTAGTGAGAGAAATGACCTAACTGTTGCAGCAATTACCTACCTCATGTATAGATTAGACATGACTTTCCATCACTAGTGTTCCAAGAATGAGTAGAACGGTCCATGAGCATCTCATGCCTATGGGCTGTATTGACACGAGGATGTACCTGACTGCTAGGGGGTGAAAGTCATTTATCATTTTGGGTGGAAGTATTCTGTCCTCCTCTTTGTAATTTTCCACCCTGATTGTCTCAGTGCATGCTGATGTTCATTGAAATGTCAGATACTTGAGAGTGTTGAGAAGCGTGAGATCTCTGCAGGTGTACAGACTTTGATTTATTTATTGTTAGTAGTCAGATCAGGCACATTTGCAGTGCTCCTAAGACGGCGACGTCTCCCTGGGTCCTGCAGCTCTGTTGCTGAACTTCTTTAGCATTCAGGACTACTCTCTGGTATGGTCGTATCTCCAGTCTGAATGCATTACTGGGTGCTTGTATAGATCAGAGCCTGGTGTCATCAAGTTTAAAGCAGATTTGGTCATTGTCGGTGAAGGTATGACTCCAAATTCAGCTCGCTGAGGCTTTATTTCTCGACAAATGGCCGCTTATGGTGGTGGACAATTTACAGGACTGCTCTGCCATGAAATTAGTCGTGATTATTTATCAAAACATCGCCAGCGTGCCGGAAGTAACTTGGAAAAGCTAGCCTGGCACAGTTGGTGAGGGCCCTCATGCTGACTGAAGATCCATTGATTTGTAACTGGTGGCGTTGCGGTTTATGATGCTTTTGGGCGGGGCCCGGTCTGCCTTCGCAGAGACCCAGCTTTTCGGCAGAGAATTTTCATTCCGTCATAACCCCGCCTTGTCTGTCTCATGAAAAGAAAGGTGTTGGATATGTGTGCGTGTGCGTATGTGCTCTGGTGTGTGTGTGTCTGTGTGTTTGGGGCGGAGGGGGGTGTTAATTAGAGGCTGCCTTGTGGGCTAGGTCTGGCTACTGCCGAAAGATGGGGCAGATGGTTGGTATGGTAATCAAGTCTTTTTGTCCTTCATGAGTGAGGGACGCCCCATCCTTCTGTCCCGGCTCTTAATTTTTGTGCGGCTTTTTCATTACTATTGTTTTCCCTCAGCTGTTGCACCTCATGTAATGACCTTGCAGTTTGCACCAAGCGAAGACTGCGCTGCTGTGTGCATCTGTTTAAACAGGGTGTGTCCTGTGCCTCGTGCCATTGCATCATAGCTGCGCTGCTAAATTATTAGAGGTTTAGGACGATGGCACCATAGCTAGGCTTTTCCATCCCAGTCTGTCGATAAACGCAGGGCTGTGTTGGGGAAGTGATGAGTACAATTCTCATTTTGCTCTTTTGCCAGAACTGCAGAGCAGTGTGTTGGGGTGCTGACTGAAGCTTGTGTGTAAGTGTGTGAGTGTGTTAGTGTGTGTTTAACAGCTGGATGCGGAGTTTAACAGATGAATTTCGGGCCGGAGCCTGCATTGCACTGCGCTGAGACTCGAGTCCATTCCCGTCCCCTCCCATCAGTCTGGCTCGGCTGATTGGTCCGCTGGCGAAAGTGGAGCTAGGGAACGCAGATCCAATAAACTGTGGAAATGATAAACTGCAGAATATGTGCAGCGTCATCCCTCCAATCTGCTGCGCTCGGACGGTGTTGAAATTTTAGCCAGGCCCATGTACGGATAGGGCACTAATTAGCTCGCTAATTAGCTGCTCGTTTGAGGCGTCCCCTGGTCCCTTGTAATCGCTGGCTGGCTTTTCTCTGTGGATGTAGTCAGTTTTGTGCACTGTAATGTCTGCGCCACTGATGACTGTGGTTTTCCATCTCTGGCTCTTTGGATTTTCACTTCATACTCGTGCTGCTTTCTATGGTACCTGGGAGGCTTTGGGCAGTGTCTGGCATGAGTAGCCATTTCTCATTTCTGGAAGGGAGAGTGATAAAGCATATTGGAGTGGCCTGGTTAGATCGATTTCAGGACTATAATGGCAAACCTCTTCGACTCAATTTCTCATCACGTAATCCTGACTATTTAGAGGCTCTGCATATTTTTAGAATTTGGTTCTAATAGCATTGTTACAGTGGTACCTTTACTGTGAAGTCATCGGAAAAGGAGGCGGGACAAATTCTACTGAAATCTGCTGTGTGTGAAATATTGCTTTGGCCCCTAGATCCGCGACACTGAGCGCCCTCAGAATACTGCTGCAGCATGATTATAAAACTGGCAAAACATTCCAGTGATGAAGTAAGAAAGTTTTGCCGCGGCTGCCTGAGGATGCTGTCATGTTTCTGGACAGTGCCCCTTTCAGACTCCAGACCAGTGCTGGAGCCCAGGACTGTGTTGTGTTGGTGGGTCAGAAGGTGGAAAGCACGGGACGAAAGAGACTGTGGCCATATTCGGAAATCCATATCTGTTTACGACACACTATCAGCTCACAAATAAATGATAGCTATCGCTCAATTGTAGTATGCAGTGTCAGAGCCAGTGTGTGACTGTAACTGTGTTGAACACTACAGTCAGATTACCACCAGACTGTTAAGATCCCCCAGGTACTGGTGTGATGTTACCGTTGATCACACTGCATTATGGGATACAGTGCACCACAAAGACTGGTCTGGCTGCGTACTGTGCCCAGTAATATCTTATGGGTATCAATAAATGTCCTGTTGGTCACATACTGTATACTACTTGCTATTCCAGGCCAGTAGTGGAGTAGTAAGAAGTATGTGAGTCTGGACTCGGCCTGTGTATGTGGAGAGTGTTCTGTGTAGGATGCAGCAGGGTATGGGATTGTGGGTTAAGAGCGAGGACTGAGGTCCAGACGTGATGCTGGCCCCACCCTCTCTCCCCCCTCCCCCTGCTTAGACGAGCCGAGCGCAGTGGTGATGTAATGAGGAAGCGAGCAGGAAGGCTCCCTCATGCTAACGGATGAGCCTCTCCTCCACGCATGCGGGGAGGAGCTGCCCCTGCAGCTATCAGCTGCTACAGCCCAGTGGGAGGGCAAAGGGGAGAGACCTGCCCTCAGAGACGGTCACCTGCCAGCCTACTGCTCGCCCTCAGTCCGCCATCTCCCGTAACGATCAGCGTCACTGTCGGGGCGTCTCCTGCAGTTGTGTGGAGAAGCTGTGTGCATTTGCATCCACGCCTCTCACTAGAGCTCGGTTTTCGGGGGTCTGTAGGGCGATTTGGAGGCCCAGGGCGGCGCTGCAGATTTGGGCAGACGGGCGTTGGCCGGAGCCAGTGGCCCCTTGATGCTCTCGGCTGCTTCCTCGAGGCTGAGTGCACTTACTCTATATAGAGAGAGTGACTCATCATTGTAGCGGCTGAGATCAAAGCTAATCTGTGATGTTTGCGCACTTATATGGTCATTTGCAGGGCAGGAGTCTGGCTTAAATGGCTTTGTTTCAAGCTTTGCGGTTTTATGAACTCAAATGTTCGTTGACCAGCTGTGTTAATAAGGTATTGTAAACTGCCTCGTCCGTCATCATCAGTTGTCCATAAACAATTAGACTGTAACCTCTAGCTGTTACCAATATTGATCAAATTTTGACAAACCTTGGTGTACAGTATCTGTAGCACATGAACTACTTTGGGAGGCGATTTCAGCCCCACATCTCCAAAACTGGGCGTGGCAGGGTGGTCATACTGAAAAACTTAAGTTTTCCATTTCAGACATTTCTAATATAAAGAGTTGAACCTTGTTATGTAAGTACTGCATAACATGTCTGAACATGTAAGTGAGGAGTTTTGGCGATTTCTAAAAAATGGCTGTTTTGCGACTTTTTTTTCTTCACCCATGGACACCTATTTGAATGACCCAAAACCTTTAGCAGTCACAAATAATGATCAAATTTGATGAAACTTTGCATACATCTTTAGGACATAAACATAGTTTGGTATTTAATTTCAGCCTTGTACCCCACTCCCAAATGGGCATGGCTGGGTGGCAAACCAGCTGAGTTTCAGGTTCATTTGAGAGCCTGTAAGTACTGCATATCATAATCTTGCTGCAGAGTCCTGGACTTCGCTGTTTCAAAATCTCCTCAGCTTTACATCAAAACCTCATATCCATCAGCACTGCTCCATAACTGCAGTAGTCTTTTCACTGTGGTGGCAGGTGCCTCAACCTCACGCAAAACACTCATATCCGTAGCCCCTGGCCCATAACTGCGGTAGACTTGTCTTTGTGAAGTGGCAGGTGTCAGGTCACATGATCAGCATCAGTTCATAGCACATTATGTACTGCAGGACTTGTTCTGGATGAGCTAGAATGCCCTGCTGTCCCTCAATGGAGATGGCATTGAATTCCAGCCGTGCTGTTGTGCTGTCTTTTATGTTGTCAGTTTGTTATTTCTGGAAGCAAAGTCACATATATGCTATATGGACAAAAATAGCAGAGGTTCCTGAAGCTCATTATTGTTTGACTCTGCCTTTCACTGACTTTTGGGAATTGAGGTTCTGTTTCCGTTTTTGTTGTTATTTTATTTTTACTTTGGTTACAGTTGGCTGCACCTCAGCTGTGAACGGAACTTTTGTCGCCTTGGTGAAAGAGGTAGAGAGAGAAGGAGGCGGTGTCTTTATATGTGTGTGTGTGTGTGTGTGTGTGTGTGTGTGGGGTACAGACAGAGTTCTACACATGTATGATACCAGAGCAGTGGAGGAACACATAATGTTTGCTGGAAAGTGGACTCAATTGAGATATCAATGTTATGTATTTACCCACTTCTAAAAAATGGGCTGCTGATTTACACAAATATACAAGTCCCAGTTAACATCCTAACTGGTGATTTCTCAATGTCCATTTTATGTCTGTTGATGAGGGGGAGGGGGTCATGGGTCATAAGACTTTAGTGCCCTGCTTCTGTTGCTGGTGAAAAAGGTCTCAATGAAGCATCGGTGCCGATACAGGGAGTATTGGCACTTTACAGCCCTTAAAGGGGGAGTGCTGACGGGAAGAGAGGAGGATGCAGCGTTTCGTCGGAGGGAATCGCGGGGCGTGTCCCTCTAACTCATTTGTATTGATTTAGCAGCTGGGGAATGATGTGAGAAAATGGGCCTTAGTAGGATCTGAGCTGCCTGAGCCTCAGCGTGCATATCAGGAGTGAGTGGGTGAGTGGGCGAGTTAGTGATAGACTGAGGAAGTGAATGGATGGGTTTGTGGGTGGGCGTTGTCCTGGGCGAGTGAGTAAATGAGTGACTGAGATTGAGTGAGTGAATGAATAGGTGGGTTTGTGAGTGGATGAGAGTGAATGAGTGACTGAGATTGAGTGACGGAGTAAGTGAATGAATGGGTGGGTTTGTGGGTGTGTGAGTGAATGAGTGGCTGAGATTGAGTGAGTGAGTAAGTGAATGAATGGGTGGGTGTGTGAGTGGATGAGAGTGAGTGGCTGAGATCGAGTGAGTAAGTGAATGAATGGGTGGGTGTGTGAGTTGATGAGAGTGAGTGAGTGGCTGAGATTGAGTGAGTAAGTGAAGGAATGAATGGGTGTGTGAGTGATGAGTGGATGAGAGTGAGTGAGTGAGTGAATGGCTTGGTGAGTGAGGGAGTAGCAGAATGAGTGAGTGCCTTCCCTCCTGCCTTTTTTCCTCCCTCAGCTGGCACGGCTTTGTCCCCCCCCCAGCTGGGATGGCTGGCTCGTGAATGAGCTGAGCGTGTGTATGCTGTGTAAAGGAGAATGTTTTATTGATTGAGTTATTCTCCCCAGCCCTGCCCTCGCAGCTGCAGGGAGTGGTGTTGCAGACCAGACGGAGCCCCTGCCTTAAGGAGACCGTCATGGGCGTGGTCTGTAGAGCACACCAGCTCCAGCCATTGCCCGTGTTGAAGATCTCCATTGGTTCTCTGGCGTGTGGTTGGACAGGATTGGTGAGAGAGAACACTGCAGGGCGTGTCCAGACACTGTCGAAGGAGGGCGGCAGTAGGGAATACATTGAGAAACGCTACAGCAAGCTAACGCTATAGGCCGTGTGTGTCACTGTTAGCGGTGGCTCATGATGCAGTTCACCTGTCTCTTTCCTTCCCTCGAGTGTCGCCCCTCATAATTGCCTGGTAGAATGTTTTTGTGAAATTGTAATAAACTCAAGTGGATGGCTGTGGGCTTGACTTTGTTCCCTCCGAATTTGGAAATCGAGTCCTAACCCCCCCCCGCATGATCCTGAGTTCCTTCAGGCGAGAGCGGGGGCTATTTATAGTCGTAGCGCGACACGGTAAGGGCTCCTGACTGCCTCCTCTCTCACACGGCCGAGGAGGATGGGTTCCTGCGGCGGGTCTTTAATTGAGTCATCTGCTCCGGGGGGATGAGAGGGCAGTGTAACTGCACTGTTTCGGGAAACGAGGCCTCGTCCCTGTGTCCTCTGTGAATGTGGGTGCACTTTGGGAACAGTGAGGAGACGAATCTCCTCTTGCTCTCTCTGCATGGCAGGGTTGAGAATGCGATTTGCCTACATGTAGCATGCAGTGTATGACCTCCTTTTCAGTGTTAAAAGTGCAAGATACAGCCTACAGTTTCAAATTCTGCGGTCTGTAGGTATGCTATCTAGGGCTGGGCGATATCTCGGTATTTTAATCTATATCGATATATTTCTAAACAAGATATAACATGGGACAATATCGCTTGTATCGATATGGTTCATTTTGTGTTAACATGGGCTGCAAGTTCGCACCTATTTCTCCTCTCCCTCTCCGTGTCCCTGTCTCACACATGCAACCTTTCTGCTCCGCCTCCCTCGCTCTGTGACCACAAGCCCTCCCCCCTCCCCCTCCACTCTCACCTTCACTCTGCGACAACATGGAGACGGAGTGCGCCGCAGAAGAGGGCTTGGTCAGTAAATATATAGTTCGTTTTCAAACGAGCTACTGTTAATTAACTGCTCGGTTTTCTGTGGATTTAAAATCTGTAAATGTTCGTTCAAATGCGAATGAGAGACGGAGTCATAGAATTAGCGCAATGCTCAGATAGCACAAATGGGAATCTGCAACCACTAAGGTGCAAACGGAAATTAAATTTGTTTGGTAGTAAACAAAGCTGTTGAGAACCGCGCACCTTCCCCTAGCAAATGTCTATTCTGCAACTGGCGTGTGCCCTAGCCTGAGCTTGAGAAGCATATGCTGAAGAGTTTATAGTTGATAAGCTCAAGCGCAAATAGCCAGCGGTCTTATTGCTTAAAGCTTATGCACTGACTTCGCCACTCATTCGCGTTTGAACAAACTTTTGCGGATTTTAAATCCTCAGAAAACCGAGTAGTTGACTACCGGTGGCTTGTTTGCAAACGAACTATATTCACAAATATTCATTCAGAACCTCTCCATAACCAAATGGAGCTAGTTAGCTAAATAACAACGTTCACCTACAAATGAGAGTAACAAGCCTACTGATATGTGTGCAGGACTAGGAAAACGGGTCACTTTGGTCATTTATGAAAATTGAGATTTTCCTACAAAATCAAAGAGTGATCCAAGTTCTTCATTTTGATAAAATTTGAGAAAAAAAATTGGGTGAATTTGTGCACGGCAAAGTGTTGTAAATTGACAGTACAGTAGTGCTGGGATATCACTATCACTGGGATATCACTGAGATACCCCGTTAATCTCAGAATGGAAAAAAATCCCAAATGACCCCTTTTCCTAGTCCTGCACTCATATAACCAAGTCGAAAATGATACAACTGCGCATGCGTGCTGGAAGTCATGGTCAAATAGCCTTAGAACTGTAAACCCGGTTAATGGCCAAAAAAATATTGATATAGTATTGCCATTCGCTAAAAAATATCGAGATATGACTTTTAGTCCATATCGCCCAGCCCTACTATACGCCCATGTTAATTGACCCTTTTCCTGGAGATCTAGCCTTCTGAAGGTTTTCATTGCGACCTTAGTACGGCACACCCAATTCTACTAACCAGCATCTCCGAGAGATTTTCAGCTCTTGTATACGGTTTGCTTTGTTACGTTTGAAGTCGAGAGCAGCAAGACTGTCGATCTCAGGGAACAGGGTTTGTGAGCACAGCTATAATTGAACAGAAGAATGGCAATATAAGTCATCCGAAATGAGGAGTATTGCCAAGAATGATTGGATTGTCTCTGTATGTACATTGAGATTAAAAGCAGTTTCAGATCACATTATAAACAACTTTCTTCTTCCGTCATGAATAACAAAAAAAAGAAAAAATCTCAACAGTCGTCCTCATGTCTCATGTCCTATTAATATAATGTATCGTCCATCCCATGGTTGACATGCGTCCTGGATCATTTTTAATATTTATCGGATAAAAAGAGAAAATGTAAGCGTAGATGTCACCTAAATTTCCCAGGAGAGCCTACTGATGCGTATTCTTTTCCTGAAGCGCCCCATGCATGTGTTGAATGATTGATGGCATTATTCCCCCGAGAAGTCTTCTCCATTATTATATTTCTCTGAGTTTGATATCATTTTTCTCTTCAGTTGACAGTGCTGCTTCCTCGGAGCCCATGATATGCCAAACGGCTACTGAAACTCGTAGAAGATGGCTTTCTCTGAATAAAACCTCATACTTAAACTCTTAACATCCAAATGGCTAATATAATGCCTGATTCGGACCATTAAAATAGTGGCTTTTTTAATTTCAGCGTTGGTGTGCGATGCTGAAGTTAAAATATTGCATTTTTTGGTTATCAAGGCTTTATTATTATGTTTTCTAATTATGTATTTACTGCCTCGTTCCAATTCGCGTTTGGAAGGCCTCCTGAAATGTTCCTGGACCCGGTTCGATCTGAGGTCTTTCGCTGTTTTCTTGGCTGCATTCGTTGTTGCAGTAGCTGGAGATGTGTTCATTAGAATGTGCTAATTGGTCCACCCTGGCTTCCAGCTGCCACCTGCTGTTGTGTTCTTTTGAAGTGGAGCGTTTCTGGGCTGTGTGCTGCGCGTGTAGCAGTTTGTCATCTCTGGAAGGGGGAGTGCGTGAGCATATTGAAGCGGTCTGGTGTGATCAGTGTCAAGCATTGTGATGGCTGGGCTCACTCATTCAGTTTCCCATCATTTACGATGGGATATTAAAAAGCAATTAATGAATAATGATCCTCCTGGAAGACAACCTAACGTTGGGGGCGAGGTGCTTGACTGCCGCCATTTGGTTTGTAAGAATTCCTTGCACCACCATGAAGGAAGCTCCTCAGCTAAAATAATATTTACATTTTGTAGATTCTCTTCCTGAGTGTAACCTCAGTGCATACATGTTTGTTTTGACAGACTGTACTGAATCCACGTCAACCAGCACGAAGGATTGTAATGGTCAATGTGTAATCCTGTAGCATATGCTTAGATGTCATGCTAATTAAGTTCCTTAAGGAAATGGAGAATATGTAGTAGTATTAGCAAATTTAAGATGCATTCTTTGAATGTGGGAATGGGGGGGTTGTGGTCTAAACCTGCACTGTAGATATACTCATGCAATTTTGAGTGTCTGGCAAGCCAAGGAGCAGGGGCCTTATTTATAAAAATTTGCGTGGATTTCATACCGAAATAATACGTACGCACAAAAAAATGACATTTTGTGGAAAATAACCTAATTTTTAAACATATGGGTAAAATAAACTGCTTGGAATTTTCATTTATTTAATCAGGATGGACTTGGAATTTATTGACATTTTGCATAATCTTAATTTCCCTTTTCTTAATGTCAAGTTTGTTTTTATAAATCAGAAATCTGCCAAGTCAGAAAGTGACGTATGTATCTTTTGAGAGGAGCATCCCCTTATGGAGTGCAGTGGCCTGGCAGGCTTGACACAGATTGGTGTGAAGACGGCTACTCTTGTTACGTTACAGGCCAGAACTACTGAATTGTATTGTATTTCCATCTGGGGCCGTATTTAATGTTTGTGGAAAGGAGAGCATCTTTGTCCGGGCAGGCTGACCCGTCAGGAGGGAGAGTCATTGCCCTGGTCCCTGGAGGATGATGACGTTATATTTTCAGGCCGTCAGCGTCATGCTGTCTGAGTCATAGTGGATCCAGACCAGCCCTAATGGGAGGGTGCTGCCCACTGCATCAGGGCAGGGCATGGTGTGTTGAGATGGGATTGTGTGTGATGATCTACTGTTGGGTGCGATTTGTCACGGCAGTAGTAGGTGTGTGTAGAGACAGCAGTAGGCATGGTCTGTAGAACCAACTGTGGGTGTGGCTTGTTGATGCAGCGGTGGGTGTGGCTGGTGGATGCAGCAATGGGTGTGGCTTGTTGCTGTGGTGTTGGGTCTTGCTAATCGAGACAGCACAGGGTGCGGCTTCTCACGGCAGTAGTAGGGTGATATGTGGAGGTAGTAGTGGGTGTTGCTTGTCAAGAGGGTAGTGGGCGTGACTTGTTAATAGTCCTGCTTGTCCAGACAGCAGAGGGTGCCTTTTTAATGCAGTGATGGGTGTGGCTTGTTGATGCAGTATTTGGTGTGGCTTGTCAAAGCAGTGATGGGTGTGGCTTGTTGATGCAGTATTTGGTGTGGCTTGTCAAAGCAGTGATGGGTGTGGCTTGTTGATGCAGTATTTGGTGTGGCTTGTCAAAGCAGTGATGGGTGTGGCTTGTTGAGGCAGCAGTGGGTGTGGCTTGTCAAGGTAGTAATGGGTGTGCTTGAGGCTGCAGTGGGTATGACTTATCAACACTGTAGTTTGTGTTACTTGCTGATGCAGCAGTATGTATAGCAGGGCTGTGTGTGTGGGACTGTAATCCCTGTGTGTACACCGTGACTCAGCTCCTCCAGTCCACACGGTTGTTGTCATGAGGCCCTGTGTTTTGCTGTCACCAAGCTGTCGCTGCTTTCCTGCTCGCGGCTCTGGGGACCAGTAAAGCGCACATGGTCCTCTTTAGCTCTCAGCGTGCATTATTCATGACCTCATATTCAGCCTTTGGTGTCCACAGCCATTGGCTGGCTCATTGTCAGTCATTCACGTCCTCCAATTATGTGGCTGCAGGGGCGGTGCCAGAGGAAGAGGCCATGAGCCTTTAAATCCGGCTCACTGTAATGATGAGCTGAAATTAACATTTGCTTTTACCCCAATTTTGTCAATTCTGATATACAAAAACATCATAAATTAAACTGAACAACAGAAGAAATGGAAATTTAATGTGTTACTTGAGTATTTTATATTTTTGATGATTTTGACTAGAAGCTTTGCTCTAAGGTTTGTGAATCTGCCTCTGCATTTAGCTGCAATCAGATCCACTCCCTTCCTTTTGAAATTTTTGTCTTTCTCATATTGGCATATGTGTCATATTGTGGATGTTTGTCCTACACCAGCTTTCCTTTCACTGTCATTAATTTGTGGCATCATCCCAAAGTGCAACCCAGTACTTGCATCTTTGCTGTTTCTCACACTGGACATTTCCTGTTTCTGTCGTCATGTGACCTCACACCGACCTCATTTCAGGCCCCCTGTTTCCTGGTTGGCCTTTGCCTTGGACGAGACTGCGGCTGCTTTGCAGAGCTGTAGCTGGGAAACCTGGGTCTCCTGAAGGAATAATGTTCTGAGTCCTACCGTAGCGATTGTGGCCTTTAGGCCTTTTCTCAGCTTTGGGCTCCCAGGCTGTCGAGCCTCAGTACCATCACCTCATGTTACTCCACTAGCTACTGCTCTGCTGCGGTGTGAAAGCCAAGGTGTAGCCGGACACTCCATGTTATTCAGAGCGCCTTAAATCCGACGTGTCCTGCTACTTGTGGCGCACAGTCATGTCTTGGATACCTCCTTGATCCGGTGCGTTATACAGGAGATTACTGGGTAAATATTGGACTTTCTCTCACCTGTATTTACAGTAACGTAGACCGTACTGCCTCAGCAGGGAAGAGTATATTTAAATGTGGGAAGATAAGGCTGGCTTTAATGATAAAGTCTTCATTACTCGGAATCACACTGGGTATCATTATGTGCAAATCGCATATCAAGGCTAGAGACTCTTGGGCATTCTGATTCATTTTTAAAGCCTGATATTGCCGTTATTTCCTCGCAAGGGGGAAACCATCTCACCACAGTAAACAGTGTTGTTGCTTTATTGTTCACCTCACTAATTCTGTTCTCTTATTTTAAACATGGTCCTAAAAGCCCATTCTAGCACAGGTGTGATTGCAGTGAATTGCCTCATTTTCTTTATTTTAGAATGCCTTGAAGTGATTGTCTGGACAGGGATTTATTTAACTCTGAATGTGCAGGAGCGTGGCTGCTTCACTCTTGGTGCGTGATACAGGCCTGAAAAGCACATGGATGGGAATAGTAACTTTAAAGTAAACTGATTCAGTCCCCCTATTGCCTGTATGATGTCTTTTTGTCACATTTTTCAAGGTGAATATTATTACCTGTCTGCATAAATCCATCGGCCTACTCCAAGTCCCAGCTTCATTTATTTCTTCAAAATGTGTTTTTTAAGGCTAGTTATGAAGTAGAGTGTGTATGTTTCCCTGTATTCATGTGGGTTCTCTTTAGGTATTCTGGTTTTCTCCCAGTCCAATGACATGCATGACTGGTTAATTGGTAACTCTAAATACATTGCCCTGAAGTATGAGTGTGAGAGTAAATTGTGTGTGTGAGTGTGTGTGTGAGACAGTGAGTGTGTGTGCGTGTGCGTGTGCTTGTGCGCCCTTTGATGGATTGGTTAACTGCCCAGGGTGTCGTCCTTCCTCTCGCCGATTGGCCGTGACTGGGAATAAGCGGTTTCGATTGTTGATTGATGAATAGTTCATACACCCTCTGGTTTACCTTGAAATGTCCGTCCTAATATAGCTCATGGCCAGTGGCACTCCAGTACACTTTGTATAGATTTTTATCATTGAGCCTTGGCCTCTCTTTAGTCTGCCATTACAGGAGCGTGATCGGTTTTGTGCGTGCAGCAGATTCCAAAATGACAGTGTTAATGATGTCAACCGCAATTAAGCATTCATACCTTTACTAAACTCCTCCTCCACTAGTAAAGTGTCAAGTAAGCATGTTTTAATGTTGCGGGACATTAAAATGAGCAGTAAACCTTGGCCAGCCTTATGCAGATATTAAGTGTCTAAGAAGAGATCTGAGGAGATCTGCAGCTGGTGGTTTTAATGGCTCAATTGGTTTTTGGCCTTCCATTTTGAGGATGAGATTAATAAGGTCTAAAAGAAATAGGCCTGAATTGTACTGTAGTAGATTGTAGCACTTAAATGATAAATTTAAAAGGCGATTAATTGTTTAACCTTAGACTGCGTTTAAACACCTTTTTCAGTGACTGTATGTTTAATGTGTGGCTAGCGGGTCTGTAATCAGTGCTTTCCTGCGCTGCAAAACATGGGCTTCTTGTGTGACGTAAAAAGGAAAGGGTGTTGAACTCCAGTTATGGAGGGCCACAGCGCCTGCTGTGAGCATGTCTCCACATATGTGATTCCTTTAAGTGTCTGATTGGCTGGTGAGTCCACACACCTTTTTCTGGAGGCAGTGATTGGTTGCTGAAAGGGGACCACAAAAGCCTACTGACAAAGCTTGACTGCAGTCTCCTTAAGCCTGCCAGAGCTGGGGTATCCAGAAACCTTCTCTGATACCTTATGCAGAAAGCGCTGGTGTTGGCACTGGCCAATATGGACAAAATCAAATATTACATATTTTTGCCAAATAACCTCAATACTGATATTGTAGGGACAAACATGAGCGCTTTCACAAAATATTTGCAGAACCACATCTTTGATAAATGGTCATTAGTAATGTGGATATGATGACAAAGCCGGCACAGGCAACTGCAAGAATAGTGTAATAAGCTCAGAAGACTGCATCCCTTTACTGTAATGGAGCCTTTAAAACCAGAAAAGACAACAATTATGTCATATCATGATATTGCCTTATCCAAAATCCCAGACCATATCTTGCATCACAATATCAATATAATATTGATGTATTTACCAGTCCTGGTCAGTATGGGTGCAGGCTTTCCTTCCAGCCATGCAGTTACCAACCCCTAGGTTGTTCACTGAAGTCCTTGGTTGGCCGAGCATGATGTGTAACTGCTCGTTTGGAATGAAAGCCCGTACCCACACCCGCAATAACCCTTGTTTAATTCTCTGCAGAGATGTCCCAGAAACTTGGTAGATTCAAAAAGAATGAAAGTTTCATTGCACAAAAAGGGTGACATCTGTCCACAGCAGTTCAACAAGAGCCTAATATGAGACCTTCTTACTCAGGTTTAAGTAGGGCTTTGACATAATGTTTATTCAAATTAAAAACTTTGTCTGGGATAAGAACTACTCAAAATGTCTGGCTGGCGAACTGGGTGATGGCCGCTGCCGCACATTGACGTAGGAAATGGCGGAGCAAAGAAATCGAAAGGCAGCAACATAGCAGGACAGGGTTTGTGTTTGCTAACGAGGTCTTGTGAACTTGATTAGCATCAAGACCCCTGTAACAGGTCGTACCATTGGTCCCCTAGGCACAGACGTTTGTTCAGAGTAAACATTCACTCGACTTAAAAGCTTACGAGTTGAAATGCAAAGAAAAGTAAAAAATAAATAAATAAATAAAAAGAAACTACATGAAGACAAACACGAGGATAGTCGCGCAAAACATACATAATTCAACACCCTGCACTTGAGCGTCTGGCTATATTCTTATATCTTGTATCTGTTACCATAGTTTTTGTGAGTATAATCTGCTGCGCGCTCCTTGCTTTTTTCCCCGCTTTAAGTTAATTATGCATGGCTTGAACCAGAGGAGAATAGAGGAAGTCATTTTGAATGTGTCCTCCAAGTTACCTTCCATCTTTGTGCTGCAGCTGTTGCAGAATTTTAACTGTGACTGCTCTGGTATCTCACAGGAGATATAACACTTGGTTTTGTGGCCTCTGAAAAATTTGTGGTTGCGCCTTCAAGATTTAAGGGCTGGAGTGAAGAATAAGGCCTTTAGTTTTTAAACCATTAATTTATTCTCAACTTTCCTCTCAATAACGGCCACGCTGCGCGTTTTTCGTAGTAATCCTGTGCAAAGGTTGAAGAGCAGTCCGCATGCCCATCTCCTGATCCGTATCCAGGAGGCCTTTGCTGTTTATCTCACTCCTGTGATTTCTTTGCTGCCATTGTCCTCCACTGCTGCCTGAACTGCAGGTAGGATGTGTGCGCATTAGTAGATGGTCAGGGCTACATCGCATCTTTTTGCCGGAAGGTTAAAAAAAAAAGCACTTTGCGGTATCTCTGCATTGGAGAAAATATCTTTTATTGCCTCTGTTCAATTGCTCGTTTCATTTGAACACATTTTGGTCTCGTTCAATTTTGGTGGAAGTGGTTAAGGATGGATTAGAAATGGGTGCTGTTGGAATAAGTGGTATTTGATGGGATTCCTGGTTCATAATCAGTCATGACTAAATAAAATCATTTCTCGACAATACAATTATTTTTTTTTCCCTCGCGGCCCGTGTGCATATATTCTGCGATGGATGACATCATCTGGTGGCTTTCCCTCGACTCTTTAATATTCATAATAATTCACAGGCCCGGTCCCCACCCTAGCCTTCCTGGTCTCTGCACGTTTGAAGTCAATCCGCCAAATCTTTCAAGGGAAGGATGCACGAAAGACAAGTTAAAAATCAATACTTGTAATGATTACATTGTACCTGCAAAGTCACTACAAACCAAACCCACTGACACCTGCAGTTGGCGCGGGAACGGTTCCAGGTTGTGGTGTCGTTGTCCATGTCTGGGTACAGGCTGGAAGTGATTGTTTACTTTAGGGGGCAATTGGCAAAGTATTAGCGCTTCGCTAAGCTTAGCTGTAGCACGTGTGGGGTGAGTTCAGGGGTCAAATGGCTCTGACCTCTGAGGAGGATTATTGCTTGTTTCTGCAATAATGGCCTGGAAAGATGTTGCTATTATGGCTACATATTTAAGTCCCTGCTTTTGAAAAGATATCATTCTACTGGCACAAAGCCAGACCATAGACTGTATAAAAACATGGACGCAGCAACTGTGACTTCACCCATTGGTTTCAGCATACCATTTAGGATGCCTCGATTTTGGTAATTTGAACAGTGCCATTTTTTTCATTTTGAAACCAGAAGTGATTCCTATCGGACGAGAGCGTGAATTGTAGATCCAGGGAGGAGCGAGGGGTGGATCAGGGTGGATCTGACCATATTCTCGAAGTCATCTTGATTTGGGGGAAAATAAACCGACCGCGCCCCCTTTTTTCGCGCAGAGGGAAGATGGCCTACCGTCACTGACACAAGCTAGCGGTCTCTCTCCTTATTTTAGCGGTCTCTCTCCTTCTCCAATATCATTGCATTACGATATTTAGACTCCGTTAAAGGAGGTGGATATTCAAGGAAAAAAAAACGAAATCTGATCGTTCAAACTGTAGACTGTCTATGGTTCAAACAACCCCAGCAAATGGGCATTTCTGGAGAACGTGCACCACCGCCAAATTACATTTTAGATTAGTTCTTTTTTTTTTTTTTGCTCTGTTATTTGTACAGCGCGACACTGCAGTTTTTTGGCATGCCGATAAATGCCAATGAATGACAGATACGAACACACCTTTATCCACTGTCGGTACATTGATCAATAAGGGAAATTGACAGTTCAGCCTACCCATCTCGGAATCTGCGCTAACGACTAACCAACCACCAACCAGACCCCAATTCCTTTAGTTAGCTAGCTTGAATTAGATGGCTTAGGTGTCCTAAAGACAACTAGGTGACCTTGCTTTGATAAAACTACAGATTCCTCCTAGAACAGGCTAAGTTTCAGTGTTTTCTTATCTAATAGCACTTGTGATTTAGCGTTTCACATTGTTGTTGCAAGGCACTTATTCAGCTTATTACTATCAGTTTCGGTTTCTTTCGCGGACGATCAGCTGTTTTGTATAGTAATTAGCGAGGCTTTTAAGCACTGCGGATTTTGTATGGACTAAATCCAAGACTGATAAGTTTTAATTTGGTCAAATACCTAGCCTTTAAATCTCCATTTAGAGTTTCTAGATACTGGAAGGCCATGTTACTGGAAAAAAATAAACTGTTCAGGTGAAAGCTTGCAAGACAAGACACCGGTATCTTATTCCCTCTGCGCGAAAAGAAGGGGCGCGGTCGGTTTGTTTTGCGCCAAATCAAGATGGCGGCACGTCCGTGACATCAACGCTGACTTCGAGAATCTGATGAGGACCAGAGGATAGCCACGCCCCCAAAGCATATTCTAGCTTTATCCTTTATTCTGGTCTATTTGGGACCATAATTTACGAAAATGAACATCATGTTATTTCGAAGGAGAATTGAAACTCACGATAGATACCAAAAAATAATGTGGAAAATCATTATTGAAATGATGAATCAGGTGGGAAAGTAGGGTCACTTTCTAAAATACTTCTATAGCATTGAACTTCTTTCTGCAACCACCGACGTCTCTATCTGCTGGCTATTAAATAGAATGCAATTTTTAGAGATTTCCGCATTGGCCTCACTTTTCAGACCCGGGTGCTGCGTCCATCTTTTTATCCAGTCTATAAGCCAGACGGTTTTCACGATTCCTCATGTCAGGCCTCGGTGTTGCACGGTATGCATTTTTTCTGTGTTTGAATGGTTCATAGGCTGAGGTGTTAAGTCACAGTGCACCAGGAGTGAAAGGCTGTATAAATATGGATGTGCAAAACCTGCTAATTCTGATTTTGTCACGAGATCTGCTCATTACTCTGCTTAGTCTGATTTGGCTTGATTAGATCTGTACTTTGACAAGCTGAGTCCCCCTGACCATATTTTGTCAGCTGGGAACGGCTAGAAAAAGCAGTTCTTCTTTTCAAACGCTCAACTTGAGCGGTGTAGGTGCAATGTTTCATTTTTATTCCTGTGCTAAGGCTTTACGTTATGCTAGCCATTGGTCTCCTGACAGAACCCAAAATCCCACAGAGGCATTGGCCTGCCATTCGAAGGAAGAACGTGGAGGTTATGTTGTTGATGATTTAAAAATGTTGCTCTTGCTTTCTCCGCATTAATGATCTTTATTTATTCTTCTCTTTCAGCTGAAACTTGAAGACCGGTCGATCGTGCCCAGAGACATCGTGCGTCGCATGAATGCAAATGTAAGACCTCCTGCATCTTCGTTTGCCGCAGGCCTTGACTGTTTGCCACGGATCTTTAAGATCTCGGTTTCCGACTTCGGAGCCCCACGTCGCCTCAGTGCGCTAACTCATTCATACACTCTCGATCGTCGATTGCTATAAATTGAATTTGTGGACAATAGCTGCTGCAAATTGCTCTGATAAACTCAATAGAGCCTCCATGAAGGAAAATGAATTGTGGTGCTCGCCAGCAGTTTTCTGCAGACATTGTCTACAAATGTATTCGTGACTGCTGCTCATCAAGAGTGCGGCGGAAACCTAACAAACAGCTTGAGGGTGAGCAGAAGGTGTTAGAGCCGTGGAGAAAAGACTGTTTGGTTTTAAAAGCTCAGTGTTCTTTTCTTATTTAACAGGACAACCAGTGTGGCACAGTGATTGACATCAATATTGAGTGCGCTGTAAAGCTGGTGGGCACTAATTGTGTCCTTTACCCTGTAAACAGCAGAGACTTGCAGCATATCTGGGTAAGTCCTAACTGACTACGGTACTAAGTAAGTGCTAAAGGTGACATTGTTTTCCCATGTAAAACATCAGTATGCCTAGATTACAAAAGTTCAAGGAAAATTAACAAAAATAGTATTTGTCTATATACAGTAAATTGACTAGCAATTCAATTCAAGTCAAGCTTTATTTATAGAGCACATTTAAAAACAACCGTGGTTGACCAAAGGGCTGTACAGTATAGGCACAAATACTCTAAGAACAATAAGATTCACTATTTGCATTTTTTACAGACCCTCTTAAAAAAGTGCTCTGCAGTTGAAGTTGAATTAAAGAAGAGGGATGGATGAGTTTATCTGGCGCTCAGATATCCGTGCCTCGGAGCACTCTAGCAGCGATTTAGGGATTATCCCTAACCGACTGCGTGTAATTAGGCTCGAACCCGCGCACACGACTGGCAACCCACCGAGCCTGCATGATTTATTTATTTATTGAATATTTTAGCGCTTGGATTGTGAAATTAGAGGGAAGAAAGGATGCCACAATGGACTTAAATTTAGATGAACCTCTGCCAGTGTGGTGTTCAGACCTGCAAACGTGGATTTGCTGTGGTGTCCGTTAGTGTCTGGACAGTGACCCTCTATAAAAAGGGCTGTTTCCGTGGGTCAGACCTGCAAACTTGGATTTGCTGTGGTGGATACCCTCTATAAAAAGGGCTGTTTCCGTGGGTCACAGGATATGGATATCAAATGAAAGCTGACTGTATGTATCCTCATACTCCTTGTTTTCAGATTCAGTGTACTGGACTTCAAAGCAAAAAAGAGCAATTTGGTCACTGCCCAAATATTTATGGACAGCTCTCTAGTTATCCCTTGAGACCCAAAAAGCAGCCACTTATGATGGGGATTGGGGAAGGTTGACCTTTGAATATGAGCCTACAGGACAAATTTACATTGTGACTTTATGAAATGTCAGCCATCTCATTCAGCAAAGTGTTTTATGAACAGTGTGTATTATCACTGCATTAATGGTTAGAGGTACTTGTTGAAGATTGAAATGCCTGAAGTGTTTCATTAATAAATGCTCCTCAATCTGAGATGCAGTGTGGTAATGAACTTGTTCTTCACACGAATCTCAAAAGAAGTGGTTCTTGGTGAAATCTGTGACACAGACATCTTCATTCTCCTCTGAATTGTTGTTCCTGTGAAGAGCAGGATGACGCGACTCTTGTCAAAAAATAACCTCTTTGTTTATTCTTTTTTTATATTTAGTCCTTTATGTATGGAGACTATATTGCGTACGACTTCTGGCTAGGCAAGGTGTACGACCTGACCAATCACATCATCCTGAAGCTGTCCAATGGAGCCAGGTAGAGCACTTGTCTAAGCTTCCCTTTCATGACTGAACACCGCCATTTTGCATCCTATTCCAGCCAAGGCACATTTGCTGCTGTTTTATGGCACTCTGTAGAGAAAATTGTCTTCACCAGCACCATGCCTTGTTTGGAAATGTCTGTAGCGTATGTTGGATATTCATCTAGATTTATCAAGGCAATCCTCTCCCTTCCTCCTCAACCCATGACCATCTTTTTCTACTTAGTGATACGTTATTCTGGGAATCCGTTTGGATGGTGTGTGCTATAATATCAACTCCTTTGTGTAAATAAAATCTGTTGTTCTTGTCCATGACCAAGCTTTCCACAAAGGTCCAAGCAAATCTGCTGCTAATTTTTGGAAATACTGGGCTGGATTTGGGTTACGCTGTGTGAATACCACAGCCTGCCAGCAGTGCCTCTGCTGATTACTCTTAGAAATTCTTCCGTCTCCATAAGTGTTTTCCTTGGGTCATGAATACAACAAAGATTTCTGATAGCGAATAAATGCACGCTGCTGTGGCCTCGACGGCTGGGTTAAATGCTACATCTTGTTGCACAGCTTAGCTTCCAGCAGTTGGTAGCCCTGCGATAAAGTTAAGGGTTATAAAACAGGGCAAAAGATGTTGGACATAAAATATGAGGGATAAAGTTTAAGGAATAGAAATGATGTAAAAAATCATTTGCAGTCTGTGATAGGTGGCTGATATTTTGTTAGCTGCTGCTTGACTGGCAGTGCAAAGCAGAGCTATTGCATATTGTGTGGAGAGGCTGTCTTCAACCTGGTGTAAGTATGAGAGTCAAGTGCCCATTATAATTACATTAAATTGATACGATCTCTACTGCCATTGTGTGACAATGACATCTCTCATGTTTGGGTGAATTAGCAGAGAAATATTCTTGGGAAGACCAAAGGCTCACCTTTGATAAGACGCAGCTGAAATTAATTTCTCATCTTGAAATGACACGGTAATTTAACAGAACTGAGATCAAACCGCATATAACATCCATACAATGAGAATAATATAATTTGAAGAGCACCTTGTGGGCAAAATTGTTTTCAGCCTTGACAACTGTGAGGTTCATATAGCTGTCATCGCACACATTCGCTGTGCTCTGTGGAAGGGGAAACTCTGAGTTCTTTCCTTTAACTGAATTTTAACCGCAGTATTGTTTTGGACCCTATTGACCATAATATTGCAATTCATCAGCACTATACAGGCAATCACTGTCTCCGTGCCAACACTAAACCATTGAGGAAGCACTGTCACTGTTGGCTCAGGAAGCTAGCATGATGGCCACTCGGCTTTGTCCTCTGACTGGGGCGTGAAAACGCCCGATGCGGCTGGGCATTGAAGAGAGGCACTTCTCGCAGCTGTGCCAGTGCAGATTGCATCTTCAGTCGCATGAGCTGCCAGGCATCCGCTTCCTCACGGGACAGCCTGCGGTAATAACCCAGTGGGGCTTTTCCCTTTTTCTCCCTGGTCTAATCTTTCTCTCCGTTCTTTTCCCCTCTCCCTCTTCTCCCTCTTGCTGTCTTCCCTCGCTCGCCTCCCGGCCGCAGGTGCTCCATGAGCGTGGAGGACGGCGCTAAGCTGTACGACGTCTGCCCCCACGTCAGCGATTCTGTGAGTGCCACCCTCGGAGTGAACAGCTCTCTCCTCCCGTTAGCTGTTCATCAATTCGCCTGTGGTGTCTCGCCCGTCTTCTCGTTCGCTAGAGTGCTGTCCTCCAAGACGCAGCCATTTGCCTGTACAGTACCAGTCAAAAGTTTGGACACACTTTGCTAATGTCACAGCAGTTTGTTATTAGAGAAATTTAAATGGCTTAACCTCTCTATATAATCTCAAATGGAATCTGGTAAGAGGTGAACAGTCAGAAATTAAAAGAGAACAATATTCTTGTTTGAATAGTGTCCAAAATTTTAGAATTCTCAAAGAAGCCATATTTTGCAAAGTAAGCAGACAAACAAGCTCCTTACATTTTGCAACAGCCAAATTAAAGACAAACTGTTTTGGAACTTATTGGGCAAAAAAGGTCGATGAAAAGCAAACCACAAGTGCAGCACATCTTTGGGAACTTAGACGGCCGCTCAGCAGCAAACTCATTATAGCCATGTAACTGCTCTAGTAATATGTAATATGACAACAAATGCTGGTTAGGTGGATGGATTTGAGAATTAGATCTTTTTTTTTTGCATAATAAAGAGTGTCTACTTCTTGATTTAACATGTATTGTAAGAAAAATGTAGGTGTGTCCAAACTTTTGACTGGTACTGTATGTGCTGGAGTTTTCCTGCTGTGGTAGCTGAGGCTGCAGGGATTCCTGGGCATTCATGTCCTTACTGATGTTATCTGCCCATCCTGTCTTCAGTAGTGTGGCACAGAAAAGTTGAAGGATGTAGTGGAAACGCCGTAGAGAGGCAGGACGTTAGTCGACAGCCCAACCATTAGTTAATCGTTGTCATTCTTCCCTTTCTCTTTTCCGTTTTCTTGTTCCTCAGGGTCTTTTCTTTGACGAGGCCTACGGCTTCTACCCAGGCCAGGTGCTGATCGGACCCTCCAAAGTCTTCTCCAATGTGCAGTGGCTGTCCGGGGTCAAGCCTGTTCTCAGTAAGAAGAGCAAGTTCAGGGTTGTGGTGGAAGAGGTGAGCTCGACGAGGAGTTTGGCTTTATCACTGAGTGATGGGGTTAGCAAGCAAGGCTATATCACCATTCCATAAGCAACCCTTACGCTGTGTCTCTTGGGCTGCCATTTTGTGGCCCTTAGGCCGCGTCTGTTTGAGCGCCATTTTGTGGCCCTTACGCATGTTCTGTCGGACTGCAGGTCCAGGTGGTTGAGCTGAAGGTGACATGGATCACGAAGAGCTACTCCCCCAGGGGTACAGATAGCGTATACCCACCCCCCTCCACTATCACACAGGAGAACCTTTGCAGGTACGAGCCTTTCTCCACTATCAAAGCTGGATCTTTGTCTTTGGGAAGGCTTTTCCCTGTTTATCATCTCCGCCTCATTGTAGCACATTGACCAAAGAGATGGTTCTGTGTAACAGATTGAGATATTAGTTTGATAGTCAAGTGAGACTCATGGGTAAAATATACAGTGCCACTGAAAAGTCTGGATGCACTTTTCTGGTGTTATAGTGCTGTGGAGAAGCAAACCTCTAGTCCAGCACATCTATGGGAACCTCAGCAGCCGTGCTGGTGTGAATTACCATATACATTTAACTACCCTTTTAGGCGAAAAATATCTGTATACTCGGTAGTGATTGTGTCAAAGGTGGTTGGTATGAATTTATGGTTTACTTACTTTTTTATTAAATAAAAGGAGTTTATTTCTTCTTTTAGCTTTAAATGATTCTTTGAAAAATGTGGGGGTGTCCACACTTTTGCGTTACACCGTTTCCCTTGGCCTGTCCCACAGAGTGAAGCGGTTGGGTTATTATGACCACACCCAGAGGCAGCTGGGCGAGCGGGCGCTGTACGTCTTCTCTGCCGATGGAGATGCCACCCGAATCACCTGCGAGGGGCCTGAGGGGGCCCCCGTTCTCCCTGAGGACCCCATCGCCAGGAAGGTGCCTGACAAGACCCCCCCCACTCACCTCAATTATAATTACTCTCCATCAACCTTTTTCCAGCAAGGGCCAGTGTGGGTGCAGGCTTTCATTCCAGCCATGCAATAACGCACCATTGAGCTCTTTAAGTGCCAGGAGGTCGTAGTTGCGAAAATGCTCAATTATGCGTTAGAAACATGTATCATATCATCATAAAAAAAAAATCCTGTACAAAAAATTTGTTTTATTGGTGATTTTGGTTAAAAAAAAAAAAAAAAAGTGTTTTTATTCATTGTTGCCGAGCGCTTGCTGAATCCGTATTCAGTTACTCGATTTGGCGCTATAATTGGCATGACCTCGTCAAAGGGACTCGCAATCAAAACAAAGCCAGTGTGTGAATGGAAAACATGGAGAGCGATTCTGATTCCTCGGCTTTTTTCACCGATTCCTCCAACGAATTTAACGACAATGATAATATTTTGTTTGTGCCTGGTGAAGATGGTTCAGAGGACAAATTAAATGTCCAGGAAAATTGGCAAGCGCCTGTTTAATTTACTTGTACTTCCTAAACACGGTATAGACCAGTTCAGCTTAAGCGAGATTTAGGTCGCGCGCATGCTCTTTGCAGACCATGTGGGCTAGAAGATGCACAAATCGCATTGAAAAGGAGGGGAATTATAAGTTCTTTGCTTTCCCCGTGGTAAAAGGCAGCTTACAACGTGGATTCGGACTATAAACGGGAATAATTTGTGCTCAGGAACATTCTAGGGTGTGCAGCGTACATTTTGAGTCTGGATGGCAAGATTTAGAATTCTGTATTCAACTTACACCAATATCGGTTGATGTTTGGGTACCCAGAGAAACATTAGGATATGTAAACATGTCAAGCATACGTCCAATCAAGGAAATTTGGAGTTTAGTTTCAAGTGCTGCTATTCGTGTTAGTAGCATTTCGTAATGGCGGCTGCCACGTTACTGATGACACACCGGGTTGCTAGGGCAGGTGCAGCATATGCATTTGCGAAATTAAATTTTAATATTAAATTCTAAACCCCCTTCTCACTGATTTAAAAACCCCCTGAAAGATATTGGCGCCCCCCTTTTAAAATTGTTCTGGCAAATAAAAAGCCGGAAAAAGCAGAGGTTGGATACAAAATTCTTTCCCCCTGACGATATAGCTAGATTAAGCTCTGTTAGTTTTCTCCTACTAACTGAAAGCATTGACTCCTGCAGCGCAACATAGACTTGAAAGCCTGTATCGGCTAGATACTGTCAAGGTAAGTCCTTGACGTCATTATTTTCAGCACAAATGAAAATCCGAAATCAAATGTGTTGCGTTCAGTCAAATGATATGGCCTTGTATTTACTTGTGTACCTGCGCACTTATCCATATTGAGAGGAGATTAGGATCATGTGTTCTTGCCGGTTGTTTTGAACAATGCGTATTCGTCGCCAGAACACTGTAGCTATTAGCCGACTTATGCCGTGGGACCCAATCATCGTGGTGTTCATTAAATTATTTCACGTCCGCAAAACTAACTCATCGTGGTGTTCATTAAATTATTTCACGTCCGCAAAACTAACTGGCAAGCAAATTCAACTTTGGCTATATATAGCAAGTAATTATGAAATCAGAATCACAAGGAAACCAAATGATTATTGCAAGCAGCGAAACAAAAACCACACCTACACTTCACTCTGAGGGGCTAAGTTCTATAATGTAAGCCCGTCAGTGCTGACCTAGACTTTAAACATCGTATGGCACCAACATGCCCCTTTGGCTTGATATTTGTTTGCGTAGAGTTTAACATCTACTAAACATTGTATATAGCCTATAGGATCGAACAAAGCCAGTCCCTTTTCAAAATGTGGATACAAAAATTGGACACAGTAACAACAACAGCTTGAAACAACAACAGATGAAATAATTCTTAGTCAATTAGTGGGCCAACTTAAATAATTTAATATCAGCCAGTACTTTAGCTATATTTCTCCGATCAGATCGCTCTTTCCTTTTTAGCTTGTGTCGGTGTGAGCTCTTTTCGTTTGTTGGGAAACGCAGACGGAGCGAAGTCAACATCATTTGGGTCAACGAAGTCGGGCCAGCTGCTGACAAAATGAGTACTGCAGACTTTAGTGTGATCATTCAGGACAAAGTCCTTCCGATTTATAGCGCGACAAAAGCTCAACAAACAGCAACGTGCCCAAAGTAAACAATGGCAGCCATTATCCCTACGAGTCGCTTCGCATACGTCATCGCCCTAAGACCTCACAAGATTGCCGAAGACGGACTCCCAAGTCGGCAGATATTCTAACGGTAAAATGCAGATTTCTCCAAAACGGTTGTTACTTAATCATCAACATGAATTGCATATAGTGAGTTGTTTGAATGGACAAAACAAAGTTTTACAGCCTCCTGGCACTTTAAGCTCTTGGGGTTGTTTAGTGGAATCGGGTATGTAACCGTGTGGCCGGAATGGAAGCCTGCACCCACACTGGCCCTTTCTGGATGAGGTTGAATCTGCCTTCTCTAGAGCAAAGACTGTAGGCATTGTCCAATAGAATCAGGTGTGTAACTGCATAACTGTAATGAATGCCTGAACCTGTCCTTTCTGGATCCATTTGAGAATCTCTGTACTGCATGGTGAAGGTATCTTTTTTGTGTGTTCCCTCTGGAGTTGTAAACTCCAGGAGCTGGAATGTAGAGGTCCTGCCCTGTGTCTCTCCTGATAGGCTGATTTCAGTAATTAGTTCTTCCCCTGGCTAAAGAGCCATGGATCCAGGGGTGAAGGTGGAGATAAGCCGAGCCGTCACTGAGATCCAAAGGATTGGTGACTCACGTTCCTTCCCTGGACGTCTACCGTCCAGCTGGTTTTCCCTCCAGCCGCTGAAGCACTCCTCATTCTGCAGCTAGAGATCCCTTTGAGCTGCTTATTGTTGGAGTCAGGGCTGCCAAATCAGGGTTGGACTGAAACAGTCCAGGATGGTAGATGTTTAGACATGGGATTGGTTACCTCTGGTGTAAAGAAGTGTGCTGATTGGCGAGCCCTTGTGACTTAAACTTTAACTTTCTGAGCGTAGGTCCTCCACCTCTGGTTCTGTCTGACTTCCTGGTTTGTGTTTTGTCCCCGCAGTTGAAACGGATGTTTAAGAAGGACACAGTGAAGAAGGCCGCAGATGCTGCAGAAGGACAGGTTTCCAGCACACAGCCGGCAGAGAAAGTGGAGAAGGTCGAGTGTGCAGAGGGTATGGGCTTTCCCTCGCTCACAAGTGCAAAACCTGCCACGCCTGCATCTGAACCGGGCAATACAAGCTGTGTGTGTGTGTGTGTGTGTGTGTGTGTGTGTGTGTTTCTGTGTGTGCGTTTATGTATATGTGTGTGTGCGTTCGTGCATGTGTGTGTGTGCTTGTATGAGTGTGTGCATGTGCTTGTACAAGAACGTGTATGTGCGCTTGTATGAGTGTGAGAGAGAGAGAGAGAAAGAGATTGAGAGATCGTGCTCTGGGTAACTCGTTCCCCAGCACTTTGCCTGATGCCAGCCTGTCTGTCTCCACCTCCTCTTTACCTGTCCAGTGGAGAAGATTCCGGAACCCCAGCGAGACGGGACCATGGAAACAGTGGAGAGTTCGGAGCCGATGGGCCGTCCCAACAACGGGCCGGCGGAGGCTGGGGGCCCGCCCAAAGACAGGGCCTCAGAGACGTGGGCGGAGCCGGGCGAGCAGGACGCCGACGACGAGGCGGCGGAGGATACGGACGACACCAGCTCCATGACGTCGTCGGCGAGCTCCACGGCCTCGTCGCAGAGCGGTGGGGCGGGGCCCAACCGCAAGAAGAGCATCCCGCTCTCCATCCGCAACCTCAAGAGGAAACACAAGAAGAAGAGGACCAAGTTCTCCCGCGAGCTGTGGCCCGGGGACCGGTGAGTCACGCGTCATGTTCTCTCCTGTTATTCTGGGAGTGAAACTCGGCTGCAGTCTGACTGCAGGGCTGTATTTAGCTGTCTAATTGTTTTCAGCTCTGTAAGAACACGGGCTGGCATTTACACCTGTCCCTGCTGCACTTCTCCCTCGACAAACATTTGCCACAGAAGCTGAAAGTGTAATAGATGGTTATTGAGAATATTGCATTGTACTAGACAGACTCTGTACTTGCCGGAGAGAAAGAAATTATGTCACTGATGTTAGATCATTTTGACTCATTTTTCAATATGTCCATGGGGTAAGATCATTTCACTTACCTCACGGACAAATCTAGAAATGTGTCAGAATGACTTCACATCAGTGGCAAAATTTCTTTTTCTAATTAAAAATGTAACAGAAATAAGTGTTAAACTCTAAATTCAGGTTACAATCCTTGGTAAGATTATGTTCTTGCAGTGTGATTGAATGAGGATTTGAATAGATTGTGTACAGTGTGGAGAATTTTGCTTCCTTGAAGGCTTGTAGTCCGGTGGATTCAGATTCCAGGCGGGCCTTCTGTGGATACTTTTATTAAAGTAATGTGGGGATGATGAACCGATTTATCACTGCAGAGACTGGGGATGGTGTAACGATTTGTCACTGTGGAGACTGGGGATGGTGTAACGATTTGTCACTGTGGAGACATGCACAGATTTGTTAAGGTGCAAGAACAACGTGGAGAATGGATTGGCTCTGGTCTCGGTTTCATTGATATCTCCTCGTCTCATTGGCGTGGGCAGGGTGGCGGTGGAGGTGGTGTCGACGAAGACCTCGGCGGACGTCATGTGGAAGGATGGCACCGTGGAGACGGGGATCCGCTCTAACGAGCTCATCCCAATCCAGCACGTGGACAACTACGAGTTCTGTCCGGGGGACTTTGTGGTGGACAAAAGGCGTAAGTGATGTCATCAAGACTAAAGCAGTGATGTCATCTCCCAGCCCAGTCTTCTACTGGTTCTTTCTGGTCTGCTTTATTTTAAAAATATTGTTCAAAATTGGCATCAAATGGAGATGAAGGCTGTCCTCTTTGGATTGAGCCATGTTTGTCACATGGAGACTGATCGCGTGTGTCTGTACATTTGTGTATACATGCGCGTGTTTGTATGTATATATACACACGTATGTATGTTTGTGTGTGTGTGTGTGTGTGTGTGTGTGTGTGTGTGTACGCATACCCATGTATGTGTGTTTGTGTGTCTCAGCCCAAGCTTCGCAGGATCCGGGAGTGTATGGTGTGATCCAGTCCGGAGACCACAGAGGCCGAACATGTGCCGTTAAATGGGTCAAACTCAACAGCAACAGTGATGATGTGGAGGTCAGTGAGTTAGTCAGTGTGGGGCCCCTAACTGTGGACATCAGTATCTCATCTCTCGCACAACAGTGTGAGTTTACCCAACACCAGCGATCAGATTAAGGGAAAAAATTTGGTTAAAATTTTTTGCGAATCATTCTATCAATTGATTAGCAATTGTTTAGCACATCTGAAAAATGATTAGCAAAAATTAGAAAACGGTGTATCAGATTTTAAATGACAAAAGGATTTTTTATTCTTTCCTAATGACAAATTACAATTACAATAGAAATACAACTGCACTCGGAAAGCAAAAAAATTATTTACGAAAGGCATCAGTTTTACCCAGAACAATCATAATTTAGTACAACACACTTCCATTTCCCAATGAAATTTCTGTAAACTACTTGTAACCTGCAGTACAGCTGTCTTATCTATACCTTACTGTAGCATAATGTTGTTTAACACCTGATCAGAGATGTGAAACGATCCATTCCCATTAAAATCCAGTCACACGAGGTACTCTCCAACTGAGTCACATTTTGACATCACAAAATCATGTATTTGAATGATCAGAAATCATTGTTCGTGTTTTGGGAGACGCCGGCAAACATGCGATTCCCTAATCCACATGGCAATGGGACAAGTTTTTATGACTTTGATGGGCTTACCGTGATGTTTGGAGGTCTGATCCGGAATTCTTTCCATTTGGGCAAAAACCAAATCACATCGCTTTAGTATGGCAATGATTACAAAGATTTACCTTAACTAGCGTCAGCTAGATTGGAAGATGGCTAACGTTATAATCTGAAGAGTAACGTAATATGCGATAGCATGCACAACAAGATAATTCACGTAAAACTAGCTGTGATATAGCAAGTCTCAGGCCCGAACTGTCTGTTTGCTCTTTAGATAAAATAAGCTGGAAATCAATGTTGAAAGAGATTGTCTGCGTGCGATGGCGTTGAAAGCGACATATCAGAGCTATAAAAACTTCTCCAAAAGACATCATAACCACCGTAGATTCACTAGCCAGCTAGCTGTACCTAAGTGATTGCTTTTGAATTAACCAGCAAACTAGTTAACGTCTCTAAAATGTGTAAGTTTAGTTGGGTTGCGCGAAAGCTCAGATAAGTTCATGCCTATGACAGCTGGAAAAGTTAGAAGAGTTGGGGCTAGAAACAAATCACATCGCCTTGATATGATGATCATTTACAAAGATTTTCTTCAGTTAATGTTAGTTAGCTGACTAGCCAACTAGGTGGATATATCCAAAGAGCAACGTACACGATGGCTCCGGTTGGCTCGCATAGCTGAGTCCTCCCTTCACGACCAAAGAAGATAAAGCGTACGAGCTTACCAGAAAGCCTCCCGAGTCCCAAGTGCATGCATGCACTACCCAGTAGCTGATTGGTTGGTATGCAAATGAGGAACATCATTTTCCAGCCAATCAAAGTCGTGAAAACTTATTATTGCTACATTGCTACTCTTATTGCTACATGGCTCCGGAATTTGGAAGTTCACAGGCCAGTGAGTCAGGATCCATGAAATATTAAGATTTTTGGAATCGCATTTTTTGCGAAGGGATTGTTATGATAATTAGTATTTCGTCAAAACTGCTGAAATTTGATTTGCATTTTGCGATGCGAATCCGCCTAATCTGATCACTGAACACGATCATCTTTATCAGTGTGTAGCCCTCTGCTGATGCTAATTGTGGACATCAGTGTCTCCTCTCTTGTTCAACAGTATGAGCTTACCCAACATGACCATCTATATCTGTGTAGAGGCCCTCTGCTAGTGCTAACTGTGGACAGCAGTGTCTCATCTCTCGTACAACAGTATGAGCTTACCCAACACGATCATCTGTATCTGTGTAGAAGCCCTCTGCTAATGCTAATTGTGGACATCAGTGTCTCATCTCTTGTTCAACAGTATGAGCTTACCCAACATGACCATCTATATCTGTGTAGAGGCCCTCTGCTAATGCTAACTGTGGACAGCAGTGTCTCATCTCTCGTACAACAGTATGAGTTTACCCAACATGATCATCTATATCTGTGTGGAAGCCCTCTGCTAATGCTCATTTTGCTCTTCTCTCTTATGAGTTTACCCAACACGTTCATCTATATCTGTGTGGAAGCCCTCTACTAATGCTAATTGTTAACATCAGCGTCTCATCTCTCGTACAACAGTATGAGTTTACCGAAAACAATCATCTACAACGTAATTATGATAAAATCTTGCTGTGCACTGAGGCTTTTTCTAGTTGTAGTACCCTGATGGGAAATTTTTCTTTCTTCTATTACTTTTAAGTTTTTAAAGCCTGTAGTTTTACTTCCTTTTTAATTATTTATGATCGATTGATGTGGTACCTTAATTAGGTTTGAAATGCTCTGTTATGCTCCCTGAGTTTTAACATTGTGCTGCTGTCAACATTAGCGATCGGGGTGTAAATTTTAGATGTCGTTTGTCGTTCCCAGGTCATCGGGGAGGAGGAGGACGTCAGCGTGTACGATATCGCCGACCACCCGGACTTCCACTTCCGCACCACAGACATCGTCATCAGGATATGGAACTCCGAAAACGGGCAAGCGGCGGACTGTGAGAACGAGGTGGGCGTGAGCTGCATTTGCCGGGTCCAAAAGGGTCGCCTCACGTACGGAGACGGGCTCCTGTTCTGACTGGCGCAGAGATCACACCTCTCTCCTAACGCTCTGGCATTGCTCAGTCTAACAGATGGTGCCTTTTAAAATATCAGTTGTGCTGTGGATGGAAAATATCAATTTTTTTTTAATGGCTGGTCATCCACTGGTGATAATATATGCAGATGGCCTTTTGCAAATCTGCGAACATAGTGCGACGGTATTGTTTCTTAACAAACGTACCAATGCCAGTGGCAAATTCCTTGATTTGTGTGTAATAGGTGTTATGTGTGATGCATGAGTGGTGAATGTTCTGGGAATGGGTGAGGTTTGTGTTTGTTGATGTTGCGATTTAAGTGGGCGTTTGTTTGCATCAGCTCAGTTATGTGTCTCTGCAGACTTCAGTGGGGCAGGTGTCTCGCGTTGACGTGAGCAGCAAGGTGGAGGTGGTGTGGGCGGATAACTCCATGACTATCGTCTTGCCTCAGGTAATCCTCAAGACTTCTCCAAAGAGGTCTGGTTCCTTTCATTATACATGCAGATGAATGTGAGATAAATAAACTAAAATGCTTTGCCTATGGCAGCTGTGGATGGAAGACGATTATTAAACTGATTTTGTGTAACATGAGGTTGCGCACAGTTTATTAGCACAATTTTTTTTCTTTGGGGGACTATAACATAATTTCTCTTCTCCACTGTCCTCATTATTATTTCAGCAAAAAGGCAACAACTTTCAATTGTAATGTCTAGTTCAACAATGTTATGATACAAAAATTGCTAGAGATTTTGCTTGTTTGATTTTTTTTTTTTTTTTCCCCCGCTATACTGAAGTTTTAGTGTGACGTCTGGGTACGCGGTGTAAGATGCTGGAGCTTAACCCTCCCCTCTGGAAGATAGTTGGTATTTTTTTTTAAAGAGCTCAGGACATGAAATTCAGCTCTGTTTTTTATGTGATAAAATACTACAAAGTACCTATCTTGAACAATTAGTGATGGTTTTAATATTGTGTACTTTACGCAATGTTTAAAAAAACCGCATTTTATCTGCTTAATTATCCACATGAGGGAACGCCCCCTTTGCCTCAATCGAGAACATTTGCGCTGGGCCAGCTCAGCCACGTGACGTCATAAGTTGTACACCGATTGTGTCTTGTTGGTTAGCGTAGTTCACGACTCTGGTCTGTACGGAGAATATCTTAAAGAATGGACCAACAAAAATCACCGAGAGTGAACGGAAAGCGATGTGTAGTGTGGGGATGCAGTGCAACGCATGCATATGGCCATGGAGTGTTTCTGTGGTGGAAAGATGCAGAGACATCGAGAATATAGACAAAACAAGTGCAACGTACTAGTGCCGACTTTGCTGGCCCAGGCAAGCCTGGGTCACTCAAACCTACGATATGTGGCCAACATTTCGAGTATTCACGTTTTTACATATCATAATTTTTTTTGCGGAGCCCAAATTGTTTCTCTGCACTGCCTATTCAATAGCCAGCCAACTGGCTGTTCAGTGTGATCTAGCCAGCTAAGTAGTGAAATGATACTATTCATGGCGCTCTATTTATTTCTGTGCACTGTGTGTTTGCTAGCTTACTACCTAATAATAGCAAGCTGCAAGATATGGTTTACACATGTTGTAATATCATTCATGGCTCTATATTTCTGCGCACCGCATGTTCGCTCTCTAACTAGCTAATAATAGCAATGCTGCAAGGTACGGCTTACTCGCATGGTTTCTAGAGCTCATGAAACACAGTGCACAGAAATGAATGGAGCCGCGAACATTATCATTTCACTACTGGCTAGATCAGGGGTGAGTTCAACCACCACTAACGCTATTCTTAGCCTAATATATTATATATGGTCTTGTTAGGTAAGGTAACCAAACGTCAGGTGTATGGAACTCAATTGGTTGAAAAGTGAGTAGGCTGGTTCTCCAACACGCAGTGCACAGAAACAGTTGTAGAACCGGAATAATTATCATTCCGCTACTTGGCTGGTAAGCGCTGTACAGTTCGGGACAGGCGGAGACACTGACAATTAGCTGTTTTCATTGCTCGAGTACTCAGGCTGGAATCTGTATGGTTCTATGGTTCTGAATCCCGTGTTAAGCTGCTTTCACACCGGACGCAAAACAAATTTTTTCGCACGACAAGTTGGATTCAAAGTCAATGCAAGGACACGAATACACGCGAAACGTATTCGGGTCTTTGCATTGACTTTGAATGTAATCTGTCGTGCGAAAAGATTTGTTTCGCGTCCGTGTGAAAGCAGCTTTATGTTGAGTTTCCTCATCTTCCATAAAAAAGTACTCTTCTTCATCAAAATGTACAGATTCAATTGAAAATTCTGAGGAACTATCAGAATCTGAATCAGATGCCATCATTGTTGGACGCACAATCGCCCACCGTGTGCTACTTATGACGTGACCACACAGGGGACTGCCAGAATCGTTTTCTGTGTTGCTCAGAATGTTTGTTGCTGAGTGGGGCGGGGCAAGTAACAAAAAATTGCGATTTTTTTGTTAAAAATTATTTTCTACATTTTTTTTTTTTTAATGCAGACGATGGGAATTCTTTTAATTGTACCCTTTTATATTCATAAACTTGCTCAGTGCATGTCCTAAGCTCTTTAAATTGTGATGTTGACTCCTTTACATAAAGAGGGTGTGTCTTGCATGCCTTGTGTAGTTCTTTGCAGGTGCCACTATCCAAAAAAGAGGGAAGTTCTAATGAAAAAATAACAGTACAATACTGCTAGCTTAAGAAATGACGCCCAAACTTTATCAAGACCTGACATTTTGGTCAAATAATCTTTATCAGAATAACTCTGAAGGTTGTGCGACTGAAACATCAGTTCATAATTTAGTTGGTGCATTATTTGTAACTGAAATTTTGGTTGTTCAAACAAAATTTCCGGTCATTATGAAGTTGGCGCATTATTGGTAAAGCTTGCAGTGTTGTTGATTCCTGAAATAGTTATGTATATTTTCTTGATGATTTTAGCTAGGCTCGTCTGTCCGCAGTAGGTTGGACCTGTACTCATAGAAGCCCTGAGGTTGATGCTATGAGCTGGTCTCGTCTCCCTCTCCAGCACCTGTATAATGTAGAATCTGAGATTGAGGAGACGGACTACGACTCGGTGGAGGAGAGCAGCAGTGGGGCCTCTTCCGAGGAGTGGGAAGACGAGAGCGACAGCTGGGAGACAGATAACGGCCTCATGGAGGATGAGCCCCCGGGGGATGCGGCACCAGCCCCCACCCCAACGGGGCCCTGCCCGGGGGCCCCTGCAGAGGAGGCCAAAACCCCCAACGCCCAGCCCGCCACGGTGGAGGAGCTGGAGGGCGCCATCGCCACAGCCACGCTGGCGGCGGCGGGAAGCAGCGCGGCGGAGGAGAAGTCGGGGAAAGAGGGCACGCCGAGGGGCTTTCGGGAGCTGAAGGAGGCCCTGAAGATCCTGGAGAGCCTGAAGAACATGACGGTGGAGCAGCTGTGGACCGGCTCGCCCACCTCGCCCACCGTGGAGCCCGAGAAGCCCACCAAGGAGAAGAGGTTTGTAAGGCTCTATGAAATTCGTTTTTGATATTTTTAGTTCCCCTCCATCTAAAAAGCCAGGTTCTGGGATTGTTCATTACCTCCGCCAAGGAGGTTATGTTTTTGCTTCCATTTGTTTATTTGTTTGTCTGTCTGACTGTTAGCAGGATATCTCAAAAACGATTGCATAGATTACAACCAAACCTTTGCAGGATGTTAAAGTAGCACAAGAGGAACAAGTGATTAAATTTTGGCATATCTAGGCCAAAGTACAGCTGAGATATAGGCCAAAGTTCAAATCCAGCTATGCTGGCAGAGGTATGGGCTCTCATGAGTCCAGCTCTAGTTTAGGCCATGCCTGTTCGTCCGTGTCTGCGAGTGTTTTTTGCGAGCATCCAATGACCATTTCTAGCCCTGAAACATAGTGCAGCCGAAGACCAGATCTACGTAATGCTGGAGCTACTGAATGCTGTGACGCAGTCACTCTTTGCTCTTGTTTCACCGGTCTTGTACAGTCTCTCCGTCTCACAGTACACTGCTTTTTCCTTCTTGCGCCTGTCCATGAAATTACAATCAGGATGGTCATTTTCTCTTCAACGAAACCCCACAGGTTCTTGGACGACTTCAAGAAGCTGCAGGAGAACCTGAAGAAGACCCTGGACAACGTGGCTATTGTGGAGGAGGAGCGAATGGAGGCGGTGGGGGAGGTGGAGAAGGAGGAGAAGCTACAGGAGCCGCAGACGCCTGTGCGCTCGGAGTGGCCCAGCGACACGCCCGTCCTCTGCCAGCAGAGTGGGGGAAAGCCAGGCGTCACCTTCACCAGTGCCAAGGGCGAGGTGTTTTCCGTGCTGGAGTGGGCCCCAGGTGAGGGGGGCATTTGTCCCAGAATGTGTCCCGCATGTTGCCACCTGCAAAAATGCTTAGTCTCCAACATCTGTTTCAGTCCCGTACTGAGGCCTAAAAATGTTACTTTCGTCCCTTTCTTACCTAGAAAACAGTGGCTTGTTTCATGTTGCTTTGAACATTGGGTGGAATGATGGGTTATTCATATGGCCCGCCTCTTCTCTGCAGATACTCACGCCTTCAAGAAGATGGAGTTCCAGCCAGCCGAGGCCAAGAAGTTCTTCAGCACAGTGAGGAAAGAGATGGCCCTGCTGGCTACATCCCTGCCTGATGGCATCATGGTCAAGACCTTCGAGGACCGCATGGCAAGTGCAGCGCGAGTGCTCAGTCTTATCTTTTTCTTACTTTCTGCCCATCACTGCAACACCTGATTTAACTAACCCATCGCAGTCTTTACACCAGTCTTTGATGAGTAGGATCAGTTGTCTTGGTGCCGGCCTGTAACAATCCTGCACCTGCACTGTACCATTTTTTTGGGATAAGGTGGACTGCCATTGATCAGTTATGTACAATCTTATCTACAAAGTCAGTATGGGACTGAATTATTGCTTTAGCCCCTCACCGAGGTACTTAATTTTGATAATTATGTCTCTGCCCCCCTCGGAGGGAGAAGGGAGACATAGGCTGTGTCCGAAATGGGACACTACGCACTACATACTAAACACATGTACTATCGTTCAATTTAGTTTTGTGTATATAAACAGGAGTTTGGTTTTTTTTTTTTTTTTTTTTTTTTTGGACACACTTAACTGTCACTTCCTGAAAGCATTCTTGCCAGTTGGAGACGCGTAACCGTGGTAACCCACGTTAACTTCAGCCCCATCAGCAAACAAGTTAGATAATCTCCACAAATACCGGAGGAAACTAACAACTTCTCATTGGCTATCCCTTCTCACTCGCATAACATTCCTAATGTTAACTGTTAATTTACGTTGGAAAACATTAGCTCCTTTGCTAACATTGCGACCACGACGGTGCTTTTACAGCTAACGTCTCATACAATGCTGTGGCCAAGCAGTTGATTTGCAAGAATCATGACGTCTGACCTAAGCTTAAAAAAAACTCTGCAACGCAATGTTAAATCTTTAGACTTACATATAAACTGAAGAATTATTGAGGTGACAGAGGCAGAGTCTTTATAGACAATATGACTAGCGTCCTCTGTCCACCAACGTGCAACAACATCGACCATTACGGGCAATGGAGGACAGCGATCTCAACGCTTTTATCACCTTTAATAACTCTTCAGTTTATTTGTTAGTTTCATATTTCACGTTGCGTCGAGAAGTTTTCAACCTTGCAGTAAAAGCGAACACTCCAGTAATTGTCATATTTTAACCACGGGGTGGAGCAGACTGACACCCTGTAATAGACGTGGTCATCACCGCATTGCATGATGGGATGTATATGCCGGCGTAGTGTCCAGTGTTTGCTTACTGTAATATTTCTTTGGAAATAGTATGCATATCGCGTACTACTGGTTTCATACTACGGTTTCGGACATACTAAGAAGTTTTGCATGACGTTTTCCTGTACTCCATAGTCTGTTAGTATGGAATTTCGGACACGGCTCTATTGTTTTAGGCTCTGTTCCCATTCGTTCTCACTTCATTTCTGGCGCGTAACTCCAAAACCGTTTGCATGATCTTAATAAAACTTTGCATACTTATTGCTCAGGTCCTGCAGTGCTGCCTGTTGGTTGGTGCCTGTCTGTCTGTTCGTCCTGGTGGGTTAGACAGGGAAGGGGGCTGGGGGGAGACGTATGTTTTAATGAGTAAAAACACATTCTACAACCCCAATTCCAAAATAGTTTGGACAAAGTGTAAATTGTGAATAAAATCAAAACGCAATGACTTTCAAATCACACCAGCCAGTATTTTATTCACAATAGAACGGAGATAACATGGCAAATGTTGAAACTGAGAAATTTTACAATTTTATCCACAAAATAAGCTCATTTCAAATTTGATGGCTGCTACAGGTCTCAATAAAGTTGGGACAGGGGCCTGTTTACCATCCCCTCTTCTTTTTAACACAGAGTGGAGGCGTCTGGGCATTGAGGAGACAAGTTTCTTGAGTTTAGCCATTGGAATTTGATCCCTCTATTGTTTATTACAGGCTTCCAGCTGCTGGAGAGTTTTGGGTCTCCTTTGACGGACTTTTCGTTTAATTATGCACCAAATGTTCTCAATTGGTGAAAGATCAGGACTGCAGGCCGGCCAGTTCAGCACATGGACTCTTCTACTACGGGAAGCCATGTTGTAATAGCTGCAGCACGTGGTTTTGCATTGTCCTGCTGAAATACACAAGGCCTTCCCTGGAATAGATGTTGTCTGGAGGGGGAGCATATGTTGCTCTAAAACCTTTATATACCTTTCAGCATTCATGGCGCTTTTTAAAACATGCAAGTGTCCCACACCATATGCACTAATGCATCCCCATGCCATCAGAGATGCTGGCTTTTGAACTGAACGCTGATAACAGGAGGGGTGGTCTTTCTCCTTTTTAGCCCGGAGGACACGACGCCCATGATTTCCAACAAGAATGTCAAATTTGGACTCGTCTGACCACAGGACACTTTGCTACAGTCCATTTTAAATGAGCCTTGGCCCACAGAACACAGCGGCACTTCTGGATCATGCTCAACAATGGCTTCCTTTTTGCATGATAGAGTTCTAGGTGGCATCTGTGGATGGCACGGCGGACTGTGTTTACAGACAGTGGTTTCTTGAAGTACTCCTGGGCCCATTTAGTAATGTCAATGACAGAATCATGCCGGTGAGTGATGCAGTGGCGTCTGAGGGCCCAAAGATCACGGGCATCCAGTAAAGGTCATCGACCTTGTCCCTTATGCACAGAGATTTTTCCAGTTTCTCTGAATCTTTTGATGATGTTATGCACTGTCGATGATGAGACCTTCAAAGCCTTTGCAATTTGTCGTTGAGGAACATTGTTTTTAAAGTATTCCACAATTTTTGTAAGCAAGCCTTCACAGGTTGGAGAGCCTCTGGCCATCTTTACTTCTGAGAGACTCAGCCTCTCTAAGACATCCCTTTTATAGCCAATCATGTTACATACCTGATGCCAGTTAATGTAATTACTTGCTAAATGTTCTTTCAGCTGATTCTCTTATATATTAATTGCTTTTTCAGCCCTTTTTTTTTTTGCCTGTGTCCCAACTTTTTTGAAACCTGTTGCCGCCAGAAAATTTGAAATGAGCTCATTTTGTGGATAAGAATGTAAAATGTCTCAGTTGCAACATTTGAAATGTTATCTATGTTCTATTGTAAATAACATATTGGCTCATGTGATCTGAAAGTCATTGCATTTTGATTTTATTCACAATTTACACTTTGTCCCAACTATTTCAGAATTGGGGTTGTAATTAATATGTTGATTGAAGACTGTGAGCAGTCATTCCTCGGGGGCAGTTGGCACTGTACTGGGCTAAAACAAAATACTAAATCCCTTTTGAGACTAGATTAGATGCCCCTGCCCTGGGGTAAAAGCCTTTATCTGGTAGTTTGGTCTGTAATTGTGGCTTAAGGCTGTGAGACGACCCTCTCCCTGACTAAAGGAGGCAGCCATTCACTAAGGCAGTGTTTCTCGACCCTGCTCCTGGTGTACCCATATCCTGCCGATTTTACATGTATCCACTGATCAGCTCATCGGTAAAGTACTCGATGAGCTGAACTGGCTGTGTTGAATCAGGGAGATGTAAAATGCTCTGCTCTGCTCTTAGCACTATTATGAACATAAGCTTTTCAGCTTCTTTAATCATTTTTATGGTGAATGTGGTAGGGTGTGAATCTTGTATTATGGTATGAATCGATCAAAGATTTTATGTACTTGACTATGATCTGTCTTATGCCTCCTTTGGATGTTTAAATCAATAAATCAGTCTTTATTTATACGAGGATGGCCATTCTGGGCTAGCTTTCTTTCAAGGATGTCCGGATTACAACACAAATGTGCAATATAATTAAAAATAATCCACAAATGTAAAAATAAATTATGAGCAAATAAGTCATAAAAAAGTATGAGATGATTATCAGAACAATTCAGTCACTGTGCGGTATGGTAATGTGTGGCTCTCCAGCAGTAAATGCACATTAGTATAAGAACGATGTTGTTTTCCTGTTAGCGACTCAAGCGGCTCTGGTCGCGTCGAGAGCCCTCTCGTCTGCAGCCGTATTGTTGCCTTGGTAACCATACCTGCCCTCTATTTTCCGCAGGACCTCTTCTCGGCAATGATTAAGGGCCCGACGCGCACGCCCTACGAGGACGGCCTGTTCCTCTTCGACATTCAGCTGCCGAACATCTACCCGGCTGTGCCACCGCTCTTTCGCTACCTGTCGCAATGCAGCGGCCGCCTCAACCCCAACCTCTATGACAACGGCAAGGTGTGCGTCAGCCTGCTCGGCACCTGGATCGGCAAGGTAACGCTCCTTATCTCCTCCGCTCTCATTTAATCAACGTATGCACTGAAAGTTCTCATAAAGTATCACAGTGGCTGCCCCTTTCTTTTACTTAATCTCTCACTTTAAAGTGTCTTTGTGACAGTCTGTCTGTGAAAAGCGCTATACAAATAAAATTTAATTGAATGAAGCATGTTAAAGTTCCTTAATCAAGTCGCCAGCTGCACAGCCAATTAGCATGTACAACAGGGCTCCCCAAATCACTGTCCTCATAGGCTGCCAATTGCCAGTTTTCCAACCTCCCTTTACCTGGGAGTCAGGTGTGTTGATACTCTAGCCAATCAGAGACAATAATTTTTCTTTTACTTACCTGGAAGGAGGGAAACCAGGGCTGGATTTGGATTTGGGCTGCCCTGCTGTACAAGTTATTTCAAAATCAGTTCCTTTCTGACATCTCAGGGGAGAGCCCAGCTGGAGTAATGAAGGTGCTGATTTACTGGTTTGCTGAAGGTGATCAGTCCATCTTGCGTCTGAGCAGTCACTTCCCCATGTGAGGTCAGCAAGGAGCAGATTTTGAAATGGCTTGTAATGGCTAATTGGCAGCGCACCTGGGAACATTATGGGGGTCCTTTTTTGGCAGCGCACCTGGGAACATTATGGGGGTCCTTCTAATGTATAGAGGAGGAATTCCGTATCCATGGAAAAAACATATCAATTCACAGAGGGGGAGTTCCACGATTCCTTGTTAAGTAGCTCTTTCCTGGTGTTCTGCAGTCCTGTTGGTTGGTTTTCATAAACAGCACTGACGCAGTGCCTCCTCCAAGGGCTAGGGACCTTGTTGAGTTTCCTATTGGTAGAACTAAATGTGAAAATTATGGTTGAAGTGAAAACCGGGAGGATGGTGGATGTGTAACGACTGAGGTTGGTTCCCCTGAATTGATATGGTGTGTTGAAGTAACTGAGTGGAGTGCTGACTCTGATCTGTGTGCAGGGCACGGAGAGGTGGACAAGCAAGTCCAGCCTGCTGCAGGTGCTCATTTCTATTCAAGGTGAGACCATGTGATCGCCCCCTAACTCCCCCCTTCCACACTCCCCTTCATGAGTACCTCACTGCTAGGCAGTGCACGTCTACTGTTACGAGTGGTACTGCACCAGCTACAACCACAGATATTACCTCAGCCAATGCCACTGCAATAGCTACAACATCCAATGACCGATTGCTACTACAAAAACAGCGCTGCTTATATTAAATTGACAATCACTACAACCATTCTGACTACTCCTGCTGAGAAGGGTCATAGTGATTGCAGTAGTGATGGTTGTTTGCGGTCCTAACTGTCCATGTGTACAGCTGCTAAAGCCACAGCTACAACCACTGCTACATTTGCAACTTCTACTACTGCTATTACCTCAGCCACTGATACTGTGATGGCAGCCACCACCACTGTTACTATTACAGTTACTTCTGCTACGCAAGCGAAGCTACAACCAATACTGCAGTTACTGCTGGTGCCCCCCAGCTGCTGTAGCTAGTGGTGCTGCTTTCAGTCTGGGGCAGGAGTGTAGTGTGTGTTAATGGGGACCTGGGCCTGAATCTGCGGCCACGTGCTTCTGAATTGGTTTTAGTGTATATCCCTGCTTCATAAGGGATATATGGCCCTTACGTAGAATAGTAGTAGCTTTGTCAGTAGCCATGTAAGCAGAATTGACGAAAATCTAAGTGAGATATTCAGTAAAAACTTACACTTATACACTGGTTGGCTCTGGCCTTGGCTATGGTGCTTGGTGTGTTATGGCTCGAGATGTAGTGTAGCACAGTTTTTTTTTTTTTTTGGTCTTTTTGATTTTTGGCGGTTGATGCACACTACATGACAAACTGTTCTGCAGATCTGTGGCTTTATGAGCTGATCGTGGAGTGTCCTCTACATGCTGTGTGTATTTCAGGGCTGATCCTGGTAAACGAGCCCTACTACAACGAGGCCGGCTTCGACAGCGACCGCGGCCTGCAGGAAGGCTACGAGAACAGCCGCTGCTACAACGAGATGGCGCTGATCAAGATGGTGCAGTCCATGAGTCAGCTGCTGCTGCAGCCCGTGGAGGTGTTCCAGCAGGAGATCCAGGAGCACTTCTGCACCAGCGGCTGGAGGCTCGTGCACCGCCTGGAGTCCTGGCTGGAGCTGCACGAGGCCGCCGAGCGGGGCTCGGGGCCCCACCGGGAGAGCCGAGGGGCCGCCGAGTTCCCGCTGTCGGCCGAGCCGCTGGAGGAGGGGGTCCCGGCGCTGACCCACAGCAGCCCCGGGCAGCCGGACCCCCAGCTGGAGGACTCGGGCCTGAGCCCGTCCACCATGCTCCCGCAGCAGGACCTGAGCCAGAACTCGGACTGCGACGGGGCGGCGGGGTCAGGGCCAGAGCAGGCCGGCGGGGGCAGGGCTGCTCCGCAGGACTCGGCCGGGGGAGGGCAGCCGGCAGTCAGACCAAAGAAGCGCAGGAAGAGCTACCGCAGCTTCCTGCCGGAGCGGAGCGGCTACCCGGACATCGGCTTTCCGCTCTTCCCACTGTCCAAGGGCTTTGTGAAGAGTGTGCGCGGCGTGCTGCAGCACTACAGGGCGGCGCTGGCGACCGCCGGCATCCCGGAGCGCAGGGAGGACAAGTGACGACCCCCCTGACCACCCCCCCTCCCCCCCACCACCCTCAAGCCGCGCCACGCCCTGCTGCCAATCACCTCTCCCTGCCCGCCCCCCCATCCAACCAGTGTTCTACAGCTGTCTGCTGCCTCTCTCACAGGTAGCCCAGCCGTACCTGATCATGGAGGACATGAGCTTCTTTTAATGAGGGAAAGAAAAAAACATTTAAAGATGAAAATAAAGAATTACACACAAAAAAACTATCTACGCATATATCTATTCAATTGACTTATTGTCCCACTGGAGTGTGAATTTGCTTTCCCTGCTTTGGGGTACCTGCCTGTCTTGCCCTTGTCCTGGTGTTGAGCCCCTGAAACTCTGGTTGCTCAGGGACACTCGGACATGGGGCTTGTGCCTTGACGGAAGGGCATCCGTTGTGTGCTTTTCTGGAGGCCCTGATTGGGCGGAATCGAGTGGTGTGGGACTGTGATTGGCTAGTGCAATGGTATTGTGGGGAAAGGGGCCGGTGTGTGTGTGTGTGTGTGTGTGTGTGTGTGTGTGTGTGCGTGTGTGTGTGTGTGTGTGTGTGTGTGTGTGTGTGGGGGGGGTGGTTCCTATACATGAGTGTTAATTTGGGAAGTGTGGGCGTACCGCTGGGGGTTTGCACAAGAAGAGTGAAACACTATCGCACATGGAATGACACCCTTAACCGCAGTGCAACAAGATGCAAACAAAGCGAGAACTTTGCCCTCGATTGTAGTCAGGATGTCTCCTGGGCTTGGTGCAAGCTTGCGGGGCCTCGAATGGCTTGGCCCGCTCGAAGGGCACCTGCTCGGCTAATGGACCTAGCGTCACTGCATGAACGCGCAAAAGCCCTCTTCATCATTCCAGCTCTGGGTTACTGGTACCATTTCCATTTCATTCTATGACGCATTATATTGGCTTAGAAAAGAGGAGGTTTGTGGCTGGTTGTTAAACCCACCAACGCCCCTTGGCCATAAAAATAAGAGAAAATGTGTAGTTGCTGTAGCCATTTAATGTGAAGGGTCATACCTATCCCTGAGTTCTAACTGCAGACATAACTTGAGTGTAGGGTTTACAAAAAAAGAAGGAAATCTTTTAAGGTACGGTAGCTTAAATGCTTGGGGGAAACCCTGATATCTCTCCTTAACTGGATTATTTAACTGAGTTAACCATCTCCGATAACAGGACGAGCCCTATAGAGATGGGAGCATAATGTTCTGGCATATGGAGGGAAAGGCCTTCTGGAGACTTCTATAACTGTATACATCTTGCTCCCTTTCCAAAACTTTTGCACTCTGTGTTCTCTTGTCTCTTTTTTTAAATTTTTTTTTTTTTTTTTTTTTTTTTTTACTCCATTGATTGCTGTTTATTTAAGTGGAGAGATCAGGATCCGATTAGTTTTATGGTTTAATGAAAGGAACTGCACTGCGTTAATGAATGCTGAAATTCTGTGGCCAATCAGGAATCGCGGTTCTCAGAAGCTGCTTTTTTTTTTTTTCCTCAGAGAAAGGGAGCATTGTGTGCCAAGCTAAATTGTCACAGCTGATCTTCAGAGGACCCCCCCTCCCAAAGAGCCAATTTTCTCCTCAGCTTGTGAACAGGAGGGGGGGCGGTGTGTGTGTGGTGGTGGTGGTGGTTGGGGGGGGGGGGGGGGTGGAAAGTGGATCGCGGATCTGGTTAGTAATTGTACACGCTGATCGCATCGTGACACGATGCCTTACTTACTTCTGTTCTCCCTGTGGTTTCCGTATTCGAAAACCAAGCCCTGCTGCCCAACTTCATCACTATTCCCCCTCAGTCAGGGTGGGACCAGCGGCACTCCAAGCCAGTCTTCCTACGCATACTTACTTTGTGAGCCATGTTCCTAACCCTGTTTGAGCCAAGCCCTGATGCAGTCAACAATGCAGTTTTATCGTTATTTTTCTTGCCTGTGTTAGTTCTGACCTCGGCTGCGGTGAGGCAGTGGGTCGTAGGAGTGGGCGGTTGATTACTTCCAGGTCAGGATGTCAAATTTGGGGTCACTGCCCAGTCATAATGCTGCTGTTTATTTCCTTATTACAATGGTGTAAGGCACCATCTTTTTTTATTCACTGGACAAGCTGAGTTTGAACAAAAACCTGTCAGTATTAGTTTCTCACCAACTCTGAGGTCAAGGCCACTTCTCATCTGTACCACCAGGGGGCAGTGGTTGAATAGAGTTTGGAAGTTCTAATGTAGGTACAAGAATTCAGCCCAACCTGTCAGGCAAGTGCTCTTGAATCATGGGAACAATACAGGGCATTTGGCCATTTAGTGTTTACATACCCTCCAGACGTCCGACTGGAACTGCAGGCTCGCAGTTTCTCGAGGTGCGCCGTGGGTCCAGAACCGTTTTTGTTGGGGCACAGACTCGGAGAGCTGGCGAACCTCTGTACAGTTCCTTTTTTGCACAAGGTGACTCGTTTATGCCGAGGAGCATAGTTTTGTGAAATGCAGTTCAATATAGCATGCGTGTGCGCAACCTTAAAAATAACCTGTGAAGAGGGTGGGGTGCGGAAAGGGGGGGAGGGGGTGTGAAAAGTGTTGCAAACCAAAAAAAAAAACAAAAAAAACTTAAGTATGTGAAGAAATGAGATTTGGAGAAAGGTGGTGCTTTTAGCTGTTCTCTATGGCATTCTTGTTGGCCTGGCATGGCTGACTGGCTTCCATACCACCTCCATTTCCTCATGCATCGTCCTGCCTGTAAAGCCTGGGGTTTCGTTGCTGCAGTGCCTATAGTGCGTGGCTATTTTTCCTCTTATTTTTTTTGTTTCCCTTTAAATATTTGCAGCTCAGAGTTTGACTTGGATCGCCACTATTTCAGCTGAAAAATGTGAAGCTCGGTCTCAAAAAGCTGATATCAAGCACATGAAGCTATGAAATATTTTCTGTGTACGTGTACAATATTCAAAATCCATATTATGAGAGATACAGCCAAAGCATGTAAACATGTTGCTTTAAGCCTTCCATGGCGGCTCACAAGACTTGACTGTATGATGTAAACATTTCCACAGTGGCCTGTATTGGTAAGCTAATAAACTGATTTGTAGCCTGATTCCTCTGTACAGAAGTCATGACTATATATATAATATATATATTTAACATAAATGGTCATGTGAATGCTTGGGGCATACATGTATGTATAAATTGCAGAGTGCGTGTGCATACAGTTTTTTTTCCCACCAGTTTATTTGTATTTTTTTACAGTTCTTTTGGTTTTGCATTCAGACGGCTGTATAAAGTCATACATTAAACTCTTTGCAAGCATAAACATGGTAGTGCGTTCTTGGCTGCTGGTAATTAAAAATGCGGATTTGTGTTCCAACTCCTTTTTTTCATGTTTGAAAACACAACATCATTATTCTTGAAATTCAGATTTTATTTCATTCAAATTTTAATTTTGTTTACAAAATTAAGGTCATTTGCAAAAGGTGGAAAAATATAGTTCTACATTTAACATGGAATTTGTCTAAATTAATAAAAAAATAAATAACAGTACTCCATAGCCCTCAACCAATCACCGCAACAGATTCTGACCAGCCCGAAAAATCCATCTTTTTGGGGGGTCCTACTGAATTATGTTGTAAAATTGAAACTTGAGCAATTAGCTGTCCTTCCATCAAATACAAATTGCTGTATACAGGCACCAGCACTGTACAATAGCAGGTTTCAATAACATCTTGTTGGATCAAGTACCACCATGACACTGCCTGAAAAATATTGAGAATGCCCAACCCACGCTGCCAGCCTATAAAGGCCCCTGTCATGTCACCAGACACACAGCCAATTGGCCATTACAAGTCATTTCAAAATCCCAAGAGGGAGGGACCACCCAGAATAATGAAGGAATTCATCATCTGGTTGGCTAAAGTTGATCAATCTTTCCAGCCTCTCAATGGTCACTTCCCCCTGTGATGTCACACAGGAACAGATTTTGAAATGGCTTTTAAAGGCTAATTGGCCCTGCACCTGGTGACCTAATAGGGGATGTTTAAATGGCAGACCAGTAAATTTAGCCCTTCGCCAAGCTGAGATGCCTGACGACTTGCATTCCCGATCTTAGGAGCGCGGAGTGAATGGAGCTGTGTCATGATTACTGCACATGCTCAGAACTTGCAGTCAAGCACATTCACTTTCATAGGATGCAAGTCAAAATCTGATTCCATCCTTGCCAATCAGTATTCGTTTTCCATTGTATTTATGTATTTTAGTTACCCAGGCATTATGCTTTTCACATGAAGCAATTTATATGGAAATTTGAGGATTCAAAGTGCAGTTTACTTGCTTAAGCTGAAGGATACAAAGAATGTAAGCTGGTTTGCCATCGCTGATGATCATAGAAGAAAAAGGTTTTTTGACTTGCGGGCAAACAGATTCACTTTCATAGGATGTAAGATGTGAGCATGGGCAGTAATCATGACACAGCTCCTTTAAATGGGACCAATTTTAATGTAAGTATAATGGAGTTCTGTTCCCAAAGCCACGAATTCCAACACTGAAAACCAGAAATTGATATTAACTTGTTCAAAAATCAGTCTTAATTTCCCTTCTGTGCACTGCAGAAATAAATGGTTATCCCACAGCCCAAATAAATTAACTGGTTACACAGATTTCAACATTTTTATAGCGATTACTTTCTATAAGAAACACCCACTACCTCTTCAGTAGTATTGACAGTGTTCCCTCTAAATGGGCTCATTAACAGCAGCTGCAAGACTTGTGACACAAGCATGCTCAGATTGCATAGCTATTGCTTAACTCAGGGCATGCTTTGCAGTACAATATTGGATTCTGTAAACATCGCACCTGCTGTGCAGAAACTAACAAACGCATTCATTGACAGACAAGGTTGCAGTCTTCCTTTGCACTATAACAGCATGAAGCAGCATCATTACATTGATCACAATGCCCTGTGCTTGTAATATTCCACCACACCCATGTTTCTGATTGGTGACATTGCAAACAGAAGATAAAGTATGTCATTCACCCTTTTTGAGGCAACTCTGTAAGTAACACATTAATCTAAAAATAAAAAATACAACAAAATGGGAGAAATTATTAAGTTCCCCCTTCGAATCACAGTATATCCTTCAGAAGGTGCGTCATTTATGTGCAGTCCATTATATATAAAAACAAAAAAACTCACTAATCAATTTTTTGGTCTTCTGTGTTTCTCTTCAACATGCCTGTTAAACCTTCCAGAAGGTAGCAGGTTTAAAACATTACACACAAACAGTCTCTCAAACAAACAAGCCATAGCATTTTGTAAATGGATTCAGTTCATAGCCTCAAGGAACCACGCATTTCAGCCTCAAAGGGGCTCTCGCTCAGACCATGCTGTGGTTCATGCATGCGTAAAACATTCCCGCTGGATTCAGGGACATGACCGCGCTCCATTATTGTACTCAAGGAAATGCATAAATATATAAAGCATCATACTCCACCGCATCTGTAAATTATGCTAATTGTTCATGTACTTGCGGGTAGTGCCTTTGTGCCAAAAACACAGTGCCGGTCCCTCATGCAGTATTTAACAAGGTCTCTGACCCACACACCGCTTCACTGACCATACTCTCCCCTCTGTGTTTTAAAATAAATGAAAAATGGATTATTCACCATTAACTGCTCCCGTAAGAGGTAACCAGCCTCCTGTTTGAACGAGAGAAAGACTATAACGCAAGGGACGAGCACTGGGTTTGGGTAAGCCTTATCAATAACGGTGATGTTTTTTAAACCTTCGAGAGAACGATCGCAAATACTTGGTTAAAACGTTTTCATTGGAACACGAATATGCTAACGTAACAACCGCTGCCGGTAAGTGAAGGGACATGTGGTCTGGAACAGAGAATTACAATGGTTGACAAAGCATTCCAAAAAATATGTTCTCTTCAAATGGATAACAGGCCAAGAACACTGAGGACCTACTCTGAACAGGGTTCAGAAAAGCACTGCGATAAGGACACATCGGTGCTGATATCAGGAGATCCTCCCGGGGCGGGTGACAGCTGTGCCTGGAGGCAGCTGGGAGGGGACTGCATTGCTGCATGGTGGGGGAGGGAGAGGGAGAGATGACTGCAGCCCAGCGAAGGCTTGACCGCATTTACAAATCCGCTGTGAGAGGCGCGGTTTCACCGCATGCCAGGCCATTAACGCGACGTAATTAATGTTTGCTTGTGTAAATAAACTTAAGAATCAGAACTTTATCGGTTTACCAGTTGCTGTAACATGGCTGACAGAGAAGGCTGCTATATTTGCATTTTCACAGCTGTAGGGTAGAAGTAAAGACTCGACGTCACTGGAGGCCGACAGACCCTCGCCCGTCATTATATGCCTCAAGCGAGCCCTGAGGACCTAACGAAAAGCATTTGCATAATGTGGAGAAGTGTTCGAGTGAACACCGCAGACAGCTGACTGTAAGAAACAGGGCCGCTCTCCCAAATACGACAAGTTCATAAAGTCACAAGGCGTCAGGCACGGCCATCATGAGCGGTTTGTTTTCTTTTCTTTTTTTGGGGGGGTAACGTGGCTTCGTGCACGCATGACGATTATCGAGCGAGACAGCAGAGAGCACGATGCACTCCTCGCCCCGGTGCTTATCTGCGCAGTGCCGTCCCTACTCATCGTCATGCACAGATCAGTCACCACAGCACAACAGCTGCTCAGAGCCACACGATCCGTACACCGCCCGCCAAAGTCCAGAACCCCGAGCCCGTGTTCGTAAAAGTTCTCAATTCAGATCAGTGACCACCGGACCTGCTCCTGGAGATCTACCCTCCAGCAAGTTTCCACTCCAACCTTAACCAAGTGCACCCTACTCAACAGTTAGAGATCTCATCCAGCAAATAGTTGGAGATATTGGGTGCACAAAATTTAAGGTAGGAATGAAAACCACGGGATGGTTGATCTACTGGAATAGGGTTGGTTACCACCGCATAGATGCAGAACATGAGTGATGAATTTTGAGAAAGGCATGCCATTTTAATGAAGTGTCTCCATGAAACCAGGATGAATTCTGTAAAGTAAAACAGCAGCAGAATGACAGAGCGTACCTATTGCATTGTGCAAATTTTGTTTGTGTCACATGTTTAGAAGGAAGCTCTGATAGTGGCGTGGGCATGGATCTGACAATCATGTTTTGCAATGAAAAAACAAGCTATAAGGCAACAATACTTGGCGATTGGACAAAAAGGAAAAACTACTGGCCTTGTGACAATTATGTGCAAAATTAATGTGTTAAAATTCAAGTGCTCAGGAACTGTTCAATAAAGTGAAATCGTCACTGGTCCAATATTTCAGTCATTGGCCTTTTCTCATTGAAATTTCAGTCATGGTACTGTGCTGTGTATACAGTAACAGACTATTTCCTGGATTGAAGGCTGTTCCTTTCATACTATTAAAGGATTTTGTTGACCTATTTGTTAAAATGTGCAAATTAATAGTTATATGTGCAGCTACTAAGCCTAACATTTGACTCTGGCCACCCTGAACCTTTGAACCTTTGTAGAAAATCACGTGATCCAAGTGCATTAAATATGGATTAAACATCCATGTGATGGATTAGAAAATAGATCCAGTGTGCCTGTTGGATAGATTAATGCATAAATATATAATTCATAAACCGATAAATGCGCAACTTTCAACTGGATAATGGCATCCCAGAGAATTGAGCATTAAATCTGTATTTTTAAATTACACAGTTACCCATCTGGTGAGCTAATTATTGATGTGGATAGAACAGCACAGAAAGAGAAAGTGATGTTTACTAATCCTTTAAAAGTGAACTGTACAATTATTTGTGACGTTTTCGCTCCGGCACTCATATGTCAGGAATGGTTCAATTGCTGCTTTTGTGAAAAACACCTGGACACTTGACAGCCTCTCTCGGGAATTCTTCCTTTGAAACCTTTATGAACACAGGCTTTGGCATGATACTATAGAAAAATAATCCCAAAGGTTTACTAATTTGGCACTTGAAAATATCAGTAATGAGCAAAAAAAAAGATCAGTTAAAGTTCATGACACAACCCTTTGGACGTGCGTGCAGGACATTACGCTGCTAAAACAAGATAAGTCAGTCTAAACAAGTATTTTAGCGTCACATTTAGACCCAAAATCTCATGTCCATCACTCACTTAGCTTAAAAGGACAAGAATGTCACCACTGAGGTAAGGCTCGCTTCAAGGTTTCTAAATGAAATAAGAAAACTTCACTTGTCCAGCAAACAGCAAATTAAGCAAAAGTTTTCTGCGTCAGAGAAAAAAACACTTGATAGGATGGATTTTTTTTGGGGTGAAGGGGTTTACCCACAGATTAAGCGGGCGAGGCCTCTGTGTACCTGGGCTTGCACGGGCCCGTACTCGACCGACTCCCCGTCCACCGTGATCAAGCCCTTTGGGGAGAGTGGCTCCAGCCTCAGGGCCCGGACCTTCACGTACACCAGGTGGGGGCAGCCGGCCGTCAGGTGTGCCCCTTTCTTCATGGCCAGGAAGAGTCGGAGCAGATCTGCCCGCGAGACGCCGGCCTTGACGTACATGAGGTGAATGAGCCCGTCCTGTTGGGTTGCGGCAGGTGCCGCGAGCGTGTCCTCTGCCAGGTGTGACTGGTACATGGCCAGCATCAGTACAAAGTCCTCCTCCTCTACCATTGTCCAGTCCGGGGGCACGGGCTGGCCCAGAGGTGCCAGCAGGGAGTCCGCGGGGCCCCTGGTGGTCGCCACGGGAACCTCGCCCTTCCGTGGTTTGACAGCGTTGTTTGAGTTACAGGAGTTGTGGAAGGTGTTCTGGTTGGAGGAGCTGGGGCAGAGTAGGGAGGTGCAGAAGGAGGTGGAGGAGGAGGGAGGGAGGGACGAGGATTCCTCCACCCGGGACGCAGGCTCCTCGGCGGGGAGGTAGGCCAGCCTGCCCTGGTACACGCGCAAGGAGGCGATCCGCACCAGGGTCCCTACGGTGAAGCGTGCCCCGCCCACTTGGCGGTACTTCTCGCTCTCGATGTCCACGTCCGCCACGAAGCCCCAGGCCAGTGACAGGAAAGAGAAGTGCCTCTGGTTGGAGGCGGTAGTGATGGACACTAGGTCCATCCGCGACACCAGGCCTTTACAGAGCAGGAAGCCACAGCTCAACAGCAGCTCCTCGCTGAACACCGACTGAGACCTGCAGGGGAGTTCGGCACACAGCCCAACATTACACATCATCTATACATCATACACACACTGCACATTACAAGCCCATCACACTCATACAGCATCACTCATACATCAACCCTCATGCAACATCACTTTTATACTACAGCATCACTCATACATCAACTCCCATATCATTCATACATCAACCCACATACAGCATCACTCACGTACCACAGCGTCACTCATGCATAACCCACATACAACACTCACTTCACCCACGTACTATATCACTCATACATCAATCCACATACGAAATCAGTGACACTACGCCACTCATACATAACCCACATACATCACTCACACATCACCCAAATACCACATAACTCATCAACCCGCACACAACATTAACCAAATACAACAGAATCAGTCATATGCAGTTGTACACAGTAAACCGCATACATCATCACTCATACATCACCAGTATACATCACTCATCCATCAACCCACATACATCACTTATACATCATCCCGCATAAAACTTCACTCACGCATCACCTATGCATGACAAGCACATCACTCAACACTACTCACACCACCAAGACATCACTCACAAATCAGTCTTACATCATCTACACACTATCCAAATATCTCCCATGTGTCACGCTAGAAAGCACATCACAACACCACACACACACGACCCATACACTATCCACGCAGCACAACATCATACACACATAACCGACACACTAACCCCATCACCAGCACATCACTCACACATCCCCCAAACATTACCCATATATTACCCACACGACGAAAACACTACCTGCACAACATCCCCAAATAGCTCACGCACGCTCTAACTCCAACTGTAAATCTAACATCACTCACACGAAGACAACTCAAATATTACCCCCCTGTTACTCCCACATGAACACCAATATCACTTGCACATCACGAAGCATATCCAGCATATCATGCACAAATCACTCAGATGTGCTTTACATACTGTTTTTTGTGAATTACCCCAAGGCTAATGATTAAGCCACTGAATGACAGCTGCATATCGGCCGGCACATTATGGTCCTGAACATTTGGCTAAACACCTGACGGTATGTTTGAGCTGAGCTGTTAACAGCAACAAGGTACCGTCACCGCGCTTAGGAAGGGGACTGGAGTGCAGTGTATGAAAACGTCCAGAAGGGGGAGCTCTTATGTTAAACAGGAACAACAGAAGAAATGGAAGCATTTAGAAGCTGATTATGTTCAGGGCAGGCTAAAAAATGGCCTCGGGCTTACAGAATTTTCTCTCTGTTGAACTGAACAAATTATTTACAACAAACCCATCCCAAACATTTTTTTCCCCCCCAAAAAAAAAAAAAAAAAAAAAGGTTGCCATTATCACCAACCACTAGAACGATTTGTGAATCATTCTACAATAACAGACCAGAACAAAACAGTGTCTGGATCCCTCTGCTTTTTGTTTGGGTAAATGGAATTGGGCAGACTCTCTCTAGGTCAGTATCACAGACTGTGGACTCAACCCTCTGACTTTCTTTGGGCCTCTTGAAAAGCATTTCAGCAACAGAAGGTGCAGTTTTCTGAGTCCAGGCACAGAAAGCCTGAGTCAATGCACTGCAGGCATGGAGACAGAGCAGACCACTAATCACGTTAACACGTAAACTGGTCCTGATTTACAAAATATTTCACAGAACAGTCAAAAAATATTCCTGTGCTATCCAAATAGCATGATTGCTTAAGTAACAACACTCAAGGAGTCATTGGACGATGAAAAAATGACTATTGATAGTAAATTTCCTTGAGGGGGAAGCATGATTGACTTTGCATTCTTACATTAAAGCTACCATCGACTCAGGTGGGAAACAGAAAGAGTATGACTTAGAACAGAGCCAACTGAAGCTGCGCTAGTGAACAACGTCTCTGAACAAGACCAGGAAATGTGCCTCTGAAATGAGCCTGGATTCTGGCTGCCTGGTCAGTAAGAACCCCAGCCAGTGAATAATACAGAGCTCTACTGCTGCATTAAGACACTGCATGTGTAGATAATCCTGCTGAGAGCGCTTACCCAGAGTAATGGTGGATAGAAGCGGCCAAAGCATTCCCAGAGCCCCCTGGCAGGATCCCAAGAGGAATCTGGATGGCCGTTTCCCAGTCTTCTCTCTCCATCAGCCCGTTCACCACCTGCAGTACAGAGGAGATATGAATACCCTTCAACCAACCCCTACAAGAAGCCAGCCACTCCATGCTGGGGGGCCAAGCCACAGAGACCCTACCTGAACTCAATTCAACACGACCCGACAAAACCAATCCCACAACAGATGATTAGCAAATACCAAATGATTCACTGCAGAAGGGGGACAGGATGAACCAACGGCAGAAATACAGTATCTCACTGGAGGAAATTACCAATCAGGGTCACATTATCTTCAAAAGGAATGGGTACTGCTAAAATTTAGCTGGTACCTGTGTTAAAATAGTCCTACTGACATGGTAATAGTCCTAGACAGTTCCTGTACTGATGCTCAATTGAAATTAAAGAGTTATTGATGACATAAGAGCAGGGGTGTCCAATCTAATCCACAAAGGGCTGGTGTGGGTGCTGGTTTTTGTTACAGCCCTACACTAACACATCTGATTCTGCTCATCAAGGTCCTAACTGAACCACCTGATCAGTTAATTAGTGGAATTAATGTTGTAGGACTGGGCTAAAACTAAAACCTGAACCCACACTGGCCCTTTATGGATAAGACTGGACACCCTTGCATTAGAGCATGTCCCCATTTATTTTCAAGGAAATCATGTTCCAAAATAAAGAAATTACCCAAACTCTTATAATAGTAACTTACCTCTCAAATGCAAGGAAACTGAAAAATCAGTTGTTTAAATTATAATTTACAGTATTTCACCTTTAGCATTTTGACATTTCGATATTGGTGAGTATGCTAACTGAACTTACGATCATTCAGTTTCACAGTTTTTAAAGTGGTCAATGATTGGCCACATTAATAGTTTGGTGTCCGTTTGTGCACGCTGACTCTCTCAGGATACCAGGCCTAATGACTGATGAAAAAAAGCAGCCCAGATATCTAAGCTGCGATTAGGTCAGGTAGCTACTGGCCATTTGGTATCAGGATTGAGTATCACAGTCGTGGCCTTTACCACAGTCACTCACCTCAAACAACAGCCCATCTCCCGACATGATGACCACGGCATCCCACTGCGACAGGTCAGCCTGCCTCACCAGCTCGCGCGCATGGTTCTGCCTCTCTGTACAGATGGGGGAGCCAGTAAATGCAACAGAATCAAAACATAAAAAACATTTTGGGGCCCTCTGACTCAGCAGAACCATCACAATACGTTTTACCATGTAACACACTATCGTCCCAATTGTGAGGCAAACAGTCATTGATTGGCATTCTACTCACATATCTTGTTTCATATTCTATTCCAATCCAACTTGGAAAAAGTTGGCTCATTTTAGAAAATGCAATTAAAACAAGACAGCAGTGATTTTTAAATTTACTTTAACTTGTACTTTATTGCAGATGGTGTGAAGACAAAATATTTAATCTAACCCTGCCTTTCCAGCTTGCAATACAAAAAAAGTTTGGACAGCAGCAATTTTGGACAATAATGAGGTTTTAAAAAAATTCAGTAATGATGTGATTGGAAACAGCTCAAGGGAGCAGCTGACTTCAGTCATGATCTGGAACAAAAGCAGCATCCAGGAGAGGCCTAGATCTTCGTGAGCAAAGATGGGCCGAGGATCGCCAGTTTGCCCACAACTGCATGAGAAGATCAATGAAAGGCTTAAAAACAATCTTCCTCAAAGACAGATAAAAAGGGATTTGGATATTTCACCCTCCTTGGTGCATGCCATATTCAAAAGATTCAAGGAATCTGGAGAAAGTTCCGTGCGTAAAGGGCAAGAGCACAATCTTAAACTGAATACCTGTGATCTCCGATCACTCGGACAGCACTGCATCAAGGACCATCATTTATCTATGACTGATATACCAACATGGGCTCAGGATTACGCTGGCAAACCTTTGACAAATATTGCAATACTTGGTCGCATCCACAAATGCCAGTTAAGCTAGATAACTGGGTTGCCACTGGGACCGAGTTGTGTATCTCCTCGATCCCCAAATTTCGGACAAAATGGCCGCCGGCAGCCATATTAGACGTCCAAAATTGCCAAAAATCGGTCTTGAGCATTGTCAAATAAATATTGTTGCCTGTGCAAAATTAGAAAAAATTCCTGTAATAATTGTTGCTTCCAGAGCCCAGAACACAAAATCTCTGCAGCAGCGGCGGCCCCGGAACTAAACCATAGTATGTCCCGACTACCGTCGTCGGGGAGATACAAATATTACCCCGCAAAAAGGAAGCCTTATATTAACAGAGTCCAGAGGCACCATCGACTTCTCTAGAATGCACCACCACTCAGTCGAAATGTGCACTGTCATCAGATGAATCAATATTTCAGGTCTTTTTTGGAAAACATGGACGCTGTGTGCTCGGACCAAAAAAATAAAAGGACCATGCAGACTGTTACCAGCACAAAGTCCCAGTCCATGTTCTGTGATGGTATGGGGTTGTGTCGGTGCCCTTGGCATGGCTAACTTGCACTTCTGTGTATGCACCATTAATGCTGAAAACAACACCGAGATTTTGGAGCAACATGATGTTTTCAAGATGACATCTTTTCCGGGGACACCCAGGCATATTTCAACGAGACTGCAGAAATCTGCATTCTGTATACGCTACTATTAAAGCCTTAGATGTGTAAGAAGTTGGTGCAGGTGCTGGACTGGACTGAAATGCAAAAAACAACAAAGACCCCAAACATCTTAACACTTGTTTGGTGGATGAATGGGACAAAATTACAGCTGAAATATTTAATCTCATGGTGTCTTCAGTCCATAAACGTTTAAGTGTAGTGAAAAGGAATTGCAACAAAGTGGTAAATACTCAACTGTCCCATTTTTTAAGAATATGTTACAAGAACCAAAATTGAAATCAGATCATTTTTAATAAATCCATTATTTTTTTGCGTGGTGAAACATCAAATAATGTGTGGTTGTACAGGTAGTTGATACTTCACTGTTTTTATTTTGAATTTAACCCTTAGAGTGCTAAAATAAATTAATAAATATATAAATTTTATTATTTTGTGCTGTGCTGCTCCCCAGCGGGAGCTCTTTTAAACAAGTCACCACATGATAGGTTTTCAACAGCTTTGATTTTTGATATCTAACATCATTGAGCAACAATAGCTGCATTTAGCGCACTAAGGGTAATTTAGCACTCAGTCCCCAAACTTTCTGATTGGGGATTGTACTTCCATCCATCCATGATCTAACCCTGAAAATTCTTGCTTACTCCTGTTCTGAGTCGCACAGAGGCTGGAGCCAGTTCAAGCATTCCAGGGAGTGAACACACCCTACAAAGTATGCCATCCATCGCCGGGTGCACACACACCATTCACTCAAACTCACACCTACAGCACTCAGACTTCAGCAGAAATTCCCCAGGCCGTATTCGCAGCCAAAACCTTCCAGCTGTGAGATGTACTTATACTTACATCTGAATTTATAATTTGATATATTCAGAGCACGAATCACACCAGTGTCCCATCCAGGAAATGCGCCTGAGCTCTAAGTCACTCCATTACCTTAACCCTAAGAGTGCTGAAATAAATTTAAAAAATATATAAATGTACTTATCTTGTGCTGTTGAAAAATGTGGTGACTTGCTTAAAAGAGCTCCCCTGCAGGAGGAGTTTGGTATCTTACATCATTGAGCAAAAATAGCTGCATTTAGCTCTCTAGGGGTTAATGTCTCAGTCAGTTTTACATAGCACATTTATTATGCCTTGTATTCATATTCACAAATGTATTTGAGACGGATTGGAGCAAGAGTTCCCTGTCTTGAATTTGAATGAACAGACTATCACAGCTCAAAGATGGCCAATCCCTTCTTGTAATCAACAGAGCTTGGCCACAGATCCACTCATATCAGAAGCCCAAACTGGCAGTATCATACATCAAGACTGACATGAGCATTTGCTTTGTAAATTTTGGCATTTTTTTTTAACAATGAGAAGAGAGATAGAAAAGCACAAAAAAGCCTTTTTCTTCCAGCCAAAACTCAATTAGCGGCTTCTCCATTCAGCATTGGTCTGTGCAAAGTGATGCACATTACGGCAGGGATTTCACTCTGCATAGCAGTGACACAACAGCTATCGATTAACCACTCCTTCAGAATCAATGTCCTCTCATTGGTCTGGTTGCGTCACACATGCCTGGGCAGTGCGGGTATAATGGCCCCCGGGCCCTTAAAGGGCCAATACACAATCAAGGGGAGGGAAGGTCATTGAGTGACTGGGCAGGTTACGCATTCTTGCCCAATATTCGGTCGGCGGTGATAGGCTCCTGTAATTAATGCTGAGCTCATCTGAATGGCGTTCTCATAATGGCATTCCCTCCTGACGTCCAGCCTCTGTCTCTTAATAGATCTCCCTCTGGCACGCGGTCCTGAGGCCCACAGACCAAGACTAATCTGTCACGGAGGGGCTCCTTTCACAATGACCCCACTGTGATGGGTGTGGGGGAGAAGGGGTGGGGTATGTCCTGCCGATGGAGGTCAGTGTCGCCATTGTTGCTCCACTGTGCCTTATTTGAACTTAATTTTGGAGATCCGTACTTAACCTCTGAGGACACTGGCACCCCTTTCGCTGTCTCTGTCCCCTCTAATTCCCTCACTGACCCTGCGAAGTGCACAAAGGACCTGGGACATTCCTGCTCTGTTCTCCACAGCAGTGCCCAAAAGGGCTCAGACGTAGGTATGCTGGAATGATTGATGCACCTTCAGGAGACCTGTGACCGAAAAATAAACGAGATGTGCGGAAGCAGTGAAGAGGTTTTCACAGGCCCTGATTCACCTCCTGTGTGGGTCCCGATTGCCGCTATTCTGGTTCTCATGATGAGGGCGGGGCTGTCAGGGAAATGGTGGGAGGGGAATGTACCGACTCAGCACCCTACCAGGTACCCCAGCGCCGAAGCTGAGCGCTAGCGCTCCTGCCCCATGACACTGTTGGCGACTTGGACCGCTAACTCACTCTCTCACTCTTTCGTCCAAACAGACAGTACTGGGATCAGCCCGACTCGGGTCGTCGACAAGTTGCGGCTCACGTTCACCCCTCGAAGGGCTGTACTGGGATCAGCCTATTTATATTTCTGTTTCAGGCCCCATTTTTCCTCCCCACCCGCAGCAGCACTACCCCTGACCTCTGACCTCCACCGCTCCAAGTACAGCTGCATCCTGACAGTGTGACACAGTGAGGTTCTGACCCCAGCAGGAACCGACATCTCGTATAAAACCCGGCAACCAAACAAATATAGCAGCATTTTTGTCCAAGAAATAAAAACGAACCCGATGTCTCTTAATGGCCACAATGGAGTGCAACTGCCAATCAACCGAGTCCTCTGATCCTAAAGTTCGCTAAATTCTACATTCTTATCCAACCCTGCACCACCACAAGAATTTCGCTTTAAAAAATCTGCAATTTCGCAATTAGAAAAAGAGCCCATACAGGTACAATGTTAACCTTGCGAGCCTTGCATAGGCAGACAGAGAACCCAGGCAAACCCAGCTTGGTGCCACCTATTTTTACGTCTCTGTTGGGAGTGACAAAGCCAGCAGTACTGAAGGGGATGTTTAATAAGAAACAGAGTGTAGCTGCCATCACTTAATCAGTATGGACAGCCAGTATCGCCCCAGCTGTGTCATCGAAGAGCCCGCTGACCCATATCTTCACCATCCCTTGACCCCCCTAACCCCCCCTTCAGGGAGACCGCTTTATAACGCCACACATCAACAATTTCATCGTCTGCTTCACCAGACTCCAGCTGCTCTGTGCCCCCACCAGCGCCCGCCCCCCCATAGGGCGAGTTTGAGCCCCGCGGTGCGTAACCGTGGGCGACAGGCAGAGCCTCAGTCTCCTTCTCGCCGCCTCACAGCCGCGCATCTGACACACCCAGAGACGCTAATCGATGGCTCCGCCCTGCTTGAAAATGAAGGATTACATCACTGCCACAGCCCCGTCTCGCACTCCGAGGAGAGCCGCAGCTCAAACTTTATCGTGCGCCGCCGTCTCTGAATAACTTAACACCGGGGTTGTCAAAGTCGAACCCCCGTCCCGGAGGTGCCGCAACATCTGCTGGTGTTCAACGCATCTCAGTACGGGGATTCGTTCCAGTGGCTGATTGGCTGGAACAGGGGTAGGGAACTCTGCCCTCAGGGAGCCATCGCCCTGCATATTTTAGATGTTCAGCTGATCTAACGCGCCTGATTGAAACGATTGCCTCGTTTTCAAATCTTAGACAAGCTGCAGTTGTTTGAATCAGGAGTAACAGAGCAGAGGAACATCGAACACATGCAGGGCTCAGGTTCTCTGGAAGAAAGGTTCCCTTCCTCCAGACCAGGAAATCAGCACATTCTCCTGACAAGACCTTAACTGGCCACTAACTGTAAGGAGACCACAGATACCCACAGCCTCTCCAGGACTGAACATAGAATCACGCCATTAAGGACTTTTATTTAGTATTTGGGTTGCCCAGGTTTCAGACCTAATCTATTTTGGCCAGGTTTGTCCAAACTTGTTTGAGTCCACACTGCAAAAAATGAAAAGAAAAAAATACTAGGTAAGATGAATTTATTTATTTTAAGACTTAAAACACTTATTTCTATCACAATTTTTCTAAGTAAGACAAAAAAATTGTCCTTGATTTGAGGTTATTTTGACTAGTTTGCCAATGGGGTAAGTAAATTTTCACTTGTCAAGCAAATAATGACTTAAAACAAGTTACTATTTGCTTGACAAGTTAAAAAGTACTTACCCATTAGCAAGATAGTCAAAATAACCTCAAATCAAGGAGAAATTTTTTTGCCTTACTAAGAAAAATGGTGATAGAAATAAGTGTATTAAGTCTTAAAATAAGTAAATTCATCTTACCTAGTATTTTATTCTTTTCATTTTTTGCAGTGCAGACACTGAGTCCGTAAGCGGAGCCGCGACATCACGGATTCAAATCCAGAGACTGACTTGCATGTCGCTCCAACACTCTCCTTCTCCATTCTGCCTGTCTCTACTCTCTCCTTTCATAAATAAAGCTGGAAGAAGCCATAAAAATACGTTAAAAAAAGAATATATGAGCCCAATGGTGTCTGATTAAAATATCACACAATGGAAGCGTTGACAGAACTTCTCGTGAGAATAGAGAAAATGGTTATGATTCATCCTCAAAGGTGATGACAAAGGAGGATCGCGAAAGAGTGGGTTAGCGAGATTCGCCAGCGCTGGGCGCAGCTCAGCGATGAGATTTCCTGCACGCCGCACCCCCCTGCAACTCCCGCTGACACAACATCTGCTCTGAGGAAGCGAACGAAGGATACGAGGGGCTTCCAGCGGTTAACTAAATGAGCCTCGCGTACATGCGGTGGGTATAGACTGGATATAACGGCAGCCAGCGACAGCAGCCATTTATAATGCCTAAGGAAGGTGACCTGTGGCCAGAAGCAGATTGACTTAAGTCCGCACAATGATGGGAAGTGGATGATCAGCGATAGACTAAAGAGAACAGAGGACATGAGCATTCATTGGGTGATGGCGGAAACAGCTACTGACTGGTGATGATCAGTGTGTGGTGTGTCTGTAGGATAGACAGTTACTGCCCTGCACTGACTAATGTGTTGACGGCAGTGTAGGAAATCCCCCCTCCCCCAGCTGAAATTCAGGGGTATTTCAAAAGCAGTGAGAGCAAATTGCTAAATAATATTTTATGAAAGAAAAAGAAAAAACCTCTTAGGATGTAAGGCAGGATAAGACAAGCAATTTGTAAAAGGCCATAGTGGCATGACATGGTTACATGACTTCAGACAGTGTTTTTAGCAACCAACACTCTATACAGCCATTGGGATAATGGACAAAATAATGATTTCTTGGAAAAAAATTACCCTGTCTAATTATCTTCCCTCCAATAGGATTTCAGGGTCATTTTCAGATATACATGGGCTTTTTCTCCTTTTTGTACACCTTAATTTCCTACCGTGGGTGTGTGCGATTTTGGAGCGATGGCGGTAAGTTACTGACCTGTAATTACCAGCGTATGGGGTACCCCTGCCTCTGTTAGCATGCGCTGTACATGTCCAGTAAACAGGCTAAGGGCCTGACCCTTCCCACTGTGGGGGTTCAGGAGAACCAGGAACCGACATGGCTGCTGTACCTGGCTGTACAACACTCCTGAGAGAGGGAGAAAGGGAGAGGGAGAGAGAGAGGGGGGAGAGAAGGGGGGAGAAAGGGTGTTGGAGGCAGAGAGAGAGACAGGGGGAGAGGGAGAGATTTAAAACCTTCTTTATTGGGACATGGTTTAAAAATAGACATTAAAAACCCCCAAAAGCACAACAATGGAACAATGAAAACCAAACAAAGAGAGCTACAAAGGGAAGAAATGGACAGCGAGAGAAAGAGGGCAAGAGAGGGAGAAAGAGAGAGAGCGAAAGAAGACAGAAAGAGAGCGAAAGGAGAGAGAGAGAGAGAGAGAGACATGCAGAGAGCGTGAGAGAACAAAAAAGTAAAAATCCAAAGCACGTGTTCATTTATTTATTTATTTTAATTCAGGACATCTCTAAGCGAGTATTGAGCGTCTGCATGGCTTAGCCAATAGGCATTATGCTTTTCTGACAGATGGCACGTAATGGGATCAGGTCGTGGATTTATTTCATGGGACACAAAACTAAGAAATGCGAAAACATAGTGCTTTATGGATTCACACTGCGGCACTGCCTGTAAATCTCAGCTCTCAGACCACGTTGGGAACAAGTAAAGACTGAAAGGATGCGCAAAAATCAAGCCGAACCTGTTCAAATGCAGAAAGGCATCATTTATGCAAAATGTTCTCTTTGGGTGAGACAGAGGAGGCAGGAAGCTTCACCAAGTCTGGCTTCAGTATAGCACATCCACAGTCGCAACGCATTTCAAATATTTTCGCTCTTTGAAACAGAGCCGTCTACACCGCTAATGGTTTTTGACGGTTTCACACAATCTGTCAGTTAGAATTTGCCCACAGGCCAGCATTCCTTGCAGCCTTCAACCCTCCAGCTCTTCAATACCAAAAATAGCTCCGCGTCTGTGTGTAACACAGATGCGCACATCCGCAAACTCATTCTCACGCACTCACACAAACATGCTCAAAATACACAGCACACGCGTGCTCAAGCAAACACACACATACACGCGCAAACACTCAATTGTTCTTGTTGGCTCATCTAATTGATAGGGTATCAAGAAAGCCACGAGAAGGAAATGGCTGTCTTTATTTCCTTCATGCATAGCCAGATGATGCCGGACGACTAATTTAACCATTTTTTTTATGAACAGCCTAATGCAGCAAGTGGGGTATAACAACTGGAGGTGGTTATCCATCCAAAAGCACGAATAAATTCTTGTTTAAAAAAAAAAAACCTTTTATATATTCAGTCCAGTGCAGCAAGTCCCTCAGTACAAAACCCGTAGGTGGTTTTCAATCTGTAGGAGTCTTTATTGGAAAGAAAACCTTTTTTATACGAGAACCTAGGCCTAGTGGAAGTGGTCAAGTCTTTGGTTTGGGTAAAACACTTTTTATACAGTACATAAAGCCCAATGCAGCATTTTGGCTGGAACAAATACTGGAGGTGGTCATCTAATGTACAGCCCAATTCAGCACGTTCTCCAGAGCGAAACTGTAGGTTGTTATCTATCCATATGAGAGATCAAAGTCTTTTTTGAGGACAAAACACTTTTTATACATTCAGCCCAATGCAGCATATTGGCTAGAGCAAACACTGGAGGTGGTTATCTATCCGTTAGTATGAGCAACGTCTTGTCTGGTTAGGGCTGGAGATGCATAGGGTGGCGCGAGTGCACTGTGGGGACAGCTCAGGTCAAAGACGCTGCTTCTTCAGTGCGTCCTGGCACAGGGCAAGCGCAGCGGCAGTGCTGCAGATACCGCGGATACCGCCTCTTTGATGTGGAATAAAAAGGCTTCCGCCGCCCTGCAGCGCCAGAGACAGAGCTTGAGCGAGCTGCGAAACCGCCCCATGGGCCGAGCGGGATCTCGGAGAGGCCTGGCGCGCCCCGTGCAGAGAGGCTTACAGAAATAGAGCCTCGCAGCTCCGTGCCAAGGCAGCTGGCAGCGGATTCTACCCCGGCCGCATCTCCGCACAAGGGCCTCTTTTGTCATCGCGAAAGATAGCCACCGCCACGGAAGCGGCCCGGCCTCATCAGACCGCAGCCTGGTCTTTAATCTCTATCACGCCCCCCCAAAGGCACACACTGCCCACCCGACCTCCAGAGCCACTTCCGTTTTCACACCAACATTCTGAGTCAAATCCTCAGGCTTCAGGGCGCGGAACAAATGTAAAAACAAACAAAAAAAAAAAAAAAAAAACCCCCATAAAACAATATGGCAACTGTGTCCCTGCACAAAAATCAGAAACAGCACCTGATTCATCGTTGATTTCCACAACAAAGCTTTTGTATAGAAGGAGCTGCGGATAGGGGCATTTCCAGAATTTTGTTTTGTAATGATACTGGAAGCTGCTGGTTGTGGTTGGGTGCCTGTTCCTTCTGAAGTGGATCTTCTGTTCGGATTTTGGCTGTATGCATGCTAAGTGGGTGCCGGGTGTTTGTGTTTTGTCATAACTTTTGTGTCTGCCCGGTTGATTCCAGCAATCTGTGTAAGTTTTACAGTTAATTGATTGATTGTCTCGTTAACTCCCCTACTCCCTCAGTGCAATCACCATTAGCCACTCCTTTCTAATTGCCCTGTGCATACAAGTTGCTGGTCTCGTCTCAGTCGGGGCTGGATCATCTTACTGGAAGAGTTTACTCCAGCCTCTTACCCTAAATTCTCGTTATCCTCCCTGGTGTCACTTCAAAGCAGCTAATCATTAGTGAGCAAATTATTAGGTACAGTGGGTCCTCCAAGCCTTTTTCCATTTTTCCTCATTATAAATGCGCCCTAGAGGCTCATCTTCGATCCTGCAATTGGCTCTCCCTCTGCCCAGTCCATAACAGTGTTTGACCTTAAAGCGACACAAAACATCTGCGAAAGTGCTACATTTAACCATGTTGAAAACATACACCCAATAAACATTGGCAAGAGGCTGATCTGTAGAAAAACATCACCTCCACCATAATTTATAAGCTTGAAATTTCACTATCTCTCCAATGCCCTCAATAGAGCTAGCTTAGGTCATACAAATGGGCAAGCATTGGAAGAAAGTGTTTGTGCTCATACCCCCATATGCATTTAACGTAACTAGCTAGCTAGCTAGGGTCAATACAATTTTGGTTGCTTACTAACACACAGACCTTAAGCTTTGCTATTGCACTCGAGTTGCTATTGCGGGCATATTTTGACTTTACTTCCATGGGTATCGGTCCTTGTTGAAAGGAGAAGAGCTACATAATGATTGGTAGGATGCAAATGAGGTATCGATTGATGCATTGTAAGACCAGGGTCCCTGAAACTCCATAAAGCCAAATAGAGAAATAATTTTTAGCTGATTACTGAGTACAAGAAACTGCCTAAATTTTGTCCAGTGATTCATGGCACTTTAAGGCCCTTACCCACACTGAAAACAATTCAAGGGCCAAAAAGGTTTATAGTCCTTTTAAAAAGGGTTTTAAACATCAGGCATCTAGATTTGCTCTTCCTGTGGTCTAGAACTAGCAGGTTTGCAAAACAAATACACTTGCTCATCCTCACATGACAACTTTTCACAGGCTTTCAGTACTGAAAAATGCTGGCCTTATATGGCGATAAAAGGTAAACATGCGCACAGCTCTCTGCCCTCAGTGACCCTTCTGACGAACGAGACAATGCTTGTTGCTTCCGATGCAGCTAATAAAATGCTAGTCAATTGTTGACAACCAGTTGGCTCCCTCGGGTTTCATGTTAATCAGCTAGTTTGCAAGCCTCTCTGCTAAAACAAAATTACTCGCCTCCTCCCACTGCAGGCCGTAAAAACCAGGAATTCTTAAGCAGCAAGAGATGTGTACCACCATTGATTGAATTAAAATCTAATAATTATGCAAGCATTATAAGCATCGAATTGTCTTAAAATGACTGTAATACTCTGGCTGCTTGAAAATATTTGAAATAAACCATGGAGAGTATTTTATAACATTTTTCCTTATTCACTAGTATGCATTCTACTTGTCTGTACTCTGTTTGGCAATGCCTCCGCACTGCCCCCCACTGGTGAAAGCACAACTCCTGACCCTTCTTCATTCCAGACGCTTCAACAAGGTATGTCAGTCAGTGAGTCACCCAGGAAGGGACAAAGCTTTTTCTTGGCCAACCCCGGAAAAGCTTTTCATTTTCGTACAAAAAACAATGTATTTCATTAATCATAATCCATCTTTATGTAGAATGACAGTCTGTAGATAAAGGACAGGAGATAATGGAAACCCATTTATAATGCCAGTGCAGACAAAAAACAGGATATGATAATTTTTAACTATTCTGCTTTCATTATCAAGGGTGGTTGGGCTTTTATTTATTAACTTGCTGACTACCCTCGGCAGGCAGCGCAATCCGCAGTTAAAATAGCCTGGCGCACAGAAACACTGTGCCAAAGGTTAGAGTGCCATGATAGACATCTCACTTCAGGATTTTGTGTTAAAAAAGACATTCACTCGCATCTTAAACTTCCCATATTCCAGAAGGGCCAACAGGCTTAACAGACTCTGACTAACTCACACTCCTCCAGTTCATTTCAGCCCACAGCAAGGAGGCCTGTGTGCTGGAGAGTGACAGTGAATTAATTACTTCACAGTGAAGCTCAACTTTCATCGTCACTGCATGAATTCTGAAAAAGCCAGCTGGGCTCAATATCTAAAACTGACACAAATCACTCTTGTGATGCACATCCACGGTTCCTCCTGTAACTGGAGGTAGCTGTGATCTCCCAAGTCTCAACATACACCCCTCCTTGCAAAACAGGCACCCTGGCAAACTACCCCTCCCTGATGGTAAACACAACTGAACTCAGAACTGAGACAGGACTTTTCCCTCTACCTCCATGGATTATATTTGGGCTAAGGTGTTGTATTACACAGCAAGGCTTCGTTCACACTCCTCCTTCCTCTTACACGAGAAAATCAGTTGTGAAATGGGCTGTCGACAAATGCAGACCTTTGAATCACTGCCATAAGGTGCAATGAGCAGCTTTCATTCAGGATCTCAGAGATATGGTTTTCACAGCTAAAAACAACAAAAGCTATCATCAGGTGAAAGACTAACATACACTCAATAGCTACATGAGAGGCTGGCAGGTACTGCTGCCTGTGGAGATCTGGGTCGATCTCAGGTGTTGAAATAACATGCAAATACATGCATACATTCCATCTTTCTTTCAGTTAAAACCTGAGGAGTAGGATTTTGACAAAACAAGAAAAACCTTCCTTTCAACCACGCCACAAGTCTGGGATAAAGGCAAAATAACTGGCTCGGGGACTTCAGCATATCTGCAGGGAATCGGCCCAGATAGGTGGGTGATAAGGGGGGGTTGGCTGTGCCCAGCAGGGATTTTCGTATTAAATAACAGGCAGAGACATACCTGACAGCAGGTCTGTCAAAGACCAGAGGAGATTATGAGTAACGGAATGAACCACGACCACTTCATGAGTTCTGAGCTTTCTGCCATTGCATTAACACAGCAGTAACCTCAATACAGTGACGTACTTGACAGTTCTAGAAGAGTCTCACTCATGGACACTATGTAGTGCATTTTAAAACCAGTCTCCAGGTGAAATGATAAATTCCACCTTCAGCCAAAGTAAAAACTACGCATAGCATTGACAGACTGTTGATGCCTTTCAGTTTACTTTTCAAAATTGCAAAAAAAAAAAAAAATCTTGAACTATTTTTGTTTGTGAGAGTAGTTTTCCAGACAAAAAGTAATGCTCGTGCTGCACAAAGCAGGCTGTTATCAAAGGCTGACAAAAAAATGCTACCTAAGGAAATTGGCTTTGTTTTATTGTGCTATCCGTTATGCATGCAAAACTTTGTATTTTATAAACTTGTAAAACTCATACCCATTGCTGATCATAGGGGTAAACCCCCCAGGGAGACACTATCATCACATGGGTATTTCCACAGTAAACAAAGACTAGGAAAATTCTACATTAAAAAAAAAAAAGTAAAAAAAAAAAAAAAAAAGCCTGCCCGGGGATTAACTGACAGCCCTGACTGACGCGCTCACAGTATTTAGGCAAACAATCCTGAGCCCAAGGTCACGGGGAGAAGCTCACACTTAGAGACTCTGACAGCCCGTCAGCCCTCGTCCCTGAGAGCAGCAGACAGGAGTCTCAAGGGATGGCTGGCTGCTGTGAGTGTGTGAGTGTGTGTGTGTGTGCTTTCGGGATCTCCATCACACACAGACTTGCGAGTCCAAAAAGACCGCTGACATCGTCACAACTTCAGGCCTACCTGGCTAATGAACTGAGCTGAAGAAAAGCAGGGCTGCTCAAGGTCATCTTCTGTGTAACCAGTTGTGCGGTTTATGTGCATCCGTGTGTGTGCAGGAGAGAAGAGCACATCATGAAGTAAAAGCATGTGAAAGCTCATTTCAAGCGTTTGACGTAAAGTAGCGTCCGACTCGAACGCTCCGTCTGCCGCAGTCGTCTTCATTCCTGTTCCCGAAGAGCCGCAAAGTCTGCCGCGTTTCGTTTTCGCCTTGATACCGATAATCAATTCAAACCAGTGTAATCAGGAGAGGCGAGTTACCTGTATTATAAACTGCTTTAATTGATTAATTTAAATGCTGACTGAACAGAAAACAACAGACAATGTGGTTCTCCAGGACGGGAACTGAAGGTCGCTGCTCTACAGCCTTGCCTCTCGATCTCGGGACCCAAAATGATTTCATCTTTAGTTACAATTTCGACTCATAAGGTGGTCACTCGTAGTAGGTATTGGGCTCTTGCAATCACCTGGTATATACGTTGATTAATTATGTTTCCAAAAAAAAAAAAATAAATAAATGAATAATTGACATGCTAGGCTTCACTGGGAGAGAGGAAGAACTGAGACGCAGCTGGAATTTTCATGAAGAAAACAAAATGCAAACATACCCTTTTGGCATACTGAACTTCAATTTTTTCAGCACATTGAATTAATCCATACAGGGACCAAAAAAAAAAAAAAAAAAACGAGAACATACACAATGGCTGGTCTGACGTCACCAGAGATGGGGAATCCTGCCAGTATCATAAAAAACTGACGAAAGAACCTGTCACCAAAGGTCCGACGGATTCATTCATCAGCACAAACACAACAGGCGGGATACTCCCCAAAAACATATATTCAGCTGAGGATCCTGCTGCCAAATGCTGACTCACAAATGAGTAAACAATTGGCACAGACAATAAGGCCATAGACATTTAATTTGTTCAGAGGAATAATCAATTACATCTGATTTAAAAGCTAATGTTGCCAACGCTATGTACCTTGTTGATGCAAGTTTCAATTCGGTAGCAGATAGCATCAAACAATGCCCTTTCAAATGTGTGGTTGATATAGATATAAACAATGTACCAGCACTGGTCTAAGATCGAGTAATTAATACTGCATGTTGAAATCCTGCAATAGAAAGCAATAGCGAAAGGCTTGACTGTGACTCTAGGCAATAGTGATAACTCTCTGAAGCCAATTCAAGTCTGTTTTCTCCCCCATTCTTAACTTCTCATTATGCGGTGGTGGAAAGACAAACCATGAAAATGAAATCAAATGGTGGCTTTATCCCCACACCCATACATGTCAAAATTAAATATTATACTGAGACAAATAAATATAATTCTGTTAGAAAGCCCTGAAAATAACACCATCTCTTTCAAGAAGGCATGATAGTGGATACCTCATGCTATTGGTTTCCAGCATGGGGGTCTTGATAGCCTGTTTTCTTAATGGTCATGATGAACAGAACCAAAAACAGTCAGGTGAAAGAGAACCTGCTTTAGTTCACAATACATTTGCGTTAATAAAAAAAACTAGTTCCAACAAGGCTATAGCCCTAAGCATGTCCCAAATACGATTAAAAAATGTCTCTAAAGCAAGAAGCCAGACTAAATCCCAAACTAAAATCCTGCTTGAAAGCAGTGGAATGGCCTGAAAGCCTGCAGTAAACTGACCCTGAGAGAATGGAGTAACTTTGCATGAAAGACGGGCAACATTTAAAATAAAATACAAAAACATTCATGGACTCAGAGGAGGTACTTTATTTCATGTATAAATGTAGAACAAAAAGAAAAATCATGATTGTGTTGAATTAGTGCTGGTGAACGAAGGAGAAAACCATTTCACTGCTTTCAAGTTTTTAAAGTGTAACTCAACAAAATACAAAATTCAAGAGGGAAGAAAATTTTCTGAAGACACTGCACATCCCAGCATATGTAAACACTCCATGGCACAAGAAAACACTGGAATCCCCAAGTGGACCTACATTTGGATACCATAGAAGACGTATTGATTCTTTCTTAGCTTTTAAACTGTGAAAGCGTGCAATAGCATCTCTCACAGTGCATTACTGTATCATATTCTTCCTATTAGCCACATGTAACTCATTTGAAATTTATATATTCACTGCATAGGCTTCCTTGAATCTTGCAAGCTGGAACAGCCAATGTAATGAATTAATTATGTCTTGGCTTAATGACCATTTGGCCGTGAAAGACAGTTGTTAAGAAAAGGTAAATGGGGCCTGATTTCTCCCACGCAACCAATATTTCTAAGATAATAGATGCACCATACATCTCATTGCCTTAGTTATGGTAATTCATTTAATGTTGCAGTATAAAATGTACCTCTGTGACAGCATGTCAGAGCACAGCAGTGAACTGATACACTGAAAGTCATGGCTTATTCAGACCAAAAAGATTGGGAGGGGAGGAGTCTGTGGGCAGACACAATGTGCATTCCATTTTTACACTCTGTTGGGTTGTCTGGGGATTGCTGAGGACTTTAAATGTATATTTATATAAAAATGACACACAACATGAAGACCTGTACACCACTCTTCTTCATGAACATGGCAAGTTCATGAATTAATTCATCCAGAAGAAATAAATATCCAGTTTGCATCCAATTCCCAGCTCAATCCCATCAATAAACACATCTAAGGAGCTGTGGCCAACTCAGATAGGTCTGAAATACACCTTGCTGTCTTGTGGCGTAAGAAAACTCCAGCTGGCTGTGATAAAAGGTGCTTTCATTAAGAACCAGTCCATAAGCTCTCCCTTGGTAACCACAAACACCTAGAGGTAATACAATTGACCGCATTCTGCATTGTCACCACACTCTACAGTGAACAAACAACGCTGCATGTCAGCCAGGGATGTTATTTTGAATTGGTAACCTGAAACACTCTTAAAACCTCCTATAGGTGCCACTCCGCCTATAATAACATTTTAAAGAGGGACTGAGGCACTCAAGTTCTGAAAGGGAGTAAGATACAGTAAAACTAGAGAGAAAACCTCAATAGCTGGCACTAAAAACTTTAATGCCATTCAGCCACCTTCATCAGGTAAAAAAAAAAAAAAATAGCATTCACAACAAAGGAATAAAGCTAAAACGTGCTAGCATTCTGCTTTGCATTGGCAAAATGAGTTTCTTCCGCGCGCCACAGAATTAAGATGTGACACTACAGAACAGAAGCCAGTGCAAAGAGGAAACACACCAGTAACCAAATCAGACTTCGATACAGCTGCGTGTACAATCGATAAATGGATATTCATAGCATCACAATACAAGCTGGGGAAGAGGAAAAAAAAAATCACCAACCATCAAGCTGTACAAATGAATGCTGATGAGTAATATACTCATTTATAGAAAGAAGGCATGACCATTCTGTGTTTACAAAAGCCAATAAAAGACCTGTTTGAACAAGTCAACCCACGTCTGCCTCATTTGTGTATTCCTCGTGAGGCCACAATAGTCAAAGCACCTATTATTTGTTCCCGAGCATAATAAGTACAAGCTGACATTCAGACGTACATTCACTGTCAATGTATGCTAGCAATGTTACAAAAAACTTTCCATTTACTCTATAGATTTTCAGTTAGGTAAGTCTGCCACAGTGCCCTCAACTAATATTGGCATAGTTGATAAACATCCTCCCAATATTTTATTCAAACATTAACAAAAATCTAACCCTAAATCTAAAGAAAACTTTTTAAAGTAGAGACAATTTGTGCTACCATCATTGGCACTCCTATGAAATCTAATTGAATTATATTCCCATTCATATTTTGCTTAAGTTCACCATAAAGTTTATGAAACGGACATGGTCACCCAAGACTTCCTATTTACCAATAGGTGTAAATATGTGGTGACAAAAGAGGGGTTGGATCTTCAAACAAAACAGTGATCAATCAAATGCATGCATTGAAATCAACATAAATTACATTACATATCAGTGGCGGCTGGTGCACTAGCCATAGGGGAGGCTCAAAACAATCCCTTAAAATTAATGATTGGTCACGACCTGTTTTCAATCATTCATTTGAATTACCGTTACAGAAACTCTGATAACTCTCAGCATTATCAGGTGTGGTCAGTTTTCATTTATAACGCATACCCGTCAACTCTCACGCATTCAGTGTGAGTTTAAGTTGCATATTTACGTTCCTCTGCGGTAGTCAGCAATTATTCAATCAACACGTATGTAAGAGATTCTCGCGCCGAATTGAAATCCTTGTGCATGGAGGGGTTGGAAGCAGTGGAATTGCATAAAGACGTTTCAAATGGTCTTATTTCATTCAAACGATCATGAAACACATGCATTGCTTCCAACCCCTAAGTAAAGAAAGGCGTGAGAAGTCCAGAGTCGTAATCGGTATGCGTTATAAATGAAAACTGGCCACATCTGATAATGCTGAGAGTTATCGAAGTTTCTGTAATGGTAATTTAAATGAATGATTGAAAACAGGTTCACCAGCCGCCACTGATATATAAAAACGTGGAATGAGGAGATTGATTTGCGGTACCTGGAAAGATTCTGGATGAAGGAATGGTTTCAGATCCCTTGCCAGATCATTGCATAACACACTATAGGGAAAAACTCAGAGCTGTTATCTTGCCAGGAAGACTGCACAAAGACAAATGAAGAGGATCCAATAATTGTGGGACACTGGTTCCTCAAAAAATATTTGTTTCATAATATCCATTTTTTCTTTCAATCACTAATATTGAGAGGATAAACAACAAAGGCATTAACTCTTAGAGCACTGTAGGCAACTATAGTTGACCTATGTTGTAAGATATCAAAATCAGTTGCACAGGGGAGCTCTTTTAAACAAGTTGCCGCATGATAGATTTTCAACAGCACAGGATAATAATATTTTTAATTCCTTGAAAATGTATTTAGTGCTCTGAGGGTTAATTCACAACCATGCTTGTTCATATTTAGCACGGGTGCCAATATTAGTGTAGGGCCCTGTACGTACCTCTCCCCCCAGAATGTTTTTTGAAAGCATGTCAGAGGTGCCATCTTGTGCTGGGACTCATGCTGGTTTCAAATACAATAGCAAAAGCAGAATACTACTTCTCACCTGCATTATTGTTTCAGTTAACAGTTAGAGAGGTTGCTGATCTGTGATAAGCCTGATTTTGATCACTCCAAGTAACTGCTTCGATAAGAGCCAAAGCTTGTATAAACAACTCACTAGCCTCAGTCAAATCAGACAAAAATGTCCAGTTACCTCCTTATTTTGGCTGACAGAACTTGTACTGAAACAGTTTTTCATTGTAATCAACTGCTTAACTCTTGAAACCTGGATGTTTTTGAATTGAATTAGGCTGAAGTGGCAGTAACTGGCTTCCTGCACTATACTTCTTCCAGAGATTCACCATGTAATCACATAATAATAATTTTGTACTGACAGTGATAAAGACTTGGCAGGTAAATGATCAATGTTTATTTATTTATTTATTTGTTAATGGAAGCTATTGTTATACTGCTGCAGTCATTCACACTCAATTCCAGAGTAATTTGAGTAGAAATGAAGCTTCACCATTGGAATTGAAAGCACTGATGCATTTCAGCAGAGAAAATTAAAGAGGTCCCAATGGGTACAATGCACCAGGGATGTGGATTATTTTGAGAATGATTACACTGTAATCTTCAAAATAAAACAGAAATCAGCAGTCCCTGCAAAGTAGAACACTGCAATGGTAAAATGAGATGAGCCTAATGCAAGATGATAGGAACAGATTTTAGCTGCAGGTTTTTGTCCGTTGCACTTCCATTGTATCGCACTGATCTCATTTGAGGTCTTGGGGCTGTCGCTTACTGCCTCTGGCTGATAAACAAACACACAGCGTGGCTACCCCTGTCAGTTACCCAAAACACAGACACACTGCGTACACATTAAACAGAAGTAGGACAGAAGTAGAGGAAAACTTGCTGGGAGTGATTCTGCAATGGTGCATTGTTTTTGCAGAGAAAACATTACACAACTTATAAGGCTTCATAAGAATAGCTAGGCTTTCCCATCGTTCTAAATGCAAACTGCATATGAAGAGTTTGTTTCCAAAACGCAATAAGTGCCAAATTTACAAAAATTTAAATAATGCCATAGAGCGATAGCCATGTGCTTCTTAGACATGGAGCTCTGTCGTAAATTCTGATAGGTCACAGAGTCAATCCTACTAACATAGAGGAGCCGCTTCTCCCTCCGGTGAATCACCTGAGTCCGCATGACTGTCATGCGACTCTGCGTCAGATGATTGCTTGACCAATAATATGCCGGCTTACTTCAGCTCAACCTGAGACCCGGCTCCTCAGCGTACTTGCTCAACGACCCTCCTCCTCCCCGGCTCCACCTGTATACTGTTAGCATTCATTAATCCTGTTCCTTTATAACTAAACTGCTGTTCAATAACAAAGTCTCTCCTTTTTGAGGTCATTGTTGCTGTGGGCTCTGTTCCATGGAGGGGGGGTTAGTTGCAGCTCCCTGCCTTTGGTTCCATGCTTGGACGGGCAGGGATCTCTCAGAACAGAACCATGTCGCCAAACCAAACGTATGCTTCTATGCTTCCAATAAATATTCTCTTTTTGACAAAGTGGCCCAATCAGAAATGGTGCAAAATCCGTTTTTAGAAGTTCACACTATAAGATGCATTTTTTCATGGTCAAAGTTTGTGTTTTTCTATAAAATGCAATAGGCGCCAACATAGAAAAAGCTGATTTACTCAAAATGAGTAAAATTGATATATTGCATTTTGGAAACATACTCTTCATATGCGGCATCACAAAAGTACCCCCCATGTCACAAGCAAACAATTAAATAATAATTGAAGACTCCACTGCTAAAAGTACCTAAGTCACAAAATGTCCATTTTGAGAAAATTGAGGCAGTGGACTTGGGTAAGTATAAAAGACATTTTCCCATCCTTACCTCACCGCATGTGAAAATGTGACTGAAGTACTTTTAGCACTATGTTCTTCAACTGTATTTTGGGCAATTTCGCGCCAAATCACCAGAAGGCTCCCGACTGACCATCTCAGATGTGCTTCATAACTTTTTGTTTTGATGCCCTTGTTACTAATAATTAATGTGCAAAATTTTAGGCCAATATCTCCACTAGTTTTGGAGATATTAAGTTTAAAAAAAGGCGTGGCCCCATATTTAGTATAAAAAGCAGTACTACAATCAAACATTCATAGTTTGATGGCTAATAACTTTCGAACTGTTCACACTAAATGGTTCAAATTTTCACACGATTCTTTGATATAATAAGGCTCTGTACATAGAAGGAGAGCTTTGTATGTGACATATTTGCAGATTTATGGCATGCCAAATATGGCTTCCTGGAATGCGCATTCATCCATGGTAGCACTTTTGGCTCTCTATATCTCCAGATTTAATGACACCAGATGTCTGATTCTTTTTGATATATTAGACATGTTATAGTACTATCAGGAAAACATGTTATATCTGTAACAAAAATCATACTTTCTCATATATAGGCCCTTAAAAATGGAAAAAAGCTTGTCATGTCTGTATTTTGAATGCTCATAGCAAAAATCTGACAAGGTCTACCAGAAAACAAATTAGATCATTGAAAAGAGCAAGGTCTAATTAATATACGTACTAAATAAGAAGTTGGTGCTGTGAAGAAAAGTATTTTATTCAAGCTGTTGAATATAGGTTTTATGACATGCGAAAATGCTATTCACAAGGTTACATCACACATGATACATCATTATTAATTCAATTCTCTTGACTATACATATATTTAGTATATTTGTAAATATGATAAATGATTTACAAATCTCACAAAAGTCAATTACACAAATTTAATTCTATTTATGTAGACTTAGCATGTCTATTTGAAGCGTTTGAATAACTGGTCAATTCCTTTAGCCACACCAGACGGAACTACATATTGTCTAACACCAAGCACGAAACAATATGATCATTACACCATACAATAGGCTACTTCTACTGAAACTAAATAGCAAGTCAGCAATTTTTTTATTTGGCCTTGCAGGCCCCGTTTACACGTACACGGTTATTTTGATAAACGGAGACAGGCCCCGTTTTACACGCAAACGGAGAATTCGCCCTGAAAACGATTCTTTCTAAAAAACTCCGCCAGAGTGGAGATTTTGGAAAACTTCGGTTGTAAGTTTGCATGTAAACTGAGAAAAACTGAGTTTTAGGCAGCCGACGTCAGGTGGCAATCATGGATGTTCATGATTCGTTTCTGTTGTTGCTATTTTCGGGATTCTGATTGGCTAACATGGGCTTGAGCTTATCGTTACACTGCCACCTACAGGTTTGATATGCTCTTGACGTGTAAACAAAAAACTTTTCTGAAAACTGATACGTGTGCATGATATTATTTTTGAAAACAGAGACAGTGAAATGTTTGTTTATTAAAATAGCCGGCCACGTGTAAACTGAGTGGCAGTCCCTCCCCTGCTGCATTCTTCACCTCCGCTTTGACGGGCAACAGGTGTGGCTCGTTAAAGTGGAGGTGAAGGCAGTGTATTTAAGGTATGGCTATGCCCAGTTGCAATTGCAACTGCATTCTTTAGTTTTAGCCCTGCGTTTATGTGTAGCTGCTCCCCTGGTTTTTTAACTTGTGTTTATTTTGATTTTAAAAGTTTATTAAAATCCTTAAAGCTTTTTTCCAGCCTGTGCATTTGGGTCCTTTACTTTCTTTTAGGCCCATGGTCCTAGCTCCCGCCGGATTGCAGTATTCTTCCGGTGGGAGCAAATCTATGACAATGTAACCTTGTGCATGGCATTTTCGCATGTCATAAAACCTTCTATATTCAATAGCTTGAATAAAATAGTTTTCTTCACAGCACCAACTTCATATTTGGTACATACAGCAATTTGACCTTGCTCTTTTCACTGATTTAATTTGTTTTCTGGTAGACCTTGTCAGATTTTTGCTATAAGCATTCAAAATACAGACGCGACAAGCTTTTTTCCATTTTTAGGGGCCTATATATGAGAAAGTATAATTTTTGTTACAGATATAACATGTTTTCCTGATAGTACTATAACATGTCTCATATACTAAAAAGAATCAGACATCTGGGCTGCGTCCGAATAGTCTTTTTTGCCCAGGAAAGTTCCTAACTCCTAAAAAATGATCTGGAAATAATTACGTGGCAGCCATGATAAGTGGATTCGGATTCTTCAAATGTTAAGGAAAGGTGTCTCAGTGCTTCCTAATTTACCACCTTTAGCATAGGGTACACAGAACCATCCTTTTCGTAAAGAAAGGAGATAAAGCTGTCCCATAATTCTGCTCAGCTGCAATATTTAAAGTGGCGACTACTCATCCGACCAATCGCGTAAAGAAACGTATATGATGGGCAGGGGACTCATGATCACGTTGCCTAGTTAAGTTTTGGATTCTCTAAACGTTGAGACAGAATTCCTTTTTCAACACCTTTCCTTTCCCTTTTGACGTTTTCCACAAAGGTTAAAGAAAAGTGGTTAGGGATTAGTGGATAGGCCATAATTTTGACTATTCGGACGCAGCCCTGGTGTCATTAAATCTGGAGATATAGAAAGCCAAAAGTGCTGCCATGGACAAATGCGCATTCCAGGAAGCCATATTTGGCATGCCATAAATCTGCAAATATGTCACATACAAAGCTCTCCTTCTGTGTACAGAGCCTTATTATATCAAAGTATCATGTGTGAAAATTTGAACCATTTAGTGAGAACAGTTCGTGTTATTAGCCATCAAACTATGGATGTTTGATTGTAGTACTAATTTTATAAGCTAAATATGGGGCCACGTCCCTTTTTTTTTGAAGGCTTAATATCTCCAAAACTAGTGGAGATATTGGCCTAAAAATTTTGCACAGCAGTTAGTAGTAACAAGGACATTAAAAAAAAAAAAAAATGAACAAAATCTGAGATGGTCCTGAACTTTTCTGAAATCTGGTGATTTGGCAATTACCCTTTGACAATTAATATTTAAATAATTTTTTGAGTCCATTCACAGCCAAAATTTTGCTGATGAATAATCATTTCCCCTCCTGGTTTGGGACATGTGCTCAACTCACATTACAACTTTGGCACTCTTCTCGTTCAAGCTTGGGTGAAAAGCTAGTGACGGAGGGATCCAGTCCTCCAATCAAAGACCCCTTTTACCTTAAGGACACTGGAGACTATTTTACTTGCCAGACCCCCACCACCCCTAGGGCTGATGCCTTGATTTGCAGAAGATCAAAGAAAAAATGCCCTCCCAGGCATGTTGAAGAATACATTAACTCATTCCCCACCCTCACTGTGGCTCGGTGCATATGCAATAATATTTGATATTGTGCCCCTACATTTGGAAGCATGCCAGAGAAGGCAAAGAAATGTCAGCGGCACAATGGGAAAGTTCAGCACTGTGCCATTCTATAGCCATAATAAGAATACATTCGATCTTTATCCATACGCGGTTCCCTCAACCGCAAAACAGTTTAGGATTGCGGATACAATATCTGATTACGCACCTCTTCTAAGAATCCGCAAATATATCAGAAGCTCTATTAACAGAAGAACCTAGTTAGGAAGAGCAACAATGGTTAGTGCAAAGAACACCGATTGCTCAAAGGGTAAAGTACCCTACTAAATTACAATACTTGGTGGTCACGCCGGAACGCTTTTTGTTGTGCAGAAAAAAAAAGTTCCAGGTCACAGAGGTAGAGTTGCGCTGAAAGGTAAGATACCAATCCAACGACCAGTTCATTGTGATACAAAAGTAATGTAGCCGATACTCAACAGAACCTGATACTTGGGTTTAAATGTGAGGCAGCACCTGTAAAGTAGGAATTCGTGAACTTCGTCCAGTTGCCTTTTTCAGTGCTTTCTGAACTCTCCGTCTCACCTACTATCACAATCTCATGTAAACCCCGCCCAGTTATATCAATAACTACCATTCATTCATTTCCAGCACTCACATCTCTGATAGAGCCAGTTCAAGTTTCCCACGGAAAGAAATTCCACCTTTAATGGAAACTAAACTCAGAAATTAAATCAGCGGGTTCCAATTACTAAGCGTCAACTAGTGGTCACACCTTAAATCATAAATAAGATGTACGGAAAAAAGCCATCTAATTACTCACCCATCTGTAAATTTGGGGTCATAAATTTTAAAAATACCTAAACTAGACTCGTTGGAGTCAGAATTAGATGATAAATATTCATTGAATATTGAATGCTGATCCCCTAGTCATGTTCTTATGGTGCACATGACTCACCGTTTGCAAAGTTGCTTCACTTGCTCCAAGTTCATTTCTGTTATCGCTGTAAGGTTTAGGATTGTACAATTTAAAAACAAATAATCGAATAAGTTCACGTGGCGAGACAAACCGTCTCAGTGCCCACAACAACAACACCAACAACAACAACGTCCTTCGGCACCGACAAATCAATAGTAATGTCTTTATTAAAGAAGCTATTTAATCAGCTGTTGAGAAATGCACCAACTTCCACAATCAAATACGCCTAATTCAGTCTACATCAAACTGTCCCGTGCGCTCTGAACTGACATCAGCGGGGTTGCTCTTATGTTAAATGATATCGCGCAATCGGCGACAAAAACTCACCCTCTCTCTGTGGTCGCTGATGGAGAGAAAATTCACTGATAGCACGAGCCCATCGCTGTGCCTCCTCCAGGTTCGCAACGGGGTCATGTACCAATGCCACACGGAAACACTGTTCAACCCTCTGACGGGCCACCCCGGAACTAACCCATCTTTTCTTGAAAGGATAAAAATAAGCTGAAAAATATGCGCCGACGTCTGAACTATCATCTCCCTTAAAAGCTTGGCAACCGATGCAGTCTCTTAAGTTGAACACCACCTTGCTCCGTCCCGCAGGTGCCGATGTGATCGTCTGAATAGTAAGGTCAAGCTCTGTTAAACATACGGAATACCTGACCCGTATGTTGTCGATGGCAGTGAATTCTCCGTACAGCACAACCTGGGTGATACCGTTGCGATATGATATGTCCGGTTCTGTTTTCTTTTGATCCATCATGTTCGAAGTGGCGAGGGAGGGAAGAAGAGGGGGACGCGATCCGTGGATCGACGTGGGAAGACCGTGAAACTCGCGCTCACGCATACACACACACGCAGGGCAGGTTTTGAGAGACTGGGACGCTGCGCCTGTCTGCTTGACAGTTACCGCTGCAGTAAGAATTTGAGCTCAACGCCGTTGGTCATTGAAACCCGGGAGTTTCGCTTTGAGGGAAAGGGGAGACGCAACGCTCCCTAGTGATAGAAAGTGGAATGACATTGCAAGGAAAATTCGACGCGTAACTTCATCAAGGTGTGCGCTGCTTTGGAATGTTGCAGTCGAACCAAAGCGACCGGATAAACCGAAACGACGCCTGGCGTTATGCAGGCTCTCTCATGGCGAAAGAATTCAGCCATGTATTTCCCACCAAAGCGATTTCTTGCGAGCATACTGCTAGTTGTCCTGATGGAATTATTCTAGAGAATTATTTCCGTATCATCAATGTGTAATAAACTGCAAAAGGAGCGGCCAACTTGGTGAGAAATTCATTCAACCTAACTATCTGTTATCCTTCAGCCAATTTAGCGGTTTATTTGCGGACCTTTACCTTACTCAGATTGGAGCATAGAATGATACGAAACAGCGCTGTAAGCACTTACCTTAATTTAAATAGGCTGAAACATCGGTTTCAAGATTGGAGACGCCTGTGAGACTAATAAAAGGACATCGTCGGTTTGAAATATTGATACAATGCAGATTTCTTTTGTTATTTCTCGGGATATCAACGACTTTTGTCCTGGCAATTTGTGAAGGTGTCAGTAGAATATGCAAGAATTCAACTCTTTTAATGGTTTGTGTTATTACGGCAAACCAAAAGCATGCAACTATTCATGCTTTTGGTTTGCCATAATAACACAAAGAAACGATGAAAAGAGCTGAATTCTTGCATATTCTACTGACACGTTCAAAAATTGCCCAGACAAAAATCGTTGATACCCCGATGATACGTCGCTATGTATGAGTGTATGTACCGATGAGCCAAAACATTGCAACCATTAACAGATGAAGCTAATAACGTTAATCATACGTATATATCACACACACACGAATCAGCAACAGCATTAAAACGACTTGCTTAATATTGTGCAGGTCCTCCTCGTGCTGCCAGAACAACTCCATCAAACTGATATCCACATCAATGCGAGACCCTGCGTCCCTCTGTGGGTTGATATTTGGGTCATTCCATACTAAACTGTACAAATGTGTTACAATGGTGATGAAAATTCAAATACACCTTTTCCAAAGTTTTTCATTGCAGTGGTGAAACCCCATCCATGGGCATCAAAAGAAGAAAGCAAGAAGATAAACCGAGCGATCACTTCATTTCAGTGACCCCATAATGTACTAAGGTGGCAGGCGTTGTGGGTGTAACGAGAGCACAAAACAGATATTAAATTCCTGAAAATCAGATACATTTCAAAGTCAATTCTTTGAATGATAAATGGCCTCAGTCTATCAGTAACATTTATGGACAATAACGGCCAGTCAATGTTTTTCATGTCTATTGTCCTCAATGTTTGTATTCCGTTCACCTGGCTTCAGTGCAAAGCATTGTTAAAATTTTGTAACTGGTTACCTGTTGCTCTAAATCACCAAAGGAATATATTATTTTATGCACAAGAAGACATTTCAAAGAATAAGAATGAAATAATAAATCAGGTGGCAAAGTAGGGTCATTTTCTCATAGACTTCAGTAGCATTGAACTTCTTTCTGCAACCACCGACGTCGCCATCTGCTGGCCATTAAATATAATGCAAATTTTTGAGATTTCCGCATCAGCCTCACTTTTTAGATCCGGGCGTTGCGTCCATCTTTTTATACAGTCTATGCACAGGACACGATCTACGCATTTTCCTTGATGTTGTTATGGTCGTAACACGATATTAGGAAAAATTTTCTTTTTTCAATCATTATTTTTTAAAGCATGGCATATATGATTGTCTGACGCCTTGTGAAATTTTGATGCAGGAAGTGAGTACCTTAGTTTTCCGCGGTCATCTTTACGCCATTTGCATACATTATGCAAATTAACCCACAGGTCTGGACGTAACACATGAGGACGCGACTGGTTACGCCCACGACGGTCATTTCAAATTGCATTTCTGTTCAGACGAGTCCCGGTTTTTTAGTGCAGACAATTGAAACCGTTATTATGGGTATTTCTCCGCAATATTTCATTTTAGTTTGTTTCGACATATCAACAGACATGTCATGAGCATTTCATGAAGTTGGCTGCCAAATTTTGTAACTAAATATGGCTTTCACAACGCCTTGGCTGACATCAGGATACCATTTTTTTTCTGCTGTGTTGTTGGACCGACGACACTGTTTTTTTCTCATGTACATCTTCAATCCGGGAGTGAATAAATATGAACAATCCAAATCATTTAATTTTTTTAGAAAAAAATTTATTTACCATTCTTATACAACACAGTGAATTGTACAGTTTAGTATGGAGTGACCCATTTATAAATCTGACTTTCAATAGCTGCGTTTATATGGATTGTTTTCCTAAATCTGATCAAAATCAAAAGGATTAAATTAATCTGATTCGATCTGTATACATGAACGCTAAGCAAAGCGATCCACGTTCAATCCGCGTATACATGGCCCCAGCTGAAACCGATTACAGTTTCGTTGACATGCGCAAATGGTCCATTTTGGCTCAGCCATGTTTGTTTTGGTTTTGACTTTCCCCGCGAGCGTCATTAAGTCATTACGTGACTCCTACGTATTAGAGATCGCATGCGCAGAAGGAACAATCCAATCCATCAACCAAATCCACTCTGCTCAGCTGTTTATATGCGGCATCAAGCTGATTATCTTTCAATCCGATCGAAAATTTAAACCGATCTGGGTGCATCGGATCAGCTAAGGTGGTTACTTGAGACATTTTGAATCTGACTAACCTGTCAACCCGATTATAAGTAGGATTTTTGGACCCATGTAAACGCAGCTAGAGTATACCCACAGAGACACTGCTTGATCCACTCACTTCAGGCATACTTTTACACTCTACGTCTGTAACATTTCCCCAACTCTTCGGATTGTAACAAATCAAAGCGTACATACCTTCCTAGGCTAAGACAGCTAGACTCTGCACAGACAGGCATAGATGCCTTCTGTGCAGATCTTCTAATCTGAGTCTAGCTGTCTTCCTAGGAAGGCTGTTGAACACTTATTGATTTCTTCTAATCCCAAGAGTTGGGGAAATGTTACAGACATATTCCCAAAATGTATTCCATGAAGTGAATGGATCAAGCAGTGTCTCTGTGGGTATACATTGAAAGTCAGATTTATAAATATCAACCCACAGAGAGACTCAGGGTTTCCCAGCAGAACATTTCCCTGAGTAGCGCACTTCCTCCACCAGCGTGTTTTCTTCCCATGGTGCATCCTAGTGATAGCTGTTCACAGGGTAAATGGACATGATGAAAAAGAAAATAGGACTCACTGGACCAAGCCACCTTCTCCAGTTCCTCAAAGGTCCAGTTTCAACACTCAGAAGTCCACTGTATGCACTTTTGGTGGTGGATCGGGGTTAGAATGGGCACTCCAACTGGTCTGTAGCTACAAAGCATTGTACACAGCAGGTTGCGATGCTCTGTCTAGTGCGACACACTCTTCACATGAGTATCATTAAAATTCCCTTCATCTGGCGTCTCAGTAGCCCTTCTGTCAATTTGGACCAGATGGCATTGCCTTTGTTGCTCATGTGCATTGATGAACCTTGTGAGCTCAACACTCGGTCGCCGGCTTGTGGTTTGTCCTCCTTCGACCACTGTACCTACCACTGTCAGTAGGCACTCACCACAGCAGACTGGGAGCACCCTTGAAGCCTTGCTGGTTCCGTGATGCTCTGCTCGACTCGTGGTCGTAATGATTTGGCCTCAGTGAGTGTCGCTCAGGACTGTGCAGACCTTGACATGCGCTGTTGTTACAAGATAATCAACATTATTTGTTTAATTTGAGCGTTTTTTTAATGTTTAGTCTCATTGGTGCACACAACACGCACACACACTCTCTCTCTCTCACACACACACACACACACACACACACACACACACACAGAGTCCTCCACTAATAGGGGCACCCTTGGTGTATATGAACAAAAGTGGATATGAATTAATGTATTTATTGTTCATCCTCTTGATATTAAATTCAACATACAAACATAAAGCCTTTGATTGAAATAGAATGATTGAAAAAAAAAAAAAAAAATTGCACAAAATAAGTATTTTCTCAAAAAATGCCTGCCACAATTAGTGGATCCCCATCATTTATTACATCTTGCAGTCTCCCTTTGCCCAGAGAACAGCTTGGAATCATCTCCAATAGTGCACAAGACACAGCACTTGACGGAACTAGGTGGAATTTCTGATACCATGAATGCAAACAGGGCGGCACTGTGGCGCAGTGGTTAGCACTGCTGCCTCGCAGCAAGAGGGTTGTGGGTTTGAAAAAGGCCTGAGGCCTTTCTGTGTGGAGTTTGCGCATTCTCCCTGTGTTTGTGTGGGATTTGTCAGCCCAATGACATGCACATAAGGCTAATTTGAGACTCTAAATTGCCAGTAGGTGTGTTTGAGCCCTGCAATGGATTGGCGAGCTGTCCAGGATGTTTCTCTGCCTTTCAGCCATAGTCAGCAAGGATAGGCTCCAGCTCCCCCGCAACCCTAGTGAGGCTGCAGCATTGTGGATAATGGACAGATGAATCCAAACATGTTTTCCAGAGTCTTTGGAAGAATAACAACCCCATAACATTAAAGATCCACCACTGTTCTTCACTGGGAGGGATGTGGTTCTTTATGGAATGGCTATTTTTGTTTTACTCCAGACCCAGCTCTGGAGTTTATTGCCAAAAAGTGACTTTCTCATCCCAAGACATAATTAATAGCTGCACTCCTCCAACTGTGATCCATGGTGTTTCTTTTTGCCACTTGACCCATTCTTTCTTTTGTTACTTGAACCATTCTCCTCACAGTGTATTCAGAACAGGCACACATCCTGTTCCAGTCAGATTTGTGACATTGCCATATGCCTTAAACTTCTAAATTATTTCCCAGATAGTCACAATGGGTATTTTTAACTTATTAGCTATTTTAGCCATGCCATTTCCCTATTTCTGAAGCTCAATAACTTTCTTGCACGCATTAGAGTGGTCTTCTTTTGTCCTAAGCATTGAAATGGATGACTGAAAGAAACTGGCCTTTGTGTCACCTCTTATTTATGCTCCGGGAAATATGAAGTCAAGGGTGACTATTTTAGTTTCCCTAAACATTATGGTGAACATAAAAAAAGTAAAATGTAAATGGGAATACACACAACCACACACAGAAGTGCGTGTACACACACACATTCATAAATGCACACCAATACCGTCTATATGGGAAACTAACTTCTTAGTGTGGGGAATCTAAGCCAGCTGCAATTAGGAATGTGTGTAATTAGCGGGTGTAGTGCTTGTTGTGCCGGTTAATTCCTGGGCCTGATGTCACGGTAGCGGTCCAAGTGGACAGACCATACCTTCTTTAAGACATGGGAATATGCCATCAGGATGTGGGTTGCACATGACGCAACATGCATTTGTGCTGATGATAGAAACGAGGGAGGAGTGCTCCAACTTGATAAGCTTCCAGGAAGGCATAGCTGTAAGATGATGACAGTGCGCTGGCTCTTGGACGTCTTTTGCAAAGTCATAAATGTGTTGGCAGGCGCTGTTTGTGTAATGGAACAGTTGGAAACTGCACCAGAGAATATTGCTGAAACTGTTGGGAAAATCTGTCGCTGACCCCCTACAGTGCAGAGAGGACAGCACCTTCCCAGAGGCCCTTTCTCTGCATCTATGGGATTGGCTGTGCGAGTGAAAGAATCCTGTTCAGCCTGAGTGTGTAGCTGGAAAAAAAAGAGGAGGTGCCGCACCTTTCCTTGGAAAGGTAGCGAAACCAGCTGAACTTGCTGCATCCAGTGCTCTCTCTCTCAGACTCACACATTCCTCTCTCTCTCACTTGTCCTATGACGGGGTCACTCGCTGCATACCGATAAGTCCCTCTATCCATACACACAAGGGTGCTATCCAATGATAAGGCCAATCAAAAGTGAGAAGCGGCAGTGTATATTGATAGCATGGTTCGTGGTCATGGCATTGTGGATATGGTCTTTTTGACTAAAATGTTTTATTTCTGGAAAAATTGCAGTCAGCTCTCTTTTTTTCATTCCATCCAGACAAACAGAAATACCTCAGGCAAATATTATCACTGAGATGCTAAAAAATGTTAGATTTCCTGTGAACTTTGAGGTGTTTCATGAAATAATGAGGTCTAGGAAGTACAAGAAACTCATGAATTTTCACAGGTGCAACACGGAGCTGGTGATATGGAAGCTTAATAAAACTGGGGGATAAAAAGGCTTGGTTGAGAGGTGGTAATAAAGCTGGCCCAGGGAGATACAGTGCGAGAGCACTTTATTTATGTTGGCAGAGATACAATTCTCATTGTGTTGTCTCTGTAACTGTCAGGAATTCGTAGTCTGTGTCGCATTTTTGGTCGCGTTTTATTTTTTGTTTCCCTCATTTGTCTTTATTTCAGCACCTGTCTTTGTTTGCCGTGTCCACATGCTTCTGTTTACTTTTCCTTTTCATGCGTCATGTGTCGTTTAGTTTCCCTCAGCATTCCGGCTGTCTGCGTCAGTTTTGGTTTTGTTTAGTTGATTGATTTCAATTACTCAACTATTGTCTCGTTACTTTCCTGCTCCCCGTGTTCTTTTCTCCTGCCTTTTCTGCACCTATTTCCCATCGTTGCTTGTTGTCTCTGTGCATTTAAGTTCCTTCCTTTCTGCGTGTCGCTACAAGTTCGTTATTGTTCATTTCTGTTCAGCGTCGCATGAGCCTGAGCCTGTCTTCCTGATTATCTGGTTTTTCGATCCAGTTTTTGCCCCAGTTTCCGATTTTTTTTTTTTTTGAATTTCCCGTCTTGCCTGTTGAAGCCCATCTGTACTTAAATCCCTGCCTGTACTTTGACAGGGAGTTTGGATTGGGATCTTTGTGCTGCACTCTGCCAACCAGGGCCTGAATTCTGCCGGTTTGACCACCATTTTCTTGCCAGTAAACTTTTATTTATTCTGCACTGTTTGTCTGTCCCTGAGTTCATTCTGACAGCAGTCGAGTCCATTGGATTAGAAATAAAGCTCACGTATGAAATTAAGCAGTCAATTCAGCCAATCTCACCATGGAGACTGTCAACTTTGATTGTATGGTACTTACTACATCCATATCTGCTTAACCATGCGGGAAATACAATACAGCATCTTTTGTTCCAGGGATCATTAGCATATCAATTGTACATTGCTTTGGATGGGAGAGTAAGCTAAATACCAGATCATAAATCACCAGTTTATTAATCATTTGATGCAATATCAATAATTTTATTTTACCCCGACCAACATACCGGACATCTCAGTTGGTATGACACCAAGAGATCCCAAATAGTTTTGAGGATCCCAAAGCATCAGTTACTTCATTTACTTCAAAAGTGCATCAAAGTAAATCACTCCTATCATATCCGAGAGCAACTCTCATCTTTTTCTCTCATTTGCATACCAATATTGTGGCACAAATATTAACTATTAAAATGAGCGTCCTCAAACTCCAGTGACTATTTTTAAATGTATGTCCAGTGGAAACATGTTGTTGCGGGAAAAAGACTAGATCAATCTTACCTCAACCCAGCCCTCACTATGGCTCTGCTGATGTGCAGACAGCCTTAGTTTTTCTTTCATTCAGTGAAATTGAGAATGGCAGAATGCCCTTTTATGCATGTTCAGAATTGTTGATGCACAAACAACAGTATATTTATTTTCTTAAAATGAAATATTAAAAAACTAGACCTGCTGGTCGACGTGTGTCCCCTTACCCCTAAACAATCGCTCCCAAAATCGCTAGGCTTCGTGACCTATCCAAACAGAATGCCCACACCAAATATAAAATTAATTGGTTGAAATTTGTGGCCTGTGGAGTACTCAGAAGCAAATCTCTATGGACACAGCGGCAGACGCGGTGCGACAATCGCTGATCCATTGTTTCCCCAACTTGTCGTTCGGGGATACAATAACATTAAAAAAATGGATGGGAGGTTAACAGTACTGATTTTATTGAATACTTTTTGCATTGTCTGTCTGTCATTGTCAAGGACTCAATGATAAAGACATGAACAAACTCACTGCTGAACTTGAAGTGGTGCCAGGTTGCAGGACTAAACAATGACTCATAAAAAGATGTAACTGAAGTCGTCACTGTAGCGGGACCACCATTATGCTGTCAAGATCTATCCTGCACCTGGAACATTAGTAGGCCATATGAAGAGTTTGTTTCCAAAACGCAAGACATCCATTTTGCTCATTTTGAGTAAATCAGCTTTTTCTATGTTGGCGCCTATTGCATTTTACCGAAAAACACAAAGTTTGACCATGAAAAAATACATCTTAATGTATGAATTTCTAAAAAGGGATTTTGCACCATGTGTAAGAAGCACAGGGCTATCACTCTGGTATTATCTCAATTTTCGTAATTTAAGCACTTATTGCGTTTTAGAAACAAACTCCTAATGTCCTACAAGTGTAGATGGACGTGATTTCATTTTATTTCACAAGTTACAGTTAGAAGACTTATTGATGTTGAGTCACAACCTGACATCTTTCTAAATACAATAAACTTGTGCTTCATACTTATTGAGTATCCAGTGTAAATAAACAAAAATATTCATTCATGCCCCAATATGGGACATAGCGTCACTATCTATGACCAACAGTGATTAACCCCCTAAACACAAATTTTTCACTTACATTTCCATTATGTAGGTTCCAAGTTAGAAAAGGCTGATTCGTAAGACAATTTCATGCACATATTCTGTATCTGCTGGTTGCAGTGCTTCACACATCACTCTTATATCGAGAAAAATATTCAAACCAAGGATACCATAGTTTTATGGCCACAGCATTATATTGAATGGAAAGTATCTAGATCTTGTACATCATTTTATACACATATCCCTTTAGTTCAGCAGGACATATTTGAGATTGTTGGAGACCTTGGGATCTCCACTAGAATTTAAAATCGGCCTGAAGTTCCACAGGTTTGAATGCAGCAGCTTCATTTTACGGACTCATGCATGGGTCTGTAGTTTTTATGGGGTTAAACATCCAAACAATGTCAAAATGTTTGATGGGTTTGATCTGAAATTTAAGGCACTTTCACTTAAAGTACGATTTTAAAAAAGAGTATTAACACACAGTATAATACCCTGAAAATGAATTTTTCAGACGAAAGTTAAAATTATTCCCCAGCATGCTTTCAAGGCCATCAATATTTTGAAATGAAAACAGAGCTGATCCCACAATTTTTATGAATGGTGTTAGAGATTGGCTGTGTGCTGTGTTCTATCCCAACTATCAGTGTTCCTACTCAATGCAATTCTTTGCCCCAGCACCAACCAAGCAACATTTCAACACCCGTGAGATACTCTTGTAATGTGCCCCCAGGAGTGCAGCAAATTATTGCAAAGCAGTCATGAGGAACTGCCTTGAAGAACTCTGAATAAGTTCTGGAAGAGTATTTTATATGGTATTTATTTTGAGGTTGCCGCTTGAAGATACAGCACATTTTATACGTTACGTTTGTGCAATTAAAATATCCTCACTAAGAAAAAGGGAATGAAAAAACAGTTGAGCAGAACATTACATTACATTAGATTTCAAAATTATCTGAAAGCAAAAGAAACACTTTATCATATGAAAATAAAATTATTCTTCTTTCATTTCTTCTTTTTCTTCTCTTGGACATTAGCGTATATTCAGTATTGTTCTGATGCATACCACCACCTATGTACAGGAGAGTGTAGACAGAACAGGCTGAATTAAAGTCTCAATACATTGTATTAATTACTGTAAAATAAAAAATACCCCGTAACTTAAGTTTTACCCATAAGTTTGTGGGTTCTAGGGAAGTAAACAAAGCCTGGAGAAGGTTGTATTGCATTCCTAGTTCTCCCAGGACGTATTCCACTCTGTAATGTCACTGCCTCCTTATACGTTGGTCCGTGTTCTTCATTAATTTTGCATTTCATTCAAATATGTTCCATATCTTCTGTCTCATTACACTCTGAGCATGTTCCATGACTTCTACCCATTAGACATAGTGTGGAGTTGGGTCAAATGTATCCTCACCAAAATATTGTGGAAAATGTCTGGACTCATGTTGAGCCCAGAAAATTTTTTCCCTCCTCCCTTCATCCGTATCTCGTGAAAGTGTCTCGCTTTTTCTTCTAATTTCCATTTTTGCAGCTTCCTTTCCATGATTTCTGACCATTTTTTTTATTCGACTTTCATTTTCCCAGTCAAAACATTCATTTCTATTTCTTCTGTTTTCACCGACTCTTTGGCAGTCCTGTCAGTTTTCTCATTACCTTAAATCCCTGAAAGGGCTGGTGGCCAACAAACCTGAACTGACATGCCAAACCTTTCAATCTTCAATAATGTAATTCTTATCCTTTATAATGAAATAATCCTGTACTGACTGACCATTTATAAAACACTGAGGTACAGCCATGGCATTCATGCATATTGCAGTTGTTACAGGACAGACTGCTTCCGTCCATCTTTTAGCCAATTATGATCCCAATCATGTCCACAGACAAAATTAATAGATAATTACTGATTGAATAACCCATTTTTTTTCTGAGATCTGGACCATATATTTATTTTCCCCAGTGACCCTTCTGTTATGTGCCATCTGTAAATATTTTGTATACCTATAGAATGTGGACTTAATGAACATTTTGCTGTAACTCGTAAAACTCTTACTTGAGCATTGAACTTTCTTTCTCTCTAGTATCTCTATGTTTACTTGGGGGCTGGGAGTATCCAGGGAAGAATATTACGAACACTGATCCGCTGATCTGGTGGTATTCCTTCCCAACCCTTGCCATTATTCTTCCTCGTTCAGTTTTCTTTTAGGTTCCAACCAATAGTGTGTTACCGCCATCTACTGGTTTATTGGTATTTTATATTAAATAATTTCCTTGCTATGTACAGTTGCAATCAAAATTATTCAACCCCTGTTGCAAATTAGGTTTACTGGCAAAATTTACAAACTTTCAGCTGTTTGCAATGAACAAATCAAACAAGAACAATTTAAATAGCTCAACACAACAAATATTAAAAGTGGCTTCTCCAAATTCAACACAAAATGCCACTTTTAATGACTACTGCAAGCTCAAAATTATTCAACCCCTTCATGACAAGCATCTTTAATACTTAGTGGAGCACCCTTTTGCCGCTATGACCTGGTGGAGATGTGATGCATAGGCAGACGCCAGCTTTTGGCAGCATTCCCAAGGAATCTTAGCACAGTCCTCATGGACAATGGCCTCAGGTTCACTAATATTCTAGGGTTTGCATGCTGCAACTGTCTTCTTCAAATCTTACCAGAGATTTTTTTATGGGGTTCAAGTGAGGCGACTGTGATGGGCACTCTAGAATCTTCCCAGACTTCTTCTGAAACCAGTCTTGGTGGATGTTGAGGTATGCTTGGGATCAATGTCCTGTTGGAAGGTCCAATGATCCCCAAGCGTCAGCTTCCCTGCAGACGGCATGACATTTTCTTCTTGGATGTCCTGGTACTTGGCTGAATCCATCTTGCCCTCCACACTTTGCAGGTCTCCAGTGCCAGAGGAAGCAAGGCAGCTGCAGAGCATCAAAAAGCCCCCACAATTCTTCACTGTAGGCAGGGCGTACTTTTCAGCATATGCTTCTTTATTCCTCCTGCAGACATACCACTGATTCATAAGCCCAAAGTATTCCAGTTTTGTTTCATCACTCCACAGAACAGTATCCCAAAACTTATGTGGCTAATTTATAAGGTTTTGAGCATATTGGAGCTTGTGCTTTTGGATCAGTTGTGGTGTACGTCATGGAGACCTTCAACATTTAGTATGCGCCCTTCAGTGCAAACTGAAACCTCAGTGCCTCCTGCCTCCAAGTCTTGCTGCGGGTCTCCTGCAGTCACTCGAGGGTTTTTGACCATCCCTCTCCTCAGGAATCTGGTGACAGCCATTGATAGCTTCCTCTTTCTGCCACATCCTGCTCAGCCACTCTTCCTTTAACTCTGAACTTGGAAACTATGCTTCCAACTGTATCTCTACGAACATTCAGTGCCTGTGCTACCTTTTTGTATCCTTTTCCTTGTTTGTGCCAGGCAATGATCCCCTCTATTAGCTTTTTGGGCTATTCTCTTGACAGCCATATGTCTAATATGCAATCAAATGTCACGGTCAACAAATCCCTAGCATGTGCAAGTATTTGATGTGTTCTATCTCAAGCAAACCTGATGCAACTAATTAGGCTCTTGATTAGCTGCATTAGGTGTGCTTGAGACAACACCTAATAGTAGGAACACTTCTGCCAGGACCCCTGACCAAGGCACTGGCTTTAGAACTGGAGTTGGTCCCCGGGCGCTGCTCTGTGGCTGCCCACTGCTCCTAACAATAGGATTGGTCAAATGCAGAGGACAAATTACCCCACTGGGTTCAATAAAGTGTAAAAAAAACCCCTCAAAAAACACCTGATTTGCAAATATGCTCTAATGATGAATTCTGTTCGGAGGGTTGAATAATTTTGAGACTGCAGTAGTCATTAAAAGTGGCATTTTGTGCTAAAATTGGAGAAACCACATGTAATATTAGTTGTGTTGAGCCATTTAAAATGTTCTTGTTTCATCCGTTTATCACAAACAGCTGTTTGTAAATTCTGCCAGTAAACCCAATTTGCAATGGGGGTCAAAAAATTTTGATTGCAAATGTATGTTACAGACAGATTGAGAAACCAGTCATTTCATGAAATGGCTAGAGCTAAACATTTTTTACTTCCAAAAATGTTCTATTGTTTAACTAAATGACTGGTTGCACAATTTGACTGTAACATATATACAGCATACTGTACATATGGATATAACCCTATCCAAAAACCACAATTTTCACCATGCATTGTGCTGCTAAGAATCTCGATCCCATCAAACCGTTTCTCCAAAATTCTCTGTATGTCATCTTCCTTCACATCACTTATATCTGAAATCTCCCTGGGTGCATGCGCATCCATCCAGATGCTTCTAAATTTTGAGTGAATTTCATTAACTCAATGATGACCAGATATATGAAAGCTCTAAACTCCCTGCTGTCCATATTTAAGAGTTCATCAGCTCTGCTTCGACCTCTTCTCACTGCCTCCATTGTGCCCCGTTCTCTTCTCACAATTCCCTTTCCAACCTCACTCCCTTTGCAGCCTTTATTCTGTGCACTCTTGACTAACCTCAATTTCAAACTTGGCTCTTTCACACTGCTTCACACCTACTTCTTGATTACCAACAGTAAAAACAAACAGCCAGCTCTCTCGATAACTCACACTTGTTTTTTGCGCACCCGTCTTTGTCACACCTTGTGCATCCATTACTCCACGTACCCTTGCACTGGTGCCACAAGCTCTTAATTATGGCATCAATTGTACATAACTGGAGGCCTTTCAAGTCTCCTCACCCTCTTACATGTTCAAGCACCACCCTGTCCGATAATTATCTTTCCATTTCTAACAACACGGACACACTAAACCTCTCCTCTCTGTAGTGGTAATATTTTCAAGTGTCTGGCTCCACTAGCTCCATCCACCTCAAGGAAAGCAGACCACCAGTGATTACTCCCTACATGGTGGCGCGGTATCTCATTTGCAAAAAGGTCACACCTCTGAAAAATCAAATTAATTGATATTAATGACTTTTCCCTGTTTCCTTGCCAAGTATTCCACATTACTATACACGCTTAAGTCTGCCAGTAAAGACATGGTTTGCTTCCAGTCTATGACCAGTTGCTTTCATTCCTATGACAAGTATACCTTCATGTCTCACAGATTCCTTTATTCCTATCTTCTGCTCCATCTATTATTTCATAATGCATTTTCATCCATTCATTCGTCATCCAGAAACCTTTTATTCAACATTTTTTATCGTAAATCTAACAATCCGTCAAATTCAAAATTCGCGCCACTGGCCTCCATTCAATGCTTTCCCCTCAGACTACACTTTCCGGAATTTGCTTCGCTGCGTCTGCGCACAAGGATATTGTCACTAAGGCACTGTGGGAACTGTAGTCCAAAATGACACAGTACTAACGTTAAATAGTTCAGTTCACCCCTTTCATTCATTCGCAAATATTGCACCTAAAATTGTTTTGACTATTTAATCTGTTAAAAAGAGATACATTTATAAGCCTCGTGATCTGACAAAAAGGATTAGTGCGTTACCTGCGCTGCTAACAAGCAGGATGATGGAGGCAGGTTCAATGGCAGCCTACTCGGGTTCCCAGAAACCCGTGGACAGCGCAACGTCGGCTATTAAATACGACTGCACGCACATTGAGCTTTCTTTTCCAAGCAGCCTGCTCAGCGTGGTACTGTGTGATCTGGGTTTGATGGGTCCTGGGCTGAATCCTCCACATTCTTAATACACACATTTGAACAATGCCTCCGAAAGCTTCGAAGCTGAGGTTTTATCAGAAGCCTCCTTAATCGTAAGTTATATTTGTTTGCTGACTAATTGTTTATAGTTTCTGTCAGTAGTGTTACACGTGTCTCCGTTCGTGGCTTCGGGCTGATTCAAAGTTTAGCAGAAATTTAGTTTTATATTTTCCAATTTTCGATGTGAGAATTTTTTATGAAACTTCTGGTCAGCATTTTCTGAGAAAATGAACGAAGAATTGGCCGATGCGTCGTTTCTTCTTGGACACGACACGTGGTCGCTTTAAGAATACCGCTGAAATGGGCAGCTCGACCACGAAACCATGGGTTTTCTGAAAAGGATTGAAGCTTTGTTCATCTTTGAATGGCTGGAGACTATTGTGTTTCTGTTCTCGTCATTTTTTTTCTTGCCATTTTCTGCGCGCTACTAAGCACGTTGAATGAATTGCATTTTTCCCCTGAAAATGGGCCTTGTGTTTTTTGTATTAGTTTGGGATTACGGGACTTGTATACAAGTAGGCATAAATTAGGACGAGTGGCCATTGATGGAATGGCTGTGCCTCTAATCGATAATGTAAAATTCTGCTTCAGGTGACTGGGGAGAGTTCGGGAATTCTTTCTCTCGGCCTATTCTGGCCGCACGGTTATCTTCATGACCTGGTGAGTATACAATACTATGCAAAGTCTTGTCAGTGAGTTGAGCCTGTGATGAGTTTAAAGTTATCCCTGTCTGAATAATCATGATGAAACAACTGATCTCTGAAGGCTGATCTTATGGTGCCCTCTTTTTGTTAACTCTGCCTGCCAGCGTTAAATTGGACTGCTATTTTGGAAATGAACAATGTTCATATGGTAGCAGTACTTGAAAGATGATGGAATTCATTTCATTTTTTTTCCCAGTATGGAGACCTGGCAGCATGATCTGCTGCGTTGACTGGAGAGGGATATAAAGAGATATATGGTGAGTGAATAATTGCTACTAAGAGGAGAGTTCACTGGGGCCTCTTATCAATGTGTGCGTAGAACTCATGGCTAAATAACAGCTTATGGGCAGTCTGGTGTGCATGGAAAAACTGGAAAGTTGCTATTTGGGCAAAATGGAAATGCAGGTGCACATTTCTGACAAATTAGAAAATTTAGAGAAAGCCTTTGAGCAATTCTCACCAAAGCGTCTGTCCTTGATTTACAATGCTATTAAATTGAAGTTGAGGTGGGCTGAGTTGGGGTAACATTTAGGAATGAGATTGACTGCAATGCTGGCAATATTCCTGTGATCACAAATTTGTACCCGTAGGATTTTGTCAGGGGAAATGTGCACGTTTGGTACTAGCAGTGAGATTGCAATATATCAAATTGCATAAATGGAATTTATCTATGCAACTTGCAAGATCTTGCCTACGCATGATTGATACATATGGCCCTGGTGTGTGTGTGTGTGTGGTTGTTGTTTTTTTTTTTTTTTGCATGCATGTTCATGCTAATGGTCCAATGTGCCCATTTTGTATTCTCAGTGATGATAACGCTACATAGGAAGTGCCGTCTGATGCGATAACTGACGATGGATTAGCGATTTCCTGAGAGAATAATGAGGCCTTTTGAGGAAGCTTGCTTATGGAATGAATTAAGCATGCAGCCATTTCTAACCACCTTGTTTTTACAGGGGACAGATGCAGAGCGGTGCTTAGTCACATCCCAGCTTGATGGGTCGCAGTAATTTTAAACTTGGACACGTGCCAGTCTTAAATCTGTGAATATTCAGGTAATTCATTCCTCAAAGGTGTGCGTTGGGTTGGAGGAAGGGCCATATTTTCCACAAGCCTGTGATGATATGAAGTTATCCCTGTCTGAATATCCCTGTAGACCTGTGGTTTTCTGAGGCTTGGTTGATGGTAGAAATGGTTGGTTTGACTTGGGAAACTGGCAGCCACCATTATAGGAATTTACTCACTGCTGAGGTGAATATGCCTTCAGGTGGTACTGTGAACTAACTGAACTTTTTTTTTTTTTTCCCCCCCCATCTTCTTCTCCCAGGGGCTCCAGGGACTATGATTCTACTGGAGGTTATGTCTTGGAAGAAGCAATTCTTCACTGGAAGGACTAATAAACATCACTAAAAATGACTTGGAGTGGATGACTTCTCATTTGTAGGGATGGGGGTGGGTTAATGAATTGGCATTTGGGAAATTTCTCATCAAGTGAATGTGCACTAGCAATGGAATGTGTGTGCCTTCATCTAAAAGCTTTTAATATGCAAGAAGATGCATCAGAGGGTTGCCAACGTACAATTAGTGAGCCTCTGATTTCTCTCCTATTGCTTATGAGTGGGTGAAAGATATTTTAAACCTTTTCAAAAATTTCCATCCAAAGCTGTTCAAAAAGTTTTACCTTGACATGAGTTTTCCTCTGCAATGAATTTGCTTTGACAAATGCCTGATCTGCAACTTGCTTGTTTTGGGCTTGTTCAAAGTAATTGTTTTCACAATTTAATCTAGGTTGGCCATTATTTTATATTCCAATTCATCTGCATTTTCCTCTCGGATATTCTGAATTGGACGTTTTCTAATTAAGATGTGGGATATGGCAATATTGGGGTTTCTGGAACATTCTTTGGATTTGTCTACAGTGAGTTTGGAATATGTGTCTCAACTCTGGTTTACCCTGCGGCTTGCAGCACACAGGCACCTATTTACGGTCAGGGAAGCCCATGTTTCTGGACCGAAGGAGGAAAGTACCAACTTCTAACCTTATGAAAGATTTTGATGACAGGTTTTTGGGTATTTGCAAATATTGCAATGCAGACTTTTTCAAGAATGTAACTGAGTGAGGGAGCCTGTAATTGCATGGTCATGTAAATGGCGCTTTTTTTTTTTTTTTTTTTTTGAATAAGGGCAAAAATGGGAATATTTTGTCAGAATGATCCCAAGCCCATGATTGTTCTTGATGCAGTGTCATCTGAGTGATCACAGGTATTCAGCTAAGGCTTGTGCCCTTGCCCTTTGTGTATAAATTCCTCCTGATTTCTTGCATCTTTAAATTATGGTATGCACTGTAAAGAGTATAATATCCAAATCCCTTCCCATCTTTCTGTGAGAAATACTGTTTTTAACCCTTTCAACAATTTTTCTCGTGTGGACAAATGCTTGGCCCATCGCCGCCTCAGACTAAACCCTGCAAGAATGATGCTTTTGTACCTCCTCATTATTACATTGCTGTGAAAAAGTATACCCCCCCAGGTCTTATTTTTATTCTTCTATACTTGTCAGAACTGTCTCATCATCAATCTGATTTTAATATTGGACAAAGGGAACCAGAGTAAACTCACAATGTAGTTTTCAAATAATTTAATTGAAGGAAAAAAGCCATCCAACCTTTCCAGGCACAATGTGGAAAAAGTAACTGCCCCCTTAGTTACCAAATCATCCAATTAATCAAATTTGACAACTGGGCTCAATTTTACTTGAAACACCCCAGAATGATCACTGCCAGCCTTGTTGAAACTTAAAATCACTCTAATGGAACCTTTCTGGCAATGAGAAGCAGATAAAAAGCGGTACATGATGCCAGGAAATTTCTGAGGAATTTTAAAAACATGAGAAACAAACCTGTTGACATCTATCAGTCTGGAGAGGGTTGCAAAGTCATTTCTATGACTGGGACTCAAGTGAATCAAGTTGAGTCATTATTTACTAATGGAGAAAACTTGGAACTATGGTGAATATTCTCAGGGTTGGCTGGCTGGCCAAAATTTCTCCAAGAGTGCATCGACAACTCATCCAGGAGGTCACAAAAGAACTCAGACTAACATCTAAAGAACTGCAGGCATCATTTACATCAGTTAAGGTCAGTGTTCACGATCCCTCAGAAAGAAAGAGACTGGGTAAAAATAGTCTGAATGGGAGATCTGCGAGGTGAAAATCACAGCTGATCACAAAGGCTCATCTCACATTTTTCCAAAAGGTGAGCACAGCATTCCACAATAAGAACAAACACAGTGCTGGTGGTGTGACAGTCTGGGTGTGCTTTGCCATTTCAGGACCTGGGAAACTTTCCATAATTGGCAGAACCATGAATTGTGCTCTCTACCAGAAAATCCTGAAGGAGAATGCCTGGCCATCAGTTTGTGACCTACAGCTCAAGCTCAATTCAGGACAATCATTTGAAGCACATGACGAAATCCACCACTGAATAGATCAAAAAATAAAGGTTGTGGAGCAGCGTAGTTGAAGTCCTGACTTACTCCAATTGAGGTGCTGTGGCATGATCTTCAACAGGCAGTACATATTTGAAAACCCTCCAATGTGACAATTCTGCAAAGGAGAGACAGCCAAAATTCCTCCACAATGATGTGAAAGTCAGAAATGTTTGACTGCAATTGTCGCTGCCTCAGGAGGCACGGACATTTATTTGGTTTTGGGGGAAGATTATTTTTTCAAATGGATCATGTAGGTTTTGAATAATTCATTACTTTCAATAAATGATCATTCAAAAGCTGCATGCATCTTGTGTTTATTCATGATGCTTTTGTCTGGTATTAAAATTAGCTGGATGATACAAAACTTTCAAATATGACAAAAAAAGCAAAAATATGAGAAACCAGGAAGGAGGCAAAAATGCAGCTATATACAATCACCGGTTGACATCAGCCGTGTCAAAATTTTCCCCCTCATTGCTTGTCCTAAATTGCCCGTTTCTACCATTTGGAATGCATTGCCGGTCTGAATGGCAGGAATGGGTGTATATTTACAAATAAAATTGAGCTGACCAGATAAAGAATTAAACATCTCATCTTTATTCTGTCTGCAATGGAAAAACAAGTCAAGGTAATACTGCTTTGTTTTTATGTGCATTTTCCATACAGCCTTAACTTTTTCCAAATTAAGTTTTAGGTCTAGTGGGGTTTTTCCACAATTTTTAGATGCCCTCTAGAAATTTTCCGGTTTGAATTATTGAGTTTGGCATTGTGATTCCTGCATTTTAATTTAATAAACTCTGAATCCCCTAATTATGCGACAAAGTGGAACACAGCATATTCATTTTGCACATTATGCATTATTAAAGATGAATCAACTTGGAACTGATTGCTTTCTTGGTCAGAATAACAATTTCCTTGGATCACATTCAATAACCTTTATATGTGTACAGCACATAATTATGCTGCATGTGAAGCTGGTATCTTCCCCTGCACTAAGTCATTATACACACAGGCTTGCACTGCATTTCCCAATGATTGTAGTATCTCAATCTTCATAATGGCATTCCCTTTGCTACATGGCTACTACACATATGATCCATTGCCCACTGAGACAGCTCAGCTTTGATCTCTTATATGGACTCAGCTTCTATGGCAAGATGCTGTTAAACTAAAATGCCTTGATTTTGCTGATTGTAAAGCTGACTTGTTTCACCTTGAAACCCTTACCATCCTGAACCTCTTCAGCTGAGGGATCTGACCAGACATTTCTGTTTTCTTTTATTTGAATGCCTTTTGTATTCAGCCTGCCCTTGTGGCAGGAGACACCATTATTCCCCACCAGAATCTGGGATGCATAAGGGGCTAACTTTCCTGGTGTTGGACCTGGAGTGAACTGGTAAAGCAGCTGCTGTAGTTCAGCTTTGTAGGTGTCCTGTTCCTTTCATGGAGCAAAAGAATCTCATGTCATTGAAGTGTTGAGCGCAGGTCCAAGTGTAGTCTACCATAAGCATTTAGGTGGCGAAGAAAGAAAAAGACAATGATCACAGCCTCAGAGCAACATAATCCTGTGCACTCGTGGCATTATCAAGTTTCTCAACCGTTTGGTGCCATCTGCATGCCAGTAAGCAAGCACTTCAGTGCCTGAATGTAGCATTATTAGAACTATGATTTGAATGGTGTGTTGTGATCAGGTAAGACTACATTTGTAGGCCATGTATAGTTGCACGGCTATGGCATGTTTGGCAAAAAGCATACAGTGCATACATTGAAAAATTCCTGGTACCCAGAATATAATGCAGTGGATCACTGATTTTTTTTTTGAGGCTTTCTCTGGATCCTGGAGAGATTAATGGGCAAATTTCACCAACTACAAGGATATTTCAGGCAACTTTCTAGTTGCCCTTTCCAAAGGGCTGAAACTTGGTCGTTTGGGGGCGTTTCAGCAAAACAATGACCCCAAAAATACATTGAAGTCCATGAATTAATTGAAATGGAGTTATGCTATTGCCTGTTTAGTTTCTGGCCTTGAGGCTACAAGAAGAATCCCAGAGACCAAAGGGCAGCAGAAATGTCACGTTTGAGGGAGCGGCCCAAGATGCCTCAAGAAGTGTTCTAACAGCCTCGCCAGACATCACAGGGAGTTACAATGCAGTTATGTTCCCCGTAGTGTTCTAACAACCTCGCCAGACATCACAGGGAGTTACACTGCAGTTATGTTCCCCATAGTGTTCCAACAACCTCACCAGACATCACAGGGAGTTACACTGCAGTTATGCTCCCCATAGTGTTCTAACAACCTCACCAGACATCACAGGGAGTTACACTGCAGTTATGCTCCCCATAGTGTTCTAACAACCTCGCCAGACATCACAGGGAGTTACACTGCAGTTATGTTCCCCATAGTGTTCTAACAACCTCGCCAGACATCACAGGGAGTTACACAGCAGTTATGCTCCCCATAGTGTTCTAACAACCTCGCCAGACATCACAGGGAGTTACAATGCAGTTATGTTCCCCATAGTGTTCTAACAACCTCGCCAGACATCACAGGGAGTTACACTGCAGTTATGCTCCCCATAGTGTTGTAACAACCCTGCCAGACATCACAGGGAGCTACAATGCAGTTATGTTCCCCATAGTGTTCCAACAACCTCACCAGACATCACAGGGAGTTCTAACAACACTGCACAGGGAGTTATTATGTTCCCCATAGTGTTCTAACAACCTCGCCAGATATCACAGGGAGTTACACTGCAGTTATGTTCCCCATAGTGTTCTAACAACCTCGCCAGACATCACAGGGAGTTACAATGCAGTTATGTTCCCCATAGTGTTCTAACAACCTCGCCAGACATCACAGGGAGTTACAATGCAGTTATGTTCCCCATAGTGTTCTAACAACCTCGCCAGACATCACAGGGAGTTACACTGCAGTTATGCTCCCCATAGTGTTCTAACAACCATCACAGGGCCAGACATCACAGGGTGTTTACAACTCGCCAGACAGGGTTATGCTCCCCATAGTGTTTTAACAACCTCGCCAGACATCACAGGGAGTTACAATGCAGTTATGTTCCCCATAGTGTTCTAACAACCTCGCCAGACATCACAGGGAGTTACACTGCAGTTATGCTCCCCATAGTGTTCTAACAACCTCGCCAGACATCACAGGGAGTTACAATGCAGTTATGTTCCCCATAGTGTTCTAACAACCTCGCCAGACATCACAGGGAGTTACACTGCAGTTATGCTCCCCATAGTGTTCTAACAACCTCGCCAGACATCACAGGGAGTTACAATGCAGTTATGTTCCCCATAGTGTTCTAACAACAACCTCGCCAGACATCACAGGGAGTTACACTGCAGTTATGTTCCCCATAGTGTTCTAACAACCTCGCCAGACATCACAGGGAGTTACAATGCAGTTATGTTCCCCATAGTGTTCTAACAACCTCGCCAGACATCACAGGGAGTTACATGCAGTTATGTTCCCCATAGTGTTCTAACAACCTCGCCAGACATCACAGGGAGTTACACTGCAGTTATGTTCCCCATAGTGTTCTAACAACCTAGTGTTCCTAACAACCAGACATCACAGGGAGTTACACTGCAGTTATGTTCCCCATAGTGTTCTAACAACCTCGCCAGACATCACAGGGAGTTACAATGCAGTTATGTTAGTGTTCTAACAACTCTTGCCAGACCCAGGGAGTTATGCAGTGTTCCCCAACAACCTCGCCAGACATCACAGGGAGTTACACTGCAGTTATGTTCCCCATAGTGTTCTAACAACCTCGCCAGACATCACAGGGAGTTACACTGCAGTTATGTTTCCCCATAGTGTTCTAACAACCTCGCCAGACATCACAGGGAGTTACACTGCAGTTATGTTTCCCCATAGTGTTCTAACAACCTCGCCAGACATCACAGGGAGTTACAATGCAGTTATGTTCCCCATAGTGTTCTAACAACCTCGCCAGACATCACAGGGAGTTACACTGCAGTTATGTTCCCCATAGTGTTCTAACAACCTCGCCAGACATCACAGGAGTTACAATGCAGTTATCATAGTGGCCAGACATCACAGTTGCACTGCAGTTATGCTCCCCATAGTGTTCTAACAACCTCGCCAGATATCACAGGGAGTTACACTGCAGTTATGCTCCCCATAGTGTTCTAACAACAACATCACAGGGAGTTACACTGCAGTTATGCTCCCCATATAACAACAGGGAGTTACACTGCAGTTATGTTCCCCATAGTGTTCTAACAACCTCGCCAGACATCACAGGGAGTTACACTGCAGTTATGCTCCCCATAGTGTTCTAACAACCTCGCCAGACATCACAGGGAGTTACAATGCAGTTATGTTCCCCATAGTGTTCTAACAACCTCGCCAGATATCACAGGGAGTTACAATGCAGTTATGCTCCCCATAGGCCGTTCTACCAAATACTACTCAATATTAGGCATCATTAATTTTGAAGCATGTTTTGGAGAAAAAAAAAATCTACCCCTGAACCTAAATCCATTCTGTAATTTTATGTAAAGTAAAAGTGCATGCTATCCCTCTCCCCTCGCACCGTGTAATAAGATGGATTTCAGAGGGAATTAAACTCCAGTTCTGGAATTTACAATGTGCTGCATTTCTACTTCAAAGGGCCAGCTCCGCGTTTAAGAGCTGTACGGCCTCGTCCCTGGAAATGCGCGCAGATTGAAAGCAGGCCTCTCTCAGCAGGCTCAGGCAGTTTCAGGGAACTGGGCTCTCTACTCAAGCCATGTGAGGACAAGGTGAGGGCAGCTTTGCTTCAGTTTTAATGCAGTTGTAGTGATGAGTGGCACCTCTCGCTGTTCAGTGCCTATGCTCTCAAAAGCCGCCATTTTAATGAATAGTACTTGGTTTAGAGGGGGATTCTGCATGATTTATTTTTAAATTTAGTGCTCGCTGAGTCTACACTCTGCCAGTAATCACATAAACAAATTGTGTATTGTGTAGCATTAGTAACCATTTCTCCTTCAGGCCATGTAAGCTCAGAAATGCAATTTTCTCTCTGTCCAGTATGGTCTGAAGATGTGAGCCATTCGGAAAAGGATTCAGCCAGGAAGCAGGCCGGCGCATTCGTTGTCAATCACTCGGCAGATGCACAGTATGCTTGCATAAATACTTCCACAATCTTGCACTGACTGCATTTTTATGATGGAAAGATTAAAACTACTGATTTTTCCAAATCCAGAAACAACGTATGCTTTTAAAGAGCTGATACTCGTGAGGACTGCAGAGGAGAAGATAGCTTTGAAGAAAGATTGAGCTAAGTAATGTTCACCTGCTGCTCATCACTCTAGCCGGGCTTTAGGTTGCTAAATTTGGCTCACAATCCATCCAACATTATTTAGTTTATTTTGCTAACTTTACATAAAACATTATGGTAAAATAGTGGATTGTCAGTTAAGTAAGCTAGTTAACATTAGGGTAAAAAATGGGTTGTTAGTTAGCTAGTTAAGTAAGCTAGGCAATGTTCCAGGATTCCAATTTACAAAACTTCGCCTATCGAACCACAGTTATTGTAAAGTTGATATAGAAAAAATGACTGCTAGCTGAGAAATTTTATCTGTTTCCCCCATAGTTGAGAAAGTCTGCCCGCAAGCTGGCAACTAGCACTGGATAAAGTGCATAGCTTAGTTGGGATCTAAATTTAGCCAGTTTTGGTTTGCTTAGATACAAATTATTGGCAGCACCCACACCATTACAAGGTAAAATCATGTGTAATGCTGTATGCGTCCACAGAAAATCGCACAGTTCATTGCCAAAAGCTTTATTCAAAAAATATTTGATAATTCAATGGGCTTTTATCTCCAAGAGGGAGACTATGGGTGCCCTCGAGTCCTCTAGAGAACAAGGAACCATCTAATACATCCCGACTTATTTAAAAAGACAACAGAAAGCCACATTCTGCACGTGTTACAACAGCTCAGCTTCCTGATCTGAGCATGCGACTGCTAGACTGGCTTACCTGCAGTCCACACCTGTCTCCTGCTTTAAATGTGCAAAGGCTTAAAAAGTGCAAAATGCAAAAATGAAGACCTCATGTCTGAGCAGCTGAAGGCAAATATCTAGAAGCAATGGGGAATAATCAGTCAAAACGGTAATAATCTGTGTCCTCCATTCCCCAGAAAATAACTTAGAGGCCTGTTAAAAAGAAAGCAATGTAAAAAGTTGCAACACATCCCTGTTACAACTTTTCCGAAATATGTTGCTGGTCTAAAATATGGAACAAGCGTTTATTTGAAAAAAAAAAAAAAAACAGTAAAAAAAAACATTTCATGTCTTGTCTTTTCACTGTTTTCAATTTAGCACCAATCCAGAGTGATTTGTGAATCACTGTTTTATTCTAGCCTATATTTCATTTTCCATATCGACCCAACTATTTCAGGAATAGGATTGTAAATTGATTGATCTCAATCAATTAGGCCAGTTATAAGGAAATGTATTACTTCTATTTTAACCGTTAAAAAGATGAATCAGACTTCTTTTTTTATTAGTGAAATATTAAGAATGTAAGTTTGTGATGAAAATGAATGTTCTTGATTGTAAGCTTGATTGGAAACCATACAAACAGCAGCTACCACAAAAAATAGCTGTCATTCCTATTTAGACACTTTGGTTTAATTCTTATCTGTTACATTTTAAAGATACATTTAAAAAGACTTATTAACAATGTTTTATGATGTTTTGTGGCCAGTTCCATTTTCATCAAAATTTTAGAAACTTGATTTTTTTTTTGGCAAATTCATAGGTTGACACGAATAAAATACTATAATAACTGATAAGCAAGAGTAAAACCTCCAGGACTAAGAGGTTCTGGGAAAATTAATCTTTGAATTAACTTAGGGTTTACATATTTCTCCTGATTAATAACCCATAATTAATTTAATTCCATAAAAAAAAAAAAAACTCAATGAATGAAAGTACACATTTCGGCATCTTGGATTCTCACCAAAGGCTGAATCATAGATAAATCCACCACCAGAGGGCAGTGTTGGCTTATTGTGAACAAATTAGACACGAACGAGAAGAAACGCGTTCAGTTTCTTTTGCTGTGAGCACATGTATTAGTTTTGCAATTGTTCATCAATGTACTTAGATATACAATTTTGCATTGACCCGGCGGCAAAATGTCCACATATTGTCAAAACAAACGTGACCTCTTGAAAGCTGACAGTCTGGCCTCATCATTGAACCTCCCTTATACTACAAGTACGTTTTATTAGCATTGCTTGGTTGGATCAATCCACTTGTATCAACTCCAATGACACATTTGCTGATTTTTTTTTCTTTACTAAAAACAACCTCAAGTCATTGAAAAGGTGAATCATGTAGTACACCTCAGCAGCAATTTAGTCAGTTCTGAAAAACCATGCCACCAAGTCAGCTATTTCATGAAAATAATGTCACAGAAAAACAGTATGGCTGTGTTGGGAGGGATTACTATTCACTGACCAACCTGTATGGAAAAGATATCCGGATGACGTACGTATTTCGCTGAACAAATTTGACATTACGTAGTCGGGAGCTGTCTACGAGGCGTACTATAACTCGCATTGCGAGGAAGTCCTCCGAGGTCCAGATGGTTTTAACAGATTGGTGGTCATGTGACTGTATAGTACACCGCATGCGGTTATTATCACCTACTGGCTATCATTACACTGTACATTACAATGGAGAATAGCAATTATTTTGCAAGTATACTAGCGCACCATAATGCCAGTCTGTGGCATAGAAATATGTGAATCCAAAGGTGGCCGATAAAATTGCGTTGTGTGCAGATAGTTCGCTTCCTGAAAACGATTTTATTTTGACGGCATCGAATAGCAGCTGAATCCAGCAGTAATTCTTTGTTCAGAAGATAAATTCACTCATCGAATAGTACAATAATAAGCAACATTTCATTTAACAGCAGTGAGGTATTCTGGGAAAACCCCTGCGCAGCCTAGGCATCATGCGCAGTTGTCGTGGCCGAGTGGTTAAGGCGATGGACTAGAAATCCATTGGGGTCTCCCCGCGCAGGTTCGAATCCTGCCGACAACGAGCTTTTGCATCGTAGTTGTTCGACGAACAGGAACATATGTTACGACCGCAGTGTTAAGGACAATTTTCGTGCGTGCATATCTTTTGTCTATATTTGACAACGATTATAGATTGACAACTGATTTTGAACATTTCCCAAGTGGAAATGATTTGCAGTGGAGCGCAATGGCTGTGGTACACATTTCATAATGTGCCAGTTTCATTCTGAAGAAAACTCTTCTGCACTTTTTTAAAGAAAGAAAACCATGATAAAAAATGTGTAAAATGCGCGAGCAAGCGTGCCCATAATAAGAAAAAATATCTCTGGTGATTGCATCTGTTGGTGGCCATGGTGAGCTTATAATATTTAAGCGTGGAATCCCCTGCCATTTAAATAGATCTAGTAAAAACACTGTATTTTTACATATTTACTAAGCATTACAAGTTTTCGGGACAAAAAAAGAGCTAAATGATAAATAAAACTGTTAGCTATTCTAATGCCTTCCCACCTCATAAGTGTTCATTTAACCTGAAATGCAGGTCTTTGGTCTGTGCAAGGATACCCGGGTACCCAAAGGAGACCCACACCAACATAGAAAGGCCCCACACTAGATTCAAACCCACGGCCTTCTCGCTGTGAGGCGGTAGTAGGGACCACAGCACCACCTTGTTACTCCCCCTGCTGTTCATTCTTAATTGGAATATCAACTGCAGTACCACCACCCACATCACCCCTTTCCTTCATCCTTTTGATTTAGTGAATAGTGTGATATAAAAACATAATAGCTTATGATTTCAAATATTTGCACCAAGAGGTATCAACTGGTTCTTTGAATTTGGGTTTTCATGGCAATGGACAATTAATGAAAGAGCAAAGCTGGAATTCCGTATTTGTATAGTGAAGCAATACACCCAATGTGGAACACACGCTTCAGCAGGGGACGCCTTGGATTCATTGGGAGGTTGTTTATATGATAGAAAATGATTTTTATTAGAGAACATAATGTACGTATCGACCTGTGTGCAGCACAGTGATGACCTTGGTCAGACACCAGCAGGATTTAAAATACATGGGTTTAAACGTCGTTCTGTCTTGCACGAAAAAAGTCGGACAATCGTGCTCCGGGACACGATTCAATAAATTAAATTTTGTGATGATGAGCACGAAACAGTGTGATACTGGGTTGGACCTTTACATGAATATATGATTATAATTAATTAATTTGTTTAATTTTTTTCTTTTTTTATTGATCTCTTGAAAATGAGAACTGGATAAACTGGATCAGTAATCCATGTTTTAAGAGCCAGAGTCTGTAACTATGAACCAGGGGGTGATATATCATGTTCCAGTGGGCCACTGAAGATTTTTGTGGGCGTAGATATAGTGTCCAAACTGACAAAAATTACATTTTTTATCAGAAGATCCCTTCGGGGTGGAAATCACAGCCCTTTTCAGGGTAGGGGTCAAAAGGGCCAAAATATTGACATGGTCAAAACTTGGACTTTGTCCTTCTAATATCTTCGTATGCCCTCTGTAAGCCTCCTTGATCTTATGGTATATGAATGTATGGGTAGAGTTCTTCCATTTAGCAGAATAAATTTCAAGGTTTAGTGACGGCGCCGCCTATAGGTGGCCGTTCAAATCATGACTTTCTGCATTTTGGGCTACAGTTGAGACCCTCCCAGGGCCTGAGCCCTCATCAAACCTTGCTTATTTATGTGTATTTGGATACATTGGGACTAGTTATTTCCAAATTTGCATAAATGGCAGTGGCTTAGATAGGGCGCTTTTGCATAGGTGGCGCTTGTTATGGCAAGAACGCGATTTTAAGAAATTTTCATTTAGCCATATCTCAGTGCGCCCCCCATGGGTTTCAGTGAAACTTGTTTTATTGTGTTTCTCTATATCTCTGCTATTCATGATGAAAATATCAAGAAGGCTTTTTGCCTCATTAACCCTTAACATGCCAGAGTTTGACGTATGTCGCAATCAAGCACCACCTCCGAAAAAAGCCCATTTTTGTTTTAGTCCCCACCAACCAGTGGGGAGAATTATTTGAGTGTTTTCAAAGCATTGAGGCAAGAGAACTTATTCAAAAAAGCAACAATTTATTAAAATGTTAAAACTGAAAAGTCAGAAAAACAACAATCAAGGCACCCATAGGTGCTGAAGATACTAAGGTCATAATGGACGGCGTCTTTCTGTTGTTGCCACCACCACAGAATAATGACTCAATAATTCTAGCATTGTTTAGCATGGAATAAAAACTATATAGAAATTGTACCAGTAACAGAGGCTTCTGCGTTGGTATTCCTGAAATAGTCTGAAATAAATGACTGCCTGTCATTCTACCTAAGGGACACGCTCCTCAAGAGGTTCTCAGGACAGCAACTGAATTGCACATAGTTCACAAATGACTAAAACGTTTGGACAGATTTGTCCAGAAAATCTCACAACATAGTTCAAAACGAACTGAAGGACATCCTTGTCCAGAAGATTTAACCCACATCAACTAAAAATATGGGACAAACTTGTCCAGAAAATCTCACGACATAGATCAAAACTAACTGAAGGGCATCCTTGTCCAGAAGGTAACCATAGTAATTTTCAGAGGGGGTTGAGGACCTTGTCTTTACATTCTGCATTGCTGCATGCATTATGCATACACACAGGCCACGCCCATTCAAAAATGTGATCAGATATGATCTAACATGGGGCGCCCCGGTGGCTCACTGGTCTAAGCGCGCGTACCATAAAGGCTGTGTCCTTCCCGCAGCGACCAGGCTTCGATTCCAGCTCAGGTCATTTGCTGCATGTCTTCCCCCATTCTTCTCCCCAACCTTCCTGTCTCTCTACACTGTTTAACTGTCAAATAAAGGAGAAATTCCCAAAAAAATAATCTTTAAAAAAAAAAAAGATATGATCTAATATCTTGGGAGCAAAACTAGTCGTTAGCACAATATCCCACAAGGTAAAGATAGAATGATGTACCGCTCGCAGGTCTTAAAATCAGAAGATGTTCATGATAAAGCAGGATTTTCACGGCTCTATTCAGACTCTGAACATGCCATTAAAACATGTGGTCACAGCAGTGCTGCCACCTGCCATATGAGCCGCCTATTGGAGCATTGGAGAACTAACCTTTTGTCTTTCTTGATTAAAGTGGAGTGTGATCTGGTGTGAACATTTTAGCACAAAGAGGGTTAACGAGGCAAAAAGCCTTCTTGATATTTTCATCATGAATAGCAGATATAGAGCAACACAATAAAACAAGTTTCACTGAAACCCATAGGGTGCGCACTGAGATATGGCCAAATGAAAATCGCCTAAAATCGCGTTCTTGCCAAAAAAAAAAGCGTCACCTATGCAAAAGCGCCCCAACTAAGCCACTGCCATTTATGCAAATTTGTAAAGAACTAGTCCCAATGTATCCAAATACACATAAATAAGCAAGGTTTAATGAGGGCGCAGGCCCTGGGAGGGTCTCAAATGTAGTCCAAAATGCAGAAAGTCATGATTTGAAGCGCCTCCTATAGGCGGCGCCCTCAGTAAACCTGGAAAATTATGACGTTAAATCGAAGAACTCTACCCATACATTCATAGACCGCAAGATCAAGGAGGGTCACTGAGGGCGCACCAAAATATTCGAAGGTCAAACTCCAGATTTTGACCATGTCAATATTTTGGTCCGTTTCACCCCTACCCTAATAAGGGCTGTAATTTCCACCCCAAAGGGATCTTCTAATAAAAAAAAAGTAATTTTTGTCAGTTTGGACAATATATCTACCCCCACAAAAAACTTCAGTGGTCTACTGGAACATGATATATCACCCCCTTCTATGAGCTGGTCCAAAGTTACAGACTCTGGCTCTTAATGGGTATAGATGAACCATAATGTGGAATAATAATTGATATTTGCCGTAAAATAAACATGTTCCACAGTTTTTTGGTGCACCAGAAATGGCAAATTCCTTGCAGAAAGCCATGCCGCTAAAGGCCAAAGCTGAACCCGAGGCAGGGGATAAGGCGACCCCAGACCCCTCTTTCGTCACACCTTGCCCCGCCCCAACTTGCATATGCACCCTATTCCCCAGATAAAGACACAAGAGACACTCTCTTACATTACATCAATTACTATAAATAAGCCACCTTTGTTTTTTTCAGCCAATCTTTCAAACATACATATGTAAAACAGATACTGGTTGTGCTACATACGCCATGCCCAGAGACTTATACACACAGTAGTATTGAGCAAAATAGGCATGTTTTTGTGATTAAAAAATGTAGCCCAGCATAACTTCACAACAATCATGAAATTTTGGAGTTACTAGAAGCCATCAGAACCATGTCCCGATAGTTCCACTGCCTTTTGCTTTTGCCAGTGTTTAAATGTTAAGGTTTGAACTCTAGATGCATGCAATGCTTTCAAACGTTCAAAGTAGCACTATCATGATGAGGTATTTAAAGTCCAGTTTCCGGGAAAGTTTTGGGAAAGCTACAATATTTGATTATATGGATGCCAGTTATCTACACAAATCATTAGAAACGAAATATAAACCTTTTCTAAACATCATTTTCAGCAGCATTTGCTACATAACATTCTACTTGAATTTCAAGAAATTTCGTTTAATTGCCGTCAATGCAATCTCATATTGTAACTTTCCTCTTTAACGTAAGGCTATATGTCGTAATCATTTTGCCAACGTAGCTAATTGTTAGCCTATTTGCGCAGTAAATTAATTCAATTTATTTTCCGACTCTAAATCGGAAACAGGCCGAGAGTAGACATGTATTATGGTAATGTGGCTGGTTGTAAACGGAGTTTAATTTTTTCCCAGAGCAAACTTAACACCCGGACCTGAGTTGGCAAAACCGCATCTTAAAAAGCGTTTTCTCGGGCGTATCAAGTCGATGGGACATTGATGCAGAAAGAAAGAACAAAAAAAAATGCACCGTTTTGTGCGCTATGAAATTTGGTTGTCAGTGCCTGCGCTGTGTGTTTAACTGTCTTACCTTGCAATAGATAATCCTCCTTGGTCATTTTGTTATCATGTTGTCCAAATTCCATCTTTTAAAAATTTTTGGTCAAGAAATCTCTTGAACCTTTCTTCTCATTCTCTCTTTTTCGTTTCTCCTGACTTCTCCGCGCTCCTGATTTTTAGCGGCCGGCCATTTTGATAGTTCTCACCGAAGAGGATAACGCGCCGCGAGCCGGCGCAGGATGGCTTATCGAGCACATTTCCGTAGGACGAGCATGGGTGCGACTCGCCATCATTTTAGTATCAGCGTTCCTCATTTCTCAAGTTCATTCAGCTACTTCTCTGAGATGTAGTTTGGAAAGCGAATGTTTTTTTTCTTTGAGAGAATAGCAAATGCCGGAAGTTCAGCCCCATAGAGACGACCGGTTCAACGTCATCAAGAGCTCAGCGCAAAGGCCGCGCCCCTTTTGGGGGGAAAATAAACACTCTTATGCATTGAAATCAATGAGAAATAAGCGCGATAATTGAGCAGTAAAATGCCCTAAAGTTGTTGTGTGCCGGGTTGCACCTCCAATAAAATGACCAGTCCGGACCTCAGGTTCCCCATCCTACCTGGAAAAGGGAAGAATCCAAAAAGGAGAGTTAAGAGAAGATGAAGACTAAATGCTATGTATCCAGTGTCTTCCCATGTTTATATGTGTCTGGGAAACGCTTCATAACAGGCCATGCCACTCTTTTTTTAAAACTTAGAAAGTAACGTAAGTACCCTTTAATATGTAAGACTTGGTACTATACCTTTATAGGTTTATTCTTTACGATTTTTGTCTCGTGTCATTATTTATTCTTTAATTGCTTAACGAGCTAACGTAAAGTAGCGTCTGCCAACCGAGTCAGATTTGCGGTCTAACGTTATGTGCATTTTTTGGTTATACTTAACCCCAAACTGACAGACTTCGAAATTCGCGGTAGTGAAGGGGCAAGAGGGTGGATCGATTAACCTTAATTTATTAAGATAACGCGAGCGCTCAGGTTCCTGCAAGGTAGCAAAATAATCGCTAGATATACCAATAAATGAATATAAACAGGAAATTTAGTTAAATAAATCGGATAAATTTTACACCTGAAAACACATCAAATTACATTAGGGTCAATGGGATCTGAGGTTTTCTATCCCCCAAAAAGGGGCGCGGCCGTGACGTTTGGCGAAGTACCCGGATGTGCCGGTCGTCTCTATTCCATACCACACCCTAATGCATGTATTTTCGATTTAGTAATATGTCATCTTGCGCCGCTTGGCGGCGCTATATCGCTATATTAAGGAAACTTTTGGAAATAAAAATGCGCAAGCTTTAGATGTGGCACACACGCTTTACTTTTTAATGAAAAAGCAAATTTTGACACTTTACTCCAGCAGATGTTTTAACGGCCAGAGGCAGAGGTGTAAAATCCAGGGGTCAGAAAGTAAAAGTCCTGCCAAGTTTTTCTCCCTCCCACAGAATGAGCTGATCACTCATATTGGCTCTATCTCCTGTCCAAAGTAAATCCAGGTGGTTGGAATAAAGTTCTGGGGTGGATTTTTACTTTCTGAACCCAGACTTTACACCCCTGGTCAGAGGGTGCAGTTCTGGGCCCCCACCCCTGACCCAGGGCCCGGGAATACTGACCTGGTCTGCCCAGGGGGCAACCATATTCGACACTGCCCTGACATAGAGTCGTTGATTGGGTCAGCCTGCTAGTCACTCAGTATATTCATTTGGGTGTTTGGCTTGGTTCATGAATTGGCATAATTTTCAGAAGCTATGGAATTTCTGGGGCAATATGGATACATTTTTGAACCAGAAATAGTTCATTCTCGCAAAAGTGCCAGTGATGAATCGGATTCTTATGATAGTTTGGTCATTTGAACCAAAAATGCTGAAGCAAACTGCGGAGAAGGTCTAAGAAAAATGCTCAGTGTGGTGTCGGTGTGGAAACTGTGCCTCAAAAGTCCAACGGAGCATGTTATTTCTGCAAAAAATATGAACTTGCGATATATGATGGCTGCTGGGGAAATTAAATGTCTGACACTGAAAGAAGGACTTAGAAATTACATTGCTCACAGGCCTTCATTAGAAATGCTATTTATTGATTGTATGATCCAGCAGTTTGTGAAAGCCCCAGCGCCAGATCAGCTGTCAAACTGGCAAGAGCTGATACAATCTCTAAACGTTCATATTATGAAGATTACTCACAATTCACCAGTGCTGGTCTGTTTCAGTTCCTCTACTCTTTCTTGCCTTGGGTTGACTATGTCGGACATTTCCGAATGACAAAATTTAGAAAAGGTTTTAAGGGGATAATAGCCAGCTATATTTCATGCAGATGTGACACATTAAGTGACATATGCTATCCTAAAGTCCACGAAATAACCGGTTGTAAAAGTTTGTTAGTATTGTAGTTGAGCTAATGTTGGACAACATTGGGTTATACCGATGGCGCATACAGATTAGGCCAATTCCAGATATTCTGCATGTTGGCCCGCTAGCATCGCTTTGAAATGGGCTGATAAGCTATTGTCGTGGTGTGGCGTCCGTCATCCGTCGTCTGTTGTCCGGAACATTTATATCTTTTTTTTGGCCGGATGAATTTTCTTGTATATTTGCCATAACATACTACTAGACCATATCTCCAGACTTTTTTTTTTTTTTTCGGATTTTTGATTGAATCATTTTTGTCCGTTTTATGGGCCCTTGAATTTTCGGCCCCAATGTTAAAGATAGGAATGAGAAATTTAAAAAATTATTTCTCAAAAACTGTGTGATAAATTTTTTTCTAAATCAGGCAATCAACTTTCCTTGGTACCGTTGATGTACAGTGCGAGCCCCATTTTGATTGAATCGACAGAAGTAGGTCTAGTGGGGGCGCTGTACTTTATGAATATGCAAGATGGCCTGTGGAGGCCAAATGGTTGCAGATAGAGATTAAGTTTGTATTATCAACATATAGGAAGTCATATATGACCTACAATTTAGCGATGTTAAAGTTGACCTCAGGTAACTTTGAAAGGTCAAACTCAAGGTCAAGTAAAATATTAACAATGTTAAAAGATAGGACTTGAAATTTCAAAAAAAATGATTTCTCAAAAACTGTCTAACTTTTTTTCTAAATCTGGCAATCAAGTCACATTGATACACTCTATGTACAGTGAGACTGTCATTTTGATTGAATCGACGGAAGTGGGTATAGTGGGGGCGCTGTACTTTAACATTGGGTCTTATGGAGAATGGGCAAAATCGCCTGTGGAACATAAATGGTTGCAGATACAGATTAAGTTTGTATCATCAAAATATAGGAATTCATTTATGACCTATATTTTGGATGTGTTTAAGTTGACCTCAGATGACCCTGAAAGGTCAAACTTGAGGTCAAGCAAAATTTTACAATTTTCAAAGGCTTCTAGGCTTGAAAATATTGAAAATTGGGAACATATGTGTATTGAACACTTATAGAAAGTCATATAAGAACTTTCATTTGGTGGCCTTGAACTTGACCTTCGGTGACCATTGAAGGTTGGACTTCACATAATGAAATTTCAATGACTTCTATCACCAAAACTATGACAGATAGAGCTTAGGTTTGTATTGTTAGCATATAGGCAGTCATGTTTGAAGTTTCACTTGGTGACCTTGAACTTGACCTTCAGTAACCTTCAGAGGCCAAACTTTAAAGTGAAATTTCAATAACTTATATCAGCAAAATTGTTACAGATAGACCGCAGGTTTGCATTGGAGACATATAGGAAGTCATATATGAACTTTCATTTGATGATCTTCATATTGACCTTCAAAGGTCAAACTTGATCCAGTGAAAATTCAATGACTTATATTACTAAAAAGGTCACAGGTGGAGCCTAAGTTTGTATCGCAGACTTAAAGGAAGTCATGCATGAACTTTCATTAGGTGATATTCAAAGTGACTGTTGGTGACCTTTGAAGGTCAAACTTGACATGATACTATTACAATGACTTGTATTGCCAAAACGGTCACAGATGGAGCCTAGGTTTGTATTAGCGACATATAGTAAGTCATATACTTTCATTTGGTGACCTTCGTATTGACCTTTGAAGGTCAAATGTGACCGAGTGAAAATTCAATGACTTGTATCACTAAAATGGTCTCAGATGGAGCCTAGATTTGTGTTATAGACTTCTAGGAAGTCACATATGAACTTTCATTTCATGACATTCAATTTGACTGTCAGTGACCTTTGAGGGTCAAACTTGACAGTGAAATTACAACAACTTGTATCACCAAAACGGTCACAGATTGAGCCAAGGTTTGTATGAAGACATTTAGAAAGTCGTACATGTAGTCCATTTGCTGACCTCAACTTGACCTTCTGTGACCTTTAAGACTTGCAATTGACATATTGAATTTTCAATGACCTGTATCACCAAAACTGCTTCAGAGCTTCTGATTGTATTACAGGGGGTCTTATAAATGTATGTGAACTTTTATTTAGTGACCTTGACATTGACCTTCAATGATTTGAAGGTCAAACTTCACATGAAATTTTCATAACCTGTATCATCACTATAGGATTGCTTGCCGGTAAGCTACAGGACCCTTGGTCCTATTTTATAAAGTTTACATTTATTCCGTCAATTTTGTTAAAGATTCATGTGTTCAAATCAGGGGACAGGCACTACCGTCACCATGTTATGGCACTTAAGTTCGGCGAGTGTTGAATTGTATTTTCTGTTTGACATTGTTCCACGTTGTAGTTGCGCAAATTGCAGGATATGGCAGAGAATCAGAATTCATTGCTTTTATGATGCGTCATCTCATCTGTGATAACTTGATGAGAAAAATGATTCGTCAATACCCGTAAAGGTATTTTTCTGCGCGGTTTTCTTAAAACAGGGGTAGCATCACATAAATTTCTCAAGGGGAATTAGTTAGGCGAACAGAACTGGACACAACAACGTCACTTAATTTCGCAACAAACGGAGTCACAGACAAAGAGAAACGCATTTCATGAATGTAGCAGCTTTGGCGAACAAGCGAAACCTTGTTTGAAAGGAAAGGCAACGCACAGTATATCGAACAAGCTGCCTAAAACAGTGTTTCCCAAACCTCTCCTGGAGGCCCACCTGTCCTGCATGTTTTAGATCTCTCCCTGCTCCAGCACAGGTGATTCAAATGATCAGCTCGTTAATCACCCCCTAAAGCTGATTTATGACAACCTGATCATTTAAATCACCTGTGCTGGAGCAGGGAGAGATCTAAAACATGCAGGACAGGTGGGCCTCCTGGAGAGGTTTGGGAAACACTGGCCTAAAACAATATAAGTTGATGATCATAATAACTACGCTAATCTTGAGACTCGTCAATCTAACTCAAATGAGATGTCGCGAGGTCAACTACGGAATCGTCTTTCGCAGTGACGATTCCCTCTTACCAATCAGTGGGCTGCGGTGTTGTCAGGTCACATTTTAGTACCTACTAGTACCCGGTCGGCTTTTTTTGGAACCCCAGGAGAGCAGGTACCAGAAAAGGTGGTACCAGGTACTAAGTACTAGGTACTTTTTCCTAATGGAAAAGCAAAAAAGGCGAGCAGAGTAGAGTAGAGCCGGTTCCGCAGAGTGGAAAAGCGCCATTTGTGTTTTTCATTGCGACCTAGCTTTCACCACAGCTTGGCTCTGTTTTTTCTCCCAGCCCCCCTCAAGCCGACGATAGCACATATATCTTTGACATCTAAAAGCTGTGTCCAATTTTGAACATTTTATTTGGGTCTGTCACAACACAGCCGGGCGTGACAGGTCATATTAGTATCTAATAAACCTGTTCTATACTTTCGCAATGTCAATGGCTGTTATGAAAGCGTATCTTTTGTACACATCTGCTGTTTTTGAGCTTTTATCTGGGCAGTTTTAGCTTTATTAGCTAGCCAGCAGTATCATTGACTGATCGGATGTCAGACAACTGATCAAGCAGCAACTTTTTAATATAGTTAGCATTTCACATTAGTTGGATAGTGGGCCAGCGGTTATTACAGTACAAGCATACTGTAACCTAATTAGCTGGCTAGCTAGCGTTATTACAGTACAAGCTAACTGTAGCCTAATTATCAAACAGGCTTGGTAGGGGTTATTACATTACTCGTGAACTGTGGCTAGCAGGTATTACAGTGCAAGTGAATGATGGTGTGATGGGTTTACTGTGCGAAAAGTAAATAAATAAATAAATAAATTCAATCTTTGGAAGAGGTTAGTCTTGTAGGCTCAATAATATGCTCTCTCATGAAAAATATTAGCTTGATTTGAGCCACCATTGGCTCATCAAGTGAAATTCTCTTCATTGGCAAATTTGATATAAGACAAACTTGTCCTACCTTGCAAGACCACATTCTTGTCTTTTTAAGTAAAATAACTAAATTTATTCAATAGTTAATTAGTTAATGAAAATGAAACATTTTTGATGCTGTGGTTGCGGCTGAGTGGTTAAGGTAATGGAAAGGAAATTTGTTGGGGTATCCCTTTGTTGGTTTGAATCCTGTTGATTTTGTCAGGATATGTTCCCTTTCAAAGGTGTGACATGTTTAAAAACTAAAAGGGAATTCATGTACACTGAGCTCGTTCCATTGTCTAGTTTGTGGAATGTCATGCAAGATTTTAAATGGCAGTCTGCAATGATTTTTGTAAAAAATAGGTTTTTTAAGTTATTTGTAAGTGAAGCATAATGATGTATATTACATGAGTGCATCTATGACTCAATAATTGAAGAGCCTGGTGCTAAAAGTCCTTAAGCCACATTTTTCCACACCATAAGGTAAGGATGAGAGAACTTTTTTTATATTGCCCAAGTCAATTTTATGAAAATGGACACTCTGAGACTTAAGTAGTTTAGCTCTGGGGTCTTCAATTAGCAAAGATTATGGATTTATTATATATTTATAATAAATATAAATAAATAAATTAATATAAATAAATGCATTTATTCAGACCATTTTTTATTCACAAGAATAAAAAGTAAAAAAAAAAAAAACTACTGGAATTTCCTCCCATCGCATCCTTACTTGCAGGCCTCAGTTACAATTGCCGATGACATGTGGAGATAATGACAGAATGGAAAAAGGTTAATTGCATGAATAATGTAATCATATGTAATTATAAATAATTAGCTTAATTCCTGTTGTTTGGTTCTGTCAGATTGCTCAAGCTAGTCAGGGTAGCTGGATTTACATTCAGCAAGCTCTCAGCTGAGCACTTTGGGGGTAGAAAAATTCACTGCGGCAGCTTTTTTTTGTTAGTCAAGAGGAAGCTAACTGAATTTCAAACTGATCTGGAATATTAGAATAACTCTTTACTCCAGAAAAATAAAACTCTAATGGAGGACTGCAATGTTCATACCTTGAGTTGTGTATTTTAATGATGTGATTGCCTAAAAAAAAAAAAGAAAAAACTTTACCATACGGCGCATTGCATCTTTTCAGGAGTGGGACTTTTATAAGAGTCAGATAAATTAAATGGTATATGGGTATACTTTGGTCGTACAAAGTAAATAAGCAGCCACAGTTCCTTTCTCTGGCAATGCATTTGCTGCATAATCATTTTTCTCTCTGTAGAACCAAATGTTGAGGAAAATTTCTTGCTAACTTTGTAATTACAGGAATCTACAGATGGCTGTCAGAGAACGCAGTGCATGGCTTTGTGCACATGTCCGTCATCCTCTTACCGCGTTGACACTATCTGAATAGCGAGCTTTCCTGAAGACGTGCACTCAATAAACATGTCAGCATGGACTCACTCCCTTCCTCTGGCAGATTATCAACCCCCTGTCCCCCGTTTCACGAGTCACTATTTCTATTGTGCTTGTGCCAAATCTTTCTGCCGATATCTTTACTGACTTTCTGAAAATTATATGAACTTCAGTACCCTGAATGAGTATTCAGCTGACTCACATTTTGGAGTAAAATTTGGCATGAAAGTGTCAACAGTACCGTAAATTTTATGTTCTAGTTTCCCCCCGTGTCTAAGTTCTTGAAGGCTTTATCAAACTTTCACTGAACCATGTGTAAAATCCCCTTTTATTCGAAAGCATGATCAAAACTTTGGTATCAGGTTATTAGCCAAAGTATGTCTGCTTTTTTGGGGAATGTATCCTTTTTGACGAGACAAACACTTAATGGGGAAAAAAAAAACTTCGCATACTTAAGTTTTCAAAAAATACTAATTCACCACAATTGAAAAGAAAAACTTTGTGATGTCATATTGAAAATGAAAAAGCATAAGAAAAAAGTAAATACATTGGGAACAAAAAACACCTCTCCTCAGAATAGAGTCAGTCTGTTTGAAAAGGTGTAAAGAGACCCTGTTTCAGTTGTGGGTGGTCGTAGCTTATAGATTCAGTCTCAAAGGCATGTGAGTTGAGCTGTGATTGTATGGAGCTAACCAAGTTCTGACTTTTTGCGAATATGCTGTGACTACGCACTGGGAAAGTGGGTGTGGTACCGACCTTTGCCCACCTTTCTGTTTCAGAGTAACTTGTAAGTTTCCATGTTCATGTAAACAGGAGTAATGCTCTAGCCCAACGTGCAGAAGTTCCGCATTTCAGCTACATCTTAAATGCTAGAACCAATCGGATCTCTGAAGGCCATATTTTTGGTCCTATTCACAGATTAATTATCTCAAAACAACATTCCCAGCATTCAAAAAATGGTACAGCCACCTAATCATTGATTCGTTACCCTCATTAAACCTGCATACCTGTCAATCCTCATTTGCAGTTTGTGCAAGATAATAATTTAGGAGCATTTTTGTTGTTATTGTCTGCATGGATTCTAAAGCATTCTCCACATTACTCATCCATCTGTTTGTCAGAGTGCCTATCAACTGTATGACTCCCATTATAACAATCCTTATGTCCTGATGTGTGAATGTATTTGTGTGCGCGTGAGTTTGCGTATGTGTATGCGTGTGTGTATGTGTGTTCTTGTGTATGTCTGTGTGTGTGTATGTCTGACTGTGTATGTAACAGTATATGTGTGCGAGTGTCTGCTTCAGTGCATGTTTGTGTGTGTGTGTGTGTGTGTACGTACGTGTGTGTGCGCACTGTATATAAGTGAGAGTGAATGTGAGAGATATAGAAAGGGTGGGAGGGTAAAACAGGAGAGCACTCACCACTCATTTCTCTCCCCCTCTCTCTCTCCCTGTTCCACTCCCTCTCTCCCGCTTTCTCTTTTTCTCTCCCTCTCTCTGTCACGTCTTCACAAACGTGAAAAGTTCAGACAGGAGGGAGCCTCCAAGCTGAAGAGACGGAATAAAGCGGACTCGTCCGGCGGAGCAAGTTGTGAAAAGGGGAAAAAAAAGGCGGGCGCAGATCAGAGGGGAGAGGGGTGGGGGGGGGTGGGTCGCTCTTGTCCTCCAGGGTCTGTTTTCCTCTTCGTCTCCGCCGCGACTTTGACGTTTCGCTAGCCTTCCTCTGGAGCTGCTGCTGCTGCCGGGGGGATTTCGCCGCTGGAGCCGCAGAGACTTGGATGGAGACGGAGCCGAGAGGCGGGGAGATGGAGCACCGGGAACGTGCGGAACCGCTGTCCGAGGCGGAGATGGGCATGATCCAGAACACCTGGGCGCGCGTCTACGAGAACTGCGAGGACGTGGGGGTGTCCATTCTCATCAGGTACCCCACTTCATCACTTCCACCCGCCCTTTGCTCCTCTCACCCAGCTTTCAAAAGCTAAATTGGTAAACAGGCTATAAAAGGAACAGCGTACATGTAGGTGTCAAAAGCGCCTGTGTGTGCGCGAGTGCTTGCATGCCTGTGCGTGAGAGTGAGTGTGTGCTTTCGCGCATGTGTTAGTGTGTGTGCATGCTTGCCTGTGCACATATGTTTGTATGCGTGCTTGCCTGTGTGTATATGTGTATGCACGGATGCCTGTGTATACATGTGCCTCAGTGTGTGTGAGTTTGCATGTGCGTGTGTGTTTGGGTGCATGCTTTTGCGTGTGTTTTGTGCATGTGTGAGTGTGTGTTATTGCTTGCCTGCGTGTAAATGTGCTCGCAAGCCTGTGCGTGCGTGTGTGTGTGTGTGTGTGTGTGTGTGCCTCAGTGTGTGTGAGTTTGCTTGTGTGTGTGAGTTTGGTTGCATGCCTGTGTGTGTATTTTGCACATGTGTGAGTGTGTGTGCATGCTTGCCTATGTGTATGCATGCATGCCTGCATATATGTGTTTGGCTGTGTGTGTGTGTGTGTGTGTGTGTGTGTGTGTACTTGCATGTCTATGAGTGAGAGTGAGCGCATTTGTGTTTGTGCGTTTGTGTGTGCATGAATGCCTGCCTGGGTGTTTGTGTGGATGCATCTATGTGTGTTTGCACATTTAAGTGGTCATTGATACATGTGTGTATGTATGTGATCATGTAAGCCTGCAGATTTGTGTGTGCCTGTGCGTGATATTGCATGCGTGTGTCTGTGTGTATTTGTGTTAGTGTGGTATTTGTGTGTTTGTGTGTCTCTGTGTGTATATGTATTTGAATACTTGCATGTGTGCTTGTGTGTGTGCATGCATGCATTTGTATGCCTATATGTGTAGTGTGTGTGTGTGTGTGTGTGTGCGTGTGCATTCGCACCAATGTATGTGTATAGTGTGGAGTTTGTGTGCTGAAGTGGCCATGCATTAAGGCTTGACACTCAGAAAGCAGGCACAGGGAGGCAGAGAGCCTATGGAGCGTGAACAGTGTGTGTGTGTGTGTGTGTGTGTGTGTGTGAGAGAGAGAGAGAGAGAGAGAGAGAGAGAGAGAACTACCATATGTTTTCTCAGCCAGGCATCAGCAGCAGGACTGTGGAATAAATGATGAACATGATGACCAGGTTTCTTCCATGATTGCCGCAGGTGCACACTGTCCATTCTGAAGATTAATTTTACAGCACATCTCTCCACTATGGATACAATAAACATGTAAACGCAAGGGTAAATTAGGGTTACAAGCGGAGTAGAGCCCTGATACCACTTAATCTCAGTCCAGTCGTCACTTTGCTTGTATCTGGTGTGTTATTATGTTTGTCACAATATCGGTGACAATGTCGTGACTGTATTTTTGTATTTCGTTTGCAGATGATTATCACATTATTTCTCCTCCCCCCCAGAGTCTGTACCCTTTAGCTTTGACCTGAGAAGTCCTTTTAGCGTTCAACTTTTTTGTCTTGATATTTTCCCCATTCCGCAACCTTGAGTGACTTCAGTTCACTGAGCAGGTGTGAGCACGTTGTGGAACTGTGGTGGTCTGCTGATACTTTTAATACACCAAAGCATGTCTACAGTCATTCTAAAAGTACAAAATAACTGCAACGCCCTCACGGAATCTATATTGTCGTATCTGCCATGTTGAAACATGCTTTGCAATATGGCAGTATTTAAACTAACCACTTCAATAAAAGTGACAGCTGGGGGTTTTCAGGCTCTGAACATGAACACCATTCCATTGCAGTGTACGTGTGAATAGAGACGAATACTGCTGAAAATGCGCAGCAGTTAGCTATCCATTCCTGCTTTATGTTTGTCACGCCCTATAAAAACTCTGAATAGAGGGAAACGGCGCCTTCCAAAACCGTTACAAGGCTGAGTCTCAGCAAGACTTTCTTATGAGAATCTCACGGGGCAGGATAAATCTTCAGTTAACGCGGGCGGGGGGCGAGGGGTCTGTTTGTTTTGGTCGGTTCAGTGCGCGGTATGAGTTTTAATGGGATGCGGCGCTCACTTTCTTCAAAGCGCGAGGAAGTGATAGCTCAGTCATGGCTCGGCGAACCCATCCGCTACCACAGCCCACGGACGATCGGCTCCAAAAATTCAAATGTGGCGACACGCGGCGGCCTAATCTCTGGAGCCGCTTAGACGAATCCAGGTTTCCTCCGTGCGTGACCACATCTGAGGCTTTTACAGCCCGGGGAATATATCAGGGCACCTCCGGGTAATCCGCGTCTCAGTGCAAAGTCTCCTGTTGATACTGAATGTATTTCTGAAGGAAGGTGATAAAACCTAGAAAACGGCAAAGCGGCTTGGCTGAAATTGACGATCTTGGTGAATCCGCCAAGGGGTGTGTGTCTGCGCGCGCGTGCGCGTGTGTGTGGCAGTATAATAGTCTTGACAAGATTTTCAATTTTAGTGTCCATTAAAAGACTCCTTTCATACTTCACTATAATAATTCAAACAAAGGTAATGTTATGTTTGTAAAGGAAAAATAGACATTTTATAAAATGAATGAAGACTGCAGAAAAGAGCTCTACTCATTATGTTTTGAAGTGTAATTGGCTCCCTGTCTGCTTTTCATGAAGTTGTTTGCGCAGGGCATTGCTGATTACGAAGCCTGTAGGACTTTATAGTGCACTTCCTTTGCTTTTCTCAAGTCTTAAAGCAATATTTTCATGACTGTATATAGGGCTTAATATATGGTTAGCAATGTGTTCAATCCATTTTGCAGTTGACTCACTGAGATTCCTTACCTCTGTAATGAAGAGGAGGTGTTTAAAATTTACCTCCCCATTCACTTGCATTGAAAAAGCTACATACTCATATAAAAGTAAACAGTGTGCTTCAAATCTGAAGTTTTCAACATTCCATGATATTTTTATACTCCATAATAAAAGAATGTGTCTGATGGTCATTTCTATGCTAGGTTTTAGTGCATTTATAATTTTAAAAATATTATAAACACGAGTCGATCCGGTCTTTTAGACAGGAGGTTGACGTCAATCATGACCTCAGTGCGCCGGTAGACATTCTCCAATTGGTCGGACCACCTTGCTGGGGGGGGCCTCTATTTTGGAGTAAACAAACTCAGCAGTTATGGGCTAAGATTATGTAGCTACAGTTTGTTAGCACAACATTTAATAAAAATAGGACCAAAATAAAAAAATACTTACTGGTAAAAATTTAATGGGCCATTTTGCAGGGGGAAAAAAATCAAACAACAAACACCTAGTACTGGATAGGTACGGTACTTTGAAGTATGTAAATTGTATATATTTTCTGTGATATTCAGTGATGCATTGGAAGTGGGAGTGTATGATTGTGTTTGTGTACTTGTGCATCTGCATTTTACTGTTGTCAATGAAATCAGAAAATAATTGGATTACATGCCAATGTTGGAATAGACCCCAGGAGGAATGTTCAAAATACAGTGAAAACATATAATTGTACCAACATCTGTGGTCTGCTTTGAATTTGTGCGCACACGGGAGTGTTTGGGTTGGTGTTCATGTTTCTGCGTTTGTGTGGGAGGGCATATAATAAGCGTGCTTTTGTAGATGTGTCAGGATTTGCGTGCCTGTGAGTGTATGCATGAGTGCGCCAGGTTTAACAGTTTTCAATGGTTCACCTATTACAGGGTATTAGATCTACTTATGTTCAAGGGCTGTCAATCAAAGTTGGCTTATAACCTGTTTTTTTTTTTTGCAACGAGCCCATGTGATTGTGAACAGACTTTCCTGACTGGATGAGAGAGAGTAATTGTTCCATTTCCTGTTAAACTGTGCATCAACTTTGACGCCAACTTGCTAACTCTGAACCGTGACTGCTAGTTTCCTCCTGTGAGGCTGCATAGTTGTGGATGTACTCCAGTGCATTGAGCACCTGTGTTAAACATCTGACACAGGATACAGCTCAGCAAATCAAGACAAAATTCTGGCAGCAAAGAAACCAAAATTTGAAATCCGTCTTTCAAAACCACGAATGAAAAATGACCGCAATCATTCCAGTTTGTTGAAGAGATTGTTAAATAAACACAGATATGCCAAGGGTGATGCAGCGAGCTCAGAGACTGGTACTGCCTGTCAGGATTTTCATGATAACAGATGGCATTTTTCATGGAGGGATTCATGTTTTCACTGGAGGAAGACGATCTTGCACTTGGATGAACAGATCGTGCTAACAGACTGGCAGCTTCAGCATAGCATCTCAGAACTTGTGGCTTCATGGGGTTGTTTTAAAAGCACTGTCTGCACATGCCTGCATTCAATTGTTTAGCCTCATGATGATGGGCCCAAGACTGGAGTCGTAGGTGGGGCTCCAGCTGGCACTAAGCCACCTGGTTTCCCTCAGACTTGTGTCACTCCAAGAGCTGGGGCCAGCAGGCCCTGACATCCTGCACAGAGGGTCTGTACTCCTCTAACACATGCCAAGAAGCCAAACTTGTTGGGCACCATCTTGCATCGTGTACAGCTAAAGCCAGTGAAATCCACCTACAGCCACGGAAGTTCCCCCATCAAAACCGGCCAGGGGTGGCCAACCTGGGACCAGGAGTGCCACACATCTGCTGGTTTTTGTTGTTATCCAGCACCTCATTGATCAAGTAGAGCAGTAGCTTACACAGTTAACCTGCTCAAACGACTCACACACCCTTGGACCTTCCTCACGGAACTGTCTACGTGTAACAAGACAATTCTCAGTTCATGTATGTAAATATTTGTTGGGACTCCTCAGGACAGTGATTGATCCTTCTACATTCTGCAGTCTGCAACAAATGCATAATCCCATTTTAGAGTTAGTATTGTTCTTGCATTTCGCTGACAAATAAAGCAGATTAGCTGCTTACTTACCCAATCTGTGGACCTTTTCTGCCATTATGCGAGAAGATGTTCAACACGGCCATTTTGAAAAATCCTACGTTTTGTATGCGTGAGCAGCAGGCACCTAAGATTCTAAGACATTTGTAACTCCCCAGAAGGGGGATAAGGGTGATAGTTTGTTATTTATGCCCACGTGCAGTCGCAGTTATCCTCCATTGGAAGATGAAGGAGAGGAGCTAAATTCAAACAGTCAACGTAAACATATTTTTGAGCCTTCTATCGATGGGAATTTCGATTCTAAAATACAGCTAATCAGCAGAAAACAGTCTTGACTAACAAAAGAGGAAGGATGTATTGGAAAGTAGGACTGATGTGTTTTATTTTGAGAGCGTTTTTTGACACCAAACTGTTTTATCTCAAGTACAGTCTTGTGCAAATTAATTGGATAAAGGTGCTTGTCAATTGAACGACCTGAATGGAGTGCAAATAGCCGTGCCAAGTGATGGACGTTTTACATAACCACCTCAAAGATCACTGCATAGTACCTTTTAGCCACGTTTCATTAATTTCCTTGACTTGTATGACGCAACTAATGTGATTGCATCATCAATATGGTACTGTAACTGTGTTGGACTTGCCTGCTAATTCACCTGACCTCAATCCCATTGAGAATCTCTGGTCTACCATCAAGTCAAGGCTACAGCAAAAGGAATACACCACAAAAGCCAAAGTCGTCGATGCAGTGGTCCAGGTGTGGCATCACGACGAAGAAATCAAGGCAACCTGCAAAAACCTGGTCAGCTCCATGCCAAAATGGGTGGAACAGCTTATCGAGAACCACGAAGGACATGTCTTGTACTGAGTGCTGAATGTAGATGCTATTAAAGTAATAAAAAAAGCCTGAAAACCATTGTTGTTTGGTTTTTCCCACTCCAGTCTGCTTTATCCAATTAATTTGCACAAAACTGTGGAACCTGGGCTGCTTTGACCTTTGAAGCAGCCAACCCAGGCAACCTTGGACCAGGGTTGGCCTCCAATGCATTAGTCTCTCCTCAAGGCAGAGCCGAATCAGAGAGATGTAGGAAACTGCTGCATTGAAACATCTAAAATGTTTACCTCAAGAAGGAACAGGTATATTTTTGTTTTTATCTATCATGAATTTGAATATCCAATTTAGGTTTTGAATCTATCTTGTGATTGAATTGCATGCCATTTTATGTCTCTCTGGAGGAGATCCTATTTAAAATTACTTTAGCGATTTTATACGAGACGGTTTATTCAAAATGTACAGATGGGTGAACTGAGGAGCTGGAATCGCTGCGGCGCAAACGTCTAATCTTTTCTGTGACTGGCAGATGGCTGGAGTTCTTGAAAAATAACGCTCCTCGCTACACGGAGGGCAATCTAGATGGAGGGAAACAACTTTGAATTGCACTCAGCTTGGAGAATATTTGCTGAGCACTTATCATACATCTCTATGCATTGAGAGTGCCCAGAGCCTCTCTCTGATATCAAGACAGGTGCCCCTCAAGAATAATGCGAGGGGCCTCAGGTCAGAACTCAGCTCGTGAGAAAGTGCGGTTTTCTGAGTGTAATCCTGTATGATTAATTAGAACAGAACTGAGAAGCCCCTGATTACAATATGCAAATAAAGTCATTTATATTCAGCTGGTGGTCAGGTCATTCGATAAGAGGGTGCCTTCGAAAAGAAACATAGAATTTCTATTCTTCCTTCTGAATTGAGTGCTCAATTTGAGAAAATGTACATGACAATTCCCTCCAATTGATTCCTCATCTGCTGTGGCCAAGTCTAACTGTAAATAATAAATATTGATATTTCAAAGGGAATAAAAATCAACCTCCAGTAATAAAGCAGGAGAAAAATTGTAGTGGGTCTTAATTAGATGACCTCACGATACATTAGACAGCTCCTAAAATGATTTAAGCGCTCCTATACCAAGCACAAGCTCCATCACACAAACTCGCAGTAACATGTTGGCCTGTATTTACTATTATAGGCTAAAAAAGAATGGAAATATGCAGGCAGCTGGAACAGATGCTCGTGCCCAGGATCCATGGAGCTGCTCCAGTTTCCGTGGCCTGTGACAGGATCTTGCAGCTCAGAGTTGCCTTAGGCTAAGCCTGGGTAAATAGAAAGCTCCAGTGTAGAGAGAGATTCATGCTTGGGCACTGCTGCACTGCTATGAGTCTAATTGGGTCAGCTGTAAAACAGAGAGTGGGAGGGCAAGGAAGGAGCAGGACGGGTCCAGTTGACAGTTGTGCAGAGCTGGGGGTATGTGAGCACAGGGTGGTGAAAGTGGGGTTTGGAGATGCCTTCCAAGATCCTGAGAAATTGCACTGCGCAATGTTTATGAAAGAGAGCTTGAACAGTTGTGCCAGAGTGTATGGGCTAAAGAGGTGAGAATGAATAGCAGCGCTTAATTTCAGCTCCATCAAGCAAGAGCACCACTGGGGAGTTTTTACCGGGGATTGGGGGTGGGGGGCGTGGGGGGGATTCTTTACTGTGCCGGGGAGACAGACAGCGGGGGAGAGAGCCACATGCTCCTGCTTTTAACACGCAGTAAATCTCCTGCTACACGCTCCAGCGCGCCAGCCTCTGCTTTCGCTCACAGGTGCCGGCTCTAGCGGGTCTGAGCGCTAATGAGAGCCGGGCTGCCGTGTAATCGCGTTAGCCGCGGAGGAACGACGGGAAGGCAGCGGCTTAATCGGAAACATGGAAATTTCACTTTCGGAGGGAACGGGGCTGTCTCATTTATCGGCGAATACGTCCAGTCGCGCAGAGGGAAGGTTCTGCGTTATTACTGCGCTAATCGATGCAGTCAACAAAAGCGAAACACATCACCCTCGGCCCCCCGAAATGCCAGCGGGAGAAAAGCTAAAAGTGAATGAAAACTGCTTCTACTTCCCCCTCTCCCCACTGGGGGTTCAGTAAGTGTAGTGACTGACGCTCTGCACCTGTTCCTAATTACGCACAGGGAGACTTAATGATGTTCCTCTCATCAGCACCTCTTCACTGTTTGTCTGTCAATCACTCACGGCGTCAACAGAGGCAAAGAGGCACCGCCACAGAAACATGCTGCGCCACTATTATACTCATGCACATGCACACACTCACATCCACGCAAATATACATGCACAAACACTTACATGTACACACGCATTTTCATACACTCACATACATGCACATATGCATGCATGCATTCGCACAGATATGCTCAGTTGCACACAAACACACACATGTGCACTCACATCCAAACACAAGTCTATTCATACACATGGATGGACACGAGTGCATGCATGCACACATTTGTACACACACATGCATAAACACATGTATGCATACTCTCACATGCATACTGTACATACACTAGCACAAGCATTTTCAGTTGCACAGAAACACTCACATGCACGTTCACATCTGCACATGCATGCATACATACACATGCATAAACGCACACACACACACACGGATGCGTTCACAAGCATGCATGCACACACACACACACACACGTGTGCAAACACTACCATGCATACTTCTTTGCAAACATTCTCAGATGCACAAAAACCACACACACTCATACACACACTCACATTCGCTCATAAGCAATACTCACACAAACTTATGGACAGGCAAACATGCACCATGCCGCGCACAGACATGGATACAGGCACGCACACACACACACACACACACACACGCACACACTCACACATCCTTGTACTTTCATCCTAGTGAGGACTCTACATTGACTTCCATTCATTTTTTGTGTGTCTCTACAGCCTTTCCTTAATCTCAACAATAAGCAATGTATGCCTAACCAAAACCATTACCCTAACCTTAACCTATCCCGAATTCTAACCTTACCCCCAGCCATAACAACAAACCCTAATTCCAATGAAGTTGGGATTTGTGTAAAACGTGAATAGAGACAGAATACAATGATTTGCAAATCCTTTTCAACCTATATTCAATTGAGTACACTACAAAGACAAGATTTTAAATGTTCAAACTGATAAACTATATTGTTTTTTTGGAAATATTCACTTATTTTGAATTTGATGCCTGCAACATGTTCCAAAAAAGCTGGGACAGGGGCATGTTTACCACTGTGGTGCATCACCTTTCCTTTTAACAACACTCAATAAGCGTTTGGGAACTGAGGACACTAATTGGAGAAGCTTTGTAAGTAGAATTCTTTCCCGTTCTTGCTTGATGTACGACTTCAGTTGCTGAACAATCCGGGGTCTCCGTTGTTGTATTTTGTGCTTCATAATGCGGCACACATGTTCAATGGGAGACAGGTCTGGACTGCGGGCAGGCCAGTCTATTACCCACACTCTTTTACTACGGAGCCACGCTGTTGTAACATGTGCAGAATGTGGCTTGGCATTGTCTTGCTGGAATGAGCAGGGACATCCCTGAGAAAGACGCCACTTGGATGGCAGCATTTGTTGCTCCAAAACCTGTATGTACCTTTCAGCATTAATGGTGCCTTCACCGATGTGCAAGTTTTTATTTAATTTATTTAACCGTTATTTAACCAGGGAAGTCCCATTGAGATTGAAATCTCTTTTTCAAGGGAGCCCTGGGGGTTCAGGTGGGGAGGGAGAGGGCAATTTGCACAGTCAATTAGATCAGGGGATGATTAAGTGGCAGGTCAAAAGAGCCAGTTTGGGACTTTAGCCATGACATTGGGGAACCCTCCTACTCTTATCGATGATTGTCATAGGATCTTTAAAGACCACAGTGAGTCAGGACCTCAGTTTAATGTCTCATCTGAAAGACGGCGTCTCCTTCAGTACAGTGTCCCCATCACTGCACTGGGGCATTGGGGATTATTCCACCAGAGGGAAGATCGCAACCTACTGGCCCACCAACACCTCTTCCAGCAGCAACTTGGTTTTCCCAGGTGTTCTCCCATCCAAGTACTAACCAAGCCAACACCTACTTACCCGTGCCATGGGCACTAACGCATCCCCATACCATTACAGATGCTGACTTTTGAACTTTGCGCTGATAACAATCTGCATGGTCCTTTTCCTCTTTAGCCCAGAGGACACGACATCCATGATTTCCAAAAACAATTTGAACGTGGACTCGTCAGACTACAGCACACTTTTGCACTTTGCGTCATTCCATCTCTGATGAGCTCGAGCCCAGAGAAGCCGGCGGCGTTTCTGGGTGTTGTTGATATATGGCTTTCGCTTTGCATGGTAGAGTTTTAACTTGCGCTTGTAGATGTAGCAACGAACTATGTTAACTGACAATGGTTTTCCGAAGTGTTCCTGAGCCCACATGGTAATTTCTTTTACAGAATGATGTTGGTTTTTAATGCAGTGCCGCCTGAGGGACTAATGGTCATGGGCATTCAATGTTGGTTTTTGGCCTTGCCGCTGTGTGTAGAGATTTCTCCGGATTCTCTGACTATTTTGGTGCTATTATGGACTGTAGATGATGAAACACCTAAATTCCTCGCAATTGCACGTTGAGAAACGTTGTTCTTAAACTGTTGGACTATTTGCTCACAAAGTGGTGAACCTCACCCCATCCTTGCTTGTGAATGACTGAGCCTTTCGGGGATGCTCCTTTTATGCCTAATCATGACACCTACCGGTTTCCAATTAATCTGTTCACCTGTGGAATGTTCCAAACAGGTGTTTTTTTAGCATTCCTCAGTTTTCCCAGTCTTTTGTTGCCCCTGTCCCAGCTTTTTTGGAACGTGTTGCAGGCATAAAACTCAAAATGAGTGAATATTTCCAAAACAACAAAGTTTATCAGTTTGAACATTAAATATCTTGTCTTTGGAGTGTACTCAATTGAATATAGGTCGAAAAGGATTTACAAATCATTGTATTCTGTTTTTATTCACATTTTACACAATGTCCAAACTTCAGTGGAATTGGGGTTTGTAATAAGTCTCAATTTGCCTTTGTTACTGTGAGGATGTGAAAATTTCCTCACTTCCCAAAAATGTCCCCACTCTGTAGGAAAAAAATGTTTTCTGGCTCTCAAGTATAAGAACACATACACACACACACACACACACACATATGCACACATACCGAAACACATGTGAAGAAACATGAATCCCCAAGCAATCTCTTTTGAAATGACTTGCTTTACAATACTGCCATGGCAAATGTTGGCTCACTGTTTAAATGGATTCAGGGTGATTCAAGGTAATAACCATGTGTCCTCTGTGCTGTAAAATAGGTTTGCCACTGAGCTCAAGATATAATATGATAACTCCTGTGTTTGACTTGCCACATTCATCTCTCTGTGCTGTGGGCTTTCAATCACCATATAGGGCTTTCAATTACGAATGTGTTTTGGTGTTTCACAACCGAATCCTTTTTATACTTCTGACATACCTTTAGTCTATTTATTTTGGATTAAATTCAAAACATTACTGAGATTTTTAGGAGTGTTGAAATAGCCACAATCGCTTGGTATTTTGTCATTGATGATATCTCCTGGAATGGAAAGTGCTCCACCCAGTTGATACCACCTGCTACATTCATCAGTGGATGAAGTCAACCCTGCCTTTAGTTGTGCAGTCTGGGGCTCATTCCTAACACTCACAGAGCCTCCCCACCTGTCCTTCCGACTGTTGCTTGACCTCATATCCACCCATTGGGGAGACGAGCAAAATGGGTAATTTAATAAAGAAAAGATGGGATGATTTGAGACAATGGACAAATGAAATTGAACATCCTCACACCTTCAGATAGAAAGGTAGATGAACCCTTAAATCATAAGCGATTGGAATGACCATGGCTGGGATTTAAAGACAAACTAAGTGGCGATCACAACAGCAAGTACTCTCACAATCGCTATATGTGGCATCCAGTAAGCCCATTCACAGGTTCCACAGGTTACACCTGGACCTACACACAACATTTCAGTAATATGCAATGCTCTGAGAGAATAATGAGTGACTGCAAGGCAAAAATAAAAAGATCAGTGAGTTTCCCAAGTATTTTAGTATTGTGTTTAGACCCAACATCTCATTTGCATTGCTTTTTTTGCTAAATAAGACAAGAATGTTGCCAACAAGGTAAGACAAGTTTGGACTCATGTCAAGATCTTCCGAGTGATAAAATTCCATTCATGAAGCAAACAGCAACTGAAAACAAGCTAATATTTCGCTACCCCAGTAACAAACAGGGATTTCAGGTCTCATTTCAAAGTTGAAACACTTATTAGCCCTTTTTTCGGCTTGATCATTTGATAAACCATTTTTAATTTGTTAAGTGCTTTTTTTCTTAGTGTAGTCACTCACAGAAATAGAGGAACAACAGGAGTCCACCTCTGTCTCTCACAGTACAATCTACTCTAATGTACCCCAAGGGCTAATTCTTGGAGCTCTAGGTCACTATGACTACCTTTTCAGGGGTTAAAAAGGTACATGTACATTTTCAACGGGACAATAGGTGCACCTTACTGGGTGCTGCCCAAGTGACAAGCTATTGTGCCCCTAAAGTTAAAGTTGTGTACTCTATTTTTTGAGAGGACAATTAATGGGTTAAGATGGATGTTTTTTTTTTTAAATTTGACTTATTGGCATCCCTTTCTTCCCTCAGGTTCTTTGTGAACTTCCCCTCAGCCAAGCAGTACTTCAGCCAGTTCCGTGAGATGGAGGACCCGGAGGAGATGGAGCGGAGCTCTCAGCTACGCAAGCACGCCGGGCGGGTCATGAACGCCATCAACACCGTACTGGAGAACCTCCACGACCCGGATAAGGTGTCCTCCGTCCTGGGGCTGGTGGGCAAAGCCCATGCCCTCAAACACAAGGTGGAGCCCATGTACTTCAAGGTAAGGATGCAGCTGTTGTGCAGTTACGTTCGTAAATATTTGAGACTTTTGACAATTTTATTGTTATTTTATCCAACAACCGTAGAATAGTTGGAGTTGAAATTAAATAGCTAGTTAGTATGAGTTCAAAGTGCAGATGTTCTGTTTCACTATGGGGGTCAACACTTCAAAATTAGGTGGATAGTGTGGGAATTATAGGACTTGTTTCAGAGAAGGCCCCCACTTTTTAAGGGTCCAAAATTATTTGGATGGTTGGCTGCCTAGCTGTTTTATGACTAGATGTGTTTTATTCCCTGACAATTGCATTTAAAAGGGAACACATAATAGCTCAGAAGTTGATTTCAAGTGTTGGATTTGCATGTGCATTCTCTTGCTGTTTACTGTCAATATGAAATCCGAAGAGCTGTCACTGTCTGTGAGGCAAGGATGAAAAATCAAAACAAATCCACCAGAGAAAAATAAAATCATTAGTCTGGCCAATTGAACCATATGGTGTTTTCTTAAAAAGAAAGAAAGCACTGCCTCGGGCATACAAAAAGGCCAGGAAGACCATGGATAATGACTGTGGTGAATGAAACAATAATTATTTCCCTGGTGCAGAAAAACCTTCTCACAACAGTTGGCCAGATCAAGAACACTCTCCAATTGACCTGAATCCAACTGAGTGCACATTTCACTTACTGAAGGCAAAATGCCTCAACAACAAAGCAGGAATGAAAGACAGCTGTAAAGGCCTGGCAGCTAGAGCAATGCCAGGGAAGAAATCCGGTGTCTGATGATGCCTGTGGTAGTGATGGGTGGACCAGTTATTTTCGCAGAATTGCTTCTTTCAGGTTGATACATATCAAGCCTTTCAAACCTTACGAGTTTTCATTCTTTCTTGAAATATGGTGTCAGTTTCTGCGTGACCCTCATAGTTCATGCACATCATGCATAGGTTTGCATTAATAAAGATTAAATATTAATTTTAACGCATTGATTTAGCATCCCACTTGTATGTCCATACGTTATGTAAGCTCAGGCCCGTCGCTAGAACTGGGAATTGGGGGGGCACAGACATGTCCTTTTATGACAAGAATTAGTCCTGGCAAGTTCTCAATCATTTTCCTTCATTGACGCATTTTCCAATTATCGTAATTGGCAACTGAAGGCACGGTTTCTCTCCATATGCAATCTAACAGGGATGAAATCATGGGCTAAATTCAGTACAGTTGCGGAACCAGAACTGATAATTGGGGTGCACAAAACATCTGTTTAAAACATCTGTTTAAAAAATTATTAGTCCTGACCTGTTCTCAGTCATTTTCATGATTAACAAAAGGTTCACTCCGAGAACACTCCACACTTAACAGGTGCTGCCTGTTCTCCCCGATTAGGTAAGACGACAGTCATTCATCTGGACGCGTATTTGCTGTATTTAAATCAGTGTTATTCAAAATTGCATACCTGCGCAAATAGCTTGAACCGCATGCTTTTTATAGCCTATTTAACTGCCAAGTGCCACTTTTTTTTTTATCAACCCACGCAATACCGCGAGTGAAAGGTGATATTTCATTGGAATGCAGACCAATTCAATCAACGCAAAGCATTGGCCTTTTAATAAGTAAATTATTTTTCTGTACTGAATTTAGCCCATGATTTCATCACCGTGAGATCGCATATGGAGAGAAACTGTGCCTTCAATTGCCAATTACGATAATAGAGTGGTGAAGTCCTGCCCCTTCCGGTGATCCCCATGGGATCTTAAATCCGAAAAAACTAGACGGTTAGTCAATGGCGAGAGAAAAAGGGTCATTCCACGCCAAACTGAACAAAGCTCCCCCCCCATGCCCATTTTGCTATTTTGTCTAGCTCTGGAATAGCACAACTTACACTTTTACGCCAATATACAAAAGAAGAGAGTCGATTTAACGTATTTGACGTGTTTGTTAATTTCATCAAACCATACATCAATGTTCATAGGATTTCCCATGGAAGGAGGCTGAGCTAGTCGATAGTACTTTGTTCAAATGTTTATATGTCAATGAAGATTGCGTGGTTAAAATCTTGTCTCATTCATCAACTGTCAACCTTGTCATTTTCGAATTCGAAAAATATGCTAATTTTGCATATTTGCTTGCGGGGCGTATTTCAGGCTCTAATTTTTCGATAAACTGAGTAGACCTAAGGGTAGCAATGCATATTACCACTTGTCCATACAATATAACGGCAGCAACAGTTTTGGAATACCTTATCTGTTAGATGAGAAGAGCGAATTGCAAAGTCCTTAAAAAAATTAAGTGCAAATTTATCTCCCATTTTCAACAATTTTTTAAATGGATATGAAATATTCCTCAGTGCTTCTGATGGTGAAGCCTAAAAGCGAGCAAGGCATAGATGACGTAGAAAAAACTCTTGAGATTCTCACTGATGCGCAAGCAGATATTAGCCTCTAAACATTGGACCCGGAGCAAGCAAAATAGCAAAATGGGCATGGTCAGCAAATTTCAATCATGCATATCTTGACAGCTATTTCACCATTGTTTCTGAAATTTTGGTATATCACTATTGGTCCTAAGGGCTATTCACAAAATAAGTTTCATGGAAATCGGAGGGGGTCGGGGGAGAGCTTTGTTCAATTTGGCGGGGAATGACCCAGCACCATTTTGTCATTTTGAAGCCGGATGTGATTCCTATTGGACGAGAGCATGAATTGAAGATCCGGGGAGGACCGTGGCTCTGGATCTGACCGTATCGGACGAGGACCAAAGGATAGCCACGCCCCTAAAGCATATTCTGGCTTTATCCTTTATTCTAGTCTACTTGGGACCATAATTTACAAAAATGAATATCACAATATATTGAAGGAGACTTGAAACTTGCGATAGATACCATAAAATGATGTGGAAAATCATTATTGAAAAAATAAATCTGGTGGCAAAGTAAGGTCATTATCTCATAGACTTCAATAGCATTGAACTTCTTTCTGCAACCACCGACGTCGCCATCTGCTGGCCATTAAATATAATGCAAATTTTTGAGATTTCCGCATCAGCCTCACTTTTCAGACCCGGTTGCTGCGTCCATCTTTTTGTACAGTCTATTCTTAAGAGTGGAAAAAGTCTGGGTTTTGTGAGCACTCAGTATGTTTGACAGGCTGACTCGGTACATGCCAAACACTAAAAAGACTCGTTCAAAAAGATTTGTTCGTTCATTTTCGTCCATCACTATTCTATGGGTTCCAAACTTCAGGCCATCATTGGCTGTGAAGGGTTTGCCACTGAGAATAAAAATAGCAATTTAATTGATGATTAAGTCAGTTTGTCCTCTTATCTTTGAGCCCTTAAAACTAAAGGAGTTGTCCATAAAATGGGTGTAATTCTTACATGATTCATACAGTATTTTTGACAAAACCGTGAAATTGATGTAGAAAGGCTGCACTTCAAGTATATCTTGATTGTTTCTTGTGGTTGGGTACAAAGCTAAAACAATGAAAATTATGTCACTGTCCATATGTTAATGGCCCTAACTCTATGTGCTGTGAGCCGCCGTTCCAACAAGAGTTCAATCAAGGTTAAGAGAATACAGTCAATGCCAGGTACAACAAGGCGCACTCTGCACAGATTTTCCGGAACATTCTTTTTAAATACCCTTGTGCCTGATACCTGATTTAACACGGAGGAGGTGTTCAGACACCATGTGACACTGCAGAATTATTTCTTGCATTTATACTCTACAGAGGTTCTGATTTATGTAAACTCACATCCCCATGGTCTCTCTCTCTCTCTCTCTCTCTCTCCCTCCAATTCTGTTGTTTTTTTCTTCTTTTCTATGCATCTCTCCCATTCCCTTTCGCTCTCTCTCTCTATACCGCTGTCCCTCCCCTTCTTTCTTTCTCTATCCTTCTATCTATCCCTCCCCTCTCTTTTTCTCCCCCTCTCCTTTTTCTCTCTTTCCATCTATTTCCCTTTCTCCTGTTCCTACTCCCTTTCTCACCCTGCTTCTCCCCATCTGTCTCTATCCCTTTATCGCTTCTCTCTCTCTCTCTCTCTCTCTCTCTCTTTCCGTCCCTCTCTTCCCCCCCTCTCTCTCTCACTCAGATCCTGAGCGGGGTGATTCTGGAGGTGCTCGCTGAAGATTACCCGGACTGCTTCACGGCCGAGGTTCAGAGAGCCTGGGCCAAGTTGATGGGCGTGCTGTATTGGCACATCACAGGGGCCTATGCAGGCGTGGGCTGGGTTCAGCTCACCAGCTCGGCTGTGTGAGCAGAGAGAGTCTTAACAGGAGGGGAATTTGGCATCTCACAGTAAACCCCCCCCTTCAACCCCCCACCCCCCACCCAGGGGACGGGGATAGTGGGAGGAGAGGGCGGTGAAGCACCAGGGAGGGCAGCTGCTTCTGTTTGGGGGGGATTTTTAAAATCTCTACTGTGTCTCTAAAATCTCTCCCTTCTACCTGCTTTCGGGTTCCTTCCCTCGTCACTCACTGAAATGTCATGCGTAAAATTCAGCCTAAACTCTGCGGTGTTGTCTGTGTCGTTATACAGTGAGTGTGTGTTTAACTGTGCCCTCCTTTAGGAGCTCGAAGGGACACAAAATGAAATTCAGCACTGAGGACTGAGGTCACACGACAGCTCTCCTAGACACCCCTGTAGACCAGTACACACCTGTCGCGCCAACCTGCACACTGCAGTCACTAACCCATCTCCCTGGCACAATAACTCAAAGCATGCACGCGTAGACGCACACAACACACACATATGCACAAGCGCACATGTGAACCTGCTGTACAGATATGCGCACATAATAGGCATTGGTGAGAAAATGACAGGGATTTAACAGAGCTGTGGGGGCAGACTGGGGGGGAAATGTGATAGCCCAGTTTAGCAGTGATTGTGAATTGTCTAACTTGATGTGCTTCTCTTATACTATTGCCCGTAATCACATGTACAGACCCAAAGCATAGAATATACCATCATATTATCATTCAGTCAGCATAGATTTCTCCAAATATGCCTATATTTCATTATAAATGCATCTATATTTTATTGAACACATTGATTTATGTCTATGAATAGACTTCGGTCGGTGAATTGATTTAAATTCACAAACTATTCTCAATTTAACTACAATATTTCACAAGATATCTTTGACAAAATACAATTTGAACATGAAAATTCACATACGAAAAATATGTAGTGCAAATCGAATGGACTGTGTTGCCACGGCAAAGCTCTGATAATCCGAGCATTTTTATTTTGTCAGTCATTCACGTTGAAATTCCCTTGAAGGTAAATTTTTCCAGAGCTTCATGTAGCTGCGCATTCTTCCCTCTCCAGCGCTTCCTCGCTTTGTCATTTAGCGCTAATGAGCAGGTAATGAGTCCCACCGGCCGTCCGTCACTGTCTCCCTCTCTTCTCCGAGCAGGAAGCGCCTCGTCCGCAGTGCGCTGCTATTAATGAGAGAGGAGGGGGAAATTGGACATGATTTGTGCCTCTTTCACTGCCATTTTGCCAAGTAATAAATAAAAATTTAAAATGCCAAGGCTAACTTTTTATTATTATTTTTTTCTAACGCAGAAAAACAAATGCGTTTTGCGCCTCGCACTGACTCTCTCTAATGCCAAGGCAAAGTGAATCTGCGACTCGAATTCAGTCGAGGGCAGAAATGAAAAAAAAAAAAAAAAAAGGAGATGGGCGCTTTTAACTTCTGACTGTTGTTTACAATTCTGCCCCTTGTCTGTTACCAGCCATGCATCACGTGAGCCTGCCCGTTGTGTCCAGCCCCCTTTTAGTCATTCTCTTCATACAGCACCCAGTGAATGGATGTTTGTACTCCAGGCTGACGTTTTGACAACTTGTTTATTAAGTACTGCAATGGACCATCAATACCCACAAAATGGCTTTGTACTGTTCTCTCTTTAGCTGTGCTATTCCTCCGCGTCAGAGGCCTCGGAGTATGTCTTGTAAAAAGTGTTTCTATTTTCTGTTGTCTGCCAACCTGCTGACAGTAACATGCAAACACAAATGCACACACACACACACACACACACACACACACACACACACACGTTTATTTCCATGTTTTGTGGGGACATTTCATAGACTTTCATTCATTCCCTAACCCCTTTCCCTGACTGTAACCCTCAACATGACATACCTAACCCTAACCTTAACCTTATCCCATCTTTTTTGTGAGGACCTGAAAATGTCCTCTCAAGTACAAAGAAATCTGGAATTCCATGTCTTGTGGTGATATTTGGTCCCCACAAGGGTAGATAAACATGTCACACACACACACACACACACACACACACACACACACACACACACACTCACACACAAGCACAATTCGCAATTCTGTTTTGGGGAAATTTTTCTTTGACCTATTGGGTCAGGTTGCTAGGAAGGCAAAATGAAAAGAAAACCTATGAGGGATGAAAATAACACATGAATCAACACTGCAGTGGATGTAATCCAAGTGGGGTTTGGCCACTGAATCTCTTCAGTGCCAGAGGAAGACGTTGATTGTGTAATATTTTGACTGATGCGATGTAGGCCTTCTTGTGACTTGCACCCTTGCCTCCTCGCGCTCTCTTGCACAGTCATGTGACTGGTTCACATCCGTGTCTGCCTTTGAGCCCCACAGCCTACCATCCACCACTGCTCTGTAAGCCTACACACCTGAAATTCAGCAGCGCTTTGGGAATCATTGAACAGCATCAGGAAGAAGGTGTGGGCTGACAGATCTGAAAATCCTTTTGTGCCGTTTGTTGATTGATTACCTTCTGACCACACGCGCGGCCTTTCATAATATGATATTGTGTTCATAATGATCTTGAGTAAATTGTTTGTCTGCAGTGGTTAGATTTTTTAATCCCCTGTCCTGAATTTTGGTCTTTCTGGCGAAGTGGATCATGTTCATAATATAAGCGCCGGGTATTAACCACAAGCTATGTAAATGTGCTGCTATTGACAAAGACTGATCCGGTGTTTTCAGATGCACCTTAGACGTAATAAAAACCCTCGTCCAAATACTCATATTACACCAGTAGGTTCTGAATTTGATTTGACACCTATAAGTCAACCACTGATGTAGCAGGTGTGAATACGTACAAAATTCAGCTATGGCCGCCAGCTCACCCATCTTCTGACGCGGGTGTTTACCCATGACATAACGTAACCCCTGCACCACGAAAAACTAAAGACAAAACCTTGCCTCAGAATTGGTGGTATTTTGGTGCAACATCACACTTCTCATATTAAATTTATCAAACAGCTTACTTTGATCAAACACTGCTAATACCTGTACATTTTTTAATTGATTATTTTATGCATCATTTTTTATTTAGGTTTATGGAAAACTGTCGCTTCAGTAGCCTTATAGCATAGAGTCTTTTGGGTACATACAACAAAATTGAGTGCAGTGGGCCATCCATGTATCGTTTGCTAACAGTTTGATCCACACAGCATTGGGACATGGAGCAAATTTCACCTTGTGCGGCTTCTCCCCCATTATATAGTAATCATGCATGAATATTCTGATGGCACCATGGTTGTGAAAAGACTGTTATTGTCTCCAAAAAGTATAGCCAGTAATTGGCGCCCTTGTTTCAACTATGGTCAAGCATATGGTCCTTGATTCAAAATTGGCTGCCAGTAACCAGTATAGCCCACACACGACAAAACAAAGAGGAAAAATTCCGGAAAAGATAACACTGAATCGAAATGACAAAATCAGTCATGATGCAATAGTTGGTATTCTCAGTACCACCACTACAGTACTAATAGCTGTGTTGCTATCAGAATAGATTTGAATTAAGAGGTGAACTCTGTCTATCTCTTTTTGTGCAAGCCTCCAGGTATGCCGTCTTGCGGCTAATTGAAAATGCACATCCTCTCCAAACCAGCATGACATATTTGTATTAAAGCTACACACTGGCTGGAGGCTCTATTTAATTACGTTTTCTATCCCCCTACCTCTCAATTTTCTCTCTCCCTATTTTGCTGTTTCTCTTTATCTTTCTCTCTCACGCACACACACAAATGCACACAAACACACGCTTCCTGTCTCATTTTCTGTCAGCAGATGTGGTGGATTATAAATTTAAATTGTTAAGCCTTATTTGCGAGTTATTGTTGTGACTTGTCTCGTCAGTTCAAAGCTTGGACTTTATATTTTTCTAAATATACAAATATACAGTCTATCTAAATAAATATACAGCATAAAGTAATCTATGGTACATTAATAATAAAATCTTTGTTGATTGGGGATGAGGGAAGTTTTGTGCTGTTTTAGCTTGTTTGCACAGTCTAACAGATTTGTACCTTAGCAGACCTGATGGAATGAATTATGGCTATCAATAAAATAATGATTTACAGGCCAATTCTGAAAATTGGTGTTTATTTTTTTCCTTTTGCTGGACTGTGAACTGGAATCCAAGAGACTTCAGTTATGATCCTTACATGCATATACAGTCAGATCCGTAAGTAGTTTGACGGTGACAGAAATTCTGTCATATTGGCCTTTACGATAGATTTGAAATTAATCACTTGTGCTTTATAAGGGTAGACTTTCATTTTAAAATTAAGGGTTTTGTCTAAAATATTGTATGTAACGCATAGGAATTACAGTCATTTTAATGCATTCTCCCCCAAAATTAAACTCGCCAATTTTCCCTTGGATAGGCCAAATGCTAGTTCAGTGCAACTTTAATTTATATAGATTAATACAGAATACAACTACATAGGTGTGAGCCACTTATGTGTGGACTGAGAATTAAAAACAATTGCCTCACCTTAATCGGTTAATTTAGGACCTTTAATACCATTTTTAGGTCAAAAAAGTAGTCCTTTGTACCCGAGGACTAAATTCAGTATGAGTAGAAAAACACACTTATCACAACTGAATTCAAATATTTCGGGAATATACCCACAACTTGAAGCTTAAAGCTTGTATTTGCAGCTCACATTTATTATTTAAAGGTATCTCCACTAGCCCATGGTGCTAAAATAGAAATATTGTCATCAATGACCAAATATTTACTTGTCATACCGTAGCTTCATGGACAATGGAGCACTACAGCTTGAACAAAGTTCCAGGATCTGAGCCATTCTTTCACAACGATAAGTCGGTTCTTCTGATGCTTACTGGAAGCCATGACCAATAGCTAACAAAATCAAAATGACCAAGGAGCAGCAGGAATCATTTATTAAAAGTATGATCAAGTATGCTTCCAGCTTCATCTGAATGACAACTGAATCAATACTGAATGTATCTTATGGCCTGTCCATTCCAAGAACGATAGCTAACTACTGAGGTAACTATGATGATAACGATGTTAGCCTCCAAACAGTCAGTAACATTCTGTAAGTGGCCTACTTGTATGCCAACTGCCGTTTTGAAAATTATGCCTTTATGAGAACCTCTGTAAGGAGTTTATGTTCTTGGTTTGGTTTGTTTTTGCACGTTTGTTTGTTGGTTTTTCAGCAGGATTATGGAAAATCTGCGGCCCCGATTTTAACAAAACTTGGTGAAAAGAATGCAGCATAGCCCATGGAAGATACCATTAAATTTTGGAGCAGATCTGAATCGTGTGGCAGATACACAAATTATCTTTCACTGTCATAAACACCATGAGATATTGGTGGCATAAATTCCAAAGATCTTAATTTCGAGTCAATGGTAGTAAAGTTGAATAGTGACAAAAAATAGCCAGTTGTGGAAATATGATGGTTGCGCTTGCAGATTGACGCATCATAGAAGAGCGGACTATTGGCCTCGGAGGAGAGTTGGGCTCTCCCAGTGTGACTCTAGTTTGATCGGCTGTTTGTGTTTCTTTGATTTATGCGGCTGGAGGAAAAAGGCTCTGAAAGTGATCATAAAGATATCGTTTGTCACTGTCACAGTCCTTTTAGTCGTGTGTGGAATCCTGTATCAACCTGAGTCAGGTTTTAAGGAGGCGGTTAAGTCCACGACACTCAAATACTTCTCCAGCAAGTATTCGGGACTCAGCTGCTGGCCCATACATATTCACATTTTGTGCATTGTTTCACCGGCTGACAGAATGGTGGCATATCCCCTGATGCTGCACCTGTCATGAGAGTACTGGTGCCAGAAACTAATTTGCAAGTCTCCTGCAGAGGGAGAGGCGAGACACATAACTGACGGAGAGGTTCGCCAGCAAAACGAGACTCCCCTCCCACACACACAGAACGGATGGCCTTCGTGCAACAGAGCGTTTAATGTTCAGGTGAGTCCTCTTGTTTATGAGTTAATTACTCCTTAGTGCGTTTTGTCCCTCCCTCTCCCCTCTTACTGCCAACATAGTCCTACTCCTACTGTGAATTAGCAGTCATGATTTATGGCAATGACCCTCAGCCCCTGCCGCCCTGAAATTAAATGAAACCAAACCCTCAATCATTTCCCTTCAAGAATGCCCTACTTTGACCACAATTTCCTCTTCTAAAATTTAAGTTTTTTTAAGTACAAAAGTACACAATTCTTGGCCAATTAAGGAGTAAAACTGCTGAATTTTTCCCTTAATTTATCAAATTTGCCCCCAAATTTTATAGCAAGCAGAGGACACTCCTGATAAAACATCAGAGATCTAAGATTAAGGGGTTTCACTCTAATGCCTTGAGTAATATTTTAAACTGAGAGTAAGGAGTCTGTTTCATAAATTAAGGGCCACTTAATTCAAATTAAGAACTTTGGCACATTTACTGGGGCAAATCAAGGTAAATATATTTATGTACATTTTGTTTTGTATTGCAATACTGTATGTACAGGGTGACTCAGCAGTTCCGGGGATTAACAGATTATGATGGAGGCCATTTATGCTCGCATGTTATGACCGACAGTTTGAACTTCCCTCACTTTCTTTATCTTGCCTGCTCAATTTTAACCCTCTGGCATGAAAACTTACTGAGTGGTCTTTACTGTTGAAATTTATGACTGCCCTTGCAGAGGGTTGAAGAATTAATTCATTTTACGTTAGCTTGTCTGTTTTGCTGAGTGCCTGTCAGCCTCAGTTTCCTTCCATGACCTTGGAAGGGAATGCAAGATTGTCTGCACTAGTCTAATTTTAAATCAACGAGGTTGCAATGATTGGCGGGGAAAAGATGTTCAGAGATGTATTAGCAAAAAAAAAGAAAGAAGTTTTTGCTTGTTTGGCACAGTGAAGACGCTTGTTGCCAAAACATTTTGTACTTATCACGCACCATAAATGCATGCAATACATTATTTGAGTACACAACCACTTGCCAGATAATCAGCTTTGGTTGAGTGTGTTTTATTATCCTTTATACTAAACCTCTGAGAAAATAAAAAAAAAAAAAACTTTTGGGATTCAGAAATTTAATTTGTTAAGCAAAATTTCAAGCCCCAGAAATCATGTCACACAAACCAATTCATTCGTAATCACCAGTGGTCAAAATGAAGGGGTTATTTCCATAAGTGGTCAAGTCCATATTCATTAAAAATCAGATAACACTACAAATCCATTCTTTCGCTGATCAGGAATAAGCCACATAAGCTAATTTTGGCCAAGAAGCACTCAAGTGCAATTGAAAATGAGCAGTGAATTGGGAATTCCCCAAGAAGCTACACCTAGAGGTGACCAAGTCCGGTCTAAAACTTCTACAAGTGCACAAGTCTAGTAAGCCAATCAAAGCATTGCTATGTGAATTGGTTGGCCAATAGCAGCCACTGTAGCTTTCTTAACTCACCAAAATGGCTGAATCTGCAGGCCAGGATGTGTGTGTGGACTCAACCCAAAAGGCAGCCAGAAACATGGGCCAAAAACAATCGAAAAAGAAGACTGGCAAAAGGTAATCTTTTTTAGCTGCTTATTCTTTGGCTGAACTTTCTAATTACCACACCACATCCCTATCGATGACGAATGAAGTCTTTAAACCTGTTCGGATGGTGGTACTGCCCATTCATAATTTATGGAGATTGGTTTTTATTGTGACCTTTGTTCAGCTGCATTTAACTTCCATTTCCCTGTATATATCCTCCATTCATTTTGTTCAAGAAGCTTTTTGACATCCATGGCTATAATATATTGGTATGATTATATTTGCTGTTTATTTTCATTAGAAAGTGGTGTGTTTCGTTTTCAAAAAGATGCTCTATTTTAGTACTCTGAAATAATAAAATTTAATGCTGATAATTTTTTAAATCAAGTTCAATTTTCGTTATTTAGAGGCATTTGCTTCTAAAAGTACAGTACTCAAGTCCGCTGACTGGTGTTTGAAATATCTGGGCCAAGAATCAATATAGAGACTAGAAGATCTCGTAATATGATCTAAGACATCTTTTCTGATATTTCATTACGTTTACATCAGCTTAACACATGTAACATGATCCCACAAGTTGTCAAATTCTTAAAATCTCGTTTCTCTAAAAAGACAAACCCAGACTTGCGCACTTCTGGAAATCAACCCTTCAAATACTCAATCAGCAGCGTCTGGTGCAGATTGATTGTTGAAGGTTATCCGTATTGTGGAGGGTAATGAGCATTGTATGAGCATGAGCCTTGTACATTTGTGCATATTATGAAAGAATTAGTGAGAAATTAATCCATAACTTCCATTATTAAAGAGAATTTCAAATGCTTGAGATGCGCAGGTGCACTGTCTGACATTTAAACCTGGTACGAGAGAGGACAGTCAGGTCTGAGAGATACAAGAGAGGACAGTTCAGGTCTGAGAGATACAAGAGAGGACAGTTCAGGTCTGAGAGATACGAGATAGGACAGTTCAGGTCTGAGAGATACGAGATAGGACAGTTCAGGTCTGAGATAGGACAGTTCAGGTCTGAGAGATACGAGAGAGGACAGTTCAGGTCTGAGAGATACGAGAGAGGACAGTTCAGGTCTGAGAGGTACGAGAGAGGACAGTTCAGGTCTGAGAGATACGAGAGAGGACAGTTCAGGTCTGAGAGATACGAGAGAGGACAGTTCAGGTCTGAGAGGTACGAGAGAGGACAGTTCAGGTCTGAGAGATACAAGAGAGGACAGTTCAGGTCTAAGAGATACAAGAGAGGACAGTTCAGGTCTGAGAGATACGAGAGAGGACAGTTCAGGTCTGAGAGATATGAGAAAGGACAGTTCAGGTCTGAGAGATACAAGAGAGGACAGTTCAGGTCTGAGAGATACAAGAGAGGACAGTTCAGGTCTGAGAGAATTAAAGGAGTGCATGCCTGGGGCAAAATTGCTGAAAAATATGGAGGTCAAGCGGGCAGAGCAGGGAATTTCGGCAGCGCCGCCGAATTAGCACGAGCGATGGCTGCCATTATTTTTCAGACTCATGCTGTGCCAGTAATGAGACAGAGGGAGTTGGTATTTATCTGTGAGCGCAGAGACACAAAGCGCCGTCTAGCTGTCAATTATCACCCCGCCCAATATCAAAGCCTCCTCAGGGTTGTTTACCCTTCCAAACAGTTTAGCAATCGTTCGCAAAGCATAATCAGCACACGCCCGGTGAGGCCAAATTTCTCGATTGGAGGGGGATGATTCATCGTGTCCCTCAAAACCATGAAAAAATTCTGACACAGATTCCCATTGTGTCATCCTTGTCAAGGGATCACATAATTTGTATGGCATCAGCCTACACTGGGCTCCCAGGTCTGTTTTTGCAGCATTTAAATGGCAGAAATTCATCAATATGGCAACATGATGATTCTTGCGCTTGCTTCACAACAAGATGGCTGTAAGCCTTGAGTCTGACCTCAGCCTTTTTATGTGGAATTGGCGTGTTCTCCCTGTGTTCATGTGGGTTATCTCTAGGTACTCTGGTTTCCTGCCCCAGTATAAAGACATGTCAGGCTATATGGAGACCCTACATTGCCCATTAGTACGAGTATGTGAATGTCTGGTGTGTATTTGTGTGTGTGCTGAGTGACCAGTGTGCATATGTAACTGGCGTGATGCTAGCTGGCACTAGGTAAGTTGAGTGCATGTCACGGATTCCAAACAGCACAGATGTCCATGCAGTCGCCAGATATGAGACAAGACCCACAACAGAGGCAAACGGGCAAACACACATTTGCTGAAGGGCGTCTCTTGTGTGATGATCTTCACAAGTTAGACTTTATGGCCCTCAAGGCAAAGCCACTATCCTACATTTCTTAAAACACACTGCAGTGCAATATTTTGCGTAAGCCCTGAAGCCAGTTTTTTTTTTTTTTTTTTCATGTTCACTCCAGACTGAAGACCTTTCATGCCCACCGTGGAACCAAAACAAGCATATGCTGGGCAATGCCAGAAGACCAGACGGTTCAAAACAAAAAGGACTGCGCAGATCAACAGGCTACTCGCCTAATCTGCCAGTATGCAGCAAGATCAGATTTGACCCATTTGGCTAATGAGGCTAACAGGAAGTTGTGAAACTAGCGCGCTTTCAGAAAGCGCTCATTGGGTGAGCAGGATTAGGGGCTTGTGTGGGTGAAATTTTTATAATCTTTTTCCCAGTAAGATTAATAAAGCGGTGAGGTAGGACACCAAGCACGTTGTGGCGTGTTTTTCTAGTGTTTACTGCAGCCAGTGCTGGGTCTTAATCGCCCTCTTGCTGATCTGCTCTAATCCAGTCGCTAATCTATCTGTAGGAGGCGGTAGACATAGGTAAAACAAAGACGCAGGCAGCAGTCAACACGCTCGCTATATACTTGGTTGCCCCCTGCGCTTACAGCCATGGCCTTCTCATGCTGACCTTCCCCAAAGCCGGGGTACGAGAGCTCGGACCATGTGCACGACCATCATGGTCCTCTCTACCCTGGCCATCATCTGGCGCCAATGGTTCTCTAACAGAGTCAGACCGTGAGTACCCCAGATCTCCTGTCTCTATCTGGCAGGGCGATTATGTAAACTCCACATGTGACCTTGTGGCATTTTAAAGTGTAGCGGCCTCTGATCAAGGGCCTTTTTAAGTAAAAACCTGCGTAGATGTCATACTAAAAAGGTGCTTATGTTCAAAAGAGTCTGGCAGGTTTATGGTCAAAAATATCCTAATCTATTAACCCATGAGTATGCTCAACTGCATGTAATTATCACTTCATATATTATGATCAATTTTAAATGTTGCCTTGGTTCCTATGCCTATTGATTGCATACATTTTCACATACTGTACAGTTTCTTTTTATAAATCGGTAATTTGCAGGGAAATGTGCTGTAAGCATTTTTTTTGTGTGCGTATGCACAGTTTATAAATGATGCTCCTCATAAATTCTGGTTGAGGGATCTAGAACCACTCTTTCCTCATTGGATGTGTTCTGTTTCGCAGCTGAGTAAAAATCATCAGCCATCTTATTTTCTCTTTTTGCTTTGTTAGTTGTTCTCATAACAGCCTCACACAATAAGCAAAGATTCTGGCTTTTGCTTCGTCTGGTTGGAGACTAATCCTGGTTATGAGAACGGCAATTCTCGGTTCTGTCACAATCTGAGATGTTCTCAACAAGTGACTCTTCAGGCCATAAATCTGTGAAGTAAAATGATAAGCTTGCGAGTGACATGGAAAATGTGGGTGGAAAGATTGCCAGATTGCAGCTGTTTTGTCTAAAGTGTGAATATAATTAGCCGTGTGATATTCTTTGCACTTATCATAGAACCTAAGGCAGAGTGTTATATGAAGGAATCCTCTTGGGAACATATCAGATGAAACACAATTACTTGCAAAATATTAGAGATAAGCGCTATCTAGAATAAAGATGCTAAATATAAATTTAAGTTTTGATGTCAATAAATTCTATAAATATCAGGGAGTCATCATCATTTCTGTAGAAATAGGGATTGTTTTTTTTAAGTGTAGAGAAACCTGGTGATTATCCTGCCTCTACGCTGTTATGGAAACCTTGTTCCGAGTATCAGATTATTCCCAAAAAAATCCTGTCTTCCTATTGCCATGGGAAATTTGTACAGCTTAAAAGCTTTTAAGAACGGGAAAGAATAGGCAAATTATAGTGAAATTTAGCACCAGTAATAGTGTGCGATTCAGTTTGATTTCCGCCAACCACTCACATGATCTGTGGATCAAATAAAATCTGCTGGGGAATGCTTGACTTAATGTTTTTTTGAATAAAAAGAGAAATTAGTGAGGCTCTAGAATTACAACATTGTGTGAAAAACATGGCTAACTTATATAACCTTTGCAAGGAAAGAGGAGTAAACATGTTGGATGTAAAAATTTTTGGCAACACTTTACTCAGATGTTCAGCTATAGATAGTTCATGAAGTATTTGTAGCATTTCAACAACTTATTAGTAGATGTTCAACAATTCAACAATTATATTTTTATACAAATGTTCAACAGTGTAGATACAAATATTCAACAGTTAGTAAACAATTGTATTAATGTGTTGAACATCCTAATGTTCAACTAATATTTAACTTACGTTTAAATAATGTTGAAACGTAACAAATATAAAATGCACTAACTGTGGCTGTATACCAACTCAAGTGTTACCAAATTCTCTTACATAAATAATTGCTGAATATTTGGAATGTCTGATTGCCCTTGTTTTCACTTGTTGTAATGGCCTCCATTAATTCAGGAGCGCACAGGAAGAATTACCCACCTTAGCATCCAACATGTACTGTATACTCTCATTGCCATTATCATTCTGCAGTGCAGTAACTTTATCAGTCCACTGCTAGTGAAAACTAAAGTCTTACGTAAACAGCAAAAGAAAAGCAGTGGTTCCTCTAAGCTTTTTTCTTTTTAAACACAAGTTCTTCATCAGGCAAATATAATGAGCACCAAAAATCATAAGACAGAGGCACATTTTTTACTTTGGTTCTGTACTCTAACACAGTGAGTTTGAAAGTGTACAAGTGATGATTGTCAGCTTTAAATTGAGAATATTGTCATAATGCAGCTTTCTAAAAATGACAGCACCTTTGTACATAGTTCCATGCATTTTTGGGTGCATAAAAAAATATTGAACAGTTAAACATATTGCACAACTAAGCAATTGTCTTTAACATTTGGTTGCATGTTCTTTGCATGCAATGACTGCCTGAGGTTTGTGATGCATTAACACCACCAGACTCTATGTATGTTTCCTGGTGAGGCTCTGCTAGACCTGTACTGCTGACACCGTCAATTCTTGCTTGTTTTGGGTACTTTTGGTCGTCAGTCTTCCTCTGCATGTTCATTTGGATTCAGATCTAGTGACAGACTGCCAGCAGATCTAAAAGAAGAAGACATGTGCCACCATCCAATGATTTATGGTGTCCAGTGCATGTTATCTCCATAGGAGTTAAAGGACTGAGTGATTTCCTTTCATTATGACTACATTTTACATTCAAGTCATTGGCATTCTTTCTTTTGTTTAAATTCAAATTGAAAAAAAAAAAATCAACATGGAGCTGCATTACCAGGTAGAATCAGTCCAAAAGAGAATATTTAGAGAAGCATGGTCGGTTTACTGATTAATCTAAAAAAAAAAACAAACAAACAAAAAAAAAAAACCAAAACCATAGATTGCACTGCTGCGATGTTGTCTACCTGCATCTTTTACACCAAATTAGTTACAAGCAGCATAAGCAGCACGTCTTTGTCTGAGCAGTCCAGAAATAGTAGGATTTTGAAACGAGCACTCATTTCTTAGGAATGAGCATCATAGTAGCTGGACTGATAATGGAATTATCATTAGCAGCTCGTCATTTCCATTTTCTCAACAAAGAACTGACTCACAAAGAACTGTTTTTTTTTTTCAGTAATCTCATAGTTTCGGCGCATTCGTTGCCCCAAAACCCACATCTTGATGTGTGTTGTCTTATTGAACATCTGGTTGCTAGCGCACCCAGTGAAATAAGCCCTATTCAATCCATCAATCAATTTTAATGCAATGCATCTGTACACCAGTGGCGTCGCCAAGGGGGGGCCAGGGGGCCATGTGCCCCCCCATTTTTTTTTTTTTTTTTTTTAAATTTGGCATCTCCAATCCCACCCGAATCTGGAATACCCAATTGGTGATCTATGTACAAGGCTTGCTCGTATGCGACCCCCTTGCTGCCAATTCAGGAGAGTGTAGACAGTTCACGGCTCTCCTCCGAAGCACGCGCCTGTCAGCCACCGCTTCTTATACACTCATTGGTTGAATCTTCGCAAGTTCAGAACGAGGGCGGAGGATACCCGGACATGACCAGGCTTAGAATCTTCCTGACGGAGGCGCTTGAGCAACGAACAAGGCAACTATTGTAATCCCTTCCCAGCAGTCCCTTCCCAATTTGCAACCCTGTAGCGCAATAGCCAATTGTGCGCTACTCTGAAAAAGCTGCCGACCACTGCCGGCTGGTACGAAGCGGGGCTCGAACCCGCAACGTGATAGTCACTTCTGCTTTGCAACGCGATGCTTTACCGAGTGAGCTATCCGGCAGCCTGTGCCCCCCCATTTAAGATATGTAAATAAATAAAGTGCATGTCACTCGTGCCCCCGGTCAACAAAATGAAACGCGATTCTCCCCCACCCGGTCAACAAACTGTAACGCGATATTCCCCCTCCGCCCCGGTCAACAAATTGAAACGCGATTCTCACCCCCCCACCCAGTAAACAAAATGGAACGCAATCCCCCCCCCGGTCAACAAAATAAATTGCCTGTCCCCTCATCAAACTGTTGTGCCCCCCTTGTGCACCCCCAGAATAAAAAATCTGGTTACGCTACTGCTTTACACGGACATGCTTCATTATCACCAGTTATCATTGAAAAAAGAGCAAGCATTCTGTTGCCAACAGGAAGAATTTCTAAGACCAGTGGTAACCAACCCTATTCCTGGAGACCAGTCATCCTGCATTTCAACCCTAATTTGGCATGCCCGACTGTACTAAACGGCCAGTCAATGCTATCTGTAGCTATGGAGCATGGTTTACATTGCTAGGTTTTTTAAAAAAAACCTACAGAAGGGTAAATTATCTGGGACAAGGTTGGACATCCTCCATCTTAGACATGCTTCCATCCATCACCATGACAGCTGTCCCTGTATTCTTCCTCTCCAGGCACACGGGAGACGTCAATCAGTCTGAGATGGCTTACATACAAACAAGCCCCGAGTCTGGACAGAAATGACAGCTGCTCTGCCTCAAGACACCAGGTCAAGGTACGAGACACGCACCATGTCCCTGTCGAGTATTTTGATGGAACAAGCCCCAAAAAATCTCTCTCACAATTTATAATATGGCTCTGGACTGACCCTTTTCCTGTGCTCTTCACAAACCGTGACAGCCCATGTACAGTAGGTTTGACTGTACCTCCTTGATGGTGAAGGACTTTATGAACATTTTTTCAATCCTTTACACACAGAATCTCCTCTGAACTCTCTACACAACACAACTCTACACAACACAGGTTTATCCCCCACCCCTTGATGTCAGTGTAAACATCTATATAGAACATAAAGTTTCATAAACTAGTGTGGGCCTCTGCCCACTGCTGCTTTATGGAGAAGTCTTACTCTTAACAGGGGATCAGGGGCCTACATTTCATTAGTATTGTGTGGTTTGCTGTGGGAAGACAGTATCCCTGTAATTGACCCCCAGCTGTTTGTAAGCCTGAGGACATCCTGGAGACAGCCATCAAGCACAAGCTGCTCTGCTCACTAATTTGCCTAACATCTCTTTTTGTTTCCATGGTGATCAGGTAAGCACTTTCTCAGCTGGAATCAATAGCTCCCTGTCACTGCACACCAAATGGCCACCAGTCTTCTGGTAAATCGCTTACCGTGAAGACTACAGTTACCAGGCTTGCCTTGGTTTCAGGTGCTATTTAGGCCTATCAGTAAAGCTTTGGGTGCACAGTCAGGTTGTGTGACGTGGCTCACAAAGCCACGCAGGAAGTCTGCACTGCGCACTTGAAGTCTCACGGCTGCTACATATGCCAAATAAATGCTCTTAAATTCAGCCCGCATAAGGGCAAGAGATAAATCAATGGCAATTAAACTATGGCGTCTGAGTGCAGCTGTGAAGGCCATACCACTGCTGTGTCATAAACTCCACTCTTTTCACTGTCACTTCCTCTTTCATTCTCTGCGTCAATAGCAGATGTTCAATGGCTCTTCAGAAAATATATTACAAATAGATTGTGAGGTATTAGTACCTTTGGGCTTATCACCCATTTCAAAGACACCTCATATAAAATATTACTTTACATATGGATATTATGTATAGTACACTGAGTGCTTAACCATACTGTATGTTCTGATTACAGTAGTCACAGTTTTCCTTGCTTTTTGCACTTGATGTACTGACAACCTGGCACAGGGACTACATTGACTTTCCTCTTCACCCCCTCCGCAAACAATTTTCCAAACAGATGTTGTCATTGTCATGTCCGTCCGTCTGTCCGTCCATTTGTTCGACCGTCTGTAAATGTTTGTGTCAGGAACAAATTTACGAACTCCACATTGGTGGTGCAATTCCTGTTTAAACCACTGGGAGCGGCAGTGTAGTGACAAATGTGCGCTGAGTGGGTCTTGAATGCCAAGGCTGGTTATTTCATTATTTGGGGCCTAACCATAGACTGTGTAAAAAGATGGACGAAGCAACTGTGACGTTACCCATTGTTTCAGCATACCATTTACGAAGCCTCCATTTTGGCAATTTGAACAGCGCCATTTTTTCATTTTGAAACCGGATGTGATTCCTATTGGATGAGAGGATGAATTGAAGATCCGGGGAGGAGCGAGGGATGGATGGGTGGATATCTGTCCGTATCTGACGAGGACCAAAGGTTAGCCACACCCCCAAAGCTTATCTGGCTTTATTCTTTATTCCAATCTATATAGGACCATGATTTACAAAAATGAACATTATGAAATATGGAAGGAGACTTTAAACTTTCGGTAGATACCATAAAATAATGTGGAAAATCATTTTTGAAATAATAAATCAGGTCGGAAAGTAGTTTCATTTTCTCATAGACTTCTATAGCACTGAACTCCTTTCTGCAACCACTGATGTCGCCATCAGCTAGCTATTAAATAGAATGCAATTTTAAGGTACTTCCGCATTGGCTTCACTTCTCAGACCTGGGCACTGCGTCCGTCTTTTTATACAGTCTATGGACGTAACTGACATCAGCACAACGAAAATTGTTTATAAATTGTTGTTGTCATAAAATTCTGACAGTTTGAGTGTTCAAAGGCGGATATTTCTATGGAACTGTTAAAATAATTTAAAGTTGTGTCTGCAGGTGTGCAAACAATGACTCAGCATACAGAGTACTGATTGAAAAGACAAAAGGAAAAGAAATGGGTGATTAGCCTCATAATTATTCCCTGATGCGCCCCCCCCCTTGCTAGAATATTCCATCTAATTATAGCCAACCTGAATCATCATATCCCTGTCACCTCAATATGTCACCATGTCTTTGTGCCAACTGATTTTGCCTAACTGCACTTCACTGAACACTTTCTCATACTGCTAAAATCTCAAGGAACCCAAGCAGTGTCTATGGCGACTTTGGCCGAGTGATTCGCCATTGACCACTCTTAAATTCTATGCATGTTACGCATTCCAATGCCAAAATGAGGCTTGACTAGCAGAACTAAAAATGGCTGCGTCCCAATCAACGTTTCACCGTTGTGTCCCGCAGTGTACTGGGGATACTAGATTGCATGCTGATCTTATTTTTCATCGTTCTCTGAAAGATTTTCTTCGTAAGGAGAGATGAAGGTCGGAACTACAGGGGTTTCTGATCGCGATACATGTTTCCATTGGTTCTATTTATCAAGGCATTAGCGGTAGTCTGATCAGGTCATGACTGAGAGTAAAAGATGCTGTTTATCACATAAAATGCCAGAATAGTAATGCCATCATTCTGCTTCGGTCACTGCTTTTCCCGTTTGAAAAAGCAATGGTTAGCATTGATCACTTTTACATCATGAGTTAGTTGGGCTATGGGAAAAGTACTACAGTTAAGTGATAGAGAAAAATATGGAACAAATGCCTAATCGCGGCTTTCTTCCACTGTTAACTGAGTGGCTAGGTAATATAAGCTCGCTGGCTGACAAACTGAAGTTACATATGGTTATGCTGCGTTCATTCATGTCTCTAGCTCCGTGCCCTCGACACCGCTCCTACTCTGGACGACTAAAAATCTGCTTCTCATCTCCCCCACCTCTTCAGCTTCCTCCTTTATAAATAACATTGTTCACTGCAAGCAGCATTTGTTCATATCATGTTTAATAATTTAAACGTAAAGAATCTCAGGCTCTGCCGGGGGGTTTGTGATCTCAGGGACTGTCTGTGTCATGCTTGCTCAGTGTTCCAGATCATCACTCAAGCAGAGTCACAGCCAAGCTCAAATACATGTCGTTCTGTGATAACTGGTTAAATCTGACTAAGTGTCCTGACTGAAAGAGCCTAATGATTGTATTTCAGTGTCCTTTCGTAAGGCATTACGTACTGGAGCTAATGTTAACAAACGTGTTATCGACTGAGGGGAAGGCTTAATCCTGATGATTGGAGGAAGGCTAACTGAAGTGTGTATTGTGAGGCCAGCTAGTGAGTGCAGCAGGGGAGGGATGTGGCGGACTGAAGCTTCAGAGAGAAGACAGAGCAGTAAAGCACGATGCCAAACGCCCTGCTTTCAGCCTCAAAGTGCTCTCGCCCTCGGAACATGTGCATGCGCTTAAATGATTTAGAGGTTACGCAGCCAGACTCCAGAACTTGATTATCTTTAGAACTGCTGCCTTTCCGATCCACAGAGTGTGATTTGTCCGCGCCGTTTGTGTGCTCAGTGTACAGTGTTGGATGGGAAGAGCGTAAAAAGTTGATGAGAGCTAGAGGTGAGCCTCTGTTTGGGGAAGGAGACCATTAGACACATGCACCAGGTTTTACCATATAAACTGCGATTAGGTCAGCATAAACCTGCGCTACAACGCCACACTCTCCCTTTAATTATTTATGGCTTTACTTGTTATCTTCTATCCTCCATCTTTTTGGTCCCTGTCCTTGCAGATGTGAGCTTTAGATACAGAGTGTGTCCTCTCTTTGGTGGTGAGAGGATGGTAATCCCAGTCCAGGCCCTTCTTTCCTTCGCCATCTTTAGAACCTCACACATGAATGACAATGGCTCTGTAAAGGTGGAGAGAGAATGGCTGATCTTCCATTGTTATTTTCCACCATCCACACCGACCAAAATCATTAAATTATTAAAAGGCATCCAGTGGCGTGAGATGTGCCCCCGAAACAAATCGTAAATGGGGCTGAACTTGCTCAAACTGCCCTGGGAAAGGGCAGTGTTTATATTTAGATTACCATCTGGCTATACTGTTTCTGCTCTCGAGTGTTTCTTTTTTTCTAAAACAACTGACTCATTTGGTTAAGATTGTTTCCTGTATGAAGGACAAGTCACTGTGGAGTAGATTTAATATTGTTTTGCTTCCTTGCGGAATGCTAGTTCTGGAATTTTCTATTGGTTTTTACAGACTGCCACCCTGGACCTGTACCCTCACTGACCACACTGTGATGATCAAGACGGACCTTCTATTTCCGCCCCAGGCTGCCATATTGTCCTGTATGGAGTACCTAGGTGTTTACAATCTGCCATCTTTGAAGCTTGCAGAGCTCCAACAGTCAACTGAGAGTGAACTGGGAGTCGTCTATAATACAAATCAACACAATGTTATATTGGTGACTTCAGTACGCGAGTACGTACAGACCTGAGTGTTCATCTGATGAGCAGCATCTTGCCAATATGCAGCATAGCTCCCTCCCCACTAAAAACACTAACTTATGTTTCGGCTCTGCTCGATCTCATGCTATCGCATGCTTTTTAAAAATTGAATTCATATATTTAAATGATAATCAGAAGAGTTTGTTTCCAAAACGCGATATATCCATTTTGCTCATTTTGAGTAAATCAGCTATTTCTATGTCGGCGCCTACTACATTTTACCGAAAAACACAAACTTTGACTGTGAAAAAATACACCTTATAGTGTGAATTTCTAAAAATTGATTTTTGCACCATGAAGCACAGGGCTATCCCTCTCTGGTATTATCTCAATTTTTGTAGTTTTGGCACTTATCGCGTTTTGGAAACAAACTCTTCATATGTTGAGTGTTTTTGAAACATATCTTTGTAGTAACACATTTGCTTTTACTCCATTTTAAGTGTACAGTTTTGTTCATGCTTTAAGCCTACTCAACTTGCAAAAGTGTATTTTACATGGCAAGCAATGTACCCTTTTCATGTTTTACACAGAGTCTGCTGTAAACACAGGACATACAAGACAAAAAGTGCTTTACGGAACTAAAACGTAATCACATTAATAATATTTACATTTCTGTTAAAGGAAAACACCAAAGGTACAGTTTGTTCCCAAAACACCCATGATATGAAAGATTATAAAAATAACTTGTATTGAACTGCACGCCCCTAACACTGATTGTTGAACAATGAAAATGTGAAAATATCAATTAAACCAAGCCAGGCGTGTCAAATTTAATTAGAGTGAACATATTGTTCAACTAGATAATGAGGCTTTCTGGTAAAATAACAAAGAATCAGCCCCATATCGCTCTCCTGGGAGTGTAATCGTGAGGGAACTAAATTGTCTCATAATTGTGCATTATACTCAGATCTCTGCTTGTCTTCTCTCCTGGTATGAAATTGTATGAAAACTAAAGCTTACAGTATTCATAACACAGCTTATGCTTACAATTCTGTGTGCTTATTTGGATAAGAAATGCTAATACTGACTGACTGAAGAACCAGGATGAAGCGCAGTACTGTCCAAGTATACAGAAGACGGGACCAAACTCCTCAGATGTTTATCTCAACAAATCTATACAGAGAATGATTTTACCTACACCTAGCTTCCTTCTATTCCTATGATGACATCCTTCTGGCGAGAGGCCGAATATTCCCCACTATCAAAGGTGCAGAATGAGGCAAAATAACGCAAATGGAATAAGGATTTTTTTTGTTTGCAGTCAAATAATTTCAAAGAACTTGGCCTGAGACCTGCTGTGCATGATGGAAAGCAGGCCAGTCGCTAGAACCTGGACTCTGTCAACTGATTATCTGAGATGTTCCCCCAGTGCACAAATGAGATCTGCTCTTTGCTCTTCCTGTCTGATTAAAAAAAAAAATGATTTAATTGTTTTCTTGTTTGTTTTTTCATTATTTCTATTTGCTGTTCATGGCAGCCGCAGAGTCGTCCCACAAGCTTGTTTCAAGGTCTACTAGGGACGGTTACGGGCATTTTATTAAAGAATAGAATTTATTGCTTCAATTAGACTCTGCCCGTTCAAAATCCACTCGGGTCAAAGTCCGGTACTGTGGCCTGTGGTATATAACTAATTGAAACCCACAGAGAAAAACAAATGTACTTCAGACAGGAATAAAATAAAAGAAACATCCAACAAAAATGCTACTGATTACCAGCATGCCTGTTTATAACAAGGGCTGATAAGACCCAAATATCATTTGTTAAGGTTTATCTATGTCCATTCCATCTCATCTATTCTGTGTATCTCAAATGGCCACATGAAAGCTCACATTTTTTTTTCCCCAATAAGAAGTGGAGGCCTTTTTGTAAATAAGATCGCCTTCCTGTCATACAAACCGGAGCCGGTAAAGTAATTTAATGATCTGTGGCGGCCACGCCGTGTAATTGCACTGAAAGCCAGAGAGAGGATGATTGGACCTAATAAGGTCTATCATGTCCTCCCTTCCATCGCACCAATTGAGTTTTAGTCACATGATTCTCATCACAGTGACAGTACTGAAACAGGGAGAGGGACGAGGATGGGGGGATCGTGCAAATGACCAGAAATGAACAGCCGAAGCAACAGCTAACGAACAGATTAACCTTTTCCACCGCTGTTCCCATGTGTGGGTTCGTCAGATTTAGCAGCTTTATTCAAACCTGTGGATGTTCTAAATTCTAGTGGAGATTTCAAGGTCACCAAAGATGCCAAATGTGTCCTGCTGAATTACACAGAAATCTTAATAAAATGATACACAAGATCTAGATGCACCATTCGTTGTAATGATGTCACCATAAAAACATGGTGTCCTGGGTTTGAATATTTTTTTCTCGGTATGATGCAGATTTAGTGAAGCAGATACAGAATATGAATGTGACATTGTCCCACAGTATGGAAATAATGCTTTTTCTAACTTTGATCCTACTTAAGGGAAATTCAAGAGAAATCAAAGATGAAAATTTCAATACAATCCACGCAAATTGCTGCAGCCATTAGTATCCCTTCCTCCTGCCCCGACTTTCCACCATCCACTAGAGGCCGCCAAATTTTGTGTCCCTCGCGCCGCTAAAATTCAAATAAGCGAGGACAGGCAATTCGACCCCAGTATCAATACACACTGGCATTGGGGTTCACAGCAGACATTGAGAACACACTGGGAAGGTAACTCACAGAAATCTCAGGACTGCATGAGGATTAGACACTGAATAATTCAAATGCAGTGTTAATCCGCAGAGATGAGCTCATAATTAAGGGCTCGCTGACACTGCAGTCTCACACCACGTACTCTCACTTTCAAAGCCTTGCGTGGACGGACTGCGCAAATGCCACAGCCAATTACACACACACTCACACACGCTGCACACTCAATATCGCCCATGTCGCACCCTCCAGGCTAAGAAACAGGTCAGCAGTCATGGGTCAGTGTGGTCAGGAGAAGGGGAACACAGAAGGAACACTGATCAACCACTTCTCTCCGAATTGGCTAATTCACTCTGGTCTATAATCAGATCTTACCCTCGAGAAATCCAGTCAGAATCTCGCAGAGGTACACGGCTCATACGTAGTTAATGTATCGCTCAGTGCATTTGTAAAGTCCTGTAGGAAGATGCTGCACATGAATTCATCCCATGGGAAAAAATGGACAAAAAAATAATGACTTGGAAAACAACTGCTCTGAGAACACAACATCCCCTGCTGGAGTCGAGACTGCGATATGCGTATCATCAGTCCATCAGCAGCATATCTGCAAAGTTTCAGGGATGCCCCATGAAAACCATTGTAGGAGTTAATTTCACCTGCCATGTACCTTCCAATATGGACATACGGACGGACAGATGAACTGCTCCACGACATAATCCCCCTTTTGGGCTTTCGCCCTGCAGGGGATAACTAGTTCTGTTTCACACAATTGTAGATGAGTCATGATTAATGAAATTTACATACAAGTATTTTCTTTTCTAGGTCAATGGCACAAACTTAAGATATATGAAGAACAAAATAAATCACTACATATGGTATGGCTATTTTAATGTGACAGACCCATTACAATTTAAAAAAATTTCTGGCATCTCAGACTACGTATCTTAGTTTTTTTGTCATTTGAAGGGAAAAATAGCAGTTCTATAACTGGTATTTGAACCTGAAATCTCTTAATTACGTAACAAGCTCTCAGACTGTAATTTTACGCTATTTAAAGCACTCAAGCTGGATTACTTTACTAAAGACACACACCAGATTTAAAGGAAACAATATTAGATTTTTTTAGGACTGCAAATGACCCTTGTTTCAAAATGCATGATTTATTCAGAATAAAGTGATAGGTTGGTCATTACCTTGCCCAGTTGAATTGCACTAAATGTTAAAATCCCTTGTGCGTGCGTATGTGTGAGTGCATGTGTGTGTGTAGTCAGTGTATACCTACCCAGTGCAATACCAGATTTCTTTATCCAAAGTCCCCATAAGGAAATTGAGCTATTTTTGGATGAGGGGTTAAGGTTAGGGTTAGGTTAAGGTTAGGTACGTGTTCGGCATGTACTGTTTATGGTTAAGGTCAGGGGAAGGGGTTTGGGAATGAATTTAAGTCTATGAGATGTCCCCACAAAACATGAAAACTCAATGTGTGTGTGTGTGTGTGTGTGTGTGTGCGCGCGCGCACGCGGGTTTAAGCATCACTGCAATTCGAACACCCTCTACTTTTATTATGTTTTCCAGCTGAAGATGCAGGGAGCTAATTGTGCACACCCATGTGAATTATGACTATTAGCAGTAGCACTAGCAGACTGAATGCCAGAGAATGGGTCGCAGGAAGGTGAAAACACAGCAAGGTCACGTTCTTTGCTTCAGCTGCAGGGTGGGGCGATGTACTCCTTTCACAGCCATGAGTACAATGCAAACAAATCAGACAAACCAAAATGAGTCAAAGAGAAGAGCATTCACTGATACCCTTAATGTCGGCGGTGAGCTTTGGGTCAATTGGGGTTGTATGCACTGCTGAGTGGTATGTATCACCAGCTGCCACACAGAAATGTGTCTGTCTGAAACCATACTGCCAACAGTGTTGGCTAGCAGTTTAGGCCTAGTGCACAATATTCTGGCTACCATCAACAAGAGTTCTGAGTTTCGTCTAAACCAAGAAGCTGACCAGACCAATACCCATCGCATGGCTCACTACCACATACGACCCTATCACACAAAGCCTAAGTAAAAACAGAGCTGAAATTTCAACTGGGGGGTCGGAGGGAAGCCACGCATGCCAAGACTCTGAGCAGGAATGAATCTGAATAAACATTCCAGTGGATTACATGACCTCATATTGCTGTGTGTTTGGATTCTATGAAGAGGGGACAGCCCTTACTTAGCAAAACAATAGATATCTGAACAGTGACCAGATCATAAACTCTTGATCTCTTCCTGCTCGCTCTGCTTGCTTATATTACAAATGAATGAATTATTTGTTTGATGACAAATAAAGATTTTAAAGGTCCCATTTCATTCCATTTTGACACTTCCCAGTGTCTGTTAAACAAAGTTCTTTTACTCTTAGAAAAAAAAAAAAAAAAAAAAACAGCGTTTGTAGCCAGTCCTCAGCCTCTATGGCCCTTCCAAAATGGCTTTCTTGGCACTAATACATCAATGCTGAGGGGTATTGAGGTTGAGCTAAGACATTTTACTCTTGCTAAGACTTTCCAACTTGGTAAGACTGTTACATTTGACAATCTCACAAGATATTCCAAAACCAGTTGATGTTTTTTCCTCAACAAGGTAGTTTTCACAACTTAATTTGGGATGCATAATAATGGACAGACTTTCTGGCAGATTTTTTTTGTAGTGGGTGTAAGGGTTGTGCTTCATACACAATTCAGGTGCCCGGAGGACAGGAAACTGAGGACTGAACTCAGGTTTAAGGATGGACTTGGTTGTATTTATTATGCCTACTTCACAGCAGAAGGCATGGACGAAGCAACACAAACAAACAGGAATCGAGGTTCCTTAGAAACACTATTGGTAATACAGACTCTGGGCATTACAGTAACAGTAACAATGTATTGCAAATAGAAAAACAAAACAGGAATCGAGGTTCCTGGATAAAATGCTGAGGTAAGCAATAACAGTTTTAAGAGTCATAGATTTACGCGCAATACGCGGGGAAAGCTTCTACACAAGACTATGAACGCAACATTGGTATGCAGGTTACGAGATTTCACAAAGACCGACTGGGAAGTCCAGTCTTATATAGCACACTACTGACACACAGTGGAAATGACAAACAGATGCAGGCAATGATTACAGAGTGAAGAATGCAGTCCGGGTCTTTATAGGCCGGTGAGCTGGACAGCTGAAGACGTGGTCTTACAGTGGGATTAATATTTGTCTGTCCTCTCACCCTGCCACTTAGGCCAAGAATAAATACATTGCAAAAATATTTTTGAAACCAGTGGCAGCTGATCAATAGAAGGCGGTGCCGCCCTCTCTGATGGAGAATGTGTTTTTATTATTTTTTTTAATAAAAAAATCCAACATTAGTGATGATTTCTCATTAATGTATGAATGTATTTAAAATTCACAATAAGGTATACTGTATAAAATATAGATAAATATGTTCAGTGGAATTGTGGGAAACAAGCGTTTCATACAGCAGAGACAAGTAGCCAATAAAGGACTGTTGCTGGGGTAAGATAGATGAATAGCAATATAAATCTGGCCAATCAGGGTTGTCAGCATTGTCAAAAATAATGTAAACGGGTGGATTCTGATTGCGCCCAAGCCCAGGCTCGAGCCACATGAGATGTGTTAACTAGCCACCTTTAACTCACATGTCTGACTAGCTGTCTTACTTGCTCGCCAGTCTTCCACAAGGATGTCGTCCTGTCTCCAGCCACAAGAGTTTCGTCAACTACCTTAGCTACAGGAGTGGATTGCACTGGCAGGGCGTAAAAAAAGTTGGTATTAACTCTTAGAGGATAGTCATACCTACGTCCGACTTTGTGATTTGCATTTACATTGAGTGCACCAGGCCTGACCTGGTCCTGGTCATTCACTTGAATACATGCGAAGCGCAGGTCGTTGAAAGCAATTCTCTTCATGTGAAGCGCGCCCTAACTTTTGTGTTTAACAAGCTAGCTTGCAAGTTAGGTAGCTAGCCTATGGATATGGTTGAAGCAAAGAAGAGGAGAATAGACCAGTTTGGCTTAAGTGAGATTTGGGTCACACGCATGCTCCTTGCAGACTATGCATGGCAGAAGATGCACAAATTTCTTTGAAAAAGGGGGGAATATTAAGTTATTTTGCTTTACCCATGGTAAAAGGCAGTGAACAGAGTGGATTCGGGCTATAAACAGGAAGAACTTTGTTCCTAAGGCACATTCTAGGCTGTGCAGTGCACATTTTGTGGACTCTGACGAGGAAAGAATTATATATTCAACCTCCACCAATATCAAATAAAATCAGTACTTTTTCCAATAGATGGTATCACTAAAAATGCACAAGCCAATTCATTGTTCCCGAGTTCAGTTTCAAATGTAAAGCTTTAATTTATTCAGCATGCAGTACTGTATTTTGTTAGCTCTTGGAATTCAATAATAATCGATTATTCCATAAAGCACTGGTATCCTGCTGTTTGTGTTAAATTGTTGTGGGATGGTTATTGAAAACTGAGTGTGGCGCAGCACAGCCCCACCAAGTATATTTTTCACCAGCCACCACTGTTTGAAACCCGGGCATTAAAATATATGTGAGGAAGAATGGAAGTTAAATTCGATTAAGAGCAGTGTTTAAGAAAAAGGATTAAATGAACATAAGACCTGACAACATGGTAAAAATTTGTGGGGATACAGACCTGCAGACTAATACGACAAGAGGAAGGGACACAAATGCTGAACAAACAGAGACAGAATCAGGACGAGGCTTAAAACAGCAATCTCGCGAGTTAAAAATAAGCTGATATTCAACCAAACTGAGAGCCACGCCTGACAACACACTTGTCATTGTCACTGAGAAATACAGCGCATAACCCCCATCTTTCATGAGGCAGCTGTGAGATGCTTTGGTGTGGTCTCCTGCCTTCGCTGTGAACCCGCTTACTGGAATACCAGTCAGCGTGGAGGGACAGGGAGGCAGTCTCCAGGGACTATGCTAATTGGAGAAGAGCGGCAAAGTTCTTGGAAGCGAATGCATTTGCATAATTTGCTTCCCTTACCTACCCGGTGTCGTGACTGCGGGAGACACAATGAATGATGCATTCAGCAGCAAAGCACAGCTCTCGCTCTCATAGCTCTGATACGGATTAATTTTTTTTTTTTTTTTTTTGCTAGCGGTGCGATAGGCAGCAACATTGCCAGTAGGAATGATTGGCCAAATATTTGCACTCGAGGAAATTATTAACAAAATGACAATGAGGTCGATGCCGGTTAATGGTTGAGATTAGTTTTGACTCTGAGTGCTGAAACGCCGGCGGCAGCTGCAGCATGTGATGATTTTTTTTTTTTTTTTTTTGCGCGCGGAATTACGATAGAAGGCCTTCGCAGCTCCAAGTCTCTGTCAGCTGCCCCAGAGTTAAACGCTCTGCTTTGCCGTGCCTGTGTTTATCTGAAGAGCTTTTCGAGGATTAGAAGGGGTTGCAGAAAGGATGTGGCTAATTGAGGGCTGTAAAGGAGCTGGGGCCGAGAGCTCTGTCAGTTATCATAGAGTCCTCCACAGTCCCCCGCTGATAACACTAGGGTATCCGGGACGCCGTCTATGCAAGGCACCATGTGATCTATGTCCCATCCACAGCTGCGAGAGGCAAAGCGACACACTGCCACTTTTGACAGAATGAGCCCAGATGTACATCAGATCATATATAAATATCTCTCCATTACAGTAATTTTCCATATCGGTCATTTCCTCTCATATGCGCATTATTGTTAGAAGATATTGGCTGGATGTGTGGGCATCGGCATAAACATGCTTTTGCATGGTTCTGCTGTCTTCTAAAATCTGAACAGGAAACTGTTTTGGCAAATGTTGGCCATTTTTAACAGATAAACTATTTTTCAGGTTCTTGAAATCTATTTTTAAATCCCTCTGCAAATCCCTCTGGTCCCATTTTTAAGAAACAAATTGTAAACATCAAAACCAATTGTAATATGAAAGTATAAATGAATCTTAATAAGCATTCAGACAGTTTGTTTCCCAAAGAAGACAAGTAGGTAAATGCCCTAAATCAGAAATGAAGCAAACTTTTAACACAAACTTTTTTTTTTTTTCCAAGGAAGACTCATCAAATTCTCCAGTTTTTTTTTTTTTTTGACAATGTAGCTTGCTGTGACTGAGATTCATAATTAACGAAAGTTTTTTTTTTCAGAAAACATACTGTAAGTCCATCCACGCTGATGACTATCATGAAAAGAAATTACAAAATACATTTGAATTTATGTTTCTTTATGTAATATGCTTTTTATTAATGCACAATGGAATCTCACTTGGATAAAACATCAAAATAATTCTTCACATGGCTTCTTGTTTGTTGACATTTTTTAAAACCCAAGGTTTGCTCCCCATCAATGAGCAAGAAATATTTGCAGTGAGACTGCAAATTGGTCAGATGCACAAAAAAATCAAGATATACTTACGTATTTATGAAAAATATATTTTTAGGGGCATAAATTACCAAAAGTAACACCCTGAGATTACCTCAAAGTTGTTGTTTTTTCTCAGAGGAAATATTTTCAAGTATCATTCAGTAACATAACTGTAACTGCACAGAACAAAAGGTGGGGCCAGCTTACAACAACATTGGGCTACCTGAGTGTCAAACTTCACAAACCACAACATCAGCCCAGCCATCAAAGGCATAGTTATCTTATGGGATAACAATGCAGCCAGACATTAAACTCATTCTCTTCACTTTTTTTCTGAAGCTTTCCGTCCTTCTCTTCTTACCTTTTTTTGCTCTAAGCTCAACCCATTGGGGAGACAATAAAAAAGTAAGAGAAGGTTGGAAGGGTGAAGTGGTCAAAAAAATGTCAGTTAGCTAAGGTGAACGTCCTCGCTCCTTCAAACATCACTGTGAGGTGGTTGTGGGTACAGACAATTGAAGCGGCGAGAGAGTTACCTCGGGGAAGCCATTTTTCCTTCCTTCTAACTCTTTTATCAGCCTAACTCTTCTTAATGATGGCAGACCTTGATGAATGAGTCTCCAGTTATTAATTGTTGCCTTGCCGGTTTACCTCTGCCTCCCTCTTACTTTTCCCCTTGCACTGGACTGAACAGCCCCACTGCGCATGACACCTTTAATATAAATACTGCTGTGGAGCAATGGCCCAGTGGTGTGCACTTGATTTGCATTGCTGCTCAGATAAGGCAGCATTGAGGCAAAAAGCGTTCCTATTCTCACACATGGGAGCATCCCTGAAATGAAAAGTAACAGGTTGTCAGCTTTGATCATACTTTCCCAGTACAGCCAGTGAATCGCACAAGCCTCTCAGGGGCTCTTCTGGCTGTAAAGAGAGAGAAAGCCTATTATTGCGATTATTTCGTTATTACCATAACTTATTATCCACACTGTGTTGAACCTGTTAAGCTCTGCTGCCCAAATAAGCAGGGCAACATTGTAGGGAGGGTTAACCAAGGGAATGCGCAAGCTACTGAGGCAGGGCAAAGGGGTGGCGTGCGGTAGGCGGAGGGCATAGTGTGCGTGGGGGCAGTAGATTTCCGAGGAGCTAACGAGTGCTCATGAGCTGGGAGTAGAAGTGGCCAGATATGACAAATAAATATGACAAGAGTCAGCTGAGACAATGGCCCAGTCAACAGCGTTATCTGTACACAAAGGCAGTGGACTGAGAAAATCTTTTGTTCACTGAAAGCCTTCATTGCTTTATCCTTCCAGCTCAAGTAAATGGCAGTAGTAGTAGTAGTAGTAGTAGTAGTAATAATAATAATAATAATAATAATAATCATGATCATCATCATCGTCGTCATCATCATGATCCACAATACTATCATCATCATCATCCACAGTGCTATCATCATCATCATCATCATCAATGCCATCATTATTATTTTGCCATCATCATCATCCACAGTGCTATCATCATCACCGTCATCGTCATAATAATCAATCATTATCTTCACCATCATCAACATTGTTGTTGTCATCATTATCACCATCACCTTCATTATCATCATCATTATCATTATCATCACCCTCATTGTCTGTATAATCATCATCATCATTATCATCATCATAACTATCATTGCCCTCATCATCACCGTCATCAATACCATCTGTATCATCAATCATCATCATTATTATCATCATGATCCACAATATAATCAATCATCATCATCATCATTATCATCATCAACATCATCTTTACCATCGCCACCATCCTCATCATTCTAATTATCATCATCATCATCATCATGCATCATAATTAATACTATCATCTGCATAATCAATCATCGCCATTATCTTTCAATTTTACCTGTTTATTTCTGGCCTCGGTCAGAGCATCCAGTTGGCTAGAGGTAGAACACCTTAGACACTTTGCGAGGTGATTGCAGCAAACACATCTGTGATTCGTAAATTCATCCCTCTGGGTAATTTAGTCGCCAATTCACAACACCACTGTTCTGCTGCAGTAGAATAATAATAATAATCATCATCATCATAATCACAATAATAATTTGTGATGCCTGAAATCATGCTGGGTTGTGATATGAAGACAGTGTGATTAAGATTAGTATTATAACCTCTGGTCTTGAGGACGTTAGAGCAGTAATGCAGGCGTATAGAGATTTAACTGGCATAAAAACTTTTCAGCTCAGGTTGCAAGCCTCCTCTATTTGCTACATTAACATATCACAGTGATGAAAAGATAATAAAGTACTGTAACAGGATAATTCACTTCTGGGCATAAGCATGCAACCTGAATCATATGGATGGACATAAATGAATCAGAGGACCCATTCAGCCTTTTCAGTGCAGGTTATTGCCCTCTGGACAGTTTTTCAGCTTCAACAAAGTAGCTTTTCATGAAAATTGACACTTTATTGAGGCAAACGATTACAAATGTTTGTCCGTATTTTTGAAATTCATCTTTTGAAATCAATGCTTTCTCAGTTTAAGACAATTTACTGTAGACCCAAATTGTTTCTTCATTACCAATAATTTTCTCAAAAGGAAAAATCTGAGAGCACTGATGAAATTGCCTATTCATCGCTGTGGCATTATTGTGACACAGTTGGATGAACTGGTAAATAGATCTCAATATAGTCTTCACAATGTATTAGAAAAAAAAAAAATCAGATCACACAGATGCATTTAGGGCCCGTTACACTGAGACTGATTAAGCTAGGTCCTGTGCTATGCAGCACTCTGTACCTCCCAGCTTGGTCTTTACCTATAAAATCACATCAGTTCACAGTTATGCTTCTTTCCGGCCCTTGCATCTAACATGCAGAATTGCCTCTCCCCAGCCGGCACACGACCGACCTTCAACGTTGAAATATGGTTGAAATTATGTCAGTTATCGTTTCAGCGTTGAAACGTTTTTGAAGCAACGTTTAACTCTGATGGTTGTAAAAAGGTTAACAAAATGATCTCAAATCAACACTGAAATTTGAGCAAGATTTGTTTCAATGTTGAAACAACATTGAAACAACGTTGAAAAAACGTTGCGAAATCAACGCTGATTCATCTTTCAAAATCAAAATATAATTCAACGGTGATTCAACTATGATCCATGACGTTGATTCAAAAGTGAAAAAACGTTAAAATGCCAGCTGGGTCAGTTCATGTGGAATCAGGGCAATAAGCCAAGTGAAGAGACTAAGAAAGAGCATCATTTGTCCATGATAGTTATACTGTTAGAATAAGGACAACAAAACTGCATGAACATAGTTGGATGAATTTCAACACGCAGTAATCTTCCAAAGTTTGGAATCCCTTGGAATTTTTTTGTTTTTTTGAATAAGAATGATTTTTTCATTCATCGGATTAGCATTAAATAGGAATTAAAAAAAAAAAGTTAATGAAGCACATTTAAAGACGTTGAAATGGTTAATATTACGATGATTGTTTCAAGTATATTTTTTATTTATATAGGCAGTGTATAGTCTTGAAAAGCATCATTTCTAGAAGCCATTACTCCGCTGCAGAGCATTAGGAGCGAGGTCCGCACATAAGATATTGTAGTACAGCCGCTTGTTGCCCTCTTGCGGATAGTTGGTAGACCTGCATGTGTTTCTTCCCAGTTATGCCAGATTTTCTGAGAAGTTGAGTTACACGTCAGAATGGAACCTGTACTGGTGAGCGGACGTGTACTGTGACCTCAACGATTCCTGCGTATCAGCTGACCCCGGATGTGAAAGACATGGAACGTGTAGTGGAGCTGTCGAGCAACGGTGGTGAGACGTCTGATTTTAACTACAACGTTTAAAATTGATTTTTGTTTTCCTCCGCAATTCGCAGGGTTCATTTTTGTACAACGTACATAGATGCCTTGTTGCTATTGCGAATGCGCACCACTGCAAGATGAACTGCTCTCACATTCCATCCTCTGCGTATTAAGCTGGGTAATGCGTAGACGTTGCTAGCTGGTGTGGCTACGTGTGCTTGGCGCTGGTAAACCGATTGGCAAGAGGAGGCTAGCTACTTTATTCGCTCCGACAACTGCAGACGTTCATAATAATTCCTGTGATAAGGGGACATGACACATACGCGTCCTGTCTAGCAACAGCAGCACCTAACAATAAATGCTGTTTTGAATAGCCAATGAAAATGCTGACCAAGATTCACATGTGTTAGTCACACACGTGGATGTGCTGCAGATTGATGCATTCAGTAAACATGTAGTCTAAGTTAAATAAAACCTTTCAGCTCCACTGATATTTGTGCATTTGTGAAGACTTGTAATTTAAACAGATGGTTGAATGCCAGAAAATATGAGTTAATACTCCTGCTTGAAATGCATATGAAATTGCAAATGCAATGAAATTCATCAAAAATGCCTCATTTATAAAAATTATGGAAGAGTGGCTATACCATTTATATTAGTCTGGCCTCTTATTCAGATAGACTTACTTTGTTGGAAAGCATGTGCACATTCTTATAATAAACAGAGATTAACCACCTCCTTACGGTTGATTTTGGCTAAATACTCCTATGTCTGAGATCTGCCACAAACCCTGTGATGACAGTGATTCTGGGGTGGGGACCACTTAATAGGTAGATTACTAAACTACAAAATATCGCTCAAACACTGGGCTGGATTTTGGGGCTTATTTCTACCAGTCCCAATTGCAACAGCTCAACTCCCTCCATACCAGTGAGCTTTTCTCATATTAGAGCGCATCCATTTTTGTGTAACTTTTACTTCAGTAAAACACCCTGAAAAGCAATGCAATGTTATAAAGCACTCCTTACTGAAGTGTTGCCTCAAGGGTAGTGGGTGTGTGACCTAAGTGTCCAAGACCCTTGTTTGTCTGCAGGTTTCTCCATTGCCGGCCTGTCAAACACCCCCCGCAAGCGCCAAGTTCGCTTCTCTGCTCGCCATGACATTTTACTGCTGCGGGAAGTCATTGCACAGAACCCATTTTCCTCCAAGGAGCCGGGTCGAATTTGGGCCAGGGTGGGCGAGATCATCACGGCTGCCCTGCTGGATGAGAACTTTGAGGTGGACGCCAGGCGATGCCGTGAAAGGACCATGCTGTTGCTGGATTACTACAAGAAGCAGGACTTCGCTAGCCTCCGCAGGTCAGGCCAGGCCACTGTGGTGAACTCGCATGATTAAGATTTAATGCTAAAAAATGGACGTGTTTGACAACTGCAGTGTTGCATATATATGGAGTATCTAGTTATTGTATTATAAAGCTAGGAATCTTTGTCTGCATGTGTGCATGTGCGTACTCTGCATATCTCAAGAGCTGTTCATCTGATCAACTTTTAACTGGGTGGTTTTATTGCTGATGACCTGAGGAAGTGCAGTGTCAAGTTTGAAGTTGCTTGGCTGAGCAGTTCTCGAGTAATTGAGAAAGGTGCATGCACCAATACCATGCAAGCAGCAATTGAATGGGCTCTGCACTAGTTTCTTTTTTTTTTTTTTTTGTAATTTACGTTCCTCGTCTGAAGCTCATGGCTTTGGGCTGATGTTTAGTGTCCCCTCAGCCGGACTGCAAAAATTGCAATATGAGAGGACTGCAGTTGACGAAAATTTGTGATGAGCTTTTTTTGGTTATTGACATCATTTGTATTTTTCAAAGTAATACATTCTGACTCAAGTGAAAGAAAACCTGGATTCCCACCTTGAACCATCAACTGACCGTTTTGTTGTTATTGACAGAATTTGATACAAAAGTGAAAAAAGGACTTTTGGGGGTGTGTTCCACACCGGGGCCGTAACTGCCTGAGTACTTTTGAGCTTACTACAGGTTATGATAATGAAACCATGAACTGTAGCTTCACCGTTTTGCATATTTTTTGTCACTCGTTGGTATGTTAACAAAGAATTATTTATAGTAAAATCCATAGTAAGTCAATGCATAATTTTTTAATATCAAACAATAAAGGAGTTCATATTGCGAGTGTTATCGTATTTTGTGTCAGTATCAATTCAGCATGTCTGCATTTGTAAATTTCACCTCGGCTTTATATGCTGTTATCGACAGATAGCCTGAAGTACGGCATTCCCAGCACAGATTAAATTTTGAATACTTGATTTTACTGTGCTAGGCATTTGTCATGATAATGCAATTTTTGGCCTATAAGATCCGTGGAAACAAAAAAATAGAAACCAAGGCAGCTCTTGTGGTAGAAAAAAATTTTTAAAAGCCTTTATTACATGGCTAAATGCATAGCAAGGATAAAAAAGCACCAACGCGTTGTGGCATAATTGCCTTCATCAGGGTGACCAAACATTTCTGAGACACAGGCAGAGCATATCAAGATAATGAACAGGAAATTATATCACTCATTACTAAAGAAAATTGGGCACAGACTCCATGGGAAAAAACTTTCAAAATAAGAGCACCATATTTGATCCATAATATATTGAGGGCTGACTCCAATAAACAGTTATGTCCAGATAGTATATGTATTGGACATAACTGTTTATTGCAGTCATCCCTCGATATACAGATTAAAACCACACAGTAATACAGAAAACAAGAGATCAGTTCCAATTTCAAGCAATGGTGTTCCCAGGTCTCAATGAAGAAATTGATTTTTCTTCTTTTTTGTAATTGTATTTTTAATTTTGTTAATTGTATTATTGAAATTGGAATTGATCTCTTGTTTTCTGTATTACTGTGTGGTTTTAATCTATATATTATGGATCAAATATGGTGCTCTTATTTTGAAGTTTTTTCTCATGGAGTCTGTGCCGAATTTTCTTTGGTAATGAGTGATGTCATTTCCTGTTCATTATCTTGATATGCCCTGCCTGCGTCTCAGAAATGTTTGGTCGCCCTGATGAAGGCAATTATGCCGCAACGCGTTGGTGCTTTTTTATCCTTGCCATGCATTTAGCCATGTAATAAAGGCTTTTTAAATTTTTTTTCTACCACAAGATCTGCCTTGGTTTCTATTTTTTTGTTTCCAGGATTTGAAACCCCAGTTCCAAAGAGCACCTTGTTGGTTTTTTTGATCTACTCATCTCCAAGAAGCAGTGCCCCTTTATCCATTTCTATGTGACCTATAAGATCCGTGACCAATATTTTAAATTGTGGCAATAACGTCAGAAAAATAGTACTGTCAGCAAAGAGATACGGAAGATATTGGTGCCAGTGAAGTGCGAATTTTTCTGTGCTTAGATTTGGAACTGAAAGACTTTATGCCCAGAAAGAGGATCTGCTGCATGAGGTGCTGGAATTGGAGGCTGAGAAAGGGCTCATGGGAAGTGGTGAGAACAAATACCAGGATGAGGAGCTGAGAAAAAGGGCGCTAGAGGAACTGGTGCTGCCAGAGCCGGACAAAATCAGCGTGATGCCTGCGCAGACAGCGCCCCCTGTAGGTGAGGAGTTGAACTGCAGTAATTTAATTTTTTTTTTATTTTTATGAGTTTATGAATTCTGACTAGAGGCCTTTTGATTTTTCTATTTGGTGAGCGAAAACATTAGCGTGACTGGACAGAGATGGCAATAATGTCTTTTGCCTTTTTTTGGACTCGGGTAATAATGTTAGCATCATGTGTGTTTTAAACCCAGGGAGCTGCTCTCTCGTGCCCACCCCAGCTCCAGTGCCTCCGACTCCGGAACCGGAGGAGCAGGAAGAGATGGTGGAGATGGGGGCACCCACAGCCAAACAAGCGTGCCAGTGCTGCTGCCAAACCTACTCGGAAATCCTCAGCTTCCTGGAGAAGCGGTCAGAGGCGGAGCAGCGCCTGCGGGAGGAGGAAATGGCACTTCGGCGAGAGGAGCTAGAGATCCAGAGGAGCAAGATCGCGCTGGAGAGGGAGCGACTGGGGGCCGAGAGGAAGGAGAGAGAGCGCCGCTTTGAGCTGGAGAGCCAAGAGAGGCAGGTCATCCTGGACCTGCTGAAAGAGAAGGTGCTGAAGTGTTGAGGGCGTCGAAGGGGAGCAATAGAACGGACACAGCCACTATAACTTTATTAACTGGTCTTAGATTTCTCAGGCGTGTCTCCAGATTTCCCAGGACTGTGGACAAAATGTCAGCAGACAGGACGCCAGAATGTTTTGTGTGTTGCAAGCTTACTTGATGGGGAAGGAAACCCATAGTGACTGATCTGAAGCTACTGTGTAGCTCCTATGTCGTCGAACAAGCCTAACCATGAAACTTAGGACAAATGAAATGTGCATTTTTGCCTCATTTATTCAGTGTTAAATTCTCATTCTGTAAGATGTGATACTGGCGCACAGTAAATTGCATGTCAATTGGGGGATGGGTTTCAAGCACTTCAGCACTTAAGACTTTGTATTTGCCGTTGTTTATGACGCGTTTCCCAGAATTGGATTTATTTGTTAAAGATAGATCCAGTAGCTTGTAGAAATGTAATTGTAAATAAGTGTCATATTTTGCCTATATGAGCTTTTATAGTATTTATGAATGGTGTCTTTTAACAAGCCTGTATCCAATTCAGCTAGATTTTTGTGTACTTCTGCTGACTAATATATTTTTGTTGTGTAAGCAAAACAGTATTTTATTCTGAGAGTATATACATTGTAATTTACAGATATAATAATAATAAAAAAACTATTCTTGCATAGCTGACTTAAAAAAAGAGAAAAAGTTCAGTGAATACTAACTTTTTGCTTTCATGTTTTGCGTTTGTATCAATGAAAGTGAATTCTTTCAACGTAGTAAAATGTACATTTCTGGCATTAAGACAAAAAGGAAAAGATTCAGTCGCATTTTGTTCTGGCCGTTCGATGTTTGCGCAATCCTTTTCAATTACGTACCTGAATATATTGCGAATGGATTGTTGGTGTCAAGGTTTACGTTTGAATAAGATCTGTGATGAGAGATATTGGTTGATACATCCAGTTCATTCCTATTTGAATTTTTATTGGATGTTCCTAGTGCTGGTTAGAATTTTGTTTTAGCCAATCAGCAGACCCGGGACAACTTCAGCAGAGACCGCATCGCAGTCAACCAAGTTCGGATTTTGCTAACCAAACTCGCCCCACTTTAGTTTTAACCGCAGCCGCAGTTGAGCTGGAGACAGAAACTCAGTAGCGAGGGTTCAGGACTCCATCATAGGAATATTTGCATTTATCAAGCAGAGGTTTTTAGGTCAATAGTCTCAATATAGCGTGACCCGAGAAACGGAATCTTCAGATAGCTAGTTACCTTTTCCGCCATTGGTTAGCTTACCTGAATTGGCTATTTTGTAAACAAGACCGAGCAATTGTTGGCGAACTTATGCAAAGATAGTTAAGTTCTTGCTGAAAGGTAACTTTAGCCAACGTCTCGTGTGGAAGTTAGGCTGAATTGGGGTGGGTAAAAAAAACAAATTGAGCTTTCCGTGGATGCGGGTTAATTTTTTTTGGTAACATTTCGAACTGACTTAGTTTGTGGTTCTCAATCATGGAGTGTGTGTTTCGGGGGATACATTATATTCGCTGGCTATAGCTCGGGTTAGATTAAGTGATCGTTCTGCATTGATTAACCAACCATCAGTCCGTTGCTATTCTGTTGGACGCAGCCAACTCACTCCGCCGTCGTTCTGGACGCGTAGCTGGCTAGCTAACTTAACTAATCCGGAGCACACAGTCTTTTAAACAGTCTTCGTAAATCTCCTGTTTTTAGGGACAAGCTAACAGCTAGCTAGCTACCTGGCAAGCAATTCTGTTGAACCTATTGGACAAGCGTCAATCACTCGTTAGCGAATATTTAACGTGCTAGCTATAGCTACCTTAGTGGCTACGGTTATAGCCAGCAGCTGATACTTTGACTGGATTGCCAGGCTGAAAAGAAAGGAAAAGCATAGTAAGTCAAATAGCTATGTGCTCTGGTGGTAGACTGGGCATCCCGCAAACGCAAGCCAGCAAGCTGTATTTGTATTTTGGTTTGGGAGAGAGCTAACTAGCTTGGGGAGGTTAACGTATTCAATTGCAGCTACGAACTGACTGCACGCTAGTTTTGCCTGCTAATTGATGTCGAGCAAGCGAAACACTTGGCTAACCTTGGCGCAACGACTTCACTTGCCTGAGAATCGTGCCTTATACGCAGGTGTCTGGAAAAGATAATCTGCTGACCGTCTTGTAAACTTTGATTTTGACGTGTGAAGCTGCTCTCATACCGGACGCGAAACGAATTTTTCGCACGACAGATTACGCTTTGTATTGACTTTGAATGTAATCTGTCGTGCGAAAATTCGTTTCGCGTCCAGTGTGAAAGCGGCTTTAGTTCGCTTGTTAGGGGTGTTGCTATCAGTAATTACTCTGAACGCTTGTTGTGATAGCGGTCATGCCGAAACGGCGTTGAGGGCCTCACAAATCTGTTTTTTCTCATTCCCAAGCCCCAAGACTTACGTATGGTCACCATTCGAGAATGAATGTCGCAAAAAGTGGGTATCGTGTCTTTTCTGCCAACTCAACCGCAGCATGTACAGAACTCGCCAAGAGGATCACGGAGTAAGTATTGCCATTTAAACGGATTGCACCACTTGTCATTTGGAGGTAAATTGGAAATGCTCAAATGCCAGAAAAATGACACGCATGGCTAAGTTGACATGCTGCATCCGCGATTTCAAAACATTTTACTGATTCATTCAGTTTACGGTGTTTACAGTAGTGACATTTGAATTGTCAACTTGGTCCGTGAATCCACCGCTAATTTTTGCTTTGAAGCAGAGCAACTTTGCAATTCAGACAACAATGCAAAAAGTCATGTATTTACTCTAATGTGCACGTTGTTATACTATTTCTGGCTGATTTACACTTGGCATGGGCCTTCTAGCTATCAAGGATTCAGTTGTAGTCTTAATCTTAATGCAAAATTTAGCAAATTTGTGATCTGAAACGTTAGAATAATGTGGCTTTTGCTTGCATAATGTTGTATTTCATGTATTTGCGTAGAAACCTTTTCCTGCTGGTTGTGTTGTTAGTATAAGTTGCATGCTTCTTGCTTTCATATTTGCAGACATTATGATTATGCTTTTTAAGGCAAGTCTGCTTGCAAAATTCCTACGCAAATTATGCGAAGTGAGAGGTTGGGGAAGTACACTTTGCGAGAGGTGTGGCAGCGTGCTTGTAAGTATTTTTTTAGGTTGTTGATCCGTCAGTTTTCCTGTGGGGACTTGCGACAGGGTTACTCAGGTGTGTCCCCAATCACTCTGTCCCCACCCCCCATGTCTCCTATAATTAAGCTCGCTGTCATCCACTGGATTCCGCTCTATACGTGTGGTTCAGTACCACTCTCATTTCACTGTACTCAAAAGCTTGAGAACAAAGATCCCTTCTGGCTCTAAGGTAAACAGTGGTCCATTGTGAACACCAAATATACAGAAAACCCATTCTGCCTCTCTTTTTACGGCTCAGTCTTTCCTCCATTCCCGCTCTGAACTAATCAATATGATTTTGGGTAGAATCTGATCAAATATAGTTTGTACATTTTGGAAAGATGACATTTCAAGGGGCAGTGCTTAAAATCCAAAAGTATAACGTTTGTCTTTTTTGCTGATGTGTTTATTTTTGTCATCCTCCTCCATCCCCCCCTCCGAGTCCATCATGTTTTTGAGTCATCCTTTATAAATTCCTTCGGAGTCATGTGTAGTTTGGCTCCTGTTTGCTCCTTAAAGTTTATTTTACTGTGTCAGCACACATGTAGAAGCTCCAGAATTAGCCAAAGGGCTACTTTACATTTGCTTTAAAAGGGTGTGAAACACTGCACATTGGATTATTGTCTCTGGTCCATTTGGCTACAGATCTCATGGCTGCATGTGGGTGGGTTCTGCTGATTTTGTGCAACTTTGCAAATTATGCATTCAAAACTACAGGTCTAGTGTGCTTCAAGGTTGCTGTGTAGTTTCACATTGTGGCACATACAAAGTAGTGCATGCATACATCTATATTGAATTTGATACTGTTGGATTTGGGGCCATATGCTTATTTGCTTTGCATTTTGTGCTACAGTTTGTGATGCATTGCATTGCAAACTGACAGTAATTTGTTCATACAAAGGTCAATATCCAGTGAATTAATTTTTAGCAAAACAATGTGGATAATGCATTAAATTCCTCGGGCAGTGTGAAATTTTTGTGTGTACCTATTTTCTGGTTGTTGAAGCTTTGGATTTGACTGATCCATTGTTCAAATGCTGAGTCTCATGTCACCAGTCTCCTTGTTTTTCATTCTTACTGGCTTTGACTAAAAACCCGACTCTTCAGTTTGCACATTTGATCGGAGGGAGCGTAACATTTTGCAGAAACGAAACCCATCTCATTAGTGACCGCAAACATCCGCTACTAGTCATCCTGACCTTGTGGGTCTACTTTCTCCTTGGGCTATAATCATCAGCAGGCTGTTTTAGCTCATATTTCACCAGTGTTTTTGTATGGAGTTTACGGTCTGGCCTTCAGTATTCATTATGATGGGTTTGGCCAAGGGGGTGTTAATTTTGCGCATCCATCACCGAGGAGTTTTTGGAAATAATGCGTGTCAAATATCTTTTTTTGCAAGTGCTCATTTTATTTTAAAATATGGTTAAAGGGGACTAATCCGTATTTTTTTAATGCATAGTTTGTAATTTTGCTGTAATCATTTCTTAAGTTATGGGCAAATAAGTAGCGGCTCTGTGCACCCGTTACCCCTTGAGCGAGCCCTGATGGAATGCTATGTTTGGAAGTGTGTAATGGTAAAGTCTTTGAGAACTTAAACTACCATTTCTTTTATCTGTCCTTATTGGTGTTTGAGGGGGTATGCAGTGCACATACACTAAGTATGAGAAGATGGCTACTTCGCCCTTCATATGTGCAAATCCAAAGACTTTCCTTTCGCACGGGCTGGATTCAAACTGGATGTGAACTTCTTCATATCAAGGCAACAGCACTTTGTGCTTCAGTAATACATCCTAACTTTATCAGTTAGGAGCTCAATCAGTCAGCGGTGATATAAGTCACCCCTGTCCCCCTGTAACTTTCATTACAGTCACATCCACACATTCTGTGAGAAAGCTCTGACCAGTCCAAGCAGCTTTTTTTGCTGCACTTTGTAGCATGTGAATGTGAATTTTTTTTTCTGTGCTTCAGCAAAAATTCAGTTTTGAAATATGACACCAATTTTAAAAATTGATTCTGCGTTCCCTGGAACTTTAACTGTACATTCCCAGCCGGCGCCCCTCCTGAGCCTTTTTGGGATTCGGTCAAATCATGGTGTCTCTGAGGTCGGAGGCTGGCTGATGCCACCCTGTTTTTATCGAAAAAGAACGTTCCTCTATTGTGAGGGTGTGAGAGCTGATATTTTATTATCACTGAGTTCTGTTTTATGTAGTTCTGGTGGCTGTACTTTAATTTTAGCTGCAACTTGTCTTTCTGAGCAGGCGTCTCGGTGTGGAGCTGGGGAAGTCTGTGGTCTACCAGGAGCCCAACAGAGGTTTGAGTTCTTTCCTTGTTTTTTTGGATCCTTGTCTGTCATAGGAATTGTACCTAGCTGTTGAACTTCATCTAACTGGTGGTAGTTTCATTGCTACTGATTATAATCATTTGCACGCTGCTGTTTTTGAAGTGGAGTTTTATACGAATAGCATGTTGAATGAAGGCTTAAACACTACATATGCTTGTGAATGTGCTTGAGCTGTTTCTCTTTGTCACAGAGACCAGAGTAGATGTGAAAGAGTCTGTTCGAGGGCAGGATATCTTTATTATACAGACCATACCCAGGTGAGTTTGCTGTGGTCTTTGTTAGTAACTCAGTGCAGTTTTCGTTCTGTGTAATTACCCCGGGCATTATTTTCATTTCCTGTATGAGAGCACCAGCAGGAAATAAATAGCAGATTCAGCTTTCGTGTCCTGCTGAGATTTTCAATACGATGAATGCACATCTTATGAAAAACAAAGTGTTGGTCTATGTGGCCCCCAGTTTAATAGCCTTGTTGAGTGAGGAGTTGATTTAAAGATTAGCATTGGTTTTTAATTTGAATTTAAAAGTCAGCACCCGGATGGGATGAATGGTGGTCATTTTACTGAGACTGGGAAAAGCTGGTTTTGCTGTCTGAGGAAGGTCAAACTCCTGCATGAGGCGACAGCTACCAGCTCTTTGTTAAAATGTTTGGCTAGCCAGACCACATGCTAGTGCACTTTCCTAACTGTGTGGCACCACAGTGCTGGAGCCCTGTTCATCATGCCTCAGAAGGTTTATGCTTAAATAGGAAGTGATGGGAACTGCTTTCATTCTGTTAGTGCATTGTGAATTTATATTGGGGTGAATGATATGAAGAAAATGTTGGTCGAAGTGCAAAAAAAAAAAAAAAAAATTGAAGACATGCAGATTTCTGAAGACTTGTTAAACCATTGTGTCAAGCAGTTGAACTTAATTTGCAAGCTTAAATGTGACCTTTGTGACCTGAATGCGCTCTAAAAAGGCCTTTGGGACATTTGATATGCCCTTTCCATCGAAGGGCAGTGGCTAAACTTGTAATGGAGGCCTGGCAGGTTCTAGATGATAATGTGAATGTTTTGTTTTATTTGTTTGCTCTTTCCTCAATCTAGGGATGTTAACACTGCTATCATGGAGCTGCTAGTGATGGCCTATGCACTCAAAACATCATGCGCAAAGAACATTATCGGGGTGATCCCTTACTTCCCCTATAGCAAGCAGTGCAAAATGCGGAAAAGAGGGTCCATAGTATGTAAACTGTTGGCGTCTATGCTAGCCAAAGCAGGTAACGTGATTATTTTAAAAAAAATATTTATTATGACTTATGTATTCAAAAATCTATATCATGCACATTTTGCGTATTTGTGTTATTTTACTTGCTTACGTTTATCTATTTGTATCAGTTTGCCCACTTGGGTTTATTATTTTGCTGGAAAGATTTGTGTGATAAGCTTTAGATGTGTTGGTCTTAACCCATAGCAAGCTGAATACATTTTCAAGGAATTAAAAATGTAATTATCCTGAGCTGTTGAAAACCTATCAGATAGCCACATGGTAGGTTTTTAACAGTATCTGATTTTGATATCTTTCATCATCGGGCTACTATAGTTGCCTATAGAGCTCTAAGGGTTAAATATTGTTTGGTGCATTATTTCTGTTTTTATATTCATGCCTTTTTCTCAATACCCTCTCGGCCTATCAGAGCTGATGAGAGAAATGGACTTTGATTCATAAAAATAACGTTACTTTAGTTGTTTTGGATATGACTTAATTCATATTGGATATAGAAACATCATCAAATAGAGCAATCCACAATGTCATATTATTTAGTTAGCAAGATGTCTAATGCTTTGAAGTTTCTTCTAACCTCAACCCAGCAGTCTACGTTGTAGCAGTGATTGAGTTGGTAGAATATTGCTTCTGCTGTGAGATGCTTCAGCCCATTGGTTCTTCAGTCCTCCCCACTGACCAAATGATTGAGTTGTGCTGATGTCAGCGACAGCCCTGTCTCTCTGCCTGTGCTAATGTGTTTCTCTCTCTCGCTGCCTGCAGGATTAACACACATCATCACCATGGATCTGCACCAAAAAGAGATACAAGGCTTCTTCAGTTTCCCTGTAGATAACCTGCGAGCCTCTCCATTCCTCCTGCAGTATATCCAAGAGGAGGTAAAGGGCTTGTACACGCTAGTGATCCCGTGCAGAACAGCTTAACTCAAATGTCTAGGATCCCCAAAAAGGCACTTTTATATCCACTGACATGTGAATTTTTTTATTTAAAAATTCCTGTCCAGGTGCTCAGGTCTGTGAAACATGAACTTCGAAAGTGGGTTTTGTAGTTAATCTCGCTCTAGTGACTGGATGGTGATTTTTGCGTCTCCTGACGCATTTTGTATTTGTTCAGGCTTTTCTTTTTATGGTCTACTGTATCTCCTCTACCCTCTGTAATTGTTTGGGATTTGTGTGAAACACTCTCCTTTTTCCTACATGGCACACAAAATATGGGCAACACAGCTGGTATCAAGCCTTCATCGTCACAACCAATAGACTGCGCGTGAACCTACACCAGGTGCTGTTATAGGTGCAGTAGGGTAGTTGAAGGTGTAGGGCATTAAATATCTGAGCATGCAGTGTGAGGTGTAGTGGCACGGTGGCACAGTGGTTAGCACCGTTGCATCGCAATAAGGAGGTTTCGGCTTCGAGCCTCAGTTGGCCAGGACCTCTGTGAGTGGAGCTTCCATGTTTTTCTCCAGCTACGCCCACTGAGAAAAACATGCTCCGTTGGAACACTCTCCCATTGCCCCAGACCAAGGCTCTGGCTCTAGAATTGGAGTTGTTTGCTCCTGAGTAATTAGGGTGGGACAAATTACCCCATGGGGTTCAATAAAGTATATCTTAGCATGGGTGGGGCTTGTCCTCCCATAACTACTCAGAGCTCTTTGAGTCCAATTATGCTTAAGGGAGAGATATATGTACACTGAGAGAAATAAATATGCACATGATTGTGAAATTAATTCTGTCTCAAAATGTGGATAGAAGTTAATTGGGGTGGGCTTTATAATACTATGTATTAATGAATTGCCCGTTCAGCAGGAAATGGAAGTGTATCGGTGCAACTGCATAAATTGAAAGTTGTGTTTTTACCTTTATATTTTGCTCTGGAAAGTCTAAAAGTGACTATGACATACACTGAGAAAGGTGTCCTAATACTCATACATTGTTGTAAATATACTCCATGTAGCCAGCCTTTGCAAGACAGTCAGCCTTATGTTCATATGGTTTCAGAACGGACTATGGTATTTCATTTGTAATGATTAACAGGAGCAAACTAAAGGGGCCATATAATGGGAGGGCTGTGATGATAGGAAGCACAGTGGCAGGAGATTGAGACAATAAAAGGCTGCATTAAACTGAGTTAGGTATTCATTATGCTTCCATTTTAAGGGAATGGTTGGGAGTTGAAATTTCCCTGAATGGAAACTGTTGAACCCTTAGAGTGCTGACATGATTAAATTTATATATTTTTTAAAATTTATCTTGAGCTGTTGAAAACCTATCATATGGCAACTCGTTTAAAAGAGCTCCCCTGCGGGAGCTCTTTTAAACAAGCTGCCACATGATAGGTTTTCAACAGCTTTGATTTTGATATCTCACATCATTGAGCAACAATAGCTGCATTTAGCGCTCTAAGGGTTAAGTATATTTTAGTCCAATGCAGTTTTTGTTGATTGTTTGCGTATATGTCCTCCATCCAGTTCTTCCTCCTCTCTCTTCCAGATCCCTGATTATCGTAATGCCATTATTGTTGCCAAGTCACCGTCAGCTGCCAAAAGGTAATTACTTCATCCCACGGAGTGGGCGTGATGTACTGTTTTTAGCGGCTCTGTGTGTTTGTTTGTTTGTGTGTTTGTTTGTCTGTCTGTCTGTGTTTCCGCACTTGCCAGTATTTGCGTGAATGGGGTGAAGTCTGCCATCTCTGATTGCCTTGTTTTATAATGTGGGAAATGTGGCTCTGTCTCGATTTATGTCTGTCCCTCTCTCTTTGTTTCTCTATATCTGTCTTTCTCACTGTCCTTCACTCTGTCTCTCACTCTTGTCTTTGTCTCTCTCACTGTCTCTTTCTGTGTCCATCTGTCTTTCTCACCAAGTTTCTCTCTCTCTCTCTCCACTGTATCTCTTTCTCTGTCTGTCTCTCTCACCGAGTTTCACTCGCTCGCTCTCTTCTCTCTTTCTGTTCCCCTCTCTCTCTCTCTCTGTCTCTCTGTGTCTCGTATCTAAGTGTCGCTGTCTCTCTCGCAGGGCTCAGTCGTATGCGGAGCGGCTGCGGTTGGGCCTGGCCGTGATGCACGGGGAGGCTCAGTGCTCCGAGTCAGACATGGCCGATGGCAGACACTCGCCCCCCTCTGTGCGAAACACCACGGGGCACCCGGGGCTGGAGCTGCCGTGTAAGACCCCGCCAGGCCTGTCTCTCTGCCCTGTACTCTCCAGCTGTCCCGGGACCTGAGGCAGCCCGCTAGTGCACTAACTGAATGTGCCACCTCATCTGGGCTTTTTTAGTGTTCAAAGTCCTGCTCATTTTTAACAGTCCACATTTGTGTGAAGAAAGTTAGGGCTGGTTGTGGTCATGGACGTCAGAACAGCTGCTGATCAGTGAGACAGGCCTCCCTTCGTGTCTACATAATAATCGTCCTCTTACTGTTTAGGGATGATAGTGCTTTAAAGTACTTTGACTAGGAAAAGGAGCCAGGCTTTTTTTTTTTTTTTTTTACAGAAATACTGACTCAAACATCATGTCATAAGTAGAGTAGAAATGACCAACCTGTTCTGAGAGATCTACCTTTTTTTACATTCTGACAATAATTTGGCACCACTGGCTCTAGTAATGCCTAATTCTACAAGATCTCTCGCTGTCGAGTCGTTAGGATTGGAGTGAAAATCTGAGAGTCACTTTATCTCCAGTTCTAGGGTTGCTTGGAGGTCTTAATTTCTCACAGTCAGATTCTAAGTCTCTTCCATAGGGTTACCCATCAACACAGTGAAGTGATAGAGCAAGTTTAACGCAGTTGCCTTCAAGTCCATGACATTGTCTTTTTGCATTGGAAGAATCTGAAGGATTTGATCATGTGAGTATTTATTGCTAAACAGCTTGCAACATGGTGGGTAGTGTTCCTTATTTAAGGGATTCTACCCTTGTTTTCCTTAGAGTCCATGTCGAATGAGGTTCAGAATGTTTCTGGTAGGCAAAGGTAATTCAAGAACGTGAGTAGAAAAGATTGAGGCAAACTGCTGCATGGTTTAATCACCGCCACGATCAAAAGAGCTCTGTGCAGCTGATGAGGGGCTTTTACTTACTGTTCTCTTGATGGAGGTAAATGGACTTCCATGTTGAAGTTTCACTTAAGTATCCCCTGGGAGCTGGAGCCCAGCAGAAACTGGAGACTGAGTTGCCTCTGCCAAATGACTCCATGCTGTAGTCATTAAGCATGTATAGGTGTATCACTAATTCTGTAACTGCATTTCTGTATTGTTTTAACTGTTCTTACCCAGGACTTCAAAAATCCTCTGACCTCTCATTTGTTAATCAAATTGACAAAGAACTCTCAAGCTCGAGTCCTATCATGATCTACCAGGACATTAGAACGTGTATTGAGTTTAAAATGTGTGTGGCTGACTCCTAATTGGAATAAATAGCCTTTTTCACGTGCGAAGGATTAGGATAAGCCCTCATTATTTACAAGATGGAGATAGTGGTTGTAAACCGTCGGAGGCTCGAAAACCTCATTTAAGTGATGTTGGTGCAGCATCCTCCCTGACAGCTCCAAACTGCAGGCCGCATTCCAGTGAATTACAGCGGTCAGGCTCAAGCATCGATTCCTCTCTCCTCACCGCCTCGTTTGGGTGCAGAGTTTAATATCTGAGAAATGGAAAAGCTTTTAAATTATACACAGAGGAGCAGAGGAGCTGATGATGTGAATTAAAGTAACTAAATTTAACTGTCCAAATGGGCACCGAAAGTAGATTTAAAGTCGATTTTGATTTGACCCAGTCGAATGGATTCCCGTCATCCTTTGACGACTCGTACTGAATGAAGTGTGTTCATGGAAATGATGTCCGTTCAGAGCGCCAAGAGGGTTTTTCCGGTCCTGTTGTAGTTGTGTGTGTGTGTGTGTGTGTGTATGTGTGTGATGTGGCCTGTGTTTGAATATTTGTTAATGTGCCGTTTATTTGTTGGAAATAGGGAAGCAACAAGCTCCGTTCCCAGGAATAGAGCTCCCAAGTACGACAGTAATTCTACTCTGCCTTTCATCACAGCTGTAACATTCCGGATGGTTCCTTAACTCGTGCATGGAGATGTTTATTTCTTGTGGGTGAAGGCTTTCAGTCTGTGAGGTCAAAGCACACTCCGAAATCCAGGGATTTAACAAAACGCTGAATCTGGCCGAGGAAAGATCTTATGATTTTGATTTGGACTCGGCAATGCCTCTGAATCCTATTTGTCTGTGCAGTCCTGTACTTATTCAGTATATCATTCTGGGCACTTCTGTTGTTGTTTAGTCATATCGGCTGATTTTGCTTAGATTTAGGAACTGATTAAAGAAGTGGGATGTCATTTTGTGACCTGGATAGCAAGTATTTCATAGTTACCTCTGCCAGGAGGTTATGTTTTTGCTTCCGTTTGTTTATTATTTGTTTGTCTGTCTGTTAGCAGGATATCTCAAAAACTGCTGCATAGATTATAACCAAACTTTGCAGGATGTTAGACTCGCACAAGAGGAACAAGTGATTAAATTTTGGCATATCTAGGCCAAAGTACAGCTGACATATAGGCCAAAGTTTAAATCCAGCTATGCTGGCAGAGGTATGGCCTTTCGCGAGTTCAGCTCTAGTTGTTTATTTATTTGTGTTGCATCACAGGTCAGGGTGTATGGACTAGTCTGTTCAGGCAAGTGCAGTCATTTTTATGTCTGGTAGCTCTATAGGTCCCTCCTAGGATAGCAGCCTCTTTTTGGGTTTCCACTGAAGCAGGCAGGATCACAAGAGCTGTACCGCAGAAGTGAGTCTCGGCTCCTGGATAGTTTTTGACTGGTATTCAGTGGTTGAGGTGATCGTGATTAAGACTGGTGTCTTGGTGGAATGTTGACCGTATTGCAAGGACTGAATCTCTGTCCACTGCCGTAAGCAGTTTTCCTATTTAGTGTACTGATTCATTGTTTGTGCTACAATTTACCTCTCCAGGCCTACCAAAGAAAACGGCCAAGCTGTTGTAAAAGTTTGTCAGATGTCTACCTTTTTCAAATAACCAGCAACTCAAAATTGAAAACATGCCACATTCTCGCTAAACTTCCCACCACAATGCTTTGAAGTTGATACATTTTCTCCTGAACCAAACTCAAAGAAATCGCACGGCCTGTAACAAACCCAGAGAAGAACTAAATGAGTTTTCAATTGTGTGTTGCTGGTTCTTTGACAAAGGTAGACATCTGACAAACTTTTGTTACAACTTGGCCGTTTTCTTTGGTAGGCCTGCTCTCCTTGCGCGGCTTGAAAACATCCTTTTAGTAGTGAAAATTTAGTATGTTGCAGGGTCATGATATTAGGATACTGCGCTCCCTCAGAAGTTTGATACAGTTAGACACCCCTGATGGTGCCCTGACTAAAAGTTCCATTTTTGTTGAGGAGCAGATAGCTGGTGCTCCTCTGAACACTGCTGAAGAATCGGGATGCCTGTGGTTGAGACAGCTGGTCCCAGGTCAGAGCAGTACATAAAGGAGTGGCCTGTGTAAGAGGTGGAACAGGTTTGTTAACCATTATTGTTCACCAGTATAGACTGCCCAGTGTTACTCTGAATCTCCTGGCTTTTCCCCTTGATTGATTTTGGGACGAAAACGATCAGCAGTGCACCTTTGTGCTCCAGGAAGGATTTCAGAGTGTGCTATACGCAAGTGAAGCCGGTAAAGGGGTTGAAAGCTTTCAATAATGAGCTTGTGTGTGATTTCCAAATGACCTTCTACGGGACAGGAACCACTTTAGGAGTGACGCTTTTATTTTGAAATGAAACTGAAGTCTTGGTTAACTCAGTGGTCTCATCTTTATGAGGTCATGGTTGACGTCTTGAGTTTTCCTGCAGCTGGGTGTCACAAGTCTGGCTGGAAGTTTATTGACCCTGGACACGTTAGTCTGGCAAATAAATTTATTTTCACTGCACAGAAGTCTCTTATAGTTTGACACATTTGCCTTGATGAACTTGGAGTATTATACAAGGTTAGGAACTTGTATAAGAACTTTCTGAGCACTTTAATTTGAAGGCAGTGTGTGAATTTTCCATCTTCAGTCTTTTTTTTTTAAGAAAACTGGCTCTCTCAGGGTAAGATGCTTACCATCGTGTCTCACCTGCCCTGACCTGAAACCTTACTTCATACTACTATAATGCAAGTTTTGAATAACCTCCGGTAAACTGCAGCCATTTTAGAAAGTTTAAAGTTAGTGCTTAAATCACCTTCATGGTTTTTTGCTGTTGTCACTGTGGGAGAGCACTGAGATACTGGCACTTCATAGCTTGTGGGCTGTTCCATTACCTCCCTTACCTTTAACCTTTAAGGCCTAATGCAAAAATCCCAGCAGAGAATCATGCTGCCATGTTTACCATAGTAACCTGTATTTGGGCTGAAGCACAGCTTCTCAGCTTTCAGGAACAGTTTGAATTTTTTTTCTATTGCGCAAAACTTACAGTAATTACGGTACTTTCAAAATTACGCGCATATCTGTGTCGGCAACGACACGTTCTTAAAATGCGCACATGCTGTCCCGGTTTAAATGGGTTAATAAGAATAAAAAATTGAGCCAAGGGCCCAGTGACATTGAGCTGCGATGCGATCACCGTCAAAGCCACAGACATGACAGCCCTACTGCACGGAAAGCCTTGTATTTTACAACCTGATATAAAATGTGGTTTTTGTCTGAATACCAAACCCTGACTCTGATCATCCCCCACTCCCCCCACCCTTCTTCCTCCACAAAGTTCTGGGAAACATCCATCCAAAAAGCTGATTTTTCATGGCTGTTCTCATGTGGTATTCTGAACTGCGCGCTCGGCAGTTCTGTGGTTATAACCTTGTATAGCTGTGTGAAATCATTGCGAAGTGACAGGGCTTGCCAGCTCTCCCCTATTTGCCAGGTGTGGCCTGCTCTTGAACCCCTTCGTCCAACTAGAGCAACTTCCAAGAGCGTGCGCAGTCTACTTACTGTGTACGACACTGTTTTTGCAAATGCAGTCACCCAAGCCAGTTCTACTGATTAACATCAGTGAGAGCAACTGTCAGTATACACTCATTAAGGGGTGTTTATTGTTCAAACACTGAGTGGGAATGCATTACTTTCTCAAATTGCACTGGAGATCACCATTTCCCTGTGTTCTTGCCTGGGAATCAGTGTGCACTTAGTGTTGGCTATTTGCGTACCGGTTATCCAAGGGGTACCAATTTGTCCACTGGAGGATCACTGAGGCAGAATGTGCGATGTTGGCAAGCCCTTCCTCACGGCATCATTTTTAATTTAGTTGGCTTTGATGGACTGACGATACAAGGTTCGATTCTTGTATATTTAAAAACTCCGATCTCCCCCTTAAAAGTCCTGCATATTTTTAGTTTTTATTTGAGAGGGGGGAAAATAGAACAGTTACTGTTGTCTTTCCCCCTCTCTGAGTGTTGCATTTTCTAATCTGGGAAGTCAGAAATATGGACTCTTGTGGGAGTTTGTAAATATACATGAGTCTGATTGGGTATGCTTGGCGAAAGAAGAGGTTGGTTTGATTTTTGCATGGCATGCGCTGCGATGAGGACTTCCTCCTCGAATCAGGAACTTTGAAACATGTAGGTGGGGTAAAATGGGCAATGTTGTCACCAGTTATTAAACCACTTGTAGCCGATTAGATTCTTCCTAAGTACTAGGAGTCTAATTTGAGGCCAGCATTAATGGGCTCAGATGTTGTGAAGATGAGTCTGAAGAGAAAGTTGAGGGTATGCTCAGAGCAGATACGCTCATTGTTCATTAGATTACATCATGCTGTACGATTTCCAATGGAGTGACTGAATGCTTTGGATGTTATTCAGGAACACCTCAAACGACGTCATACTTGCCCTTTAAGATGGCTGCTCTGATTTTGAGTTCCTAGATTGAGTTGCGACATGAGAGTTCTGGAAAATCTTGTCATGGAGCCATTTTGTTTCCATCATGTTATCAGGCACTATCTCTAAGTGAATGAGCTTTCTTTTTCCATTTTGTCTTCTTCTCTTGTTCAAACATTTTCCACTCTTACTCTTGTCGAAACCATTACTAGCTGCTTTATTGTTTCCATCCAAAATTAATGTTTCATTCCCAAGAAAAGAGTGAAAAAGTCGTCACGATTTCCATTGTATGAAACGGCTCGTTTTAACGTGATGGAAACAAAATGGCTTCCATTCTTGAGTTGCCGCAAGTCTATTTAGGGACTGTCCTCTGATCTTGTGCCTCATGTTGTTATTTCATGCTCGCAAGATACAGCGGAAAGCCAGCAGTCAGGATGAATGACCCACCCTGCTAAGCTAGACCTCCCCTCCACAGCACAATCGTTCCTTTGTTTCAGGGGCTAAGCAGAGGTGTAAAGATGAGAGCTGAAAGGGAAAAAAAGATTCTGCAGATCCAAGAAAGATCTTTCATTGTCAGGGAAAAAAAGCCCAACTTAATCCCATTTTACCCAATCTACACTGAAATGATTTTTTTTCCTGGTCTCGTCCGAGCACCTTTTACAGAACGCGCATGCGCCCCCTCCCCGGATCTGTGATTAACATTTGCTCTTTGCCTTTGCAGTAATGATGGCGAAGGAAAAGCCGCCCATCACTGTGGTGGGAGATGTGGGTGGAAGGATTGCCATCATTGTAGTAAGAGCTTTTCCTCTATCCATTTATTTTATTAGATTATTCTTCCCTTCTGGCACTATATGGTGAGAATACGCTTTGTGTATGATATACACGACTTGGCGAGATTTTTTTTTTTTTTAATACATTTTTGTTTTTGTCAATTTTTTTCATGTTTTTCAATGCACTTAAAGCAGTTTTGAATTGTGTAAATGACTTCAAATGCTGCAAGGAAAGATGTGAATTATGGGAAGTCAAAAACAATTTATTGCACGGAATGGTTGCTAAAATTCTGGGGTTAGTTGGTCTGCTTTGGGCAAAATAAACTGTTGGACTACTGGTAATTACTTCCTTCGTGCGATGAGGGAATCAAGTTTAGGGCCAGTTTGACAGAAAAGGAAAGTACAGTGAGTCTATGGGAACTTGCACTTTAGTACTGGGCCTGAACCTTGGGAACTGTGACAATCCTTGTTGAAAAATGTTATGAATCTGGTCAGCAGTTATGGCAAACAGTAGTTATTTTGAAAGAGCTGAGACTTAGATTCTTCCACCTCCAAACTTGCGGGTACACGAAAACCTTTTGACTTGCAGTGTATATGAACACAGAAGATAGTTTGGTGTTCTTTGGTAAAAGGCTTGTTGAAGTAGGTGGACAGATGATCCTATTTATTGTCATACAGTGAGGAGCCCATAGTACCACTTTTGATGTTATATGACAAACCCGATGTTAATTTCCACAGATAACTAATGGATATATTGGAAAAAATAAGGGCCAGTTATGTAATGGAAAGGACTATATTTACGGTTAATTTTTGAAGTGTCTTGAAGTGAGGAGGTGAGATGAGAGGGCAAGGTTATTCTCACGCCTCACTACTGCTGTTCTTCTCCAGGATGACATGATAGACGATGTGGAGGACTTTGTTGCAGCCGCCGAGATCTTGAAGGAGAGAGGAGCCTACAAGATCTACATCATGGCCACCCACGGCCTACTTTCTGCCGATGCCCCTCGCCTAATCGAGGAGTCTGCCATTGACGAGGTGAATCCTGTCCCACGAGTCTAAATTTTAGTTCTGCGTACCAAAGGTTAGACGCATTTCTTGAGCGTTTCTGTACTGCAGTATGCCCTGCAGTGGATTGGTAAGCTATCCTGCATATGTGCCTGCCTTTTGCCCATAGTCAGCTGGGATGGGCTCCAGCTCCCCCTGCGATCCTAATGAGGAAGAAACTATATAGAAGACGGATGTGTCGAATGAGCCCCAAAGTCGGCAATTCCAATCTAGGCACTGAGCTACAGTCTCTCCATCTCTCCGATTCACTGTTCTCCCTGTTTCTCGACAATGTCCTGTCATATAAATCTGGGTAAAGCCCTCAGAAAAGCATTTATTTTGGGGGGGGGGTAGGGGTGGTGGGGGGTATGTGGTCCCTTACTCTGTGGTATTCTTGTCTCGTCCTGCCTAGGTTGTGGTGACCAACACTGTCCCACACGAGGTGCAGAAGCTCCAGTGCCCAAAGATCAAGACGGTGGACGTGAGCATGATCTTGGCCGAGGCCATCCGTCGTATCCACAATGGGGAGTCCATGGCGTACCTCTTCAGAAACATCACCGTGGACGATTAGGGCGTGGAGGGGGGCGTGAGAGGGGGGAACAAGACTAATCTGCTTTGTCCTGGTTTCCCCACATCACCGTATTCTCACCTGTGTACGGGCTGCTGTCCGCCCCGTCAGTATAACCTGTTCTCAGTGATATTTTCCACCATTTTGTGTACGTGCTTCTTTTGCTCGCTGTCCTGGTCTATCACGTGGCTGGGTTCTGGCCTGTGCAGGGATGCAGTGTGCCCGGCCGGTATCGTCCTTCTGAGCCGGTTTGTTTGATTTGATTTGCGCAATATTTTTCACCATTTTGTGTTCTCTCTGCTTTCATTTGTTTGGAATTATTGCAAAGCAAAAAGGCAACAGTGTACAATTAATCCCGCGAGGGTCAGTATATATTTCTGGCAGTAACCACAGGTTGTATTCAGTGTGTGTCTTTGTTTGTCTGTGTGTGTTCCGTACGTGAATACATTCATTCTCTGCATAAGAAATTGATCCACAAGCCGCCCGAGTGTCACACAAGTGTGTGTGGAGATCAGTGCTCTGTGCAGTGATTGGCTCATAAGCAGTTCCCTGTGTTTGTAGAATGGTCTGCAATTTGGACCAGTTTTGATTTCACTGAGGCAGTAGACACTAAATATACTCAGCGCCACTAAAAACGCGCCGGTGAGGTATGTACTGTCTTTGCTGCAAATTGAAGAATCAATCGATTTTTATTGGTTTTCCCGTGAGATACGAGAAAAGCGCACGGTATTGTAATCCCAACATTTGCCACGTGGATGCGCCAAGTATTTCAGTAATAACGCACATTGAGTTGTTTGTTTTTTTTTTTTTTTAACCCCTCGGCCAAAATTTGGCCAGAGGGGTATTGTCATCACCTGCATGTCTGTCTGTCGTCTGTCCATGACTTTGTCCAGGTCAGTACTCAGCAACTAATGATCGCAGCTTCACCAAATTTGGTATGATAACTCACTATGACCCATAGATGTGCAACGTCAGGTTTTTTGCTGGATTTGACCTTTGACCTTAGCGCTGTGACCTTCATCGTGGAAATCTTGTCTGGCCCAGTACTCAGTAACTATTGATGGCAGCTTCGTCAATTTTGGCATGGTAACACTCTGTGACCCATCGATATGCACAGGCCGAGGGGTATTCAGCAACGTGTTATGTTTGAAGAGTACAGTGATGCTTGACTTGTTCTTTTGGGTGTCTTCAGTAGCTTTCATAAGGCCAACCAAAAGAACGAAAAATGTTTCGGCATCAAGAAAATGGAAGGGCTTGTAGCACAGGAGAGAGAAAAAGAGCCATTGGCATGTTACGGGTGGGTCTCACCCGCCGAGAGGTGGTGCTTCATTTGCGCTGTCACCGTTCAGCAATCAGTCGGCTGTCTATCCGAGAATGGAACACAGGCACTGTCACTGACCGACCCCGCTTAGGGCAGCCAAGAGTGACTATGGTAGCTCAAGAGCGCCACATCTGGTTACAGCCTGTACGTGACAGGTTCCGGACAGCAACCCAAACTGATCATGAGACGAGGGGTCCGAGGCGACTGTGGGTGAGTGCAAGTACCGTTTGACGCCGTCTATGTGTGCAGAACATGCGTGCACTTGGCCCCTACCGAAAACCCATTTTTTGCAAATCAACAGGAGTAGGGACTCTTCACTTCTGACTGGGGGTACCTGCCTCTGTGTCATTTTTTGCACTTTATTTCCCTGTTTCTGTCGGAGAATGGAAAACAGGGACTGTCACTGACCGACCCCACTAAGGGCAGCCATGCGTAAATGGGCAAAAAATGTTTTCTGTAGGGGCCATGTGCACGCATGTTTTGCTCACGTAGACTGCGTCGAACGGTACTTGCACTCACCCACAGTGGTCTCGGGCCCCTCGTCTCATGATCAGTTTGGGTTGCTGTCTGGAATCTGTCACGACAGGTTGTAACCAGATACTGAGCTACCATAGTCACTCGTGGCTGCCCTAAGCGGGGTCGGTCAGTGACAGTGCCTGTGTTCCATTCTCGGATAGACAGCCGACTGATTGCTGAACGGTGACAGTGCAAATGATGCACCACCTCTCGGCGGCTGAGATCTGCCTGTAACATGCCAAAGGCTCTTTTTCTCTCTCCTGTGCTACAAGCCCTTCCATTTTCTTGATGCCGAAACATTGTTCATTTTTTTTGGTTGGCCTTATGAAAGCTACTGAACACACGCAAAAGAACAAGCCAAGTATCAGTGTACACTTCAAAAACAACTCAATGTCCGTTATTACTGAAATGCTTTGCGCATCCACGTGGCAGACGTCGGGATTACAATACCACATGCTTTTCTCTATTTCTACTCGTATCTCACGGGAAAACCAATAAAAATCGATTGATTCTTCAATTTGCGGCAAATACAGTACATACCTTACTGGTGCGTTTTTAATGACGCTAAGTATATCATGGCACTGAATGATTGTGCTATCTTGAAGGTGTATCTTTGCATTCATCCCTTTTTTTCATTGCTGCATTCATCACTTAAAAATTATGTAACATTATCACATAACTGTAGTACTTTTCCCATAACCCAGCTCATGACATATTTTTGATATTACCCAAGGGTAATATCACTTTTGCGAAAATGTCATTGGCTGAGAGCGTGGGGAAAAAATCACTGTGTTGCGTCACACTGCTAATGTTTAGCCCAACTGAATACCATGTGTAACGTTGGGGTATGGCTCAGCGCTGTTGCAAGCAAACTAAGTTCACGTTACTTGGCTAGCTAGCTAGGGTGTATGTAGTAAGTTTTCATAACCATTATGTGATGTTAGTTTGTTAGCTAACATTAGCTAGCTACTCAGTTAACTGAATTTACAAACCGTTGCTATTTCAGTTGTGAATGTCTGACTCAGTGACTGGCTAAGTTGACGGAAAGATGGAGTTGGCGCAGTTCTACCACACAATGGGCACCAACAGAAAATAACATCTGTTTTCTGTTAAATTAGGCCATTCACTTATGTGATAAACAGAATCTTATAGTCTTGGTCGTGTCATAAGAAAATTATGAAACTCGAGTAAATTTTGAGTTTGTTGTGAGCTTTAAATTTACTGAACTCGTTTCATAACTTTCATATCACATTCCCACTCGTGTAAGCTCCTCCACTTATCTCACTTGGAATAGTGTAACTTCGGTGTCCAAGTGCGCGTGTGTTATGCTGCCGTGTTTTTTGGTATATGCAGTTTTCCTGTCAGTCCCCAAGCAGGACAGCGATGGGGCAGTCTGTTGAATTAACGGTTGTGTTTTGTCCTTTTCACCTGTTGTGTCTCTGTACACTACAAATGGAAATCCACTTGAAATTTTAGTCTGTGTGTGTCTGTGTGTATTCCTGTGTGCATCAGTTTGTGTACACCTGATTTCTGTGGCGCATTATCCACATGCTTGCGACGAGCTGCTAAATCGGTGGTTCCAGTTGAGATACTGAATCTCTCTCTCTCTTTCTTTCTCTCTCTCACTCACTCTCACCCTCACATTCGCTGTGTTCTTGTCCCTCATTCCTGTCCTGTCATATTAAGCTGGGGAAAAAAAAATATAGATGGAGGTGGTAGGCGTCTGTGGTCCCTAACTCTTTGTGGTGTTCCTGCCCAGGCTGAGGTGATCAACATGGTCCAACTTAAAGGGCTGAAGCTATAGTACTCGATCTGCTTGGTTTCAGCGTGTGAGACTATCCTTTTTGTTTTTGCTGAGAAGGGCTGAGCTCGGAATGCATCATAGCAGTCCTTTTTTTTAATACGACAGTTTATCATCCCGAGGTTCTCGTAGCGACAGTGCTTGCAGAAGGGTCCTGGACATCGGAGATGCCAGAGAGCTGAGGTCTGGATTTCTGTGTAGTATGGCAATGGTATGCATTTTCTTTGCTGCGGCGTTCAACTTGACGGCAGAAGTCCTCTGCAGATTTTTTGTTATATGTGATTCTGTGTCGCGCTGCTTCTGAGCATATTTGATTTGGCATGAAAAGCAATAATGAGCCAGGTGAAGTTTCATATACATAAATGATTGATGTGAAACTCAAAGCGTTTAGGCCAGTCAGAAATGCCCCTGACTCGAGTCTTATTTTATTGCCTTGTTATTCCCAGGTATGGTGTACTGGCCTGTCCGGGTGTTATGCTGTTTACATGTCAGTGATTGAGTAAAGCTGCTTTCACACCGGACGCGAAATGAATTTTTCGCACGACAGATTACGTTCAAAGTCAATGCAAAGACGCGAATTTGCGTCTTTGCATTGACTTTGAATGTAATCTGTCGTGCGAAAAATTTGTTTCGCGTCCGGTGTGAAAGCGGCTTCAAGCTGGTCATTTCTTGACGTGTCGGCTGAAAATGTGCGTTTCGGGAAATGAAGAGGTAAATGTTTGGGTTCACACCTCTGAGGTGCATCAAATTTAGTCATTGCAAGGAATTTAGATTTTTCTGGTAAAGGTGTCGATGCCTCTTCATTTTTAGCTGATGAGCATTCACAGATGGGGATGCTCTGGGATTGTGTGAATGCTTTTCTCCTTATGTCTATGCAAGAGAAAAGGCTACTGGACCAAGCTTATTATTTGATGTTTAAATGGATTATCACTTATGTCCTGATTCCTAAAACAGTATTTCTTTACTCCATTGCTGTCTTCAGTTTCAGATTCCAAAGCACTGCACTAGAATTTGCCATTCCCCACTTTTTTTCCATTCGGTTTACATTTTGTTTTTTGTTAAGTATTTTTAAACAACTTTTGTCTTCTTTTTTTTTTGTCTTATGCTTATTCTGTTTCCTTTTTTTCATAGAGGGCATGATTTATTTCATCTACGTGTCTGCTTTTTGTAGCTTATTGCATGTCATCATTGTAAAAACGTCCTGTAGAATGGGCTTAGCAGGAGCTGAGTATGTGTCGTCCCATAAATAAAATACATTTAATTTTCACGACTTTGTTTTCCTCTCGTAATTCTGTATTTGGTATGCAGGTGCTGAAGTGGTCGGTCACTATTGCCTTGCGTGGCAGGGTTTCTCTGTTTGAGGCATAAACCATATTGTAAATGTTAGCATGCGTTGAACTTGTGGTGAAATGGCCACCGAAAGCCACCTATTCCACAGACCCCACCAGATGGCTTCCTTTGTGTTCTGAAATTTGAAAGTTTGACCAACCAGCATAAAAATTCTCATGTGGTGCCACAGCTGGACTTCTAAAGGATTGGACACTTGTCAGAGAGAGCTGGAGACTCCTGTTATTACAGGAATCTGCTGTTTTTCAGAGAATAGAATGAATGCTTGGCTCGGATTAGTTTTTTTTTTTTTTTTTCTCCTTGGTCTCGCGCGACCAATCTTGTCTTGCATTGTTACACAGTATTATATTACATTGGTCTATTGCAAGACACATTTGTTATGGCAGATGTTTATTAGGTTTCATCATCAAAAGATTGCCTTACCCATGTGACTGCTTCTGCCCAATAAACATTGAGAGAGCGGGTATTTTACACATCATAAATTTGAGTTAAGTTTTGCTAAATTTAAAACGATGCAGCACATTCAGTTTTGCCACATGTCTCTGTACCCATGCTGAAAGCAGGGGTCTGTTGAAGGGAGTATGGTAAACTATCTCGCCAGTTATCACACCCCATCTAAACTATCCAATAAGAAATGCCTCAGAGCACAGACAGACTTCATGGCTGGTCAGATCTTTAATAATACCCAAATTTACATATTATATGGGGACTGTGGAAACTGGCTGGCTAATCAGTCTCTGAAATTGCTTCTAGACCTTGTTTGTCACGAGGCACATTTAATTGATGGCACATGGTGATTGAAATAAATTTAATTATTTTTTAAGCATCAAAGCTGGACTTGCACAAGCTTCTTAGTTTTCCTTTTTTGCCCTGTGTGTGCGTATGCAGTATGTCCCTCAGACTGCCAAAGGTACTGTGCTAGTGCACATCCAGAGAGCTAATGAATGTACTTCAAAGTTGCATTTTGAAATGTTCATCAGAAATAAAGCTAACTGCTTTATTTCACAACTTGCAAATGTTGACCTCAAATCTCTCAGTTGACTGGTTGTGGTGAAATATAAGAGTTTATCTAACCGTGAAGCCAGTCATTTTGAGTTGGTAACTTTCGGCTTGAACTAAAATTTTATTTGGAGTTAGTGAAGTTTACGATAGCATTAGCATTTTTGCAGAAGGCTTTGTATTTTTTTTTTCTGAAAATTTAGGTTGCAATTGACAACACGTTATGAAGAATTGGGACCACTCCAAATATTAATTCCTGAACCTTTTGTTTTTATTGGTGGGTAGAAACATTACTTTACAGTGCTCAATACATAAAAACATTGCAGTCTTTGCATTTTGATCCATAGTCATTTTCTTGAAATACATTGACAGAATTGTGATATTTTGTCTGGAATTCATGGTAATTTTGGTTATCACTTCTTAAAAATAAGAACAAAAATGACCTCAGCACCTGCCCGTGATGTGTGAAACTGAAATATTGATGTGGTCATACCAGCCACCCAGTGCTGCCATTTTTGGCATTCACATTCTAAAATGAGATTGCCACCAACTCACACATCTGTTGCTTTTTAATTTTGTGCATCTAATGCATCATTTGTAAAATAATTTGTTGATGCCCCCCCACCTCCCCCCTGTTGGTTGCCATCTTGTCATAATATAGCACTGATGATGTAACTGAAATATACAATTACACTGACGTTTGCTCGGTACTGTTTTGGTGCTAAACTGCCAAATGCATTAAAATCTAAGTGTGTGGGTGTGTGTTTGCTTGCTAAGGTTACCTGGTAATGAGGATCTCTTCAGAAAGGGGAAGAACTCGTCTTCACTCAGGAAAGTGGTGAATCGAATGAAATATTGGTAGAATTTTTTTCTCTTGCCTAATTTTAATAGAATTTATATCTACACTATACCAAATTGGGAAGCTATCTTTGCTTGGCATCAAAATGTCCCAATGTTATTTAAAGTTTAAAAAAAGATATAATGGGAGTTGTTCTCCCATTAATTTTTGGCTACACTTCACTTTATCATGCATTATTACAGGATCACATGGGAAGTCATACAGCATGTACAAAGACATGTACTGAAAAGTTACTGCACATATTTACATTCTCTCAACCAGGCAAGGAGCAATGGGAACAAATAATCACTAAATCTTATTGATAAGCCGACAGGATGATGTTAATGGCATTTTAGTCATTGGTAGGGAATGCAAGGAATTATAGAAGTTTCCTGTGACGATGCCCTTTTAAATCAGGTATAGTTAATACAAGGCTATCCAGCAAAAAATTCCACTAATAAATACTGGAACATTTTATGAATTTGATATGGACATTGCGATATTGTCACCTCAGTATTTCAAACACACGTTTCATCAGTATATGCTATATGCATGGCTTTGGACTCATACAGAAGAGCCTCACTCATGGTCTTATTCACTGTAATAGTCAGATGATCGTGTTTACATTGACTGCATATGTTCCAGAGTCTAGGACCCTACACTTGTTCCAAACTCCTCAGGATTCATTGTAGCAGCTACTGAGGAGCTTTGACCAAGTCCAGGGGCAAAGACCAAATATAAAAAAAATTAAACCCCCTCATAAATGGTGTCACAATGGAGGAACTTGTAAAATTTTGATTGTTTAACCATCAAAGCCTTTTTACCTGAGAAAGGTAATCAGAATATGATTCTTGATTAATGTGTACCTATACACTGTAGTTGTGCATCGCTGTTTCTTCTCAGCTTGCTACCATGCAACGGCCTGGTGCTGAATTTTCTGCAGTGTCTGGAAAGCAAAAAGTAAGGACACCGTTTAACTCTGATGTGCAATTTTTTTTTTTTTTTTTTTTTAAATAATTTGGTCAGTGGATATATCAGACCCCTCACCCATGAGAGTAAGTTACATACCTGAGTGGCTGTGCTGGCCTTTCCCTCCAGACATGGTGCAGTGAAAATGAGTAGCTAGGAGACAGCCGTACGTTTTAACTTCCTAAAGAGGAACTAGACAGCAACTGATCTCAGGCCACTTCCTCGTCTGAGTCTTGGGAAACAATGCACCCAGTCTAAGGACTGAGCAGGAAAGGGGAAGTGCATGTACAATACAGCTGTGTGTGTGTGTGTGTGTGTGTGTGTGTGTGTGTGTGTGTGTGTGTGTGTGTGTGTGTGTGTGTGTGTGTGTGTGTCTGTGCATGTGTGTGTGTGTCTGTGCGTATGTGTGCATGTGTGTTCATGCATGCCTCATGCTGGAGGATTGTTTTTACAATATTAAGTTTGTCATTCAACTATTTGATGACTAGCCTTCCATTTGCATGAATCACTGTAGTACAAGGATAATCCACTCATGGTCCTCGAGAGCCCAGAACTGCTGGTGTCACACCCTCCCTTTACCTGGGAGTTAGGTGTGAAACTCTTTGAAGGCCAGATTTGGTGATCTCTGAAATATCGCAGCATATAGCCTATCCACTTTGTTTATACACCAGCACCATCACCTGAGACACGAGAATACGCCACTGACTGTGTGTGTGTTCCATTTAATCAATTCATTATTATCTGGTCTCTCCACCTGCTGTGATCTGGTATTTCATTAGGGATTTCTGTTGATGAGGACCTTGCCCTGCATTGCTGGGTAAGCACTTCATCTACCCTGGGGTTGGCAAACCCTGGTCCTGGAGACCCGCTGGCTGAGCTGGCCTTTTCACTGTCTGCTTTAGATCCAAGAAACCAGGTGGGGCGAGTTAACTGTATTATCAGTTGCTTTTATTGATCAAGTTAGTGCTTAGTGACCACGGAAACAAGCAGAGGCTGCAGTTCTCCCTCGCCAGGTTTGGGTACCCCTGGCCTATGCTGTCGTTGGTCTCGTCTGTACCATGTTACTATGGAAACGGAAACGGTCTCTTGTGATTACTCGGATATTTGACTGGAAAATCCAAGCTTGAAATGTAGGCTCAGATGTATAATGTAAAAAAAAAAAAAAAAAAAAAAAAACCAATGATAAAAATAATCTGATAAAATAAATTACAAAGAACTTTAATGTTCGCTATTGTACTCGGTGTCGGTTCATTTCATCTGCCCATCATGTTATATTTCCCCATGGAATTAGTAGTTATGGTTAATATTTTAAGGATAACTTTTGGCGAAGAATGCAGGCCGATGCATTATCTAATTAACTGCAGCCTTATGAATTGAACTCAATGAATGATTACTCAAAAAGCATTGGGTCGACTTCAAAATCATTAATAATCATACAAAGTCTTTTTTGACTGATTTTATCCTACTTCTGGCAGAGAATGCGAGAGTATTAAGAAAGAATTGCAAACAAAAGCTGTTCGTATTCAACGTGGCTATTCGCAGTTCGTGTCAATGAACATCACACTGCTTTTTTTTCTCTTCAGAAAGTAAATGTTAAACATTGAATCCAAATCAGTTGCATGAGTGCATTCACATAAAGAATGGCCTACGCGGGTTTGCGGATTCATTGAATAGTAGGAAGGTCTTTCCCTAAAAGCCGGAACATCACACTCTTATCTAAAGCAGTTGAAGTTCCCCCTTTTTATTTTTTCAGTCGTTCAGTTCAGCAAATAGGCTACGAGTAAGACCGGAAGGTAGAAAATGAATTATTTTTAATACCGACTACCGCCAGAGGGCGGCCTTGGAGCATTACTCTGACGTTAAAACCCAGAGGCAACTGCTCGGGTGGGCGAATATTTTGGAACTCAGATACTTCGGAACACTCGCATTATTTGTTGTGTCCACCTTTTATTTAGCCAATGCACTGACCTTACTGTTATTTGACATAGGTTTTACAATTGGAAGGACACGTCCCTATCAATATTGACTGTCAAATTGTCCATATGTTGTCTGCGGTCTGCAAAGAAGCACGGCGATTGATTAACTCATTCAGTTTTTAGGGTTCCGCCTTCAAAAAAAAAACAAAAAAAAAACGAGTCACCAGAAGATGGCATATCCCCCTGGTCCCTGCAGTCTAATCTGACTGATTAATACGAGCAGCAAGTTTCGTTCAAAAATATTGAATGGTATTTGAGTTCAGCTCCAGAAACAAAATGTCCATGCTTGGGCAGATAGATGGACAGACGGGCAGACAAACGACAGCACTGACAAAAATATCCTACCGCATTATATGCCAGGGTGGTAAAAAGCCTGTCAACTCCCTATTAATGCCATTATACTGAAGTAGACTGCAATTTGCCTGGAGGGCGCTCGCATGATAGTGTCCATTAAATGGGGGTGATTGGCGCTCAATGGCTGAAATAATTATTTACACCTGCTTCTAGGCAAAAAAGACAAATTTAGTTTTAGTTTTGGCAAGTTTAGTATTGATTACACATCAGAAGTGAAATGGAAAAACTACCAATAGCCTTTTTAAATTCTTACAGGGTAGGCGATTTTGCCCATAAAACAATATTATTCTGGTTATGTATTACTTTACTACAGGTCGCGGCCAAACACCCACCTTGATGGCACCCGGCGTCTTCAGCTAACGAGCAACATTAACTTACTCTAACTTTTTTACGCAACGACAATTATATGAACACGATCACCATAATTATGCAACCAACTTCAGTGTACATTACATTTCAAATGCATTTTCCAGACGATAACTACAATAGACGTTAGGCGTGTGGTTGAATGAAATTTGTTTTTTTTAATGAAAAAAAAAACAATGAAAGATTGGGGTAGCTCTGCAGAGGAGTAGAGATAAAAAATAATTCTATCCACTGATTCTTCCCTTTGTCTTTCTTTGACAGTCCAAAGGGAATTTACCTATAAACCAGAGAAAACAGCATCTTCTTGACATGGTGATACGGACTAACTAAACTCTTCCCGGTCACCACTTTACCCAGCTTTGTATGAAGGTATGCTAAACTAACTGCTAGTCGGGCATTATGTCAATTTGTTACATTGTGACAGAGACATTTTGCGGAAGAGAATGCTGGACTGCAAATGAAGTGTTTCAGGCAGTTCAGGAGCTGCTTTCTTCCAGTGAGAAAAACTTCCTTTGGCGTGAACTTTGAGCTTTATAACTTGCCAATGTTTTACATAAACAAAAACTATGTAACACACTAAACAAAAGCAAAAAATCAAAAAAACACAATAGGACCCCTTTAACATTCAAATGTGACAACTGGTCATAGCTTTAATGGCAATGTGGAGCCTCAAAGCTATGTTAAGTTGATCACCGTTATTTTCATAGAACTGAAATGTTACCATAGCATGCCAGGTGCAATGTGTGGCTTAAATATTTTGTTAGCTTACAGTGTTTGAAATAATTGTGCCCCCCACCCCCCCAAAAAAGGGGAAAATTAATGAATCTAATTAATTAATTAAAATTAATTTTCACTCATATTCAAAGAGTAAAGTAACATTGAGAATAGAGTTGCACAAGCAATGGATAAAAGTCACTGGTTGCGAGCCATCTGGCTATAGTTCAAAAATAGACAGCTAGCTAACTGCATTTGCCATCATCACAACCTTAAATTTGTATTTGGCAGCCCAGGGGGGTATACTACGAAGCTGGCTTTGTGATTAAGCCTAACTTCGGCACGTAGTAAAACCAGGAACCTCTTCAAATCTGGAACATGGACTAAAGTAAAAGGAGCTGCTCCGGGTTTTACTTTAGCTTAAAGTCAGGCTTAGTCACAAAGCCAGCTTCGTAGTATACCCCCCTGTAGTAATAAAAATGAAAACATATTGTTGTGCTCAAGATGTAGATTGTTTTCTTCAGGGGCGTCAAAACCAGTAAGTTAAAGAGAAGCTGAGTGATTGGTTCGCACTCTGAATAAAATAGGGAGACAAGGAGAGGCGATGACTTAGATAAAACACTGTTACAGAGAGAAGCCTTTTGGATCTGCGAACTTAAAAGCCTGTTTCCCAAAGGGATGAATGACGACATAAATTATTCATGTTTTTTATAGGTCTCATCGTGTGTTTTGTGATTATGTACTTTATAACTAAGTGTATTTTAACATTAAAATGTTTGGCTCTTTTTAAATGAAATAATTGCTTCCACTTATCTGGGTTTGGGTGTGGCCCCTCCCATGACACCTGTTTGTCATTTGTTTGATTGCTACTGCTCTTTTTAAAATTGTTTGTCAGTGGCTCTCTCTCCATGAGCATTGAGAATAGCGATGTACTGAAACGTCTGCTCATGCTCGAAATTAAAGTTGCTCCTTTTGCTGACTTTTTTGTCTATTTTATTCAGTGTAAACCAATCACTCAGCTTTTTGTAGTCCAGTAGTGAGACATACAATCATGCATGATAAGCAAAAATATGTGTCCTTGGATAAAACAGGTAAAATGACAAAATATCCAAAAATCTACATTTTAACATGGACATTAGATTTTTTTTTCTGAATACCACCCATGTATAGTTTTATCAGGTGACTGCTGCTACCAGTGTTAGTAATACTAGCCTACCACTGCAAGAGAGACAACAACGAAGGTGAGATCTTTCAATGGGTAAGTGATTACTAGTTACCATGGAGGTCCATAACTTGGCTTTAAGATGGGATTTATTTGCAATTGGTTTTCGTGGATCATTTTTAACTGCGGGGTTCATTGCAGCCAAGTAGTAGTAGACCAGAGAGGGAGAGAGAGAGGCAGGTCAGGCCTCAGGAGTATTGCAGGTGTGGTCTTAAGCAATATTCACACCCACACAGCAACTCGTTGCCAGACTACTCTCATTTTCTAACAGAGTTAACAAAGTGGGATACAGAGACAGTTAGATAATGGTCAGTTAGGTGACCTGTAATGGGCAATAACATTGGGCTATACTGATATTAATGGTTGAAATATTGCCTATTAGATTCAAGCATTTTACTTATTTTTGAGCATTTCAAAACAACCAATCTAATTTTGGATCCCACTCACTAATTCACATAAAAAGATACCTGCCAAAATAATGAGTACATGAGTGGGTCTTAGATGAAAAAGAAACAGAGAAATGTGCTAATACACTGCCAAAACTAATAATTTCAGCCATGTCTGAATGAAGCATTACAATGGCTGAATCATTTCTCTTAACTGTGGGAGTAGATGATTTAGCTTTAAGATGTGCTTTGTGTATATGCAGGGATTCCTGGAATAATATGGGTTGTTTAAGGATTAATTTTATGGCAGTTGCAACGGGTATGGCAGTTTTCCAATGCATTTCAATGTAGAGAGGTACGGCAGTCCCCATTTCAAACCCTGCCCTAACCAAACCCTGACCCTGACCCTAACCCTAACCCTAACCCTAACCCCTAACCTAACCTTTCCCCTAACCATAATCCCTAATCCTTATCCTAATCCCTTCAAATCGACTGCAGTATCAATAAAAACTGCCGTATCTGTAGACACTGCGTAATTTTATTGACTTTAGGATGCCCTGTAGCAGTAGACCATTGAGAGAACAAGAGACAGGTCAAGTTCCAAGTTCACAACTATGGTGTGTGTGTGTGTGTGTGTGTGTGTGTGTGTGTGCGTGCCTGCACAGCTGTGCGCACATGTAATTGGTAAGGTGGCAAATGTAAGATGTTTAGAAGATGTCACATCCAATGCTGAAGCCAAACCTACGCCATTACTGTCAGTTTGGAATGGTAAATTTGTCTAAGAACAATGGATGCTAGCTGAATAGCGGGGCTTGAAGATGGAGTTTGTTTTACCAGCTGTACTTAATTTAGCGAGCACTGTGAACTCGTAAGTTGAAAAAGTTTGAAATGCTTGGTATCGTAATACTCTGATATGCACCCTATTACAGTATTTAATTGAACTAGAACATAACGTTGGCTAGTCTACACAGCTTATGTTATTTAAAGCCTAATTTATTTTATTAAGACACGAATTTGGATGACAGAGGTATAGCACTGCCGCCTCGCAGCAAGAAGGTCGTGGGTTTGAATCCGCCCTGGGGCCTTTCTGTGTGAAGTTTGCGTGTTCTCCCCGTGTTCGCTTGGGTTTCCTCTAGGTGCTCTGTTTTCCTCCCACAGTCCAAAGACATGCATGCGAGGCTAATTGGAGACTCTAAATTGCCTGTGGACTTGAGTGTGTGAGTGAATGGTGTGTGCACCCTGCGATGGATTGGCAAGCCGTCCAGGGTGTGACCTTGCTTTAAAATACAGTATATAGGCTACCGCAATTAGGCTTTTTTTTTTTTTTTTTTTTTTTAAACACCTGCATACACCCAGCCCCTAAGTTTTATTTAGGATGGCAGCTCTGTGGTTTTTTTTTTTTTCGTGTCTTCTCATCTCAGCTGAAGTCATACCTCAGCTCCTTGGGTCACTTGCTGTTTCTCATATGTACCAACATTTGTGAATTCAATGCTATGGCATAGGCTGCCTTCTTAATATCAAATGGAAACCTACGTTTCGGAGGTGTAGAACTTCTCCTGATATCTTGCAAGGTGCTCAAAAATGCTTTTGTTGATGCGATCATTCACCGCACTTACCCCCAAACATCACACTCTCATGGACATCAGAGAATGTTTTATAGATTATTTATTTACATTCAACAAATAATAAATACAGAAACATGAAAAACAATACGTGTGAAACATATTTCTTTACATTCATGAAAGAGACATTTTTCTTGGTAAACACTGCATTACATTTACATGTTCAACCTTTTTTTTGTAAACTTTTGGCTCTGTTCCACCTTAGTTTCCCAAACTCTGGATAAATAAACCAGAGCTCAAACTGTGTACAGGCAGCAACGCGATATGGGAATGTTTCCAGTTTCATACACAAGTACAGTCTCAAGTATTATTGCAAGTGAATACTACGTAATTACGAAAGTAATACACAAGCAATAGTGCTTGACATTGATCAAAGCTTGAACAACATAAGCTGTGCCACTTCATCAGCCTCACAGTACATGTAAAAAATGGCAACTCTAACCAGCTCAATCAGGTCAATCTGTGTCACAACCCAGACCAAAGTCTCTGTACATTCGCATGATTAATTCTCTTGCCTTCCCTTATTTAAATTCCTTCAGCTCACAACCATTCTTCATCTCTCTTCTGCATAAAATGTGTGTGAAGTGTCAAGTAATTGGAGGTCTGGAGATCTCTCTTCCACACGCACACACACGAACATATACACACAAACCACACAGAGAGGTGGATGGCAGGCTCTCTCTCTCTCTCTCTCTCTCACGCACGCACACACAAACCACACTCAGAGATGGATGACAGTCTCTCTCTCTCTCACACACACACACATACATACATTTAATCTTGCCCCCCTAATCCCCCTGACACCAGTGTACGTGTGTGTGTCTGTGGTGCTATGCAAAGCGTGATGTCCCTCATGCTCCCTCCAAAGTTCTCCGCCTCAGTTTCTTAGGAGACGGCACAGCTGTTGGCCTTGTTCATGGGCGGCCGCATGCCGTTGTCCTTGGGAAAGGTCTCTCTGCGTCTGCGCAGGGCTGGGCTTAGGCAGCTGGGCAGGTTGGCCTGCTGCAGAAGCTCCCTGAAGACCTCCAGGACGTTCTCATTCTTTTTGGCCGAGGCCTCGAGAAAACAGTTGTTCCACTCCAGCTCCACTGTCGACAGCACGTCCTCACTGGACACCAGTCGCTCGCTGGCCCGGTCTGTCTTGTTCCCCACCACCACGATGGGCGTGAACTTATCCTCCTTCACCTCCAGGATCTCATCCCGCAGGCTCTTGACCGCCTCCAGGGACTCGGGGTCATCGATGGCGTACACCAGGGCGAAGGCGTCGCTGTTCTGGATGGAGAGTTTCCTCATGGCTGGGAAGGAGTAGCTGCCACTGGTGTCCATGATCTCGATGGTCACCTTGATGCCGCCAATCTCGTACTCCTTGCTGTGCAGCTCCTCCACCGTGCGACGGTGCTTGGTCTCAAAGGTGTCCTGCAAGAAGCGGCGGATCAGGGCCGTTTTCCCCACGCCGGCGGCCCCCAAAAATACGAGGCGCACATGCGTCTTCTCTTTCACCTTTAGAGACATGATCTTTCACCTCAGGTGTGCTCGTAACGTGGTCTGCTTTTCCTTGCTCTCGTCTTCTTACTCTTTCAATATTACCTGTTAATTTCTGGGTATATTAGAACAGCGCTTCGTGCAAGATGGACAGATTACAACTTCTGTTACCTGCTTTTGCCTGCAGACTGTTTTGATGGCAGTGAGGTCTGTATGTGGAATGAAAGAATAGTTGAGCTCTGGCTGTTGCTTACACGATGCTCTGAGTCTGCCTGCATGTTCCCTCTTATCTGGGTTTTATAACTGCTGAGATTCCGTGCCTACTGTTGCCTCTGTCCAATCAACACACAGCAGCCTATTTCTGTGGAAATGCACCATGGCCAATCAGAGGACTTCATGCAAATTATAAAAAGAATTAGACGGAGGAAGGCAAGATGCTGTATCGCAGTGACTGTGACTGCATTCTGAAAAAATAAATAAAAAACTAACATTTGCAACAAATGGATTTGATGTTAGTTGTGGGTTCATTTAGCGCCTTAGCTCCAATGCTCAGGACCATTATGCATAAGAATTGTGTATAGAAAATGTTTAAAAAATGAAATATTTGTTACATATCAAAAATGTATACAAGTACTGTATAATCTTTATAACCTTTGCATTGAATATGACATTCAAAGCCATTCTATTTCCCAGTGTGTGAATTTTCCCCTAGCTTTTACCAGACATTTACTGGGGATTGGGCTATACTGTTCCACTTGTCTTTTACACGGAGCCTGTGAAGCCTTGTGTAAAGGCTTTTATGGACAGAGGAATATTCTGGAACATTTCCAAACCTTTCATTTTCATGCTCAGAAATCAATTCTTTTTGACACCATTGTTTTAGGACAATGCTTTTATGTCATGTGTCATGTCCCCTTTCAAGATAATTTCAGTGGCAAGTCTGTGCTTTTTTTTCTAACTTAAACACAAAATAAAATTTATTGCTTTGTTGAGAGAAGCAAGAGTAAAATTCAATGAGATATTGTGAAATAGGCATTATTGTCTCTGCCACTTCCTGTCCTTACCAAGCAATGTCGGATTCTCCTTCAAGACTTCAGCACAACAAACTAACTAGTCTAGTCGTTCTAAGGGACTGTAGAGTAAAAGCACATTACCTGCAGAGATGTTAAGTGCTCTGTAACCCCTTCTATGTCTGCACTTGGAAGAAAAAAAAAAATCAGCGCTCTGCCAGACAGCCCAAGGATAATAAAAAAAAATATGTACACATGCTGCGCAGACAGATTAAACTGAAACATTAAGAAATTTAAGCAATGGTTGGCAAAGTGCTGTGCTGCATGAGAAGCTTCTTTGTATTTGGGCAAAGCTATGCACTCATATGACTGTCTCAGAGACAGTGTACACTATAAAAGCCCTGGGGATTCATGACCTGTCTTACAGTGATTTGGTTGACTGCATAATCACTGTTTTTCATTGCTAAAACATGGTATTGAACAAATCTCAAATTAACCTTATCACGTAAGCATGATTTACTGTGACCCTGTACAGTGGCCAATAGCGGCTGTTTCCCAATTCTAGCTAACGCTAATACGCAAAAAATATCTGGATGTGGCTTTTTTGCCAAAATTTCTTACACTTTCGTTGCGCAGCTTGTGTAGCGGCGTGACAACAATTCAGTTAGGCTTAAGAATCTGCAAACGCAATGCTAAAATCAAGCCAAGAAAAAGTTCTGGAAGCACAAAGAATTAATATGGCTACAATGCTCGGTATTGTATGGCTAAGTATCCGCAACCATGCATGCTAACGCAACTTTCCCCCAGCGGCACGAGACCGGAAGCGACTTGGCTGCCAAACTATCCCATAATGCACCGGAAATGTGGGTTGATTGCAACATCTGGGTATTTTTTCGTAGTGGCAACAGCGAGAATTGGTTGCACTCTACATGCTAAAAAGTTATTTGCACATTACTGCTATTACTGCATGAATATGGCCGACTTTGAATGTAGCCATCAAACATTCAGTAACCTACTTCCACATGACCTTCAAGTAATAAACTTAGGTCTATCGTTAAAACTTTACGTAGACGTTAATGTCCGCATCACTGTGGAATTTTCTAAAATAACTACTGAATGACTGAATGTGTTTCTGCATAACCCTGTATTTCAAATCTGTTTTGCAAATGAAGCCCCTAGGCTGTTGCATTTAGAGACTGATGTCCAGAAATACCAAATGAGCCTTATTGTATTCAGAATTTTCTCTGCTTAATGAAAGGGAGTGAGTCCTTGGGGATTTTACTTTTGACAGGAGTGCTTACCTACTGTATATGACAGAAGCTATGAATTCTTGCTTACCTCTTGTTTGTATTGCCAGTTCTTAAAAGCCCAGGGCATGTTGAAGTGCTGCCTCAAATGCCATCCTGCCATTTCACAAATTGGTTTCCATTATCATGTTTGAATTCTAACCCATTTATGCAGACTGGAGACTAAGGTTGCTAAGGTCTCTACATCTATTTTTCCCATTGTAAATACTTTTTTTGGATGACTATACCGATTTTAAATTCAACTGGAATGCAGGCAAACCACTTTAGAAACAACAATATGAGGGGCTGAATGCAAAAGGCAGCTATCCGACATTTCTGGAAAAATTGAGTTAGCTGCAATATTAGATTCTAATCAGTCCTAATTTTGTTGTGTGAGACACACCTAACTGATATTAGTCACAATGGCTTCCAAAAGAGGGCTCTCACATTTGTGCACAACAGAGGCCTGTAAAAACTGTAGCGCTAAACACAGCTATCTGAACATTTCAAAATGGCAGCCCTCAGGAGAGAGGTCTGGCTCAGGGACAATGAAGTTATGAGCAGGCTGCTTGGGGATTAGGATGATACAGACTCAGGGAGTGTTGTGGATGACTCAGACAATGATCCCTGCTAGGAACCTGACAAGGATGGTGAGTCTTAATGAACGGGTCTCTTCAAAAATGCCAAATTGAAGCTACATGAAATACACTACACAGTCCATGAGTTGGACTACTTCGAATGAGGTTACGGCACAGTAACTCGATTCCATGATAATAAGTCAGTGGCTAAAGCTGGATCAGCTGATTCTGCCATGTGTATTTTTCAGTCCCTCCAGGAAATTGTCACTATCCAACTACTAACGCAAATTAGACCAATCCGTGTGAATTTTGCATGGCCTTACAGTTTAGTCCTCAAAACATCGCAACTTTCATTGCAACCTTTTTGAAAAAGCTGCCGCAAAATCAGGCATTTTAGGCCGCAACAATCATAAAATGCCTGCAAAATTCTGGAGGGACTGATTTTTATTTGGCTATTGTTGTGATGAGCTGAACTTCTATTCATTTGCTACCTTGAAAAATTCCCTTACTTGTTTAGTTGGAAATAAACTCATTTTATCATGAAATAAAAACTTCCTCCTTGATTTTCTCAAAACTTGCATAATGACGGATAGCTGCCTTTTGTGCTCAGCCCCTCATATAACGTCAAGGATTATGTGTTTCCTTCTGTCATGGTTTAGGCGTGCGTTTGTTTGTTGGACCTTTCTTTTTTCTATCGTCCGGGACGATATCGGATTTCTTTTGCATTGAATTCCTGGCCCAGCTGGCTGATTGAGCTGGGGCGGAGTTTCCAGAAAACCCTATATATATGGCCGGGGGTTCGCCACGCCCATCGCTAGAGTGTCTGTCTGTTGCGAGCACTTAGGCCGAGGATATCTCTAGTCAATTTCTGTGTGACTTTATATCTTCCTAGTATTATAGGAGTCACTTCTCTTTAGGAGTTTTCTCTTTTTTAATTATTTTTCCCTCTCGCATTGCTTCCATTTTGCAGACTTATATTCGTCCTTGGAAGAGCGAGCTTTTACTGGAGGTGTGTACCTCTCTCTGTGTTTGTGTCTTATCTGTGCTGTTCGTTTCCCCCTCTCTCTCTTGTCGCTGCCCTTGGCGGCTAAGCTACCGCCCATTACACCTTCCTGTCCCATAGTGATGTGAACTTCCTTCTGCCACTTTAGAGAGGTGTTGGAGGGTCAGTAGGTTGCAATCTTCCCTCTGGTGGAATGATCCCCAATGCCCCAGTGCAGTGATGGGGACACTGTGCTGAAGGAGACGCCATTTTTCGGATGAGACATTAAACCGAGGTCCTGACTCACTGTAGTCATTAAAGATCCTGTGACACTTATCGATAAGAGTAGGGGGTTCCCCGATGTCATGGCTGAATTCCCAACCTGGCTCTTTCGACCTGCCACCTAATCACCCCCTGATCCAATTGGCTGTGCACGTTGTCCCCTCCCTCTCCACCTCAAGCCCCAGGACCCCCTTGAAAAAAATATTTCAATCTCAAAGGGACTTCCCTGGTTAAATAAAAGGGTAAATAAAAAAAATAAAAAGGTATGACAGAGGCTGAAGTCCCAAATCACCGGTACCATTCATATATTTACAGAAAATGACAGATTACAGATTAATCTGTAATTACATAATTACAGATTATGTTACAGAACATGTAATAATGACAGCTGCATAAATAAACAATCAAATAACATCCTACTTTCTGTACTTTCGACGGCACCGTAGACAACATTTGGGGCATCTTTTCTGAGGGTGCTTCTCTCCCAACTATCGAAACCGTACCTGAGAAAGAAGCATCGACACAACTTGTGACTGATGCATCTGAAAAGGGACAGTTGGTGATTTCAAGTAACCGCCATCCAGGTTGTTCATTTGACTCCTCAATTTCCAAACATCAGTTCGCACTCCTTCCGGCAGAGTACGGTTTCAATGTCTGCCGTGTTCCCCATTAAAATATGAATGTTATATGTCACATTATTTTGATTGGTTAAATATATAAAAAGAAATGTTAGATACAATAATTTAAAACAAAGTTTTAAATATTCTGATATTTCACTCTCAGTGAATAAAACATCTTTTTAGTGCTGTATAGGGATTCTCACAAGGTGGGTGCTCACAGGTAAGGAAAGTTGTCACACATTACTTGAAAATTACTCAGAAAAATGGCAAAAAAACTGAATGACCTGGATATATGGAAGGTTGAGCAAATGAATATACACACAAAAATGTGAGCATTAATAGGCTAAACAACTGATGGTTATAATAATGGTTAAAGTAAAGGTTACAAATTCTCTTTTATTTTGCTGTTTCCCCATATCATTTTACTTTGAAATTGAGCCAAACCCAGACTACACTTACAGGCGAATGCTGCCAATGCTGCTTAGCTCTTGTGATTAAAAAACCCTCTCCAGCATTAATGAGAGGTTTGTAATTGGGTCAACAAGTTGTGCATTCTGTGTTGTTCATGCAAAGGGCAGGCAGCATCCTACAGCGGACAAATATTCTTCCACACAACCATTGCCGTCAATGATAGATGATCTCTAGCTCCCTTTGAATATATCTCCATTTAAAGTTCATGGGCAATTCCATGACTGATCTTAGTGTCACTTGAGTCGGTCATTGTCCAAGAAAAAACAATTCAAAACATTGCATCTATTTTTAATGAATTTTCATCTTTAGATTTAGTTCGGGAGCTCTGGAGGATATGATTTAGGGCATCAGACTACAAGGCAACCATATGCTCTGTTCAGTTCAGTTCAGTTTTAGTTGTATGGTACTTTTTTTCCAAAGAGCTGTGGCAAGAAGCTTTACAGAATAGCAGTAGGGCAAATGCCCAGCCTAAGTCGCTAAAGTAGCTCATTTGGTAAAAAAAAAAAAAAACTCCCCGTAGGAAGAAAAATCCTCAAACAGTGGTGAGAAAAACACCTCGATAGGAAGAAATCCCAAGAGAAGCCAGGTTATATTACGGAAGTCCATACTGGCTGGGTAAGTTAATGTTAATAGGTCAAAGTTTTACAAGTCAATAAAGTTAATTAGAAGCCAATTATACAAATGAATGTGATTGAACAGGTCAAGCAGCACGTAAGTATTAATAAGGTGAAGATGATTAACATTGCATCGGTGGTCCGGGAAGCCACGGTGGTACATCTGCAGCCGCAGGTGTGACCAGGCGTGGGTGGGAGGAACAGCGCAGAAGTAGTCCTTTGACTCCATCCCATAGGGCAGGTGAGGGATAAGAACCCCCAGAAAAGAAGTACAGAGAGAAAGTCAGACACTGTGGACATCAGCATATAGCCAGATACAATCCCTATGTTTCTATTTTATTTTTGACGTTATTATTACAGACAGTTTAGACAGGAAGTCCGTCGAAAGCTAATGGCAGCTGGTTGAAAACCAAATGGCTGACTCAACTGGCCTGTATGGCAGTTACTAGGTTTGCACCTAGTAAGGCCATGTAGCCCCTTGATTAGATTAGATATGAATACAGCATTTCCTTTCAAAACACAACCCTCTGCTTGAACAGTAAATATTGGCATCAGAGACTATGATCCAGTCTTACCCTTTAGCTGAAGGATTTCCGATAAGGGTATGTTTTGAGCTGGGTTTTAAACACAGAGATGGAGTCTGCTTCCCACATCTAAGGACGTAAATCATTCTGTTAGTGGGGGGATTGATAGGAGAAAGCTCTGCCAACAGTAATTTTACTCAGAGTTGTCTGAAGTCCAGCACTTTGAGACTGAAGAGCTTGTTGGGGGGAATATGGGCAAAGGAGGGGGTGGGGGGTGGGGGCCAGCCCACTTAAAGCTTTATGTAGAAGAAGAAGAAGTATTTTGAACTCTAAACAAAATTTAATTGGTAACTAGTGGAGAAATGCTAAACTGGGGTAATGTGCTCAAAGCCTTTAGTTGTAGTTAGAATACGGGCAGCAACAATTTTGAACAAGTTGATGTGGCTTTCGTGCAGTGTTTGCACATGCGAACGAGAGGGCATTACAAGTAACGAAGTATCGATAGCATGAACTAAGGTTTCAGCATCACATACGTAAGGGATTTTTCTTATTTGGCAAATATTTCTTAGATGGGAAAAGGCAACCTTGAAGCGTTTTTATGTACATTTCAAAGGACAGTTCAGAATCAAAAATGACTCAAACGTTTTTTGTGACTGAATTGATGGCATAGAGACACCATCTTTATTAAAGAGAGAAAATTTTGGGCCATCCACATTTTAATCCCGCAAAACCTATGGACTCATATATGGATTCTTCAAATGCAGCTGCTGTATTCAAACCTATGGAACTCCAGGCCAATTTTAAATTCTAGTGGAGATCCTAAGGTTCCTAATGATGCTAAATATGTTCTACTAAATTACAGGGAAATGTGCATGAAAGTCAGTGATGTGCGGTCGGAGGTTAGTTTGGTGAGGCAGAATCCTTCCCTTTGCTTGATTAACAATCAGACGATTAACTAGTTTAATTGACTATTTGGCAGAATGACGGGCCAGTTTAAGTTTCCGTGGTGTTATTACTCAGTATATCGAACCTGAAATGCTCACTAGACAGCAGATTTGCGCATATTTGCTTCCAGGAAGCCGAAGCAATGTCACCAACAAATATTAAAACAGTTCGACTTATGCAGAGTTCAATGCTTAATCAATATACAATGTATTCTCCTTTAAATACGCGCTTTTACACCCAAACAAAAAAAAAAAAGCGGGCGTTTATTTTCAGTCTTCTTTCATAATCCGATTAACATTATGTTTAAACGATATATAGAATTACCGAGAGCCGAGAATTTTTCCTAATTGATTATTCAGATTTCCGTCCTTGCAGTCTCGAATTGAAGCGTATACGTGAATGAATCTTTTTGTCATTATCTCCTCTATCAGTATACGGGCTTGCTATAGGCTTGGTCTTAATTGTTTTGATTGTCAGTCAGGAATAGTACGTGGGAACAGGTTCACAAAATCCTGTGATAAAAGTTTGGGTCACTGCCTCACCTCACCGCACGTCTCTGGCTTCCTGTAAGCAAGTACTCGCAAATATGCAGTTTCGTGAGCATTTCAGGTTCGATGTAGCCTACTGAGTAATAACGCCGCGGAAACTTAAACTGGCCCGTCATTCTGCCAAATAGTCTTACTAAACTAGTTAATCGTCTGATTGCTAATCAAGCAAAGAGGAGGATTGTGCCTCACCAAACTATCCTTCGACCGCACGTCACTGATGAAAGTATGTACAAGATCTAGATATTTTCAACGTGGCAAAATCTTGTGATTATAAAAACATGGCATCTTGGGTTTAAATATTTCTCTCAATATTCTGTAAGTGTGTTGTCACTTCAGTGAAGTGCTGCAACCAGAAGATACAGAATATGTAGGTGACATTCTCTTACAATATGAAAAACATTTTTTTCTGCCTTTGAACCTACGTAAGTGAAAACAAGGGCAAAGTAAGAGTTTAAGGGATAAACTTCTAAGAGGCAGGCTTCAATGTTTGACATGTTGACAATGACATCCGGTTTAGCGAGCCCAGTCTTATCCCGACGCGTCATATATTGACGCTACCTGAAAAAGCGTTGAAATAGGACGCAAAAGGTTGCTTTTAGCGTCCTTTATTGATGCGAGTTTAAATCGAACCCTACCCCCTAATCCCTAACCCTTAACCCGAACCCTAACCCTAACCGTCAAATGAGCACGTCAAAAGCTTCCTTCTGTGTCGTATATTGACGCTTGGTCAGGTAGCGTCAATATATGACGAGTCCGGATGAGAATGTGTTGGTTTAGCTGATAAGTACAGCTGGGTATCATCTGCAAAAGAGCTGAAATTGATGCCCTGTTTGCAAATCATCTTGCCAGAGTTTACATATATAAGGAAAATAGCACTGGCCCAAGGACAGATCCTTGAAGTATTCCATACCTCACGCAAGAACAACAAGAAGATTCATTGTTTGCAAGTACAATAGGAATCATTCTGAGAGATAGGGCCTGAACCAAGAGAGCACCAGTCCTCTTAAACAGATATAATTTTCAAGTTGGAGAATATATGCTGTTGAATGAAATGCCGTTCATTTGCTCTTTTATCAATTTTAATTTTTTGTATGCTAATCTGCTTACCTTGAGAACTTTATGAGGCAAAAAAAAAAATTAAATTTATGTATTGTGTTGTATGATTGTCAAGGTGACAGAAGAAATGTGAATGTTTATGGATGCTTCTTCACTTTCATTAGACCATGCAGACAGGCTGGGTGTTTGGCTGGAACAGCTCAAGCTCACTAATTGGAGAGTGGGTGCAGCTCAGTTCTTCTGTGTCAGGAGCTCTGTAAACAAAAGAGGCTCAGTTTTGCAGGGAAGTCCTTTGGGACTTTGATGAGTTCCAGCTCCTGCTGAAGGTATGACAGCAGACGCTCTTGAACCTATCCTCCCCAGACGCATCTCTGAAGCTGAAATGAAAGTGATGGTAATGATGAGTTTGTGCTAAGCAGCTTCTCCCTGCTATGACTACCAAACAATGGGCACCATAGAGACCACTTGCACAGATTGGTAGTAAGCCAAAGCCCACGTACCTTCAAGTACTGCGTGACGGAGCATTAGCTGGCTTACTTCTATTTGCCACCAAGATGGAAACTGCCTCCACTGGTGGAATAATGTCTGTCAATTCATGATGCCTACACGTTTAGGGTTGTGATAGTATAATGGTCAACATATAAAAAGCAAATAATCCAGTTGGTATTTTAAGTATGGATAGATATGTAAATTTGTCCAGAATAAAAGCATTAAAATGTACATATGGACTTGATTTTCCATTGACGATGAGATACAAGCACATGTTGTTGCACCATCTAAGTGATCATTCATTAGGAGTTGTTCGAGACATGTATGTGTTAAGCAGTAACTGGATGGGGGAATGACAATTAGAGTACTCTCTGTCTAAAGTGGTTGAGTCAACTTCAGTGCTGTGAGCGCACAAGAGTGAGGTAAACTAATAGTTTACTTTTTGGTTTGTTTACATTGTGGCGATTGCCTATTTGTGGGCATTGATAAAATATTTTATATAATTCATGCAGAGGTTCTCACCGTTGGTCCAGGGGACCCACTATGTCAGCTGGTTTTTGTCCCAATTGCTATTGCAATCCCTGAATTTTGACATGGTGTATTTTTTTTCTTAATTGCTGTTGTAACATTTTACTTTTGTAAGTCGAATTAGTTCAGAATTGGCTAATGCATGCAATAAATAGTTCCATAATCATATTGTACTCTACTGCAAATATTGCAAATGTTTTCATAGCATAAAAAGAGGGGAATTGTTACCGATTAAATTAAAAAATCAGCTGGCTTCTCATTGGTGAAAGTGCAGATACAATCTCTTGAAAAAATTAAGAGAATAAAGAGCCAAGTTTGCATTGTGTGAAGGGGACAAAAGTTCTGCAACATAACTAGACCCTTTTGATTCACAAACATCTTCAATTCAGTCAACTAAAAATGTGTACCCTTTTTGCAAATGTTTGCAATAAAAGACTTATCGTACATAGCATGCATTTATTTCGAACAATGTGGCAAAGAGGGTAAATAACCCCTTCACACATGAGGAAAATTAACAACCATTAAAATTGTGATTGCAATTGTGATTTGAACAAAAACTAGCATACACAGGGGGTTCCCAGGACCGACACTGAGAAACATTGATGTTCTTAGGAGGATTTATTGTTATGCCCTGAGTGTATCTATAATTGTTTTTCCCTACAATCCAGCTGTTCTTGCCTGTTTCAGATTCTCTCATTTATTAATTCTCATTAATTACAGTCTCATTCTATTCCCCTCCCTCTTTCTTTCACTCCCCTTGCTTTACAAACATTTTCCAGTTTGTTGATTGTCATCCAGTGTATTTAAGTTCCTGGTCTTTATCTTCCCTTTGTTGGATTGTTGTCGTGTGTCTTTCATCTTCGGCGTATTATCTACTCAAAGCCAAAAATCTATTTCTTATGGAAATACCTCTCAGAGTCTGCAGTCCATCTTCGCTCCTGTTCAAAGGTGTGTACCAGCTCAGTATGCCATAGTTCATTCAAATTGCCATCCTGGTTACTGACCTTGGATCCATCCCTTTGACTTTGGTGAATCTTAGTCTTCACGTTCCTGATTGCCTCTGCCTGACAATGGATAGTCCACTGGGAAACATTCCAGCTCTGTAAGCCTTTTAAGTACTTAAGTACTTAGGTAGTTTTGTTAAAGGAGGGGACAGCACCTTGGCAAAGTATATTTCAGTGGAAAGCAGAATACTTGAAGTGTCTAAAATGCATAGTTTTATAAATTTTAATTCAGAAATGATCCAGTGCGACGCATTTTTAAACCAGCGAGTCTTCAAATTGGCTTCAATACCAGGGGGCACACATTTTTCCTTGGAGAATCTTCTGATTTTGAATTTGATCTTCGGAAACCTACATTTACATCTCCCAATTAACCACAGTTGCTCAGACTAATTGGTAAAAACCGACGACAGTCTAATTTACTTTTGATAGCATTGTTATGCATTGCACCACAAAATTATGAGGCGTCTTCTGCACATAAATGACGACGTAAAATATCAATATGTCGTCATAATTTCAGCGCTTGTTAAGGAGCACAGATTTGCGGAAATTAGTTTGCGAGGCTGCGGGAATCCATTCTTTATTTTGAATATTGTCACGGCTAAAGGGCGCTGTAAGGTTGCACAGCGAAAGTTTTGAATTTACAATGCCATATCAATTATATAAATGTAGGCAATGAGAATTCACCTTTCATTACTATTTCTAATTATAGGTCATGTATTGGTCTTGGTCGCTCAGTCGATAAATTGTTTGATTGTTAATCAAGCCAGCTTAAATAAAAACAGCTTGAGGGCAGCCAAGCCATATGAAGGCCCTTTGAACTACTCCATGGCCCGGATAAAAGGTTAAAAAACAACTGACGTCACAAAAGAGAATAACTGATGCCACAATCACCGCGGCGCTGGCGTTTGATTGGATAATGCATTCGAAATGCACACTAACCCACTATATAGGGCACAGTGTAGTGAATGTTTTACATCGAAAAAATATAGAGAGTGAGTGAGCGAGTGGACAAGTGTGCATTCCGAACACAGCCTTAGATTCCCCAAGTGAAAATGTCTGCCCCCTGGTATTGACGCCGATTTGAGGACTTTCCGCTTTAAAAATGCATCGCACTGGATCATTACCAAATTAAAATTGATAAAACTGTGCATTTTAGACACCAAGAATTCTACTTTCCGCTGAAATATACTTTGCCGAGGTGCTGTCTCCTTTTTTCATGAAGGTAATTTGATTGTATTTTGTGATTTGTTCTGAAAATTGTGATATTTATGTCATAAAAGAAAAAAGAAGCTGACTATTCACCAAGGGAACATTAACTCTGCAAATCCTTCTCTCCTTTCCTGTACGTCCTGACTTCTGATCCTCAGTGCCATCAGAGCCCTAGCCTTTGTGAATGCATTGTTTAAACCTTGTTGTCTCTGGGCTGTTGGAGCAATACATTGTGTGATAATCTATGTATGTAATCGCTGGTCATTATCCTCTAACAGCCACCCGTGAAGGTTTCTCTGGCTCTCTTTGTCAGTGCAGAAATGGACAGCTTATACGGTACTCTCTTTGATGGTAATTACATCTCTGACACCCGGCTGTTATGTATTCCATATTCTGTCAAGTGACACAAATGTACACTTCCTTCTCACCTGAAATCAATGTTTTACAACTACATTGAGTGAGTACAATCAAAGATAATCCAGTAAACATATGAAGACCACAATGAAAAAATGATCAGTCTCACATTTTCACATTGAGGAGAACTTATTAATTAAAAATTCAAAACAGGGTGCCCCGGTGGCTCATCGGTCTAAGTGCGGGTACAATAAAGGCTGTGTCCTTCTCGCAGCGACCTGGGTTCGATTCCGGCTCAGGTCATTTGCTGCATGTCTTCCCCCATTCTTCTCCCCAACCTTCCTGTCTCTCTACACTGCGTAACTGTCAAATAAAGGAAAAATTCCCAAAAAAATAATCTTTAAAAAAAAAATTCAAAACGATCTTAGGAACAAAGCACTGAAAAAATACACAAAAATATTTTAAAAAATTATAATATATATATTATAACTATATGAAATATATAGAATATACAAAAATGCTACATTTGGACTCATTTTTCCTTTGTGGTCTTCATATAACCACTGAGCTTTACCACATATCAGAAACTGACCTGTTTTGAGCATTCTTTAACCCTGCTCTTGTATACCTCTGAGGTGGGATTGGACTGGTTGTGAGAAATTGCATGCAGCCTCCTTAGCTAAGCTACATCATTATTGGTGCCAAATGTAATGGCACATAATCACACCAACTTTACATTGATGATGTTACTTTGATATACGGAACAATAATGGCACATATGCAATCATATTGTTCCATTCGCGCAGTAGGCGTTGCTCGTGTCCGGTTTAGGCATGTGTTAGTTGGCATCTACGAGAGAAATCATGAACAAGTCTGGGCTTCAATTTAGATTCTGTTCTCACAAGTTGTATGCAGACGGCATCATGTTTTCTGAAAATCATGAAATAGGCTGGGCTTTAGTTTAGATGTAGCTCTCACAAGTCACATGCACTCGGCGTCATGTTTAGTGCAAATACCAAATCTCTCGTAATGCAATCTCATTTAAATGACACTCCTTGTTTTGTCCTTTGATATGGAGTATAAGGGGGAAAAAACACATCGAAACAACAATGCCCTTGAGAACCAACTGTTCACCCATGTGCTGGCACAGAATTATATCAAAAATCACTATACATACCCCGCAAACATCTATATTCATATTGCACTATGTGGCAAATGTATTTTATTGCACTATAAAAAGGTGAAAGCACAACTGATGAAATCAAAGAACAAATTGGCTTTTAATTGATTCAACTATAAACATGTGGTCAAGAAAAAATAACCGTTTGGTCGTTTAAATAAGACAGGGCAATGAGCCAAACCTGAATTGGGTTCAACATCGTAATTCAGGAAAATTGAAAGCTGTTTGAAAAGCTGATTGCAGTTACTGTTGGAAATAAGACCAAGATACGCGGTCGGTCCCTAGGCCCGATGTGGAGAACAACTGCACTACAGAACAACTGAGGTTGCCACTGCTGCTTATGCCGACCAAGGGTGAGTGACGAGTCATTCCAGGGCCCAGACAGCAGAGAAAACTGATTTGACGGCTGAAAGGGACAACAGAAGTGTGCCATAATTGCCTAGCCATTGCACAATTGGCCCTCTACAAAGGACAGAGTGCTGGTGACCACAAGGTTGTAAATAAGCATTTTCTTCTTGAGCAAAAGCATGTGTTTTTAAGAAAAAGGTTATGTTTATTTATATTAAATTGACTTTTTGCTTGTGCTTTTCAGTGTTTACCACTAGAGCATGCTTTTACTTTTAGCTTCTGCTACTGCCTAAGTATTGACTTTGTTTTTTTTTTTTTTTTTTTTTTTCATTTGTCCCAGTGGCTTTCAAAATGTCTATTGAAGCGAGAGTAAAGATTCGTTAGAAGAAAAACTACAACACCCAGTCTTCTACATTATTTCTGCCTTGATGTTCTTTGAGCCAATATCAAGAATTTTTCATTGTATTGGTCAAACTACTGCAGGAATAAATTTTGTCAGAACACGGGGGGCTAGGATGTTTGCTTGGTTGAGGTGTTACTTCCCCCAACCAACTTGGAAACCACACTTCAGCAGAGCAATAATCTCATATTTCACATGGCATCGAACGCTGTTATATAATTTTGTGCCTTCTTCGTCATCAATACGTGAATACAAAGTCAGTATATAGTCTGATCTGCTTTCTAGGAGTTAGTCTGTTTGTCGTCAGAGTCACTTTTGGGAAAATTCGCCCGAGGTCGTTCCCTCATCTTCCCTAAAATGTCAGCCTTTTCAGTGTCTGGCCTCTAATTGCCCTTTTTAATTTCATCAACCAAATTAGTTTAAATGGCATTCTGCCCTACTCTCCTTGCCTGTCATTCTGTTGGTAATGCATGTCGCATTACCCATTAGTCATTTCCGCTGTGCTCTCAGATAAACAAATGGTCTTTCATGCCTCTTCTGCCTTGTTACAGGATGCATCTCTGCATGTAGAATGACAGAGCTGACATGCAGACATGGCTTATGGAAAATCAAGTTTTTTTTCCCCCCTGAAATATGAGCGTAAACAACTTAGAATTCTTCCCATGAATTGTCCGAAGATGATGATGGAAAATTGGTAATAATCCCTGTGAAGCTCTGTCTCCTCTTCTTCATACACCGTAAAGCCCACCGTATGTGAGGTGATGTAATCCTGATCTGTGGCTCTTCCCGCTGGCTGTCTCCTCAGGTATTATGCAGGAACTTTTGAGCTGATAATAAGCAGTGTTTGTTATGGGAGAACTATGAATGGACTCAAAATATTGTGGGAAACCAAATATCTTGCTTCCGATGTTGGGATAAAATGAGGACCGTGGCCCATACTTTAAAGATCTGATCAGCGTCAAATAACATGGGCGAGTATAACCTTGACTGTACAGACCACCTTGTCTAAACACTACAGCTGTCCTTCATTCACTGTATGGCATTGTTTTCAGATGGCTCTGCTGTAGCAAATCTACATATAGTATTTCTCTCTCTCCAGTTCAACTAAAACAAGGCCTGCATGAGAGCACTGTTACTGTACTACTAGAAGAAGCAGGAAGAGATGTAATTTGCTTGAACAAAGGTAAGAGCTGAATTACGGAGAACAGGATTTGATGCATCTCTCCCAGCTATTCCTCTGCAGATAAGACATCCCTCAATCTCCATGATGACTCACTATACAGTATGTGTGATACCAGTGAGTATAGATGGTCACCTAAGGCAGTGCTTCTGTAAAACCTGTGAAGCGGGAAAAGAAGTGCCTTCTCCCCCATTTCTGTCTCTGCTTCTGACCTGTGTGGGAAGACTTTACCCAACACTCTACATTGCCTCCATTGGCTATTTCATAAACACATAAACCCTCTCTGATAATAAGCTTCCCCATACCTCAGCAGTCTCATGCATTGGGAGTGAATGTAATAAAATCACAAAGTAAGAGGAAACTGTTGTTTTCGCATAACTGTTCATTGTGATGTTTGTCTGTCTGTGCTCACACTAATGTTCATAATTCCTGAGGTTTTGCCTTGAAATTTATCCCACAAGAAGCCATATGTCCAATGAAGAAGGGGTTCAGTTTTGGAAGGTCAAGGTTAAGGTTGCGGAAAAGGTCAAAAAAAATTTTGGGCAATCTCTTGCTTCAGAAAAATGGTTGAGACATGGGACTAACGCCAAAATGTTTACATATAAATGGCCCATCAGAAAGAAGGCACCAAAAGTGACCTATGACATTAACTTTTTGTACTTTTTTGGGATCAAATTTCACATGGACAAAGTTAAGAAAATCAAATTTTTTTGTCTCTGTGTCGCTCTCTTTTTTGACTGTTGGGGATGGTAAATATCATAATGCTGAGGGCGCCTGCCTATTTCCATCAAAATCAGAAAAGCTGGTTTGATGCAAAAGGCCATTTCCATGGCGACAAAAATCCCGATCTCTTATAATGGGGCATATTTTGCCTATCTTTATCATTGAATATCCCAATAAACGTTCGGACTATTTCATTCAGCAAGGAGTCTGCCGATTCCTGCAAAATTTGTAAAAATAGGTCAAAGGTCAAGGTTAAGGTCATCCAAATGGTGAAAAACACATTTTGGTTATTATCTTGTGACGAGCTAGAGACAAGGAACCAACGCTTAAAAACATTCTGGCAGGGTGGCCCTTTATAGCAGTAATGGGTCATTCTCATTTACAAAGACAACTTCCTGTAGAAAACTGACATCAAAAGTTCAAGGTAAAATTTGGAATTTTTTGTTTTATAGCTAATTTTGTTCCAGTTTTCAGAGATGATGGATATTAGGGCCCTTTGTAAATTCCCAAAATTTTGTGAAAATTCGACTTGCTGTTTTGACGCTTCAACCGCTTACATGGCAATGGAAATCCCTATCTCTTATGATGGCGCATTCTATTACTTTCGATTTCAACCAAACTTCCTCAGTGAATGCACTGCCAATAACATCCAATGGTTGATCTGTCCAGTAATTGGTCCAACCAACAGCCAGACATTCAAATTTAAATGAACAAACTATTAGGCACCATTGGGAGAAATTGTTGACAATTTGAGTATGCTCAGTCTTGTATTGCATTTTCCAGCTTTGGCAAGTGTACGCTATGAGCAGTTTCATTTGTTTGTTTTTTCATCTGATTGTCAACAAAATTATGAAAAAAAAAACCTACTGGCTATATTTTCATGAAATTTGGTGGACGAGTGTAGTTAGCAAGAACCCATTAAATTTTGGAGTGGATCCAAATCACGGAACAGATACACAAATTATCACTTTCATTAACATTGTGAAATATGGCATTTGGCCATAGCAGAATAAATTCCATACATCTTAAAATCTATTTGATGGTGGCCGAGTTCATTAGTGGCAAAAAATTGCCTATTGTAGGAATATGATGGTTGCGCTTGCAGATTTGCACATTATTGAAGAGTGGACTATTGGCCTTGGCGGAGGTCTCAGGGTACCTCTCTAGCTTATTTACTCAGGATCTACTTTAAATTGAAAATTTAAATTTTGCTCATGAGCAAAATCCTGTTAACTTCACGTGTTTTTAATGTCCAGTTTTTTTACGAGTCCAAAATCTGCAAGGAAAGTGGCGTATGCCTCTTGTCTTTGCCTATGCCTCATTTAAAAATGAGGCCCTAGATCTTTATATCCGTGAATGCCAGCTTCTAGCTTTTGAGTGCAGAGCATATTGTAGTATTTTGGCTGAGAAATGGAAATGTTTTTGTTGGATATCAATTTGATGAAGTTATTTCCATGGAAAGTTTTCCGCTTATGATATTTACTTTGCTGATTTTATAGCCCACTCCAAGCACTTATTCTTCAGTGTTGTCTCAGGCTACAGCGATAGAGGTGTCATTAAATAAGATGCTAAAGGAAGTCACATGTCCTTGGACTAAAGTCCAGTATTGGGTATTGCACAACATACTGTATAAGAGAAGAGCCAAATGGTCTGTGAATATATCCCTCCATACAAACCAGTGGTAGAGGTAATCTCAAAACAATACTCACGTGCAAAATTAACCAACTTCTAATGAAGAATGCAAATATATACTATAATCACATGACTGCCCTTCTTGAAAGAAACCACTTAGCGGTTGATTCAAATGCTAACTCAAACACAAATGCATTAGCATCAGAACCATTAATGCTGGCTCATCACAAGGTACAATCATCTAATTACAATAGTTATACTCAGCATAAATAACTCTTCCTGTAAATGCCCTGAGATGACCTTCAGATGACACCATAAATGCTGAAAACTTCAACAGTGAGGAAAAAAAATCCAAACTTACAGCAATGAATTCCACAATTCTTGATGAAATAAAATACTTCTTTTTAGATTTGAATACACTGGGTACAAATCAAGGACAAATGGCTAAACAGGTAGATTTAAGGAGAATTGTCCTCCCAAGAAACCACATTGAGTGAAAACAGATGCCAAATGTTAAGTCAAGGGTGTTCTTTCCCCGTAAACTTGGGAAACTAAATGCCAGTCAACTACAGCACACTAAACTGCTCCTTGCTAATATCTGATCACTTTATCTCTGATATAATTGACCCTCACTTTGATGTAAATTAAATTGTTTTTTAAAAAAGGCAAAGTCTGTCCCAAGCCAATGTGGCTCATTAGGCCAGGGCTTAACTCCAGTTTCTGCGGCATAGAGCAACTTGGAGTATTGCTATTCCCCCTGGACGGGATGCTAGTCCATTGCAGGTTACCCCCCCAGCTCTTCATCAAGTTTCCCCGACAATTTGCTGGTACCCAATTATACACCTGGGTGGAGTGAGGCTCTGTGGGCGTGAAGTGTTTTTACCCAATAACACACCACCAAATGTTGAATTTTGGCATGGTCCAAAATGTATTTTCGAGTTCAATTTATGCTATCTGGCTGGGTCTAAGTAAAATTTCATTGATAATTGTAATGTTTTTGGGCAAAAGCAATATAAAATTTCTGCTCATTTATTTCTCAATGTCATTTATGTATGCTGCCCATTTTACCTTAAGTCGCCTTTGGGGAAAATACAGACTGTTCTATTGAACTCTTCTAGTCTATTCCAGTCTGATCTCAACATCATATCTTACATTTGCATCATGCGTAATTATCAACGCTGTGCCAGGCCTTTTTTTTTTTTTTTTTTTTTTTTACAGTCCCAGACATTGACCTAGTTTCCACTGTGTTGGGAATTGATGTTTATACCAAAAGGAAGAAAACCCCAAGTAAAAGTGGCCCTTTTTCAGTTTTATTACGCAGGCATCTCTTAATTGGTAGCTTCAGACTCTTCCTGTTTCCCTACTGTTTGTACAATATTATGTTGCTTGACTAGGTAGAGGAGATGTTCCAATTTCAACCTTTTATCCCCAGGAGTTTAATTGTGTAATGTGTTTTTTTTCTAGGTTCCCTGAGGTCTCAGTTCTATGACGTGACTAAGGCATTGCTTTGACTGCCGCGGTACATTTTGACCTGTTTTAAGGTGAATGGCACTGCATACTGCAAATAGTTTGACAAAGACTTAACTTCACACGAGGTCTGAGGGTCTTTGAATATTGTGTGTTGATTTTGCTCATGTTGAAACTTGTTTATTCAAATATGGTGACTACCATGGACACCAACTGCTCCCATTCAATTGAATGTCCTCATGCTCAATGGGGGGAATTTTTCTTTGAAAATTTGGCCATATTACAGGGAACAGTCTCAACTGTTCAGTTCTTCCCACATTCAGTGGCAGAATTACAGAGTGGTCCTGGTGGAGGAGGGGTTGCACTGCAGTGCTTCACCAAACATCAAGTGCAAGCCTTCCTTTTACAGATACATAGCTTTGATCAGGATTAGACAGCCATATAATAACCATCAATCATATTATTACTGGTCCAGCAAGGGTAGCTCATGCGGTTGAATACAGAAGGTATGGTAATTGGATTATCTTCCCTAGCCAGAACAGTTCTCAATCACCCAACACCAGTTTCTGTAGAAGTATCTATCAATTACCGCAACGGCTAGCTGCAGCCAAAGTGACAATTGACATCTGTGAGCAGAACTGTGGCTACAGCAAGGCCATTTAGATGAATGAATACAGGTATTCGGATACCTTTCGTGGCATGATCTGTGCTCTCTTGTGCTGCACTGGGTTGACTATGCAGAGTAGTCAGTTACAGTGTGCAACTTACACTATAAAACACTCCTGTCTATGTGCTGCGAAGCGCCACTTGCCCGCTGTAATTGCTGGAAAAGTGGGTGCGTAGAGGTGACGATATGGGCATGTGTGGTGGTGCTTGAACTGATATGCTAATACACCCTAGTTGATATGCTAATATACCCTAGTTTGCTGACCTACATATTATTCCTCCCTCAATTGTTGAGTTGAATACGGCACTGCAGTTATACACACCTCATTTTATTGTGCCAACTGGGCTCAAGTCCACTTGTTGAAATTAGTCATATCCTATTTTTCAGTGATATAAAGAATGAAGGGCTCTCTATGACAAAATATGTAGTTACGCATTGTAGTACTTTACAAAGGTTTGCCTTAGTTATCCTGAGCCCATGTGGTTAAATCACTTTTAGATGAATGATAGTTTTTGATGCAGTGCCATCTGAGTAATCAGAGATAACGGATATTCAACTTAGCCTTGTGCCCTAGCCTTCTACACACAGAAATTCCTCCAGATTCCTTGAATCTTAATTATGTTATGCACTGCAGAGAGTGAAATATCCAAATTCCTCCATATCTTCCTTTGAGGTACGTTGTTTTTGAAGTTGTCAACGATTTTCTCATGGACTTGTAGGCAAATTCACAATCCTGGACACATCTTTGCTCCTTTAAGATTAGGCTGTCACAGGATGCTGATTTATGTTCGTAATTAAAAGAAGTTGACCAAATAAAAAAATTAAATATCTTTTCTTTAGACGGTTGCAATGAAATACAAGTCAAAGTAAATATAACAATTCACATGCACTGTTTTTATGTGCATTTTCCATACTGCCCCAAATTTTTTGAGTTGGGATATTTGTGCCAAATTTAGTTTTGCTGCAATATTTTAGTATATAAAAATAGTATAGTATGGCAACCAAATGATTGATACATCTAATAGAATGTTATATTACATGATATCTCTTCAGCAGTAAATCCTCTGGATCTCTTTCATCTTTGCGGTGCATAAATTTCCCAGAATTTTACGTATTATTATCGTCATAAGTAAAAAACATACTACATTTTCGAGGGATTTTACAGTGGTTATCTGTTCAGTGAAGGCACAGTTTAATTTGCAATAGCTGGCTGAGTAACTGCTGGTAATTGTGAATTAAAAGGTTCACTGAGCGTGGGTCATCTCAGGTTATGAGCTTCCCTGGATGGAGAGGAATGGATGGTCTGTGGAGAGCTGCCTGGTAAAATTAAGGTTATTTCAAATGATTTAATTCATATTAAATTAAAATTATGTGCCTGGAGATCGAGTGAGTCTCTGGACCTTTGATTTGTTTGAGTGAGATGATTTGCTTGCGGGCTTAAGAAAAAATAGCTCATTAATGGGCAGTTCCCATGACTGTGATTAGAATCCTTTTTGAGTGTGGAAATGAAACTATTTTGATATTTATTAGGATTTTTGACATGAGAAACTGGCCAAGGATCATTGCATTCAATGAACTATTGGCATCAAACGCCCTTGAGGGAGAATAAAAATTCCCTGCTTTGATTATATTGATACCGATCAGCAATTTGTTTTTGGCGGAAAGCTTCACTGCTGTGCTTCAGTGTAATAATTGTTTAGTAATCATACCAGAAATCCAAAGTATTGTTCATGTACAAAACATTGCTTTTTTGTTCACTATGAGTGTGGTTTTGCTCTTTAAATACTCAAGCAAACATTGCATTCTCAGAATGCTTCATGCACAGGCCCGCTTTAGCATGTGGCTGTCTGCCTATCAAAATCAAGTCGGTTTTATTATTTATTTGTTTATTTATTTATTTCAAAGAATGAAGTTTCAAATAAAAAAATATTGATTTTTCTTAAGAAACAAGGATTTTTTTTAAATGTGTAAGCAACAAATTTTGAAATTTATTTTTACAGGTTTACAGTTTGAAATGAGGATTCATTTACAGAGACAAGAATTTCTTATATATTTATTTGTGTGTGTGTGTGTGTGTGTGTGTGCGTGTGTGTTACAGGCCCCGACTGTGTATCAGGCATTTTGTGAAATGCCAGGTATTTTGAATCAGTCATTGCATGAAATGCCTAAAATCTTTAGGCATTTTGCGAAATGACTGAATTGAAACACAGGAATTTCTTGAAATTCCCAATTACACATACATTATTATCCCTTTGTATTCTGTTGCCATGGGACTTCCAGGAATAAATTGCGTAAATGTCAAAGTCCATTATTGTACATTATATGCATGTGAGCAGCCATATCACTCTCTTCACTAGATGAAAACTACAAGGGAAGAAGAGAGAACAAGCTTTCCTGCAGGTGGATCCAAAGAGAATGTGAATGAAATATGACTCAAAATAATGAAATCCACTGCTACCATAATTGATTTTCCCTACACACTACAGTCTCTGCTGATCAGGCAAAAGAAATCAAAGGAAAGACTTTCAAATGAATCAGAGTAGGATGCTAGGGCTCATCTGCCACATGAAATAGACACTTTGATGCTGACCTAGTTTGAGGCTTAGATGGGAAGGTGCAAAATTGTAATTGGATTTGACTTTGTCAACTCAGCCTGGAATTTTCTAATTACTACACTTCATTATATGGGCCAGCTGGAGAGAAATACATTTTGCCTTTTCTCATCATAAAACCATTTTGGAAATTGAGCAGAGTATTTATTGAGGAACATGTTTTCATATTTTAACTATAGAACTCTTTAAGGCCTACCTTGACATATAGCCAACAGTAGTACTATTGACAGTTTAGGCAGGTTGTCACATAAATTGACACATAAGACTCACACGGGAATTGTAGTGATTACACTATGTAATGTTACGTAATCAGCTACTGAGATGCTGATAATAGTGTGATACGGTATTGTAAATTGATTATTTTCTATATATAGTTTAGAACAGCAACCTAGTATATTACTGGACAACACAAGATATGCTTTTCACAGAGATGTAAAATCAAGCATCCATGTATGAATGTGTGTGTGTGTGTGTGTGTGTCCACATTCACAATACAGGTGGTAAGTGACGTCTGCTCTCATGCACACATCAACACACATTTACACATAGTGTGCTGCTTTGTATTGTAGCAATTCAGAGGGAGAAGGGCACAAGACTGTGATAAATTAATATTTGTAATGAAGAATTATGTTTTGAAGGAAGGCATGAAAGCAGGAATGATGCCATCTAAGAATTTTGAAAGAAAGATGGAGAATTACAGCTTACTACATGGAAATGAATGAAATAAGCAAAACTCAAAAAGAGGTTATGTGGTTTGTCAACTTGTGTGAACAGAAGATTGCAGTATTAGCAAGTAGATTCAATGGTAGTTTGCATCGCGGTTCTGATGCTGAAACACCTTGCAGCCAACTGAGCTTGAGGAAAAGCAGGGGGTATCAAGATCCCCCCCAAAGAAATTCAGAGTCAGTAGTCAGATGCTGTGGTGGAGGTGGAAGGTGGGTTGACTAAGTGCAGTCAAGAGTGATGCAGCAGCAGGTAATGATGCTGGCAGCAACAGAGAATGATGCAGTGCAGCAGCAAGCAGAGGCACATTTTTGCTGCAGAGCCAGGGCAGGAGAGCATCTTAAATAACTCATGTTAGACAGGGTTGGGGCAGTAGCAGATATAGTAGTATGCAGTGATGATTATACGCCACCCCCACTTTCATCTGAAAGGGGTCCGAATATATTACCTCTCTATAATTTTTTGGAGAAAACGTATAGTAAAATACTATTACATGTAATGACAACAACAACAACAAAAATTCCCACAAGTATATTAAGGTAAAAATATGGGTAATAAACAAAAACATTGGAAACATCAATTTTTTATTACAATTGAGAGGTGCCGCATGAATGCATGTTTGAAGGCTTGTTCCATGATTATTGATGCCAAAAAAAATTGTTTAAACTGGTTTGAGGCAACATTATTCCGCAAAATTACCTCTGATGGTCAGTTGTTCCAGTATATAAGGTGACAAGAACTTTGAGCAGTGTCACAGTGTGACACACAACGGCACGATGGAAGGAGCTCTCTGAGCTCTCCGTGATGACATTATATGCACCAGAAGTGAAGAGATGAAAGTATAAAGATCTACTATTTCCAGACGCCTGTGTGAAACTGGTCTGATTGGTTGTGTTGCTGCCAAGAGCAGGCAACAAGAAAGTTTGCCAAGAAATTCAAGGATTGGATACCAACGGACTGGGAACAAGTGCTTTGAACCGATGAATCAAAATTTGAAATTTTGTCATCCAAACGCAGAAATTATGTGCGACGTAGAGTCAGAGAATGTTTCAAAAATGACTGTTTAACCCCTTCAGTAAAACGAAAGTAGTCAGTAATCCCATAAAAATCGGCGGAATCATGGATTAAATGCTATAATCAAAGCACAGGGTGGCCACATTCGATATTGACTTTTTCCCCTCAGAAAGAAATGATTATTTTTGTTTTTACTTTATATTGTTAACGGTTTTCTTATTTTCATCTACAGTGCCGTGAAAAAGTATTTGCCCCCTTCCTGATTTCTTTTTTTTTTGCATATTTCTCACACTTAAATGTTTCAGATCATCAAACAAATTTTTATATTTGACAGAGATAACTTGAGTAAATACAACCCCAATTCCGAAATAGTTGGGACAAAGTGTAAATTGTGAATAAAATCAAAACGCAATGACTTTCAAATCACACCACCAGTATTTTATTCACAATGGAACAGAGATAGAATAGCAAATGTTGAAACTGAGAAATTTTACAATTTTATCCACAAAATGAGCTCATTTCAAATTTGATGGCTGCTTCAGGTCTCAAAAAAGTTGGAACAGCGGCCTGTTTACCATGGTGTAGCATTCCCTCTTCTTTTTAACACAGAGCGCAGGCGTCTGGGCATTAAGGAGACAAGTTTCTTGAGTTTAGCCATTGGAATTTGATCCCACTCTTGTTTAATACAGGATTCCAGCTGCTGGAGAGTTTTGGGTCTCCTTTGACGGATGTTTCGTTTAATTATGCCCCAAATGTTCTCAATTGGTGAAAGATCAGGACTGCAGGCAGGCCAGTTCAGCACACGGACTCTTCTACTACGAAGCCATGCTGTTGTAATAGCTGCAGTATGTGGTTTTGGATTGTCCTGCTGAAATACACAAGGCCCTCCTTGGAATGGATGTGGTCTGGAGGGGGGAGCATTTGTTGCTCTAAAACCTTTATATACCTTTCAGCATTCATGGTGCTTTTTAAAACATGCAAGTGTCCCACACCATATGCACTAATGCATCCCCATGTCATCAGACATGCTGGTTTTTGAACTGAACGCTGATAACAGGAGGGGTGGTCTTTCTCCTCTTTAGCCAGGAGGATACAACGCCCATGATTTCCAACAAGAATGTCAAATTTGGACTCGTCTGACCACAGGACACTTTGCCACTTTGCTACAGTCCATTTTAAATGAGCCTTGGCCCATAAAACACGGCGGCGCTTCTGGATCATGCTCAACAATGGCTTCCTTTTTGCATGATAGAGTTTTAGGTGGCATCTGTGGATGGCATGACGGACTGTGTTTACAGACAGTGGTTTCTTGAAGTATTCCTGGGCCCATTTAGTAATGTCAATGACAGAATCATGCTGGTGAGTGATGCAGTGGCGTCTGAGGGCCCGAATATCACGGGCATCCAGTAAAGGTCTTTGGCCTTGTCCCTTACGCACAGAGATTTTTACAGTTTCTCTGAATCTTTTGATGATGTTATGCACTGTCGATGATGAGACCTTCAAAGCCTTTGCAATTTGACGTTGAGGAACATTCTTTTAAAAGTATTCCACAATTTTTTTTACGCAAGCCTTCACAGGTTGGAGAGTATCTGTCCATCTTTACTTCTGAGAGACTCAGCCTCTCTAGGACATCCCTTTTATAGCCAATCATGTTACACACCTGATGCTAGTTAACATAATTACTTGCTAAATATTCTTTCAGCTGATTCTCTTATATATTCATTGCTTTATCAGCCCTTTTTTGCCTGTGTCCCAACTTTTTTGAGACCTGTTGCAGCCAGAAAATTTGAAATAAGCTAATTTTGTGGATAAAAATGTAAAATGTCGCAGTTTCAACATTTGAATTGTTATCTATGTTCTATTGTAAATAACATATTGGCTCATGTGACCTGAAAGTCATTGCATTTTGATTTGATTCACAATTTACAATTTGTCCCAACTATTTCGGAATTGGGGTTGTACAAAATCCATTTTTAAAAGATGATGTCATTTGTTAAGGGAAAAAAGCTATCCAAACCTACCTGGCCCTATGTGAAAAAGTAATTGCCCCCGGCACCTAAACTTACCCTCGGCAACAACAACTGCAATCAAGCGTTTGCAATAACTGGCAACGAGTCTTTTGCCTTGCTGTAGAGGAATTTTGGCCCACTCTTCTTTGCAGAATTGTTTTAATTTAGCCACATTGGAGGTTTTTCGAGCATTAACGGTCTGTTTACGGTCATGCCACAGCATCTCAATTGGATTTAAGTCGGGACTTTGACTAGGCCACTCCAAAACCTTAATTTTGTTTTTTTAAGCCATTCAGAGGTGAACTTGCAGGTGTGTTTCAAATTATCATCCTGCTGCATCACCCAATTGCACTTGAGCTTGAGGTCACAAACTGATGGTTGGACATTCTCCTTCAGGATTTTTTGCTAGAAAGCAGAATTCATGGTTCCATCAATAATTATGGCAAGTCGTCCAGGTCCTGAAGCAGCAAAGCAGCCCCAAACCATCACACTACCACCACCATGTTTGACTGTTGGTATGATGTTCTTTTCATATGATGCTGTGTTAGTTTTATGCCAGATGTATCGGGACACATACCTTCCAAAAAGTTCAACTTTTGTCTCATCAGTCCACAGAATGTTTTCCCAAAAGTCTTGGGGATCATCAAGATGTTTTTTTGGCAAATATGAGATGTGCCTTTGAGTTCTTTTTGCTCAGCAGTGGTTTTCGCCTTGGAACTCCCCCATGGATGCCATTTTTGCCCAGTCTCTTTTTTATTATTGAATCATGAACACTGACTTTAAATGAGGCAAGTAAGATGTTGTTCTGGGTTCTTTTGAGGCCTCCTGGATGCGTCGTCGATGCGCTCCTGGAGTAATTCTGGTAAGCCGACCACTCTTGGGAAGGTTCACCACTGTTCTAAGTTTTCTTCATTTGTGAATAATGGCCCTCACCATGGTTCACTAGAGTCCCAAAGCCTTAGAATTGGCTTTGTAACCCTTTCCAGACTGATAGATGTCAATGACTTTGTTTCTCATCTGTTCTTGAATTTCTTTAGATTGCAGCATTATTTGTTGCTTTTTGAGATCCATTAGCCTACTTCAGTTTGTCAGACAGGTTCTATTTAGGTGATTTCTTGATTCAACAGGTCTGGCAGTAATCAGGCCTGAGTGTGGTTAGTGAAATTGAACTAAAAAATGTGGTTAATCACAGTTAATTCATGATTTAACAAGAGGGGGCAATTACTTTTTCACATGGGCCCGGGTAGGTTTGGATAGCTTTTTTCCCTCAAGAAATGAAATCATAATTTACAAACTGCATTTTGTATTTACTCGGGTTATTTTTGTCTAATATTAAGATTGGGTTGATGATCTGAAACATTTAAGTGTGAAAAATATGCAAAAAAATAAGAAATCTGGAAGGGGGCAAATACTTTTTCACGGCACTGTATATGATCCAATATTACATTAAATAATTACTTGAAAAGTCCTTAGTTTCTGATTTATCTTCATTTTGTTAAGAGTATAATCATCACTGCACACTACTGTTTGGCCAGTGCCTATGAGAATGAGGACATCTTGAGCTGTCTGCCTGAACAGGCTCCGCAAGCCGCCTTCATTTTTATTCTAATTCACTGAGAAGTTCAAGGTTGAAAAATCCAGAGTGAAGACCTTGTACTTTACTGTATGTTACTCCTTGTCTCCTTGAATGAGATATTAAGATACACTATATAATGAATGCAAAATATGAGTCTGAGACTTCATTCTTTATTTTTGAGATATGTATTAAGTTGTTGCCCCTAAGACATGTAAGGAATAAAGTGAATTGTAGAACATGCCCGCACTCACCCACCACCAACATGTAAAATATAATGATTTCTGGCGTTTCTTTAGTTTTAGAAATGTATAAGCCTTTCAAGTTTAACTTTTAATGCTTCATTCTCTGAATTGCTTTCGTTTGACTCGTTAAGACTGTGATCTCTCAGTTTTAATGGGGATTTTGCTTGCTTCTGAGGGAAGCCATAGTAAGGTAAATACTTTTTTCCAGTTTAGTTCACCTGTACCAGTGGTCTCCACTTTATCTTACAGCCCAGACAGACGTATTTCGGTCATACTAACAAGCCTGCTTTGAATAGTTCATGCCTACCAGCCCATTACAATAGTGGGGACGCCTACTCAAACCAGTCTGTTTTTCAGAGGCGAGAATAACAGGCAGCAAATGGCCAAGAAATTGCAGATTTTGTCTCAATTTTTGTTAAAAAATTACCATAAATTTCTTTTTGGATGTCCGAGAGTATGATAACAAAAAAAAAAAAAAAAAAAAAAAATCAGAATATGAGACCTTTTGAGAAATTCAGGCACTAGTGTTGTCTATTTCATAAGCATTTGATGAAGTATTAAATGAAGTGTTAACTTTTGATGAAGTATTCTGTATTAAAATACAGAGCTGCAAAAACTTTGTTCACACGTGTATTCCCTTGTGTTTTGAAGTGATAGCCAGTGGAACTAAACAGACATTAGCAGAAAGTGAACAGCACATTTTAAAATGGCACGCTAAAATCATTCCGCTTGGGTGAGCATCTGCTGCCTCTGAAGCTCAAGCACTTTTTGGTTGCCCTCGATCAGGAGGCCAAACTGGAGACAAGAGCTTGAATTTTGCCAAACATTGTCGGTAATTTCCATTTGTGGCTTGCTCGGGGCACGCTATGTTCTTCTTAATGGGAAAATAGTCTACCCATTAAAAAGGGCTCTGCTGAATCTCCCCTTCCACCATAGTGTTATTGTGTGTTTGGTGTGGCATTAGTGTGAATTACGGAACAACCCCAGTGGTTTAAGTGGGGTGCAGAATGAGACGGGACAGAGTGCAGGGCTATTGTTAAGCCTGAATGAGCAGGCCAATAGGACTAAGTCAATAGGAGAATTATAGGACATAGTGGGAGCAGTGAGATTTAAGATGTGATGGAAAGCCTCTTTGGGCGGGCAGTGAACATGACATCAAAATGCAAAGACTCACTGCATCTATCTGAACAATGATTAAATCATGTGGAGTTAAAGGTGGTAAGCCAAACAATTCTGGCATGGGACAACAATCACCCTACCTCTTTATTAAATCAGATTAATATGAAAGTAAGGCATTTATATAACAGACCATTAAAATGTTGTCATATTGTGTTGAATGTAATGCTACTTTGGCAGGTGCGGCAGAGTCTTTAACTTAAGTTTGTGTTTTGATTTGTAAAATAAACGGTGATTTTGTAAATTGATTGGTCAGGGTTTCTTCTCTTGTGCCTTATTTCAATACAGTCATGGCAGATCGTGCTTCCAATTTTCTGAATACTGATTCAAAAAGTTTTGTATTTGCGATTTAGGACGATCAACAGCAGTAATGCACCATGAGATAACATTCTGTGGGGTGCTGATTGTAAAATGGTGCACACTGAAAATAACAAGATTTTGCCACATTTAGCTCCAGAAAAAACTGGTGTGCATTTTCTGAGGCACTTTTTTTTTTTTACCAGATTTTTGCTTTCGGTATTTGTGAAAATTGTAATATTTAATTTTCTTCTAAAACATATTTTAAATGCACTGTTAATGTAAAATGCTACATGTAAATTTCAAATGCTAAATCTAAAGAGTAAATGTTAAATCTAAGTGTGAAATGTTAAATGTAAATGTTAAATGCTAAATCTAAATAATAAATGTTAAGTGTAAATATTAAATACTAAATGTAAATCTTAGATACTAAATCTAAATAAGAAATGTGAAATGTAAATATTAAACACTAAATCTAAATGTTAAATACTAAATCTAAATAAGAAATGTTAAATGTAAATGTTATATTTAGCATTCAACAATTAGATTTAGTATTTAACTGTTACATTTAACATGTATCAGATTTAGCATTCAACATTAACATTTACATTTAGCATTTAGCATTTAGATTTAGTATTTAATATTTGCATGTAACATATATTATTTAGATTTAGCGTTAAACATTTACATTTAACATTTACAATTTGGATTTAGCATTTCACATTTATTATAGTTAACATTTAGATTTAAATTTACCATTCAAATTTAGATTTAACGTTTAACATTTAGATTTAACGTCAACACTACATATAAAATATTTTTTAAATGGAAATTAAATATGACAAAGTTCATTAATTTTGCTGTAAATCTGGTGAAAAGTGCCTCAGAAAATGCAAACTAATTTTTTTTCTACATTTTTTGGAGCTAAATGTGGCAAAATCTTGCTGTTATTTTCAGTGCGCAAAATTGGCGCCCCATATTCTTTCTTCCTATTAGACCAATGATATTTTCAAACCAATAGAACCTCTGAAAACCATCACTATAGTCCCGGTATAGTTTTTTAAGCCATGATTGGATGGGGCTTCTATTCCTCAACTTTTTTCTCTGTCCTGGGCCCGTAGTTGGCATCAGTATGAGAAATATCTGGCACATTTTTAGTTACAAATTTACCAAGGACATCCTGGACAGTTCACTGATCAATTGCAGGAATCGCACACTATTCACTCATGCGCACTGGACTTACTTTTGGGCAATTTAGAGTCTCTAATTAGCCTATCCTTTGTGTTTTTGGACTGAGTGAGGATGTAGAATGCAGAAAAAACTCTTGGGAACTTGAAAAGAACAGAAACTACGCACAGAAAACAATTTGGACTACACCATTTCACATCTAAGGGTCCTTCTGTACCTCTCCATTGAAGCAAGATCCCCCATCTCTCCAAACTTTTCAAGGTTAGGCACCAAAACTATTTGGTTAGGTTAAGGAAAAGATTATTAATCAATTTGGGTTAAAATGGACCCTTTCACAGTATTAACCGCATCTTAAAAAGACTTTCTGGCAGAAAGCCCACAAGGAAAACTCCTAGCATGTCATCCCGCAACATTTAACTACAGATGGAGTCCAGTCTGTCTGTGTTTATGTGTATCCTTCGCATATCTCGAGAGCCGTTCATCCAATTGACTTCACACTTGGTGGGTGTAATGCTTGAAGACCAAAGGAAATGCAATTTCGAACGCAAGGTTGTTTGGCTTTGTGGTTTTCAAAAAATCGAGAAAGCTGCAAGCACCAATATCGCTCAAGCAGCAATGGAATGGGCCCTGCACTATACCACACAAGCAGCAACTGAACAGGTGCTGCTCCAGTCAAGGTAAAGCAGAGAATAAAATACTCCAATTGGAAAAAAAATAATTGTGAGAAAGAACTTCTGGCCCCGGCAGAAGGACAGTGATGCGTGTGCGAGGGAATCGTGCGCCTCGATCTGTAAACGAGAGTGACAGCCTGTGAGAGAGTGCCTGAGGGACGTACACGTGCCAGCGATTCGCATTCACTCGGCTGCCATGTCCCAGTTCTTCCCCCAAAGGCATCATAAAACATGTCAGCCACAGACTGTGTGTGTCCTGGGCTAGTGAGAGAGCATGAGAAGTGTCTATTTTAGTCTGTTATCGTCATTACATACAGACTAGCTGATTAATGCATGCAATAGTTAACACAGAATGACCTGGATGTGTTGGCTTTTGTTTCGTTTCTTAATAAAATTAATACTGGGTATTTTTTCATAATTTTTATGTCCCAAAATGTTACTTACCCAGAGGGCCCTCATTCATCCACTCTCCTGGAGTTTCTATTAATTCAATGCCACCAACTGCTGTTCTTATCTAAAGCACTCTGAATAACTCTCCCTATGACTTCAATTGAATCAAAAAACCATATTATAACTTATCCAGACAGCATAAGGCCTACCCTCAATGTTGAAATATGGTTGAAATAATGTCACTTTTTGTTTCCACAATTAAAAAAGATTGAAACAAAGTTTAATGCTCAATAAGTGCAAAATGGTTCACAAAATACTTATAAATCAATGTAAAAATTTTAACAAGATCTGTATATTGAATCAATATGTGCTCAACAACATACAAAATATGAGTGGCTGAGAGCAAAAGCCTACTATCTGACTTTTCCAAGTTCTGAGAAAATAGTTTTGTTTGAACAGAAAAATCACTTTATTTTTGTAAATACAAAATATGCATATTATTGTAACGGACTCCAGAAAAGTGTCAAGTGTAAAATAAAGTGATTTTTCTGTTCAAACAAAACTTCAAATCTTATTTTATCAGAACTTGAAAAAAGTCAGATAGTAGACTTTTGCTCTCAGCCACTCATATAAACTAGACTTTTCAATTAGTATTATGATCATTATTATTTTTTATGATTATTTTATTATACTGTATTGACATAGACTTGCTTTTCAAAATTCAAACAAAATTCAACAGCGATTCAACTCTGATCACGACACCAGTTCAATGGTGAATAAACCTTGAGCTGCCAACCGGAGAAAATATAGCTGGCCCAATGACAGTCCCTTTTTTGACACATAGACGTGAGTTCTGTTTTTGTGACGGGTACTCATTTGAAACCATTACTTGAGTGCACCACATTGTCAGTACTGTGAGCCCATTCAGAACTTCCAGACTCTTGCGCATACTTTCTCACCTAACATGACAGGACCCAGATGTACTGAATTTCAATGACATATTGAAGTGCTCCTTTGCCATAATTATAGACTGGCAAAGAGAGTGTAGTCATTCAAAACTGCAAAATGTATGTCTTTTTTTTTTTTGAAAAAATGTTCCCATTTACCTTGGATCTATGTAACTCAGATTGAGCTTCACTTTAAAATATTATCGCTTGAAAACTTTTCAGAACATAGCATTATAGGTAATAAACCCATCTGCTTTTCATGGAGAAAACATCTGACAGAAAGTTCCTTTCAACAATATAGATATTTCAACAGCAGAATTTTGCTGAAAATAAATCGTCTGAGGTACCGCTGGGAGCTGAGGGCTTAATTTACAAAATTATGAAATTGCAGAGGCTGTATGTATTGAGTAACTAAGGGCCCTCCGTACACATCTAAGAGTAAATATTTGATTTAGAAATATCATATTACAGTGAGAGCAGGGCAAAGACATGGGGGATCTCACTTCAAGGTACAGGTACAGATGAACTCTTAGATATGATATGGTGGAGTCCAAATTCCGATGGCGGGAGTAGTGCGGTGTACTGAAATACATACTCAGTGCTGGTTATTACACCCTGTCATGAGATGTGTCCATTCCAGGGCAGGGATCTCATTACTTAACGGAGATAGGTATTGAACGTATACTCAACGGCTTCTTTATTATACTTGGATGGGAAACCACTGGGGAAAACTAAGTTGCTGTTGGAAGAGGTGTTGGTGGCCAGTAGGTTACGATCTTCTCTCTGGTGGAATAATCCCCACTGCCCCAGTGCAGTGATCACTGTACTGAAGGAGACGCCGTCTTTTGGATGAGACATTAAACCGAGGTCCTGACTCGCTGTGGCCATTAAATATCCTATGACACTCATCGACAACAGTAGGGGGTTCCCCGGTGTCATAGCTACATTCCCAACCTGGCTCTTTCAACCTGCCACCTAATCATCCCTTGATCTAATTGGTTGTGCAATTCGTCCTCTCCCTCTCCACCTCAAGCCCCAGGGCTCCCTTGAAAAACAGATTTCAATCTCAACGGGACTTCCCTGGTTAAATAAAGGTTAAATATAATAAAACAAATAAATAATAATATTAGGTACACCTGCTTGTTAATGCAAATGTTTGGTCAGTTGGTCTTGTGGGAGCACCTCAGCATATAAAAAGGGGCCTTGCACGCAGGAGACGTGTCCGTTTTTCAGCGAGTAGATTTAAAAAATTTTTTACCAATAGTAATGTGCCAGCAATGTGTCTTTATTCCTTGCGTCTCCCCTACTGTGTTTAAACGCTGGGCACTCCCATTTTTTGAGACAGCATCACAAGTTCAAGTCTATGACAGGTGCTACTCATCCACATCAGTTTCACAGCAGCCGACCAATCATATAAGAGAAAGTACGAGACTTGCATTTCTCTTGGTCTGCTTTCATTACCAGTCTAAGCGAAAACATCACAATATCAACCATAATCAGCAGAGTTGTTATGTGCTGTCATAGCAACATTTCAATACTTCACCTTTTCTCCTTGCTTTTTTAAGTTGTGCTTGTACTGTCGCGTCTCACGTTTGTCACGTGTGGCAGGCCAATGGAGGGCCCAGGCGGGGAATTGAACCCCAGACTTGAGTAAGAGTCAAACACAATGATCACATCGCCAAAGAGCCAGGCTGGTTGGCAAGGTAGCCAGGACACGTACTTAGTAGGAGGTATTTCTAGTGACAGGACCCTTCAACTGTCACGCATGCAAACAAGTTTCCAGTGTGCACAGCCCAGAAGAATGCAGACATGGTCAAGGGGTCCAGTTGCTGTTTAGGCTAAACATCAGAATGGGGAAAAAATGTGATTGAAGAGACTGTGGAATGATTGCCAGGCAGAGTGGTTTGAATGTCACAGAAACAGCAGATCTCCTATGTTTTTTTGCTGACCACATTCAGTAGAGTTTACACAGAACAGTGTGTTAATCAAAAAGCATTTTGTGGGCAAAAAAGGCTTGTTAATGTGACAGGACTGTGGCCAAAGTGTATCGAGCAAACGCACATGACTACAGTGCTATGTAGAAGGAAGAGAATCTCTAAATGCATTACACACCGAAGAGGATGGGCTACAACAGTATAATAGCACAGCAAATTCCACATCTTTCAGCTAAGAACCAGTAACTTAGGCCTCAGTTGGTAAAAGCTTACCAAGACTGGACAGTGATACCCTGGAAAAACGTCACTACCAACCTTTCCATAAAATATAATGCAAGGAGGTGAATCCATTTGGAAGTTATGCACCATTTCGTGATTGGCCTCCCTCATTGCAACGCACCCTTTTAGCTAATCGCTGTGTACATAAACACAAGTGGAAAACTGTGGCCACCGAAGGGTGGGGAAATTTTTATGGACCACCCAACTGACCAACTAACTGACCAACTGATTGAACAAGCTATGGAGCTGCTAGTTGCAAACAAAAAAAATAAGATTTCTGAATTAAAATGATTTTTTCTAAGTGGAGGACAAATGACGTGAAGAGAAAATGGCTTGGTTGTGAAGGAGGGGAATAGAGAAGAACACTTGAACTTAATGGATGCTTTCAGAACTCTTTATATGGGAAGAATATGAATTTTCAATTCCCCCTGTCTGGCACGTGATGTGCTCTGCATTGTAATGCACATCAGGCTTTCACACGATATTAGTAGATGGAGCAGCATATTTTGCACTGATAAGGAGATGTTTGAATAGCTCCCATGATGCTTGTAGGCTCTGTTCCCCAATTCACGGTCCTCAAGGGCCAAGAGCTGTTGGATTTCCTCCCATCCTGTACCTTCGATGTGGTGGTTTTCACAGTCTGACCAATCAGTATCAAGAATTTTTCAATTATTTACTTGGAAGGAAAGAAAACCTGGGCCAGATCTGGGGATCCCTGTGTGTAGGTTTGTTACTCAAGGTCTCTCACTGCTGCTACTTGGTCAGTGCTCAACCTCACTCCTGAAGATCTACCATCTTGCAAATTTTAACTCTGAGCCTGATTTTGCACACCTGACTCGCATACCTGCAGCTCAGTGGAGATCTTTTGCTATTTAACCCCTCTGCGCAAATTTAGACACCGGCGTCCGTAGATTCCAAAATTTAATTGCTAAATAATTCTGTAATTCTTGCTTCACTGGAATAATTTTCCACAGTCCCTGTGAGTGACAAATACTGACTTGAAAGCCTTAAATAGGCTCTTACACGACAGGACAAATTGGCAATATTAGTATTCTGCGCAAAGGGGCTAATGAAGTGCTTTGATTGTCTTGTAATAAAAAATAAAACCTATAGGATGGTAGATATTCAGGAACAGGGTTGATTATCAGCAGATAGACCCAGGCTATCAGCAGGTGGCAAGAAACAGAGATTGGAAAGCAGTATTCCTCGTTAAAATGGCGAAACTCAAGCGAGTTCTCACTCTGAGCATCTCCCCTGAGGAGAGGTTCTTGCAGCATCACAATAATGTTAGCAGCCTGTCTCACCAATTCTTCATCTTCTCTTGTATCTCATCAGATTCGTCTCTTCTGACCCCATCACCCTCATACATTATTATCATCCTCCAGAGCCCGGCAGCCTCTCCGCGTTATTCATTATCGCCCACTCATCTCTGCGCCGCGTCTGTCTTGTCGTTTGAGATTCTGAGCCCGTTATGACCTCAGGTAGCCACTTTTGTTCCTAGCGAGTCTGCTTTTGTCTCTGTGCACCAGTCGAATGCTGAGACAGACGAAGATTAAAAGCTCCGATGAGCTGAACAAAGCAGAAACCGCTGGAGGATGATGGTATTGTCTTTAATTGGGCGCAAAATGTGAGTCAATCGGATATCATTTTCTACTAATTGCCTGTAAAAATGTTGGAGGGGTCCTCATAGTCATTTTTTTGTTCATTATAAATAATTGCATTGTTTTTTGGTGTTTTATCATGAAATTTAGAGAGTGTTAGGGCTTATTGAACAATATTGTATAACTTATTATGTAAGAATGAAGTAAATATCAGTTAATATTTTGCAGAGTTATTGCTTGGTCTGACATTTTAACAGAATAAAATTGAGTGGAAAAATGCTGGTGTGCGCACACACACACACACACACATTTTCGGGACTACCACCTGGTCATATGATCAAGTCACATGATGAGGAATTCCAACGACCCCTTGGATCTTGGAATGGATTTTACTCGCACCAAATAGATAACAACTACAACTTTCGCTAAAACACAATTAATTTATATTTTGGTGAGTATTTGTTTTTAGAAACCTGACCTGATTTCTGTCGGTAATGACTATCGTTAATCGACCAGATTTAGCCACGTGTAATCATTTCAATAAATATGGAGACCCTAGAACCGGCCTCAAACACATAATTTGGACCTGTCCGGCTGGGGATTGTGGTGCCGTGGGGTGACCGCTGTCTGCGGTCTCCAGTATGGGAGTGTAAATGATTATTGTACTTTTTGGTGACGACACTATAAGAGGCTACGGCCTAACTGTCGCCACCTTGTTGTGCTATACATCTATTTTGTTTTAATTTGTTGTGACTTATTTGTATGTTTTACAAATTGTTGTATATGCATGACAGAAGATTTTATAAATAAAATAAATAGATAAACAAAATGTCCAACAAACACTTAGTTCCATTATTTTAATGAATATTTACTCACATCCGATCATAAATTGGTGGCTGATCTTTGTAGGACAACAAAGCACTTTTAGCTTGAATACAAAGAGCACATTTGATAGCGACTTACTACGGAAAAATGTAGTCAGAAACCACTCACTGCAACAGGTGTGCATGCATATGACACAGTATGCCTCAATTATTTATATATAATATAAATGATTAGTAGCTGCTGAAAATGGTCGAAAAACATACAAACCTAGAAGGCACTCAGAGAGCGCATTACCTCCACTGTTTTGAAATTCATTAGCAGAGGAATTATTGTCGAACATGAGTGTTAAACGAACTTCGACGGTACCATCTTTGCGCACAGAAATCATTTTAGATCCTGGATCTAGGAAATGAGTCGGATCTTCACCATAAGTTAATTGCATCCTCCCCAGCACAGTTCCTGTCAACATGCAAATTTTAATTGCCATCCATCCATTACTTTTTGAGACCCCATCAACTCAGGGGTATTCAGCATTTACCACAAAGGGCCGGTGTGGATGGAGGCTTTCATTCAAACCAAGCAATTAAACACCTCATACTACTAATTCAGCTCTTTAGCAAAGACTCTTAGGCTGGATTAGTAGTATCAGTTGTGTAACTGCTTGTTTGGAAAGAAAGCCTGCACTCACAGCGGCCCTTTCTGAAAAAAGGTTAACAGCCCTGCATTTACTAATGCACAAATGAGCAAAGAAATGAACGAACAAACAAATGCAGGTAAAAACACATTGCCTCCAGGAGGAGGTACGAACACTATATATTATAAATGCATGCAATTGTATAACTATAAAAATTTGTGACTTTACATTTAGGACAAGGTTGATTGCAGACACAGTGAACACTGCACTTAATGTATAAGGCTTCCTTTTCCTTATTAACGGTCTTCATGCTCCTGTTCATGGCCTCACACCTTCAGCCCACTTCCAGGGGTATCATGCAAGGACATCAGAGGAATTTCTCGATCACCATGACAGCGTGCGAGTCCAGGGGGTTTCCATGGCGCCTCCATTTTTACCCCTCCTTCTTTGTTTCACCTCACAATGGAGCGCAAGAACCGCACGACCCGAAAGCACGTGTCCCTGCATGCATTTATTGGATCACTTGAAGCTGGGGGGGGATTGGGTTGTGGTTCCATTTTATTGCTTAGATCTGATTTTAAAAAATAATATTTTAATTGATAATTTTCCATCAGCAGCAAGCACAGTTTAAGGACAGGGGTGCAGGGGTTTACCGGGGGAGAAGGCTGGTGGTTAAGTGGCAGGAAGTTCACTACTTCCCCTGAGTACTGAGGTGCCCTTGCTTTTCTAAGCCTTTAATTAATACTGGTAGGTCCATGCCACACATGGTCAGTACCATGCTATATTTCTGCCAAATACTGTGATCCTGCTGACATCCATTTTGCATAGAAAATACTCTTAGTTTTTCCCCAAGATTTTGTGATCTTGTTGCCGAGGTATGGACATGCCACATTAGGATGCTGATTTTGATGAAAAACAAAGCTCTCAAGCGCAACTAGAGTGCCCCCACGGTGGGAAAAAAATCATGCTTCATTTCTGCCCAAGACAGGATAACAACCTAATGGATTTCTGCCGCTTATTAAGGAGTCTGTGAACAAAGCTGTTTTCAACGGCAAATTTCTACTTCTCTCGCAAAATATCTAAAATCTGGAATATGTTCTCTCTTGTTTCTGGTCTTGCTGAAATGTTAGGAGAACAGTGCTGTTGTTGTGACAAGAACGGTTAGGAGGGTCACGATAGTCAGTGCAGACAGCTGACACCTGATGTTCGGGACCTTTTGAAAAGTCTTTTCTGTCAGAGTCATTTGGACTCCACCTCGTCACATTAAATGCGCCCTCGTCTGCAAGAAATTGGCGACTGCTTCTCAAAGTGCGACAGGACGTTAATGGGATGGGGCGGGGAAATCTCTCCGACTGCCTGAAAAATTGGGCCGTGGCAGAATCAGCACTTGTCATTCTCCAAAGGCTTTTTAAAAGCCTTTGTGAGTATTATATTTTCAAATGTGACGGATTTGAATAGCAAAAAAGCTGCGCGCAGCTAGTGGGCCAGGATTTTGACTACCCTGTGTCCAGTGCAGAGAACAAGCATTAAGGGTGCTAATGTGTATGTGTACAACACCAAATAAAGGCAGGTGTCATGAGAAATGCCGTCTGAACAGTTCCAAATTAAAAGCTTGAAGGGACTGTGTCACAAAGGCATTTTATATGCTACAAGATTGATTGAGTCAGATTATTTAATCAATCAAACACAGACATTCTTTGAAAATTTATTTAACCTTTAATAAAACTGACGTAGTTCCAGCTGCCCGACAGGATAAGAGAGCTTTAATCAATATTATTTTGAGTCACATTATGTAGACAAAAGCAGACAAAATATATTACATGCAACTTAAAAACAGAGTGGATCTGGTCTCCGTGCTCATATTGATGGGACTTTTAATCTTCACCATCATTGTCTAAAGTCACCATGACAGGGCCAACATTACACTCAAAATACTGTTCCTGCAACAGACACCAACAACTCAAATCATTTGCTGAAGTTGGTTTACTCGGTATTTTTATTTCGCCAATGTTGTTGGACATCAGCTTGAATTAAAACAAGCAAGTCAACAGCTGAAATTAGCTTGTTCATCGTACAAAGAGGGGCTGCACAGTGCTGCTACAAGTTGAATTGATGCCTCACAGCGAAGATTTTGTAGTTCAAATCTGGCGAGTGAAAATTTCCCAAAGGTATTGGCGCGTAAGTGAATGGTTTGTGTGCCCTGGGACAGATCAGTGAATTATCCCAGGAGTATTCTGCCCTCTCGCCAGCTCGATGTGGGCATAGTCTTTGCAAACCTTTCCAGGAATAAACATATTAGATAACAGATGGGTGGATGGGCCTGTGCAGAACATCCTTGCAAGGCTTTCCATCTGTCTCAAATCTCTTACATCCTGCATTCAACACAAGCAGTCATGGTTCCACTGCTTCAAATGGTGGCATAGGTAAATGTACATGATGAAAGAAACACTAAGTACATTGGTTAGGCTCAAGATATGGGGAGGTGAAGCATTGCTGCAGTATTTCTAAATTAATGCACATGCATTTTGATCCTCTAAGTTTAGCCAGTGTTCAGTGTGGCATCATTTCAAATTGCTATGTTTCTTTCACAACTGGGGAAACTGATTTGGTCTTCTGGACCAGTTTCTCCAGCTGCTTTTTTCATTAAATGTACGATATGATGTTGCATGGTTTTATGGTATATTATCTGAATCAGGATGACTGTTACCTGGTGAGGACCAGCACAACATCTGGCTATATCTTCCGCTCAAGATCTGGTCCTTTCATGCTGGTCACAATTACCTCTCCCTCCATTTCACACTGCAACCGGTCTCCATGGAGACGCCAACTAGGACTTTAATGATCCAAATTATTGACAAAGGAAAATAGAGCCCATCTGGCCAGAGTGAGAACCCAGAAAGAACTCGCTGCACCCTTACAAACTGCGTCAAAAGATTTGCAAAATATTCGCGCAGTGCATTTTCACAAATACTCATTTTAGAAATCAAGTTGAATCATTCTATCCTTGCTAGTTGGGTATTGTTGTACTTCTACAGATGTGTTGTTTCTTGACATTTATAGATTAAAAAAGCTACCGCAATTATTCCAATGCCATAAATATTTGTGTATTTACTGTCTTACTGAAAAATAGTGTACTAACATGTACACTACCAAATTAGACTAATATTTGAAATAACAGCTGGCCCCAAAGAAACCAGCACAATTACAGAGGCTGCAGATTTTGGAAAACAATGAATAACGCACTTGCCTATAACAAGGAGTTATGGCTGCATTTGTCTTAGGGTGCTGTTTATCTATAGGTTTCCAAGGGTTGAGAGCAATATACATTTAACCAAACTCTGCATGCGAATGCATTTATTGTAACAACTGTTGCAGCAGTTTGGGTCACCTCAAACTAACTTTCTTTCATTCCTTGTGACCGCTTGAACTCATTGGACCATTGCACTTGCAGAAAAGGACATAATATACCTTAAATCAGACTGCAATATAATACTATAACAATCTTTGATGAAAGTGTGCCCCATGACTAATATTTACATTTTTATACTGGTAAGTAATGCAGCCCCAGAAATCCATCTGTAGGGTTTAATATGCATGAAAAATCATGGCTATACCATTTTTCCCAGTATCTTCAGTATGTGGTTTCATCTAATTGAGACATGCTGCCTTGCAACCCAGTTACACAATGACTACTCAAGGAGAGTAGTAGTCATTGACTTAACTTTGCACAGGACTATTGCTGCCAGCACAATGGAGTATAGTTGAGCCTCAGGAGGCCCATAGTCCTGACCTGTCCCCCAAATACATTCTGCAGGTGAAGCACTGGATCGATCTGAGCTTTTCTCGTGCCAACAAACTTTAAATCTGTCATCTGTGACGAGTCACACAATAGCCCCAATCTGCGGCTGTCTCTTAGCACCTGCCCGCGCTGCCACGCGATGAGGAGCTCCAGGGCGAGGGTGACGTAAGCTCTCCAACTCAGACTTGTTTATAAGATGTCACGTTGACCAACTCGCCGTAACCCTGCATGGGGCTGCATTTGTATAAACTGACAGGCATCTGACTCTTTTGTGTACAAACAGCAGACGGCCTGACCTGGACCTGTCACGAGTGTGTCTCTTACCCGCACACATCCACACGCTCCCAATGTGGAAAGCATTCGAGCAGTAAATTCGACACCTGGACCACTGACTCTGCTCTTAGCATTCATTAGAATTGTGATGTCATTGCCCTTGAGTAGTTGTTATCTAACTGGGTTGCAATGTGCTGTGTGTCGATTAGATAAGACCACATACATGAATCAGCCGCAACATTAAAACCATCTGCCTAATATTGTCTTGGTCTCCCACATCCTACCAAGACAGCTCCATCAAATGGATGTCCACTCGGATTCCTGGACCCAGAGTTTTTCCAGCAGAATATTTTCCAGAGCATCACGCTCCTTCCACCTGCTTGTTTTCTTCTCGCCGTGCATTCTGGTGCCATGTCTTTCCCTGGAAAATGGTACACATATATCCATGCAAAATAATGCAAAAGAATACCGTACTCACTACAGGAGAAGACCTTCCTCAATCTCTTCAAGATCCTTGTTTGGTGCTCTCGTGCCCATTGCAAGCGCATTTGGCCGTAAACCAGGGTAAGATTGGGCACTCCATCTGGTCTACAGCTATAAAGGGCTGTATGCAACAGGGGGAGTATCACAGAAATTCTCAGGAACTTGTGCCACGATTGCCTTTCTGTGAGTTTCAACCAGACGGTATAGCTTTTGTTTCCATTGTGTACAATAATTGTGATGAGATAATGTTATTTGCTTCATCTGTGGGTGGTTTTAATGTTTTGGCTCATCAGTGTATGTCATTCGGAAGCCATTGTGTTTTCCTCCCTTGAGCTTTTTCACAGATATTTCACATCCTTATTTAAAATTAAATAACCTGTAAGAAAAGGTTAGCTTTTACAGCCAGACTCACCCGGTGTAAAAAAGGAAGCATAGTCCTTTTCTTCTCCAAGGTTAGTTACGCAAAAGACTCAATGGGTACACACTTGACCACTATCAAAAGGAATCTAGATAAAATGAAATCTTAATAATTTTTTAATGTTTTGAAGTCTGCAAGTCAAGAAATGTGAAAAATAAGGTCTTAGAGTTGAAAATGAACTCTATAAGTCCTTATTTTTTGCAGTGCTGCAAGGGTCATTTATTTAGAACTATACCCCTGCTTGTATTAAAAAAAAAAGCTTTGAAAGCTTTTTGTTTCTTCCAATTTGCAGTACAGGTATTTAAAATCATGGCTCTATGATTCTCTACTGAAGATACTGTCTGTTGACTACTTTAAAACGAAAAACACTGTAATCGATTAATCTTCTGGCCTCACAGCCGTCAAACTGCTCAGTGCCTGTGCCAACATTCATGAACTTATTTATACTTTTTCATTCTCACGGAATAATCACATCAACCACACCAGAGTGATAACAGAATCAAATGCATGTATGCTAAGGTAAAGAAAGGGAGATGCACAAACAGAGCAAAATTTAATTTCGAATTTAAAGGAAAAACTGCCAGTGGGATAATAAAATGCTGTCGATTTTTATCTGGCCTCCTGGGAGTACTGCATCGCCGTTTGCAAGGTAAAACTTGTCTTTCAAATGTCTGACAACGGGAGAGCTGCTTTTCCGGTATGTTGTCCTTAAATGTCACCAAAAAATAGACATGCAATTTTGACATACAAAATGGCAGCTCATCTCACAGAAGGTTAATGTTATGTCTTTATCATGTACCGATGAATGCTTGCCTCAATCTGGTGTCCTCGAGTCGGCCCATTTCTCAAGCCGAGTGGCAGCGAAGCATCATTTCCTGCTAATTCCCACAAGAGTCCTTCCAATCATGGCAGAATCAGCTCCAGGATGAGGTTAGTAAACAAGAATGAAGCGGCGCAATCAATCACAGACCTGGGAACCAGTGCAAGAAAGCACAGAAAATGCTGTGCATACCCTGCAGATCTGGCCCACTTCACATGTCGCAAACTAATAATGCCTGAATTGTGTGGTACAGCAGTGGTTGGGGTCCAAAATTACCACAAAGGCATAGAGCGTTTATGTCAGGGGCTGCCTCTGTGTTCTGGGTCTCTCTCGTAACGCTGTGGAGGCACAGATGGGCCTGCAGCACCAGATGGATTCTGACTTCAAGGAAGTAAACAAGCAAACTAATCATTTATTAATTTATACATGCATACAAACGTACGTATACACACACACACACACACACGCATACATACATTCATGGATACATACATACACAAATATATGAAGATATATATATATATGAAGTTTCCAAAATGCAATAAGTGCCAAAATTTCAAAAATTGAGATAATACCATAGTGCGATAGCTCTGTGCTTCTTCCACATGTTGCAAAAATCCATTTTTAGAAATTCATACCATAAAGTGTATTTGTTCATGGTCAAGGTTTGTGTCGTTTTTCTGTAAAATGCAATAGGCACCAACATAGAAAAAGCTGATTTACTCAAAATGAATGTAATGGAGTAAAATGGATACATTACATTTTAAAAACAAACTCTTCATATATACATACATATATACAGATTCACATAAATGCATAAATACACACACACACACACACACACACACACACACACACATAAATGCATGCATAAGCACGCTACGCATGGTCCTGAGCTGCATTTTCCACCAAAAGTCAAATGATTGCTCGCAAAAATAAGATGCATAAAGCATTTGCCACTAGTTGTGCTTCATATGCATTTAGTCTCTGACATAAACATTCCTTCAGCTGATACCAAGGACTGACTAAACATTGATAAATGGCATTTATATGTGCATCTTGACCATAACTGGCGGAAAATATGAATCTTAATATGCTAGGGGAATTGAATATATATGGATTGTCAAAGTTATATTGAATTTATTGGTATGGGGGAGAGCAATAGCAAAAGTAATTCAAAGGGAAGGTGGCAGGAGCTGGCAGAACTAGAGATTTAGCTGAAATGTGAGTGAGTGACCGCACACAAGGTCAGCACTGACTATTTTACTCTTAACTCAAGTCTTATTTTAAATGTCATATATTACTTAAGGCCAACCCATCACCAACGAGGTTAAAAACTTTGACTCAAAGGGGTAAAAAAAAAATTCACTAGGTGTGCAAACATTACCATAAACCAGTGTAAGGTTCTCTGTCACTAAAATAGCAGCCAATGCTGCAAAGCACAATACAAAAAAAATGCAGTGTTTTCTGCAGGGAACTGAAAGTGATGGTGCTAATGATGGTAGAGGTGGGAACTATAGCACTTAGGCTAACTATTGACAAAGACTGACAGCAATGACCTTCAGCAAAGCTCATAGATTTTGCAAGGTGCCGCTATGCTCAACTTGCAAATTCAAACTTTATTGTTTAGAACTTTATAGTTAATTTTTAAAACACATTTAGTGACACACTTTCAGTTAAATGTGACTAATAAATCTGTTACCGGCAAGAAACCACTTTCCTTCAGCATGATTTTGCATAAAGTATCTTGACAAAATCGAGGAATTATCAATAGATTTTATGGTTTCACTTGATCAGGCAGGGATTCCTGGTGCCATTTTCCCATCAGTTAAACATGATGTTTCTATGTTTGAAGTCAGATATTTATAAAAATCTTATAAAAATCTTCAGTCCTCATGAATTAATTAATTCCAAATAAAACAAACTTGGTACCGTCCGTTATGGCGTTCCCTCGAATATCTACTTTTGTTGCAGTGGATGTTCAGCGCACTTTCATTAAAATAAGCAGATACAGACCAATGCAGATAATGTGGAGGGAAGCCTGTGTACGCGTGTACAGTATAGATGCGGGAAAGAACTGCCTGTACCCAACCAATTAGTCATGGTAGTCATTATATATTTATCATCAAGACGGAATTCGCTGTTCTGTTTTTCCATGCCTTCAGTTATATTTTTGTCCATTGCCATCCCCCTTCCCCATCCTGACATAACATGTATGTATAGAGTGTCAAAGAACCATGGCAACGGGCATATTAAACATGAGGAGGCCAGCTCTTTCAGATCATTAAAATACAACTGGCTCTGAGATGCACTGGATTGTTTTAGAGCCCGAGCCTCCTGGTGTGCCCTTTGAATCTGTCTCATTCATGACAGAGATCTCTTACTATATATCAGTCAAAGTACAGGAGGAAAAAAAATCATCAAATAAATGAAGAAGCACAGTACGTTACATAAAAACATCTGTTATATAACATTTAGCCTTTTGATTGAAATACATAACAAAATGGTTGCCTCCCAGAAAACAACAGCTGCTCATGAATGAAAACAGATGCCGCCACAGAAAGATGTTTCTTTGTTCATTGTGATAGGGATAGCTTCTTTCAGTAGCCAGTTAGTCAAGTGCAAATCACCATGGCTATCTGTACCTGGAACTGAAAAGATTTTGCCCTTGATCCTACTTTTCATCTGCAAATGAAAGTGGGCAGCAGTGGACAATGTGCCCAGTTCAGCGCAATGTAGTTTTTCCATGAATAAAATTCTCATTTGAATTATAAATATGGTGGTACAATGCAATGAGAGGGTAAAATATAAATTCAGGCCAATATCACGACCTGTATATTGTCAGCATATGAACACAAATGCTTACTTTTTATATTTTTCAGTATGAAGCCAATATATTATTACATTTCGTAAATTGGAAATGAAGACTAAGTTAAGCGTCTGGCGGTGAATGAACAGACTATAAACCAATCAGAGAAGAATTAATAATGTGAAGGCGTTCTGTATAGACAGTCACGTCTATGGTCTATTGGGTCTGTAAATGCCAATTATTAAATTCCTATCAACCCAAGAAACAAAAACTTGCTACTGTGTTCTCCGCCTGATTAATGATATACTGCATATATAACTGTGAAATTGAGAACTTAAACAGTGTAGCAATTTGCCTCAGTATTCAGCTAAAGTATCAGTACCAGTATTTTGACAAATACATCTGTACAGCTGCAAGCTGTGACAGATTTAGATCATTTTACTTGGGAAGAGCCAGCAAGAACCAGCTGTTTGCTATGGCTACGGGCCCAACTGGCCAAACTGTGCACTGCAACCTGAACTGAAAGCCGATTTACAACTCGGAGTAGGCAGGGCACAGGTACATGCAAATTAAATGTCAAGTGTGTGCACAGGGTGTCACATCATACCAGTTTGCTCTCACTACTCCCCGGGTCAGAGGTGGGCAATGAGAGCCATATCTGTACCTCGTTTTCACACCAACTTCTGGCCTTGAATTACAACCCCAATTCCGAAATAGTTGGGACGAAGAGTAAATTGTGAATAAAATCAAAATGCAATGACTTTCAGATCACATGAGCCAATATGTTATTTAAAATAGAACATAGATAACATTTCAAATGTTGAAACTGGGACATTTTACATTTTTATCCACAACATGAGCTCATTTCAAATTTTCCGGCTGCAACAGGTCTCAAAAAAGTTGGGACACAGGCAAGAAAGGGCTGAAAAAGCAATTAATATAAAAAAGAATCAGCTGAAAGAACATTTAGCAAGTAATTACATAAACTGGCATCAGGTGTGTAACATGATTGGCTATGAAAGGGATGTCTTAGAAAGGCTAAGCCTCTGAGAAGTAAAGATGGCCAGAGACTCTCCAACCTGTGAAGGCTTGTGTAAAAAAAATTGTGGAATACTTTAAAAACAATGTTCCTCGACGTCAAATTGCAAAGGCTTTGAAGGTCTGATCATCAACAGTGCATAACATCATCAAAAGATTCAGAGAAACTGGAAAAATCTCTGTGCGTAAGGGACAAGGCCGAAGACCTTTACTGGATACCCGTGATCTTAGGGCCCTCAGACGCCACTGCATCACTCACCAGCATGATTCTGTCATTGACATTACTAAATGGGCACAGGAATACTTAGAGAAGCCACTGTCTATAAACACAGTCTGCCGTGCCATCCACAGATGCCATCTAAAACTCTATCATGCAAAAAGGAAGCCATTGTTGAGCATGATCCAGAAGCGCCGCCGTGTTCTGTGAGAAAAGGCTCATTTAAAATGGACTGTAGCAAAGTGGCAAAGTGTCCTGTGGTCAGATGAGTCCGAATTTGACATTCTTGTTGGAAATCATGGGCGTCGTGTCCTCCAGACTAAAGAGGAGAAAGACCACCCCTCCTGTTATCAGTGTTCAGTTCAAAAGCCAGCATCTCTGATGGTATGGGGATGCATTAGTGCATATGGTGTGGGACACTTACATGTTTTAAAAAGCACCATGAATGCTGAAAGGTATATAAAGGTTTTAGAGCAACATATGCTCCCCTCCAGATGACATCTACTCCAGGGAAGGCCTTGTGTATTTCAGCAGGACAATGCAAAACCACATACTGCAGCTATTACAACAGCATGGCTTCGTAGTAGAAGAGTCCGTGTGCTGAACTGGCCTGCCTGCAGTCCTGATCTTTCACCAATTGAGAATATTTGGCGCATAATTAAACGAAACATCCGTCAACGGAGACCCAAAACTCTCCAGCAGCTGGAAGTCTGTATTAAACGAGAGTGGGATCAAATTCCAATGGCTAAATTCAAGAAACCTGTCTCCTCAATGCCCAGACGCCTCCACTCCGTGTTAAAAAGAAGATGGGATGCTACACCATGGTAAACAGGCCTCTGTCCCAACTTTTTTGAGACCTGTAGCAGCCATCAAATTTGAAATGAGCTCATTTTGTGGATAAAATTGTAAAATTTCTCAGTTTCAACATTTGCAGTGTTATCTCTGTTCTATTGTGAATAAAATACTGGCTGGTGTGATTTGAAAGTCATTGCGTTTTGATTTTATTCACAATTTACACTTTGTCCCGACTATTTCAGAATTGGGGTAGTAGTTGATTATCTAATTTAGCCAAACTATTTATGAATCTGATTTTTCTGGAGCATTTCTTTAAATTATCATGAATGACCACCAAAGACTGTTCTAGTCTCCCTTCATGAAACATTTGTCTTTGACCTACTCATTGCACAAATCAATATTTGTGTATGCAATCAGTTAACTCAATTAGTCAGGGTAATTGATAGAAATAAAAACCAGCATACACACCAGCCCTCCGGGACCGGAATTGCCCACCCCAGCCATGGGTCCTGGGTGCATCCAAATTCTCCTCCATACGCTGCCTTTTTTCCTTTCTGTGCCCTTTTCCTTGACCTCGCTATGAGGCTTCACATGGGTCAAGGAAAAGTTGCAGAGAGATTTTGAAGTTCCCTTGAGACATGTTTTAGAAAAATTGGATGTCCTTTTCTTCAAAATGTCATGAAAATTCCACAGCAATTGACAATGGGTACACACTATTTATACAGTGAAAGCGCTGGCGACGCAGTGGGTCGTCAGTTTGCCTATACATCTGCTCATTAAAAACACCAGGCCTGAGCCTCCAATGATCAACTCACTAACATTACGTTGGTTTGGGACTGCTGCTGTTGTGTTCCAGGGTCCTGGGCCTTTGGCCTGGACAGTATTTTGTTTTAACAGTTCCTTGTGCCAGGTTTCATCATTCATAGTTCATGTTTATTCATGTTTTTACTTTTCCAGGTTTTCTGTTTTGCCAGGTCTGCCCAGCCACTCCACCGCTTGTCTGCGTTCCGCCCCGTATCTTCGTGTTTGCACACTTCAGAGCTCTGGTTGGCTTTTGGTATTTCCCCCTTCCTTCTGTGCTGTGCTGGATTCAGGGCTGTCTAAGCTTAATTGGCAATTAACTGTTTTTTAGTACTAACATTTACTAACAGTCACGGGAAGGTGTAATTCTTAGACAGGCACATTACTAATACTACTAATTTAGGTAGGGAGTTTATTGTCATGATTCCTGCTTTGCTATTTCAAGATCTTGCTGTGCTTTTCTATTAACATTTATGCTTCCTTCCAATCTGCATGCTTCATTGGTACTTAAGCTGAGCAAGCTCATTTTCTTAATGAGCAAGTCATGTCCACCTATCATTGTCTTTGTCTCTTGATCTTGCCTTGCCTCTTGTTTCTTCTCCAGGTGTTGCCCCTCATGTGCTCTGATTTCTGCCCTTTATCTGGAGGCGGTGGAAGTTGGCTGGCAGACAGAGTCTCGAGTTTCCAAGCCAAGTTTATCACCAAGTTTTCATTGTCAAGTTTCCATGCCTAGTTCTCACCGTGTTTAGTGTCTAGTTTCATGCCCTTGAGGTTCAGTGCAGTTTTTGTGTTTTTCTTAGCCAGGTCTAGTTCTTGTTGTTTATATATATTCCTTATTATTCTTTTTTTGTATTTCTCTCCCTTGGAGTTTCCAGTGGTTTTTTGTTTTTGTCGTTTGGATCTTTTGTTACTTAGCTCTGTGTAGCCTTTTCTTAGTTGGATTTTTGCAACCCTTTGGGCCAAGTTTTTCGTTGGCCCTCGCGCCTGTTTTCTTTTGTTTAATAAAGACCCCCATTCCCTGCATCTTGCGTCTGGAGCCTTTCTGATCTCGTATCAGCTGCGACTGGCATGGCTTGTGTGGTAGATAGAAAACAATTCTAAGATCAAACTCAACACATCAAGAGTCATTTTCTCAAAATGTGAAAAATTAGCATTTTTGCATTTGCATTTTCGCTACGGCAAAATTTGCTACGGTTGACCCAAGCCCATGGTGTGTACGTAAGCTGTATGTACATGAAGTCACACTGCTCACTCGCTACAGGGGAGGGAAGCAAAACTGTTTTAATTTCTCGTCATATTTATTGTGTATTTTTTATGTCTTTATTATTTTCCCTGCTTCATTATTTAGTTTAGCAGTTCCAGGTTTTAGCCTCGTGTTTTTCCAGTCATCTGCCTCATGTCTCTTTTATCTCCCACATCTGCACTGCCCCTCATTCAAGGTTAATTGTTCTCTTATTTGTAGTTACAGCTCCCTGTACGTCCCCAAGCTCAACACACTTGTTATCTATGTAATTAGCCCCTCAGTTACACCTTATATTCACCCATTTCTGTGTAGAGCCTTATGAGTTTGTCAGCCAGTACTTTCTGAGTCAACTTATAAGAATTTCCTGATTCCTTGCACTCCTGGTCATGGTTTGCTTCCTGTTTGGTTTAGGATTCAGCCCTGTCCCTGGTGATTGGTTTAGGATTCAGCCCTGTCCCTGGTGATTGGTTTAGGATTCAGCCCTGTCCCTGGTGATTGGTTTAGGATTCAGCCCTGTCCCTGGTGATTGGTTTAGGATTCAGCCCTGTCCTGGTGATTGGTTTAGGATTCAGCCCTGTCCCTGGTGATTGTTTGGTTTCGGATTCAGCCCTGTCCCTGGTGATTGATTGGTTTCGGATTCAGCCCTGTCCCTGGTGATTGATTGGTCACCCGTGCATTACTTTGTTTTTTGGATTACGACTTCTCTTTGTGATTTGACTTTGACAAACCAACTACCTGGTTCCTGATTCTTGGACTGTCTGACTCTGATTTTGTCCTGAATAAACACGCTTCTGTAATTGTACTCCAGTCTGTGCTAGGGTCCATTCCCTCGCTTGACGGGAAAGGACATCGCTTTTGGTTCTTTCTAAATGTCACTTTTTTTCTTTCCAATTCAAACACTTTGACGTATAAAATAAAGGTCCAAATCGATTTTTACCAAAACAAAATAACAGTTCATAACATTCTGACCTTTAAAATAGGTCCAGCTTACCAAAAAGTGTAAAAGTACCTTCATTTCTCATTAATTTGTAGTTTTTCTCTGTCAGTCAATTTGAACCTCTTTCCCGTTTATGAATGTCTTGTTCCCTATAAAAAAAGGACCCGTTTGACCCTCTGGCTGTAGGTCTGCTGATTCTGATGACATCTTTTGCAGTTACAACCATCTTGGACTCAACACTTGGCAGATATCCTGGTCTTGAGATTTCATGCATGTAATCTTCCTTTTTTTTTTCTCCATGACCCTCATTTAAACCTTTAACACTCTGGTAAAATTTGCCTAAAAATGCCTATCCAAGGTGTACCCAAAGTAAATTGAAAGCTGTTCTTGAACCGTTTGGAGAATAGCTATAGATGGTTTTGGTCTTTTTTGAAAGGAAACACTCTGAAGTTTTTCCCCCAACTGAAAGAATCACTGTAAGTGCTACTGTCATTAAGTAATCTAAGTTGGAACTCACTGAAGTAGAAGGTTCTTATTCTCGCCTGAATTTTTTTTTTTTTTTTGCAAACAGATGCCTGCAGATGAGTGTAGCAGGGACTTATTGGCTGAAAAAACACAATGGGACCACAGCATGAAGCTGTGACACAGGCGTTGATTAAAGCTGCTGTGATGATTATATTTTGAAATGGTTAGCATCAATTGAATCACAAGAATCTTTGCTTTCCGAAAATATGTGGCATGAGTATCTCACGTTACTTACAAGCTGTCTAAATGACGTGGTTTGTTTTTAACTTCCCTGACGGCCCTGGAGCTGTGGTTATACCTTCTGTGGCAGAGATCAACCTCATTAGCTGTAAATTCAGTACCGGCCATCTCAAGTTTGCCATCTCCCCTGGCCATCTCATCTGCTTCTAAATGATGGCCGTGATTATTATGTTTTGTGGCTACAAAAAAGTCAGCTCATCATTGCAAGTTTTGCAGAGCAGTGTTTTGCTTTCTCAGCTGAATGTTACACTGGCGTGTTCAGAGAGGAAGTATGTTCTTCAACGTGTTCCGCTTGACAAGCAAAAGAGTGAATCTCTTTTATGTTTCATTTTTCTTCAACAGTTGTAGCCTCCATTTCATCCAGTTGAGCAGGTTCATTTCTATCTGAGTTTTCCACCGTGGACTGTTGCTATTAACTTAAAGCTAGCCAACGGTAACATCGCCTCCTGTCAACCTAAATACAAATCTACAGCGAAAACAGGCTATTACCCGGGAAAGGTTTATTAGTTTCTTCAAAAATGATTATTATCTTATGGCACTAAAGTGAATTTGTGCAGTAATTCCTGCATTTTTCCACTAACGTCTCAAAGATCTGTCTTACCATCCTCTTTAATTGACCTGCACTGACACAACTGATCCAGTAGGAAAACTATGATGAATAATGAATCCAAATGCTACAACTGCAAAGGATCGTGGTCCACAATCTATGATTCCTTTCTTCCAAGGTTGGTCCGGTGTTTCCTTGCTGGAAAGAAGCAATCACCTTTCAATGCTTAATTAAGCTAAACCTGTCACACTTTGCCTGAGAATGGCAGTTTTTCTCTAACTCTGCCTTTTGACCTCAGTGATGAAGCAGCTGGCCATGTGACAACAGGAAGAGATACGTATTTCAAAAGACACAAGACAAAATTCGGTTGTGGTGTCATGCACAGTGAAAACCAAAAGAACAGGAAACACTTGCAAGATGTCTATTTTCCCCAAAATTTCTGCCCCTTATGAAGTATAATGCCCGCTCAAGAGAGTGTGGTATCTACAAATGTCATTTGTGCAGTGGCTGAGTCCTTTGTCCCGAGACAGGAAATGAAGATTTTTACAAAGTATTTTGCTTTTTTTTCAACAGATTTTGAGAATCACAATCTTGAGGTAATGAGCGTCTAAAAGGAGAAAGAGGGAATTAGGAGGAAACCTTTGAGAGACGACTGTGTTTGAGTCGCACTAAAGGGCACACAGCTCCAGAATAATGAAACACGTTTTGATTTTTTAAATTCAATATACATACAAAAATAAGAATATAACGAAAAGGGGGTGCAAGAAGTATGGACTTGGCAAAGCATCAAAAAAGAGAAATAAAATACAGATGATAAAATTAGAGTGTAAACGGAAGCCCAAGCAACTGTATTCTCCCAGTTGTAGCCATCGGCCCTCTATAAAAATGCCCTTAATGTGTTTCTGTTTGTGGTTTTCGGAGATTTCGTGTCACCCACCACCTCCCCACCACCACCTGCTTCTGACTCCGGCCTCTTCAGCACCGAACCCATTTCCCTGCTGATCAGATGACCTTTCCTTCCAAACGGGGGATGGCTTCACCTCTGCCTGCTACGGTGGCAGATCTGCACCCCCTTTCTGAAGGGTCCTCGAGGATGGAGTCATTGCCAAAGATAATATTGTATTTATTTTACTGTTAATAAATCTTTTCAACTTAAATGCTGGAGTTTTCATGATTGAACTGATGATTCATTTTATAATTCAGTGCAGTTTTTAAATGTAATGCAAAGTCCCCAAATCAGAGGAACCAGTGATAAAGGTTGCATATGATGCATTAATACTCTTTTAATGAATTCTGGATCACTCCCAAAGTGGAGGAGAGTATTAGGTGGAACTGCGGATAGGATTCTGAATTCAAATCAATGCCAATATTTCAGAGACACATCCACAGTGATACGCTTCTGTGCTTGTGGCAAAAAAGTGCACTTTTTTTCTGTTGCCAGCTAGTCAAGTGTGAAAGGTATGTTATAGTATGATAAATGTCTATTACATAACAGCATCTACACCAGAGGTCTGTGTTTGGTTCCCCTGGCAAAATTAAATCATGGCTGACAGCAATAACAGGTTTAAAACACATAACAAGCTCCTCATAGTTTACCGGGCAAACCGGACGAGACACAACCTGCCAATCGCAGGAACTGTTTTTGTCACTTGATACATGTACTGTACCAGGTTTTGTGAGTCCAAGGCTTTGATTTGATGATGGTGTGTGACTTAAGCGTGCCCTGTTTGAGACAGCAGGAGTATTTTCAATAAATCCATTGTTCTTGCTTCTCATCTCTACGCCATGCACACCGTGTTCTGCGTGAATTCCATGCGATAACCTGTGTGACATTGTGTTCTGTGTTTCACTGCTGCAGCAGACCGTGTAGCTTTTAGCTGCATGGGCATCCCCACGTGTTTCAACACTCAATCAAATAAAATCAGAAGAAAACAGTCTTGCTTTCAGGCAAGCAAATTATGTAGACCAGTTCTTAAAAAAAATGTAGTTTGGACTTACTGCACATCAGATGGTGTGGAATCAAGACCAAGCACAGAATTAAAATCTATAATTGTGATTAAGGCTGGAATTAAAACAAACATATGCAAGGGGGGCAGAACCGAGTTTGGGAACCACTGATGTAAATAATTAGAGAGAATACAGCCTGTAGGTTCTGTGCGGCATAAACAATGGCTGCTTCTGTTCTCCATGGCAACTGCTCGGTGTTCCTACCGTGCTCCACAGTCTGTAAGTTGAAGCAGCGGTCTTCCAGACTTTCCTGCGCATTCAAACACACTATCTAGGCAAGTTCTCAAGTGCTTACTGCATGAAATAAAAGAAAACACTTCAAACTGGTGGGGAGCAAGGCTGCAAACTGGCAAAGTTACTCTGTTAATGTCTGCCGGTCTAAGAAATGGATTGAATTTCTCTGTGAATTATGGCTTATCAGCTTTGCATCGTGATAATTGCACTCTAATGTGCAAGTGCTGGGTATCCGCGATGCTCAAACAGTTGCTGGCACCTATGTGTTACATCATATTTGCTGGTGAGTGTTTCATAAGTGTCACGTGCAAGCGTTAGGGTCTGTTCGTGTGAAAGAGGCTGAGCGCAAACTGCTAATTTATTGCTGCTCTGCACTCGAGTCATTTGGGTGGACGTTTAGTTGACCTTGCAATGCAGGGATACCCTCAACTTCTATCAATGTGTTGCCATTAATTATCAAAGAAATTGTGACCACAAAGAGAGGCCAGGCTACAATGGCAGATTTTGAGGATGGCAATATTAAAAACTTCTTTTTTCATGGAATTTTTTTCCTCCTACAGATGCTGAAAGAATTGTTCCGAGGTGCTATCTGATTTTGTCTTGGGTGGAAAAAGCAAACATTTAATGTGGAGAACGCTTTGTTAAGTGTATCAAAGGAACATCGAACACAACAAATCAAAGTAACATAACAAACCCTTAAGTGCAAAAAGGCTGTATTTTGGCTACAGTGAGCCAAGGAAACAAATTTAGCAAATTTGTGCTGCTTTATGAGCATTGAAAGTTCAGAATGCAAGATAAAGCAATGCTATCTACAACCCCAACTTGGAGAAGGTTGGGACAGTATCAAAAATGTATTTCAAAAAGAAAGCAATTTTCAAATTCACCTTTACTTGTATTTCATTACAGGCAGTATGAAGACAAGATTTGAATGTTTTGTCTGGTCAAATTTATGGTACATCAATTCCTGCCTTTTAGGCCTGCAATGCATTCCAAAAAAGTCAGGATGGGGGTAATTTAGGACTAAAAATAAGGCAAAAAATTTGAATAAATAAATAATGTCAGCTGCTGATTGTAATCATGATTAAGTACAAAGCAGCATTCAGGAAAGGCCTGGTACCTCAGGAGCAGGGATGGGCAGGGTATAGTCAATTTGCTCACACATGCGTGGGAAAATCACTGAAACGTTGAAAAACAATGTTCATCAAAAAAAATATGGAAAGAATTTGGATATTTTGTCCTCTATGGTGCATACTATAATTGAGAGATTCATGTGTGACAGTTGATGGGTCCTGTCATTAGAAATGCCTCCTAATAAGTACGCGCCCTGGCTATCTTGCCCAGGAGCCTGGCTCTTTGGCGATGTGGTCAGCGCGTGTGACTCTTACCTGGGAGTTGGGGTTCAAACCCCTGCCTGGGCCTTCTTTCAGCCTGCCACACATGGAATAAGGAGAAATTTTGGAGTGTAAAGGTCAAGGGCACAAGCTTAAGAAACCTGTGATTTCTGGTCTCTCTGAAGGCAACACATCAAGAGCTGTCATTTTTTGGTGAGTGACACAACCACATAGGTTCAGGATTACTTAGAAAAACTTTTCTCAAGAACTGAGATTCATAGTTACACCCACAAATGGCAGTTAGTATTTTAATGTGCAACAAGGAAGCCTTCTGTTGAGTGTTCAGTAGCACCGTTGACCTCTCTTGGCTTGGATTCATCTATGATGGGCCTTCACACAGAAGAAGCAAGCTATGTGGTCAGACAAGCCAATATTTCAGGTCTTTTTTGGGGGAATGGTTCCATGTACTCTGGAACAAAGAAGAAAAGGAACAACCAGACTGTTACAAGCTGCAAATCCAAAAGTCATCTTCAGTCATGGTGTGAGGTTGAGTCCCTTGCAAGGGTAAGTTGCACTTCTGTGAAAGCATCAATAATGCTGAAAAGTATATTGAGAATTTAGAGCAAAATATGCTGCCTTCAAGATGATATGTTTTTCCAGGGAGGCCCATGTGTATTTAAAAAACACAACTGAAAATCGTATTCTGCATTACAAAGGCATGGCTGCATAAGAGGAGTGTACTTGTGCTGGACTGGCCTGCCTGCAGTCCTGACTAGTCTGCAACAGTGAATGTGCAGTGCAATTTGAAACACAAAATGCTACAATGAAGGCTGCATTCTGTTGCTCATCTTAACACTCAACTGCAGGAATAAAGGGAAAAAATTACACCTGAAAAACTTAATCACTTAGTAGTTTCAGTCTCTAAATGTTTATTAAGTGTACTGACAAGGAAAAGTAGCATTACAACGAGGTAAATACTTAATTGTTCCTATCTTTTTTAAATTTAAAAATTTTTTATTTTTTATTTTTCAGAAAGTTTGGCATCTCCAATCCCACCTGAATCTGGAATGCCCAATTAGGGAACTATGTGCAAGGCTTGATTGTATGCGACCCCATGTTGCCAACTTGGGAGAACGAAGACAGTTTGTGGCTCTCCTCCGAAGCACGCGCCTGTCAGCCACTGCTTCTTTACACTCATTGGTGGAAACTACGCAAGTTCAGAAGGAGGGCGGAGGATACCCGAACATGAACAAGCTTAGAATCTTCCTGACGAGCGCCCGGCTGGCCAACAGGAGGTGCTTGAGCAACGAACAAAGGAACCATTTTTATATTACCCTACCCGGCAGACCCTTCCCAATTTGCATCCCTGTAGCGCAATGGCCAATTTGCGCTACTCTGAAAAAGCTGCCGACCACTGCACTGTACTGTACGACCGGGGCTCGAACCCGCACCGTGATAGTCACTTCTGCTCCGCAATGCGGTGCTTTAAGCAAGTGAGCTATCCGGCTGCAGCTTCCCTACCTTTTTAAAAATATGTTGCAGGATTCAAATTGAAATGTATTTATTTTGAAAAATCAATAAGATTTTCATGGTGAAACATCATATCATGTGCTGTTGTATTGCTGTGAAAGTGATACAAATCAAAGATAATTTACAAATCTCTGCTTTCAGTTTTAATCTCAATTCAACATTCTGTCCCAACTTTGTCTGATTTGGGGTTTTAAATACAATCATGCAACTGATCAGACATTTCATAAGTTCATTACTCAGCAAATCAATCGCTTGTTTGCTTATCATGTGTGGTAAACAGGAACAGGATGAAAGTAATCATGTTACATGTTAAAAGATGTGGATTCTGCCCGCCCTTACTCAATTGCGATGGTACCCCACAATGAACCGAGACTTTCTTGCTTGAAAACCAGATCCAGGTGCAACGGTCTCCTGAATTCAAATTAGATTACCGTCATGAGAACACAGGTTTTCACTAAAGCAGCCCAGAACTTGTTCTTATTTGTCCTGACTACCATAGCTTGTGATATCATTTCTTTTGCCTATTTATGAAATGTGGGCAGTCTCTTACTTCAGTTCCAACTATCCTCAGTGGAGTTGAAGAAACTTTCATAATTATTATTATGAAAACACATAACCGGACTTGCATTTTTTATATAGCAAAATATTTGTATTAATTCAACTCTAACCAAGTATTTGCAAGTTTAGTCACTCCCTATGAACTGTGGGAGAACAGAGTCCTCGCTGGTCATTTTAAAGTATGTCCTCTGTGCATGAATATGTGCAAACCCTAATTCCAATGAAGTTGGGATGTTGTATAAAACGTGAATAAAAACAGAATACAACAAGTGGTGCCAGGCACAACAAACTCCACCCCTCGCACATACTTTCACCTACTTGTACGAAATTCAATTGGGATCTATTCTGGGTCAGTGGCAATCCCTATACCGAATTTGGCCATTAGTTTTGGCGCTACAGTGTTAACAAACAAAGAAACACACAAACACAGAAACAAACCGAACCAAAAACAATACCCCTTGCCCTCACCCTTCGGGTGGGCCGGGGTAACGATTTGCAAATCCTTTTCGACCTATATTCAATCAAGTACACCACAAAGACAAGACATTTAATGTACAAACTGATAAACTTTATTGTTTTTTTTTTTTTAAATATTCACTCATTTTGAAGTTCATGCCTGCAACACATTCCAAAAAAGCTGGGACAGGGGCAACAAAAGATTGGGAAAGTCGTGGAATGCTCAAAAAACACCTGCTATGAACATTCCACAGGTGAACAGGTTAATTGGAAACAGATGAGTGTCATGATTAGGAATAAAAGGAGCATCCCCGAAAGGCTCAGTTGTTCACAAGCAAGGGTGGGGCGAGGTTCACCGCTTTGTGAACAACTGCGTGAACAAATAGCCCAACAGTTTAAGAACAACGTTTCTCAATGTGCAATTGCAAGGAATTTAGGGATTTCATCATCTACAGTCCAAAATATCATCAAAAGATTCACGTAATTCACACGTAAGCGGCAAAGCCGAAAACCAACATTGAATGCTCATGACCATTGGTCCCTCAGGCGGCACTGCATTAAAAACCAACATCATTCTGTAAAGGATATTGCCATCTGGGCTCAGGAACACTTTGGAAAACCATTGTCAGTTAACCAGTTTGTCGCTACATCTAAAAGTGCAAGTTAAAACTCTACCATGCAAAGCGAAAGCCATATATCAACAACACCCAGAAATGCCGCCGGCTTCTCTGGGCCCGAGCTCATCAGAGATGGACTGATACAAATTGGAAAAGTGTGCTGTGGTCTGACGAGTCCACATTTTAAATTGTTTTAAAAAATCATGGACGTTGTGTCCTCCAGGCTAAAGACGAAAAGGACCATCCAGATTGTTATCGGCGCAAAGTTCAAAAGCCAGGATCTGTGATGGTATGGGGATGTGTATGTGCCCATGGCATGGGTAACTTGCACATCTGTGGCGGCTCCATTAATGCTGAAAGGTACATACAGGTTTTGGAGCAACAGATGCTGCCATCCAAGCAACATCATTTTCAGGGACGTCCCTGCTAATTTCAGGAAAACAATGCCAAGCCACATTCTGCAAGTGTTACAACAGTGTGCCTTCGTAGTAAATAGACTGGCCTGCCTGCAGTCCAGACCTGTCTCCAATTGAAAATGTGTGGCGAATTATGAAGCGCAAAATATGACAACTGAGGAGCCGGACTGTTGAGCAACTGAAGTCGTACATCAAGCAAGAATGGGAAAGAATTCCACCTAAAAAGCTTCTACTATTAGTGTCCTCAGTCCCCAAATGCTTATTGAGTGTTGTTAAAAGGAAAGGTGATGTAACACAGTAGCAAACATGCCCCTGTCACAGCTTTTTTGGGATATGTTGCAGGCATCAAATTCAAAATGAGTGAATATTTCCAAAAAACAAAACATTTTTTCAGTTTCAACATTAAATATCTTATCTTTGTTGTGTACTTAATTGAATATAGGTTGAAAAGGATTTGCAAAGCATTGTATTCTGTTTTTATTCACATTTTACACAACGTTCCAACCTCAGTGGAATTGGGGTTTGTATGTATAAAGTACCATTATCTTTAAAATCACCATTCCATGTCCATATTGTTGTCAGATGAGTAAAGAAAAAAATTTACATGGCTACTAATCAATGTTCCATATTACAACCAGCAGACATGATTGTACTGAATCTATAAGCTAGGTACAGTAGATCAGATGTGCTGACTTTCACAACATAAAACAAACAGAAGGACAAAAACACTCTTAAGAATGCTGTAAAAAAAAAAAAACCTATTGTAGTGGACATAAGGAAAGAAGAAAACAAACCCAAATATGATCGTAAAGGTTTTCTTTTTTTTTTTTTTCAATAATTCATAATAACAATGGCATCTGACGGACTCCATTAATGATGAAGAAGGCGTAAGTGCGAGAGGATTGGTAAGCTTATAGTCTGACTTGTCTCAGGTGAAGAAGTGTCCCTAGAATAGACTAATGCGCCTGGCTGGATGCTGAGATGGACACTGATTGCCGGCCCTGGCACTCTGCATCGCTCTGCCCTGTCGAGAGCCGTGCTTGGAGCAATCAGTCTGACAGCTCCTCATTACTGGCTGGACGGCGACACAAGATGCTCCATCTCACGATGCGCAGCCCTCGTTTCACATGGCGAGGGAGCATATTGTCCACGTGCCTTTCCCGGAAGGGTGCAGGCTCATTACAACATTGTTTATTTGTTTACGATGGTGGTGTACAGTCAAACATTCAAAAAAATACATGTCTCTGCTGAAGAAGCTTGAGAATTTAATTCAACCAATTGACAAGTGCATTTCCTTCATTCTGCCGCTTCAAGTAATCCCAATCTACCTGCCTTACAGGCATTCCACGAGAGTTGTCCGCCATACAAAACCAATGAAAATATGATTGCAGTAGAATGTCATAGTGCTTTAGTTCCTCTGATTTACATTCATTAGGAATTGATAATGGTTAAGAGCAGAACTGAAATTAAATGGACAGGGAACTGTCAGAGTTGTGTTTGGCTCTCCAAACGTGTGCGGTGTATGTGGTCTTACATTCACTCAACCTTGCAGTGAAAATAAAAGCACAGCCATGGTTGTAGTCATTGGAATAAATAAATTCTATGTCCAGTTATCAACAAAGACTCCATCTGATTCACGCAGTAGCGCAATCTCGTTTCAATACCATGGGGAAATATTATTCAATCGTAGTGAACAGGAGGCCCACAAGTCCTTTAGGCAATGTTCCAGTTTTTCAAAAAGTCAAATGGATTTTGTGCGCCTCCTTGTGGTTAACGTGTGGTAACACAGTTTAATTCAGTCATTACGTGATCCTGAGGCCGCTATTTGAGAATCAACGCTCTGAAAGCCAATATTTAGACCCAATGTGATGAAGTTCAGAGCCACTGACTGTGTCATAGGATACTCTTCCTCAAACTATTAAATTACTGAACTTGTCTCAATAGTTTTATATTGTATTACCGTGAGGTTATGGGAGGACTTTGTGGTTAATATATTCATATATTTAAATATATTCATGTCCACTGTGCTCTTCATACTTTGCCATGAACCTTTTCTGTACTGTAAGCAAAAACAAATATGGACAGGGCTATTGGATAGAAAATATCTCTGATAACCCTAATGTACTTACTTATTGGCCACAATGAGCTAAATAATGATGTCACTCATGAACAAGGCAAGAAATGTCCTTTTGCAACAACAGTGTTCTATGAAAGTAAAAATGGCAGGTAATTCTTTATCATCTCAGAAGAAAATCTGCTGTGCAGATAGGGTCAATTAAAACAAGAGCATGTAAACACACAACACCGGTGACTCTGCAGATTGCAAATTATTTTGCATTATGAGTTCCAAATTTAGTTGTCATTTCAAATTTAAATCAGAGGCGGCCACAGCAGATGTAAGGCTGGGAGGATGCCAGTGTGATATTCCAGTAGAACATGGGGAACTGGCTGCTTCCCGAATACAGAGGACCTTGCCTGACTCAGAATAGATTTTTAACCCTTCGAGCGCTAAATGCAGCTCTTGTTGCTCAATGATGTAAGATATCAAAATCAATGCTCTTGAAAACCTATCATGTGGCGACTTGTTTAAAAGAGTTCCCGAATGGGGAGCTCTTTTAAACAAGTCGCCACATGATAGGTTTTCAACAGCACAAGATAATTAAATTTATATTTTGAAAAAATTTATTTCAGCACTCTAAGGGTTAAGGAAGGAGAGGTCTCCAAAAAATTGTTTTTTTTTCTGGCCTTTGTACAGCCCACTTTAATATGAGAACAACTCCAGACATTTATTTTTATATCAATATTCTGATGAAAATCGATCAAATTTGACCTGATTTTGTGGCTATACGTTTTTAATTACATGCTACAACAAAGCAACTCATAAATATTCATGGACATTGCAGACCTTGACATTTCAAATTTGGAAGCAGATCAGGAAGTACTCCACCGTGTTTATTACGCTTTAAATTAATGCCCATGTGACTTAATTTGCAAATGGTTTTGCTGGTCTACGGACAGAGAGACAGATGCTGTTAAGGAAACCTCGGAAGGGTTGTGCGGTGACACATAATGGTATTTATAAAGCACTGCACCTATTTATTCTCTTTCAGCAAAATGAGATATAAAGAGATAATTAGCACTGCTGTGAAGTAGCAAAGGTAAAACTCCCTCTGTTGGCGGCCATTCATAGACGTTATTCAGTAAGCATGTCAAATATTTTTCTGTACAAACAGAGTTGACTGTACTTTGGATATTGTCACCTAATTCTAGGTAAGATGTACAAAAAAGCTTAAATTCATGTGTGTTTTGCTAAATGTTGCTATGTACCTCAGGTCTATAAAGACCATTACTTGCACAACATAACTCCAGGTGAACCACACATTAAAATGATATTGTATGAATTTTCCTAGTATTAACAACAACAACAACAACAATAATAATAATAATAATAATAATAATAATAACACTTTAGAGAAAAATGTTGGACCAGAAATTACTTTCAGCAATTTTAAAATTTTGATTAAAAAAAAAAAAAAAAAAAAAGGTCAATGGAATAGCTGGGATCTGACAGCCTCTAAAAAAATAAGCATTCGATGAGTACATGAAGACCACAAAGGAAAAATGATCAGAGTCCAAATTTTGCATTTTTGTATATTTTATATATTATTATAATATTTACAATAATATACAATAATATTATAAATTATTATAATATTTTATATTTTTTGCAGTGCTTTGTTTCTAAGATCGTTTTGAATCTTTAATTCATAATTTCTCCACAACGTGAAAATGTGACTGATCATTTCTCCATTGTGGTCTTCACGTTTCTACTGTGGTTTGGTAGTTCACTGTAAACTAAGTGTTGTACTTATGGACTTTCGTACTCACAGTCTTGCAATTCAGTAGCATTGAGTCTCCTTGCGCATGGCGCAGTGGACACAAAAATGAATGAATGAGAGGGAGTGGTGGCTTACCACTAGTTGCTAAAGACCTTATGTATGCATTGAAGGGTTTTAACATGTCCCTAAAATCTTATTCAATCTCTTTATAACCAATTCAGAATTTGGGGAAAGGCTTGCAAATGTAAAATGAAACACATTAGTATTGCCACATTTTGTATTGTGGTGGGTTCAACTGCATCGGCATATATCACCTTTATCAAAGATGTCCTGGTTCACTCTACTGAGGGGGCTCAGAGATCGCATAATATAATGTCCTGCTGGTGTAGAGCTGGCCTGGTCAGGTCTCAGGGTAATTGGGCGGGGTGGCTGATTCAAACCGAGGTTGAATTTGAAGTCTTTTTTGCTGAGAAAAGTTCCTAACTCCTGGAAAATGAGCCGGAAGTATTTAGGTGGCAGCCATAATAAGAGCTGTGTGAATTCTCTGAATGTTAAGGAAAGGTAATTCAGTGCTTTTAAACTTATCATCTGTAGCGTAGGGTGCGCTGTATCATCCATTACAAAAAGAAAGGAGATAACCCCGCCCCACAATACTGTGTGGCAACAAGATTTAGAGCGACGACAACTCAACCAGCCAATCAAGATAACAAACGAACATTACAGACAAGAGATGCGTGATTATGTTTCTTAGTGTGACAGCATTTGGAATCTCTTATTGAGGTTGTCTTCCCAAGCTGTTATGAATTCCTCCTTACCCCTGTCTTTTACCTAGTGACATTTTGGTTTAGAATTAAAGATAGGACGTGATTTATTGACCAGTCAAATGCAATTCCAGAAAATCGACGCACTTGTAGTGAATGTATGGATGGGATTTCGCCCTAGGGGATGGCAAACAGTTCGTCAGCTCTACTTGATGAGGTCAAGAGGTGAAAAACTCCAGGTGGCAAGCATTTTAGGCTTTTGACTGCACTCAGCACATGCCTACAGGCAGAGAGCGACATGGATTTGAATCTATCCGTGTTCATTCATGTCGGATGGCCACATATCAGATTTTTTTTATCCAATCTAGGGCCACATACGAAAGTGACCCGATTCTGATTTGAAGATTTGATATACAGTATGATTGAATTTCTGTGTCCATACTGCTTTAAAGAAGTCAGATCTGTCATATTAAGGCAAAAAATCAGATTTGAGTCACTTCAGCCTGGTAATGAGAACGTAGTGTTAAATTTTTTTCTGTCACTAGAGAGTGAATATATGGAAACAGATGCTGATACATCATGGACATTCTCGGGAAATAATTCAACTGATGTTTTTATGACAAAGATGAAAATTTTTAATGTTACAGACATTTTCAATCACCTTTTCTGAAATTGTTTTCAGACTGAAGTATGAATTTGTAGGATAAAATGAATAAAACACATATTTACACTTCCCATTTATTTTGAATGACCATCAATACCCAGTCGAAATCTAAACCAGCAGCCTATAATGATGGTTATATAATGCATTCCTCAATTAAAGCATTTTTACAAGCAGTATATACGTTTAGAGACACAATGAAATGCTCTGCATGCAACGGCAATGAACACAGAGAGGCAAGAGGTATTAATCAGGAATACAAAATACACACACACATCACACACACACATCTCAATATCATTACGCTATGGTTAATCAGGCAAGACGCGGATGGAGGTGATTGAATATTTGCTTCACTATTGCGAAGTCAAAGTTCTGGTAGCCCAGTCACAGTTATATAAAACAATGTTTGAACTGGTGAAACAATAAGAACATGGCTTCAGAGGTGCCAATCTTTTCACCAGGTGCACAACCAATTATTCGTTACAAGCCATTTCAAAATCTGTTTGATTGTGACATCATATGGTGAAGTTACCACCCAGAAACATGAAGTACTGATCAACTTAAGCCAACCAGTTAATAAGTTCCTTTTTTATTCTAGGTGACCCCTCCCTCTTGTGATGTAACAAACGACTGATCTTGAAATGGTTTTCAATGGATTACTGGCTGTGCACTTGGTGACGTGACAGGGGACCTTCAAATAGCGATTAGCAAGGGTTGCAAAATCTACACTAGAGGGCAGTGGTTCTCCACAGAACTCAGCAACAGCACTTGATCTTGTCAACACATTCATGCTGCTTCCCTCTGCTCAGACATTCAGACATTTATACATTGCCAAGACTGGACAGAATAGGAGCCAAACTCCACTGATGGCCCCGCCTTCAGTTTCCAGTAATAATGCTTCCTGCCCCCGACTCGAACCTGTTGTATATGTACATGGAGACCAGGAAACACAACAAAGGGGGACAGCCCTGGGGTGTGGGAAGCTCCTCTCAAGTGGAAACCAAGTCATTAAGCAGGGTAAGAATTTTTTTTTTTTGTAGCTGTGATACCTGGCCGCTCCACCCCCCAGTTCAACATATGTAACTGGACAAGAAATCACTTACAGAAACTTAACGAAACTCAACAGCAAACCCAAAATCTTTTTCCTTGGGCTTTTCAATAATTTTTTGACTTTGCTTTTATCATTTTTTAAAGAAAGCAATGGTAGGTGGAGAATTTAAGTGTTAGTAACCCGTTTTACAATCATTAGATGTCAGTAGCCTCTGTGAGATGGGTGCATCAGCTTTCTTGCAACTGGTCCAGCAGGAAGAACTGATGACAGAGGCACAGACAGAATGGTTTCAGTGGTCAGCCTACTCAGTCTTGGTTCAGTCTTGGTTCCAGTGAGGTACAAGAAGCCTGTCTCACTGATTCGTTAAGGCGAACGATAGCATTTTAATAGAGATCTCTCCAAGTTGCAGATATTCCCACCTGCAAGCCAGCAAAAAGTCTCCAACAGAGGAAGATCGCTGCTTTGCAGACATCTGTACTCTCGTCAATCTGTAAGTGCACCAAGTTGATGCCTGCAGTTGCTCAAGTTGCCTAATTAGGGCTATAGCAGGTCTACATCAGAGGCCACTTCTGAGATTGTACAGTGATAGAAGGCATGACTAGCTTTTCCCAGACAGAGAAATCAGCCTGAGGTTGAAATGTTGTGGTAGAGAATGCATGATGTCTTCGTTACACTTCTGTTTGTCTATAAAACTATTTCTGATCACTTTACTCTGATGACACCCTTTGTCTCCTACTGTCAGCGCAGTTTTGAAGGCTTTGTTGCCTCATTGCTAAGTGTGGCTTGGAAAATGACATGCACTAGCTAATTTGGGCTACAATCACTAGAAATAAAACCAAATTTAAAGTACGTTTCTTCGTATTTATGAGAGAATGACACTGTCTTTTTCATTCGGGCTCTTCATCCAATTCATCTGCTTTTGCTGAGATTTGAAAAAAATAAAAATCAGCGAGACTGGATTTGTGTCGTAGATTGGCATGTATGACGTCATGGACAGGAGTCAATCTGAGGCCCAAAAGCTGCTCCAGGGGATGAGCTGTGAGTGTGATGAGATGCGTTACACAAGAAAGGTTCTGGTGTGGACTAGGAGCCAGCTGAGTCCGGCAGTATACACAGATACTGCACTGCTTTTACCACCACTCCTTCCGTCCAACTTTGATGCCTGAACCAGAGCACTGGTCAGATAGACTCCTGAGCTGGGAATCCATAATGAGCAGTTGTACTTATTTGAGCCACTCCTGGTTAGAAGGGTACTGGACACACTGTACATTCCCTTGTGGTTAGCATTACTGGCTTTAGCCGTGACAGAGTCATGAGAGACGTTCTTCCCTTGGTGAAACCAGTGCACTTCCCCCTGGGGATAGACTCCATGGAAACGACAGCCCACTTCTGACGTGGAGGAGGCAATGTCAACCTCTCCATGACATTCTTTGTAGAAGAGGAAGAAAACACAGACACAGAACAAGTGACAGAACAAGACAGTCAGTATCTCACTAATCCGGTAATCTACAGTAACCCAATAACACTAATGTTTGAAGCCCAAACACACAATATTCAATTCAAAATCCAACCGTTTTGAAATGAGCTGGTTTTAGACTTTATGATCTGGGATAAGTAGACTATCATGGATGGGGAAGTATACTTGGAACTCAGAGGTGATGAGTTTTATTCCCTGGCTGTGGAGCGATATACCCTGCATTAAGGTATTGCCTGAATTCTTTCAGCGGTCAATGTTTTGAACCGTTTAGACAACAAGAAAAATACGAAATCAACCAGGGAAAGACAAAATGCTAAATATCTGAATTCACAATCTCTCATTAACATTGCTTGGGAGCATCAACAAGCAGGATCGAAATAATTGGAAAATCTTGACAGAAATGAGAGGGGGAAAAATAGGATACGTAAAATTACCAACACTTTTAGTGAGCAAAGTTTAAAGCTGACACGCATGAGATTGCATACGAAGAAAGCCGTGGGACATGACAGAGAGAGTCAGAAAGCTGACAGTACTCACCATTCACTTTAACTGCCGTAGACACGGTCTTCATGCCCAGGTTGGATGATAACGAGCAGATGTATTCACCCTGGTCCATTGGCCACAGGTGTGAGATGCTGAGTGCCAGCTGTGCCTGGGGCTTGTAGTCACACCGGACCCTGGGGCTGAGGCTCACTGGCCCTGCTTTGGTTACTATGCACAGAGCTGTTTCCTTATGGATCCAGGTGAGTTCGCCTACTTTGAGGTCTTTCTCTTCAGAGATGTTACAGTACAGTGTCACAGCTGTATGACAGGGCGCTGCCACTGGATCGCTGGCTTTCAGCTCCACCAAGCCTGAGGGAGGGAGAGCCAATCAGTGATACCTCTTCAGACGGCACCTCACCCTCTGCTACCTAGCTCTGCAATTTTGTATTTAGCTCTGCTTTGCCATACTTGAATCTATTATTGCTACCTTATTATGTGTCTGATTGGTTTAAGCGAAGCTTTTGTTTGAAATGATAACTCTACGGGGTCCAGGTCCTTTCTATCACAGGGGACATTGCATTACTTTTGTGATTTCAACACTTTTCTACCTGCATATACACTTTGTGTTGAGTATTGTTCTGGATAAGCCTTTAAGGAAAGAAATTCAATTTACAGTAGCTGTGGCTGCTGAATAGTCTTCATTAGATTATTATTAAAATTATTATTATTATTATTTATTATAATTAGTACTCCATGGCAGGATGGGAAAGTTGTCGGGATTGGGGGAGGAAAGGCCTTTGTAATTCTTCTTTCTTTCAAAACTTTCAGATGTTAAATGTTTTCACCAAACTAGTATAATTCCCCGGTACAATGAAATGCAAAAATGGGAAGTTTGGAGGATTCCACAAAACAGACCAGGACTAAATTTCTGTCCTCTCAGGGGAGGCCAGCTAATGACCGTCCTCATCTGCCCTGTGGATGTAATTCCCTTTCAGCAGCCATCACATATGAAATCATGTCAAACCATCATGAGAGCAAAAACTAAATGAAGTAACAGGGCCTAAGGTTTGTGCCAAATATATCATAACACCATCGCCACCATTAATTACATTTTAGAATTGATTTTGGATCATTCTTTTGCCAAACAAATCTGGGGAATAATGTTAGACATAATCACCAGAAACCCTCCTGTCAACTGGCTTGTTCTGTATTCCTGAATTACGCTGACTATAGGAAGAATCTTTGAAACAGTCTAGTTTATGTAACATTACTTACTGTGAGTGGCGCTGTGGACAACTGCAGTAAGCCAGAAGAAAAGCCATGCACGCCCGAGGACCTTCATGTTTGGCTTTACCTGTAATACATGAAATTCAGTGCTTAACCATGTTACTGTACGTGCTGTGGACCTGTGTGACGCTAAGATGTTCAGTAGAACGCAAGCATCATCTGAGCAGCAAAAACAAGGAGTGTTGACTACCTGCACGATGATCTCCCCGTACATTTACGGCAGCCAGAACAATGGCTATCGTCTGGCTGTAACGGTGATTTTCCCGTACATGTAGGGCAGCCATGAAAAGAACTATTTTCAACCTGTAGTGGTGATTTCCTTGTATGTGTAGGGCAGCCAGGAAATGGCTATTGTCCACCTTTAACAGTTATTTGCCTGTACATGTCGGACAGCCAGGAGAATAGCTATTGTCTATCGCAGAGGCGGGCAATGGGGGCTATATTTCATCCTGGCTTTCATGCCAACTTATGGCATTTAATTACTTAATCAGCAAAACCATTATTAAAACATTACATTTCAGCAGCATTACTTGAAAATGCTCATAAATAACTACCAGAGACTGTTCTTATATCCCTAAATGAAACATTTTACTGTGATCTAATAAGTAAACCTTTTCGGGGCCAATTCGCTGATTTAATCAGGATAATTGGCAAAAAACAAGAACTTGCATACCAACCGGCCGTCCTGCAGTGGAATTGCCCACCTCTGCTGAATCTGTAATGGTGATTTTCCTACATGTACAGTATAGTGCAGCAAGAAAAATGACTATTTTCTACCTGTAACAGCAATTTCTCACTACATACAGGGCAGCCAAGACAACGAGTAAGACATACCTGGAACTCACAGAAATCATGGTTGGTTTTTGTATTTTAAGGAATACATCTTGCATATACACCCCAAAAGCACAATATGTTCGATTATGGTACTAGTAAGTCATTTATTACAAGCGAAAAGGGAAAAATGAATTTCCTGTGGCCGGCAAGAAATTCAGTTTTATATACCAATTATTCTCCACCCCAGTTAAGAGCACCTTTTATGGCACTTTTACATAACTTTCTTTTCTGAGAGTCAAACAGTGAGCTCCTTACCCCAAAAGCAGCATTGAACATGAAAGGACATTTAGGACAGCTATAAATAAAAAAAAATCTATCATTACTTAATAATGTAGTGTTTCCAATAACCTTCACCAGACAATTGAAGACCCAGGAGCTTCAGTACTTACATCACAAAATGTCCAATTTGAGAAAATAGAGAAAATCGACTTAGACAACTATATAAGACATTTTCCCATCTTTACCTCGTGGTGTGTGAAAATGTGACTTAAGAATTTCCATTTGTGCTAAGACAGCACTTGTCGAGACTTGTTTAACAGTCACTTTCACAATGATTGTTACTCTGTCAACAAATCGTAACAGGGCGAGCGTAATGCACTCTCTGAGTGCCTTCTAGTTTGTGAGTATCATTGTGAATGTGAGAATTGCCATAGGCAGTGTTAACATCAAAAATATGTCTCAAGTGAAAAGATGATCTGGCTCATTTAAACAAAGTTTACCATAAGCTTCTGACTATCGCTCAATCAAACGTACAGTTGGGGCTCAGTCCTGCACCTGATGCAAAGCTATGCCAAACACAATTCAAGTGCCTTTGCTAGTTTCAGACCGATGCCAGTCGCCATTTTCCCATGCAGCACCAACGTTATTTAAATCGCAAATGTACTTGCGCCCATCTGAGCTCCCCTGGTTTTATTGATCTTCAAATACGGTGTGGTCAGGTGCATTGCTATGCTGAGGCAGTGGAGAGCAATTGTGCGATTGACCAACAGTAACCAAAACCTGTTGCAAAGTGAAGCCAAGTGCAACAAAAGTATTGTTACTTGTTTCACACTGACACTGTTGTTATTTTTCCTTCCAGTGCCCACATCATTTAAATACCAAATGTACTTGCGCTCATTTAAGTGCTTATGGGTGTGTTGATAATAAAATTGCTGTCTTGAGGCAGCGGGTAGCAATGGTGCGACTGACCATCAAAAACCTAGTCTTAAGTCAATGGTCAGCAGTTTGTTATTTTTAGGGCGTATTATTAAGATAGTAATGTGCACCTACATAAGCAGGTGCACAATGTGCCTACACTATTCTTTATTAACCTTTTTGGTGATTAAAGTCATTGGAATGTCTTACTTACAGCAATTAAAACCCCACTGATTTTACCTGTTGCTCTATGATGGAACAAAATGATTTTAAAAAGGGTATAATTAAGAAAAATAAACCTTTCCAAAAAACAAATAAAACTCTCACTTCACTTTCTCTTTGGGTCTGCATAGCCTCCGTTTAAAGCTGTGTTAAACTTGTTTGATAACAGGACAGATAAATATACAATGCCTTATTTTGTGCGCAAACAGATCTTGCATTCTTTCCAACTACTTTGCAAATCTGCCATTATAATAGCAATTACCTATGTTGCAAGAGAACCTGGCTGTCAAAGGGAATGGGAGATAAACTGATTGGTTTATTTTATGTTATGCCCAAAACACACCTATGATTAATTAAGAGACGAAGAACAACACTTTGCACACTGCTTACGATGGGCTCAGATTATCCGCCGTCAAACTACCAAAGGTGGATTTGGACATGCATAAATGTACTTGCGCCATGAGCTCTAGACTCTACACTTAGATTATTCAAATATTATCCTTGATGCTGTTTCCATTACACAATGTGGAGAACTCATCTATTAGAAACATTCTATCATGTGCAAATATACTTCCTGATTCTACAACACAATTTAGTTATTAAAACTCATTAATGCTGTTGTTTTGCTGCAATTTATTGGCTTAGTTAATTGTAAAAAGGGCACAAAAATTGTATTTGAGTTAAAAAAAAAAAGTTCAATCAGCACTAATATATTATTTCAAATCTCATTCCAACAAGGACAAAAATTTTATGCTTGGAAAAACTTCAGACCAACTGCTATCAGCCATTTATTGACAAAACGGATGAATGGCAGAATAATTTTTATTTATTTATTGAATTCATTTTTTAATTATTTTTTTCAGGGGTGTGTCTTGAATATATTGTGTGTCATACTCTTGTTGATTAAGTGTACCAATATTTTCATTCCTGGATTTCCCCTTGCCTGTTTTTATCAGTATAGAGCGCTCCATGACAATAACAATATATAGTGAGTACTTTGCCACAGGCATAAAGTAATTCTGTATGCAGTACTGCACATTAGCCATCTAAGTCTACATTTTTCCAGGTAAATTATATTGTTACTTCAATTACCACAATGTCAAAAAAATATTTGAATATGAACATTTTTCTCCTTTGTCGATTCATGTTTGGGGAACAGATATAGTCAACCAGCCCATTCACTTGGTAATCTTAACTGCATTTGCTGTAATGCATTCTAATCAGAAATTCAAATCAAATAAACTGCTAAAAGAACTGGATACAGGGAATCATTACAATTCACTGCAAGAGAAACATTAAATAAAACTCAAAAACATTAGGTGAAGCAGCCGTAAAATCCACCAGTAAATCCTTGTAAGTTACTCGTGGACAATGGTCTGTTTTGTCAGAGAATCACTGAGGAGAGTAATGTTATCCAAAAACCTTGTAATGACCCACAAAAATGTGAAATCAAGCAAGCCTCTTGCACATTTTTCAGAATTTAATTCATTAGAGGGTATTGGCTGCCCTTTGATATCATCTGTAGCTTTAGTTAAACAAACTGTCATTTCTGTAAAAGGTATAATAACCACTCATATACCATAGTCAGGTAAGTAACTCACCGTGTGTGCAACTCTGGTACCTTCTGCAGTGTCTCTCTGGTAACTTCCTTGTACGCGTCTTCAGAAATTTCCCCACGAAAGTGATAGTTACCACAATTTTACAAGGCTCAACTTATTAATGATTACTTCTCAGCCATGCGGAGCACTCCGCCGAACCACACCTGAATTTCCCGGCAAACGTAAAACCTAGGTGTTTCTCACAGCAACAGGATTTTTTTCCAAGGAGAACATGTGCAGTCATGTCTGCTTGAGTCCTGAATATTTTTATGCTTATGGAATATGTAGTTTCACTTTCATTGCTCTTGCCTTTGATTTATTAGATTAAAATTTTAAAAATGTACATAGTTGTAGAATGTTTTCATTCTCTGCCGATGGGCTCATGATTGCTCAAATTTGAGCATCTACAATCTGTGGTTAGGCGAGCATTGGATAGGATTATTATACAATAGAACATGCGTTTTTGGAGGATTGATAAACATACTTCAACTAAATGACTGCTGTGTGAAACAAATTTTACTGTTTGATCTCTGCTTCCTTGCATTTTATTTAAGGGAAGTTAAAACATTCATGAAATACTTGTCACTGCATATTATCTTGGACAAATTGCTTTTTTCTCTGAGGTGTCACAATGGAAAGTCCGCTCACTTGAATCCAAAGACCTGTATGTGTTTTCATGAGAATAGTCTATTTTCTGTCGCTCTCTGATTGGTTATTTATAAATTAATTTATTTATTTAGTTTTTTGATTGATCAGTTTCTGATTTAATTCACAACCCTATCTGCGAAGGAGTACGATGTCCAGTCTAATATCAACATGGCAACCATTTCACTTTACGCTAAAGCAACAGAGGGCTAAGTGATGCTGTGTCTTAATTTAAAAGTTGTTTGGCTTTAGCCTTGACAATTCCAAGATAAAATACTACAGTGGTAACTCAAAAATCTCTATCGCACAGTGCAATCTCACTTCATTTTATTTCGCATCCCTCTGGCTGTTGCATTTCGTTGATGACAAACTTTGCACCCCGTTCTTGCACAGCACGCTGGTGCTGTGTTCTCAGAAGGGAGATTCCACTGGCTATATAGCTATCGCACAGTGCAATCTCAGTTTATTTTATCTGCTTCCCTCTGGCTGTTGCGTTTCGTTGATGATGAACTTTGCACCCTGTTCTTGCACGGCACGTTGGTGCTGTGTTCTCAGAGGGGAGATTCCATTAGCTATGTAGCTATCAGGCAGTGTTTACATTCTTCCACCCATGCAATTGCCCAGCCCTGGCTTCAGTGATAAGTTACATTATGAGGTTGTGCAAAGGAACACACATGGACATAACAATGTCTTTGCCCTTTTAACAGAAATCGCAAAACTGCATGGTTTTCAGCCGTAGGGCTCGGTACCGAATGGTTTTATTCAGGATAGGCCCTGAAGTAGAAATATTTTTGGGAGTGAATTAAACAGCATTTTAGACCTCTTCAGCTTTGTGACCACTCCACATCCTCAGTGTGATGTATGTAGTGCTGCTACTGCATCATATTATTGTGTCTAAACTAATCATACAGTATGTACAGATGGGTGACAACTTAATAGAAAGATCTACATAAACAATTTTAGCGAGGTGCCAGATCAGCCCAAACACGTTTTACAAGTGAAAAACTTCTCTGGAGTAATGGAGTACCTTTCTTTTAGGAGAAATTCTTTCAGCTGATGTTTCGATGATGGTGACAGAGATGAGTGCTGTCAAACATATTGTTCTAAATCTCCCAAATGAGTTAAGTTGTTTTGAGATCTGGTGTCTGTTAGGGCAGTGGCATATGCTTACAATCATTTTAATACTAATAAAACCATTCAGTGACCCCTTGTACCATTACCATTCAGTAAGACACCACTTTGATCATAGTAGGAATGCTTCATCATGGGATATAGAGGCCATCAGCATAAATTTGCAGTGACCCTTCCACCTGAAAGGGGAACAAATGGACCCAAACCATCCATCCAGTAGAGGACCCAGAGAAAACCCACGCAAACACATGAGAGAACATGCAGACTCTACAAAGAAAGGTCCCAGGCCAGATTTGGACCCCTGACCTTCTGGCTGTGAGGTAGCAGTGCTAACCACTGCACCACCGGGCCGCCCCAGACCCAAGCCATTCTAGGAAAATGAACAGAAGCATCTCTGTTTGTCATACCTGTCCATGTACACAATATTTCTCTTTTAATTTGTCTCCTGTCTGTACACGCGCATATGCAGGTGAGATGGGATTATTATGATTAAGTCCTGATTGGAGTCGGGGAGCCTTAAGGACTTAAAGCCGGTTTACTGACAGAGCTCTCAATGAGTGTGGATCTGTCTTTCATCTGTTTTGGCAGTGAATTCTGTCCTGAGTGTGTTCCCGTCTCTTACAGGTTGTATGCTGGGACACACTCCAACAACAATATAAAAGAAAAAGTGTATTGTGGATAATGTCTGGACAAAATTGTTTTGCGTTAGTTGGATGGTAAATTGATTTTTTATTTGTAAATCATCTCAATTAAAGACCTATAAATCCCCCTAGTTTGTGCTTTTGCAAGACAGAAGTGAGACGCTTGCGGTTATGATTATGTAGTATGAGAATGAACAGAAAATATGAAGAGAATTCATTAATCTCATGAGTTTTTAAATGCTTTCATACCAATAAATTAGTTGAGAGAGAACTTTTTGACTGATATGGTTACTATCCACATTGACATTTGCGGGGTTACTGATCCATAAAGTTTCTTGATTCATTATTTTCACTTCCATGTTAGTTTGTCATGGACATTGCACTGATAAAACTGAGGTCATGAAGTTATTTAAAATGCACTATTGGTAACTTGGGACAAGATCAGAGACGTTGATGGATGTACATTAATGATTCACAACAGATGTTGTGTCAAGCTTCCGAAGGAATGATTTTAATATAGCATGTCGTTTTGGCTAATATACAATGTTAATTTTGTTGTTTTTATCACAGAATATGAAAGTAATTCCTTTCAGAGGCGGGTGAGGAGTGTGTTGCTTTCAAATGATCAGTAGTGGAATGTAACGAAGTAGAAATACTGCGGTACTGTACTTAAGTTGACGTTTTTCATGCATCTGTACTTGAGTAAAAATTATAGACCATACTTTTGACTTTTACTCCGTTACATTTCGCAGTTATTATCTGTACTTTCTACTCCACTACATTTCTAAAATGCACCTCGTTACATTTTAAGATCACTTGCCAAAATGTTCCCTTCACAAAACAAATTGGTTTTGTGGCTGCCTCAGTTAAAACCAATCAGGTAGTGCTCTCCCAGCCTCCAATGAGGGCAGAACGCGCCTTTGGAAGTGGCGCATTGAACAAAACCAGATTCACCAAACATGGATCCAGAGACTGAGCCCTCTGAATAGGGTATTTGCGAGAACCGTGTTGCCCCTGACAACCTTGGTACCTCTGCCAAACATTTAATATAGTGGGTCCATACATATAGCGGGAAACAGCGAGAACGCAAGGAAAACATCACATTTATGGAGTTGCAATACTGGACTTTACCCAGCAAATATTATCAGACCAGGAGTGTAAAAAACCACTATGATACGCACGCACACAGAGTCCACTTCACTATTATATTATACACTAGCGCATTGCCCGTGGGGATCCATGGGTTCTAGAAGTAGTTTCAACTGCTCTTCGGGTTCTATCTCTTTCAGCATTTGCAATGTGGCGCTGAAGTCTTTCGGGGGTGTCATGGTTTTTGGAGGCTGGCGAGCTCTCTTTGTTACTCTCGTCCGGGACGATATCGTTTTGCCCACAATCGGATTCTTTGGCCAGCTGGCATCAATTGTGGGTGGCGCCCAGGCTCTATTTAAACCCAAGTTCCGCCTCGCCGCCTTTGCTAGAGTGTCAGTGTTGCCATTGCACTGTAGCCCGCAAGATCTCTAGCTAGAGAAGAGTTGAGGAATTAGTTGCAAAAAAGGAAAGCGTAAGTTAGTAAAGGGAATCTTTCTCTTTCCTTTCCTATTTTTGTGCACCGTCTGCTGCTTTGTCTTTTTATCTCGGTTCCGGAGATTTTTCCTTTGTTTCGTACTGTCTAGCTTGCTCTGCTTCCTTGTTTAACTCGGACTGGATTTATGTCCTTTGGAAGCGCGAGTCTCTCTCTCCTATTTTGTCTGTGTTTGTCTCTCTTGCATTCCTGTGCTTCCTTTCGTTCCGGCCACTGCGTTTGGCGTCTCGAAATACCAGCCATCACAGGGGGATGTGTCATTGACTGAGATGCTTTCTCTTGCGGGCTCTCTTAGCTCTCATTCCTTCAGCATTTGCATTTGATAGGACTATTGGTCCTATCAACTTGCCGTTTCCGCGAGGGTCTTCCTTGACCCAAAATACAGAATTATGCTAAATGGCAAATATCAGCTCCACACGGTTTTCCACTGACTCTCTTGCAGCCTGGCCTCTGTTTTTTTGGGATTCAGGACTCTCGTGGATGAATTGCCTTGGGATTCAGGACTCTTGTGGATGTATTGGCTTGGTCACATGATGTTTTTATGGAAATACCATAGCAACGTGATGACATCATAATGGTGCATTGTTCACTATAATATAAAAGCGAAGTGGACTTTGGTCACGTGACTGAGTCATTTCCAGGCCATTTTCCACTGATTGGCCGGACACACACGCATACACGCACACAGAGTCCACTCTGCATCTGCTTTAAGGTGGTTGTCACTGAGACACTTTCTCTTGCGGCCTGGTATCTGTTTTTTGGGATTCAGGACTCTTGTGGATGAATTGGCTTGATCACGTGATGTTTTTATGGAAACACCATCGCAACATGATGACATCATAATGGTGCATTGTTCACTGTAATATAAAAGCACTGATTGGCCGGACACACATGCACGCAGAGTCCACTTTGCTATTATATTATAGATAATAATATAATAATAATAATAATAATACTTGTAATAGCCTAATAACAACTAATACTACCACTACTACTACGACTAATAATAATAATAATAATAATAACTACTACTACTACTACTACTACTAATAATAATTATAAATCAGCTGATTGCCAACTATGACGATTTTACCCCACCCATCTGATGAAGTAACCCCTGGAATGGAGTTGCTTCTGCATGTTTGTGATATATCAAAAATTGAGTATTGTGACGTAAATATATGTTATACTGAGATTGTATCAATACAAGTTTTGTAGGCAACATTCTGCACAACACATATACTGTAGAGGTATTTCTCTAAGTTTTAGCAACAAAGAGTTATGGAGCCAAATACAAAATCATGACGAGGTAACCCCGGTCTCCCCTACTACACGCAAAAACTCAGAGATTTATGTGATAATTCGTGAGTAGTTACATTCAGTGGTTATCACAGAATAATAGATCTGTGCCGTGACAAACTAAAAAGTGCAGGACGCCATGCAAAAGTCTTGCTACTCAAGTTATGAGACAGATACATTTTTGTGGTATGAGGCAGTGGACAGCATAATCGGCCAAAAACGCAAGAGTGAAAGAATTCCGTATTCAACATCCACCAATGTCGAATGTAATCAGTACATTTTCGGCTTACCTTGATGTTTGGGTGCCCAGAGAAAGATTCGGATGTGTAAAAACAAAACGCATTCAGTCAAGAAAATTTTGAGTTTAATTTGTCATGCTGCTATACGTGGTAATCCATGTTACAGCTGACGCACCGGGTTGCTAGGGCACGCGCAGCATATGCATGTGCGATATTCAAGATAATTGGCTTAGTTTTTGCCTGGAGTGCAAACTCTGGATACATTGTGTTTTTTTTCCTATAATTAAGCCAACAGAGTCTAATGGTTTTCATTGAATAGATCAACAATATAATAAATTATTTGAATGTACTATAACCAGTCTTCTTTATTGGTTTTGCTTAATGATATTAAATTATGCAGATGTTGCTGCTAGTAATACTTATGCCTCTACAGATGCCATTATTAGTCATTTTACCAGCAACAACTCTTGTTTATTGTAAAGGTTAGCATACTTATTAGGCTCACCCTCTGTGATACAGTTCACACTTTAATTCTGCAGATTACATGTCACCTGACAGGGATGACACTGTTTCGGCAGAGGAAGTGAGACACGTTTTTAAAATGGTGAACGCCAGGAAGGCAGGGGGGCCTGATGGGATTCCAGGGAGGGTGGTCAGAGACTGCGCCCATCAGTTTGCAGATGTCTTTGTGGACATCTTTAACAGGTCTCTGTCCAAAGCCACTGTACCGAACTGCTTCAAAACAGCCACCATCGTCCCAGTGCCCAAGCAAAGCAACATTAGCACCCTGAACGACTACAGACCTGTGGTGCTTTTACCCCCATCATTGCTAAGTGCTTCGAGAGGCTGGTAATGAAGCACATGAAATCTGTCCTTCCCCCCCAACCTGGACCAGCATCAGTACGCCTACAGGGCTAACAGGTCCACAGAGGATGCGATCATCACAGCCCTCCACACAGCTCTAACGCATCTTGACAAGAAAGGGACAAGTGTGAGAATGCCTTTTATAGACTACAGCTCAGTGTTCAACACTATTGTACCCAGCAGGCTGGTCACTAAACTCCTCAACCTGGGCCTCAGCAACACTCTATGTGCATGGGTCAAGGACTTTTTATCTGACCGCCCACAGTCAGTCAGACTGGGCCCACACCGATCCTCCAGTCTGTCTCTCAGCACCGGTGCACCACAAGGCTGCATGCTGAGCCCGTTGCTGTATTCCATCTACACATATGACTGCATCTCCGCCAACCCCTCAAATACAATCATAAAATTTGCGGACGACACAACTGTGGTGGGACAGATCACCAATGGCACTGAGGCAGCCTACAGAGATGAAGTTGACAGACTGGTAGAATGGTGCACAGGAAACAATCTGACCCTGAATGTCAAGAAAACCAAAGAAATCATAGTTGACTTCAGGAGGCACAAGGAGGACCCCTCCTCCTTAATCATCAAAGGAGAGGTAGTAGAGAGGGTCTCCTGTTTTAAATTTCTGGGCACCTGGATCACTGAGGATCTTAAATGGGAAACAAATACAACTGCCATTGTCAAAAAGGCGCACCAGCGACTCTATTTTTTACGCACACTCAAGAAAAACAACCTGTCTGCTGAGCTGCTCAAGGCCTTTTATCAGTGCTCCATCGAGAGTGTTTTAACTTATTGTATCACAGCATGGTACGCCAACTGCTCAGAAAACAACAAGAAATCCCTGAAACGAGTCACAAGAACGGCTGAAAAAACCATTGGACTCCCCCTGCCCTCACTGGATGATATTTTCAGGACCCGCTGCCTCCGCCGAGCGAGCAGTATTCTGCAGGATGGAACACACCCCTCACACCATCTCTTCTCTCTGCTCTCATCCGGCAGGCGTTATGGGGCCTTCAAAGCCCATACCACAAGGCTACAAAACAGTTTTTTTTCCGAGGGCCATTACAGAGCTGAACAGACATACCCAGCTTTGGCCAGAACAACTGCATTGTTCTAAACAGAACAATGGGGGACGTGCAATACGGGACTAAAACAATATGGGGCATGTGCAATATGGGTCTAGGACAATGTGGACTTTGGCCTGTGAGGAGCAGTGCAATATAAGGATTTTTTTTTTTTTTTTTTGTAACATGGGACTCAAAAGGGACTGTGCAATACTCTGCTGCTACCACTGTTTCATTATCTGAAGAATTAAAAAGGCACAGCCCCATACAATTTTGAAATAGTTTAAATATAGGCCTAGAAATCAAGATACAACCAATCCTGTGAGTACCTTTACTTTTAGTACTTTAAGTACATTTGAAAGCAAGTACTTTCTTACTTTTACTTAAGCAGGATTGTACTTCTACTTTTACTTGAGTATATATTTTGCTGGTTTTCTGTACTTTTACTTAAGTACTGAACTTCAGTTCTTCCTCCACCACTGCAAATGAGCCATGCACTCATCAGGAAAGGGAGGGCTTCTTAGTTAGCGTCATTTATTAGCGTGTTCCCTGGACTGTGCTGCTGGTATCTGCTAATCCTAGCTGACGACTCCACGCAGAACCTATGAGTTTATTTCCCTTGTTTATATTTGTTAGTTTTTTAATCAGAGTTTTGGAGTGATATTGATGAGCTTTGCTTGGAGAGAGTTTACAGGAAGCCACTGTGGAACGACCTGGCTAAAGAATAGGAGTTCCTGAGAGATTCCAATTGTTAACAACAGTTTCCAGCAGCTTCCTTTATGAATTACTGCCATTGGTGTGACAGGAGAGAGGCAGCATGAGGGACCGGGCTGAATTTTTCATTGTGTTTTCATGCAGTTCCCCCACCTCATGTCCTATGATGTTTTATTCGATCAGATAAACTGTGCTTCGGAAGACTCCGAGTGGGCTGAGGTTAGTGGATGGGAAAGGCTGGTGGAGCCAAACACTTGTGACTCCCTCGGCCATTTCCAGTCATTTTCGCTATTCAAAAATAACCTTGGGTGATTTCAGTACAAGATTGGCACGAGAGTACATGATGAAATCCCACTGTGTAGCGAGGCAGTGAGTGAACCACTGTTGCGTCCAATTGAGTCTGGAGATACACTGCAAAAGCTGAAAAATAAGTCCACCTTACCTAGTTTAATCTTGTATTAAGACTAAAAACACTTATTTTTATTAAATTTTTTCTCAGTAAGACAAAACATTGCCAATGGGGTGAGACATATTGACTTACTTCAAGATTTGCCAATGGGATAAGAAAATTTCACTCGTCAGGCACGTGGTAACTTAAAATAAGCTCATATTTTCAACACACACCAATTCCAATGAAGTTGGGATGTTGTGTAAAATGCAAATAAAAACAGAATACAATGATTTGCTTATCCTTTTTGACCAATATTCAATTGAGTACACAACAAAGACAAGAAATTTAATGTTCAAACTGATAAACTTTATGGTTTTTTTTTAAATATTCACTCACTTTGAATTTGAAGCCTGCAACACGTTCCAGAAAAGCAGGGATGGGGCAACAAAAGACTGGGAAAGTTGAGGAATGCTCAAAAAACACTTGTTTGGAACATTCCACAGGTGAACAGGTTAATTGGAAACAGGTGAGTGTCATGATTAGGTACAAAAGGAGCATCCCCGAAAGGCTCAGTCATTCACAAGCAAGGATGGGGCAAGGATTCACCACTTTGTGAACAACTACGTCAGCAAATAGTCTAACAGTTTAAGAAAAACATTTCTCAACGTACAATTGCAAGGAATTTGGGGGATTTCATTATCTACAGTCCATAATATCATCAAAAGATTCTGAGAATCTGGAGAAATCTCTACACATAAGCGGCAAAGCCAAAAACCAACATTGAATGCCCATAACTGTCGGTCCCTCAGACCGCACTGCATTAAAAACCAACATCATTCTGTGAAGGATATTACCATGTCGGCTCAGGAACACTTTGGAAAACCATTGTCGGTTAACACAGTTCGTCACTACATCTACAAGTGCAAGTTAAAACTCTACCGTGTAAAGCGAAAACCATATATCAACAACACCCAGAAACGTCACTGGCTTCTCTGGGACCAAGCTCATCTGAGATGGACTGACGCAAAGTGGAAAAGTGTGCTGTGGTCTGACGAGTCCACATTTAAAGTTGTTTTTGTAAATCATAGACGTCGTGTCCTCCGGGCTAAAGAGGAAAAGGACCATCCAGATTGTTAACAGCGCAAAGTTCAAAAGCTATCATCTGTGATGGTATTGGGATGTGGTAGTGCCCATGGCATGGGTAACTTGCACATCTGGGAAGGCACCATTAACACTGAAAGGTACATACAGGTTTTGGAGCAACATATATGTTTCCATCCAAGCAACGTCTTTTTCAGGGACGTCCCTGCTTATTTCAGCAAGACAATGCCAAGCCACATTCTGCACGTGCTACAACAGCGTGGCTTCGTAGTAAAAGAGTGCGGGTACTAGACTGGCCCGCCTGCAGTCCAGACCCGTCCCCCATTTAAAATGAGTGGCGCATGGTGAAGAGCAAAACACAGCAACGGAGACTCCAAACTGTTGAGCAACTGAAGTTGTACATCAAGCAAGAATGGGAAAGAATTCCACCTACAAAGCTTGTACAATTAGAGTGCTCAGCTCCCAAACGCTTATTGAGTGTTGTTAAAAGGAAAGGTGATGTAACACAGTGGTAAACATGCCCCTGTCCCAGCTTTTTTGGAACTCGTTGCAGGCATCAAATTCAAAATGAGTGAATGTTTTCGAATAAACAATAAAGTTTATCAGTTTGAACATTAAATATCTAGTCTTTGTAGTGTACTCAATTGAATATAGGTTGAACAGGATTTGTAAATCATTGTATTCTGTTTTTATTCACGTTTTACACAACACCCCAACTTCATTGGAATTGGGGTTTGTATTTGAGAGAGAAAAACCAGGAAGTTAGGTCTTATTTTAAGACAAAATGACTTGTTAAGACAGACACGTTTTGCAGTGTACTGCATAATTGAAACATGCTTCTTTAGTGTTGTGTGTGCAAATATATGACCAGTGATAGCGAAATGAGTCTTAATGACCAAAAATTCCAAATTGAGCTCTATGTACACGCTCATATAGATGACACCGTAGGCTTTGCAATGATGCTCAGATCACTGCTCTCTCACCCCATCCCTGAGATATTCAATTTTGAAGTTGAGAAGTCCTGAACCTAATTTATTTACAACTTTCAACGGCTGCTATCGGCCTCTTGAGAAGTTTAATATTATAATAAATACCATATATAGAAAACGGGGACTCCATGCCTTATTTTGGTCGATGATGGGGATTCCCCAGCAAAAACATGGATGAAATTATAGATGACATTGGTTAATTTACAGCTTTGTTTCAGGTAATTTTTCCATCATGAAGGGAACTACTGTTTACAAATAGCCCATTTTCTACCCTTTATTAATCTTTTCTCACCAGGAAAGAGCACTAGGCAGGATTTTAACATAAAGTAGCTGAAAATGGATCAAACTATTCTTTGAAAATGTATACTCTCGGGCACATATTTGGCATTTACTGGAAAATGCATCGGCATGGACACATTTTGCTGTCATGGGTCAAATGTAAATGTCTGGTGTAAGGGGGAAGCCAGGAGAAAACATGAACACGTGACCATGAGTGCCTGTTGCCCTCTGTTCTTAATATAGTGGGGTAATAAAGGCATAAGGGCCTATACTTCCTCCACAGCTGGCATCGTCTCCAGTCAGGCATGGTTGGGAACAGTGGGGTAATAAAGTCATCAGGGTTCAGACGTCCTCTGCAGCTGCCTCCCCAACTCCACCACTGAGATAAGGGGGCCTGAAACTGGACACTTCAGCTTGGGTGTGTGTGTGTGTGTGTGTGTGTGCATGTCTTGAGCACATCAAAGGTAGCCTGGAATCCATACATATCAAGTGCTGGTCGCTCCCAACGGTCACTGACTGATATCAGTCTGGCCTCAGTCGTATAGGTAGTAATGAAGTGAATTACGTCACTAATGAAGTGAATATATGAATATTCATGTTTTCTGCTCTTGGCTGATTGGGTGACCTTTTGGCGAGAACCACCAATCGAATATGAGTTAGCTGGCCATTAACAGCATTCGTGAATGTTATTTCACATGAGCTTAAAAATTATATTGTGGCTTGCTTGCGTTTACTCTTGGAGTGGTTGTTAGGTTTTGAAAAGGATAATGTTTGGCCATATGTGCATTTTGTTTATTTCAGTGGGATTCCCCGGTATAATAAAGGCTAAATTAAATAATACTCAAATTACATAACATATTTCACTGTAATTGGCATTAGCTATAGCTTGAAGGGCATAATTGCATCAGCTAGATTAAAGTGATACTCCACCCAAAAACTGTAATTTGTATATCAATTACTCATCATTAGATGAGTAACGGACAAAGTTGTTCTTCACCTGGCGCAACTTTATGGCCACTGGAGAGTTTTGAAAAATTATCCAAATTCCTTTTTTTGCTGGAAGCAAATGGGGTCACCCAGTAGCAATGGGAAAACTCCACAAAACATTCGTTGACAAACTTTCAAACCATCGTCCAACGCATCGTCCAGTATAATCCAAGTCTGCTTTGTCCACTCGTGTCCTCAGAACTCTAGAAACACAGTTATTTTTTGCTAAAAATAATAAAATACCACAGTTATTCTTCAAGTAAGCTCGCGCATTCAACGGAAGTCCCGCCTCCCGGCTCGTTCATTGCCCAGAGACTCTGCTGCCTCTCAGATGAATACTGTGATAAACACGAGCCGGGAGGCGGACTTCCGCTGAATGCAGAACTGTGGTATTTTATTTATTTTTAAGTCTGTCTAAAGGGGTGGGGCACCCTTGCGACTGTGAGCCAATCACAGATCTCGCATGGATTTTGTGCGAATATTTGAAAGTCAAACGCTGGCCTACCGACTGAGGCCAGACATATCAGCAAGTGACCGTTGGGAGCGACCAAAGCTTGATATGGATGGATTCCAGGCTACATCAAAAGTGGGGAAGGGAGCACAACCTGGCTTGGTTGCTGGAAGGAGTTTCTCTCACGGCGGGGTGTGACCTGTGTTCTCTCCCTGATTATGTAATGGGCAGTGATAGGACGCCAGGTGCCGCGACCAGTGAGAGAAAGAACTGAGAGCAGCCCAGATAAGAGACAAACACAAAAGAGGTGCACACCTCCGGTAAAAGCTCGCGCTTCCAAGGACGAATAAAAGTCCGCAACACGGAAGCAGTGTGAGAGAGAATAAACAACAAGAGAGAAAAGAGAAAATTTCTCAAAGAAGCAATTCCTAACAATAAAGGGAATATAACAAATCACTAGGAAATCTGACTAGAGATTTTCTCCGGCCGAAGTGCTAGAAACAAACAGACACTCTAGCGATAGGCGTGGCGAACCCCCGGCCATATACATAGAGTCCGGAAAACTCCACCCCAGCTCAATCAGCCAGCTGGGCCAGGAATTCGATGGAGAAGAAATCCGATATCGTCCCGGACGATAGACTAAAGAAAGATCCAACAAACAAACTCACGCCTAAACCATGACAGATTAGTGCCACAGTGACCTCATCTGGACCCACTGTCACTGCACCCTTTTTCCTCACTGAAACCGTTCTGATTTGGTACATTTCAATTTAATCAAAACCCACTCTTACATTTGTTCTAAGTGCACCCATGTCATCACTAGATTGCTGTATTATATCTGGGGTAACTGTGATGTGAATTTAATGGGAAATGGTTCTGTTGGGAAGGAATTTCATGACAACTACGTCATAATAATATGTCATCATGTTTGGTATGTATCTCTTCAGCTAAATTCAAGGAGTTGAATGAGATGCATTTCATATCCAATGTAGTTTAAGAAGGCGTAGTTTAACTAACTCAGTGAAAACCTGTCTCTAAAAGTGTTACCTCTCTCAGCATTGTTTGGGTTTCCTCTCCCCCCAGTAATTGCTTTATTATATCCTCCAAATGGTGCGGTCCAAATTCTGGATTTGGCTAATCGTCCAGGTTAATTTATGGCATTGTCGCCTGGATCAAACTTGCGATTTGGCATAAAGGGAAAGCACGCAAACTCAACGGGGAAGATCGCAGCCGACTTCCCACACGCGCATCTCCATGCCATGTGTAGCCTCTTTACTTATGGAAGATCGTATCCGATCTCTCCCCGCGTACGTAAGTGCGTGTGTAGTCTATAGGTATGGAAGCTTCATAATTCGAACTTCCCACACGCTTGTTCCGTGTGTAGCCTTTTCGCCAGGTATGACTTCACTCTCATTATCTAAATTGTTTGTAACTTGTAATTGATTAAACTTTGATTTGTTTGATTTAAGCTCTTGCTAACCTGGTGAATAAATTATTGTTATTCCTTTGAACTTGCGTGATCTCAGTGACTCTTAACCCTTTTACATTCTTTCTAGCCACATTACGACGGAGACTTAGGGGTTAAGCTCAACCAAGGTCTGACTGATCAGCGGCTTTGGGATGAGAATTGGTTTTATTAAGTTGGAGAGACAATCATGATCTACTTACTTAAAGGGTTTATGTATTGCCGGTTCTGGGATTTTAACCTTAAAGAAACCCATGGACGAAAAGTCGGTTATCTGTTAAAATCACCTGAGGGAACCCATGGGCGTGCATAGATCTGGGTTCGCAGTATTTATGCCAAAAGATGCTATTGCTGCAATGATTGACTTCCATCCCCTGGTATTACCAACGAACCTAAGATTCGGCAATAATGCTAAAACCCGGGGGCATATATTGAGTAACGCAGGCCTTCACCTACGAGTCCAAGGTGTAATCACCCCGAGGTCCACGCATGTTTTCCCTAAATTATAAATTCTAATTCTAAATGGAGTCAGATTTGAAACGAGAGTAAATACAGTAACTGTTACAATTCTTTTGCAGTGATCGCTGATATGTTTGATGTCCCGCCTCTTTCTGGTGTAGTATTCTAATGCTCGCATCGAATTATTCACCGCATGGTGGCAGATTAGATATATCTGTGATTACAGCATGGCCCCGTTTGCGAACGGAGAAAGTTTATTAATATTATTCTATTTGCCTCACAACAGCCTAAGTACACGCATGAACCTTCGCTCCCAGCTCTTCCGTCGTTGGTTAAGCTGTGTGGGTTTTACACTGGTATGAAACAAAACATTTCAATTACAAAATCAATCACTTAATTTGATGTAATGAAGTAATGTTTCAACTTACTAACATTTATTTTGAGAAGCTACCATAAATAAGCAGCACTACCAGCACCATACGGTATATACCCATTGTGCAATGCTCAAGACAGAGCCAAACTCATCCTTGGCTATTTTTGGGCGGACATGGCCAAGCGGGTTCAGAGTAAGAGCCAACATGGTTATTAGTGAAAAGGCTGTTAGAAACCTGTTGCTTTTCACTCATCCGGAGAGAGGTGGACTGGGGGGTTTTGAAGGTGTCCATTAACTAAAGGACAATCAGGCAAACAAGCTCTCTCCTGGGCTTTCTATGGGGTTATGTCTTTAGAGCGCTGAGGCTGTCTCTTATCTCGAGGGGAAGTGGCTTGAGTGGTCGTTATGGGGCTGTTAATGTCTTGACAGGTGCGAGAGAGGGGCTGCGCGGGCGGAAACGATCAGCGCGGTAGAGAGCAGGGTGTTCTGCTCTTCTCTCCCCTGCCCTCGGAGGATCCGTGATCCTGTGTGAAACCAGGCATCAATCCAGGGCTTCTTCCTGATAAAGCACGAAAATCTCCGGGGAGCTCGGTGTTCCAGGTCAGTAAACACACTACCTACACACACAAACATTGCCAGCTGCTCTGAGCATGAGCTAACACAACAGCTTACCTGTAAATTATGCAAATCTCATCTTAAACAGGGACATCGCCTTGGAGGGGTGACATTTAGGCTGGTTTGGCGCACAGTCTTGGAGCAAAGTTAGTGTAAACTGGGGCCACCTTCATAATCGTAATTAGCCTGGAATAGTGCTGTAATCTATTTATCAGAGTTGAACTGACTTTCTGCTCCTCAGTTGTGCTCATTTAAACAAGCCCTAAGACCTAGAAATCACATAAATCACATTTCTGAAATCACATAAAATTTATATAGTTTATGATGTGTTGAAGTTATACTAGTTGGACAATCATTACAAATTAAGATTATTGCAATTTATTGCTAAAAAACTGTTATATCAGGCTGTGTACTTAAAAATGAAGATTTTTTTAAATTTCATTCATATGAAAAAAAAACAAATGCTGAGAATGAAAAATTTTATAGTATGAAATAATACCAAATTCTTTCAATAAAACCATATAAATCCAAAGATCAGATCACGAAAAATGAAGTTGAGCTCAGCTATGCAGATGCAACAGCAACAAACTTATTTTTAACATAAAATTTGTGGCAACACATTCAAAATTTTGACATTCCGAAGTTGTTTGTGTATTAGCCTACTCACATTTAGTGCCTACACTCAGAACCCCAGAGTCCCCACAAACAGCTAGTTTGCATCTGACATGCCTGTTTATTGTTTTATTTTGTTTGCACTTGGCTTTTTCAGCACAAGTCATTTCCCTGTAATTGGCCTGCATTAGTGGATCCAAATTTGGTGTCTGCTTTGAATTCATGCGCTCAGTGCATAGCTCTTTAGCCAAGCGCAACATGAATTCTCTCCCTGGAACGTAATCTTTTGAGCAGCTCATGCACAGGGCATAGGTATTGATTGTAGCAGCCAAGATGATCCTGCCTGATTTGAGGGACAACAAACCCTGTAAGGTTGTACAAAGCAATAAATAAAATTTGTTGCTCCGCATAAAAATAAAATAAAATAAAATAAAATGCAAAAAAAAAAAAAAACAGTAAAAAAAAAAAATTTGGTCTAATTTGACCAGCTGGGATGAATTTTTTTTTTTTTTTTTGCTACATCATTTTATAAACGTAATATTTTACATTAAATTGCTCAATTTTAGGAAAAGTCAAAGACTGGCATGATACTATATATGTTTTTTTTTAAAAAAACAGAATTATATACATTTGAAAAATTGAACGGGATAAATTTCAATTAGTGGCATGTTTTGTCTTAAATCGACTACGGTTTGTATTTACAGCTGGCCTAACAGCTATCAAATCTGCTGGTTGTATGTATTTGTTAAAGGTCCCCAATGTCGCCAGGTATACAGCCAATTGGCTGCTATAAGTAATTTTAATATCTGTCCTTTATGACATCACCAGGGGAAAGACCACCCAGAATAATGAAGGAACTGATTAACTGGTTAACTTAAGTTGATCAGTCCTTCTTGCCTACAGGTTGTCACCTCCTCATGTGGTGACACAAAGGAAAAGATTTTGAAACGACTCATAATAGTTCATTGTCTGTGCATTATGTGACATGATAGGGGATCCTTAATGGAGAATGATGATACGAGTCATGCCTGGTTGCCCACGAGCAGAAGGACTGAAATACTGCTGGACCCAGCTGGGGTTGTTTGAGGTTTCTAGAGCGCCTAGTGACATCATCGATTCCAGGGGCTCTTCTGCAGTATCAGTGAAGCAGAAAATCGGGGGGGTCTTAATGAGCCTAATGGTCTCCTCTGGCAGGACTGTTTTCCTTTCCTGAGTGGGATAAGCATGATGCTATCAGGAAAAAGTCAGTGCCAATACCAGCAACCAGGCCTAAGAATGGACTAATCTGAGTAGAATGGACTTTTATTAGCGGCGGCTCATGAACTGGCAATAGGGGAAACTCAAACAATCCCTTAAAATTAATGATTGATCTTGACCTGTTTTCAGTCATTCATTTAAATTACCATGACAGAAACTCCGATAACTCTCAACATGATCAGATGTGGCCAGTTTTCATTTATAACGCGTACCGATTACGACTCTGGACTTCTCACTCTTTTCTTTACTCAGGGGTTGGAAGCAATGCATGTGTTTAATGGTCGTTTAAATGAAATAAGATCATTTGAAACGTCTTTATGCAATTCCATGGCTTCCAACCCCTCCATGCACAAGGACTTCAATTCCAGGTGAGAATCTCTTGCATATACGTTGATTGATTCATTGCTGACTACAGCAGAGGAATGTAAATATGCCACTTAAACTCACACCGAATGCGTGAGAGTTGACAGGTGTGCGTTATTAACGAAAACTGGCCATACCTGATAATGTTGAGAGTTTTCGGAGTTTCTGTAATAGTGATTTAAATTAAATGAATGATTGAAAACAGGTCATGACTAATCATTAATTTTAAGGGATTGTTTGAGCTTCCCCTGTTGCCAGTTCACGAGCCGCCACTGACTTTTATGTACGAAAAGCTGTATGCATGATAACTGTGTAGTGAGGGTATCAGCTTGCATTCAAATCACGGATTCTCTTTTTTTTTTTTTTTTGCATTTTCCAGAACATTCCATACATTTTGTGCGGGCTAAGAACATGGTCTGATCATATTTTCACTCGACCCAACAGGGCAGACTACCTTGAGCCGTGACCTCCTGGACTGCTTGCAGGAGTGAGTGAGAGATTTTACAGCACTTTTAAGATTGGGCGCCATGAGGTACTGCTCCAAGTGTGGCCCTCATATTTCAGGACATTAAAAGTGTCAGTCTCCATTTGCACATGTGTCCTCTGTCTACAGCAATTCCTGGCTAAGGACTGTACTGAGAATATGTGGGGGCTTGATGGAACAGGTACACATCTTCCACATCTTCACTGCAAACCTATTGTTGAATATTGCCTTCGGACTCAATTAATGTTTAAGTGTCTCAGTTGAAAGGGCTAGTGGCGTGACCAATCGAATAATGAACAAAGAAATACTGTACATCAGCATAAAGACATGTACTGATTTCCTTGTCTGCAGGGTACAGGGGAAAAAACAAGAAAAATTGGTACATGAACTCTTCACTGGAGAAGACATTCAGCAATGGGTTCTGTTTTTTGAGGAATTATTTTGATCACTGTAGTCAGAACAAGCATGAAATACTCTGATTCCCAGGCATGGGATGGCTGATATCTAGCCTGGAGAGAAAATGCAATGTAGGGATGGATAAGGCACAAAAGGATGGATGGAAGGATGAATAGGCACCCCCACACAATGAGATATACAGTATCCAAATATCAAATTTCGTAGCATGATATTAAACAGTTTAAAAGTTCTGGCTTGGAAAAGAGGCATGACGGACGTACACACGGAAGGACAACACTCATTCCTATATTCCCATCCACTTTGTGGCAGGGGATAGTAATAGGTCCCTACTGTTTCTCTACATGTGTATTTGACTCATTTCTGATCATGTTATCATGGGAGATGTTATCATCTTTGTAAACAACTGTATTAGCCATGTTGTTTGCTAAGCTCAGTGGCCACAAGTACTGCGTGCAGGCTTATATCACACAGGGTTGTTGCCAGTGGTGTACTGAAATGAGTGAGGAACTATTTAACCCCAGAGACACATAATTTAACATAGTTGATATGAAGACTGGTTAAACAGTCGCGAAAATGTGCAGAAATTCATTCCGGAGCATGTTAAATGACACCATCAAAACAGCAAATGGCTGCACAGCAGCTTGCTTTGTTCGTCAGGGGACTGTGTGTCCTGAAATTGAAAGTGCCTTAGTCGCAACACTGGGGCCTCTCGGCTGTTGTTCTGCTCACTGAACCAAAAAGAGAAGTCTCGTCTCAAACAGCAGTGAAAAAGATTTAGGAGAGATCCATCGCTTCAATGCACTCATAAAACTCAAAATATCCTAAGAAAAGTTCATATATAGAAAGAGGAACTGCTGATAAGCTGGGATAGTGTGTATGATATTTGGCATTGGGGATAGGAAGCATAAAGCGCAATAAAACAAAACTGCCACAAAGTTTATTTTGGTAAAACATCAACTTTGTCCTTTAAAGACGAGCTGAAGTCAACATTCACTTTTCCCTCAACTTTGTATGTTGAGAAATATCATCTAAAATGTCGACAGAAAATAATCTAATCAAAAACTACTTGACTTCCTTGAGAACGATTTTTACTTTTTACAAGATGTTATCGGGTACCAGCGGGTGGAATGTTGACTAAATTCATCGGCCAATCATCCGTTCACCTCCAATCAATGCCGTTCCGTGTGTTTTCAAATCCAGTCTACTTCAGAATGAGAGCCTTTGTTCAACATCAAGTTAGGCTACTCCCCTCCTAACGAAGCTTTGACAGAACGATTTGTTTTGCTCGGATGTATTTTAAACTCTGTTTCTTTGTAATAGCAAGGTTGCTTTTTCTCCATTCAGGATTGAACATTTGCTCTGCCAAAATTTTGCGCTAAATACCAAATTACTCTCATTTTTATTAAAAAAGTGGCCTTTTTTTTACATCCATTTCAGTTGATTGTTGAGTTATTGTACCTCCTATTCTACATTTGTGATTTAAAGCTGCCCCTTGCTCTTGTGTTTCCTACACATACTTCTGTAGAGATCACTGTGGTCGAATGTCCACGCAGGTAATTTAGTCAGGAGCTGTTTCCTTGACTGCAAAGCACTCTGCGTATAGAAGGATCACTAGCACTGTTCAGAGGAGAGGCACATAGAGTACATTGGATGAACTGGGGAGACAGTGTTAGCTTGTTATTTTCAATTGTGTGAGCAATTATTTGCCTTGTTCATTACATGCCTCTCGAAAGAATATAATCTTTTTTGGGTTCAGCTGTAGTTTCTCGGTAAGAATCTTTACACAAACAAACACCTCGACCCTTCATAATCGAAATCATGCTGCCTTTCACAGGTCTCGTTCCCAGTGTGCTTTTTAACAGCTGCTCTGCCTTCTCCAGTAGGAGCTGGCAGATGGTTTTTGTGTGTTTTTCATGATCAATTTTTAAATTCTATTATGAATGTTTTGGCTTGGGATATTGGAAAAAGAAAGGAAAATCATAACCCAACAGAAATGCCGGCATAATAACTAAGCCGACACACATGCTGTAAATATTTCATCAGTCCTGTGCTTTCAGCTGAATGTAAAAAGCCCTCTTTGCACCCTAACCAGTAAGTCTCCCCCCAACCTTTCTATCCTGAGCTACACCCAGGGCTAGATCCTACACCCTAATCACAGCCGGAAGTGATGCGATAATCCTGCTAATGTGGAGCTTGCATGATTGTTTTAGTTTACTCTGATCGCTCTGGTTTCTTTCCACTGTCAAATAGCACACTATTCAGGCAAAACTAAGACTCTGAATTTCCCATGGGTATGAATGGTGTGCGATCCCTGCTGAATGTACGGATTGCCAAACTGTTCCAGGTCTGTTCCTGCCTCTCACAAGGTACATGCAGGTACAGGTTCCAGCCCCCTATGCCCCTGTGGAATAAGTAGGCTAGATTGTGGATGGATTTTTCTATTCACGACAGCTTAGGTTTGGATTTCCCTGAGAAATTGGGGTATTTTGCAATATGTAATATGCCTATTCACAAGTGATATCCCGTATTTGATTTACCGGCTTACAGGGGCTGAAGCTGCCTCTGCTTTCGCCACAGGATACTTCAGTCAGACTTTTCCAGCCCTGTTTCTGGAGATCTGCCATCCTCTATGTCTCCACTCCAGCCCTAACAAAGCTCATCTCACTCGACAGCTGAAGATTAGAGCACTCTGTTGAGCAACATTGCCAAAGAAAATTTAGTCTAGGACTCAACATGTGTCTGCAATGGACTCTTAGAGTACCTAAGGTTCACAGCACCCTCCATTAACATTGGTACCTTGGAAAACAGTAGCGAAAAAGGTGTTAAAAATGTAGTTGAATTTATGGAAAATGATAAAAGGTAAGAAAATTCTTATCATAAAATATATACATAGTTTTTATTAGAATGTGTTAGCCACAATCACTGGCACCTCTAGAAAATCTCACTGGAATAGCCCAATTGAAGTGTTTTCCCAGTCATATTTGACTTTTATTGAGTTCACTTTAATGACTAAGAATACCTAGTCACCTATGGCTCTCTGCTTCTCTGGTGTGCGAACATGTGGTGATACACAGGCAAATTTACATTACTCAACCATCATCATAATACCACAGTGAAGTGCAATAGAAATTTGGTTAACTTCACAACTATGAAGTTTGCTATAAGAAAAAAAAAAAAAAAGTTGAATATACCTATTTTGACCATCAGGGTCGTAAATCAGAGGGTTGATGGCCTGTGTTGTCATCAAAAAAGCCTATGTTGTCATTTAAAAAAAACTGACTGATTGGCAGACTGTTTTCAAACATTACTGAGATTTCCAATGGGACCAGGTTCTATGGTCAGATGAAACCAATTTTGATTTCTACGGCAATAAACACCTGAGGTAGATTTGGTGTAAAAAAAAAGATAGCCATTCCATAAAGAACAAGATCCACGTTGTAAACGCTTTGTGGAGCGAGGAACCATATTCTGTAACTTACTGCGGGGTTCAAGATGGTGCCCCCGCGCCTCTTCGTGAGGCAGTAGAGCCACGGCAATTTCTCCAAGCCAATAAGCAAAGATTAAGGTACTTCAGAGGTACTGACATCATGCCGTCTGACAAATCAGCAGACCAGGGAATCTCCTTTTTTCTCCAGACCTCTCTAATGCCGCTTTTCCATCACACAGTTTTAGCACTACTCGCCTCTACTCAATTCGACTCTACTCGGTTTGGTCGTTTTCCATTACAATTGAGTACCACCTCATCGTGGGTGGGGTTATCATAGCAAACATCATTCCCTGGCAAATCAGTGGCTTGAGGTCACATTTTCGGCTCGACTCAGCTCGCTTGGAACCCCGGCCGAGTAGGTACTAAAAAAGTACCTGGTACCAGACACTATCACCTAATGGAAAACCCTAAAAACCAAATAGATTCGAGTTGAGTAGAGCCGAGTAGGTGCTAGTTGAAAAACCCTAAAAGTGTGTTTGTGTGGCCCTACCCGATCCCACTCCCACGGACCTAACATCACAACTAACTGTTGAAAGTTGATGAAACTCATACATTATACAGTTGAATAGTTGTGCTAAATGTTGAGATAGGTGTTGTTTGTGCAGGATTTTTTTAAATTAGTGAAATTTTATGTGTTAAAATACGCCCCATTCATCTAAGACTAGGGCAAGTGATGGTTAGACAATTTATAGACATATCCCTGACGAGTGGTACTGTTTACATCACACTACTTACGCTAATTACTTACCGCCCTATAACTTACTTACTGTCCTTAAAAGGGTTGAGTATGGTGATGGACCTATGATGTTGTGTCTTTTACATTCAAAGACCCTGGGCAGCTTGCTATGATTTGTGTTATCAAATCCCAGCAGCCAGATATTAAATGCAGGCAGTTCAAACTGGGCCGTGTGGTTCCCTCCAGCTGGACAGGGATCCAAATCAGGAATAGAAATCAACACAAAAAATGTTTCACTGAACACAAAGTCAAAGTTTTGCCATGCTTTTTACTGTGCCCTGACCTAATCCTAATAGAAAACCTGTGGGGTGAGCTTAAGAGAAGAGTGCATAAACTTGCACCCAGAAATTTGAAAGATCAGGAGAGATCTTACAAGGGAGAATGGCTGCAGATCCTTTGCCACGCTATCTCCAACCTCAATACTCACTAATAGTGAAGACTTAAAGCTGTTATCTCCACAAAGGAAGGCTGCACAAAGCATTTTTATGAAGGGGGTCCAATAATATTGGCACACATATTTTGACAAAGAAAACATTTGTCTAATAATAATGTTTTTTTTTTTTTTTTTTACTTTCAGTCATTGTACTTCAATTGCATGTTTTATTTTGTCGATATTTTTGATTAAAAATTTAAACGATATGACGTGAAGGCATTAATTCATTACCACTTTCTTCATATCTACTAAAATTAGTTAAGGGCGCCCTGCATTCACTATTGCACCATTTAACATTATTCTGGTGTGCGCTGAACTCCCTAAATTACCAAGGTAAAGCTAAAATATGATGCACTCCCATTTTATTGAGTCAATAAAAAGGAATATTGCCGATTGGCATTGGTCACAGTCATAACTGGCAAACAGGGAGATGTTGCTCTGATTCATACTAGCAACGTATCAGATATAATGACGATCTGCCTTCACTGAAGGGTTGTATGGGTAAAATTTTTCGCACAGTTGGACTCTTTATTCTTATCAATATAATCAGCCATTTTTACAGACCATTATCAGATGCTTTTGAGAGCTCCAGTATGAATGCCATCTCTTCTATCATTCATCAAATATCACTTTAAAGGACGTGGGAGTAAATTGATGGCTTATAATGGGAGTAAAGGAGAAAAAACACAAAGCAGTGTCGTGCCAATGAGCTGGTGCTGACGGGATTCACAAGGCGTGCTGTGAGCAGATAAAAATGGTGAATTTTTGCCACTTCCCATTGTGTTTGCACATATATATATCCATCTGCTGGTAGACAGAGAGAATGATGCTGCTATGAAAAATGAAGATAAAGTGTGAGAGAAGCCCAGCAGAAATGAAATAAAGCTGAATGAGGACAGCAAGCCCAGGGTCTGCTCATCCATCCAGAAAATGTTATCATGTGTTTTTTTTAAAGCTCTTGGGAAAAAAAATACCCATCAAACACTGGCTTCTTCTCATCACTTTCTGTGGTCTAAGCCAGTGGTTCCCATACGCGGTCCTGGGTCACCCCTGTTTTTCTGGTTTTTGTTTCAACCACAACTGCAATTGCAGCATTTCTACAATATAATTTGATAATTTGCCCTACTTAGGTCTATTTCATGTTCTAAGAAGTTATTTACCATCTTAAGCCACATTTTGCCAGAAATATCCATGAGTGCCATCAAGAATCAAAGACTCTTGACCATATTTTTCTGTATACTAGCAAGTTGAGGTACCAACATTTTTAAACAGATCAGATAGCGATGTTCAGGATGACGTCAGTGTTTGGATACGTAGTTAGCAAAAGGGCTCATCTTACACTAGTAGATGTCCGTCTCTATATGTACTTAATAAAACATCTAAACTAGCGATCCCAGTCAGTTTTTGTGTTATAGGTTGCATCAACAGGTTCCCTAAGGTTTCAGGAGTCACGTTTTTGAGGATTTTAAGCTAAGAACAAAGATGCTACTTGCCATATTATTTTTGTCCTGATCACGCTTTCTGCCAATTGCCAAACTGCGAATTTACAACGTTGATGCCATTGTTTGTAAACAGTGAACATCGCTATTGGACACTTAGAAAATCAGTAAGCTCTGAGTAAGGTTGTTGTAGACAGGTGTTCTGAGTTCTTTCTTAATAATTTGCTTGAATTTAATAAAATAAGCATAACACAGAACTGGTTTTACTCCATCAAAAGGTAATTTCGGCGACAAGTACGTACACCTGTTTTTACAGCACGGTCACGCAACTTGCTGTAAAAAATAGACAGCTGTCTGATTGGAAAATGTAAACGGACGAAACCACGTACTAGTCACCAAAATTACCTTCATTCACTGAAGAGTTCTGAAATGCCGTCGCCGAGTGCCGGTGCATAGACCTAATTATAATTAAATTATTTTTCTGTACTGAATGTAGCCCATTATTTTGTCACTTTTAGATCACATGGGGGAGAGAATTGTCACTTCAATTGCCACTTGATTATTCTTGAATTGGAAAACGTGTTAATGAAGGAAAACCACCTAGAATTAGCCAGGACTAATTGTTGACAATGAAGGGATGGATATTAGCCCCCGAATTTTCAGGTCTAACTCCGCCCCTGAATTGTGTAAAAAAATGCACCGGGGTTCCCCAGGACCGAGTTTGGGAAACACTGATTTAAGCCAGAGTCAGTGATCGCATCTCTTTCTGCTTGAGAGAAAGATGGCCTGATACCAAAACAGATGAAAGCAGTTTGTGCTATGGAGTGCCAATCATTATGGAGAGGAACAGAATGAATAATTACCATTACCACACAGAGTATTTGATTAAGACTTGATTTTACTCTGACGTTTGGATAATTTATGTTTATATCTATGTCATTCATAGCCTACTTTTGGAAATAGAGTGCTTAAATAATTTGATGAGAGATAATCACATTAAAGAGGACTAAGGTTAATGGTCGTATGGCACAGTGACAGCATGGAATCTGTCGATGTCAATCCCACAGGTGTAGCTGTGACATTCAATCTGCCTCAGTGAAAAGTGCTGTAATTAAAAGTGATTGCACAGGATTAATCAATGCCAATTGAAAATGACAAATAAATGAAGTTAAGAGCACCGTTAAAAGATTAAATGTTCTAAAAAAATTATGCTTGAGAGAAATGACATCAAGAAATTATTCAAATTAATTCAAATAAAAATCATGAACAAGGATTTGCAAATCATTGTATTCTGTTTTTATTCACATTTTACACAACGTCCCGACTTAATTGGTATTGGGGTTTGTACAATTACTGTATCTTGATTACCAAGCTAGAATTTTGCTTTTAAACATGTTTGCATGGTGCATATGCATATCCATTATTGCATTATCCTGGTCTTAGAAACCTGTTGCATATCTCCAATACTAAAATGCAGTTCTTGTAAACAGCAGTGCTAAATACTACCTATTGATTGCTATTTGCTAAAATGACATTTACAATGGTTCACTTAGATAACCAATGATCGATACACAAATGTATAATGATTGCAATGTCTTTCAGATTGTGCTTCTGTTTTATAAGAGGACCCAGCTTTCAGCTTTGGTTTGCTTTCATGTCAGTATAATGAGAGAGAACACATCTGAGAGACTACAGAAGTGTGTAGAAACCTGGCAAGTGACATTCAGTATAATTAAATATGAATTTGCACCTAAGGGACATAACAATTTAATGCTGGGGTAGCCTATTCAGTGGAGTGAACATTATTAGAATGAGTCCAGTTAGAGTTTGCAGAGCGAGAGCAGCAGTTGATAAAAGTCATTCAGAATCCCGCCATTCCACTGCAGTCATAAAAAGACCAGCAGCATGTTGGGTATCTTAGAGCAAAATTTATTGACCATAAGGCCAAGGTTATGTTCATGCTATATAACATCTTTCTCAGACCACAGTCCTACCAGACTTCTGAGTACAGTAAAAAAAGGATTTATAGGCTTGTGAAAAGGAACAAAGATTAGCAACTAAACTCACTCCTGGTATGAAATGTATATGTTACCAGGACAGACTTAAGAAGTTGAATTTCCACAGTCTGGCAAATGCAGACTAATGGGGACTTGCCCCTGGTTTTAAAGTTCAAAAATGGATGAACTAAGGGAAGGACAAATGACTTTTTATCTTCTGTTCAGGCTGAGGAGCAAGGGGCCAATAGGTGAAATTCTGATAGTTAAATTCTTCATGGACAACAGTGAGTTTTCTTGCAGGGGCACGTCAACAGGCAGACAGCTTTTGAAATCATTCCTAGCAGAGTGGCCAGCAGGAGGGAAGCAAAGCACCTGGAAGAGGCCCATGCAAGTCCAGGCGTAATGTATTTTCAGGATGTCCTTTGCGATTTGCGTTTAAACAGTAATCCCAGACAGTCTTAATGGCCTGTCTTTGTGGTCCTGCATTCCTATGGTATTATTTTCCTCTTAAGTCAACAATAAACAATAAATTTGAGACCCCTTCCTGTATGAATGGCCCGCCTTGGATTTAAGCCTGCATGGAGGTGTGTTGTTGAGGTCACACATACTGGTGTGAGTGAATGTGAGCATGAGGCGTGGCTGAGAATTCGGATCCTCCTCAAGGGAAATTTCCCCGTACTCCCCATCCCACTGGGACTTTTTTTGTGTTCTCTCCCGCTGTGAGTTCCCAGAATCCTCAGCATCTGTCGGCCCACCAGAAAGAACCTGCAGGTGTTCTGGTTGACCTCGCTTCTTCAGTCCACTAGCTTTAGTTCACTAGCTGCAACGCTGAATAGCTGCATTGATTTTTGTGTGGCCAGGAAGGGTCTGGTGTCTAAAAACAAGATGTGGATTTTCTTTGTCTGCATTGCAGAACTCACACGCTGCTTGAAGATGATGACTAGCCAAATGTACCTCCTTTACATAGACAAACGTGGACCTACAGTTGATCCACGAATGAAAATCTTTCAGTAATCTGAGTAATCCTTCTTGTAATACCCATCGATATCTAGGCAAATAGATATCACGGATTCTGCAAATGCTCTCGCTATTTGTTAAATTAGCCTGTAATCTTCCAGCTGAAATTTGACACTTTGATGTTGGATCTGAGCATACATTGCAGTTTTTTATATGACGTTCTCCCTCTGAAATGGGCTTAGAGGAGATCAGACATTCTGCCGATTAGGGTTCTGATCAAAGCGAAAAATGAACTCGGCAAGGACATTTATGTCAACCCAAGCCATCTGAAGATGAGAAGTATTTGCCAGGCAAGGGGTTAACCTTTACCATTTGCCTTTTATTGTGTTTATATCTGCTCCTCTCACTATTTACATGACTGTTCTATGCATCAAATGAAATTTGCCATCCTGTTTGTTAATTGCTCTTCAGTTTAAAGCAGAGGCTTTTTGAAAAATAATTCAGCGGTTTATTCCTGTTTGAACTAAATCCTTTTCACGGATGGGCTTTGCATAAAAGGCATCGTATATAAAAAAAATAAAATTGAAAGAAAGTTCAATAATAAAAGAGAATTAACAACATAGCTGTCATTCTTTACTTGCAGCTCAGTGATCAGCAATATTTTTGCACAAATTATGCGAGGCAAAAGGATTGTTGTCTGCTTATACCACATAGATGTAAGAGCCAGATTAGACATTTGGCTTTAATTGGGTAGTTAATTACCCATAACTTCTGAGATGAGTACTCTGAATCGGGTCTGAGGATTTTGCTTTTCATCTGTGAAAAGAAATTACTTCATGCGGCAGAGAGAATCCCGCATTGGTGGGCCAACTGTGCGTGTGCGCCGCCCTGACTGGCATGTTTGAGGAAGCCTTGGTACGGAGGGGAACAATTACCAGCTCAACAAACTGTGAGGAAAATGTGGAGAATCGTGAGCAGGGCTGTTACTGGCACAGGGGCTTTGGAGAGCAGAGCTCACATGCACTGTGCCAGTTGGGTGCTGAATATGCGTATTGTGTCTTTGACATGGAAGTTCCTGACAGAGAGTGACAGCCCCCTCCATCTTGGCTCTACACATCCTTTTCTCTCTTTGAACTGAGAACTTCAACTGAGGGCCACAACACTCGTCCCAGTGTTTCGCTATCATCTCCCTCGCAAACAAGTCTGCCCTCTGACTTTTCTCTGAGTGCGATTCTGAGGGGAAAAAAAAAACAACTACAAGGAATCGAGCAAGATAACAATGATAGCGGTTCATTTGATCCCTAAATAAGTAATTCTAGCAGCTGCAAATGTGCAGCTGTCACAGAGTGGGAACCCCTCCAGCAATTTGAGCTCAGCGAGGGAGGGAGAGATTTCTTCCTGTCAACCTTCTCATCGAGGGGATTTTTCTTCTTCCAGCCCCCAGTGCTAGAAGTCCTCAACGTGAAACCATTTCACTCTCGCCTCCCACAATCCTCCCCTCCAGCTGTGCGCAGGGTGAACATCTGCAGCCCGGCACCAGGGACTCCGGTAGGCAGAGACGAGAGCATAGCATTAGCCCTCAGCTATCATAGCAGTACCCAGAGTCATCCCTCTTAGCTTGTTGATGATTGGCTGTCTTGTCTCTGCCCCACTGAGAGGTTTCGTATGGGCCGTCCCGCCTCCCTACCCCTCTGCTGTTATGATTTACTGAAACCAGCGACTGTGAAATCCCCCTCACACCTCGCTAGCACGGTGTGGTTTATTTCTTTTTTCTTTGTGCTAGATAGGGTCAAGGGTAGAAATGCCAGTTATGCCCTGCCTGCCTATTCATTGTGATATAAGAAAAGAGTCTATGTATGGTAAATAATGGGGGTTCGTAGTTAAAGAGATGCATGATGAGCTGAATATGTTGGCTGTTCATTTAACACCTTATAGTGTGCACGTGAAAGCAATGACACCACATATACATGATAGGTGTTAAACTAACAACCACATTTTCACTAAATATAGACTGCAAGGGCTCACGATGAGAGCTGCTATGACTCGCACAATGAAGGAGTGTACAACTGCTTTTGGACTCAGTACTGAGAGCATAGAAACTTTTCATCACACTTCTGCCACGATACTTTTCACCTTTCTACAGGACATTTACCTGACCCCTGGGAGACAGTGATGCAAAGGCGATGGTAGCCCTGCGCACGTAGTGGGTAATAAGCATCAAACCCAGCTCCCTTTGCAGTACAGTATGAGAGTGTTTCTTTATTTACTTCATTAAATCCTGTTGGTAATGAGATGGACAAAGCCATGTACTAATCACCCTAATTTTTACAAACAAACCAAAAGCTTAGTTGCTAACGATGTTAACAACTTACTTTGTTAACACCAGAGGTCTGGTTCAAACTATCTAAGTTGCTCACACAACAACTAAGCTTTTGGGAAACGCACCCCTGCCCCGGACACAAATGAAGACTTGCTGTATACTTGATACATTTCGCAGTGGTTAAATTTTTGCAAACGTATCCCTGATCGCGGAAATAACAACTCACGAATATATACAGTACACTCAGTTGAGTGGCTTTGTAAATTTGCGTACTGAAGGTGCAATGCTTCTTTGTACAGGCATTAATAGCCAGCAAAGTAAGCACTAGCAAACGCATAAGGATGACAGGCGATGTGTCGCTTTTTATCGCAACTGGCACCGGCACGTTTGTCGTTGTTGACGCACTTACTGTCAGAGTATTGCAATCCAACATAAAGAAATGCATCGGAAATATTGGATGTGTACCTTAAGAATGTGTTTTTGCTAGTATGAAGGGAAACACAGCAATATTTGGACTTACTAAAGTGTTATCAAAAGACACCCCAGAGATAACAGAGAAACTAAGTGGATCTGTCCTAGTGGTCTACATGCTTATTACATGGCTTGAGAGACATGGATCACAAGCAAAGTGCTCTAACCTGTTTTGATCAGTCCAATATTAATTCTGTAACCTACTTTTTTTTTTTTTTACCTGTGTAAAAATGGGCTCTTCACCAACTGAAAATTTTACCTATCGCGAAATTGTCCGTCAAGCGTCAATTCGCGAAAAAATATAAAGCATATTCAGTACCTGTCTCTGCCTGCATATAACTTGCCATCCATGTGTTGTAAATAAGTTGCTAATTGATGTCAGTTCTGGTTGAAAGCTGCTTTATTGACGTGTATGTAAATCAAGCCCGAGCACAGAACTTTGGGTACCTGGACTGCCGGTCCAGATAAAATCTACTGATTTCAAGTGATGACTAAACTCAACATTCCCTGTGGCAAATCACAAGTGTTTCATATGGAATATCACTTTTAAAATGGTGGCGCTGTGACTTTCAGTGTCACCCTGGCGGCGAAGCTAGACATCTGTACCTCCTAATCTGTGCCCAGGCCAAGGACCAACACTGGTTCTAAAATCAGAGCCTTGGTCAGGGGCAATGACAGGAGTGTTTCTACAGTAATTGCCTTTAGGTGCGTGTTGGACAGTTTTCTTTAAAAACCATAATTAATAAGGTTCCAGGCATTGCATTTACGTTGTAATTTGGCCTTTGTTGGTTCAGTTTGTGACAAATGATAATTCAAACAATTCAAATGTGCCGCTTCAGCAATTTTATTAAGTTTACCTTTGTTTTTGTTACACGGAAATTTCAACATGACATTGAAAGCAATTATTAATACTGTTTCCACATACTTTTTTTCAAAATAAATCTGGAGTCGTCCCAAGCTACCACAAATTCTCAGTTTTTTTGACAAAGTACTTGGATGACTCAAAAGTACCAAAGTTTGGGATACTAAAAAAAAAGCCTTTGGTGAAACTTACATTCACCGCTACATTATTCTAATATTTAGCACATTAAAAAGTGATTTGTGATTTTTGCAGAGCAAGCAGGGCTAGGCCTCACACTGGAAAGTACCTGCTGACTGTGAACCTGTTTAATGGGTCTAAATAACATTACTCTTTATAACAAATGGCTCCGTCCATCAGCACTGTGCATTGCAATAACTGGCCATATCCTGGGGCGCTAATGAGAAAATGGCCTGCTTCAACCTTACTCCCATCACCACTGAGACCCGTAACACCAAGCCCTTCCGGGGAGAAAATGGTATTCAAGAGGGTCATTAATTTTTGTTGTCACGGGGTCGCAAACGCAGAACACCCTCAGGGATATATAAATATCTCTCCACACTGTAACACAGGTAGATCACAAACTTGATCTGGTCTCTGCCCTTGCTGACTGGTGATAACTATAATGGAAATGGTAGATAAATTTACCTCATTCTATCCTGCCACAGATTTTCTGTCCCGAAGACTCTAATGCCTCACAGCCAGATGGCCTAATCAAGGCGCTAGGCCCTGCACGAGACTTACTCTTGGCTCCTGCCTGTTCTGGCAGATGAGAGGTAGGGTCAGATTGATACGCTGTCGGTATAACCTCTGGCTGGAAGGGACAGAAGCTCTTATTGCTTGAGTGCATGAGAGGAGACAAATGGACTGATTGATGGCTGGCGATGGAGCCGGCGCAGTAGCAGCCTGCGCTAACGCTTTGATTTTGGAGCGTAGGCTCAGCTACATTCATTTAGCTACAGAGCACCGCCAGCATTGTGATGCTGCTCACGCATTACCTCAGATCCATCCATCGGACTCAGTTACGGCAGCCAACAGAATACAGTTTACCACAAGCCCCTAAATAGCACACTGATTCTAAGTTAATTACGGCGCCTGTTGGAATCAACAAGTCTTTTACTACAATTCACCTAGCGTGAGGATGTGTGACTCATAACCCTTTATAAGCTGAGTCAAAACAAAATACTGCGCTGGATGAGTGGGAGGGAGTGTGCAATAAACCTCCTTTCCTTCAACCTGTTTGAAATTATTATTACACACTGGTGCCTGTTTGAAATGATTATTACACACTGGTGCCTGTTTTAGATGATTATTATTAGACACAGGTGTATGTTTTAAATGACTATTATCACACACAGGTGTCTGTTTTAAATGACTATTATCACACACAGGTGCCTGATTTATAAGATCATTATTAGACACTGGAGCCTGTTTTAAATGATTATTATTACACATAGGAATCTCTTTCAAATGATCATTATTAGACACTGGTGCCTGTTTTAAATGATTATTGCAAGACACTGGTGCCTGTTTCAAATTATTATTTTACACACTGGTGCCTGTTTTAAATGATTATTATCACACACAGGTGCCAGTTTTAAAGGATCATTATTAGACACTGGTGCCTGCTAAATGATTATTTTACACACTGGCACCTGTTTTAAATGATTATTGCAAGACACGGGTGCCTGTTTTAAATGCTTGTTATTACACACCAGTGCCTGTCTTACATTATTATTATTATTATTATTATTATTATTATTAGGCACTAGTTCCTGTTTTAAATGATTGTTATGACACATCGGTGCCTTTTTGAAATGATAATTATTAGACACCAGTGAGTGTCTGTTTGCATTGTTTAAATGACTTCTACTAGGCACCGGTGCTGGTTTTAAATGATTATACTCAGACACTGGTACCTGTTTTAAATGGTTGTTGATGGATTTATGTACATAAATTTAACTGTCTATTTTGCCAGATGACAGTCCCTTTAGATACCATCTATATTTCTTTAAGCAAATGCGACCTGTCTTGCCCAGCATACCTGTGACATCAGTGCTTTATTAGGGCAAGTTAACCCAGTAACAAAGGCAAAGGTGAGAAAACATTAGTATAAGATACACCCACATCACTGTGCTGAGCATTTCCCATGGGATGACTCAGGACAGGACAAGTGTGTAAGCTAATTTTTTGACTTAGTATGAGCATTGCAAACATGCTATGATGAAGAGAAGTATCACTAAATATATAATAAATTTCATTCAAGGTGAATTTGCAACCAATCAAATGCAAGCATTTGTGAACTTATCCAGTGGACCCCTGTATCCTTGAGAAAGTTTTTTTTTTTCAATCTTTTATCTTTTATTCCTGGACATTTGCACTGGACATTGGACACATGACTGTTCTGAAATGGAGAACTTGTTGAATATTGCTAGCATTCGTAATAAAATTGAAATGGATTTTACATTATTCTTCTTAAACTTAAAGGAAAAACAGAATTTAAAAAATTCCTTATTTCCTTCTGCAATAAACAATGCGATCTCTGAAAATCTCGTAATCTGGACAAATTTGCTTGCTGGGAACATTAATTCCAACTTTCTTAGCTATATCTCGAATTGTTTCGAGACCCATAAATTGTTGGGGGGAATGAAATATTTTGTGGTTGTGCTGTCCTGTGATGTGGGCATGTCATGCACTCCTGTAAGCAATGAAGCAGGTCTATAAAATTTGGACTGAGATACCATGAGTCTGAACAACTTTATTTGTTCAACACTCGAGGTCTGTGCTCAAAATGTTTAAATGAATAATTTTATCGCTGCCTGTTATTAAACATAATGTAGCGATTTAGCAGCTACTTCAAGTAGAAAGATTATAAAATCATTTGCAGAATGTTGCCAGCTTGTTTGGGCTGAAGGGGTTGGTGTCTTGCTTTCTGAATAGTTAATTGTAGCCTTACAGTTCATGACTACATAGCTGTCAACACTGGAGACCAAGATTGGGCCACAGTGATCAGAGGTTATTCCTTTACAGAAGTAACACTGCATGAACCACCTATGTCATGATAATTCATAATAAAAAATGTGGCACTTACTTAGCAAAAAGGCTTTTTTCGGAGAAGAATGTCAAAATCTTCACAGATCGCATTCCCCCGAAATTTTGCACCCAGGGCCCTGCTTTATTATTATTATTATTATTATTATTATTATGGTATCTCCACTAGGAGGTAATGTTTTCATTGTCATTTGTTTGTTTGCTTGTTAATTCTTAAAATGGGATATTTAAAATAGTAAAGGATGAATGTCTCTGAAATATCCAGTGTTGATGGATACGGTACAAAGGAGGAATTGATTCAATTTTGGAGAACAACCGACCCATATTCTTGAATAATGTGCCAAATGAGCGCATGTTAAGATGGCACTGTCGAGACTCGTTTAACATTTCAATGATAATCCCTCCATCAACAAATTGCCACATGGACGAGCAAAAATCATTTCTATGCGCATTAAGACAATACTGTCCAGACTCATTTAACAGTCACATACAATAATGATTCCTCCATCAACAAATTGCAACACAGTGAAGGTAAAGCACTCTCTGAGCACCTTCTATTTGCAGTATGGGTCCCATTGCCCCAGATTTTGAGCCCTTATAAAAAAAGAAAAAATCTAATTTACTGAGCACATTTCATTATTTGTATTGTTAATTATGCTTATAGGTTCAGCTCGTGTTTTTGACAGAATTTGGGGTTAGAAACTACACTAGCAATCAAATGAGTCAGAGATTTATTACAAAAGAGATTACAATTTAAATTTATTAAACATTACCATTCTTAAACCAAATTCTGGTAATACTCATAACATGTAATGGACTCACAGACCATTTCAGTACATAGGATTTTTGACATGTATCAGAAACATTTTCTGATGTTTATGACTGCCCGAACATACCCAAACAGCAACCAGCTTTGTGCTGCCAAATCAGCAGACGCTAGCACGGATTAGTGGCTTGCTGCCAGGATAATTTTTATGCCAGCCATCGTTTTCCGTCCTTTTCATGAACTCCTTAACATAAATGTTACCTGATCTTGAGCCATCAGTGGGCTAATTGAAGTACCATTTTAGCTGGTTACCTGGCTCACCCTCCTGACATCACGCACGTAAATTTTTGGCATTCGCGTCATAATGCGGTGAATAAATCATGACCTAAGTCCATTGTGTCAACTCATTCAGCTACATTTTATTTTTTTCTCTTTTAACCACTCACTTAATGATCCTGAAACTATAAACTTATCTGATTTTATTCTGTCATTTTGCTAGTTTAAATAGGTTACCATTTTGGCAAGCTATGAAGCTTTGCCACTAACATTTTCCTGAGATCATACCGTTTAACTTTTTATCACTTGCTCCACAACGGCTCAATAAATTGTGACCCGATTCTATCAGCTTGTTTTGCCACATTGTATTTTTTTTCTCCGGTAAGTTATAGCCTTTCATGCAGAATTAATTATGATTTGTTCAGGTCTTCCTAGACCAGGCAGGTTACAAGCTATATTGTTTATGCATGCAAATCTGGTTTAATACCTAAACTGACGTGAAAAGATAATCAATCTATTAAAAGTGTCAAAACAGAACATCATTGGAAGAGATTAGAATTCTTCAGCCAAATAGCAACGATTTCTATGACAGGTATAGAAATAAACTCAGCACCCACTTTATCTGTATTCTACTGTCATGCAGCTACACTTGCGGAGACTGGTGTTCAGCAGTACACAAACTCAGCTGAGCACACAGGCATTGCACTGTGCATGCATGTTTTAACAAGGTATATCAGTCAGTCACTCGGTCAGTCAGAAAGGGACAGACATTTTCAAAGGCTGTACCTCTTGGGTCCGGAAACGGTCGCAATCAGAAAAGGCCATTGATTAATAGGTACTGCACACTGCAAGCATCCTGTCAGGAAATTACCTTCCTGAACCAATGTTTATTTATTTATGCTTTATAGGAAGACAGTGTTTCCTGAGCTGGCAGATAAGTCTGCTTACTGGAAAACTTGACGAATGATTAACCAGCCAAAATATCAGTTATGCGATAGATTTTTTCCTAATAAACCAGTTAGCGGAGCTTCTCAACCATACGCTCATAAAATAGTCTAAAAAGGTAAACTGGTCTGCATGGCCTAGCCCTCAACTGTGAGAAGGGATGTGCCTACATCTGTCCATCTCAGTCAAAGGAGTAGCCATTGGTCATCACCGATTCCTCCCATAGTTCCAGGAATTCTCCACTTACTTTAAGATGTTAATGCTCACCTAAAAACATCAAAAAACCAAGAGTGCCCGTACATCCAGCCTGAGAAAAACCAAAAACCAAAATAGGAAAAAAAAATTTTTTTTCATCATCCTCAGTGGACATGAACAGATGTACAAATATTATAAAGCTGACCCTTCATTCTAAACATGTTGTCATAACCAAGTTCGCATGCAATCAAATCAACATACCTTTTGACTCGAGGCTTGTAGCAGCGCTTTCTGGCAGCCACACAGTGAGTTCAGTCCATCTCACATGGCTCTAGTTGCTGTCTGACTTGGAAAAATGAAAGCACTGCGTTAAGCATCTCTGCTGACTGCCAGACTGAGGCAACTAATGTGTTGCTTGCTTTCCCTTTTGTTTCTTGACATGGCACTCTCACAGCACAGGAAGTGGTCTGCTTCTTTTAAGTGTTTCAAAGAAAGAAGGCAGGCGTTGCTTGGAGTACAACAGGGGCACAAAAGAAATGAGGGCCAGTGCGCAGGGATTGTATATATGAAAAAAAGCTTCTGCTTTCACATCTGGCTAATTTGACCAGTGAAATGGATGATGAGTTCAGAACAGATGACCACATTCACTCACCTGCCATTGCTTGGCAATGTAACATGTGATGTCATCTTGAGTGCTTCTTTCTCATTGCTTTAAAAACCAAAAATATAATTCAGAATTGGCATGGAAAAGCACAGAAAAACCCCCTAAAGTCCCCATGATCTAACTTCAGTGAAAGAAGTGTTCAGCCAAAGGCAATGCACCAATGCCATTGCCTTTTGTGGTGGCGGAAAAAACTAAAACTTAGCGGCTTAATGTAAAGCATACTGAGAGATCTGCCTCAAATTGCCTGCAGTCAGATAGACTTTGGCACATCCAGTTTTGAAAAAATCTTTTCCTGTAGCTTGAGTCAGCCAGAGCGGAAAGTCCAGAAATAAATAACTCTCTCTTTCTGTTGTAAATATTGCCCGAAGCGACGGGAAACACAACTGCACACCCAGAGAAAGTCTCAGACATTATGCTTGTCTGTTCTATTAGGGGTCTAAGAGGTCTGGCAAAGCATACACTGTCCCCCGTCTTATTGCTTCTTGTTTCGGTAAATGACTATTTATTTGGTGACAACAGAATGAACTCCACTGCAGTGTGGGTTGACTTTGTTCAAGAACACACACACACACACACACACACACTATACATCGAAGAGCAAAAACATTAAAACCACACATAGATGCAGCAAATAATGTTGATTAGCTCATAACAACGGCACATATCCAGGTCCATAGACAGGTATTAGATAGTGAGCAAAAATTCAGTTCTCATATTCAAGGTGTTGGATGCGGGATGCGAAAACTTTTTTTTTTTTTTTTGCAAGACAAAACAAAACATTGACAACAAAGACAAGCACAAAGAGTACAGGCCAGTGACCAAAATCTTGCTGGAACATAGATGAGAGCTGATGTTATAAGGGAGTGTATATGTGTGTAGCCTGAGTGTTTTGTGTGTGTGTGCTTGCTTTCCTCTATGGGGGTGTGGGAGAGGGGAAAAGGAAAAAAAATTGGTGGTTGGGATGAGATATAGGGAAAGAGAGCCTTAAGAAATAAAGAAATATAAAATAAGGTGAAGGTCAGGCACTGTCAGGGAGCGCCAGAATGGGTCAGCAGGGACAGTCAGACCGGATCATCAAGATTACCGTTTCTTTTCGATAGTTACTTATATGAAAAATAGAGTATTGTAATGGAGTGGGAGCACCTTGATGGTGCAGTAGGTGGCGCTGTCATGCCAGAACTAGGGGGTCGCGGGTTCGTACCCAGCCCATGTGGAGCTGAGGGGTTCATTTCCAGCCCGTTGTGAAGCTCGCATGGTTACTCACGCTCGCGTGAGTCTTCTACAGGCACTTTTGGCACCAATCATCCATTCACAGCCTCATTCATTTCTGGCTGACTGGTGACTCCACAGGCAGGAGTCTGTAAGAAAAGGTGCATGCCTGCAGGCAACTAGCGACCGCCTAGGGTGTGAGAACTGGGCGACTTTGACAAGGGGTGCCTGAGGAGATGCGACTACCTACTGACAGTGGTCCGAGGAGGGAAAAATCATGAACCTGCGACAGGGTTTTGGGTACCCAAGGTTCATCGATGTATGAGGGCTATGAAGGCTATCCTGTCTGGTCCGAATCGACAGAGGGGCAACTGGCATAAGTCGCTGAGAACTTCAATAATATTTAGTTAAGGAATATGTTATAACAATCAGTGGATCATACCCTGCTGTTTATTGTACTTTTTAGCTTACAGACCAGTCAAAGTTCCCACTCTAACTTCGGTCCACCTCTCAAAGTGCCCCCTATGGGCACCTGAGCTTCAGAACTGGACCTTGAAGCAGTTGAAGAAGCTAGCCTAGCCCTTTACCCATACCCACTATATTTCTGTTTTTCTCAAAATGGGACAGCGTCTACTTAAAAGGTCACTGTGTCCACATACTTTGGCCTATCATCAAATGCTTGACCTCCTTTGAAACCTGAGACCTTGTAGAAATTGTAGGAATTGTCAAAATGACTCTGTGATTTACTGTCAAAGAGGAACAGAGGGTAGAATGTTGGTTTTTCTTCCATGCGAATTTTCACATCTCTGGAAATTACCCCATCACAGCACTCTAGGTCACTTATTTCTCCATGGAAACACAACTCTGGCCCACTCCCAGGTCTTGTGAAGCTGAGTGTCTCAGCAAATGACTATACAATAAACTATGACCCTTAGAGAGCCATTTTTGAGTGGGAACTCACTTGCGTTTTGCACAGTGTCCTTTTGGAGACTCCAAAAAGGACCTTTGGATACCCAAAACGCATACTCTAAATAAAGCTTGATTGCACAAGAACCCCTTGGTCTAGAAACATGACCTTGGTCTCAAATGAAAGATAACCCTCTGTAGTTTCTTACCCATATCTGGATTAGTTAGTAAAAGTTGTGTCATGGTATTACAGAGGCCTTATTTCACATAAAACTATACTATTCAAAAAAAGTAGGGGATATTGGATTTATAAGTACCATGAAATGCAGATCATGAGGTCAGGAAGGAAACAAATGACATAAAAACGTTAAGGAAACATTTGTCAATTTATTCGAAACCCTGTGTACAGTCAGTAAAGGACAGATTCTCCAGAATAAGGGTCGACACAAACACAGGGTCACACAGCAAATTTACCACCATTGTGAAACAGATTCATGAGCGGGTAAAACCCCCTTGGTTGGCTAGACAAGCTCGAATTCGGTGTGGCATACTCCTAACGAGACGTCCCAGGTCATTTTGGGGAACGTTATTCCATTCCTGTTGCAATGCTGCAGCAAGTTCTTGGACATTGGCAGGAGGTTGTTGACGTTGGCGTAGCCGCTGTCCAAGCATGTCCCAGACATGCTCGATGGGGGAAAGGTCCGGACTGAGTGCTGGCCATGGTAATGTGGTGATATTCTGCTGCTGGAGGTAATCTGTAACGATCCTGGCCCTATGACATCTGGCATTGTCATCTTGGAAAATGAAACGGCGGCCATAACGACGTGCAAACGGCACAACATGGGGTGCCAAGATGTTGTCCCGGTAGTACTGCCCTGTGACACGCCCAGCAACAACATGCAAGTCTGTTCTGCGGCAGCAGTGATGCCTCCCACACCATTACAGATCCACCCCCATACGGATCATGTCTAATGACGTTAACGTCATGGAAACGTTCGTTACGCCGGCGCCAAACCCTCCTGCGTCTGTCAAGGAAGTCCACAGTGAACCTCGACTCATCTGAGAACATTACGTTGTTCCATCGGGCGATTATCCCAGCGTTGATGATGACGACACCATTGAGTCTGGCCCTAATGTGACGATCCCTCAAACAGGGAATGACACGAGGGCGCCGGGCGTGTAAGTGAAATCTGTGCAGACGATTCCTGATGGTCTGGCCACTCACTACCAAGCCAGTATCCCTTTGAAGTTGAGACCTTATCTGATTTGCTGTTACCATACGATTTCTCAAGACAATAGTGCGGATGAATCTGTCCTGAGCCTGAGTTGTTGCCCTTGGTCGACCGGATCGTGGTCTATCCTGAACAGACCCTGTAGCACGATGTCTGGACCATAATCTGCTGATGACAGACTGGGAAACATTCATTGCCCTTGCCACAACGACCTGTCTTGTGCCAACCTGTAGCATGCCAAGGGCACGTAACCTCTCCTCCTGTGTTAGACGGCGCATGGTCTCTGTTTAATTAACGACTTCAACCACTGATAATCTGATGCTTTCTCTTCAAAATCTTCCTTTACAGTGGCTCTAACCTTCCAATTCAGAGTCATGCAAATTTGTGGCACAACCCCTTGATCATCAATAGCATCCCGTGCAGATTGTGAGAGTGTCATTGATGTGTTTGGGTGATGAATTTCTTTGGAAATGCTTCCTCAGTAAGGAACTATACAACATGGTTTCGTATCCCTTTGTATATGTGAAAATTTTGATCTCAAAATAAAATATCCCCTACTTTTTTTGAATGGTATATTTTTGCCACTGCGCCCACGATTTTCTATAGAAAAAAGGACAGACAAAGTGATGAAGTGCAAATGTGTAATTGTAAAAGTGAATCAAGTACAAGTATAATACACACAAACATATATAACATACAAATAATTATATAAATATGGAATAGAATAGAAAAGGAATACAAAATATTCAAAACTATTTACAAATGGGAAAACACAATGTTGTGCAGTGTGTAGTCAGTCAGTCAGTCAGAGTGCAGTGAAGTGCAGTTATGGCTGGCTGTCTCCCAGACACAGATTGCATCCCCTCCCCCTGCATACCTGGCTCCCACTCAGGTCCTTGACCATCCCCCTCTCTCTCTCTCTCTCTCTCTCTCTCTCGCACACACACAGATTGCATCCCCTACCCCTGCACTCTCACCTTTCTACTCTTCCCCAGGCAACTCAATTCACATTCTACACATACATTCTACACATCTTTGGAAAATCCTCATTATGTATTGTAATTATGTTAGGATAAAAATAAGCATAGTTTATATCGTTTTCTTTATATAGACATAATGATTAGGCTACTAACCATTCAAAATCGAGGTCCATCCCTTCCAAGAAATCTATGAAACCCTCAGAATCCTCAGAGATTTCACTTTCTTTGATTTCTTTTATTTCTTCCTCAATATTACTTTCTCTCTTTTCCTCTTCCTTTGCCCCTTCTTCCTCCGTGACTTTTGTTTTTCCTTGTCGTTTAGGCACTTTTGCGCAAAATACGAAAGTTTTGCGGAGGCGCAAGACCGCTATAATACAGCTTCTTTACGCACTGGCGTCCAACGAGAGATACGCACTCAATTTCCCAGGTTTCCCGAGACAGAGAGGGGAAGTGTTATACCTCGTTGGAAAGGTCTCCTCATTGGCTACAAGGACATCTTGGTCCCATCTTCGTAGCTTGTGATATGACGGAGCAACCGTCAATCAAAGCATGGTAGTGTGATTTCAAGCAGACGAGACTCATTGGCTTTCAAGACTTGTAACTCGACAACGATAGGTCCTACAGACATGCATATGGTGTCTACGTGATCGTGAGAGTCTAACAAACACGGCAAGTCAATCCAGTGTAAATAACTTAGAACTATTCAAAATGTCTTGTTTTTTTACCGGAGAAAAGTTCGCGTTTGTTTTTTTTTTATAACGAAACTGTTTTGTTTGAGTTGGATAATGCATCTACCATACGCAATCTCAGCAAAACACGGTGGATATTCGAATTTGCTGGGTTCTTACGGACATTTCAAGACCAAGCATGCCAGGGTCGGATACAGGCTTCGGATGTAAACACCGGCTTGAAGGTACGAAGACGCGATTCAAGGGGGAGTTTCGGGGGGTGTTTTGAAACGTGACACAGTGACATAATTTGATTGTTTTAGCGAACAAAACATGTTTTTTCACTGTAAGCTATGTTTATATAGATTCCCAAGACTCTCAGCTTTCCAATGATATGCGATGTTACTATGTTATTTCATGATGGGTTGCCTTCCCCTTCGTTTACCGTTAATTTCAATGATCGTGCGACGCCGTTTGGGTCGGTACCGGGTCGTCTGCTGAGTATAAGGCTAGTCCAGTGAGTCCCATTTTCTTTTACATCATGTGCTTTGGCTGGGTACGTGTATGCCATCTACCTGGGAAGAGATGACATCAGGATACACTGTGGGAAGAAGACAGGCTGGTTAAGGAAGTGTGATAATTAGAAATGTTTAGCTGGGAAACCCAGAGTTTGGGAATGCAAGTGACGTCAGTTTGGTGGAGCTGCTTTGACAGCACAAGGGGGACCTTCACTTTATTGGGCAAGTGGTTTTAATCTTGTGGCTGATCAACTTTTTGTAATTTTAGGTCGTAGTTTAGCTTCTAATTATTTCAGATCGCCTTCTTGATGGGCCACATATCTGGTTGAAACCACTATAGTCATATTGCTATACATCAGGGAAATAACTGCATATAAAGAAGGAACAATGATCCAATCAATTTAAAGAGCCAAAGGGCTTGAATTTTAAGAATTACCCAGGGGTCCCACAGTGTAAATGGGACTGACTTTGAGAACAATGGGTTTAAGGATCAGCTCATGATCCAAATCACCCCCTCCAATCTATAAAATATGTCGGTATGTGATATATTGAGGCTATGGGGACATGACAACTGCTAGTAGTAGTAGGATTAATTCTAAAATGCACAGAAACCTCTTCTCCACTCATAAGGAATGAAGCATCTCAGAACACATTGGACAGCACTTCACCTTGCAGCTGGATGATGATCTTGAATGTACTGTTTCGCATCCACAACGTTTTTACATTTTTCAATTTCAATGAAAGAAGTCCATTGGCTAACATAGGTCTACCGAAGGCCCCTACATATTTACATGATTATTAAACATTGATGGATTTAAATCTTAAAAATGTTACTTCACACGACTAAGGTTTGTTTGGCTTTGCTGTTGTTTATAGTGCTGAAAAAAATTGTGGTCATGCAAATCATGCAGAGCCATCTCCCATCTTTTATGAGCCATGTCACGCACAAAATACCAGTTTCTCTCCACTGTTCTTTGTTCAGGCTTTGAGTGCAATCTGTGAGGTGGTAGACCTGCTGCAGCTGAAGTACTCTCAGCTCTGGTCGAGTCCATCTCTAGACCATGTTGTCAACGAGACTACGTTCGAGGGTTTGGAGGAATGAGAACACCTCCTCTCCAAAGGTACGTCCTGGGCCTCGATTCTTAAGACCCGCCCAAGCGAGTGGCATTATTTTGAACATTGGTGGGGTTGAGATGCATAAATAGACGTTTTTACACTTATGCTATTTACGGGGTCTTATTGGCATAGCTGTGATATAATATCTCCCCTATAAACTACACTCTTGCCTGTGCCTCTTCAATTGTCGTCCATTTTGACATCGCTGCAATGCCTGTGCTCCATTTTTTATTCATTCCTGTTTTTCCGAGTGTGGTTCCTGGTTCTCTCTCAAGTTATTTTCCCCTGTTCTCTCGATTTTGGAGCAGCTCACGGGAGCGTTTGTACACATATGAATGTTTATGCCGTGGTCTGTCCAACCCACCGCTTCCAACACTGAATGAGCCCTGCCCAGGTTGTAGCATAATATTTGCGTCTCAGACACTCTGTAATTGTAATTACTGAAGAAGGACAGGAGCTCTTATGTGTAAGAATATTAAATTAGTAGCTAAAAATTCAAGAAAATTTTTATTTTTTAAATCCAGAATTAAAACTAGCTTGCGGTAAAAAGGGGCGCACAGTTTTGGCTCGACAAGAGCAACATTTTTCCCATTTATTTTATGAGTCTATACCAGTGTCCTACATGAGTATTGCAGTTCAGTTTTTTCGTGTTTTATCAAAGGAATTTTATATTTGGATGGTCCTGTGTAAAGTTGAATTTGAGCTTTCCATCACGAGAAACGGGAGTTTTAATCCTGCACTGGTCTATTCAATAGATCAACAGAAACCAAATAAATGTGTTCCTTTGTAGGGACAAGTCGGCCTTTAGTTATTGTCATGGTTTAGGGCCGGTTCATACTCTACGCAAGGTGCGCGAACGCGAGGCAACGCATCGAGCAACGCAAGGTAGCTATCTTGCGTCCTTGCGTGGCAAAGTGTGTCGTCCAAATTATTGTAACGCATCGCATCGACGCGTGTATTTCCGTGAGATTCCAATAGGGGAGATAAAGCAAATAATGCACCATACGCTCTGTTCAACACACCAAAAAGAAAAAAGAAGGAGGAGGAGAAGGAGAAGACTTTGCTGCCCCCTATTGCATGAGCAGTGTACTGCTTTTGAACGAGGCACAGCGCAGCAAGGGACGCGTGTTCAGGCTTCTCTGTGAACTGAATGGAACGGACCTGTGCTCGCATTCGCTCGCGTACCTTGCGTAGAGTATGAACCGGCCCTTAGGCGTGCGTTTGTTTGTTGGACCTTCCTTTGTTCTATCATCCGGGACGATATCGGATTTCTTTTCCATCGAATTCCTGGCCCAGCTGGCTGATTGAGCTGGGGCGGAGTTTTTCAGACTCTATATATATGGTCGGGGGTTTGCCACGCCTATCGCTAGAGTGTCTGTTTGTTTCTAGCACTTCGGCCGGAGAAAATCTCTAGTCAGATTTCCTAGTGATTTGTTATATTCCCTTTATTGTTAGGAATTGCTTCTTTTAGAAATTTTCTCTCTTCTCTCTTGTTGTTTATTCTCTCTCACACTGCTTCCGTGTTGCGGACTTTTATTCGTCCTTCGAAGCATGAGCTTTTACCGGAGGTGTGCACCTCTTTTGTGTTTGTCTGTCATCTGGGCTGCTCTCAGTTCTTTCTCTCACTGGTCACGGCACCTGGTGTCCTATCACCACCCATTACAGTACACTCTAGCCGAACATGGAGTCGTCAGCCGCGGCTACGTTAGAGAAAGTGTTGGCTGATCAGCAAGCCACACTCTCGGGCTATGGCAAGGGCTTGTCTACCCTGAACAGTCGACAGGCTGAGTTGACGGAGCGAGTCCGCCATCAGGATGAGGCTTTACAAAAACAGGAGAGCGTCCTGTTAAGTCTCACTGAGAGTATTTGATCCTTGTCCACTCAAATTACACAGAATGTTGCACAAACACTACACTCCCCCCGTGAGCCTAAGCTCCAGCTACCTCCACAATATGGAGGCGAGGCAGGTAAATATAAAGACTTCATCAGCCAGTGTGAAATATTTTTCAAAGCTCAGCCTTCGCGTTTTGTAAATGAAGAGTCTCGGGTTTCATTTATTTTATCTCTGTTGACTGACACAGCCCTTACTTTGGTCGGACCACTTATTCGATCTAATTCACCGGTCGTGACTTTAGTGGAGACCCTCATGAGGGAGGTGGTGTCGGTGTTTGATCAAGATGTGTGTGGGCAAGACGCGGCTACGCGTCTAATGCATCTTAGGCAGGGTTCCGAGTGCGTGGCTGAGTTTTCTATAGCCTTTCGCTCTCTAGCTACAGAGACGGGCTGGCCAGAGGCGCCTCTAATGACTGTTTTGTTCATGCCTTGGCAGAGGAGGTGAAGGACGCTCTGGCTACATTAGAACCCTGTACTTCTCTGGATTCGTTGGTTCGCACTGCTGTGCGAATTGATAATCGAATTTGTGAGCGCAACAGAGAAAAAAATACTGCTTTAGCTCTCGCTGACAACGGGGCTAATCTTCCTCGTAGTATGCATATAGCTCCTATTCCGTCCACTGAAATTTCCACTCCTGGGGAACCTATGCAGGTCGATGCCTCATATGTGAGCCGGGCTCGTAAGCCCGTTCGTAAACCAGTTATCTGCTATAACTGCTACAAACCGGGACATATTCGCCCACACTGCCCTGATCTCAAGGGACGGGAAGACCCTCTAGCTGTATGGGGGGCGCTAGAGGGACAGACCCAAACTCCCTTCCGAACCTTGATTCCTGTAGAATTAACTGTAGGTGGACAGATAATTCCTGTTGAGGTTTTTTTGGACTCGGGGGCCGTGGATTGTTCTACGGATGCGGAGTGGGCTGAGAGGCATTCTATTCCTATACGTTCTCTGCTACACTCATGCACTGTTAAATCTTTGGACGGTAGCCCGCTAGGTTCTGGAATTATAACTGAGGTCTCTGAAGCACTAACCATGTTCATTCCCTTCGGTTGCCATTCTGAGGAGGTCCGATTTTTTATTATTTGTTCCCCTGTTTTTCCTGTTGTGTTAGGGCACTCATGGTTACGGAAACATAAGCCTCACATCCGTTGGGGTAGTCAGACTAGCCCTATTGTCCAGTGGGGCGCAAGTTGTAGATCCCACTGTAGGGAGAGTTTGATGTGTAGTTCCGGGCATCAACCTAGGGGGGAGGCGGATGCCAGGAGTGATTTTGCTGAGTTTATCTCATACAGCCCTCCTAGACGGGAAGAGGAGGCGGAGGAGGGGTTGGAGTGGGATCCTCAATTTGACTGGCAGCAGCCGGAGGATGATTGTGATTTGGAGGATCTCTCTGACTGTGATTCGGTCATGGATATAGCGAGTCCCAAACAAGTGGAGAGTTTGGGGGCCGCTTTGAATTTTGATCTGCCTCCTAACGTTCCTAGTGATTATGCTGATCTCGCCGAGGTTTTTAGCGAACAACGAGCCTCGACTTTGCCTCCTCATCGCCCATACGATTGCATGATCAATCTCCACCCTGGTACTACTCCTCCTAGGGGTTCGCTATACTCGCTGTCAGGGCCTGAGCATAAGGCCAATGCTAGAATATATTCAGGAGGCTCTTGCTAATGGTTTTATTCGGCCATCCACGTCTCCTGCCAGACCAGGGTTTTTTTTGTGGGGAAAAAGAGACGGCGGTCTGAGACCCTGTATTGATTATATGGGTTTGAATAAGATCACCATTAAAAACCGATACCCACTTCCGTTGATGAATTCCACGTTTGAACGTCTGCAGGAGGCGTCATTTTTTACCAAGCTAGATCTCCGTAATGCTTATAACTTAGTTTGCATTCGGGAGGGGGATGAATTGAAAACGGCATTTAATACGCATGACGGGCACTGGGAATATTTGGTCATGCCGTTCGGATTGGTGAACGCCCCCTCGGTGTTTCAAGCACTCGTTAATGACGTCCTCCGAGAGATGTTATAGAAATTCATCTGCGTTTATCTTGACGACATTCTGATTTTTTATTCAACGCTCTCAGAGCATAAACAACACATCAGATGTGTGCTTGAGCTTAATGCCAAGGCGTCCTATTAATGCCAAGGCGACCTGGCGTCCTATCACCGCCCATTACAGTTATGTCTTGTTCTAACTCTAAGTTGTTCCTCTGTCTTTGACTTTTTCACTCTGAGCCATTGAGATTAGTATTCTGGAAGTAGTCTGGATGTGTCTTTGCAGTGACACCCACATGGAAAGAATCTATATGAACATATATGCGCATATATGTAACCTATATTCCACATATATGCCACATATAGGCCAAATTCAGGTACATATATGTGCTTATACAGGGCATATGGGTCTCCTATATCGCTTCTTTATATCCACATATAGGCCCTATATGTACATACAAGGTATATGTCTCCTATGTAGCTCATATACCCAGTGGCAGGTTCTGTTTGTCATACCTATTGTATAGCTCATATCTCACTTTTGCAACTGTCATACATGATGCCTAGCTCATATTTTTATTCTCAAGATAATATCTGCATATTAGTCCAAAGCCCCTTACAGAAATAACAAGAATTTCACGCAATAACTTATTAACCGCATGTGAACATGTGAAATTGGCATCACATTTGATCCTCAATACATGTTGACATATGACAACGGCATGTTATGTGTAAACCAGTCATTATTAACTATGGCAAGTGAGTGGAGACAAAAAGCTATGATATCAACACAAATATCTAATACTATTAGTTACATTTTTTTCCTGATACATTAACAATAACAAGGTCATCAATTCTTTCTTGACCATACTTATTTCCATCCTATGAAGATTGAAATGTGTATTGTGGAAGAGAAGGAAATGTATAAAAACAAAATGGTTTGATTATGTTTATTTCATCAATTAAGCATTTTTTCAAGTTTAAGTCACTGCCAGATTCACAACATTAGATAAAATTGGATTCACATCATTACAGCTCATACACATCCACTGAAAGGTTATACACTACACTGTTACATCCACCAAATGCAATGTTTTCTATCTTGTCTGTTATGCAGTTTCTAGATGAATATGGCTCAGAGGTCCTTAGTCTAAATGTAGCAAAATAAAACAAAAATAACAAAATAAAAGTACACAGAAGAACACACATTCAAGTAAATATGCATTTCAAAGGTCATTTTTATCCCCACATCTATTTGAGCATTTCACTGTGGTTAATGAATTTGAAGACAAAGTTTACATTTCTGTTCACAGTTTTAATGAACAGACACTTGTCTTTTATCTGAGATGCTTGTATAGCAACTAAAGGTCCCAGACTTTTTCCTACAGGGATGAAATAACAAGGATTCTTAAATTCCCACACCGAAAGAACCTATTTAAACATTTAGGTTTTAATCCCCGCCTTGTATCAACCAGCAGTGGTCAGCAGCTCTTTTCAGAAGTAGCGCGCAATTGGCCAATGCGCTACAGGGATGCAAATTGCGAAGGGCCTGCTGGGAAGGGTTATGTAGATTAGAGTTCCCCTAAGCGCGTCCTGTTGGCTAGACAGGCGCTCATAAATAAGATTCTGACCACATAAATTTTGATTTTCTGCTATCATTCTGAATTTGCGAAGTTTCACCCAACAAATGTTTGACATGCATTTATTGACTCATGCGGGCTGTGTACACTCTCCTGAATTGTCAACAGGAGGCGGAATATGCGTGAGGATTTGTACATAGTTCCCTAATTGGATATCCCAGACTCGGGGTGGGATTGGAAATGCCAAATAATTAAAAAAAAAGAATGAAGAAGTTTCAATTGGCCTTTTTCATATATTATAGGTACATATATGTACATATACTATGTACCTATAATATATGAAAATGGCCAATTTTATGTATGTCGCATATATACGAAACCTATATGTGGCCCTATATTGAAACCTACATGTTTATATATGTTTATATAGGTTCTTTCCGTGTGGGCAAATAAGTCAAGTCAATTTTTTTTCCTCTCAAAGTTGCTCATCAGACTCAGTGACTTTTTTACTCTGATTTCAGAGTGCAATATGTTAAAAAGAAAAATGGCTTTACATATAGATCTTGCCTTTTGACTTTATTGGAACAAGTTTTAATCCCTTCTGTCTTTTGAAGGAATGTGTATTTATGTAAGTTGTAGTACGTCTGTTTAAAAAAAAAGACAAGGATACATTAATGTGAATGTCAGATGACCTTGGCTCAGAATGAAAGCTCAAAAATATATTTATTATCTCTTTAATTTGTTTATAAAAAGTGTCAGAGCCCATTTATTTTAGAGTGGCAGCTTTAAAAATGATCTTTGAAGTGCATATTTTGACATGTATTGCAAGCACTACTGTTTCTGTTTTTAATTTACCACACCATTTCCAAATAAGTTGGGACACTGTGTAAAATGTTGCTAAAAACAGAATGCAATTATTTGAAAATCATTCAAACTCTATGTTTAATGGTACAAAGACAACATATCAGGAGTTGAAACTGAGAAGTATTATTGCTTTATGGAAATCTAAATGCACATTTTGAATTTGATGCCAGCAACATGTTTCAAAAAAGTTGGGACAGGGACATGTTTACCACTGTGTTGCATCACCTCTTCTTTCCAGAACATTTAGGAAATGAGTAGACCAACTGCTGTACTTTCGGAACAAAAGTGGCACTCCATTTTTGCTTGATTTACAAATTCAGCAAATCATAGTCATAGTTTTTGTCATAGTTTTAGTTTCGTAGCACATCATATTTTTTCAGTGGGTGATAGGTCAGGACTGCAGGCAGGCCGGTTTTGACCCAGTCTCTTCTCCTACAGAGCCATTTTGTTGTGATATGTGCAGTATGTGGTGTTTGGCATTGTATTGCTGGAATTAGCAAGGCCTTCCCTGAAAAGACATCTTGATGGCAATATATGTTCCAGTCTTTTGTTGCCCCATCCCAACTTTTCGGAAATATATTTTTGGAATCTAATTCAAAAGGAGCAGGTATTTTTCAAAAAACAATAACAGGTTCCACATTTGATTGTAGTCTTTGTACTATTTTCAATTTAATATAGGTTTTACAGTTTTTCACTATTGCTAAAACACATTCCACGAAACATTGCTCCGTTTTCCCAAAACTCTAAACACAAAACACTTTTCTCAAGCTACGGTACATACACAAAACCTCACATTCTCTTTCCAAAACCAAACTTTCACATCAAAACAGTTGCTCATATGCTCAAAACCAAACTTTGACACCAAAATCACTCTTAAAGCCTACAAAAAAGTAAACACTACAAAGCATCATTACATACTACAACAAAAAACTGAAAACACAATGTTCAGGGTGTGAGAATGTTCTTTTTACAGTTTTTCACAACGCCGAGACACATTTTTAGAAACCTTATCTGTTCTCAAAATATATTACTGTAGAGTACTGGGCATTCATAGATTTGTGTGTTTCATAGAAACAATATGTAAATTAAGAAAATGAAGAAAATACAGTTAGGTACGGTTTGGATGGACTCTTTGTCCTGCTTTGGTCATTGATATGCCGTGGACAATGACATGGTCAATGACTGTAGCTCTCATTTCAGCCGTAATGAGGGTGCGTGATCGTCTTGCTCTCCCTCCTTGCCCTCTTCCTCTCCCTCCTCTCCCCCCTCCTCTCCCTCCTCTGACACAAACTCCCTTCCTATGCCTCTGCCTCCGTTCATTGTTGCTGTTTGGAACCTTCAGCAAACGGTGCATTCTGAACTGGCCTATATCTGTGGTCAAATCATTTGCAACAAGTGTCTTCAATTTTGAGTGGTTGTGTTTACAGGTTTTCACTATTGCTAAAGCACATTCCACGAAACATTGCTCCATTTTCCCAAAACTCTAGACACAAAACACTTTTCTCAAGCTACATACACAAAATCTCACATCCTCTTTTCAAAACCAAACTTTCACAACAAAACAGTTGCTCATATGCTCAAAACCAAACTTTGACACCAAAATCACTCTCAAAGCCTGCAAAAATGTAAACACTACAAAGCAGCATTACATACTACCATAAAAAAACTGAAAACACAATGTTCAGGGTGTGAGAATGATCTTTTTACAGTTTTTCACAACTGCCAAGACAGATTTTTAGAAACCATCTTCTCTTCTCTTAAAAAAAAGAAAAACATGCATTCAATAGAAACACCAATAGACAAGTTCCGCAGTCTTTTTACGGCAAGGATACTGTGATGAACCCATTGTACTCCACTATGGCCAAAAAACAACTACATACAGCACCTGTTGTGTTCTCTGAATGCCCAAATAATGGTGGCCACTGAGAACCTGCTGAGGTTTGGATGGGCTCTGTCCTGCTTCAGTCATTGACATGTTGTGGACAGTGACATGGTCAATGACTGTAGCTCTCATTTCATCCGTAATGACGAAGCGTGGTCATCTTGCTCTCCCTCCTTGCCCCCCTCCTCTCCCTCCTCGCCCCCCTCCTCTCCCTCCTCGCCCCCCTCCTCTTCCTCCTCTGACACAAACTCCTCTTCCTCTGCCTCCGTCCATTGTTGCTGTTTGGAACCTTCAGCAAACGGTGCATTCTGAACTGGCCTATATGTGTGGTCACATCATTTGCAACAAGTGTCTTCAATTTTGAATCTTTGTGTTTAATCAATGACACCAGGTGTGTCCATTGTGTTCAAGTATTGCTGACTGTGGCTAGCATTTTGCATCACATGAGCTTCAATGTGCAAAGTGTGTTTAGTGATTGAGAATTTGAGCAGAGGTTTCTGCAACATGTGTTTTAGCAAGACAAAATGTGTTTAGAGTTATGAGAAAAGGGGGGTTGAGTTTTGTGAATTGTGTCTTAACATGTGAAATGTGTTTATAGTTTTGGCAAATTGGGGCTAGTTTTATTAAATGTGTTTAGGGAACCGGTCATTTGGTTTAGAGAGTTGGGATTTGTGTTTTAGCAATAGTGAAAAACTGTAAGTGATTTGAAAATCATTGAATTTGGTTTTAGGTACATTTCACACAGTCCCAACTTTTTGGGGAATGGGGTTGTAATTACCAGTTGCATTTTAAAATGGAAATTTGATTGCACATTCTGGTAAATGGTGCTGACATATGTGTCCACGACTGTCCAAAGAAGACATTCCACATTTATGTAACTCCATTATTGCCCGTTTCATGTGTTTAAAACAGCTTCATTGTTCTGGTGATATCTCATCAGAGGTATCACCAGAGAATATTTTGGTTTGGGTTTGTTGAATTTTGTTTTTGGTATGGATTTTTTGTCATAAATTTGCTTATTTTGTTGAATATATATTTGTTGATATGTTGGTATTGGATATCTCTGAAGACTTGTTTGCATATATTAAAATGTCACCTTGGAATTGCCACCAGTAGGGCACAAGGGATGAGTGCATTACTTGCAAAATGTCATCAAGTCCTGCTCAATGTCTAATTATCTCAACAATGTTGAAGTATGACCAAACCCTTTACTGTTTACTCCTGTTTAATATTTTTTCCATTCCAGAAGGAGATTATGTGATGAAGCCTCCCCATCATAATAAAATATACAGTGAAACTGATCTCTTTTCTTTGTCTTTGTGAACATAACCAAGATAGCAAATGTTGATCAGACATCAAATTATGCCCCAAAAGGCTATTCTTTTTAAAGTTCAAGTAATCTGCAATGAGTCAACTTTCAGTACCAGCCCAAAACAAAATGGTGAAGGGTGTTGTTGAATCCTCATTGATAAGGTCTCATATACAGAATATCATTGAACGCCTGAGTTTAACTGTTTCAGTGAGTTATCTTGACTGCAGCTTTGACTGCTTCATCTATTTCACTGTTTCTGGAGCTCAGTGCTGCTGTTAGCAGAGGAGGATCAGACATACAGCCAGGAGGGAGAAAATGCAGCAGAGAAATGAAATGTCCTCCATTTTGGTAAACATTCAGGTTTATAATGCAAGGTGAACGCAATTGCAGTATTAAACATCAACTCATAGGACTAAACTGTTGACCGCAGAATATCGAATTCCGGTTTGGTATGTGGAGGCTTAGCCATGCTCTACATAGTTACTGAGAAACTTACTTTTTTTTTCAATGATTTAATGCAATTTGCTACTTGTGGTGTTGAGTAGGATTTAAAAAATGTACTGCAAACTCAAGTTTTCCACAACCAACCATAACCAGTCCTTATAAAACTCCTTTATCAGCTACATCCTCAATCCTCAATCTACAGTACATCTCAGATCAATTATATTGTGTGTGCATGAGTATTTTGATTAAAAGTCCTCCTTGCACCTGCCCCAAATGAAAACGTGACAGACAGAATTAAAACAATTTTGAAATGAAGATGTTCTCTGAATTTCCCCAGCACACATTTGCTTTCCCAGTGATGTCGACCTGCATGGGGTCAGATCAGTCTCATAATGAATGAATGCACATAGAAAGATTCACAAATGTATTTTGAGATTTTTAAATAAATGAATCTGTACAAAAATTTCCTATTTTCCTATATACACACATAAATATTTATCGTTCAATACAAAAGTAAAAAAAAATCCACACACAAAAATTTTTTCACAAATACATTTCCATACACTCACAGATATGTTTTTGTTTTAAGCAAAATAATTGCAATTTTCATCAATAACAGACTGGGATGATGTAATATTTACATAAAGACAGTCACACCAGCATTTACAAACTGCTTTTCCGTTGTGAACTTCATTGTATTTGATTGAGGATTTTTTTTTTTTTTTTTTTTTTTGATGCTCTACTGGTATCGCCAAATTACAAATGCATTTTTCTTTCAGCAGGGAATTATCCATAGCTAATCAGAAAACATTTTTTGGTTAATTTTTCTGGCTCAGGTGTCTGGGAGAGGAAGGAAGAGAGTGACACAGAGAGTGAGACAGAGTGACAGAGAAAGACAGCATAAAAGAGTGAAAGAGAGTGCAAGAGCACAGATATAAAAGTTCTATTGTTATTTTTTACCATTATTATAAGACTTATTCTGTATGTACTGTGTTATTGGTTTGTTATAGCTTTGGTAACACAAGTGTACAAATTTGTCATGCCAATAAAGCATTTTGAATTTGAATTTGAGTGGAAGAGAGAGAGAGAGAGTGAGAGGTAGAGAGAAAGGGAACGACAGACAGTGAAAGCGAGAAAGCATAAAACTGAAAGAGTGTGAAATGGTGGGAGAGAGAGAAAAAGAGAGAAAGAGAATGACAGACAGAGACAAAGAGTAAAAGAGTGGAAGAGAGAAAGACAGAGAAAGAATTTGAGAGTGAGCGAAAGAGAGAAAGAGCGAGTGAGAGAAAGAGCATGAAAGAGTGAAACAGTGGAACAGAGAAAGAGTGAGAAATAGAGAGTGAGAAAAAAGAAAGCAAGCAAGAGAGTAAGATCATGAAAGAGTCAAACTGGAACAGAGAGAGAGTGAAAAATAGAGAGAAAGAGAATGACACCGTGAAAGAGAGAGAGCATAAAAGAGTGAATGAGTGTAAAACAATGGAAGATAGAAAGACAGAAGGAGCAAGAAATAGAGAAAGTAAAAGAGAAAGAGGAAGAGAATGAAAGAGAGTGAAACTGGAGCAGAGAGAGAGTGACAAATAGAAAGCAAGAAAAAGGAAGAGAAATTGAACGACAGAGACAGAGAGTAAGATAGAGAGAAAGAGAACGACAGACAGAGAGTAAGAGAGAGAGACACACACCTGTATTTGTATTATAATATTTTTTTCTGTTTTAATAGATGTTCTTTAGTGTTTTGTTAAAATGCTTCTGCTTTGGCAACATGAAATGTACAATTTTGTCATGCCAATTAAGCCAATTCTGAATTTGAGTTTGAATTTGAAAAAGAGTGGAAGAAAGACAGTGGAACAGAGAGAGAGAGAGCGAGAAATAGAGAGTATATATATATATATATATATACCCAAATTCGAGAAAAATATTTTAAGAAATTTAAAACTCATTGCCAAAATTTTCTCAATTTTGAAGAAAAAGCTAAATTATCAGTGGTCCTGGGAGAGGGACCGATAGCACATATGGCAGCAAAATATGTACATGAGAGACATAACATGAGAGACAGTGAGTGACTGAACATACATTATAGAGTAATATAGTTTTCCCACACACACGCACGCACGCACACACACACACACACACACACATACACATATATACACGGAAGTACACACATTCATACACACACACACACACACACACACACACACACACACAGGCACACATATAGATGTATAGCAAACCATATCATCATCATAGTCCTTAGTTTACAATCTCACAATCTCATCAGCTGAAATGCCACTTAAGGAAATGCAAATGCGCTCTAGTCTCACCTCATTGGGTCTACAGAGACACATCGTACGCTCTTGAGTTTCCGGAATTCAGTACATCTGCTCCATAATGGGTACACTAACCATGACTCTTTTCTTTCTTTTTATGTTTTTAAATGATTGTCATTACACCATGTAGCACAACACCCGTGGCATTTGAAAAGAAAGGGCATCATTCTCTTCTACTCTGCTATTATTTCCACTCGATAAAAGCTGATCTTGCCGCTGTGTTTGTGTCGCAGGAAGGCACTCTATAAGTATCTCCCGATTCATAGTGCATCAGGCTTCTAAAAAGATTACCAGATAGCAGAGCTCGCTGAACAAAATTATTGCCTCTGTTTGGGAACTACAAGACATTTACTATTGGCTTTCGAGCTTTACTTAGAGCTTTTATTAATGGCAAGAACATAACGGAGAACTGGGGAGCAGTATCTAACCATATACTTTAATCTGTATCGATCCCATTCACTTAAGATACTTTCTAGCATTCGCCTTCTTTGTTTCAATACAAAAAGCTCTGTCTAAAAACACAACAGATGTCAGATGCGAGCAGTTTGGGAACAATAAAGACTGAAGACCTTGGAGTAATTTCTTTTGCATTCGCGGACTGTGTGTGCAATCGATTTTGGATGGGCAATCTATGCACAATTATTGCGCCGACTGGATTACAAGTAGGATTGAAATGATCATCTGGTAAACTTGTTTATTTGTGCCCCAGTAAGTACCTGATTATTTGCAGAACATAAATTGTGAGCGCAATCTCTGTGCTGTAGTAAGTTATGTACCTGCTCTATCTTTTTTTTGCCCCCAAATATATGAAAAGTTTGCTTCCACAGAGTGCCAAAATTACAAAAATTGAGATAATACCATAGAGTAGAGCGATAGCCCTGTGCTTCTTACACATGGTGCAAAAATCCATTTTTAGAAATTCATACTATAGGATGTATTTTTTCATGGTCAAAGTTTGTGTTTTTCTATAAAATGCAATAGGCGCCAACATAGAAAAAGCTGATTTACTCAAAATGAGTTAAATGGATGTATTGCGTTTTGGAAACAAACTCTTTACATGTATGGGTGCATGTACGGTTACCATCCTTGTCCGTCTGTCCATATCTACGTGTGTCTGCCCCTCCTGATGCGGGTTGTCATGTCTCCACTTCTCCATAAAAACCAAAGAACAAAATTCATTATGCTTGCACACATATCCTTCAGGGACCTTAAAGGTGTGCACCACACACTTTCTTTTTTCTTTTTCCCCCCATTTTTATTCAAATTAGCACACCCTCAGTAAGAATTTTACCGAACAGTTGCAGTGCCATACGTGTCCCATCCAAACAATTTTTTTCTAGTTTTCTCCTTGGGGTGGTTTACCTTCAACCACCCCCACTACCCCAAAGTTTCTGCTATATGCCCCCTGCTGAGGGCACAAACATGCTCAACTGCTGACCCATGTGGGAGGGAGGGCGGTTCACTGAGGATGTTGCCTGGAAGAAAAGCCTCTGTAAGTGTGTTATTATCAGCACGTTTGAAGAAAATCCCCCAATATTGTAAGAGGTGAAGAGCAGCATACAGTCACAGGCCGGACAGGAGATTTATCTCTTGACAGCCTGTTACTGTGTAGAACTGCTTGTTCTTTATGGCAATGACTGGCAGATTGTAATAGATATTGACATTTGTGAACACTGAAAATGAAAAAATAAATGGGGAAACAATAGAAATCCTCTTTTCCACGAGTCATTCTCTGGGACAGAATCGATGCTGAACTGCGATGTTGAAAGGACAAGGCTATTGGTGGAAGATGCTTAATTACCTGCACTGAAAGTCTAAGGCAGGCGTTCTCTGCAGTGGAGAAGAGATTACATGGCACAAAGACACCTTAGAAGCCATCTGAGAGGACATTTACATTGGCTGCATCTGGTCACAGAGGTGGACAACAGATTACAGCTACATGTACAACTACCCAGCCAAGGTGCGCACTGTTCAACTGCATGTTACCAGCTTTCATCAATCAGATGTGTCCCTTCTTCACTTCTAAAACCATTCATCCTTTTGTCTGGTCGGCGGCGGAGTGCTTACATGAACGCTGAGTGGGTAGAGAGAGGCATGATGGTATCAGGCTGATTCAATAAAAGGGGGAAACACTGAAGGAAAACTTAAAGGAACTTGGTAAAAAACTGGAAACCATATGAACCTGCCAAGGCATGTAAGCTGTGATACTAATGCACATTTAAAACGGGGCAAGCTGGGTCAAGAATTCCACCTGTCAACTAGCGTGTAGCAGCCTTTTAAAAAAGGTTTACGGGTGTAATGCCCAGTGGACAAGGTATTGCATTTGACCTTGCACATGAGCCTTGATGGACAGATGTGTTCCGGGTGTAGATTTTTCCGTCTAGTTTTCCACTCAATTACTCTAGTGTGCGGGCCGACCAGTCGATAATGTAATTCTTAAACAGTCCAGGTTGCGAGCCGCAGTAATTACCTCTTCCATTATCTGTCCACATCTCTCATTATGTTGCGAGTGGCTTTTATTAGCATTCTCCCAGCCTGCCGTCAGACCAGAACCCCTGTTGAGCTCATTTTGGCTGGCTGCAGTCATGTAGCGTGACCGGCTCACTCAATCAGGGAGCAAGAAGTCGCCCACCACACACCAGGAGTGCTGCATTCGGCAAAACCACTGCCTGTTTTATCGATATCCTTCCTCAATGTCTGCAGCTGTCATCATCGTAGTGACAGCAGAGAGATGTACTGGAAAAATGATTGTCTTATTAAGTGCTTTTATTATAATCATCATATCATAAAGCAAGCAGCCTCTATCGACTGTATGTGTGTGTGTCCCTCGCATATCTTGATGTCCATTCATCTGATGGACTTCACACTTGGAGAGTTTTTTGCAAAGAATCCAAGGAAATACAGTTTTGAGTTTGTCATTGTTTGGCTGAATGGTTCTAGAGAAATCAAGAAAGCTGTCAGCACCAATACCGCTCAAGGTGCAACTGAACAGGCTTTGCACTATACCAAGCAGTCAGCGATTGAACAGGCCCAGCTCCAGTAATATTATTTTTTAATAATGATCATTTACATTATGTTTTCTTCTTTCTGGGAAGGGGAATTAGCTTGTTTTGCATTACTGTTGGATATTGGAATATTAAATAACTGAAAATTTTCTGGTAAACTCCATTGGCAATGCTTGAAATGAATCAAACTCTTTCTTATCAGATGCAGTATAAAACGTATTTGTGTAATTACAAATATAGACAAAAGTTGCAATCTATTCATTTTTTGGTTTCTGCACTGCGTACCTTACTTGTGCGTAAGTAGACTGAAACAGTAAATCTCTAGGAAATGTATTTGTATGTTATTTTGTTACACAGTATTGCGGTACTGTTTGCTGTTGCAGTACTTTTCAAGCGGGGAATGTTACTCTGTTCAACAGCTAACATCAATGCCGTGGCCCAGTGATGGCTCTCTGTGTGAAGCTGTATTGATTGGTGATAAACGACAAATTAGCAGGCGAGATTGGAAGAGAATGTGACATCATGTCAGCTGGATCCAGTAACAGGGCAGCCCGTTATTATACTTGCTTGAGGCAGTATTGACAGCTGCGTGACACAAGTCCTGGAGCAAGATCACAGAGAATGGATACATACACAGGATACAGTACATCAGGATGGTAACATAATTTTGACTGCTTTGACTCTAAATGAATGTAGATTTTTCAGTCAATTTTCCCGGCACGATTTCGAACTACTCCCCCCCATAAAGGCAGAAAGGTCACAGCAAATCAATGTAGAGTAATTCTGTGTGATCTCCTTTATACCCTGTGATGTCATACTATTATGGGAATGGTTTCTTCCAGGATGACAATGGCCTGAGGCCCACAGAGAGAGCACAGAGGGTCACTGAATGGTTGTATGAGTATGAAAATTATCCCAAACATATGCCACTGCTTTCACCGTCACCAGATCTTAAACCAACCAAACAAATATGGGAGATTCTAGAACAATGTGTTGGACAGTGCGCTCAGTCAAATCATCAAAACACTAAGACAGAATATCTCTTAAAGGAAAGGAACTCCATCCCTCCAGCAAAGATTTACGTTTATAGACTCCATGCCAGGGTGTTTTGAAGCTAAACTGGCAGCTTGTTGAGGCCCCACACTTTGCTTACACTGTTAATGTTCATTTTTTTCCCAGTAATTTTCAATTAATGATGTCAAACTGCTGACAGTGGACCTTTCATTACCGGCAAGAAAATGTAAGGGAGGTTATACTGAATACTTGGCTGCTCAGTTGTTTCTTGGCCAGATGTGAGTCATTATTTAATGCACAAGAAAGACAGCAGAACAACTAGAGCTGATTCAGCAAGTGGAGTTTTGATTTGGTGTTTGCTGCAATTGTCTCTTACCGTGAGGACCAAAGTTGTGTCAATGCAAGCAGTGTGAGATATCCAGGGGAATCTGAGTAAAATAGCCAAAACATTTAACATGCTAATATAAGCAGTTTGATGCATTGTTATAAATGCATTTGTGAACTTAAGAACCTACTCCCATTTATGAAACAGAGTGGAGGTAAGTTAGTGTCAAGAATTGGGCACGCTTTGTTGCTTCTGCAGCTGGCCTTCAATAATGGTGTGAAGGTGAATGCTGACAGCAGCATGTGGAAGAATTCTTCAGTATGCAGAAATATCTTTCCTAATGTTCCACTAATGACCCCCGATTCACTGATAAAGAAACATGGGAGTTGTACCTTGCAGAATAGTTGTTGACGTCTATGGTCAGCAGTCTTCAGCAGTGACAGCGCCAGAATTGGAAATTTGGGGTCACAAAACATTCCTTTAAAACAATATTAGTCCTGGCTTGTTCTCGATCATTTTCTAAGTTGACAATACATTCAGACCGAAAGCACTCCACACCATCCGGCATTGCTAGTTCTCCCCATTAAAGTAAGACAACAATAATTCATTTGGACGCACTCTTTGGAGCATTTAAATCATCATTATTCAAAATTGCATCAAGGCATTGTAAATGGTCTATTATTTCATTTCAACAACTTAAACGATCATGAAGTGCAGGTTAGATTGCCTGATGTCTGAAAAGGTAGCGCAGAAGTTCCAGAGCAGTTTATCTTTCGTACAAGTGTAGGCCTATTTACTTGCATAAATAAATTATTTTTCTGTTCGGAATTTTTTTACCCATTATTCTGTCGCTGATCGATCGCATGGGGAGAGAAGCCGTTTCTTCAGTTGCCAATGGATTATTACTATAATTGGAAAATGTGTCAATAAAGGAAAATTATTGAGAACTAGCCAGAACTAATTGTTGTCATATAGGGATGTTCTGTGCCCCCTCAATTTCCAGTTCTGGCAACGCCACTGGTCTTCAGCCAAATCATTTGCCACCAAGTACTATGTCAAACATTATGACTGTAGTTTTTTTTTTTTTTAATGTATTTTATTTTGTTTTTTTTTTAAATTTGGCATCTCCAATACCACCCGAATCTGGAATATCCAATTGGGGAACTAAGTACAAGGCTTTTCACATATGCGGCCCCCTATTGTCAACTCAGGAGAGTGAGACAGCTCGCGGCTCTCCTCCGAAGCACACGCCCGTCGCCACCGCTTCTTATACACTTATTGGTTGAATCTTTGCAAGCTCAGAACGAGGGCGGAGGATACCCGAACACAAACAAGCTTAGAATCTTCTTAACGAGCGCCCATCTGGCCAACAGGAGGCGCCTGAGAACTTATTATTTACAATACCCATTCCCGGCAGACCCTTCCCAATTTGCATCCCTGTAGCGCATTGGCCAATTGTGCGCTACTGTGAAGGGAGCTGCCGACCACTGCCGGCTAGTACAAGGTGGGGATTGAACCCACGCCGTGATAGTCACTTCTGCTTTGCAACGCGATGCTTTACCAAGTGAGCTATCCGGCACTTCCATGACTGTAGTTTTTTAGATAGCTTGTTTATTTATCAAGGGCAGCCTGTGTAAAATGACCATCCAAAATCACCCAATATGGATACAAACAAATACTGAAGTTCAAAGCTGACAGTCTGCAAGTCAATTTTTAATTTCAAATTTATGTGCCAGAGAGTTAAAAAAAAAAATCTCACTTCGTATTCCCTCCTGTGTCCATATTTTATTGTACATCACCAGTTTTCACATTTGATAAAATATTTGTGTAAATTATACCAGTTCACCTCTGACCAGAAGGATATAGCATATAACAATATGATATTTGCAATGTCGAAAGGGGATTGCAAGACCACTGCAATATTCTGATTTCTTGGTGAGTTTAACTGGCCCAACTTGAAACTCAGTTTCTGCTCCTCTCTCTGTAAGTCATTTGCATTCGTTCCTGCTCTCCTCCCGGTTCTTGTTATATTACATGCTATCAAACAAATGGCAGTTGCTAATGGTGTCAGCGGACTTCAATTAGTTCGCTGTCATGCTCTGTTGCACTGTCCTTTCTCGGAAAGGGTCTCAAATTGTTTGAAATGCCAGAGCCATTAAGTCAGAGTGTTTAATGGGACTTTAAATGTGGGTGGAGACAAATATAGAGAGGGTATTTCTCTGTAGTTCATCCAAGGAATCAATAGAACGCTGATGCTAAACCTGTGATAGGAGTTCAGCATAGAACCCTAGCATATGTACATAAATGCAGAATAAACAGCACTAACAGCAGTTTACAGGAAACTTCAAGCTTGTAGGAACTCCGATTTCCCAGCGCAGCTGTGATCGATAACCAATGATTCAATTTCCTGCCTTCATGCCTATAACAGAAACAAACTGATGTAATTGGCTGGCTCGGTACCAGAGTGAAGGCAATTCAATCCCTGCATGTTGGATGTCACTATTAGACCTGTTTAGAAAACATCCTTGAGAGAATTTAAATGTCAGAGATAAGATCTTTTTTTTTAAATTTCTAAAAATAAGCACGGAACTGCTCAAACCCAATTTGGGTAATGCGCAAGTGTCCCACTAAATGTCTCTTCTGAGCGTCCATGAGCGAGTGTGTGAGTGAGTGAGTGAGTGAGTGCTGTAAGTCAGTATCTGAGTGAGTGCCTGAGTAAGTAAATGAGGGAATGAGTGAGTGAGTGAATCAGTGACTGAATGAGTAAGTGTAATTTAGTGAGTGAGTGAGTGAATGAGTAAGTTGATGAGAGTGAATGAGTGAGAGTAAATGAGTGAGTAAATTAATGAGTTAGTGAGTTTGTGACTGAGTAAGTTAAGGAGTGAGTGAATGAGTGAGAGAGAGAGAGAGTGAGTTAATGAGTGACTTTGTAAATGAGTAAGTGACCGACCATCATTTGCAACGGAAAGCCTTCAGCTGTAGTTCCATGGGCAAAAAAAAAAAAAATGAAAGGTTGTTTTATTTCTGGCCAAAAGGTTTAAAAGATTTTTTTTTTTTAAAAAGGGCGCTAATGTGGTAAAAAGTTAATGGGAGTCTGCTAACACTGGAACTGCTGAAAGTTACTTTTCCCACTCTTTTTGTCATGCAGAAGAGAGGGTTACTTTCCACTGGCACAGGTGTGAAAGGTGCATTAGCATACTGTGCAAGAGGAAGCACAGAGGTTTGCCGGAGTATTGAGTCTAAATTTGACACGGGGAGTGGCAGGACCCAAACGCAACACAATCAACAAGAGTGAAGTTTTACTGGCTTTTAATGATTTCAGAGCAGGGGTAAACAGAATGCAGTGCAGGTTAGCTTGGTGTAGATCAGGATCTGGAATTTACAGTTCTTGAGTGAGGCCCTTCTAGGAACTTGAGGAAGCAGGTGCTGATGGTGGGATTCAAACCCGGGTTGCCCACACGGCAGGCGGGAGAGTTACCACTGGGCCACCGAAGCAGGCTGGCTTGAGGCTTGGCAGACGGGGTTGTGTCCACGTAGGCAAGCAGTGGAGCGGCAAGACGGTTGGCTTGGACAGGGGCTTGGAAGACGGCAGACAGGAACCAGGAAGCACACAGGCAGAACTCGGAGTCAGAGGCAGAAGGCAATCAGGTTTACTGTGGCAGGAACGAGGGGACGTCGTCAGAGGCAGGCAGAGTCGATTCCGAGAAGTCAGGCGGAAGACAAAGGCTGGAGAGTAATGCATGCTGCAACGACAATCTGGCAAAGAGTGAGTGAAACAGAGCTGCTTAAATACTGGCTGGGTAATGATACTCAGCTGAGAGCAAATGCAATAGAAGGGGTGTAGCCAAGCAGAGGGGGAGAAGGCAGCAGCAGAGCAGACTGTGACACCATTAGAGATTATCTGTTCTGCCAATGAGCTCTGCTCTGTTGCTGTGTGCTATGCGGGTCACTGGGTCCTGATCATTTGAGTGGAATGGACGCCCTCTTCAGCGGTGCAATCCTTATGAAATGGAGAACGAAGAGCCTTTCAGATGCTGGTGTACTATTGGATATTCTTGTTACTTTCCTTGTCAACTGTCAACTGGTCAGAGAGAAAAAAAACATCATATTTTCCCCAATGAGCACACATTGGCACCTCAACGTGGAACGATGAAATTAAATTGTTCCAGGTTTCTTGCTCCATTGATGGCCAGCTGCTCTGATGAGCAGGAGGTAATATACCTGTACGGTAAAAAGTGGTTGTGAATTCTGCTATTTCAGCATGTTTTAAGTTGTCAAGTCAATGAAGGGCAAGTCAATGAAATTTAAAATGCTCCATGTTGCTCAGAAAATTCAGATTTTAATTGGAACTTACAGCCTGAAACATGTTGACATTTTATATTACAGTGTGTATCATAATGCCAGTGCACGTAAAAGGCACCAAAGCCAGCATCATGAATCGCAATTAGCTGTCCCACAATTCCCATTGGATGGCTCTGCTGTAACAAACAATTAGAGCATACACACATGCTGAGACCTCTCAGCTAAGATATTAGCAGCCACCAGACGCCACTGAAATGGTGATTAATCAGTTTGACATCCAGCTGTGTGTAGACAGGTGAGCAGTGAGCAGTTGTCCATTTTCTTTATCGTCCAAATATGTATATGCGTGTACACGCGCCTTCGCATATACGCATGCCCATACTATCACTCCATCTGTGCATATTCATCTGTGCCACAAATTTTTTTTTTTTTTTTTTTTTTTTTACATTCTTTATATAGCCAATTCTTGTAATCTCACCTGGCAATTGTTTTCCCTTAACCCTTAGAGTGCCGAATAAATGTTCAAGGAAATAAAAATGTAATTATCCTGAACTGCCGAAAATCTATCATGTGGCAACTTTTTTAAAAGAGCGCCCCTGCGGGAGCTCTTTTAAACAAGTTGCCACATGATAGGTTTTCAACAGCATCTGATTTTGATTACATCATTGGGCAACTATAGTTGCCTATAGCGCTCTAAGGGTTAACTGAAATCCCGTATCTGAATGAGACGGTCACTTGTACTATTACGGTGCTTCCTCTCCTCGGTCTCTTTGTGACTCTTACTCAGCCCCAGCGGAAGCATTCTCAAGCCCTCACCCATTACCCTGAAACAAAAACAAAAAGAATAGCAGTTTGGGGTCCAAATTTGTAAATCTCCCATTAACTGTAAGTCAAGTGGCTCTTCTGTTTCAGCAGTTGGGCAGATGTGACAGTTGTGATGCTGAAGACCCTTTATGTCCCCAATGTGATTCATAGCTGTAATCATATGAGCCTTGCAGAAGCCTTCAGACTCCCACCACTGCTGCTCAAGATCTTGTTGAGAGTGTGGTGATGCCTGGGTGCACAGTTGCCTCCTGGGGTTGTTAAGGGGGAGGGGGGGGGGGAGCTGGATCAGAAGATTTTTTTCTCTCATATGGGAAACCAAATGAATTTTCTGAGAGAGCCGGGAGGGTAAAGCCAGCAGGTGCTGGAGTGCAATTCCAGGAGTGCAGTGGGACTCAGAGCTCCACGGGAAACCGGAGGCCAGAGACTCGTCCGGCAGAAGGAGAGGCATCATTCAAATTCAGCACAATTGAGAGCAGCTCTCATTTGGATGCCGTGACGAATGATTACCGTACATTGACTGTGTCAGTAAGAGGAATAGCATGTTTCGATTGGAAATGCAAAATGATCAAAGAACCAAGATTAATTGGGCTTTCATTTGAACGTTTTCCAGCGCAGGTATGACCATGACATTCTGTTTTTTTTTTTTTTTTTTTTTAAAGATCAGATTGTTGCTTTTTAGGCCCCCACTCCTGCTCTCCCCTACCTTCAACTCCAGGTAGTTTGGGCTGCACGTATCGAATCATCACTGAGGTTGAGACAAAAAAAGCGGGTGAACGAGGATATTAGCTTGGGAGACAAGGAGAAGCGCTTGAAGGGCTCTGTCTTTAAATCAGGCTGCTGTTTGCCCAGCGCGAGAGCCAAAGTCTCATCTGACTGAGATAAGAAGCTCATCTTCAGCTCTGATTCCACTCACATGAAAATCTCCATAGTCTCTTTCATCTCTTCAGAGAGTTTGCACAAAAAAAAAAAAAAAAACTCCACAGTTCAACAGTAACTGCCTTTGTAAAAATCATGGTACAGTTTCTCAACCGAATCATCTCAACGTGCTACCAACTCTGGCTAGTCAGAGTATTCATAGTTTTCAGTCATGTGACTTCTGGGTACCCTGGAGGGCAAAACACACTGCCATAAAGCTGCCATGCAATCCTGTCATTTTTTCATTTGTTTCAACCCATATTTATCAACTTTTTAAAGGTGAACTCTATGTTGACAAACTCCTAATTATAGGCACTTGCGATCCATGCACATCTCCCACCGCAGTAAGCCTGTTTCACTCTTTAGAAACAGCTGGCCAAGTCCCAAAAGTTACCCAAGGTCTACTTAGTGATTTTCACATTTAAAATAGCTAGCTATTCTGTGTAGAATCCTCGTATGAAAGTATACAAAAGTATGGATAGTTTTATTTATTTTTGATCCAGATGGGTCATGCTGTCATCTGGGAGGTGAAGGACAAAAAAAATCTTCATTGTCAAAGCAAAAGTGAGCACTATTTAGCTAGCTACCAAACATTGATTGCGTTAGTCGCTAGTTTACAGTTACCAGCCGCTCCATAGGGGTAACGTTGGTTACAAATCTTCAATGGACTCCTCTCTGGGTTTTCTTTCTTGGGAAGTATTCTGTAAAAGCACAACCCAAGCTTTTCACCTCGTCAGTCACTGCATCCGATTGAATAACAGCTATCTAGCATTTAGGCAAAACAATATGGCACAAATGTCTAGAGGGAAGTTGGGGAATCTCTCTCTTGCCTTGCAGGTGGGTAATCCATTAGATTATGACGACACCTGAAGACTATGATTTGGGATATGTTCAACTGTAACCACCCTAAATCAGGGGATTTGGGAATGCAGTATGAGATTGAGCAGGTAATTAAAAGATGAGACCATTTTAATTTCTCTCATCATCAAAGCGCTCTAGAGGTTTGTGGCTAGGGATCTGAGATTACATCAAACATCAGTGAGGATCAAGGACTCATTAATTACAAGTCTTATTACCAGTAACAGGAGAACATGGTCAACAATGTCTGGTTACCCTTGGTTTAGGCATTCATAGTGTTCTCAAATAACGAAGTTTATTGAAGAAAGGTTATGAGCTCTCTTTTCTTTCTGACAGAGAGAAAAGTGGAAAAGGTTGCATAGGTCAGTGTTTCCCAACTATGCTCCTGGAGAACCCCTGCCCTGCACATTTCAGAAGTCTCCCGAACGGCAAAATATTAACAGGTAATTCAACTTGTTCAGAGTCAAATTAACTCATACAGTGTCTGAGTCCACTCTTGCTAGAGTGGAGCCAAATAGACTCTATAAGAGTTGATTTATCTCTTAACATTTTTCTGCGCTGATTTAACACAACACAGCTGATTTAGCCGACCAGCTCATTTGTGGAGTACTTGATGAACTTAACTGTGTGTATTTGATCAGAGAGACAATTAAAAAGCACAGGCAGCAGGTTGGGAAATACTGGTTTAAGGACCAGGGCATGGACTTCTGCAGCCATTAAACATGTAACACCAAGCCTTGCCTCTAATCACGGTGCTGAACTGCGAGTATGACCACATTACAGGGAGGACAAGATGGTGATGAGCACTTGACCTGAGGGAAAGAGCCATAAACAGGGGCCTCCCTGGTTACTGACTGCGATCTGACCTCGCTATGGGAGAGCTGCTCATTTTTTAGTTGAGGATGGTGTCTTCGAAGCCACTGGGCTGAATGAAAGAGGACTTGAGGTTTATTTATCCCAGCAGTGGAAAATTCCGGGGTTCATTGCAATTGCTTTATCCACCATTCCTTTGTCTCCACAGCCCGAGTGTGACCTAGAAATCGACCTCGTTCCACTATACTTCAGAACACTCCATGCTCCCTGAAAGACCTAAGACAAAGGAATGAGGAAGTTCCCGGAAGCGACCTCAGGAAGGCCACACATGTGCAGCCTTTGTCTTTCTTTGGCACTCTTGACCCCGCATCGATCAAACTGACACTTGACTGAGAGAGGAGTTTCTGTTTTTCTAAAACAGGTTGCCTGGATGTGCTCTGGTGTAGTGCACTTGGTGTCGTGGGCAGCACTGATGACAACAACAAGAATACTGAAGATTTAAATCTGGCCTGGGACCACTTTCTGTTGGATCTGTATGTTCTTTCTGCATTTTCGTGGGTTTTCTCCAGGTACTTTGATTTCCACCCATAGTGCAAAGACATTCATGTTAGGCTGACTGGAGACTCTAAATTGCCCCTAGGGAAATTTTTATGGCTTTGAAGGCATGAGTGAATGGTGGGTGGTGTAGAAAACTTTCCAGGGTGTGTTGTCACCTCTCACCCAAGGATGTTTGGGTAGACTTCAGACGGCCTTGACCCTGACTAGCAAAAAGTGGGTCAGATGGATGTTGACTCAATTACTCCATTCTTCAGGCTAATTCTTGCATCACTTTCTCTATTGTTTGGAGGAGAGGATTGAGAAAAGAATGCAAACAGCAGATGAATGAAGTGAAGATAATAGATTGGACTGAGCTGCTTCTGAATATCCTGACAGCACAGTTAAGCACTGTACCTCCACATGTGCCTTCCCTTTGTGGTCTCAAGGGGGCGATGTTCTTTTGCCAGGAGCTGTGGCTTCGCTGTCACTTGCAGGCTACTTCCGTATATTCTGAAGAGCAAGGAATCTTCCTCTCAAATGAACATCAACCAGAAATCAGAATTTGTTTGCCTGGTAGCCATGACAAGGAATGTTGAATTCTCTGTTTCATTCTGGATAAGAAACAATTAGCTCCTTAGTAGCTTCCTTTGAGTCTGGAAACGCAGGATCAACCTTGGAAGAAAGGACCACAATTCTTTGAAGCTGTAGAGCTTGGAAAAGCCATTCAATCCCAAAGTTTTCCATAAATTGCGAAGGCTATCTTTGCCATCGAGCACATGGTATACTGAAGAAAGTGACATCTTAGTTTTCTGAATTATGCACAAGGTGCCTTTTAAGTCCCTGTATAACTTTAGCTTCACCTATGTGACATTTTCTCGCGAGGTCAAGAAAACGTGGACAGGAAAGGAAAAAGGCTGCATTTTTTTTAGAGAATTTGGTTGCAGCAACTGTGAAAAAATTGCCTGGCCTCAATCCTCAATCTGCACCAGCTGCAGAAAACAAGAGATTGAATACGGGCATGACTGTAACCATGTAGTACAGTCACAACAATGTAAACAGGAGTCATCAGGAGATGGCATATCCCCCCGGCCCCGCATATTGAAAGAATGAAAATGCCGCCTGCTCCTGAAAGAAACCATACCCCCTAAAATTCTTAGTTCAAAATGTTTCCATGGAAACCAGAAAAAATACAAAAGTCATCAAGTTCGGATTAGCAAAAGGCATCACTTAAGGCCATGATTAATGTGCACACCAAGTTTTGTCAAAACATATTGAACGGTTTTCAAGTTATGCTCCGGAAACGAAATGTTCACAGACAGACGGACGGATGGACGGACAGGCCACCGCACCCATGAATATATCCTCCCGCATTATATGCCGGGGGGGATAACAAGTCATAAAAACACAAAAGAGCCATGAGGTGCATTGCAAACAGAGTGTGAATGAGTGCATGTATGCACACTATATAGTCTGTAATCAGGTGCTGTGCGCAAAGAAACGCGTTACAGATAAAAATGGCAGGTGCGTAGTGGTGAGGAAGGGTGAGGTGCTGCTGTAAACTGGCAAGCACAGTTTTCATATGGTCTCCTCATACAGTTGTTAGAAATCTGGGTAAACAATGACGTGCTGTCCGCCACCTACGCTACCAAACCTGCGAGGCGCACTAAAAAAACCCACCGGCTGGAGACTGAGAGGTGTGAACACACTCGGGCGTCACTACAGGCACAGACTCCCGCCCAGTCGGCTCTTCGTGGCTGAGAAATGTCAGCCATGACGCCCGCGACGCAGCTGTGCAGCTGTGTGAGACTGCCCAGGGCAAGACTACTCGGCCTATTGCTGCATATACGAGAAAATAATGAATAATATCATTCTCAGAGAGGAGGAGGGAGCAGATGGGAGAGAGAGAGCGGGAGAGAGAGATCTAATTCTGTATGATGAGTTTAACAGAGAAAGAGGGCGTGGAATGGTTCCGGGAATAAGGGTGTTTATGTGTGTGTGTATGCGTCTGTCTGTCCAAGGGCATATGTGTTTGAGAGAGTAAATAGAGAGTAATAGAGAAAGCAAGAGGGAGAGGCACATGCCCGGTTATATAGTTATTTTACAGTACGATGAAGACATCACTCTCGTTTGTTTTAAGCTAATGCGAGAGGCAACATGTTTAACCCTGAGAGGAAATCAGGCCTTTCCCAGTGTTGGAGGGGCTCGCGAATGGCAGCATGAAACAAGCTGTCACAGCGTCTGCCAACAAAACCTCAGTTGCATGCTGGGAAGGGGTGAGGGGGGATCGAGAGCGTTGTGTATGTGGGAATGTGAGGGTCTTTGCCGATTAAGACAAAAAAGCAAGCTGACTGTCTCCTCTCCCCTCCAGGAAAAAAAAAAAACACCAATATTTGATTAGACACGTCGTGCTGTTTTAATTAGAGTAACTCTACCTGCAAGGCAGCGCAAAATGAAATCTAATTTTAAAATGACAGGAGAAATGGCTGCCTTATAAGTAAATTAGATTGTTGCAATATTCGCCTTGTGAAAGACCTTATAGGGAAAAATAATTACTTGGTTTGCCTCATCAGTATGCTATGGTGTCAGTTCGATGAGGCTAATAAACTGCTGTTTTATTGAACAGGTAGAGAGGACTGATGTCATTTGAAAAGCTCACTGTCAGGTAATTTTCAACTGGTTTTCCAATTATAGATATGGATGAATGAGCTGTTAAATTTTTTTCATTAATTTATAATTAAAAATATCATGCCTACAATAAAAATAAAAAAATTAATTCATGTTGTTTGGTTTCAAATGTGATGACAGGGCTAATGAAATTAAGCTTGATGTCTTGTTTTTGCAATAATTAACTGGCTTTCATGGGCTTGACAGTGAACTATACCAGTGCTTGTGGATGATTAAAGAATCCTTGTGGTGAGCAGAACTCAAAATCCCAGCCCGTGAGCAATATTCTGAATCTGCAATGTAAATGATAAGCAAGCAATAGAAAACGGCCTGGTAGTGCATTATTTAATAACTGCACACCTAAGCAGTGTAATATGGCCCATTGCGAATAGGAGTTGCCAGTACAGTAAGCCTAACTAATTTGAGGGTGTCATGGATGAACATAGGTCAAGCTACCATTGCTAGATCCAAAAGTGATGATGACTTTCCTTCTATTTTGTTTTGTTGCTATATAATATCTTATCACTAAAGCATGATGGTTATATCAATTTTGGCCTTCGCTGTCAATATTTACATCGTTGTAGCAGTTAAAATGTCAGCTAAATTTAGCCTACGATTTAAAATCAGCAGATTGATACAAAGAGTCAAAACACAAACATGCCTAGGACTACTTCATAGCTGTAAGGGTTGTGCTTTGTACACAGTTCAGGTGCACGGAGGACAGGAAGTTGAGGACTGGACTCAGGTTCAAGGATGGACTTGGTAGTATTTATTATGCCCACTGCGCTGCAGAAAGCATGAACGAATCAACACAAAACAAAACAAAAATCAAGGTTCCTTAGAAATACTATAGGTAATACAGACTCTGGGCGTTAGCTACAGTAACCATGTATTACAAATAGGAAAAGAAAACAGGAATTGAGGTTCCTGGATAAAGTGCTGAAAATAAGCAATAACAGCTCTAAGTTAAAGAGTGTTAGATTTACACATGATATGTAGAGAAATGTGTCTATACAAAGACAGTGAACGCAACACGGGTATGTGGTTACTAGACTTCACGAAGACCGAGTGTGAGACTCGATCTTATATAGCACACTGCTGCCACTCAGTGGAAATGACAAACAGATGCAAACAATGATTAATGGGTTGAGGAATGCAGTCCGGGTCTTAATAAACTGGTGAGCTGGACGGCTGGAGGCGTGGTCTTACAAAGACAGATCAGCAGATTATTCACAATTTACTGGGATAAAATACAATTAATTTACTTAGATGTAAATAGAAGTATTCAACCATGATTTAAAACATTAGTAAATTACTGGTTATTGTTATTGACAGGTCATTAAGCTGTCCCCAGGCTGATGAGATAAATAGCAGCAATTATTACATCAGCGTGATAAATTACATAATGTTGATCTGTGTTGTTCATGCTATTATAATTTCCCATCGAATACAGATGAGGGATACATGTTGGGCAGCGGCAATCAGAACACCAAAGGAGGTAATGTTAAAGACAAATGGTGCTCATCCCCTCAGGAAGACAAACTTCCCATATTTTCTGTATTTTTTGTAAATTGCAAAACACATTAAAGCTGGCCAGGTGGCTCGTGATAGTCCAACACGTTACTAGGATACTTCATGTCTTTAGGTGGTGTTTTTTTTTCTCGAATTTGTCGCATGTGTGTATGACTTTGTGTGTTTTTCACAGTTGGATTCACTAAATTCCATGCTCTTTGTTGAAATAGGACTGAATGAAGGGAATGGGAAGAAAGACAGTGCCACAGACCACAAATCAATTTCTTTTCAAGACTGAAAATAGCCTTCCCTTTCAAAGCTGGTTTATCACAGTGCCCCAGAAGACTTATCTGCCTCCTTCCAATTCAGGGGCACTACTCAAAATTTGGTAATGATTTCTCACAAAGGCCAGGCAATGTAAGGCGAGAAATTGCCGGGCTTTTTTTTCTGGCTTTGTTATTCCTTAAAAAAAAAAAAAAAGGAGCTGAGGTTTTTTGCAGTCCAAAATCAAATTATTAAACCTTTCAGAACATGACAGGTTGAAAAACTACCTTCGAAATGTTTTCTTACCTTTGCAATCTTTTTTTACTTCACTTTCACTTTGTCTCTCGATTCAGTTAAATTCTGTACGCTTTATTGATATGAAATAGAGTCCCCTCTAAATGTATTAGGACAGTATGGTTAATACCTTTATTTTTGCTGTACACTGAGGTTAACTGAGTTTCAGGACAAAAGATGTACACAGAAACGAATCCATGTTTCAGCTTTTCTGTCTTAGTTATTTTATTCAGATTTATTAATCAGTGTAGAACATATCACCTTCTGTATCAGACCACCCAATTTTTAGGTGAGCAAAATAACTGGAACATGTAACTGCCAATCAATAGTTCTGAATGCCTACTCTCAGTTGTAGAATTGGTTTCTGCCTGTGAAGACACTGTATTTGTGTTGGAATAAATTGACCAACATGAAAACCGAAGAGCTGTCTATGAAAGAAAGGCAAGCCATTCTGAAGCTTAGAAAAGAGGGGAAATCAATCAGAGCCACTGCACAAACTTTGAGGTTAGCCTGTACTATAACTTTGAATGTCCTGAGAAAGAAAGAAACTGCTGGTGTGCTGATCAACAGACATTGAACTGGTCAACTAGAGAAAATAAAAGCACCAGAGGTGCTGATGCCTCGGTGTGTATTGCTTAGCCACTACTGATGTACAATAGTTGTACAGTAACATAAAAGCAAGCTTGAATACATAAACAGTCAATAGAGTGCGGTCCTTGTGCCAAAATCATGTGGGTGTGGCTTAACATTATGTACACAAAACGTGTATACTGAAACATGAAGTGCTACAAAAAATCGAAAGTGTGCATCATGTGATCGTGAAAAGAAAGCCAAGAAGCTAAACTGATACTAGGTTTGTGTTGGTATCTCTTCCATAGAGTAGTAATTGTAGTACATGTACTATAAGTAGTGCTACTAACTCTCCTGTGCTGCATATACTTCAACCAGAAAGTACCAAGAACAAACATGGTAAGCAAATAACTTCGTAGCTCTTGAACTGAATCCTTTTTCAAAATTCTGGCACATTTAAAATCAAGAGAACAGTGTTTGTCACTCGTTGGCATTGTTACTTTAGCTTGGATGCACACGCTGTCGCAGTTATGATGGTAACAGACAGACAAACAAACAAATACACAGACTGAGTACCGTATGCTCGCTGTGCGCATGCGCACACCGAGGCATAACAACTGCAATTGGTGACAAAAATGTTGTGAGAGCTGTGAAGAAAAACCCCAAGTATCGGTCAGTGACATAAACAATCTCCACAGGGCTGGAGTGAGAGTACCTCATTCAACTGCGCGAAGAAGACTTCCCAGTATGCCAACAGCTCATGAGTGGTAAGAATTGAAAGGTGAGATTACAACTTGCGACGAAGTACTGGGATAAGCCACAAAAGATCTTTATCTGCTTACTACCCAAAACGTACAAGCTCTTCTGTGAAGAATGATGGAGGAAGTGTCATGGCTTGGGTTAGTATGGCTCCTTCTAGAGTGGGCTCACTAATCTTTATTAGTAATTAATAAAGATTCAGTTAAAGTATTATAAAATGTTCTAAAAATTTTCTGTATCTTTGTCTTTCTTCCTAGTTCTGTCTCACTTTTGCTCTATCTGCACCTCTTTTTATTTTGCATTTTGTCTGTCTTTGTCTCTCTTGTTTCCTCTCTCTCTCTCCCTCATTCTCTTTCTCTATCCATCCCTCTCTCTCTGTGCAGGATGATAGCTGCCATGTGATTTGTATTGCAGTGGCAGCGGGCTCCTCTCATTGTGGATGCCATGTTTAAAGGCTGGGGCGCCATCTGGCCCCCACCTGTGCTGATTGATATCACTGAGCAGTGGGTGCCAAGGACAGCGTGGTCATGCCACGGGACCCATGCAAATGAGCGACGGGAGGGAACATCCATACACCTTCAGAACCAACTCACTCAGAAAGAGGACTCACCTGCTATTATAGAATCTCGCGCTGCCATTTTGTGTCATCAAGATTTGTGGCCCCTGCTGGAGTGCTGCTGCTCAATAAAATTAAAGACACAGGAGAGACGGACTGAACTCTAGGCGTTTCTACTTGCATTTTTTCCAACCTGCTGGCAGCCTCCTTCTTCAGAGTCAAGCATTAAATGTTTACCTGGGAATGTTTATCTTTGTCTGATGCTACGGGTGCTTTGGTCATTGCCTCTTGGGGATTTGGCTCCTCAAAGAAACGCTGTGCGCTCGTGGGATTTGCGTGTGGAGAAGAAAGCCACAGGGTCATGAGGTACCAGTGGCAACATTGTTCATTGCAATGACACCTCTGTGGTTCATGGAAGTCAGTAGGAAAAAACAAAAAGAAATGTTATGCCATCTATGGTAACACTTATTCCTGCTCTGCTCTATTTCTAAAATGGTTGTCATTTCTTGTAAATGTGATTTGACTTTGCTATTGATTTGAGGCCAGCTGTTCAATTTCCTGACATTCGCCATACTCCAGCTGGATTGAAGTTATTTAAGGCTTTCAGGAGGTGCCAAATGCATAATCCTGCCTCAGAGTTCTGCATGAAAATAGCTGTCACAGTGATCCAAGGCATCATATGCTGCCTGGCACAGAGAAATCACCTGGAAAAAAATTGGCTAATTGCATTTTTGCTTGGCGATTAATCCATCAGACACTCAACTCCAGAAGACCACCATTCGCTGTGCCATAGCGTATTCGGCGACACCTGTCTTCAGGGTATGCAGAGAAAGGTCTCCTCTCGAACTGAGGAAGGGACTATGATTGGTCCATTGGCAAGGGACATGGCATTTCAGATTTAGCTAAGCTAACTGTGTGATGTGAACCAAATTTGCCTTTGATGCTTTGCCTGAAATTATGGAGGCAGGTGCCAGTTAAAGAGCTGAGCGTTTTGTGGGTCTTTAAGGAAGGAGAAAGTGGGGGAGCTCTGGGCTGCAGTGGAGTCTGGCTCCATGGCGAATATCACTAACATCAGACTAGGGTTTAAAGTCACCATGTAATCAAATCAGCATGCACTCAAATCTTTTTCCATCTTTTAGTGGGTGCACACGGTCTTATCAATTGTGTTTCAACCATGGATATTGCTGCATTGCAAAATTTCTGCTCTGTTGATAATGTCCCATCAAAGTGGGCTGCGATTTTCTCACTGGTTAAAATCCCATCCCCAAAATCTGAAGTCAACTAGAACTCTGCTCAGGTGGTGATGTCAGTGGGCGGGAACTTTTTGAAAAGGTTTCCGACCATTACAATATTGTCCATTACCAACAAAATCAGGCTCAGCTACTCCCTCCTCAAAGTCTGGACACACCCCTCAACTTTACATATCTCCACCCTGCAAAATATTGTTTTCCATTTGGAAGTACTTCAAATTCAGGAAATATAATGCTATGACTCGTTTTGTTGCGAAGTGACTTTAAAATCCATTCTAGGGACACACTGTATTTACTGAATATATAATATATATATATATATATATATATATATATATATATATATATATAAACACAGCATATAACCACCGAATAGTAATGAGGTGATTAATGATCATAATTGGCTTCAAAGTGTGGCACCAAAGGAAAAAATCAAGAGGATAGAGATGTTGGCAAAAAAAAAAAAGGCAGCTCTGACAGTGGGCCACCAGGAGCAAGTCTGGAAGACTCTGCACAAGGCAAGAGGTGTCAGTGCTGTAGGTTTGGCTCGGACTTCTTCAGTGAGCGACAGTAATTGCTTTTTTGGATTGCACAGAGGCCTACAACAGCAGCAACATTCATATGCATATACTTCACTGACACATTATATGGCCCACAAGTTGTGAAGATGTTGTAAGTGCATCTTGATTGCATTGTATTTCCTGATTCAGTGCTGTGCGTTGGCAGGAGTGCCCATTATCATGTCATGTTAACTTTACAACCATTCATTACACTTCTTCTCTCTGACATGCATGTACGCATTGTTTAGCAAGAGTGGTTTCTCACTGTTTAAATTTCACAATCTAATTGACAATGACTTTTCCCTCCTAAAATCAACCTGTGGTGAAGCCAGGATGGCATCAAGGATAGTGAAAGATACAAAAATTTCACTGAAGCCACAATCTTAGTCCAGTCTAGTGTATGCTGTTATCTCTCCTCTTGACTGAATCAGTCAGTCATTGTTCTCAGAATCCTGTCTTCTTGCTATGCAGTACTCTTAAACACCCTATCCTTCAAATTCAGGGAGAAAGCTAAAATATTTGGTTCTCGGGTATTCTTCATGCTCCCCTGTTGCCATAATGCAATAAAAATGTATGACAATGATAGAAAAGCCCAGTTCATTTTATGTTTTAGAAATAAGCCCTTGTGTACTTCCTGTATATTACACCACTATATGTAATTACTATTTTCAGTACTGCAATATAATCTAAAACAACATTTTGAAAAGGTGGCTTCCCGGGCACAGTGGATTCTGGCATCAATGAGATAAGTACATGCCACTAGAAAAGAGACAAGCTGTCCTATTTTCTGTTGTCTACATTAATTTTACAAGTAAATGTCAAATGACAGAAAAACAATTTTGAAAAAAGTATGACTATCTAAAAAACAGAATTGTGCATCGAGGCTTCCTATATTCTTCTTTTTTGGTAAAATATACTTTACAGTATATATCTTTAAACAGTCCTGAGCAAAACTTTTAGGCACATTCAAAACAATGCCATGAGGTGAAGAAGCTTCCAAAAATCATGAAATGAAAGGTTTCTAAATATTGAAAATGTGCTATGAAGAGCTGCGAGCTGTAAAAATGAAATCAAATCAATATTTATTGTGACTGCCTTTTGCGTAAAAAATTAAGGAAACTGTCCTGGATTTTTGCGGTTTAATAAGATAATAAAACTATGAAACTGTTTGCCTGTTCCAAGGAAATCAGAGAACTTTCCACTGCTCCTTTGCTGACGCACAATCTCCCTTGCTTCTGGCTCTTTGGGTAATCCCACCTTGATTGTGTTGAAATTAAAGCCGCTTTTACACTGGACGCGAAAGGAATTTTTTGCACGACAGATTACATTCAAAGTCAATGCAAAGACGCGAATAATATTCGCGTCTTTGCATTGACTTTGAATGTAATCTGTCGTGCGAAAAATTCCTTTCGCGTCCGGTGTGAAAGCAGCTTCAAGCTCTCTTAAGGCTACTATGTAAATTCAGTGCTGAGAAAAAGTATTTTCCCCCACCTCCATTTCCTCTGTTTTTGCTTATTTGTCACACTTAAATGTTTCTAGATAATCAAACTAAATCTGAGATTGGACAAATACAAACCAAGTACTCATGAAGTGTAGTTTTTCAATAATGATTTATCCAACTCTATTCGGCCCTATTTGAAAAATTAATTGCACTTATATTACTAAATCAACCAATAAAATTAATTTAATTAATAAAAAATGGGTCCAATTTCACTCTACACACCCTGGCACGATTGCTGCCAGCCCTGTTTAATCAAAACATCACTTAAATAGAACCTGGCAATGTGAAGTAGGCAAAAAGAAGCACAAGATGCTGTGATCTAATGAAATTTAAGAAAAGCTGAAAAACAAAGTCTGCGACATCAATCAGTCTGTAAAGGGGTGCAAAGCCATTTATAAGGCTCTGGGACTCTAACAAACCACGGCGAGAATCAATGTTTACAAATGGAGAAAACTTGGAACAGTGGTGAATCTTCCTAGGAGAGGACGACCTACCAAAATTCTTCCAAGAGCGCACTGATGACTCATCCAAGACGTCACAAAATAACCCAGTCTAACATCTTAAGGACAGCAGGCTTCACTTACTATACTTAAGGTCATTGTTCACAATTCCACAATAAAAAAAAGATTGAGCAAAAATGGAATGCATGGGTGAGCTGCGAGATGAAAATCACTGCTGACCAAAAAGAACACAAAGGCTTGTCTTACATTTGCCAAAAAAAAAACAAAACATTTTGATGACCCCCAAGACTTTTGGGATAGTATTCTATGGGCTGATGAGTCAAAAGTGTGACTTTTCAGAAGACATGGGTCCCATCATATTTGGTGTAAAGCTAACACAGCATTCCACAATAAGAACAACACACCAGCAGTCAAACACGGTGATGGTAGTGCGATGGTTTGGGGCTGCTTTACTACTCCAGGATCTGAATGACTTGCCTGATTGACGGAACTATGAATTCTGCCCTCTTACAGAAAATACTGGAGGGGAGTGTCCGGCCGTCAGTTTGAGGCCTAAAACTCACGCACAGATTGTCATGAGTTCAGTTCAGAATGGGAACCAGGCACAGATCACAAGTATTGCCAAATCTGGCCTTTATTAACAGAAGTATAACTTTCTTGGCTTTAGCTGAAGAGTTTCTGAAGACAGCGCAAAATTAGGTGGGGGCAATCAGAAACATAGAGGGTCAGACAAGGTGTATTTGAAGGGACTGGACCGAGGTTAATGACTGGGATGGCAAGGCGAATGAGCCAGGGGATGCTGGGAAGGTGCAAACCTTAAAACTGAGGTGACAAAGAAACTAGAAAAAGCCACTTTCTAGGACCACAGGCACTGGGAGGCTTTTCCATCATAAATAGTTACCTGCTGTCTCTAAATTAAACACTGAAGTAAGAATACAAAAATCTAGCAAGGGAAGACGTAGACATGGATAAGATCTTTTGTACAAAAGATAACAATTAACAACAGGGAGCAGGTGAGAGAAAATGCACAAAGGAAGGGGTGAAGCTCAACACAATAATTAAAAAGTGCAAACCAATTCGGGAAAACAAAAGAGAAAATGACAAGGATAGCTGGTTTGGGAGGGAAAACAATTAAGGAAAAGACTCAATGGTTGAAAAGAAACAAAATGAAAGTTCTGGAGTGGTGTAGTCAAATTCCTGACTGGAATCTGATTGAGATGCTTGTGGCATGACTTTAAACAGGCAGATTATGCTTGACACCCCTCCAATGCGGCTGAATAAAAAAAAAAAAAAAAAAAAAGAAATTCTGTGGAGAGGAGCGGGTGAAAATTTCTCCACATCAATTTAAAAGATGTATTGCCAGATATCGCAAAGGTTTCATTCCAGGTGTTGATGCCAAGGATGGCACAACCAGTTATTAGGCTTTTTTTTTTTTTTTTAAGGGGGGGGGGCAATTATTTTTTCTCATGTGTGATTTAGGTTTTGAATAACTGTTCATTATCAATGAATTAAATGTTCATTTTAAAGCAGGAATTTTATGTTTACTCGCGTTGTCTTTGTCTTAGATTAAAGTTGTTAAAGTTGTTGGATGATCTGACACATTTAAAAACGACAAATGAGCAAAAATAGAAGTAACTGGGAAGTGGACAAATACTTTTCACAGTACTGTATGAATTGTCGTCAATGCATTTCGAACATTTCTGTCCGGTTCACTTGCCGGAAAGGACAAGTTCGCATGAGGACAGTACATAAAGCAAGACCGCATGTTCTTCAAACTTCTATGAACAAAACCCCATTAAAGGTTGCGGTATTATATAATGGAATTAATGACATCACGCGCAATATTGAAAATCAAACGTGACTGTCGAATAAGAAGCGTCATTCACTTTCGGTCGGGACTTCAATCAAATTTTAATTAATGTCATTGAGATGGAACAATATAGAATATCCTAAAGTGACCACTGGGTGGCGTTTAAGCTTCCACTGCTGAGCCGTATAAGTCAATACACGTCTCTGTTCCACGGGATCTGGCCATGGTTCTGGATCTTCTAGCCTGCGCCTTGAAAGTCATCAAATGATGAACGCCGGTTAATATTAATTTAAGTGTGAGATGTATACGTACCAGTAGTAATTTCTTGTTTTAGGCTAATATATTTATTCACAGTGGTAATATAGTGAGTGTAGACCGACATATTCAAATCATACCTAGACCTATCCATTACTCCAATTTTTAAATGAGAAGATAATTATATTCGTAATAAATCGACTTGACCATTATTTTGGATTTAAGGGCGGTATATTCTGGGGAGATACATTCACAGGTAGCCAACTCAATATTTTCTGGAAACGCGGAGTGCTTTGTTTTATTTTTTTCGAAATAAAAATACGTAATCCAGTTTGGTGTTAAGCAGTAGATGGCGCTGCGCAAATGATTAAATGTTAGCTTGGAGAAACTGATTTTCATTGCAATTTCTCAAGCCACCGTAAGAAACCGAAGCACAAGCAATTTTAGTGAAGAGGCTGAAGCGCAGGGCAGCTTCGGTTGGAGAACTCGAAATCCACCTGATCCATTCATTCAAGGGAACGCTCGCCACAGCAGGCATTTCAGTCGAGCGAAGATTTGGGAAAGTGGAGACTAAGGAAGACAAATTACCGATGGAGTGGCCAGTTGATTTCATACTTTGTCTAATGTTTCATTTGTAATCGTCCCCCACCACTTTCTAAAGTACGCCTTACTTAGTGGTTTGGCTCGAATGAAAAATATCACCCTGTTCACCACAGGGTAAATGCAGAAAGCGGCGGGACCACAGCAATAGTGGGCTACAGATGTCTCTGACCAGGGATAAAATGTCAAGCCGCGACTAGCCTCATGAAGTGATTGAGCCCTAAAACTGAACGACTGAGGATTTGTGGCGAGATACAACTTATGGATTTGATTCGTCTTGCGGTATCTAACCGTACATTTGGGGTTTTGTTCAGTGCGCTGGCAATTGTAGCAAAACGCCGAAACAATCATGAGCGATGTGCTGCTTTTTAGTACCTCGGCGCGCTGGAGGATCTGATTTTCACGATGTCGAGGGTCGACGGCTTGATTGCTAGTTTTGGAAAATGATTACTGTGAACACAGACGGTAAAATAATGGTGAGAAGATGCCTTGTGACGTTCAAACCATTCAGGTAAGAACACGCATTTTTTTTACCTTTTGTTTTTCCCAGTCAACCGTTTTACAAGTTTATTCAATATGTAACCAACCTTCTGATTACACAAAATGTCAAACAGTGAGATATGCTTGAAATGTATAGCTTGTCTTTCTAAATATGTGGGCGACATACCATTAAATGTGCATAGTTTACACGAGGGCAAATGATTCTACTTTTTATTGAAGCCTATAGCCTTGCCTTCTCTGTCCATCGCCAGGCTTTTTCGCTGAGTGCATGGTTAATCGCCGTGTCATTCCATTTTTTTGTGATTTTCCTAACGAGCTGGATTCAAAAATAGTTCTGTGATTGGGATAACCCAGAACTGACGAGTAAATGGCCTGCTTCAGAATCTGCTGCTCCCATTAAGCAAATTAAACTCCGTTCTCTTAATCAGTCAGGTGCGGGCGTTTGAACTCTGCGGGCGATAGGTGTCTAACTCACAAATGAATGCTTCTAAATCCATTTGAACTCGGCGCGTGAGGAAAAAATACAGAAATAAGTTCTTCTTTAAATTTCCGTGGTAACAGCCCTCTTTAGTCACACATATTCAATAATGCCAGGAGTGCAGTATGACGTATGAAGAGGAGGGAGTGATTAGGTTGTGTTTTAAGAGTTGGACTCTCCAGTCGCGTTAATGCATTAGGTCAATGTTACCAGCCGCACAAGAATAGTCCGGAGGGCGTTGTAGTCATATCTGGGAACTTTTATTTCACTCTCATTAAGGAATTGGAAATTCACTATGGTCAACAGTAAGACAGTTGTGAGCAGTACGCAGGCTTTAGTCGTAATTACTTCGTTTCACACATGAGCTATAGCCTTTTGCATTTCTTAACGATATCTGTTTCATTTTAGACGGATCCTAATTCAGTTCATATTCTCTGTGTATATAGAAATTGCTTCTGATATGGGTTAAAACACATATTAATACATAACTTTAAATCAATCGTTAAATTGTTTCACTAGAGTTTGATTTTATAGAGATGCCACTGCAAATCCTCAGCTTTTCGTGTCCATTGTCATTACTAGTCATTTGACCTTAGAATGCTTATATTTGTTGTAGAATGTTTCTTTAATACATCAGCTTCAAATTAATAGAAAACAGAAAAAAAAAAAACCAACCTAGCATGTCAATATTGAACTACTAGAATGCACACAAGCACATGATGCATGTAATGAATATAGCTAATTCTTAAAATCCATTGTTGCAGTTGGGTTTTCCCCCACAAGTCAGAAATAAGGATTTTGTGTCTCTTAAGTCTCATAGCATCGCTGGACCCCTGACAATGTTTTAATGGTGGAGTTTGACTTGACCGTTCGGCGTTAAGTGCGCCATCAATCATTCGCCCATCAGCTGCGTGTGGGGGGCTTGGCTGGAGTGTACCATGAGCGTACCCTGTTACACACTACAGGAACTCAGGGCACAGAGGCTGGGCAAGTCTTCAGCATATGTCTCCATACTCATTATTCTTCATCAACTAACATACCATAAATCTCCACTTCATTAATGAGGCCAGCTGTATGCACGAGGGGGTGGGGCTTGCGAGACAGATGCTCAACAAAGGCCTGGTGGCACCCAGGTGGCTCAAACCCATTACATTCAACTAACTGCAACCCTCTCCGGGATATGGTTTGAACTCGAGCCTCAGGATGTAAAGTTATTTGGCCGCCAGGAAAAAAATAGTGAACTGATCATTACAGCAGATCCCTTTTCATGGATGAAAGATCCACAACACGATGGGAAATACTGTACTGAGAGGAGCTGTGCTCCCGTGGATGGCTGTAATTTTTAATGGCAGGAATGCCAAGACAGGTGCGATTAAGAAAAACTGCCAATATGCATAGCTCTCTTGCACGGTATGCCCCATCTCCTACCGAGGACGGTTGAGTCCAATTTTTAAAGGAAACAATGGAATCTTTCCAGAATTCAGTGAGAACTTACAGCCACATAGCGTTAATGTTATGCAGCTCCAACAGGAGCCAAATCCGATAACTGACTGTTTGAAGCCAATTAGATAATATAGGATTCTTCCCCATGATCCACTTACAAAACCAAAATATTTATCTTAAGCCTTTTAAATAGAGAAAAGCTGGGCTGCTCTCGTGCGGTAACATCAGTGGAAAGCATTAAAAACAGCTAAACAGAAAAGGCAATATTATTGCCTGTAAACTTGAAGTAATGAGAAATGAAGACTTGTCTTAAAATGGCTATTTTGGCGTCAAAGTCGTAAAAAAATTTTAACACATCTTCAAAGGTGGGGGTAGAGCAGCCAAGCTGTGATGTTTTGGTCTCAGAGATAGAGTGCATGTTTTTGCCGTGTCCGCACTCTGCTGTGTTTATTTATTCATTTACTAATCACTGCGAGCACTTAGCTGGAGTCAGATGCAAGACCGACGTGCTAAAATACGGCACATTAAATACAGATTATCCAAGAAAAAGAAAAAGAATCAGGGCACAGGACCCAGTGATATGAAAGCCAGAGCTTTTTTCAGAAACAGTCCAGGGTAGAGAACCTGCCTTCTGGGCAGTACCGACAAGCACAGCGTGGTCAAAGAACAGGCAGAGGTCGGGCAGCAGTCAGAATCCAGGGGGGCACACAGGGTGAATGCAAAAGCCAAAGCAGTGGTCGAAAACAGGAGATCAGTCCGCGAGGAGCATGAGGGCAGTGAGGATGAGCAAAACATGAGACCAGGAACTATAGAGACAAATACACAGGGCTGAGGCAGGAACATGATGCTAGGCGTGCTTATTTTTCCTAACATAGTTGTGGTACCACTCCTGCTCTGAACCGCACTTCAGCTGATCAGATTGTACCTAACTGGAATTGTAAGCCAATCAGATTGTATGTAACTGGAATTTTTCCCTTATGAAAAACAATCCAGCAGCCAGGACCAAAGAAACAGGGGAACCTAGAACAGGGGTAGGGAACCTTCTCCAGAAAGAGCCACTGTGGGTGCGGGCTTTCATACCAACCAAGCTGCTACACACCTGATTCTACTAATCAAGGCCCTTAACAAACATTTTTGAGGTTGATTAGTAGAATCAGGTGTGTAGCAGCTTGGTTGGTATGAAAGCCTGCACCCACAGTGGCTCTTTCTGGAGAAGGTTCCCTACCCCCGACCTAGAACATACAGACAAAGAGCAAGACAAGAAACAGGTGTGGCAAAGGGCGTGAGGAATTCACAGGGGCCGAGTGAGAAAACAAGTCAATTACTCTATTAACAGAAAACCCATTACCGGAAGGGATATAAACAGATTCCCATGAAGATGCGTAAGAACAGCATTACAGATCTATCAGTCCATCAGTCCATTGTCTTACTCCTTAATTCCGGCTGTGGGTCACTGGGGGCCTCTACCAAACAAATCAGCAAAAGGCAGGAATACACCCTTGACGGTTTGCCAATCCATCGCAGTGCACACCTATTCATTCACCGTTCACTCACAAGCTCATGCCCATGGGCCATTTAGAGTATTCAGTTAGCCTTATATGTGTGTTTTTGCTGTGGGAAGAATCCAAAGTAAATGGAGGCGATGCAAACAAGGGCAGAACATGCAAACTCCACACAGAGAGGTGCAGACCCGTTTCAAATCCATGGCCCTCTCTCACTGAGGCAACACTGCTTTCCTCTGTAGCACCATGCCATCCACTGCCAAAAGAACAAGGGAATAATTACATAGCACTACTTGAATAGTTTGTTTACAAAATGCAATATATCCATTTTACTCATTTTTAGGAAATAAACTTTTTCTATGTTGGCGCTTATTGCATTTTGTAGAAAAACACAGACTTTGACCATGAAAAGACACACCTTATAGTATGAGTTTCTAAAAACTGATTTTTGCACCATGTGTAAGAAGCACAGGGCTATCACTCTATGGTATTATCTCAATTTTTGTAATTTTGGCACTTATGGTATTTTGGAAACAAACTCTTCACTTCTGAAACACCAGGATTATCAATGAACAGGTACTGGGCAGTAGCATAAGGAAATGACAGGGTTGCAAGGTTGTGTTTCCCTGCTAACAGGTGGTATTAGCGAATGCACACGTGGCAGAAAGGTGAATGATGTCTCTGTATTTGTTAGCAGATAGCAGTGGGAGGTATTCCTGGGTGTTTTCTTCAACTGTAGTCTTCAACTCTTCCTGGATTCACTGAGGATCTTAAGACAGCTTGCTATTAAAATAGGCTATGGCCCCTGAATGGTGCAGAATACAATCTCCAGGAAAGGGAACAGATGGGTGTCATTCTTTACTGTTGGTCGTTTTTTAAAACATTCAAAGGAAATGAGGAGGGAAGATAAACAGCTTAAGCAATCCCCTGTGCCCGTTTCAGTTTGGCACATGACGCCGGCAGTCGTTGTTATTTTTATTCCCCATCCCTTCGTTTAGCTGACACGCTTCTCTGGAAAACTTCACGCTGCCAGCTCTCTGTCTCTGAGCAGCGAAATGACAGTGTAACCCCGCGTAGTTTGCTCCGGGGAGGTCACGTGACAAGGCGAATCCCGAGCTGCTCGACGCCTCCTATTCTGCCGCGCTTCCCATCTGTGAAGCCTCCTACCCAGTGGGCTGTTTCTCTCCTTTCCTGGTCATTACACCAGGCTCTGGTCCTCTTAATTCCCAGCTCCAGACCTCATAATCATTCTAACTGTGTAGATTCTTTGTATTACAACCACCCAGGGATTGGCGGGTGTCATTACGCTTGAAGTGAATGTCTTTCCGACTGTTCTGCTGGGAAGGGACGGGGATCGCGGGAGGTCGGTTCTGATCCGGGAGGGAAGGCGCTGGCCCGCTTGCTGGTTGAGCTTGGTCCCGCGCGTTTTCGTGGCTACGGGCACATGAATAATTCAGCTTCCTGTTTCTCCTACCGTTGTTAGCCTCAGCTCTCTGAGAAGCTCGGAAACATGGGGCATTAGCTAGCGCCGTGATAAACAGGCCATTATCGCGCAATAAGATGTACAAGAAATAGAGGGGGGAGAAAAGTTATTTGCATATTATGTTTATGCATGTAGCCTGTTCTGCTAGAGCTGCCGCTGAGGCTGCGGTGCGAACGCTGAAGTTGAATGCCTGACAGCCCTGTGAAGGGTTGAATGTCACTCCTGTGCTAGCGGCCCTTTGGCTCTCTGCGTGTGGGAATACATCCCTGTCTGGTTTATGGACAACCTCATGGGAGCTCTGTTATTCCTGTGCCCTCATTAGACCTATCTCTTCCATGGCTGGGAAAAAATACAAGATATAAAGTTTTTCTTCTGTGTGTGCGTTTGTGTGTGTGGACATTTCGGACTGTACATGTGTGTATGTGCTGGTGTGTGTGTGTGTGCTTGTGTGTTTATTTGTGTGTGTTGTGTTTGAGTATGCATCTGTGCATGCGCCAAAGGAGTGTGCCCTTGTGTGTGTATGTGTGCCCGTGTGTGCGTGTTTATGCATATTTTTGTGTGTCTGTAAATGCCTGTGTATGGCTGCGCGTGTGCATTTGGGTGTGCATGTTTGCATATCCATGTCTATGTATATTTGTGTGTAGTAGTTGCATGTGTTGGAGTGTATGTGTCTTTGTGTGTGTGTGCATTTGTATATGCATGTGTGTTTGTGGCGTTAGTGCATGAGATCAGAGATGTCGCCTTTTGCCCAGAACTGTGCTTAGCCTGATCAGTGTCAGCCTGAGTGAAGCATCTTCAGAGTCGCGCTCCTAGCCTTCCCCTACTTGTTTTTCCTCTTTATATTTCCAATTGCCTGTCTATTTGCCTGCCTCTCTGTCTCACTCTGATTTTTCCCTCTTTTTCTTCTCTTTCCTCCTCTGTTTTCTTCTTCCTCCGCTGCCGCCTCCCTCCAGGATTTTCGTGGTGGGGATCGGCTTCTTCAGTCTGTGTTTTCTGATGACGTCCCTGGGGGGCCAGTTCTCTGCCAAACGACTGGGAGACTCTCCGTTCACCATCAGGACGGAAGGTAGCGGCTCTGAGCTCGCTGTTCGCTACAGCGGCGGCGGCCGGGTCTGTCCGGCGCGCTGCCATTTTCCGTTATAGCCTCCCGGCGAATGAAAAAAGGAGCGATAGTGGGCTCTGTCATGCCGAGCGCTGCGGGTTTGGAGCGAAGTGCCGCTTTTGTTAAAATGTGATGTGAAGTGCATCGATATCTGGCAGTGGAGAGAGATGCCGTCTCAGTATGTGCTGTCCATGCAGTAGTTCAGGGAAACTGTTGAGGCTTCTTAAAAATGAAAATATGCCCGGTCTGTTTGTAGCACATTCCAGCAAACTGCATTACAGCAGAAGCAGTTATTTGCCACTATTACTATCATTGTCGGCCATTTAACACAATATACCCGAGGGACACACTGCACGAATGCTCTCAAATGCGTATTCCCTGGTCGCGGTCAGAGTTCTGTGTAGTGGTGTCCTTAATGTCCTATTGAATGGGATTTCTCCCTCCGGCACAGAAAGGTCGTGCCGTCACTGGAGGGATCTCGTTAGCGCGCTGCCGTCACAAAGAGGAAGTGTCCGGGCCAGAGACACAGCAGGGGTGCACGGTCCTCTAACCTCACTCTTGCGGTGTGAACGCCAGACCCTTTGTGCTGGGGATTCGCGCATGCATCCGCAGAGTGTCGCCGTGCGTGCGGTTACCATGTCCAGCGATCAGGCCGCCCTCTCCTCCCGCTCAGGACTAAATCTGTAAATAGAGGATAATCTACTTGCGATATAATCCATATTGCCGCTGTCTGCTGGTCTCAGCATCGGGGGAGGCGGAGGAGGGGAGAGTGGGCGGGGTGGTACGCTTGATTAGTTAGCCAATCGTGCGTTACAGTCTAGGGACGCACCTGGGATGAGCTCATTAAATGCTGCATGGTGCTTGTCCTCTGAGGGTCCTGTGGGGTAAACTGTTTTTTTGCGCGTGTGTATGTTTGTGTGTTTGTGTGTGTGCGCGTGTGGGTGCATGTTTCTCTGTGATGAAGAGATGGGAGTTTGCGGCTTAATGGAGTGGCACCAGGGTCTGCGTGACCGCCAACTCCATCTGTTGACACTGTAATCACTTTTTAATAACAAGAACAGATTTTGCCACGTAAGTGCATTCGTGCAAGCGTGTGTGTGTGTGTGTGTATATATATATATATATATATATATATATATAAACACAGATGCTCCTGTATAAGCTTGCAGTAACAGGTGGGGATTGGCGGTTTCCATTGTGTTTGAGAAAAGAATATTATGAGCAGATTTTAAGCAGTTTTTTCTTTGTTGAAATGAGCTTATATTAGATGTCTGTGATGCCCTTATGCAATGGCAAAATGCCACCTCTGCACCTTTTTAAACATTCTCAGCTCAGATCTGGAGAAAATACTCAAAGCAAAAATGTCCCCAAGCAGCTCAGCGATTATCGTAGCTATATAAACACTAATATTTTGATTCAGAGGAACCATTGGGCCCATTTGCCGGGACCTATAAAGCGTTTTGACTTGGAACCTTTTATTTCTTTCTACGTTTGATTTTATTCAGATGTAATTGAATCGGTGAATTCAATCAGAGCCTAACTCCATGAAGCAAATTTTTATAGCAGAACTATATTATTATTTTTTTCCTCGAAGTGTGGCCATAATCTTAGTATCATATTTTTGACACACGGATTATGCCAACAGTGGTCACAAATGACAAACTATTTTAAGGTAGATTACTGCTATAAAAATGCCATTACCATTCCCACATTTTTCACGCGAAATTTCTCAAAAATTGCTCATCCGATTTTAATGAAATTTGGAACATAAATAGTTTACAGCATGATGGTTGTCCTGAACCTAAAAAATATGGCCCTTTTAGTGCTCTTTTAATATCAGGGGGTGCTGAATATATAATAAGGTAGAGAATTTTCAAGTCAAGAGCAAAATTTCAAAAAACCTTTGCATTTTGTTAAAGTATCCAACTTTAAGAGGTTTGGCCCATAGATGCTGGATCAGGCAACCTGTGTGCAAAATAAGAAGTTGATATGTCTATCAGTTACTGAGGTATGGTGTTTTGAAATTGTTATGATATGCCCTTTGCGGCAGCCATCTTGGACACCTAATTTGCATAATTTATGCAAATCACCTCCATCTCTGCTATTTTGAATGTTTGCTTCTCATATCAATAAAGCAATTTGATGTAAGTGATGAAATAAAGATTTTCATGCTTAATACCAGTATTCTACCTCAACCTCCACATGAAGCAAACAATCCAATTCTTGGATTTTAAAGTGATTTAATTCATCCATATTGAGCATAAGAAATCAACACATCTCAAACTCATCACAGGCCTACTCACCCTCATAATCTAATCTCCTTTTCCACACCTCTGTTATCTGTGGCCACTAACATTTCAAGGAAAGCCTGTGCCTCAGGTGAAAGATGTCTGTCAAGTGCCTGGACACTTAAAACTTTGGCAGCCTTGGCACACAATACCTAAGTGTAGAGTGGTAGCTCCGAATAAGTAATAGACCTGACACTAGGCTTTACAAGGCGGAACCTGGTTGTGACTTGTGACAACATAGTTTGAGAATTCGAGCCCCAGTCGTACCAACCGGCAGTGGTCGGCAGCTTTTTCAGAGTAGCGCACAATTGGCCATCGCGCTACAGGGTTTCAAATTGGGAATGGACTGCCGGGAAAAGGAAATAAATAAATAGCTTTGTTCGTTGCTCAAGCGCCTCCTGTTGGCCAGACGGGCGCTCGTCAGGAAGATTCTAAGTCTGTTCACGTCCGGATATCCTCCGCCCTCGTTCTGAACTTGCGAAGATTCAACCAATGAGTGTATAAGAAGCAGTGGCTGACAGGCACGTGCTTCGGAGGAGAGCCGTGAACTGTCTTCGCTCTCCTGAGTTGGCAGCAAGGGGTCGCATACGAGCAAGCTTTGTACTTAGTTCACCAATTGGGCATTCCAGATTCGGGTGGGATTGGAGAGGCCAAATTAAAAAAAAAAAAAAAAAAACATAGTTCGAGAAGCCTCATTGTCATTCCTGAAGTCTGCTTGAAAACCTGAACACTTTGCATTGACTTACAGAGTACTTTTCTCTGTTGTTACCAACTTGCCACCGATCGACCAAGTCAGAATTTCCTTCAACGGGCCCCAACTCCTGAAGTTGGGCCTGTCTCGAACTCACGGTGTAACATACATTAAGAATAACCACATTGATTCACTTGAGTCGGGACCCTCTTTCACATGATCAAAAACCTTGTCAGATAAAGAGTACAAAGCATGCAAAATCTGAATTTTGAAAATGTGTGGAGTTGGGTCCTTGTTGAATTCACTCACTCAGTTGTTGGTTTATCAGAGATGACATTTGGTTTCCAGGATATACTAAATTGTGGTTGAATTTAAATGAATTAAATTAAGAACCATATTGCCTTCAAGTACTTAAAGTAGACATTTATTGAGAAATCAGAAAATGGGCAAATTATACCTCTACGGTAAGCTAATGTCATGGAGATGATGAATAAAACACTTTCTGGACACTCAAATAGGAAGAGAATAAAACAGGCATTTTGAACAGCCTTTCGACTCGCACCCATCCCGAAACATAGCGAACAAATATAGCCCCTTTCTGATGACGTTATTTGTGGGGAACAGGACACACTGTAAGGAAGTTGAGTGCATCGACAATCATCTGCCTGTCATAATTTATTCATTTCTTGGGGCGCTTTCACACCAAGATAGTCGGGGGACTCGGTTCAATTGGGCGGGGAATGCCGAAAAATTTCACACCTTCAGTTGGTTTGGTTCATTTTCACAGTGCACTTTTGAAAGCCGACCAAACCGCCTAGACAACGTCATGCAGTTACAACAGCTGCTCGTTGGGGGCGGTATTGTCCGAAACGAGTACTGACCATGAAGGAAAAAAGCTTGAAGAAGAAGAAAACCTGGCTCATTGATTGGCCAGAACCTCTCTTTGGTTCACTTACTCTCTTTGGTTTGTGGGATAGTCCGTTTGCATTTCTCACAATTAGAAAACTGCACCAGGGTTCATTTGAAAGCGTACCGAGACTGGTATGCTTGTTTTGGTACACTTTTGGTGCAATGCCTGATATGATTGCTGCTTTCACACCGACCCAAACAAAGCATACCAAGAAGGAAAACAAACTCTGGTGTGATTCAACCGAACCAAATGAAGGCGGTGTGAAAGCGACCTTGGTCTCGTTTCGCTTCACATTTCTAGCGGATTAGATATATGCTCGTCAATGTTATTGTTGATGATGCAGAGCACACGTCCCTGTGATATCTTGTTTTAGATTTTTTTTTTTTGTGATTGGCAGAAGTGTAAAACTTTCCTTGAGTTCTGGGTCATAAAAGGCTGCCTTACTTTACCTCATGGAAACTTAAAAGTCCTTTAAACCTATAATAAAACGGTAGTTCATATATTTATGAACAAATGCTGTATCTGAAGTTTTGTGTACATTGGACGATTTCCAGAGTACTTTATTTGAATCCCGAACTCGGACAGTGGAAATGGTGGGCAGCTATTTTGCATCACAGTTGTCTGAATTTGGGCTTGCTAATTGCTCAAAATATCACTATTTATCCCATAAATAATTAGAAATTCATGGGATACAACCCATGAGATACAGGGTTACCAATTCTGCTGGTAACCGTTCACCCATTGCTGGCGTTAGCTTATAGTTGACAATTTATCCGGGTCAATGGGAAGACGAATTCCTTAGCGAGCATGTTAACACTTTTAGCCAGTAAAGCAATAAGTTTCATGTGCAACCGTCATCCTAGACGCTTGAATTTATTCATTTAATGACGAAAAGCATTAGCATGCTAGTTAGCAAATTATTCATACCATTGACTTGAGTAGAAGGCTTGGAATAAATGAAAATTATGACTCTCGCTGCATAAATTTGACATCTCGGGCTCACACACTGGAGATCCTCTATGTGTATTCGATGTCCAAGTCAAGTAGGGGTTGAAAAATTCTGACATTTTGGGGGATTTTGACGTCTTGCTTGCAGTGTAAAATACATATGATAGCCTGCGCCACAACTGCTCCCATGCGTGACATCACCGCTCTTGGCTCAAGTCATGGCACTGCTCAAGGACGATATTGGGGGTTGCTAAAAGCCCAATTTTCATGCATGATTCCATTATCATCTCTGGGGTGGAAAATTTTGATAATTCGAGGGAGCATTGCATGCCCTTTCGGATGATACCAAATACGACAATTTTTTCATTAAGTTTCAAACCAATACATGTAGACTTTAAAGGAGGAGACCGCACTTTGGCAAAGTATATTTCAGCGGAAAGTAGAATTCTTTGAGTGTCTAAAACGCATATTTTAATTTGATAATAATCCAGTGCGATGCAATTTTAAACCAGCGAGTCTTTGTAGCGTGAGAGGGCGGGAAAAACATATTTGGTAGATATTTCCTGTGATAAAGGTATAAAAATTGGGCGTGAAAAGCAGAATGTCATTTCTTCTTGCGCAAAAAGAACTCTGCTTTATATTCATCAATATGCCTCAATAAAGCCTAATTTTCTGAAGAATCTGTCTCTCTCCAAGTGCTTGAGGATGGGGGAACCTCGTAATATGAAAATATTGCTGAATGAAAACCACAACACTTTTCTTGTGAATGTAGGCAAATTGGAAAGGCTTCGTCCTAGAAAGGACCTCAGACATTGCTCAGGGAATGCACACACTGAGTTGTTGTGACCTAGAATCACCTGTGATTACTATCCGTTGACGGTAAATATTAGCATGTCATCCTTGCTCTGAGTGAATGTATTTACTCCTCAGGGAGATATGAGATTCTTTGCCTGCGATGAAAGAGCTGGTGCCGCTGATATCAGGGGTGGCGACTGTGGGTATTAGTTTAGTTCTGTCTCTGTCTGATCTATCTTGTTTTGTATCCCTGGATTTTTTGGTTCTGAAGTTGGAAATGATCTCTCAATAATCAGGCAAGAAGTACACTGTATTATAATTTAACATGCCTCAAATGTACTAAAAACTTCAAATAATTACACACTTGGTATGCTCAAGCGTATAATGTGAGAGAGAGGGAGGGGCAGGCAGAGAGAGAGAGCGAGAGAGCAAGAAAGAGAGCTGGATTGAGTGAGTGTGTTTGTCTGTCGTCTGTACACACAGTGTTTGTCTTGATAAAATGTGTTAATTCCCCAAAGACCACTCTTTGCCCTGCTTGTTTATTCAGGTAATTGGACTAGTGTTTGATTCAGTAATGGAATTAGTCCTAACCCTCTGCACTGTTTAAAGGCTGTGACTGTCTTCGCTTCCCCCATGTGGCTCAGAACTGGGACCCCAAGCTTGTCTCCCTGCTGGCTTTGGTGCTGCAACATATCCTCAAGGGCACAAGACACGTCTCAACCAAGCCTTTAAAAGCGAAGTGCACTTGTTTCAGTTAATGATCATAAAATGTCCTCTCATATTTATATAGGCTGCGTGTTATAGCCTGTGGTTCAGAGTTTCAGTGCCAAGCCAAGGGCAAGCTGCCAGTGTTTGTGTTCTGCTCGGAAGATGAAAAGTGGAGCATTTTTTCTTTATGAAGACATTTTTTTTAAAGATATGGTTCCTATCTTTTCTTAAGGTTTCCACCTTCATTTGTGGAAGACCAGTTCCAGGCTGTTTTTCAGGGAAATGTAAACTATTACATGCTATTTTAAGGATGTTTCAGCTCTATGACTGATGATGCATTCACAGAGGAACTGCCGAAGAGGCTCTCACATAGTTAAAAATAGCTTGTTCAAATATCATGCATAAATGTATGTGAGAGAAAGATGGAGGCAGGTAAAAAATATAGCTTCTGAGAAAATTAACCCGGAATATTCATCAATGGTTGAAATGAGTTATTCTAAATGTAAATATTGAATAATTAACCTACTTTGGAGTGTGTTTGCTAAATTTGCATTTTCATTTGCATTTTCCCTCATACAAAAATTTGCATTTCCTCATAAATAAAATCTTTCGGTATGTGTCTGTTTGTTTAATGACAAATACGCAGAAATTGCAGTGGAGCAGGATTCTGTTAACCATCGAGATATCACACTTGCAAAGCAGGGACTTCTCTTCCATCATACACCATTCACAGTTGAAATTGTCCCTAAAATACTGTCTGTACTTGTGCAATAGCGCGATAATTTTTGTTTTTGAAATGCCTCTCTAACTGCCATTCGTGCTGGAATGTAGCTATTTTAGTTGCAGTTATTCGGTAGGAGAAAGGAAAGCTGAATGAAGTGGATGTCAGTGAAACTCTTTGCTAATTACAGGAAAATGACCTGTGTGTTTTGTTATGTTCTGAAGGTAGAGTGAGGCCCTTTTGCCCTGTTCTCTTTCAGGTATATTAAAGTGTACAAGATCTTATCATAGCTATCGTTATTCCTGATGGAAAATGGAAGCTCTGATTTGAAGTATTAACATCGCGTGATCTGGGGTAGTTATATTCCACTAAGTCTGTAAAGGGCAAGATTTACTGTTGAAGCAGCTAGTCTTGTTTTTAGTGGAATAATTTTCTTCAGAATGCAGATGCATTTTCTTATTCGCAATTTTTTTTTTTTTTTTTGTGGCAATACGACTAACTAGTGTTATTAAGACCAAGAGGGAGCATGTATTTTTTTAATGAAATTTGGATATTTTATTATTTTATGTTGTGGATTAAAAATAATGAAATAGAATGTAACATTTATTGGTTTTAATGTTTTATGACTGGCGTTTTGCTAAATTTGATACTATTTAGATTCAAAGCTATTCATCTACAGTGACTGGCAGAATATCAGAGTTTGTAGCACTAAATCCAAATCATGAATAGCCCAGATAACGGCCAATTAAACTGAACACAAGGCTGCTACTCAATTAACCATATGGCGCCAATTTATCAGAAAAAACCAAGGAAAGAGTGATATCTATTTATATAAAATAGAAATTATATTACATTGCCTGCGGCCGGGCAAGATTGCTGTGCTGTTATGAAATGTTTGACTCCATAAAAACGGGCATTCTGACCCCAGAAGTCAATTTAACCATTGATGAATTTCAGCCCGAGTGACTCTATGTTGCGTTGCTACCTCATATTGTTTGTTCTTAGTATTTCCTGTCTGAAACTAGACTGCATCGCAATCAGATTTGATTTCTGTTATTCACAGATTGAATGCTGCACCAAAGTTTGATCGCTCCTCTTTCGGCTGTAAATTTTATGTACTGCACAGCGTTAATGATATAAATTTTGTTGACTGTGAATAAGTGCAGTTGAAACAGGAGCACGCTTTATGAATAAGCAGTGTTTGAAGTAGACCTATAATTTAGGAATTTATGAAAACACTGCCGCTAGTAAGCATTCATTACATTCCAATTCTGTAGCATTGGATATGCATTTTCCCATTAGTTAGATAACGGCCACAGGTTGCAAGCGCTTATTCCTTAAAAAAAAAAAAGACTTCAATCTGATGGCTGGTTTTGCATTCATCAGGCAGGGTGTAAATCCTGTCCCTTGTCATGTTTAGACTTAAGAAGCCTTTATAAACTGGCTTGAGCTGAGAAGCTCTGACACAGTTTTATGTCACTGGAAAAAACGGGCAGTCTTGCCTCGCCGTACTCAAGCCCCTGTGATAAGACCAGGAACTTACTTAGAAAGCTACAGATTAGCCTCTTCCTCTTTTCTCCTGGAGATGAATGTGTTTTTCACGAGCCTGAAGTACGCCTGAATAACTGCAGGGCGTGAGGCTCTCGGTGAAATTCAGTTTTTCCCCTTGTCTGCGTGGAATACATCCACTATGGGGCCTGCTGCCGAAGGATGGCCGTGCCTTTGTCTGAAAGTGACAGTAATGGTCGCTGAGAGGCAGAAGAATTAATTTGCCTGACAATAAAATGAATGGGGAGAAGCTTTAGAAGCTGTCTTTCGAAGGAAACTAATCTGCACAAAAAAACCGAAAGGGCTCAATTTCAGGGCCCAAAGCCACTCGCTCTCCTCGCGTCTGCCGTGGCCTTCCGACAGCTGGCGGCGTAGGTGCGCTCTGCGGAGTCTGGAGCTGAGGCGATGTTACTCTGCGCGCATCCTGAGTGGGGAGGAGAAAGACTGGCAAACCTACAGGAGGGCGGCCTCAGCTCAATAGATTCCCTGTTGGGAAGGATCGAGGATTCCTCCTTTATCTCTGTGATTTACGACACGTCCCGAGCGCTATTTCAGGATTCGCCGCCGGCGAGGCCGGAAGTGACATTGCGTTCCCCTGAGGGTTTTGAGAGAATGTCTAGGCTGAGTCCTCTACATGCTTGTCCAATAGCAGGTGCTGTGCTTTAGAATTCTGCCACTACGGAGTTGTTACATCTTACAAACTGACTTTTTTGTGCAAAGTAGTCCGTCTCGCCATATCCCTAAGAGCCATCATGGCGGCTGTGCTCCCAATAGACAGTAATTTGCATTAAATTTGCAGAAGTCTGATATGAATCTTGGGATGTGAGACTGCCTCATTTGTACAATACGCATTCAAAGCCCCGAGGTGACGGGAAGGGTGGCAGTTCATGAGCTTCTCTCCCTGGGCCTTTTTACCTTTTAATTCCTGCTGAATCTTTTATTGACCCCCGAAGACGCGTGTCGCAAAATATTTAGATGACAGAAACCTGGAGATGACTCTTTAAAGTTGTAGCAAATCTCCTGGCAACAGACACAAAAATTAGACTTGATTTACAGTGACTAAACCTGGGAAGAACAGGCAAGCTGTCTTTTCAGAATGTTGAATTGGTGGCATGTTGATTATCTGCTATCAAGGTTTTCAACGGAAGCCAAAAATCTTTATGCTGTTTGATGAAGGGCAAGAGGAATTGGAATAAAATTGAGCACCTTTTTGCCCTACATAGATACTCAACAGCTGACTGAACAAATCTACCATAAATGACAATGCTTTAATTTTTACTGAGGTTATTTCTGCCTTTTTATGACTCTGTCTGTGGAAAGGATATGCATTTGGTCATGTACTCTGATTCAATTGATTCACTACAGATGCATTAAAATTCAGCCAATGGGCTTTCTGCGTGGTTTGATGGGTATTTTTGTTTTTGTTATCTTGATGATGAAAATGCCATTGACTGGGCAGGGAAATGGATGCACTTGAATTTATTCATCATTCTTATACAGACATATGATTACATATTGGCATGTTGAAGTGACACTAATTTGACACTAATTTGTGTTTATTTCTGTTTATCCAGGTTTCAATGCATTCCCAGTGCATATGTCGCTGGTTGGCATATGGGCTGATTTTTCACGAAGCATTTTGACTGACAAACAAAATGAAAGCAGTGTAGCATTGCAGTTAGTGCCATTTAGCTTCCATTTATATTGTTTGTTAGTGCATTTGGCAGTTATTGTAACTCTGAACAAACAGAAATTAATAAAAATTACAGTTCAGTCAGGACAACTTTGTCAACATAGAAAATTTATTTAGAATTGGCATTAAACCATTTGGGCGGTATGGTTCTGTTCTGGAGCTCCCTGCCCTTCCATATGCACACATGGAATGCCCCAAGGCAGGGAGAGCAGCAAAACCCCCCAGAACAGAGCAGGCATGGATAAAAACAAGGTGGAGATGGGGAGGGGGTGGGTTGCAAAAGAGCTGGCAGAGAATGGCCAAGGAGTAGAAGGCAGCAGGTAGCTTTAAATAAAGTGCTGTACTTGGTCTCATCCAATCGGGAAGCTTGGGTAGTTAGCTGATCTGCTCAATCAGCTGTGGCAGTCAGCTGAGCCAGAGGCGCTTACCTCAACCAATGAGCGAGCTTGGGGCGATTTAAGTTTAAGGCGTGACTCTGTTGCCTGTCTGAACTAACGCTCCGCTCAATTTTTAGCGCGACTTAAACAGGCTGGCTAATGAAAATTGTGGTTTAAACCAAGGAGTTAAACCAAGACTGTTGATACTGAGCTGTGGTTCTATTATGGCACCTTCCAAGAACTTGGCTCAGATTCACCAGGTGCCAGACTGCACCTTTTCTCATACAGTGTGCTTTCAGGTTTGACAAGTGGGATTTGGCAGTTATCTGAAATCATTGCATCTCTTTCTCTCTCTCTCTCTCTCGTCTGATGCTGTGTGCCCAAGATGCGCCAGCCAGCTGAAGCTCTGCGTTGCGAGCGGTTTAATTATCACGTTTCTCAGGCAAAGAGCCAAATGTTGAGTGGACGCTGACAAGCTGCCAGTCTCGCGTCAGCAGTCATGAATAACCTCCGATGATTGAGTCCTGATTAAGTGAGTAGTGACAGCAGGGATGACATCATCCTCGAAAGGAGCGGTAATATGTACGCTGGAATGGTGAACGCAGTCGAACCATCACGCCAGAATCCCCACGTTCGCCACGTGACACGATATAAACTTGCGGTATAGTTGGATTTTGAAAAGCAGCAACTCAACTTGTTGTATTGATTCTCGCCCCCACACACACCCTTATAATGACTGTAAGATTTTCCATTTCTGCGAAGCCTCCCGCTTTTTCTGGAGAACAGGGCGTGAAATATGTTTGATGTTTATTAGATTTTTGTTTGTAACGACGGGGAAGGTTCTGTTTGTCATGCAGTTCGTGCCTCTGCAAGAGTGGAGGCGCGTTTGGATATCTCTCAGGCCGTAGAGCTGCGTGCTTTTGTGCCAGTTTTGAGCAGCGTTTTTAGAGCACGAACAGATTATTCCAGCACACTCTGCCCGTGACTGATTGAAAAGCTTTCACTTTGATGAAGGTACTCGCCCCAGCTAAGCTAATTTCTTTTATTATGCTTGAAAAGTTTGTTCTGAGATCGCCGAACGATGAAAACACTGGCGCACACAAAAGCATCCTACAATTGGAGCAACAGTGAGAACAATGCTGAAGTGGTTGCTTTGTGCAAGTCTTTTGTTATGGTCTCTTTTCTTGCTTTACAAAATTGGCAATGAAAAAATGATTCAAATTTAACAAATTGGTCGGCTTAAGTTCCATTGGCAGGCGTTCGACCTCATTTCGCTATATAGTACTACTTTAAGCTGTTAGGCCTCATTTTGTTGTGCTGCAGTACTTTGTATTGTTTGCAATAGAAGGGTTGTTGTTCATGTTTTCAAGTGGTTAAACTCTTGCTACTGGAAAAGAAGGTTAGTTTTCACGCCTTTTGGCAATGTCACTATGTCTTGCAGCCATTTTATTTCACATGAGCGTGATCTCTGTATTGAGAGGGTGGCCTGCGTTAGTTGGACGAGGGCTGTCGTCTTGTGTCTGAGTTTTTTGTGAAGGTTAGATTGGGGCAGTGATGGGACGTAAGATTTGGAGTTTGAGTGTTGGTTGTATAAAGGGTTAGATTGAGGGAGTGATGGGACGTGGGAATTGGAGTTTGAGTTTTGGTTGTGGAGAGGGTTAGATTGACGTGATGGTGGGAGGTGAGATTTGGAGTTTGAGTATTGTTTGTATAATGGGTTAGATTGAGAGAATGATGGAATGTGGGAATTGGAGTTTGAGTTTTGGCTGTGGAGAGGGATGGATGGACGTGGTGATAGGACATGACATTTGGAGTTTGAGTATTGTTTGTATTAAGGGTTAGATTGAGGGAGTGATGAGATGTGGGAATTGGAGTTTGAGTTTTGGTTGTGGAAAGGGTTAGATTGAGGTGGTGGTGGGTGGTGAGATTTTGAGTTTGAGCATTGCTTGTATAATGGGTTAGATTCAGAGAGTGATGGAACGTGGGAATTGGAGTTTGAGTTTTGGTTGTAGAGAGGATTAGATTGAGGTGGTGATGGGATGTGGGATTTGGAATTTGAGCATTGGTTGTATAGAGGGTTAGATTATGGCAGTGATGGAACGTGGGATTTGAAGTTTTAGTATTGGTTGTAGAGAAGGTTAGATTGAGGTAGTGATAGGACAGAGGATTGGGAGGGAGTGTCAGAGTGGGTGACAGTTTGCTCTTCTGCTCGCTACTCCTCACTTCCCTCAAAGACTTTACCTCTCTTGCCTGTCCCTCTAAGTGGTGAGGCCTGTTATTTCTCCTCTTCATCTCACATGCACGGCTAGCGCTAATTTAGAATTTTATAAATGCCTAAGGGGCAGTTCCAGGCATTGCTAGTTTCAGTGTTGATCAAGCAATTACAGGTGGTGCATTGGAGTTTATTTGGCACCCTCTTGAAAAATCATGGACTTAGTTGCATCATTGAAATACAGGTCATTGCAATGCTGAATTCTCAAGCTGGTACACACTCTTAAGAACAGTGAGCCTACAATGTTGAGAAGCAATTCGTGAAGTCCTAAACCGGGGAGTGGTTGTTGATTTTCATGCCGGACTGCCTGAGAGAGTGGGTACAAGGATGAGGTAGGGTGCTCACATTGGAGGTGTTCTGCTTGCATTAGATGTGCTCATTGGACCTGTGTGACTGCAGCTCGCATTAGGTGCTCAAACTGGACCTCTGTGACTTTGGCTGACATTGGGTTCTCAGACTGGACCTCTGTGACTTTGGCTGACATTGGGTTCTCAGACTGGACCTCTGTGACTTTGGCTGACATTGGGTGCTCAGACTGGACCTCTGTGACTTTGGCTGACATTGGGTTCTCAGACTGGACCTCTGTGACTTTGGCTGACATTGGGTTCTCAGACTGGACCTCTGTGACTTTGGCTGACATTGGGTGCTCAAACTGGACCTCTGTGACTTTGGCTGACATTGGGTGCTCAGACTGGACCTCTGTGACATTGGGTGCGCAGACTGGACCTCTGTGACTTTGGCTGACATTGGTTTCTCAGACTGGACCTCTGTGACATTGGGTGCGCAGACTGGACCTCTGTGACTTAAGCTGACATTGGGTGCTCAAACTGGACGTCTGTGACCGTGGCTGTCATTGCGGGTGCTCCAACTGGACCTCTGTGACTGTGGCTAGCATTGGTCGCTTGCATTGGAATACTGTGACCATGGCTCACATTGAGTATTTGCTTTAAAAGTTTGTGACTGTGGGTTGCTTTGAGTGTCTGCATTGGACCTCACAAACCATGGCTTGCATTGGGTGCTCTCATTTGATCGCTCTATCTGTGGCTTGCATTGACTGGTCATACTGGACCTCTGTGATTGCGGTTATCATTGGGTGCTCGGCCTGCTCGCGTTGGATCTCTGTGACCATGACTCACATTAAGTGCTCATGTTGGAACTCTGTGACTTAGGTGCTCGCGTTGGAACTCTCTAACCGTGGCTCACATCATGTGTTGGCACTCGAGCTGTCTGAGCTGTCCGTGTCCTGCACTCATGGCCTTGCATTCCCTCATTTTCCCTCCATCTGCTCCCATGACAGGGGTGCTTAAGCAACTTTGACAGTTTGGAAGGATGTAGCGCCCTTAATGCTGGGCCCTGAGGGGGGACAAGGTTGGCGTCCAAACGAAACGGGGCTCAGACGGCGACTCTCGTGCGGACACAAAGGGGAAAGCTCACAGGCAGTTGGAGCAGGGGCTGTTTTAGGCTGAGAAATGCGCCGATGCCACTGGGAGATGCTCATGAAGAATAGACCCCGCCCACTTCTGTTTCCCCTTCAGGGGGGAAACTGCAGCAAGCCTGACTATAAATAGCTCCTGCATTGCAGAGTCACAGTTATTAATATTTCAAAAGAGAAATGCACTCCATGGAAAAGATAAATAGATAAATCGTTCCTTCTTCGTCGCTATCAGGCCGTCGAGATTTACTGGGGCTAGATAGCGCACTGGCGTGTCTGTTCTTTATCAAAGTTGCGGGGCTCAATTAGGCAGTGGAGCCTGTGTGTGCGGATGCATGATTTAGAGCAGCGATATGGAGGACTAGATCATTAGAGCGGAAGCCTTCGCTGGGCTGTACGATTGCATCTCGCGTCTCCAGTTGCATGAGCGGACTGTAATGCGATCAGAGCCTCTGATCCAGCTCTGCTGTTGTCAGGAGTACATCTGAACTGCCATGTCTATTGAATTACACTGGTAGACGGCGCGCCAAACGCGCATCCTATATTGTGCCATCTGTGAGACTACGTTAGGCCTCTGATGGTAATTTTAGTAAAGGTGTTTTGAGGCTCTTAGAGTTTGTGTGTGTGTGTGTGTGTGTGTGAGCGAGTGTTTGTGTTTGTTTGTGCATGTGTTTGTATCTCTGTGTGGATTGTACGGGTGCACGGAGCAGGCCAACAGTCAAAGTTAATTTAAATGCAAATGATCTTGGTGTATGGAGGGTTATTAGTACAATTTTATCACTGGTACATTCCTAAAAATAATACTTTCATGTTTATGTTAAGCATTCTAGAATTTATTCATCTCTCATCAGTAGCTATAGCTCTTTCATTGCACAGGATCTTAAATGTGACAAATTTCTTTAATATTTGCACTCAGGAACATCTTTTTTTTTGAGGAAAAAAATCTCTATGAAGTTTTTAAAGGCACAGCAAGTCATACCCGTGGTGGTTTCAGTTTGCTTACAAAAAATAAGTAATAAAATTAAAAACCGTCTGCAGTCTATTTCCTCAGCAGATGATGATAGTGGGCTATGTTTAGTACATGTTATCAGATCTCCCTCCTGAAATCCACTGCTGTAATGTCACTTTAATCATTACAAAGAAAAGAAATGAAGACGGTCATTGTAGTCAGAATGTGCACTGCATGGCTAAAAATATAAGGGTGCTCCTTTATCTGGGGAGGTTTTGTTATATTTAGAGTATGCAGATACTGGTCTGGAGCTTCAGGAAATGTTCACATCAATCATCAGAATGGGGAAGAATTAGATCCCGTTGGCTTTGACTGCGGCATGGTTGGTGGTCATTAGAGGATTATGAAACTATTTTTTCCTGGAATCAGGAAATCAGAAAACTCTTAAGCATCAGAAGAGCTTGCACAAAATTGTGTGAAAAACAAAAAATATCCAGTGAGTGGCAGTGCTGTGGACTGAAACACCTTGACGATGGAGGTCAGAGGCAAATCGGCGGACAGACCCGAGCTGAAAGAAAGGAGATTGGAAAAGCATAGCCTGGTCTGATGAATCCTGATTTCAAAAGGCAGATCCTAAGGTTAGGTGTCAATGAAAACAGCATGAATCCATTAACCCAACATGCTGGTGGTGGTAGTGGTGGTGTAATAGTGTGGGCGCATGGGGAGTGTTTTCCTGGCACATTTTGAGGCCTCTTCATACCAATTACTCATCATTTGAATGCCACAGTGTAACTTTATATTGTTGCTGACCAGGCATATCCCTTCTGGCCACAATCGACCCCTCTTTTAATGGCTCTTTCCAGGATAGTAATGCGCTGTCACATGGCAAAAGTAGCCTGTATTTGAATATTTATCAGATCACGCCTCCAGCTGTCCAGCTCACCGGTCTATTAAGACCCGTGCTGCATTCCACTGCCTCTTATCATCACCTGCACCTGTATCTAATTGCCACTGAGTGGTAGCAGTGAGCTATATAAGAAAGAGCCTTGCACTTTCTCATTGCGAAGTCTCGCTACTACATACCTGTTGGATTCCTAGTCTCGTATGGACATAATCCTTGCGTTTTCCTTGTATTCTAACTCTACATCTAACTAGTGCGGTTTATTGTCATTACCAGCACTTTATATTTAGGAACCTCGCTTCCTGTTAGTTTTTCATTTGTAATACATTGTTACTGCAGTCTATGCTCAGTGTTTGTATTACCTTTAGTGTTTATTAAGGAACCTCGATTCCTGTTTGTTTTTGTTTCACTTTGTTCATACCTTCTGCTGTGCACTAGGCATTATCATAAACTACCAAGTCCACCCTTGCACCTGAGTCCAGCCCTCAACTTCCTGTCCTCCTGAACTCTGCACGAAGCACAACCGTTACAATATTTCACTTATAATTCAGTAAAACTGACCACTTATCATTTGAACAAAACTGGCGATGCTTGGTCCTGTTTCATAAACCGCAGCAACAAAATTTTTTTGGACAACATAACTGTATGGAAACTAAAGCCAACTATTTTTCCTCAAACAAAACAACAACAATGAAACTGTTCATTGTTCTTGGACATGTTTTAACAAATAACGCCCACATGTGTTTTTTTCTTTCGCCTCACACTGAACCATTTCATGTTACACTGCCAAGCCATTACACGCTTCCAAGTTGCAGTACATCTACCATGGGTGTTGACATGTTTAAAAATAAGCTGTTCACTTCAAGGAAGAATTCAAATTTCAGAAGATGTACATTCTTGTTGTCCTTGGCTTCCTGGAAAACTCACCAATATAATATCTGAGCTTATTTGTTTTCTAATGAATTTGTAATATGGTACAGTACTTCACCAAGCATCAGAAAGACTAGGGGCTGTATACTCTTTCCATTACTAACTGTTCGCTTTGATGTGAGAAGGGCTTTCTTACTCAAAAGCTGATACAGGTCCATTCTGCTGACTGAATGGCTTAAGTGGGCTGAGAACTGATTGCTAAATGTTGCATGATTATTACGAGCCTACGTCGTGTGAATTGTGTGCTGCATTTAGAATGACTATTTATTTTATAAATGGTATGCAAAGCATGTGTATGTGGGCGGGAGTTGCTAAGACTTCAATTAATTTCAGGCCTGCTAATCCTTTAAATGTTATTCATAATTAATTCCCTTATTCACTTTGACTGTTGTGATGCGAAATTATGAATGTTACAATGGTGTCTTCAAACCATAATGGCGCACATCAGTTTCTTTGGATTGGTTATTGCGAATATTATTCATTGGTTGATATACAACGTAAATTGATCGGTATTCCAAGCCGTGGTAATTCTTGCATGTTCTTTTTTTTGTCACTCCCTGTCAGCCGATGAAGTGATTTGTCTGTCTGTTCTAAGCTGAATATATTTAAACTGTAAAATACATTTGGATCTCAAGCTTCATTAATGCACCACCATGTTGTTCTTCCAAATGGAGTTTGGATTTCATCCTGGCCGGTTGCAGTTGCCTTCCTAGTTCACGTTCCAGACAGGCAGGGCCTGTACAATAGCAGAATGCCAGCATTAAATCTGTCCACTATAAAGCCTAACTTGGTCTGTTCTAACCGATGATCCTCCTTTTCTCCTCTATGATGAGTAACATGGGTTTGTTCATGAGTGCTTTGGTGTTCATACCTCAAGAGAATGAAAACATCTGAAGACGTTAATGAGTAGTATTGAGTATAATATTGCACCACCGGCTAAGCTGTCAGTAGAGGTTCTGTCTGGAGGATATTAATATTTGTGTGTAAGGGTAAGAGTAAGGGGACTGGTTGGGGATGGGGGGGGGGACTAATAATGGCTGTGGAAGGAGAAACCCAAAAATAACTGAATAAATTTATTTCTGAGAATCAAGACCTCGCTAAAATTTCCCATCCCCATTTTTATCTGGCAGTGGCTACTGACACAGTACTGGTCAATAGTGGGTGCTCTAATGCCATTTTGCACAGTGATGTGTCAGTAAGCTGCAAGAAATGTTATTGACACATACCAATAAAAAGATGTGCTACATCCTATCATAATCATATGTGTTTTTATAATTACATACAGTACTGTGTCGGACGTCATAAGTTGTGACATCATTATTGATTGGACAGTGTCAATGACAGATGACGTACTTACTACTGAGTCGGGTCATTCCATCTCAACTGGACCAGTGGTCTGAACGTGACACCCTCAAAGGCGACTCTTATCCCAAATCTGATGGGAATTTTGCAATCTACGCAAAAAGTTCTTCTGGGATCACCATTTATGATCCCCTTGCGGTCTTGAAAAATATTAGAAATAAGCAAGGAAATATCAGCACAGTACTGATTCATCAAATATCCTGCCTACGAACCTCACGATATTCAGCAGTGAATTTATAATACTTAGAATGAAGTCCACACAATCATACTTGGAATTGTTTAAGTAGTCAATCCAAATATAGTAATGGACCAAGTTTCAGAATTTTTGCTCCACTACTTGGGTAAGAAACCAGGGTTGCCATTTGGCAAAATAATTCCGTGGAATTGGATTTGAGACCCCATTAAAACCACCACAGTACATCTAATAGTTGTTTTTAATATTTGGGTTAAAGTTACACATTTTGTGGTTAAATATGCCAAAGTACAATATTCTAGAGTCATTAGGCATAGTCCTAGGGCTGTACAAAATCCTGACAAATTTCAGCGTCATGAATATTTCTGGATTTGGGATGGCTCTAGTAAATTACAGGTAACCCCAAACCCAAAACTGATGCCAGATTTGAAATCTACATAAAAGTTTGGCTAGAATCACCATATACGAGAGTATTATCTTATTAGGAAAGATTCAAAATCGGCCACTGAAAACCATTGAAAATTCAATGAATGCGGGAACTTGTAAGGTCGCTGTACACTGCGAGGGCCATATCTCAGGGGTTAATTGACCTAGAGGTCTAGATTTTGGCATGCATGTCTTGCATGAATTTTAAGTCATGTACTACAACATATATTTTTGCCAGATTTTTTGAGTGGGTCAGGTTCAGACCATCTGGAAATTTGGTCTGCTTGATATGGAATGACTCTGTCAGTAGGCACTTTGTTTTTATAATTATTAACTCAGTGGCCGATTGGCCATGAGCTATTGGGAAGATGTGGCCTCTGGAGTTGTCTTTGTTGTCTTCGATGGCCGCTGGCAATTTATTTTTCTCCAAAACTACCGGCTGGATTCACTTCAAATTCGGCATGGAGCTTCGTTTACACAATGTTTACCAAGCTTGTTCACATTTTTTAAAATTTAGATTTTACCATTTTTTATGAATTTTATTAATTTTTTTTTTTCATCTGAAAACTTAAAAAAAAAAATCTTCTCTGAAACTGTTGGCCAGATTCACCTCTGAGTTGGTATGGAGCTTCCTTTCTCTGGCAGTGACCTACAGGGCCCTTGATCCTGTTTTTAACCTTAAAGTTGTCTTTTTGTTACCTAGAGTACTGTTGAACACCAGCCCGGGAGGGCTGCAGTGTGTGCTAGTTTTTTGGTGTGTTTCTGCTTGTTGATTCATTTCACTTTGAGTAATTAGTTTCAGTCACTGAGTAAGGAGTTCACACATCTTGTTCTCACGGCAGTACTTAGTTTTCAGTTGAGGCTGCAAAAAGCCTGCAGAAACTGCGACCCTCCAGGACTTGAGTTTGACCGGTGATCTAAAGGGTAAAAAACAACCCATCCCTTACAGAGACTCATTAAAGCCCCCTCATTGAATTTTAAAACCTAAATCAATATTTTTTATGTATAAGCAAGCTGTTAGTCATCAATAAATGAGATAAGCGGCGCACATGAGCCTGGTTGATGTACATGATGTAATTGAACTCGCGCCCATTGCAGGCACTTTCGATAGCGGACAGGGCTTAGGATGGGTACTTGTCAAGACTGCGGCTAGAAAACCCTGTACATTGCGGGGTGCGCTGCACTATATTTTGTGACACATTCCTCCCGCTATAATCTTTAAAATTTTGTGCAACTTGTGCCACAGTACGTCTTCTTTTGGTTTGGACTAGGTGATCCGACCGTGTCATCTGACCATAACAATTTGGCCTTTGTCAAATTCGCTCAGATCATTACGCCATCCAATTCCTCTCAAATCCAACATGTCAATACTGCAAAATCCAACTGTTCACTCATTGTCTACAGTTCATTCGCAGGTTTGTTTTGTTGTTGACCTGTGCTCTTGTTTCGAGATAAAACAAAAGTACATCTTATTGGCTTCATCTGTTCTTGATCATAATTTTTTGGCTCATTGGTGTTTTTTTTCTATTCTGTTGAAAAATTGGAGGAAATCCTTTTTTTCCCCTTGAGTTTTTTTTTGTCGATCTCGTGTGCTGTAGCCTATGAATCCTGCAGTGAATGCACAATGCAGCAGCATCATTAAAATGATGGATGTAAAGGCCCCTGTCACAGTTGGTTTTGTTTGTGGGAGAAGCAGGTCAGGTGAAGATGCGGGCGACAGAGAGCATGTCACTTCTCATTTCCCTCTGTGGGAGAACTGTGGGTAACCCATCTCTGCTGCATCCTCATGGCAGCGTGAATATCAACCATAGTGATCCACATTGACACTGATGTGATTATTTTCTGCCTGGAAATACTGAGGCCTCTTTGACTGAAAATGAATGTTGCATAAAATAAATACAGAATAAGATGCAGTGTTCTCCGAAAAGTATGAGATTTTGGGATTGGGATTTGAGATTTTATTTTTACTGTTAATATGAACAGGAGATCAGTGCTCTGATATTCAGCTCTATTTCATAATATTCGTGTGTGTCTGAAAGTTTAGACGAACTTAAAATTTAATCAATGCAGTTAAACTGTAATATTTGGCTTCATGGCCTCAACTTCTTCAAGTGCATTGACTCGGATCACCAATCCATTGGTCTCTTCTTTGAGAATTATTTTCCTTTGTGTGTGTGTGTGTGTGTGTGTGTGTGACAAAGTGGATGAATGCATGCGTACGCTATTGGCACAAATAATGGAGTTTGTTCATAATCACAGTTTGACTACGTTCTTTTTAGCAGTATAAGTGCAATATGAAGTACACTCAGTACATGCGTAGTCCCACATCATAATTTCACTGTATTGCATCTAAAAGTATTCTAAATTTTTGATCTTTACCTGTTCGCACTTGATATGAAAATTTCATCCCTCTAAGGAAAATTTTGTTCCCCCTACAAGGCTCTAGAGCCCATTGATTTTGTTAAATTTCACAAAAAAAAAATGCTACATCTGACATCGATGGGTTTTGATGCTATGTCTCAAAAACCAATATTTTGTGATGCCATTTAGTGAAAAAGTTCTTGCATGTCAATACGATGTGCAGTTCTCCAGATATTGCTGAAAACCAGTAACATTTTTGCAGTGTCACGTAATTACGATGCCATGAAGCGTCCCCAAAATTAAATCTCAGTCAGAACATAATATTGCCTACCTCCCTATTAAATCAGCCTAGCAGTTTTTTTTATATTTTGTTCAGACAGGCAGGCAAACAAGCTAACAGACATATGGGCAATTACAATAGCTCCATCCAACATCAACTTCCAGCATAAAATTATGGAAAAGAGCAGGGATCATCAACTTACAGCCCTTGAGGGCTGTGAACTGCTAGTTTTCTATCGTCCCTTTACCTGGAAGTCTGGTGTAAAGACAGCCTGGCCAATCAGAAACATTAATTGTTGAGTTAATTGGTTAATTAGCTTGGAGAAGAGAAAACCAGGGCTGGGTTTGGATTCGAGGACCAGAGTTGATTATCCCTAGCGTAAGATGCAAATGGGTGGTGGGGAGTGAATGTCTTACAGAAGCAGGACTTCAGCCAGTAAAAAATACATAAAATATAATTAATGCAGGAAGATTACAAGAACAGCTCAGGAAACTTGCATAAAGCTCTGGGAAAATGTCCACAGTAATCCATAATTGACTTGACAGTCCAGCTACAAAGTTGGCGCTGCAGATAGTCATTATGCCACCCCTGCACACAGTATCTCACCTGAAATGGAGCTGAAAAGCTAAGTGCCTACGGAGGCTCTGCTGTAATACAAACTCTCAGTCTCTTTGAATTATCTCTTTGAATTGGCTCTCTTGGCGTTTGAAGCGATGGTCTAGTATTGCTCCTGTTGATATGTGGACTTGAGCTCATTTCAACTGACAGCCGGCTTATTTGTGTGGACACCCAAGGATCGAAGTATGTAAAATGAATGCACGATTCATAATTTCATCAAATATGAGTAAATGTCCTCAGATAACTGCATTCCTTCCAGAATATGTCAAAAAAAATCTTATTTTGACCTGAGCAAAATTAATTTTTACAAGGCACTGCCTACCTGAACTTATTATGCGAGCTGCTGAAATAGCAGCGCGAGTTATAGGATTTTTTTGAGTAGAGGTGTAAGTTTAGGGCGGTTTTGCTTAAGCACAGTACAATGTCGCTTTGCTATTGCAGCTGTGACATTGAGTGGCCTGTACCTCATGGCTTTCTGCTTCAAAAGAAGCAGTAGTTCCTCTGGTATGCAGTTATATGTTTTCTGCTCGTGGACCAATTGGGGAAAGCTGAAGTCCAGGCTGATTGAAAACAAAGGAATTAATAATAAAAAAATTGAAAGATTATTTCAAATTATCAACCTTGGCAACACCTTGGAAATTAGACGTGAAAATATTGAAACACTAAATACTATACAGCAGCAAAATCATCAGGCTGCTTGATGCAGATCTCCCCAAAAAAAAAAAAAAAACTTAACCCTTTCGAAAACACTGGCCCGATGGCAGGCGTAATAGTGTTTTTATATCATGAAATATTGTGCTACATTGCAGCGGTATATATCGTTCGAAAGTTTGAGGACTCAGCATTCTAACTGCGCAAGCTGTTTTATGATGCAAAGACAATAGCGAAAATTGTGTGTAAAATTGTGTCATAACAACCCTCAGCCTGAGCATGCAGTCCCATAAGTTCAGTTGTATAGCATTGGTACGATTTGTCAAAGTATGTTGAAATCAATGTTCTTACCATCGTAGCGGCCCAGAGAAAAACTTGTTATAGTTTTTAATTCGCTAAACAAGCAAGCTTGGATAAACGTCACAGAATTGATTTTGCCATAGGAGTACTAGCTGTGCGTCTTTGTGAATTTCACTAAAATTAGCATTTTCTCTCATGATGCTGTGCTGTAGATTGTATTGTAGCCCTTTAGGAACAAACGAAGTGTGCCCACGGGCTATTATGTGCTGACCTAACAGAACCATAAGTGTTTTAGCCTATCAGCCCTCACTCCAATATAACACAAAAATCAAATTCCTTTAGTTTACACAGACAGCCGGTGGTCTGAAAAGTCCAGCAGATGAATGCAAATGGTAGCCAAAGGATGACTTTTCACGAGGAGAAATTGTTCCAGTGGTATCTGACAAGGGGGAATTTGTCAATGAAGCAAAGGAGTTTTGGAAGCGATTTTGTTATGCATATACGATTACATACCTGTGCAGGAAATTGGAAGGGTATATTGGAGTGAAAATTTGGCTACATATGGGCGAAATGACCTGAAATAAGTTCTAGAACTATTGTAAAAATGAGCGTGACCTTGGCTAGGAATGCAAAATTGATTATTGGAACATGCACTGAACTTAACCAAAAAAAAAAAAAAAACATATTGTAAAATATTCATTTCTGGTTACAGAGTCATATTAATTGAAATTGTGGTTGTTTATGCATCTGACTGTGGCTGTATTATTTTTCTAGGTTGACTAGTCTTGGTCACAGCACTACAGGGGCGGAAGGAAGTATAAAATCTTTTTCTGACAAACAAAAACTTATATTTCCAGTGTTGTTACTCAGTTTGCGTAATATTTTCAGCAATTCTGACCATTTGAGAGCAATCTACTGAGTATCACCTTTCAAACAAGACCATGATTATGCCTCTGGTCAAAGTGGTACAAGAACAGTAAGCATTTTAGTCTGGCAGGAAATTTGCTCTAAAAAGGACTGCACTTTAAAGGGTTAACCCCATAAACCTATTTATCTATATATAGTTCTGTCAAACGCTGCTGCTGTATTCAAACCTGTGGAACCTCTGACCTATTTTCAATTCTGGTATAGATCCCAAAGTTTCCAACGGTCCCAAAATATCTTGCTGAATTACAGGGAAATGTGTATGAAATGATGTACAAGATCTAGATATTTTCCATCCGATGTAATGCTGTGGCGATAAAAACATGGCCTCCTGGGTTTGAATATTAGCTAACATGCAAGGGTGATGTAGCTTCAGGGATCCACTGCAGCTAGCAGATACAGAATATGTATGTGACATTGTCCTACAATATGAATAAAAGCTTTTTTTCTGACTTTGATCCTACATAGGGAAAACCAAACTCTAATATTAGAGTTTAAGGGGCTAAGCTAGCATTGACGTAAGAACCTTCGTATAGTAAAATGGTAACTCCATAGAGTCACCAAAAGAATGTAATGACTGGAATTGAAATCTTTATTCACATGATGACAAACTGGTCAGAACAGAGAAGCACCTCAGCCAAAATCCTGGCCTCACCAGAATAATAATAATCAATTTCTACTTCTACAGCACATAAAAAAGTAATCATTCTTTGGAAGTACACTGTCTGTGCGGTACTGGCAACCCAATTCATGGTGCTCCGCTGGAGCCCAGGAGAAGGCATAAATGACACATTCGCACATTTGTGTGCACTAACACTTCAACACAACAGGTACCATTCACACCTTAAAATCTAGCCAGCTTCTTGTTTTGGTAATAGCTCTTTTTGTATAGTATGTGCTGAATCAAGACTCATGAAATTTAACTTAAATCTTTATAGCTTAAATTGTGGATCATGTCTTGCCTGTAGAAGTGAACTAAAATCATTGTTTTTGGCCTCTCTGATGCTTTTTCCTTGTGTTATATATAATCTATTGCGCTGATTTTCAGCGCCAGTCCAAATGACCCCTTGTTTATGCAGGTAACTGTTCCAACCACAGCTGCAATCACTATTTTAAACGCCTATTAAATTCCCTTTTTTATGTTTACTCTGTTTAGTCAAATATCCATAGCTGTATGCCATGTGGGTTTAAAGGGGTGATTTTTGCAAACATTTACAAAGAAGAGCACACATTTTTAACTGACCAAATTCCTGATGATTCTGAATCATTTGGGTCCTGATTACTTTGCTTTTCATTACTTTCTTCCCTTTTACCCAATTCAGGATTGGCTTGTGATCATTTGACTCCTCCCTTAATTTTTCATTACCAAATGGCTTTTTTTTGACCATGTATCAACATTTCTACCAATCAGAAGCCAGTTGATTCTTTAATTTATTTTGTTTATTTTCAACAATTCTCCTCTCTTTTTATGCAATAAACAGAATACGCCATGTAGAATAAAATGAATATAGAAGTCTTTAGGGCATGAAAAGCTATTTCTGACTGGATACAACCTAAAAGGGTAAAGACTCCTTATAAAAACAAAGTGTAATTAAGAGAATTGAGCGCATTGTAAAAATCCTGGGATTGCAATTTTGATTGGAACAAAAACCAGCATTCACAGTGGGGCTTCTGGACAGGCAATGAGAACCACAGGTCCGTGGTATGCAGGAATGCTTTTGTCTTGGGGATGCAGGTATGTTGTTGTTGGCTGATAAGAATGGAAAGTCATTTAAAGGGAAATGGAGAAAGTAACAGCTGTTGTTGACTAAAGCTGTTTAAAATTCTACTGAGTGCAAATGCCACTCGAATTGAGTGAATGGCTTGTCCTCAGTTGTCAGTTTATACATGCAGTAATCTTCAGTACAAGTGCACACCTCAGGCAATTTTTGCAACCAATTATGAAATCACGTTCCCCCTGATCTTTTTTTTTTTTTTTTTAGGCACGACGATAAGAAACCGTGAAATACTATCTATTCTGGATCAAACCTCAAACATTTAGTAACGCATAACTTAATACAATCACAGTTGATGCTCTTATGTTTGTCATTCTTGTTACTGTGAACATTACATGAAATGGTCCTCCTATTCCAAATTACTCTAGGTTTGTGCATCTGTCAAAAATACACTGTTAAGTAGTATAGCATAATCGTCCTTAGTTGTAGGGTAACTGAATGGCAAAGAGGAAATATATTTATCCTTGATTATATGGGATGTTCTCGCATTGTATGATGGGTTCAAGTAACTGCTCAAATATATCTGCACTACATCGATGAACACATTTACAAATTTGTGTTTTAGTCGGCATAGCAACAGGGGCAGTCAGAATGTGAGGAATAAGAACCTTGGTGCTCTCGGGTTTATGTTCATCTGCCTGTTTTTAGCTGATGTGCTTTATTTATCATAACACCGGGAGAGGAGTGAGTTCATTGCCTGGCGCGGAATTTCAGTCTCGCGCAGTTCTCTAAGAGCTAGCTTTGAAAGTGCGAGGTTCAGTTCTGAGCCCAGAATAAAGGCTTCAGAGGCGGTGGTATGAAAGATTGGACTGATCACGTCGTACATGAAGCGGATACAGCAGTAGGAATGGTGGGGTGGAGTGGGGGTGGATGGGTGGTTTTAATTGAAGCTGCAGAGAAAAGCTCAAAAATACACCAAAGAACATCTTTCTTTATATACTGTCAGGCGTATTCAAAAGAAAATTAATCGCGAAGGATCAGCGACAGAGCTCACCGTTCGTAATTGATTGTCTTCTCGCATTTTTGTCGCGGTCTAAGCGGGGAAAGCGAAAACTCGGCCAGTCTTATGCCTAATTAAAACTCTTTAATGGAAAGCGATGGACTGAGTGCATTATGCGCTGTGTAAATGCATTCGCTTGGCAGGTGAGAATGGAGTACACGATTCTGAAATCGTGCTCTGCCTCCTCCGCTTAGGATCTACAGGGAGAGCTGCGTGTCAGGAGAGGACACACGGCCAAGCGAATGCACTAGTCTTTTCATTGAAGGACTAATCGCGAGACCTAAGCAATATCTGATGCAGCGCTTTACCGCTTGACTGCCTTCACTTGCAAAAAGCTCAGGAAAAATAGTTCAAAAGAAAGTCATTTGTTTGTTTTTGGCGTTTGCTCAATGCACGAGTTTGAACGGTTGGTTTCATTTTCTTTACTCTGCTACACGCTGTTTTCACGCGTTCTTGGATCTTTAATTAGCAGAGAGCCTCATTGAGTCATTCAGAGTAATTTTCTGGCGGCTGAGCAAGCAGGTCTATGCACCTTGAATAGAATCAGCTTTTTGCCAAGATTATATGCAGTCCGTTTGACTTTTATCAGTGAGGTAAAGGGAGTTCACACAAAATACTAGCGGTGTTCAAGTGCATCATATTTCCTCTGATAATAGATGAATGTAGGCTATTTATGCGGGTGGGAAGGGGGCGGGGGGTCACAAAGAGATGTGTGACTGGCTGGCTCGTTTAACCTCATGCCAAATATGCCATGCAAGGTGCGTGACGCAAAGGGGAAACTATGAAATATGGCCGCCTTAAGGCCTTAAAAGAAAAATATACCTTTTTGACACCAGGGATTATGAGTTTTGTTAAATCTCCCCATTGGGATTATAACTTGTCAGTAACAGAAAGGAAGAGAGTGAGGTGGAGGTTGGTGTTCGTGTAACTTCAGTGTCTGCTGGTGAATGAGTCCTGCTGTACTGGGAGGTGGAGTCCTAAACATTTACATGTCTATACTGCTATTGTTTCGTAGACACTGAGATTTAAAAAGCACATTTTCTCAAGTGAATGTTTTTATGTTCTGCATCTAGGGTTGATTAGGAACGGAGATATTTTTTAAAAACTTTATTTACCTTATTAGCCTTGCAGCTTGTACCTAATCTTTCTTCTCAAGACTTGAATCGCTCAAACGACGTGTAAATAAGATGTCACTTTGTAATCCTCATCTTAATTGCCAAATGCGTATTTGTGTGAAAAGGATTGTGAGAAATGAATTTATGCTAGAAATAATTAAAAGTGCTGAGCGGTGTTATCAACGCTTGAGTGTTTGTGTGCACGCACGTGTGTGTCTGGCTAAATTTGTGTGCATGTGAACATTTGGTCTCTGCGTGTTCTTAAATATTAATAATCCCTCTATTTTACGGCTTATGAAGTGGCAGCAGAGTCAATTCTGAGCTCGGCGGCCTCGACTGCCATTGTCAAGCAGGAAATATGTTTTTCTCTTCATGAATATGCAGACAAGCCCCCCTCTCCCCCAGCCGGTCGCAGCGGCAGTTCCTGTCCCCGCGCCGTGAGTCAGGCCTCTGTGCAGCAGCCAGCACGGCGGTACAGAGAAACAGACACGCGGCGGTAAAGAGACGCCCGGATGCGAGTTGCGGCCTGCCAGCGAGCCCTCTCAGGAACGAGTGGGTCTACAGCTGGTCCCTCGCGGGGCTGGGCTGAATACGGGTCACAGCTGGCTCTGACTGAAGAGAAGGACCTCAGCTCAGTATACTCCACTGATTTAAAACACGGGAAGTGGCATAGAAGTAAAGCCATTGATTTGTTTAAAAAAGAAATATTCACTGATGATGTCATCATATTGCTTGTAATGGGGAAGATTGTGCTGTGAAGAGGAGGCCGGGATTAAGACTCGCGCACAGTCCCTAATGGCCCTCCTTGTGTCTAATGGAGTGCCACTCAGCTGCCTCCGTGTATTTTAGCCAGAGTCTTGCTCGGCCAGGGCATTAGCACTCCAAACGAAATTGGCGAACCTGGATACAAGAACGCTTTTCCGCTTCTCCCCTCTTCTGTCGGGCCGTGAAGAGGGGCTCTTGTGCGCTGGGGTCTCGGAAGGGTCGTGTAAATGTCCTCCTTAGCCATTAATTGAGAGCTGAAGTACCTCTTGTACTTGGTAGAAGAAAGCCTCCATTTTGAGCTCGGGGGAATATATGTTTATTGGCTGATGAGCACTTGGGTTTGGGCTCTACATACAGCTTTGTGTTGTCAGTCTTGCCATCGGCGTTGCGTTTAAATTGCTTCACGGGGCACATTAGGCATGCAGCCGGTCTCATTGAAGATAGCTAATTGATCTTTTTAAGAAACATTTTGAATATGTACCCTGGATACTCTACCCATCCCTTTAGTATGTCTCTTTCTTTGTGTTCCTGTCTTTGTCACAATTATTTTTTTTATGATAGTCTTTTTCTGGGTCATATGGAAGCCTTGGCTATTTGCTGTGGTTTTTTGTTGCCTGTGCTTTGTAGCCTAAATAACCTGCTCAATGGATGACGCACATGAATGGCATACACCATATGAAAATAGTCCATTTGTAATGCACTCCCAGTGAATGGACGCATTCACTTGACAGCTAGAATGGAAGTCCTGTGATTTTTTTTTTTTTTTTTTTTTTTTCCCCTTGTTTGGGTGCAGTTGTTGGGCATCACGCAACAGCAAAAAAATGCGGCAGGTGGAGCACCTTTCATTGCTGGAAATTGCAGCATTTGCGAACTGTGAACGCAACCCTGTAGCAACGCTATGCTCAAAGGCTGTGGTGGAGTGGTGCACATTGTGTAAGCAGTAAGAGGAAAAATCCTCTGTAGGTGTGCGCATCATGGATTGCACAATGAGAGAGCAGCATGTTCCATACCTTATCCTCTTCTGTTTTGGTGTTTCTGCAGTCCCAAACAATACTTACCCTCCCACTCCATCCTTCTTTACCGCCCCATCACTTGGCAGATAGAGATTTCAGTCGTGCTGCAGGGTAATTTGTTTACTTTATCTGTTCAAGCTTGCGTCTGCTGCTTAACAGTTGCATTCCACTGGTGAAAACGTGACGAGGAGAGGGACAGGGTGGGATTTGTGATTTGGGTGGGGTTGCAAGTTACAGGGGGAGGGTCTTCGGCCACGAGAGCAAACATACAGAAATGTGTAATGCTCACATCTGGGCCTGTGAAGTGATTACAAGTTCACTCATCAAAATATTCAGGAGAGTATGTAGTCTTTGCCTGAGCATGACAAGTATCATTTTTTTCTTTTTATTTTTTATTTAGTCTTTATTTTATCAGGAAGTCCTGTTGAAATTCAGAATATACACAACAAATGCAAAAATAAGCAATTCAATGAAGTAGAGGCCTTAAATATAATAAAAAAAAGATTACATCAAAGGCCACAAGCTGAACTTATACCTCTACAACATTAGACGATGTCTGAGAAATGCAGAATGAAATGGTGTAATGTAGCCAAATGGGGCAGGCTGCATCTGGGCTGTGTTTGAATAGTCTTCTTTTGCTTAGGAAAGTCCGTAACTCCTAGAAAATGACCCTGAAATATTTACATGGCAGCCAAGTGTGTTTGAATTCTTTAAATGTTAAAAAATGGTGCTTCAAGTGCTTCCTAACTTTTCCCCTGTAGCATAGGGTACACTGAACCATCCTTTAACAAAAGAAAGGAGATAACGCTGTCCCACAATTATGTGTAGTGGCAATCTTTAAAGGGACTACCGTCCATCCGGCCTGTTACAAAAACAAAGGAACACGATGGGCAAGAGACGCATGATCACATCGCCTAGAGTAAGTGCATTCGGATTCTCTTAGCAGCGCGGTTGTCTGCCGAAGCCGTTATGAATTCCTGTTTACGCCTTTCCTTAACCTCATGACGTTTTTGATCAAGGTGAAAGAAAAGTGGTTATGATTAGAGGACACAACATAATTTTTTGACTATTTGAATGCAGGCATTTTCTGTCACTGAAGCCAGACTGCAGCTACATCGTTTCCTGTCTTGATTTTGTGTTTCCAAACAGAAAGGCGGTCAAAGGTCAGAGGATGCCTAATCCTCTCCCGGGCTCGCTGCATTGCTATCCACAACTGCTCTCTGCGTTGGCAAAGCATTGCATTATTGAACATGCAGCTGAGCCAACATCCATTGCAAACAATGAGCTTGTTCCTTATGAGGTGTTGGCAGACTTCTGGGAGGCCTGATAGTGATGTGTTTAATCTGTGATCACTGACTCTGGTGAAGAGTTCCTACAATACTGTATGCCAGACTCAATGCGCATAGGGACGACTGCTGCAAAGGATGCTGGGACTGCTGCTATTCCCAGTTAACCCCCCTATGCTGACCCGATGATATTTGTTTCTTTTTCATTAACTTTAATTGCTTTTATCGTTTCTGGCTTGTTTATAAATGGAACTGTTTTCAAAGCACATTTAAGTAATTCATTTCGATCTCAGTTCAGTGTTGTAATTTAGAATTCGTGATTCATTGTTCATGCAGTATGCAGTTCTGTAATATGTTCGATGATGCTTTTTTCCATTTTATCATCAATGTCAGGCCTCTGTTACGGTAGGCTCCATACTGAGTCTACCATAACAATTTAACACTTCATCACTCTCGGTCCTTTCGACCTGCGTTAGTTGTTTCTGTCATGGTTGCTTTTAAGTCTCATATCATCTTTGTCTATCCAGATCCAAACCTCTTTCAAGAAAGGTATGATAACAAACAGTAAAACATTTAAGGTAATTATTTGGTTTATATTGAAAGCAGTTCTCACTCACTGACCTACAGCTGAGTCCTGAACAGTGATTTCAAATCCTCGCCACAAACCGAGAGGGAGTATTTTTCCGACGTGGCAAATCAAGCAGTTGGCTGTGTTTTAATTAAAAGTCATCAAAGTTCGGTTTGTAGACCTCCAAAGTGTCGGCAACGGTAAAACAGTCCCTTTACATACTGGCCAATCAGGATGCTGTAAGTCCTCCATAAAGAAGATTGACGCTCACTGAATCTCTGTCTGGCACACAGCTGTCAGGTCTGCTTTGAGTGCATTTTTCATTGCGCCTGGCACTTGAATGAGACTTAGTGGCACTCGATAGGCTAAAACACGGACATTGAGTATTTACAATAGTGTCAAGTGATCCCCTCAGGATTGGGCTGTGTTTCAGGGTTATCATCATCATACAGCATTGTCAATAGCTTTTGACTGGATAAGCTAGCGAGGCAGTGATACAGCAGCGCAGTCAGCATTGTCTAATAAGGAAGAGCTGTTTGGCAAATACTGTGCATCCGGAGGATCATATAGGCCATTCTGTCCCTGATGCATTATTTTGTGGTGAGCAACAGAAGTGGAATCAACTTGGATCTGCCAGAAAGTGGTCACTGGTTAGGATTAATTCAGTTATTTTTCTTCACTGTCATAATTTTAGTAAGTCGAACATAATTTACTGTACAGTAGCAATGACAACAACGGTGAAAACAATAATAACTACATCCAGCAATGATGATAATAGTAATGAATAATGCCAAAACTACTTTCTTTGGGCCTGTGTGTTATTAACTTTGATGAGATGTTAGTGGTAGATAATAATAATAATTATATCCCCGAAATACGAGTTTCGGGGATATCATTATTATTATTATTATTACCTTTATTTGCTATAGAGGGACAATGTACATTAATGAACATTTTAACAATAAAATGTAAATGCACCCAATTATAGCCAAAAGGCTAGTTTCCATTGGCAGAATGAGCATGGCCATATAACCTGTTAAAAAAAACAGTAATTACGATAAAAAACAAAGACATATTATATGTTCAATATTTAGAAGCAGCAACATTACACCCCTCCCACACACACACACACACATACACAAACACTCACTTACACACACGCTCTTATTACCCCTCAACAGCACAAGAATGACTATACATCCCCAATGATACAAGGCAAGTATTCATCCTCAACAACAACAACAAATTTTACATCAATAAACATATAAACCAAGGACTAGTGACTAGTGTTGACAAATTTGGTTGTCGATTAGACATTTCTTTAATTTTATTTTGAATGAGCAGTATGAAATGGACTCTCTTATGTTTTGTGGGATTGTATTCCACTCATTAGGTGCCCTATAAGTAAAAACTGATTGACCAAATGTTGTTTTCCTAAAAGGGATCTCACAGTCTCCTCTAGCAGCTCCTCTGGTAACACTTGTTGCAGGCGATCTAAATTGTGTAAGGCTACAGAGTGGAGGTGGAGCTAAACTGTGATGGATTTTGTATATGAGGCAGCAGTGTTTGAAAATAATAAGATTGTTCCAACTCAGAAGCCTATATTTATTAACCCTTTCGCAGGCACAGCGACATTTTTGTCGTTTTAACCAACGTGTTTTATAAAGTCTTCTTTAAATTCCCCGATTGCGGGAATTCCCTTGTTAGTTACACTCATTACCATTGGCTGTCTCTCAGGTCACCCAGCACTGTATTTTTAGCCGTGAACGAGGCATGGGATTTCCTAAAACGCTAAATACGAGACTACTTCCCGGTCAAATTGTGGGACATGTGAACATGGCATCGAAAGTACAAATAGCCGCATTCTAGCCGTGTTTCTAAACGTAAATACAACGTGGATGAAGTTTTTGCTTTATTGAATGACTCTGACGATGAGTTTGAATATCCAGAGAGCGGGAGTGACTTGGATCCAAACGATTTTAGCGATTCTGGAGAGGATTAAAACATAAAAACATCAGTTATGGGAAACTTATTATGAGATTTGGTGTTATTTTATTGTTATTTTGAATAACAATCATATTTTGGTAAAAACCCAAAATTAATCCGTCCGTGGGGGTATGCATCTGGGCCAAAATTTGCCTGCGAAAGGGTTAAGGATTGTACAATCATGGAAGGATCTTGGTTTTTTTATCCAGGATTTTGAGTGCTTGTTTGTATAAGGATATAACTGGATTTAAAGTAGTGGAGTTTGCAGTGGCCCAAGTGGGTAGACAGTAATTAATATGAGATATTATGAGAGAAAACATGTACATTTTTGCAGCTTCTGTAGACATATGATTTCTGAGATGCCTGAAATTTGCGAGTGTAAATTTGAGAATTTTGCTCACTTTTTTAACATGAAGTTTAAAAGTGAGGTTACTGTCTAACATAATACCTAGATATTTATATTCATTTACAGTTTGGATTCTCTGTCCAGATATAAAAACATCAGGTTCTGTGTATGATTTATTTGTTTTGGTAAAAAACAGAGCAACAGTTTTAGAGGAATTGAGTTGTAAATGACAGTTATTCAGCCAGTTTGAAACGTTTACCATGACCTTTGTAAGCTGTGCAGCAGCCTCAGAGTGATCTTTGCCCTTTACAAAAATCACAGTATCATCTGCATACATAATGACCTCACAGCCTTGGCACACAGATGGTAGATCATTTATATATAGACTGAAAAGGATTGGACCCAAGACCGAACCTTGGGGGACACCTGTGACGAGATCTTTAAACGTAGATTTAATATTTTGTATTTTAACACACTGAGATCGGGTAGTGAGATATGATTTGAACCAGTTGGAAGTAAACTGAGAGAAATTAAATTGACCAAATTTAGACTGAAGAATGTTATGGTTAACAGTATCGAACGCTTTTCGAAGATCTAAAAAAATTGCACCAACCACACCCCCTCTGTCCATTAGAGACTTAATCCTTTCAATAAAGTAGACAGTTGCTGTTTCTGTTGAGTGGTGGGCCCTAAAGCCGTGTTGCATGGGATGTAGGAGCTGACTAAAATTGAGATGGGAAATTAGTTGGTCTGCCACTAATTTTTCAATGACTTTAGACATGACTGGAAGGATGCTTATTGGCCTATAATTTGATACTGAGTGAGGGTCATTACTCTTAAAAACGGGGATAACAACTGCAGGCTTCCAGTATTCAGGGAAACTCCCCTGGCCCTGAGTAAATGATATATTCACAATGTGAGTAATAGGTTTAGTCAAGCAACAGGCAAGATCCATTATCATAGTAGAGTCCATTTCATACACATCCTTTGACCATTTAGGTTTGAGTGAGTCAATCACCTTTGCCACTTGAGTTTCAAACACTCTTTCTAGATTAAAGATGGGTACAGCAGGATTTGGTACCTTGACACTGCACTGCTGGTGTAAGGGAAAACTGTTGGCAATAGTAGCTACAGATTCTACAAAATAATGATTTAAGGCTTCAGCTACGTCCGTCGTCTCATTTGTTAGAGTGTCATTGATCCTCAGTGCAATCTGCTGTCTAGCGTTATTTTGTCCAGTTAATTTCTTTATTTGCTGCCATATCATTTTTGAGTTTCCCTTATTATTTACTATTATTTCATGAAAGTAGTTTGCCTTGGCTTTCCTAAGTTCTCTTGTCACTTTGTTTCTTAATGATGTAAATTTGTGCCTATCAATTGTCAGTTTGGACTTCAATGATATTTTTAGGGTCTGGTCTCGATCTTTCATCGTTTGAACTATAGTTTCATTTATCCATGGAAGGGAGGCCCTTTCATTTTTATTTCTAGACTTTTTTGAAAAATCCTTAATAAGCTTGTGTAATTTATCTGTAAAGTACTGGCTGGAATAGTCCAAATGATCAGATTTCATCACGTCATCCCACTTTATACTCTGCACAGCGTTATTAAAATACTCCTTTTTATCCTTTGGTATCTTCATGGAGTCTGTGCACTGAACAGAGTATGAACATTTCTTTCCATTCACTTTCCTGGCCATTAAGATTAAATTATGATCGGACAGCCCAGTTATAAGGTTATAGGTTTTGATTATTCTGTCCGACATGTTGCTGAAAATTAAATCAATCTGTGTGTTAGATGAATTGGTAATTCTGGTTGGTCCATCAATTATTTGTGTTAGATTAAAACTGTCAGTTACTTGTTTAAGGTGCTTTCTTGAAGACTTATCTTCCCAATTCACATTCATATCTCCGATGACTATCACCTCTCTATTGAAATCACACGGTTCTAATAGTTCTCTAAACTTTTCGTAGAAACTAACATTTGATGAGGGCGGACGATAGATCACAATTAGAGTCTAGGACATTTCTGGCGAGAGTACAATATTTAGACCCAGATATTCCAGTTCACAGTTTGTGAATTTGATTACATTGCATCTAATTGTGTCCTTTACATAACACATGACACCCTCACCTTTTCCATGTTTACGATCATTCCTAAAAATGTTAAAACCGGGCACATTTATAGTCGCGTGTGGCGAGTTTTCATTCAGCCATGTTTCAGATACAGCTAAGAAATCCAAATTTGACTCTTGTAAGAGATGCTGTACTTGGTCACATTTAGAGATAATACTTCTAATATTTATGTGACCACATAACAGTCCTCGGGGTTTTCTACAGGAGTCCCAGATTAACCTGGAGTTGTTTACAGTTTTGAAAACTTTCCATTTCCGGTGTTTGATTATGGCTTTATTGATGCGCCAATTAAACCCAGCCGCCCGTACGACTCCAGTTACCACGCTCTCGTGCTTAACGTCATCTTCCGAGCCTTGAGTTGCATTAGTCACCATCTGTCTAAGATCGCTCCCTGAACCATCAGCTTCAACGTTCGCCACCTCCCTGCCGAGACCGCTCCCCAAGCCGAGGCTGACAGCCGCGCCGGCCGCTTCCTCCATGGGACCTCTCCCCGAGCACCCAGCCTCCACGCCCGGTGAACAGCCTCCAGCAGCACGCCCACTCCCGTCTCCTCTCCCGGTACCGATCACAGTCAGTAAAGTCGCCTCTCCGGTAGTTGTTAAAACAGCGGAAATATCCGCGTTAGTTGAAATGCCAGCAAACTCAATGGAAGTACCTAGATCCATCGTGCTTACCTGAGGAATCACAGCAGTGCGCTTGTTGATATTTTCGGATACATGTCCGTGTTGCAGACCGCCATACTCATCACTCATTTCACATGTGGGAAGCGGGCTGGGACGCTGATGTATATCCCCGGACATCAAAAGGCAGACGGCAATTATAAATGCCTCGAAACTTTGGCATTTAGATGCAGTTTTGACATTTCTCTTGCCATGGCGTTTCAAGCCTACATGCCAGCTTGGGCACAGGAAGGTGGACAGCAGCGTAAAACTGCCATACCTGAAATGTTTGAGGCTGATTTTGCTCCATTCAGAGAAACACTTATTAAAATAAGGCCCTGAGTCGACAAGTTTAGGCCCTGTGTCTAAAAACTTTATAAGAAGGCAGTATATTAAAATTGTCAGGAATACACCTGAGCCTCCTGCTGCAGCCATCTTTCGTTTCCAAGAGTGCAATTTTCATGGTTTCGTCCCACCTGCCGCCGCCACCGCGTCCACAGATTTTAGCCTTTAGCGCGATAACTCACAAAATACTTTACATTGGCATCTCATTTTTTGCCTATGGGTAGATATGGTAGAGAGGATGAACTGATTAGATTTTGGGCAAGTATGCACTAGGTTTGCCACCAGGTGGCACTATATATTGAAAAAATCAGTTTTTGTAACCATATCTTTGGAACAATTACTTACACAGACCTCAAATTTGCCTCATATTGTAGGTCTAGTAAAGGGGAATCTAATAAAGGGGGCTTCGAGGATTGGGGAATTTCGGGGATATACTCCTTGCTGTCGGCCGCCGACAGCGTAGGCCTAGTTCAAATTTGGATGTTCTCCTTGCGCTGGCATGGGATTCCTCAGGGTACTCTGGTTTCCACCCATTAATGTAAGTCATTAATGTTGGGCTAAATGGTGCCTCTAATTGTCCTCAAGTATGAATGTGTGAGTGCATGGTGTGCGTGCCCTGCGATGAGTGGCAAACTAACTAGGGAGTATCACTGCCTCTCACCCATTGGACTCTGGGTTACCCCGTTAACGGAATATGAAGATGGATGACAAATCTTGCCTTCCTAATTCTGTACAAAAATGGAGCCAAAGTATGTTACATACAGATGCTGCCATCTTGCACAATTGGTGGCAGAGTCTGCGCGGTTGTGATCAGCTGGTTGAGCCACAGTATTGAGGTCCATACACCCGCCTTTCTCAGTCACAAGCACATCCCTGAAGTTTTTATGTAGCCTGGCTGGCTGTTTCAGTGTTAGACTAGAGACCGGGGGTAATATACTCATATTTGTTTTGTTCGGACATGTAACCAAATGTTAGGCCTGTTGTGTTGTCTAAAAGGGTTGGCTTGTTTCGATTTTTTTTCCAAGTAGAGTTGTATGAGGCTAAATAAGTCTGCTGCTTTCCTTGTTCTTAACAGTACATTGCTTGGCTCCCATGCCAATGTCCAGTGCTCTTGCCAGCCTCTACAAATTCGTGCCAACTGCTAGCTGTCTACTCACTAGGAGGCTACTACAAGTTACCTCATACAACCCTACTTCAAAGAATCTGTGCAAACCCCACAAAATGAGGTAGATACAGTCTGTGGGTAAACTTCCTACTATCATGCGTTATAACGTTAGTGCTAACTACCTATCTAGCTAACTTGGTGACCTGTTGCTAAATCACGATTTACAAGTAAGCTATCTAGCTAAAAAGATTCGGTGATAGGTCAGTTAAATTAGTAAAGAAAATTGTTGGTGAAAAAGCTCTTTGTGATGAACACAGCATTTCTTCAAACAGTACATTACACTGTGTTTTTCAATTCAATCAATTTAATAATTTTCATTTAATGTGGATGTCAATTTCAGTGGTAATGGCAGAGACTGTCAATTCTTGTTGGACTTTTAAAAACACCATGGGTTATATTCAGTTTTACTGGGACCTTGCAACTTATGCATGTGTTGTGTTAATGTTATATCTCTTCTCGACGGTCACATTTTAACACCAAAGAATTCCCGGCAATAAGCCAGCAGATGACTACTTCACTACTACTCTTGAGACTTGCTGTCACATCTGTCAATCATGACTTTATACTTCCTTTCTGTAGTATCAAATGACTAAATAAAACCAAATCAGAAAAAATTAACGCTTGAGCACATATTGGCATGGTAAGAGCTAATTAAAAGGACCTAAACCATCTTCGAAAAAAAATTATTTGACGTGTACTTTAATTTTTTGGAGTGGCCCATGTCTCTTCCACTAACATGGAGGGGGTGGGTTTATAACCTATACTGCAGCCAGCCACTAGATGGCGATCAAAATGTTTTGGCCTCGTTATTGGGGAGGTGTTAAGTTGTCCATCTTTATAAACAGTCAATGGCTTTGCCTCTTCCTCCCCACCCCCAATGACCATGATCAGAAAGGAGCAAGTTAAAAATGGATGGCAGCTTTCCTGGCTACTCTTTCAACTGAATCTTAATTGCAGTGGTTGCTCTGCTTGTTCTGTCAGCATCTCATAGCATCTTGTTTTGCCAAATCAAAGGTCTTTACCTTCTGCATTACTCATCCCAGCCCTCCGCTGTCACAGTTCCTTCACATATCAGCCACCTGGCTTTCACTCTTCAGTTCATATGCATTTATTTGCAGAGGCACAATTATGCAGGAGTAAGTCTTGCATTTTTGTCACGTCTTTGGCTCAGAGTCTAGAGTTTATGAGTCATACCTGGCTGTGTAAACCAGTGGGGTATTTTCCAAAGCAGGGTAGCTGAGGTAAATGAATAAGCTCACTGAGTAAAACATAGAGACTCTCCCAAACCTGGAACATGCATTGATGTAAAAAGAGCTGTGCTGGAGTTTACTCAGTGCGGTTATATAGCTAACTCTAACATTCAGCTTTATGAAAATGAAATCCCCTGCAGAGCGGTGGGTGATCTCCTCCAGCAGACACTGCACAGATGATAGAGTGAGGTGTGGTGTAGGAAGAGCAGTAATGTTGGAAACTGCAAGCCCGTAACAGACTGGTGAAATAAGTGGTGGAGTCGACAGTTTTCAGGTTTCGGTTAATCACGATCAGATCATCTGCATCTCCTCATCTGTATGTATGTCTGCAACTGTCTCCCTCTGATTAAAATTAATTTCAATCGTTATGTGAGTGAGTGGAGGGCTGGGGGGTGGGGCCCATACTCAGACTTGCTAGCAATAAAGTTGGGTTCTGGATATGTCGAGATATATGCATATCCCCCCCCATCTACATGTTCTTGAAATCTCCTTCATAATTCATAATTCATGACCATCTCAAAGCTGCGGACGGCCCTTCTTGATTTAAAAGACTTAATCTTGAAAGCCGGGTTAATGGCAGGAGGTGTAACTCACATTCTGTACGCGAGGTGTCGAGCAGGAGAACAGGGGGCGTGGTCACCCCAGCCTCAGTAAGTAGATCTGCCGCAGGAATTTATTGTGGTTTTTCTATGTATCTTTTTTTGGGCATCTGAGTCAGCAGGATAATCTGTTATTGTGGTCATCTCGGCCAATCGGCAGGCGGCGTGGCCCCGGTCCAGTGCAGTGCGGCGTGCCCGTTTAATGTCACGATCCTGGAGGGGGGAACGCGGCACTGCCAGACTCTGGATACATGCCAGCCGGTCGCGCCAGCTGTCTGTGCCATTGTTGTGTGTAGAGGGGAAGGCAATTGGGCCCTTAGAAGACTCGAGGTGAAATTGAAGTACGGTCAATGTAATTACATGTATCTACCAGGATTCAAGCTTTATTGTATTCCATGAGTGTCGCAGTGTGTCTATTCTTTTTATCAATTTTGTGACTGGACTGGAAGCCGTGAGTCTGTGGGGATCGAGAGACATTCCTGACCCCCACTCGCTGACGTTTGAACCTGTCTAATGTAGCGTGTGAATGCTCGAGCATTGCGCCAGGTCAGGTGTGGACACGGGGTCACGGATAATTGGTACAGAGAGCGAGTGGGCGGAGGGAAAAAAAGGCAATATAATTTCCTTGTATTACTCTTTTCATAAAGTTCGCCATGGCTCCTATTCTCTGCCAAAGGTTAAAAAGACTGTGGTGCGTCTGGAAATTTGAATGACATAAAAGCAATTTTTCAGCCACCGATTCGAATAGGATGCGGTGGCTAGACGAGGCTTGCTCAGCCTGTTACTGATAATGTACAGAAACTGGGTCACATTGGGAGGTCAGTGTTATATGAATTTTCCCAGTAAAGTGCTTTAATGCAGTGTGTGCCTGCTCATGTCTTGTCTTTTTCAACATCTCTCCGCCTCCTCTCTCTTTTCTCTCAGTGTTGGGTGGCCTGGAGTCCCGTGGGGTTCTACGGAAAATCAGCGACATGCTGGAAGTCATCTTGAAGCGGATCGACACCCTGTCCAAGCTGGGCAATGCCAGCGATTCCCGCAGGCTAGAGGAGCTCAGCTCTGCCATCAACAGGTACGGGCTGCAGGACGGCAGAGTTCTCAACTTTCACCTTTTTGGAAAGACACTTACGACTCAGCTTTGGCTCAAGCTGTCACAGGACAACATGTCAATGGACAGCAGTGCATCTTGTATCCAGAACGCAGTTTATTTTGATGGGGTAGGTGCGGCAGAGTAGTCTTGTGTTCGGTTGCTTGACAGGTAACTGAAGAGTTGTCCGTTCAAGCCCTTGGCGGGGTTTGATATTTTAACTTCCGTCTGGAGAGATAATGCCTGGAAGAACTCTGCTGTTGGGCCCTTCAGCAAGGCCTTTAACCCTAAAAAATTGCTCTGGGGATATTACCCATTTCCCTCTATCCTTCCTCTCTTGGAACTGCTCTAACTGACATTTCTCCCAGGATGGCCTTAAAAAGAGAAATGTTTTCAGTAGAATGACCCCTCGATTAAGGTATGCTGAGTAGAATTTTTTGTTGCGGTTTGTAAACATAACATTTGAAGTTGTCCCCTCCTCCCTGGCTCTACAACACCAGAAGCGTTACATGGCTATGTCACACCCTCACACCCTGCTCGCTGTTATTAGCTTGTGGCTACACATCCACTGCCCAAAGGCTGACGCCCAGAAAATCGAGAAAGAAAAATTAGAAAATGCAGGCTGACGGCAGGGTCTCTGCTGATGCAGACACCCCTATGCTCCTCTAGTGGGTAGTAAGCGATGATTGAACGGTATTAGTTTTGTATGATTCGATACATTTTTTTTTTTTTTTTTTAGGAAAATCCTCCCTTACCTGCAGATGAAGGTATTTAAAAAACTTGATACTAACAGCCCAATGGGAGAAAGATGTACACACCTCCGAGCTAGCTAACGTCAGCTGCCTACTGTGTGCCCTTATTTACTGATCACAAATAAATGCCCTAACAACTTTGATAGGTTTATAAGTTTATCTACCTTGCTCGTTAATGCTAGTCTGATAAACTGGATTGACACCCCATCCAATTTGGGCAATGGCAGCGATTTCCAGAAACTGGAGCTTTCAGCAGATACAATCCCTTTGCTGAAAGACACTCTCCAACCTTGATAGGCTTGTAAGTGCTTCTACCTAGCTAGTTAATGTTACGTGTACCAATTCATTACAATTTTAAGTGTAATCACTAGCTAGCTAATGTTGGCTGCCTTCTATAAAACGGCTAGTGGGGCAGCTATAGCTACTTGCTCGCAGTCTGCTATTAAGTTTTTTTTTGTAACTGGAACTATACATACCACAGGGAGAGAATGATAGCGCTGTTTCTTACCTGAGATCGATGTATCACAATAATATTGGCATTCGTAGGGCATCACAAGATTTGCAAGTGTCGCAAGGGTTCACACACACACACACACACACACACACACACACACTGCTTTTAGTTTGTCAGTGATGCTGCCCATAAAAAAATTTTAATTGGATAAAATCCAAAAAAAAAAAAAAAAAAAAACAGACAACTGTGACTTTAAAAGCCCTGCTTGTCGGGGCAGTTGCCTGACTCCTGTCAAATGGAAGTTGGTAGTAAGAGATACAGTCTTTAAAACTTTTAAAACGGCTCTGGCTTTACTGGCAGGCCCTGTGCCTCTCTCTTTTCAGTTCTTGGCCTGACGGCCTTTTTAGTTTGACATCAAAGCACAATTTAGCACTTGGCCCCTTTCCCTCAGCACCGCCCTTACTGCCACGAGCTGATCATTCATTTCCTCAGTGACAGAGGAGGGGAGACATTTTTCAAAGAGAATGAAGGGCAAGGGTAAAGATGAGGAGGGGAGGAGGCGGAGGAATAGGTTTTGGGGCTTATAATTAACTGCTGTTCAATTACATTAAAAGCGGTGCCGTTCTGGGTTCATCCGACCGAGACAGCCTCCCTTTGATTTGTGCCAGTGATCCGCCCTCAGACATCTTCCTGTCTCACAAGAAGCACTGAGCTGATTTCTGAGCAGACATCTGAAAAATCAGCTGGTGTCCGCCATCTTTGTTCAGGCCTAAAAGCTGCCTGGTATTTTGGCACGGCATACTGTAATCACCCCACGGTCTGTCTGTTGGCGGGCATGTGGCTTATTGGGGTTCATCAGCGAGCTGACCACAACCTGTGCTTTGAAATACCGCATGCCTGACAGCAATAATCTCAGCCCTATAACTGCCGGCAAAGACTCATAAATAATATACAAGCCCTCTGCATCGGTGATAATGCTGTTAAGAGTTTCAACTGGTGTCAGTTCATCTTTTACCTTTTAAGCGGGTGAGGACACGGCTTGATATTGAAAGTCGAACCTAAATAATTAAACTAAATCCTATGATGATCCTTTTTACAAAATTACACATTAAAGCCAGATATGTTGTACTGTTAAATGATTGAAGTAATCATCATAAGCCCTTTAGTTTTAAAAGACAACTTGTGTGTGCTTGTCTTTAGTTACTTCAATAATTGTATCCCCGGACGAAGCCGGGGATACTAAGGATTTATGTTCATCGCACCGCCGCCACATCTGGCGTTACTGCCCCTTCTGTGGAGGTATCCTGTGATCGAACTGCAGCTCACCATTGTCAACCAATTTTATTTATATTTCACGTAGGTATTAGTTGCAGTGAGATCTCAACACCTATCCATTTGGTTGAAATTGGATAATAACTTATCAAATTATTAATTATCTGAGAGTCTAATTAGCACAAAACCATATAAAATAGCTTGCCTCATATCTCGCTTACTGTCGCATTTAGGGCTTAGGATTGTACTAGGGGAGTGATTGGAAGCCATAGGCTGTGTCTCATTTGCAAGGAGGCTTCCTGTAACCTCGGTGCTTTGTTAGGACACCGCCTTATTAGGACCCATTTGTTAAAAAGGTTACGTGAATAGAAACACTCTAACTAGGAAGCATCATGTGACTAGTGCGGTCATAGGCTGTGTCTAATTTGCCAGGAGGCCTCCTAAACCCTCGGTGCCTAGTTAGGGCACTGCCTTATTAGGACCCACTCGATAAAAAGGTTACGCAAATAGAAACACTCTAACTAGGAAGCATCATGTGACCAGTGCAGTTTATGTTGCAGCGCGGGGACAGCGGTTTCCATGGGAAACGTAAACGTTGGCTTTCTGTCAGCCTAGTTCATGGAACTTCAGCGCTTCAAAAATGTTGGCAAGTTTTTAATTCAACATCCTTTCCCACAAAAGAGCCAATATTCATAATCTACACAGTCAATTTCTCGCCTGAAATATGATCAGAAGTGAATTTTATGATGAAACGGTACGTGAACTCAATCAAATACCGGCCGTTGCTATCCTTCGTCTGTGATCTAAACGGTGAATCCCCAGCTTGTCACATGGCATTTTGGGATTTCCTTCGCTGAGAAGGGACCACTTGATGTTTCCCTTAAAATTACGCTGAAACGAGGTACCTAACTAGGTTGTTTCCTATGCTTCCTATTGAGTTAAACAGGAAAACGCCAGGTATCTCGCTCCTTATTGCATTTACAGCTTAGGTCTATATTAGGGACTGAGAGGAAGTCATATATTGTGCGTCAGGTTGTGACTTTGGATTTGACCTTGGGTTCAAAGTCAAATTGGAAATGCCCTGTATTTTGCTTACTGCTCTAAACACTCATGATTGCCCAGTGAACCCATATACCTGTACCATTCTAAATTACATCACTCTAACAGAAGCCTAGGCTGATTCGGTCACCAACTTACCTGTTCAATGAAGCATATCAATTTTCAGCCTCGTTGATTGTGTAACCACTAACTTGTGTGGTACATGCAATTCCAGAATATTACTGCATTTAGTGCTTGTCTTTATATCAGGCACTAATAGGAATGTGTATATTGTGAATTAGTTTGTGACCTTGGACTTCAGCTTTGACCTTCAGTTGACTGAGTAACAATCTAGTTTCACTTTAGATGCTGCAGGGTAAAACAAACTGAATCAAACTTCTTAGTATAGTACAGTTTTGCCCACTTATTCTTGCTAACTCAATAAAAAAAAATCAAACAAAATAATACAAAATATTTTAAAGTTATGGCAATGGTACCCATGTATGAAGAAAGTTCTTTTGAGTGCTGGTGTCTGGCTTAGCTGGGTGATTCTCACTTCTTTTGTTTAAAGATAATGAATAAAAAAATCAGTCAAAGTCACAGACTTCATTTCATATAATGGATTTTAGACAGTCAAGGAAACTGAAGCGAAACACTCCAAAATAATTTTCACTTTCGCAGAATGACATTCATGCATTGTAAAGATTGAACTGTCGGCCTTGAATCCCCTGTCTTGAGATCTCTGTTTTAATGAAAAATGGTTAGTTATACACTGTTTCCCTCATAGAGGAAACAAAACAGACAAAAGTAAAAGCACTGATGCAACACTCTGCGGTGTGATTGCATTGAGTGTTTGCTTTATTTTATGCATTTGCACATTCATTTGAATGCCTCTGTAGCATGGTCACACAGATCAGGCTGTCAGGAAAGCTGACAGAAAAACAAATTGGTTCTTGCCAGAAACAAAGTTGCCTAATATAATTTAAAATAGGTCTGTGTATGTTGCATCCTTTTTATATACATCCAGTTGAAACATTTCATGAAATCGCATCTTTCAGAAAAAAAAGACCATCTGAAAATATTCAAATATGCATACTGTAAATGGAACGCAAAACTCCTTTGTGCAAAACCATGAGAAAGTTTCCAACCAAATCTTATCGACAGCTCCTCTAATTTGAGTGACGAAAAACATAAAAAATTACTCCATAGTTATTTTGTGTTGATGCAGGTTACCACTCTCTTCGCTGGTAAAATTATGTACAGGAATCTAAGAGAATCTGTTTAAAGTCCAGGCAAGGCCAATGTGCAGTGGGTTTGTACTTATTTGCTGATTTTGCTCAACTTAAGTGGAATTTTAGCTCTCAGCTTAATTACCTTTTCTTAATTACAAAGTTAGCTGACAGTTGGCTTGCATATTTAGAGCGCACTACGAGAAAGTGCTTATAGCAACGGGAGGGAGGTACAGCCGAATGTGATTAGATAGAATGCCGTCATTTTTCAATTAAAAATGAATGAAATGAGCAATAAATTCATTAATGAATTTGGCAGTTATACGACTTGCAATAATGCGCTGATTGACCTGTCTCTGAAAGTGTCTGCGAGAAGCAGAATCTGCTAAATTAACAATAACAACACCAACAGCATCAGCAACATCAAAGTCATCGGGAGAAATGAGGACACAGAGCTTGCAGAGATCTGAGCTCCTGTCGCTTTTACGCTAGTTCTGCATCAGCCGTGGCTTTTAATTATTTGATATGTTTTATCATTTGTAATGAAGAATATGTATGTAATGAGGATCCTCCATCAATAACTGATTCTATTTTGGCTTTTTGCTTAGATGCTATTGGACCGCCTTCTTGCACCACACATTAAATCAGGGCTGCCCAACCCTGTTCCTGGAGAGCAACCGTCCTGCAGGTTTCTGCTCCAACCCTAATTCAACACACCTGATTCAGCTCATTAGCAGCTCGTCAAGATCTGTAACAGGCAAAGCAGGTGTGGTTTGCTTTGGTTGGAGTGATAACCTTCAGGATGGTAGCTCTGTAGGAACAGGGTTGGGCAGCCCCTGCATTAAATCATCCGATGGGAATCCTGGAGTACATTAAAAATAAAATAGAAGATTGGTTTTGACTTATAAACAGAAACCGATCAAAATATTTTAGGTGATTGTATGTTATGCGGAGGAAAAAAACAGAAGTCTTATTTTCAGAAAGAATCATATATTCTAATAAAAAAAATGCTAATGTTGAAGTACGCCTGTTATAGTATTACATATGCTACTGTTGGTTCTCCCTCTTGAGTTCATTTTAAGCTTTAAAATAATACAGTATAAGCTTTTGTCCTTGTTCTACAGACGTTGATTCGAACACCGTGTATATTCACATAGATTCATTGCACAGATTAACAAAAAGGGAGAAGGCCAGCATCCAAACAATGCCAAAAAAAGCATATTAGTTACATAACGGCAGACACATACAGTATTGCCAAAATGTAGGATCACATTGAAAACAATACCACTGCATATTATTTGCCATTTCACTGGATTATTATTACTATTTTTTTCAAAATAAATGTCAAATTCACTTTTGATTCTTGCCGCAAAAAACTTGGGACAGTTTAGTGTTTACCACTTTGCAATGTTGCCATTCCATTTTACAACACTTCATTAAAACAAAATACAGGTGAATTGACATTTCGTCAAAAAATTCCCCAACTTGCAATAAATCATAACCCACTGAGATAAATAACAACTGACCGAAATTTCAGAAAAAAATGTTCTCCGATATTGTTTTTGTTCGGTATTTTGAACTTGAAAAGGCCGAATCACAGAACCAGGAAGTGTGACGTCTTACCGAGAGTAGACAACATGAATGGGAAAGTGTATGCCTGCTGTTCTTCGGGAGCTGTTTGAGTGTAGCGTTGGCCTGAAGTGACAACCCTCATATCTTTGGAATCTATGGACTGCACGAAATGTAAAGTTGTACATGTAGGTAATAAAAACATTAGACAGAATTACTTCATGGGAGGTTTAAAACTGGAATGTGCTCCACATGAAAAAGATCTGGGAGTGATTGTTGATCAAACCCTCACAGGTTCTAGCCATTGTGCGGTAGCAGTTAAAAAAGCCAATCGGATGCTGGGATACATTGCCAAAAGTATTGAGTACAAATCCAAGGAGGTCATACTTCTCTTGTACAACACATTTGTCAGACCGCATCTGGAGTAGTGTGTACAGTTCTGGGGTCCATACTTTAAGAAAGATATAGAGGCTCTAGAAAAAGTTTAGAGAAGAGCAACTAAGCTAATTCCAGGTATAAAAGATGAAAGCTATGAGAAGAAGCTGAAGATCCTTAATCTCTTTAGTCTTAGGAAAGGGAGACTCAGGGGTGATCTGATTGAGGTCTTTAAATATGTTAAAGGGATTAACAAAGTGAATTATGTAGGATTCCTTCAGCCAAGTTCTGTTAGTAGAACTCGGGGTCACAAATGGAAGTTGACCAAGGGTAAATTTAGCACTGATATAGGAAATATTTTTTTCCCCCAAAGAGTAATTTCAATGTGGAATAGCTTGCCTGACCATTTTGTTGAGGCAGAAACCTTGGGAATTTTCAAGAGCAGGCTTGACTTAAAGCTAGATACTATTGAGTCCTTGAGTATCTGAAGTGATACTGTATATTCACAATAGGAAAAAAAAAACAAAAAAAAACTGGGGAGCCTAGTTGGGCTGAACGGCCTGTTCTCGCCACTCATGTTTGTTATGACTCTCTTCGTTCATTTGGTGTATCATTTGTCTCTATAGCACAAATTAAGCAGAATTGCTTGCGCCATATATGCGATCGCGCTCTGATATTGTTTTTTTTTTTCATATTTAGGATCATGCTTATTAAGTTGCCTGGTGCTTAAATGGTATTTCGATGAGGTAAAAAATTTCATCATGAGCTTCTAGCTAAGTTTCTTCATGTTAAGAGGATATGCTCCATGAATCAATTAAAATGCCTTTGCTGCATTAACTTGTGACCATCGCTGGCTCTGTTGTTCTCCGTATGAAGTCATCAACATCTCGGTTGTTTATCAAAAAGCTATGGCCCAAAAACAATGAAAGGAATAAACTTTTTTTCTAAAATTAAACTGGTTGCACTTTTATTTAGGAATTAGGATGTAGACATGAATGAACTAATATTTTGTAGAAATGTCTCTTCATCTTTAAGGGACTAAAGACACCAAGTGGCATAAGTGTCCCATTTTTCCTGCTAACTAGTCACATTGTGCGATAGTATGGGGTCTTTGTTGCATTTTGCATTTCAAAATATGCCACAGTTTCTCGGTTGTGGACAAGTCGGGACTGCAGGCAGTCCAGTCCAGCACCTGCACCCTCTTTTTATGTAGCCCAGCTTCGTAATGCAAAATATGCATTATCCCGGGGAAAGATGTCCTCATGAAGGCAGTATATCTTGCTCCAAAATCTCATTGTACTTTTCAGCATTTATGGTGCCTTCACAGAAGTGCTAGGTACCCTTGCCAAGGGTGCTGACACAACTCCATAGCAGAATAGAGCATGGTTTTTTGACTTTTTTTGGATGCTTATTTTCTTCTTTGGGGCAAACAGCATCAATTTCTTTCATAGAGACCTAAAATATTGATTAATGGGACCACAGTGCACATTTTCACCTGTGAATGCCTCTGAGCCCAGAGAAGTTGATGGCACTTCTGGACACTTAATATAAGGCTTTCTATTTGCTCAATAACATTCAATAACACATTTGCGGATGTACCGACACATTGTAGTACTATATAAAGGTTTTCCAAAGTAGTCCTGTGCCCATGTGGTTATACCATTTATAGATAAATGACGGTTTTTGATGAAGTGCTGTCTGAGTGATTGGATATCGCGGTTATTCAGCTTAGACTTACATCTTTGCTCTGTATGCACAGAAATTCCTCCAGATTCCTTGAATCTTTTATTATTTTATGCAGCATTGATGATTAATATAAAAAAAAACCTTCCTGGCTTTTTGTAAACCTTTAATATTATGATTATAATTACTTGCTCACACCAGCTATTTCAAATAATTTCATAATTAAATATTCTTCGGATACAGTGAGATTATGGCTGTCAGCACATGCTGGTGGAAAATCCTGCAAACTCCTGAGAACATCTGTACAATGACTATTGGGATGACAATCTCAAACACAACTGATGAGTGTAAGAAATGTACATTTCCTTTTAGAAACGAGCCATATAAATTTTGTGTGGTCATGTTTAAGCATATTGCAGTGATCTTGATTAATTAAATCTGCGGCCTTTTGATATAAATTCATGAAATTGACGTCGAGGATGTCAAAGAATTTTACAAAGAATCAATTATCCCCCCGAAACAGAGTTGTTGGGGGTATTATGGATTCACCTTGGACACCGCCACGGATCCTTCATGCTAGCGCGATAACTAGAGCAGCTTTTATGGGAATGACTTGAAACTTCTTATTTTCATTACTGGTGTCTAGTCAAGAGACTACACTGTTTCGTGTGACCCTACCACCTTTCCTGTTGTGCCACCACCAGGTCAAAATGTACACTTCCAAATACCATAACTCGAAACTATTTTATGGGAAAAATGTCTCACTTCATGTGATTCTTTCTGTTGCACAGAGAAGGGCTGTTATTGATGTTGGTCACCCTATGACTTTTGCTGTAGTGCCACCACTGAGAGAGAATTTTTATTTTTCAAAATTGCAATAACTCAAACAGCTTTGATGAAAATCAGGTCAAATCCGCTTCGAAAATTCCTGGTGCATACAGGAGGAAGTTAATGATTGTGGTGGCTCTGTGGGCTCAAAATTCGTTGACCAGGCGCAGGCGCGGCGCAGGCACAGCGAATGTGGGGTGCGCCGCGCCAACGGGGTGTATCCAAGCGTATTTTGCAATTTCGTGCCCCGCGCAAGTACTCCTCTGTCCCGCCTCTGTCCCTCCTGCCGGCGCAAGTGGCAAAGAGGGAGGAGAGAAGGCGTGAGTGGGTTTAACACAGCCGAGTCAAATCTTCACCAATCAAATGAGCTCCTCTCCTGACCTTTAAGATGTTGGAATAAAGAAGCCTCTGTCCTATATCTGCATGATGCGTTAATGTTGCATTTTACTTTGCTGCTTCAAGCATGTTTTCTGTACCGCTTACGTCTATATTAAGCATTACGAATATGAGTTAACTGGCTAGCTAGGGCATTCGCGAATTATTACCATTAGCGAACTTGAATGGAATTTCAAAACGAAACTACGTCAGATCATTCAAACTTATGAAGTTGGAATGAAATACGACGGTTGCTCATTTATTTCTTCTGCCTGCATCATTGGGAAGAGAAACGATGGATAGCGTGTTCCTATTATTACACCCTGTTGCTGCTTAAAATTTTGGGATTAACATGCATGGACAACAATGCAAGATACGTTACACATTTATTTTCAATATGTGATCTTAACTCCGTACGAGATCATAGCAATCAGGCTGTATTCCTTTCCCCCACTAAAAACGATAAAACCTAAGTGACGATAATAGTATTAAGCCGCTTGCACAGTGGATGCGAAACAAATTTTTCGCACGACTGATCACATTCAAAGTCAATGCAAAGACGCGAATACATGCGTGTATTTGCGTCTTTGCATTGACTTTGAATGTAATCAGTCATGCGAAAAATTTGTTTCGCGTCCGGTGTGAAAGCAGCTGAAGCACACATACCCACATAGCCTACACACGTACTCACGCGCCCATATGCACACATCTCTCTCTCTCTCGAACATTGCAGACAGGGGTATTTGCGGTCTAAGCCACTGCCGCAAAAGGTGGCTACGGCGCTCAAAGTAATTTAATATCAATACTCACATTTTATAACAGAAGTTCAAACCTTTGACATAACATAGAAAACACATATTTAGAAAAAGTCATGGATGGATGGACTCATATCTTTTACTGACATGAAATACCATGCATTACTAACATCAGTGCCGCGGTTCAAGTGTTAAGGACAGAGCTGTGCAGCCAGGTGGTCTCTCCTCTCCTGTGCGCGCTGCTGCTCTCCCTGCTGCTACGGCACATGCAGTTTAGCCTCTCTCTGTCTCAAGTCCTGTAATGTCTCCTGCGTGAGGTCAACGTGACATCCATGGCGTACAGCTATGTTGTGTAGCACGCAACATGCCACAGAGAATGCACTGACACTCTGAGGGCTGTCAGGTCGAGTTTCCATTACGCATGCCAACCGCCTTAGATCTGACATCAGGACAATCGATATAGATACTATAATTTACGTGCTGATTCAGGTAGTTACATTAAATAGTGGATGCTGTAATTATTTATTGCATTGAAATGTGCCTGACATTCTGGAAACCTGCCTGTGTGGTTTCGGTGACGTGTGCGCACTGTGCGCCGGTCAGCCAATAACAGCACATACCACTGACACAGAAAGTAAACCAGGTTGGAGCTGGCGAGCTTTTTGCGCAGTTTCGGCGGAGACTTTTGCTACGAAATTGTCACTGCGTCTTGATGAATATGTGACACCTCCTCCTACTATGCCGCCACACCCATCTCGGTGCACGTCCGTCTACCAAATTGCCAAAGTGGCTGCACATGGTGTTGCACCGCACAAAATTACCACTGCGCGGGCTGCACCGGGCGAAATTACCACTGCGTGGGCTGCGCCACGCTGCGCCACCCTGCGCTCGCCACCCTGCGCTGCGCCAAGAAATTAGAGCCCCGTATGATACCTGTCGTGCCATCACTGTAACATTTTCAAATGCAGTAACTTTGCATCTCATTTTGACTGGAATCATGTCAAACCTTCTGCTATTGTTCCTGGTACTGTATTTAGAGGTGATGTTGATGACCCCATGTTCTTCCCTGTAGCACCACCGCTGGACCAAACTTCATTTTTAAAAATGCTGTCACTCAAAAAGTTTAAATGGGAATCCTGTCAAGTCCTGCTTTCAACATTCCTGGTACATAGAGGAGGGACTTTATTCATTTTTATGTCTCTATTTCTTTCTCTGTAGTGCCATCATTAGGCGAAATTATATTTCCTAATGCATTCAGTCAAACTATTCTGCACTGAATGTCTTACTGCATAAAAGAGCAATCTCATTATTCTGGGCACACTACCATTCCCTTAGCACCACCTTTAGGAAAAACTTCACTTTCTCAAAAATGCACTGATTCTAAAAGTTCTGATGGGAATTTAGTAAAATTTGCTATGAAGATTCCTGGAGCCTAGAGTAGTTCCACTGTTGATTTTGTCAACCATATATGTAATGGCCGAAGGAATCGGGAGGCCAATAGCACCGGCTAGGAGAAAACAGGACCAGCAAGGACTTAAAACACCCACAGGGAGAAAAATAACCGAAGAAACAGGACAGCTCTCGCGCTTCCAAAACGAACGCCCAATAATACGAACCAGGAAGCAAAGCGAGAGAGGAATAAACAAATAGGGAAAGTAAAAGGAAACTTCCCCGAAGAAATGAACCACAAATACACTGCGAAGAAATTCGCCAAAAATCCCTAACTAGAGATATCTTCTGGCTGTAGTGATAACTAAAATCAGACACTCCAGCAAAGGAGGCGTGGTGGACATCCGGCTTATATAGCCTTAGGGGAAGGCGCCGCCCACGCCTGATGAAACAGCTGGGAAAAGAATCCGATAGTTAAAGTGGTAATCCATAAGATTTCCGTCTCGTTACTGTCTGTTAAGTCAGTGTCAATCAGAGAGGGGGATAAAACAACGATCATTGGGCCTATGACCCACTGATGAAAGCACTTGTATTCCATTCTTTGCCAGGTAAAGCAATCAGTGTGTCTGTGGCGACATTCCCGCGCTATATTCATAGACAGTAAAAGAAGTGGACGGCGGGATGGCGCTATTTTCAACGGGAGAGTGTGAAGCTCAATTGAACGAGTTTTCAGTTGGGCACCACGCCTACTGCGCAGGCTCGAAGTCAGCTTGCTGACGTAAACCAATGTCCTGAGAAGCGGTAACTCGTCTGGTAGATGTATCCCACACATAATTCCCAGCGAGCAAGCGATTGCGTCTGTCAGTATAGTCTGATTCCGTTCGATGTTATTATGTTTTGCGAATTATTACTTCATTGGTACTTCACTTCGTTAGCAATGTGGCTCAGTCGTCTTCTGTCTATGACTCGTTATGGGCTTCTGGTCTAAACAGTACGGTTACCTACGTCCTGTGCGACAGAAAGTCGCCGGCATTTCACGTCACTTTTAGCCTAGCCTGGTGCCATCGGCTAAAAATGCTTACTATTAGACCATAACGCTACATACAAAATAAAGACATCTGCTGCAAAATGTAGTTTCTCTGTAGAAAATAATATCGCTGACATGAAGACTCATAATGTTTTTAGTATAAAGTTATTTGATGTCAAAAGTCAGGCAAAATGAATGGGGGTGAATGGAGAAGCTACCTCTAGTTGATCATCTGCTATCTTCTAGAGCATTCAATTAAGCTTCAACTTCCGGGTGCATTCCTACCCCCTTGGCTATATTCAAATACAGGCGCACATCTAGTGACGCTTTTTACTTCAGTAAGCAATGTTTGGTCTGTCCAGAAGGTAGGAGGAGCCGCAAGCTATCTTGAAGGAAGTAAGGAACCCCAGGAGAAGCAAAGGCAAGGTAGATACCAGAAGGGATCCAGCAGCGGTACTTTCCCTAACCTGAACCTTGGCTCTATCCCCTAACCCTAAATCTAACTTGTCCCTTACACTATATGTCAGTTTTACAGATGGAATTAAGGGAGGACCGTTAAAAATGCAGCCTTCCAAGAAGCGGAAAGTACGGCTATTGGATCCCTTGACATCTACCCAATGGCAAATACCATACTGGGTAGCTATACTGTGCACAGTAGAAACTAACATTAGCTGAGCCTCTGTTGAGGCTACTACTGAAACTAAAATTATAATGTAATTTCAGGAAGCGAACGGGGAAAAAAGCTACGTTAACCGCCTCGACAAATCATTTTTATTTAAAAAAAAAAAAAAAAAGTTATAACGTCACCTGTTAACCAACTACCGTTTTCATTATTTACACAGGGCTCTCAACATATTCGGCTTGAGTTTAAACGACATATTCACGTTCCTGTGCTGTAGTGAGAAATTATTCTATCAGACCATTTGTAGAGATTCTCAGGTGGAAGTGAAGTCCTTGTGCATTGAAGTTTATCAGTTTCACATGTGTTACAGTGGATTTCACCACTAGTAATATGAGAACAAATGATTCCGGAATTCTCACGCGTTTCTTCACTCGGGGGTTGGAAGCAGTGGAATTGCAGAAAAATGTTTCAAATGGTCTTATTTCATTTAAACAATTTGAACGATCGTGAAACACACGCATTGCGTTGATTGAATAATTACTGACTACAGCACGGGAATGTGAATGAAGCACAAATTCTCTCGGTGAATGCGTGAGAGTTGGCAGCCCTTTAAGTTAATCGATTTATCATAATAGCCTAACATGTTACTGGAATGAGATGACGCTAATGGATGAATAACGTCACATAATTTTGACTTTTATTGAGTTCAACTGCCGTGTCAAAGAGCATCTTTCCCGTCTGCATGAGAGTTGAGGAGGCGTGGAACTGGTCAGAGCCGCCAATTTACCGATGTCATACAGGCGACACTGTTGGGTCTCGACAAGAGTTATGGGAAATGAGGTCCAGAAGCGCACCTGCAATTACAGCTTACTGCCAAAGATGTCAATATAAACAAACCAATTCAAATCTTATGGATTACCACTTTAAAGAAACAGACGTGGTCAAAATACGCGCCACAAATAAAGTCTAAAACCACACACACAGCCAGAACCATGACAATATACCCTTTCCTGCAGTGTCACCACTTGGCCCATCTCTGACTTTTTCCTGTAAGGCGAGTGCGGTAGTTCTAGGGTTTTACCCTGCGCTTGTCCACTGACAGCTAACTCTACTCTTTAATATATTCATATTGCTGACCTCTACTTGACCCTCCAGCATATATGCATAGATTGTGGCAGATATGCATTTGTTAGTGATACACTATTTCCTTTCGAGAACTCTCGTTTTTCCTCACAAGACAGAGGACACTTGCAAGGCACTGAGCAGCGAGATCACACAGCCCTGATAGTTCAGTCAAAGTGAGAATGATGCCAAGTACTAGCTTGTCTGGGCAAGGGCCCAAACCAGAACTGCTTTGACCTGCTTCCGCAATTAATGTTTTCCTCCATGGGGAAGACGTTTTAACAGCTTCGAATCTGCCGGTGGCCAAGTGGCTCCCCGCATTTTGTCCCACTGGCTCTGTGATTTTTAAAATTAATTTTTAATGACCTCCCGGTCGCGTCTGGAGGCTGAGTGTTTGTGCGCACGGTCGTGTGTGTTGGGGGAGCAGGCCGCTCCGATTCTCCCCGACAGCGCCTGGGCTGCGCTGTGGTCTGGGATGAAGCCGTGTCTCTCTCTCTCATTGCGTCTGACACGCTCGCTTGTAAGCGCAAATGGGATTTGATGTCTGAAGCCTCTTCCCGTGATGTGCCCGTAGGGTAGGTAGTGTTGAAGGGAGATGAGTTTTGCGGAGAGCCTTGACTTTATTGAGTCGCTCTCCCTCCTGTAGGCCGAGCTGCCCAGCACGAAGGAAAAGTACTGCCCCCAGCTACTGGCAAGCGCTAACGCTCTGTGGATCGGCTCCACATTTGTAGGCAAAAAAAAAAAAAACTGTAAATATTGCTAATATCTAATTATGATATTTCAGGACTTTGGAGGGAAGACTGTGGCTTGTGCTGAGTTTTTACTGAGATGGAATTATGTTTAGATTTGCCATGACAAAAATAGTGTGTTCAAATAAACACTGAGTTTTTACACATCACTGTCAGACTCTCATCTCTGCTGTATATGACTGTCACCAGTTTATTTGTGTCCATTTTTCCAAACTTGAATAAAGGCTCTGGACAATGGATGGAAAAAAAAGTTGTGAAATATGATTATTTCTTGTATAACACTGCAGAAACATTGAAGTTTATGGCTTCAGACTTACAGAAGGACAGACTCATACCGAAGTTGGGAAAGATATACGGGCTGTTAAATCTATAATCTATTAAATAAAGAAAAGAAATTAAAAAAATGTGACAGTATCGTGGGTCTCTAGACAGATTAACTTTGCAAACATTCCCTAAAGCCTTAGGGCTTTGCGTGGTTCTCAAACTCGTCAACTCTTATCTTTTTGAGTATTTACATTGACTTGGAAAAAAATGCAAATATTTTGCCAAACCATATTTAAATAAATGGCCACAACACAGGCGAAATGCTTAGTCAAGCTAATTTTTGTAGTAAACATTTTAGTGGAACAGTATTTGTTACAGTAAGATCATTTGAAAGGCAGTTTTATAATTGATTATTATGTCTCATCATTTGCGGTTAGTCAGCGGCAACTGACTGACTCCCAGGCTGTGCGAGTATAACTTTTGTTAAAGGTGCTCTGTGTTCATATCCTGTGTCCTTGTGTTTCATGACAATTAAGTTATTCCTTCGGATGTTATTTACACCCCTTTAACCCGTTTGAGCAGATATAGACACCAGTGTCTGTAAATTCCGAAATTTAATTCCTAAATAATTTTGTATTTGAATTTCCAAATGTCTTTTTTCACTGGAATAATTTTCCAAAGTCTCTGTGACACAAATACTGAGTTATACAGCTCATGTGTATATAGGCTCATGTGTAACAGGAAAAAATTGGCATTATTTGTATTCTGCGCAAAGGGGTTAATGGTAATGGGTGGTTTTCACAAGTTTTCTATGCTATAGATATAACAGGAAAAGTTGGAAAACATGTATGGATTTTTAATATTCTTTGAAATCTCACTTGCTATCGCCCACGTCACACTTGAGTCTTCACCTTGAATGTCAGCGCAATTGTTCTGGCAATGTACTGGTGATTTTCCATGCTGGCATCATGTTTGATACTGAATAGGGATTTGATTTTCCATGTCACTTCCTTATTTTCGTGAAATGGAAATTATCTTATTTTTAATTTTATAAATTTGGCATCTTTGATCCCACCTGAATCTTAAATGTCCTATCGATGAGCTTTGCACAAGTGTGCTCGTTTGCGACTCATGCTGCCATCTCAGGAGAGCACAGACAGCCTGCAGTGCTCCTCCGAAACATGTGCCTGTCAACCGCTGCTTCTTTTCTCTCGTAATTACAGAACTAACATATACTGACAAAGGGCAGAGGACACCTGAGAAGGTATTTGAGAGAAACCGACGAGCATCCAGATGGCCAGTAGGAGGAGCAACAAACTATGCTAACCCAACCTAACTGTATCTCTCCCATATCCCTGAGCAGCGCAAAGCCAAATCTGCACTCTTCTCGCAAAGCTGCTGGCCATAGTCTGCACTGGCATGGCGGAGTTTGATCCGAAGCCGTAGTGGTCTCTTCCAGGCAGCTTTTTAGAACCTTCCAGATGCTTCAGTCATTAGGAGAATAATTCCTGAATAGTCATATTATGCGCAAGCGGACTTGACATAGAATTTTTCCTTACTGGAGACCTATGGAGGATATGGCGAAGACCACTACTTTACTCTGACAACCCGGCAATTCTGTTGGTTCCTTTTGTCAAAGCGGCTTCCATCTGTCTCTCTTTTTCTCTGCTGATTGTATTTTTGGTGACAAGCCGAGAGAGAGAGAGAGTACAACAGTGACAGGAGTCAAGGGAAGAGTTCAGAAGGTGGCTGCAGGAGCGTGTGGGGAAATCCGAGTGCTCCTGGCGAATGAGCTAGCTGACAAATGGCATATTGGAAGGAGATTGTCATTGTCATGAATAAAGGGTAACATCATAAACGCACGCCTCTTCAGAGAGTTTTATGACAGATCTTGCTGTAGAAAATTCCTTTGCTACCAGAGGACAGTTTATCCACTTCATTTTAAAGTGTTTTGTTTCTTGTTGTAGAAGGAGCAAATGGTATTTTACTAGCATTTTGGCAAAAACATCACTGTTAGCTGTTAAGCGCTGGCACTGGAGGAATTTCTGAAGACTATTATATCCAGTTGTGACATAACTACTAAATTGTCTCAGAAAGTGATGGATGTGAGCCCATTGTGGAAGCCTATTGAAATCAACATTTTATATGATGTAAAGATTGTCCCTATCTCTAAGTGTATGGCCCGTATAAGTTTTACTGCGTACTCCCAGTATGAAAGCCAATCAGATAAACTTAACTATTGAGTTACCACAAGCACCAAAGCTTTGTTATCCCATTCATTTCCCGTTGTAATTCAGTGCACCTGGAAACAGCCCCTTTAAATTTTATCTGTTGCCAGTTGTTATAATTTTAAATTATGATGGCTCTCAATTGCACTTTCCTCTCATTAGCCAAAAAAAAAAAAAAAAAACCAGCCAATGGCTTATTTCTTATGTGAGGATGTAAGAGTTCTTGTGTTTCTGATTGGCTGTGGAAGTTCCTCTGTCCCTAAAACAGGCCATAGTATTGGATGAAAGACTTGGAGCTCTATTTTCGTGCCATCGCACATGGAGACACATATGGCTGTAACGATATGCACAAGTTTGTCCCTCACTAAGAGCAAATTTATCGCCTTTGCCCTATTTGGTAGTTTCATGCTCTGAAACAAAGGCATTTGTGTCACAGTGGGTAGAACTGCACATTGGGGGGGTGTCAATGCACAAAGCTGCCTCTATGCAAGTTTCATGTCACAGACCTCATTTGCATTTTGACTCACCCAGTCCACTTTTTAGCTCAAAAGCTGCTCGTCTTATGACAGTTTCATGGGACTGAATCCCAGCTGTTTGCAAATAAACGCTTATTGCTCACTCTGTTATAAATGCCCCACATGTTTTCATGCAAAATGCCTCTGTTGAATTGATCCTTTATCCCCCCCAAGCCCCTCCACAATCTGCAATGGGTAGGTAGAGGCAGCTGTGTCCTGGCATGGGGGCTCACTGTCGGATGCTCCCCCACTCCAGTGATCTGCTCCTCTGCTTGCTTGATGTTAGTTTTTGCTTATCTCTTCACCTCACATCATTGGACCGCTCACAACATTGGAGTGCGGTTCTCAGTGGACCATAGGAGGCAGCAGTAATGCAAAATACTGTATGTGCTGTTTCTTCTTCACCTGGCGAAATGGCCAGTTTGCTATGGCGTTAACACACTGGATTTAAAGGGAATGACTGCAGCTGGTCTGATTGGCTATTATGGAAACAAACCACCACCACACCCACAGTTGCGCTCAGTTGCACTATCACTACCTGCCGCAAAATCACCAAAATGGAGTGTGACACCCTGTTTTGATCAGCGGTGCCATTAACACTTGTGTTGCCGACCAAGTTTATGTCGTCAAATTAGTCCCCCAAGGTCTCCATTTTGGCCACGCCAAGAAGCTCCCTTAAAGCCTGACTGCACTTGTCGTTTAGTCGATGCGGGAAGCTCACAGTCCATCCCCTCATCAGTGACCTACCAGCCGCAGAGTGCTGCTGGTACTCTGTCAGCGAATTCGAATGCAAATTTGTTTGCTTTGGCAAATTTGTTTGTGGCTGGCTGTGATCTAGCTCCAGTCTTCACCTGTGGAGCAGGTTTTCCTCCTATAGCTCTCACCCCCCTCTGTCCTCTTGTGATTTATGGGGCTGATTCAATTTGCAATTCTCCTCAGGGCTGAGTTTCATGCTTGCCGTGTAGCGCTGCTTCTTGCCCATTTCTTCCTGGTTCTGTAATAAAACACATTTGCTAACAACCTCACTCCTCCGAGTTTCCGCTCCTCCCTGGGACCGGCTGTATTATGCTGAGTAACTTTTTCATCTGAACGAGTAAATTGTATCGGTGGGTATAAAGATTTTCCATTTCACGCTCCAACCAAGTGCCACGCAATTAGCATTTCTCCCGCTAGTTAATGTAATGCCATCGCAGTGGAGTGTCGGGGCAGAAGTTTTGTAAGAAGAAGCATGTATTTTTTTTTTTTTTTTTTACAAGACCACTCTCATTAATTTTGTTGAAGCAGTTAGGTTTCATTTTTATCCGATTAAAGACGAATGCCTCCCCAAAAGTAATTCCAATGTTACAGTTGTTGATTTTTACCCCGCTTCTCCCTGTACTTGTGGTACCTTGTGTGAGCGCTAACTGCAGAGCCTGGGTGGTGATTATGAGTGTAAGGGACCGTAAGGCGCTAATGTTTTGGCTGATTCTGTTAGTGTGTTTGTGTTTTTGCAGGTTCCAGCCGGCGGGGCTGGTGGAGAGGATCCAGGCCATTGCCCAGAATGTCTCTAACATGGCGTTGAGAGTGGAACAGATCCTGCAGCATAGTATGGCAGCAGGCAGAGGTACAGTACGCTAAACTGCTGTCTGCATGTGCACACTTACACGGACACATGCACACAAACAAACGTGCATGCACACACGCATGCAAACAAACGTGCATGCACACACGCACACATACACACATAGCCAGACACAAACACACACTCTCACACACGTGCACATACTCACTCAAACACTAGTACACAACCAGACACATGCACATACTCACTGACACACATACACGTGAGGACACACCCACACGAACACATGCGCATGCTCATACATCACACATGTTCAGATACAAACACACTCTCACACTCACGCGCACATACTCACACAAACACAAGTACGCAACCAGACACGTGCACATACTCACTCACACACATACATGCTAGGACAGACCGACACAAACTCAAACGCATGCTCACGTATCACATATGTGCAGACACAAACAGACACACGCACATACTCACTCACACACATACATGCTAGGACAGACCGACACAAACTCAAACGCATGCTCACGTATCACATATGTGCAGACACAAACAGACACACACACACATGCGCACATACTCACTTTAAGACACGCACACAACCAGACACATGCGCATACTAACCCACCTACATACACCCACACAAACACGCAAGTATGCACACACATGCGCACGTGCACGTACTCACTCATACAGACATGCATACACTCAGGAACAAACACTCACTTGTACTGCTCACGAGTTCCGACATGCACACGCACACACACAGTTGTACCCATATGCCCATGCACACCAGGGGCAGCTCATCCATTTAAGCAGATTACTCACTGCCTCAGAAATATAGATTTGAAAATATAAAACCAACACGGTCTCATAATCGTAAATCGAACGTAATGGTTCTTTTGGTCAGTGGCACTGCCCCTTCATTGCATTTTTGTTTATTGACACTATGGCATGTAATGCTATTTCCCATTATTGTGCAATAAAATAATAGCAGTGCGCTGAACGACGGTCTGCCGAAATGGAAGAGATGGATGAAATGAATAGTGTCATTCACTTAAATGTAAAGCTTCTAATGACCGATTGTACAATTGGCACTTCAGACCCTCCATTTAGTACACTCACCATACCAATGTTAAATCAATTGTGTGATTCAGGCACAAAATAATGGGCAGGATGTGAGATGAAGATGAGTGTCCTTTTTTCTCGCTATTTTAATTTTAATTTTTAAAATTTTATCTGGGTTATTATTACTTGCTAGATCGCTTGGAAGCTAGCTAGTATGCTTGTCCACTCCACCAGATGGGCGTATATAGCGATCGCCCCTGTCCGTCCGTCGGTCCGCATGTTGGTCCGTCCACGATTTATTTTTCTCACTCCACAGACTACAATTTTTGTTGGATTCCTTTCCTGTTTGTTTTGTGGATCAGTGGTGATATGAAGAAGACCCCTATTGATTTAGGTGATGATTGGAACATTTTAATCAACTACATGTCATCGACAAGGCTGCCATGTGGGCGTATTACCATGTTTTGCATAGCTATCTTTTGTCTCTGACAAAAAAAATGTGCTTGACAAAAACTTATAAGCTTTGTTTGGAAGGTCTGTTAGTTGCCAGGAGAAGTTACCTATTAAAATGGACAGACAAGCAAAACCTGGCATTAAGTGCAATAAGAGAAGAAATGCTCTTAATCCGGCTTTTTATTAAGCATAGAATGAGTGGCTAAATCTAACTGTGAGCCTCTTCCAAGATCACTTGTTCTATCGGTCTTCTCTGCTGTCTCCCATGCAGGGGAATACTAGCTAATTATACATCTTGAGATTTCTTGCATTGTGAAGCACTTTATTTGAAAGGTGGTGCCTGTCAGTCTGTGAGGGATTTCAAATATTATTTCAAGTAATTCCCAGTATTGGTGCTCCTTTGCAATCTGTTTTTTTTTTTTTTTTTTTTTTTGGTTTTCAAATTTCTGTCAGCAGCCCAGAGAACCTGAGCAATGCCCATTGATGCACCATTGCACAATCATTTGATGATTCTATATGACTATTCTGTTATTATTTTAAACCTTCCACCAGTAAAAAGACATTTCTGTCACCATTGGCTCACAGGTGGAGCGACATTATTAGTACACTTGCTGAAGTCTGTATTGTAACCACATATATGGTTGGTTAATGCAAAAAAAGAGTGTGTTACTTCATTTTTAGGGGAATTTTTGTAACATTATTTTTATTTTTTTAGTTTGTTCGTAAAACAATTCACTGAGTGGTTCTGTATAGCTGGAGGGTAATCGATCTGTGAAAGGGTTTATTCAAAATATTTTTGAAAATGAAGATGATAATCTGCATAACTGATTGTGACTCATTTCTAATGAGATGGTAATGTTGCCATTGCAGTTATTTTATGAATGTGAGAACAGTTTCTTACCACTGAAGATACACTTTCAATAATGAATGCAGAATTGAAACCTATTTTACTAAGATTGAGATCTGTGCAGTAGGAATGACATTATCTGTGATGAGATTCATGTTTCTGTTTAGTTTAAGTGCAAAATTGGTCAATTTAATGTTGTATAAAAGTCTTTAGAAGTGACCGTTAGGACTGTTTCTGCAAAAAACATTCCCTAGGGGAGGGAATTACAGCAGACCCCCGTAGATGCTCTTGGAGCTCATTTTTCTGCTTTATACTTTCAAATGACCACCAGCATCCACTGATACACTGACATCTCATGTTTAGGCACATACATGTGAACACACACACAGACACAAGCTCAGAGACACACACGCACAAGCTTAGACACGATCACACTCATATCCACTCTCTCTCACACATACAGACGCGTACACACACACACACACGCACACGCCTGCATGCTCACACACACGAACACACACTTGTATCTGTGAGGACAGGCACATAGAGCAAGTAGCGCGATCCGCAGCTAAAGATAACATGACGCCAGTGACAATTTGGCCAATTTTTGTTGGAACGTGCCTGTCCCTACTGACGATGGATAGCATGTCTGCAATCGATCAGGACCATCCCAACATGTGCTCTAAATGAGGAGTTGCCCTCATCCTGGAGACTTCTTTGCATTGTACGGGAGCTGATGTGGTTACAGCATCCTCCAGGAACCCTGGCAGCGGTCAATGTTGCTGGACGAAAGTGGTCTCTGAGATGCATCACATGAATGCGACGGTCCGGCGCATGCATGGTCACACGTGGCTGCCCAGGCCACAATCGAGCTCAAGTGGTTCCTGTCTGCCTGTATCGCATCTGCAGATGTGTAACAGTTGCACAATGCACTCTGACGTATGCCGCAACTCTGGCTGCGCTCATTCCGCCATCAGCCTTCCGATCGCCTGATCCCTGTTTTGTTGTGTCAGTCGTGGCATCATGACTTTTCACAAACGTAAAGTTTTTAAGCCAGAATTTTTGTACACAAAGAAATACAACATTTCTTTGCTCACTCTCCTTTTTGTGATTTAAAAGGGGAGCTGCTCATGTATCGGACTATTGCTGTCGGCACGTGGTCTGCCGACTTATCCATGCATAAATTCACTATTTCTGAGCTAATACTCTACTTTAAATATCTTTGTATTTATTTTTTCCTTATTACATTATTACCTCTGCCAACGAAGTTGGCTGGAGGAGGTTATGTGATCGGTGCCATTTGTTTGTCTATTTGTTGGTGAACAACCTGCAGGATACAGTTTTGATCTCATTATCACCAAAACATGACAATCGCTAGGCCTCGCCCCAGAATAGAGGCCTATTGAATTTGACCTTCGTAGGTCAAAGGTCAAGGTCACAAAAAATTCCTGAAAATCGAAAATTCCCTAGTTCTCATCATTGGCGAAATTTCAAAAAGTCATAGCACCATCAACACTGAACGGATTCTTCTCAAATTTGATAGATCCATACAGGGCCACAATATTTAGCGACAGACTACTCACTACTGTTGGCGGAGGTACTTGCGCTCTCTGAGCGCAGCTGTAGTTTGCTCAAAATGTTGTACATTGTTGCTTGCTTGCCTCTTACTGCGTGTGTGTGTGTGTGTGTGTGTGTGTGTGTGTGTGTGTGTGTGTATTTATGTACTCACATGCATGCACACATGCACACAACAACACACTCTCTAGCACATGCAGGCACACACAAACACACATTTTTGCATGCAAACATTTGCACCTCGCACAGTCGCATGAAGCACAGACACACCATTCACAAGCACATGCACAAAATGACGCGCAAGCACCTGTCTCACACACACACTCCTCACCCCGAGAGAAATGCTGCAGAAACAATATGGGGAAATATCTCAGACTACGTGCGCCTGGATAGCCCGAGCCCAGTCTCTTTCATTCTTTGTGTTTTCTAGAACTTTCTCTTCTCTCATTCTCACTTGCCTGCCTTTCCTGCCTCTGAACCCTATTGGGAAAAGTGCAGAATTTTGGTTTTTGAAAAAAATTCATCAAAAGCTCATAGCTTATTCTAGCAGGACTGTTTTGGCCCACACATACGTTCACTGGAATTACTGTGTTGGGTTGTGACGATTTTATTTTTTACCCTGACGCACTAGAAGGAATCATTCACCTCAGAGTGGAATTTTCACAGTGGAAACTGTTGTTCAGAAGAGAAACTACATCAGCAATCCTGCCGGCTGCTTGTCCCAATGGCTCTGATAATGCAAGGCCGTATTCACCCAGATCTATGCCCACACAGTAAATCCTTAATGCTGCCTCCTCCAGCATTATCAGCTGCTCGCTATAAGTTTTTACTGAACAACAAGGCCGCAAGTCCAGAGCAGGCATTTTTTAGTCATATCTTCCAGACTGAATTATGGATTTTATTCCACTGTAAGTGTAAACAGCATTATTGAAAATCTGAGTAAGAACGGCGTGTTCAAGCATGACAAGCTTATCCAACCTGCATAAGTTTTTCTGCGACCTGGCTTCAATTATCTCCGATGAGTCGATTATACTGAAGGAGTGTACTCTGTTGGCCTTGTGAGAGAAAACTAAGCATGGAAAATTGAGCAAATACGGTAATCTCATTTCCATCGCGAAAAAGAAACCCCCAGTTGTGTTGTGTTTAAATTGAAAGTTGATCCTCAGTTATAACCTTATTTTCCATTGTGTCTTCTTTGTAATAAAAGCCTGGTAAATTGGAAATGGAAAAAGCTGTGTATACCCTATATGGGATATGGATTATTCTTTTATTTGCTCTGTGTGTGTGTGTGTGTGTGTGTGTTTGTTTCTGTGTGTGTAAAAATTGGAATATTCATGAGAACTGCGTTTATGAAAACTTGAAACTTGTTAGCTTTTAATTACCTTAAATTTTCATGTAAAAACAGCAACAACCATTTTCAGGAGAAAAATGTAAAGAAATTTGTCACTGACTATATTTAGTTTTTTCATTAAAATCTACGGTGATGAGAATAATGTGGTTAAGGCTAGAAGAGATTCACTGCAGCGAATGAATAGAAATGCAATATTTCATGCCTCGGCCCTTTGATGGAAAATGTTTAAAGTAGAAAAGTTTCCATTATTTTATCCTCCTTCAGCATATTTTTCTGACAGCTTTGAGAAATGATGTATGAGAGAAGCTGAAGACAGCTATACTCTAAAGACTGAAGTGTTCCTGGAGGTCAGCTATCGCTCGGTGATATGAGTGAAGATTGAAATGGATTATGCTAAAGTAGACCTCACTGTCACAGATCAGGTGCCGGTGGCCAGAAGTATATGATATTGCTTTTTTTGTGGTTTAATTTTTGGCTGGTATGGCCTGACATCCGTGGCTGAGTGAGTGAGTGAGAGACTGACTGACTGAATGAATGTCTGGCGCACAGACAGAAGGATGAAATTACGCCATTGGTTGGCTAGCTGAGCGGAGTTTCTCCGCTGGCCATTGCTCTTTGCCCACAATGTCGCACATTGGCCCTAATGGTCTAGCCAGATACATGGTTTTGACCTAGTCTTGAATGGAAGTAGACTAAAATGTGTATTGGGCAAAGTTAATGTTTTCAACAAATAGATAATGGAGTGGAGTTTAGATTGTCAATTAGGAATTCAAAATGAGGAAGTGGAGTTATTATTACCTTACTGTGGTCAATGTGAAGTAAATTGGCACTTTTTTATGGTGGCCTTTTAGAAGTAAACATGTTGGGCGAGCATAATGTGCTGCTGCAAGACCTAGCTACTGTGGAAAATAACTGATGTATCCCGCGTACGGCAGAATGGATTTCACAACATTCCTTATTTGAATTATGTTTTTTTTTTCTCTCGCTTTCAAAGATACCGCAGCTGTCTCTGGTGACCAAAGTTGTCTTAATGAAATCATGAATAATTCTACGGATTTCACAACTGATGAGGACGTGCGGTGCTCTCAAACACAGCACAGCATCAAGGGAACTTGGAACTCGCGCTCGCCATCCAGGAAACTACTGTCACTGATATGTAATGAAATGAGTGTTCTTTTTTCTTTTACTTGTGGTGAACAACAACATGTAGACAGCTGTGACACATTCCATTGTTCTTGCTGCTGCCATTTATGCAATCGTGCTGAGTGCACTTTTCGCCTGCAATCGCTCTCGCTTAGTCCCTGTTAGGCCTTGTATAAAAGCACCGACCCGTCCTTTAATTAGCCAAATTGAGCCAGCCGGAGTTGAGTTTTAATCTTGGTGGAGCGCTGTCATCAATCTCTTGTTCCCCCTGTTAAACAAATGAAGCCAACAACCCCAGCCCTTTGTAGAGGCCGTTAGCCAACCCAATGGTGCAATTGATGCGATGATTTACATCTCAATGAAGAGGAAACTTCTTCTCCAACTAAGTTCTAGAGAATTGAGGCGTGAACTGAGGAGACGGGTCATCTTGCACCTGTTCCACCGCTCAGTTGTGGGCCCTTAAGCAGGGACACTGGGTAGTTTTTATGGTCGTGGCACTTTTTGATGTGTCTGCTATAGTTCAACGTCTGCCGATAACCTCTGCCAAGTTCATGACCCAAGCAATCAAATTAGCTTGCTGTTTATTTGCCTAATAGGTTGAGGTTTTTTTTTTTTTTTGTGGTAAATGGACTCTTAAGGCACTTATATATCAAGACCGGTATAATGCAGGCTCGCGGTTGCTCATGCATCCAGAGTAGGCAATTCTTCCTAATTAAGAAAAATTCACATTTCTCATGAATTTTAAATGAATTGCCAACCTGTTGCATCTGAATCCTGAATGCATCAACATTAGATCACCAGAATATCTGCAGAGTATTGCTGATGCCTGATGCCTTTAAAGTTAATTGCAAATGGATGCAAACTTGTTTGCCATTTTCTGGAACTTTGCTTAGGTTTGCAAACACCATTATACAGCAACTATCTCTCTTAGCATTCCTGTGCATTTCTGTTCACATTCAGCATCTTATTTACATGTCACTTTTCAATTGTATGTCCTCCTTGGACAATAATTGATCCCCAGACCCCCATTGAAAGTGTACCCAACTGAATACCAAGTGGTACCTGAAGACAAGAACTGGCTTACAGTGGTTTATGATTCAATATTTTTATTCAGATGGATGTTTTGTGCTAATTTACCTTTAGAGAAAGGGCTCTATATTTTTGCCTTCACGAACGGAAACACCTGAGGTGGTAATGTTTGCACAATTTTGTCTGTTGCAAACGGCATATTTATTGCCTTTGCCCAGTTTGACAGTTTTCTGCTTTTAAATAAAAGTGTTTGCAACTCAAGGGGTTGGACAGCACAAAAAGGAGGTGTGTCAATGCGTAAAGCTGGTGCTTGGCAATTTTTAGGTCACAGACCTCATTTGCAGTTTGACTCACCCAGACCACCTTTAAATGCAAACCCTGTCACTCTGAATTGCAGCTGGCGGAGCTGTTGGCGAATAAACGCACGTTGTTTCCCTCTCATTTTCATTTTCATTATGAACCTAGTAAGTAATGCCTATAAATGATGGTGGAATCTAATGGGAAGCGGAGGGTGAGTAGGTATTTTTAGACGTGAATATTTTCTTTGTGTGGGCGAAACACAAACAATTATCTACAATCTCGTGCTTGTTTCAATACCGCAAGTGCCGTTTTACATACGGTTTAAATCGCCCACATCTTTTCATACTAATACATGCATATTCCTGAGTCGATCTGTATCCCCACAACTGCCTCCATGCATTACTACATCGGAGCCCGGTTTTCAGAGGACCGAAAGAGGCAGCAGTAACACAAATTAGCTACTGAGGCAATTCCAAGGTATTGACAAAATGTCCCCTTCATGACAGACACTAAAATGATCCCCAAATGGAAATGGGGGGGGAAAATTTAGCTTTTTCCTCCCGAATATAGTGCACTATTATACCCATAAATTGTGTAAAAAAAAAAAAAAAAACTTTTTTCATACATCAACTGAATTTTGTTTCAGGGACAGTTTAGTGTCCCATCACGGAGGGGACATTTTGGTAAAATACCTCGGAATCGTCCACTTGTTCTTCACCTGACAAAATTGCCAGTTTGCAATGGAATTAATACACTGGTTTTAAAGGAAATGACAGCGGCTAATCTCATTAGCCTTAAAAGAACCCAACCCACACCACACCCACAGATTCAATTCAATTTTATTTGTATAGCACTTTTCACAGAAAGACTGTCACAAAGACGCTTTACGGTGATAAAATAAATAAATAAATTGATAATTGCACAGGCAATAAAAAATTGGTAATTAATTCTAAGTCCAGCACTTTTGACGACAGCACCAAAGCTGTGCTATCGCCTCCTGTCGCAAAATTACCAAAATGGATTTAGACGCACCCAGTTTTGATCTGTGATACCATTTGCCCAATGGTCTTTAGGTTGTCAAAATTGGGCCCAAATTGTCACACATGCTTATTTATGCAAATATGTACATTTTAAATATTGCTCTTAAATTATAGCCTAGATGTTTCCGTGTACTCTTAAAATGTCTGTGAAATCATGGAATTTTATGTCTGGTCTTTAGGCTACATGTGGATAGCGTGTTATTTGTTCTCAGGTACATGAAAAATGCATTTAATTTCGGGTCAAAACAAATGAAATTTTATGACACAGCCAGATCAGTTTTACCTTTATTATATTGCTTATTGTTGGATGTATTGTACATTGTCAAGAAATTGTACTAAAATTATACTTCGCATCTTTTTCATCCACTCACTAAATTTTGCGTTGAGATTTTTTGTCAGTGATGGTGCATAGAGGCCAGTGTTCTTACACTGTAACTGTGCTACTGTTTAGGTCTGGTATGGCTGCTCTGCCATAGATTTTGTGCATTTGTTGTGGAACATTTATAAAAACAGAACTAATTTACACTGACAGAGTGACTATAAATAAAACTGGGCTAATGTCCACCGCACATCTCTGTGCATTAATTCAACGTGATTTTAAGTCTCACTGCCTTTACAGCGTGCATCGAGAATTTCCTGCACGAGTTCATGTTTTGAAATGACTCAGAAAACATAAATTCAACTGCTTCTTGCTTCTGAAAAGTGGTTCTTCATCATAACGCCTTTGAAATTGGCTGACATTGTAAATGCAATTAATTTATAACATACTGCGTTTACCATGTCAATTTATGCACTTTACTTTCTAATCGAATTATAATACAATGCAGCCAGTCACTTGTTCACTAAAAATTATGCTAATAGGTAATCATGCACTTGTTATATTTTTAATTTTTTTAAATCCGCATACATTTCATTACAGATGTGCCACATCTTACTATGACCTATATTTCTCCTCAGTGATTAGAGAGGGGTCATCAGGTCAGTGCGAAGTTCCAAAGGATCCCCGATATCCAGACTGCCCCAGCAAAGTCGATGTGAGTAAAATAAAATCAGTCAAATGGCTGCCGCTATGTACTCTGAGCAACAATGGAAACAGAAGTTGGTTAATATACTCGCATGGTCACCCAGTCAAAGTGACTGCAAAACAAAGAAATGCTTGGACTAATGAGTATAAATGTGCATGCGCTAATAATATGATTTTTATAGTGATTGCACACATACCTAGTTTCTAGTTGGTCTTTTATGAACTTGCATTTCTTTTGATGCTTAGCATAGAACCATTTTCTCATTGCAACCTGACACACTTATGTGTACAGTGCACTGAAACCTGGCCAACTGCTGCCCAACTAAAGAAGTGTACAACTATTGTAATTAATGCCTTCACCCTTTGAACTCTGATTTTCTCTTGCATTTCCCCTCAAGTAAGTTCAAAGAACTTTTTCCATATTTGTAGGACAATAGAATACAAGTATTGAGTGAAGTATTCAAACTAAGGACTCCGCATTTTTATGGCCACAGCATTACATGGAGTAGAAAATACATAAATTTTGTACTTCATTTCTTACCCATTTTCCTGTAATTCAGCAGGACATATTTTGGATCTCTGAAAACCTTGGGATTTCCACTAGAATTTTAAATATGCCTGAACTTCTACAGGTTTGAAGAAAGTAGCTGCACTTGAGGAACGTACATTTGGGATTAAGGAAATGCTGCTTGATGCAGGAGTTATAATTAGGTATACCTTAGCTGCTGCTGATATTTCCGGAACTTCTGCTTGCATCTTTGCAATTTCCCTTTCATTCACGAGTTGTCTTGCATAGATTGTATCACCAGATTGAGAACATTAACTGACAAAGATAGGCCACCATATGTGTTTCTCAACAAAATGACCAGTCATTTGTTACTAGGAATTCTGACGATTGTCCCCTGGTTAATTTCAGTGGATGCGAGCGCGATGGACCTCAGACCCATGTTATGCCTTCTACGGTGTGGATGGTTCAGACTGCTCATTCCTCATCTACCTGAGCGAAGTGGAGTGGTTCTGCCCCCCGCTGGCCTGGAGGAACCACACCAAGCCCCCAACTCAGAGGACCTTCACCAAGAGACAAGTGAGTATGCAGTGAGAGCTCGTACAGTGGGGAAACAGTGCAAGGAAAGCGATGCATTATCACAGTAATTTGCAAAAGCCCTCAACTGCAGCTGGAAGCCTTCGTATTAAAAGGCTTTATGGATAAACACACAGCTGTGCTCCGTTTGACCTGATTTAACATCGGCTAATTGTTTTGTTCTTTTCACATTTCACGGCCCTTGCTCTCTACATCCCTCAAATCAAGCCCCACCCCCCCGCTGCTCTACAACCCCCCCACAATGGTCTCTGACTAAGGCACCATTTTGGTTTCTAATTCCAACTCTACTTGTCTCTCTCGTGCAGCTGAATCTTTGATTCTGTTTACAGACAAAAAGTATTCAGCGTACCGCTAGTCGTGTGACTTCCTCCAGGTGCTCTCTGGCTATAACAGTATTCATCAGTCAAGCTTGGTTATTTTCCAGTGCAGTAAATAGCTTGTAAAAGGAGGACCCAGCCAATTAATGAACGCGTGCTTGTGCGTATCTCTAAAATAAACGTGTTTGTGTATGTCTCCCCAGCTATTCTGTAGCACCGATGATTAATGCCTGGCGTGCTTCCCACTGCAATAGTGTGACTCACATATTAAAAAGACTGGATATTTTTTTTTCTTAAATCAGGCAAGTGTATGAAACAAGAATTAATGAATGACAAAAAACAAACTGAAAGATAATCTAGCAGCACATCCTGCCCTTGTGTTGACCTGAATATGGAACAATTTATTTGTTTGCTTGCACAAGCTATATTTGTCCCAGGGGAGACGAGGCAGGTGATGTGTATTCATTTGCATGTTCTCATTCACATTACCCCCATGTAACACAATCTCAGAAACCGTCTGGATGTACTACCCTGAAGCCGTCCCATACATTTCCTTCAGTGTACTATATGTACACATCTCTCAGTAATTCCTGTTGTTGGTAAGCGGCTTTATCGGTTTGTCGCTCGGCTCACACCTGGAAGGTTGGGGCTTTGAGCCTTAGCTTTGCCACAGTAAGCTGAGAGCTGCGGCTTGAGCCGAGGCCTAGTCCCCGTACGCTGAATGCGGATATAGCCCCTGCTTACTCCCTTCAGCTGTAAGTGGCTTTGGAATGGAGGCGAGGGTAAATAAAGTGTTGTTTCCTGTCTGTGTGCTCCCGCGCCCCTCAGGCTGCTTTCCGCACGGACGTCAGTGCCCTGCTGGAACAGGTGGGGACGGGTAAGGAGTCCCTGAGCTTCATGAAGAGAAGGATCCGGAGGCTGGCATCACAGTGGGGCACGGCTGCCCACCGGCTGGACCAAAAGCTGCGGCACCGCTGGCGGGAGCAGAAAAAGGTGAGCCTCCCCTGAGCCTCAGGGAGAGAGTCCAGCTTCAGGAAGCTAAAGTCCACCCCAGGATTTTGTTCCATTCCACCTGTATTTGCTCTTCAGCTGGGAGACAAAACTAGAGGTGCATTTAGAAGCTAAAAAAAAAAAAAAAAAAAACTACAGGCGCTGGATAGAGTTGCAGCAACTGAAGAATAGGAGCCATTTTGTTCCTATCCTGCAAAACCAAGCCATTGCGCACAATGGACACAGTTGGAATTTTTTTTGGGGGTTTTTTCTCAGAAGGGAAACATATAAATTTTGGGGGTAAAACAATAAACCAGCTGGCAATGGTTTCGACAAGCATAGAAGGGGAAAATGTTAGGACATGAGAAAAGAGAAAATGGAGATAAAACTCATTCACTTTGAGTCGATGCCCGATTATGTGATGGAAACAAAATGGCTCCATGACCAGATTTTTTCGAGCCCTCACATCACAACTCTCTCTGTCTAGCAACTCTAGATGGGCCTAGTCTGTAGCCCCAAGTGCTGTCTGTAGGTTGGTGGTTCAAGGTCTAATGCAGCCACAGTAACACTAGTACAGCTGTTGGGCTCTTTTGCTGGGGCCCTTAACCCTCTAGTGGTGACTGGCCCCTGCTTCGCTGAGTCAAATGTAAGTCAGGTTGGACAAAAGCATCTGCTTAGCCAGTGGTTTCTAGACTCAGTCTTGGCCCTCCCTTGTTCATGCTGGTTTTTGTTCCTACCACAGTTGCATTTTGTCTTGATTTGGTGCATGTGTATCTAGATCAATTACTTATCCACTTAAGTCACATTTTGTCTGATATCTATGCATGTCACAAAGAATAGTAACTCCATATCCACAGCGCAATACATTAGAAACAGCTGCATAAAATGAGGATCCAAAGTAAACCAACAATAGGTTCCTTATTGGTGAAACCGTGGACAAGAGGTCAGGTAAGACAGTCAGACCTGTTTTGTGTCGTGTTACTGCAGACAAATTCTTTGGAAAGACCTCTAAAAAGTTCTGCCAACTAATTTGGAACTTACTGATTTTATTAGTGTCTAATGTGATTTGTTTAAAAATGGCATTTTCTGAAATTGCTTGCAATGTCAGAAAATAAACACAATATGTTCAAGGGTCTTTTATCGTAACCCCAGACAACGAAACGGGGATACTATGGATTAGCGATCGTCACTCCATGTCCGCTGCTGCGTCCGTAAAGATTTGCTTGTGAGCGCTCTGCAGGCCACAGATTTCATCCGATTCGTTTCATATTTGGCTTGGGCCTTGTGTGTGGTAAGGTCATGAAGCCTATCCATTTTGGGAGCGATTGCTGTAGGGAAGTGTTCCCCAAATCACGGTCCTTGTGGGCTGAGACCTGCTGGTTTTCCACACTCCCTTTACCTGGGAGTCAGGTACAAAGAAAGTCTAGCCAGTCAGAGACAATAATTGTTCAATATTTGCCAGGAGGGAAAGGAAACCAGGGCTGGATTTGGATTTGAGGGCCAGATTTGGAGAGCCCTGCTGTAGGGAGTCTGGGGGATACACATTTACCAGCGAGCGACAGACTGTCCAGTTCTTGTCTGCACACATAGATATTTCTGTCAAAATGTCCCTTAAGACCATAAATAACTGCTTTAAACGTGAAGTGCACCTAATTAGGACAAATTAACAGCTTATTAAAATCCCACGATCACAATTGCAGTTGGTTTTACCAGAAAGCGCTGTTTCTTACTGGGGCTGTTGGCACGCACTTACACTGTAGTCGCACAGAATCGGTTAACGTTCCCGGTTTACTTGTCTGCACCTCTGCTGCCGTTCACCGCATCTGTCAGAGAAACTTAATGTGGCTTTCTCGCTGATTTCGTTCTCTCTCACTTTTACCACGCGTTCGTTCTTGATATTCGTTCACGCTCCAGGTTGTTTATGGCCGTTAATTATGGAAGGACAGTAGTAACGTTTGTTTAATGGAATTTATGTAGGCTGTGGAGAAATAGGCGGCCGACGTAATTACCCAGTCGCTCTGCATTTGATAGCGGGCTCTTTAATTCCTGCCTGCGATTGGAGATACATCATCTGAGTGACATTTTCCCAGATTAGCTTGTTAAGAGCTCTTTGTTCATCCAGCGTTGTAGTAAATGGCTCAAATGAAGGGGCCTTGCGGAGAGACACCACCAGCGATAGCAGGCACAGCCAGCCCCAGATTTATGGATTTTTACCGTGTTTTTATTGCGCTGACATTTGCAGGGGAGCAGACCGTCATACCTGCGATGAACGCACCACCGCTCCCATCTTCTCTGAGAAGCCAGAATACATTCTAATGAATGGGGCTCCTTTTAAGCTGTTGGCTATGGCTTTTAAATGATAATTAAATGTGACAGCATGCTCTTTCCCGAAACCACAGAATAAGAAGATGCATGCTCGTAAAGGCCTATTCCTTTGCACCCAGAATTGGTCAGTGGGGTTCCTGGGCTCAACAAAGCAATCTGTTATCATTAGAGTCCTGCAGGCCAGCCTTGATTCGGCCCACTGCCTGTTCTTCCATCTGTGACATCACTCAGTCACTCAGTCTTATTGGCTCAGAGCTGTGCGATACACTCTTAGAAGATCATTAGTCTCCATCATGGACTTCACAAGCTTACTGCTTTATTAAGGCACACATCATTGGAAAGACTGCCATAAATACCAGCTTTGTGACGCTCACGACACGCTCTTTTGTTGTGCCTGGTTGAGATGTGGATTGATTCATTTCTGTTGTGTTTTCAAGAGCTGTAGTTCTGTTGTTATCAACTGTCCCACCAAGTGTCTGTCTGCTCCTGCTGGTGAAGTCTTACTGAAGGCCAGAGGGCTTTTTTTTTTTTTTTTTTTTTTGCTGTTGATGTTTCTGTTATTGGCATGTGTTGTGATAATGTTTGACGGCATTCTCCTTGCCGCCACGAATCATTTTGACGGTTTTGTGATGGACGCACCAACGATTCGGGCAACAGTTATTATGCCCGATTGGAGATGTGCTGAGCGAAGTTCTGCTGGTTGAACATCTTTTTAGAAAACATGTCAGATTTATAGGAATTACTTGTGTGGATTTGTGTGTGTGTGTGTGTGCGTGTGCGTGTGCGTGCGTGCGCACAAATGCAAGTCTGCATGTGCAAGTGTCTGCACATATGTGCCCGTGTAAGTGTTTGTCTGTCTCTTTGTGTGCCTGCATTGCTGTGCTTAAGTCTGTGGTGTGTGTGTGTGTGTTTTTATGAGTGTATGTCCACGCATACCACTGGAAGGAGACTAAATCAGCGAGTGCATTTGTACAGCAGAGCTGAAGGTCGCCCCCATTCTTCACCTGTCTGCAGCGTAACGCAGAACCGGATAGCTACCAATGAGACAGAGAGAGAGAGAGAGAGAGAGAGAGAGAGAGAGAGAGAGAAGGAGAGAGAGAGAGAAAGACATGTCTGTGCTCTTATAATAGAGAAATAAATTATATTTTTCCTCAGTCTCTCCCCACCAACACGGCACTATTGTGCACCTTTCATTTCACTCTCCCCCTGGAGCACATCAAAGTCTGTCTGATTTATTCTCCCTCGTGATTTGTGCAGTCGGAGGTTGAGCACGTCTCGCTGCACAAATACAGTCTGTGTGAAAGTCGAGGTAGTCGCCCTATTCCTCATGTATAGTTCACTGATCCTGGATCAGCTACATAGGCGCCGATTTGTTTCTGTGTGGATGATATCTGGGCTTGCCCGTAGCCATGGACAGAGGCAGTCATTTTTGTTTCTTAATTAAAAAAGAACCTGAATTTAGTCATTCCTTTAAAATGAAAGCAAGGCTCTCTTGTTTTATGAATCCCAGAACTTTTTTTTCATTTCGAAAACTTAAAACTTATACTTTTCACCTTCCAAAGCAAGGAAAAACGTTGCGGCAGTTTGCCGGCTAGTGACACTTGGAAGATCACACCAAAGCATTTCAGCTTTTTTACGGTGTAAAGTGATGGGAAATGTTCTCTGAAAGAGCAAGAGTAAAAATAGACTCGTGTTTTACTGGATGTCAGCCTTTTTCGTTATATTTGGTTTTTTCCAGCAATGATAAGTTTGAGTCACTAGTTTTATCTCCCTCGTGGGGTTTGATCTCGGCTGGGATGGTGGCTGATTGCTGAGGGCTATCAGTAATTCACCCCTGCTTTGGTTTCCTTGCATTTGTGGTATGTGGCTCGGATGTCATCGTAGCTGCCAGAAACAGCACAAGTAGCTCAGTTAGGGAAAGTGAATGGATGGATGTTGTCACTTGGTGATACCTGTGGGGAAAATACAGCAGAGAAGCCACTTAAAAAAAGCTCAATGGAGTATTAGTAAATTATGAAGTATCCTGTCTATTTACATGACCTTGTTTTGCTGCCTAAAGCTCCCAAATCACGTTATTATGTAATTAGCCATTAGCTCTACCCATTAGTCTGTGGGTTTTTGCAGTGTCATTGGCTTTGACAGGCATTTGGATATCAAGTTATTTTTTTGTTTTTGTGTTTGCTTTCTCTCTCCATGCTTTTCATGATTTTACGGTCATAGCCGTCAACAGTTTTGTCTGATTATCTATTTTACTGTGACGCACTTTGCAACTCGTGCCTGTGAAAGGTGCTATATTAATTAGCTCCTGGGCTGCATTCAGATAGTCCAAAAACATGTCCTATCGTCAAATTCTTAACCACTTTTCCTGAAACATGAGGGAACATTGCATTAGGTAAAGGAAAGATAATTCATAAGGACTTAGGGAAAGACCTACGTGGTGCTTTAAGAATCGAACTGCACTTACACTAGGCAACATCATAGTGCATCCCTTGCCTGTCACGTTTGTTTGTTTTTGTGAAGTCAGTATGGATGGTCCATCCTGCTGCAAGGAATTGTGGGGCAGCATTGTTTCCAATCTTTTTGTAAAGGATGGTGCAGTGTACCCTATTCTAAAGGAGATAACTAAGGAAGGATGAAGCACCTGTCCTTAGCTTTTAGAGAGTTCAAGCAGCACATATCACGGCTGGCACGTAAATACTTCCAGGTCATTTGCAAGAAGTCGGGGACTTTCCTGAGCAAAAAGATCATTTGAACAAAGCCCTGGTATTAGCAGGAGATTTTAGCACAGAGTCCATTATCTAAATCTGCCCACACCATTAAAGCCATTTGTAAATTCACTGGAATAGCAGAGCCTTTGAGATTTAGGCAACCAAACTCAACAGCTTTCTTATAGAGTATTATACTCGACATATTTGGTGCAAGCACGCTCAATTAGAAACCCTCTCGCATTTCTATCCTATTGAACTCCCCCTCTGCCTCTCCTCTGCCTCTCCTCTTTCATCTGTTGCTCATTATTAGGTTTTGTATGTTTTCATTTATTTTTTTCATTTATTTATCTGTATTCTGTATTTTGTGAAAACACTAAATGTTGGATTAATGGATACCGGAGCTTTGCCACTTTTTGGAGATTCAGTGTTAAAAAATTGAAATGCACTGATCCTTCGGACGTCTGTGATGAGCAGCCAAAGCTGAACGTTGGAGTAGCAGTTTGGTCTGGCCTGGGCACACATGCCATCGGGAGAGTTAACAGCTGCCTGCCCCTCTGCCCTCTCACCGTGCCCTTCATGCCAGCCTGAGGGGATTCGGTCATCTGGGGGCAGTAATTAAGGCGTGGCACAGCTCCCGTACATGACAGGCTGTCACAGATACCTCTCCACTGCATGACCTCCTGCTTTCTGCCTCCTTTCTGTGTCTATTGCTGAGGTTGAGATTTCCAAATATATATACATACTGTACAACCCCAATGCTGTGTAAAATGTAAATAAAAACAGAATGCAATGATTTGCAAATCTCATAAACTGACATTTTATTCACAATAGAGCATAGACAACGTATTAAATCCTCAACATTGGAACGTAGAGGAAGTGAGTGAGGGGTCAATGAGGAAGATGCACTCGGTCCGAGCACTTGCTGCCCTTCAGGCTGCTCTGGTCGTCATGTTCTATGGTGTACAGGCCAGTGCTACATTGGTCTTTCCGGTGTGGTATCTTTAGATTCAATCCATGCACACGCACACATGCACACACGTTTGCTTAGAAGACATTGTATTGACTTCTGTTCATTCAGCACGACCTGTTTTGAAGCCCAACCATAATGAAATTATGCATAATCTGAACCTTAACCCCAACTGTAACCTTAGCTTCAACTGATTAACGTTAGCTGTAGTCCTTCGTCACCCTCTGAGGTCCAACCAAAATGTCCTCACAACACCAAATATCCTCACAACATCTGTGGTTTCTCTAGACTTGGCTCTCTTGTGTAGCTATACTAGCACACACGGGTGTACACAGGCGCACACACACACACACACACACACACACACACACACAAATTCTGTATTCACAAGCTCACCCAATGTCCCTTCTACCCCCTCACCCATCCCCCTCACAAATGCAGGCTTTATATTCCATTCTGACCAAAACACACACAGCAGGACATGTGAAATTGTTCAGTGTTTTTTCCCTAGTTCTGATGGCCTGATTATAATGTATTGGCCCACTCATGCCAGGCTCGCTTGGAGAGTTGAGCTATTGTACTGTTCTTCCTTGGGTGATGTTTTAGCGGGCCTGAGTTTTTACAGAAGAGTGACCCTTTTGCATCAGCCTTCCTGCTCTGCCGACATACTGGAGCCCATTAAGACTGAGTGGAACAAAATGCCATCCTTAAAAAGCCCTCACTGTCATCTCAGCAATTTCCCTTCATTCACCATTTTTCTGTTTTTCTACTTCTTTCCCTCTCCCACACACCTGAGAGTGTTTTATTCCCTCGCTCTACTTCACCCTGTACTTAAAAAGTCACTGCAGACCCTCACAGTATGCCAGAATCTATTAATTGTATACGATTCTGCATTGCCTGGACGGAAGAAATATGATCTAGTACCAGGTATTGTTTTTATACTATACATTCTGCCGAAATGCACTGTGTTACCCTGTTGCAGCGTTGCCTGAGACTAGTGTACTGTAGAAAAATAAAGGTGTGTACTGTTCAGTAAAATCCTTTTCATGAAGGCATTCTTTTTTTGCCCTTGAATGAAAATGCTAGAGGAAAAAGCATGTCCGCTTGCCTCATTACAATGGCGCCCCTATTGCATTTGGAACCAAAGGGCTCGACTGTGCTCCGGGCTTCAGTTTCCCCTCTTAGCCATCTGCCACCCATTCCAATTAGATTTAATTTATAATTTTTATATTAACTAGGACTTAATAGAGCAAACTCATTGCATCAGAGGGATGTCAATTCCATTAGCTGTCACGAGAGCTCTGAAGCAAGACAGTGCTCACATAGATATTGGCTGGATCCCACTCAAGGAGGCTCATTCGGCTGTTTTGATTGATCACAAGGTTAGTTTTCATTAGTGTGTTGGGAAGCCGCTGCTCGTGCCTGTAGAGATTGTCCCTTAATCTACTACTGGCAACATTTCGAGTGGTCTTGGAGAGGGATGCTGCACCAAAGAGGGTTTTGGAATTGAAGAGATTTTGATGACGAAATGGAAAGAAAACACTGCCGCGGTAGAAAACACACCCGAGGTACTCAGTGACAAAAGTGCAATAATGGTAGCTGAAGGACATTAGAAAGAGCAAGCACACAATGCAATATGGCAAATCTCTGTACTGGGACGCAGGAGACTGATTCGAACGTGCTTGTGATTGAGTACAGTGGAAGGAAGAGATTATCAAATAGGCCTGGAAATCAGCAGCAGTTCTCCTGTGATCTGGAAAAACCTAATGAGTTTATCAGTGGCAAGGGTCTCATAACTGAACAAAAACCTTTAGATTTTGGACTTTTCCTAAAAGCAAAAAATAATAGAAACTTGATTTTGACAGTTCAAATAACACAAATAGCAAGTGTTTTAAGATTTTCACTGCTCTAGATTACAGCAAATGAGGGTCAAACTCAGTTTCCACCAAAAGTGACATATGTACTAGGTTTTTCCAGGTCACAGGAGAGTTGTCGGCAACTGGTATGGAAGATGAAGAAACTGGGCAGGCTCTTGTTCCATGTTGGCTTGTGGTTTCTCTCTGATGGTCTGGGACTGTGTAATGGTACCCCCACCCCTGCTCTGAGGACTGACTGTGGTTGAAGATGGTCTGGACACGCAGATTGGAAGTCCCTGATGAGGATCCAAGATGTCTCTCAAGGCCACAACATCAGTTTCTTCAGGAAAAAAAAAAAAATTCAAAAATGTTTTGTACCTCCCTTTCTTTTTTCTGTACGTCTATCTTTATCAAGCCATCCATCTTTTGCCGCTTATCTGGGGCTGGGTCATAGGGTAGCAGTCTCAGCAGAGCAATGAAGGTGTCCCCAGCTTCCTCCTCTAGCTGTTGTTGAGGGATCAAGAGGTACTCTCAGGTCTTCCGGGAGGTATCGTCCCTCCAGGATGTGCTTAGTCTGCCCTGGTGTCTCCTCCCTGTTTGACATGCCTGGAAAACCTCTAAACGGACGTGTCCGTGCGGCATTTTAACCAGATGCCCAAACCACCTTGGCTGATTTCTGACATCATAGGATGTTGTGATCTTTAAGGTGGAGCCGAGACACCCCTTGGAGACACCGCTCCTTTTGGTCATTGCCCAAAGGTTGTGGCCGTAGGTGAGTGTTTGAACTGCTGATTCGAGAGCTTCACACTTCAAACCAGTAGCTGTGTCTGCATCACTGCATATGCTGTGCCGATCCGCCTGTCAATCTTCTGCTAAATACTGCCTTTACTTATGTTCAAGATCGCAAGATACCAGACCTCCTGAACACGGAGCAACAGCTTGCTCCCCGCCCAGAGGGGAGAATCCATCTTTCTCTTGCAGAAAACCACAGCCTCAGATTGAAAGGTGCTGACCTTCATCCCAGACGCTTAATACTCAGTGGCAAACCATTCAAAGGCATGCTGGAAGTCTGGAGTTAGTGAAACCAACTGGGCTGCATCATCTGCAGAAAGCAGAAATTCATCCCTGAGGTGTCCAAACTGGAAACACTCCAAACATTGATTGCACCTTGCCGTCCTTACAAAGAAAAACACAAACCGACTAGGTTATAAGGTGCAGCCTTGGCGGAGTCCAACACCAACTGGAAACGAGTCTGATTTAGTGCAGAGAATGCAACGCAATTCTGGCTTTTATTGTGCAGGGACCAGATGGGTCGTACCAACAGCCCCGGAATCCCATACTCCCACAACATCCTTTCCCATACTCCCACAACACTCTCACAGCCTCTCCCATACCCATGCAAGTGTAAAAAGCTGGTACGCTGTCCAATGGCAGGGATGGAATATGCATTGCTCCTTCTGAATAAAGCTGAGCTGTGTGATCTCCATATAATTGGAACCAGTGGCGGCTGGTGAACTGGCGTTAGGGGAGGCTCAAAACAGTCCCTTAAAATTAATGATTGATCACGACCTGTTTTCAGTCATTCATTTAAATTACCATTGGACACTCCGATAACTCTCAGCATTATCAGGTGTGGCCAGTTTTCATTTATAACGCATACCTGTCAACTCTCATGCATTCGGTGTGAGTTTAAGATGCATATTTTCGTTCATATGCTGTAGTCAGCAATTATTCAATCATCGCGTAGGCTATGTAAGAGATTCTTGCGCGGAATTTAAGTCCTTGTGCATGGAGGGGTTGGAAGCAATGTAATTGCATAAAGACGTTTCAAATGATCTACTTTCATTTAAACGCTCACGAAACACATGCATTGCTTCCAATCCCTGAATAAAGAAAAACGCGAGAAGTCCGGAGTCGTAATCAGTATGCGTTATAAATGAAAACTGGCCACATCTGATAATGTTGAGAGTTTTCGGAGTTTCTGTAATGGTAATCTAAATGAATGATTGAAAACAGGTCATGGCCAATCATTAATTTTAAGGGATGGGTTTCAGCCTCCCCTATCGCCAGTTCACCAGCCGCCACTGATTGGAACACACCCTGCCCGCCCCCCTTCTTTTTGAGAATGGGGGCAACCACCTTGGTCTGCTAATCCAAGGACACTGTATCCGACTTCCACGTGGCGCTAATCTGACAGACATTCGGGTGGGTTGCCGCCCATCTCCCAGATGGATGTCACCAAGATGATCAAAAAGCTAGTAGAGGCAAGTTATGCAAGGATTTAGATATCCATCCTGAAAATTGAAGGCTATGGCTGTTGATTGGCTGCCCATCTGTGGCTGCCATTATTTTTTTGTTTCTCTCCAGCAAAATGGCCACTTCAGTTTTTTTTTTTTTTTTTTTTTTTTAAAGCGAGTGATTTCTTTAACACCTCTGTCCCATTGTAGATACCCAGCCAGTGAACTGTGTCGTGACAAAACGAGCATTACCTCCATGCCAGTGGATGCCAGACACGTATTTTCAAGTGTTAGCGTGCAATTACCCAGCAGTTCCAGCAACGCTTACTCCGAGGACTGCCGAGAAACCCTCGCTTAGAACCTAATCAAGTCTATCCTGTTGAATAATGAAGGGATTTCATTACCTTAAGGAGAGCTCAGTCTGTGGGTACTGGACACCAGCTGGAGCTTACCTCTGGCTCGATACTGCTGATATATAGTTCATGAAGACTCTGTCGCATCAGCTGGCCAACTACATAAATCCAATTGTGTACCATATTGGAACAGTGCAGCTGGCGTATGCAGAACAGCAGTGGTACCGACCCTGCCTTCATGCCAGCTGTGATGAACAACAAGGCAGTTAAAAGTGAACTGTGGAACACTGCAACTTTTTTTTTTTTACGGAGAATCACTTTGTATATAATAAATACAAGAACGCTGCGCTAAGAGTTTTTCTGCCAGTATAAAGAGCTTAGGTTTGGTCTCACTGACACATTAACCCTTATATACTTTTAGGGCCAAATTTTGCACCTTTTGGTTTCTGTTCAGGAAAACGACCCATATGACTTTCTTTTACCTTGAAATTTGATGACATTTCTATCAGTGATCCAAAATGTACGAACAGGAGTTTCCCAAATTTAAATTTTTGTACAGCTGCAACACATTTTATGTACAAAGAGTTGCACTTCATGTTCACCCGAAGGGATCAAAGGAAAGGGCAGAGTGAATCTTAAAAAAGTGAATATATGCATTTGCATGTCTGTGTATCCATTGCATTGGGACCGTGGGGACGAAATACTCAGGGGTCCTGGTCACTGTCCCATGGACTGCCGGCAGTCCCACTATATTGCTGCATTTGCCAGCGTTCACACCTGGGCAGATCCCAATAAGCTTTTAACGCCATGTAGATGAAACTCGTCAGCACAGAATATGTGCAGTATGCGAGATTTAGGCCTAGTCTTAGGACCAGATTGATTTTTGGAGGGAGAATGCATCCATGCCTTGATTATTTATCATGCATCTTTATGGTGAGGAATGCGAGCAGGCTGGAGCCTATGCTAGCCTGCAGTGGGCAACAGACACACCCTGGACAATGTTCCAATCCATCAGTTTTCCATTCCACACACCATTGACTCATACTGTCATACCTATTGGTAATTTGGTGTCTATTAAATTGCAAAGGAATTGTCCGCTGTATTTGACTCATCATTTCTCATGAGTTGTGTTCTCTTCTCCTTTTAGATCTTAGTTCACGTTGGCTTCCTGACAGAGGAGTCCGGGGACGTGTTTAGTCCCAAAGTTCTCAAAGGTGGTCCCCTGGGTGAGATGGTGCAGTGGGCCGACATCTTGACCACTCTTTACGTCCTGGGGCACAACCTCAAGATCTCCTTCTCAGTAAAGGAACTGCAGGGGTGAGTTTTTTTTTTTTTTTGTTGTTTTTAGTCGTTATTTTGCTGTTGGTGACAGAGTCATCATGCTTATCCCCTGTCTAGCGGCTTTTTCCTGTCGCAGGATTAGCTGTCGGTCACCTTATGTGGAAAGGGCCAATGAAGGAGCAGGCTTTCATTCCAGCCGAGCTCTTACATGCCTGATTCTACCAGTCAAGATCTTGCCCACTGACTGGGCCCAAAGCCCTGCACCTTGATTGCTGAAAGGTTTTTGTTTTGCTTCCATTTTTGACCCAGAAACCTGGTGTGGTGAGTTAACAGTACAATAAACTACTTTCATTTGATCCATGAAGTGCTGCGTAACAACAAAAACCGGCAAACGGGAGATCAGGGTTGGCGACCGTGGCTGAAGGGGTTGATTAGAAGAATCAAGTGTGCAGTTGCGGGGTTGTAATGAAAGCCTGTACCCGCAGCAGCCCTTGCTGGATCCCAGCCCCTGAAGGTTGAGAACCCCTGTCCAGCAGGTAAATGTTATTCATATTTCACCAAGCCCCAAATGTAGTAAATAATAATGAATATTATTAATTATGAATAATCGTGTTCATTATATGATGATGAATGGCACTCTCTGGAAATGTGACTTACGTAATTTATGATATTTTTATGCCACAGCAAGTACTGAGGGAATAGTTACTGTTCTTGTTTGAGTGTACATTGCTTGTTGTATTCTTAATTTTGAGATTGCGTGTGCAATTCTGGTGTTGCATCTGGCTCCAATATGTTTATTCATTGTAAACACTGCAGAATCGTGTGAAATTCATTGACATAAAATTAAAACCTGTTACTTCCTCCTCGATGTGCTTGACTAGCAGATGTTGAGAGCAATTTGATGGCTGGGATTTCAGTCCCTCATTTGTATGTGTCTGCTGTTGAATTGGCCTTGTTTATTGTTTTCTTCGCATCTGCTGTAAATCTGTGAACCACTTTTAAGGTAATAGCGGGTAAAAGAAATGGGGGGGGGGGGAACTTTTTTAGTTTCAAAATTATTTGTTTATTATCAATTAGTGCACTAATGAAAGACCTAATGTCACCGAACATTTTATTTGGAGTTAATTAATTTGGCTGCCTTGTCCCGCGGTTTGAATGTGAATAAGGTTTCCATGGCCTGGAGCTCTTGCGCTGCTCATTGAACTTCTTCGTGTTTTTTAATATTAGTGAGGCCAGGGGAAAGAATATGATTTCAAGCTTTTGTAAACAGGCCTCCACTTTAAACCAGAGCCAGCTGACTAAATCTGTCTGAGCAGTTAGAAACAAACTGATAATTCAGAGTATTACTGCCTTGAAGTCTTCGCATTTCATTCGACGCTATTTTTTTCTGTGCCGTCCTTTCTGTAAAAGCACTCATACGCCTCAAAATAAATCCTTCTCTTTCTTTTTTCTTGAAAATGCAAGTTGTGAAGTGCATTTCATGATTAATTGTTCGCTAAAAGAAATTTTTTTTTTTTTTTTGAATTTTTGCATTTAATTTGCCTAACTGCAAACAGTTCTGTTTCTGCTAACTCACTTCCAGGAAAGAAATGTTCTGGCTTGTATGCCTGTGTATGATTTGATTGATGGAGCTGCTGGGTTTTCTCCCCTCATGATATTTTTTTGGACCCGAGGGGAGAGAGGGGTAGTTTAGCTGGCATTCCTGCGATGTAGAGGGCCTCAGTAGCATGTTGCTAACCAATGCGGCAAGCAGGGTTGGGTTCAATTACTTTTTCCAATTACAATTGATTGTAATTGTAATTGTAATTACAATTACTTTCTGAACATTCTGCCCAGAAAGTAATTGTAATTACAATTACAATCAATTGTAATTGAAAAAAGTAATTGAACCCAACCCTGGCGGCAAGCATCGATTTTCTGATTTTAGTTCATAGTGTTTTTGTATTTTGAGTCTAAAGTGTCATTTGTTTATGATACCTGGGCACATGTATAAATACATGTATGTGTGTGTGTGTGTGTGTGTGTGTGTGTGTGTGTGTCCATGAGCAATAGCTTTACACCCTGTGTTCCCTTTAGAGCGGCGCATTTAAAGCTGGTCATGTCCCAGACAGCCAAAACCCAGGCTGTATTCTTGACATGGAGTGGTCAGACAGTGCAGATGCGGTCTATATGTGTTAGCTATCTGGCTCGATGAAACTAGGTCTCATTTTATGTATTCTAAGCTGAATTGAATAAAAGCACAGATCGGTAAATGCATTTTTGCGGATTTGATAGAGGGTCATAAAATATGTATTCTTATTTTAGTTAACTTGTATTCCGTAGATTCAGAGGGCCTTGGTAGCATTTTCTCCGGCTAGCGGATGTGTTTAGCTTCAGTTTTCATAATGTAATAGTATCATATTCTTTTGCGAAACTAGGCATCAAAGTAAAAGTAACCTTGGCATTACTTCAGTGATGCATCAGTGTACATACATGAGTGCAGATGAACGGATCGCTTCTGTTTCGGCCATTTTGTCATACTGTTCAGTGCAGGTAACTTTTTTTCATCAATTTTTTTTCTACACCATATTTCTCGGCTGTATTGTTGCAAAGATAGAAACATTGAGTACGACACTCTGCCGCAGTTTGCCATCTCCAGAGGGTTAACAGCCACTGAGGGAAAATGCAGGCAGAGGAAGGGAGAAGGTGCTGGGCTCGTCCCCCAGTAGGTAGGGAGGCAGGCGTGAAGATGAGGCTGGTTAGGGTCTTTAGTACAGAGGGTTGCCTTATAAACCGGGCAGCAGGCTTAGTCACTCTCTAAACATTATGGAGCGAAAAGGTGATTACTTGTGAATATCACACCACATTCTGCATCCCTTCCTCACCGGGCTTTTGACTCCCAGGTGAATTGGAAGGTAAGCAGTGACAGATGGGGTCGATCAGGCATCTCCTCGCCTTCAGTGATTGAAAGATTGGAGCCCTCGCCTCCGAGGAGCCTTGTGGTTTTGTTTATACATGGCTGCTGTTCCTCGTCCTGAGCCATGGTCAGAGTAGTGGTAACTGGTGTGGTGCAGAGTTCTACCAATTCACCTTGCCGCAAGGTCTACATACATTATTGTATGGAGAAGTGTTGGGTTTATAGTTTCATTCCACTTTTGACCGACTTTGCTATCTCTACAGCTGAGAAGGGGAGCTCATTCAACCAGCCAGAAAATAAAATATGAAAACGCATTTTTATAGCACTGCATCGTTTGACCAAATATGCTTTTTGAGGATTGGTGCTTATATTCGGCCCAGCACGGACATTTGAAATTTAGTGGTGGACTAGTTCTGCATTTCCAGAGAGACGGCAAACGGCTACAGGCTGCATCTGGCTTGCTTTGGTTGTTTTGGGCTGTGCAAGCTGGAGCCAGTCTGAAGCGGTCTCACTACTGGGCCTACTTTGTGAGGATAAATCACTGAGTGCAACATATGCAGTTTATGCCCAGCATTCATACGGCCTATTTAATTTTCGTGCGGTTATAGCATGCTGGCATATTGCACAATTTTGGCCCCAAGTTTCTGACGATGTCGGTCTTCCATTTGCGGCTGAAGATGCATATCTCAATTTTCTTAAGCGGGCGGCCTTTTTTCTTTCCTCTCCACTTTTCCTTGACCTTGATAGAAAATGCCCCGTGGGTCAAGGGAAAGTTCCCAGGAGATTTTGAAGATACATTCAGACATGTTTGGGAAAAATCGCAGGTCTTTTTCTTCAATACAACAGGAGCTCACTCAACAGCAATTGATAATGACACAACTGATCTAACCGGAAAACTACAATGAATGGCCTATCCACATGCTACAGCTGCAGATGAGTCCTTTCGTCCAAGGTTGGTACTTTGTTTCCTTGCTGGAAGGAACCAAAACAGGGCTAATTTAGGCCTTTCTCTCATGAAATAGACAATTTGGATGTTCCCTCTCATGGCTATGAGCCAAATTATTTCTAGTACCTGTCTACTATCTTTGAAGGTTCTTTGCCCTTTAGAGAGTTTGGATGGTTCATGAACTCTAAGATTCATGAGCAGGTCTGCTTTGGCTGATGCACGTTCGCACGTGTTCCCTGGTTCTTGTTCAGGTTGATTCTATGGTTGCGATCGTTTCAGACTCCTTTATACTGTGGGCGTAAAACATCTTCATGTAAGACCTTCAGAAGTTGAAGTTGAAGACTCCATCCGTGTAATCTCTATTAATTTGTTGATATCTGTCTGACTGCTACTATTTCTGGTTTGTAAAATTGGTGCAATGAAACCCCCCCTCCCCCAAATTTTACAAAAGAGGCTGTTGGCCTGCCTGAACCTCTCAGCATTGTTCTTAATGCTGCACCACCATTTTCAGTCTTTTCAAGATGGCACCTTGTCAAATGTATGAGCATTTTTTTGCACTGCAATGATAGATTTCCCCCCAGCTGCTATAAATGCAGAAAGTGCTGAGTCAAAAACAGTTTCATATTTCATTTTTTGGTAACCACTCCTCAAGGGGCGATCAATTCCCACTTTCAAGTAACTCAGAGGACATTGAGAAAATGGTATTTTTGGCATTGATAAAGGCAGCTTCTATTATGCAATATCTTTGCCATTTAAAAAGCAGGTTTCGATCCACAAGCATTTTTTAATCGGCTGCAGAATCCAGATCTGTACCTAGATTGATCTGGAAATTTAATCACCTCTTCCCATTCATACAGTCCAACGTCCCATAAAAATCAGTGGTAATCTTGTTTGATAGTTTTTGCATAATCCATCTGACAAACACACGCACAAACTCACACACAAGCGCACACACAGAAGTGATCACAATACCCCCTGGAGGAGGTGATAAAGGTGAAGTGTAGCGCACATACCACAAGCCAGGCATTGTGTTACATGCCCTAAAGAATCGGCCAATGGTGCCAACTTTTATCCTGCATCTTGTTTAACTATATGGAGTACGGAAACATTGTTGGCAACATTGAGATTGCATTGGGAGCACGTTGCCTGTGCTCAGTTCTCTGTCCTCATATTTTTTTGCCTTTGAACTTCTGCCTTTAAATAAAACATGTTTGACCCTCTTCTAGTGCTCTTGCATATCAACTAATAGTCGATTCGATGTGTGGTTGTTTTTCGTCTTTATGGATTCAGTCAGTGTTGTTTCCTGTTTTTTCAGTGCCTCACAGCTGTGCAAGGAACAAGACTCAAAATCGTTTGCTAGCCGGAGAGGTCACGGGGTCGCAAGTCCTGTTTACTGTGGCTTGCTGGCCAATGCAGTGTTGGGCGTGGGTGGATTGGTTTGTCTTTAGCTCCACTGTGATCTGCACCAGAAAATGTGCATGACCTCATCTTTCCATTCTCTTGCTGAGTTTTTTTTTTTGTTTGTTTTTTTTTTTAAACCTTCTCTTTCATTCTTGAATACTAATTGGGTTTTTATTTATTTGTGTTTTCAAACAAGCCACAGTGTTGCGAGATGGCTTTTCTCCAAATTTATTCTTCTTTCCGAACAACGGTGTATATTAATTTCTGTAACCAGAGTTCCATATTGATTTATTGATTGAGTTTGACATTTAAAGAAAGTGAGGGCATGGTCTCTCATTTTCCATGCTTAAACTGCATCCTCTCTGTTTTGAAGTAATATTTCTCGAAAAAAGGAGAAACCTTTTCAGAGAGCTGTTGTTTGAAATTATAATGCCAGCCAATTCATTTATTTGCATTACACTTCGAATTTGGTAGTCGTATTGTTTCCTGTATTTAAATAAATTGTGTCAAAATGAATACCAGCTTTTCAGCATTCCTTATGTTTGTCTATAAATTGCCATGAAAATGGACTTGTTAGCAATACGAGGAGATAATACTGTACATTGAAGTCAAACGCATGGGTCTGGATTGTAGTCATGGAGACGCAACAGGTCCGCCTGTGCGAGAGTTAATAATAGTGTCTTCGCCCAGCTTTTCGAGTGTCTATTTGTGGGCGCATGAGATGAATCATGGCGGGAATCTCCCATCGGCCGCTGGCGAGAAAGTGCCGCCATTACTCATGGCTAAGTGGCGCGGGCTCCGTGGCGTGTTTTATGGATGCAGATGAAAAACTGTGTGGAAACTTGATTGTATTAGTTATTCATACCGCACCTCGGCTGACACTTCATTCTTCCGAGACGAATGGCGCTGACCCCAACTGCTTTCGGAGGCGGGACATTATGGCAATACATCAGCACCTATTGGGAGACGCCGAACAGTCGCGCGTATCGAACTCAACATCAGGAGTTACAGTCGGCGCAGCATGAAGAATAGCTATGACGGCCCACATCGTCCCGTCGGAATTTGCACTTCTGTGGGTCTTTGAAATTGAAATAAAACAAGGCTTGTCCCTTTAAATATGGTATTATCCGTGAAAACAAGATTAATGTAAATGTAGTCTTATGAAGGATGAGAAATTGCTTGGCTGCCCCGTTAGTCTTTTGGTGCTGAGCAACACAGATTCCTGTATAAAGGCTTGAATTCAGCCTCAGAACTTGTTTACAACAGTAAATACTGTTTTCATCCACAGGCACGGGCCAAATGTGTCAGCCTTTTGAAACACCTTTAAGCAATATTTTTTTGCGTCAGATTTTGGCTACTCGTATCATAAATCTGTGTTCAATGTGGGTTTTTTTTTTTTTTAAGATGAATAGAAAAATGTATTGCCCTAACATCTTTATCAGCAATTTCAGCTTCAGGTTTCGCTAGTTGTCCCAGAATGCAGACAGTGCATAGTTACTGGATGCTGTTGGCGAAATCGATAACCCTGCTCTTGCGAAGAGCTGGTCTTTGAAATAAAGGGAAATCGAGAACTTCATAACTTTTTGAGTTTTCTACTTTTCATGTATGCCTGTGGTGTATGGAAAAGTTTAATATGGTGGCTGCTTGAGAGTGCGATTGTGCGCGTGTATGTGAGGGTATACATGTCCATGGGCTGACGATACTCGCACTGGCCAAACGCTGAGTCTATTCGTTTTTAATCTGGCTGCCAGGACTCCCTGGTATTTTTCTGCCAGGGCTACATGCAACAGGGTGGAGAGGTAATAATTGAGGGCATATGTATATTTCAGGGGGTGTTTTCCATGTAAATTAGAGGGTACCTGTGGGAGTGGCATTTAAATGAGGTCACTCGAGAACATATTTGGTATCTTCGTATTTAAATTTTTACCAGTAGGTGCCGACAAATGGAACAATGTGCCTGGTAATTATAGGTATTAATATAAATAATGCATCATGAATGTTTAGTGTTTCATTTTATCGAGAATGTAAAACTAGTGTCATGACTTGTAGATGTGCATTAGACATTGATGATGATGATAATAATTGCACGCTATCTTTTACAACCAGCTTAACCCCATCATAGGTGTTAATGAGGGAATGGTTGAAGAGTACTCAAAACATGTTATTATTGACATAAAGTGATACTAAAAACAATGCTGACAGGATTTTGATTCAGTGCACTCAGGTAGAAATAGTCATTTTTGATGTACAAAATGCGTACTCAGCCCTACATTTGCATCAATTAACTGTATTAGCTCATAGAATAGGCGTATATAATTGCCCCGAGGCAGGGAAGCATATACGGTTAAAGAGTGTTTTAAATTTAACTGGCAAAGAGTGCTGGAGACTTCTTTCTCTGTAGGTTGGGGACATCAGTGATCCAAGTGATGCTGGAAACATTTCTCAGAGATTTCAGAGATATCATATTGACAAGATAGAATCATGCAGTTTCTGCAGATTTGTCAACGGCACATCCATGATGCGACTCTCCCGTTCCACCACATCCCAACGTACTCTATTGGATTGAGATCTGGTGACTGTGAGGGCCATTTGAGTACAGTGAACTCATTGTCATATTCAAGAAAGCAGTTTGAGATGTTTTGAGCTTAGTTAACATAGCGCGTTATCCTGCTGGAAGTAGCCATCAAAAGATCAGTACACCGTGGTCATGAAGGGATGGATATGGTCAGCAACAATACTCAGGTAGGCTCTGGTGTTTAAAAGATGCTCACTTGCTACTAAGGGGTCCAAAGTGTGCCAAGAAAATATCCCCCACACCATTACACTACCACCACCAGCCTGAACCATTGATACAAGGCAGGATGGGTCCATGCTTATATGTTGTTTACCGCAAATTCTGACCTTGCCATCCAAATGTCGCAGCGGAAATCAAGACTCATCAGATCAAGCAATGTTTTTCCAGTCTTCTGTTGTCCAATTTTGGTGAGCCCGTGTGAATTGTAGCCTCAGTTTCCTGTTCTTAGCTGACAGGAGTGTCACCCAGTCTGGTCCTCTGCTGCTGTAGCTCATCTGCTTCAAGATTCAACATGTAGTGCGTCCAGAGATGCTCTTCTGCACACCCTGGTTGTAACGAGTGGTTATTTGAGTTATTATTGCCTTTCTATCAGCTCAAACCAGTCTGGCCATTCCCCTCTGACCTCTGGCATCAACAAGGCATTTTCTCCCACAGAGCTGCTGCTCACTGGATATTTTCTCTTTCTCGGACCATTATCTAAACCCTTGACATAGTTCTGCCTGAAAATTCCAGTAGATCGGCAGTTGCTGAAATACGCAGACCAGCCCATCTGGCACCAACAACCATGCCGAGTTCAAAGTCACTTAAATCACCTTTCCTCCCCATTCTGATGCTCGGTTTGAACTTCAGCAGATCGTCTGGACAATCTATGTGCTGAAATTCATTGAGTTGCTGCCATGTGATTGGCTGATTAGATATACACATTAATGAGCAGTTGAACAGGTGTACTTAATGAAGTGGCCTCTGAGAGTATATGCCCATTGTTATTTCATTTATTTGTTACAAAGTTGTACAGTTTATGTCTGGAATTGCATTTTGGCAGAAATTTACGATTACGTCAAAGATACTTCAATGACATGAGCTGTTACAGTGGCCAAATTGCTCATCAGCCTATGGAGCCAGAGCTTTGTATGTGAAGATTGGTATCCCACAATGCAGTGCAATCAATAGTGTACCACTGAAACACGGGTGATTTAACTTTGTGGACTGTGTAGTTTGCGATTTTGTTCTTTTTGTAATGCCATAAATGCATCCAATAAATTTTTAATACAGGATAATGAATTAAAAATAGATAAAATGCTTTATCAGAGTTATGTCCACGAAACAAAGGCAAGCACCTGAACAAAAGTGAACAAACAAAAACTTAAAATACGCATGCACCATTCTCTTGCATGTACACCAGAAGCCCGACATTGGGTGGCAGTGTTAGTGTTGAAGTACCTGTGTATCTAATCTCAGAAGACAGGTCACCAGTCTTTCAATCATGCCTACTTGCAGGAAGTTGCAGCTACCGCGTAGCTTATGCCTGTATTAAGTATTGTAGAGGAGTCGCTCCCATTGTAACTTGGAGGTTGTGGTAATCTGTATGTGTATTGCATATGAAAGGAGAAATGGTGTGCTTTTGCTGGTGTCCCTGCTACTAAGTGTGTGTACTTGGGTATTTGTAGTGTAGTTCCTCCCACACTGTAGGCTGTTTCAGGGCAAAACCAGAGGCTATCATTTCAATGAATTGATAAAACATACAGTATGCATTGTGACCACTTAAATCCAATCGAAAAATCTCATGATGATGAGCACAATGTCAATCCATGTATGTATGGAGTTAAGCCTCATTTATACTCCCTTTACACACAAAAATAGATAGGTTATTTCAAACAATTTACCTGTGACTGCTCACATAGTACTTCCATGCGTCCTTTACACTGGCAAAAATGTTAAGCAATACATCCACTAGAGCACAGCTCAGAGTCAATAGTTTCTGACAACACCAAAACTGTCGACAGTGGAGGAGGTTGCTACCCAGCCCACATGATTTGTGGCGTTACTGCTGTGTTTTGACTGTATGAGTTAGCCCTCTGGAAACGTGCTAATTCAGTATACGGACAAAATGAACATGGAGTATGGACAGAAGGCTCTGTCTGGAAACGTATTTAACGTTGAGCATAAATGAGCATTTAGTGTACTGCAGGCCTGCTCATGCTTTCTGTGTTTTTGAATGTTTTACTCCCATAAGATGATGTGGTAGGTGTGTTAAGTATGCTATCAGCTATGGGGTATAGGCGCTCACCTCTTTTGCTTTTGTTTTTAGATTCCAATGAGTTGTAGGGCGCTTTGAGTGGCCACTGGAAGCCGATTCAGATTCAGTCCATTCATTTTATGAGAAAAAATGGCCCGGGATGCAGTGTGCACTACTTTGCAGTTTCAGCTCCTGGAAAATGGCATGAGTCAGAGAGGGCCATCATATAAGGCTTTTGTGGCTGTTTTCAGTCAAATTTTATTGTTTTCTTGTGCTAATGTTAGATTTACATCTCCATTTTTATGTGCCATTTTCTATAAACACCTGAGACCCTGGAGGGATGCATCAATGCAAATGTTGATAAAATGGAGCACATCGAGAGCCGCCATTTTGTTTCTTCTCTTTTCAACTGATTTCTGTGCTTCTGCTGGGCGGAAAAGATCAATATTTTCACCCAGCAATCTCATTTTTTAATGCTCTTTGATTTTAAGTCATTCTTTTGAGTATGTATTTTCCCCCCGATCCTTAATCCCCACCTCCTCCCACCACACACACACACACACACACACACACCCCCCCCCATATTCCAGTATTCATAGTAAGTGCAATTGATTTTTGCCAGTTAACACATCCATAGCCCAGTAAATGACACTGAATCGGCAGGCTGGATATGTTAGGCCCTGCCAGGCTGCTGGTTCCCTCTCCAGATCGATGAGGCTGCTGGGCTTAGGTCGTCTGCAGGGAGATCAGCCTTCCTCAGACGCTGCCGGTTAAATGAGCCGACCTGTACAACTGACTTACCAGAAGGCTAGCCACAGAAGGCCACCGAGGTGTCAGTTCACTTAGAGTGTGGATTTTCATCTTAAAACTCAAGGTATCGATTTTTTTCGTCGGCTAAATGTGCAACATGACGTGACTATTTGAACGCGGAGGAAAAATAATCAATTCATGGGTAAAGACGTAGAGGTACTGGGACTTAATCTTACATTGATCTTTCTTTTTGTCTTGTTTCTTTCTGCCTGTTTTACACATTATGTCAGATCTTACGTTATTCGCCCAGTACTGGTAGATAATTAAATGGATCGAAGCTAGGAAGGGGAATTTACCCCTTGGGGGTCACAAGTTTTATGGAGCTTTTTTTTGAGCTACAGAAAAATGCACCAATCATTACTTTTCCATCACCCAAGAGCCATGCTGGGGGAAAAAATTGCAAAACAATCTTGGAAACCTGTGCTAGGGAGGGAAACGTCTCAGTAGGAGGGATAAACGAATGGAGAAACCAGGCCAATACTGACAGACCTCCTGTAGGAGATTTCATTGGGCCCCCCTCCCTGCATTTAAGAAGGAAAAATAGAAGGTCTCCGCTGAATTGAATCAAAATCAGTCTCTCAAGAAGCTGAAAACCTGAATCAGCTGGGCCTTTTCAGCTCTGCTCATTTATCATCAGATTGAAGTCCTCTGAGGCAAAGCTGCATGAACCTGCTTATCTGTTCGTTTAATAATTCACACTCAGGCCCGGCTCCTCTGTTCCAGCCCCTCAGCTGGAGGTTGGGCTGTTTCATAAAAAGGAGAACCTGGAGTTCGCTCCGTTCTAGATTCAGTTTCTCTGGCTGCATGTTGCTTTATTGATCCAAGAGGTCCGTCAAGGCCATTCAGGACTGGGCCGAAACACTGGAGCCCAGTACTAAGGTTTAATAACCCATTCCACAGGGCCTACGAGTGGCTCTCAGGGATGATGTTCATCTGGGAGCCCTGTGGTCGGATGTTTGGATCTCAGCCGCACCATAACTAGCTGTGATCTGCGGTCCGCTTGAGTGAGGCAAACAGTGGCAAGGTTTTGGCTGGTATTATCGGGATTAAGCCGGTCAAAATTTGTGAGTTTCATCGCTCATTAGCGGGGCTGGTTGGCCAGGTGTATAGCTGCACGAGAGAGGGTGACACGGGAGTGGATTTTCCCTCCTGTCCCATCCCACTCTGACAAAAATACTCCTGTCCTGTTCCAATCCCATGACGGAGTCAAAAGAACATTCCTGTCTTGTCCAAATCGCAAAATAATGTTTGTGAGTGGGGGCTTTAGCCAGTGCAATGAGTTTGATGTGATGTACTTGTCATGCTTTTCATAAATAGCTTTGTTTTTGTCAAGACAATTTTTATTCTCACCATTTGGCCCATAGGTTGGCAGTTGGCCTTGAAGAGTATTGGTTCACTTGTGGTGTTATGGCATCAGGGATATAGTGCCTAATTCAAAGACCAAAAATTCCTTCACTAAAGGGCACAAAAATATTTATGACAAAATTGGCTTGGGGTTCCTGTACTTTTTCTAATGAGGACCAGCTACTAGATTACGGTCTCTGGCTGTTTTGGAGGGCTGGACTCAGTCACCTACAGCAAAAAATACTGTAGCCTAAATGTCATGGATCACACCATGACCATGCCTACCTTTGTTGAATGCAAACCCAAACATGGTATCTAATGTTGTATTTTGATATATTGGCCGCACATCAAAATTGTGTTGGTAAGTCGAGACTTTAGCTCCATTAACCCGGTTTCCATTAACTTATATTCATGCGAATTTTGATGCATCGCATTAAAAAGGTTTGTGGAAACTGCTACATTCAGGGGACAAACATTTCAATATTGAAAAAACTATTTTTTACACTTGAGGAGGTTTTTGACTTTCTCAAGTTATGCACTAAATGAGAGATGAAGCCACTTTCACTGAATAAATTCTGATGATGTGAACATTTAACTTAACAGGACTGATCAACTGTTTCTTCAACTCTGTTTACTACAGCCATGTGCAATGTAGCTGATACAGCCAACTTCAGTCACTGTGTTTTAAGGCGCTCCCGCACGTATGCACACCTTAGCATGCCGAAAGAAAATTGAGGTGAGGAAGAAAGCGCACACCATACAAAGACAAAGCTTGAAAATAACACGCGCCTCTTGGAAACCAGACTAGTTCTGACCTCCATCGTTACTCTCCGCAGGTAGACATTCCGTATGATACAGAACGGTAGCGCCAACTATAGCGGCAAAGATGGGAATAAGCCTTCGTGGAGACTGGGAAACTAAAAGCGTGACCAACCCATTCTGTGATTGGCCAACCTACACGAAATGTCTCTTTCTGAACCAATCGCCATTGTTTCATTTTTGCCTTCTTTTCCTTTTGCCCCAGTTTTGGATCGAGCCGCAAGGGCCGCAAAAAGAGCTCGCCTTGAATTTCTAGGCAAGGTTTTAGCCACTTGGCTGGAAATTTTAAAAGACAATGACTGCAACTTCTGGCGAAATTGCACTTCGTGTAATAGCGTGGCTCATGCACTCTGAACCAGTTGATGGAAATGCGCCTAATTCGCATTTTCTTTTTTGGGGAAAAAAAGTTTGCTCAAAATCCGCTTGACAATAGATGAAACATGGCTATTGGAGTGGTCATTTTTGGCTACCTTTCTATGCCACCTGCTCTACAAGTTTGTCTCTTAAGACTGCTCATGCCAGAGTAAGTGGTGTATTTGAAAAGTACTTTACACGACTAACATGCAGGGGCTTCTTTAAAACTTCAAACTTAACCGAAATTCGCTCAGTGTGATACACGATTGATTGTCCTTCAGTGTTGCAATGCTCTGTCTTCCCTGAATCCATCTCTGACTGCATTGTTGGCATTTGAATAAAATTATAATAAAGACAACAGAATAGCTAGCATTACACTGCAAGCCTTGGTAAGTGTGATGAACTCAAATGTATTGTGGAAACAGAGTACCTCAAAAAAAAAAATTGTTTGCCAACTTAATGATCTTGCATTCACAGCACTTAAAAGCATATAAAAAAAAAAAAAAACTTCACCTTATTTTCTTTAAGTTCCTTCCACACAGTGCAAGTAAGTTGGCCTGCACAATTTTTTCTGAGCTAATCGGTTTCCACTAAACATTTGAGTTCACTACACTATCAGGGTTTACATTGTATGTTCAAAATGAAGACTTTTCTTTAGATAAGAACAGCATATATATTTATAAAAAATAATCTATTGTTAGTATGATTCCCGGTTCCATTGACTTTCTCCCCGTCCTGATCACTTTATGAATCGTGAAATTGCCTCTCCTCCTACGGGAATCCCATAGGAGTCCCATGACTCACAGGATTCCTGAAAAATGCCAGCCTTTACTGTGCGAGCAAATTCTACGCTGACTGTTATCCTCTGATGGTTTTGGCACTCTGATTGGTGCTGGGACTGCATAGTGTAAATAAATGAGAGCTTGTCATCACACGAGTAAGAGGCATCACATGCCACTTCCTTCTGAGTAGATGGGAGCAGATTGCTGTGGTGGGCTGAACAGTTTGGTAGTGTCCAGGGGTGTGTTTAAAGGAAAAAAAAAACCCGCCAAAAGATTATAAAAAATATCTTTTCTATATTTTCAGAGTCAGCGACCGAAAAATGCAAGGTTACTGGGGCTGTACTGGGAGGAGCAGGGGTTGGTTGCATCTTACCCTTGTAATCACTCCAAAAAGATGATTTAACAAGGTAACAATTGACCAGTTTAGTGCCTTGGAAACAAACAGTGCGCCGAGGCCAGCTTTGAAGTGGCACAGACAGTGATTGGCTGCAGAGTTTGCGGTGTTGCCCTGTAATTGGTCACTGAGGGGGTGATTATCTGAGGCCGGATAAAGTGAGGCTCACCTTGCGACGCACGCGGCCGGGCGGAGACCACTCTGCCGGCCTCCCTCTCATGGCTGATTGCTTTTCAAAAGGAAGATATGCGCTGCATTCTGGGCCGCATAAGAACCCTGGGGCTTTGAACCGGTTTATTCCACTGAATCCTTGTGTATGCCGAGCAGTTCGGCTACAATGGCCCAAGGCCCCCCTCTTATAATGCTGACAACTGCCTGTCTCCTGCTTCCCAGAAGGAAATAATCAATTTTATATGTAAAAACTCATTTGCTTTTCAGCAGAAATAATGGCAGAGTGTATATTTCATTTCCTGCGTGAAGGCTGGTCTTTGTGTTGCTAAGGTAACGCAGCTAGTCTTAATTTCTCTCTTTCTGCGGGCTGTGTGTCATCATTAAAAGCCACCGTAATGTATTGCTTCCAGGAAAGGTTTCATTACTTTTCCTGGTCTGTTTGATGTAATTAACTTTATTAATGGCCGGCCCTTGTGACATGGCAGAGCTGTCGGGCTGAGGTAGAGTAATATAGGTGTAAGAATGAGTGCAGTGATTGGCTCAGAAGGAAGGTTTTTCTGCACTGTTTTGTGAAGGCTCCGGGGGCTATTCCCTGGGGACTGCGAAGGCCTCTAGAAAGGTCGCGTCCCCCATTGGGCAGTGATGACATCATCCTGTTGCCCTGAAGATCTCATTGGCTGCATGCAGCGGAGGTGTACAGATTGCTAGGGGGCTGAAATCAGTGTAGAGCTGCTTTTTGTCTATTTCTCTTCCTTATAAAGGCTATGGAGAGCAACCGTGTGTGGAGAAGATTTATTGGGCACTGAGTATTGCCAGCCTGTTGAGCTCGTGTGACAGACTGCTGTGGGACCTGCTGGCTGCCACTGGCTCAAAATAACACATTTGAATTTCTTATCTGTTCATTGTTCTACTGTTCAGTTTCTATGGGCATAATAATTTGGATGGAAAAATACATTAGCTGTTAATGTTGTTCATTTATTGCTTTTATTAGCACATTTATAGTCCTCCGTTGACCATGATTTGTGGAAATTTGACCCTTTTTTTTGTAGAATAGTGTCAGTCTTTGACACTGCCTGCTCTTATCAGGGATCTCCATGGGGTGTGTGAGTTTACGTGTGCGTGGCTGTGTGTGTGTGTGTGTGTGTGTGTGCCTATAATGTATGTATGTGCTTCCGTCTGTGCCTGCATTGTAGGGTGTATCTGTGAGTGTGCTTGCTTGTGTGTGTGTGTGTGTGTGTGTGTGTGTGCATTATATGGCAGGGGTTCTCATTGGCCATTGTTTTTGAGGTTTGGTTAATTCCTGAGATTTGTGAAATGGACTGCATTTTCTCGAACTGCATCTAACCTAACATCCGAAAACAGGCGTTTGTTCAGGTCTGATGCGACTCAAATCCATCATTGTAAGAGAGGCTCTTTGGTTCATTTGAATAAAACCATCTTTGCTAGGCTTCAGAGTGCAAGAAGTGTTAACCCAACAGATGCATGATTGGTCATTATGGGCGTACGGTGTACTGCAATGGATGAAGGTTACGGGTCGCCTCCCCAGAGTCAGGCACATTTCTGCGGAAACTGAACATGGCTTGCGGTCGCGGCAAAATCCGGCGGTATTGCATTTCAGAGATAATAGACTAGCACACTGACATCGAGGCACAATTTGAAGCCAATTAGATTATTCATGCCCAGGAAATAGTCGCTGTGCTCGGCGAGGAAAATAAGGAAACGATCCATCCTTTATATTTACAATCCTGTCTGTTTAAATAGGCCGGTAAGAGAACGGCCTTGGATACTCATAAATTCCTACCCAGAACCAGTAATGAACAGAGAGAAAGCGCTTTTCTCAGTCTCCTTCCTATATTCATCGTAAACTGACAGATTGTTGTGAACACTGCTTTCGTCCCCGGAATCCCCCTTGGGTTGTATCTATTGAAATTGCGTTCGCCCTGTAAAGAGGCAGGAGATTATACGGACGAGGAATAAAAATAGAGGGGGCTTGTCCGCTATGTTCTATTCATGGGCTCGCAATAACAGTTTCTCCCCGGGCTCGCGCGGCGCGGATGGTTAATTTTTTTCATACATTGGGATGCAATAGTAGATTAGAGGACCCGGTAGAAGCTGCTGAGCTGTTGCTTTGTGTAGCGTAATTGCTCGTAATCTGTTGCTTCCTCTCTCTTTTTGTGTGCCGTTAAATTGCCTGCCTTATCCTTGCTGATTTGATTATTTATTTATTTTTGGTCGTCAGATGCGGCTATTTCTCTGACTTCAGAATGGGAATCATTTACCGCTCTCAGCAGCTAGTGCGCATTTTGCGATACCAGCCAAAGTTAAAATTCCCCCTTCTTTGTGCGCAGAAAATGACGCTGGAAGCCTTTTAAAGTGAAGCCAGTAAAATATTTAACACATTTTGTCATTAAAGTTGGAAAAATGATACATTTGAGAATTAATCTGCCCTTATGAACCCTCCATACGTATGTTCAGTGTATTCATTTATGGAAAAATATCACTGACAAAGCAATAAGGTACTCTGCTTTCTTTATTCACAAGAAAACAGAATTGCATTCTCTCCTAGCTGATGCTGTTTCTAATATTTTTAAATATTTTGCACATTATGAGATGTACATACTTTTATCACTAGGTGCTGAAAAATGGTAGTTTTTGTTCAAGGCATTAATAATAATTTTATGCAAATATTGACAGAAATAACCATATGTATTAACTTAATAACCTATTAGGATTTTTCTGATGAAAGACCACTCAAAGCATTCAGCTGAAATTTGAATATTGATATTTAATTTTTTTTTTAATTAAAATCATCATTTAATGGAAAAGACTGAGCTAATGTGACTCCCTGGGCCATGCTATTTTTTATTGTGAAGTCTGTACCAGAGAGGATGGAAGGAATTTAATGTTAACATTGGCCCTCGTGACCAGTTAGCTTTCCAGTATTTCTGTGAAAAGAATCTACCCCCTTCCTGAACCACCTCTGAGAATCTCAGCTCAGTATAATAGTGCGCTAATGTGTGTCTAAAAGCCCCAAGAGTCCAAGAATTTTTATTGCGTTAATTCCAGAGCGCTTCATAGTGGCAGTGAGAGCCTGAGAATCGGGTTCTTGGCCAGAACGATTTTTGTGAGAAATTGGAGTTCAGATCTGCCTCTCACCATCGCCACTGGACACAGCACCAGTTTAGCAAGTTCTCCATGAAGTTATGAAAGATAGAGAATAATATCTCTCTGGCTGTGGAAGAGGGGAGGTTAATTGAGAGGGAGATTTAGTGCATCTGACACCATATTTGGCAGGAACATGGCACGTCTTGCTTGGGAGAGCCCGGAGCAGTGTAGGTCTGAGTTCAAGTCAAGCTGCAAGGAAGGCTGTCACTTCAAATGGGTGTTCTTCCTGTTCCCTCCCGAAAGAGACAGGTAATTATCCGTCACTCCCGAATGGCAAATCAAGGCTCACGGGGAGAAAGTGGAGATCCTCTGGTTGCTAGGTGATGCCTGTTAGCCTGTGATGGTGCGCGGCGGTCAGTTATTCTGCCTGCCCATGCTGGCCTTTACTTGCACCTCAACTTCAGGCGACTGCAGAGCAGACAGGAAGTACTGTGCGGGGAGTACATCGCACCTGTGTAAGTCTACTCTTTCTGTGTCAGGCTGGCTCTGATTTGGTGAAGCAGAACTATGGGGTCATATAGTGCCCTGTCAGTTTGACATGAACTGTGCAGCATGAAATTCTTCTCTCCTTACATTTTTCATTCCTAAGCACTTGGGGTTCCGTTGGTCTTGAATCATAAGTAGCCAGTCTGCTCAAATACAAGCAGGATGTTGAGCAATGTCCAATCAGACAACACTTCACAATAACTTCAATGTATTTGAAAGAGTATTTGAACACTTTATTAATAGCTTTTTGAACTTGAACTTAATTCAGGTTGACATATGACATGAGCATTGCAGTGCACAGCATTAGTGCTACCACAGAAACCTGTTTTTTAGGCTGTTTGTGGTATAAAATAGAGGCCTTGTCACCTCTGCCAAAAAGGTTATTGTTTTACCTTCAGTTTGTGGGTCAGTTTGTTTGTATGTTGGCAACATAACGGAAAGTCTTATGGACAGATTTCTATGAGATTTTTACAAGAGGTGTGTCTTGGCCCAGCTTAGAAGTGATTTTTGGGTGTGGTCCAGATCAAATTCTGGACCCTGGAACATTTTATTTACTTGTGGCGGCACATAACGCTACTCATATGTGCCCCACACGAGGGGTCTGTTGGGCCTTGGCAGAGGTATGTGATCTCTGTGTGCTCTTGTTCTCCGTTAGCAATGGATGTATGATTTCCAGCATTAATAATTGTTCTCTCGCATGGATTATGCACCTATATATGCCAAAAGAAGGCACAACAATGAGCCAAAACATTAGAACCAGTCAAGAATATGAGTACATTTTACTGGTAAATTACACCAATTCATTGAAAGTAATCCACTTACTCATAAATTGCTAGCTAGCATAGAGTAGAGATTGCCAGCACAGTCCAGTGCTGAGTGCTAATAGCTATTTATAATTTCCAAGTGAGAAACAGAACCAGAAATGCCTAGGAAAAACTACATGCTTGGAGTAATGAAAGCACTGAAGGTGCTGATGCCTCTGTGCTTACAGCAGTGTCAAGTTTGTCCCTTAATGAAGCTATAAAATTCTGTGTGGACATGTCTGAGTGCCCTAGCTGTGCATCTATGCTTGACATACTCAAGTATTTGACCACCAGTGGCAGTCTGATTAACATTAATGTATGCAAAGAAGAAACACACTCTATTCACAGAGTCATGTGCTGACACATAAATTATGCGTAGGTGCACCAACGCAGCTAAAGTACTACAGTACAGTGCTCGAAATTAACTTTTTTGCTTGGTAGCGCTGCGCTCTCAAGTTCAAAAAGTTAGGAGCGCGAGCCAAAATTTAGGAGCGCACACACCAAAATCTGAGAAGCACCAATGTATATTTTTTAATGTTTAAATAACTACAATATATCACTCCACATTAACAATACAACTGTCTCCAACAAATGAAAGTTATTAAACAATATGCAAGTTTTGAGTTCATTGATTAACAAAGGTTTCCACTACTTTGGCTTTATGCCATATCTGGAGGCCAGGATTTAAAATTGGGTTTCCTGGCTCTCTGCCCTTCCATCCATCTCTTCACTGCCTGTGAGGCATCAAATATGTCCAGATGAGGACCCTCCACACCGATCCGAATCAAATCTTCAACTGTGTTAGAGTTAAATGCAGATCTAACGTAGAGTCGTAAAGTCTTTGTTTTCGCCTTAATATTGCAATATGAATCAGTCTACAGCGGTAACTTTGCTATTTGTTAGCTTATTATAACATAAGCAGATAATGAGTTGGATACACTTGTTTTGAGATATAGGCTATGCCGCACTCCATCTATATATTATTACTGAGTTGGCGATTTGTGTAATTTCACACATCTCCTCCGAAACCACTGTGAATAATCAGTCTGTTTTCCACATACACCGGTTTTACTGTGTGACAAAGACGATGTGCCAGGTTTCGAACTTATGAAGTGAAAACTGCATTTTGAAGCCGTTTTTGCAAGTAAAACCGGCTAATTCAATGAAGGACAAAACAGCACCACAAATGTTGTATGCAAGGAAATTCTATGAACTTTTAAACCCAGGCTGCCTACATTGCATCGAAAAACGCGCATTTGCGGGCTAGAGACGAAGATTTTAGGTCTGAGCAAGCGCAGAACCGCGAGGCAGCATATTTTGATCGGTTACAAATATTAACAGAACACCGAACTTATTCGTTCATGCACATTTGTCACAGCATTTTCTGTGTTTGCTTTCTCTATGTATGGAGGTACTTTCACGTTTAAAGTTTTTGGACCCAGTATTTAATGCGCTGTTATCTGCAAGGTCCGAGCCATTATCTTTACAATGAACACAGTGCTTTTCACCTTCTTTTAACCTCAGCCGAGTGAAACGGTCGCAACTTCGAGCCCTGACAGTATTATCATTATACTCGTAGCTTTGTGCTCCGTTTGTCTAGTTTTGCCATCAGCAGTAGCCATTGCTGTGATATAAATCAAACTGACAAGTTGTAAAGCGATCCACTGTGAAGAGCTTTTTCTTTGTTGAAGTCTTGATTGCTCGCAGCAGCCATTGTGGTAATCAAATAGTGGTATAACTCGAAAACAAGGCTCCATCTCAAAAATCTGGCAAATTTGAATCCAAGAGATCATGGCATTGAACCCATAGAGCCATATTCTAGAACTTGATTTTGACCGGCGTAGTGGCTATCCCGGTAACAGACAGAATGAATGACACACAAACAAACTACCGTATACCTCGCTTGCGCATGCGCACCGAGGCGTAATTACTCACCACAACTGTGCCTTCACATTACTCAACACTACGCTGTCAGTGTTTGCCCTACACCCACCATCCTCGATGAAATCCATTTAAATTGTTGTCTTTCAAGGACCGAGATTCCATCTGCAGTTGAGCGGTTCTACTTCATTAAATGCATCTCAGTCTGAATTTTAATTACTTCCCCACTTCTCCAACTTTGCGCTCTGTCTGGCAGAAAAAAAGAATGCACTGGTTTGAAAAACCCTGTTAAGGAGTAATCTTGCACTGAGTTTAAGCCTGGGTCCGCCCACAGAGCAATTACAGAAGTGCGAAAACAAAGAGGACGTGACAGTGGGGAAACATGGGGGTCGCTGAGTGGGGTTCAGTTGGCCAGCATTGCTTGGACTCGCCCCTTTCAAATTTAGCTTTTATACTCCGGCTGACTTGTCATGGACTGGGTAAAGCAAACACACACTGCTCATTTCAATCAGTGGAAATGTGTTAACATCATAAAATCAACCGACTTGTACATGGGTCTGTCAAATGCAGCTGCTGTGTTCAAACCTGTGGAACTTTGGGCCTATTTTAAATTGTAGTGGAGATGCTGGGGTTTCAAGCGATCTCAAATATGTCCAGCTGAGTTATAGGGAAATGTGAATGAAGTGATGTACTCCACTCAATTTCCATTTGATGTAATGCTGTGGCCATAAAAACATGGCATCCTGCATTTGAACGTTTCTGTCAGTATAAGTGTGATGTTGCTTCAGTGAAGAGCAGCAACCAGCAGATACAGAATAGGTATGTGACACCGTCCTACAATGTGAAAAAAAAATGCTTTTTCAGATTTTGAATGTATTTAAGGGAAAACGTCAGTGAAAAGTTAGAGTTTAAGGGGTTAAGATTTATTTTATGAAGTGAAAACTGGTACTAGAACATTTGTGTTCTGCCGTTAAAGACATGACCCACACCATTCATTTTAAAAAGTAAACAGTAGTATGCGTTTAAAAAAAGAGTATTGTAGTGTGCTGTTTCTCTTTAACTGTGGCAGTGCTGTTGCCCTTTCTCCCTGTCAGGCTGAGTAGCTGCACTCTTTCCCAGCTAATGTCTTGCTGCCTTCCTCTTTTCATCAAACACCTTATGAGTCAGGATGAAAAAAAAAAAAAAAAAAAATATATATATATATATATATATATATAAAAAATATATATTTTCCGGAAAAATGCATTTTGGGGAACGGTTTTCATTTCGGCGAAATGCTGTCATAAATATTTAAGCTTTCTCGGAGGTGAGGTTAAAGGGGCACTGGTGCTGCGGTCGCACTGAGCACGGCTAGCCTTGTCACTCTATATTAAACCCAAAATGGAGCCCAGCCCTCGGTAACATTCTCGAAGGAGCCGCTGCCCCAGTTATTACATAACGCCAGAGTACATGTCGGCATAGACAGCTATTACTATTGCACATAATTACATTTCAACTGGTTCCAGTGGAGAGAACGGAGTGTTTCTCCTAAGCTTCTCTTCCCTACTCCTGTAATAAGGATTGCACTGTTAGGAGAAACTCCAACAAACAGCATTTCATCCCTGATTCCCCCCCCCCATCATTACCAGTACGGAGGCCTTATTGCGCCTCGGGAAACGAGGTTAATGTTGTTTCTAGTGCAGCCCTGCTCGCTACCGCAGACATTCATCATTGCGGCATTATTGTTTTTCCCACTTTGCGCCGTAAGACCAGCTAGCGTCGCCACTGTAAGGAATGGGCTGATATTACACTGAAGCTCAACCACAAAGAAACTTATCATTCTGTGACAGGAAGCCATTTTGTGAACAATGTCAGGAGGCCTTGGAAGTAACTTTTTTTCTTTTAAAAATAGTGTTGGCGTCGCTGTCGCCGCATTTAGGGAACGGTATTTAAAAACGTATGTCTCCGCAATGCTTCTGAAACAACTGGCAGGCCATCTGCGCTGAATTTTTGAGCGGCTTCCTGGTATATGAATTTTACATTTGCTTTATGCGGGCGCCCGTGCGAGGCCTTTTGTTTGCATTTTTGCGAAAGATTAAAAAACGTGGGATGCTGGAGCTAAACCGTGGCAGCGCATTTTCAAGTGAGTTTCATGAATGCGCAGCAGCCATGGTGCTTTGGGTAATTCCATCTCCTGTAACCCACTTAAAGTGCCTATGGTAGCAGAAAACGCTGCTCGGGATCCTTTCTATTCCTGCGCTCTGCTGTTCTTGTAAACAAGTTCTTGGCATTTTGCTGCAGCCGCAGAACGATGTGCTTGTTAACAGCTCATCTCTCAACTTTCTCAAGTCAGCCTTCTGCCACAACTGTTCGACATATACCTACGCATGGACTGTTTTAATGCCTGCGTCGAAGCCGTTCGCTGATACTTGCTCCTTGCAGTGATACCAAAGTGCCAGTGTTTCCTGGTCAGTGCTCGCGCGGCTGCTCGGCTGGGCATATCGGACGCAGTGGGGTGCAGAATTATTGGTGACCTTTATGAAAATGAAGAAAAAATACGCAGATAACAAATCACACTGTTAACAAACCACACGTTCCACTCAAACTTTGAAAACAATGTAATTTTACAATTTTTTTTTACACAGCAAAAATCCCAGTGTTAATTCAACTCCAATAGAGTTCATTTGAGTCCAAGATGGATGGGTTGGTCTCATATAAACTCTATTGGAGTTGAATTAACACTGGGATTTTTGCTGTGTATTTTTCATGTGTAAAATTTAACTTGGTCTGAAGTAGAGAAGGCCAAATCTTAACCCTGAATCCAAATTTTCTCTTCTGTCTGATTATTAACTGAACAAATGCTTCGTTTTGGCTAGACTGTCTTTACAACAGACTCCTGAGTGAAGGGAGGATGAGAAACCAGCAGTTCTCAGACGTCGAGGACCGTGATGTGATTATCCCCGCTCTAATCCTCATTCCATCACTTTTTGCTCCACTAGAGTGTAAAAACGAGGCAACATTTGTGCAGGATCTCTGTGTTATCCATCACCATTGAGAAAGAACAAAAATAAGAGACATGATAATTGGCCTTCCTGCCGTAAAGCAAACAAAAATACATAGAGGGTAAAACCCTGTAACCACGGACTACAGTACAGGAAATAATTCAAGAATTAAAACGACATGAAATGATTGCAGTCATGCCCGGAATAGGATGCAAGTGCCAGATATCGTGAGATAATGTAATATTACCTTACTTCATTTCAATCAAGGGTGCCAATAATTTTGCATCTGACTGTATTGAGGCTTATTTTTGATAAAAGATAGCTTTAGTGCTGGTCTCACTGTGTTCAGTGTTTCTATGGCGCCATGGGCTGCCAGAGTCCAGATCAGATTAAAGAGACAGCATGGCCGCCTTGCAAGATAAACCCCTGCCTGGTTCCAACGAGTACATTCAATCTCTGGAAAAGTTTGCGCAAATTCAAAAAGAAATATGTGAAGGTAGAATAAATGGTACTAACTCACCTCGCCTGCCCCTCAGCCGCCTTCCAATAGCAGGATGTGTGGATGTATTTTTAAGTGCTTCTTCCGCTTGAGCTAACGCACCTCGCCGGATTGACCTCAGCTGGAACCGAGGTCTCTGGAGCCCCGCGAGCGGATAAACGCTTTCCTCTTACAAACCGCATTACACGAAGGCGCACTCACTGCCCTGACTTTGGGTTCGCCCGGTTTGAGCAGTTTTCTGCCTTTACTGGAACGCCACTGGAAGCATAAATAGGATGTAGGTTTGAATGAAATCAGTCACGCTTCCCTTTCTGTAGGGGTCTGTATGGGTCCTTCCAATGCTGCTACTGTGTTCAAACCTGCGGAACTTCAGGCCAATTTTAAAACCTCGTGGAGATCGCAAGGTTTCCAATGATCCTAAATATGTCTGACTGAATTATTGGGAAATGTGTATAAAATGTTGCGCAAGATCTGAATATTCTCCATCTGATGTAATGCTGTGGCCATAAAAATATGGCGTTCTGGGTTCCTGGGTTTGAATATTCTCTATATTAGTGTGATGTAGCTTCAGTGAAGTGCTGCAACCAGTAGACACAGAATGTGTATGTGACATTGTCCTACTATATGAAAACATTCTTTTTTTACTTTTAACCCACTCAAAGGAAAACCTGAGAGAGAAGTTAGTTTAACAAGGGATTAACCTGTTCAACTCAAGCGTTACTAGACTTTCAGTGATGCTTGGTCAGAGAGGTGTAAAAGTCCTTCAGTAACTTCACCTTATAATGCATGGTAACTTCAAACCAGTTCCCATTTACTTTTCCTAATTAGCAACAAAACATTAATTTGCTTAGTTGTGAAGACTTTATGGTAGAATGACCAGCCGATTCATTTTTAGCTGGCATTATCATTGCATCACAAAGTTATCAGGCAGTTATCCGATCCACATTAATGATGACATAAAACTTCACTGTCTCTCAAAGATTGTGAATTCTTGTAGCTCATAAAACGGCACTTATTTGTCTGCTGGGCTTATAAGTGATGCCATTGCATGCCAATGTTTTAAAGGTTTGATACGCCTAAAATGACATTTCCTATTTTAAATGTATTCTTTCTAACACTGAAAAGATTTTGAATGAGTTAAGTGTTATTGTAAAATAAATTACACTGCCGAAAAAAAATGATAAAATGGGAGAAAAAAATTTTGGATTAATCAATTACGTGGATTATTGCCATCCTTACAATATCACTTGTTTTATATGAATGTTGTAATTTAATCCTGTTGGTGAGCTCTTTGTCATTTATTAACTAATTATTTCTTAATCATTATACGCTTAAGTCTTGGTTTTGATGAATAAATTGTTTGATTGTTAATCAAGCAATTTTAAGCAGGAACAGATGAAGAAAAATCATGCGTTAAAAGGTGAGGTTACCGAGGGCTCTGATAGCATGTCACTGAGAATCCTGTAATGTTGGCATTACCTCTTGCGTGAGTTGGGGTAGAAATTAATGTGTTGGGGTGCTGCTTCCCTTCTTTTTACTCCCTCAAAGGGATGCCAAACTTGGGCTGCCCTGGATTAACTCTGTGAATTATCTTACACACTCACACAGAATGCTCAGAAGTCACATCAAGCTGTGGCTCCAGCTTAAAAACGGGTATTTGATTGGACCTTACCCAACATCCCCATTATGGCTGAGTTGTTATTGATTAGCTACTTGTCAATGGATCTGGAAACACCGGGGGAAAAAATTACAAGGCTAACAATAGTTTGGTGCCTGGCTTACGCAGTAATATTTTTCCTGGCCTAATTTATTTATTTATTTATTTATTTATTTTCAGGCATTTCCAGTTCCATTAACTAGTAACCAATAACTGCTCAGCTACTATCGGGATATTCAGTATCCAATCAGATTCCTGTTTTTTTGAAAAACTGATTTACAAATTTGCGGGTATCCCCTCTTGATTTCTGAACCTTGCCAAGAATAAATGCTATCTAGCTACCTTGTCGAGCATAGAGTCTATATTAAGTATAGTCAAGCAGTTCGTATACAATTGCACATTCTAGAAGGATATTCGCATCTTTGAAATGTATGAGAGCTCAATAATACAAAGATGTCAAGAAAGCAAGCATATAATGAATACAATTCTAGAGTTTGCTGCTAATGAACTGGAAGTACCTTGGAAAACATGCTGGGGAGAACTGGACGTCACACTCATTTTAACTCCAGTGCACCACTTGTAGTCTTTGAGAGCTTGTGCCAATCTTGCTCATCTCTCTCTCTCCTCTCGTACCCAGCTGCAAAACGGTTTAGCACGCCCGGAACCCACTCCTCGGACTCTGTCAGGTCCGATTCGCGGTTTGTGCTTGACAGCATTTGGAGCGAATAAGGTGCCTGAAGAATAAGGCCTTTTAATTTATTTCCCGGGTTAACGCAATATGCACTCTGGATTTCTCTGCTTTTATTTCTGTATTAGGGCTCCCAGGGGGGATGTGAAACAGTACATCTCCTGATCTCTCCCCAGGGCTCTCGGGCAACTCCAGCTGAGAAGCCTCAGTCTCACTTGCATAATATGGGCCATGGTTGTTTTTTTTTTTTGTTGTTTTGTTTTCTGTTCTTTTTTTAACTGCTGTTTAAGTTCAGCGGCTTGCAGTAAAATGCAGCTCTATCGCCGGGGCAATCAGTGTTCTGAGCCATTTACATATCCAATTAAGGTTCTGGGGGGAAAAAACTGCGTTTAGATTTTGTGAGCCTTGTAAAATGCAGTTATGTGCATTGGGGTTGGTGTTTTTCGTACAAACGTTTGTCTTAGTTGCACGGCAAATGCAGCCATTGTTTCACATTACACAGCAGTTTGCCTGAAATTTGAGCAACTTTGGCATAGGTGGTTTACTGTGCTGAGTTCTGACATGAATTCAAACTGCCATAAAGTAGCATAAACAGAATGCTATTGCTTCCAGGAGTTAATATGTTATCATTATAAGTTCATTTCATGGTTATAAGATGTGCTTGCTTTCTGATGTTTGCAGATGTTTTTGAATTGACACAGTCCACGCCCTTGTCCTTTTCTTAACCAAGAAATTAACCTTAAAATTGGGGTCAAAACTAACATCATTTTGAGAGGAAATGTCTATATCTTAATAAGAACAAATTGACCCATCTTGGAGCAGCCAGGCTTGAAATTAAGTTGAATGGGTACATCTGTTTGTTGCAATAAGTAATAAATCTGACTTTCACTTGCAGCAAACTGGGGCTGTAATTGTATTATGTGAGATGCCGGCAACCAAAAAGTAATAACAATCGTTTATGCTGTTAGTATAGACGTTCCGTAATGAGTCTCATTTCGGTACTTTATCTGCCGAGTATATTTTACTTTTTTTAGTATCTGCTTGCTCATTGCTCTTGTACCAGCATTTTTGTGCAAGCGAGTTTTAATGGTAAAAAATATAACAATTTTTCTTAAAGATTCATTTCTGGTGTGGTTGCATTGGTGGCCTTGCAACCTGGTCGTTAAACTTGTAGACTGTTTTCATTTGTGTCATCACATGTCATTCTTGCAAGCTTTTTGATCATCATCAGCTTTGACTCATGTTAAGGTTTTCTGAAGACATCAAGCTGGTCCTCCGGCCCATGGATGCGTGTATGCGTTCATGAATATGTATGTATGTGTGTGGACTTTATATGTACTATTGGAACATCCTATTCTTAATCATTACCCCTAATGGATCTATGTGTTCGAGTCAGGCTTTCGGTATTCGTCGCTCCCAGAGGCAAAAGAATTGTGGCCAATTGGAGCTGATCGGATGTGTCAATTAATAACCCTACTTTTATACTTGTCATTACATGCGTTTCATTTACTTGTCATGCCATAATCCTATTTACATGTGACCGCTTTATGGCCTTAATGTGTCTCAAGATTCCTCCCAAGACGGTTAGACACAGTAGGCCTGAAGTTCCACAGGTTTGAATGCAGCAGCTGCATATTGGTCCGCAGGTTATATGGGCTAACAAAGTTACGCGGGAGGTAACCTGTTGTTTCGCAACTTTTGCTTTTCGCTACTGTACTTCCGTTACTGCACACTTTGCTTTCGCGACTATGTCCAAGTCCATTCGCTACTATAATCAAACAAAGATCAGATCGAACTTCACTAAGTATAATTTCCCTGACTTCGAAAACGTAAAAGTAATGAAGTAATAAAGCTATGGGAGAGCTTTATGAGAGAGGATTTCTTATGAGCACAAGTGACGCCAAAAGTTGGATAAACGAATGGACTCGGGTGCACGAGTGTTTGTTGCCGATTCGATCTTTGTTTGATTGTCCGTATTGGGTCAGAACCAGAAAAAATATTCTCAGCTGTAATGCAAATGGTTTTTATGAAGTTTTACTGCTGATTCTTAAGCAATATTTATGTTCTTAACTTGCATTTATCTATAGTAGTGAACGGACATGGGCATAGTAGCGAAAGTACAGTGTGCACTAGCGAAAGTACAGTAGCGAAAAGCCAAAGTAGCAAAACCAACTTAAGCCACGCAGGAATATTTAAGTTAGGTTTTAAAACTAGGGGTCCTAAATGGATGTTAGGCAAGGGTAAATTTAGCACCCATGTTAGGAAGTATGTTTTCAAGCAGTGAGTGATCGCAATACGGAATAACTTGCTTGGTCATATCGTAGAGGTGGAACCTTGGTATTTTCAAGACCAAGCTTGATGCAGTACAAGATACTGTCTGTCCTTAGTGATAGGAAAATGACCAGCCTAGTTGGGCTGCATGGCCTGTTCTTTCGTTGATATGTTTATCAGGGCCCTTTCACGGTATTTATTTTGTTGCGGACAGGACATTCACAGGGTTTTTTCGTTAATAAAAATTATTCCTGGGAATAATTGGAAAGTTTTAACTGGTGAGAGGCAAGTACTACCCAAGTACCTTATTTGATAAAAACATCAAATGTTTTGAATTTCATTTTCATTTTCAAAATGAGGCTGGAAGTTGCGTTGCGGACAGGACAAAAAGTGAAGTGGGTTTGTTTTCCTCGGAGGGAAGTGAAAAGTTCTGTCTATCCACTAGAGTTTTATAATCCAAAGCCAGGTAATTTTGTTCCTCTACATCTTAGGTAGGTTTCAGAAGAAATTATGAATTTGTCACTCAAACAGTGAGCCGAGGGGGGGAACTTATTCCAATGGGATGAGCGTTGCGGACAGGACGTGTCGGACAGGACACTTTTTCACTTGGATTAAAAATGAGCAAAAACACACATTTACGTCATATAAAATGTATTACATTGCATTATTTCCATATTTAGAACATAAAGCTGCATTATATAAAACAGTTGACATGTTTGAGAGGATATCAAAGACTTCAGCAGACCCCCCCCCCCACCAACACCACTACCACCTCACCATCAACCTGATGGGACATTCTCAGAAAATTCTAGTAGGATATATAAGCAGTACAGACAAAGTTCAAAATATGATTCCTGTCAAACAGTCATTTTAAAAGTGTCTGGAAATTAATCAAACAACAGTCCACTCAAATGAGCAAATATGCCTGGTTAATTAAGACTCCATTACTCAAAAAAAACAATTGATTCAATTGAGCAAAGCTGCCAGGTTATAATAAGATAACAATTAATTCTTGGGAGTCATAGGGCATAATTAAGAATCTGATGTCCAAAGAGCCATTAATTGCAGTTGCATTTTAGTAAATGATTTGGAAGAAAAGTGCTCACAAACATGTCAAACACTAATTACTCAAGTGAGTAGGAGTGCCTAATGAAATGAGACAGGGAATCCAGATTCAACACCAAGCTGCCCTGCCAGTGCCATGAAAACACCCATTCAAATTCCTAGAAAGTTAACTGAAATAAAACAATACTCTTGAAACATGTCAAACAATAATAAACGTCTTGAAATCTGTGTTATTGAATTGAAAGACAAGCCATCGTTGCACCAAACTCATACCTTTTTTTTCTGTCTTCATTTATAGGACATTTATTGTATGCAATCAGAAAGCATTTGTTTCCTCTAAAAGTGCCTTAATATGAGTTAAATAAGAAACAACCTCCTAGTATTTAAAAGCCTTAAATACATTAAAAGCCTTTATTCTAAGTAGAAGGGGAATATCCATACCAACTAAAAGCCAAATCCATTATCACTACATTAACTTGTCCTGTACGCAACGTTTTTGTCCTGTCCGACACGCAAAACGTTGTGGACAGGACAAAAAAAGAGTTGTGGTCTCTGATGAGCTGTGTTGAGATTTTTCAAAAACCTTTTTGTTATATTATTTTATACTACCTAAGCTAAGAGAATTCTAACTTTGGTGTTTATAGGCTTATTATTGTAGGAAAAAAAAAAAAACTTTTTTGTTCCAACCCTGTGTTGGACAGGATACTTGACACCCGTGAAGTGGAAATTTTATCACTTCACAATCTGAAAAAGAAAACTCACTGATGGATTGTCTGCATGGACATAAAACGTATCCTGTCAGCAAGAAAAAAATTTCGAAAATGAAACGCACCACGAGAAAATGACGAAAAAATGTGTGTCCTGTCCGCAACGCTGTGGACCCATGAATTCGCGAGAAAATCTAATTTGCATAATTAAGGAGGAAGAATTTCGACTCAATTTTCTTTCTTCCAGTAAGTTCAGATACCTAAGTCATCCAATTGTTTTTTTGGTAAGATTCAGACATTTAATTTTTTCATGCCACTTCACAATTACCATGAAATGGCCCTATTTAAGTTAATGTTTATGTGAAATTTATGTTATGCTATTGTTATGTCAATGTTATTTTATTGCTATTGCTAAGTTCTGTTTTATTAATGTTATGTTGTTATGTTACATCATGTTGCTATGTTATGTTATTTTATGTCACGTTACACTTGACCTTCTAGCTGTCAGATTGCTATCTGATCAGCTCGAGATGCAAAAAGTGGCTAAACCGTGCCCAAGTCAAGTGTGTGTAACACAAACCAAATCAGATGGCGTTAATTCATTTAAATCTTTGTTTAAGACGTTGTCACTACCACTACTCAGAAGACCTTGGAGTGTGAGAAGCCCCGGACACTTTTTCCAAATGTGCAGCTTTTATTTCTTGACCCTTTAAACTAACTTTTCACTTACATTTTCCCTTAAATAGGATCAAAGTCAGAATTTTTTTTTTTTTTTTTTTTTTCTCGTATCGTTGGACAATGCCATAAACACATTCTGTATCTGCTGGTTGCAGCTTTTCACTAAAGCTACATCACACTTATAGTTTGAGAAATATTCAAACCCAGGATATCAGGTTTTTATGGCCTCAGCATGACATCTAATGGAAAACAGTTGGATCCTGTGCATCATTTTAAACACATTTTCTTGTAGTTTGGCAGGACATATTTGGGATCATTTGACACATTGGGATCTCTGCTATAGGTCTGAAGTTCCACAGGTTTGAATACGGCAGCTGCATTTATGGGATGAACTGATTTCAGAGAGATTTTTGTCACAGGCCTTGTTCGACTTTGAAGTCTTTCAGCTTGGCCATCTTGTCAGCTGTATTGGTATTTTAACTGTTGCTTTTGATGATCTAAAACATTCTTAAAAATATAAGGAATCTGGAAGGGTGCAAATTGTCATTTAAAAGCTGAATTTTGTGTTTACTCACGTCGTCTTTGTCTTACATTAAGATTAACGGGATGACCCGAAATATTTCAATATGACAAATAAGCAAAAAAGGAACAAATCAGGAAGGGGAAAAATACATTTTCACAGCACTATAAATACTTCAGACGATCTGTGTCAGTGAACAGAGTTTATTGCGGCATCGTCAAAAGCAAGATCGGACTCCACTGCGCAAAAGAGGGAACCATACATCAACACCATCCAGAAGCACTGCCAGTTTCTCTGAAATCGACTGACAGAGAAGTGGAAAGCGGTGCTGACGTCTGACGAGTCCATCTTTTAGAGTCTTTCTGAAAATACTGCTTGTTGTGTTCTCAGGGCCAAAGAGGAGAAGGACCAGCTCAGTTGTTATCAGCGACTTGTTCCAAAGCCTGTTTCTACTGTTGCAGAAATTTGGAGCCACAATCGTCACAGAAGGGTACTGGCACATTTTAGAATGACACATTTGCCTTCCAGACTTTTCCAGGGACGCCTTTGCTTCTTCCGGCAGGATGACGCCCGAGCCTCACTGCGCACTTATTACAGCAGCGTGGCTGCCTTGTCTAAAAGTGCCGGAACTGCCTGCAGCCCGGACCTGTGTCTCTTTGAAAATGTTTGGCGGATTATAAAGCGCAAAACATGACAACGGAGACCCCAGACTATTGACGAACTGTAGCCCCATATAGTGCAGGAATGGGAACAAATTCCTACCTCAAAACTCGACGCGAAGTGAATATTTGTCCTCTGTTCCAAAATTACTGCTGAGTGTTTTTAAAAGGACAGGTGATATTACGCAGTGAACAAGCACCTGTCCCAACTTCAGTTGACTGTGTGGCAGACATGACATTTTGGAACAGCTGTTATTTAAAAAAAAAAAAAAAAAAAAACTATAAACTTGATGAGATAAAGCATTATTTATTTTGTCTTTGTGCATTTTTCAATTGAATACAAGTGAAAAGGGATTTGCGCATTACTGCTTGCAGTTTCTATTTACATTTTACACATTTGTCCCAACTCCTCTGGAATTGAGGTTGTACATCTATTAGTCATTGCTTGTACTGTAACACATTCTTCAAAAGCTGGCTGTGAAAATGCTGAGCGTTATTTATCATGATTTGGACAGATTTGCCTGGAGTTCCGATTTACTGTTTGCAGACTGCGGGAAGCGTCTTGCCAAAATGGAAAAAGTTAGCGAGATAATGCTTGATGCACGCAAACTCGCAGAAAAACGCAGATACTGTACGGAAAGCTTGACTTGACCCATCTGTTAGCTGTTTTATGAAATCTAGCATAATTTTTGCTGACAAAAAGATTAATGAGGAAAAACGTCTCTTTTACGTCATGCTGTTAAGCACTGATTTGACACAGAAGGCCACCCTGGGATGCAATCTACCATGATGCTTTGAGGCAGCAGATGTGGGCCTTCCTGTGGGTCTGTAGTAGGCAGATTCTGTTAGATGCACATCTACTGCAGCAAATAATAGATAGTGGGCACCAGCATTCACTTGGGCTTGCGGAGCATACAGTCGATGGAACACTGAGATAATGTTAGCTTTGTTGTGGTGGTCTTGTGTTTTCATAGCAAGAGTTTACTATGTCAGTTAGCTTCTAAATATTTATGCTTCATGATTAACCATACTTCTGGCGAGACATGTTGCTCATTTACGGAACAAGAATAAAACATTAAAAAAAAAAAAACAACAATAGTAAACAATGAAATATTTATAATTGTTGCTATGCAAGTTTAATTTGAGCCCTTAATGAATTTCCCATTTGGCGCAAGTTTATTTTTATTTTTCCTCTGGCCTGTAGCAGGATGCGCACTCCCCATGCTGCATTATGAACCATAATACATAACCATTGACAATGAATGGTATATTTGCTAACAGTTAGTACTATTTGGCCGTTATGGCTATGACCATTACATATCAACTACTACTGCTAGCAATTGACGTATTTCTTAAGATACTAGCACTGTCCGCATGAGGATATTCTGTACACTCCCTCTCCCTCCCCCTTGCTTTTTTTAATATTGAGGTCCAGACTCCCGCACAGGCTCTCCGTGTAAGTAACTGTGCAATCAGTGTGACATATAAGCAGACCTCAGCAGGTTTCTGTACTGTGATGGGGAAGTCTCCTTGGTGGCTGCTACCTGGGGACTGTGGCGAGACCTGGGCTTATCTGCTCCACAGGCCTGGGCACAGTTGACTGAGTCTTTCCTGCGCAGCTGAAAGCGAGGCAGTGTTTATTTATTTATTTAATTTTTTTTAGCTGTGCTGTATATTTTGCTTTTCTCTTGCTTGGCATGCTGAGGCAAATGAGACTGCTTGGCTCTGCACAGGCTCCTGCAGGTGCCATTTATCAGAGCGCTGCGAGTTGGGCAGTCGCTGGAGAAGCGGGCACGGTGAGACAGGCTCGTCTCGTATTTTGAGTCCTTCTGCCGACGATGCACACTAGTAGTTCCCCAGCTGTCGGGGGCTGTCACGCCTGTTTATCTGCCTGATTTATACGAGCGACTGATAATCGCAAATTAGTCTTGAAGGAACGCGAACATTATTTGGGCTATGCTTTAAAAATAGCCACATGGGAGGAATCTACTGCCGACTTGATGAAGAACCAATGAATATCGACCACCAAGATTCTGAGAAATGCTCTACCCTGTGTGTGCAGGCAGTGGATTTTAAGTAGTAAGACCCATTATGTAGATTGTGTGTGTGTGTGTGTGTGTGTGTGTGTGTGTGTGTGTGTATGTAATTTCATTTCTGCTTTGCTGGAATATTGAAGGCAGCTTGTCATACTGTATATGACAAGGGCAATGGAGTGTGAACAGTCACTTATCTCGGGAGCCCTGCATCCAGTTCAGAGGCCCTGTTCCATTTCCTGAGTCGACAGCTAAACCCCCCTACCCTGACGGAGCTGTCAATGAGCCGACGTCCTCCATCTCTCTCACACGCACGTGAGCTCAGGTACAAACACACACGCACACTGAACGCGCACGCAAATACACACTCGCAGAGGCTGACATGCAGACACAGAGGCAAACGCAATCACAGAGAACCACCCACACATGCTCCTTCAATGCTTGCACTCACGCAGAGGTTGGCGCAAAAATGCACAAACATATCTGCAAACACTGACAGTCACATACATCGAGACATTGACAAATGCACACACACAGGCACACGCACTTCCACGTACACGGACGCTATCCCTTGCACCCATTCACTAACACTGACACAGACTCGGAGGCTGACACACACAGAGGCAGTCAAATGCATCCTCACGCAGAGGTAGACACATAAACACACACACCCAAGCTGACAAACACACACACCCATGCACACACATCCAGACGCTGATACAGGCATGCTCAGAGGCAAGCACAGATATACACACACTGAGATAGACACACACACAGGAGAGACACGCAAACACACATGCACAAACAAAGCAGACAAACACACGCACACACCCAGGCGAATATAGCTGGAGCTGCAGCCTGGACACGGCCCATCGCTCCCCTGCTGTCGGCTGCCTGCATCCCTAACACCACCCCCCCAAAACACCCACTGCCCTATCTGTGCTCTGTGAGTGGGATGACAGCCAGTGACAGCACTGATGGGCTCCCACATCTCTCCCCACCCGCTGTAAGCCTGGCCTCTCACCTGACCGCTAGCTGGGGAGCTGGGGGGGTGTGGACCGAGTTCTTCCCTGAGAGAAGGAGGGGCTTTCTGTAAACCAAACATCCACTGTTAGCCTCCCGAAGGTACTCAGGTGGCGTATGTGAGAGACTGGACCAGACGGTGACCAGCTTAATCTCTGCTCTCCTCTCATTATCTATCTCTCCTGTACGCAAGCCTGATTTTTATGCCTCGTCCCATGTAGAGTTTAGTCGCATTTGTTTTGACACTGAAAAGATTCAAATTAAGGAGATAAAATTGCTGGAAGAGGAGCGTGATGGCCACAGCCACACAGTAACAACTGGTGGTAAAATTTTAGACTCTTCACCTCATCATTTTCTTAGTACACAGGTTAATTTCATTTGCAGTCACCCATACCTCAAAACAATTCATTTTCAAGTTTATATCATAGATAATTTTGCATGTAATTTGCTAATTTTAGCCTTACACTGTCTAAATGGAGTGCACACATTTTCACATTGCAAGGGTAGACAATTAATTTCTTTCTTATTAATCATTGTTTCTTTAGTTCTTTGAGTTACCGAGCATGTGTGGTGATCACTGCCTGGAAAGGCAACAGCTGTGGCTAAGGGCAAAGGACTGTGGAATCCTGTTGCCAGCTCATCAAGCCATACCATGTGCTGCTGTGTTGAAGGGGGGGATTTGGATTTAGTTATTTTTCATTTGTATTAGTTGTAATCAGTAGCCATTTTTGTTTTCCCTTTGTGTCTTCTAATGGTTTGGTCATTGTGTTAGGTCAGTTTTGTTCAGTTAACATTTTGTTTGGTTGCTGTTACTTTGGTTTGAGTATAGTTCTATTTTGTTGACCTCTTTTATAGGCCTGTTTATTAAGTTCTGGTTTGGTATTCTTTTTCAGTTTGGGGTCAATCAAGCCTCCTGCATTCCTCTTTGCCTCGCTGCTTGGTCCCTCACAAGGAGTCATAAATTACCTTAGGCCTGCTGGACTAAACTGCAGAAGCAGGAAGCCAGAGAGTGACACTTCCTGTCCCACCATATTCTGATGATTGAAAAAAATCACCTCCACTGAGAGAAAAATCTAGTGTGACCATGTCTTTTGACCTCTATTTAATAAAATGTACATCAGTGTGGTGCTGCCACTGCCTGTAGAGTTGAAAGCAGACCATATTAAGTGTGATAGTTGTTTCAGGATGGTCGTGTCATTGAACAGTTCATCGATGGCCTGTGTTGCATCCTTTCTAGTGCTGGATTGAAATGATTGAGAATGATAGGGTTGTGTACAGTGTTTGTTTTTTTTATTTAGGAGAATAATCAGATGTAAGTGGAATATACTGTGAATTAGCATGTCATGCAGTTGCGGTGGCTTGGTAATTGCGAAGCTGTCCTCTGCGCCTGTGTGTTTCAGTCAGGTTCACTCCCTGCTGCGTTAATAATTGCTTCTATTCTTGTGAAGTGTCACCCATACCGCGAACAGAGAAGAAGAAAAAAACATCCACTACAACCTCACGCTCTATTGCATTTCGCCGTCACAACAGAAGGTATATAATATGATTTAGAGGGATGTGCGACTGGGTTAAAAGCCTTTTAATGACATAGAACAATGGGATTCTTTGAGAGAACAAATTGAACACTAGGCTCTGGGCTGTGTACGATTTCGGTGCCAGAAAACAGACTCAATTAGGCGCTAACTAATGCAATTTCATATCTGAAAAATTCCTTTGCTGTGATAATGAGGAGATGTTTTGAGAGAAGCCATTTGAGAAAATTAATCAAGCCACTTATTTCCTTTTGTTTCCATAGATTTCTGAGCCTTAGTCACACCACGGTGGTGTTTGTTGAGAGGCTGCCAAAATGAGCAAATGTTGTGTGTGCTCCTTAAGCTAAAATCACTATTTGAAGAATTCTCCTTTGCTACGCAGTACTACAGATATCTTTCTTTCTGCATGATTTCCAGTATCAAGGCAACCTTTAGCTGCACTGCCATTAAGATAAGTGGGTGTTTTCACCATCTCGTCGATAAAAGCAGTGATGGAGGTGGGCTTGGATCGGTGCTTGATAACCGTATTTTGCGACGAGTACTGCGTGTTCATTTGTGCAGTGCAGAAATTATTCAATTTTTTTCTATCTCGCACCTGTACGCAGGTATGTTACTAGTGAATAAAGCACTGCCTTTTGAATAGATAAAATGAGAGGCTGTCATGCTGAAGCGATTTGTCATGTTTATGTGTGTGGGAGATTTGCATGTCTGCTTTCAACAGTTTGAGCAGAGAGAGCTCGTTCCCTTTGCTGTCTCTCAGCCATCCCAGTTATGTCTCTGACATTCACAGTCTGCAGAGGGCATGCAGTTTTCCAGTCATCTGTTTGTCCCTTGCCTCGTCTGTCCGTCCATCAGGCGTATTTTATGTGTGCAGTATCTACTGAAGGAGTGGATGGATATTGACCAAATCATGCATGGTAGCTGATTGGTTTATGTTTTGGAGGTCATTGGGTCAAAGGTCAAGGTCAGCTGTATGCAGGGACCAAAGGTTCAACATTCATGGTGTGTGAAACTATGGCCGGAGGAGGCATTGCAATCAGGGCTTTGCAGTGACTTCTACCTTGTTTAACTTTTACCTCAGTTCCACTTGCAGTGACCCAGACTGGGTTGCTTCTAGCCATGTGGGACATGTTTTGTGTATGATGACGTTTATGGAGTGAGCAGGAGGTGGGCATTTAGGGAAATTTCATCTCAAGAATTCCATTCAGTCGCACTGCATTCTCCGAACATGACCATTGTCTTCATTCATGGGGCAAGTGAGCCTGTAAATCGATATGAAGTGGTATAACCTTGCCATGAAAATAAAGAACAGGAAGAATGCAAATTTCCATTTCATAAAGCCAAAGAAGGGAAAAAATGGCCCTCAAAACCATCTGCTTGCATCTTCAGGCCTTGCAGGGGATTGTGGGTGAGGAGTGGGGCCTTTTGAAGGCCCGTGATCAGGCACCTGGCTGGCAGATCTCAGTGGTGTCGCGATTGAGGGCACCGGCTGAGGCAGAAGCTGGTTTGAAATGGTAATGCCTGTGTCCTCTGGCGAGGAACAGGACCGAAGTCATCTTCCTGCTGATTGGAAGCTCCCCTTGTCACTCGCCTGCGGCCATTCTCACTCTTGAGTGTCAGATGAAATGCTTTTTTAGCCCGAGATAGTGTAACTGACGCAGACTTTTTTGGTTGAGGGACTGTTTACAAGCTGCACTGCAGCTGCTAGTCTCCTGTTCAGAAGCGGCACTGAAACCGGACAGTACTGTTCTCCAGACCCTTCTCACGAGGTTCACTGTGAATACGCATTTCAGTCTTAACGGGGAGACACTGTTATGACTCAGCTGATAATATTAGACGGTTATTATTTGCGAGGTTGATTTTTTTTGGATGATTTGCAAAAGCCTATGTAATTACCAGGGGACATTCAGTCAGGTCTGTAAATATTTTGATAATGACAAAGCTATTCTTATTTTAGCCATCTACCACAACATATTGGAAATAAAATCAAATGTTTAAGATGAAATTGCAAACTTTGAGTTTTAATCTGACAGTATTTAAATCCAAATCTGGTTAACGATCTGGAAATTACTGCAGTCCATTTTAAGAGCCCAAAAGTAATTAGACAATTAGCTTCACAGCTGTACCATAGCCAGGTGTTATTCCCTTGTCATTTTATTTGCAATTAAGTGCATAAAACATCTCGATTTAATTTCTAGCATGCTGTTCACATTTTTATTGACTCTCAACATTAATTTAAAGGCGATTCCTCACTGGCAGTGAAGCAAGTCATCTTTAGGATGAAAAATCAAAACAAATCCATCAGAGAAATGGTAAAAAAAACAGAGTAAATGCAAAGGGTTTACACTCGGCAAAATGCCTCGGAATCCAGAGATATCTTGACCCCGTATATTTCTTATATATATGTATATTTAAAAGTGCAGCCTATTCAAGCCGTCTGTAGAGCTTTTACTGTCCTTGGCCCAGTATGAATTTAAAGTGCTATTCACTTCCATCAACAACAAAATACTTGGCATTGTATTTGTTTAGTTTATCACGGATATCTGTCCAATTCCAAAGGATGCTTGACGCTATTACAGGCTGTCTCAAAGCATGCCAGTCTGATTAAGCCTATTTAACCGGTAAACGGACGGTTCAAAAAAATCCAACGGCACATTAATGTGACACCACCACTAAATGAAATGAACAAAATACCTAGGAATCCGGAGGTATCCTGACGCCGTATATTTCATGACACGCTGTGTATTCGGACCGTATCCAGCAGTATCCTGATTTCTGATTTTCGGACGTGTTTTGACTTGGAGTCAAGATTTGTTTATCATGTATCCGGCCGTATATGGAAACACGTTTTAAGGCACATGGAGTGTGAGTACCTTAATGCAACAGGGCATAATTGCATGAAGTAATGTTCCCCGTGTTTTCCCCATTTACGACTTTTTAAATGTCTATTCAAGGGTGTCACCTTCTTGACTGCCCGCGCCCCAGTATGAATTTGAAGTGTCATTCACTTTCATCGCTAACGAAAATTTGGCATTGTATTTGTTTGGTTTATCACGGATATCTGTCCTATTCAGAGGGATGCTTCACTCCAAATAAAAGTTACTGCAAAATGGTCGGCGTTTAACTCCTAAACTTGTGAATTATAAGGCTTACATCCCGCATTGAATTCAAAATCATCCTGTTAACTTAGCTCATGTACAATGAGATGTAATTGTTAGAAGTTAAAACTTCAATCTGTTTTCATATTAACCTTTTAAACTACCAAAGTCTATATCTTAAGTGATATCAATATTATGGAGCATATGGGAATAAGCATAAATGCCAACCTGGGCGGGATGCAGGTGGTAGAAAGTATATGGAGATATCATGAGCCCGGATATGGATGGTATTTCCTGGGACGTATCCGGAGTTCGTATTTGCTCCAGATACTGACGGGTATCCGGAGATATTTTCCCCAGGATACCTCAGACACGTCTGGTATTCGGGTGCGTGTATGGAGCCCGGATACAACGCGTATCAGAACAGTCCCAATCCGGAGTTGGGATACCCCAGATACGAGACGTGTACAAACCAGTATCCGGAGCATATCAATCCGCATATCCCCGGATACAGATAATATGCGGACGTATCCGAGTCGCAATATCTCCGGAAAACCAGTGTTTTTGCCCAGTGTTACCACAAGATGTTAACCATTAAGCCTCAGAAACAGAGAGTTTACAAAAAAAAAAATCTTGAAAAGGCTATACAGTTTTGGAATTGCGTCCTATGGATGGAAGAGCCTAAGATGAAATTGTATTTGAGTAATGGGAGGAAAAGAGTTTGGAGAAGGAAAGGAACAGCTCGTGATGGAACCGCCAAATGAACAGGTCCACTTGTATTTATTGACGTGACTGCTGAAACATGGCCAAGTCAGTCACCTGAGCTGAATCCTATTGCGCATTCATTTCATTTGCTTACGGCACAATAACCGTAGAACAAACAGGAGCTGAATACAGCGGCAGTGAAGGCCTGACAGAGCATCATCAGGGAAGAAATTCAGTGCGTACTGATGTCTATGGGACTTTGAAACAGATTTTGCATCAAGTATAGGAATGATAGTTTAATTTATGATGCTTTGTTTTTAGCTCACCAGCCAATAGGCTGTGATCTGTTGTGATCAGGTGGCGTCTTGCATTGAGATCGTGATTGTGATCGTCATCCATCAGGAAAATCATTAAAAATTTTCTTTTCCGAACTACTTGTCCAATTTACTTCAAATTTGGCATGGACCTTCCTTGGGACAATGTCTACCAAGATTGTTTACAGTTTTGAAAAATGTAAATTTGTTGATCTTGAACAATTTTTTTTTTTATTCAATTTTCCCCATTTACTTATAATGGGAAAATCTTTGACAATCATCTCCTATGAAACCAGAGGCCAGATTCACTTCATACATTTAAGTACACTGTATTCATACAGAATTGAATCTCTGAAAATCTTTTCTCAGAAATGCTGAGCAATTGGCTCAGTTTTTGGGACGGTGGGCGACCGGGCCATTGATTCTGTATTTTTATAATTACTCTTCAGCCGCAAAATTGGGTGAAGGAGCAATGAAAAAAATGGTTGTAAGATAATTTCTCCGCATTCCATGTAAGATTTTTGTGAAAACCATTAATGTTTACTCTTCAGGCACATCTTGATTGATTCATTTCAGATCATAAATCTCCAAATCATCACCGAGCCAAAACTATGAAAAGTATATCTCTGTCCGGATACGTCTGGTCCTGTTTGATACTTTTAACTATTTACTTTATTTTTCAGTATTTCAGTGTATTCAGCAGATTTACCTTAAAAAAAGTTGTTGCTCACAGAGATAAAGTATAGCACTTTGATGAAACTCTGCTTTGTCATTTTCCTTTACTGAAGTCTGTATCATATTTGGAAATGTGGAAAATAATTGCAATTGACTGGATTGCTTGATCTGGGGGGAATCGCTACAAATTGGGTTGTAGCTGGGAGCAACTGCATAGTAATCATTCTGTGGGTAATTTAAGAACAAGACAGTATAAAAATCTGAGAAGACTATTGGAGAAAAAAAATCAGCATAGAAAACTGCATGAAAGAACTACCCTTCAATAAAGGGTCATGTAGACTCAAAAGGGAGATGCTGAACTCAAAATAAATTAGAAGGAAAAAATGGGTCAGGCGTCTTGCCCTGGCTCAGTTAAAATGGTTCTCAAAGAAGTCTCCCTGAAGGAAAATGCAAGTGTCCTCTGCTCTGGAGAGAGAGAAAAGGTGGAAAGAGGCAGCGCGGCTGGGCAGGCTCATTTCAGTAAGGGCTGGTGGAAATCAATAAATTTTTTCTGCATTTTTACGCTTTCCTCTGAATGTCCAATACATTTACAGGTCAGGTGTGCATCATGATGGCTGGTATTGGCATTGAATAGAAAGTTGGACAAAAGATACAACCCCTACTCAGAAAAGGTTTGGATGGCATGGAAAATGTGCATAAAAATAGAAATCAATGATTTCTAAATTGGCAGTTGCTACGGGTACGGCAGTTTTTCAATGCATTTCAATGTGGAGTACCGTAGTGGAGAGGTACGACAGCCCCATTTCAAGCCCTGCCCTAACCTAACCCTAACCCCTAACCCTAACCCTAACCCCAACCTCTAACCCTTCCCCTAACCATAACCCCAAATCCTTATCCTAATCCCTTGAAATCGACTGCCGTACCAATAAAAACTGCCGTGTCTCTAGACACTGCATTCTAAATTTACTCTGACTTCTGTTTCATTGTAGACTGTATGAAGACAAGATATTTAATATTTTGTTTTGTCAACTTCATTTCAATTATACATATACATCCATATCTGCCGTTTAGGCCTATAACGCATTCCCAAAGAAAGTTGGAAAATGGAGAATTTAGTCGGTGATAAGTGATAAATTTTGAATAATGATGTGATATGAATAAGCTGATGTCAGCAAGTTAGTGCAGTAATGATTTGGTACAAAAGCTGCATCCAGAAATGGCCTAGTCCTTCAGGATCAAAGGATCACCAGTTTACCCACCAATACATGAGAAAATAAGTTTCAAAAACAGTGTTCCTCAATGAAACATAACAAAACATGATACAAAACATAATGAAAAAATTCAAGCAATTTGGGGAATTTCTGTGCATATAGGGCAAGGACGTTGGCCATAACTGAATACCAGATATCTCAGGTCACTCAGACATCAAGAACTGTCATTTATCTATAAGCGATATAACACATGGGCTCAGGATTTCCAGCTGATGTCCAGCGTCTGTGGTCTGAACAGTACATAGTTATATCCACAAATGCCAGTTAAAACTTCTGTGCAAAAAGGAAGCCGTATGTTAAGTGTTCAGGAGGGCCATCAACTTATCTGGGCTCAGGCATCTGTTGTGGACCAGCATACAGTAAAAACGTGTTGCAGTCATATAAATCAATATTTCAGGTCTTTTTTTGGAAGAAATGGACGCCTCCTACACGGGACCAAAGAAGAAAAAGACCATTTAGACTGTTGCCGGTCATGGTATGGGGTTGTGTCAGTGCTGTTGGCAAGGGTAACTTTCATTTCTGTGAAGGCACCATTAATGCCGAGAAGTACTCTTAGATTTTGATGTAACATCTGCTGCATTCAGGATGACATCTTTCCAGAGATCCCCGACAAGATGATGCAAATTCAAAGTCCGTGTGCTTTAAGAATGCATGGCTGCATAAGAAGATTGTACGAGTGCTGGATTAGCCTACCTGCAGTCCCAAACTGTCCCCAATAGAGAATAAGTGACACATTTTGAGGTGCTGAATGTGATAACAAAAAACCCAAACTGTGTGAAGACCTCTCCTGTGATCTGAAAAAACCTAGTGAGTTTATCAGTGGCAAGGATCTCATAATTGAACAAAAACCTTTAGATTTTGGACTTTTCCTAAAAGAAAAAAAATAATAGAAACTTGATTTTGACAGATCAAATAACACAAATAGCAAGTGTTCTAAGATTTTCACTGCTCTAGATTACAGCAAATGAGGGTCAAACTCAGATTCCACCAAAAGTGACTTACGTACTAGGTTTTTCCAGATCACAGGAGACCTGTTTGCAGGAAGAATTGAACAAAATTACACTGCAAACACTTTATCACTTGTTGTCTTCAGTCCTTAAACATTTGTGTTGTACATAGGGATAGCAATGGAATGCCGATGTTATAATGCAGCTAATACTCTACTGTCCCATTAATTTATTTATTTTTTGTTTGTGAAAAATGTTACACAAATCAAGACTGTTAGTGGCGTTTCTTACATTTTTAAAGTCCATTAGATTCAATGGGTGAAACATCAAATAATGTGCTGTGATATTGTTTTTAGCATAATACAGGTCAGAGATAATTTATGAATCACTGCTTTCAGTTTCAAATTTAATTCAGTATACTGCCCCAACTTTTTCTTAGTTAAGGTAGTACTTCAAGAGCATGGCATGCTACATGTGGGGTACAGGGCCGGGAATTTTTTGGGCCAGGACTGACTGACACACAGTAGCTTTTGTTGCCTTCTCAGGATAAGGGTGAACTGACTACCGGTAAGCACTGCTTTATGTACGGTACCTTGAGTTTATACAACAGTGAACGCAGTACAAATGCAGCTAGGCTATATCCTCTTATTCATAAGGCTTCTTTTGTAAGCTGTGTGTGAGGTTGATTTCTTCACATAGCTGAAATAAATATTCACATTCATCCTCCCTAAGCTGTCGACACTCACGCTTCCATTCAGAGTGTGTTTATGTTTCCAGTGCTTTTGTATCTCACCGCTCCGCCTATCTTCTCGAACATTTCACCTCCAGTTTACTTCCCACTCGTTGCTGATTTTTTTCTTTGGTCCTGTATACACTTGAGAATTCTTCCATGATTATGATTCTCAGAAATGTGCCAGAGAAGCTATATATTGCCTGGCAGAATCCACTTATTTTGCTAAGCCTACTGTGAATGTGTAGCCTGAAGTTTAATTCATTATCTTGGCTAAAACAAAAAAACCAGCAAGGTGTGAGAGCATCGCTGCTGGAACACAGAGGGAGTGTGATTTTTGGTTGTTTTGTGTTGTTTAGTTTAATGTTTTCTTTGTATTGCATGTGTTTGAAAGAGACCAGACCTCATGCATTCACACATAAACAATGCAATTCTTTTTTAGAGAAATTAAATGCGAAGCAAAATGCAAACAGTCCGTAAAATATTGTGTTATTGAATGCAATCCTGCTATTACAGTACATGGCAGACCCCCTTTGAAACCTCCTCACTTTGACTCGCTATGAGAAAATAAAAGCCTCAGCATAATTGCATGTATTTAGTGAGGATATGATGTAATTCTGTACAATACAAGGATATTGCTATTCTGGAAGGCCATACCATGGAGAGCATACCAAGAAAACAGGAAGTGATTTGGCGCTTTCCATAGAAATGGATGTTTCTGTACTGTAGAAAGCCCCAGGCTTCCTTCGAGGGGTGATCTTCAAAAAGGCTTTGCTCCACGAGTTCTTTAGTCATTAGGCCAAACATCATCTTTCTCCTGCAAAGAACAGGAACAGCCAACAGTCAGCAGACTTGCTGAACCCCATATCACTTAATGGAAATGACGTAGCATATGGCTGTTATGTAGAAGGCTGCTGTAGTGCTGTAAAATATTGCACCAATAATTCATCGTAGCTCCATAATATTGTGGATTTTACTGTCCCTTGAATGGTGCTGGTTGTTTAGTAATGACTCAGTAGCATGTGAAATGTAATTAACATTTACAAAACTATCTGGGGTTTTGAAATTTTGATATGGAAAATTGGAATCAGATTGTCGTTTTTGTCCTGCTGAGTTTCATGTTGAGCACATTTATCATTTTAGCTGCTGTGGTGGTTTCAAGCCAATTACAGAATCCTTCGACAAAATAACTTCCGTTTTTGCAGTACTGATAAGCTAGTTATTTCAGAGTATGGCAGGCTTCAGTGGCTTTCTTTTATTTCATGAATTCTTTTAATGTTCTTTTGTGATTTTCTTTTATTTGAAAACATTTTCATTAACAACCAAGAAATTGACCATTTTGTAACTTGATGGGCAATTACACAGAATTTGGCCCGCTTGGACTTAAGTCAAAAGACGGGCGCCTGATATTGTTCCTTGTGACATGTTGGCGCACAGTTCTGTCAACTGAAATTTTGATTGTCATTGCAGCTTTTAATGGACATGGCTAAGGTGCAAACTCAAGTCTTAGCAATTTTTTTCATCAAATTTTTTCAAAAAGCTATAAAATTGTCATTTTAAAGCCAATATATGCTCTTGATTGAGTGCACATATTGCCGGTTATAAGTTTGGACAGGCTTTATTTACGTTATAGTTCTGTTTTACTTGTCGAGTTTAAGTGGTTTACCTTCTGCATATAACCTCAGTGTATATCCTGGGGGTGAAGCATGAGCCTTACCTTTGGTAAATGGTGAAATAAGAATAATTCACTTCACAGAGAGTAGTTCCCAAAATTCTGGAATTCATAAAAAGCATTATTAGGAAAATAAACAGACAAATGGAATGTGCTTCCCATTCCCTGGTAAGTGAATTAGTATCAAGCTCATTTGGGACAAAAAGAGCAAGCAGAAGCAAAGCTTCTGTGCTGTGCTTCCATCGGAACTTTCACAGCCATGCTGGGAAAAACTGTCATAACCATGTGATTTTCCTCGTAGAAAATAAAACATGCGTGCAATTATTGTTACAAGTAGTGTTTAGGTTAATGGATTTAGTGCTTTTTGGTAAAATACATGGGCGGAAGCTTACTGAGCTAGGTCAGGCAGACCTCTCATGCACTCATTCTCACAGACACTCCCATGCTTATCTGCCACTGCCCCTCCTCTCTGTACGGTGGGCTATATAAGCTGCTCTCCTGCTCTGCCTCCACTGTGAAAGATGTGCCTCTGCTTGCTGCTGCTCTGCATCATTCTCTATTGCTGCCGGTAACATTCCCTGCTGCAGCATCACTCTTGCCTGTTGCCAGTTAACATCCCACCTCCACCCCAATGTCCTCCTGTTGGCTCTGAATTCGGGGGCGGGCGGGGGTCTCTTGATACTCCCTACTCTCCTCATGCATAGTAGGTCACAGGTTGTGTTAGAATCAGAGCCTAGAAGCCAATGGTACTATCATGGCATGTTTGAACATATGACAATGAACTGTTTACACATGAGCTGGCTGACTGAAACGGTGTTTACCTAATTTTTTATCGTTGATTGTTTGAAAAATGTAGGTGTGCCCAAACTTTAAATTGGTACTATGAGCTCCTTGTCTCACACTGCTACTTATTTAATGCTAGTTCTGAACAGACTGTATGACTGGCAGGGCTTTGAAACAGTCTACCTGGCGATTGAGCCCTCACATCTAAACCACAGCAGCTTCACTGTCCCCTGCAGTTGTTTCCCTTGTGCTAAAGGGCAGTTAGCATGTCTGAAGTCCCTTCACATTGTTCCTGTTAGCCTGCTCCAGTCTTTTAAGTGAACTCTGTACTCACTGAGTGGCCATCTATGCATGCATTAGCTGAAGTTCATACATATGGATTTGTATTAGTTTTCAATTCTTTAGGCCTTCGATGCTGAGGGCTTAATTAGGATTATCGCTACCACTACCACTAGATAATAGAAGTAACAGACTATTGGTTTCTTCTATCTATGTTATTACTATCACTACTTCTATCACTGTTACTATGACCACTCTTACTCCTATTAGTATTCCTTCTACTTCTGCAGTTACTACTGCTAATTACACCTCCTTGTGTTTCAGGTTTCTGGGAGTGCCCCCTGGAAGAGGAAGCTGCCCGCTGACTGGACCTTTGCCCTTTGACCTGATATACACAGACTACCACGGAATGCAGCAGATGAAGCAACACATGGGCCTGTCTCTGAAGAAGCACAAGTGAGTAAGCCTGACAGTCCCATTTATGGTATTCCCCCATGATGTCCAGCGTCTGTGGTCTGAGGCCTGAGCGTGTGTGACATCTAATTTCAGCCCTTGTTTATGGCCTGAGTTTATGGCACCATTATGTTTTGATTATTGGCTGAATGGGATTTCATATCCTCTATGGACGATATTCAGTCTGGTTGTTTAATCCACTACACATTTGTAAAACATCCCATCTCTCTTCATTGGGTGGTCAGGAGGGGTGTCTGGAGGGTGGGGGTGGGGTGGGTGTGTGAAGAGTGACGATAAACGCCCACATGGGTGCGTTAGTGGCACAAAATGAAACTGCGTTGTACATCCAAGTAAATCTGCGTGCGGGGTTGTGTTATGTCCATCCGCGAATATGGCGTATGGAGGCACCCAGAGATGGCACATTCTTGTGTCATGAAATGCTGCTTGCTGTAGCACCGCTGTCAGCAGATTAATATTGTAATTCCTGTAACTGCTCTGCAGTGAGAAGTATCCGCCAGTATCGATTTGCACGGGGCGAGCAGAGAGAGGAAAGTTTGCTCTCCGAAAAGCATATCACTTGCCTCATATTGACTCCAGTCGGTAGCATGTGCCCAGCCTATCCAGTATTTTTAAATCCAGTCATACTCCACTATGAGTGCCTGAGAAGGCTGGAGCTGAGCTGGAGTTTAGTTCTTAATAATAATAATGTAACAACAAGAAAAAGAATTTTATGTTTGCTTTGCTTTAGTCCAGTGGGATAGACTGTAGCGCATTCACAAGCCCCATTCTAAACAAACCTGTACACCCACTCACACACACTTACTCTCTCACACACACACACACACTCACGCTCACGAGCATACACACTCTCACACTGATGAACACTCACACAAACACAAACACACGCATTCTTCGACACACTCGTGCGCACGCACACACACACACACACACACACACTGACACACACACACTCACTCACACACTACTCCATGCACTGCCCCTGGAAACCAATAGACACCATTAATCAACATCGGAGCGTGCCAAACCATTGAGGCTGTTTAATTACTTTTGTTTTACGCGTACGCCCTGCACTGTTTCATTAATAATGCTTTAGTGCGATGTGCTTTCAATACTTTTAATTTCCGCTGGAGGCGTAGGGCCTGTTAAAGATGCTGAATAGCGATAGGGGCCGGTCCTAAATCAAGCCCATCTGATACCGGTGTTCCAGTATTGATTCCTCTGTTGTGAATTTACAGTCCCGATAGGGCTAGCACAAGGGGCCAGGCCCTGTTATCTCCCTGACTCCAGCGTCGGCCATCTTTTGGACGGGTGCGTCAGGAAAGCCGAGCGGCAGGCTGGACTGGACTGCATTGTGCCGTGGTTACAATGGCTGCTCACTGCAGTATCCCCCGGCGATGATTCACGACATGTATATTCCAACGACGGCAGTGGTCATTATATCCTCGAAATACGAGTTTCGGGGAGATCATGGTTTTGCCCCACCCGCCGCCGCCGCGTCCGCAGATTTTAGCCGTTAGCTCGATAACTCACAAAATACTTTGCATGGCTTCTCATTTTTAGCATATGGGTAGATATGGTGGAGAGGATGAACTGATTAGATTTTGGGCAAGTGTGCACTCCAAGGTTTGCCACCAGGTGGCGCTATATATTGAAAAAATCACTTTTTTAACCATATCTCCAGAACAATTACTTACACAGACCTCAAATATGCCTCATATTGTAGGTCTAGTAAAGGGGAATCTAATAAAGGGGGTTTCGAGGATTGGGGAATTTCGGGGATATACCCCTTGCTGTTGGCTGCCGACAGCGTAGGCCTAGTTTATCGTTTAGTCTCCCCAACATTATGTGAGGAAAGTTCACCTGCCAACAGGTTATTCAAATAATTGGAAAACTTGTTAAGAAGGATGATTGAGAACAGGTCAAGGCTAATCATGGGTTAAGTGGTGTGTTCTCTGCCTCCTTAATTTTCAGTTTAGCAGCCACCACGGGTATAAACACCCCGCCACACAGGAATCACCCTGGAAGACAGCCCAGCTGTCCTTTGTTGTGCCTCTGTGTGTAAAGGGCCCGAGGCCTCGCTGAATAGTAATTTAACGTAGACTAGCGCTCGCTTTGACCTCTGTGCGACATGTTATTCCACCTGTGGCTTAAATTGCTGCACACTTTACACAGATTATTCCTCCTTCGAGGGGACAGCTTATCTGTTGGGGTGAAGTCTAGCACCGCTGTGACTGAGTAAACTTGAGGGAACATCTATCATTGACACTTTGTTGCTCTCATGTGCCCACGTGTGCCCCATGTGCCTCCCTCTACCTGATAAGAGTGCCGTTTCAAAGATGTTTGGATGTCGTGCGATGGTGGTAATTCCTCTGCCAATCTAACATAGACGTTCCTTTCATTCAGTTCAGTCTGTCTGCCCTAGATGCCGAGCGGCATCACTAAGCACTGATGTCACCTTGACTCTGCACCCTGAGCGGAGGATAAAGGGACCTGTTTTAGTAAAACTCTCTTCCCAGCATTTTTTTTTTTTTTTCTGTCAAGCTGGTGGAGTTGAGGGATTTAAGTTGCTTCGGCTGTCACGCAAACAAAAAGCCGGGTTGTTTTCAATCGTTTCCGAAAGATAATTGATTTTGCTCCACTTTGGCTGAGTAACGTTTCTTGAGCAGTTTATATTTCAGAACAATGTTAGCTGATGATGGAAAATGAAAGACTTTTGTCCCCAGCCGTGTAAATCCAGTTATTATGCACAGTGACTGTGAAACGCACACAAAGGACTGAGACTGTGAAGTGCGGAGAAAACCAAACAGAGATTTAAGTTATGTTTGAGAATAATTTGTAATCTGACGGCCTCCGTAGACCAAACCAGAAAACCCCAGTGTGGCTACATTGCTGCTTTTTAGGGACTAATTATCTAGGATGGTACACGATGCGCGAGGCAAAATTGAATATCTCTGACTTTGCTTGATAAAGATTATTGAAACACTGATGGTGACGAGGCAGCAGTTGATCTTTACTGATCACACTCAGTGGTAAAAGCACGAGAGACAGATTTGCTGCCTCTCCCTGTAAACAACGGAGAGCGATGAATTAAAAGCATATTACATTTGCTGTGAATGCTCTGTTTAAACATAAATGCATAGGCCTTGCCGGGCCACTGCAAATCACAGCTTACATTACCTCTGCCACGGGTTTCATTTGAGACCGATTATGATATTTTCCACTGGGTATGCCCTCTGCTCTACGATTGGCTGTGCAATTTGTCGGGCTTAGCCTCGGCTGATTTTTGTTTTATATTGAATTGTGGGTGCTGGGGTTGTTGACTGGGTACTTCATTGCGCATTAGACAGGCGGTGAATTTCCTGGGTCTTTTGCCATCATAACAAATGGCCTAGTTTGATCCGGCTTTTATTATCTTTTTTGAGCGAGCATTTTAATGGATGTTGAGCTGGAAGGTAGTGTGTGCAGCCTCATAGAAGAGGAGAGTGAGACGCTGGGAGAGGAGGAGGAAAGCATCCTAGCAGGCGCGGCCTGGGTTAAAAGGATGGATTGCAGCCGCCTTTCCGGAGATTTCCGTGCTTAGCATTGGGTGATCCCTTCAGTTCTGGAAGCGGATCAAGGCTGAAAAGTAAGGTTGGCTGCCGTCACAGCGGTGTTAATGCGATGAATCTTACAGGGCGGCTGGAATTATGTTGAATTCTGTATGTTTGTATAGGGAAGAGTTTTGTTGGTAGAGGTGTTATGTTTGTGTATGTGTGCATGTGTATGTCTGTGTGTGTGTGTGTGTGTACATTTGTATATTCGCGTGGATGTGTGCTTGTACGCATCTGTGTGTGTTTGTGTATGTTTATGTGTCTGTATGTAAGTGCATGTATGTGTAAAGGAGGGTGATTTTTGCCTGTGTGTGCATGTGCGAGTCTGTGGGGAGTGTGCAATTATATATTATGACAAAACATTTCCATGCAAACACACTCACACGTACACACATATACAGTATGTATACATCAGCGGTGACTCTCTCAGCCTCCCTGTGATCTAGTTTTCGTCGTCTGGCCGCGGTCGATGCTGGCACCGTCACAGTTTGATCGCACTGTACTGCTGCTTTGGCAGAACCCCCATCTGCACTATATAAATCAACTTGCATTTAATCTGAAGCTCTATTAAATTAATCATGCATCTAAGGGCTACTCTTTAGGGCGCTCATCTGACTTCACAGTTCTGTCCCCCTGTATGCATACTCAAATCCCTAATATCAGGGCTCAGCGTTCAGGCCACTGTAGATAATGAGCATATAAGGAGAGGGCGTGATACAGACCTCTAGTATCTGAACCAAGCATTTACTCTTTCTCGACAGCACTACCAAATTGCAGTCAGATTTGACTGGTGAAAAAGGTTGTCAAACTTTCTGCGATCGTACATACTTCTTCTATTCATCGGATTACTTGGTGTTTTACATCAAAATAATGCTGAGAATTTGGTCTTTCCGATGATACCCAAATATGCAAATGTTTGGCTATCATTGAGCTCCTCGAAACACAAGATTTCATTTTGTTCGTCTTCTATGCATTTCAAAGTAAATTTTGCCCAATTTTGATGACTATTGTTGAAATATTTCTAAAGGATATCTATCAAAAAATGAATTCTAGCTTGTTTTCGTCCATTTCCTCATCAATATTTTTGAGCTAATTTGCATGATGTGTTATATAATAGGCAATTTTTTTTCATAATCATATACAAAAAGAAAGCCTAAGTTCCAAGCTTTCTTCTGAAGTTTCATGAAGATATGTTGGACATAAGTACAATATTTTAATGATTTTTTTGAGTGGCAGTATTTTTCCTTGGCTATTAGGCCAGTTGGGAAAGAGTTAATTGGCGTCATCTTTCTCACCTTCCATCACAAGCTGGCTAGCAACAATGGTGAGGCTTTAATTTACACACCTCTAGCCCTATGCTGCGATAACAAACTGCACTTTTTCTGTCGCTCACACATTTTCAATGAAATTTTGAATCTTAACTCCACAATGATTTCCTCTTCCCGTTTACGATTTCCTAGTATGACTTCATGAATTATGAGGCCCTCAGTAGCCATTAGTGGCCGTGGTTGCTGCCAAATTTGGTGAGTACACAAGCTGAAATTGAATTGAATCAAATCCAGCAGTTACTGTGAAGTTGAAAATGAAGTGTGATATTAAATAATGAAACGGTAATATATGTCCTGTCTTGCTGGTTATGGGTAATGTGTGTGTGTGTGTGTGTGTGTGTGTGTGTGTGTGTGTGTGTGTGTGTGTGCGTGTGTTTGAGTGTGTTCCTCCATTCATGTGCCTGTGAGGTCATGCACTTCGGCCCTGGTATGAATGTTGTTGCCAGTTATTGGGGATCTAGGGTCCAAGATTCAGCTGCCCTGCTGGAATGCTACACTAACATCTCAAGACAATGAGTCTTGGAGAATGGTGAGATAAACTAGAAACAGTCAGTGAGCAGTAGTGGCTAAATAGCCTTGGCAATGAGAAAGGTTAGAGAACAATGAGCAGATTTGTTTAAGCTGTGAAAAGTGCCCCAAATGTTCAAAAGCAGCTGGTCCTACAACAGTGATGCACAGAAGAGCATCTCGGAACAAACAATACACAGGACTTTGACCGAGCAACAATCGCAGAAGTCTATTATTTTGCTTACTGTTGAGGAGTGGTGACATTGTGCCACGCTTTAGACTGGAAACTCCAACTCCATGTCTTGCCATCTTTTTATATGCAGTACCTTTCGAAAGTTCAAAAAGGCAAAAAACTGCATAGTTTTGTCATCAACAGGCTACAGTGTTTTGAAACAAGGGCAATTACCTCCATGCTTACAGATACCAAGAATACAAGACTGAGTCTTAAAAATATTGTGAGTATTGGGTGGAATTTAATGAGTTTATTTTTTTAGCATGAACATGTAATTTACTGTCCTGGTCTGAAAGGAAGATTAAAAATATATTCACTAATTTAATAAGACATCAAACCTTTCAGACTCTGAATTAATTGAACTGTGAGCATTTAGAAATATCTTGTAAGCAGTTTAATCACACACTGAAATACTCTTTCATAATTACAGATATTAAATGCCATGCACACTATGCTAATAAGGGCCCTATTTTGACTGTAACAGTGAACATTTATATACCGTCAGCATTTCTGGGCACAGATGTGTTTATTATTTCAAATAGCGAGAAACAGTTGCAATTTAGCTGAGATTCCACATGTTAATCCTTCCCGTTCCAGGGTTGGTTACTGATGTTTTTATTGTAAAACAGAAATCACTGCTAACTTGCTTTTAATTCTCAGTGCTTGTATTGAACAACCCCTGTTTGGGGAAGTTGGGACACTGGGGAAAATGCACATTAAAACAGCAAGCAGTGTTTTACAAATGAGCCCCTTAGAACATTAGTGGTCCAGCTCATTTTTGGCATTTTTCATTTTAGACCTCTATGGCACTGGGCACTTCATGCGTTCTTGAAGTGAGAAACTCGCACCCCACCATTGTATTGTAGTGGAACTGAGTTAATCCATTATTGCACTAAACAGATTGACCATGTAGGATTCATGTTACGTTGTAAGATTAGAACTTAGAGAAATACAAACGTGGATTTTGACCACTTTTGTGCTCAGGGGCTCCAATTTACTTTGACTTTTATTGCATTAATTTATGAAGACACAATGTTTTATATTTTGCGTGGTCAACTAAATCAACTTAATTTTATTTGTTTATATACATCAATTCCTGCCATTTAGGCTCACTAAGCATTCCAGAATGGCAAAGCAATTAGTAATAAGGTAAAAAAAAAACTGACTAATGATGTGATTTGAAACAGCTGATGTCAGCAGATGATTGTAATCATGATTTTGTACAAAAGCAGCATCCAGGAAAGGAAGTTCTTCAGGAGCAAAGATGGGCTGCTGATCGCTAATTTGCCCTCTAATGCATGAGGAAATCATTGAAAGGTATAAAGACAATGTTCCTTAAAGAAACTCGGGAAGCAATTTGGATGTTTTGACATCTGTGGTGCATAATATAATTAAAGGATTCAGGCTATCCCGAGGAAATTTTCAGCGTAAAGGGCAAGGGTACAAATTTTAGCTGAATACCCGTGATCTACAATTGCTTAGACGGCACTGCATCAAGAACCATAATTTATCTATAAGTGATCTAACCACATGGGCTCAGGATGTCTATCCCAAACATTTTTCAGGTACTGCACAATATGTAGCTGCATCCACAAATGAGAGTTAAAACTTAACTGTGCAAAAAGAAAGCCTCATGGTAACAGTGTCCAGAAGCAACGTCTGTATCTGTGATGAAACATCATGCAATGGAAACTCGTATTGAAGTCAGACAAATCAATATTTCAGGTTGTTTTTGGAAGACATGGACCTTGTGTGCTCCAGACGTTGAAAGAAAAGGTCTACCTACAGTGCTACCAGCAGCAAGCCTCCATGATACAGGGTTGTGTCAGTGCCCGTGGCAAGGGTAACTTGCACTTTTCTGAAGGCACCGTTAAATGCTGAAAAGTGCTCTGATATTTTGGAGCAACATATGCTGCCTTCAAGATGACCTCTTTTCCAGGGATATCCTTGCATATTTCAACAAGACAATGCAACACTGCATTCTGAATGCTTTGCAGTGGCAGAGCAGTGAAAGAAGAGGGTGCCGGCGCTGGACTGGCCTGCCTGCCGACACAACTTGTCCCCAGTAGAATATTTGTGATACATTTTGATACACAAAATTCAACAACAAAGACCCTGTACTGTTTCTCACCTTAAGGCTTGTTTGCAGAAGCGTGGGACACAATTAGACCTGAGTAACTTAATCACTTGATGTCTGTAGTCCCTAAATGCACATTTTGTGTAGTGAAATGGAATTCCAAAGTGGTAAACGGTCTGCTGTCCCAACATTTTTTAATATGTTGCAACAATCAAATTTAAAATGTGTTTATTTTCAAAAATCTTTAAAATTCATGCGGACAAACCTCAAATAATGTGCTTTTGTATTGTTCCAAATGTAATACAGGTCAAAGATTATGTAAAAATCACTGCTTTCAGTTATAATTTTAATTTAATGTGTTGTGCTGACTTATTCAAACTGTGGGCAGTGGCATTTCTATATAATTGATCGAAACAAGCAAAATTGACATACCAGGCTTAGTTTTTAAGTGCAGAAGATAATTATTATTTTTAATTTAAAGGACTGGTTCCAGTTTTTATTTCTGGTCAGAAACTTCATCAGAATGCTACCTTTTGTTCTTTCGAAAGCTAAAAAAGGATGATTGTTTTGATCAGCATAAAGTCAAACATTCCGAGTTTAGAATGGTGTATGTATTGGATGGTGTTTTTATTACTTTGAGGGCAATTAAATCATGTCTTCTGCCAGAATATACGCAAAATGTATATTTAGGTATGTATTTATGTACTCACTGTATATTGTTATACATGTGTCATCCCTGTGAATTTGATTTTTTTTTTTTTAATATAAGCTTGTGCAGCATCTCATGTATTGTTATAACTTTGTGTTGCGGTAGCAAATTTTTTTTCACTTAAAACATGTACAAATCCCACTTGGTTGGCAAGGTGACAGATTGCTTAGCAACAGGAGCTTGGATTTCGACCCATGAAATTTCTCCCAGTATTGTTCAGCATGAACTGAACAAATCAGCTTTTGATACTGGAAACTCTCAATAAGTTAAATAAAACTTTTTTATATGTTATTGTCCATGATATATCTACTCAAGGGGCACAAAGGTTCACAAAGCACATGATTCAGCCTGCTTCCCAGTCTTGGTGTTATTGTTCAGTTTTTTGGCCGATAGAAAAGCTCCATTGCCATGTAAATTATTATATTTATTTAATTAACAAAGGATGTGATTAGGAATTACCAAAATGGACAAAAATTCTTGGCAAAAGAGGTGTTTAAATGGCATGGGGAGATGGAGCTGAACTGTAAATGACTCTCTCCTCGTGTGATTCCCCAGGGTGATGTCGGCATAAATGGGCCATGATGCTGGCTGAGCATTGTTTAATAAGCCCCTCCCCCTATTGGAGCCATAGAGCAGCCAAACAGTAAACTGAACAAGGCTTTAAATCTGAGGCAGATTGAATACACTCTGATCTGGACCACCTGCAGCGATTCAAACAGGTCAGTTTTTCAAGGGAACCATCAAATCCCTGGGTTGTGAATTGATCTTTGGTGAATAGAGAGACAAAGCACAGTTTTTTTTCTTTGTCTGTTAAATCTACTCAGGAAGTTTTGCTCTTTCAGCCTAAGGTAAAGAGATTGAATTTACTTGTAAGATGTAGCTTGGATTGGAAATATTTTTTGAGGCTGCGTGAGGATGATGTTCCTGCACAAACTGAAGGGTGTGATGCTACCGCACTCCCATGATTTTCATGGGTTTCTGACTGGCTAATCTGGACCTTCATCTTAACGGAGAGACTGCTAAATCTAAGTGAGATGCCATATGCGCTCGGCTATCAAAGTGTAGAAAACTTCAAGTACATCTCTGCTTAGACCCTTGAACAGGCTCTGCCTAGACCTTTCAGGTCCGTCTTTTATTTAGAGGATTGCAGAAGTGTGGTCACTTGTGTCTTGACCAATTTGTGTGTGACCTCTGGAGAATGGTTGCTGATAGATTAAACACGATGTCTTCAAGTCTGGAACATTCTGAAGATTTGCTGGATGAACTCTGAAGCGCAATTTTGTAATTAACTCGGCATCTGGCTTGAAACGCAAACCATTTGACTGTGTGCCAGTACTAATTTGATGAGGCTTTGGAACAAGTCTGTCGCGCAATTAGATTAAATTCAAGGTCTAGCAAAGAAAACTAAGCGATAGATTTCAGCAGCTAAGATGGTATATGGAATCAATACAAGCTTCATGTGCTGTATTACAATCAAAATCGGGTGTCATTGCTGGAAGTTAGTATGAAATTCTCGCTGACGAGAGTTTTAAAATAATGAACAGATGCTTGTATATTAGAGCAAGCAATCTGGAATCCTGTCACTGAAAAGGTGATGGATCCAATTCATTGGTAAATTATGAGTTAATTTAGGTTGTATTCCCTGTTTTACACTTTATGTTCATAAGCCTTAATATACTGTATATTACTCTAATCATGCTTCTTCATTTTTAATTAAACTTCGCTTGCAGATTTTGATTATTGATTCAATATTTATTTCGGTTTTCAGTGCTAGTTTGATTAAATTATTTTTCACTGTTGCCGTGGTACATAGCAGTCTTTCACAGAACAGCTACTTGCCCTCATTATTCATAGAGGTTGTTTGGAATTCACAATGTGATTCAAAACTTGGGAAAAATTAAGAAAGGACCAAATTTTCTCTGCTTGTAAAGGGTGTAATATGTGCTCATAGCAGTTGTGTGTCAGAGGTTAAAATTCAGTTGAAGTCCGGGGTGTTCAATGCTGATAAAATGGCACAAATTCACGACATTGTTATCAGGAGGTTGCTTTGAGGCACTTAGCAAATATATTGAATCGACATGAAAGGTTACTTTATTGGGAAGCTGTACATTTTTATTTATGGGGTGAGCTGACATTTGATTGCAAACCAGAATTAAGAATCTTATTTTTATTTTTGCTTTGAAAGTTTCTGTTGGAGAAGTGATATTGAAGTCGTTGGCAGTATCCCCGGCAGTATTGTGGCACCAGTGAAATATTGCTCTTATATTGTTCAAAAGAAAGTACGGTGATTGCACTCACTGGAAGTTAATGGATGCTGTCCTGTTGCTTGAAGAAATTAAGGTAATTTCAGAACGGTCAGAAGCTGGAATTATACAGTCTGCCAAATGGAAAAAGCGCCTGTGATTTCCTTTTAAGCCACGCTAGTTGTACTTAGTATACACTTAAAGGTCAGTTTCACGAGAAATGACTTTTTAAAATGTTTGTTCAGTTTTCTTCTGTATTGAAAGGTGGAAAGTATCCCTTGGAAGGGAGTAGCTCTGGCTATCAACCGCAAAGTCTTTCAAACTCTTGGATAATTTATCATATGCCGAGACCTGCATTCTATCCCACACTTAACAGATTAGCATCAGCAGCAGCAGACTGGGCTTTGGAGAAGAGGACTTGTTTAGGGTGATAAGTTTTTGATTCTCTCTGCAGATTTAACTGACACATTCCCCTCACCCTCAACAAGTCTTCCACTCAATTCCGATGAAAGTTTCTCACAGCATGAAAAGGGAATACTTATGTGCTGCATGCTCCCCAATATGCCTTTTTGCTGTGTGTTAATTAGACATAATTTGCATGAGTTCACACAAATTGTTTTTAATTACTGGGTGGAAAGTATTTCTTGGTATATAGAGCATTAACATCTCACTCGTTTGTTATTCTTTTTTTTTTTTCCTTTTTGCTTCCACAAAATCAATTTTGTAAATTTTGTCAATCTCCAAAATTATAAATAATGGTTATGTTTCAAACCCTTCTCCCTTTCACGGGGGGTAAAACAGGGCTGCCCGTTATCACCGTATTTATTTATTATGGCAATAGAAATACTCGCTATAAAAAGACGTAAAAATAATAATATCAAAGGCTTGAAAATGCAAGGCCTAAATACAAAAATTTCAATGTATGCTGATGATACAATTTTCTACTGAGCCCTCACTACACATCGCTACAGAGCCTTACAAAAGACCTGGATGACTTTTTGAACCTATCTGGGCTGAAGCCAAATTATGAGAAATGCCAAATATTGAGGCTTGGTTCCCTGAAAAATAGAAATTTCACTCATCCATGTAATTTACCAATTCATTTGTTTTGGTTCTGCCTCGTGTGCTGTTTTGTCATTGTGCTTAGTACTTTTATATTTGTGCTTTTGCTTTTCTCCCGTGCCTTACTCTCTTGGTTTATTTTTCAACTTTCATTCCGCCGTCTGACGATTGATTCACTCTTGCCCAAACTCCTGTGATGTCGTGTGACAGCCTTGAGCATGCCTGCGTCTCATTGTCCAATCACGTTTCCTCTTTCGGAATCGGCTGCGGTATTTCATTCATTGCTTCCACCTGTGCTTAATTCTGGGTCTCGCTAAACTCTGAGTGAATGCGTTCTCTGATAGGATAATTACTAACCCGTACTAACCAGCACTTATTCGAGGGTGATTGTATATATTTTGTCGCGTAGTATTAACCTTAATTAACTCATTAGCATGTGCGAGCGTTTCTAGCTTTCGTAATTCCTGCCTAAGCTTCCCCTGATTAACTACGTTTAAAGCTGTGCTTTCCTTTGCTTCTCTCGTGGTGCTTTATACTTGTCACGTTTAGATTACCTCAATCTAAACCGTCTAGCTTGATTGATTATCTCAGCGTCTTGTCTCAAGTCATCGTTGTTAACCCGGTCCTCGTGAATTTGTTTATTAATCTTATGTATTTCTGCTTCCTTCTGAGATTGCATTCTGAGTCCCCGCCTCCTCCCGTGTGTTTATCAGTAGGCAGAGTGAAGCAGCCGTCAGATGGAACTTTGTATTGGCTTTGCTCTGCATTGTGAAATCTCTGCTCCTGTGCCTTCCCAAGTATTTCCTTTGTATGATTCCTGAGCCTTGTGTAATGCTGTGCCCACGTCTTGTCTGCCCTTTGTCTAGTCTCCCAGTGTTTCCATCAGTCTAGTTAGGTCAAGTTTTTGTTTTTTCTAGTTTAGCCACACCTTGAGTGTGTACCTTTGTTTCCCCTGCCTTGGGCAGTGTACCTTAGTTTTCCCATTGTTCAGTGCATGTGCAGGGTGTTTTGTTTCTGGCCTGTTTGCCAACTTTCTCCTAGTGTTTTGTGTTTAAATAAACACTTTGGATCCTGCATCTGGTGTCCCCCTGACTACTTCCTAACATCATTGGACAGATGGATCGGTCAATGTGCTTGGTATACGCATCCCAGAAAATATGAGTGAAATTTCAAAGATTAATTTTAATAAGAAATTGAGTAAAATCAAAAAAATTCTGCTGCCCTGGAAAGGTAAACATCTGACCATTTATGGCAAAATAACTTCAGTGTTTCCCATACATTTACCCCGCCGTAGTCTCAATATGCGCAATTGCTGCGTGTTGAGATTACATGTGCACATTTAAAAAAAAACGGAAAAATATGAAAGGTACCGAAAGACGCGGAATTTGCACAACCCCCGGCTCAACAAAATGAGAATAATCTCTCCCCCCCCCCCGCTCAATAGAATGAGAATGACCCCCTCCAGACATCAGTCTGCCACCACACATGTGCCCCCATCGTCTCCAAAAATTCTGTGGGAAAAACTGAACTATAATAACTCATTAGTTGTATCCCAGTTTACATACTAATTTATGGCATTACCAACCCCTAAAGAATCATTCTTCAAAATATATGAACAGAAACTATTCAAATTTATATGGAATGAAAAATCTGATAAAGTTAAAGATACATATCTCTATAATGATTATGTATCTGGTGGGCTAAAACTCTTGAACTTAAAAGCTTTAAATTTTTCACTGAAGGCTTCCCTTATTCCAAAATTCTACTTCAATCCAAACTGGTTTTCTAGCAAATTACTCAAAAGTGTCCATCCTATGCTTGATAAAGGCTTCTCTCCATTTTTGCAAATTAAACTTTTGCATTTTGCATTAATTAATGACATGTTTTCTGGTGTCTCCACTTTTTTTGGAAGAAGCTCTACAAAGTTGGTTACAATTTCAGTTTCACCCACCAGAAAATGCAGAACAAGTTCTACAACAAATAATATGGTTAAATTCTAATATACTTGATAGAATGATGATTTTTTTGGAAACGCATGTTTGATATCGGTATTTTTTTTTAATAAGGGATATAGTGAATGAGGATGATAAACTCATATCCTGCAAACAATTAACCAGTTTTTATGGAACAGTCTGTACATTGCAACAATATAATCAACTTATTGGAGCTTTAGCAAGTGCTTGGAAATCAAAAATTATTAAAGGAACAGGAGGGCATTTAGTCTGTAGGCCTCATATGAAAATGGCAAATTGGTTAAATAGAATAAAGATCAACAAACATTTATACACATTTTATTTAAGAATAAAGAACTTAGTCGCTGTACCATACAGGATTCTAGACAGTTGGGAAAATGTTAGATGCACCAGTCCCATGGAACCAAGTTTTCAAAATCCTTTACAGTACATCACTTGATCCAAAGATGAGATATTTTCAATATAAGTTAATGTATGTTTTTAGCGACTAAAAAGATGCTAAATATATGGGGAATAGAGTCATCACCCCTATGTTGATTCTGTCTGGAGGAAGTGGAGTCAGTACACCATTTATTTTGGTACTGTCCTATAATAGTCTTATTTTGGATAAAGGTACAAGGCTGGATATCTCTGTACAGTAGTATACAATTAGATTTATTTAAAGTGTTACTGGGTGATGTAACAAAAGGAACACACCTAATCTGTAATACAATTATATATTTAGCAAAAATATTTATTTTCGGGTTGACATCTGTGGAGGCATTAAGAATTGAGAAATTCAAAAATTTTGTCAAGTATTACAGTAGAATTGAGTGTATGATGGCCCATGAGACAGGACTTGAAATTTATGGCAAAAGATGGGATAAAGTAAGGGAGACTGAAGGTTGGGAATAATGAGGGATGGAATAGGTGAGCTAATAACGACTAATGCAAAAGGTTGTAAAGCATTTCGAATGTAATTGTTATTGTATTGTATTTCTATTTTTATTCATTCATTTATTTAATTTTTTGTGTGTGTGTTTTGTTTTGTTGGGTGATGTAGGAGGACTCGTTCACAATTATATAACTGACTGAATTAATAAAGTTGTCCTCCAAAGCAGGGGGGTGATGGCAGGATATTAAAAAAAAAAAAAAATCAACTTTGTATGCATCACTTGGTTCTCATTGGCCTTTGCTTGTAAATACCAACTTATCACTGTGAAATATACTTGTACTTTTAGTAATTGACTTATGTACTTTCAACATACAAATGCAAAGAGTGACAAGAGCCTAACTTTCAGGTTGAATGCCTGCACATTTTTGACCACAATACATTTCTCCAATCAACTGGTTTGAGAAGGGGGTCCTTGAAGCGTTTTCCCTTAAGTATGTTCAAAGTCAGAAAAAGCATTTTTTTTTTTCCATATTGTTGAACAATGTCGCATGCATAGTCTGTATCTGCAGCGCTTCATTGAAGCTGCATCACACTTATATTGAGAGCATTATTATTATTATTATTATTCAAACTCTGGGTGCCATGTTTTTGTGGCCACAGCATTACTTGCATCAAATAGAAAATATCTAGATCTTGTGTGTCATTTTATACAGATTCCCCTATAATTCAGTAGTACATATTTGGGATCATTGGAAACCTTGGGAATATAAAGTGGACCTTAAGCTCTACAGGTTTGAATGCAGCAATTGTATTTTCCGGACCCATATGTGGGTCCATAGGTTTTATGGGGATTAAAAAACATAACTTTTCTGTTTCACAGTAAACCTTGGGATACCTCCTTGCCGAAATTTTAACAATCATGAAATAAATCAGTAACAGACTCATCGATATAAAGTCCTGCCATGTTGTTTCTGCCCCCCAGCCAGCGGATTTCATCAATTTTGTCTTTGCTTGACCAAAAACAAATATAGGTGATGTTTTTTTGCTTTAAGCTTGGATTTTCCACCTGTGCAGCCATAAGGGATTCTGTCCTACGTCTGAGCACAGACTAGTATTCACTCGTTCCACTGAGTCTACTTCACTGTTCTCCGTTCATCCTACAGTGTTCATTGGGCCCAAAAAGGCAAAGAGCTTCGGCTGCATCACTGTCAAAGCTTCGATTCTCAGGATACTTGCAACTGTTCCACGGGCAGCATGAGTACATGCTTTGAGTAGACATCACTGCAGAGTTGGGTTCAGGAACATCTCAGCAGGGTATTGTCAGTGTGGTTGTGTGTTGCTAGGCAGCCATCTTTTACAGATGATTCTGTGTGTCCCGTTTTGGTTGACCTATTACTGTCCAGAGGAGTGCAGTTTCACTGACCTAGATGATTGATGTGCCACACTTTCGGCATGGCGTTCCTTGCATTTGTGCAACTCCATTAAAATCCACCTGGAGGAATAAAGTAGGGGAACTATATATAAAAAGGGCTGTTAAATGCACTTATATATCAATGGTATGCGGTCAGCAGTATGAAAGGCCTGCAGTAACTTCACCCTCTGATGCATAATTACGCTTAACATGTCGCAGTCTACTTTGTCTGATTAGAGACCAAATATAGAGACCAAATATAAAGACTGGCTTACTCATTTTTTATAGCATTATTGTTTGTTTTGTCACAGAGTTATGAATCATTTTCCTGTTTTCATAAATGATGACATAAAATGCTATTATGTCCTCTGGAGATAGAATGACACGGATTTGCATAAATTTGCTAGCGATGCTCATTGTAAGTAAAACCTCTTGCCCCAATGTTTAGTATGGTTCAATACACCTAAGTTTTCTTCCTATTTATATATATTCTTTTTAACATTTCAAATATCCTGCAGAAATCAAGCACCATCTTAAAAATAATTAAATAGTGGTAAAAATGCTAAAACAGGAGGCGGACGCCAGAGAAAGAATTACTCATTACAATTACAATAACTCATTATGTAAATGCAACCAGAAGGCAGTCACTTTGCCATGAAGCTTTCGTAATCATTATGGGCTTCGTGCTTGTTTAGATTTTTCAGCAAATAAATTGTTTGATTTTTAATCAGGCAAATAAAAATGAGGGCAATCAAGCGTTGAAAGGTGAGGTTACAGCTTGCCTTTCGTCCCTCCAACATGCCACTATCAAATATAAGATGACAGGATTTTATTTTCATATTTATTGTTTCTTTTCAAATAATATCTTCAAGAGTATTTAGCTGAACAAGAAAAAATGGTCTGTGTGCAACATTCACTGCACTGCTGACTTTATCAATATCAAGATAGTTCAGTTCCTGAACTGTGCGCACCTGGTTCAATGTACAGTGGTCCAAATCGCTTTTCTCTGTTGGTCCTGAATAAACAATTTGCCAGTTCAGTGCATCAGAATTTGCTCATGCGTGCATGCACATACTGTATTTTTTAAAAAAAAAAAAGAAATCCAGGAAATCTGCCTTGATATTAAATGATGCAGACAGCCATGGAAATAACAGAAACACTCCATTTTCAGATACAAAAGTTTTGTAAATTAATTGTTTGAACAGATTGGCTATCCAACAGACCAACACATATCAACTCTGGGTTTGACAAACAACATAATCAGTCGGAGTTGTATACCAGCTGTGGGTGGCATTCTGCCCAACGCTAGGTCAAGTACATAACCCGCAGGAGGAAATGAAACTATAGCATGAGCCCCATTCATACACACATGCTAAAGAAATGTGAATTTAAGGTATTATAACAATTAATAATTTACATCAAGTCAAAATTGATCAAACCCAAAAAATATCTATCAGGAATAAAAGGAAAAAGTTACATAGATATGCATCAAAAGACTTGCAATGTAGCAACAAGTTAGAATAAGTGTTTTACATCAGAGAGGAAATTCTCAAAATGTAGATATCTCAGTTTAACAGTGAATTCTTTGCTCGCTCAAAAATGAACAAATAATGGACCTTTCCGACCTGCCAATCACATGTAGCAAAACAACCAATCAGATTGCCTTATCTTACTAAGGTCCAGCCTACCCCTAAAGCACCACCATATCGTCCCACACTCAGTGCAATCTTTAGCTGTTTGTACTAGGCCAGGTGTCAGACTTTATCCGAAAATGGTTCTTAGATGCACTTGGGGAACATGTAATACTGACGAAAGGCACCCTGGCCGGCTACAGGGAGCTCAACTAATCAGTTTTCCAAAGCCAAAAATGCAGTTGGAGAAGTGTTTGCGATGGATTAAGACATGTGGAAGACCTCACACGCAACTCAATGGAAACATAGTGAACTTCTGCATGCTACAAATCAGTGGTTATTCTGCTGAGAGCACAATTCCATCGTGCCACCCAGCAGAGGTATTCGCAACGCCGGATAATATACAACTCCAATCCCAAAATAGTTGGGACAAAGTGTAAATTGTGAATAAAATCAAAAGGCAAAGACTTTCAAATCACACCAGCCAGTGTTTTATTCACAATAGAACAGAGATAACATGGCAAATGTTGAAACTGAGAAATTTTTCAATTTTATCCACAAAATGAGCCAATCTCAAATTTGATGGCTGCTACAGGTCTCAAAAATGTTGGGACAGGGGCCTGTTTACCATGGTGTAGCATCCCCTCTTCTTTTTAACACAGAGTGGAGGCATCTGGGCATTGAGGAGACAAGTTTCTTGAGTTTAGCCATTGATATTTGATCCCACTCTTGTTTAACCCTTTAAGGCCTGATGCAAAAATCCCAGCAGAGAATCATGCTGCCATGTTTACCATAGTAACATGTATTTGTGCTGAAGCACAGCTTCTCAGCTTTCAGGAACAGTTGGAATTTTTTTTTGCGCAAAACTTACAGTAATTACGGTACTTTCAAAATTACGCGCATATCTGTGTCGGCAACAACATGTTCTTAAAATGCGCACATGCTGTCCCGGTTTAAATGGGTTAATACAGGCTTCCAGCTGCTGGAGAGTTTTGAGTCTCCTTTGATGGACTTTTCATTTAATTATGCAGCAAATGTTCTCAATCAGTGAAAGAGCAGGACTGCAGGCAGGCCAGTTCAGTACACGGGACTCCTCTACTACGAAGCCATGCTGTTGTAATAGCTGCAGTATGTGATTTTGCATTGTCCTGCTGAAATACACAAGGCATTCCCTGGAATAGATGTCATCTGGAGGGGAGCATATGTAGCTCTAAAACCTTTATATACCTTTCAGCATTCATGGGGCTATTTAAAGCATGCAAGTGTCCCACACCATGTGCACTAATGCATCCCCATACCATCAGAGATGCTGGCTTTTGAACTGAAAGTTGATTACAGGAGGGGTACTCTTTCTCCTCTTTAGCCCAGAGGACATGACGCCCATGATTTCTAACAAGAATGTCAAATTTGGACTCGTCTGACCACAGGACACTTTGCCACTTTGCTACAGTCCATTTTAAATGAGCCTTGGCCCACAGAACACAGCGGCGCTTCTGGATCATGCTCAAGAATGGCTTCCTTTTTGCATGATAGAGTTTTAGGTGGCATCTGTGGATGGCACAGCAGACAGTGTTTACAGACAGTGGTTTTTGAAGTATTCCTGGGCCCACTTAGTAATGTCAATGACAGAATCATGCCGGTGAGTGATGCAGTGGCGTCTGAGGGCCCGAAGATCACGGGCATCCAGTATTGGTCTTTGGCCTGGTCCCTTACGCACAGAGATTATTCCAGTTTCTCTGAATCTTTTGATGATGCTATGCACTGTCGATGATGAGACCTTCAAAGCCTTTGCAATTTGACGTTGAGGAACATTGTTTTCAAAGTATTCCACATTTTTTTACGCAAGCCTTCACAGGTTGGAGATCCTCTGGCCATCTTTACTTCTGAGACACTCAGCCTCTCTAGGACATCCCTTTTATAGCCAATCATGTTACACACCTGATGCCAGTTAACTCAATTAGTTTAAATGTTCTTTCAGCTGATTCTCTTATATATTAATAGCTTTTTCAGCCCTTTTTTGCCTGTGTCCCAACTTTCTTGACACCTGTTGCAGCCAGAAAATTTGAAATGAGCTCAGTTTGTGGATAAAAATGTAAAATGTCTCAGTTTAAACATTTGAAATGTTATCTGTGTTCTATTGTAAATAACATATTGGCTCATGTGATCTGAAAGTCATTGCATTTTGACTTTATTCACAATTTACACTTCGTCCCAACTATTTCGGAATTGGGGTTGTAAAATGTGTAGCCAGATGGTGAAGGATTTTTAATAGCATTAAGTAATCTGCTTAGAAACTTAACGTGGGAAAAGTTGGCTTGGTAGCGAGCCAGCCGACTCAGAATGCCAGTCCCTTAACCAAAATGAGTTAAGTTAGCTTGTCATGGAAATTGGTTTGGAGGAAAACGCCGATATGACGAACATTAGATTAATAACTTGATTATCTCTAATGTAGGTAGTTTAAGGGTTAGATGCATTGCATAATATGATTTATTACAAGGTCTGCCTTACGTATTGCCTGACTCATGGCCACCTGATGTTAGACAGCATACTGGATCCAGTGCTGTTTAGCTCAGTCATGGAAACAAATGTATGAAAACCACTTACCCTGCTTACACGTGCAGTATGATTCCTCCATTTTGCCTGGTGTGATCTAAATGTGCAGTTTATTGGGTGCTCGGCTTTTCTGCATTGATCGCCAGCACTTCTTGTATCTCCACCCGTTACTTTAAAAAAGTTGATGTGATGGGTATATCCTTGCGTTAAAAAGTTACGGCCTCTCTGGAAGACTTTGCCAGACAAATTGGACGCATTTGGTACGAAATAAACCGCAATATTTTTGGAAATACGCGCGCGAGAGTTCTGCTGTGCTGTGGGAATTGAGCTGCATAGATGTGGGCCTTAGCAACAGTAACTAAGGGGGGCGGAGCTGGTCGGAGCTAGTCGGAAAGGTTCATTAAAGCAGGTTTTGGATTTTATTGCAAATCAAAATTACATTTAGAAACCGTAAGTACGCATATCCAATTTAGCCTGGTCGAAAAATATTATACTGAAGCGAGTAACAGTGAAATATGAAAATATGAGCACAATATATGTATTGATCAGTCACATACTGAGCAGTAAATGTACTTATATTTAAATAAGCAGTTACCAAGGATTTCAAAATATCTTTGAACCATTGGGGATAATATGAGCTCATAGAAATCCAGAAAGCATTACAGAAACGGCAGAAAATCTTCATTGTTCAGTCCTGGAGGTTCAGCAGCCTTCAGTGCGACAATACAAAATGTTTTTCGTTGGTGGAGTTTTTGCTTTTAATCTACCGCCACCTTTATATGGTTTGGTATGACTTCAATGATGACCACTTTTGAAGAGGGGGCCCTCCCATATGATGCTTGATTGAAATGAGCGGCCATCGGATAGTTTGGATTGCTTGTATGAAGAGCAGTTTTACGCTCCCTGAGACGAGTCTCAAATCTCCTTACTGTTCTCCCCTCATAAAGTCCATAGGGGCGTTCAAGGTGATATGTAAAGAGAAGTGTTGCAGTTTGCAAAGTGATTTAATTTGATATGTCTTATTAGTATACACATCTCTCTCTCTCTCTCTCTCTCTCTCTCTCTCTCTCTCTCTCTCTGTGTTAAAGAAATATTGCTGCAATGGCAACAATTGGCCCAAGGGAAGTTGCCCACAGGTTTATGAAGCCAAGAAGTCTTTGGCGATGAATATCTGTGGACCAGTTTGTCTTGCTGGGTGGGAGCCCTTCCAGAGACAAAAACGGAGGTTCAGCAAACTATTTCTGCAGGGATAAATCAGTGTGTAGTGTATTCCTGCTCCATTTGATGATGATATGGCTCTGAGCTAAATGTGTAATGTCTCTTGACACAAAACACAAGCTAGAATAATGTGATGGTTTCTTGTGCAAAAAACAAAAACTATTTCTAACCACAGATTTAACTTTAAGGTGTGATGTTTCCGAATCTTTACACTTATACCCATACTCTGCAAACTGTAGCTGGGTGCATTTCTGGAACTTTTGAATCAAAGTCCTCCTCTTGATCACAGGCACATTAAAGAAGCAATCGGGATGTTATTGATAAGGTGAGGGGGATGGAATTGTCAGTATGCAGACTGGTATTGCAGTCTGTATCTTCTGCAAAAAATTGCTGTATGCAGCTCCCCTGAGGATGTTTTTTTGTGATTTTTAGGTTCAGTAAGTTTATTTCCCTGCGGCTGTACTTTAGAGAAAGTTCTGCACTGTCACTTGAAAAGTTGAGGCGACTATAAAATTCCCTGTGGTCTTGTAACTCACCGCTGTCATTTGAAAAGTTGAGTTGGCAAAGAAATTCCTTAAGGTCTTGTAAGTCACGATTAAAGAAGAATATTTGATCATCTTCCATACCAAATAATTTGCTAATTCAGTGCATCCGAATTGTGCATGCATGAATATACAATCTGTATATGTGTGCACTTTATGAAAGAAGTCAAAAGTTGTAAGTGTAAGTCAGCTAAGTTCATATTGGTTTTCAGTTTATCCTCCTCACTTCGTTTACCAAATAGTTTTCGGAAAGCAAAGCGAAAGTTTGTATTAATTACAAAAAGGTTATAGTGCAAGCCAGCACACCGAGGGAATGATTTTTTATATGTTTTAGAGAAAAACAAATTAAGGTTTTGCCAAAAAAAAAGAAAAAAACTTTTTTAAATAATGGAATTTACTATCTAGTCTTAATGGCCAAAATGTTCAGTTAACGACAGGTTGTCTGAGTGGTGCTACATTGTTGATCCTGGCATCCGCACAATTATTGTTTTGCATTTATCTTCCCAGGAAGAAATGGTAATTATGAAAAACATCTCATGGAAAGCACTTAAATGGAGAACATTAAATATCCTATCAGATATTCTAAAGCAAGCGTCACATTTATGTTGGAATTTTATGACCTCTGAAAAGCCTCCATTGATTTTTTTTTTTTTTTTTTTGTTCTTTCCCTGCATGAAGTTTTTATTCCACCATGAACTCTTCTCCATATGAAGGTTTAATTTTGGTATCTTTTAGCTAACCCTTTGAAAACATCAGAGACAATGTCTTGATGCACATTTTTGACATAGGATGCCTTTCAAAAATGTTTCTCTCCGACATTTTGCAAGCCATAAGACATGGAAAAATGAAATTCAAGTACTTTTTGCTTCATGTAAAACTAAATGTTAGTTTGATCAAAGTGGACACCTTTGGACATAATAAATGGAGTCTGTTTCTATAACGAGAGTATGGTTGAGAAGGTTTACACTGAACCTATACTCCAGAAGTTACCAAGGATACACAGGTGGTTGTCTGTTTTGATTTTTCAGTTCAAAGTGCACCAAACTAGGTTAATTTTCCATCCACTGATCTGTTGATTCTCCTCCCCCCCATGCATCCGTTGCTTGAAATGGAAATAATTAGTTTACCTGCTTATATACAATTTTCTGTATTGATGTCATAATTTAGGTCACTTCTAGCAAAATTTACAAATTCTTTTTGAAAAACTCAAGAGTTCAGAACAGCTGTGTAAGTATTTTTGTGGTTAGGCTTTCAAAGAATCTTAAATCATTTACATCATTTTGTTAGTTTGAAACCTTGTTCAGTTTTAAATATTCTCCATACCTACCAACTGAATTGACCGCTGTCTGATATCCATGACCAGTTTTCTTCAAGCATCGCAATCGTCCATAACAGTTAGCAGTTGCTCCTTTTCCAAGTTGGTGTCATCCATCAACTAATCAATGAAAGTGCATGCAGGTCTTCTATGAGAACGTTTCCCATGAGATGGTTCCCTGAGTAGTACTTAGTGAATTATTTCACTCTCCCTTCTCCAGCAACGTCCACTGAATCAATATTCTATGGTTTTATTCGGACATGCCTTAGGGGTGCATGGGGAGTGCAATGGGGGCTCATGAGCGCCTCTGGATAACAAAATTAGAGAAATGGGACACCTTGCAGTCTTTCACTGTCTAGGAAAGCACACGAGGGGCAGCAGGCGCAAGGGCAAGTATTGGTACAAGACTACACTGCTTATGCCAATGCACTTCTGCCATGACCACGCCCCTCAGTTTAGATTGGCAGACGTTATACTTAGGGCTTAAGTGTTCTCTAGCATCTCGCTCAACTGCTTGGATAACAACCAATGAAATTCATCCTGAACTGCTGTCATTATTGAGGGGTGTAGTTAGCTCTCAAGTGGTTGGGGTATGACAAAGATACCTGTATGATTCATAGTTCTCAATTTGGGCTCAGGCATATGAATATGAACGTATATGGAAGTAGTCCCTGCTTTATTAATAACTGCACTGTCTAACGGGTGATCAATTATTATAACGTTTTGACAGGTATCATCTTGCAAACATGGCATATTCCGGTGCTTACTGGAGAGCTGACTAGAGTGCAGTGAAGTGGGTCAGACTAACAGTAGGAAAATCTGATGTAGCTGTAATTACAACTACAGGGCTCAATTCCTAATCAATGCAGTATCTGGTGTTTAAAAGCTTTGAATATATAATGTATTCAAGGACAGGATAAAAGACAGGATGTGGGTATGAATGTAATTTCTGGGATGCTTGCATATGATCATTTGTTTGGCGGCATTTTCAATGCCTAAATTAATACTGTATATTATGGTAGCATCAAAGATATGCAGCCTATCAGCAAGGTTATGCTTAGGTCTAGCTGCTATAACAGAAAACAGGCAAAACCAATTCCATGTCGTAAGTAGTGTGTATTAGTGGCTTGGCAGAGATGGAAGAATTAGAATGGATAAATCTTCAGAACGTGTATGGTGGCAGCAAACAGAAATTATGCATACTTCTGCTCTCGGAGATGGGAGATGGTGAGTGGGTGTGTATACTATTAATCATGGTTAATCATAGCTCTCGCCTTTTGTAGAAACAGTCTACTGCAGGATGGGAAAGAACCAGGAGCCAATTTTCCCTCCCTCAGATAATATTGTCACAATAAATGTTTTAGTATGAATTTTGTTTAATGATATGCCGCTCCGCACTATAGTAAATTAGGTTGAGATGAGCTGCATTATCAAAACAGCCTGCAAAAGTATAAATATTTAATTCAATCTGGAGTTCTTCATATTTACATATTTAATATTTAGTTTCATGTGTAATTACAATTCCTTGGAGAATGATTGAATTAAATCAAATGATGATCACACTGAAAGGAGTGCATACCTACTAAGGGACATTTTTTTATTTTTGTGATTTGTCAACCAATATCAAACCTGAAACCCATTTATGAATAATGCGTCTTTTTATGGTTTGTTTTCTGAAATTTGGCTGTTGTGAAGGTATCTCATTACCTCAGGCCAATTTTTTTTTTTTTTTTTTTAAATGGCGTCAATATTGTTGTCTCTAAATCAGTCGCTATCGTCCTTGAGATACTGATTTGGGCAAGGTCGAGAAAAAAAAAAAAAGTTTACTCCACCAAGCCTTTCCTAATTGTTCATATTATCCAATGTACTCTGACAGCAATTTGTGCTTTTGGTATTTGACCTCTTGTATATTTTTTTCCAATATATTCTATGACCAGAATGAGCACTCTATATATTTTTTATCTTTTTCTTATTAAACTATGTGACCAATTGCTTGTGAAACAATACCAAAAGTCAGATTTTACACTGACACATTTGTAATTTAAACAGGAAGTTGATGTGGTGCAAGTTTCTCTAGACCATGTGTTCTTTGGTGGAAGTGTTATTACATTGGCACTAACAATGTTTTCTACTAGTAATAGATGAGATTTTGTCTCTGGGTGGGTAGGAGATGTATCAAAGATTACAGTTCAGCTGGAGTTGATTAATAATCCTTCCTCTATTGAAAAGATTCTTCTTCGTGGTCTGTGTTTGCCGTGGTCAGCACTCCTACATGTAAAAGCAATTTTACAACAATAAAAAATTCCTCTGATGACAGGTGCGTAGCCACTAATGGGCCCAGGCGGCACTGGCCCGCCCAGTTTGTTCACTGGCCTGCCCAGGCTCCCTCCCGGTCTTAATGTTTTTTTTTTTTGTTTTTTTTTAATTGTATAATGATTGAATGGTTGGTTGAGTGAGTAATTCGCTATGAACATGGACTGTATTTTTGCATGTGCAGTAATGTAATTTGTGTTTTGGATAACTGACGTTTAGAAAATACGTTGAACGTAGGCTATGAGGTTTTCCGGGTCTGACCCCCACAGTCATTCTTCTCATAACGTTGTGATCTATGAACAATGCTTTCCAAAATGGAAGTGGCTATTCGCTCCGCAGCGGGGTGAATTGGGGGAAAGAGATTGGCTATCTACCCTGCAATGGGGCCGACAAGAGAAGCAGTTCTGCTATGCGCACCACGATGGGATGGAGAAGAGAAGCACGTCCGTTATTTGCCCTGCAGTTGGGTCAATAACAGATTTTATTTTATAATCCGCCCCATTCTTTTATCTTTCGCGTTGAACCGCTGCGGGGCGAATGGCCTCTTCCTTCGAAAATGCATCCCCCTATCAATTAGTCTCAGCAATTCTTGCTAATCAGGCACAGAAAGCTGCGAGAGGAGGATTTGGTAATTCCTAAACAAAACTCCTTTGCTTCATTTGCAAAATTCTCCCTTGTCAGAAACCATTAAAATAATTCCTCCTCGTAAAAATTAATCCTTGGCTACCATACGCACCCGTCTTTTGGAATTTACAGACCTCTGGCTGTCTGTGTAAACTGTTAAGCTGGAGTAAGGGCTGATATAGGCCAGAATTCTTCAGTTTAATCAGCACATAATAGCCAGTGGGTGCACTTACTTTGTTTTTGAAGGGTTACAGTACAGATCTACAGCTCTGCATCATGAGTAAAAAAAGTTAATCAAAGGGAAAATCTTAAAGACTCGCGGCAGCTACCTCAATTTCAAAGCCGATTGAGTGGCGTTTGTCCAAGCTTGCTTGTTCTTCGGTTTGAAAACGTTGACAGGCTTTTAGCTCTTGGTGACTACCAAGGTAAGATCATCAATTTCAACATATTTTGACAAACCTGAACAATGCTATACAACTGAACTTATGGGACTCCATAGACAGGAAGAGGGTCGTTATGATTTTCGCTATCGTATTTGCATCATAAAGCAGCTAACACAGTTATGTTGCTGAGGCAACAAACTTTCAAACACAATATAGCTAGTTCTCCAATGTAGCTCAGTATCTGTCGGCAGGCTATAAAAACACAAATAGGCGGCCCACCCTGGGACCGATGCTCGTGAAAGGGTTTGCCAGCTGTTCTTTACTTCAACTTAGCAAATAAAGATTAAATTTCTTCATACAAAACATTCTTTAATTTCTTGAGTCATAAAATTTATGATGACATAGTTACCTTGATACTATGGCAGTAGATATTTAGCCGTCTGACGGCTGTGTTTGTGTTTCGCTATTAAGCCGGCACTTCCGGTGGACATGCACACTTGGCACTGGCCAACTTATCTTGCGGTCATGTAATGGCTACAACATCGAGGCGTGGACGGCTATACAAATGCCGGGATATTTTACCGTCCACAGCGTCCGGCATTATGTGCCTTAGAGCTATTTGACCGGAATCACCGTGGGTCTAGAGAAACTCACATAGCCCATATAATTGGAGAACAGGAATAAAGGCCAATTTCGTCATTCAAAACTTCAGGGCGATGCGTCCAAAATATTTTTCGCCAGTTAATTTAGTTACCAATATATGATTTGCATCAATCTGTAGCTAAGCTCCCTCAAAGGATTTCTAGTCGAATCTCAACGTCATTTTTTTTTTCGCATGCCGTTGTCTCTTATTGCAGCACGTATGGAGGATATTCCTTAGGTAGTTGAGATTTTATTGGAGACTAACTTTTCTTTGTGCACTGTGACAAGTAAGAAAGAAATAATGTAACATCGTTTGCAAGAATACTTTGCAGGTTTTCTCGATATTCATTACTAGATTTGTATAATGAACCATAACTTCATGCACGTAAACTTGACGAATTGATATCGAAGTTTGTCTTTCGCCGCTTGGTCGACGACGATCAACTTGAATTTTTTCTGAGCACCTTCTATAGTGCGGCTATCTCAGCGCCAGAACGATATGAACTGCTCTTCTTCAAAAGACTTAATTGCCTTTTCTACATCCGAAAATGAATCGAACTCGTCTCCTATGGAGAGAGCCATACTCGCAAAGTGAACTTCAGCCACCTGTTTCGTCAAGATTAAGTATTAACCCCAAGTGCGCATGTCCACCGGAAGTGTCGGTTAAATAGCGAAACGCAAATATAGCTGTCAGACGGCAAAATATCCACTGTGTTATACTATACTACCTTTATATCTGTGTTAGTGTTGCCATTAGGGCCTATATTTACTCATTGGATACTAAACTTTATATTTGCTTGGTTTATTTTTTCACAGCTGAGAATATGATGCGAATGAAGTGATGATTCTATTAGCTGTCAGGCGAATGAGCTAACGATGGTTCTGAAATAACTGTGTAAGTGTAGGTGTGAAGGATATTGTAGCCTTTAAATGGTCATTTTGGCTCAGGCATTTTTCAAAGTTTTCTATTTGTCTGTTTGCTTGGCCATGTCCTTGTCTAATGCTGGATGTATAGGCTATATGTACACTTGTGTTAGAAAGGGTTTTTGTCTGTTGGTTTTATCTTCTGAGACATGATTAACTCCTTCTTGCCCCTGACCAACATATTCCCTTCAACCCCAAATTCCTGTTTTTAATTGATTGGAACATTGGTTACATTTAATGGGATTCCAGAGATAACAGTTACAATGTCCATTTTGTGGGGTGAAGGGTATAGTGATGCTAGAATATCTGGGGTTGAAAGAGTTAAGAATGTCTTGCCTGCCAATATTTTTATTTGTTTGGTCCCCATTTCTCCGTTTTTGTAAGCCTAATGAAAGCATGACATTTTTAATTTTAACCTGTATTCTAAGCCAACATTTTCTGGGGGAAAAAAATGGCCCGGCCACATTTATTCAGGCCCGCCCAAAAAAAATATTCTGCCTACGCCACTGTCTGATGATATATCTTTACATGTGTATATGTATATATATTTTTTTTTCCATTTCATAGTTGGACTGCAATTGCTACTGGCTTGAAAAATACTGGTTTGGTGTAACTTTTAAGCCAGATTATGCCACAACCATGTTGTAGATACACCAAAGAAATAGCATACAAAAATGAAGACTTTTCTGACCAAATAAATCTCCATTAAAATGAAATAAAACCTTATACAAGACCCCACATGCTGTGGGTAATTTTGAGACCTTCATCTGTCATGTTTGTACATTAAATTAAATTTAAATTAGGCATCAAAATATGAATTTTCTATACACTTATCATGGCTAGTAAATCTTGTTAGTACTTGTTAATCAGGCAAACATCTCCCAGTTTGAATCGATTTAAGTTATAAAACAATGAGTATGACAATGGTGGAAGTAGGAGAACCTCATGTTCAGTGCCCCCTCAGTGGCTGATTGTCCATCGCACAGTGGCTCGCTCTTTCATCCTTTGGCTGGATATAGTTAATGAAGGCGAAACTATGTAGCTAGTGGGCCAGTTCTGGCTCCGTTAGGTACAGTAATGTATTGTATTATAAGTTAACTATCAGTGAAATAATTACAGCTGGTTGGGTGACTGTTGGCTACCTAAAGTTTGCTTACCTTACCTCTAGTAACTTGACTCTCCGCGTAACCTAGCCAGCCAGCCATATGTCAGTATAAAGGCAAGTTTCGCGGTCACAGATTTGGATAAATCCCTGATGAAATTCAAGTTTCAATGGAGATTCTCCATACAAAACTCAATTTAGTCCAGGACTGAGCTTGAAACAAGATTTGTGAAACTGGCCTTAAATGTTTAATTTTTTCTCCAGGGCTTGCTATCAATGCTGGGTGTTAGATAAGGTTAATGGTGGTGTGTGTGTGTGTGTGTGTGTGTGTGTGTGTGTGTGTGTGTGTGTCTGTACAGATGTGTGTGTTTATATGGTGTTAAACTGGTCTGTCGTTTTTCAGCATCTAGATCAGCGATGTTCGCTAATACTAAGGAGCATTAGTCCGTTTTATGACCAACGTGAATAATGTTGACAGTGCCTTCCGTGGGTAACACACCTAGTACAGTTTCCACTCTGCTGAATGTATCTGTCAAACTTAACCCTTGGAACGCTAAATGCAGCTATTGTTGCTTAATGATGTAAGATATCAAAGTGAAAGCTGTTGAAAACCTATCATGTGGCAGCTTGTTTAAACTTTTAAACAAGTTGCCACATGATAAGTTTTCAACAGCACAAGATAATTAAATTAACATTTTTTAAAAATGTATTTCAACGCTCTAAGGGTTAACATTGTTACTTGTTTTTATTGTGCACTTAGACATGGCCTAGATGTGGTTATGTTATGATCTCCAGCTGAATAAAGAAAAAATTTGTTAGATGGATAATACATAAGGAGAAAGTTCCAAACGACCTCTGAAAAATTCATGGGCAGGGGATTATTTTATGGTTTTTGAAATTGTTCTGTGAATTTGCTCCTCTGAGTGTCAAAGAGGAACTGGACAATATGAAAATTTACTTCAGACTGCTGATTTGTTTGAGGATTGGGACCACTTCCAGGTGTCAGGGAAGCAGGTCACTAAAAGAGGTGGCCATCTGGGCCAGGTGATATACTACACTTAAGACTGCCTTTAAAAAAAGCATTTGAAAAGATTAGTTTAGCTCTTAAGTAAGGAAATTAAAGTTAGGCGGGAATTAAATTTTTCTTTAAAACAAAAAAATACGGTTTACTGGAATGCTTGGGAATTGGGCCACTATCAAGCTCGCCTTTCTGAAGGCTTATTGGTGTGGAATTAATGTTAGCTCTGTTTTTAAGGGAGTGATAAGTCAGGAATGGTCCTTTAAACAGTTAACAGGCTTCCACTGGTAATCAATACTGCCTGGTTTGACAGAGAAGTGTTCATAAAAGTGTATCACGAAGAAGGCAGAGGACATAGCAATGTGTTATTGTCTATAAGTAGTATTTTATACATTTACCTTTCACATATCCTGGAAAGCAATGCTAATGCAAAATTATTCTCCTATGAATGCTATGCTTATGCAGTTAGCCCCATAATTCAGTGGACAGTGACAGATTTTTTGTTATTTTGGTTGTTTGCCAAGTCAATCACTGGATCTGAATTCAACTGAATGTTCATTTTACACACTGAAGAGGAATCTGAAGGCATTAAGTCCCCAAAACAAGCAGGAACTGAATATGGCTGCAGTACAAGCCTGGCAGAGCATCACTAGGGAAGATATCTAGCACTTGGTGATGCCTATGATTGACAGACTTTAAACAGTCATTGCATGAATTGGATTTGCTTTAATTATTTAAAAAAAAAAAGATCATTTTATTCCACATTATGTTGTACTCTGTAATATCTTTTAATGTGCCTGAGAAACAGCTAATCTGATATGGATGAAAACACCATCTTCCAGTCTTCACTTCAACCTCATTTTCATTGTATCCTTTCAAATTCATCAGTGCTGGAGTAGAGAACCAAAATGAAAATGTGCCACTGTCAAATCAATTACAGTACTCACCGATAAGTTTTACAATATTGCTGTGTTTTGAAACTTTAAAAGACAAACTACAGAAGATGAAGTTTCTGTAATGTTATGCGTAACGCTGTGTGACCACGGTGTAAGATTGACATATCGTTAAGACAGTCTCTGGTTTGTTGGAATCTGTCTACATCGATTATTAAGAAGCATATCAAACCATCTTAGAACTGTCAATAAGCACGGTGTTGTCTGAGAGTTTTTTTCTTTCATTTTTCCTCTGTGCTCCGTCGTATGCTGTGAGGATGAAGGGTTTCATCCAAACCACCAGATACACGTATTGACCTGCCGTCATTTTTCTGCTTACCACAGCATTGAGTATTTGACAAGTTGAAGAGAACAATTGATGGGCAAAATGGAAACTCATCTGCTGAAGATTTTTCTCTTCGTCCTGATTATACAGTCCAGTCATATAAAAGGATTAGCTGTCTATCAAAGTAGTAAATGTTCAGCTAGCAATGTAAAAAAAAAAAAAAAAAAAAAAAGACTTTTTTTTTCGTGACATACTTTCTGAGATTTATTTTCTGATTGTATGCACAAAGACTTTGCATGTGCTTGTTATTACGTAACAATGGAAGAAAATTGTATTGCAAATCAATTCAGGTGCAGCACATAAAACCCACATGTAAAACAAGAAAAATGCACAAATACACAAAGTATACAAAGAATACAAAGTGTATTCATTCACACTGGTATTGCTGACGATACACACACACATTTACATAGACATGTAACAAGCGGAGCTTTACATGAAATACTGCAGGAAATGCTGAACTTTAAAAAATGTCGCCTTTGATTTGTAGATTATGCAGCTATTATGTGTTAATGTTATTCACAGAGATGCTTTCCAAACATAACTCATCGAAATTTTATAACATTACAGTCCTGTCTCATTATTCAAAGTTACTCCACTGCAATAGCAATCCACACTTTGGTGCAGAGAATATGCATCATGGTGCATTGTAAAAACGTAATTATTTTTATGGTCAGCTGTTGACGTGCGTGCCAAAACTGGTTGTGGTCACCAATAAATCTGTCTCAAATGTGGAAAGCCATTGCAGTCTTTATGTTCAATTGGTGCATTATATCCGGTTGCATGTTTTCTCCATGGCACCCCATGGGCATTCTTGTTGGTTTGCAAAATCAGGCAAAAAGTTACTGCTGACAATTTTCTTTACTTTTCCATTTGCAAGGTGCATGTGCAATGGAGAATAGTGCAAAATAATGTAGATACTTCAAGAAATACTTCCCAGCACACAATGGTGGGACCAATTGACAGTCAATCGTGATACGACAACATCAATGTCTTCCAAATAGAGCATGCATATTTTTAATGATATTTTAACCCCATGAAACCTTCGGACCCATATATAGGTCCGTCAAATGCAGCTGCTGTATTCAAACCTGTGCAACTTCAGGCCTATATTAGATTATAGTGCTGATACCAAAGTTTTCAACGATCCAAAATATGTCCTGCTGAATTACAGGGAAATATGTGTAAAATAGATCTAGATATTTTCCATTTGATTTAATGCTGTTGCCATAAAAACATTACAACCTGGGTTTAAACATTTCTCTCAATGTCAGTTTAATGTAGCTTCATTGAAGCGCTGCAACCAGCAGATACAGAATGTGCGTGTGACTTTTTTGTACAATTTGAAAGAAAATGCTTTCTCTAACTTTAAACCTACTTAAGAGAAATCTTTAGAGAAAAGTTAGAGTTTAAGGAGTTAATAGACCCTGTTACTTTGGTTGTAAAAGCTATGAATTTAAGTGAATTGAAACAACCTCTGTCACTGAGATCTCGCAATGCCCTTATTAATTGATCCGTATTGTTGTCATCACAGGTGTCACATCCGAGTCATCGACACGTTTGGCACGGAGCCGGCCTATAACCATGAGGAATACGCCACTTTACACGGCTACAGGACCAACTGGGGCTACTGGAACTTGGACTCGCGGCAGTACATGACAATGTTTCGTGAGTGCGCTCTCTGATAAAAATTTCTTACCCTCCGCCACATCACGCTCGGGTCGTTAAAGTGATTTGTGGGGTCAAGGAGCTCCCCTGTCTCACCTGATGGGTCCTTTTCATTTTCTGGTCCATCGCATGCAGACGAAAACACAGACCTTAATGGAGCGCTTCTGTTGAACCGTGAAAGGGTGAGCCGTCGTCGGCCACGGCGCAAAAAATATGTATCCTGAAACGGGCGGTGATATGGCTGACTGAGCCGAAGGTGAGGACAACCGCTCGGCATCTTATCTCCGGATGAGAAGCCGGTGTTGCACGGCTGTCGAGCGCTATTTGCCCCCTCTTTTCTGAAGAGCAGATGTGGAGGATGATAAATGGCCCTGCTGGCAAGCCTATGGTTTGAACTTGGTCAGAGAGCAGAGAGAGAGAGAGGGAGACAGAGCAAGAGAGAGAGAGAGAGAGAGAGAGACATTCAGAGAGGAGCCATGTATGCAATCTCTCTCAGAGCACAGAGTGGGCTGTAGACCCATAACATTGGAGTGACCCTGGCCCAGAGTATAGAGGAGAAAGGAACCAGACTGTATGTTTATTGATGATATCCCTTCTGAAATTTCCAGCTAAGATCAGGTGGGGCCAAAACTGGTTCACCGTGGTCCGAGCTGTGGTTTTGACACTTCTGGCTAGTTGTAGCTAATGTTGCTTGTTAAGCTGGTTGAGATAGCTGGTCAATGAACTGATGGGGAGATGACTCTACTGGAAGGCCTGCTATTTGACTAGCTTTAATTGTTGAAAACATGGCAGAAACCAATTTAACCAGTTTAGGATGGTTTTAGTTTCATTACATTACATTATTGTTGTTTAGCAGGTGCTCTTAATCAGTGTTGAACAACAAAAGTTGTGTTCGAAGGAACTGAAGTGCAAAGGAACCCATGAGGGAAGTAACAGTCCTAATACCAGAAATGACAGTTAATAGAAAGGTCTTTGCTGAATAGAATACCTGTGGAAAATAATGCATCAATAAAATCAGTCCATCAAGACATTTTGCTGACGATCACAACACAAATCAATCCCTAAAACTTAGAGCTGGTTAAATTAGCGGGGATGCCAATTATTCCGGCATAATCCCTCATTTTTGACCTTTTTTTGATCTTTTCATTCCTCAAACAAACCTATCATAATTACAATATAATGCTATCGTAAAACTGGAAAAATTTTGCCCCCGAAAGAAGCTCTGCTAGGGAAACGTTAGATGATGGTGGAAAGCCGTAAAACCTTGTTAAATGTAATTTCTGTTTGCCTCATCAAAGCTCACACGCCAGACAACTCCTTCATGGGCTTTGTTTCGGAGGAGCTGAACGAGACGGAGAAGCTGAACATCCAGCGGAATAAGGTCAACAACATGGCCGTGGTGTACGGCAAAGAGGCCAGTATGTGGAAGGTAAGACCAAGCCAGTGTATCGTGTCAGTGCATATGTGGGCTGTATCACGGTACTGTGTATGGATTTTAGGAAGGAGAAAGACTTTGCCCTGCATAGGAAATTGCATTTAAACTGGCTGTAGTCAGCACAGCCCAAGTGGTGATGACTATGTATGATCTGATCAACTGAAACAGAAATTCACGTTTTTTAGAGACATGTAGCAGCGAATTTATGAGCTGCTCAGTAGTACTGGCGGTGTGCTCCAGTACAGAAGGACACTGTGCTTAAATAGCGTACTTCCTGCTCACAGGCAGAATTATACTTACAGGAGGCATCTTCTGCTCTGCAGCCGGAGTGCTGTTTGTTTCCGCAAACGAATTCACGGGAAAGGACGAGACTTCTAACGTTTTTTGTTTAGTACAAATTTATCCTTCAAATCCCAGAGAGGCACTTTCACGATGCATCTCTGATGCGCAGAGCTGATTCCGCAATTGGAAATCTCTCTCGAAACTGTTGCTTTCTAACACAGTGCTTGTGCTTTGAATTCCCCGTTCCTCTTAATGGTTGAAGGCATAAACTCGCCCCTAAATTTAAAGCTACGGAGCAGATGCTGTGAGAGTGCCGCTGGGCTTTTCAACTGTGGGAATAGTGTATTTCACAGATGCCGACTTGCTTCTTATTTTCAAACTTGCGTCTATGCAGTTTGCACTGAAGTTGACTTGTTGTCAGGGAAGTTGAAAATCATTGTATTTTCTTTTGTGTTATTTATTTTTTTTCATGTCTCTTTCATGACCACGTCCCTCTCCCCCGATGGATCGACTCCAGCTTCAGGTAAATGAGTTCACATTTATGGTTAAATTTCTTTGCGAGGATTTTCTCAGAGGTAAATTCTGACCTATGCTCGTTGCTGTGCTGAGACGCTGCTTGTGTCAGGGTGGATGCGGATGTGATCACTTTTTGATGCAGTACATCTAAGTTACAGTTCTAAGATGGTTTGATATGCTTCTTGAAGCTACCCAAGCAACTCTATGTTAAGGAGAAAAATAATCATGGTTTCGATTAGACTAATGTTCTGGAATGCTCTATGCCTATGACTCAGTTAATCTAATGTAGGATGTTGATGGCTGTCATCAAGAGAATTCAACTCTGTGGGGTTTGTATTGTTCTCATAATAGCAGCTAATGCTTGTTTATATACCGTATAATACCTCTGTATTTTCCTATTATTTGGTGATTGATCAGGGGGCGATTGCACTGATGTTCTGGGAGTTCAGATAAATATAGTCTAACCATAGTTTTTGCTAATATGGCAGTTGTGCTTTTTTGTGGGCTCACCCTGGCATAAATGTATTTGATACATTAATAAATATTTGAACCATTAAGGGCCAACTTATTATTGCTTGTTAGCTCATTAGCAACACTTAAGCATGGTTTGTAACTGCAAAATTAATGGGCCACTGGGCCAATTAGGAACTATTTGCCTGGGAATCAAAAGTGCAGTTTTATGTGTGGGGTTTATGTATTATTTTATTATGTATATTTGACTTCAAAATTCTACATTTATCCATATTGACAGATCCACATCTTTTTAGTTTTGTTATTTATCAGCCAGCTTAGTGGGTAAATTATGGTAATTAACATTTGACCAACAATTGTTGGAGAAGAGATTTTACTGAAAGCATCTTGGAAGCCCAAACGAACACTTTCTATTTAAACATTACTTTGTCTTTGCAGATTTTATGGCAATTTAGGCCGCCTCACCGTGGCTTTCAGTAATGCGAATTCCGGGTCAGTAAACATGATGCTTGAGTGATTTCATGCTTTTGAGAAACATCAAGAAGTGGCGAGTTAGCTTTCACGAGGCACTTGGATTGATTTCCCGATTGTCAACCTCAGACCCGTAATTGAAGGCTCTCTCCTCCCAGCCTTGATTTATGCATGCGAATGAGGATGAGTGCATCTTTCAAATCCCCATCTCAGCAGTTTAACACCTATCTGGAGAAACCAGACAATTTGGCACCTGTATCTGGCTGAAGCTGGCGCCCCTGTGAATTGCTCACAGAAACACATTTACAGGTTTCAATCACCCTGCAGGTTTATTTACGGGGAAAATCTCTCTCAAACGTGCCCCACACCCCCACACACACACACACATATTCCTACACAAGCACCCACTCTAACTCACTAGCACACTCTCTCTCTCTCCATCTCTTTCATTCATTCTGTCTTCTGGCCTTTTTACATCCCCGTTTTCTGGCCAGGCTTTTCTCAGTTCGACTCTCCATGTCAGTTTAGCATAGCTGGGATTAGCGTTTCCATTGAAACAGGGCAACTTTGCTTGAAGGTATGTCTTTAAGTGGTGCTTGTCTTGGGCTGATGATATTTAAAATCACTGCCCTCGTAAGTGCCATCAACTACTGTACTGTGCAACCGTTGATGATGCTCTGAAATCGCCACAGCCGGCTTGTGAGCAGGTTTATTGCACTTTAACCCTACTCCGAAGGTTGTCCACCTAAAGTGTGGTTGGGCTCAACTCGGCACGCTTAAAGATCAGCGTGGCACGGTTTGACTCGACGCAGCCAAGTTCGCCAAGGGAAAATCCCCATTCCTCTCTCCTCCTCTCACACTCTCACTGAGTGTTTATTGTCCTCCCTTTGTACTTCTGTACACCTTTTCTCTCTCTCCCCTCCTCTCTCTCTTGCAATCTGTCTTACTCCCCTCTTTCTTTCACTCCATCTTTCTATCTCTTTCTCTCCCACTCTCTCACTCCCCCTCTCTCCTCCTCTCTCCCTCTCTCTCTATCTGAGTGTTTATTGTCCTCCCTTCATCCCTCTCTACTGCCCTCTAGCCCTCTTTCTCTCCCTATCTATCTATCTCTCTTACCTCCCTCTCTCCATCTTTCTCTCTGCCTCTCCCCTCACTCTGCCTCCCTCCTGCTCTCTCTCTCTCCCTTCCTCCCTCCCTCTCTCCCTCTCCCTCTCTTTCCCTCTCCCTCTCCCCCTCTCTCTCTCTCTCTCTCTGTTTATTGTGTTCCCATGGAGAGGCAGGAGAAGCGGGGCTGGGACGGTTTATGAAATGATCCTCAGTATTGAGTTAGAGTGGCTCACAGCTGCCAGCGCTGTGCCTGTGTTTATGGCTGTGCTGTGTGAGTGACAGCAGCCAGCCTCTGAAATGTGCCTCATGGGTGCAAACAGCCAGGAGCAAACGCCCGCTTCCTCCATCTCGATGAGCTGGGTAAAGGACCTTTTCATCCACATTTAGCCCTCACTAAAGTGGAGAGGGAGTCTGACAACTGTCATATTTTACCTGCCATGCTGGTCTGTGTTTTGATATGTCAGAGTATCTCTGTTCCCTATGAATCATGCGATGTTACATCTCATCCTGATGCCAGTGACAATAACCTTCAGTGTTGTGAGAGGAAGATGTAGATCCCTGTGCTTTAAATCAAGGTTCATGAGGTCTGAGAACTGCTGGCTCTCCACCCTCCCTTTACCTGGGAATCAGGTGTCGTGATAGTCTGGCCAATCGGCAGTGCTAGTTGTTTAGTGATTTACCAGGACGGAAAACCAGAGATGAATTTGGATTCAATGGCCAGATTTGATCCCTGCTATAGACTGTATGAGTTCTCTTCCAAAGGATTTCTCAGGGCACAACATATCCACGCTGATTTTTTTAATTGCAAAATTGGTCTTTAGTTGTGCCCTGATGAACGGCGATAAACTTCTGAGTGAGTTTGCGTGTTGTTGTTAAATATTCTGAAACTGTTGGAGCAGATTGGTGCAAATGGGGAGAGGGCTGCTTATTAACATGGTAATTACTTCTGCCAACTCTTGAAGTTTGGGCAAAGGTTATATATTCACCGATGTCTGTATGTTTGTCGATATCTCTCAAATTTCTGTAGCTAACTAACTGCCGGATAGCTCACTCTGTTAAAGCACCGCATTGCGAAGCAGAAGTAACTATCAAGGCGCGGGTTCGAGCCCCGGTCGTACCAACCGGTAGTGGTCGGCAGCTTTTTCAGAGTAGCGTGCAATTGGCCATTGCGCTACAGGGATGCAAATTGGGAAGGGTCTGCCGGGAAGGGTAATATTAGTTGCTTTGTTCGTTCCTTAGGCACCTCCTGTTGGCCAGACGGGCGCTCGTCAAGAAGATTCTAAGCTTGTTCATGTTCGGGTATCCTCCGCCCTTGTTCTGAAATTGCGAGGATTCAACCAATGAGTGTATAAGAATCGGTGGCTGACAGGCGTGTGCTTCGGAGGAGAGCCGCGAACTGTCTTCTCTCCCCTGAATTGGCAACAGGGGGTCACATATGCAAAAGCCTTGTACATAGTTCACCAATTGGACATTCCAGATTCGGGTGGGACTAGAGATGCCAAATAAAAAAAAAAAAAAATTTCTAACTATTTCAATGATATTTTGTGGAAGTGTCGGCTATGGCCCCAGGAATAATTCCTTAGATTTTGTTGGTGATCCGAATTACTATCCAGGTCCAGAAATTTTTCAAAGGATTCTTCACCATTGCGGGATTGCAAGATTTGAACAAATACAGTTACATGCTAAAATCCACTAGATAGTAGTAAAGTTGGAAAAGCGTTGGCGGCAGTTTGTGCTCTCTGAGTGCTTTCTAATTTACCCCTATCTTCATGACCCAAGTCGTCACTACACCCATGTTGGAACCCTTATTCTGCCCTGCATCTCCAGGGCAACATTTCTTTCCCTATAACTCCCTCTGTCTTGTGCACTTAGCGTGGGAGATAATCGCCTAATTGGTTCTGAAAATCCTCTCGACGGAAGCTATCGATCCCAAGGCCTCCAATTACAGCCACAGGCCACACAATGGAGTGAGAGTAAGCTGCTTAACGCCACATAGGGAGTCGATAGTGAAACCTTCACATGCAGTCCTTCTTTTCCAGGGCTGGCTCTTCATTCCCTGACCCTGTTTATGAAAATCTCCACATGGACTGTCCCATACATTTGCCATTTTTTTTCTCTAAATAACAAATAAGCTGATGCGCAAAATAAAGTTGTCTTTGACCAGTATTAAAAATGAAAGGATAACCTTTGACTCTTGAAAATAAAAGGAGAAGATCAATGATGTAATGTGCCATTCTCTATCACAGGGGAAAATGCCAGATGGATTGATATAGTCACTGGAGGCTGTTTCAAGAACCAAGGCTGTTTGAGATGAAAATTCATTACCAACTAGCTGTTAATTTCTTCAAGTGATTACTCAGATAGTATATTGTCCAGCTGGGATACAAGCTTAACCTGTACAAATTGACATTGAAGTCATTTTCCCAGCCATCTGGTGATCTTTTCTTAAACTCAGAATTAAATTTGGAGGAAAAGAAGGAAGGAAACAAGGGGATTTAAATTTCTCACATCGATCAGATTATTTTGCTGTTTCAGTTCCGTTCTCTTTTTCTCTGTCTTAGCCGTGTCTTCCCACTTTATCACACTTTCTATTTTTTCAGCTGACAAAAATTAAATCCATCACATACTTTGCGGTTGCCTCACTGCTCTGCCAGGATACTGCGCAGATGTTTCAAAAATACATTTTAATTAGATGCATAAAAATGCAGCGCAAACTATTTTTAAGTTTCTCTTCCATTTCTCTGGTTTCCCAGCCATTTCCCTGGCAGCAGGATGCCTTACATTCTCAGGATAGTAATAGTTGTACAGCTTTATTCTTCATAAGCCTATGTCCATTTTTTTTTTTTTTTTATACGGATTTACAAATTAAAAATCAATTCATCTGAAACGCAATCAAAAGAAAACTTGTCAATGTATTAAGTTTTCAGGATTGTAGGGAATTAAATGAGTGCAATTATTTGGAGCCAGTTGACCGCACGCCACTTAAAGAAACCTTCGGCTGTTAATCAAGAAGAGGTGAAAGTCTGCATGGTTGTAGCAGGTTGTATCCAAGCGAGATTGGCGGTGAACACTGGTCCTGAACAATGTGATGGAGTGCTGTATGGGCATTTACTATAAATTGCGTGTGAATCCAGCCAGATTGTAAGAAATCAACTACATTAGCTCGCAATTTGGCTTGCATAAGCTCCCTAGGTACCTTAAAGCTAGCGTTAGCTGGTCAGATTCTTGTTGTAGGTTGCAATCCAATTGTAAAGGTAAAATTGAAATCGTGACGTACATTATGTACACATGCATTACGTCTTGATTGCATCACATCTTTTAGTGCATGGTTTTGGAGAGTATCACTCCAGTATTTTGGCTACACAAACTTGAATAGGAACAAATTGAGTAATTGTTTGCTAGCTAACGCTACATAGCACAAAATCTAGTCAAAGCGCCCGAGGTGGTCCTCAGACCTTGACTGAAGATCGTGCGTTGTGCCCTTTTCCCAGTCTTTGTCCAAGTCACAATTCTGTTCACATTCACAGTGCAGTACTCAATAAGTTATTTCTGCATGTCAAGAGAGGGAAAAATATTTGATTGTATAATATCTTGTCAAACCGCCAAAACGGCATGTTTTGTTTTAGATTTCTCTGGATATTTTTATGATAGATTCATTATGTCCTCAGTTTTGCTAAATGTGCCTCAATGAATGCAGTTGCTAATATTTTAGGTCAAAATTACAATTAGGAAGGACACTAATGTCTTTCCAGGACATTATCCCAAAACAGTGACAAATGTGAAGAGGAGTGCATTTTGGGTGTGGACACACCGCCGGCAATGCCCATTTTACCTTGAGTTTGTTGTTTGTTGAGGCCCCTTGATAATGCTTGAAGCCTCATAATTGGATGAAAGTCTCTCGTTTGTTTTCCCTCACCTCCTGTGCTGTCCTTCAGGGCAAGGAGAGGTTCTTGCAGATCCTGCACCGCTACATGGAGATCCACGGAACGGTGTACTACGAAACACAGCGCCCCCCAGAGGTGCCTGCCTTCGTCAAGAACCACGGCCTGCTGCCCCAGCAGGAACTTCAGCAGTTGCTTCGGAAGGCAAAGGTATGGATGCTCCAAACCGTGCCAATTCCTCGCAGTGCCCCACTTCAGGGGAAGAGAAATCTGTTTTTACAAATTAGCCTTTGACTCGATGAATGTTGTACCCCACTGGCAAATCTTGCAATGAGATGACCTATCTCACCTTAATGGTTATGTCTTACTCAGATAAAGAATTAATATACCGTGAGCACCACAGTTGATTGGACAGTGACGCACTTTTTTTGTTATTTGGTCTGTTAGTGGAGTAGGTCACTGGATCTGAATACAGTTGAATCCATTTTACATTATGAAGGCAAAAACTCCCCAAAATAAGGAAGAACTGTTGATGACTACAGTACTGGCCTGTACTGAGTATCACCAGGGAATGTATCCAGTATCTGGTGATGTCTGTGCATCACAGACTTGGAATAGTCGTAGTGTTCATTGGATATCCAACCAAAAATTCAAAATGATTGCTTCCTTCAACATCATGTTACCCTTTCCCTGTCTTTTCCTCCCAAAAATCGGTGGAACTATGAACAAAAAGATGCTGTCATTTCTGAATGGTTTTCAGGTCTTTATCATTGTATTCATTCAACTTCAAGTGATAGACAACGGGACCAGAATTTTTTTAAATCACTGTCCAGTGAATAATGATGCTCACTGTAAGTAGGAGATAAGGGCTGGGTATATGACAAAGTATTTTTTCTGACCAACTTTTTTGGGGGTTTTAGCAGTCCTTGGTACTTCAAATCAGTGATTTTCTCTCTCCTCTCATCTCCATTTAGCTGTTCATTGGATTTGGTTTTCCTTACGAAGGCCCGGCACCTTTGGAGGCCATAGCCAATGGGTGCGTCTTCCTGCAGCCCAAGTTCCGCCCACCCCACAGCTCGCTCAATCACGAGTTCTTCAGAGGGAAGCCCACATCCAGAGAGGTGGGTTCATAATAACAAAAATCTCTGATTTCTGAAATGCATGATGGCCCGTTCATGTTTATTTGCAGTGGCGATATTGGAAATATCAAACTGTCGCAAATCTGAATCTGCTCCATAATTCAACTGAATTCTATTTATTAATTTGCACATAAAGCTGCTTCTGTGATATGATGTTGAGAAATATTCTCAACCTATTTGGAATAATTGCTTCTGGCACCATGCTAGTTTGAATTGGACTGCGCTTTATTCAAAACATTTGCTGGTAAAGCACAGTTATAAAATAGATCAATTATTCTTCGCCATCCGAACACAACCGCTCGGAATGCCAATGTTGGATTCACATTTTCCGTTCTCTTGCGAATGAGCTTCGGGGAGGGACCACCAAATCTGGCCCTCGAATCTAAATCCAGCTCTGGTTTTCTTTTCTGCCAGAATATCAGCTGAACAATAAGAGCTGGTTTGTGTTTTCATGTGACTCCCATGTATAGGCTGGGTGGAAAACCAGCAATTTTTGGACCTGGTGGATGGTGATTTGAAGATCCCTGGTTTAGATACAGCACTGTAAGGGAAATAACATTGTGTCAATCTGTAGGTTTCCTCTCAGCATCCATATGCCGAGCAGTACATCGGACGGCCCCACGTCATGACCGTGGACTTCAACAACTCCCTGGAGTTTGAGTCTGCCGTCCGAGAGATCATGGCATCCATAGTAAGTTCTAGGCTCATGCGCCCCGCCCCTGCGCGGAAGACATATTGCCTCGGTTTCCCTCGAGCGGCACTGCGCAGCGGGAATGCGGATCAGCCGCGTATTAATGAAGGTGAAGGCCGCGGGGGGGAGCGCAGCGCACGCAGCATCGTCACGCAGCAGACAGACGCCAGCGGCGGGGAGGCCCTGCTGGCAGTCGCGAGACGAAATGGCGTCCGTCCAGACGACCTCCGCTCGCCGTACGTGATCGTCGTTGTCCCGTCCGAGGGAGACTGGGAAAGACATTAATTGAGCACGCTGCGCTCAATCTGTCGCCCTCCCGCTGGGCATTTTGCGATCAATTGACGCAAAACCCCAAGGCCGCGGATGGCTACCTGCCAGGTTTAGTAAATAGACATTGATTTGAGCATTTGAGCGGCCAAAGCCAATGAAAAAGAGAAAAATAAAAGGCCGCATTAGCTGTAGCGCTGTTGCAGAATTGAAACATGAACTGTTGGGGAGGTGTCGGTTTCCTGGTGGATTTGGAATGAAGAGGGGGGAAGGAATTAGCCATGGCGGATTTTCTTAATGGGAAATGACAGTGGGGATGGCGGGCGGCCTGCTAGGCAGCTCAAGGCTAATGAAACGGAGGACTATGAAGCGGAGGTCGAACAGCAGACTAAACTTCTTTTCCCCGCACTTAATCTCTTATATTTTTATTTCCTGGCTTTCATACTGTCTGTTTGTTGTGTACAGAGAGGGGGAAATGGGGCTTATATTCTCACAAAGGTGAAGGGGGCTGCCTCAACAGGAAATACAGACTGTATGTCGTGTTTGACTTCTGTAGAACTAGATAGTGACAATATTTGAGTGTGTAACAGCCCTGTTTGTTTTGTGAACTAAACAAGCATCGTGCTACTTTGCAAAATGTTTCATTTTAACCGTAACTTAGAGGAAAAGATATAGTATTACTTCCCGTACTGCCCACCGTAACTTGGTGGAAAAGAGAAACCATGTCTACCCGGTGCTGCTCGTCGCTGTATGTCCTGTGAGGCGCCGCGCTGGAGATGGTGAATGCAGCGCTCCATTCTGTAGGCTGTTTCCTGCATGGAGACCCGACTGCTCGGTCCGGGGAGCAGACAGACGCGGGTTCAGCCAAGCGAACCGAACCCAATCTTAGCTTTGCGATAGGCCGTCACGTTACCATTCAGCGGCTGCTCGCCCCCCCCACTGCGGTGCCCTGAGCTGGAACCAGCCCATTCCCTGCGCGTGCTCCCCTCCTCCCGACAATCCCTCCCCACCCCCTCCACACTCAGGGAAATGTACCGCACACTTCATCGGGCTCATCGCCGGCCACATCGCCTGCTGTACTCTCTATGTATAATGTGAAATCCAGCATCAGTCCGTTGGGGGAAAAAAAGCTCAAGAGAGAAGATGTGCGGCAGAATAACTTACTTTACGTTGGTCTGCATTTCTGGCTCACGAGTGATAGAATAACATTGTGTGCTTAATGTATCTGGATTATACAGGTATACTCAGTTAATTAAGATTACCTTAGATCAGGTGTTGCAAACTTCAGTCTTTTAGGGCCACAGTGTTTTTTGTGACCTTCATTCAATCAGCAGTCAATGAATGTTTTGACAAAAAGTCTTTCGCCAGCCATTGAATCTCGTGAAAATACACCATAAATAAGCAAACACCGTGTGCCTTTAGAACTAGAACAATCATGAAAAGTTGCAAAAAGAAGATCACAATAAACTGTGTTTCTCATCTTCTTTCATCTGTCATCCACCCAAACACAACAACCCCCTCCAAGGAGGAAAACTTCATTTAATGATTTAATGTTTCTGTTTGACAGTCACGCAGTTTTTTTGTCATTTGGTCTGTTAGTGGAGTAGATCACTGATCACTCATCAGAATTTGGAGGGAGGTCATCTGCCCTCAAGTGAACATGCACAACATCACAGACAAGACAGCCCCTATCATAGATGGATGGACAGCTGATGGCTTCATCTGAGTAGTGGTAGCTGAATTGGTTACCCCGCATACCTAGTTTTTTTTTTTTTTTTTTTTTTGTTTTTTTCGAACAAGCTCTGATGAGACTGTGCAGACCTCCAATCTGTTAAACTAGGGCATCTGGCTTCTCTCCAAGTCAGCACTGCCAAGACATCTCTGCTCTCTGCTCTGACCTCCTGCATTCTAGTGCTTAAATGGACCACCTGATGTCCCCAGCAATGCAGAAAATCTATACACCTCCCGGAGAGACCCACCTCGACAGACTACCGTGTGTTTCTCTGTCCTTCAATATGTGGCAGTCTTCGCCATTAACACTGAATGTCCTCAAAATTTTCCCGGAATGTTTGTCATTATGTCGCTACCATGGACAAGAACACCGTGAGACTGCATTGGTTCAGCTGGGCTCCTCTATTTTTAATTTTCCTGTTTCAAATAGTAATTTTTATCCAGTTATCATCAGGAATAGCAGGGTAAATGTTGGTTATAATTTTTTTCTTTCACCTTTGCGAGGTGTTTTGCAGTGTTATGTTGTAAACCCTGAACTGTTTTCAGTGGAAATGTTACTGTGCGGTAAAGCCCTTGGAGGAGTTCATGTGGATCTCGCACAAGCAGTAATGAAGCACAGACATCATTGTTGGGGCTGCGGTAGCATATCGGTCTTGATCTTCGCTTTTGCTTGCGTATGCATTTTACTACAGTTTGCATCCTTAAACTAGGCCTCCTAGCAAACACTGTAAATGTTTAATACCTTTGCCAAATATTTCATACATTTTGCAAACGCTTCGTTCTATAAATATTTTATACATTATTACATACTTCAGACTTACATTGTTGATTTTGTTAGTTTCATTAATTTTGTAAATGTGCAGTTAATACTGAATATAATACTCTGGCTCTGGCACTGATATGGGTGGCGCAGTGACTCCGGGTTCATAATTCTCATGAGTCTCCGACAGTTACCTGTCACGGTGCTTTAGATGATGTATCGTTCCTGTACATTGCGTCATTATCTCTGGGTTGTTTGTTCATAGGGGATGCTGGGATATTCTTGTCAGCAGAAAAGCGAAACCTAAAGAACTTTTATGCTGCACTGCTGCCAGGTTGCACTGACGAAATTCTGTTCAGTCCTGCACTGTTCATTGATATACAGAAATTCACAACAGCAAATTAATAAATCATTCATCATATTGGTTCAATCTGTTATATGTTTGTATTGTAATCTTCATCCCAGGGCATCTCACTAGTTAAAAGAGTTTGCGTTGGAGGTTTGAATCAAACTGAAGAAATCGTTGGTAAAAATGAGGGGAAGAAATTGAAATTAGTCCTGTAAACCCTGTAACTATGTTAAATCATTCCTACCAACTGCCTTCAGCGAGAAAACAAGTCTATAAGCTTTGAGTGCAGATCAGAATGATAGAACAAAATAAAAGCTATGTTCATTTCTCTGTGCATGCTAAATAGGTTGTTAAATGTTTAACGATCCATTGCAATTCTGCCCGATAAAAGCTGACCAAATTTGTTGTACATTTCAAAACTTAAAAAATTTACACCGATGGCCCTATGTTTTAATGCTCTGCCGTTAGTTGAACTCAAAAATTCAGTGTTCACATTCTGATGCAACTGAAATTCATGTGTGTTTTGATTAATGGTGCTAAAAGCTTCCACTTAAATCTTGTAATGACTCAAAAATACAGCCCTAAGATTTCCTGTGATTATCCATTTCTGAATTTCAGTTCAAAATTTCCTTGAAAAACCAACTGTGAATTGATTCTGATTGTAGTACAAGTTCGGTCGTCTTTACGGCTAATGTGGTCATCAGGAAGCATATCGCCTTCAAAGAGGTCTGTTGAGGTCTTAAGTCTTTCATCTCATTTGATTTGACTGGAACAGATTTCCAGCTTTTAAGTTTTCGTTTATAGCCAGAGAGGGGGTAATTGCATATCATTTCCCCTGCAGTTTTGCTCGAATAAGAAAAGACATGGACTGAATTGATTCACATCTTTAAAATCCAGGCATATGTTAAATTAAAGGTCATATTAAACTGGGCTGCAGTGGGTTCTACTGTTGCCACGAGTTTCCTGCAAGTTCTACGGTTTATTACCACAACCCAAAGACATTCGTGTTGGGGCAGCTGGAGACTCCAAATTGCCGGGATGTGTCAGTGTCTGCATGTATGTGTGTACTCTGACATGGCCTGTCGAACTATCCAGGGTGTGTTCCTGCCTCTCACCCATTGCATGCTGGGACAGGCCTCAGCTCTCGCTTCGACTCAGATCATAAGCGGTGTTGGATAATGGATATATGGATAAGCAGGGATGATGCAATTGTTTGTAAGGTTGATTTTATTTCCATGCCTTTTCATTTGTGCTGTCTTCAGTTCATCTTGGGCTTCAGCCGTGTGCATCATTTCATTTGACAGCGCGAAACGAATTACTGTAATTAGTCTAGACTCATTAAAGTTTTCATTAGCAATGATTTTGCATTTGTGTTAAAAGCCGGAGAAAGACAAACGTGTTTACAAATACGCTGCCATATAGTCGTGCTTTTCCTGAGAGACAGTATTAGCACTCAGATTAGGGCTTGAGTGGGTTTTATCTCACGTTGGATCAGGAGTTTCTTTTACAGATTCAGCTAAGGTATAGATGATTTGCCGTGACTTGAACGTTTTAAATCATGTACTGAATTGCAGATTTCAATCTATGGCAAAGCAAAAGCAATTAAGCAAGAAGCGTCCCACAATTACTGGATTTACCTGTTTTGATTGATGGTACAAATGCCTTTTGATTGTAATTAGGGAGCTGAACGGAGAGGGAGTAAATGCTAAAAATAGTGTGCTAAAATAACACACCTATAATTCACTTCATGCAAATGACTCGACTGTTATCAAGTGAATTCATATGAAAATGATGTAGTCCTTCTATTCAGGATGTTCATCCCCAGAATAAACATCCTATCCCAAAAAAATTGTGAAAAATAACCCATAATCTTCGTGTTCTTATGCAGATGTGTACATATTTCCATACCAAATGCACTCAGAATGGTTCAGCAGATCGCATAAACGTATATATACATGTGGTTCTGTGATAATGTGTCCCATTCCCTCGGTGTAAATCCTGTGCCTGATGTTTGTGTCGGCAGGTGGAACCCTACCTGCCCTATGAGTACACCTGTGAAGGAATGCTGGAGAGAGTTCACGCCTACATACAGCATCAGGTGCGCTCCGCGTACTGGCATCTGCCCCCACCTCGAATGCTCATATAGGAATGAGTGTTGTCCTCTCACGTGTGTCTGTCTTCTCGTCCATAACTCTTTTCCGGGCCAGAACTCCTCATCCATTCAATATTTGTGAACGGTTGCAGTTACATGTTATTGTTTTTTCATGCTTTTGTCCGTACTCCTGTCTGTCAGCCATCTGGTGGAGGGATATCTCAGCATTCCATGTTTGTGTACGCTTGTCATTTATATTTATATATAAGCCACAACAATTGAAGTAAGCTGCAAGCTGTGTTCCCCTGGAGCAATATTGGCATTTAGGCCTTCTTTGAGGGCCCAACAGCATGAGCGAGCTTATTTTAGCAAAAATGGGGCTTGAACTACCAACCGTCTGATTCCCAGTCTGACATGTAACCATTAGGCTACATACTCTGCCTTCTTGTGTCATCATTTGTGTGAAGTTTCAGGCACGCACTTATACACACACTCCAATAACGCACGAGCTAAACCCCACTCTGTGATTTTCATAACCTTTACCTCCTCCAGCCTGTCAGTACTCAATGTAATCTACAGAACCTCACATCATCAATAAAACGCACGCCCACTCCGCCTTCAGTGAAGGCATGCGATTGATTGGTTTGCAGTTCCAAGCTATTGACTTAAAGCCACGCTGGATTTTTGGAAGTGACAGGATCGTTCGGGGGGGGCGGTGTCTGGACGGCTGTCGGGACTTCTCCTGGGAGAGATTGTGTTTTGTCTGTCAGAGGCCGGGGAGTGACAGATACGTGCCCGGGTTGCCGAGCAGCTCGGCGCTCTGTCCGGGGCCGCTGTCGACGACGTACCGATTCCCTGCGGATCTCGGCACATCTTCCTTCTCGGCAGGATTACCAGAGTTCAGCCGGCGAAGCGACAGTTATCTCTCAGCACGCTCCGCTGATGAGTTACCACAGCAGGACCTGTTATCTGCATTTGGCGTGAAAATAAATGAATTTCCGCTTTAATCCGGTTTAATAAACAGGGCTGGGGGGCACCGTGTATGTGTCGGGAATGTAGTTATTATTATGCGGATCTGAAAGACTTTGCCGGGGATTCTCTTAATCTCCCAGCTTTCATGTTTAAATTTGACTAAACCCTGCTGTTAGAGCGCCTGTGTTGCAAACACATTTCAGGTTATGACAGGACTTTGAAACTTTGGCTCATGCTGCATTGACTTAGCATATTGCACGTTTCATTGCACCAGCATAAAATCATTTATTCTCCTGCTCTGTATTTAAGACAAACTCACACCTTTTCTCATTTTTGCGTGACTTCTGCCGCAGCGAGCACCGTGTGAATCACAGTTGTTTGCACTCAAGATGTTCAGCATATGTTTCCTTTCATGCTGTCTTCTACACAGGAGTTTTGTGTCCCTGAAACTCCATTCCCACCAGCGAATGTCTCCCGGACATGGCCCGGCAGTTCCTCTGGCCCCTTCATCCTCCTCCCAAACTCATCCGGTCTAGCCTGGGCCCCCAACGCCAGTGGCCCCCTGTCGTGGCCCCCGCTCAGTGCCCTGCAGGTGCTGGTGTCAGAGGAGGGCCAGTCCTGTGTGGATGTGTGCCAGCGCAAGGGTCTCATCTGTGAACCAGCCTTCTTCCGCTTCATCAACAACAAGGAGGCCTTGAGTCGGTGAGCCGAGCCCTCTATAGACCACAGCTATTTTTATGGTGCAAGAATTCACGTATCCAAGGCTGAGGGACAGGTCTCAGAATCAAGTTACTGGGTCATACCTGGAGTATGTACTTTGGATGAATGTGTGTTTTCTCGTGAGTCTATGGGTGTCAATCTGTTGAACTAGGCTCAAAAAAAATTTCATGTCATTTAGTCAAAAGGTTCAGTCGAGACTCCGAGTAGACTTGGTGATGGGTGTCCTGCGTTCCCTGAGGACCAATGATCTAATTAATTGTTGGATATCCAGGTTTCCTGAAGTCTGGTGGTTTGATTGGTTGAGGGGTGTGCTGTTTCTCCTTAGGTTGAGTTACCTGATTGAGTGCTGTAACTCATGTTTCCTGCGGTCCATTGATCTGTTCAGTTGTACTTATACCTGAAGTATGTATGTTTGGATGAATGTATTTTTCGTTGTATGTTACACTTATCTGCGAGCTTCTGTTGGAGTAAGCTCAAACGATTTCACGTCATTTGGATAAAAGACACAGTCAAGATTATGGGCAGTCTGAGTGATGAGTGTCCTGTGCTTCCTGAAGTTCATTGATCTGATTGGGCGACAGATCTCCTGTATTTCCTGAGGGCCAATGATCTGATAATTTGATGGGTGTCCAGGTTTTCTGACATCCAATGGCATGATTGGTTGATCAGTGGCCTGTGTTTCCTGAGGTAGATATACCTGATTGGGTGCTGTAAATTGTGTTTCCTGTGGTCCATTGTTCTGATTGGGTCGTACGTCATGGTCGTACTTAGAGCATGTATGTTTGGATGAATGCTTGTTTTCTTGTAAGCATTTGGATAAAAGACACAGTCATGACTGAGAGAAGACTGAGTTACAAGTGACCTGTGTATTTCCTGAAGTCCATTGATCTGATAGGGTGACACGTGTCTTGTGTTTCCTGGGGGCCAATGATGTGGTTGATGAGTGTCCAGGTTTCCTGTGGTCCAGTGTTCTGATTGATTGATGGGGGTTCTGTCTTTCCTCTGGTCCATTTACCTGATTTTGGGCTGTAACTTGTGTTTCCTGTGGTCCATAGTTCTGATTGGCTGATCCGTCATGTGTTTGCCAGGTTGGAGGTGCAATGCGAGGGCGTGGAAGCTGAGATGAACCATGTCTTTCCCGCCTTCTCCGTGCTCCAGAGGGAGTGCAGCCTGCAGAAGGAGCCCCTGCTCTTCAGCTGTGCTGGGTTCAGCGCCAAGTACCGGCGCCTCTGCCCCTGCAGGGACTTCCGCAAGGGCCAGGTGGCCTTATGCAGGGACTGCTTATGATGGGGCCCTTCAACCTGCCACCACCAAACTGTGACCCGCCTCCCTCATTCAAGCACCATCAACCGACCAGATGTGGGGAGTTTGCCCAGCCGGCAGGGAGGGGATCGAAGGGAGGTGGCCTGATGTCGAGCGTTGGAGTGTCTGGAGTCAAGGTGCAGCCGAGGTATCAGCTCTGGAACCAGATCAGTGGAGCTCTGTCTGTGACATCGTTCTGTCCAGCGACTGGGTTTGAACAACAAGGGAAGTGGGGAAAAATCGGCATTGCGTTTAAACCTCAAACCTGGTCGCTTGGCCAGCTCGATTTTTGAAATGACTCTGGCTTAACGTACACTGGAAGTTGGCAGTGGAATGCCTGAGAATCGGGTAGAAGGTTTCGCCATGGCCCCAATACATAGACCTCAGTCACTTGTCATCCAAGTGTGATTGTATTTATTATTTTGCCCTGTGACTCCCTTCACCACGACTGGTATTCAAAAGCGTCCATCTGTTGAGGGGGCCGAGCTGCCGACTGGCCGTTTCCTCTCTGGCCTCCAATTTAAAGATCAGATTCATCATGCAGTCGGTCCCGGAAGTGTTCACAGTGCACGAGTTCAAGTGGAGATCAAAATGGAGCGCTTCAGCTCTCTGCTGGGAGAGACTTCAGAAAATGGTCTGTGGAACTGGTCTGCTGTCCCTTCCCAAGTGATCCATTAATCTGGCGGACCTGAGGAAGACCCTGCGGAAGTGAGAGAGAAAAATTATTTTTCACAAAGGGAGCAGCACTCAGATTTGGACTGAAGATTTTTAAAAATCTGGATTTGTAAAGTTAATATAAAATAAAAGGAATATTAGAAAGATAAAGCAATATCTTTGTTGCGTTTTAAATTTGCTTTACGATTGTATTTCACTCTTCTGTCACCCTCTTCACTGTATCAAATGCATCTCTACCTCCCGTCATTTATAATGACCACTGATATTGCAGCGACATAATATCCATTATGGCCTCTTTTTGGCCCCTGACTCCGTCAAGAGCTCATTTATTGCCAAATGCAATTCTGTGGGCAGAAAAAAGAAATTATTTTGTTGTAGAAAGGAAATTAGAGGAAGGGGTACATTGATTTGTTTTGAAGTATGACAATGTCAGATTTGCGTAAAATATTCTTAAAGTTGCCCATTTCAAGTGTCCATGCCTGACTTAAATACATGTAAATAGATTTATACAAAATTTTGTATAAACAGAGCTCACTTGTTTCCTGTACTCCTACGGAAAAGCAATCCTTGGCCATCCTTTGGTGATGTCAGAGAGTGTGTATTTGAGCATACTCCACCAAGACCAGCCTTCCAATTTGCTCTGGTTTTCTCAGTGAAAAAATATAGCAGTGTAAATCATGTATGTTGCAGCTGAGTAATTGCAAATAATGACGATGGAACAATAAGATGGAGCTCCGAGAAAGAATTTTTTTTTTTTTTTGCATGGCCATGGTAATGTGAAATCCCATGGGTGGGTCCACAGACGAGAGGCTCAACTATACATCAGGGCTATTTTGAATGAAAATGAAGTACTGTGAAAACAGCATTTCAACAAATTGCCATTTTCCCCTCAAAACAGTGGAGGTTTTTATCTAGACAGAAACATGCAAAGCATTCTTCCAGAGAGCAAACCCCGGCTTGTATTTGCGTTAATTAGGCTGTGCACTTGTGCTTGTATGAAAGCATAGCAACAGATAACCAATTGTTCTAAGTGTTTCCAGCCTGCAGACAGCAGTTGTTTTTGTGTTTCTGTTTGATTAACTTTGTTTGCTGTTATCATTCAGCACCATTTTCTCTCTTTGCCTAAAATCCGCCAGCATCTCTTCCCTCTCCTGGGTCCAAAAACCTGTCATGTCAGATAAAAGCTGTGGCTGCCAGATGAATAGTAACCAGATCGAAATAAATGCTGGATCAGTTGCAATGAACCTGGAGTGTCATCAACTATTCAAATGCGCACGGCAAGCAGTTTCTGACCTGAAAAAGATGTAGATTAGTGATTCAACTGACTGAACTCAGAGCAAACACAGATGGTGACGAGATGGGTGTCAAATCAGTGTCAGGTGGGATTAAATGACTGTTTGCTAACTGTACATGTTTTCCTTACTCCGAAATTTTTAATATACTTTCTACATGCCTGTGGCATAATGGCATGTGTTTGCACCCGATATCAATATGAATACCATCAAATTAAAACTGCATGTTAGCCCCTTAACCTCTGTATAGGTTGATTACGAATCCAGTAATCCATCCAGTAAGTCGGTAAATATCAAAAATGATGTCACTATTCCAATAATTTTGCATTGAGCTGTAATAGATTTTTGCATCATTGCAGCAATAATACATTTACACTTAGGTATTTAACAGGCATATCTGGAGTAGCTTATAAATGTGCACAAATACAGGTATCATAAAGCTATAATAGGTGTTTATGCACTGTTTAGCCGTGCATTCACTAGCATTCACAAAGTGCTTTCCAGTGTGATTCAGCAAAATAAACAAATCCACCAATCATTTCAGGTAGAGACCTAGAAGAGAATGAGAAATTGCACTCACCAAAAATGCAGCAATCCAAATGCTAAGTCTCTTAAAAACTGTAGCTATAGTCTTCTGCGCAGTAGCTAAAGTGTCTGGGCTCGCTTCCCCTGACAAATGCAGTATCTCATCGTTACTCATCCACCACCCCAAAGTGAAGCGAGGGATGTTGCCTTGGAGCTTGTCCGTTTTTCTGCCTTCAGTTCGTCTGTCCATCTCAATAAGAGGTAAGTTTTTCATAAACCACTTGAATTAAATTTTGTTTGTGTACGTTATAAGTCATTACCTTGTTTCGGTTTAAGAGTGGGATTCCATGGTGGCGGGGGATGTTGATGACAGTGTCTTTCTTGTTTAATATCTAGAGCTCGGCCTGGGCCTTTCTGTGCGGAGTTTGCATGCTCTCCCTGTGTTTGTGGGTTTCCTCATGGTACTCCAGTCTCCTCCCACAGTCCGAAAAGCATAGCATGCAAGGCTAATTGGAGATGCTAAATTGCCCACAGGTATGAAGGAATTAATTGTGCTCAAAAGAGTACAGCGGATGACATGAGATAGTTGAAAAATTTCTGAAGGTGTTATTAAACAATAATCAATCATAATATCTAGCGCTACCATGTTCCTTAAAAGCCGCTACTTAATGCAGCAGGAACAGGGCAGAACCTCAGCTTTCTCACTGAAGTCAATTCCTATCGATGTTTTTGTCGGGCAGCCACATTTGTAAGCAAATCGGGTCCGTGCCAGTGGAGCAGGTGAAAATGGATGTTTTAGACCAAACAAATGCAGGGCAATGTGACCAAGGAACTCATTATTTGTGAAACAAGACCTACTTTGGCAGTGTTTTGTCATGAAATCACAGTTGTTCTACATAGTGTTAAGTTGCTGCAGAGCTGTGAAATGTAATGCGTCCTCGGTCAGATACCACAGACAAGGCATGTATGTCAGATGAATACTCTGGGTGGTTTTACTTTTAATTGCACTAATTTGTAAAAATGTGTGATCTATGAATCTCAGTATTTGTATAGAATGCATTTCTCTGCTACAAGTGCTGATTCATTTGTGTCAGAAATCTCTGGAGTTTGAATGCTCATTATCTGTGTTTTTCTCCACAGAAGGAACAACCATTTTATTGCTTTATTTTCTCATTTAAAATCATGCTGTGTGGTTTGTTGAGGGTGGCTGTAATCTTGGCCCTGTTAATTGGGAAAAGTTAATGAATTATTCATACATTTAATTCATATCTGCTTCTTCCTCGACCCAAATGGCCCAAGTAATCCTGCGACCAATGAGGCAGATGTTCACACCAAGGATGATAGTGAGGTCATTTACTTTGCCGACCAAGTTTTTAGCAGTTTTTTTTTTTAAATCCGGTCACAAAGAATGTTCCTCCTGGTATATTGCAGTGCTGGGGCTATCGTTTAATCTGAGAGGGTAATGGGAATATATGCAAATGAGGGTAGATTCACTCCTTAGATTTATATGGAAATATAGGCTTATGCGAAGATGCCATCACTGTTACTGATTGCCAGGTTATACGGCTACGGAAAGAAGTCTGGTTTTTATGGTACGGTAAATGTGATGGCTGTCAGAGCTTATTTTCGTGCGCATGCTGTGTGTGACGTGCTGAATTTATTAATTTCTAGAACTTTCCTTATCAGGCAAAATTGACAGCATTTGCAAATGCACTGTGCGTCTACAGGCAAAAGCCCCCTCATTCACCTCATTCACACACGCACGCACACGCACACACACACACACACACACACACACACACACACGCACACTCACACATACACGTATGTGCATATGTCACCGCACCTACCTTTTGAATAAGCTTTCAAACGGTGAAAGCATTAATGAGATTTTCTTTCTATTTATTTATTCATTTTATTTTTTGATAGCTCACCCGAATGCTGATATTTAATGTTGACGTTTAATTATTTTAATTATGACTCACGGCTCATGCTGAATGGATCCAGGACTCGTAGGTCCTATATGCAGATTCAGGTCTGATCCCTCCCAGTACTCATATATATGATCTCAATGATCCTCTTAACCTTTAACCTGTGGGTTGAACAACCTCAATAATAGCAGGGAAGAGTAAGTTATCATCAGTCTGGCAGTCTCAATAAAAAATCTTAAGTGAAGTTGTCTACTCTCAAGGTGACTTTCAAAGTGTTTTTCATGGTACATACCATATTTTTTCTTCTACCCTAAGCCTTCAAAATAACAATCTAGACAAACAACCAAGTGCAAGGACAGAATGTTGGTGGCCCAGCTGGGACGTGAATTGACAGCCTTGTTGCTCAGCATATGATCACGGTGTACGCCACCGCTTTGATGGTTAGAATCCCTTTTTATTCAAGTCATTCTGATTATTATTATATTTAATTAAAGGATTTCTATCATAATACACTACATGTAACACCAAAATGTATTTTAAGATTTTTTTCGGTATTTAAAGTATTTGGGGAGGGCAAAAAACTGATAACTTGCTCGGTTATTTTAGTGATTTCTCATTAAGGTTTCCACCTTGAGATTTGATGTGCACTCCTTTGCAAATTTCAGGGATTCAAGATATTAATTTTACTTCCTCAGCGTTATCATTCTAAATGGATTTCCGCCTGGACCGCAGTATTTTCCACGGGTGGATCTTCACAAACTTCACTTCATGACCTTTCGGCTCGAAGCAATCGACTCCATTTTGAGTAATTTCCTGCCCGGAGAGTCTCAGCAGAGTTTTGATTTATGTTTCGGGTTGTTGCCTTGCTGTTACACTAGGTATTATTTGCATTAGCAGCCCTTTTCCATGACTGCAGCACAGATGCAGTGAAAAGCTCTCATTTTCGGCTAGCGTTATTGCAAGTGAAATAAACAAATAGGAATATTTTTTTTCCCCCACAGCTGTCTTTCTTGTCTTAAACTGCTGCAACACAGTTCTGTGTTTATCACTTTCGTCATTCTTTTCCAAGCCCTTCTCAACTTGCTTACTAATTGGTGTTCAGAGCCTGGCTGCTTGCATGACTTAAATTTGATGAGACTGCAAGGCAAGTGTTAAGTTCCAGCTCAATTTTCTTTCATAGCAATGAATCTGTTTTGGGGCCAGTCCTGAATGAATTATTACTGGGGAATCTTTTTTATATTTTAAATTGAACTGATTTTTAATTCAGAACACATCTATGAGCAAATTACGGCAGCGTGACTTAATCAGGATTAGGCTGCTGGGAAAATGGGCTTCATGGGTAGATACTTTGCTGCAGCATATTTTAATGAAGAAGGGGGCTTAATGGTACTCCTTGTAAACTGGAAATGCTTGGCGACTTGTTGATACTGCTTCATCTAGAAATCTGAGGGAGACGTCCAGCGGTGCCCCAAAACAAAGCTCGGCTGGAAGCACTACAGTTCTGCTCGAGCGATTACACGCTAAAATTAAAACATGACAGGAAATTGTGTACCCCGTCATGCCTAACATTATTCAGTCATTACAAAAAAGAATCTTACGCTGTTCTGGCCCCAATTGCATTTCTCTTCTCAGCAGTTGGTATTTTTGATTTCTTTTCAACTTTTTATGTCCTTGTCATTGTTGAAGTCCTTGATTGTTTTTTATTAACACCCCAGAGATTGTTCCGTCTGTCAGTTCATAATGGTAAGAACTAGAGTCCATGAATTTTTCAAATTAGATTTTCGAGCTATTGATTTCTGTCGTTAAAGTTTGAGGCTGCTACCAGATAGAAGACTAATCCTGACAGTAGTCCAATACCAGAGGGGCTTTAGGCCTTTCTGTTTTTACACCCTCGTCTTTTAACTTTCATTGATAGCACACACACACACACACACACGCCCACACTATTTGCATAGCTCTCCCTAACGACTTGCATTGTCTTATTTGTTGATTTTGGTACTTAACATTTTTTATGTTCCTCTTGTTCCCTTGAACCTACTATTTAGTCTTCTCTGCTGACCATATCAAGCTCTTGTATTTATTTATGGATTGTATTATTATTGATATAAGATCATGTTGATCCGTCCATTATCCAATAATAATCCAGTGATTACCTCTTAAAAATGTTTTCTTCTTAATATCCTTCAGTTTCATTTATATAATTTGGCGTAGAGTCGTGACTAGCCTAGCGCTTAGCGCGCTCCATAATCTATCGGACAAAGATTTTTTTTCTTAATTTGGCTCTGTAGTCCACAGTGCTACATTTGTACTTTAACCAATGTGGGCTTGGTTAAAGTTCAGATTCTCTATGTTTATATAAGGGTACATTTTTTTCTATATAATTGATCGCACAGTTTACAGTCAGGATCACCAAAATCTGGCCCTCAAATTTAAATGCAGCCCTGGTGTCCTCTAATCCCAGGTAATGAACTAACTGTCCCATTGGTACTTCTGATTGGTCAGTCTGTCTTCTCAGTTAAAAGGAGGGTGGAAAACCAGCTGTTCTTGGGCCCAGAGGATTTTGATTTGATGTTCCTCTGTGTCCCTTTGTCCCTGGGTTATTATTTCAGTCCCTCTGCCCTATATCAATTGCATACTTCAAGAAATGTCAATTGCATTTCTGTACTGTGCATTAAACTGACCAGATCTTGACTTGAGGCATCAGTGCAGTTATTCGGCCATGACATAAACAGTATCGGCGTGAAATCAGATAAAACAAAAAACTTTTGCTCTTCCTTTCACCACAACTTTGTTTTGATGAACCCGATATTGGTCTTTGAACTAGACCTTAATTGCACAGAGGAGAACTTTTTATCTATTGACTCCTCATGAGTCATTCTAGTGAAGTATTCCACTGTGTCTTTGTTTACATGGTCTATGGGCTCTAATCTCAAATATGCTGAGAAAAACCTGCCCATTGTGATCGTTTGAAAATGAGAATTGACATAAATGAAATTGGGAGGTTGTATCAGTCCTGTGTACTGCACGCTGTTGTTGTGAACGCTGTCAGCACCTGACACACCATTGATGGCTCTGCTTCATGGGCAGGATCCTCACCTTTTAACACATGATTGCTCTCAACCGTTTTCCATTTACTCTGCTACTGACAGGACCACTTTGTCAGAAAGTTTATTGAAAGGCGTGCAAGCGTACATTGAGTTTGGCGACATGGCTCTGTTCTGGGAGATTTCTGCCTGTCAAAGCATGGAACCGAAGGCAGGGAGCAGCAGCTAATCCCTACCCCATAGCACAAAACCCACAGCAAAAATGACATCAGGGAGGAGATACTGTTATAGCTCGGTGTGACTCAGTTATGAAACACAATTAATTAATTTTTTTTTTTTTTTTTTGACCGGTGGAGCTGGTGTGGTAGGGTGTTTGGTAACACTTTACAAAAAGGGTACATTAGTTAATGCGGTAATAAGCATTAACTTTCAATTAATTAACAGTTTACTAATGCATCAAACAGCTAAATCAGCATTTGATAACCTTAATTTACAATTTATTGATGCTCTTTTACATCCTTGTTATGAAGTTGAAAACATCCCTTAAGTAACACCTTACACTATCAAATTATTCAATAATGTACGAATTAATACCTTCGTTAACATGAACACCATTAGGAAATGATTGGTAGACCCATTAGTTTACTGTTAATTAACCGATAGTTAATGTTTCTTCTTGAATTAGCTAATGTTAATTAATGTACCCTTATTTTAAAGTGTTACCGAGGATTTGTGATGTGAGCACAGCGAGAAGCTTGTTCAGTTGGTGACCTTAAATAAGACTACAGATTGATGATGAAGCAGTCGTCTGACAGGGTGAAGTCAGGTAACAGGTCTTCTCTGTCGACTCTACAGCTGATCAGATAGCTTGATGATGTGGTCTGTCAGAACCTGCGCAGAGCGGCATTTGTTTAGCAAGTGAACTATCGATTTACACGGTAATTCAGTAAATCTGTTATTTAGACAACATTATTGTTAATTATTGCACAAAGGTTTTGAGCAATTTTGATATAAAAAGTGAGAAAGTCTTTTGAAGATTCTGGACTTCCAGTGTGTAAGAAACTGTGAAAATTTGCAAACATTGTTTGCGAATAAGGTTACTGTTTACCCAGATGGTACATCTGTGCTTCTTAGAAAAAGAACTCAGAAGAAAAACACGCATGCAACGCATGCCAATTTCAAAGTTTGTGTGGAGTTCAAAAATAATAAATATAAATCAGTTAACTGAAATAGATTCATTTGGCTTTTTTTCATGTGATTGAGGTTACATATATTCATTTGGTAGTCAAAAATTCTACAAAAAAGGGTACTTTTAATGGACTGAATATCGATCAGTATCCTACATGGCTATCTTTTGCAATCCAAAACTGATCCATCACATAGAATTGGTCAGATTGTTGATTGTATCTTGTGGACTGTAGTCCAACTCCTCTTCAACAGCTGTATATTTGGATATTGGTGGGAACAAGAAAACGCTGTCATATACAGTACTGTTCAAAAGCCTTAGGCACCCTGCACTTTTTTACATTTAAATCTGTATTATATGTTTACTTTTTGATTCCATATTGGAGTTCCTGAAGATAAAAAGTAAATTTGAAATTCCAAATGCTAATTTAAAGAAGTTTCATAAATAAATGTTTGTATTCCGTTAAAAATAGTCCATACAGATATTATAGTCTTGACAGAGCCTTGATGTTAACATCATCATGGCTGTTAGTAATTTCTTGGAGGGAAAGATGCAAGTGGGACAGTCAGTCTGAATAAGAATGGTGGCAAGTTTTCCACTCTGCTTTGAACAAGCAAACGCCAGTCATCTTATAAAACTATAGTGCAACAGGACAGTGTCCCAAATTTTTTGGCAAAGGGTACTTACACCAAATCTTGATTTCATTCAGTTTTTAACAGTTTACAGCTCTGTATACATTTCTCAGTTATTAGAGCCTTTTTATTTCATCATTTTTGCAAGTTGATTTGCTCAACGAAATTGCTTTAAATGTGGTTAGGACTTTTGCACAGTATGGTACATCTGTCCGGAGCATCCCAAGCATGCCCAGTGGGTAACATGTCTGGTGAGCATGCAGGCCATGGAAAAACTGGGACATGTTCAGCTTTTAGGAATGCTGTGCAGATTGTTGCCACTTGGGGCTGTGTAATGTCATTCTGTAGCATGGGGTGCTGGTGATACAAGTAGATGTACGCCTCAACTGTGGACCTCAGGATACAAAGTCACACTATCTCTGTTCATTCAAATTGCCATGAATAAACTGCTCTTTGGCCCACTACCCATATGATATGCCTGCCTTTCCAACACCCCACCGCCACATGCCACTCCATTCATCACACTGCGCTCCCACACAACACCGCACACATTGCCTGCCACCTGCCCTGTGCTGTTGAAATCGATTCAATAGTGAAGAGCGCCATGCTCCAGCTTGCCAGTGGCCAATGAAGATGAACTCATGCCCACTCACGTCAATTGTTGCACTGAAGCGAGCTGCAGTCCAATCAATATGAGGCGATTTCTACGGTGAGTGTTGAAATTCTTTGGTTGTCTAAACTTGTCTGTGTAGCTGGTCTCGGACCATGCTGCATGTGTGTGGCGGTCCTGGGCTGGCATTGTTACAAAATGGCATTGTGCTCTGCAATTGCAAGGAAAGTTGGACGAACTTACAAAAACAGACAGTTGTGAGTGCATGTAATATTTTTAAAATATGGCCGAGCATGTCTTGTTATGAACGCCACTATGTGACAAAATAATTTCTTGTTTTGGGCTTTTGTTCTTGATGGAGGGGGGAGGAGGTCATGCTTGTATATAAGGTAAACATTCCCTAATATCACACACTGTGAGATAAACTGACTTAGCATTGCTACAACCATTTTAATCCCAATGTTGTCCTTCCTAGCAAGTGATGTCAGTCTTTGTATCACACCTCGCTGCCCTTCAGCATACTATGAGAGATTAACAATACAGGCCACTGAGCCAAAAATGGATTGAGAGAATGATGCTAGCTATCTAGCTATGAGCTCTTGTTCAGGACTCTGTCAAAACATTCACTGGAGCAGCTTGATAAGAATAAAGAGACCTTATACGTTTAACAGTATTTCCTTTTTTTGTGTCAGAGCTACTGATGTGAATACCAACCCTGAATTTCTATTATATTGTCTGGAATTTGAAAGAATGGGTACAGCAGTGAGAGAACAGAGGGAATGAGAGAGGGAGGTCTGTAAAGAATTACCATAACCAGAATACAGAACTAATGAATGCTCCCAATGACATTGGCTCAAAGCACCTGGCAACGCATTGCACTGGAAAATGGCTTTCTTGCTCTGGAGCTCCATGGGAGGATTTGATTCCCGTATATAAATTGCCCCTTTGCTGCAGTGGCCAACGCTGCAATGGATTATTTAAATCTAGGTTGTAGCCGTTTATATGAAGGACTCGCGGGAATCTGTGCTGCGGTGTAGTAATAAGCTGTCCTTATTTGTGTAGTCGCCTTTTGGTTTTTGCAATTGTTCTTCTGTGGGGTCCCTGCTGTATTCGAGAAGCTGTGAGAAATGCCTGTTAGGATCAGGTGATGAGAAGCTACAGAGGCTTAGCTAAGGCCAGGGAGCCCCACAAACACCCTCTATTTGAAGAAATAACTCTCGGAGGAATGAGAAACATCTTAGAGCCTGGGGATTTATTTTGCCGACCTCCCACAGAATCTCGCTTGCGGCTCCACTCTGTATGCGACACCTCCATGAGATTGCTCCCTGTCATTTCTGACCCGTTCTTGCAAGTCCAGAAATGTATTTTTTATGATGGACAGTGAGGTCAACGCACTGTGCCAAAACGGGAGAGCACAGAACTGTTCTTATTCATTTACTGCGCTGTGAACTGAAGATGAGACTGCACGCTGTAATATGTGAAATTTCCAATAATATCGGTTTTACCTCTGAGGATTCAGTAGTGAAGTAGAATCTGAGACATGAGCTTCTCTCTCATGAAACATCTGATGCCAACTGTTTTTTGCCTCATAAAAATGTGGTTCATTCTTTGTGGAAAAGGTGGATTGATCAAATTCACTTACCAGCAACTAAACATTAATGCTGCTTTGATTATTTACTGTTTCCTGATGAAATAATAATTTACAGAATGCAGAAAGCAGCCCCATTTTATAAGTTTACTTATCAAATATTTGTGCTTAAAGTGTTTTCCCAACAAGAGCTTATGTTGAACAAGATCATTTCAGAAGAGCTGAATTATAGGGCAGAAGCAGTTATGGTTATGATTAAGGACAGTGCAGGACTCTTTGAAAAAGACATCAGATACTCTTCAGTCGAAAAATAGAATATAAATATGGCAATTACAAAGGCTATAAAGGATTATTCTGCCTAGTCTTCAATTCAGTTAACACAGCATTATGAGGGGAAAAAACAACTTAAGAGGAAGCATTGAAGGTAGCTCAAACAGGTGGCTAGCTGCCAAGAATGACTAAATCATGAGGGAACCCAACTGATCTCAGTTCTGATAATTCAGCAAGTCGGGAAAATAAATGCTCAGATTTACAAGATGCAGACATTCGAATGAATGGTATGATCGAGATTCCAAAAGTTATGATTTCAAGCCATTTCTGTGCTGGACTACAACCTGCTCACTACTTGGTTAGAAATTGGAAAGAAAAGTATAAAGCTCTAGCAATAGAGTAGTGGGATGATTTTTTTTTTATTTTGTTCTGTGAAATCCTTTGCTATTAAAGTAGCTGATAGCAGAGCAGCAGAGTCCCCTAGGTTTTCGCTATACAGGAGAAAAAGCTTTCATCTTTTGCGTGATTCAGACGCCTCGCTCTGAAGACACTCCTGACTGCCTTGGAGATACGGCGCTGACATCAACTACCTTGAAAGGTGAGAGGCTTTGAAGAAGAGACAGTGTTTCTCTCTGTCAGATAAAACGTGATCGGTAGTAAACAGGCCCCAAATGCTCAGAACTTGAAATCCAAACAAATGAAGCACGAGCACGGTGAAATCTCTCGCCGAACACAGGCTTATTATCAGTGCGCCACAGTCTCAGGGGTGAGAATTTCTATTTTCCTCCATAGCGGGGGCAGGATTGGGGAGCCATAGCCCTGCATGTCATAGATGTCTCTCTGCTCTAACACGCCTGATTAGAATGATTGAGGCTTGTCGATAACAGGCTATCGCATTAATCGGGCGTGTTGAAGGAGAGAGACGTCTAAAACATACAGGGCCATGCATCGCCAGTAGGAGGCTTCCCCATCGCTGCTCTGCAGTATGTATTCATGTGTGACGTGCCAATCCATACTTTTTCCTTTCAAGCCAAAACTCTAAATTAATTATGTTCTTTGTTAAATGTTGTTTGAGTTGTTTGAGTTCGGGTGAAGCTGAAAAATGTAGTTCAAATGTCAAAGCTTTACAACATAATCAGTCTACAGTCATCTTGCATCTTGCTATCTCTCTCTCCAGTGGGCCCCAAAATTACTGGTACTGGCACCCCTGACTGGCAATGCACAAACAATACAAAAAATGATAAACAATGTAATTACAGAGAAATGGAATATGCCAACATGTGTGAAATACTTTACTTTATTAATGTTTCCATGGAAACAACCAAAATCATAACAATTGTTTAATACAAAATAAATTTCAACAAAATCAAGGTTCCATAATACAACCCTAATTCCGAAATAGTTGGGACGAAGTGTAAATTGTTAATAAAATCAAAACGCAATGACTTTCAAATCACACCAGCCAGTATTTTATTCACAATAGAACAGAAGAACATAGCAAATGTCAAAACTGAGAAATTTTACAATTTTATCCACAAAATGAGTTCATTTTCAAATTTGATGGCTGCTACAGGTCTCAAAAAAGTTGGGACAGGGGCCTGTTTACTATGGTGTAGCATCCCCTCTTCTTTTTAACACAGAGTGGAGGCGTCTGGGCATTGAGGAGACAAGTTTCTTGAGTTTAGCCATTGGAATTTGATCCCACTCTTGTTTAATACAGGCTTCCAGCTGCTGGAGAGTTTTGGGTCTCCTTTGACAGACTTTTCCTTTAATTATGCGCCAGATGTTCTCAATCGGTAAACGATCAGGACTGCAGGCAGGCCAGTTCAGCACATGGACTCTTCTACTATGAAGCCATGCTGTTGTAATAGCTGCAGTATGTGGTTTTGCATTATCCTGCTGAAATACACAAGGCCTTCCCTGGAATAGATTTCGTCTGGAGGGGAGCATATGTTGCTCTAAAACCTGTTTATACCGTTCAGCATTCATGTTGCTTTTTAAAACATGCAAGTGTCCCACACCATATGCACTAATGCATCCCCATACCATCAGAGATGCTGGCTTTTGAACTGAACGCTGATAACAGGAGGGGTGGTCTTTCTCCTATTTAGCCCGGGGGACACGACGCCCATGATTTCCAACAAGAATGTCAAATTTGGACTCGTCTAACCACAGGACACTTTTCCACTTTGCTAAAGTCCATTTTAAATGAGCCTTGGCCCACAGAACACAGCGGTGCTCCTGGATCATGCTCAACAATGGCTTCCTTTTTGCATTATAGAGTTTTAGGTGGCATCTGTGGATGGCACGGCGGACTGTGTTTACAGACAGTGGTTTCTTGAAGTATTCCTGGGCCCATTTAGTAATGTCAATGATAGAATCATGCTGGTGAGTGATGCAGTGGCGTCTGAGGGCCCGAAGATCATGGGCGTCCAGTAAAGCTCTTCGGCCTTGTCCCTTACGCACAGAGATTTTTCCAGTTTCTCTGAATCTTTTGATGTTGTGCACGGTCGATGGTGAGACTTTCAAAGCCTTTGCAATTTGACGTTGAGGAACATTGTTTTTAAAGTATTCCACAACTTTTTTACGTTAGCCTTCACAGGTTGGAGAGCCTCTGGCCATCTTCACTTCTGAGAGACCCAGCCTCTCTAGGACATCCCTTTTATAGCAAATCATGTTATGCACCTGATGCCAGTTAAGTTAATTACTTGCTAAATGTTCTTTCAGCTGATTCTCTTATACACTTAACAAAAATATAAATGCCCCATGTAAATTATTTATGTAACATGAAATGTGTTCCCCTAAATGAGCTGATAATGTCTTAATTGTGCAAAATGGTTATTTGCCTTGATTTGTATACAACATTTGTGTTCATCTCTGCCAGTGAGCACTTGCTCAGTGATGCATTGATTCCACCCTCAACACAGGTGTGGCATGTGCAGACGCTGCTCAAACAGCGTGAACAGAACTCAGACACTCCCTAAAACTGGGGACAATAAAAGGCCACCAGAAAATGTCAAATTTCATCAAAAGTCACCATGTCACAAATGTCGCAAATCATGCAGGAACGCGCCAAAGAAATGCTGGGTGCAGGAATGTCCACCAGAGCGGTTGAATGTTCACTATTGGACAATTGGGCGTTTAAGAGTTCTTTTTAGACAGACTGGCAGTACAGCAAATCGACCTCACCCTCGTCGTCCACGTGTGACCACATGAGCACAAGATCGTCACATCCGGTTTCTCCACTTGCGTGATCGCCTCAGACCAGCAACATGCACAGCAGATGAAACAGTTGGTCTGCACAACAGACGTATCACACCTCAAACTGTACGGAACCGCCTGAGAGAAGCGAACCTACACGCCGTCGTCTTCATGGTGATCCCAACCATGTCTACGAGTATCCCTGATTGCCATATGCCACTATCTTGCTTTAATGAACAGTAATCTGTTGCATATTGAACAATAAAATGAATTGTGTATGACTTAATATATTGTAAAACCCTTAATGCTAATTAAAGTTTAAAAGTGTCAAATGGGGCGTTTATATTTTTGTTAAGTGTATATTAATTGCTTTTTCAGCCCTTTTTTTGCCTGTGTGCCAACTTTTTTGAGACCTGTTGCAGCCAGAAAATTTGAAATAAGCTCATTTTGGGGATAAAAATTTAAAATGTCTCAGTTTGAACATTTGAAATGTTATCTATGTCCTATTGTAAATAACATATTGGCTCATGTGATCTGAAATTCATTGCATTTTGATTTTATTCACAATTTACTCTTCCTCCCAACTATTTTGGAATTGGGGTTTGTAATATGCAGCCTTCATTTAGTAGTTATTGCAACCACCTCTGGCAAGGATAACAGCATGGAGTCTTTTCCTGTCATTTTTGACAAGATTAAGGCGCACATTTGGGGGGGACTTTGGACTGTTCATCTAAGCAGATCTATTGTGGTTCCCCATTCAAACATGTTTTTATATTTTCAAGGTTCTCTTATCTTGAAATAATTGGAGAGAGGAAGAATCTTCAGAAAATTATCAGAAATTATTCAAAGCCCGGTGTAGTCTCTGCATGCAAAGAATGCTACTCCACTCATTCCAAATGGCCTTTTTTAATAATAAACCTTCTTCCAATCACATTAAACTGGTTATCTCTTATCTCTTTCCTTTTCCCTATTGATTGACATGTTCTCTATGGGATTTTATGGGAAATATTGGTGATGCACAGAGGTATTGTCCCCATAAAAAAGAAAAATATATTTTAAAAATAGAGAAAAATACATTTAAAAATAGATTACAAATGGATATGTAAATGGCTCAACTGACTGTTTTTAGTAATATATGTAATTAATGATTCTATTGAACAGAATATTGATTAACGCTACAGAAATCAACTGAACAGATATTAATTAAATTCACTGAATAGATATTAATCTAAGCAGAAATCAACTGAACAGAAATTGATTGAATCAGCTTCACAGATATTAAAGCTACAAAAAAATTAACTGATTATGTGTGTGTGAGCTGCTTGCTTGTGTGTGTGTGTGTGTGTGTGTGTGTGTGTGTGTGTTTGTTACTGCTGCTTACATAATTTGGTTACTGATTATGATCATTGATGGGTAGACAAAACCATTCGTGATGCTCTGAAGTCCCGCACTGCTACCTGTAACACAGGGCTTGCAACAGGGAACATGAATGAATACAAATCTGCTTCATATGACGTCCGGAGAGTAGTACAGGAGGCAAAACAACTCTATGGCAAGAAACTGGAATTACAACTCCAGCAGGCTAACATCAGAGGCTTGTGGCAGGGACTTAGAAACATCACAGACTATAAAGCAACGCCTAGGCGCACTGTGAACTCTGACACCTCATTGGTCGATGAGATGAACAACTTTTATGCGTGCTTTGCCCACAAGCCTACGCATCCCCCGATCCTGGTAGAGCGGAGGGAGTGTTTACTCTGAGCGAACATGATGTGAGGAGGACATTTAAAGATGTGAATACCAGGAAAGCAGCTGGACCCGATGGCATCACTGGACTGTCCTAAAAACCTGTGCTGACCAGCTAGCCCCCGTGTTCACGGCAACATTCAATCTATCCCTCTTACAGTCCACCATTCTCATATCCTTTAAACAGTAAATTATTGTCCCTATCCCAAAGAAAGCCCAGCCCAGCTGTTTTAAAGACTACCGCCCTGTAGCTCTTAAGTCTACAGTAAAGAAGTGTTTTGAACAGCTGATCAAACCCCTCATCACATCCTCCTTACCTGCCTCCCTGGACCCTCTGCAGTTTGCACATCACACTAACAGATCCACAGATGACGCCATAACTTACATGCTCCACTCAATCCTCACCCACCTAGACACTAGGAGGGGAAATGATGTCAGAACGCTTTTTATCGACTACAGCTCAGCGTTTAACACAATAATCCCCACCAGACTGGCAGCTAAGCTGAGGGAGCTGGGCCTGCACTCTTCCCTGTGCAGCTGGGTCTTCGACTTCCTTACCAACAGACCACAGGTGGTACGAGTGGGCAACCAGGTCTCATCCTCCCTCACCCTCAGCACCAGAGCCCCCCAAGGATGTGTTTTGAGTCCGCTGCTTTACTCACTTTACACTCACAACCGCACAGCCACATCAGACTCCAACATCATTATTAAGTTTGCTGATGATACGGCTGTGGTGGGCTTGATTTCAAATAATGATGAATGTGCCGACCTGAAGCAGATAAAGCACATTGAGAGCTGGTGCACTGGGAACAGTCTCATGCTGAATGTCAGCAAAACTAAAGAACTGATTGTGGACTTTGGCAGAAATCAGCAGAGGAACTACCACCCGCTCAGGATCAGTGGGGCCCCGTGGACAAGGTGGAGAAGTTTAAATATTTAGGGGTTCACATCACACAAGACCTTTCCTGGTCCTGCCACATAAAGAGCTTGGTGATGATGCCGGGCAGCGGCTTTTCCACCTCCGACGCTTGAGAGAAACTCCCTTCCAGGTTGCTCAAGAACTTTTACACCTGTACTGTTGAGAGCATCCTGATTGGGAGCATAATCTCCTGGATGGGCAGTTGCACCAAAAAAGACTACTTGGCTCTTCGGAGGTTGGTCCGCTCAGCTGCGAGAACCAAAATCTTAAAGGAGCCCAGCCATCCCAGCAACAGCCTGTTCTCTCTGCTGCCCTCAGGGAGGCGATATCGCTGCCTGAAAGCCAACACAGAGCGGAAGAGGAGGAGCTCCTTTCCACAGCTGTTCGCCCACTGAACTCTATTAGATGAATAGAGGACAGAGCCTAGTCCCCCCAATTCATCTCCACATCTGTCTTTTTACGCAGATAGGATCTGATACATGGTGTACACCCTTTTTAACAATTATAGTTTTTAGACAACCCGTAGTTATTTGATGATGTATATTTATTCTTATTGTAAATAATATATTATTGTACTGTAAACTTTTTTAACTTTTAATTTTAAACTTTTTTTTTTTAATTGTATGTATTGCTGGAGCTGGTGCGCAAAGCATTTCACGGGACATTGTACCTTGTATGATTGTGTATGTGACAAATTGAATTTGAATTTGATTTGATTTACTATTGACTATGATGTGTAATGCTGAAATCAGGGACGTGCGGTCAGGGTAGGCAGTGACTTCTCCTTTTTTATCGCTAGATTTTGTCATCCTGTTTCCACGTACTATGCCTGATTGTCAATCAATCAATTTGATCTTTTTTCTGGTCAATTAAGCCTGTAATGATTAAGAGGAGATAGTGACAAAAAGATTAATTTATCTTTATGCTTTGATTCGAGACTGCAAGGAAGTAAATCTTAATAATTAATTAGGAAAAAATCTCAACTCTCTAGGTAATTCCGTATGTTGTTTTGTTCTTTTGTTTATCGGATTATGAAAGAAGACTGAAAATAAACTCCCTATTTTTAAAAAATCGCATTAAAAAGTATGTGTTTAAGGGGGGATATATTATCATAAACATATTGACCACACATTGAACGCCGCATAAGAAAGGTTTTAATATTTGTTAGTGGCATTGCGTTAGCTTCCTCGAAACAAATATGAACAAACTTGCTGTCTTGTGAGCATTTTAAGTTCGATGCACTCAGCAATAATGTCGTGGATGGAACTGGCACGCCATTCTGCCGTTTAGTCTTGTAAATTAGTTAATCAATCCTCAGATTGCTAATCAAGCAAAGTAAGAGTTATCGTTCATTTTAATGATGAGGATTCTGCCTACCCTAACTGACCTCCAACGGCACGTTACTGGCTGAAATATAATCCTCAACAGATCCTTTTAAGATCCTTCACATTCTTGGGTTTGGGCTTATCAACTGTCCTCTTCAACTCAGCCCACTGGTTTTCAGTTGGATTGAGGTCTGACGACTGAGATGGCCATTACAGAACTTTGATTTTGTTGTCATGGAACCATTTCTTGTGTGGATCTTGAGTTATGCTTCGGGTCATTGTCTTGTCGGAAAGTCCACCTACGACCAAGTCCCAGCCTTCTGGTTGAGGCAAACAGATTGTTGGCCAAAATATCCTGATACTTGGTGGAATTCATTATGCCATTAATTTAACCAGTGCCCTTGGACCTCTTGAATTAAAACAGCCCCAAAACATGACTGACCCATCATCATTTCATTGTGGGTATGAAGTACTTCTCCTTGCATGAATCTCTGTTTCAACGCCAAACATTCTGATGCTGTATCTGACCGAAACATGCAATTTTGGTCTCATCTGACCAAAGCACCTTGTTCCAGTCATAATTTAAATTACGTTTGGCGAACTCTGAGCGCTTGCTTCTGTGTCCTCTGATCAGAAAAGGCTTTCTCCTGGCAACCCTTCCAAAGAGCCTGTGGTTGTAGAGCTGGTACCTGATGGTGCTTTTGAAACCTGGTGACCCCAAGATGCCACCAAGGCCTGCAATTCCTTCACAGCGATTCTTTGGGATTTTTTTGCTTCTCTCTCCACCCTCCTCAGTATCCTGGGGGGCAAAATGCAATTGCATCCTCTACCTCTGAGGTTTTCAAAAGTTCCATGTCTTTGGAATTTTTGAATAATTGCCCTGACAGTGCTCAATCTTAATGTCATAGTCAATCATTTGTGAATCTTCTTGAAGCCATTGCGAGATTCATGAAGGTCTGTGACCATCTGCCCCTTTTGAATTAACAGATGTGTTGTTTTCTTCATGATGTTGGATATCGAAGGGATATTGCATGTGTGTTGCCTCATTTTTATACCCTAATAAAACCAGACATAATGTAATGGCTCAATATAGTTTCTTAACACTTAGATAAAACTTAAATAAGTGGAATTTAATAATTTGTTTTAATTTTGGTTGATGTTATTTATAATGATCTTGAAGGGTGCCATTAATTGTGAAATCTTGATTTAGAGGAAATTGATTTTTAATTAAATCAGTAAATGATTTTGGTTGGTTCCACTGGAACATTAATATTGTACAATATTTCTCACTTGTTGTTATTTACAGTTTCTCCATAAATATATTTTATAAGTTTTTAAAGTATTGCTTGTGCATAGCCAGTCAGGGGTGCAAGTAATTTTGCAGCCCACTGTGTGTGTGTGTGTGTGTGTGTGTGTGTGTGCGTGCGTGTATGCATTTTTTATATGCATTGTATATAATGTTGTTTATTTGTTGTTTGTCTCATCTCTGCCTGTTTTCCCATTCTCTCATTTCCTTTCTGTTTCTCCCCCCCCCCTCTCTCTCTCTCTCTCTCTCTCTCTCTCTCTCTCTCTCTCTCCCTGCACTTTCTCATGCTCTCAAACAAGCCTCAGTGTCACCACTAAGCAAGAGAAAAACTGAATATATCTAAATGCAAATGTTAGCACGCCTCTAGACCTCCTCTCGGCCAGGTTCCATATGATAGGATTTACCCGAGCTCGTTTGCCTCTATAGTGGACCTGTCCACGTTGTTTAAAAGGAAAAGCAAGGCGATGATAGAGGACAAAATTTTGCCGCCGTGTTCCAGCTGAGAGGCTGAACTGCGAATTTTCCCTGCCTGACCACGCAGAGCCGTCATTCCTCTGCACGCAAAAATCCAATCCCATCAGACAGCCTGTTACGAAAGGTCACACTGTGTACTTTTCTGCGCTTTTTCACTGTGTAATGTTCCATCATCTTTCATCAAAGCGGCAGGAGCCTGTAATGAGACCATAGCCCTGTGGCACCGGGAAGTACAGGTCCAATAGCCAACATATTGAGAATGCTTCCTTGCCTGTATAGGTTAACATGCTGTGTGTGAATTCATCTGCGTGGCTTTCTCTTCATGGTGCATAACAAACTGCTTCACTCTAAAGCCAGAGCACGAACCCAAAGCAGTGCCCTGTGGGTCTGTGCTGCAGTACTGACTCCTTATGTGAGTGCTGACTCACTCGAGTGGAAAAGCGTATGATGACCCGTCTGAGACTGTCATCTAGGTGAATGGCTGATGTCACCGGAGTGTAACAGCATTCCACTGTGCAGAGAATCAACCGATCTGTGACAGCTGGGACACAGAAGAGACACGCATTGAAACACCTTTTAAATGCGTACACGGCCCTATTGAGCTCTGCATTCCAGGGGCGCATTTATGAGGGGTATATAAGCACAGAAAAGGGGCGATGCCACCTCAGTTGCAGATTTTGGGTTTATCTAGTGGGACTGCTGAGCTGAAAATAGAGGAGGGACAAAGCATCTCGTTAAACTAATGATTAGTTGTGACCAGTTTTCAATCCTTTCTTAAAATCAACATTGCTTGAACTCCAAAAATACTCAACACTATCAAGAGTGGCCAGTTCTCCTTGCTAAAATTAGATGAGAAATATAATGCCACTTTTGAATGCAAAATTTCAATCAATGTTATGCAAAATTGTGGATAATATTGCCAATCTTTTGGTTTTTTTTTTTTTTTTGTAAAACACACAAAGCGAATTAAACGTTTTTCTGAATTTATTTTACTGTCCTCCCCATAACATGGCATTAAGAAGGAATTTGCGAGTTAAAATGCTGATGGATTATTAAACTAATATTAATATATATTAAAAGAAAATGATCGTGTGAAAGGAATGTTTTCTCATTTCAGCCGAGCAGCCAACTGAATATATAAAATAAACTTGTCTTTAAAAACACACACACATACACACACACACACACACACACACACACACACACAAAATAGCACTGTGACCATTGCCTTTGCAAAATTCCAACTTATTCCTGATTAGATAAGGTAAAACTGCATGCAGATTTTACTTATCTAATCTACAGTTTCACAAATGGTTTTACAAAATAAGATTTATTCTACAATACGACGCCTTTCTTTTTTTTGTGTACCAGTATGCAACATTTCAGTGTCAAATCCCCGAACATTTTATGAACAAAGCCCCTGGTTGGCTTGCAAATACAATAGCTGTTGATAGGAGACTGGTCTGTTTTAAACACTGGTGAATTCACGGAGTAGCACTTTCCATTTATAGACACGGAGGCATAAGAAAATCTGTAAGATTAATGATTTTCTCCCATTTTGCAGAGTTCTCACTTTTTTCCACTAACACCGGCCGCAGCGCGCTTCGAAGCCCTTTCGTTGGCAATAACATGGTGCTAAGCTGCCCCCCCCCCCCCCCAGCACCAGCACCAGCACCAGCACCAGCCTGTTGATGAGTAAAGTGCAAACTGCATGACACGCGCACTCTCCCATGCTTCATCAAATTAGAATTTTTGCCCGAGTAATTGGTGGACCGTCGGAAATTGAATCGGTTCTTCCCCCGCACTTCTCCTGACAGGGGCCAAGGTGCGGTTTCCTCAGAGACAATAGCAGGAGATTCGGTAGTAATTGGTGTGTTTGTTTATGGACGAGCTGGCAGAGGGTCAGTAGTGCATGTTTCAAGGGTTGTTTTTAGGACAGTTTGAGCCAGTGGCGTAGTAAGAGATGAAAACAGGGTGGGCAAAAAACAACCCTTTAATCTGATAGCCTGTAATTTTCTTTTATTAACACATTTTCCAATTATAAGAATACTCCATTAGCAATTAGAGACACATATTCCTTCTTAATGCAATCTATGGGCAACTAATTAATAGGCTAAATTCAATCCAGAAAAATAATGTACTCATGAGTACGTCTTTGCTTAACGAAAGGTGAACTACTTTGGAACATCCACGTTATCTTTTTTGACTTATCAGACGATCTTAGCTGCGCCTCATGATTGTTTAAATTGTTTAAATAAAACCAAAGTTTTGAAACTCCTTTACGCAATCAACACTGATTGAAGTGCATAAAATTGTGTGTCCAAATGAATGGTTGTCGTCTTACCTTAACGAGGAGCACTAGCTACACTTGATAATGTGGAGAATTTTCAGAGCGAGTTTATTGTTGATTAAGAAAAATGATTGAGAACTATTCAGGACGAATGCTTGGTGTAAAAGAATGTTTTGTGCCCGTCTTAAGTTCAGCTCCAGCTACTCCACTGGTTTGAGCTGGAGAGATGATCCCCTTAGGGTTGTTCTGGGTTAAGCCATGTACAAATAGTCCAAAGTATTTGAAAGTATTGACATGCATTAAAAATGGACATTTTTTCATTCCAAATATTTGACATTTTAATTGAATCTGGAATGAATAAGTCAGGTGGGGCTGTTAAGACAGACTTTGGAATGAAGAGTATGTGTGCAGCAATGATGTTTCGCAGTAAATGTCAAGGCCGTGCACATCATGGCCATAACCTCATGGCACTGGTTTGGAATATGCAGCATGCCATCATAATTGATATTCTGCGATAGGCTTATGGTTAAAACTGCAGTTTTTGTCCTCCGCCATGAAATAGATGAGGATGATGGAATAAGTGTTGTCCTTCCACCAATCCATCCGTCTGTCCTGTTTCTTTTCTGGGCCAGAACTCCTAAATCCTTCTGTATTTCTCCACTAAATTTTATATATGGATACATCTTATAATTGTATCATGTACAACCCCAATTCCAAAATAGTTGGGACGAAGTGTAAATTGTGAATAAAATCAAAATGCAATGACTTTTAGAGCACATGAGCCAATATGTTACTTACAATAGAACACAGATAACATTTCAAATGTTGAAACTGAGACATTTTACATTTCTATCACACAAATGAGCTTATTTCAAATTTTCTGGCTGCAAGAGGTCTCAAAACAGTTAGGACACGGGCAAGAAAGGGCTGAAAAAGCAATTAATACATAAGAGAATCAGCTGAAAGAACATTTAGCAAGTAATTACATTAACTGGCATCAGGTATGTAACATGACTGGCAATAAAAGGGATGTCTTAGAGAGGCTGAGTCTCTCAGAAGTAAAGATGGCCAGAGTCTCTCCAACCTGTGAAGGCTTGCCTAAAAAACTGTGGAATTCTTTAAAAACAATGTTCCTCAATGTCAAATTGCAAAGGCTTTGAAGGTCTCATCATCGACAGTGCATAACATCAAAAGATTCAGAGAAACTTGAAAAATCTCTGTGCGTAAGGGACAACGCCGAAGACCTTTACTGGATGCCCATGATCTTCGGGCCCTCAGATGCCACTGCATCACTCACCAGCATGATTCTGTCATTGACATTACTAAATGGGCCCAGGAATACTTCAAGAAACCACTGCCTGTAAACACAGTCCGCCGTGCCATCCACAGATGCCACCTAAAAATCTATCATGCAAAAAGGAAGTCATTGTTGAGCATGATCCAGAAGCGTCGCCGTGTTCTGTGGGCCAAGGCTCATTTAAAATGGACTGTAGCAAAGTGGCAAAGTGTCCTGTGGTCAGACGAGTCCAGATTTGACATTCTTGTTGGAAATCATGGGCGTCGTGTCCTCCGGGCTAAAGAGGAGAAAGACCACTCCTCCTGTTATCAGCGTTCAGTTCAAAAGCCAGCATCTCTGATGGTATGGGGATGCATTAGTGCATATGGTGTGGGACACTTGCATGTTTTAAAAAGCACCATGAATGCTGAAAGGTATATAAAGGTTTTAGAGCAACATATGCTCCCCTCCAGACGACATCTATTCCAGGGAAGGCCTTGTGTATTTCAGCAGGATAATGCAAAACCACATACTGCAGCTATTACAACAGCATGGCTTCATAGTAGAAGAGTCTGTGTGCTGAACTGGCCTGCCTGCAGTCCTGATCTTTCACCGATTGAGAACATTTGGCGCATAATTAAACGAAAAGTCCATCAAAGGAGACCCAAAACTCTCCAGCAGCTGGAAGCCTGTATTAAACAAGAGTGGGATCAAATTCCAATGGCTAAACACAAGAAACTTGTCACCTCAATGCCCAGACGCCTCCACTCTGTGTTAAAAATAAGAGGGGATGCTACACCATGGTAAACAGGCCCCTGTCCCAACTTTTTTGAGACCTGTAGCAGCCGTCAAATTTGAAATGAGCTCATTTTGTGGATAAAATTGTACAATTTCTCAGTTTCAACATTTGCTATGTTATCTATGTTCTATTGTGAATAAAATACTGGCTGTTGTGATTTGAAAGTCATTGCGTTTTGATTTTATTCACAATTTACACTTTGTCCCAACTATTTCGGAATCGGGGTTGTATTTTGTACCTTTTCATGCTTTTGTCCGTCCTTCTGTCCTTCTGTCCGTCCCTCCACAGTGTTTTTACTCCAGGCCAGATATTTGTCATCCTATTCTTTTCCGGGCCAGAATTCCTAAACCTTTGAATATTTCTCAAAAAAAATTATATACAGATGCATTTTATTGTTTAGATGCGCCTTTTCATATTTCCATCTGTCCTGCTGTTCGTTTGTCCATCCCTCCACTGCGTTTTGGTTCCAGACGAAATATCAGCCGTCTCGTAGCAGAGCATTTGAAATGCTTGTTTTAAATGCTCTGCTTCTGTTGTCTCGTTCTCATTGCTGGAGTTTGTCTGATTCCGTAACACCAGGGAAATCAAGCCAACGTAGTTGGCGGATCGAGATGAAGATAAGAAATGAACGAGATGATCAGAATAAATTGATGAATCAATCCACACTACTTCCCTGGTGGAGGAATAAATTTAAGAGGAAAACAAAGAAATCAAGAAATTTAACTTTTTTTTCTTTTGGTTGGGCTTAACACAGGTTTTTGAAAAGGCGTGGTTTGAAAATTATCGGATTATCAATGTGGGGAGCATTTCTCCTTAACAGGGCAGATTTCTCCATGGCTTTTCCAGGCCACTTGCCGTGCGGGCTCACGGTTTCACTGCGGTAATCAGCAACGTCACGCTTTGGCCTCTGCACTGACCTCCCCCCCACTCCTGTCCATCAGTGATCTGATAGCCGTCCTCCGCTTACTTATTGTGTCAAACTGTTTCACTGCTGCAAACATCAATACTGCACCGGATCCCTTTAGGAGCTGTCAGCAGGCTGGTCTAATGCTCTGTTAATAACCATGTCTGCCTTCACGAGTGTGCATTACCTCCAGGGCCCGTAGGTCTTCCTGTCCAACTGTCGCAGCTTACAGTGGGGCCAATGCAAGAAAGAAACCCTACCCAACTATCCATGCAACCCCACCCTACTTTATGTGCATGTGTACTTGGTCCTCTCCAGCAGATGTAGCAAACTAAAGTTGTGTTGGACTGCGCTGTCTTCAAGTTCCTGGAATTTCCGCTCAATCAGCCGCAAACTTAGGCCTCGAAAACAGGGTGCGCAGACTCTTTAGCAAATCAGTGATTTAACCGAAGCACTTAAGTATGTGGGAACACATCACAAACCAGCAAAGAACATCAGCCCTGCAGGATATAAGCGTGAGATTTCTAGCTTGCACACATTCAGGGGTGCACACTCATGGCCATATACTAGATAATATATAAGGACTGACAGCAATAAAATGAGCTGCAATAATTGAGATTGCATGTGGACTGTGTACGGTGCGCATCACCCGTCTTTACTTGCACACAATGATCCAGCAAAGTTTTCTCAGTCTTTCGAAGAAGTTGGATCAAACCAAAGAATATATGAGCCATGTTAACAAGGAGCCTCTTCATAATCCCATTTACACGGAGGTTATTCAAGCAGATCTATTTTAGCTGGGTGACGTGAATCTCCTCTCCTGCACACCATGAAATAATCTGATGTGAATGGAGTTTTGTCAATAATCTTTTAAGAACAGAAAGGACGTTCATTATAACCATCTCCTCCAAGATTTGAATCATGGAGAGGTTCTCCTCTAAAAGTGTGCCATCCTCCCTCGCCCTTGATCGGATCACGATTGTAATTGTCAGGAATAGAGTGATGTGGTTTACCTGTCCATTGTTCTCAGCATTGTCCAGTCATGCAGGCCAACTGTTTTAGTTGAACCATGCTTAGACCAACTAAGGCTTTAGTCAGATCGTGGTAATTGATCCAAGCTGTGTATTTTGACCATAGATCTGACCATTGGTCTTAGTTGCACTAATATCAGACTACTGCTCTACATGCTAGTGGGTCTCAGCTCAACTTCATGGCACTTTCTCAGTATTGTAGAAGCCAGATAGCAGCCATGATGTATCGTCACTAGAGGAGCGCAGTCTCATCCTGACCTGTCATATTGTGACACTACCTGACCGACGTCGATATATGACGAAAAAGGAGGCTTTTGGGGTCTTTATTTGATGGTATTTGAAACGAACCCCTAACCCTAACCCCTTAAGGCTGATACATACTCCACAAGAACAGAGAAATTTTTCTTGTTCTCGAGGCTGCGAGAACATTTTGTTCTTGCAGCCCTGGTTTCAGAGTTCTTGCAGCTTGTTCTCAACACATCATCTGGGCAGAAGTTTTTTCTTGTGTGGTGTCTGAGAACTGTTGTGTGATTGGTCAGAAAATGAAGTGGGCGCGTGACTTGTGCTGAAGTGGGAGGGTCCTTCCGGGAGTTCTGCACTTGAGTTTCTCGTGAAGTTTGAAATGTCCCGGTCAAAACGAACTTTGTTCTTCTCGCAGCCTCGAGAACAAGAAGAAATTTCTCTGTTCTAGTAGAGTATGTATCAAGCTTTACCCTAACCATAAACATTGAATAAGGACACCAAAAGCCTCCTTTTTCATCATATACTGAAGGACCTTATAGTTCTGCATACATTAGTCATGGTGTGCTCTCTGACCCAACAATAGTTTAAGAACAAATAAATTGATTTCACAAAAAGTTGGTTTTATTGCTCATTCAATAACAAGTGTTTGCTAAACAAGATCAATTATTCCATCAAAATTGAAGTGTCGAAGTGCACCATGAGTTGGTGAGAAATCATGCCGTAAATAATATATGCAGAGCTAAAGTCCTTAAGTATATATCGACACTTTGTCAGGTACCATCAGTATATGACGAGTCAGGATGAGAATATGTTAAGCAGAGAGGATGAAGTCTGATCTCTATATGCCTCCATGTGCTTCAGTATTTGTGGATGACCTGCAGGTTTACCAGATCACTTCCTGTAAAAATGTGCTCAATGATATTTTTCACTTTATTTTACACACACACAAAAAAAAAAAACACTTTTTGAAAGTATGTTATAGTATTTTGGTGCTGTTAGACTCTCATTTATTAACATTGTCATAGTTGATATTATACATTGAAACCAAAAACAAAAAATTATTTGATGACAAGAGTTTTGCTGCACAAGCTTTACTTCTATTTTAGCAGGCTTGTATTTCATTTCTTCTGTGCCCTTATCGCTTTTAAGGTCCTGGTCCTCTCACCCTTACTTCACTGTTTGATGGGCTCTTGTTCGAGGGAGAAAATGGAGTGCATTTAGAGTAAGTGCTGCAGTGAAACTGGTTCTTTTCCTCACAGTCTCGTGCCACTTGTGATCACTCTCATGAACGTGATCGGTGAGAGCTGCAATTCTCTCTGACCTATTCTTCAGACCCAGGTCTGCATACAACAAGCGATCAGCCTGTTAGTCCTCGTAATTCTGTTTTTATCTTACTGAAATTGCCCCCAGTTCAGGTGACACCCGCATGAAGGATTATAAAGGATGGCGCTTAAATTCAGAGAGCTTGTAACAGCTTAAGATGACACTATTGAATGTGAAATAAAAATAAAAACAGATTGTCGTTGATACTTTATCCAAGCTGTAAAAGGATCCCTAGGGCTGTCAGTTGGCTTGATTCACGGCTGTAGATTGGTTCCTCGATGCTGGTGTCTGTCATCCTTTACGCCTCTGAGGAAAATTTACTGGAAAACGTGGCTATTCTTGCCCATATTTTTACATTTTGTTTACTATTGAATCTCAGGGGTCATTGAAGATTGCTGTCACTGCTGTTTATCACTGAGGAGCGTCTTCTCGTTCCATGGAGCCGCAACTGGTGAATTCTGACTGTGCAAATCATTATAACTCGATGACTAAAATGGCCTTCTTGCCACCTTTAAGTCTGGATATCTGGAGAATTGCTGCCATGAATTACTCAAGTTGATGCCACCTGAAGATGGGTGGCATTCAAATGCAATTAAACATTTTAATACATATAATTAATGATGAATAGAAATTCATGTAGCCACCATCGAAAAGCTTGTACAAAAGTAATTCTGCGTGATTCTCACACCCATAGATGGTCAAGATGGGTGGTGAGGGACAGCTTGTGATTTTTTAAAAAATTGGTTGGAAAAATTAGAATTTCTGATGAAGGGCATGAAAAGAGAGGCACCTGAAGGGATCTGAGCTCTTGTGTTGCTTCTTCTCTGAGTTCATGAAATAGGCTGCATTCAGAGTAACTGAAAGAGCAGATGATGATATTATGTCGTGCCTGAGGGGGAGGAGAAATAGGGTGAAGATATACAAACTTTGGAAATTGGAATGGAACACGCACACACACACACACACGCGCACACACACACACACACACACACACATATGAGCAAACACATGCACATACACGAATACACGCATGCGCATTCACGCGCAAGCACACACACACATGGGTGTGCATGCAGATACGCGCACACACGCACACATGCACAAACAGACATGCATGCACAAAGGAGCGCACACGGAAACATACACACAAACAAACATGCATACATAAACACAGACACACACACGTGCGCAGGCATACATATGTTTGTGCACACACACACACACATACATACACATATATACATACATGCATACACAACCACACACACACACACACATACCGTAGATACACACACATGCGTCTTAACAAGCACTCACACACGCATACATACACAAATAAGCGCACACACGCACAAACATAAAAACAGGTCCATTTTCCTGTCCATTATTTTTTCCTTGAATTATTAATAAGACGATTGCTGGATAGTTCCAGCAGGATCTGGGGGTGACTGCACCTGACCGGCATGCAGATCGTATTAACATCTCATTGGAAATGATGTGCTGCTGTATTAATTCACTCCTTTCCTCCTGATGGAAGGAGGCTTAATTAGAACACTGGCAGTTGCACTGCAGCCAAGAAAACGCAGGAAGAGCTGGGGGGTTGCCAGGTTCGCGCAACCCAACCGCTGAGGTTTGAATGTCAGAGGCCTGGGTCCTCACTATGCTGTTCATGGTTCAAATGTGAAGAACGTAAATGCAGTTGGCCTTTTTTAATATAATTGCAGCAATTACACGAACATCTGGCATCCAAGTCTTCTCTCCGGATGCCCTTTGGTGTCAGTAAATTAACAGACACAGCTAATACGCCAGAGGGAGCATTCTTGAATGGCTCGCCTCCTGGAGAGGAATTGCACTGGAGGAAAAAATGCGACAGATTTGATGGAATATTACAGAAATGAGTTTCATTGGCACTAATAAGGACTGAATCGTACTGTCAGTCTCACGAGGGCAACCTGTAGAATTCTCGTCTTCCTGTTGATGTGACGGGTGCTCGAGCTGGAGTGTTTGCCCTTCAAAAAGGAGAGAGAGTGAATGAGACAGGGATTGAGGAGGAGAAAGAGAGAGAGAGAGAGGGAGGGAGATGGAGAGCACAACCACACACAGTAATAAGCGCCCTCAAAGTGGAATGAAGTGGGACATACAATAACTCCAAATCAGAAAAGGCTGGGACGCTATGTTAAATTAAAATTTAAACTCAAAGCAGTGATTTGTAAATCACTTTTGATCTGTATTACTTTGATAATAATGCAGTAGCACACTATTTGATGTTTCTCTGCATGAATTTTATTGATTTTTCTGTCACAAATTCAAAACGCAGGAGCCTCACAGACAAAGCTGCAAGGACGTCTTTAATCAATAGAAGATTGTAATATTTTAATCATGAACAGGGAGGATTGTCAGAAAACAGTCCAAGGTCTGGTGGGACACTGAAGTTCAGGCTTCGCGTGGTAGAAGGGACTGGTCTGGCTGTCAAGCTGATTGGATCAGGGCAAGAACGGAGATGCACACCCTCGGATTTGGAAGAAGAAGAAACTGGAAGAAGTGCCATTCATAGAATCCCTGATAAATAGATAATTTGGCCATAGAGTTAAAACAATGAAGACGGAAGACAACAGTCTAGCAAAGGGGAGATGAAAACCAGGAACTTAAATACACAGACCACAAATAAAAAAGTGGGAACAAGTATGCTGAGCATTGGGAGGAAACACCTTAATGTCTGTAAGAATATAGGGTCTTTCTTTTCGCAATTTGCATTTCAAAATATGTCGTGCATTTGCTTTTGGGAACAATTCAGGACTGCACACGGGCTAGTCCGGCACCCTCTCTCCCTTCTTACGCTACCATGCATTTGTAATACATGCAGAATGCAGTTTTGTGTTGTGTTGTTAAAATATACATTGGCATCCCCGGAAAAAACGTCATTTTGAAGGCTTTGTGTTGCTCTAAAATCTCAATGTACTTTCCAGCACTAATGGCGCTCTGCACAGTAGTGCAAGGGCGTTCTTGCCAAGAGCAGTGACATCCCATGACACCCTGTACCATGACAGAGCATGGTTTTTGGACTTGTTGCTGGCAACAGTCTGGATAATCCTTTTAATCCTTGGTCCAGAGCACATGGCATTCATTTCTTCCAAAAAAAGACCTGAAAAAATGATTTTTCTCACCACAATACATTTCTGCTGTGTGATGGTCCATCCCTGGCGACGTTTCTGGACACTGTTGACATATGGCTTCTTTTTTGCATTGTAAATTTTGGACTGGCATTTGTGGATGTAATTACACACTGTTTTAATTGACAAAGGTTTGCCAAAATAATCCTGAGACCATAAGATTATATCTCATAGAGATAAATGAAGGTTCTTGATGGAGTGCTGTCTGAGTAATTGGAGAGTATGGGTATTCCTCTGCACCTTTGCCCTTAACACTCAGGGATTCCTCTAGATTCCTTGAATCTTCAAATTATGTTACGCACCGTAGAGGGCAAAATATCTACATCCCTTCCTATCTTTTGTTGTTGAACATCGTATTTAAAGCTTTTAATGATTTTCTCAGGCATTTGTAACAAAGTTGGCGATATTCAGCCCATCTGGGTTCCTGAAGGACTAGGCCTTTTCTTGGATGCTGCTTTTGTACCAACTCATGGTTACAATTACCTGCTGACATGAGCTGCTTCAACTTCCATCAATAATCAAATAATAGTCAAATTTTTTACCTCACCACTAGTCCTAAATTGCCCCTGTCCCAACTTTTTTTTTTTTTTTTTTTTGATTAAATCGCAGACCTGAATCGCAGGCAGGAATGAATGCTTCTTGACAGATAAAATTAAGTTGACCTGACAAAACATTAAATATCTTGTCTTTATACTGCCTGCAAAGAAATACAGTACAAGTCAAAGTAAATTTTGGGATCACTGCTTTCTGTTTTTATATTCAATTTACATATTGTCCCAATTTTCTCCAAGTTTGGGTTGTACATGAATACTAAAACCAAATTCTGGCACCCCGGTAAAACACAGTTACAAGATTAGCCATTACTGCCTGGAAATATAATGAAGGTGTGTGTTTCATAAATGACTCATCCTCGCTGCACTTCTGTGCGAACCTGGGTTTTATTCATTAACCCAGTGGAAGTGCTTGTGCAATGGGACAAGAATGGACTGAGTCAGAGTCCTGTTACCCATGTCACTGCTCCATTAAAAATCCATCCATTACATGGATGATTAGTCAGCCACAGAGAGCAACTGGAAATTTTTATCTTTTATATCTTAAATTTATGTCCATAATCATCACATAGACATTGCATTCTTCCAAGATTATCGTTTATGACATTTGGTATTTACACTACCGGTCAATAGTTTTAGGACACCCCAATTTTTCCAGTTTTTTATTGAAAATTATGCAGTTCCAGTCCAACGAATAGCTTGAAATGGTACAACCCCAATTCCGAAATAGTTGGGACAAAGTGTAAATTGTGAATAAACGCAATGACTTTCAAATCACACCAGCCAGTATTTTATTCACAATAGAACAGAGTTAACATAGCAAATGCTGAAAGTGAGAAACTTTACAATTTTATCCACAAAATGTGCTCATTTCAAATTTGATGGCTGCTACAGGTCTCAAAAAAGTTGGGACAGGGTGTAGCATCCCCTCTTCTTTTTAACACAAAGTGGAGGCGTCTGGGCATTGAGGAGACAAGTTTCTTGAGTTTAGCCAGTGGAATTTGATCCCACTCTTGTTTAATACAGGCTTCCAGCTGCTGGAGAGTTTTGGGTCTCCTTTGACGGACTTTTCGTTTAATTATGCGCCAAACTCAATCGGTGAAAGATCAGGACTGCAGGCAGGCCAGTTCAGCACACAGACTCCTCTACTACAAAGTCATGCCGTTGTAATAGCTGCAGTATGTGGTTTTGCATTGTCCTGCCGAAATACACAAGGCCTTTCCTAGAATAGATGTCATCTGGAGGGGAGCATATGTTGCTCTAAAACCTTTATATACCTTTCAGCATTCATGGTGCTTTTTAAAACATGCAAGTATCCCACACCATAGGCATTAATGCATCCCCATACCATCAGAGATGCTGGCTTTTGAACTGAACACTGATAACAGGAGGGGTGGTCTTTCTCCTCTTTAGCCCGGAGAACAGGACGCCCATGATTTCCAACAAGAATGTCAAATTTGGACTCGTCTGACCACAGGACACTTTGCCACTTTGCTACAGTCCATTTTAAATGAGCCTTGGCCCACAGAACACAGCAGCGCTTCTGGATCATGCTCAACAATGACTTTCTTTTTGCATGATAGAGTTTTAGGTGGCATCTGTGGATGGCACGGCGGACTGCGTTTACAGACAGTGGTTTCTTGAAGTATTCCTAGGCCCATTTAGTAATGTCAATGACAGAATCATGCCGGTGAGTGATGCAGTGGCATCTGAGGGCCCGAAGATCATGGGCATCCAGTAAAGGTCTTCGGCCTTGTCCCTTACGCGCAGACATTTTTCCAGTTTCTCTGAATCTTTTGATGATGTTATGCACCGTCGATGATGAGACCTTCAAAGCTTTTGCAATTTGACGTTGAGGAACATTGTTTTTAAAGTATTCCACAATTTTTTTTACGCAAGCATTCACAGGTTGGAGAGTCTCTGGCCATCTTTACTTCTGAGAGACTCAGCCTCTCTAAGACATCCCTTTTATAGCCAATCATGTTACACACCTGATGCCAGTTAATGTAATTACTTGCTAAATGTTCTTTCAGCTGATTCTCTTATATATTAATTGCTTTTTCAGCCCTTTTTTGCCTGTGTCCCAACTTTTTTGACACCTGTTGCAGCCTGAAAATTTGAAATAAGCTCATTTTGTGGATAAAAATGTAATATGTCTCAGTTTCAACATTTGAAATACTATCTATGTTCTATTATAAGTAACATATTGGCTCATGTGATCTGAAAGTCTTTGCATTTTGATTTTATTCACAATTTACACTTCGTCCCAACTATTTCGGAATTGGGGTTGTACAAAGGTAAGTGGTGAACTGTCAGAAGTTTTGAACAAAAGGTAAGGTTACCCAGGTTTTTTGTACACCGTGGAGTAGGTGAAAGGATGGTTCCTCAGTGTGTGACATCAACTGTCAAACATGGAGGGAGAGAGGGTGCCGGACTAGGAGGAAACGTGATGGTTTGGGGCTGTTTTGCTGGATTCAGGGTCAGTGACTTATAGAGTGAAAGGCACCCTGAACCAAAACGGCTGCCACAGCATTCTGCAGCGCTATGCAGTACCCTCTGGTATGCGCCTAGTTGGTCAGGGATTCATCCTACAGCAAGATAATGACCGAAAACATAAGTCCAAGCTCTGCCAGAACTACCTTAAGAAAAATGAACAAGATGATAAGCTTGAAAACATGGAGTAGCCAGCACAGTCTCCAGACTTAAACCCCATCGAGATGGTTTGGGATGAACTGGACAGAAGAGTGAAAGCAAAGCAACCTACAAGTGCCACACATTTATGGGAACTTCTGCAACAGAGCTGGGAAGAACTTTCTGAAGAATATTTGATTTCCATTTTAGAAAGAATGCCACAAGTGTGTTCAGCCGTTATATCTGCCAAAGGTGGCTACTTTAAGTCAAAAGTTTAAAACACATTTTGGTTTATAAATTGATTCCATGATTTCTTTTTTAATTTTGATTGTTAATTTGTTCTATCATGTCTATGCTTTCATTCCAGAGTACAATGAGACATTAAACTGCATAATTTTCTATTAAAAAACTGGAAAAATTGGGGTGTCCTAAAACTTTTGACCGGTAGTGTTTACTTGGGAGCAGAACGATTCAGCTTTTTTGACTTTGAAAAATCTTGGAGTGCTGCACAGGGATTTAACAGCCTCATTGTAACTGGCATGTAAGAGAGTTAAACTTTATTGAACCACGTGGGGTAATTTGTGATCTGCTTGTGACCCATGCAAGTTTATTGGGAGATGTGTGTTTGCTGCCTCATACTTCTTGTGGCCAGCTTCACCTTCTCCAAACTCTCTTGACTTACTGAATACCAGGCTGGAACTAAGCTGAAATCTAGCACACTGGAAACTTGGTGATGTTGCCACATGTCTGGGCCATTGTGTGCCACAATACTCCAGAAATCTACCTGGCATATCCATGCAAAGGTGAGTTGTGAGGGCTTGTAACCACATTGTAAAAAAAAAATAAAAAGTTGAGCAAACTTAAAAACCAGGCAACAAACTTCAAAGAAGTTTTGAGTTTACTCAACTTCAAGTTCCAATTGTTGGACAGACTCATTTTTGAAAACTCGTGAAATTTGAGGTCAGGTAAATGCCAAAATACTTTATAGATGGTTGCCTTACTTTTCTAAGTTTAGTCAAGTTTTTGGTTTTAACAGTGACCTGGCACAATGGTCTGTCTGCAGATATTATTGAGGGGTCAGTATTAATTCTAAGGCAAAAAAAAAAAAACCACGTCATGAAAGGGTATCATGATAACTTATCTGTCAATAGACAAACCCCAATTCCAATGAAGTTAGGAGGTTCTGTAAAACATGAATAAAAACAGAATACAATAATGTGCAATCTCATAAACCCATATTTTATTCACAATGGAACATAGACAACATATCAGATGTTGAAAGTGAGACATTTTTCCATTTCATGAAAAATATTAGCTCATTTTGAATTTGATGGCAGCAACACATCTCAAAAAAGTAGGGTCAGGACTGTGTTTACCATTGTGTAACATCCCCTCTTCTTTTAACAACAGTCTATAAATGTCTGAAAAATGAGGAGACCAGTTGCTGGAGTTTTGGGAGAGGAATGTTGTCCCACTCTTGTCAGATGTAGGATTCTAGCGGCTTAACAGTCCTAGTTCTTCTTTGCCAGATTTTCCATTTTATGATGCGCCAAATGTTTGCTATTGGTGAAAAGTCAGGACTGCAGGCAGGCCATTTCAGCACCTGGCCTCTTCTACTGTGAAGCCGTGCTGTTGTGATGGATGCAGTATGTAGTTTAGCATTGTCTTGCTGAAATATGCAAGACCTTCCCAAAAAGAGACGGTGTCTGGATGGGACAATATGTTGTTGTAAAACCTCTAAATACTATTCAGCATTGATAGTGCCTCTCCAGATCTATAAGCTGCTCATGCCATAGGCACTAATGCAACCCCAGACCATCAGAGATGTGGGCTTTTGAACTGTGCGCTGATAACAAGCTGGATGGTCCCTCTCCTGTTTAGATAGCACAACACCACATCTGTGGTTTCCAAAAAGAATTTCAAAATTTGATTCATCTGACCACAGAACAGTTTTCCATTCTGCCTCATTTCATTTTCAATGAACTTTGGCCCAGAGAAGACAGCGACGTTTCTGGATCGTGTTCACATATGGCTTCTTCTTTGCATGATACAGCTTTAGCTTGCATTTGTGGATTGCACAGTGAACTGTGTTCTCAGACAATGATTTCTAGAAGATTTCCTGAACCCTTGCAGTGTATTCCAGTGCAGAATTATGCCTGTTTTTAAAGCAGTGCCGCCTGAGGGCCCGAAGATCACAAGCATCCAATATTGACCTCTGAAGATTTCTGCAGATTTTCTGAATCTTTTGATCATAATATGTATGTAGGACATTCAAAGTCTTCGCAATTTTACATAGAGGAACATTTTTCTTAAATTGTTCCACAATTTTTAGACGCAGCTTTTCACAGATTGGTGAACATCTGCCCATCTTTACTTCTGAGAGAGTGGCTCTCTAAAATGCTCTTTTTATACCCAATCATGTTACTGACCTGTTGTCAATTAACCTAATTAGTTGCAAAATGCTTCTCCAGCTGATTTTATAAGTACCACTTACTTTTCCTGCCTTTTGTTGCCCTTGTCCCAACTTTTTTGAGATGTGTTGCCGCCATCAAATTCAAAATGAGCTAATATTTCTCATGAAATGGTAAAATGTCTCACTTTCAACATCTGATATGTTGTCTATGCTCTATTGTGAATATAAAGTGGGTTTATGAGATTTGCAAATCATTGTATTCTGTTTTTATTCACGTTTTACACAACATCCCAACTTCATTGAAATTGGGGTTTGTACATCAGAATAAATGAAGTGGGGTGCAAAATGAGGAGAGCAGATGTGTAACCCTTTATCATTACAGGAGGAGACCTCAGGAACAGATATCATTCTTTTTAATGTTATACTTTCATCTTTGATAATAAGTTCTTGGCAGAAATAGAGAAAGGGCAGCTCTCAATTAACGCAGCTGGCTTGCCACCCTTTCTGACTCCCAGGAACAGCTGCTTCCGCTCCATACAATACGTCACACAGGAAGCCTCTATCTCCTATCCTATCAGTTGCCTTTCTGCCATAGGGCATTGAGATAGAGCAGAAGCAGTTAGGCTCATTTAGAAGAGCCAGCTGCCTGTTCTGTACCAGAGGGTGCCCTGATTTCCTGCTGTGAACCAGATGAAACCCCAGGAGGCTGTTTTCCTCAAATCTCTCAGCTCCGATTGGCCTACTCACTCCCAGCCCATCCCCTCTGCATTTGACAGATCCATATTATGGCCAATGACAGCCATTTAGCCCGTTATGGCATGCTAACTATGGCCAATATCCAGATAGGCCATGTTTTTAGAATTAATAAACAACATAAAACATTTTTTTTTTACTGAAATTGCCAGTAGGTTTCCACGGAAGTTTAGAGTCTTTCATTTTTTTAACCAGGAAATGATAAGGTGTTTAAAAAAAAAACTAAACAAAACAAAAAAAAAAAAAAAACAAGATGTACCATATGGCTGTTAATTGGTACGCACTGGACAGTGCTTCACATCGGAGAAGTTTTTAAAGTAAGTGCTCTTAATTGCTCTGGGTCATTTATTGATCTCTGCTGCATTGATTTATTGTGTTAAGTCTGCGTTCTTGTGGTAAACTGCCCTTGAAACTAGCCAATCCAGCTGGTGGCAATTAGTGAAAGTGGTCACTGCCAATTCAACAGGGGAGAGTAAAATGTATAGGCTGAATGCACATACTGGGTGGATTAACAAGTCATTTTAATGTCTGTTGAAAAACTGACTGAAGACACTATTCATATCTTAGTTTGATTACAAGAACATTATCAACATTTCCCCATAGTTGCAGTCATTTTGTCAGTATTGGAACAAATGTTATGCACACATCTTACCATAAAACCCTACTGTAAAATGAGGAAAACTGTCCATCTGTCCTTCTGTCTGAATCCCATTTTGTCCTCGTGCGGTGGCCAATCAATCGGAAACTGCATTTGGGCATTGACTATTGGCATAAGTAGGAACTGATGAGACAGATTTTTCTGTTTTCCCAAATTTAAGCCTATTAACCCTTTAAGGCCTAATGCAAAAATCCCAGCAGAGAATCATGCTGCCATGTTTACCATAGTAACCTGTATTTGGGCTGGAGCACAGCTTCTCAGCTTTCAGGAACAGTTGGAATTTTTTTTCTATTGCGCAAAACTTACAGTAATTACGGTACTTTCAAAATTACGCGCATGTCTGTGTCGGCAACGACACGTTCTTAAAATGCGCACATGCTGTCCCGGTTTAAATGGGCTAATAGCACAATACAGTAGGTGCTCACAAGCATTTCTGCCAAGGCTGCACAGTGTTGCAGCACACACATCTCCAGATGCGGACTAGTTTTGTACTGACCCTGAAATGGCGCGTTGCTTCAGTACAACAAATAATATCCTGTCTTGTGATGGGTTTCTATTTCAAATATGAAGTTGCTGTATGTTTATCAAGGTTAAAACAAGACTGAAATTGAGCGTGGAGACTCGGGATTTATAAGAGAGAAGACAGATCACATTAAAGGCTGCCTGCAGACTGCAGTATGCCTCTCCATTACCACAAAGAATCAGAGCAAACACGAGCGCAGTATTGAGCCGGAGGGAACTCCGCAGCAGTGGGGGTAAATTAACCTGATTACCATTGAACAACATGTCAAAGCAATGGAGACAGATGGAAACCCGAGCGGAAATGCCGGAGTCGGGACCGCAAATAGCTTTTCGTCGGGGACACGAATGCCACCGCATTATTACCTCTAATCACGATCTTCAATCTAGTGAGCTCCTCTATTGCTATCTTCATCTTTGTCTACTTTTCTGGCCATACTGTGCTCCTCTGCTCGCTCCTTCATTTGCTACCAAAAGATATTAGAAATCATTTACAGAAGCTGGGTTGTTTGAAAAAGAAAGGGCGTGTTTGTCATTTAATGTATAGCCTCGTACTTAGCAGTTAGAAAATGTCAGACGCGATTCTCCCTAAATAAACAAATGGGCACACTCTGATTGGCCTGAAGCTCAAAAAGTAATGCTCAAGATGGACTCTGGGTAGAACTGGCTGCTCTATCTGGAAACCATCTACTGTAGAAAATAATGATGGTCTGTCGCCTTACCTGACCCACCAGCTAAACAGTGGTATTTTCAGTGCTTTCACAGTCTCAGCCATCGTGTGGCCAGCTTCACCATCTCAAAACCAGCTTTAAATTCACTAGACCTGCTTAACGCAAGTCTGGGGCCAAGCTGGAATCAGATACACTGGAGACTCAGGGTGAGTAGTGTAAGCTGTCAGTCGAAAGTTTTAGAACACTTTATTCACGTTTCGGTTCACGTTTTAGTGAAATGTAAATATTTATAGCTTATGTAAACGCAAAATCAAACGGCAAAAGCCAAGATGTGAAAGGTTAGGAGGCAAACAGAATCAGTTATTTCATTCAAGAATGACCAAAATTTGGAGTTAATGAAAAAGTTGTGTTTGGCTGGCAAAAAAAAAAAAATAGGTGAACCATTTTCATTTTCCAGTAAAGAATGTAAAATAAACCTAGATCGGAATGGGCCTATGGGCATACATTTGCACATATGTATAAGTGTCAGGAGGTGAGCTGATAGCTGATGCAGTGAAGAGCCTATCTTCTGGAGCTGGTCATTGGGAAACACTGGAAAACAAGGGGTGTGATATTAGACTGGATACTTTAAATTATCAACTGGATCGGTACAAACTGGACAGAAAACTCAGGAAGAAGCAAATGACATGAGCACCATAACCTTGGGCACTTCCAGAGTAAAGTTAGGGATAATCCCTCACAGGCAAAAAACTGCTCCTGTCAAAAAAAAAAAAATCAATGAATCTGCTTAACTGTTAATATGGCATGAGGTGGCTATTTTGATCGCTCCAAGATTTTATTTGTTTTTAGGTAAACAGAAAGAGTTTGAATTTCACTTTTCCATCAGATTGCTTGAAAATTGTTTGCATTCAAAAGCTTTTGAAAGGTCATGTACTTTATGGATCAGATAATGTGATTATCTGTAAATGAACAAACATAGACACATATTGTTGATGCTTGTAATGATTACCTTCTGCACTTGGCAAAAAATAAAAATGTTTGTGAAGTCATAACAATCAATTTAATTATACTGCAGGGGGAAAAGAAATATGAATTACATTTTTAAAGTATAGTACCACATCAAAAAACTAATCTGTTGAATTAACCTATTGTGGTTGATGGTAAAGAAATAACCCATCATGACTCATTTCCTATGATGGAAACCCTATAAAAGTCTATGCTTGATTGCTTGATTGGAGGATGTGCCCAACTCCAAAATCAGTCGCTGAGAAGCAATATAGGGCGAGAGAGCAAGGAAATGGGGTGAATAGAGCATGCTTCCTGATTGACTGTTACTCTCCAGCTGATGAACAGATACTCAGAGAGGCTGTACCTTAAAGACATAAATCACGGAGACCTGGATAGTGCAACTCCAGGATCAGTTCCAGATTTGACTGCAGTGTAACACCAGACAATATCCTGTACAGTTCAGGAAAGAAGCAAATCCATTTCATGTAACACTTTAATTCACCTTCTTTCACTCGAGCACTCACGCGTACACACTCAAACCATCACACGAGTGCATGTAGTACATCAAGAGCAATATACAGCTGCGGTGCAACGTGAAGACTTTGAATTAAATATGAATAATGACCACTTCCTGATCAAAGCCATTAGCTTACCTCTATTGCCTAAAGAAAATGAATGCTAGTGCTTAATATTCTTTCGTTATACCATTAACCTCTCTGAAAATGAGTGGCTCTTTCCCTCTTGACTGCAATTATGGTGGCGTGAGAGCAAAAAGCTATGAGGCTGTGAAGTGATTTCATACAAATGTGGGGAACATTGCTATTTTTATCCCTACCACGACTCTAATCTTTTCTCAGTTTTATTTACTGTATGTTCAGAGTGAATATCAAGCAGACAAGGCAATCGCAAGACCTTTGTCTTAAAGTCAACCTCCTGACATCAATTTTATCTGATTAGTTTGAATCAATATTGACTATTCAGCACAGACATTCTGCTTGAAACATTCCAGGATGGCAGAATTTTATATTGTTGAATAAGTAGGAAACATCTCTTCATTGGTTGAGATGAGTCCAAATGAAGTCATATTTGTTTAATTAACCTTGCACTGTGAATTGTTTTACATATTCGTACATTGAAAAAGTTATTTTTTGCTGTCTACAACACTATATTGGAGATAAAATTAAAGTAGGAATATGAGCTCAAATATCAGACCTTCAGGTTTAATTTGAAGACACTTAAGGATGAATGGCATGTTTTATATCAGCTCCCCTCCACCCACAAAGGGCCAAAAGTATTTTGACAGTTGGTTGTGCAGCTTTTCCATGGCCAGGTCTATATAATATTTCCTTATTGTTCCCTCATTTAGTATTTAAGTCAGCAGATAAAAGGTCAAGAGCTGATTTCAAGGGTTGCATTTGAAGGGATTATTTCCATAAGTGCTCAATTCCATATTCATTAAAAATCAGACAACACTACAAATCCATTCTTTCATTGATGAGGAATAAGCCACATAAGCTAATTTTGGCCAAGAAGCACTCAAGTACAATATAAAATGAGCAGTTAATTGGAAATTCCCCAAGAAGCTACTTCTAGCGGTGACCAAGTCCAGTCTAAAATTTCTACAATTACACAAGTCCAGTAAACCAATCAAAGCATTGCTATGTGAATTGGTTGGCCAATAGCAGCCACTGTAGCTTTCTTAACTAACCAAAATGACTGACTCTACAGGCCAGGATGTGTGTGTGTGGACTCAACCCAAAAGAGCTGAAAAAAAAAAAAAAAGACCCAGGCAGTCAGAAACGTGGATCAAAAACAATCGAAAAAGAAGACTGGCAAAAGGTAATCTTTTTTAGCTGCTTATTCTTTAGCTCAACTTTCTAATTACCACGCCACATCCCTATCGATGACAAATGAAATCTTTAAACCTGTTTGGATGGTGGTACCGCCCATTCATAATTTATGGAGATTGTTTTTTATTGTGACTTTTGTTCAGCTGCATTTTCCTTCCATTTTGCTGTATATATCTTTCATTCATTTTGTTCAAGAAGTGTTTTGACATCCATGACTACCGTACACTGGTATGATTACATTTGCTGTTCATTTTCATTAGAAAGTGGTGTGTTTTGTTTTCAAAAAGATGCTCTGTTTTAGTTCTCTGAAATAAAAACATTTAATGCTGTTAATTTTTTAAATTGAGTTCAATTTTCACTATTTTGAGGCATTTCCTTCTAAAAGTACTCTGGCATTTGAAATATCTGGGCCAAGAATCAAGATAGAGGCTAGAAGGTCTCCTAATATGTTTTTAGACATCTTTTCTGATATTTCATTACGTTTACATCAGCTTAACATATTGCAGTTTTTGCCTGAACTCTGAAAAAGACAATATTCTTACTGTTTACATGGCAAATGTAAATGAATATTCAATTTATACCCTCCTTTTTACCAAATTTTATGGTTTTTAGCACATTGTTTTATAATCTTAATTTTTAACGTCTGCTTTTACTTACCGTGTTCTATTGTTTTAATGGCAACTCTATGTAGCACTTTGAGATCTTGAATGTAAAGTGCAATAGAAATAAAATGTGTTATTATTATATTCCCATATACATGCAGCTGCTTGTGCTCCAATTAAATAGGACATTTTTCAATATTTTCCACAAATGGTGGACTTTTCCGACACAGCGTACCTCTGTTATTTGTTCAACTTCCTCCTCGCCGTTGCGATATTTGTGCATATCCAAAAACCTGTTGATATTCGAGTCTTAAAATATGCATAAAACGCAATGTGCACCTTCATCCGACCAGAAATTTCGGTTTTTGTTTAATAGATACGTCTGCACTCCAACCTCGCAAATTGTTGGATAGTTGGTTCATGTGTTGGAAACTGGAGTAAAAAAAAAAAATCCAGAATCCATTGTATTCATGTCCAAAGAATGCTCCCAAAACCTGAATAATACAGACATATTTCTCTTCTTAATCGGAAAATTTTATATTCGGAATAAGGCCTACTGGAATATCCGAATAGAGTATGCTTTTTACATAACCTACATCAAACTCAGAATATTGTCATAGAAGGAATAATAGTGGAAAATTAATTAATGTAGTCAGTATCAACAATCAAGAGACTTCACCAGGGTAAATAGAAGGGCTTTACCACAAGATATAAACCTCTGTGTGAGCCTCAAAATAAGGATTTTTTTTTTAAAGTGTGTCCAGGTCAAAGCCTAGATGCCAATCTATCGTTGCATCTATTTGCTAATACTGTTGTTTTTTTTTTCTACTATTGACACAAGAATCAGCAGACTAAAATGGGAATTTTGTTGTATATGGAATTTCTGAATTTAAACTCAATCAAATAACTTTTTTGATATGTATCGGTTGACAGTAGATATTTGAACATGCATAGAATTTTAATTTTTTTTCTTTAATCATCTGCTCGGTCCCATATGCTTCGAATACATCTTTCTGGTGCAATAGATACACACACATTATAAGATAAGCTTTTTTAATACTTGCAGGCCTGTCTTGGGACAATTATTTCAGCTAAATTGTTATGTGAATTCATAAGATAATTACCATATGCTGTTACACGCAAAATATAACAGCAATTATGCTCAAATTGCAAAATATGATACGCTTTGACAAACACATTCTCGACTTTCACTTTCTGTCTGGGTGGCTTTGAAAGGATCTTACAGTTAGCGTATGTTAACTCAAGTCAAACTTAATTAAAATTCAAATGTTGAACAGAGAATAAAGAGTAGGAAAGATACAATGACAAGACTAAGTGAAAAAGAGTTTTGCCAGGTTTGTGTGCAAAATGCTTGGTGCACAGAGGGCGTTATATAATGGTGCAGACACTCTTTGAGCATGGCACTATAGCTGTTCATGCATGTATTTTATATCCTGACTTTAAGAGATTGAGCTGCTAATTTTACTGTTGATGATGTGCATATAGAACTCTCCAGAGAAAATGAGTGAATTCCTTCCTCGTTGTGGCATGCAAGGTCTAGGTCTTTGTATTGCTCAGTACAGCAGAAGCTGTGTGTGTGTGTGTGTGTGTGTGTTCTGTATAGCCATACTAGTGAGAACTAACTCTTGAGAAACCACAGAAGTTGATAGGACATTTGGGGTTTTGAGGACATTTTGGGTGATGGTCACAGAGGATTATGGCTAATTGGTTAAAGTTAGGGATATGGTAAAAGTTCGGGTTAGGGTAAAGTTGGGCATGATTTGGTTACAGTTAGGGTTCCAGAAAGGCTGTAGAGAATGAATGTAAGTCAATGCAATGCCCATAATACAAGTATGGCTATGCAAGCGCGCGCGCACGTGCGTGCGTGCGTGCGTGTGTGTGTGTGTGTGTGAGAGTATGTGAGTGAGTGTGAAACCAACCATGCACAAAAGCTGAGAGGTGGCCTTCCATAGGTGAGATAAAAGTGGTGCTGGGATCAGTATTTCATCGCCTGACTGTAAAATGATGTAATACAGCACTCATGAATGTGGCAATTACTACCACCACTAGACTGTCAAGTGTGTGAGCAAAATTAACTTCTAAACCTCCTTTAACTCTGCATTGAAGACATATTTCTTATGTACCTCATTTAGATTCAGCAAGAATCTTTACCTTAGCGTCTTATCTGAACCCTGAGTAAATCATTTATCAGACATGATGGTTGAGCCAGTAAAAAAAAAAAAAAAAGAAAAATCATGAAACACAACTAATGAGAAATCCATGGAATAGAATAGAATAGAATAGAATAGGATAATGAAGTGAATTCATTAGTCCAGCCCATGTCCAATAATAACTTACTATATATATCCAGCCATCTAGTGGGGTTCATTTCCATATATGAAATTAAACAAGATGCTACACAGGTACCGTAAGAATGCAGTGAATGCAGTTGATTGTTTTAAATTATAAAACTGTCCTAACATATATTCAATAATACATTCAATAAATCACATTATACATTTAAATAAATGCATTTACTTGGTTTCTTTTCAAAACTTCGGTTCTGCAATTTACATAGATTACAGATATTTTAAAGTAAATTTTTCTTCACGTAGTTTTGTCGATTTCTAACCTGATTGCTTTTACCCATTTGTTAAAGCACATAATACGTTTCCAGTTTTTCTATTTTTGTTTGTTTCTGAGCAACCAATTAACAATTGATGTTATGAGTTGTAAAGCATTTCTCAAATAATTGCATCTACAACTTTGCATAGTTAATTTTTGACTTACTTTTTGGCAGAGTTTTTTTGGCACATAAATGTAAAATCAAACAAGCACATGGTTGCTCAACAAACTCTCATTCCGACTCGTCATATAGTGGCGCTACCTGACCAAGCGTTGATATAACGACGCAAAAGGAATATTTTAGCGTCTTTATTTGATGCTTAGGATTAGGGCTCGGGTTAAAGGTTAGGGGTTAGTGGGTATGGTTCGTTTTAAACTTGTATCAAATAAGGAGGCCAAAAGCGTCCTTTTGCGTCGTGACACTTCGTCAGGTAGCGTCAATATACAATGCGTCGGAATGAGACTGGGATCGGTAGCCAAGGGGTTCATAAATGAATCCTAAGTTTCCATAGTGCCTCTTTATAAAGGCGCATTCAGTGAAACAGAACAATGTACTTGCAGATGAGAGTTGAGTATGGTCACATTGGGGAAAAAGGGACGGCGTACACTACTGCCATCTACTGATCCTGAGATTGATCAGGGGTCATTGATTGGTGTACAGATAGTGTCTGTTTGCTCTTTAATGTTGTTTAATCAGATTCCGGTACCATGACAGGCAAATCGCCACAGCTTTTATTGACAATTTGAAATTTGAGTTACTTTCGCGGTTCTAATTTCACTGGAGACATGAGGCCTGGCAGCAGGTTAAAAACAGTCTCTGGGGTGTTCCGTCTGCCAATACACCCGGAACAACTGGCAGACTGGCAGACATTGGGTTTAATCAATTTACTGAATCTAATTACTACAGACATAACTATGTAAAATACCACGTGTCGCCATCAAAGATAGAAGGATTACTGAGACCAAAGCAATTTGTGTCCAGGATTGCCAGATAATAGGGTGTGCACAGCTTCGCAGAACCATATTTGCAGTCAGGATTCAGTCAAGTTCAAACTTGGTCGTTGCCCAATGCAGCAATGCTTTAGAAGTTTCGCAAATATGTCCTGATGTCCCTGTGATCAGGTCAGCAGTGTGGTTAGACACCTCACTGCGAATGTATCGGAGACCACCATACACTGTTGGTGTGCTATACTGGTCAGACCAATTGGTGGTGTGGGACAAAAAAGCCATTTAGATGTCTTGGTGTGGGTATAGCATTTTGTTGGTGGAGGTCCAGGTTGTGGAATGGATGGCGTTCACCACAAATGCTTGTTGCTGACTCTTAGTGCAAATAAGTACATACAACATTCTTCTCTATATATTGCCCCCCCCATTTTCAGTCTCAAAATTATTGGCAAACAATAATGATGCAAAAACCAAGTATATTTGTGCAATACCTGTCAACTGATATCTTTTTACAATCAGCTTCCATTTTGAGATGGACATGTGCTGCTGAGTAAATTTTTTATTAATTTTTCAAACCCTTCTGGCTCATGTACTTATCACAACTCTCTCTGGAATGCGATTAAATTAAAATCGTGTGAGAGTGAATGCATCACGAGTGAGTTTATGGATTCTTGTTATTGTTCCCATGCAGATGTAGAACTACTCAGCCAAGAGCTGTAATACGTACTTGTCTATTTATTAAGTGTGTTAATATACAGCGAATCACTATCATTTGAGAAGCGAGAGATGTTTTGCTTGCCAGCTCTTTAAAGAGCTACCGTGGGTTTTTTAGTTAAGGGCTGACGTGAGACGAGTAATGCGTAATGACTCCTGGAAAATATGCAATGTAAATCAACTCTGTGGATAAGACTAAAATTCTACTGGCTCCCTTCAGTCAAACTAGTGAAAAGACTTGCTGATGCGAGACCACAAAGGAATCCTTATCATCTTCAGAACAAGCACCCGGTCAGCAAATCTGCAGTGTCGGACACCATCTGGAACTTTTGCAAATGATGCAAGAAGCACCTCCAAGAAAGAAAAAGAAATGAAGACTTTGTTTCCAAAATGCAATAAGTGCCAAAATTACAAAAATTGAGATAATACCATCAAGCAATAGCCCTGTGCCTCTTATACATGGTGCAAAAATCCATTTTCAGAAATTCATACTATAAAGTGTATTTTTTCATCGTCAAAGTTTGTGTTCTTCTATAAAATGCAATAGGTGCCAACATAGAAAAAGTCAAAATGATTAAAATGGATACATTGCGTTTTGGAAACAAACTTCAAATCATTGTTGCACAGCTCACTAAAATAATTATCTTAATCGTTATTACTGTACTTTAAAATATTCTAATTTCAGGATGGAATTCAACGCACAACACGCTTTGGGATCCTTACTCAGCATGCCAAGATATTATGGCCTGCCTCACCTTATCGTGAGTCTTCACGATGCCGGCCCTTTGTATGCAAGGAAGTGTGCATCCTAATGTGTACACCAAATGTGTTTCTTGTCTTTACTAGGACCTTGGCACTCAATCTTTTAGCGCTGACAGTGATGGAGTGGTCTCTCGCCAAAAGAAAAGGGGAAGAGGAAGGAATGGTCTTGTAGCAGGAGGAGCCGTTGCTTCGTTACAGGCCTCAGGAGAAGTCAGACCAAACACGCTAATGCAGGTGATTGATTACGAGAGGCAGCGTCTTTGATGACTCAGTACGCGCAAAATCCTCAGTGAGTTCCTGATTGAATGCCTGATATTCTCACAAGTAATGGATTTTCTAGTTCAAACTGGGGGATTGGGGAGGTGGTTTGTTAATTGCTTTGGACTTGTTCGAGCTGAATCAAAAAAAAAATCTCTGAGCCAGCTAGTCCCTGGTTTGTTTAAATCCAATTAAATCTGCTTTTTTGTACGCACATTTGTTGGGGCGGGGAGGGATGTCTACTCGCAGTGGAGGAGTGAGGAGTGGGACTCATCAATCCGCTGATGAAAAGGAAATTTCACTCTCACCGATGATCTTTTTTTCTGCCAAATCAAGTCGTACGTACGCACTGAAATATTGATGCACCCAAGAAACTGTTTTACTAGCCCCTAATCGCCTGCTGAGATTCTGTTTAATCTCTAAAAGGGCCCTTCCATGAGCAATTTCCTGATTAAATCCATTTAAGATACTTGGAGCTCTCAGGGTGAGAAAATGGATCCAGGGATGGCGATACGTGTGGTATTTTTATGCAGCTCTGCTGCTCAGCGTTCACTGTGACTCCATGTTAGAGTCAACTGGGATTACCTCCTCTCATACACAAGTTCTAATTTATCCTTCAAAATGAATTCTTTAGAATTTCAAGAAGAATTTCTTTGGCACTAAATAAAGCACTGAATCATGACAAGCAAAAAAAGATGAGGCCCTTTTCATTGAGTGAATAATACAATTCGAATCAGTTTTGCTTTTGGATGAACTGTGACCAATACCCCCAAAATCAGCTGCTTGTATTGCAAGAATATAGTTTATGGAGGACAAGTGTTTGTAAACAAATTGGTGAAATCCAAAATTGTCATGTAATGTCTCCAGAATTACTCTCACTTACAGTTTTCCCAACCAGCTCATTTCACTTACAATTTCAGGAAATTGAGAATAGTGTTAGTTCAGGCAGGCCATGAAATCAAGTTTGCCCCACAATCCCAGCTACATCAGTCGATAGCTGCAATCTCAAGTAGCTGATCTACAACCAGCTCGTGTCAGCTGATGGACTAACTGATTTTCCACTGTGGATCTAATTGGCAAATCCATGACAGGGGGCCTATTTCAGCTGGTTTACCCTCGCTGCCTCCTCCACAAGCGTTTCGCTGCCCGACCTCCACCCCAGCTCTTCCTTTTTCATGCTTCTTTTTATGTCAATTCTGTCGTCATTGATGCCTGCTCAGTTTTTTACCCTATAGGGGTAATTTGCCGCTGCTCTTCCTACCTTTGGCTTTCCACATATGCAAATTGAGATCCCAGGACGGAGCTACAACTCAAAAAATAACTTACTGCAAATTGAAATCAAAGTTTTTCTTTGACTAAAGTGGTCATGACTGAATTATGTGTCAAATACTGTTTTGCCAACAGATAAAATAAAAGTGCACTGAGCAAAAAATGAGTCTTCTATATTGCAGTGGAAAATTTTTGGCCCACTGTTCTTTGCAGAATTGTTTTAATTCGGCCACTCTGGAGGTTTTTCAAGCATGAACTGTATGTTTAATGTCATGCCACAGCATCTTAATCGGATTCATATCAAAACTAGGCCACTCCAAAACTTTCAGTTTGTTACTTTCAGAGGTGGTATTGCTCGTGTGCTTCGGACCATTGTCCTGCTGCATAACCAAACTGCGCTTGAGCTTTAAATCACAGACTGATGGCCAGACATTCTCTCCCAAGATTTTCTGGTAGAGAGCAGAATTCAATGTGGCATCACTTTTGTAACCCTTTCCAGACCGATAGATGTCAATGACTTTTTTTCTCATCTGTTCTTGAATTTCTTTAGATTGCGGCATGATGAGTTGCTTTTTGAGATCTTTTAGCCAACTTCACTTTGTCAGACAGGTTCTATTTAAGTGATTTCTTGATTTAGCAGGTCTGGAAGTAATCAGGCCTGGGTGTGACTAGTGAAATTAAACTAAAAAAAATGTGGTTAATCACAGTTAATTCATGATTTAACAAGGGGGTGGGGGGGGAATTACTTTTTCACATCGGGCCAGGTAGGTTTGGATAACTTTTTCCCTCAATAAATGAAATCATCATTGGAAAACTGCATTTTGTCTTTACTTGGGTTATCTTTGTCTAATATTAAAATTTGTTTGATGACCTAAAACATTTAAGTGTGATAAATATGCAAAAAAAGTAAGAGATCAGGAAGGAGGCAAATACTTTTTTCACAGCATTATATACATATATATATATATATATATAGCAGACAGGCCTTCACTTTTTCACTTTACTGTTTACTCAGCACTTTATTTCCCGAGCCATTGCCCCCAATATCTGAGCTCTGTATAAAGTTTCTCTCTTGCGCCTCAATTTCAAAGTATAATTTACCCCCTTCTCAACCGACTCCCCTGTGACTCACTCTTGAACTGGGAGAGAAAGATTACGGCAGATTTGGTTGAGAGGGGGAAAGATGCGGAGTCTCTCATTGTCAGCGCGGATTTCAGGGGACATTACTCCTCGGCGGCAGCGGCGGTCCCCTGATGGCCTCAAATGAAATGCAAAGGCTGTATAAATGACAGGAGCGATTCGAGGGAGTAAACGTCATTTGCATGCGGGAAGCGCGCGGCCTTAATGCGCTGCATATTCCTGCATTGCTTTACAGTGATTATTGACTGCCGCCCTTCCTATTGTGCCGTCCTCCCCTCCTGTTTCAATTATTCATAAAAAGGAAATTAATACCATCGCCCAGCCGAGCTCGGCGATCCCCCGGGGAGACCTCCTGATTAGCTATAGCCATCCTCAAGCTGTTTGAGCCAACCTGTTCCTGCGTTTGCGTAATCAGTTCTTTTTTTCCCCTGTGCTTTTATTAGCCAGACAATGTGTTTATCACTCGCTATACGAACTCTAATACAGGATGTGATGAAGATGTGAGAGATTTTAAAGCTGCTACTTGCATTCGCCGAGGTTCGTATGGCTTTTAGCTTCTCTGGATGCCGTTATTCTCATTTGCATTTGCATTAGCGAAAATGGCTCAAAATCCCTTTCGCAGAGGCGTAATCGTGCCACGATCTAAGATAATAATGTCTCGTTGGGTATGGTCATTACCATTTGATTTGTCATTTTTACTAGAAGCAAAATGGCTCATAATAAAGATGCATGACAATAGCTTTGTGCCAAATTAGATTTTCTTCTTTTTCCTTTGTGGGCCGGAAAGAGAAAATGAAATATTTGATTCATGGAAACATTTTTGGTTTATTCCTGTCAAGGCTGGCGCAACAAGCCCCATTCAAGGAGGTTTAACTCAGGAAATGAAATGGCCCTCCCTATTTCTCCAAGGAAATGAATAGATGGAGTTATAATACGGGTGACTTCTCTTAGTTACCTCATAAATATTACTCCATGAGAACCTTTTTAATGCCGAGGTCAGTGATGGGCTTAATTAGGTCACGCTTAAAAAAATAATTTCTCCTTTTTTGGATAAAATTCAAATCAGCAGACGTTAAGACTGTGCTTTCTGGAATTTCGTGCCAAGTAGCCTTGCAGCTGTAGCGGTTCATTTGGACCCAGTTTTGTAGCGTTAAGCTCTTGTGTGCCCACAGGAAAGATTGATACAACTGTGTGGCCCACGAGGCCCACAGGCCCTTAAGTCTGCATTTTGCTCCAGGAAAATTTATTCCCCTGCTTGGCCCAATCAACTGTAGGTCACTTATGGATGACTGTAATGAAATTTTCAACTTTATGTATGTATTGCTCAAAAGTTTGGACACATCCTCATTTTCATGAGATCTGAGAAAGAAAAACAAATGTTAAAAAATGTTAATTCTCAATAAAATCTAAATCTTATTTTTTTTTTTCTTACACAGCATTCATATGACTCTGAGCATTCAGCATCACTGCTGCAGTTCCCACAGAAGTTCTGCAGTTTTATATTGCTGCCCCCGACCTTTTTTTGTCGAATAAATCCCAAACTAGGTTGATTTTGATACTTTTGTCAAATGGGGGGAAAAAAATCCTGTTTAATTAATTTTTTTGCAGTAAAATACGGCTTTTTATGAATTGGACATGGAATTGGACATTATCTTGTGTGTTATTTGAGGTAATTTACAGATGGTAAAATGCTTAATTTTCTCTAAAAACAAAGTACAATAGAGCTGGTAAAATGTGCCCAAACTTTCTACTGGAACTGTTCTTGTGTGCCATACATCATAGACAAATAACAGCGTTCAATCACAGAAGGCTTACGGCGTATTTGTTAGTGATTGGGTCACATTTTCCTGCCTGGGTCTGGGGTCGGTTCCATTCTTCCACAGCAGGGTTGTTAAGGCCTCCAGGAGGATATTTGGGGTGGGTGAGCTTATCTGAGTGGGGGGGGCGAGTGGTGCTAAGGTGGAGGAGGAGAGAGAGTGCTGGCAGCCTTGGACTCCAGGGAACATAAGGGAGCTCCTCACTGGCGCCAGCTCCAGAGTCACATTCATTACTTCCACAATTTACGCATTAAGCTGTGCTCAGGCAGCCGTGTAGAGCAAGACAAACTCAGCTCGCTGGGCTGGCACGTCTGAGGTCAGCTCCCAAAGGACACAAACAAAAAAAACAGTAAACTACTGTTTTCTCTTCTGTCTCAATGCCTCAAAACAAAAGGGGCTATGGGGTTGTGGCTGCTTAATATCGCCCATGCGCGGCAATAAATAGCCCCCAGCGTTGCGATCGGTTTTCTTGTTTACTTTAATAACCGCAAAGAAATCCGTACGGTAGCGCAGCCATGGAGCACAGCTCCATCCACTGCTCACGACAGGCCAATTGCATATTGGAAATTAAATTTTGCTCCTGTAATGGCATTATGATTTTTTTTCCCCCTTTCCTTATGGCAGAAATACAGTAGAAGCCAAACACATTTATTCCTTGGCGCCCGCTCAGGCCGGTGGTAGCCATTTCAGCTCGTCTGATACCGTGGCCATTGGACAGCAACTGAAAGGTCCTCAAAAGCTGTGGTTGTATTTTTGTCTATCTTACCGCTGCCAGATTTGAAGTCACAGACATCCAGACTCCTCAATAAATGTTCAGTGTGTTCGTCTCTCACCCTGTGGTGTTCTGCCGGACTCCATAAGAACAAATGCGTCCAGGGTTTTGGCTGCGAGTGTGTGTTTGTTTAATTTAACCCACATGATGGTCTCTCCGGTTGTTCATGACTGCCTCTGTAATCATGCCTAACACTCTCTCTCTCTCTCTCTCTCTCTCTCTGCCTGCTCGACTGTGTGACCCGTGTAATGCAGGCAAGGTCGCTGGCTGATGTGACTGAAAGCCGACAGAAAACGTTTAACCGGCTTCATTACTTCCTCTTGCTGCAATTCCTTTGTGCAGGGAGAGGCCCCCCTTCATCTTATGATTAACAGGATTCTTCTTCTCCAGCTATCGGACCTCGACAGTCGGAGAGGGCATGAAGCCCACTCTCTGCCAAGAAAATAACGACTTTGCCGGAGGGATCCAGCCGGGCCCCCGGGCCTGCTTTTGAAAAGTTGGCCGGTATTTGATGTCTGGCCTGTGTATCTGAGTCTGGCGCTTGAGTCTGGCTATGAGTGAGTCTGTCACGCTCTCGGTGACGGGAGCGGGGAGACCGCATGAGCATTAAGGCCCGCATCTGGCACCTGAGCGTTGAGTGTCGAATGTTTCTGTGACGGAGGGAGTTGATAAAGAAGGCAGCAGACAATGTCCTGTTTTGGGAGTATGCTTCTGTACCTCCCCTGCTGTCTCTTGAGTGTCAAACCCAGGCGGTTTTAAAATGGTGGTCACATTCCTCCTTAGCGATTTAAATCTACAGGATGGAGGGATATGATTGTTTTTCTATTTGCGCTAGTGTTAACCATAGGGGCCCCAAATGAACGACTTAAATGCAGTCGGGAAATGCAAGTGCTTACGGTATCGCAGATCAAAACTGAGTGAGTTCATTCAGATAGTTTTGCGATGCAAGGTGATAGCTCAACTGTGGTGCTGTTGTCAAAAGGCTTGGTCCAAGATGAATTAATTACCTGTGGGAGTGGCAGGGGTTTGGTTCCATTAAGGCTAACCACATCAGTCACTGTCATTCCCTTTAAATCCAGTGCGTTAATGCCACAGTGGATAGCGAATTTGCAATTTCTTCATGTCAGATGAAGAACAGGCGCCAAGCTTTGACATGTTCAGCTAGGACTGCTGTTCTTTAGAGGAAGCAGATTTGTATGTACTGGGGTTTTGGGGAATAGAGGTCAGTTCACCAGGTGATGTTTTGCATGGAAAGATGTGGGCTATTTAAATGGTGTGCAAAACAGCACTCATGGTATTAAAACAAGGGCAAGACTGAAGTAAATTATTTGTATTTCCCCCCACACAAAGAAAATATTGACTTTAATAAAATTAGCCCTTCACCACCTGCATGTGCACATAAGACCCCACCACAAGTTGTAGGCACAATTCATAGGGTATTTAACAAAACTGGAAATAAAGAGGGGAAAGAAAATTACATGAACACTGTAAAAAAAACACTAGTTGTTTTAACTTTAAAAAGTTAGAGTCTGAGCTGTCTTAAGATTAAGTTTCTGCAAAAACAGCTGGCACAATTCAACAGCCAATGATGATTTGATTTATATCTGGGAATACCTGTCAAAAAAAACTAGGTGACCTTCAAAATTGTTGTCACCAGGGATTTAACAGTTGGTAATAGCTCTTAATCACAACCCTAGGGGAAGGAATTTGATATTAGGCATACATGAAGATAATTTATTTTCCCTCTTTAAGTAAGGTGTCCCTTAATTAAGTCAGTTTATCAAAGCTGCCTTCTGAATGGCGTTACCTGAGGATATTGAATCAGTTAAACTTGGTTCAGTGGGTAGCGTGTGTTAAGTGTAGAATGGTTGCTGCTCATGGTCTCGCTAATGAAGTGATATTCAGTCTCAATTGACTTGGCATAGCATTTCACATTAATCTAACCAATTTACATGCGCGCTATCCGGGGAGCATACTGAAAGTGTCGAGTGACTGCTTCAAGCTTGGCTGTTTCTTCATTACCCAGTGTCATACACTGCTATGGAATCTTAATATAGAATATTAAGCACTTGGCTATGAAAAATGACACCTCAGGAGTGAAGGAGAATTTGAGAGTGGCAGATCTAAAAGAATGACAGAGAGTCTGGGGGGCTCATCATGTACTACCCCGCCCACCCACCACCCCTTCCCACTGATATCTATTATGTTCTATGAATATCAAAATTCAAATAAGCGAAATGTACTAAGGAGCATTTTCAATTGCATGTAACAAAGCCGCTTAATAGAGATCTGGCACCGAACCCCTAAGTATGCCTTGGGTAATCCACATTTGCTCGACACATAGTACACATATTACACACTCCTCCCCTCATCTCTCTTTCTCTCCCTTCCCCTCAGCCTCTCTGTCTCTCTCTCCCTCTACCTCCTTTCTGTCCTCCTCTCCCTCACCCCCTCTCTCTTTCTCTCTCTGTCTCCCTCCCTCCTTCTCTCCATCCCCCCATCAAACTCACCTCCTCCCCCGTTTCTCACCTCAGTGCCCCAAGTTCATCCAGCAGAGAGCTCAGCGCAAACACTGGATCATTTTGTCACATCAAATGGCTGTAATCACAGCCTTTGATCAGGTGTAATTATCCTTATTTAAGCCAATTGAGGAGGCTCTGGCACTTAGCCAATTGCTGTTACCGTGACATTTGTCAGCTCTGTTTAATTAGGTGATGAGGCTGGTGGATTCTCTATCATTAACCCAGGTCGGGAGTTTGAATTCATTTGATCGATGCCTTCTCCCACAATTCCATCCATCGCCAGCCCACACGCTGACCCTGTGAGTGGGCTGAATCAATGCCTTACTGTGGGACAAAGATCAGACTTACAGGGCAAATTGATGGAAGAAGAGCAGAGCCCATTAATGTTGCTTGATAGAGACTAAGACAAATGGAGGTACAAAAAGGTGGCTGCTAAACTTTCATTACATGCATGCGACTGTCTCCACAGTGCATAATCACAGCTGCTGTAAGAAAGTGTACCTTGCATGAATTAAGTACAGGCAACTGCATCTGCACAAATTAAGACCCAGATTTATCAAAGCCTTCAGCATGGGTAAAGAATTCTTGCAAATAGCATTTTAGAGGCATGACCACTGATTTCAGCAAACTACTTCAACTGCATGCTCTCTTAGTCCTTTCTTTCAGCAAAACTGTTTTGCATTTGCTAAATGGTTTAGCAAATCAAGCACTAAGTTTTTTGGATTTTTGCACGTTTGGAGCATGGTCAAATACTAGTTTATATCATAATGTAAATCTTAAAAAGGGACATAAAATCCATTACATTTTTTACATGAAATTTGCTGGAAATTGGAAATAAAACCACCTTCAATTTTTTGTGAATGTGTCTCCCTGGCATGATGAGGGCGGGTAAAATGAGGTGACATTTGGCCCAGCCATTGAAAGCTCTGGAGATATAATGGCAAGCCGCTTACATTAAGGTCAGTCAAAAGTCTCTCCCCAAAGTTGTTTCAGACTCTTAGTCGCTAATTAATATTCATCTCCGTTAGCGCGGCCTCATATTGTGTGACGTGCCCTGGAATCGAGGCCTGGTCCCCAGAGGCACTTTACTCTTTTAGGCGGCTTTTATTCTTGAAGGTTAAGTAATATCGCACGCTTCCACAGAGGCCTGCTCCTTATCGCCAGGCTTTGAATTATTCACGAGGCCCACGGCTCAGGTCTGTGTATTTTTGCTGCTGCTTGCTGTCACCAGTTCCTTTTTATCACAACTGATTAGTCCTATTGCGATGCGCATCAGGCGACAGGTGTGATGGAGGAGGTAAACCTCGTAGCAAAAGTGAATGCATCTTTGTGTCCTCAGTTAATTGTGCACCGTAGAATAGGCATAATTAATCCCCGGGGACAAATGCGGTCATCAATCTGATTTCAGTAGGGCTGCCAAGGTTGTCATGGTTGGTTTGTCCTATTTTGTCAACAACAACAACAAAAAAACATCTCGGAAATTTGGAGGGGCGATGTCCGTACAAAGCCGGTGAATCCGCGTGGACTGAGTCTGTGTCCCTGTAGCACTATAATTCAATGATCCTTATGTGTGAAGAGTACATCATCCGTACTTTTTCTACCACTTCATTCAGCTGATTTTTTCCTGGATGGGCTATACTGTAGATGCGAGGGAGGCTGGAGCCTGTTATAATTCAGTCACACTGTTAACCCAAATGTTTATGTCAGTAGTTTCAGTTGAAGGATGTTCCTAACCTTCTTCCCGAATGTTGATGCCAAAAGTTTCAGCTGAAGCATGTTCCTAAACTTGCTCTCCAAAGTTTGTCATTAATTTCAGTCGAAGCATGTTCCTAACCTTCCTCCCGAATGTTCATGTCAGTAGTTTCAGTTGAAGCATGTTCCTAACCTTCCTCTCAAATGTTTTTCAGTAATTCCAGTTGAAGCATGTTCCTAACCTTCATCCCATCCCATGTTCATGTCAGTAGTTATTAGTTTAACTTGAAGCATATTCCTAACCTTCCTCCCAAATGTTCATGTCAGTAGGTTCAGTTGAAGCATGTTCCTAACCTTCATCCCAAATGTTCATGTCAGTAGTTACCAATGTCAGTTGAAGCATGTTCCTAAACCCTCTTCCCAAATGTTTATGTCCGTAGTTTCAGTTGAAAACTACCTGACTACCTTGCAAATGATACTGGCTCTTTGACGATGTGGTCAGAGCGTTTGACTCTTACCCGGGAGTCTGGGGTTCAATTCCCCGCTCGGGCCCTCCTTCGGCCTGCCACATTCTGGCGTAATCGGCAGGATCTGGGGGATCCTAATGGAGGGCAGCATGCGTAAAGCATGGAGTGTCAGGACACGCTCCCGAAAGAGGGGGAGAGATGTGACAGTTGATGGGACCTGTCACGAGAAATGCCTCCTAATCAGTACGCGCCCTGACTACCTTCCGAACAAGCCTGGCACTTTGGCGATGTGGTCAGCGCGTTTGACTCTTACCCGGGAGTCTGGGGTTCAAGTCCTCGCCCGGGTCCTCCTTCGGCCTGCCACACATGTTCCTAACCTTCATCCCAAATGTTCATGTCAGTAGTTACTAGTTCCAGTTGAAGCATGTTCTTAACCTTCTTCCCAGATCTTTATGTCAGTAGTTTCAGTTGAAGCATGTTCCTAGTCTTCCTCCCAAGTGTTCATATCAGTAGTTACAGTTGAAACAAGTTCCTTAACTTCCTCCCAAATGTTTGTCAGTAGCTTCAGTTGAACCTTATTCCTAATCTTCCTGCTAGTTACCGGAGCAAAACAAATGAGCAAACTTTTTTTCTGCACTAGGGTCGATATAGATGACCTTGGGCCTAATACAGCTAAATATTACTCTACTACACCTTTACTCTCTTACTCTTTGCTCAAAATCAGACAGTTAACACAAAAACAGAAATCTCTTTAAAAGTAATATCCAGTGAAAAGGTAACAGTGTATCGTCAAAATTCAATGTGAATAAACTTCACTGTACTGCCGTAGTTCTCTTGGTGAAGGTATTGCAAGTGCTTATGTAGCGCCTCCCATAGAGATACAGCCAATCAAATGTGTGCAAGACCTGTAAATGCACTCTTTACCCCCTCAGCTAACTCTACTACCTGATCTCCTCAGACCACAGTGGTCAGACAGGCAGTGTCTTTAAGAATGCAACTGAGAGGCATCCATATTTAACTTCAAGTATATCATAAAAACCACAGTGCAAAGTCTTCACCCCTATATTATTTGCTGGACTGAGACAGAGAGCGCGTGAACCAGAGTTACATGGGCAGTAAAATAAAATCCCATTCATTTTATGATAAGCAGCCCTGCAGTGGAAGAGGAGACAGGGAGAACATTGAGAGGCTTCTCACTGATCCAGCTGGGCTCTGTGGCTGATAATGGGCATGTGCGGTGGAAGAAGGCATGTGCGTGGAGGGGTGCTTATTTAATAATGAAGGCAGTGCATTCTCTGGCCCAGTACTCCTGGCAACATTATCACTAAACCACTTCCACTATGAGCCATCCTAATACTCCCCAAATGGGAATATAGTTGCCAATTCATATCCGTAAATTATTCTCTGTTTCCATCTCTTCTGTCACGTACATTAAGCCGAATGACAAACATCAAAATGTTCAATCATCTATTTCATTTGCGAGTCTAATGAAATCAATTTACAGTCATTCTTTTTTTTTTAATTTGCTGTAGATTGGCAGGAATTTTTTTGTTTTCAGACTAGTTCATGCATCAAAATGGATCCTCATCAATCAAGGATCATAACATCTGAATCAGAGGATCAATCATGATCGAATAATTCTGAGAAAAGCATATCTGTAAGTACATTAGGCATACTGTTGACATAGTTATCATTGTTATCGAAGGACAATTTGCAAAGATGCTTTGATAGAATCTACATTTCATCTCGCATTAATGCAAACCTCACACAAATGCCCCACTGGTATACCTGTCACTGGAGCTGTGAGACCACAAGCAGTTTATCTGGCTGGGTTACAGCCCCCTCGAGACACTGGGAGAGTTTGCCAAGCATTTAGAGAATAATGGCCGCATAAGCATTCCCCAGTGCACCGCCCCAGGGTTGGCCATCAATCAAACACGTCACAGTGCCGTGACCCAGTTGCATCCTTATGCTAAGTGAGTCCGCAGAGAGTGTGAGACAAGGGCTGTTGTTTGTGCTGGTGGTTTTGAACAGCCATTTCAACCATTAACGACTATTAATGATCAGTGTCAGCGAATGTATACATAATCATACACATTTTACCCTATAAAACCTATGGCCCCATGTATGAGTCCATCAAATGCAGCTGTTGTATTTAAACCTGTGGAATTTCAAGCCTATTTTAAATTCTAGTGGCGATTCCAAAGTTTCTAAACATCCCAAATATTTGCTGCTGAATTCCAGGGAAATGAGTATAAAATGATGTTAAAAAAAAATCGAGATATTTTCCATTTGATGTAATTCTGTGGCCATAAAAGCATGGTTTGAATATTTCTTGCAGTAGTAATGAGATGCAGCTTCAGTGAAGCGCTGCAACCAGCAGATACAGAATATGCATGTGACATTGTCCTAAAATATGAAAAAATGCTTTTTCTGACTTTGAACCTTCTTAAGGGAAAACTTTAAGAGAAAGTTAGAGTTTAAGGGGTTAAAATTGGAAGCACCTTAAAAAAATTGGAATTCATTTTGAAATCTCCAAACCTCAATTAAAAAAGCATCTTCACAGGTGATTCCTATTCATTTGAATGCTCATTAGCAGCATACGCCTGCTTCAGAGAGGTCTAACCAGAGCCCCCGCAGGGTAACTTTCCAAAGTAAGATAAGGACACCAACCAATTTAAGGTGGCGGGAGCAGCTGTGTCAAAAATTATAATAAAACATGCTGAACACTAAAAAATAGCGACAACAAAAAAAGAAGTATGGCCTCATGTCAAAGCTCTCCAATAGGGACAGAAGGACACTTGTTAGCAAAGTTATTAATAATCAAAGAGCTGCATTGCTAAAAATCACCATTAAATTGAATAAATCCATTTCTGAGCCAGTCGAAACTAACTAGTATGCTGTGAGCTTCACAACGTTAGTATTTAGGGCAATGAATTGACCAGAACCTTTATTTTTTATATGAATGCACCTATAAAATCCAGTAAGGATGAATGTCTGTCTCCATGTGCTGCTATATGATAAGTATTCCTCTAGGTAACTATAAACCTATTTTGATCAATTGCTTTCAACATGTACAAGGGACTTAAACCACCATAATACGTGTTTATCCGTCATAATTTAGGCAGTAGCTTGCACACAAAATTATTTACTATCAATTTTACCTTCTTTCTCTACTTGGCTTGTCTCTTTGATCTCAGAGACCCTGATCTTACTATAGATCATCCAAAACCTCATTTGCATCCTGGCAGTCATAAAGGAGTGCATCTCCATTCCGTGTCGACCGGTATTATAAGTCAAAATACACCCTGCCCGCAATAGCCATGAGAGTGAGAGTTACGAGTGGTAGAGGTAAAGCTCAAGGTCTGTGTGTGCGAGAAACTATCAAAATCAAATTGTGCCAAGATAGCCAGTTATGTCAAGTATAAATCTGGTTATGAGTACTTGGGCTATCTTTCACTGCTTGCCTATTTGCGTGACCCAAGTTAGTGCCACTGAGGGCATTGCTGGTGTAGATAGCTAGATTTCAGTCTAGTAGCTAACCAACTTTAAATTTTGTCATTGACGTTGACTCGTTCCGAGCATAAGCAACAGATCAGTTGTTAAAGTTATCAGTAATTTCAGTGTGAAGGTCTGCTTCAATATTTTCGGTGTTCAAATTGTTTTTTTGTTGTTCGACATTGTGAGCCGGTGATGGAGTGATAAATTATGCTAGAGGAGATCCAGATTGTTCTCCTGTCAGTGCTTATTGGGTGAATTTGTTCGACAGCCTACAGTCAAAAATAACGTTTTCATGGATATTTATTGTTGCTTTAAATAGTTTTAAGAGTTGTGCTATTAATAAAGGACTCTAAATGAAAATGTATATCTTTATTTTTCTCAGAATCCTACAAGAAGGCCTACATCCTATTTAGACCATACATTTCACTATTTGTGAAATACTGAATGACATGACACTGTTCCGCGGAGTACAGAAAAGGTGAATGAGTATTTTTTAACCAGAAAATTCTTCGATCTTTATCCCCTTTTTATTCTGTGAAAGCAGTTTGCTTACCATGATTCACTCTGCATGTCAGCAGGTAGGCAAACCTGGTGTATATATGCTGTTTTGCATTTTTGGAGCTGAGCAGCAAAGGCTTTCAAGTTAGACTACGCCTCAAACATTCCATATCCTCCCATCTCCTATATAATCCTTCCTGCTCACATTACCTGCTCTATTACTATCTGGTTACATTACAACCTCTTTGTCCCTCATACAACCCGTTACATTCAATTGCTCATGTCTGCTTAGTAAACATCCTTTTTGTCTTTCAGTTGAGGGTTTGATGGTGAGATTCCTGAGTTGTAAACAAGTCATTTTTTTATTATTCAATTTGAAAAAGCTGCCTTGTTTTGCCTGTAAGTCTTGAGGTTGGGGTTTTCATTAATGGAGTGCTATGTGTCCTTTTTCAGGTGATCAATCAGTCATAATGTCAAATCTTTCCTTTATTAAGTTTATCATATTATCTTCGGGAATAGCTCTATGTCATAGATGATTTATCATGATCAGCCCACCTATACATAAGAAAGTTATACAGATAGTTATTACCTTGCGATGACCATATGTAATGTTCCTCGATTGTACGTTGTATTCTGCCATTTTTGACATGGCTTTCAATGCATTATTACATTCCACTTTAGTATTGCTTATTACGGGGTTTTACTTGTGAACAATCATATCAACCACAGAATGAGATAAAAATGGAAAAATGGCAAATAAGTCAGTTGGCTTAATAGTGCCTATCTGGCCATTTTCCACGAAAACAATTGGAAAATACACAATTTTAAAAATTTTCTGTTTGGACTGGAATTCTGCCTATTCATTAATTATCGTTCTCAACATCGATGCCCATGCATGCTATTTTCTAAAAAATGTTCCAAACAAAATGGCATCCAATTCCTTTTGGCAGTGCGGCATGGAGGCTTGAGAGCTAATATTATGGCCAAAAGCGTGCATGCCAAGGTCCCAGCAGAGCATTTGTGCTGTTCACTTGAAGCAAAGAAAGAGACACTATAAAAATCCTGCTCTATTTCAGAATAAAGTAAGGTCGGGCCCAGAACATTGCATTGGTCCTGAGCGTGAGATACCCTCTATGAGGGTGGCATGGTGGGCAGTACTGCTGCCTCACAACAAGACGGTCGTGGGTTTGCATGCTTTCCCTTTTTGCATGCTAACCTGGGTTTCCTGGGAGTATTTTCCTCCCACAGTCCAAAGACAAGCATGTCAGGCTAATTGGAGACGCTAAGTTGACCGCAGATATGACTGTGAGAGTGAACGGTATGTGAGCCCTGTGATGGATTGGCAAGCTGTCCAGGGAGTGTCCCTGCTGTTGCCCATAGTCAGCTAGAACACATTGTGAAACTTCTTTTGTGACAGCTAGGCTGTTGAGATTGCTCACTATTTTTGATGACAATTTTAGAGAGAATTAACACTTGGCAACACTTCAGCTATTTTATAAGAAATGTTCAATGATGTACAAGTACAAAAAGAAAGGTTAATTGACTGATCACTGAATTCTAGGTTAGAAGCACATCGAGATGTTATAAAAATCTTGGGCATCAAGCCAGTATCATTTACATGCAACCTATCCTTGTAAGGGTTTTGCCCTGCAGTCCCTCCCCTGTGGCTTGCTCTCACCTCCACCCTGACGAGCTGCATCTGTTGCTCGTTAGGGTGGAGGTGATTACCACGGTATATAGGGCTGGCAGTTGCCAGTCCTGGTTGTCACTGCATTTTGCTTTTAGTCCCCTGTGTTAGTATGTTGCTGCTCCCCGGTTTAACTTTGTGTTTGCTTTGAATTATTTATTAAAGTTTCCAGTTTTTACCAGCCTGGCATTTGGGTCCTGCTCTGTCTTTTAGGCCCATGGTCCTAGCTCCCGCCGGATTGCAATATTCATCCAGCAGGAGCGAATCCATAACAATCCTGGCAGAGCCTCATCCCCTGCAGCTTTGGAAAATTCAGCAAATGACAGATCCTAGTTAATCAGGAAACAAATTATGAGATTAAAAAGAAAATCAAAAGTGTCACTGAAGCATCCCGTGACAGTTTCTGCAAAATATTAACAGGATGATTGAGGCATAACAGGAAACTTACTAGAAATTTAAGAGCAGCCAGACAGACTGACCTCTGATATCAGTTTCTGTCAAAAACACTTATCGCTCTCCTTTGCATCTGATTAACTGGGAGCATGTGGCATGTCTGGTGCTGATAATGAGCATACTTGTAAAAGTAATAAATATGTCTCTTTAATATAATTTAATCTTGCTGCTCACGTTTTTAATTTAATAAAAAATTAAATATGTTGGTTTTATCCCCTAGTGAAATTGGTTATGGAAATTCGACAATTTCTGGGCGTGAATTTATATTATAGAATAATGACGCATCCCACAAAAAAGAAAATAGTGAACACATGTCAAGATACTGCACATTACCAACAAAAATCCATCTTAGCTGTACCTGTAGAGCTGAGTCCAACAGAGCTTCTGAAAAGCAGGAGAGCTGATCTCTGACCAGTTTCCCCAGTCTGCCTTCGTGCCACATCTGCAGTGGGCAGCCAAAACTAAACTGTTGGAGCTCTTATGCTGTTCTGTGTTTTTCTTCATGAATCTGTGAGCGTATGAGCATTGGATTGTTCTCAGCACCAAACACGACCTGACATACAGTATACGAGGTGGGAGGCTTTGACCAATTAGAAATTGGGGAGAGGGGGAGCAGAATTCACCCTGGTCTCATTCCATTGATGGGGTAGACAGGTATAATTATGACATGCATCAGCTCAGCAGGGTTACCCGCTGATTTTTGGGGATGTCATTTTGTGTGTTTTTTAGTGCTGCTTTTGGATTTGCAGCTTTAAAGGCCTTTGGTAAAAGCCAGAGAGAAGGTCAGTCATGAACTCGCTTGGGTAGATGGGCTACTGCATCACAGCAATAATATACTAAACAACGGATTGGGCAGAAAGCAGAACTTCTGAATCCTCCCAGTGTCAGACAGAGCAGAACCAAAGAGGTGGGGGTGGCAGCCATAGCAACCAAAAACCAATTCTCACCCTGCGCATGGGGAGGTAGCAGATTAAACAGCACAGGTGAGTGAGCCTGACTGTCCTTAAATAGACCACCGCACTCCTGTGTGTGTTGCAGTCTCTCCCTGATTGGTGCATTCTGGCTCATGCTCATAAGATAGTTGCTGCAGACTCTGACTTGAGTCTTCTGCTTGATAGTTTCACTCATTTAACCCATTTAAACCGGGACAGCATGTGCGCATTTTAAGAACGAGTCGTTGCCGACACAGATATGCGCGTAATTTTGAAAGTACCGTAATTACTGTAAGTTTTGCGCAATAGAAAAAAATTCCAACTGTTCCTGAAAGCTGAGAAGCTATGCTTCAGCCCAAATACAGGTTACTATGGTAAACATGGCAGCATGATTCTCTGCTGGGATTTTTGCATTAGGCCTTAAAGGGTTAATTGTTGGTGATGATTAATGTAGCAAAAAATGAGAAATACCTCGTGTTCAGAACATTCAGTTTGACCCTCAGCTGGGCATGGGGTCCTGTTTTGATGAAGGTAAAAAAAAATTTTTGCCTGCAATACACATGGAGTGAGCAAAATAATTTGACAGGGACATTTATTTAGATAAGAACTGATTACGGCTTAAGAGGAATCTTAACAAAAAAAAACCCAAACATCAAGAACCAAAATGATAACGAAAAAGTCACTGGCCAATGAATTATGGTGCTCTCTGTATATCAGTATTGTAGAGTTCTGCCCTGCTCAGACTGATGAGATTTAATAGTCACAAGGAACAGCATGCAGCACAGTTATTAACCTGCCTCGATCGGCGAGTTAATGTGAAATTGAGATGACAGATTAAGATGCCATAGATCAGGACAAAACCCTGCTTTATGTTTCAGAGAAAGGGAAAAAAGAAGAGAGAGAGAGAGAGAGAGAGAGAGAGCATGTGGTTCAGAAGTAATCACATCCCTTGCTGTGCAGACGCCAGCCCCTCGTGTGAGCGCGCTCCTGACAGCTGATTACAGCCGTTAAGTGAATCCATCAGCTCCCATCACACTTGATTGCAAGTGTCAAAGCCACCTCTGAAATATGATTATGTGCATTCAGAGACCGTTTTTGTCCGATGAATTTTAATGGTCTGCGGAAATTTTCATCGCGGTCAGGGAAGTTCTTTCCCGTACGCTGGGACTGAGGTGAGTGTACGATTATGTAGGAGATCGCTCAAAAGGTATTCATTAAGATGGCTGTATCAGCAATTTTCCCAGGCTTAATAAAAAGTGGATTCCAATCCAGTGCTGAGAAAACATTCATCAATGAATTTTTTTTTTTTTTCTCATATTGCAATCATCGCATTACTCTGCGTCTCCACAATTCATTCTCCAGGCTGCCCGTGGAAACAAGAGAGGCAATGGCTTGAGGGGAATCCAATATAAAAAACTGCATGTACCATACCAATTGTCTTCCAATGAATTATGAATTCTCCATAGACTGAAACATATTTCATATAAACTGATTCTGTCGTGTATTGCCTGAGAAGATAGTTTTGCGTGAGTAGTGCAAAAAAATGTGAGGATGGCATTTAACCTGATGGAGGAGTGGAGGATCTTGGGAAATACGCCACGCTCTGTAGCGAGAGATCATTTATATCTGAGATGGACCCTTCGGGCGAGGATCCGAATAAATGATGGGAGACAGGAGCTGGGAGCCTTTATGATGAAGGGAGGTGGAGAGGGTATTTTTTAACAGCTTCCCCACTTGGTCTAAATTCATGCTTCAGTAGCTGTTCCACAGATGTTTCGTAAGCGATGTCTCAAAGTAGCCTACACTGATCAGTGGAATTGCAGCAGGGCTAGTTTATTCAGACAGCTCAGTGGGTCTCTTTGGCATCAGTGAGCATCACTGAAGTTGACTAATTACTATGCTTTGCAATAAATAAGGCTAAATTTCTGCATTTACCACTAGTACATACAGCAAGCTATCTAAATATACCTGAATAGAAGCAAAATTCATTACCCTTTGTGCTCTTGCAATCCCCTCTTTCAAATTAGTTTTTATGTGTGTGTGTGTGTGTGTGTGTGTGTGTGAGTGTGCGCGTTTTTTTTTCTTACCGAAACAGATCTAGCAGTAATTGTTTTTGCTTCCCCCTGGTTCAATATAATGCCAGGTATTACTTCTTCTTCTGTGGTTGGGAGAGAACTTGAAGAATGCATTCAAAGGCTGAGACCAAGTATTTCACTGCATTTTCCACTCCTTCCACTAAAAAGGCAATTTATTTAATGCGACAAGTGTCGTTATTTTCAGCAAGTGCTGCTGGAGCACTTCAGGAAGATGAGCAAGCCTGGAAGATGGGGTGCTAATGGGAACAAGTTCTTCTCTCCTCCTCTTGGTAATAAATATTGTTCAAGTGATTTTCTGATGTAAATATCCTACCCAAAAGATCACCCTGCATCGTTTCATAGGTAATAAGGTGCTGAGGCCACACCCCTGAAACCAAATCTTTTGTAATTACATCAGCTAAGTGTGTTGGAGAGGTTCCACCGCGTATGTGCTATTAGCGCCACAGCAGCTGCGGATGCGGTAATTGAGTCTGCTGGGGGGGTGGTATATAATGGACCTGCAGTATTAGCTCTACATAATATTAGTGGGGTAACAGGCCATTAACTTCACCAGACACCATATTGCGTGGGAGATTAAAAGACATCTCATCTCCAAAATTTGGTCAGAATGGCTTTCTGATATATGAGACCACATACCATCTAATAGACAGAACCATGCGCCACTGACCTTTCAGGCAAAAATGGATTACGTGGAGTAATTACTTGTTGCCATACCTATATATATTTATATATATATATATATATATATATATACAGTGCCTGACAAAAGTCTTGTCGCATAAGGACAAAGTGACTAAAAATAGCATCTAACTTTATTTCTAACCAATCAATTGTTACAATAAATGGTCCATTTTAATGTCAAGGGCTTTCACATTAATAATTTGGTGCAAAATGAAACCGTCAAAAAGTGTTCTGATGTTCACAGCTTGGCTAAGCCCATAATATCTGTTTTTGCTAGGACAAAAGTCTTGTCATCTCTTCAGATGATGCAACAAATCGCAGACTAGAGTTTAACCTGTGACAAATACTGTAATTAACACATTCCCAGATGTGTATAGAAATAACCCCAGCACACCAGACTTTCATATGAGGTGCGACTAGACCTCTGACAACATACCAAAGATTCAACCACAGACCAAAGTGCTGATCATCAAAAGCCTGAAGACTGAGTCTGCTGCTGAGGTGGCAGACATCTTTAATGTATCCAAATGTCAAGTGGAGGGGATGAGAAAAAGATTTGAAGAAACTGGTGACGTTCATGGCAAGCGCAGGTCAGACAGACCCCGGTATGACAACTGTTTGAAAGGACCGTTTGTTGCTTCAACTGTACAAGGCTAGCCCTTCTTCAACTACAGCGAAGCTACATGAGGAAATGTCACCAAAATCCCAGTATCTACAAGAAGAGTTTGTCAAATTCTCTCTCAAAGTGGTTTTCATAGCCAAATTAGTACACAGAAGTCTGCATTAAACAGAAAACAAAAAACCTGCATTGCATTTGCCAAGGCCCACAGCTCGCAGAAAGGATTGATACTGGAAAAGTGGCTGAAAGTTTATTTTTCTGGTGAATCATCCATTGAACTGCATGCCAGTCGCCGTACAAGACCTGTTGGAACCCTCATGGACCCAAGATTCTCCCAGAACACAATCATGTTTGGTGGAGGAAAAATCTTGGTTTGTTGTTACATCCAGCATGAGGGTGTGAGAAAGATCTGCAGAGTGGATGGCAACATCAACAGCCTGAAATATCAAGAAGTTCTTGCTGCCCTACTTATACTGCTGCTCCTTCTCATTCTTCTGCCTCCATGTCACAGTTCCTGAAAGCGAAGAAGGTGAAGGTACTCCAGGATTGGCCAACCCAGTCACCTGACATGAACATTATTGAGCATTTCAGGGGTAAGATGAAGGAGGAGGCTTGGAAGATGAAACCATAGAATCTTGATGAACTCTGGGAGTCCTGCAAGACTGCTTTCTATGCCATTCCAGATGATTTCATCATCAAGTTATCTCAGTCATTGCCAAGACGTATGGATGCAGTCCTCCAAGCTCATGGGAGTCATATGCAATATTAAATCTTTTTTCCAAGGCACCATGGCTTTATGTTCTGATATTATAGTGGCATATTTGTGTATTCAAAATAAAGTGTATGTATAATTTCCACATTTTTTTTCAATGCGACAAGACTTTTGTCCAAGCAAAATCTGACCTTTCTGTACAAATTAAATTATAAAACTCAATCAATGACACAAAACTCTATTTTGTTATATTTTGCATAATCTAGAGGGCTTTGCCTTTCATATAAGCCATTTTTATTCCAATTGATCAACAACAAGTCAGGTTATTATTTGTTGTTCCTACAACTTGGATAAGTGACAAGACTTTTGTCAGGCACTATATATATATGGCTTGAAGCTGTGGTCCTCCAATGGACCAATCCTCTTCAGTCAAGGTAAATTTGGCACAAACTCCTGCTTAATAGCTTTTATTGATAACATGATGCCCACCCAAATGAAATACCTATCAGGGCAAGAACTCAGCAGGGTTTTACTGCGTACTTTGTATTTGGAACATTGACATGAAAATGAAGTGATGGCAAGCCATTAAGAAAACCTTTCTCATGAGGAGAAACTGTGTATAAGAGTATTGGGCTTAAATGGGCTAGATCGCCAGTAAATGCTAGGAGACAGTGCAGAACAAGGCTGCAGCAGGTGCACTTGAATACAATGTCGTGACTATCAAATAAACGTTGTTGCTTGTCACAACCCTCGCGTGAATCCTGAGTGTATCTCTTCACAATTCAGCAGCATGTATGTCCATTAGGTGCATATGTGTTGTGGTTTACGTCTTGTGTGCATCTCCCCTCTTGGCTGAATCTTGATACTCGCTCATTTCCTTGTGAGCGAGTGACGGGTATTTAACCCTTCGAGTGCATGTGATTGTTACTGAATTGTGTAATTGCGTTTGTACTGAAATCCCAGTCGTATGCATGTTAGTAAAACTTCATTGTCTTTGTCTAATGCAACTAGCATTTCAGTGAAAGCCAGTTTCTCAGAAGTCTTAATTGTCCTTAGTTAATTCGAACAAGCTTCCAATCTTAATCAGGGTCCAGGATTGGGACAAAATTCAAGTAAGCTTAATTTAATCCTGTTCTTCAACTCCAGTTTTCAAAAACTAGCTGCTGGTCCTAATTAGGGTCCAGGACTGGGCCTGCTTTCTTCTTAACCTGAGCCAGTCTGCTCTCCTGATCAAGTTTGTCAGGAACAAGCTTTCTACCTTAATTTGAGGCCGGGAATGAAAGCGAGTTCCTCTCAAGCTACAGCCCTCCTCTTCGTGGGCAGTGGAGGGCTGGCAAGCACTTCAACATCTGGCAGCACCCTGGAAGCCACTGGCTGTCGACAGCATCCAAGCGTTAGCTATTACACCTGTGTTGAACTGTCCCTCATTCTCTCTGGGGTTCCATCCCTGCCCGTCCTCTCCAGGGTTTTGTCCCCGTTATTACCCTACTGCTGCCAATAAATGACCAGTAGTGTTGCAAGTCTGTCTCCGCACTTGATTCCTGGTTTAGATCATAACAGTTGCCAATGGCTAGGGGCTATTTCACCTGTTGCTAACTGGTAATGCTGGGCCAGAGTTCAAATCTCACCCAAGACTCTGAAAATCACTTACTTGTGACACTGGAAACTAGTTATTCAAAGTTTATCTATATATGCACATGCATATAGACACCATTTTTGCCTCATGACATCGAAGAAATACACATTTCAGAATATTTGAGACACCAGAAAGAGATTTACAAGAAGAAAGGCAACCAGGACCTGCGCCATTTTTTTGGGGGGTTTTTTTTACTTTTTTTTTGCTTTTCCATATTTGTGTTGTACTCTACTCACACCCTGTCTCCTCGCGATAAAGCTTGTTGACAAGGAGGGACAAACATGTCACACATCAACTTGACAATGGCAATGAATCCAGGCATTTGTTTGCTTTTTTTTAAAATGACACATCTAAGTTGGGCTGAAGGCCAGGCTCTCTCAGCGCAATATAGGAAAAGGTATTAGTCTGAAGGGGTTAAAGGCCTGATAAATCTTCATGCCTCCGTCTGCCGTCTCCCCGAGCCACTCTTACTCTTCAAAGCACCTTGGCAACAACCAATTCTGCAAACTCCATAAATGATTTAGTGTGGGGGGGGGGGTCATGTGTCACTTCTCTATTTCTGCTCATAAACGAGGTGAACCTGAGAGGTTTATATTGACTCATTCCACAGAGAGAAAGCTGTCATTAAAACCTTCGGAACAGATTTCTCTCCTCAGATTACATTGCAAGCAAATGAAAGAAGCAATTTATTAAAATTATTTTATGAAATATGTTGGAGCACATAGGTTTGGGAGTGTTGGATTTACAAGCGTCTGAACCTACAGGTGTGACATGTGATGTGTGTGTGTGTGTGTGTGTGTGTGTGTGCGTGTGCGTGCGTGTGTGTGGGTGTGAGCGTGTATGTGTGCCTGTCAGCCTGTGTGTGTCTACCCCAGTTTCAGGTTAAAAGCTGCTCCTGCGTAATTGATGTCACCCCTTGCTGTAATATTTCATCAGCTATCTTTCCGAAACACCAGACTCTTGTTCCATTGCCACTTATCCCATTGGTCATTAAACTATTCATACTCAACAGCTATTTTTGCTAGAGTGTGAATGACCTTAGAGGTGGCTTGGGACATCTTCGACTGATTACTGGCACTTACTGAGGACTCTAGTCCGCACATGAAAGTACAAAATTTGCAAGGAGTAAACGAAGATGGTAACAAGAATTTGCATCGAAACATACTCCTTCCTAATAATGTATACACCAACCCATCACTGATTTTACACACATTCAATTGCAAACGCATTGAGTAAAAAATGACATTTCATGACGCTTGGACTTTTTTGACTTTTTGCTATATTTGTTGTATGTATGTAAATTAGAGTAATTAACCCATTAATTTCATTAGAATCATGTAAGAAGTCAACTGCAATCGCAGATCAAGTAAAAAGTGCCCAACTTTACCAACTTTTATCAAAAAATCAGAAAGTGTCATGAAATGTCCATTTTTACTTGATAAATTCACATAATAGTATAGCACTGGTGTGTACCCTAGAAATGATCAGGCTTTTTAATAAACTGCCTGGAAGTTTCATCATTGCCTCAGACAAACAGTAAACTACAGTCTATCTCTTCTGATGGAAAAATGGAATCCTGTGCATCCCTGGTGTCTGGCCAGCTTGTAAAAGGGCAGGGGTGTTTTTCGGTGCTTTCATTTTGTTTCGTTTTTTTCTTTTCTTTGTTTCTTGGAATCCTGTGCTGAGTGTATTGCAGAAAGATCCCTGCTGAGGAATAAGAGATGGTGGTAGCTCTTAGCTGTATAGAGGCTCCCTGGTGAGTTTGTCCAGCCAGCTGACCTGCCTCATCCGCTTGTTTAGTTCTCCTGGCCACTGCTGACTCACACAAGGCAGAGGAAAGAGAAACAGAAATCAGTGCCTGCCCTTCACTTGCAATGCTTGCAAATAAAAAACCCACTGTGCACAAAGAAAGGTGTCAAATCAAATATGAACCCAAGCGTGAACAACAGAATAAAACATTAACCAAAGTTTATTACGCTCAAGAGTGCTCTGGTAGTCCAGGTCACCAGCCACAGAGGAAGACTGCAGAACAGAATCGGCAGGTGTGGGCATGGTGAAAAACAGGCAGAGTCACAAAAATTTAATGGGGCAGAATGCAGAACGCAATCGCAATCCAGAAATTAGAAACCAGGCAAAGTCATGACCAAGATCAAAAGCGCACAAAGGGTGATCCAAACTCAAAAAAACTGGGAACAAAGGGTGAAACACGAGGAGAGGAGACAAAAAGGCTTGTCCGGCACAGAGCAGAAGCAAATGGGACAAACTATTCACAAGAGATAGACAAAAAGGTGAATATATAGACCTATATATTCAATTCTATACCGAATATATGGACTAATGGGGAAATGAGAGACAGTTCGGAAATGAGGCAAGTGCAAAGAACAAAGGGGCGGGGTTACAAACGAGAGAATGATTCAACATGGAGAACACTAGAGTGGGGAGACATAACACCCAGAAGTAAAAAAATTAACATGGGGAAAAGGTAAAAACAAACGTGGAAATGTGGGAGAAAGAGACAGACAAGAAACCTGAAAGCTGAACAATTTAAATAAATCTGAAAACATGAAAAAAAATTCACAAAGTAAAAACAAACACCGACAAAAGCAGTGAGTGAACTGTCAGCTGCCTGCTGCGTGTCATCCACAGCAAGGGGCTTTGTAGGTTATGGATTCAACTTGGTCACATTTTACACAAAGTGCATATTGCGTATGTGTGAATGCTGCCTGTGCTACTACTGCTTCTACAACTACAGCCACAACTACTGCAGCTCCTACTACTGCTACTGCTATTAATAATGACAGGTAGAAGTCAACGCAAAGAGTTGGTTGCTATTCCTTTGCCTGCCTCAGCTTCATGTGCCTTAGAAGTTCAGCTTTGGTCCCCGCATACAGCTGACCTTACATGACCTTGACCTTTGACCCGATTACCTCCAAAACCCAATGGGTCTAGCTACCCTCCGTGGAGAGTTACCATGTCTGATTTGGTCAAAATCCATGTGCTTCTTTAGCAGATATTGTGCATGCAGGACATGTGTGACAAAACGACAATGTGACGGACGGATAGATGACCGGAAAACAGTATGCCTCCCGCCCGCTATGTGTGCTGGAGGCTTAATGATAATAGTATTGTTGTTTTCAACAATTCAAGAATGAAAATGTAAAATTTTCAGTGGGAGGTATACAGCAAGCCAGACCTCTCATTACAGTATGCTATCTCTATGTTGTCCTCGATTAGTTGATGTGTTTGCCTCTCGAAGCCCTGGGGGAAAAGGATGAAAAATGCCCTGACTCGCCCAGCAGCAGAAGGACCAATAGGAAGCTGAGAAAGGGTTGTGTCTGCACAGGACTTTAATGAAGAAGAGTCTGGAGGAAGTATATTGTGTTTATGTTACTGTCTCTCAGCTGGGACCTCAAACCTCTGCAGACCTGGCCCTAATTATCTCGTAAAACAAAATTTCTTCTGTAAAAGTTCCTCACCACCACACATGCCCCTCCCCATACAAAAACTCACATGCACACGCACACATGTGCACGTACAACCACCAGTACACTTACCATTTGCTTTAGTAGCTCACTCACTGCAGTTAGGGAACAGACGTCTGACATAAATCATGCATCCTTCATATATATTCTCGAACAATAGTCAGCCAATGTGAATAGATTACATGCAGTCATTGAACGCAAAGGATTTGCAAAAACCTGCTGAATGTAATTCCAGTATATGTACAACTGTCCAGTTATTCGGCTGCCATGCGTTAGAAGAGTCATTCTTATCCAAAAATAAACCTCACAATCAACCCTTTATGTCAGAGCCAATGCGCTAATGTTCAGGACCAGAAAGAAACAGAAACTGCATCTCTCTACGATTTTGTATTGAACTGTGTGAAAAGGTTTTGTTTTCATGCTACTGTCTCTGCAGTAGTGCACTGTATCCAGGAGTTAAGACCCCTGTTTGCCATTTATTCCTCCCTGTCAACAAATCCTAGATTTCATTTTGCGAAGCAGCACGATGTGTGATAGCAGTGTCATACTGTAAGTCAAATGTAATCCACTGTTTTCTACAACAGCAAGCTGGTGGAAAAAGCCTATTTAGTTTGTGATACAGAATTGATTAATGTCTTTGGTCTGGTGTCCTTGTTTTCTTTTTATGGGGAAAAACAGAAACTTGCGCATTTATTATACTCTTTCTAGAGGGAAATGACTCAGTTTGGAATCCCCAAAGGTGAGCTATAAAAATCTACAGCGGAGGAAGTATTGACTGTGCTACGTACAGTCATATTGGTGTTACTGAGCCATCATTCTGTGTTCTATTCATTCTTTAGCAAGAAATGGCCCTCAATGGAAACGCAAGTATCCCAGCAGGCCTTGGCAGGGGGGATCGTTCATGTTGTCAATCACTTAAGCAGTTGGGTGACAAATCAAAAGAAAAGGCAACATTAATTTTTCTTTTAAAACCGTTTCTGTGAGCATTAACATAGCTCCTACATGTCTCTTGACCACAAATGGAGGGCTGAAAATCTGCTCTTACAAAATCATTCCCTCCTTCCGTGTTTTGATGGCGGTGTTGGAGAGCGCTGTCAAGCACATCAGGCCAAGGTTTTTATTGTAAATCCTGTATTTGTTCAGTTGGGTTGAGCTCTTATTACTTTAAAGGCCGACGAATATAATTTGCATTATTTTTGCAATCAATTTCTTGGAGGAGTCCGTTCCCATCACAATAGAAATGAAGCCAGTAAAGTAACTGCAGCATTAACGCCCTGAAGCCCAGCACTGCCGGATTTTCCTTGGCCTGCCGTGAGCCTCTGACCCTTAAACACATCTGCTTTCAAGCTGTTCTTGTTTAGGATTGCCTGATGAATAATTGCAATTTATTTACTGAATAATCAAGACAAATATACAACATCTAAGCCTGTAATTATTGAGAAATTATCACAAAATGACAGAGATGACCGATGGGCTACATTGACGACATACGTACTTAATAATGATAGTGTAGGGATAAAAAACAAGCAAATTAATTAGTCCAATACTTCCCCTGAATTCTATCCCTTCTATCTCTTTAGCAATTTTTTTCAGCAGTGCAGCTTGATTTATTTTTAGATTACACTTAATCAACATGTTCTCAGCGTTCAGAAGATTCAGCTACATTTTAGGAGAAGCGCAGTAGCATACTGGTTGCCGGGATGTACTAATAATTAATTTATGAAATTACCAAGGCTTCTTATGTCGAAAAATTGGTAATTGAATAATTTAGTAAATTGGTTTCATGCTAGCAAAATCATTGATGAGGTCTTTATAGTCCAGCTTCTGGAAAAGTTGTAGGACGGTGACAATATGATATTGTATGAATGGCAATTATCTAATTCACTAAAAACTAAATCTAAACGTTTTCTAAATACCATCATTATCAGCATTTACTACATAGCATTCTACTTCAAGATGGAATTTTGTGAAATTTCACAAAAATGCCATTCATGCAATCTCATATTGTAGCTTTCCTCTTTGACGCAAAGCTATGTCCTAATCATTGATGGCAACGCAGCTGGTTGGTGGCCAATTTGCTTGGTAAATTTATTCAATTAATTGTCCAATTATTTATCGGAAATAGGTTGAGAGTTAACCTGCATTATGTTAATGTCACTGATTGTAGACAGAGTGTTATTTCAGAAAGGCAAACCTAACACGCAGACCTGAATCAGCAAAACCGCATTTTTAATTTTTTTCTGAGGCGTATCAAGCTGATCAGATGCTGAAACAGAAAATATATGCTGTTTTATGAGCTACAGGAATTCAGAAGCCTTGAAAGGCAATGACGTTTTATGTCACCATTAATGTGGTAATTAATCAGTAATTCCACTGATTGATCCTCGCAAATGAATGAATTAACGCTTAGTTGCTAATTAGGAAACATAAATGGGAACAGGTTTGGAGAAGTAATGCGCTTTAAGGCGAGGTGAGAGCAGGGCTATAATCCCTCAGATGGCAAGCCCAAGGTAGAAGAGGTTTTAATAACTTGATTTGTTCTTCACTTCTCAAGTAGAACTTTTAATTGTCTTCAGCAATAAAACAACACCATAATAAACAAAATATTTTAAAAATGAAATTATTAAAGATTTTATATTTATTCAAGAAAACAATAAAAGTTTCAAGAATTATAGACAGAAAACAGAAAAAAAATCATAAATGATGTTAAATAAAAAACAGAGCTAGACAGATGAAAGAAAGAGTAACTAGAGGCACTCGTAGAGTGCAAACCTCCGCCAAGGCAGCACAATCCAAATCTTCACGAGTGGGAGCTAAGTTGAGTTATTGCATGTCATACGATTTCAAGATGGCTGCTGTAGCAGCCATATCGTTTCTCTGATCGCGGTGAAAATCAATAGGGTCCATCCTTGATGTAATAGCAATGCACCCACAGAATTTCAGCCAAATCCGTGCATTACTTTTTGAGTTATGTTGATCACAAGCAGACAGACAGACAAACAACCAAACAAACAGAGGCGAAAACATAACCTCCGCCCCAACTTCGTTGGCGGAGGTAATTAAAACTTAATTTACAAGAATTAAAGTGTTCATCCATGTAACAAGCCAATCTTAAAGGCCCCCAGAGCCTCTGTCTCCACTATATAACCTGGCAATCTATTCAATGCTGTGACTGCTCTCTGTATGTAAGCATTATTATCCCCCGCCACACGAAGTGGCCAGGGGATATTGATTTGACCTCCTTCCTTCCGTCCGTGCGTGTGTGCGTGCGTCCGTCCGTCCGGGATAAAGGGGAACAACTTTTCACAAGAAATATTCGCGATAGGATCACCAAATTTCGTGTGTAGCTTAAGACCATAAAGACCTTGATCGAGTTCGAAAATGAGACACGCGTGATTATTTCTCCTGGAGTTATTGCCCTTGATTCACTTTTTTCAACTCTGTTCACGGTATATGTAAAGGGGAACTACTTTTCACGGGAAATATTCCAGATAGGATAACCAAATTTGGTGTGTAGCTTAAGACCATAAACACCTTGATCGAGTTCGAAAATGAGACACGCGTGATTATTTCTCCTGGAGTTATTGCCCTTGATTCACTTTTTTCAACTCTGTTCACGGTATATGTAAAGGGGAACTACTTTTCACGGGAAATATTCCAGATAGGATAACCAAATTTGGTGTGTAGCTTAAGACCATAAAGACCCTGATGGAATTCGAAAATAAGAAGCACACTATTATTTTTCCCACAGTTATTGCCCTTGTGGCACTTCTGGGAGCCTCTGTTCATAGTATCTTTAAAGAAGACATTTTGGCGGGGGATGTTGTTGACCATGTCTACTTGTTCCTCTTATCGTTGCAAAATGTGTCTTTGGCTAACTTGCATTTATGGCTCATAGTTCTGCAAACAGAACTTAACCTGCTTGAGTACTTTGCTAATCTCATCCATGAATTTCAAATCCTTGGTCAAATCCCCTCTCAATCTGTTCCATTTCCCAATATGTATTCGGGACCCATTTTCATAGCATTATTTCTTTAATTCATTGCATTGACCTGGGGTTGGGTTGAGGTAAAGGTTTACTATGTCAATGCACTCATATTGCTGCCTTGTGATGTAGAGATTTGGGTATCAAACCCCGGCTGATACACGTTCTTGTCATGTTTGCTGTTGTCATCAAATAGGCCTGCTGAAGCTATCAGTTTTGAATTGAGGTCAATGGGACACCTCTAGCATCCAAAAGTGAAAGGTCTCCTTTTTTTTGTTGCATATTCACTCCTGGGACGTTTGCCCGATAATGCCTTGGGAGTGAGAATGGGCTCATATATCCAACCAACATGTCGAAATTTACATCAAGCAAGATTTAATTAATTTGCCAGGTGCTCAGCCACATCTGGCTTCCATTGAAATCCTCCTGAATCATTGAAATAGACACTGCAGCGTCACTCACTATAATGTCAGAGCACTACCCGCATCTTTTGAAATAACCAATGGAAGCTATTGCCTCTTTCAATGCAAGAGACCACCAGCAGGGCAGTGCAGTAGCTACACCAGAGGGCCACAAATGCAGCCAAAACACAGCAAACACATCGAGGAAGGCACTATGAGAGGGTATGCTGTAATATATTTGACTTTTACTTCTAGCTGATGCTATCGCCCATTGTATACAGTCCGACTAGAATCTCTGTGATTGATATTATGTTCGGCGATGGGGTGCAGAATTCAGATGCAGTACTAGTGTTTAGCTGTGGTCTCCCTCCCTGAGAATCTACACCTGCAGCCTTGGCTCTGACCTCAGTTCTTCTAACTCCTCCGCATCTCATTTCACGTACACTAAGCACGAAAGTTTTATCGACTGGGGGGGAATAACAGTGTTAGGTCATCAATGTCACCAGTTATTGGGCAATTTTTGTACCTATCAGCCAATTAAAACAATTGGCTCCACTGGAATTAATGACTACTGAAATAAGAACTGACAGTGTCAGCAAGGAGTCTGCACTGTTCATTAAAAATACTCTAACTGATACAATCACACGAGTACAGCTGCACAATATAATAGTGGAAAGAAAGCAATACAGAATAAAAAAAAAATAGAAGTTGGACAAACCACATTAATTTAGATAAGCGCAGAGCTGAAGGTAATTTAAAGTTTGGAAAAATCTCACTCTGGAAGAATAATCAAGACATTAACTGAAATTAAGTAATCAGGGGAAAAGCAAAGACTCACTAATGGAGAAGATAAGGTCAGATTAAAACAGTTAATTATGCAGGTGTTTCTAAATCCGTGAGTTGGCAAAGCAAATTTCTGGCCAATTCTACCTTTAACACAGCAGGTCTGACTGTCATCACCAGTCAGGACAACTGTCCTGAAAATGCATTTTTTGTGAAAGCAATGTGTTATATATATTGGAGAATCTAATTCAAATCCAGAACTAAGAGGTTTGTCATTATAACTTTTGAATGATTTGTAATGAAATTAAGATATGTGTTTTTTTATTGTTATTATATGCAATGTTTCCGCTGCACTGGGCATTGATGAAATTTGTGTGCAATATCTGCAAATGCAGGACATTAATTACCAAGATGTTTTCTGGAGTGATCTGGGGACAAGGAGAAGAGTGCAAAAAATAACATGCTGCCCCACAGTGACATTTAGAAAGCTCTTTTGTGTGTGTATGTGTTTTTTTTTTCTGTATTTTGGAGCAAAAGCTGTTGGAGGGAGAAGAATGAGCAGAGTAAACAAAGGAGGGCAAGCGAGGTGGCATTTCATCATCTCCCACAATAGCGGAGTGATTTTGTTTTTTTTAAATCCAGGGCCTTCGATAAGGCGGCCAAGGACACCGGATATTTAAAGTATCTTTCTTCCAGACAATGGCTCCAAACAAAAACTCTGCGGTAATGATGTTGGGGATGATGATGAAGATGACAATGGTGATCTGAATTATAATTGTAACGGCACCATTCCATGCACTATCTAGTATCCGAGCGCTGATGGTGGAATGCAATCTGCAGGATGAAAATACTAGACCACATCCAAATGTACCTGGCAGGAGATGCACTGGCATTGGGTGGAATTTGGCTTTGAGCAGACACTGTGATTACTTTTAAACAGAAGAGTCCTCAGAAACTGGGCTTGGAGCTGCAATGGCTGTGTATCCGCCAGTTTACAGAAGCATCTGTTTTTGTGTCTTCTTTCAGCTATGCTCCATCACGACACAGCCAAGGGAATAATTGAATAATAGGGATGGTCTCAGAATTTTTTTTCCCCTTCCTAATTAGTAGTTGCAGGAATAAGTGGGCAATAGGAGTCTGTTGCTGGGCTGCAATGAGTTCTGTCAAGCTGGGTTATATCACAAATGGGATCCAATGAGCCAAGCTGACCAGAGGAGCAAATATAACTGCAGTATGTAGCTCCAGTTACCTGAGTGCAGCAACTCTGGGCTGTTTTCATAATGCATCATTACCTCCACAGTGTTTCCTCTGATATCACTGCGCTGATGCTGTTCTACAAATGATTGCTAGGGGCTGTTCAGGCTCATTCCACTGAACCCTGCAGGTGGTTTAGTTTTGCTAGCGAGCTGTATAGCTATACTCTGCATCCTCCACCCTTGACGTCAGGCTGTTCTGTCCTTTTATGCATGATGTAATGTAACAGCCAAGCTTATCACATCACGATCTTCTTAATTACCCTGCAGGGGGTCATAAACATGTTTGCAACACATACGCCATCGTGTGGGAAAAACTTCTGGGTCACACTTTATATTAAGTATTGCTCATAAAGGCTTTATACAGCATGTATAATGCCTTCATAAATGAGACATAATGTCTTCATAAATCATACATAAGCAAATGACATGCTTTGTAAAGGGTAAAATAACACATCCTTATTCAGCATGTGATGCCAGATGTGATATAACTGACAGTGACACTTAGCTAGTGGCTAAATGCTATAAATGGTGACATTGTCAGCTAAGTGACATTGTCATTGTCACATCTGGCATCATATTATGAAAAAGATTTGTGGTATTTCACCCTTAATAAAGCATGAAAGTTGCTTATGGATGATTTATGAAGGCATTATGTCTCATTTATGAAGGCATTATACATGCAGTATAAAGCCTTTATGAGCAACATTTCATCTAAAGTGTGACCAACTTCTGGTCTGGAACACGATGAGGAGCAGTGTGAACAGTAATAAAGGTGAATACTAGATTTGTAAAGCTCACGACGTACTGTTTTTGTTTAGGCTTGTTCAAAAATGGATCGACTGAATTCTGAGGTGATTTGTTGAGTTGGGGTTCTGAGGTAATTAGGGACTATCCAACCAAGAGTTCTGTCTGTGAGCACTGTTGCGAGACTGAAGTTCATTTTTCATTTGCCGTTTTTCGGTGTTTGACACGTGCTGTCAATTTTTTTTGACATAGTTTCCTTTGCCACGCTTAATAATTTTGTTGATATCTTGTCCGATGCGCCCGCAAATCAGGCACCAATTATTTAGTGAGTTGGGAAGTGTGTTAGCATCTTCATTTTCTTTTGGAGACTTAAATGGCAAAGTGCTGCTGGTTATCCACCCTTATTAACGGCCATAAACAGTCCATCAGCATTAACATGAATGGGAATGACCTGTGTAGATGCTTTTGTAACTGCAGTTTTAGAGGTTTGAAAATTAAAACAGTTTTTCAGGGGAGCTCTTGTTATTTTCTCCACACCCTGTTATGGCCGGTAGATGTTTATCCTCGGGTTCCGCGCGGTCAGCTGAAAAAGGGCTTTGACCCGCATCCACAGCCTCTGGGTTTGATGATTGAAGGGGATGGCTGGATCACAGCAGACCTCCATTTGTCTTTTGTTTCCTGCAGGGAATTGGGAGCAGCATATCACGCGACAGCACTCGTCTCCGCTGACCTTCAAAAAGTTTGGCCGCCCAGTAACAATGCTCTTACCTCCAGCGTTGCGATCCTACAAGAGAAACAATTTATCTTTTTCAAGCTTCCCAACTCCACCTGCTCCAAGTAGGAGTCTGTGGTCCCTCACATTTGTCACGAGCCAGCGTAGGCCAGCTGGTGACTGAAATGTATTGTCTAATTACCAAAGCCAGTCAGCTCAATATCAAGCTTGCTTTCCCTGCAAATGAAATGTATTGCTTTCCTGGGAGAGCCTTTTGTCTTCATTTGCAGATGTAATAAAAACGTAGGGCTGCATTCTGAAAGTGCATCATGCCTTCAAAGGCTTGGTGCATTATTCAGGCATAATTCTTCAAATTGCTGACATGAGCTTCCCATGGGACTCTACAGAGGCAAAAATCCATATTGCAACTTGTCTCCTCGTAAGGGGATCATTTGTAAATATATCTTACTTTACCTGAGTCCTGTGGAAGCAGGGGAATCTGGGAATCTTTGGATGGTATACTGTGAAGTGTGCAAATGACTGAAAATAACAGTATTGATTTTTAATGAAAGAAGATTGATTTTAAATCATTAATGCCAGACATAAAACAACGAGAACCAGTAATTATTTGTGTTAATTCCCTCCGCACTCATGTACTTTGATGAGCCATAACATTAAAACTACTCACAAACTAAGCAAATAATATTGATTATCTGGTAACAAAGACACAAGTCAAAGTCTTTAGACAGACCTGATGTGGTAGTTGAATAGTACGTTTCTGTAGTTGACGCAGTGGATGAGGGAGACATGGGACCTGAGCAGCTTGGCCTGGGCCAAATCATTTTTGCCGTATGAGTGGGTCAGAGCACCTCTGAAGCAGCAAGGCTTCTGGGGTGCTTCTAGTCGGCAGTGGTGAGTACCAACAGAGGCCCAAGGAGGGACAAACCATTAACTGCCGACAGGATGTTGGGCGAACAAATTCATTGACACATAAGGGAAACTAAGGCTATCCCGTCTGGACTGAACCAACAGAAGAGCAACTGTAGCACAAGTTGTAGAGAATTTTAATGATGTTTACTTGAGGAATGTGTCTCAACTCACAATGCATTGCACCCTGCTGTGTATGGAGCTCTGCAGCTGCAGTTCAGTTGGAGTATCCATTCTAACCCTGATCCACTGCATGAAAGAGCCTACACATGGGCACGTGAGTGTCGAAACTGAACCTTGGAACGATTGAATAAGGATGCCTGGTCCAGTGCGTCCCATTTTCTTTCATATCATGTGCATTGGCCTGGTACGTGGGCATCATTTACCTGTATAAGAGCTGGCACCAGGATGCATTGTGGGAAGAAGACAAACTGATGCTGAAATATTCAGCTAGGAAATCCTGGTTCCAGGAGCTCGAGTGGACGTCTCTGATGTAGCTGTTTGGGTGGTACAATATCAGGCAGGTGGTTTTGATGTTGTGGCTGATTGGTGTGTACATCAGGGTAGAATCTGAGCAGGCAAATCAATATGCGCTCGGGTTACAGTCTGAGTTGTTTGGGTCACTCCGAGCTGCTCATTGGAGCGGCAGTGAACCGTCGGCAAGGACTAAACAGATTTGTCTTCATGAGTTTCCAATAGCATGGAGGCAGACTGGAGCACGAGAGAGGAAATGCAGGTAATTTGTAAATTAGTTTGTCCGGGATCGCTGTTGACGACTGGCGCACTTACAGCCAAGCCGGAGTCGTGTCGCTTCTGAAGATTACTGCATTAAATTTTTGAAACAGCCGGGGGGATAGAGGTCCCGGGTAGAGCCTACGGGCTCCGCCGCATGATCGCTCACCCAGCTGTCTCTGATCAGCTTCCAACTCATGTTATGTTATTATTTATGTTACTTCATGACAACTTGGGATGAGAATCTGTTGCTTTAGAAAGCACCCAAAGGAAATGCTGATTATCCGTGAGATTTTATTTTGGAGTGTCTTTCCTTAACCCTAAAAAAACTTACTAACCTATTTATTGGTTTGGAAAATGCAGCTGTTTTAATCAAACCTGTGGAACTTTTGGCCTATTTTAAGTTCTGCAGGAGACTGTAAAGTTTCCAACAGTCCAAATTTTGTCAAATATGTCCTGCTGAATTTCAGAAAAATGTGCATTAAATGATGCGTAAAATCTGGATATTTTCTATTTAATGTATAGCTACGGCTATAAAACAAAACGTCCAAGGGTTTGTATATTTCACTCAATATAAGTGTGATGTAGCTTCAGTGAAGTGCTAACACCAGCAGATACAGAATATGTATGTGAAATTGTCTTACTATACGAGGAAAAAATATTTTCTCCAACTTCGAACCTACATAAGGAGAAATTTATGCGAAAATCTGAGCTTGAAGGGTTAAATGCCGAGAGTAGAGACACCATGCACAGTATCTATTCCATGAATCCTTGTGACTCCTGTTTGTCAGTCTATATTAAACTGTTTCATTTTCCTTTTTTTAGAAACTATTTGACACAAAATATGAGTGGCAATGACACTGTATTCAGTTTGTTCAAAGACATTTGGAGCATAAACAAACGCAATGACATCATTACCATTAATACCTATGAAATCTTTTTTCTTCCCTGAGCATAGCTTGCACATTACCAAGAGTGTTGTAATCGCGTGTTTATTTTGAATGAGCATAAGGTGGCTCATTATTGAAAGAGAAAATGTATACGCATTTGAAGAGCTAATTTAAGGCTGAAAACAATATATTCCTTTATCCTGTCACTGAGCTCCAAATGATTTTGGCTTGGATCTTGGCTGTGTGACCAAACAAATGTGAGGATGGGTTCTACTCATGCAGGCTGGAAACAGCCACTGATTAGGGCAGAGCCACCTGTAGTCAGCAGCCCACCAGCACAGTGCATGAATTGGCCACAGAATCACACAAGGAGGGAGCCATTTCTAACAGCAGGATTCCTTTGATGCAGTCAGACGTCGCAGGTGTCAACAAACACTATTCAGCGTGCATGTGCACTGGTCTCATATGTACACTGTAAAGTGTTTAATTGATGCCAAACATTTCACTGTGTATCTCATGAAGAAATAGACCCCTTCAGCTGATCATGAGTTTAGAGTCATTTAGCATCAGCTGCATAAGAACTGATGCACTACAGTACTCAGAGCAGCAGACAACGGGGAAAACCAACGGCAGCCAGAATCACAGATTTTTCAGGCATTTGCTTGAATGCACTCTCAAGTGAGCACTGCCAGTGCGTTAGCCAGTATTTTTACTCTAAAAACATGCATATAATGTTTCTGCTCATGAGCTAAAACATTGAAACCACTAACAGATGAATCAAATAAATTGATTATGTTGTATCAATGGTGTGTGTAGAAGTAAGAAGACAGACCTTATGGTAAGTGACGATCGGTTCTCTTAGTTGACATTTTGGATGTGAGTGAAATGGGACATGAGCGGCTCTAACAAGGCCAGATAATTGCGGGATAATGACTGGGTGAGAGCATCACTAAAGCACCAAGGCTTCTGGGGTGCTTTGAGTCAGCGATGGTCAGTACTTTCCAACTGTGGTCCAAGGAGCGACCAACCCCAAACCTGTGATAAGGCTCATTGATGTGCGAGGGCAATGTAGGCTATCCCTTCTGGTCCAAACTGACAGAAAGGCTACTATGACAGATGTCACAAAAAATTTCAATGATACTTTTGTGAACAATCCACAACACATAGTGCATCGCAGAGTACTGTATATAATGCTTTTTAATAGCAAACCGGCCGACGTGCCAATTCTATCCCCAGTCCACTGCTGAAACTGCCTGCAATTGGCATGAGTAATGGGACTCACTAGACCTTCAAGCAATTGAAGAAGGCCTGCTGGTCCAGTGAGTCCCATCTTCTTTTACATCATGTGCATTAACCAGGTATGTGTGCACCATTCACCTGGGGAAGAGATGGCACCAAAATGCACTGTGGGAAAAAGAAAAGCTGGTGAAGGGGGCACGATGCTCTGGGAAATGTTCTGCTGGGAAACCGCAAATTCAAGTGGACATCAGTTTGATGGACCTGTTTGAGCAGCATGAGGGGGACCAGCATAAAAATAAGCAGGTGATTTCAAAGTGGCAGCTGTTCAGTGTCAGTAAACAGTATACCACAATGTACCAGTAATTATCCGGTGACAGAGTAAGGATCAACGAGCAGGGACTGCGCGGAGTTTCAATGTCCTGACGGTTTCAAACTGGATTTTCAGGCACATCTCCTTCCTTATTTTCATTTATTTCCTCTCCTTATATTTTAAAAGAGACAGAAAAGATACTGAAAATCACTTTGAGTCTAATTTTGGAAGGATAAGTGAAACAGCTGAATGATGCGACAGCTGCCATGAATTATTCGATAGAAACAAAAAAAATAGTTTTTTGTTATTGGATTGTAAAACTTTTTGCTTGACATATCCACATAGACGTTATGACTTGAACAAGCAAGGCCAGCACAACTGTTATTTTCCCTCGCTGCTTTTTTGTCTGGGCTTATGAAATGAACAGTGCTGGATACCCACATGGAAAGAATCTATATGAACATATATGCGCATATATGCAACCTATATGCCGCATATATGCAGCATATATGCCGCATATAGGCCAAATTCAGGTACATATATGTGCTTATAGAGGGCATATAGGTCTCCTATTTAGCTGATATACCCAGTGGCAGGTTCTGTTTGTCATACCTATTGTATAGCTCATATCTCACTTTTGCAATTGTCATACATGATGCCTAGCTCATATTTTTATTCTCAAGGTAATATCTGCATATTAGTTCAAAGTCACTTACAGAAATAACAAGAATTTCACACAAAAACTTATTAATTGCATGTGAACATGTGAAATTGGCATCACATTTGATCCTAAATACATGTTGACATGTGACAACGGCATGTTATGTGTACACCAGTCATTATTAACTATGGCATGTGAGAGGATACAAAAAGCTATGATATCAACACAAATATCTAATACTATTTGTTACATTTTTTTCCTGAAACATTAACAATAACACAGTCATCAATTCTTTCTTGACCATACTTATTTCCATTCTATGAAGATTGAGTTGTGTATTGTGGAAGAGAAGGAAATGTATAAAAACAAAATGATTTGATTATGTTTATTTCATCAATTAAGCATTTTTTCAAGTTTAAGTCACGGCCAGATTCACCACATTAGATAAAATTGGATTCACATCATTACAGCTCATACACATCCACTGAAAGGTTATACACTACGCTGTTACATCCATCAAATGCAATGTTTTCTATCTTGCCTGTAATGCAGTTTCTAGATGAATATGGCTCAGAGGTCCTAAGTCTAAATGTAGCAAAATAAAACAAAAATAAGAAAATAAAAGTACACAGAAGAACATACATTCAAGTAAACATGCCTTTCAAAAGTCATTTTCATCCCCACATCTATTTGAGCATTTCACTGTGATTAATGAATTTGAAGACAAAGTCTACATTTCTGTTCACAGTTTTAATGAACAGACACTTGTCTTTTATTTGAGATGCTTGTATAGCAACTAAAGGTCCCAGACTTTTTCCTACAGGGATGAAATAACAAGGATTCTTAAATTCCCACACGGAAAGAACCTATATAAACAAAAAGGTTTTAATCTCCGCCTTGTATCAACCAGCAGTGGTCGGAAGGTCTTTTCAGAAGTAGCGCGCAATTGGCCAATGCGCTACAGGGATGTAAATTGCAAAGGGCCTGCTGGGAAGAGTTATGTAGATTAGAGTTCCCCTAGGCGCGTCCTGTTGGCTAGACAGGTGCTCATATATATGTGATTCTGACCATAAGTGCAACCAATTTTTCTCCGTTCTCGTTCTGAGCTTGCGCTAAAATATAGAGAGCAATTGACAATTTTTGCGGGCTGTTTACACGTTCCTGAATTGTTAACAGGGGTCGTATATGCGAAACTACCTCTGCATAATTCCCTACTTGGATGTTTCAAGTTCGGGGGGGATTGGAAATGCCAAAAAATAAACCGTGGAACTTTTAATTGGCCGTTCTCATATATTATAGGTACATATATGTGCATATGTGCCTATAATATATGAAAACGGCCAATTTTATATATGTCGCATATATGCGAAACCTATATCTGGCCCTATATTAAAACCTATATGTTTATATAGGGCCTTTCTGTGTGGGTACAGAATGTGTTTCTAAGTATATAACCAACATCTTTAATCGGAAAACAATTTTGGAAAATGATGCCCCAACCATTTTGAGGGATATCTTGAAACTGGAAGAGCACAAAGCACCGTCAAAACTGAGGTATATGATAGGCTATGTTATGACTGATTTTGAATATATTATGAAGCGTAATCAGCTAAACATGCATATAAACTAAAAATAGAGTCTTAACGAAGCATGTATTTTAGCACTGTCAATGATTTTCATATTTACCCATGCAAGCTCAGTTTCCAGTTTGAATCCTTGTTACCATGTACTGCTCCCACTCTCTCTCTGAGTTTGTCATTGATGCTTTAGAGGGGTGGCGTCGTCCGTGGCCCTACTGCCTCACAAGAAGAAAGTTGTAGGTTTGTTCCCAGCCTGGAATCTTTCTTTGTGAAGTTGACATGTTTTCCCTGCTGTTTGTGTGGGTTTCCTCTGGGTACACTGGTTTCCTCCCCCAGTCCAATAACATGCATTTCAGGAGACACTAAATTGTCCCTGGGAATGTATTTGTGGACCTGGTATTATTTTGATAAGAGTGCAAGCACTGACTCTATTTAGCATAACCTTAAAATAAAACGTTGAGAGAGTTGTTAAAACATAATGAATCACAGATGCTTTGATAACTGCTTGTATTCAATTTGTCACTGGCTGAAATGTTTCTCTCCACCATAATTTCCTTATCAGGACCTGTAAACATCATTTATAGCCATTTAAAATGCAGAAAATGTGCACCTCAAAAGGGCTTTTTATCAATAAAGGTGACTGAAAAATATACCTGTTTCTGATTAAGGCTGTGAAGTCTTTGGAAACTGGTGAAATACCATACAAAAGGGACTGAGCTAATATGAGACCTATGTGTAAACATGAGGACTGTGCCAATCAAGAAAACAATCTGACAGCCTAACTTGCATTACATGTAAAATATTGCAATACATCATTAGAGATAAGTGAAAATTCCCTCGGAAATACAAAATCCTGAAGGATTGCCGGCATGGTTTTTCTAAGAGAAGGTTGTACCTTTTGGAATTCATTGAAGAGACTATGAAGACTTTTGATCAGGGCAGGGCTGATGACATTATTCAGCTGTATTTTCAATAAGCATTTTATCAGCTACCGCACAAGAGACTCATTATTAATATGAGGATTGTAGGAGAGACAGTAGGAATTTTCAGACTAAACAGTTATAGAGACTCCCCGCGAGGAGTTCTCAGGGACTATTCACCTTTAAGGGCTTTATTTCGGTTGACTTCAAAATGAGTGAACATTTCAAAAAATAAATAAATAAACAAAGTTTATCAGTTTGAACATTAAATATCTTGTCTTTGTAGTGTACTCAATTGAATATAGGTCGAAAAGGTTTTGCAAATCATTGTATTCTGTTTTTATTCACGTTCTACACAATGTCCCAACTTTATTGGAATTAGGATTTGTATAAAACATGTTATCAGGAAGACTTGAGAAGCTTAATTACTTTTGTCTTGCTGAAAGGAGACTTCGGGTTGATCTGATTTAGGCCTTTATATGTAAGATGGGTTAACAAAGTGAACTACGCTTGATTATTTATTTATTTATTTATTTATTTATTTGCAGAGGTTGGGGGTTGTGAATCAAGTCGTCAAGGAACGGGGGGAGGGGCATATGAATGCAAGTCAGCAAAAGGAAATATCAGGAAATATTCGTCAAGCAGAGGGTGGCCTCATGCTGCATTCATGTGGTGTCGGGATATTCGGAAAAACGACTTGTCGACTTGGGAACTCCGACCTTCAGACATCACATGAATGCAGCATCAGTACACCATGGCAAGTTTGGTCTCTGAGTTGAGGCGGAAGCCTTCAAGTGGACACTGTGCTCGACACTAGTTCTACAGCATTCCAAGTGTTCGGTAAACTTTATCGGTAGGAAAATGGCGGGCTTATTGGGCTAAAAAATGTGCAGAATGTATGGGACAAGAAAAACAAAATGTCTAGCCTCCAAGTCACGGGCATTTGCCTTCTCCGTGGATATATCGGTGATAAAGTACTCCCGTTTGTAGTTCCCAAAATAAAGCTTCTAGCGCCATCTTGTGGCTAATGTATGTGCTATAGCACCAATTGGCATGGATTGTCTGCGCCAAGTAGTAATTTTTTGGGAAAGATTATGCTTGCCAGGTTGCGTCTCGTAGTCTACTCGCATGTGGAGGCATAGCTGTCAACCCCCGAGAGCTCCAATGAGTGAGAAGCAGTGGTCCAGGTTATTTAGAGGTGATTTTTAGGTCATTTTATTCTAGTTATTAAACCAATAACCAACATTAGACACATAAAAAAACAGAATATTTCAGAATTTTCAGCACGTGATAAAGGCAAAACACAGTCCATTACCTTCAAACGTTTAATAATCACATCAAATCTTGAGCAAAAATGATTTGAAGACTGTCTTGTGGAAAACAGAACTCCATCACAAAATCACATGACAGCATACATACTACTAAAACAAATACTAATCTCAAAACTACATTTTCTTTGTGGAACAAAAGTTACTGATTAGAAAAACTATATTGTCTTTGAGGCAAGTTCATCATATAACACAAACTTGTAATATAAATCAGTTGTATATATTTTGAAAATAATATTGTCTTAGAGGCAACAGATTTTAAGTTCATCACAACACAAAACGGAAATATCTTTGTGAATATACATCTTTAAAGTCACGTGACAAGATACATCTTTGTAAAGAAACTGATAGTTTAAATATTTTGCGCTCAGTCACAACATAACGTATTAAATCGCGAACGCTGGTTGGTTATAACCAGCCAATCAGATGAATGCTTATATATTGGAGAAAGCGGAAGTCTTAAAATACGGAAAATTTCATTTATACGACACTATAATATATACTCCTCGTGTAGTATGTTACGTTGTAAAAAAAAATTAGAAAATATTTTTCAATAATGCGTGAATTTTGAGAGGCAATGCGTGAGTGTGTGAGATTGAGGTAAAATGCGTGAGTCTCACGCAGGATGCGTGAGAGTTGACAGGTATGGTGGAGGATTTATCCGCTCAAACCATGTATCTCAGAAATGGGTTGGCGTTGCATTCATAATTAAATTAAAAGATTTACATTGTGTTAATAGTGCTGCATTTGCAAAAGGAACCAAACTTTTAAACTGATCATGTTTTGTATAAAATATGTCCGGATTGGGCTGTTCATCACTTGGTTCATGCATAAATATTTTTCTTAAATGATTTTGCTCATCATCATTTTCTTTGTCTTACGGCTCGATCGAAATTAAATTGTTAATTTTAGTGGCCATTTTTTCCCACTTTCACCGATAATCTGCATGCAGTTCACTGAAATTCCTGACAACACGTCGTTTGAAAATGGTAATCCATCTGGATATAAAATTCATTTTTGTGACTAATTAAAATTCTCGGTCTCTGATGGACCAAAAAAGGAGGACCCCCGGAGCGATTAATGCGATATACCAGACATGGGCTGAGGTATTATTATGGAACCCACCTACGTTCCTGCAAAGACACATCACTCCGGATCATTCAAGCGCTAAGATTGGCCATCTGTTCAAGCAGGCGGATTCCAATCCCAGAGCTGAATGGCTGTCTAATCCTGGCGCTTGCATGACTGGCCAATCCTATCGCTTGAATGCACTAGAGGGGCGTGTCTTTGCAAGGACTTCTTGGGTTCCATAATAATGCTGGGCGAAGAGGTCCGTATCTGCTACACACATGACGACGCATGTGAATTGGAAATAACTGACAATAATGTGTGCTACTGGGAAGGACCTACCCTCTGTCAATCATCAGAAATCATTTTTGGTTAGTATTTGTCAGCAACACTTGTGGTCATCCACTCGTGGGACGGAACATAAGTTAAATTGCATTTCAAAGTACCCGGAAGGACGTAATCGAACACTTTCGGATGCGGAAGTATGTCAGGATATAAGCTGGGTCTACGCGTCTGCGTTGTCTTTGGCCTCACTTCAGTGTCTATCGGGGGTTCGGTTTCTAAATGAACAAAATTTAAGAAGATTCCTAGTATTGTAGAGGCTGAAAACTGAGAATCAATAGCAGGTAAGGGCTTGGAAAATTTGCTAACCGAGATGCTGGTTTGTGCAGCCATATAATGCTCGCTATGTAGCCAGCCTGGTACGAACTCTGGCATCAACCACCAAATTGATGTTCTTAATGTTCATGTATTGTCTTCATACGGGGTGCTATTTTTAATATTACTATCGCTAACACAGTAATTTAACAACACCGCTAGAACTTCGTGGATTACCTCTTGCCATCTGCGTCTACTTCTGGTACCTCGGTTTAGAGCTGTCGACAAGGCATTTAACTAATAACCCTTTGTTTCAAACTAGCTAACTTGGATAAATTCTTTGTTATCGTATTTTAATATTGCTAACTCGTGTTACTGTTGATGAATGAAATCCAACCCGAGCCGTGCATCTGCCCAGTAGTTTTAAATCACAAAACTTGAATGTTTTTATGTTCTGTAAAGTGAGTCCTGTGCTCAGTCTGTCTCTCCCCCACGAGGCTTGAGTGAAGTTTGAATGAATGACCAGATGGCATGTTCATTTGCCACTACGTATTTCACATTCCCATCCTGACTTACCCCATGAAGTGCTGCTTAGTTTAAACATGCCTCACAATTTTCAAGCAGTGTTATCAGTTTTTCAAAAATTTGTCAATGTTGCTTAAATTGAATTTGAAACCAATGTTCAATGAGTCGATTGTTTTATAAAGACATTCGGTAAGTTATCCGGAGGGGGGCGCTTGTACCTGAAACGGAAACTTGCTTTCGCTGGTATTAATGGAGCTGTGTCACGATTACTGCGCATGCTCAGAACTTGCATTCAAACAGTGAATCTGCTTGACTTCAAGTCAGAATTTGATTCCATCCCTGCGAATCTGTATTTGTTTTGCATTGTGTTTTATATATATTTTACCTAGAGATGGCAATTTCTAACCTTTGAAACAGTTTTGAAACCTCTGAAACGACCACTGTTTCGAAATGTTACGAATTCTTTCGAAACCAAATTTATTTCTGTAGTGTACAGCCTAGTGGCAAAAACTTTTACTGCAGCTATTAAAACAAACTAGCATTCAAACTTTCCCGGGGCATTTAAAAATTTTTTTTTTTTTTTAGGGGGGAGGTGCAGGAAAAACGTCACTGGTCACGTGACAAAGGTTTTGAAGCAGAGACGTAAACCGGTGTCAAACAGTTCGAATCCTATGTTCGAATCTGCGTGTCGAAATTGCCATCTCTAGTTTTACCTACTCGGGCATTATGCTTTTTATTTTAAGGGGTTTTCTATGGAAATTCGAGGATTCAAAGCACCTTTTCAGCGCTTTTTTACTGTCTTTTGAATAATGTAAGCTGGTTTGCCAATCACCAATAAGCATGGAAGAATAATACCCTCTATGATTATTGTCAGTTGGCAAACCAGTTTACATAATATCCTTTGGCAAAAGCGTGAAAATAATGCTTTGAACCCTCAAATGTCTGTAGAAAACTCCTTAAAATAAAAAGCATAATACCTGAGTGCTAAGGATTTGCCATGATGGAGGTAGATTTTGACTTGCAGTTGAGCGGATTTACTTCGTTCAAAGTTGTGAGCATGCACAGTAATTGTGACGCAGCTCCATTAAATTTGTTTCTCAATTTTAACTGTTGTGTTGGGTAACATTTGACATTGAAATCCACCCCTTGAATTTATTAGTGTTTGTATTTAAGTAGTTGATGCTATTTTAAGTTGCTGTCTTATTAATATTTGAGTCATTTTCATGGACTGGCCATGCTCATTTTTTTTTTTCTCTCCTTTCAGTGGTTCCACCATCTTAGTGCTTTGATATGTCCCCTGATGTAGAAGTACAACCTTACACTCACTGTAGGTACAATTAATACTAAGGTCTCATTTGACCTCAGTTGCATGCCTATTATTGAGTAGGGTCATTGCATTAAACCTGTACACTCAACATTGGGCAGGTAAGGTGATCAAATCATGTGGCTGTAGTATTAACTTTGCCTGTCAGGAGTGTGAAGTTGCATTGAACCCAGATCTCTCATCTGGCATGCCTGGTCTGTTGATTTGTATTTTCCTGAACTTGGTCTCGGGCTGGAGTGCTAGTGTTTGCTGGACCTCCACCCATCTGACCTAGATTATATCAGAGTGGGTGCACAAATCCCTCTCGGCAGTAGCAGGTGTGAGCATTGATTCAGCTATTATGCTCATGTATAATACTGCAAACACTCATTCAGCCATGGTCATTTTATGACATAAACGTCAGATTATGGTGAGAATTTCTACTATATTTGTTTTCTAAAATGTTCTTCCTCCCTTTCCTCCTTAGGCTAAAGGTCTACAGCCCTTGGAAAAAATTATGGAATCACCACTTCATCCAGCTTTTTTTTCTTCATAGCAAATAAACAAATCCCAGATATGACATGCAACAATATTTGTTTATTAGCTTAACATTCAGGCTTCATGAAACATACCTAAATTAGATTATTTTAATTAAGAGTATTTTTTCATAATCAAGTGGAGGAAAAAAAATTGGGTGCTTGCAGACTTTAACAAGGTGTTGGACTTGGCTAATTGAGAGGAAACATGGCACCAACAAAAGAGCTGGACATTGAAACAATGGAAAAGATTGTAAAACTGCTCAAAGAAGGAAATTCAACACGAAAAGTGGCAAACGATGTTGGTTGTTCCCAGTCTGCTGTTTCTAAAATTTGGTGCAAGTATAAACAAAACGGGGAGGTTATAAAAGGAAAACATACGGGTAGACCACGGAAGACTTCAAAGCGTCAGGACAGAAAACTTAAAGCTTTATGCCTTAAAAATGGACAATGCACAGCAAAAGAAATGAGAAACAAATGGGCGGAAACAGGAGTTGATGTCTGCGACAGAACTGTAAGAAATCGGCTCAATGAAATGGGATTTACATACAGGAAAGCCACAGAGGAACTTCCAGTTCAACCGAAAGATGAGTAGCCACATTTTTCTAGGGCTCACACTCCTTGACTCTGTCATTACTGAATACCTATGAGTTAATTCCAACTGAAAAATAAATTTGCTGTACATCCAAGTAATCTAAAATAACCATAAACATGCTGAGGTTTCTCGAGAATAGAACTGTGGAGGAAACTAATGAAAACAAGGAGGGCAATGCTAGTAGCAACAATGAACAAATGCCACTCTCTCTGGATCCAAACCTCCAAGTACAGCGGATATAATGAAAGCAATCGACAACCTCAATAAGAACATGGATGGAAAAACTTTGCTCAATTTAAGAAACAATGTCTGGATATAGACAGAGTGGGGGCAGTAGATGGTAGAATTACCTTCACAGAACAAGCCCTCAACGAGAACAAAACTCGCTTTGTGGCATTTGAGAGACATTGTGCGGCTTTGACCTTCAAGGCATAGCAGCTGAGAGCGAAAACGGGAGACTTGGAGTCTCATTCAATGAGGCAGAATATCTGTTTCATCTGAGTTCTAGACAACGGTGAGTGAGGAAACTAAACAGTGTTGGTCTCTCGTCTCATTCCATCTCTACTTGGAGAAAAGGACTTAAGCAATGAACTGGCTAAGGTGATTAAGGCCCATCGCTCTCTGCGCTTGCTACCTGTAGCAAGAAACTGCCCTAGACCCTGGATTGCATGTAGTCATCACGACTCAGTCAAGCAGCTGATTTTACACCTCGCAAGTCGGAAGTTTCCATCCAAGTATGAGGGGTCAGGCATTTTCTTCTATCCTGACCTGAACCTGGCAGTTATGAAGAAGCGGCAATTGTTGATAAAGTCAGAGAGCGATACAGTGCAGGTGACGTGAGATGTGGTTTTTGACACCCAGCTCAGTTCATGCCTATGGGAGAAGAGACACGCTTGTTTGAGCATCCGGTGGATGCAGACAAATACTTGGATGAAAAGGGAATTCCACAATGATTTATGTATATATTTTTTTATATACCTTTATATATTTTTCAATTTTTTCCCCGCCTTTTAAATTTTCTTACTGTGTCATACTCAATCTGGAGGTGAATGTAATGACGTCCATCTTGTGTTGACTTGTTCATTTCGCTTATCAGTTAAACTGAAAGTATTTCTGAGACCATTGTTTATTTTGAGTCACAGGGACAAGTGGACGCACCTGAAAAGTTTTTGAAGTAACAAGTAGCTCTGAACATGGGGCAGGTGACCTTACTTTAAATGTGAACGCTCCAAAATATCCTGAAAAGTCATTTCAAAGTGAAGGGGAGTTGGGCTCTCTGATGGGAGCGGGGAAATTATTGGTTCCCTGGAGGACACTGATTATGTATTCAGAAATTTTACCCCCCCCCCCATTTTTTTGTTTCCCATGTCCATGTTTACGTATGGAATATTTGTTCATGATGGAAAGGAAGAAGGAACAGTTATCTTGTGAACGGAGTATTGATGTTAAACATAAACAGCAACCACTATGATGGTATTAAGACTGTCTAAGGTTTCTGAGCTGGAATATTACAGAAATTTTGGCTTTGAAACGTAATCGCCATTAAATACAGGTTGAAGTGGAAAATTTTGTTAGATAAAAATATTTCGGATTTTGGAAATATCTGTCCTCTTTCAGTAAATTTATTTTTACTTTTTGAATTTGGACTTAACGATGCTCTGGAGTAATTGGGCATGTTTGGATCACGAAGCAGAGTCGGCAGTCACCACTGGAATCTAATTTTACAAGAAGTAGAATACTAAAATTAGTTCAGCCCAAGTTTTGTCTGCAGCTATGCAGAAATACCAGCTTTCAGCAGAAATACTGGATTTAAATCATTAATACATGCAACAAAAAAAGCTGAAGCATTCCAGTGTTGATTTAGAATTTGATTAATTCAAAGTTTCATAACGTTGACAATCGGAACAGCCTTAATTTCATACTTATAATGCGTGAACAACAGCCCAATGCTGCCTGCACTGATACCAACTTCTGTAGACTGGACCTCATTGAAGGGTGGGGAATAGTTACTCAAGTACATGTGCCAAAGTAATGTTTAGATTTTTTCTGTACTGTTAGTCCTTATAATTTTACCTAATCTGACAATGTAGTCAGCTGAATTGGAAAAAGAAGGCATTTTGCATTGTTTTGTGTCCATCAAAAAGAACACTTAAGTGTACCCATATGGAAAATGATATTTTTTCTGGTCTGTTTATATATCCGTATTGATGATATTTTATTGCCTACAAATATGTGATTTTGTGTTTTTAACTTTTTTGCAAGAATATTATTCTGGTATGGGGGCAGAGGAAGCGGATGTACACTGGAAAGCAAGTCAAATCCTCAGCGCATTTTTTTTTTTTTTTTTTTTTTTTTATTGCTCATAAATGAGGTATGAACCCACTTTTTGTGACACATTGGTTTATTCTGAAGAGGTAGTTGTATCATCAAAGAAAAACACTTTTTATGCCTGGAGTAGGAATACAAATGTGGGAAGACTAAAGAAATGCACTAATGATGTGCATAAGCAGTCAAATCTGTGGAGAAAAGGTGAGTTTTCTCAAAAAGCGGGTACATAACTATGTTCTAGTGTTGAAGTTTTTTTTTTTTTAACCAAGTGTTTATACATTCTTTCAACATTGATTAAATAAAGGAAGATTTTTCCTTTTTCCATCAATGTGTCACACTTTCTTACACCCTAGCTGATTTTGACTCAGAGCAAAAACCACTCGGATTGGGGGATAAACCTTGTGAACTACTTGTGAGACAGCATTGACAAGTTCAAGCCTCACATGCAGTACGACATGTAAAATCTGAGAAAGGTGCTATGCTAACAAATCCCAAAAATATTGAGCTTTTAATGGATGATAATTCATATTATTTGTATATGCATTTCATGAGTCCAGATATACACTGAACAAAAATATAAACGCAAGAAGTGATATTTTTCAAATTATTTTTTATCAATCGGGAAATATTTCAACAAAATTATTTTATTCTTGCCTTAATATTCAAGCAACAGAAACGTGACTAACAATTTACTGTACACAATTCATTAGTTGTCACAGCCTGAACCCAACCAGGGGTCAGCGGGCAGAGTTCGCAGCACTCAGTAACGAGTGTGTCCACCAACGGCATCAGGTAAAGCGGTACTTCTCCAGCGCATGGAGTTCACAAGATAGTCAATAGTGGCCTGTGGAATGTTGTCCCATTACTCCTGCAGCGTAACTCAGAGCTGGCGCACGTTTTCTGGAACCGGAACACATCTGACCCGTCGATCCAGAACATCCCAAATTGGTGACATATCCGGTGAATATGCTGGCCAATTGAGAACAGGGACATCCTCCTCATCAAGAAGATCCGGGCAGTGTGTGGCTGGGCATTATAGTGCTGGAATGTCACGTGATGGAGTCGCACAAACGGTATGACTGTGGGTCTCAGGATCTCGTCGCGGTACCGCTGCCCGTTCAAGTTGCCCTCAATGAAAAGCAGACGTGTAAGCTGTTCATGGCATGTGCCTGCCCATACCATGACACTTGCACTACCATGTGCCACTCGACACACGACATTGGCATCAGCGAAACGCTCGCCCACACGTCGCCATACGCGTTGTCTGCCATCAGCGCTGTACAGTTTGAATCGAGATTCATCGCTGAATAACACCGTCCTCCACCTTGCAAGCGTCCAGCGAAGGTTACAGTTGGCCCAGTCAAGTCTATACCTATGACGGACGGCGATCAGGTTGAGACCTCAGTGCGGTTGGTGACCGCTCCGAGGTCTCCTCAGGCGGTTTCAGAGTGAGCTGATATCCGCCTGTTGTGCAGTCCGACGGTCTCTTCAGCTGTCCTGGTGGCTGGTGGGAGCCGATCACGGAGGTGCTGGAGCCGCATGTGCTGATCCTGTGTGGGCGTGGGGCATGTGGACGATTCACAGTGCTGCCAGTCTCTCTGAATCGACTTTTCAACCGGCTGATGGTGGAATGACGCAGATTCAAGTGTGTTGACACTGCTGTCACAGATATCTCAGCATTCAGCATGCCAATGGCACACTCCCTCTTGACTTGTGACATCTGTGGCATTGTGACTTGTGACAAAAGTGCACCTTTTGCGGTGGCCTTTTATTGACCCTGGTTCAAGGAGTGCCTGTGTATTGGTCATGCTGACTGACCAACTCAATGTTATGCTCTATGCAGCTCAGGGGCGGAATAACTCATTGAGTGAGTAATCTCACAGGGAGTGGTCAATGAGAAATGGGTCACCAGAATTGAGCAAAACAAATCATTTAGTACACCAATAAAAACTATTTGTGGGCATATTTCATTATAGGTCAATTTAACTCAGCATTTTTGGTTTGTGCGTTTATATTTTTGTTCAGTGTAGTTATAACCTTGATTATTAATGAGTTTATGGACAACCATAATCTTCCTCAACTTCCGATGAAGCAAAGGAAGACTTGGAAATTAAGGTACAGGAGATGGAACAGCTGATTCAGGTTTCCTCTGAATGAAGGTCCCTTGCCAGATGGCAATACTTTGGGAGTTCCTTAAGGGGTGATCTGGGGTTAAATGAAAAATGACACCAGGAAACAACTCAGAATTAATCTAAAGAGGTATATGTAATAACCACCAAAAAAGATACGTTGGCATTTTTCTGTTTATGCGGTTGCCATGGTAACCGAGCAAGCTCATTGAATATGCAGAAAACTTCTGGCACCAGTTCCTCTTTAACTCTATGATAGAACTCAGTTTTTCTTTCATCATTTAAAAGCCATTGCTTATCCAAATGCAATGACATAGCCATTCTTTGCCCAATTTATCAGTTTTGTGATTTTGGGGCATTTTACTAAAATTTTGAAATTTTGCGCAGAATCTGACGAATACTCAAAATATTCATGCAAGTATGTAACAGATAGGGAAATTTTGCCTATGTCATTGCATTTCTAATGAAGTAAAGTACCTGAAGCCCAAATTTCATTGATTTTCAATGATAAATAAAAAAGTTATGGCTGCCACAAACATGAGAAACGTGGAAAAAGTAATACTTTCGGAAATCAATGGAAAATGCATTAGACCGCATTGAAAAGTTGAGTTCAGTCTTAGTCTGTGGCTTACACCCATTTTTCAGACTATTATTTGATTATTCAAATGTTTATCACTTTCCTGGAGTGAAAAGCATAAATTTCATCATCACAGTTGCTTTTAAATCATGATTTTATGGCAAAATTCAGTTTTTAATCCTTGTAGCAATTAGCGATTATTAAAGGAGGGTTATTATAGAATATTTTAATTAAAAAAAAAATTTTTGGAAAAATAATCGAATTTTGCCGATTTAACCCCAGATCACCCCTTAAAGCCAACTCAATCACTATCCCCTTTGCTATTTCAAATGTTTAAGCATTCTGTTTCCTCTAGATTACTTCCCCAATCACCGTATAAAGCTAATATCACGCTTTTGCAGAAGGAGGGTAAAGATGAGTTGGACCCTTTGTTGTTTCACCCTGTGTCATTGCTCTCAATAGAAATAAAACTGATTGGAAAAATACTTGATAAATGGCTTGTCGGGGAAGTGAAGTTTAATTGAATTAGGCGCCATGTCTGAATCCAGGAGTTTTAGCAGACAGCTGTACTCGCTTAATGTCCAGGACTCTCAATACTGGAGGCAAATGCATCAACTGTTAAAACCCCTCACTTACCTGTCATGTGAAATTAATATAGTCAATTTAATTACCATCAAAGATATTAACCATGGAGGTAATATAATAGAATTGGAGATAGCGAGGAAGTACCACCCCCATTACTTTCAATGGGAGATGCTAGGGTAGCTACTTCAGCCCAGGAAGTACGGAATTGACCGACACCATCTATAAAAATGGCGTTCCATGGGTGCTTATTTCAGGCACCATTTCATAAGATTGCCAATCTGATTACACAGCACGTATGGCTAAGAAAATGTGTCGTCTGCGCGGATTGGCGAATGTTTTCGAGGGGAAATGACGAGCAACGCTGTTAATCCGGAACACGCACGCACTATACACTCATTGGCTGAACGACTGCAGTCAGAGCAACAGCTGGACAACCAAACCTGTGCACAAGCTGTCATCAAGCTCTAAGTAGCAGTTCTTATTTTACAGGCCCCCTTGAAAACATCGAGCAGTTGCGTCTGACAAAGAGCAAAATAATGAAGGATTACCGAATACATTTTCTTTTGTTTTTGCTTTATTTGGCAAGAAAAAAATGTGCACTTTTCAATTGGTATCTATGGAGCTTCAGCATCTTTGGCCACAAAATTGCATCCTTGGGAAACGCGGAAGCAGGAAGCTAACATGCTAACTGGCTGAAGCAAAGGTACTTCCTCGTTCTCTCTGGTTCTATTATATATCTCTATGATATTAACAGTTCAATTGCAGAATTTGTTGATAGGCGGAGCAACCGGTTGGATCAACTTTTATCAAAAAGCACGACTCCATGTCCGACATAAAAGAAGGACATTTAAAATTCCAACCGAATATACAGCGTCTATGTCTATAGAGGAGAGTCTACTACTGTGAGCAAAAATCAACCACATGAAAAATGAAAGAAGAGGAGAAAGAAGGAAAACCCCAAACAAAAGCTTAAGTACCTCCTAAAATTGGCCTAAGAAAGGCCAAAATCCAAGTTTTGTAAACAAAAGACAACGATATCTCTCAACGTAAAAGGCGATATCAAGCCCCAAATCCCCTGCACAGATGTCAAAACTCCTTGTTGGTCTATTTTCGAAAAAGTCGTTCGTTTTCTGAGTATCAAAAAGAGGAAGATGGAAGAGAGGCCCACATTTTTATGTGATTAGAAGTTCTCTGTTGTCTCAGGAATTGGAGGGGTGTACAATCATAGTCTATGACCCTCTGCTTGACTCTCCTGGCCCTAAGAGTGTCATCTTTGGAATGTACGCACGAGGGCTTGCAGGCTAGAGATTTGACGGACTAAATTTTTGTAGTTAAGGGGGAACTGGACCAATCACCAGAGATTGCACAAGTCATTACCAATCAAATTATTCTGTCCAACTCTGAAGTTTAGTCTAAACCTCCAGAACTAAACACTACTTGCCCAACAAACTGAAGAATTATATTCATACTATTGTGCACCCTGACCAAATGGGATTTACTCCTAATCCTTATATATTTTACAGTCTTCTTCGCCTGTTGAACATTTTAATCAACAAACATGATACTGAAACAGCAATTTATCATTGGATGCCAAAAAGGCATTTGATCAAATTGAATGATCTCATATATATATATATATATATATATATATATATATATATATATAATATCCCATTATTTACTTCAGCGGAGGTGAATCCAATGATTTATCCACCTTGGATGAGTGATATGCACTGAGGCACAGCCTGGACAAGCAATTTTGCATGATTTATACTACTTGGACGTTAATTTGAGATTCCATCCTCACATTTTTTCCGTTACCCTCAAATCAGGAATTTTATTTGGGGAAACAATTGAAATTTTGAGAGTGAACTGCAATATCTTACATTGGATAGTTAATATCTATCAAACCTGGCGCAATTGATGCTGTGTCCATATCCAATCAAAGCCTTCTTGAACAGGTGGACATAAACACATATAAGATTAAAAGAGAAAGGGACACAGAATTGGCCATAGACATCAGTGAAGTAGACTGGAAGACTTTTATACATTGTTGTTCAATCAAAGCTTGAGACAAAATGATCCAGTTTTAGACTGTTTACAGAATCCATTATTGTAAAATGAAATTATTGTCTCCAAATCTCTGAACAGAATGAAATAAATGCAATATTGTACAACCCCAATTCCAAAATAGTTGGGACGAAGTGTAAATTGTGAATAAAATCAAAATGCAATGACTTTCAGATCACATGAGCCAATATGTTATTTACAACAGAACATAGATAACATTTCAAATGTTGAAACTGAGACATTTTACATTTTTATCCACAAAATGAGCTTATTTCAAATTTTCTGGCTGCAACAGGTGTCAAAAAAGTTGGGACACAAGCAAAAAAGGGCTGAAAAAGCAATTAATATACAGTATAAGAGAATCAGCTGAAAGAACATTTAGCAAGTAATTACATTAACTGGCATCAGGTGTGGAACGTGACTGGCTATGAAAGGGATGTCTTAGAGAGGCTGAGTCTCTCAGAAGTAAAGATGGCCAGAGGCTCTCCAACCTGTGAAGGCTTGCGTAAAAAAATTGTGGAATACTTTAAAAACAATGTTTCTCAATGTCAAATTGCAAAGGCTTTGAACGTCTCATCATCAACAGAGCATAACATCACCACAAGATTCAGAGAAACTGGAAAAATTTCTGTGCGTAAGGGACAAGGTCGAAGACCTTTACTGGATGCCCGTGATCTTCGGGCCCTCAGATGCCACTGCATCACTCACCGGCATGATTCTGTCATTGACATTACTAAATGGGCCCAAGAATATTTCAAGAAACCACTGTCTGTAAACACAGTCCGCCGTGCCATCCACAGATGCCACCTAAAACTCTATCATGCAAAAATGAAGCCATTGTTGAGCATGATCCAGAAGCGCCACCTTGTTCTGTGGGCCAAGGCTCATTTAAAATGGACTGTAGCAAAGTGGCAAAGTGTCCTGTGGTCAGACGAGTCCAAATTTGACATTCTTGTTGGAAATCATGGGCGTCGTGTCCTCCGGGCTAAATAGGAGAAAGACCACCTCTCCTGTTATCAGCGTTCAGTTCAAAAGCCAGCATCTCTGATGGTATGGGGATGCATTAGTGCATATGGTGTGGGACACTTGCATGTTTTAAAGAGCACCATGAATGCTTAAAGGTATATGAAGGTTTTAGAGCAACATATGCTCCCCTCCAGAGGATATGTATTCCAGGGAAGGCCTTGTGTATTTCAGCAGGATAATGCAAAACCACATACTGCAGCTATTACAACAGCATGACTTCGTGGTAGAAGAATCCGTGAGCTGAACTGGCCTGCCTGCAGTCCTGATCTTTCACCGATTGAGAACATTTGGCGCATAATTAAACAAAAAGTCCATCAAAGGAGACCCAAAACTCTCCAGCAGCTGGAAGCCTGTATTAAACAAGAGTGGGATCAAATTCCAATGGCTAAATTCAAGAAACTTGTCTCCCCAATGCCCAGACGCCTCCACTCTGTGTTAAAAAGAAGAGGGAATGCTACACCATGGTAAACAGGCCCCTGTCCCAACTCTTTTGAGACCTGTAGCAGCCATCAAATTTGAAATGAGCTCATTTTGTGGATAAAATTGTACAATTTCTCAGTTTCAATGTTTGCTATGTTATCTCTGTTCTATTGTGAATAAAATACTGGCTGATGTGATTTGAAAGTCATTGCATTTTGATTTTATTCACAATTTACACTTTGTCCCAACTATTTCAGAATTGGGGTTGTAGAAGGCACACTTAGTCACTAATATTCTCAATATTCGCAAGTGTGCAATACATATACAGTGCTGTGAAAAAGTATCTGCCCCTTTCCTTTTTAGCTCCGCTGTGAAGATAGTCAGCAGTCAGCGGAACTTTTCTAGTGCCGAGTCGTCCGTCTGTCTGTCTGCCTGCCTGTCTATCCGCCGTCAACTTTTCACTTCAAATTTGAATATCTCAAAAACTGTCTGATAACTTTTTTTTTCTCATTTTGTGCGAGCCTTCCTTATGATATTCTGAATATTCACTGTGAAAGTTAGAAAATTCTACATCCCGGATTTTGAGAAATTCAGCATTTTTGACTTAGAAAATCAGTGTTTGTGCTCATTTTTTCAGTCTTTCCTTAGTATCTCAAAAACTGTCTGATATCTTTTTGTCTAATTTGTTGTGAGCCTTCCTTATGATGTTCTGAATATCCCCTGCGAAAATCCGAAAATTCTACGTCCCGGTTTTTAAGAAATTCAGCATTTTGGACTTAGAAAATCAGGGTTTGTGCTCATTTTTTCAGTCTTTCATTAATATCTCAACAAGACGCCTGTCGGCTTAGAGAGCTCCGCTGAAGATGACTGAAATGGTCATATTGTTCTGGATCATGTTATTCTGCATCATGTTGTTTCTCATCGTTGTTCTGCATCATATTGTCCTATGACAGAGTTTGAAGGATTGTGACTGCTATATTTGTGATGTACTGGGGGGGAAGGGTATTTGTTGGTTGTTAGTATTGCTTGGTGGTAAGATGATTGAAATAAATGATTGCAATTTGCAATTTGGTTCTATTGTTATACTACATAAATTGAGACACCAAACTGGTTCACAGTATATTCTGGTTACCAAATGTGTCATATGTGTTCATATTGCAACAGTTTTCAAGAATTTCTGAAATTAAGTTATGACATGGACATTTCACTCATCCTCAGCGGAGCTCTCTAGGCCGACAGGCCTCTTGTTTTTGTTAAAATTGATTGGACAATCTGAAACATTTAAATTAGGCAGATACAATGTGAGAAAACACAAAATGCAGCTTTCAAATGATCATTTTGTTTATTGGAGGTAAGTAGCCAGTTAAAACCTACACCAATCAGCCACAATGTGAGAACCTCCTGCTTAATACCGTGAAGGTCCCCTTTGTGCTTGCAAAACAGCTCCATCAAACTGACTTCACTTGAATTCCCAAAATATGGGTTTGCCAGCAGGACATTTCCCTAAGTATCAAGACTCCCTCCACCAGCCTGTCTTCTTCCCACAGTACATCCTGATGCCATCTCTTCCCCAGTAAATGGTGCACACATACCCAGCCAAAGCACATGATGTTAAAGAAAATGGGACTCACCGGACCAGATGACCAACTTCAACTGCTCCAAGGTCCAGTTCTGAAGCTCAGGTGCCCATTGGGGTTGCTTTCAGAGGTGGACCGGGGTTAGAGTGAGCACTTTGACTGGTCTGCAAGCTAAAAAGTGCAATACAGAGCAGGGTATGACGCACTGTGTTGTGACACGTTCCTTATGTGGATATAATTGAAATTCTCAGCGACTTTGGCCACAGTCGCCCTTTTACCAGTTTGGACCAAACAGGATAGCCTTCATAGCCCTTGTGCATCAGTGAGCCTGGGGCACCCAAAACCTTGTCGCCAGTTCATGGTTTCTTCCTCCATGGACCACTGTTCGTAGTGTTACGTCTGAGGATGTTTATTTGGAAGTGTTGTCCGCTGTTTTGGTGCTTTCTGTGGCTTGTGGCTCTCCTGTGTCTCTCAGGTGATCCTGCTGATGATGAACCGAATGATTGGACTTAACGGAACACAGGCGTCATAAATATCCGCACAACCGTGTCAAGACAGATTTCCTTTTTGTGCCCCTGGAGAGCGCAGTGCGTTATCAAGATGAGAACTATTTGGTGAACCTTGTAGTACTCTCTGTGTTCAATGTACATTCTGTGAGCTCATTTCAAGAACTGTGTACAACATATATTTGCTGAACTTATTGCAAGAGCTGGAAGGAGTGGGTGCAGTTTTGGTTTGTTTTCTCTTGTTTATGTTGAAGGAGGTAGGTAAGTTAATATATTTTGATTCGTGGTTTGGGAATCTAATGAGAAAATAAAATAGAATTGCTAACCTATTTGTTATTTTGGCTTTTCCCACTCCAGAGATTTGTTGCTCTATGAAAAAAGAACTGCTGGTAAGCAAGATTACAAATACTTTGTTAATCTTTTTCAAATACATGCATATTTCTGGGTTTCTGGAGACAGGAGAGGGGCCTCTAATCCACACTTTTTTATGTGCAGACCAACCCTAGACTGGACTGTAACAGTAGGTGCTCACATCTGCTGACAGCGAGCACCCCAGAAGTCTGGTCACTTCAATGATGCACCAACTCACTCGTCACGCTGTAAAGATTTGGCTCTTGTCAAAGATGCTCAGTTCCCATTTCTTCCATGACCAACATATTGAGCCTAAACCTTAGAAATGGCTTTGTAACCCTTTCCAGACTAATAGAAGTCAGTGACTTTGTTTCTCATCTGTTTTTGAATTTCTTTAGATTGCAGCATTACTTCACATTGGCAGCCAGGATCTATTAAAGTTTTTTTTTTTTTAAGTTTATTTGTCTCGAACATCAACAACAAAAAAGACTACAATACATAAAAAGATAAAAATAAAAAAAACACAAAATATAATACAATACATCACATGGTATTCATCAGAAGAACCGAAAATTCGTAATGTGTTCGAGAAGGAGCAGGAAGAAGCAAGAATGCTTATCAAGTCCTACCCCATCATTACAGTATCAGTGTAAATAAAGATATTTCTTTTATACCCAAAGTAATACTCACTAAGATATCTTTAACATTGCAATTGCAATGTTCCTCGCATCATTAAATCATCTTTTTTTTTGAGCTCCGCCTCATCTCTGTATTTGTCCATGATTGATTTCTTCTATTTGCTTTTAAGCTGTGTAATATTATCGCTTTGCTTAATGTAATCATCAAGGCTATTCCACGGATCACCCCACAAACTGATATGCACGTGCTTTTTTGTGTCGTGCGGACATAATCTTGTTTCAGATTTAATTTCCCTCTTAGTTCATATCTTGCCCCTCTGTCACTGAATAAGTTTTGAATGTTTCTTGGTAGTAGATTGCGTCTTGCTTTAAATGTAATTTGTACAGTTTTAAATTTTATTAGATCCATGAATTTCAGAGTGTTTGATTTTAAAAACAGTACATTTGTGTGTTCTCAGTATCCCACATGATGCATTAACCTTATTGCTCTTTTCTGCAGTGTGCATATTTTTTATAAGTTGCTCCTGTAGGTATTATTCCAAGCTTCCACACAGTAGCTGAGATATGGTAGAATTAGTGTGTTATACAGCATGTGCAGTGGTTTTTGTGATGTTGAGATTCAGTTGAACTGGTCTTGGTGATGGTGCCTTGGTTTTTTTGTTGTGTGTGTGTGTGTGTGTGTGTGTGTGTGTGTGTGTGTGTGTGTGTGTGTGTGAAATTAAACCCAATTGTCAGTTACATTTGCTTAATTGGTTGATGTAGTAACTAAGGAGGTAATGACTTTTTGGTTGCATGGCTATTTTCCTTTAATACAAGAGATAATCATTTAAAAACTAGCACTGCATTTTGTGTTTTCTTGGGTTGTCTTTGTCTAATTAAAATTGGGGTGATGATCTGAGGTGTAAGTGTGACAAACGTGCAAAAAAGACAGAAATTGGCAAGGGAGAAAATACTTTTTCACAGCACTGTGTGTACATATACAAACCTTATGTTTGTCATTGACCTACTGCTATCGTATGATTTTCATCAAAAATCCTGCATTTACGTTTCATTTATTTTCAGTCCATTTTGGACGAAGTCCCAGAACTAAAGTTTCTGACCTCAGTGATTAAATGGCTACGTGCAGAAACTAAGAATATTTGCAGAACACTCTCCTTGAGTTGCAGTTTCAGTTGGATTTCCATTTCGCGATAAATGATGGGCTGTGTGAGGTCTGCGTGCATGAATAGAGTGACAGTTGCCTGCCTCGGACAGATAGATTTAAACTTTGGACTGTCCGTTTCACATATTCGGAGGTTCATTATGCTGGCTGTGGAGTTGATCCGTGCACCTTGTTTATTTGTCAATAAATCATTTGTTTTGAATTCTGTCCGTGGCTTTGCTGTTGTATGCAATCACCCACTCAATTATCTCTGTTTACTCAGTTGCAGATTGGATGTTTGCTCATGAGACTGGATTTAAATTAAAGCCAATTGTGGAATTGTATTACCTTTTTTATTATTATTTAACCCTTATTTAACCAGGGAAGTCCCGTTGAGATTGAAATATCTTCTTCAAGGGAGCCCCGGGGGTTGAGCAGGGGAGGGAGAGGGGAATTTGCACAGCTAATTAGATCAGGGGATGATTAGGTGGCAGGTTGAAAGAGCCAGGTTTGGACTTCAGACATGACATCGGGGAACCCCCTACTCCTATCGATAAGTGTCATAGGATCTTTAATGACCACAGTGAGTCAGGACCTCGGTTTAACGTCTCATCCGAAAGACGGCGTCTCCTTCAGTACAATGTCCCCATCACAGCACTGGGGATTATTCCACCAGAGGGAAGATCGCAACCTACTGGCCCACCAACACCTCTTCCAGCAGCAACTTAGTTTTCCTAGGTTGTTTCCCATCTCCCATTAGTGCTCTCTAACATGTATTCATGAACAGTAATGCGCCATTTTGAAAGTAATATTGACAAATTAGTACTTTTTGCAAGTAATGTAACTCAAACATTTATTCTTAATGATTTGCCCGTGAGTTTTCAACCCATTTGTTATGCACTGTACTGCACAAACACTTCTTTACAATGGACTGAGAGGCTGAGGGTAGTGTGATAAAATGAGACTTAAAATAAAGCGGATTGGCGTGAACATCTCCATACTGATAAGTAAAAAATCGGCTAACAGCCGACCATAATGTTGATCCACAAATCAATAAAAATACACGTTTTGAGTTTGTCAAACAATTTGACATGTTCAGCTTCCGAAGCTTTGAAGAGGTCCGACGATTGCTTGAAGGGCAGTCGCGGGGTCTGACGCATTATTAGGCAAGTAAAGCTAGACAATTTTCAGGTATGTTCATCACGCAATACACATGAGTTCCGCGAAAGTTTCATGATGGCCAAAGCATCCACAAAAGTAAAATGGGATACTAAATAGGCCCTACTCATGATACATATGTTGAAAGATGTAGGCTTGACAAGTGCGCTACAATTGAATAGATTTCAATTATCCTATAAATATAATCTGGACATTTCTTTTTACCCCAAACCATGATCTGAATATCAATTCAATTCAACTGAGCTTTATTGGCATGACGTAGATGCATACATGTTGCCAAAGCATGAACATTCGCAGTGAACATAGGAACGTAATATAAATGAATATATAATTTGCTTAAAAAATAATAATAATTTAGAAAGTTACGAATTTCTTCGTCTTCGCTGTTCGGGCATTCTGTTTTGAAATGTGATGTGCAGTACCTGTATATCCCTGCGAATAACAATAGGTTATTTATGGTTCTATATTGTACGTCGGACAATTGTAGATGGCTTAATCATTCATATTCATCCTTTTTACAATAAAATGTAGGAAAAAAAACGTTATGCTTACTTGCACGATGACGTCCGTACACAAGAACTGAGGCGTTATTAAAGCGTTTTTACGTGACGATGATAGGTACGTTTTCGTATTCAAAATAGTGGAGGGGGAGGAGTATATCCCGTCAACAAGACGTGGTGTGGGACTGTATTTGAATCATTCTCGTACACCGCACCACGTCTACATTTACAGTAGCAATGCATACATGTGTAAACCAATCTTTGGCGGTCGATTGAGTTTTAACTGTAGCTGAAAACGACATAACGTTATCGAAATTAACATCAGGTTTCTCATTCATCGCTCTGTGTTTTGAACGAGAGGGTTCCGTTGTCGACAGAGCCCAAAATGTGTGAGTGTATGTGACAGCCGGTGACGAAGAGGCCAGAATGTACGAGGAATAACAGAATATTGAGGAAAATAGTCGAAACGGGTTAAAGACCACTGTGTGAAATTCTTCAGAGAAATTCAGTTTGATCAGTAAAGGTGAGTCTAAAAAAATCTCACGTTAATTAACCGCAGCTGGCTAGCTATCTTAGCATATCTAGTTCAGTCCTCCAGCTTCGAGCTAAGCCGCTTTCACACTGGACGCGGAACGATTTTTTCGCACGACAGATAACATTCAGAGTCAATGCAAAGACGCCAATACAGCCGTTTCGCGTGTACTCGCGTGTTTGCATTGATTTTGAATGTAATCTGTCGTGCGAAAAATTCGTTTCGCGTCCGGTGTGAAAGCAGCTTTAGCGTTAGATTTGCCTTGTAATAGCCAGCTAACGTTGAAGCGGAATCGACGATTCTACCAGTTTTACTCACTTCTGGAATGTATTCGTTGTTAGCAAGAATGTAGTACCTCTGTCATACCATGAAGCGTTTATTTAGTGACGCTTGCTAACTTACCCACTAGTTAGCTAGCTAGCTAAGTTATGTTAGCTATTTTCTTAACGTAGCTGGCTGTAAATTATTTGACGTTAATGGGAAAATTTTAACCTGTGCTGAAAGTTGGTTACCACATTACCTACCTACAAATTTCCGGTTAAGTTTTTTTTTTTTAAATAAGTTTGCAAGTATCGTGCTAGTTGGCTATAAACTGTGCAGTAACCGGCTATATTAGCTAGCTAGCTATTTCCGCCAAGCATAGTGCTAACATAGCTATCTTGATTTTTTATTATTTTTTATGTAATCACAGAATGCCTTGATCTTTCTATCCACATCGTAGCATTGACAGTGATGTTATCCGACTGAAGGTAACGTAAGCTAAGTGGCAAGGTAGCTATCCACGTTAGCTTCGTTTGTGGTACGCCGATGTGATGAGGAATACACTGAGTTACCATTTATTTTCTGTTCATGTTTAGTTTTATCAGTTACGTTAGTTGATTCCTCAAGCTGGCTCCACGCTTTTAGTTGGGTTTTTATTGGTGTCTGAATCTCAAGTTGAGGTTACAGTTTTGTGCTGCAGCCAGGTTCTTAACTATTTTGTTTATTGATTTATTTAGGGAAGACATAAAGTGTGTCCGAATTGGCTATTAACAGCCAAAATATCCTCCTGATGGTGTCATTGATTTTGAACTGGTATCAAAATAATTGCCTTTTGACCGGCAGGATACAAAAGCCGCTCTCTGCCAAAGTACAATCAACAGGATTCATATTTCCCGTTCCAGTTATGTAATGAGGGCGGATTGTGGGTAGTTTCTTGGCGAGCCTAAGCACGTTAAAATGCAGTAAAGAGCATTTGCCGTACCAAGCGTGTGTATAGTAAACAACCCGGGTGGTTTTTCCCAGAGTCTGTCTCAGCAATTCGAATTGCAAATGCATGGGGGCAGAGGCTGTGGAAAAATCCTCTTTGTGTTTTGAAAGCGGGCCTAACCTAGATATTACGCAACGCATTTTTCGGAAAATTGCATTGACATTACTTGTCCCTAAAATTAAAACTTTCACTTAACAGAAATTAGGCAAGCAACAATTTCTGTCTACTTTATTTTGAAATTCTTATCTTTGTTTTCATCGTTGCTTCCCCTCATTCTGACAGGAGTCTATGAGCAATGCAAGAGTGAAACGACCACTAAGCGGTTGTACTCGCCGAGAAGTTTCTGTGTTGATGTGAAATGCCTCATGTGGGCTAACTCTTGCTTTCTGATGTGTTTGTACTCGGGACCACTGCACATTAGATGGCTATTAACAGTTGCGGAGATCATGAACAGTTTTCAGTGCTGTTAATGTGGAATACACGTTGGTACTGTGGTGAGGATCATCAGCTGTAGAGCAGAGGTGTAGATCATACTTTCCTGATTGGACCAGTGGTTATCACTGACAGTCCTGCTGTTATTTCCTGCATTTCCTCACATGCAGCTTGCGAGCTTGGAAAGCCCAATCTAACCGAATTAAACCCTGATGGCAGACACTTAATATGGGCACCTGTTGTGAGGTTAAGATTGTGTAATTGCATTTCTTCAATGAAAAGTGCAGTTTAATTGAGTGCTCCTCTCTCCTTTACAGCCCGCGGGCACCATTGGAAAGACTGCTGCCATGGTGCAGAAATATCAGTCCCCTGTTCGGGTGTATAAGCATCCCTTTGAGCTGGTGATGGCGGTGAGTGTTTTTCCTGATCTCTACTGTGGCTGTTTTGTGTGTGTGTGGGGGGTGTGTGTATGTGTATTCGAGCTGGATTATGGTTGCTTCTTGGTCTCAGAAATAGAAACATATTAAAATGCCTTTTCTTTTTCTCTTTTTTTCTTTTTTTGCGGGAGGGGTGTTGGACACAGGGATTATTGGTAAATTGGACACTTTGACCTTTCAGCCATTGTTATAATGTATTATCATTTTTTAAAAAGTACCGGTCGTAATCCAAGTCAGGGAATTTCATGAAAGATTAGACTGGGCTGCCAGCATTCCTTCAGCCCCTATCTATACGCTTGCTTTGTGAAAAGAACTCAGTGTTCTGGCTTTTACATCTGTAACCAGAGTACATTCTTTAGCGAGCGTGTATTCAGCTCTCTGTGCTGTTGCTGCCTGTCGGCCGCACGCTGCATTACGTAAAGCGCTGGCTCTCCCAGTCTTACTGTGGGGCAGCTGAGGGGCCAGTGCATTCTGTTACACACTCAGTTCCTGCACTCTGCATGTGTTAATATGAAATGCGAGGCTTTACGCTTTACGCCGTTTTCAGTGTTTTAGTGCAGACAAGCTGTTCGCGCTGTAAAGAACACTGCACTTTAAATGGCTTGTAGAGACCGTGAGCTGAGGTGCCTCTGCGTTCGAGAGGCTGGGTTTGTTCTGATAAGGATGGCAATTTGTGAAGCAGTTTCCCCTTCTCTGGGCCCTCCTGTGTTCCCTTTTTCTTTTTTCTGTTTGGAGGGTGGGAGGGGGCCTCTGTGTGTACTTATCTACATCCTCCATTAGTACTGCTTTAACTAATGCTGAAAACAGAGCCTTGGTTTTTGAGATGTAGGCTGTCGTGATGAGAGATTTGTGTGCCTCATTCTGAAAGATGAAGTCTTCTGTTAGGCTGGGTTGAGCTTTTTCATCACCACCTTATTTTGTGGAGAAACATTTTGTGGCCCCTGCTTTTTCTGATTCTGTTCCAGATATTGGGCAGGACATTTGGGTTTCCCTCTTAAGACATTGGTGACGGAGGCTGACTGTTCCGAGAAGCCTGTATTTGTTGTTAACGTGTTAGTTTCTCAGACTGAGACTTTAAACTGTGAAACCACGTGATATTTTGGTTATGCCTTTCATGGGTTCATTTACTTTCAATTTGCATCAATTTCCAGGAAATAATAAATGAGAAGAGCACAGTTTGATATTCTTCAGTTGGTGTGCCTTCGGGAGTTAGAATGGCCCACATTTCATGGTGAATTAACGAAAGAGGTGTTAGTAAATCTGGCTGAAATGAGGCCATGTTGCCTCAGCAGCAGTGTGGAGCATAAGACGGAGTACAGTGTTAGTTTGCATCATCTGCCCTTGGTGCAGATCTTATTTGCGTCCACTCTCTGTTGCATAACGAGCTGACCAGTCACTCATTGTGCAGACATGGAGGTCTCTGGGTTGCCTTATAAAGCTGAGGTTTAAGTATGATGAAGCTGCTGGCTTATAAGTCTTTCAAAGTGAGTCTGTCTGTCTGCCTGTCTTTCTGGATGTGTGTGTGCATGCGCGCAAGTGTCTATCTATGTTTGGCTTTAGTGTGTATGTGTGTGTGTCTGTTTCTCTTTTGTGTTTGTGTCTATCTGTGTATGTGTCTCTGTGTTTGTCTCTCGTCTGTCTGTGTGTATGTGGTGTCTGTGCATCTGTGTGTTTATTTTCTGTCTTGGTCTGTGTGACATGTTTATTGCACACAGAATACTCCCTGGAATACCCATTCATTGGTACTGAATTCCTGCTTCTGCAGTATACGTAGTGAGCTGAATGCTTCTGCAGTGTACACAGTGAGCTGAATGCTTCTGCAGTGTACGCAGTGAGCTGAATGCTTCTGCAGCGTATGCAGTGAGCTGAATGCTTCTGCAGTGTACACAGTGAGCTGAATGCTTCTGCAGTGTACGCAGTGAGCTGAATGCTTCTGCAGTGTATGCAGTGAGTTGAATGCTTCTGCAGTGTACGCAGTGAGTTGAATGCTTCTGCAGTTTACACAATGAGCTGAATGCTTCTGCAGTGTACACAGTGAGCTGAATGCTTCTGCAGTGTACACAGTGAGCTGAATGCTTCTGCAGTGTACGCAGTGAGCTGAATGCTTCTGCAGTGTACACAGTGAGCTGAATGCTTCTGCAGTGTACGCAGTGAGCTGAATGCTTCTGCAGTATAGGCAGTGAGCTGAATGCTTCTGCTGTGTACGTAGTGAGCTGAATGCTTCTGCAGTGTACGTAGTGAGCTGAATGCTTCTGCAGTGTACGCAGTGAGCTGAATGCTTCTGCAGTGTACGCAGTGAGCTGAATGCTTCTGCAGTGTACACAGTGAGCTGAATGCTTCTGCAGTGTACGTAGTGAGCTGAATGCTTCTGCAGTGTACGCAGTGAGCTGAATGCTTCTGCTGTGTACGTAGTGAGCTGAATGCTTCTGCAGTGTACACAGTGAGCTGAATGCTTCTGCAGTGTACACAGTGAGCTGAATGCTTCTGCAGTGTACGCAGTGAGCTGAATGCTTCTGCAGTGCAGTGAGCTGAATGCTTCTGCAGTGTACGCAGTGAGCTGAATGCTTCTGCAGTGTACATAGTGAGCTGAATGCTTCTGCAGTGTACATAGTGAGCTGAATGCTTCTGCAGTGTACGCAGTGAGCTGAATGCTTCTGCAGTGTACGCAGTGAGCTGAATGCTTCTTCGCAGTGAGCTGAATGCTTCTGTGTACGCAGTGAGCTGAATGCTTCTGCAGTGTACATAGTGAGCTGAATGCTTCTGCAGTGTACATAGTGAGCTGAATGCTTCTGCTGTGTACGCAGTGAGCTGAATGCTTCTGCTGTGTACGCAGTGAGCTGAATGCTTCTGCTGTGTACGCAGTGAGCTGAATGCTTCTGCAGTGTACGCAGTGAGCTGAATGCTTCTGCAGTGTACGCAGTGAGCTGAATGCTTCTGCAGTGTACATAGTGAGCTGAATGCTTCTGCAGTGTACGCAGTGAGCTGAATGCTTCTGCAGTGTACACAGTGAGCTGAATGCTTCTGCAGTGTACACAGTGAGCTGAATGCTTCTGCAGTGTACGCAGTGAGCTGAATGCTTCAGCAGTTTCTCTTTGTCTATAGCAGCTGTCTTCCTCCTTGTGCTCTGAGTTCTGCTCACTGTTACATTCCTGTGGAGACTGTCAAATATTTCTGAAGCCCGGTCTGTCCTGTACTCATTTATATCCTGAGCTGAGTTTTGTCTCTTTGTCCCTGCTGGTGATAGTTCTGCTGTAGTTTCATTTATAAAGTGAAAGTTTGCAGGCCTTATAATGCGATAAAAACAGAAGATTAAAGTGTGAAGTGCAGCCAGATGCAGCAGCACACAGTCTGACAGTGTCGTGGGCTTAACAGATAACAGTTTGCAGATAATTTAGTGCTTTATGAAGTCTTCCAGGGTAAAAGTAGGAGTAAAAGTTATAGGAAGGCTGTATATGGTCCACCCCTGTTTAGTACAGAAGTGGTGAAATAAACAGTCCTGTTTCCTATGAGAAAACAAGAACAGTAAGTGCTGTACAGCTATAGGAAATGGCTATTTCCTCTTTAGCACGCTAAGGCCTGCTGATAGTGCTTGCCTGTTTGCCCGACAGCCTATCTTTGCAGAAGGACTGCACTTCTGGGGGGGTTGGGGGTGGTGCAAATTTTTTCAGCAGTAAGTAACTCCACTCTGTGTTTCCCCAAACTCTGTGCTCTGTCAGGGCAGTGTGTGGTGCCACTGAAAGCATAAGTGTTTCTATGTTGGTCAACGACAACAAAAAAAAAAAAAAACAATAGCTAAAGAATGTACTAAGAAGCTGGTTCAGCAGTAGCCAGAGTTTCTTAGCATGAACTACCTTGACAAACCATAAACTCACAATTGGAGGTACCATAATTTACAATGACAGGTTAGCCTCTTTGCACAGAATACAAATTATGCCAATTTTTCCTGTTATGCATGAACCTATGTAGGCTTTATAACTCAGTTTTTGTGTCATAGAGACTCTGGAAAATTATTCCAGTGAAGCAAGACTTTCGGAAATTCAATTACAGAATTAATTTGGAATTAAATATCGGAATTTATGGACGCCGGCGTCTATATCTACGCAAAGGGGTTGAAAGAGCTGCCTTTGTGACATTGAAAATCCCAGCTTTGGGCTCAACATGGCTGGCTGGCTGGCTAACCCACTGATCTGGCTTTGTAGTGCTGTCCTCTGCTATCGCTGGCGGTGCCTAGCCTCCCAGAGCCGTCTCATTCAGTCCTATTTGTGCTCCAACAACAGGAAATTGAGCCGGTAGCATTATTGCTGCTACAGTGCTGCTCTGGCCTGGGAGCTCATTGAGAGGGTTCCCCTTTGGGGAGATGGGGAATGTTGTGCTCGCCCATGTTTTTGTTGTTTCAGGTTGAAGGTAGTCTCCTCTCAGAATCCGTCTTCTGCACTGTGAGAAGTGAAGCCGTAACACTAGTGTGGCCTTTTAAACAGGCTGCCAATTAGTCCGAGAGCACAGAAGACATTAGCATTTTCCAGAGAGAGCTATTTTCTGCTTTTCTGGGTGGTGACCGTCTGCTACAGAGGACATGCGCTTTCCCCATACCCAGAGACCCACTGTGCTCTCATCCTACTCTGACACTCTTGCATCAAATGAAATCAAATTTTATTTGTACGGCGCATTTCACAAGTATTTGTCATCATGCACTTTTCAGGAAACCCTAGCCCGTTTCTCTTAAGCTAAAAAATGGGTCATTTTCATTGAACGCTGTGATCCGACATTTCCGAGATTAAAAGGCGGCTTCAGCAGAAATGACTCTAATTTAGCCGGAAGCGGCGGATTAGAGGGGATGGCATCTGGTACGGCGCGTGCAGCAGGCGAGCAGCGCAGAGCCGAGCTGAGCCGTATTAAGACAGAGGAGTCGGTCTTCTTCTCTTAACGACGGACCCGGTCTGGAATTTTGGGAATGTGGAAGGGGCCTCTTACAGTAAACATAGCTCCCCCCTGCCCCAAGAGCCTCATGCTGAGCCCCCTCATCCCGTTTAGGGAGGAGAGGAGTGGGGATCGAGCTGAGACCTTAGTTAAATCCGCTCGTCCCCCTCAGGAGAATGGGACGACAGTAGTGCGGAAACAGTCCTGAATTTAACAGTGTCCGCTTAACACAGTCATACTGCTAATTACCCTTCATTAGCCTCCAGCTCCTGTGTAATGGTGCTGTTCAGCCTTCCTGCGGACTCTGTTTGTACAGTTTATTCAGTAATGGTGTCCTTTGGCAGAATTATAATGTTTTGATTACAGTTCACCATGCAGACCTGTTTGTGCCCTTGTGGTTGAGTTTCATAATTACTAGGCCAAGGACTCTTTTGGGAGGGAGATGTTTTCTGGAGTTAAAGGTAAGTAGGCGCAGATGCATAATCCTGAGCGCTTTGATGGTGGCCTGCAGCTGGAGTACCTGCTGTTTGAAGATGTGTCCTGGGACCGGAACTGACTTGGACAACTACAGTTTCTTCAGTCCCTGAAGTCGTTCTGTACCTGCACTCCACTGCGTCTGAAAGCCTTATAACTGAAACAACGTACCCATATAAACTAGGTTTCTCTGTGCTGAGCAAAGAGGGGTCATGCTGCTTGTGTCTGCCAAGTGTAAAGTTTACAAATGAATTGGTGCATTCAGTAAGGTCCCAACTCCATGTTGAAAATGTGTGGAGTCGGGCCCTTATTGAATTCACCAATTCAATTGTGATAACACCAGCTTAGTTCATCATCTAATTCTGCCTCTCTTCTGAAAACTAGCCACAAACCTGCTAAGACTGACTGTGTCACGTAAAGTTAGTGCTCTTCACTTATTTTGCAAGTACAAGAGGAAAGCAACTCCTCTCGCTTGCACTCAGCTGCTTTCTTCATCTGATTTGTGCATGGCGATAGTGTGGATCACTTTCCGATGTTTATGGTAAAGCACGGGGTTGATCATTTTTTTTAAATGGTGCACAAACCTGGTTTTGTTTCATGCAGTCGCACTGAAAAAGCCCCATGCTGCTGGCGGTTATGTCACAGACTGAAGAATAGTCCTTTTGTGCAGCAGAAGCGCTGAACAGAGTGTACAGAGAACCATCGTAACATCGTTCTTCGGGAGTTAGTTGTGTCGATTGTTGAGATTGGGGATGTTAATGGGTGTAACTGGCTCAGTTAACTGACTCTGCCCTTCCCAGGAGGCAGCACACCCTGCTTTCTCCCTGGTAATGGATTCTTGGTAGGACTTGGAGGTGAAAACTGCTCATACTTGTCTGGTGAACATTGATATGTTCTCCTCGGGGTGCTGGTGTTAGTGCTGATTAGTTGATCTGTCTTGCATAACCTGACACCTACAAACCCCGCTCCCCCCCCCTTTTCCCCGTTCTCACCCCCACACTGGCTCTTGCAGTCTTGAATTGTTTTCTGCAGATTTCCTTGCTTTATGACTTCGAGCCAAGTTCATGCCCAGTTTCAAGCCTTGTGTAACTCATCTCATGCTCATTGCCCCAGTCACGATGCTTCACTGTCTGCTGTTTGGGGTTTTATTGCAGTTACATGTCTGTAAATCCTGGACCTGATACCTGAATCCCACCATTGCAGCACTAGTCAGGAGTGATTGTCAGGCTGTGTTGAGATTTTATTTACTTGGAAGTGTTTTGCAAGTAAAAAGAAATGATGGCGTAAATCTGAGGTGTGTTCCTGGCTTGTGGCCACGGACTCTGGGTTGGGTATGGAAATCTCATTCGCCTTGCTCAACATGTACATCGAGCTGCTTGTTTAATCCAATGAATATTCAATTTACCTGGAAAATATCCACCATTGTGTTGCAGCACGTTATGTAATCAACCCCCCATAAGCGTATGCAGAACAAGACGCAGCCTGTCAGTACCCATGTCTTCCCTCTCGCTGAACTTGGCTGTTATGTTGCCTCTGTAGAGCATGCAGAATAATAATGCATTGCATCTCTGTACTGCTTTTCTCGCACTAAAAGCACTTCACAGCAATGTGTGGGAAGTTCGCCTCAGACGGCCCTAATGTGTAGCGTCCTGTGGGGTGACACACAGCAGCCATTTTATATCAGAAGAGTCACCTCTTATTCGCTGAGCTTGAGATGACCAGTTTCTGCTATATACTGACTCTTAAAGCACAGTCCCATCTCTGAGCTGGGGCATGGGGCTTTTTCCTTTTTGAGGGGAGGGAAGATTGCTGTCTTCTAATCCCCTAAGTCCTTTTGGAGCTGGGTCTGAAATCCAAATGCTGCCAAGGCCATACCTCCTTAACTTCTGCAGTCCTGCTGGAGCCAAGAATGCAGCTATGGCTGCTGACAGTCACGCTCCCTCTTGCATCGGCATCGCAGCAATAACCATCATTTTAAAACGACTATGTTTGGAGCACTAATAGTTTTTGCTGTGTCAGGTAGCATTTTGGCAAAGTAAGCACCCGTGGATTATCAGCTGCTGAAGCACAGTGCTGGACTGCTAGTGCAGAATGTTGGAAAATGAAATGGTTGGACTGTGGATCTGGGGAAAGATGAGTTCTGGTGGAGCTACAGAGGAACAGCTGCAGGGCCACAGTGATGAAGGGACAGCTGCTGGGGCACTGTGATGGGGAACAGCAATGGGGCACTGCAATAGAGGAACAGCTGCTGGGCACAGGGATGGAGTAACAGCTGCAGGGTACGGCGATGGAGGAACAGCTGCAGGGTACGGCGATGGAGGAACAGCTGCAGGGTACGGCGATGGAGGAACAGCTGCAGGGTACGGCGATGGAGGAACAGCTGCAGGGTACAGCAGAGGAGGAACAGCGGCAGGGGGCACGGAGACGGAGGAACAGCTGTAGGGGCATTGCACTGGGGGAACAGCAGCAGGGGCACTGCAGTGGAGGAACAGCTGCAGGGTACAGCAGAGGAGGAACAGTGGCAGGGGCACGGAGACGGAGGAACAACAGTGAAAACACAGCTGTTGCTTCAGCAGACTCTGAGGAAGCCATGCGTCTGCTTGGCGGCAGGACGCTTCCTGTTTTGATCAGCCAGAGCGTGAAACTGCTGACAGATGGGCTCGCAGCTCCCTCTGCGGCCCCCTCCTGATCCCAGCGCCCCCCACCCGTCCGCTCCCCTGTGATCCCTCCCGCAGACAGGGCTAACCCCTCTATAACCCCTCAGTGACAGACCAGGACCGGCGCCCATTGAGGGCTGTAATTTTCCAGCGCTTTCGGGCTCAGCTGGACCTCAAAACAACCGCCGGCCCCCTCCGCTGCCTCGGTCATGTGCTCAGCTGCACGGCTCGCGTGTAACTCCTTTGTTTTTCATCTTCACCACAACATCTCTTCCCTCTGCAGTATTTCAGCACCTCTCTCACTCCACATAACTACAATCACACGGCGTGCGTGTTAGTCAGGAGAGGAGGAGCCGCCTAAAGTCCGGAGGGCAGAGATGTACTCATGCGGTTTGCCCTATTGTTTGATACATATCCTGAAACCGTACGGTGTTTGAGTTTGAAACACACACACACACCCATGCGGATAAACAGAGTTTGAATGGAGCCTGGTTCCAACCCTCCCCAACAACATGCACTTTGGCTGTGCCTTCACACCCCGGCTATAACCAAAAGGCTTCACAACAGATTTGCATTTGACATTGGGAGCTGATTTCAGTTTGTCCCAGAAAGGAGAAATGCAAAGGTGAGGCGAGGTAGAAGTACTTCATTAATGCGTAGGGTGTAGCCTGGCCGGGGTGCCAGTTCAATATGCGGCGCTTCGTATTTTGGCGAGTGAGGACTCGTAATGGCGATGCGAAAGCACATTGCTGTTTCAGCTGCTCCGAAGGCTCCTCTGTACACTGCTAGCTCCTTCCAATTTATCACCATTATCTCCCCGTAACAATCAGGGCAGTTTGTCTTTGCGTATGTAGCACCTGTGCTGGCAAGCTTTGGCCTTGCGTAAGGCAGTCTGTTTCTAATCAGGTTGCTCAGGCATTGGCTGGGACTCGAGTGGCCTAGTGTGCCCTGCGTCATTGAGCGGACCAAGCTGCTGTTTACTGATCCCGTTACCATGGTGACCTGGCTCCGACCTCTGCTGTCCGGTACAGCTGCGACCGGGCGTCATGTGACTGGCAGCGGCGTATAAATGGGGGCTTCTCGTCCTCTCGCCAGTAGCTCGAAGGCAGAGCGCAGTCATTGACGTAAACGCCCAACGTTCTCTCGTCACGTCTGCCAGCAGCTTGCCGCACGTGATGCATGCCCATTTAACGACCCGCGTGGCTAATGGGTAGGAGTTTTCGCGCATCGATCCGTCCGAGTGCAACAGGAGCATTGCGGCTCCCGAACGTTATGATCATTCGAATTGCATTACATTAATTTGACAGGACAGTTTTATCTAAAGCAATGCATGTCGAATAGTAAGTGAGTGAGGAAGGTCCGTAAAATGCCCGCACAATCAAATGCATTGTGATTCATGTAGAGAGCATCTGTCAACTTGATCACAGACATTTTTCCCATCTTCTCTGTCTGTGCACCGTGTCATTGCAGAAGTGTCTTAGAGTGAAACTCAGCTCTGGTCCCTGACGTCAGAGGCAGCTGAATTTGTCGTTTCAGATGCACGGCTCATGAGTCAACACATCAATAACACTCACCGCTATTCGCTAAGGCTGTTGCTGTCTGGCAGCATTGAAATGCTTGATTCACAGAAGCCTACCGCTTTGTCTCTGTGTTCCCAGCAAACACCACGTCAGGCCTTTGAATTCCGCCTCGAATAGGCTGCTTGCGGCTTTAATGTCTGCTATAAAGGAAGAATCGGTGATGAGTGGGTGGGATGCAGGGCTCACATGACAGTTATTTTAAAGGGCAGAGGAAGCTTGCACCTGTAGTTTGGATGTCTGCGGCAGGCAAGAGGTGCTTTTACAGAAAACCCATTGCTTCCTGTTCCTCTTGTGAACACTGCAGCGTTTTGTTTTTAGAGCAAAGCAGGAAACAATACGTTTAGCTATCTTGGTGAAAGCTAAAAAAATGTTCTGTTCCTGTGAGCCTGGCCTCAGTTACGCAACCCCCTTGATAAAATCAGGGAAACTCTATGCCCTGTGCCAAGTGCCTGTATGCTGTGTGCCATTATGCATCGGGTCATTCAGTTGGTTCGGACTGCTTGTAAGTGTGATGGGGGGGAGGAAGTTTGCCTCAATTCGGTCTGGATTTTAACCACACTCTCTCATTTCTTCAACCAACGCGTTACCGTCAGTTACTGGTATGATCAGCCATAGCCAAGGGCAACAACCTTGTTTAGAATTTAAGAGCTAAGTCAATAGGAGGGTGTTGTCACTTTCCCACACTTCACCTAGCTCTTGCTAGCAATATAGCTGAGCTCGCCCAGGTACACGGGCTTTGACTGAACAACACCCCTCCCCCATCGCCTGTACAATACTGCTGCCTGCTCATCAGCTCAGGTCCTGTAATCCCTCAAACTCTGTGAGAAGCCTCACTTGCTGCTATGAGCTTTATGCTTCACAGAGCCCAGGTGTGTGTCGGCTGATGTAATGGTGGTTCATGGAGGGTAATGGCTTCTGAAAAGAGCTCTGTTGCACCTTCAGCCTTCATGCATCTTTGCTGTGTTTCCCAAACGTGGTCTTGCCATGTAAAGGGCAGGCATCGAGTGCAAGTCTGAAGAATCGCTAGCAAATGGGAAGGGCTTCGTTATGTTGTGGCAAATGAACTGTTTGTGCCCGTCAGGGCTGGTAATGTAAGTCAGGGAATTTCGAATGCGATTCCTGACAGTACACATTAACGCTGTGCTGTTGTTTGACACCAAAAAACACACGACATAGAAGAAGGAGGTTTGGCTCAGACTGACGGCGCACCCTAGTTCGGCTCTGCTTTGTCAAATAAGCACTGCGGCTTGGACACTGTTCGTATGTCTCCAGCCAAAACTAATGCTAACGGCTGACATTCTTTACCGCGCGTGCCTCGCCGTCCTAAGGCCCAGTGTTTCTGTTCGTTTTTTCTCCCCGCTGATTCCCCCAGTCGTTTGTTTTGCAGAATTGGAATCCTGACTCCAGTTGTGTTGTTGATGTAATGATGTAATGTTTTTAGCCTGCATTGCTCAGGATTGGTGGGTTACATCACTCTGATGGCTGTAGTGTATCAGGGGGGTGAACACAGCTGCATTTGGTGGTAACTCAGTCTTGCAGTATTTGGGGCTGCCTTACGTCAAGCCCTGAGAGGCTCTAGGCTTGGAGCCTGGATTCATGGGAGCTAATTTAATTAGCATCAGGGTGATGTGTTCAGGCCTTGACATGCAGCGTGATTTCAGCGCAAACAGCTGCCCTCCACTCAAGGGTGTGTTTGCGCACGCGTATGTGTGTGTATGTGTGTGTGTGTGTGCGCGGGCATAGCTATATTTGTTGGAACCAACTCTTGACAAAGCACAGGCGTTGTGAGGACATATGGACTTATGAGGACGTTTTGGGTGATCCTCACAGAGGACTGTGGAAGATCACTGCTTATTAGTCAAAATTACGGTTGCGGTTACAGTTAGGGTTAGGTTATGGTTTGAGTTGGGCGGTTACGGTTACGGTTCGGGAAAGGCTGTGCAGAATGAATTAGAGACAGTACAGAGTCCTCACAAGTATAGTTATACATCTGGGTGTGTGTCCGTGTCCGTGTGCCTGCCCTGTGCTGGTATGTGTGTGAGTTTAATGCGTATCATGCAGTGATGTAAGTCCCTGCACTTCACTGTACTGCACAGCTGAACCCACAGATCAGATAACAGGCTCTGGCAGTGCTGAACTCTAATGCTAAACCATCAGCAGACAGCCGCCTGTCATCACGAAGGGCCGTATGCCCTATCCAGCATAACTGGTGCAGTAATTGAGTTATTTATTCCCAGCTATGGTGCTCCCTGGTCTTCTGCCAGCATTGGCTAAACCATAAAAGTCTCTAATGGACTACTAAAGGGCTGATTGATCGAAGTGAGGTTCGTGCCACAACTCGATGAAACCTTTGAGCGTGGAAAATGCAATAAAAGCCCTGCGCTGTGCATTTTTACTGCTGATCAGAGCAGTTTATGGTTGACACAGGCAAGTCAGCAGCTGGGGATTTCCCTACTAAATCTGACATAAACATCCTAAAGACTGTACTTTATAGTGCGTGCAGTCCCTTAGCTCAGGAAAAGCTTATTTTCTCCAAATTCTGTTTGATGACTAAAGCACTGTTGGTTTGTGTTTGTTCTGTTCTCTAAACCGTTGCCATAGCGGCGGGCAGAACTCAACAATAATGGCGTCTCGCATTCTTCTGGCTTTCTGGGACGTCTATACCCCATTACAGTGGAATTTTGTTTTGGAGGAACTTCAGTCATGCCTTACGGTCACTATCAGATAAACAAACTCCTATAAGGATGCATTAGTCTTCTGGGTCAGCAGAGTCCTGGGGTGTGCGGCTTTTCAAACGAAAAAAACAGCTTGTGTTCAGCACATTTTATGCAGCACAGATGTTGCAAAATCTTTTCACAATGTCTTGCAGTGGTGTATGAACGTTATAACATACCGGCTGTGTTGTGAGAATATATTTTAACTAATTAACCTGAGAGCGCTAAATGCAGCTTTTGTTGCTCAATGATGTAAGATGTCAAAATCAAAGCTGTTAACCTATCATGTGGTCACTTGTTTAAAAGACCTTCCGCAAGGGAGCCCTTTTAAACAAGTTGCCATTTGATAGGTTTGCTACAGCACAAGATAAATTGATTTATATTTTTAAAAAATTTTTAACACATTTATCAGTTTTTGTCATTATACAGGGGACACAATTACGCATAATCCATTGATGAAACATTGAAACTAAGCAAGATGAACAAATATGTTTTAATAAGGGAGTTGAAAAAAATGATAAAGAATATTGTTGCTGTGCATCGACTAGATGGCGCACACTGTACGCAGCCTAAAAATGATGGTAACAAAAGTCTGTTTTGATGTTCGCAAGCCAGGACCCAAGCTTTTGGTACATGATTTAGCTCTATTGATCGTGCAAAAATATCATTTTGTCGACTGGGAGGGCACAGCTTCCTAATTTCTGAAGGAAACCTGTACACACAGAGGACTTAATGTGCAGCATTTCAGAACGGAGCCCATCTTGACAGCTGACTCCTCACTGTAAGGAGTGGTCGCACTCGTACCCCCTCTGGCTGTACTGTGAGGCGTTAAATATTTAGTGGGAAGACCTCTCTAAGTAGGTCTGCTGACATCAGTCCACGGCCCACCTGACCTGGGACTGTAGAGTCAGCAAACACTTCCTGTCATGTGTTCTGTGGTGCGTGACTGTGTAAACCAGCCTGCAACTTAAAACGCTGTAAATCTGATCCCGGGTGAAAAGTTTGTCCTCTCCGCCAGCCTTGTGGTCCCCACCCATCGCCTGGAGGCCCCTCCATTGTAAACATCGGACAGTCTTCAAGTATTTGGATAGTAACACAATCTTTGCTTTCTGGCTTTGTACTCTAACAATGAATATGAGGAACAGTTCCAGACTGACTGCTTTAAGTTGTTGCCGTTTACGTCCATCTTGGTGCGGCTTGTAGTCATTTGAGCCCTTTTTGTGGAGTCACTGTCCTTGCGCCCATAGACTACACTGTGTGTCATTGTCGAATAAAATGGTGGAATGGGGATTTGGCAAATGCTTGCCAATGGCCTAGCGAAATTCCCCACACAGGCGTCAGACTGTCTCTCTCCCCACCCGACACCTTTGCCAAAACCTCTTATATGCATCCACGGACTATATGAGGACACATTTAGCGACCAAATTTCGGAGGATCATTTGCAACCATTCCCTCATGTTGATTGTGATTCCCTCTGCCATTGTCCAGTAAGCCATAATTCCCTTAAGAGGAGTCCTCTGTATGTTCTCCTCGTTTTCCTGTTTGATTTCACTGGAAAAGGGCAGAAAAATCCTGACGAGAGCTCTGATACGTAAGCGGACTGCTCCTGGTGCCGAGAGGCTTTGAGATGAACAGCACAGCACATTCCTCTCCACAGCTGTTACTCCGCACACCCCGCTGCTCTCCTTCTCCTGGCCCCAGAGCAGTTGTGTTGTGTTTTTTCCCTACTGAGAAAAGGCTTGTCCTAAAGCCCATAAGTCCTGAGTAGAGTTCCTAAACGGAGAGAGCCACGACAAGGCAACAATAGGAGCCATTTTGTTTCCATCACAAGAAGTCGAGGTGTTTTGCACAATAGAAATCTTTGTTTTTTTCTTTGGTCTTTTCTTGAAAGGGTAACATTAATTTCAGGGGAAGAAAAGCGATAAACTAGCCACCAATGATATTGACAAGCTTAAGAGGGGAAAATGTTTGGACATGACAAAAGAGGCACGGAGGAAAAAAACACACTCAGTTTGAGATGGTGCCCAATAGCACGATGGAAACAAAATCTGCCATGACCACATCTCCGACCTGGAACCCTCATGCCGCAATGGTCTCTATCTAGGAACTCCAGTCATGATTGACCAGTGTGTAGCAGCATTAGCCTGATTAGCATAGCTGTGCTCAGAAGGTACAGTACAGCATTGTTTGCCATTTGTCGCTGGACGCGTTCATCCACCTGTCCTTATATGTGTCCCCCTTTTCAGTCACTTCTGAGCAACATTTCTCTTTTTCTATCTCTCTCTCTCACTCTTTTTCTCAGATCTTCAAGTGCTTAATGCATTGGCAGTGTTTTGCTGCTATTTTCTTTGAAAATGTGTGCCATTTTATGGGGGAGAGCTCTTAGTGCTGTGTGCTGATGTTGACATGGAGATGGGCGGTGATTATTGAATTGTTTGAGGTGAATTGCTGAGCCAATGACGGACATGCGGTCCGGCCAATCAACTGCAGTGTTGTGGCCAACAGCATCAGATATACAATGCTTCAGTTTGTGACATGCTACTGTGTACAGAAGCTCTTTTGGCCTTGATGTTAATTTTAGCTGATAATGCTGCCTCAGTTCAGGAGATGTGGTCCACATTGTGGCATAGTCGGGCTGCACCTTCATGTCTGCTACATGTCGTGAGTCAGTCCTCCCTCAGGAACTTCCTGGTTGCTCTTCGAGAGAAATTCATTAGAAAAGCTGACTCCTCACCATAGAAAGGAGAAATATGATCCCCACACATCTCTGTATGACTAACTTCTGTTTGAAAGCTGGGGATTCCAGACCGTTACTGGGTAGTTCCCAATTGTTTATCAGTTGTTACTCGAATATGTCAGCCTGTACGAACCGGCTCATCAGAAAGAGTGTGGTGTAATTTCATTTCACAACCCTCTTCCTCCTCGGGCTGTGTTTAGAGTAGTGTTTGTAAAAATGCTCACAGTGGAGTAACTAAGGCAGCAGGTCCTGAGGGCGTGATGCAGGAGGTTGTTAGCACGGCGTGTTAGCGTCAGCTCCTGGTCTGACCGGTTGTTTGTTCTGCCGCCTGTCCTTGTGTCCCAGGCTTATGAGAGGCGGTTTCCAACTTGCCCGCTCATCCCCATGTTCGTGGGCAGCGACGTGATGAACGAGCATGCCAGCGAGGACGGGGCCACGCATCACATCGAGCGCCGCTGCAAGCTGGACGTGGATGCCCCTCGCTTGCTGAAGCGGGTACTGCCGACGCGCCTACTCACAGACATCCAAACATCCATTGTCCAAGCAGCTTGTTCATGGGCTGCCTATCTACGCCACCTGTTCAGTAAAATAAAGCAAAATCTGTTGTGACCTTCTGGACAGATCTGTTTGAGTTTCCACACAAACTTTATGAAGGGAAATGAAAAGAAAATATGCTTTGATCCAAATATAAACGATAAAACGATTTTGTTTCCAATGTAAACGCAAATCTGAGGATTTGCATAGCAAACAAGCCATAAACTGACCAATTGAGCAGTTCTGCAAATGGATTTACCATCAGTAAACACAATGCTGATACACTCGTGACCTCGTCCATGAATAAGGTTTTTTTTATTTATTTGCGGTCGGGTTGATGTCCCTGGTTAAGTTGGCCACTATGCCAGTAAACTTTGAGCTTGTGTGGTGCATTAGATATATTCACAGGCGTAATGGGGATTTATGTAGTGTCCTCAAGGGAATAATACTGTTATTGACGTTGATGTGTAGATGAGATTAATTTCACTGGATGTACCCGATGAGCAGGGAAACACACTGTGGTCTCACTAAGCAGGTTAGAGCCTCATCAGCGTCTCCTGTCTGTACCTCCAGATCGCCGGCGTAGACTACGTGTACTTCATCCAGAAGAACTCCCTCAACCGCCGGGAGAGGACACTGCACATAGAGTCCCACAATGAGACCTTCTCCAACAGAGTGATCATCCATGAGCTCTGCCGCTACTCTGTAAGAGCACCTCTGGCAACCTCGATCGGGAGACACTGTATTGGGGCGGGATTTAAAAGGATGTCTGGGGTCCTCTCCGCATGTGGGAAGGGACATTTAAAGGGGTGTTAGGGATCCTCTCTGTATGAAAAAAGGGAATTTAAAGGGATGTCTGAGGTCCCTTTCACATGCGGAAGGGGACTTTTAAAGGGGTATTAGGGATCCTCTCTGTATGAAAAAAGGGAATTTAAAGGGATGTCTGGGCTCCCCTCTCTCTGTCAGGAAAGGGGCATTTAAAGAGGTATAGGGGATCCCCAGTATGTAGAAAGGGAGGTTTTAAAGGGGCATCTGGGATCCTCTGTTTGAGAATAGGAGGGTATTTGGGGTCTTCCGTATGAGCAAAGGAGTTTTAAGGGCGTTTCTGGGATCCTCTGTTTGGGAATAGGAGGTTTAAGGAGGGTATTTGGGGTCTTCCGTATGAGCAAAGGAGTTCTAAGGGCGTTTCTGGGATCCTCTGTTTGAGAATAGGAGGTTTAAGGAGGGTATTTGGGGTCTTCCGTATGAGCAAAGGAGTTTTAAGGGCGTTTCTGGGATCCTCTGTTTGGGAATAGGAGGTTTATTGGAGTATTTGGGGTCCTCTGTGTGAGCGAAGGAGGTTTAAAGGCTCCCCTCTCTCAGTGTATGAACAGCAGCTCTGTATCTTGATGTAGTCGGCGGACTGCCGCATCTCGATCGTAACTCTGCGTTTCCATGGAGCCGCACCGAGGCCCGCAGTTCCACACAGACACGTCCATATGCTCCGCTCGCACAAACCAATGGGCCGTGAAATGCGAACCTGACAAGGCGGTGCCGCGGGGCCGTCACACGAGTCCACGAGCTGCAGAGCACCAGAGCTGCTTCAGATCCAGAGACTGTGATAAAATGGCTGACGGACCAGTCCAGCGTGTTTAACCCATCCTGTGTTCTTCGGCTTATTTTATGACCACCGCATGTTGCGGTCATTAACTTGTCATTTTCTTACAAGCCCAGTGAAATCCATGTGACTGTCATTTCAGATCAATGATGGTAGCAGGCTCTTGGAGTTAAACATGGACCTGCTTTGTGTTCCCTTGTGATATTTGCTGAGATGGTTCCTTTAGTTTTCGGATTACATAACAACAGCACATATTTCTATTGCACCATGTTGTGAGCTCATTGTGAATGCAGTTATAATTCGTGAAATAAAACTGACAGCATTAGGCTTGTGTGGTAACAGTGGCATCACACGCTGTAGGTCCACCCTGAAAATGAGGACTGGACCTGTTTCGAGCAGTCTGCCAGCCTGGACATCAAGTCCTTCTTCGGCTTCGAGAGCACCGTGGAGAAGATCGCCATGAAGCAGTACGCCAGCAGCATCAAAAAGGTGGGTAATGGGTAGGAGAATCAAGCATGGGGCTTCAAATTTCTCCTAAGCACACAATCCCCTCATAACGTTACTGATATTTAGCGGAAGTATTTATCCAAAGTGACTCACAAATGATGACATTCAGCTAGGGCCTATCTGTCCTGGACTATTGCGGGGTTATCAATGTTGTTTAAGGGGCGAATGGCTTCCCTCATCTTAAATTGGCCAGATTGGGACTTCAACTACCAAAATACTGCAACCTGATTGATCACCTTAACCCTTTGAGCACTGAAATAAATTTCAAAAATATATGAATTTAATTGACTTGTGCTATTGAAAACCCATCATTTGGCATTTAAAAGAGCTCCCGCAGGGTCGCCTCATGATAGATTTTCAACAGCTTTGATTTTGATATCTTACATCATTGAGCAACAGTAGTTGCATTTGGCACTCTAAGGGTTAACCGCTACAGGCCGCTCTCATGTCATTTCCAGCCGCAAGAGCGTGATTACACTTCAGGCCTGCCTCTTGGGCCATTGACCCAATTTTAGCGGGTGCAGTCTGGATGCTAGCCCACTGTACTGTGTGGAGAGACCTTGTGGTTTGTTTGTTCAGATCTGCTAGCGTCAGCAGCACATGTCTGGTTCCTGTTCCTCTGCTCTCGGTAAGCAAATAAAGGAACAGGTGTCTTACGAATCGCCTCATCAGGCTATACCAACTCCTAACCCCCCCCCCCTTAGCTTTGTAACTTAAGTTTAGCTACATTGAGCACTGGTTCTAGCTGTATTTGTTTTTATTGTACTCAATTCATATTATCTGCATGGATGGCTTTACTGCTGCTGTGTGCAGCCGGTTACAGGGTTCAAATCCTGTTACTGCCGTCATCCACGTGGCATTATGGGCACTTGGAGAGATTACTTCCCTGGAGGGTTTTCAGCACTTAAATACCTGCTGTTGCCCTTTGTGTTTTTACATTGCTCAGCATAAGAGTGTCTGGCAAAGCCCTGTAGAGCAACATCATGTGACTTAATTTACAGCGCGGCTGCTTGTGATCTCTCCCTCCCTTGTTAAGTTTCCCTCTGTGTCTCTCCCCCCAGGGTAAGGAGATAATTGAGTATTACCTGAGGGAGCTGGAGGAGGAGGGGGTCACCCACCTGCCCCGCTGGGGTCCCAGGCCCGTCTGCCCAACCCTGCCCTGCGTCACTGCCCGACCCGAACTGCCAGTCACCCCCGCCATCGCCATCCCAGCTGCCACTGCCAAAGACTCGCAGTCCAACAAGGACAACAGCAGCCTGCCAGACAGCTCCAACGAGCCGATCACCGGAACACCCGATGGTCAGTGCCAGTCTGATGCCGCTCTGTTCGGCGAGCGGCTAGTTCAGCCTGCCAAGCAGCCTGTATGAGCTGCTCACCAGAACCCTTGATCTTCAGTGCTGACCCAGTACGACTGTGGTGACCATCATTGTCAAGCAGCGTATTGTGCCAGAATTGAAAGATTTAAAAAGTTTGATGCACATGGCTGTTTACTGGTGCCAAAATCAGTGTTTTTCAACCCTACTGTGTCTTCATTAGTTGTATGCAAGTTGCGTAATACAAAAAGAAACGTGTTTATCAACTCTAGTCGTTGTAGAAAATAATTTACGCAAGTCGCATACTTCAACCGTTGTCAAACATAACACCAGTATGTGGGCAGAGCCTCCCGGAACCAATAGGTGTGTTTTTCTTTATGCGTGTTTGTGTTTGTGTGTTGCAGATAAACTGGATGCTGACTACATCAAGCGCTACTTAGGAGATCTGACGCCGCTGCAGGAGAGCTGTCTCATCCGCCTGCGTCAGTGGCTGCAGGAGACTCACAAGGGCAAGGTAAGGAGCCCCACCCTGATGCCCCATACCACTCAGAGCCCCTTACACACCCCCCACTCCCCTTCTGCCCCCTCCATAACAAGGACAGTCCTTTTCACCAACTAATGGAAGGAATTCTCACAATATAGCTGCAGTGTTTTAACAATGACCAGCCATTATGATAACACTGTCAGGGCATTTTGTGGTAGCTGGGTTGCCCTCTCAACCCAACTCTACCTCTCTGCCCCTCTCTGAAATAACCCCTACCCTTTTTCCACTTGATGTTACTTCCTGTCCGCACTTGGGGAGTTTTTTCTTCCCTTCGTTGCCCTTGGCTTGCTATAATAAGAGGTTGAGCTTGGGTTCTCTTAGAACCTCCTTGCGACAGCTTTTTGTGAGATGTGTTATATAAATTAAAAAAATGTAATTTGTTTTGTTCACTATAATCCTCCCCACTCCAGATTCCCAAAGACGAGCACATCCTGCGTTTCCTGAGGGCGCGGGACTTCAACATGGACAAGGCGCGCGAGATCTTGTGCCAGTCCCTCACCTGGAGGAAGCAGCACCAGGTGGATTACCTGCTGGACACCTGGAGCTGCCCACAGGTGCTCAGCGACTACTACACCGGCGGCTGGCACCACCACGACAAAGGTATGGCGTTCCACAGCTTCGCTATGATACGCGTGTGCGCATCCGGCCTGGGTTTGGCGGTCTGGAAACTTCCTCTCACGTTACTTGGCTTAAGCAACGGCCTGGAATCCCTGGCTGCATTTCCAGACCCTTCTGTTACTCACAGGATGCTGGCTGTTGCAGAGCCTTAGATCACTGAGCTGGTAATGAGGGCGGCTCCTGCCTCATGGCTGAATATGTGGTCATTAGAATTCCTGATGCATCATCACCACGGGGCGTCTGTGTCTGCGTTCTCTCCCCTGGAACAGGGGCAGGGCTTTTGCGGTGGCCCTAATTGTCGGGCTATAGCTGACACTGTCCTTTCTGTTGACTGTCAGAAGGCAAATGTGAACGCATCATGTAAAAATTGACATTTTGTGACACTTAGTGATTTTGAGATGAAGGCTGTTAAAGTTGGGCACATTTTACTTGATCTGCAATAGCGGTTTACTTATTACTTGATTCCATTGAAACCAACTGGTGAATTGCTTCAATTTTTTGACATCAAATACTTTAGGTACATACAACGAACTCCAGCGAAAAGTTAAAAAAAAAAAAAAGTCCTTGTGTCATGAAATGTCAATTTTCACTTGATGCAGTCACAAATTTTAAGACTATCACCAGACACTGCAGTCACGCATTACTGATGCCTGGCCTTTGCACTCATGAGTGCCTGGGATAACCTCTCCCTTCTCGTACTTTGCTCATCTGTGTGTCGGGCTGGTGGGGACGGAACACAGGCTTGCGGTGACGTGCCCTGTGAATGCCCTCTAAATGTTCGGGCTTTTTTGTTTAGTCTGAGAAGCCAGTGCGATGAATGCTTGGAAGCTGGGTGCCGTTTTGTCAGTCCGCTGCTCTGACTTGCGTAGATGGCGACTCATCGCAAAGATATGATGGTGTTTTTTCTCAGCTGTGCGCTGGCCTCCGCAGCCTGGGTGTTTCAGCATGCCGTTTGGTTTTCTGCGTGGGTGGGGTGAGGGGGTTAGTGTGCTGTGCCTCAGAGGAACCCTCTCCGCTCCCGTCTCGCTCTGTTTCTCTCGGCTGCAATGTAAACGCCGCCCGTCTCCCTCAGTGCCTCCGAGTCCTGACACCAGGAAGTGCCCAGAAACTGATCTATGTGACACTTCATGGTCAATATTTCCTTAGAAACCAGTTTGCATAAAAGCATGATTTTTCAGTATTTGCTCAGTTAACAAACAGCCACGGTTCTAATGCTTCTGTATATAGATAGTCATTACTTCCCATTACTGAGCAGAAGGATGTGACTTCTGTTCCTTTAACGATATTTCCCTGTCCTGCTCACACGCAAAACTTAGGGGCTGCTGTAGGGAAGAGAAGAATGAGGTTAATTTTTGACCTCTTGGTAGCCTCAAGGTAGCACATTCATTTGATTAAATGAAAAGCGATTGAGTTTAAGTGATTAGCCTCAGTCACTCAGGTGTGTTGGCAGCAGTAGGGGTACATGAAAAAATTTCAAAAATCCCAGCTTTGTGATGACTGGTTGGTGTTTGTTGATACTTGTTCAGGTATGAATTGATTCAGCAGTCATGTGATTATCAGCAACTTTCCTACCAATGAAGTGTCACATCAATCCCCATCACAGAGCTTTGTGGCTCCAGTTCACTGTTTTTTTTTGTTGCACAGCATGTATTGCCATGATTTTTGACACCGTTTTCCTCATGTAATTTTGCCGTTTTTGTAACTGAGGCGCCTACAGTACATTCATGCACCAGCTCTTTGGAGCTGCGTTAGTATCCTCATCGTATTTTTGAGACCTACCCTGCGAACTGCTGCTAGTTGGATCTCTTTCAAACAGACCTCAGCTGTTGATAAGCATTCAACTTTACAAGGAATTTCCTGTGCAGATTTTGTCCAGATAAATTTTTCAGGAAGATCAGTTCTTACAGCACACGCGCTCTGTTCACAGACGGGCGTCCGCTCTACATCCTGCGGCTTGGACAGATGGACACCAAGGGGTTGGTCCGTGCCCTTGGGGAGGAGTCATTGCTCAGACACGTACGTGCACTTCCTCTCTCCCGAATGTACATTTCCCCATCCCACCATTGACTGTGCCAAACGCCCCCCTATTGGCCACTTTTATACAGGTGCTGTCCATCAACGAAGAAGGTCTGAGGCGCTGCGAAGAGAACACTAAAGTCTTCGGCCGGCCAATCAGGTACAGCTCATCTGAATCACCAGAACACACCGCAGCCCTCTGTCCTGTCATAGTAACATTCATGGAATGGTAGTTCTGCATTCCGTTCATGATCCCACTCTTGGAGAGAGGGAAAGTTGTCGCTGAAGTGTTTAGAAACTTTAAATGCGTGGGCAGCTTGTTTACTCCCAGAATCCCCCATTTCCACTGCAGGCTAGACTGCATAATCTCAAAGAATGTGAGTTATTCAGATTGGCTCTTTGAAGCGTGAATGCTGGTATGCCGTTACTGAGGGGGAAAGACGTAAGCACCCAGCTTTGGGGTGTTTATCAGCGGTGAGATCAGAGTTGCACCAGCATACCTCAATAACCTCGGATGGGGGCTCCTGCACCCCGGCTGGTGGGTGTCGCCATGTGAAATGTTGACCTATTGGAGTGAGCGTCAGATGGTGCCGTCAGTCCTGGGGTTCTCAGTACGCAGATGGTGTTCTAAGTGAGTGAGGAAGTTGTGGTTTGCAGAAGAACGGATGATGTGTGTCTGTCTGGCTGCGCGTTCCTCATTTGATTGCCGATGTGGGCATGATTAGATAGGGAAGGGAGCTTAGTGGAGTTGAGAGTGCTCTCTCTCCATGCTTCCCTTCTTACCCCCTCTCTTCCTTCTCCTCCCTCCCTCCCTCCCTCTTTCCCTCCCTCCTCCTGTGCAGCTGTTGGACGTGTCTGGTGGATTTGGAGGGGCTCAACATGAGGCACTTGTGGCGGCCGGGGGTCAAAGCCCTGCTGCGCATCATCGAGGTGGTGGAGGCCAACTACCCTGAGACTCTGGGTCGGCTGCTCATACTGCGAGCTCCTCGAGTGTTCCCTGTACTCTGGACCCTGGTGAGGACCCACTGCCGACGCTCCGACCTGCCTTAACCCTTCCCCTCCTGAATCCTCCCGAGAAACTTCATCTCAGATTTCCCCAGGTCGCAAACAAGTGAGCAGTACACTCTTGGGCAGAGTTAAAAGTATTCACAAGCGTATTTAAGACCCTGGATAATCAAGCTCTGAACATGGAGGTCAATTATGGTCACATGATGTCCTGTCAATCAAAAGTAAGTTTGATTTTTCTGGACCCTATGAAGTTGGCTTCTGGAGGGAAAGGGTTAATGCCTATTTACCCGCTGCAGTGCTTGCGGCCAATAATGCAGATGAATTACTGTAAGTATATTTAAATTAAGCTCTGTGGTGGTGCAGCAGTGTGTATAGTGCTTTCGGTACTTTGTGGTCAAGTGTGTTTCCTGTATCTACACTCACTTCCTTGTTCTTGTGCTCTTGTCTACTTTAAACACACTTTCCCGTCATCAACACTGTTCCCTGTCCTGAACTTGGCTGCGCCATTACACTGGGCCTCAGAAGTTTGTTGTCGTCACAGTACGATCAGTGCAGCTGTTCAGCCCTCGAGCACGGCTCATAATCCACTGTAAATCGCTTTGGTTAAAATCAGTCGCCTAATGACTGTGCTGTAATGTGATACCTTGCTCAATTTGACCTGCAGGTCAGTCCCTTCATTGATGAGAACACCAGGAAAAAGTTCCTGATCTATGCTGGGAACGACTACCAGGGGCCGGGAGGGCTGGTGGATTACATCGACAAAGAGGTCATCCCCGATTTCCTGGGAGGAGACTGCATGGTGAGGGCTTCTGAGCATGCTCATTTGCATGTGGAGCGGTGTGTGCTGGCAGAGCCTGTACTCTGTATGTAGGTACTCTGCAGTAGAGTATTCCAGATTGAGGCATATTGCTGGTTTACAGGGCTGCAGTGTGCTGTTCTGGAAGTTTCCCTTGTGTGGCTGCAGAACAAGATGGTGGAGATTCACCAATACCGATACTAATATTGTTTTAATACTGACTTACATAGCTGGATTGAGTATCGGTGACAATGGGCCAATCTGGTATCGGATACCATTATTTGATTGAATGACGATTCAGTACATTTCTATCTGTTATGTTTTTAACCAAATTTTGTTTTACAAAGTTTGGAAAGCAGTGTTTTAGTGAAGCCTGCTGTTGCCTTGCTCATAAAAGAAAAATCCAGTCTCTTCCACACAGCGCATTAATTAAACCGTAATATCGAATCGATACATCGCCAATCGCCAAAGCCTATGAATCGGTATTGGTATTGGGACTGAAACAGTCAGATGGCTGCATCCCGACAGGATTTTGGCAGCAAGACCTTTGTAAATTTAAATTTTTACTCTTTTGATGGCTCAGACTGAGGAATCGCCAATGAACCATTTATCCCTCCCTTAAATTCACTTCGAACACTCTTCATTTGACATGGCAGTGAGCATCATGTAAGTAGTTGCTGAGGTAATCTCTGCCCTTATTGGCTCTGTAACTATGGTTTGATGCTTATAATCACTTGAAAGATTCTTCAAATTGGAGTTTTCTGGCATTGGAAGTAGTCTTTGACAGACGCGTCTATGCAGTGAATTGATGTACTCTAAATGTTAGTGAGTGTGTGGAGACGGGCGAGCTTATCTGCACCGAACAGTGGCATTTTTTAGCAAGGGGTACATGTGCTGCTAATGAGAAAATGCTAATGAATACCAGTAAATAGATTGATTCTTTGTCTATCTAGATCTGTCCGTCATTCATTACTCCTGGTCAAAGTCGGGGACGCGCAGCTTAAATGTGCATGCTGCCAAAATGAGGCAGGAACAGTATGCAATTTCTTTGCTGGAAAGGCACATCATTCACTAACTCATGTACTCGCTGCTTTGGCCAATTTGTAGTTTCCTCCGAGCAAACGCGTCTTTGGGATGCAGCAGTAAACCCACGCAAGTATGGGAAGAAAGTGCAAACTCCACGTAGAAATGCCCCCAGTCTGTAGTTAAAAAGTGAGATAGATTTAATTGAACCCTGTTGGGTAATTTGTCCCCTACATTTGATCCATCATTGTTACTTCCGAGCATTGGGCAGCCACAGTGCAGCACCCAGGGAGCGACTCCAGTTCTAAAGCCGGTCAGGGGGCATTGAGTGTACCTGTACATTGCATATCAAAAAAAAATGTATGCAGTTTGGAAAAGATCTCCCAAACTAAGATACCACAATATTCAGATGATTTTATATTGTATTGTAATGGGTGTGGGTCTCGCGTGGTTTCAGCAGCTATTGTCCGTAAAATGGGAGTGCTGTACTGGGTTGGGTGAATAGTTGTGATCTGTTCCCATTCAGTGTGAAGTTCCAGAGGGGGGTCTTGTACCCAAGTCCCTGTACAGAACCGCGGAGGAGCTGGAGAACGAGGACATCCGCCTGTGGACCGAGACCATCTACCAGAGCGCTAGCGTCTTCAAGGGAGCTCCGCACGAGGTAAATGGCCCGACATAGGCTCCCCTCGCTACTGAGTCTGAATTAATTTATTGGGGAACAGCGCCATCTGCTGGAAGTTCATGTGTAATGGCCATTCATGAGCCCTCTGGCCCATAGCTGCGACCCCAGGGCCCGACACACGCTGGTAGTCATTTGCTCCGGGCTTTTGATACTAGGAACTTTTGATAGAGTTCGATTTGCAGTTACATTTCATACACTTAGCAACAAGCCTTGAACTGCTTTCTGATATGGTTTATTGTGATCAATAATTATGTCTCCTGGCAGGGGATTTGCAATAAATATTATCTGTTCATACCATGTGGACTGAACAGACCCTGGTTTTCAGGATTTTTATTGTGTTCCCACCTGTGATGTTAGTGATGTTGAATGCACTGCTCAGGGTTGACATGTTATCAACTCCTTACACCGACATGTAAACAAATGCATCTCTCATCTGTCAAGGTAAGCTCATTAAGCTGTATAGCCGGTATTTTGGAATATCGCTCAGTTTCGCTCATGCAATGAATCTATTTTGTGCTCTATTCATTTATATTGCTGGAGCAATCCAGTTTCTATGGCAACTGGGCATGATTCAAAACATTCTTGCTTCTCTATTTTGCTGGAAGCAAATGAAGGCAAAGATCATCCATTAGAATCTAAAGAATTGAATTGAGCTGTTATACCCATTCATTAATAAGGTGTTTTTCGATTGTTGAGTTAAAACGTCTTGAAACTAGGGAGATATGAGAGAGAGAGAGAGAGTAATTATCTCTGAGGGTCTTTTAATGGTGCCTTACAATGTTCAAAGCGCATTGCATAAACTATAACTCTGTAATCTCTGTAGTGATGGGAATATGTATTTTAAAGGTCATCTGTGTGAGTGTATTTGTCTGTGTGCATAAATGTAACTTTAGATAACACTGCAGATAGCAGGGTCAGGAGGGCAAACAGCAGCTCATATGAACCTAGCCAATTACAAGCTGGCAGAATAAAAACTGAGTCATTGGTGTGCCTCTGGGACCTGAGTTGGGAAACAGAGTGGTACATTTTGTATTTCTCAGTCTTGTGCAAACTTGTGCAAAGTTCATTTTTTATTCATTTTCAGTAGATTCAGTTTTTTACCCTTTCAGATGTGATGTCACAAATGTTTGATTAGAATTTCCATACCTGAACGTTCTAAAATGCTGATGTCACAGTCCGTACTGGTAATTGAATGCAGTGAAGTTCTAGAACACTGGCTTAGAATGCTAGACCGTTTTGGAGGGAAAGTGACATTCTTAGAACCTACTCCTGATGGCTTTAGTGACATTCTTAGAACCTACTCTTGTTGGGTTAAGGTCTGTAGAAGTGCATACTGTGTGTGTGTGTGTGTGTGTGTGTGTGTGTGTGTCTGTGTGTTTATGTGTACTGTATCATGCCTCAGTACAATCCTAATCCCCCTCTCCCTCTGCCTCAGCTGCTGATCGAGATCATCGATGCCTCCTCGGTCATCACCTGGGACTTCGACGTCTGTAAGGGCGACATCACCTTCAACATCTTCCACTCCAAGCGGGCGCCCCAGCCCCCGAAGAAAGACACGCTGGGGGCTCACGGCATCACCTCCCCAGGAGGAAACAACGTCCAGCTCATCGACAAGTCCTGGCTGCTGGGGCAGGACTACAGCATGGTGGAGTCCCCACTCACCTGCAAGGAGGGAGAGAGCGTACAGGTGAGAGAGACGTGCTCTCTGAACCATGGCACTGTCTGCTTAACACTGAGTGGTGAGAGGGTATAGTCATATAAGCAGAGTAGATGTTGCCTTCGTGGACTGCAGTTCATTGACAAGATGATGTAAGTGTGTGTACACAGAGGGGTAGAAAAAATATCAGCGGCTTCCCTGAAAAATAACTTTGGAATCTCAACAATTAGAACGCCGTCTACACAGGTCATTCCCTGTACTTGAATCGTGATTGGCAGCGCGCGTCATATTACCAGCACATTGCAGGGTAAGTCTTCAAACCAAAATGGGGATACTAACAGGGTTCACGTGAAGCCAAATTTTGGTGCCAGAATTGCTGGTACATCAGTTACAAAACTGCCAGATTATTTAAGATGCTAAGCGGAATGGTGTCATAAATTACGACAACATATGCAAAATGTTGAAAAATGGCAGCATTGTAAAGGATATATGGCCATTAGTCATACCTCTTTGACAGGGACTGATGGACAATATAGGTTGGATAGTTGTTTACAACCATAGAAATTCAGCTCCAAAAATCACCACAGAAGTGAATCAAGCCATATCTGAACCAGACAGAACAAAAATTGTATGTTGCAAGCTTAACAAACCTGGTGCCTTTGGCAGTGTTCTCGATTATCTGACCATCTCCTGTGTGTTTGCGCCTGTTTGTATGTGTGTGAGAGTGCCTGCCCTGCTTTGTAACCTGAAGTCCGTCTGCGTTTGTGATTGGCTGCAGGGCTCTCATGTGACCCGGTGGCCCGGCTTCTACATCCTGCAGTGGAAGTTCCACAGCATGCCGGCGTGTGCTGCCACTAACCTGCCCCGTGTGGACGATGTACTGGCCAGTCTGCAGGTGTCCTCTCACAAGTGTAAAGTCATGTACTACACTGAGGTGCTGGGCTCGGAGGACTTCAGGTTAGTGTCTGTGCTGCTGTGTGTTTGTGTGTGTGCATGTGTGGTGTGTATGTGATTGTTTGCCTATGCGTGTTTCAGTTTGTTGTCTCTGAGTATGTGTGTAATTGTGTATATTCAGTGTCTGGTTTACTATGTGTGTGCTACGCATGTGTGTGTGTGTGTGTGTGTGTGTGTGTGTGTGTGTGCGCATATATCTGCATGTTTCAGTGTGTATGTCATGTCTGTAAGTGTGTGCAAGTGTGCCTGTGTTTTGCATTAAATGTTTGTCAAAATGAGTATATTGTCTGTCATTGATTTCAGAGGGGGTGCAGTTTCTGTAATGGAAATGTACCACAGTGTGCACACATGTATATATGGGGATTTGTGTGTGTTCACATTGTGTGTAATGAGGCAGTTATATGCACATTCTCACTGTGTACCTGAGCTGTGTGCTCTCAGATTTTAATAACACTGTTGGCATGAATGTTCGCCCTGTAGCCTGAAGCTCCCTTGTGTCTCTCCTTCACTTGTATTTCCCTGACACCCAATCATATTCCATCGGTAATCGAATTTCTGAATGTGTGAGAAAATGCACCTGAAAGCGGGCGCGACATCGCCACATTTGTTTTCGTCCGTCATCCGCGCTCGACTGCTGCGAGACCCGGTGCTGATAGAGATTGATCTTCCCCAAGGTCGCTTGCTGATGCCATTGTGAATGACAAACGATTTGAGTGATGGGGCGAGATAATGTCGCTCAGATTTGTCTGCTGCGGCTGAAACGTTCTGGAAAAGGGCTTTCGGCTCGCCTCCTGGTTACCTCGATTGACGTGCTGTTCGCCGGAGTGTCAAACTGCGGTCCTGTAGGGTCACGGTGTCTGCAGCTTCTGTGGCCTCCTTTCAATGGGGACGCGATTCGTTCCTTTAGAACAAGATTTGTGGACTCGACACACTTGATTTAATCAGTTGTGTGGGCCCTTAACTAAGAGCAGCAAACATTGTGGCCCCTCTGGACCAGACTTATACACCTCTGTGCTGTTTCACCAAGGGTCTGATCAGCCTCTGTGGCAGAGATCATCAAATCTGGCCTTCGAATCCGAGTCCGGCCCTGGTTTTCCAGTCTCCCTTGGAGTCAGCTAAACAATTGGCGCTTTTCATTGGCCAGACCGTATCTGCACCTGGCTCTCAGATGAAGGGAGGATGGAAAACCAGGAGCGCTTGGCCTTCAGGGATTGTGATTTCATGGTTCCTGCACTGTGTGCTCTACTGTTGTGATTTTGGCTGTCAGTGCAGCATCACATGTATGGGTAATTCTGTGTCAAATCACTGAGGCCTGACATCCACTATCTCAGATGTTGCAGAAACTCAATCAGATGGAGTACATCAGGGAAAGAAAAGCTTTTTGTAAAAATATTTATCAGTATCATAAATAAGAGTTTATTTGCATAAGCCAAGTCGGCCATTTTGGCTCAACAACTTCAAAATTATGACTCAGATTTGGCAGTAGTACTGATTAAGGATTAAGGAATCCAAACAGCAACCAAACACTCATTAACTCTCTAAACCCAAAAATGTGATTATTTTACTAAACTGCATACAATTGCCTTATGCAGGACAAGACATATAGATGCGAACTTTGCGAAGTTCTGTACTCTAGATTGTTTTATTGACCATTTTTTATGTTTTTTTTTTTTTTTTTTTGGACATTTAACTTACCAAATTTATCACATTATGAAGACTGTGATCATTGCAGTTCCTGCATGATCCACTGGGGACATCTAGTGGACTATGCTGGTGATGCTATGGTAATATTATTATTATGTATAATGTGATTAAATGGCAAATTTTGGCATCTGCGGTCAAAATGGCCGGCTTGGCCTGTATAAATGAACTATTATTGATAAGACCAATAAATATTTAACAAAAAATGTTAAGAGAACATGCCCCGTAATAAGTTTCCACAATCTGTTAGAGTTTCAGCAGCATCTGAGATGGCTGGAGTCCAAACCTTGCTTCTTCACGTGACTTGAGACAGAATACCACGTATACCTGCTCCTAATGTGCTCTGTCACCAATCACCTCCTTTTTGTCTTTCCCCCCACGCTAAAGAAATGCTTGCTGCAATGTGCTGAGAGTGTAAGTGCAATCCTGTTACATGAGCTTACCCTCCCTGCTCCAGTGGGCTTAGTTCCAGAGTCAGGGCTTGGTGGAGCTGGGTTAGCGTTAGCGTTGGCGCTCTTTGTCTTTTGGTTGGCGGAAACCCTCTTCTTTCTCCTCGCTCATGCTGCCAATTCCAGCTCTTTCACACTCACCGCACTGCAGAAAGCATCACCCTCTCTTCTCTCGCTTGAGTGGCCTTAGCGCATTTGTTCTGGCAGGGTGAATTGATTGCTGGTCAGTGCCTTCATGCGCTGTGTGCTGAGAGTCTGATTTTGATAGTTCACGAGAAACGCATCTCGCAGTCCAGCGCTCAGATCGATACGGTTTGCGCAGGCTCCTGTAGCTCGTTTCTGACAGCAGTCTCGCCTCAGCGAACCTGACCTACCTGTCTCCACAGCGAGGTCAGGTGTAGCCTGTGGAACAGAGAGAGAGCTCTGCTTCAGTGGTGCACTGGGCTGCTGTTCTAGATTCTTCTTCTGCATGGTGCAAACTGCCTGTCCCTCATCTTTCATGTCAATCTACTCTTTCAGGAAGTGTGTGTGTGTGTGTGTGTGTGTGTGTGTGTGCATGTGTGTGTGCCTGTGTCTGTGTGGGCCTGTATAGCTATGCTTGCGGGAACCATTTCTTGAGAAACCACAGTATTGTGGGGATGTTTGGGGTTGTCAGGGCATTCTGGGTAGTCCTCACAGAGGATTATGGAGGATTAGGGCTACTTGGTTAGAAGTAGGAGTTACATATACAGTTGGGGTTAGGTTGAGGTTAGGGTAAGGCGTAATTTGGTTACAGTTGGGGCTTGGGAAAGGCTTTACCCAATCAATGTAAGTCACTATGATATAGTCACAAGTATAGCTATACAAACTTGAGTGTGCGTGTGTGCAGTTATGCTTGTACTTATGGGTTCTGAAGTGTTAGATCTTAGGGTAAACCTTTTGGGCAGAACTGTTATGTTAGTACCTGTTCTCTGAAGGCGTGAGGCAGATGGATCCCAGTCTTCTCGTCCAGACTAATGCTTGTGTTGGGCGGTAACGGTGCATGGCTCCGGTGTGTGTTTGTGGCTGGTGAAGTGGAGGATGGGCTCTGTGGCAGACCCTATGTGGAGTGCTCAGTGTGAATCTCCCTGTTCTGGGGCTCCTCTAGTTCTCCTGGTCCTGCTGCTCACTGGGGTTCGTTACAGGTGTCATTTTGTTGCTGAACTGGGACTCTGAGTGAGACTTAATTAGCTGTTGTTTTCTTCCTCTTTTACATCCCTCTCTCATCGTCTCCTCTGCCCTTTATCTCTGTTTCTCTCCATCCCTCCACCTCCTTTCATCTTTATCACCCTCTCCCTCTCTCCTTCCCTGCTCCTCTTTCCTCCCTCCTTCCAGAGGCTCGATGACCAGTCTGGAGTCCAGCCACAGCGGTTTCTCCCAGCTCAGTGCTGCCACCACCTCTTCCAGCCAATCACAGTCCAGCTCCATGATCTCCAGGTAGTGTTCTGGAAGCGGCGGGAGCCGGCGAGAGGAACGCAGACTCTTGAGAATGTTCCGAATCCGCGCGGGAACGATACCTCACGCTCTTCACACCGAACCCACCTCCCTCCACCCCTCACCCCAGTCCTGATACCATACCCAACATCTCCGACTGCTGCATCCTCACACAGCTGAAGAGAAATGTCTATTTTCAGAGGGGAAAAAGAGAAAAAAGACTTTGTTTCTGATTCAAAGGGCTCCATTTCGCTTCAGGTCATCCACCAGCAGTGAGCTGGGGGTAAAGTCAGCACATGAACGGAAACACTCCACATTACCTGTGTGTGGGGGTGGAACCATTGCACTTTTACTTTTACCTGGACAGAGCAAATGGTGATTCATGGCACAACCACTTTCGCTGTTTGGTCTGCAGTACACACACACACACACACACGCAGCACAAAATCGTGCAGACAGGACCACACACACAAACAAACACACATACACACACAACCATGCACACACAACCGCAGACTCAAGACACACACTCACAGACACACACAAATGCTCTCAAACGCACATTCACACACAGTCACGTATGCACAACTGCACACCCACACACTCGCAAATGGGCACGCACATTCATACACATTCAAACACACAAAAGCACACAATCGCTCGCAGACAACCACACATGCACGCACGCTATCACACGCGCGCGCACACGCACACACACACGGTTCATTTTTGGAGAAATGTCTATAGGTCAAGCTTGGGGGCTTGTGGGGGGGAGACCAAGCATTTGCCAGAAGCAATAAATGAAATAGTATTTCTGATGTTTGTATTTATAATGAAAATGTATATGGAAGCCTCTCCTCAGGGTGCAGAGTATTGATGAGCTACGAATTTTCACAGAGCAGCTCGTACCATCAGCCTGGTTATAGCCCCAGCACCAGCATCAGCCAGCCACTCGCTCTGTGGGAGTGGCCAGAGGCTTGCTGCTCTTGCATGCAATAGTGAGTGTACTTCAATAGACGGTGGCGTGTGCTGGAGTGAGCTTGAAGTGTTACGTCTGTGTATCTGACTGTCTTGGAAATGCCTTTTTCATTGATTTGGATTGTGCTAACCCAACTTAGTCGAGCAGGCTGGGTTGATCATTGCCAGAACTGGAAGTGTAATAATTTAACGATTGGATTTAATAGGTCAGACTTCTTTGCCTGTTTTTGAGTGTCATAAATTGTGAATGAGGAGTGATTGCGTGCTGTGCGCTGATTTGCATTGTTGCTGAGGTGCCATATGTAAATGTGTGTCTTTGGTTTGGGGTTTGTGTGTGTCTGTGTGTGTTTTTAGCATTTCTAATGAGGCAGACGTCCCAGGGGAGGTGGTTTACTGTGGTGCGCAGCAGGCATTAATCGGATGGGTTCAAATGGGGTGAAGCGTTTGCATTTTGGTTTAACCCAGCTTTGTAGGCAAACAGGTGTTTTAATGACATGCGGATGGTGCTGTGCACGTCTACACATCGCGCGCGCCATCCCGAAAGCATTAGTCCCCAGTTAACAGCGAACTCTACCGAATTTTCAATTACATTTCAGAAAAAATGCAGTGGTACCAAGATGCCGTTGCAGTTCTATTTCAAGCCTCAACCGGAGCCTCCGCCCTGTACTTTCACTTTTCAGAAGCACAAAATGGCAGTGATGTTCAAATTACTAACTGGAGAACTGACCATTCAGGCCCTTGTCTTTTCGTAAATTGCCGTTTTGTTCAAGGAGTTGCGTTTTGAGGCTCAGGTTGTGGGATAAGCTGTGGAAAGCCTGATCTCTTCTGTTGATTGGTGCAGACAGTCACTTGCGAGCTCTGCTCCAATACCCAACCAGCACGGCCGCGGAGCCAATCAGAGAACAGCGCCTAAAGCTCAGTACGGATTAACTGCGTGCACACAACCAATCAAATAGCAGGCGTTTTTTAAACCTATATTTTTGCGAGATGTATTTTAAACGGCGACGGTGAACTTTACTGTAAAGAGAACATTTGTAGAGATTCTCGCAATAAGTAGAGATGCGTTACAGATCGAGATAACAGACTTAAGAAAGTCTCCCCCTCTCAGTGGATCGAACCTGTGGGAGGCTGTCCGCAGGCAAGAGTTCCTCATCTACATTTCAGTCATTCCTGTTGCAGGAGCGGCATATTAACTCGTCTCTTGTGCCCTTCTGATCTTTGTCTCTCAGCGCAGCATGTTAATAGTTAGATGCTCCAGCTTGTTTCTCCCGCAGAGCTTGCCCTCGGGGTTGAAGGGCATGTAACCTGCGCGACAGGAGTACGTCGCATACCTCTTATAGCCTTTGGAAAAGCGTGTTCCCCCTCTTTAGATAATCTTGCTCCCTTGCATTCACTCTTATCTGATGATCCCTCAGACTGGCTGCGTCAGGAAATGGTTTTAATGCCTCTGCGGGGGTGGGCGTGGTTTCGTTCACTTCCCGATTCCTCGGCTGTGCATGTGCAGTGCTGATGTGGCAAATGACTGACACATCTGTGTATGGGCTATATTAACCCTTAGAGCACTAAATGCAGCTATTATTAATCAATGATGTAAGATATCAACAGCAAAGCTGTTGAAAACCTATCATGTGGCGACTTGTTTAAGAGAGCTCTCGCATGGAGAGCTCTTTTAAAGAAGTTGCCACTTGATAGGTTTTCAACAGCCCAAGGCAATTAAATTTATATATTTTTAAAACCTTATATCAGTGCTCTAAGGGTTAGAAACATTGCCTCTAAATGTCCTTGTCTTTCATGTGCGTGGGCTCTCCATATTGGTGTCACTCACTCTGTGTCCTGTCCTCGGCTCTTTGCATTCTCAGCCTTCTTTGCCTCCCTCTACGAGGTCACATATCTTATTCTGAGGACCGATTTCATGTTAAAAAGAAATGTTTGAATTTAATATACACAAAAATGGCACCTATGAACTTTTCAGAACTATTAAACTTGAACTCAACTGAAAAACAATGATGTGGCTCCTTTTTGTGTGTCTTTTTAAAGGGAAAAGTGGTACATGTTTACTGTCTCACTGTCACGCTCGGGGAACTTTAGTACTGAACCATTGAAGTGCCAGCAGGGAGGGCTGTAGGATTGCAGAGCAGAAAAACACCATTTCCAAGCTTTATGTCTGCACAGCTATACGCCTGAATAGCTGCGTAATGGTCTTTGGCTCGATCTCCATCCCCATAAGAAACATGGACAAATGGAGCTGTACAGAATTGCACTTTTTCTGTTATTGATGGGAGTAAGGCAATGGTTTCTGGATGTCTGGCTTTTTTTTCTTCTCTGACTAACGTGTTTATTGTGCTGAACAAATTGCTCTGTGTGTATAAATAAATAAACCAACAAAGACACTGCATTACGGGGGGTAATGATTGCTGCTCAATCACTTGTCAGAACTGCACTTCTTGGGGACCCGTGGTTGGAACAGGCCGGGCAGAAATGATTACTATGACTGAGTATAATTACACCTCTATGTTACTTGATTGGCGTGACGTCTGGATTTTGGTCTATTATTATGAGTTATTTTGCTGTAGTGTATTTTCTTCTAAGACCGTTTTGGTTCCGAGTATTGATCTCTGCGAGGAGTTCACGGATTCCAGCCACACAACGCAAATGCATTACGTAAGTGTTATTTGACACACATTGGTTCAATTTTCTTTGAGTTTATCCAAGTTTGGGTTTAAAATGATAATTGGTTTACCCTGATTTTCCTTGGCCAATCAAATATATTTAATCAAATATATTTAATTACAATCAAGGGAATCATCACTAAATATTCATGCTGTTAGTTTTTATATACAGTACAAGTCAAAAGTTTGGATATACCCACATTTTTTCTTACAAGACTTCAAATAAAGAAATAGGCATTATTTAGAAAGAAATAGAAATTATTTTGCAAAAAAAAGCTCCAATTCTTAAATCCATCAAACTAACCAGCATTTGCTCTCATATTTGTAGAGCATACTCACATTTATTTACTAAAGCAGTTATATGGTTATAATGAGTTTGCTGCAGAGCGGCTTTCTAAGTTCCCGAAGATGTGCTGCACTTGTGGTTTGCTTTTCATCGACTTTTTTGCCCAATAAATTCCAAAACAGCTTGTCTTTAATTTGGCTGTTGGAAAATGGAAAGGGTTTGTTTGTCTGCTTACTTTGCAAAGTATGGCTTCTTTGAGAATTCAAAAATTTGGACGCAATTCAAACAAGTAAATTATTCTCTGAACTTCTGTTTACCTCTTACCAGATTCCATTTGAGATTATATAGAAGAGTTAAGAGCTGGTTAAATTTCTCTAAAAACAGAGTGATGTGACATTAGCAATGTGTGTCCAAGCTTTTGACACTGGTACTGTACAGTGATGAGCCAAAACTTTAAAATCACCCACAGATGCAGCGAATAATATAACGAAGCATGTCAAGGTCTACAGACAGATTGTTAGGGCACAGTCAGTTCTTGTATTTGGCGTGTTGGATGTAGGAGATATGAGAACAGAACGACTTTGACAAGGGTCAATTCATTATGGCCTGGCGAGTGAGTTAGAGCATCTCTGAAGTGGCCAGACTTCTGGGGTGTCCTGAGTCAGTAGATATCAGTACCAACTGACAGTGGCCCAAGGAGGGACAAACTATGAATTGGTGACAGGGTGATGGGTGCCCAAGACTCACTGATGCACTGGAGCTATGAAGGCTATCCTGTCTGGTCCACACTGACAGAAGGGCAACTGTGGCACAAGTCGCTGAGAATTTCAGTAATATTTACATAAGCAATGTGTCACGACGCACAGTGCATGATACCCTGCATATTGCACTCTTAAGCTTGCAGACCAGTCAAAGCACCCACTCTAACCCCGATCCGCTTCTAAATGTGCCCCAAACGGGCACCTTAGCTTCAGAAGAGAACCTTTGAGCAGTTGAAGAGAGTCACCTGTTCCAGTGAGTCCCATTTTATTTTACATCATGTGCTTCTGCTAGGCACGAACAGTTGCGCTCAAGAGTTTACTTACCCTGGCTGACTTTGTAAAATAGGTACCTTTTTTTTTGAAAACACGAATGGCCAGACAAAACGCATTTCTTTTTGGATTCATATCCAACTGTAGGTCATGTAGAGTGGCTCAATCATCAAATAAAATAGGCAATAAGGGAGTAAAATGAAATTAACCCTATTGAAAAGTGTGCATACCCTTAGTTCTTAATACTGTAAATTGCTCCCTCAGGCATCAATAACAGCATGCAGTCTTTTGAGATAGCTGTCAATGAAGCCCCTCATTCTCTCAGGTGGTATAGCTGCCCATTCTTCCTTGCTAAATGCCTCCAGCTCCTGCAAATTCTTTGGTCATCTTGCTTGAACTGCACGTTTGAGATCTCCTCAAAATGGCTTGATGATGTTGAGGTCAGGAAACTGTGATGGCCACTCCAGAGCCTTCACCTTTCTCTTCTTTAACCACTGGAAGGTCAACTTGACCTTGTGCTTTGGATCATTGTCACGCTGAAAAGTCCAGGTGCATCCCATGAGCAGCTCTCCTGCTGAAGAATGCAAATTGTCTGCCAGTATTTTCTGATAGCTTGCTGCATTTATTCTGTCATCAATTTTCATGAGATTCCCTGTGCCTTTAGAGCCCCCCCCCAAAACATCAGAAAGCCATCACCATGCTTTACAGTGGGAATGGTGTTGACTGCTCTCCAAACATAGTGCATATAGTTGTGACCGTAAAGTTCTATTTTGGTCACGTCACTCCAAATAACAGTATTACAGAAGTTGTGAGGTGTGTCAAGGTGTAGTCTGGCATGTTTTAGGCAAGTTTTTTATGGGATTGGTGCAATAATGGCTTCCTTCTTGCAACTCGACCATGCAGCTCATTGTTGTTTAAGTACCTCCTTATTGTGCTCCTTGAAACAACCACACCATCTTTTTCCAGAGCATCCTGTATTTCTCGAGGTAGCTTGTGGATTTTTTTTTTTTTGTGTCCGGGACAGTTCTCCTGCAGTTCGGGCTGAAATCTTTCATGGCCGACCTGACCTTGGCCTGGCATCAACATATCCTCTAATTTTCCACCTCTAAATTACAGACTGAACAGTACTGACTGGCATTTTCAAGTCTTTGGTTATGTTTTTACATCCTTTCCCATCTTTAGAGAGTTGAACTACCTTGTCACAAAGGTCCTGAGACAGTTCTGTTTCCCTTCGTATGGCTCAGTATCTTGCCAGATCAGTGCATCCACACAAGAGCTAACAAACTTCATGAATATACGTAGACACCAGTTACTATTTAAAAAAAAAAAAAAACCGCAGGTGTGGAATCCTTAATAGCCATTTAAACCTGAGTGTGTCACCTTGTGTCTATATTAGAAGGTCAAACATTCAAGGGTATATAAACTCATGATCAGGGCCGTTTAGGTGATTTCAGTTATCATAATGATTTACAAAGGAGTCAAACACCTATGTGATGATAAATGACTTCACATGATCACTATCCTTGAATAAAAGACATGGTTTTTGCATGATGACTCATATTTTCAAAATAAATGGTAAAATTTCACAAATTCAGCTAGGGTATGCAAACCTTTCAGCACAAGTGTATGCACCATTTACCTGGAAAGAGATGGCATCAGGATGCACTGAGGAGAGAAGACAAGCTGGTGGAGGGAGTGTGATACTCTGGGAAATGTTCTGCTGGGAAACCCTGAGTTTCAAGAAGATTTCAATTTGATGGATCTGTTTTGACAGCCCTAGGGGCACATTCGCTATATCAGGCTGGTGGTGTTAATCTTGTGGCTGCTCGGTGTATATTTAAAAATTAAACGAAAAAGAACCCATCTGAAACAGTTGGACACTGGAGACCACGGGTCTAGTGTTGGAGGTTTGCAATTTTCAAGTTCCTGAAAGCCACCAGTCTATTGTGCAGGAAATTCCTGAAATTGAATATTCCATGCCTTGTGAAGATATCTGGGTCAGGCTCACTGGCAAACACGAGACTGGTTTAAACATAGGTGTATGCTATCGACCACCAGCTTTGGACAGTACAGTCAATGAAATGCTCCTTAAGAGGATTACGCAAGCTTGTAGAGGAGGAGGGACTATTATTATGGGAGACTTAAATTATCCTGGTATTGATTGGGAAATTGTGAAAGGACAGGGTAGGGGGAGGAAGAATTTCTAGATGTCATAAATGATAATTTTTGGTGCAGTATGTTAATAAACCTACAAGAGAGAAGGCAATTTTAGATTTGCTGCTCTGTAATGACCCAGATAGAATTAGCAATGTTGAGGTACTGGAGCCACTTGGGACAAGTGATCACTCTACTATTAATTTTGAGGTTTCATGGGAAGTTAAAAAGGTGTCTCCAAAAACAAAAATTTTTAATTTTAGGCGAGCAAACTTTGACAGGATGCGGTCATATCTAAGTGAAACAAAATGGGAGACACTCCTGGACTGTGAGTCTGTAAATGAGATGTGGGAAAGATTTAAGGGGGTTTTACTTGATTCACAATGTAAATTCATTCCAAAGGTGTCCAAAAGTAAGCTGAAAAAGCAGAATCCTCAGTGGATGACAGCAGCTATTCGTAGGAGTTTGAGGGAAAAGAGGAATCTTTATAAGATGTACATAGAGGATAACAATGAGATTACTAAGGCCGAATTCTGTAAAATGCGGGCTGTGGTCAAAAAAGAGCTGAGGAATGCTAGAAGACTGTATGAAAGACAAATTGCAGAGGGGGCAAAACTAACCCTAAGCGCTTTTTCAGTAGTACTGTAGCAGAAAAAGGAAAGTCAAAGAGCAGGTTAAGTGCATAAAGAGTAAAAATGGATCGCTGCTATATGATAATAAGGATATTGCGGACACCTTAAACGGTTACTTTGTTGAGAATTTTACCTTAGAGCGGGTCTTTATTCGGCCGGAGGGCTTGTCCAATGCTCAAGATTATTTAGCGGAAATTGAGGTTAGGGATAACGTCAGATTAGACAAGTTGCATCAACTAAAGGCAGATAAGGCGGCGGGTCCTGATGGCTTATATCCTAGAGTGCTCAGGGAAGTTAGTGAGATCATCTTTAAGCCGCTATCTGCCATCTTTAGACGGTCTTTAGAAACTGGAGAAATACCAAATGATTGGAAACAGGGCAATATAATACCAATATATAAAAAGGGGACCGTATTGAGCCAGGTAATTACAGGCCAGTCAGTTTAACTTGCATTATGTGCAAAATATTGGAATCTATCATAAAAGATGAGCTGGACTTATTTCTTGAACGTAACAATATCTTGAGGGATAGCCAACATGGTTTTCGTAAAGGAAGGTCATGCCTGACAAACCTTCTGGAATTTTTTTGAAGAGGCCACCAAGACTTATGACCAGAGCAGGGCTTATGACATCATATATTTGGATTTTCAGAAAGCATTTGACACAGTACCGCATAAGAGACTAATTTTTAAAATGAGCTCCATTGGAGTTACAGGGGGTATTCTGAAGTGGATTCATAACTGGTTGCAGGACAGAACACAAAGAGTGGTGGTCAGTGGTATATCATCTGAGCTAGGTAGGGTGGGGAGTGGCGTCCCCCAGGGATCGGTGTTGGGACCCCTGCTGTTCCTCATCTACATTAATGACCTTGATAGGAATATTGAGAGCAGATTAGTGAAATTTGCAGATGATACTAAATTGGGTGGCTTGGCAAATAGTTTAGAGTCCACTAAAGTGATTCAGGATGATTTGGATAGAATTCAGAATTGGGCAGAAATGTGGCAAATGAAATTTAATGTAGCGAAATGTAAAGTAGTACATGTAGGTAATAAAAACATTAGACGGGATTACTTCATGGGAGGTTTTAAACTGGAATGTGCTCCACAAGAGAAAGATCTGGGAGTGATTGTTGACCAAACCCTCACAGGCTCTAGCCATTGTGCCGTAGCTGTTAAAAAAGCCAATCGGATGCTGGGATACATTGCCAAAAGTATTGAGTTCAAATCCAAGGAGGTGATGCTTCTTTTGTACAACACATTCGTCAGACCACATCTAGAGTATTGTGTACAGTTCTGGGGACCATACTTTAAGAAAGACATAGAGGCTTTAGAGAAAGTTCAGAGAAGAGCCACGGCTAATTCCGGTATTAAAGATGAAAGCTATGAGAAAAGGCTGAAGATCCTTAATCTCTTTAGTCTTAGGAAAAGGAGACTAAGGGGTGATTTGATTGAGGTCTTTAAATATGTTAAAGGGATTAACAAAGTGAATTATGTAGGATTCCTTCAACCAAGTGTTGTTAGCAGAACTCGGGGTCACAAATGGAAGCTGACTAAAGGTAAATTTAGCACTGATATTCGGAAATATTTCTTCACCCAAAGAGTAATTTCAGTGTGGAACAGCTTGCCTGACCATATTGTTGAGGCAGAGACCTTGGGAGTTTTCAAGAGCAGACTTGACTTAAAGCTAGATACCATTGAGTCATTGAGTATCTGAAGTGATATATTCACGATGGTACAAAGAAACTGGCGAGCCTAGTTGGGCTGAACGGCCTGTTCTCGCCATTCATGTTATGTTATGTTATGTTATGTTATGTTATTCCTGACCGATTTCAAGCGCAGGTCTGTTGTTAACGACGAGAAAAAAGTTGGTTCTCAATATACGTATTTTGGAGAACTGCGATGCATGATCAACGTTTTATAACGTCGTAATAGCCAACAGTGTTTCCCTGGTCATTTGATACAGATTTACCACAAGATGGCGCAGAACCATAACAGCTGGATTCCATGCAATAGGGTATGATGAAATGCTTGTGTTGTATGTATTATAAAATGTCTCGTATGCGTCAAAATTATTACGGCCATAATGCAGAGTTTGGTAAATTCAAATATTTATGAACGGAGCGGTTCCATGGAATCTGCATGAGGTCAGCTGTTTCTGAATGAAAGCTCAGGAGCGCTGTCTACACGGACCGATTACAAGGGGAAACAGGAAGAAAACATACCGATGTATTTCTGCTGCATTGCAATGCGATACAGTCTTTCTCGCTGGAGAGTCAATAAAATGTCGACTGTTCCACCACAAGATTTGATCGAGCAATGGACAAGGTTAGAGATGTATAGCATTTATTAAATTATTCGCAAATCTTGTTCTTAGGAACGAGGAGGGATACAATTGCGGGAAAGCTGTTTAAAGGTAGCGCGCTTCCGTGAGTTGCAGTTGTGACAGAATAAACTATCTAGTTCAACTTGTGTCATTAATATGGGTAACTGAAATCTTTCCTCGATTCTTGACCACGAAAAAAATATATATTTTAGCCCTGTACTTTGATACAGTAGTACCGGAATTAATATCACTCCTTCGTGCATTATTTACTCCAGTTTCAAAATGAACTGCTCAAGAAGGGAACACTAAAATCACATATCAGATTTTGATGAACGAATTATTAAAGTTGAAAATCTTTACTGATGTACACTGTGTAATTTGTTAAGAACAAAATGACGTAACAACGGGCGAGGGAACCCAAAATCATCAAGTCATTGAAGGCTGGATTCAAAATCACCCGAAAATTTAAGTAAAATATTGACATCACTGGCTTATCCAACTTGCGTAAATTTTAACTCAGCAGCTCATAATGTGACTCAGTAGTGTGTACGGCCCCCGCGTGCCCGTATGCACTCTCGACAAGGTCTGGGCAATCTTCAGATGAGTCGGCGGATGGTGTCCAGGTCTATCTCCTCCCAGGCCTGGAGCAGGGCATCAACGAGCTCCTGCGCTCGTTAGCGGCGTCGGATGCACCAATACACAATGTCCCATTGGTGCTCAGTTGGATTTAGGTCGGGCGTACAGAGGGTCAGTCAATTTCATCAATGCCTTCGTCATCCAGGAACTGCGTAAACACACTGCCCTCATGAGGTCGGGCATTGTCCTGCTCCAGGAGGAACCCAGGACCCTCTGCACAGGCATAACGTCTGACTATTGCTTTAAGGATTTCATCTCGGTGCCTAACAGCAGTCAGGGTACTGTTGGCTATGACATGGAGGTCTGTGTGCCCCTCTACAGATTTGCCTCCCCAGACCATCACTGACCCAATGCCCAAATCGGTCGTGATGGATGATGTTACAGGCAGCATAACGTTCACTATGGCGTCTCCAGACTCCTTCACGCCTGCCACATTTTTTCAGTGTGAACCTGCTCTAATCTGTGAAGAGAACAGGGCGCCAATGGTGGACCTGCCAATTCTGGTGTTCTGTAGCAAATGCCAATCAAGCTGCATGGTGCTGGGCTGTGAGCACTGGTCCCACTAGTGAATGTCTGGCCCACATGCCACCTTCATGGAGTCCGTTTCTGATAGTTTGGTCAGAGACATACACACCAGTAGGCTGCTGGAGGTCATTTTGCTGGGCTCTGGCAGTGCTCCTCCTATTCCCTCATGCACAAATGAGCAGATACCAGTCCTGCTGCTGGGTTGATGCCCTTCTACGGCCCTGTCCATCTCTCCTCGTGTAACGGCCGGTCTCCTGCTGTTTCTTCCATGCTCTTGGGACTGTGCTGGGAGACACAGTAAACCTTCTTGCAACTGCACGTATGGATGTGCCATCCTGGAGGAGCTGGACTACCTGTGCAACCTGATTGGGCAACAAGTACTGCCTCATGCAACCAGTTGTGACAAGGACACTAGCAGACCACTAAACTAGAGCGTAATCTGTCAAGACGGATAAGAAGAGAGCAATTGTCTGTTGCCACCACATGCACAACCATTCCCTTTTAGGGGGTTGTCTTGCTTTTGCCTCTCCAATTCACCTTTTGTTAATTTCATTTGCACCAAAGCAGGTGAGACTGATTTACAATCACTTGTGCTTCCTAAGTGGACGTATTGATATCCCCAAAGTTTAACTGACTTGGTGTTATACTATGATGATTAAGTGTTCCCTTAATATTTGGGCCAGGGCAATATTAAAAACGGCATTAGACTTTACCGAGCATGCACACTGGGGGTCGTAAATTGGAGTGATTGCGGACCAGGAGGGGGGCACCTTTATTATTATTATTATTATTATTATTAATATACTTTTTGTATAGTTGGTGGTGGTTGTAGGAATTCTTACCAATAAAGGCAAAGTCTGTCACAAGCCAGGTGGCTCATCAGGCTGGTACTTAACCCCGGTTTCAGTAGCATGAAGCGACTAGGGGTATAGCTACTCCTCCTGGATGGGATGCCAGTCCATCGCAGGTTACCCCCCAGCTCTCAGTCAGGTTTCCCCAAACCATGTGCTGGTACACCTGAGTGGAATGAGGCACTGTGGGAGTGAAGTGTTTTTTCTTAAGAACACACCATGAAAGCCATGACAAGGACTCGAACTCAGGACATTTCGGTCCCTAGTCAAATGCACTTAAAGGGCATCTAAAGTCGATTCTCAAAGGGGACGTTGAGCGTCCAATGTTTACAAACAAATCACTTGCTTTTGTTGACATCTTGCATTTTCACATGACCAATTTCATTCATATAAACCAATGTTTTGTGTACATGCGTAGATAATCCTTCTGTTTCGGTTCGTTTGAGCAGGTGTGGCTCGCCGATTGGCTGATAAACAAAAACAATGGGAATCGATTTAGATGCCCATTAACCACTGCGCTACCACTAATTCAAAGTGGGCTGAAATTTGGGGGTTGGAGGCCTTGGGGTACAGGAAATTAAAGAGTTGTAGCCTTATTAAAGAATACAAACTCAAATCAAAGTGACACTATTGTTAACTCCTGGATAAGCTGTTTGTGAATTAGAGACCAGCGATCCACGCCAAGATCATATCTGTCTCACCGCCGGTGGTCGTGCTAATGGCAGATTGTTTGATTGATTGATTAGTGAGTGACGCTCGAGTCTCATCACAACACTACTTTCTAAGCTTCGCTTATCCAGGAGTAAAAATGAATGGCCTGAGTTGAAATTGTTGTTGTGCAATACTTGCTTTTTCAGTACAGAACTGGATTCATGCTCATCTTAAAGTAGTGTACCGCCAGCTCTCTGTATTTACATTAGGCTTGATGCGGGGGACGTACCTGCCAACTCTCCCGGATTCTGCGGGAGACTTTCCGGAAAATGCTTTTATCTCCCGACATCCCGACTAGTGCCAAATATCTCCCGGATTTTGCGCAATTTGAAAAGAACCCGCAATTTGCGCATTGCGGAATGTGAAACGCAATGCGCCCCCCCCGCTTAACAAAATGAGACGAAGTGGTAACGGACCAGCATTTCAATCCTTCAAACTTGGGAGCTACGCTTCGCTCGCGAAAATCTCCCTGATTTATGAAACTCAATGTTGGCACCTCTGGTGGGATGATGCTCATTAACCTGTGAACTCCCTGCATTATTTTACACACTTACTGCAATTAATTAGCTTCACATTGGTCTTAAATCTGAAGTTAACTTTCACAGTATGAGGTTTACCAGTAGAAAGTTCATTGTGCTCGTTTTTACTTCACCCCTGCCTTTATTTTCATTGTAAATTCAAGTTCACAGCGGAAGAGAGGTTTATCTCAGTGATGAGGCATTAGGTCGTTGTTTTAAACAGCAATATAAAAATGGCTAACAATAAAAGTTCTCTTGAATATATCGCGGGGCAGTGTGTAGCAAAACAGCTATAATTATATCTGAATATTGGTTCAGCTGTATGTGTTTATGCATATCTGTATATAACTGCTGTGCAATTATCTACCCAATAATTGCAATAGTTTAGGTCATGCTTGAGGAACAATTGTGTTACAACTGGCCCTTGTTGGTTTGTAATGAAAAAAAATTTAAGTGGCTATTCCCTCAACCGTTGGTGGAATGGGGGGGAGGTTGCTCCTATTCCCCCAACCGTCGGTGGAACAGGGGAGGATGTCGCTCATATTGCCTCAACCGTTGGTAGAACTAGGGGGAAGGTTGCTCTTATTCCTCCATTAAATCTAAGACACCATTCAAATGACGCCAAAAAGTTTCACCGGAAGATTTCGATCAATGGTTGGGGGAATAGCCTTTGCCAAAAAAATTAGGAAAATGAACACTTGATTTTTTTTTTTTATTTTAATGATATCATATGAGAAATACATCCTCATTTCATTTGAATGCTGTTTTCTGTTGTTGACTCAATAGTAGTTTGGCTCGTTCTACCACTGGAGCAGGAGGTTAGCGTAAACAGTAAGGTTTGTGCTCGGCGTAGCATCACTGTGTGAAAACCCTTTCCATGTTGCCCCCAGCTGGTGTTCATATATCACAGTCTCTGGGTGACACATTTCTCTGCCAGGTCGTTATTCACAGTTTTATTAAGTGCTATCAGGTGAAAATATTTTCCCAGAATGCATTTCCCACCTCAGTACATCGGTGTGACTCTATGTTTCCAGCTTCTCCTCTCCAGGCTGTGATTAAAAAAAAAAAAAAAAAAAACATTTTGTATCTAAATTTAATTTATTAAAATGTGTTTTTGAAATAGTGTAGCAGAGTACATTTCGTCCTTCAGCGAGGGTTGGCAGATTTATATACAGAGATTTTAACTCTAATTCCAGTTCAGTTATTATTGAGAAAAAATAATTTGCTACCAGCTCGAATCAGATTGATTTTTGTTCTAGGGGTTTTGTGCGTCTTTGACCTTGAATGAAATAAAATGAGAATTAACTACGCCCACCTGCCGCAAACTACTTGGTGGGGGGGAGTTTTAGCACTAAGTTTATGACATCGCTCTCGCCGAACTGAGTCTTTTGCGACAAGCTCTTTGTGGAATTTTTCAGGCCTTGCTTAATAGCATCTCGGTTCCCTTGCTGTTGCCATCAAACGCAATGGATACGTTCGTTTATCTTTATCGCATTTTCATGAATAGCCTGGCTGGACCAATTTCAAACTGCCCTCTTATTCTGCAGTTTTGACAGGGAGCCAGCTCTTCGCAGTTGCCTCTCTTTTTTTTCTAACTGGCTCAGGATCTCCTAAAAGGTGAGGTGTTGGAGAAGTAATGTAAATGCCGCAAAAGTGATGTCCTCAGGTACCCCAGGGCTCTTGGCAGGGTGTGAGTGTGGTGCTGTGGGGACCTGTGGCATCAGCAGAATGGGGAGCAGAGAAGAGGATGCTGGGTTACCTTTCAGCTCCTGCCTTGAGGGAGTGGGGCTGCCTAGCAGGAGGGCGGTGAACGCCTGCCAGCAAATCCACTGAAGCCATTGATTTGTGAATTTGATGTGAGCACGCCTCTGGTAATGGTATAATGCAAAATCACGTCCTTATTCCCCGAGCCCTTTTCTTGTGTCAGATTGTATCTGAGACTGGAGTCAGGCGCCAGGGCCAGTGAGTGGGCGAGAGATTCTGCAGCTCTGCTTGAGGTTACTGCATGGTTTCCCTTCCCTTTTTGGCAGAAGAAGGGGTCTGGACTGCGAAGTGTGCCCTTTTGGTCAGCGGTTACCAACCCTGTATCTGGAGATCTACCACCTTGTAGGTCTTCACCCCAACATAACAAATCACATCTTATTCAACAGATAGAGCTTTCATTGAACGGCAGATTATCGACAACCAGATATGCCAGATTAACATTTCAAAACCTTCAGGAGGGTTGAACTCAAGGAACAGGGTTGGCTTCCATTGCTGTAGATGGTCCATCATGAGTGCAACCCGAGGCTAACAGGTGCAGGAATGAGCCCGAGCTGTGCTCATAGGTTGCCGAAATGCATGGATCGAGGCACCGTATTGTTGTCGGCCATCGCCTTTCCTCAGGCTTAATGAATAGCGTTTCAATGCACAGTCGTGCAGATTTCAGCTGCTGTTGAGTTGCTGTTGGAGTCATCCTGTTCCTTGTGTTGTGCAGTGAGCAGGCCGGTCTGAAAGAGCAGTTGGTGGAAGGGGATACAGAGGAATGGCAGAGTGCTCCGGATTTCAATGGGCTGGAGAGAGTGGGTGGAGTCGACCTGTCCTACATCAAGGGAGACGACAGCAATGCCTGTGCCCAGCTGGTCGTGCTCAGCTACCCAGAGCTGGAGGTAAAGGAGCACAATCTGTCTGACCTAGTCCAAACATTCCTATATTAACCCCAAACATTCCTGTATTAAACCTAATGCTAGGTTCCCACTATCGTGATTCGCGGCACGATTGAAATCGTGGTCTTAATCGTGGAGTAATCGTGGTGATCCTATCAGATCCTGTCAGATCTTGAGGTCAGTCGTGGCAGTCGTGTTGATTGTAGAAAAGTTTCGGACAGTTCAAAAATTTCCTACGATCAACACAATTAATTGTCAATCGTGATCATCGCATCACCTCGTATCCAAACCTGAAATTTTTAGCCGCTTTTAAACTGGACGCGAAACGAATTTTTCACACGACAGATTACATTCAAAACCAATGCAAAGACTTCAATTTGCATGTATTTGCATCTTTGCATTGACTTTGAATGTAATCTGTCGTACAAAAAATTTGTTTCGCGTCTGGTGTGAAAGCAGCTTCAGAGAAGTTCCATGATCAGCTACGAATGGCCAATCGTGGCGTTCATAACGGAGCGCACGACAGTGGGAACTAAGCATAAGCATTCTTGTGTTTACCCCCAACCTCTCCTGTGCTAACCCACTAACTTTCCAGTATTAACCCCCAAACGCTCTGGTTTTTTCCCCAAACATTCTTGTATTGACCACAAACGCACCTGTATCAACCCACAAACATTTCAAAATCAGCTCATGCTTGACAAAAAACCAAAAGTGGTTTGCTATGAAAAATGCCAAGTAATGACCAGAAGAGGTAATGGGAAGGTGAAATTTTGTTTTAGCATCGTAAATGCATGCAAGTACATGTATCACATAATTTTGAAAAAGTTTCTGTTTATCATACCATAATTAGTAGTTCACTTTCTGACAAAGAAGTTAAGTTGGTTAGAACATTTCGGGGTTAAATATGTTGTGGAATACAAATTGACTGCTTTTTTTGCAGGGAAGATTGCCTATTGTCTGCTTGATTGCGAAGATCTTGATCTGTTCTGTCGTATCTAGGGCTGGCAAGACTGTATGTCACTAGTATTCACAGTAATGCTGTTATAACAAATTTGTTGCTGCGATTGTCTCTCACATTGTCAAAACTCAATCAAATGGACACTATGAAGTTTATATCGTGATAGACACAGAGATGCTTTAATCAGCTGTACTTTGTTTTAAGGAAGTTCTTTCTTGCACAAAGTGGTCTTCATCAAGCCAATACAGTGCACGAGTAAACCGATGGTCCGAGGACTGTGTCTGTTTCATGTTTGTGAAAGCGTTTCTAATTGCCAGGCTAGGTTTGAACCCATGTAAGGTTTTTTACTGCATTGCTTGAGTCATTCTATGACGTCCCATCACTGGTAGACTGTATCTCGTTGCATACAGACCATGCGTGCCGTATTTTGGGTCACTCTCCATGAAGCAGTCCTCACATTTGTGTTTTGGTCATCATGTTTTATGTGTTCACATTAGTGTCTTGTCATCTTGTGCTTGTCGGATATTTTTTGGCATATGGATGTCTTACAGCAGGTGCATTAAATGCACAAGGACCAAGACAATACGCAATTGAGAATTACAATAAACAGAAGTCATGAAGTGGGAAATGTGAAGCCATCAGTTAAGACGAAAACCTGTTGATGTGATTATTATTCATTCAGTTTTGACTCCTATACAAGCAGTCAGCATCACTTGTGTCCTATGACTGAGTGACTGTGTACCTTGACTTGTGTCACACACTGAGGTAACAGCCTCCATAGAGTACATACCCACTTCGTTTTTTCAGTTACACGGGCTCATTTTATTGATACACCGACTAATTTGTGGTTTTACTGTAATATGCTAGCCTAATTAAATGTTATTCGCTGAGGCAGTCACATCTGGTTAATTATGATTTCCCCCACTCCACCCCCACTCTGCCGCTCCAATATGTTGCGAGCCTCCTCCTCAAACTGCTATTTACTTGCTGTCTTCACATACCTTTTTTCACTATTTCACTGAAGCGGCAGCCTTTTACAACCTCAGCTTATGAACTACCAGATGTCTTAAAGACAGCAATTGTGCCATAGGGTAATGGCCTGTTTTCTGCTGGGGTGTGTAAGTGCAGTCAGTATCCAGTGCTGTGATATTTGTGCTAAGGCATTGATGCTCTGCTTTGCTATGTATTTCTTTTAACACCCTCATTCTTGTTTAGCTGCTCCTTTTCATACCAAGTAAGTTCATTCCTCGATGTTTTTAGTGACATACTGTATTGCGTAAACAGGTCGGATGATAATCATTAATGTGATCTTCGTTGTTATCCAGATTTTTTATAAGATAGAGGGCTGACTATGCATGGGATGAAGTTTGTGTTAAAGAACAGATGTTGTTATTTGCATTTCCTGTCTGAAAATGCTCACCCTGTTTTATTGCCTTTCTTTTTCAAACCACATAAGCTTATCGCTTGACATTTTAAGTAAGACGCTACTTGAACAGGTCAGGTAGCTGGCGATCTTAAATGTGAGCTCTGCTGTTCATCCAGCTTTTTTAGCCCAGTGGCTGATTGGCTGTGAGCTATTGTCGTCAGTTTGCGTCCATCGTCCGGCTGTCCGTCCATCCATTGTCCATACGTTAGCAGCTGGATCTCGGAAACTGCTCCATGGATTTTGATGAAATTTGATGGGATGATGCCTTGGGCCAATATCTCCAAACAGTTTTTTTTTTGTTTTTGGATTGGACCGTTTTTGGCCATTTTTGCCCATTTTTGTGCAAAAATTGGTGTTATTGCGACTTTAACGTTCAATGGGCCTCATGCAGCAACATTGTCTTAAATTTCTCTCATATTTTCTCTTATTTTTTTGCCAAGAGAAAAAATAAGAGAAATATACTCCGTTTGCACCAAGCGCTCTTACCGTCCAAATCTGCTCTTACCCAGATGTGCAGAATGTTGAATCCCACTTGATTGTAAATTGGAAGCGTGTGCCCGGTTGTTTCAAATTAGCATAATATAACACCCACTAAACACCATATACGGGTAGGTGACGTGCCGTGTGCAAAGAGCAGACTGCTCGTGGCTGCTCGAGGGCACTTTCACACTTGGTACGATTGTTCCGTACAGTGCCACAGTACGATTGTCCCCCCCTCCCCTCTCCCCCGCTGGTCAGCTTTCAGACTGGTAATATCGTAACTTACCTGCTCGCATAAATCTCAAAATTCGATTCAGCGCGTTGCATTATGCACCTAGGTGGTTTTAAATAGGGAACGATTTTGAAAAAGGAGGTGCCAATATCTTTTGGGGTTTTTTATTATTGAGAAGGGGGTTTAGAATATTAATATTGCGAATGCATATGCTGCGTGTCTCATAATTTGAGCTGCCAGACTTTGGCACAGCGTCGTGCACTTTGAAATATCGGTGCTGCATTTCCTTTAGTTTGTCATGGCACTGATGTATTATTCTGTGATAACCAAGCGAATGTAACTACTCACGAATTATTTCATAAATCTCCAAATTTTTGCACGTAGTATCCCGTTGTGATTGTATGTTTTCGTCCACCTACATTTCGAGCAAGCATTGAATTTCTTTGTATGAATGGATTTCGCCAGCGCATTTGTTTGAACAGGAGAGCCGTAACACACAACAGTAATCCTCCGTGCTCAAGTACGGTTGCTTTCACATTTGGTTCGAGCAGCCATTCATCTGTCTCAGCAAACAGATCTGCGCGATCTCTAAAGACCCGCTGTCTGCGCAAGGCCTGGATGGCCAAAGCGTCCAACTGCAATAGGTAAGCCGTTCAGAAGCAGAATGCACGCAAGTAGCTATCCAAGGGTTTTTATAGCTTCGTCCTAATTAGGATCAACTGGCCAAACTCTTCAGCCAAAGAATTAAATAATAGAATCATTATAATTTCTCAAAAACATAAAACAATCAAAATGTGATTACATGATGCATTTTTAATGTTTAGGTTTTAAAACTTGTGTTGCCGTGCACTGGACAAGCAATTTGTGGACAGAGATAACTGTTTTCTGTTTTCTCTTATCTCGGTAAGAGTGCTCTCGACCACTCGTAAAATTTTCTCTTACCTAAGAGAAGCGCAAAAATAAGAAAACATTGGTGCATCCAAGAAATCAATGGGTAAGAACAAAATAAGAAAAAATCGGGCATACGAACAAAAATAAGAGAAAATGTGTTCTTATATCGCTTCTTGCATGAGGCCCAATGACTTTCAAAGCACACCAGCCAGTATTTTATTCACAATAGAACAGAGATAACAAAGCAAATGTTGAAACTGAGCAATTTTACAATTTCATCCACAAAATGAGCTCATTTCAAATTTGATGGCTGCTACAGGTCTCAAAAAAGTTGGGACAGGGGCCTGTTTACCATGGTGTAGCATCCCCTCTTCTTTTTAACACAAAGTGCAGGCGTCTGGGCATTGAGGAGACAAGTTTCTTGAGTTTAGCCATTGGAATTTGATCCCACTCTTGTTTAATACAGGCTTCTAGCTGCTGGAGAGTTTTGGGTCTCCTTTGATGGACTTTTCCTTTAATTATGCACCAAATGTTCTCAATCAGTGAAAGATCAGGACTGCAGGCCGGCCAGTTCAGCACACGGACACTTCTACTACGAAGCCATGCTGTTGTAGTAGCTGCAGTATGTGGTTTTGCATTGTCCTGCTGAAATACACTAGGCCTTCCCTGGAATAGATGTCATCTGGAGGGGAGCATATGTTGCTCTAAAACCTTGATATACGTTTCAGCATTCATGGTGCTTTTTAAAACATGCAAGTGTCCCACACCATATGCACTAATGCATCCCCATACCATCAGAGATGCTGGCTTTTGAACTGAACGCTGATAACAGGAGGGGTGGTCTTTCTCCTCTCTAGCCCAGAGGACACGACGCCCATGATTTCCAATAAGAATGTCAAATTTGGACTTGTCTGACCACAGGACACTTTGCCACTTTGCTACAGTCCATTTTAAATGAGCCTTGGCCCACAGAACATGGCAGCGCTTCTGGATCATGCTCAACAATGGCTTCCTTTCTGCATGACAGAGTTTTAGGTGGCATCTGTGGATGGCACGGTGGGCTGTGTTTACAGACAGTGGTTTCTTGTAGTATTCCTGTGCCCATTTAGTGATGTCAATGACAGAATCATGCCGGTGAGTGATGCAGTGGCGTCTGAGGGCCCGAAGATCACGAGCATCCAGTAACGGTCTTTGGCCTTGTCCCTTATGCACAGAGATTTTTCCAGTTTCTCTGAATCTTCTGATGATGTTATACACTGTCGATGATGAGACCTTCAAAGCCTTTGCAATTTGATGTTGAGGAACATTGTTTTTAAAGTATTCCACAAACTTTTTTTTACGCAAGCCTTCACAGGCTGGAGAGCCTCTGGCCATCTTTACTGCTGAGAGACTCAGCCTCTCTAAGACATCCCTTTTATAGCCAATCATGTTACACACCTGATGCCAGTTAACTCAATTACTTGCTAAATGTTCTTTCAGCTGATTCTCTTATAAATTAATTTTTTTCAGCCCTTTTTTGCCTGTGTCTCAACTTTTTTGAGACCTGTTGCAGCCAGAAAATTTGAAAGAAGATAATTTTGTGGACAAAAATGTAAACTATCTCAGTTTTAACATTTGAAATGTTATCTGTGTTCTATTGTAAATAACATATTGGCTCATGTGATCTGAAAGTCATTGCATTTTGATTTTATTCACAATTTACACTTCATCCCAACTGTTTCGGAATTTGGGTTGTATAAAATGTGCTATATCTCCTTTAATATTGCATTTACATCTTAGGTTTACATTGTTGGGTATTAGCAAATCAAGTATAGGCTTTCTGCTGGTCTGGTCAAAGGTGTCTTTCAGAGGCCAATCTCAAGGTCACGATGCACTGAAATGCCCATATCATGGTCAATATTCTATTTACTGCTTAGGTTTGCATTGTTGAGTATTAGCTAATTGTGCGTTGGCTTTCTGTTGGTAAGGTGAAAAGTGACCTACGATGACTATGAAAGGTCAATCTCGCGGTCAAGACGCATTCACTAGTCAATATCTTGCTTTATATTGCATTTGCAGCTTAGGTTTGCATTGGCGGGTAATAGAAATCATATATGGGCTTTCTGCTTGACAGGTCAAAAGAAACCTATGGTGACCTTGAAAGATCATGATGCATCAAAAGGTCAATATCATAATAAATATTGAAACAGTTTTGTTTTTCTGCCCAACTGTTTAAATTTACATTTCAAACAGTACCCCACATAAAGTATATAGTTCATACCCGGTGAGCTGCAAGATCCATGGCCCTATTTTCTTATAAAATGGGGCTAAACTGCTAAAATGTCAAGCAAAGCACTCAGATTATTCTCTCATGAGTTAGCTGCAGCCGTGCCCAGCCTGAATGTCTGATCTCCTTTTCTCCCAGCTGTTATATGAGGACAGTCAGATGGTGACCATTAGCGCTCCGTATGTGGCGGGGTTCCTTGCGTTTCGCGAGACGCCATGCCTGTTGGAAGCCCTGCAGCGCCTGAAGACAGCTTGGCCTGACCTGATGCCACAGGTCAGTTCCCTTGCCCGCTCCTCGCCCTTGCCTGCTCCTCGCCGTGCCCATTGATTTGCAATTCCATTGCGGACTGAGCTAAGTATAAGGGGAACTAGGTCTAAATCAGTAACTTTCAAACAAAGTTTCCAAAGCATGTGCTATTCACTTTAATGAACTCTGGACCACTCCCAAAGTGGAGGAGATTATTCGGTGAAACGATGGATAGGGGATCGGGGCGAAGGCGATGTTGTATGGACTTGGTCTGTGATTGTGCGGACGTTGGGCGTCCCCCAGGTGGCGAGACTCAGGGTGGGGCTCGCGTCTCTCGTCGGAGTCCTTGTGGCTCCTAAGCCCCCTGGGGTCCCAGGTGGAGACTGTTTGTTGAAGGGTGGGAGGGACGTAGGAACGAGACGAGCGGGGATTATGGGAATGAAGGCGGTATATATAGGCGTGCGGACGAACAGGAAGGTGCATTGGCAGTGGTCTTGTTCATTAACCTTTGTTATCGGGAACACCCTAAATTCAAAGGCATTCGTCGGAGAAAATGTCCATGTTGTTGCGTCAATGCAAAATTTAGTTCACTCCCATAAACTCATTGGTGTGAAAGCAGCTGTGTTACTGTGGATAAGTGCATTTACCAGCAGCCCAGGTCTATCAGCATTGGAAATATCAGCCTCTATGAATGAGCCATATTCGCTCTGCCCAATCTCAAGAGGAGATCACTGCTCATTCAGCAGGTTAATGCATGCACCTCCCATGATGTGGAGTCAGTGGCAGCCTTGAATCAGCTGAACTACAGTACAAGCTTTTGTACCAGTGAGTTGTGTTGCTAATGTAAGACACTGGCTATTTTTACACCAGTCGTAAACTTATTCCAGTTTGCTATTCTTACAAACTTCCACATCCGCAGTGAAGGAAATTGGCCTTGGAAAAAAATTGCAACAAATTGCGACTGGCGTAAAAATAGCCACAAATAATGCTGTGTTGACATTTGTGGGATAAATAGAATCTCAAATTCCTGAGCCTGAGATATTATATTTATGAAACTCCAGTAGTAATTTTCATTTACAGTAGTGTGCAGTAATGATTATACACTTAACAGAATGAAGATAAATCAGAAACCAAACACTAGTTAAGTATTTATTTCATGTAATACTGGATCATATAGATGAAAATCGGTATACAGATAACAAAATAAAATAAAAACAAAAATAATAATGTCCTTTTGAAAGGAAAAAGTCACTATCTACTGTGCCACCCTTTGCTTTGATTACAGCATTTAACCCTTCAGTCATAGTTTTCACATTTTTTAATCTCTTTTTATTTTTGTTTGATTTTTTTCCCCTCGTTCTTTTTTATGGGATGATTTTTCCTCTAAGCACTTCAGGTAGTGCTGTTGTTTGCTCTGTAGTGGAATCATGCTATCATAGAGCAAAAAATACAACCTAAATGACTTAAAAAGCAACTAGTATGGTGTCATACAGTGTAGGTTCAATGTGCCCATTTCCTATCTTAAGTTCAGTTCTTGCGTGTACTGTATGATCAACAACTCACGGTCCTGCAGGGTCAAGAACTGCTGGTTTTCCACCCTGCAGTTACCTGGTAATCAGGTGTAAAGACAGTCTGGCTGATCAGAGGAACTGGGAAAAATAGCAGAGTGCTCCTCAATTCGGCATGACGCTGGTCTCCTGCGGTTTGAATTGCTGGTCTTCCAGTCCCACCCTCAGGAATTCTCTTCTCTTACTGACCACAGGATGCAAGAATCAGCTGGTGGATTTTTTTTTTTTTTTAAATTTTCACAAATAATAATAATAATAATAATAATAATAATAATAACTTTATTTGTGTAGCACCTTTTAACAAGACTATATACAAAGTGCTTCACTGATACAAAGGCATAAAAGTAAACACTTAACGTAATAGTAAGAACAACAAGAATAAAATTTGATTTAGTACACAGAGATAAAAGAGTAAAAAAATTAAACCAACCTATTCAAAAGCAATGGTAAAAAGATGTGCTTTAAGAAGCTTCTTAAAAGCAATAAGTGTATCAGTAGCTCTGATGACGCAAACGATTTGTGTTTGTATTGCGAAGAAACAATCAACATTCAATCGACATTTTTTTTTATTTTCATGAACAAAATATTTGTGTTTTTATTGCGAGGGAAACAATCAACATTCAATAACCCTTTTTTTTTATTTTCATGAACAAATGATTTGTGTAACAATCAACATTCAATTCCGCTCCAAAGATTGGCACGAACAGAAATCACATTGCTACAATAAATAGAAACTAGAATGAGAGTTTATAAAGAAACTCTGAGTTTGCATGTGATAGCACAATTCACTGTATAATGTGATGTTTATTTTTGCATTGTCCTGCACCCTGCTGTATGATAAGGTGCAAAGTGTCTTCTTTACTGATAGGCAAGTATGATAAACTATGATGACCGTCCGTTGCATGGTCGAAGTGATCAGGGCATATGGATGATAAGGGTTAATGTGACCAGGGCATATGTATGGTAAGGGTTAATTTAGTTGTCAAGCTACATCATTGGTATGTAGCATAATAAAAGTTATTTGGATGATGATGATTTTTATTGTTGTCAGTAATGGTTCAGGTATATATTTGTTTATTCTCTATATACTGGTTTTACATGGCTATTGATGCACTATCATCATTATCGACATGTTATTATTCACAGCATATGATTGTAATTCAGCTATTGTTCATCAAAGTCCAACTTGATGTGCTGGACGATACAGGTCCGACATTTATGATCATTCTTTTGCTTTTATCAATATAGTAGAATGGACATTGCTAAGAGATGTATTATTACTTTCTAATTATTACTATTATTATAATTGTTTTATTGGTAACAGTAATTTCTGGACTGGCAGCATCACCGCCTTGTAAAGCAGCCGTAGTAATTGAGAGGCACAGGGTTCAAAGGGTGGTGCAGTCAGCCCAGCGAGTTTTTGGTGCTGTATTGCCTAACCTGATGGACTTACACAATATGAGGTGAGGACCCCAGTCACCCAAACCATGGCCTCTTCTTGACGAAGCTGTGCAGTCGGAAGCCAGGCTATGTGAACATTGCAGCCAAGACCAATTACCAAAGCCACAGCTTCTACCCCCATACTCTCTGTTAGACCAATAAGACGTGCACTGCTCTCTCAGTACGAATTACTGAGCTGCTTCCTTCATCTTTTTGCTCATTGGAATTGCCTTTATAATATCTTGTAAATACAGAATGTTCGTTTATTTGAGCCTACTTTGTCTTATATTGCTCTCACGTTGTTTTCATTAGCAACAGTGTTTTTCCGAGCGTTTGTGAAGAATTACCGCGTGAAAATGAGCAAAAGGCCAACAAAAACACTAAATTGTATGAAATGTTAAATTCCGCACGGCACACGAAAAAATTATTCAGCAGGAAAACTGGTGAAGGCACAGCACTTCTTAAACATTCGGACATGCTGTTTACTTCTGCTCACATTCTCCCACGCCTGATTGTTTTACGTTGATCCTGTTTGTGTTAACGAAGGACAAGTTAATGATTGTTAAAATGTTATTTCTGACTTCGCTTCAATCCATCCCTTGCTTTGCGCCATGAAAAGTGAACGCACCACGCTAAACTCACCTGCGATCGCTTCTCATTGTCTTCCTTGATGAAAGCAGATTGCATCTGTCGTTTAGGACCAATTTCTTAAAAAAAATCGCACCCCCTTTAGCTCGCAACATTATACAATCTTTGGCGGATATGTTTTCATCAAACTGTCAGCTACTGTTTGCTGCGGAATGTTTACATCTACCACGTGTACCGAGGGAAGTTGGCAGTCGGGTGAGCACCGGCAAACCTGGCGATTGTCTTTAAAGTGGCTAAATGGACAAGTGATAACGCAAATCTATAATATTTTTTGATCGACATAAAATGATATGTGGACATTTACTGAGGAGAAAACATCATAGCAGAACCCTTAGTTCGAAGGCATAATACTGTCTGACATCGATTTCTTGACCTTCGGAAGCAAGTTTTCATGTCATCTAATTTTAGAATGAGCAGATCATCCATCGGTTCTCGAGTCCCTGTAACGCTACGCTGTCAGACGGCTCTGGGTGCTGAATGTTTACGTGAAATATGAGTTTAAAAAGGGCTTTTACCGGCCAATTTGTTTTGTAGCAGAATATTACATCTTGGCCGATAAAAGCCCGTTTTAAATGCATATTATTCCACGTAAACGTAAATAAATCGCTAGCACCAGGAAGCTAGTCATCTCGCTAGCTAGCTGGCCTGCGATTTAGGCTATCAATACTGTGACGGATTATTTCAAATAAAATCGAGTATTGTTGTGTCTGTGTGTTTTGCTGTTTATTGCATTATTATACCTAACTGGACATAGCTAAGCGTTTTTGTGGTCATTTGTGCAGTATGTTTGAATTTTACGAATATTACGTGGCTAGCTAGCTAGCTTCCCGGAAAAACTAAACCATGCCTATGAGACAAGCACATTGTTCGTCGGTCTTCGTATTAACATAGAGACCGCTGCGGCTCGTAGGCCTATTTGCTTGCTGCCTGTGGAGCCTGGATTGTCCTGTATTATATTGTTTTCTTTGTCTGCTTAGGTTATCTTAGTATTATTTTTGCGAAATGAACATCAAGAAAAATTTTTGAACGTTTGTGCTGTATGTAATTTCGTTACAAGTATGTAGCTAGCATGCTAGCTAGCTACATGGAACTCCATGTTGTGACACGGAGCCCTGCGAACCATAATCGCAATGCATTTTCATAAAACAGTATGCTAGTTTGCATTTATAATTGTGTTTCATCATTGTATGAAATTTGTCTGTTGTGATGTTACGATTAAAATTTTGCTTTGATTGCTATTTACGTTGTATTATTCAGCATATTTTCGCTGCATTCTACCCGTTTATAGTTAGCGGACAAAGCGTTCGCGTTGGTGCGGATTTTGCATGTATATCATAGCTGATGCGGTCCGCTTGACAGTCATCTGCGCTTGCTGGAATCACCGATTTTTTTAAAGATGGTATAACGTGTTATATCGTCTTCTGTGTCTAGTTAGCTCCGTCTTGCATTTTGTGTTACCTAGCTGGACATAGCTAAGCATTTTTATGGTCATTTGTGCAGTATGAATGAATTTGACTAATATTACGTGGCGAGCTAGCTAGCTAGCTGCCCGGGATAAACTAAGACATGCCTTGGGGACCAGCGCATTGTTCGTCGGTCTTCGTATTAAAATGGAGACCGCTGCGGCTCGTAGGCCTATTTGCTTGATGCCTGAGGAGCCTGGATTGTCGTGTATTATATTGTTTTCTATGTCTGCTTAGGTTATCTTTGTATTATTTTAGCGAAATGAACGAAACGAAGAATTTTTGTGAACGTTTGTGCTGTATGTAATTATTTCGTTACAAGTATGTAGCTAGCATGCTAGCTAGCTACGTGGAACTCCGTTTTGAATAGCAACGATCTGCACATATAGTAGAATAATTTGGTATGCAGGTTGTATGGGTAGTATGAAAACTGTTGGAGGAGTTAGTGTTAACAGAATGGGAAGAAAGAGAATAAAAATAAAAATAATAAGTTGAAAGATCCTGAGAAATAACAATAGTTTGCATGCTTCACATGCAAACTAATTAATCAAATTGATTGTTAGGTGTAGAACTTCCCGGGTTTTGGCTCCGGTTTTCAGATGTTTGAGCCATTCTCTTGAAGGTGTCTAGGGTTCCGTGCGGCCGGGGGAACTGCTGGAGTCATTTTCAGGGGCACAGGTGTTTTGGCCGGGGCTCACACCCTGCGTCAGCTGCTGCTGGTAGGATTCCAGGAGCTCCTCCTTGTCCCTAATCTCCTGCTGGAGCTTCTGGGCTACGGCCTGCTCCATGGCGAGCTCGGCCACTGCTGCCATCAGCTTCTCGTCAGTTTCCTTCAGCTGCCTCCGCTGCTCATTCACTTTCTTAGCCGTGTCCAGAGTGTCCCGGTATGCATCTTCCGCCTTGGCGCAGATGCTCTGGGAAAGCTGGGTCACCTGATTAGTCACTAGCTCCTTCTCCAGCAGCTTCGCGTCCTGCTCTGCCAGGTTCTTCTCCAGCATTTCAATCTTCTTGACGAGCTGGTCGGTGGGCGGGTCGCTGCCCACGAGCCTGGGCACGCGGCTGAGCTGGTCCTCCATGGCCTTCTCCAGAGCCAGCCTCTGGTCATTAATCTCTGACTGCTTCGCTTGCAGTGCGCTGATCTTTCCCTCTTGGTATCTCTTCGACAGCTCAAGCTCCCGATTTATCTCATTTCTGAGCATGACCAGCGAGCCCATCGCCTCCTCCATGGCCTGTATCTCCGCGTCCCCCTCCGCGATCAGACCCTCCTGTACTTTCACCCTCTCGGAGAGGACGCATATCTCGCCCTCTATTTCCTGCACTTGTACACCCAGGTCATCGCAGCTCCGCATGGCATCATTGTAACTATTGTGCAGCTGTAGTAGGCTTTCCTTCTTGAAGGTGAGCGTGCTGGTAAGCTTGCTGATCTCCAACTTCTGTGCAGAACTCTTGTCCTCCATCTCATGCAACTCCTGGGCAGTCTTAGAGATGTTCCTCTTCAAGGTATTCCGAACGATCTCACTGTGCTTTAGCTTCTTCCTAACCTCCTTGAGCTCTTTGTCTTTGTTGATGACTTTGTTGCGCATAGTCTCCATGCTGTTCTTTAAGACATCGTGCTCCTCACATATCTTGGATGATCTCTCACTGGCGATCTGGATAAGGCTGACACACTCGTCTCTCTTTTTTTGCATGACATCATTGAGCTCGGTGAACGCGCTCAATCTATGTTTGGCTTCATGAAAAAGATTCTTCTGGTCTAGGAGTGTCATGTCTTTTATTTTGAGCTCCTCATTGGCGCGACTCAGTCTTTGTCTGGCAGCGAGAAGCTTGTGATGGCACTCTTCCATCTTGGCGGCTTCGATCTGCCTCAGACTGGTGAGACGATGGAGCTCTTCTCTCCAGTGATCGATCTCCTTCTGCAGCTCACGCTCCTCTTCCTGGTTCTGCTCTACCGTCTGTTTCTCCACCTCTGTCAGATGTTGCTTACGCAACCAGTTACGTCTCAGCTCTTCAACCTCTTCTTTTAACTCATTTATCTTCGGCAAGGCCTCATCTCTAGGAGGCATAGCATCCCTCCGGGCTTTAATTTTGTTGAACTGAAACTGTGTGTTAGCCAGTGAGTCTGCGGCCATTTTCAACTTCGTCTCCATGAGTTTCAAGTTCGGCTGCAGCTGGTCAATCTCCTTCTCGTTCATCATCAGGTTTTTGTGGAAGGTTTTCTTCTCCAAGTTTATTCGGTCAATTTTGTCGTCAAGCATGCTTTTCTCAGCCATCAGAAGGTTCCTCTTCTCCCGAAAGACAGCTCCGGCCTTAAGCAGGGCATCGTGCTCTGCCACGGCTGCCTCCAGCTCCGCTTTCCTCCTCTCCTGCTCAGCCACATCCTTCTTATGCGTCTGCTCCAGTGCTTCAACGCAGGTCAGCAACTCCTCATGACGCGAGCTCAGCTCTGCCAGCTGCTGCCCCAGCTCTGCTCTCCTCGTCTGGACATCAGCTATTTTCTTCTTTACTCTGTCTGTTTCGTTCCCCAGTTGGTCAGGAACACTGCGAAGCTGGGCCAGCTCAGTCTCCAGATTTTTAATGGTGTTCTTCTTTATGTCGAGCTCCGCTCTCTCTTTCCGGAGGTTCCTCTGCATGGAGTCCGACACCTCTCTCCGTTTCTGTAACTCTTTTTGTCTCTGAAAGATATCCTGCCTCATCTCATCACAGCTTTCCTTCAGCTCGCTGGCCTTCCTCTCCAGGTCAGCAGGTTTAGGTTGTGCGTTGTATGCTTTCTCCAGGATCTCCTTTTCTTCCCGCAAACTCTGCAGCTGGAACTGTAGCTGGCTATCCTGTTCCTCGACCTCACAAGTCTGTTTTTCGATGACAAGGAGCTGGCGTCTCAATTCGCTGGCTTTGGTAGTACTGCTCGCCTGGCCCTTCTCCCGCTTTCGGAGGAACTTCCTCTGCTGCCCCACCTCTGCCATTAAAATCTCTGCTTCTCGATGATGCTGCTTCTCCGACTCCTGGGATCTCTTCACTGCATCCTTGAGTTGTATGAACTTCGCCTTGATCTCAGCAACTTTGGTAGAATCAATTTTCCCAGCAGCGTGCGCCTCTTGTAAGTTCTGGAAGGCACGGCGAAGGCTGGCGTCCAAAGAGTCTTCCTCCTGCACATCAGCTGGCAGCGCTGGGATAGGCACCTCCTCAGCGCTCAGCTGAATGCTGCTGCTGCTGCTGCTGTGCTCCTCCTCACCGATTACGTTGTCACTCATGACCAAAACCCCCGATCAAACCACAAACAAACTGAAAAACACGCTGCCGCTCAAATAGGCTTCACAAAATAAGTGACGCCCATATGCTCGTAGAAAGGCCTATTCCGCCCCTTTTTTATCTCAGCAGTTGTTTATGACGTCACAGTTGTGTACCTGACGCCACTGTGGGCTTGCCTTTGCTCTGTGGGCAGTCGGAACACTGGCGATCGTTTTGTTCATTAAATGCTTAGAAACGCGCTTACCTGTTGGTTTAACATAGTGACTGAATCTTTTATTCAGGCGTGTAATTTTTCCGACGATTGCCGAAATTCCGACATTTTCGTCTCCATCGGGAGTAAAATTTTTTCTGCCTCCTTCTAGGGATTTTTGTGGCTTTAATAGAGCAATTCGTTAATGAATTATTTCCCAGTTTATGAACGGAAGAGCGGTCGATAAGACGCGGTCTCCAGTCTCTTTGCATGTATTGAGGAGCGTGGCGGCATGGACTGTCAATTTACCCTCTCGCAATCTCGTCTTCCTTTGCCTTGAGAGAGGATTACAGTTGTGGTCTGTATTTTGGAGTGAAAGGGCGGCGAGGGGGTATAACTTTGAATAAGGTCATAACGTACGGCTTTTCTTTGAATTCGTTTTTGATTTTATAGATATGGTTTATGATAACATTTCAGTTAACTTTGCTAGCTGTTAACTTGGCTACGCTTTTTACTTTACACTTGGCTACGGTATATCTGCTCTCAGGCATCGCAGGGAAAGCGGTCGCTATTAGGACACTGAGGAAGCGTGAGGAGCTAGGTAATCGCACTTGGGTTGCAGCGACTATGAAGCGAGATTAGGGGATTAGCAAACTGGATGAGTAATGTTGGGCCTAAAGCCCTGGGGTTTTTTTGTCATGAACATGGCTCTGTTGTAATCAGGCTCGATCGCCTAGCTATGGTATCTGATTGCGAGGTTGTGGTTTGTCCCACCAGCTCACGTGAGGGAAGCCTGGCTAAGTTAAACTTGGTTCGTAGTAGCTACACCCCTCGGCTTGGGGTAAATATGGTAGCTAGCAAATGAATTCAGATATGGCAAATGCATGGTAGCTAATAACCACTGTGTATGAGACGTTTATTACTGCACTTGCTCCGATTTAACATTAACATTAACCGTGGCATTCCGTCTGGGGGTAGCCAGTGAAAGCCCTTCAGTAACCTTAGCCAACTGAACGCATTCTCCTCCACGAGCAGTGCTCCCAAAAAAAGCGAAAAGCTGTTTAAAATTAGTGCGTCCAAGCAGAAAAATTGATCGAAATTCGCGTTAGACGCACTTGTAAGTGTGGCCAAGATGCACATTGCACCCTTGCCCACACTTACTTTAAGTGTGTCCAAAGCCAAAATTCTTTTCTTGGTCAAACTTATTTTTTAAGCTGTGGCCAAGGGAAAATTTCAGCATTGGCCACACGTGTAAGTGCGAAGTGTGGCCAAGAAAAAAAATTCAGCATTGGACACACCTATTAGTGCGAATATCATCGGGCTTAAAATTAAGGCACTGGCCATAAACCAAAAATGTTATTGATTTTTGTTGCTTCTTTTGTAAATAAAATGTAATTTTATGAACGTTTTTTCACATTTATTTCACATGGATGTATAAGACTGACTGTGTAAATGTTTATGTTCATGGACATATGATTATGAGTGGCATATTTTGACTGTTTAAATCATAATAGTGACAGAATTCAGTGGTTTTGGCAGGAGTCTGCCATGTTTTCAGGTGGGTAAAAATGATCAGAATTGCTTATGTTTATTACTAAAATGATGTTGATGAAAGTATAAATCCTTCATACTTCTTTAATGGAAAAATGATGAAAACTTTCAGTTAGCCTACGTTTGTAACCCCAGTTCTCTAGAGTAGCATGAGTGAGATGTCTCACTATGGGATACGCCCCCTCACATATTCACTGAAGCACTCATATCATTATGCCAGCCCTGAGTGGCTGGCAGTCGTGACGCAGGCATCTGGCCATAGCTCCTGTGTAAATATATTGGGCCTTTCCACAATCAAGGATAATGTGTAGTGCCCGTTCCCAAGTTCAATTTCTTTACTATTTTAGTTTTTCACTGGAGTGGCCAATATTGATAATCATCATGACAGAATGACTAGTCATTTCTGTGCAGCCTCACCCTTGGTGTTGGTGGCAGACAGGCACGGTGAGCCGGGGGGAACGAAATTGTCTTCTTCATCCGCATCTGACACTAGAAACTCTTTGCCCACTGACTCATCCTCCTCGTAGTCCAATACAAGGGATTCCTTGGCAAGGGGGTAAAGCTCGTCTAGCGTTGAGCCCCACCGTCAAACCTCTGGTTGGGAAGTATTCCCCCCTCACACGGCACGCTGGAGTTCCTCGGGGGCGGAACTGGGAAGGATTGGGTCCTCACTGGAGAGGCTGGCTTGGTGGGCCAGTGTTTGGCTTAGGCTTCTCATCGTGAATCAAGCACAGTGAGTGCATGAGCCGGGGTAATTACTAGCCACTTGTGCATGTTCCAGACCAAGACAAGCATAGCAGTTCTGGTGTGAGTCTTTGCTCAAAATTTCATTACCGCAGGTGCACGGACGGGCATCGGAGTCTCCTTGCTCCATGGTGGTGGGCAGCTTTGGAGCTGTAGCCATTTAGCTGGTGTGCTAAAGAAAGTCTAAGGGAAATCTGGGGCGATATACCTTGTTTGCTAGCTAGCTCCACGAAGACCAGGCCTTCCCGTTGTCACTGACACTAGCTTGCTTGGAGTAGCCAAGCTAGCGCACTAGCTTGCTTGTGAAAGCAAAAATACTCCGCTGTTTAGTAACAGACCAGAGTACAAAAGAAACTACAACCCCAATTCCGAAATATTTGGGACAAAGTGTAAATTGTGAATAAAATCAAAACGCAATGACTTTCAAATCACACCAGCCAGTATTTTATTCACAAGAGAACAGAGATAACATAGCAAATGTTGAAACTGAGAAATTTTACAATTTTATCCACAAAATGAGCTCATTTCAAATTTGATGACTGCTACAGGTCTCAAATAAGTTGGGACAGGGGCCTGTTTACCATGGTGTAGCATCTCCTCTTCTTTTTCACACAGAGTGGAGGCGTCTGGGCATTGAGGAGGCAAGTTTCTTGAGTTTAGCCATTGGAATTTGATCCCACTCTTGTTTAATACAGGCTTCCAGCTGCTGGAGAGTTTTGGGTCTCCTTTGACAGACTTTTCGTTTAATTATGCACCAAATGTTTTCAATCGATGAAAGATCAGGACTGCAGGCAGGCCAGTTCAGCACAGGAACTCTACTACTACGAGGCCATGCTGTTGTAATAGCTGCAGTATGTGGTTTTGCATTGTCCTGCTGAAATACACTAGGCCTTCCCTGGAATAGATGTCGTCTGGAGGGGAGCATATGTTGCTCTAAAACCTTGATATACGTTTCAGCATTCATGGTGCTTTTTAAAACATGCAAGTGTCCCACACCATATGCACTAATGCATCCCCATACCATCAGAGATGCTGGCTTTTGAACTGAACGCTGATAACAGGAGGGGTGGTCTTTCTCCTCTTTAGCCCAGAGGACAGGACGCCCATGATTTCCAACAAGAATGTCAAATTTGGACTCGCCTGACCACAGGACACTTTGCCACTTTGCTACAGTCCATTTTAAATGAGCCTTTGCCCACAGAACATGGCAGCGCTTCTGGATCATGCTCAACAATGGCTTCCTTTTTGCATAATAGATTTTTAGGTGGCATCTGTGGATGGCACGGCGGGCTGTGTTTACAGACAGTGGTTTCTTCGCACTTTGCTGTCGGCTGTTAATATAGGTTGATTAAGGTGCTTTCTTTCTGCATCATAGAAACAAAATCTTAAGTAGACGGCCATAGCTATACTCAGGCAGAGGGGTGTGATACAGCCTAATGATTTTATACTTTGAAAGAGGTTTGAATCAATCTTCGTGTCCTTGAAAATGCGGTGGCCGTTTCCAAACCTGCCAATCATTTTTTTATGTTTCCAGCTAGGATTGATAAAAATCATCTGTTCAGAGCATTCATATTTTCTAGAATAAACTGACGCAATCTCGGTTATTTTTACATTATTAGTGCAAGGCCACTGAAGAGAGAAAAAATGTAACTGTCTCGAGACACTCCTTCAGAGGTCCGGCACAAGGTTGCTGATTGGCTGTACGCAAATGAGCTTCTGTTGGTGTCCGGAACTCGAGTGGGAAAAAAAATTTCGCAGATACGGCAGTTTTTATTGGTACGGCAGTCGATCTGAAAGGATTAGGATAAGGATTAGGAATTATGGTTAGGGGAAGGGTTAGGTTAGGGGTCAGGGTTAGGGTTAGGGTTATGGTCAGGTTTAGGTTAGGGCAGGGTTTGAAATGGGGACTGCCGCACCTCTCTACATTGAAATGCACTGGAAAAATTCCGTACCCGTAGCAACTGCCAATTCTAAATGGTTAGTTAAAATTCAAATAATTAAATTTAAATTAACTGTAAATATATATAAAAGTGTTGTGTATTTATGTCTAAGGAATGCTGTTTTCATATTTTTAACACGTGTACATTCTCATTTGTACCTTGAATTCCAGAAGTGCTCTTTCTTCTAGATTATGACAATTTTTATTTTAATAATTAAATGTTCATCTTTGTTCATAATAATTACCAGTATTAATTTCTTTCACAGTAAAAATATTATGTATGATAAAAATCAGTCCTGAATATTCACTCATTCACAGCCAGAGCCAGGTGAGTGGCTTGGGTAGAACCAACTAAAACTTACTAATTCCTATTCAGTTACTGCGTTACATGTTAGCTGTAAGTGGGACCCAGTTGGTAAGTCCAAGTAGTTTTAATACTGCAATACTACTGTAACTCAACTGCCTTGGTCTTCATGTTGATTAGTATTAGTACTGTTAGCTAAGTGTTCTAAGAGTTGAAAATAAAAAGTTTAAATGCATCTACAGACATTTTTGTTGAGTTTTATTTTTGCTACACAGTTCTGAAAAATGCTACAAAATGCTACAGACTTCTAGAGACTGTGCCGCATTTTTGCTATGCAGTTATTTTTGCTTAATGCCAGCCCTGCATTTCTAGATAATATGGGTCTACTTTTGTGCCATCCCCACTTGGTCACACAGCAAGGGGGAGGAAGATTTGCAGTTCCATAATACCGAGAAAGATTACTGTTCTCAGATGATATGAATGTTTGTCTGAGGTTTACTGATGATGTCATCTACCAAACGTCAGCAATTACTCATGCTTGGAGTTCAAAAGAACTCTAATGGATCCAGACTTCCTTTTAGCATAGATCTACATGTCTGAATGGGAATGTTGGGATCTTGATGGGTTTCGTGCATGTTGAGATCCTGAATTTGCCTATTGCTCATGCTTCACTTCATATTGAGATTGTTAATTGAGATTGCTAATTTGCCTATTGTTCATACTACCCTCAGCAGCCTGTTCAAGTTTATTTACAAAAAATTTAACTTTCACCAACATTCATTAATTTTAACTCCTACAGTATCCTTAATTGAATTTTATTAGACATATAAATTGACAATGCACATTTACTGAAGGTCTGTCAGTTTGACAGATGTCTTCACTCTTGGATTGCTTATGGAGGTTTTTGTTAATGTAAGTCCAGCGATTCTTGTTTTGAGTTTCATATGCAATAAACTTACATCATTTTGTCGCTTAAATTGTCTACTTTGAGTCCCTTCAGTACAACCCTAACATTTAGGTGCATGCACAACTGTGAATTATACTTGCAAAGATAGTTGGATGGTGGGCGTCAAGATCCACCAAGGATCTCTTGTTTTTAAATTTGCGGGAACTCAGTGGGTAGCACGCAAATCTTCGCCACCTCCGACCCTGTTTGAACCAGTTGGCAGGAAGGGGGCAGTTGAAAAAGTTTCCCAGGCTTAGAGGCTGCTGAGATGCTGCTGTTCCCAGTGGGACCCGGGGGCGTAAGATCAGGTGAATGACAGACTGTGAGGGGAAGGCTGCTCTAAACCTCCATTGGGAATAAGTGCCTGTCGTTCCCTTTCTCCAGGTCCTCTTTGTGGATGGAAACGGACTCTTCCACTACAGAGGTGAGTTTGCACCAAGCCCCAGGGTACGGTTAGGCCCTCCCTCCCGTGGTGTGTTTTGATGGCATTTTTACTTTATCATTCTATCTCAGTCCTGCCCTGAGTGTCTGTGTTTTTGCCTAATCATCTTTTCTTTATTCTCCATCTCCATCTATCTCCTGCCGTGAGTTGGCATTCTTTTATCGCTAAGCCGTATCGCACTGGGAAACACAGCAGCAGTATAAATTAATGGTCCTAAAAAGTGACTCTCTTAAATCCTTGTTTTCCTTGTCGAGGAAATCAGCTGTGAAGGACTGATGATGTCACGCAGTCTCAGAGTGTCTCCAGGTTTAAATTCAATTGGATTCGTGTTAGACCTGATTACGACTATACGGAGAGTTATTTACCCTGTGGACCCGCCGTGCAAATACCTGTTGGGTTTGCTGAAGCTCGCTGCGTGCTGGATAAGTGATGATATATAAAAGGCATCATTGATTTGAATAACTCACATTAATACAGGTTATTAGCTGAATGACATGGAGTGAAGGATTGAGGATGTAATTTCGTCGTGTCTTTTGCAGAGTTTGGTGTCGCCTGCCATCTGGGAGTGCTCTCAGGGTTGCCTTGTGTGGGTGTGGCCAAGAACCTGCTGCAGGTGCAAGGCATCATCAAGAATGAGGAGCACCTATCACAGGTGAGAGTTTTGCCACATGTCTGAACTGGGGACCAGCGGAAGGAGTTCTCACTGCTCCCTGTCTGTCCACCATTACCCTGGGGCTAGATGAACTATGGCCCTGGACTAAACTGAGTTTTGCTTGGAGAATCTGCAATATTGCGCAACATTGAGAGGATAAAACCTACCTTGCTGATATGCAAAAGCTCGTATACTCTTCTGTTTGTCCAATCAACGTCTTTCAGTTACTGTGGAAAGTTTAAAAACTCGGGAATTGGATAAGAAATGAGTCAATCAGTACATCGTTTCTGGGGAAGTTTCACGAGGGCGTGAACTCTAACTGTTCAGTTACGCAGATGAGCCTGAGTATATAATTGAGTGATTGGCTATCAACAGCAGTACTTAGGTGGATATAAGGGAGCGCTGAATTCGTCAATGGAGGAATCTATGCGTGAATCCATGGTAGAGAACTATGCTTTTTCATATATGATGACTACAATTGACAGTAGAATGAGATAGTATCAATACCATGTCGAATTTTTGCTTCAGAAAACTGACTTTTCTTAACTACTAATTGGGATACCATTGGCTCACTGTAGCTGAAGTGGTTGCTACAGAGGACAACGATCTTTTCTGTCGCAAGAGATCTTTTTTTTTTTTTTTTTTACTCCTGGATAGATACTATGGGCAAGTACATTGAGCAGTTTCCACATCAGGCTTAACTGAGGAGTTTTAATTCATGCAACTCCTGAAAAACAGGGGTGGGACTGAACTCGTCCATATTCAAAACCGTATTCGAGCTCAGCTTGCAAGTGAATATTAAATAACTGATCCGGTTGTACCATCTAGTGATAGAAAAATGTAACTGTGTGTATAAATAGAGCTGCTCTGTGTCCACGGGCGGACACATCTGCAGAAAGGGGTTAAAATAAACCAATATTTTCTACTTGTGAAAGAAAAGGTAAGAAGTCTCATTATAAGATAAAATTTCTTGTAAGCAGACACTTTCTGTAGTGTGCAAAATTGGCACATATTGGAATAGCTGTGGAAGCACCTGTCTTGTCCTTTGAAAGACTGAAGCGGCTCTCCATTCTGTCCTCTTGTTTAACATTATGTGCCTTTGACAGGCAGCGTACAGTATCACCGAGTGACTTTCTGCTCACAGACCCCAGCCGGCTCAGAAACAGAAAATGTACATGTGTTCTGAGGCTTCCTTGTCTCAGCCTGGTATGCAGCCTTGAGCCTTTAAAGGAATAACAAGAGAGAGGTCTGCAAATATGTGCCGTGCCCTTCATCACCCTTTCATTTAGTCACTGAAAATCATATTGACATTCAGTGCTGCGGTTCTCTATCTGCGCTGGCAGCTTGATTTATTGTGGATTGGAGCCAGAAGCCCAATACTGGAGCTTTCTGAAGAAATAAGAGGAGGCTTTGCATCGCCTGTATTTTAGCTGGCATTTAATACTGTCAGGAAAAAAGCTGGACATCTGTGGTATGCATTTCTGACTAGCATGTAATGACTGTTGGGCACCTCTTAGCCCTTTTCAATGGATCTGTTGAGGGTTGTGTAAACATTCGTATACAATGTGATTTATTGTACTCAAATGTGCTTTGCTATGCACTGATACACTATATCAGTGCAGTTTTCTAATACACTTCTTTCTGAAGTTAAGGGGTTGCCCAATAGAACAACAAGATTCAGCCGCGGATCGATTGACGGAGCAAAGAAAAGCATTAAACCGGAGCTATAAATGTGCTGTGAGGGTGATGGAGAAGCCTATTTTAAATGCCAGGGAAAAGCTACTTCGAGTCTTAAATTGTGTTAGAACGACTGCGGCTGACTAATGTGAGAGCAGCGGGTTAAGCGTTCAGATCTTAATCACACTGATGCGGTCCTAATGCGCTCGGATTAAGATGCAGCATGATTGTGTTGCACTTTTCGCTGCGTGGCAAGGGCTGTGGAATGACTGATAGCTCGGACTAGATTAACCTCAGGCACTAATAGGCAGTCACACATTTATGCACATTAAGCGCTGTGGATGGTGGTCATTTGAAGATGCAAAATCGAGGGAGGTCTTAAAATTTTGTTGTTATTATTATTATTGGCGGAGAGATGGGGCCTTTGCCATCAGTTGCAACTTCACATGCATCATGGGTGATGGTTCTTCTCAAAAATTTTTAAATAATGCATCCGCGGATTAATTTAACTAAACTATTTTATTCTCAGTTTCACTCCATTTGACCAATCATTTTATTCACAATAAATCAGACTGACCAATTAAAAAAGCTTCAGTCTTTTGTTGCAGCAGTACCCACACTTCTTAGCAGTGGCTTGTAACGTCAGGCCTTAGTTATATTTTCTGTGATTGTTATGACTGGAAGTTTCGACGACGTGACATTTTTTTATTCTTTATCTGTACAGGGAAACCCATTGAGACCTCAGTCTCACTTGCAATGGTGCCCTGTTAACAACATAAAACACAACAAAGTATCATAAAAAAAATATGAACGATACACAGTAAAATCATCATGCAGGAATACATTCAATGCTTTCAACTGAGAAAAGTATGGCAACATTATTTAAAACACACAGACCATGACTTCCTTTATCACTTTTTTGAATTTCTCTGAAGAAATTAATATATCCAGTTTAAAAGTTTCTTGAAACTTGTTCCACGCCCTCGGAGTACAATACTCAAAAGTAGTTTTTCCAGGCTTAGTTTTGACTCGTGGGACCTCAGGGACCAACCAATCCTGAGACCTTGCCTGGTAATCTTTTTGATGAAAGATTTAAGATAATTGGATAACCTATGTAGGATTTCTTTATAAATGAAAGTCAGCCAGTGCAGCATTCTCCTAATAGCTATAAGGATGACCAACCCACAGCCTTATACAGAGAAAAATTATACGTTCTGAAATGATCGCCAATTATAGAACAAAGTGCTGCATGATAGATCGTATCAAGCTTTTTCAAGGTCGTTGGGACAGCGTGCATATAGATAATGTCACCATAATCAAGTACTGACAAGGAAGTCGACTGAATTAAAAGCTTTCTATTATCACAAGAGAAGCATGTTCTTTCTCTGTAATAGAACCAAATTTTATGTCTTATCTTTTGCGTTAGTTTGTTAAGGTGTATTTTAAATGAGAGCTTTTCATCAATAAATATCCCAAGATACTGGCACGATGGCACTCGCTCGATTTCATTTTTTTCATGCCTGTGGGAAATGCCTTTTGTTGCACTACACTTCCCATGATACTCTGGGAGAGGTGTAACCTTCTCATGCTCATTATTCTGAAAAGGTTCCGCAGCTGACATTGTGGAGTTGAGAGGAGAAGGAGGGGTAATAGAAGGGGGAGGAGTTGGCGTCACCACTGTGGGAGGTCACTGAGAGTCCAGTGCGTGATTGGATGTTTTGGGGGCAGCAAGGTCTAGGTGTGAGTCACATCTCCTGCAGATACACACAAGGGAATGGAGGATTGTGGGAAGGGGATCTTAGGCCATGCCATGTACTGCTGATGGTTAGGCTGACACGGTCACTGTGTGAAGTCACCATGTTGGTTCTGCTTACTCTCAAGGTGTGCATGAAAGTCACGTTAGTCATTCCATTACATTACAGGAATTCAGCTGACGCCCTTATCCAGAGCAACGTGCAAAAGTTCGGTACAAAAGTGCTGAGCTCCAAGGAGGTAAGTGCCAATAGTTCAAGTGAGGAGAAGGGCTCAGTGAAATTAGTGACAATTGACCAAACGCAAGCCAACAAAAATAGTTGAGTAAAGTTAACATAAGACCAGTAAAGTTTAACAAAAGAACTAAATGACAATAGTCAGGGCACGTTACCGTGATGTCAGGAGAGTGAAACATTCCAGTGTATGCTGGCACCAGGAAGTGGTGAGCGAAGGAGGAGAAAGGGCAGTGGACCACTCCTCAGCATTCACCTGCATTAATTCTGCGGAAACTGCGGCCCATTTTGAGCCCAAACACAAGGCAGGAGAGTTGCGCCTGGCTGTCCTCTGTGATACATCTGCTGCGTTGAGTTAATCTGATCGCAGTGCCCTTCGCCACATCGCCCATTCCAACGGCCCCTGCTTTTAACAGCCGGTTTAGATCTCTGTCGCTAGTTAAACCCATCTCCGGGGAGCGACAGCTCGCCTCGTTGTTTTATCGTAATGGAAATAAGTGAACGATCCAGGGTTAATTGCGCCTTGTTGAGACTGCGCTCGTTAGGGCTACGACGGGCCAATTGTGCTCATACTGCAACGCCCACTGATTGAGTCAATTGGAGCGCTGAGCTTTCACGCCTAGCCCTAATGACTACTCCTGTGCTGAAACAATGATTGGGGCCACAATTCAGTCGCTCAAACGCGGTGTCAGGTTACTGGAAATGCTGTGGAACCGATGGCCATTCTCGCTACAGGCTTTTAGCGGACTTCCCTTATTAGATAGAGCATTGGAAAATTGTATTGAAGTACCGAGAATAATGGAGGCGCCTGGACCCTAGCCGCACTATTTATGAAGCCGATGACTGTCTTATGTAATGAGGTTGGCAGTCTGAGAATAATGGAGTGCGTAATGATTGGCATTGTGCAGAAATGTGGTTATTTCAGAAATAACCAATCAGCCGCTAGTGTGTCTCCTCCGCAGTCTTTCACTGTTCTCACTGGACTGTATTGGAAACACTGTCGTAAACGTCAGCCATGTGAATCTCATTACATTCTGTTTTTGTTAAGACTGCTTCAGATAAGGATTGAGTCAATCCTGTGGTGATTTTTACTGCAGTTGATCTTTGGTTATTTGCGGATATGCTATCAGGCGTCCGTCTGTCCCTGTCGGGGAGCTTTAACTTGCAGACACCATTTTTTTTTTTACCTCTACGAAAGAGTTTCAGCGATTATGTTTTTACCGGTTTTGTTTGTCTGAATGCAGACAGGATTGCAGCAAAAGTTCAGGATTGAGTTTGATGAAACTTTGTGCACAGGTTGTGAGTGACAACAGTGTGAGATTGTATGATTTTCACAGGTCAAGGTCAAAGGTCAGGGTCAGTGTCCCAGGAAACATACCCTTCAAGTTTTTGCTGTTATGGTTTGTATTGGTGGCTGGCACATTGTCATTATATCTGGTACAGTTCCCCATTTTTGTGATCAACTCACCAGCAATTTGTGTTCAAACGATTTGGCCCCTTTGAAACTCTGATGGTGTCATTATCTTGGGTTAGAGTCTTTCATTTCGACTCATGCAGCTAATTTGCATTCAAAAGAATTAGAATGACCACTGTTAATTCATTTGTATTTGTGGTTTAGAGACTTCAAAGCTGAAGCCATTTTCCAGAAATGGCTCCTATATTTCGTCACTTCCGCCCCAGTATCCAATAATCCAATATGGTGTCTCCTCATATTACCAGTCTGTAAAATATTGAAATATACTCCTTTTATCTATGATGCATAAATGTAATTTTACTCCGTAAAATTCCTATATACCTACTCTGGGGTAAGTGTTAAGAGCGACGTTTATGTTCGGTTATGTTAGGGCTATGAAACAAGTCTTTTGATAATAGCCGGGTTGTGTCATATTACTGTGCCTGATGTCTTCCTCTTAAGTCTTGAGTCTCCTTGTAGGAACCCAATGGAAAAATGAAATGGGTGTAAATCTTAGGTTAATTTCTGGAAAGCTCTCCCCATGATGACGCAGATCATTGTGAGAATCAGGGCTCTGTATCTCTGTTCATGATTCCCAGCTCCCCAGGTGCGAGGATTGAGCTTTGTTTTTGCCGCATATTTTCCTGTCTTGTTGAGAAACGTTGCAGTCGGCTGCACTGTAATGTTAGGTGGTTCTTGTCCCATTTTGTATCCAAGTTAATGGTAACTTTGATGAAAAATGACAAAATCAATAACTCCCATGCGAAAATGTACACCGCATATGTGTTTTTCCTTCTCACAGAGCCGCCACGTGCCATCATCAGGCTAATGTGCTATTTGACAACAGAGATATATTTTTTGAAGAATCAGGAGTATGTCACGCACTTAGTGGACGAGTCGAATTCGGCATCAACCCTGCACAGACTCCGGCTCCAAAATCTACATCGTGGCCTCGTCAGAAGCCAAAATGTTTTTACCCAGCCTGAGAAAAGTCAAGGATTTATTGTATTTTTTTTTTCAGTGTGTGGGATAGAAATCTTGAGTCTCCTTCGGCACTCATTATTGCCGATACCAGCAGCCGCGACCCGAGCCTGCCTGGGACGGAGCCGGGGGACTGGTGCCGTTCACGCAAGGTTAAACTGCGATCAGCGAGCAGCGCTCTCGCCCCGCTCCCCGGCTTAGACTGACTCATTAGGATGAAAGCTTTTCGGCGCGCTCCGGCGGAGACGGGGGTAAAGCCCTCAGACCGGGATAACACAGCGAGCGCGGCTCTAAGCTGCTCTGACCTCTTAAGCCCCGCTCCGCAGTTATCGTGCGGAAGACAATCCTGCGCGATTGACTAACAGTCGAGTGAATTTTGAGAGGGCTGCTGGGTTTTTGTGAGGGGTCTGAGAGCTCGCCCCTGCTAACTGTCTGGAGTATTGAGTAATTTCGGCGGTATTAAGGGCTTAAACTCAGAGCTGTTTTTGCTGTTTTTAGGTGCCCAAATTAGAGCACTGGAGACATTATCCAGGCGAATTGTGCTGCGTCACGGAGCCCAGCGTTATGAGCCCATTACTTCTCATGACTGTTTTTATATTGACACCTTTATCCAAAGTGACTTACAGTTAATTTCACTAAGCAGGGGCCAAGGCCCCACAGAGAGATGTAAGATCAAAAGTCTTGCTCAAGGGCTCAGCAGCTGCGTTAATGTTATTATGGTGACACAGGGGCTTGAGTTTTTTCGTTTCTGGGTACCAGTCAAAGACCGTCGCCTAGCCCATTAGCCACTGGCTGTCTGTGTTGTACATTGGGTTCTCTACGTATTTCTCACCTTCCTCAGCAGACGATTCCCTCTGTGTCCCACTGTAACCGTTGGCTTACATTCAATTTATTTATAATAGCAGTGCTTTTCCATTAAAAATGGACTGAATTCCATGTTAAAAATTCACCTGTTTTATCTGTTCCAATCTACATGTCTTCTACATTGCCTCTGGCTATTCTAGCGATGGTTTCTAAAATTCACAGTCAGTTTAGTTGCCTGCGCATAACACTTGGAATTCAGTTTAAATATTAACAGGCATTGGAAACACTTATCTAGCTAGCTAGCTGTAGATTCTTCTTGAAAATAAATCGAGGCCACTACTTCTTTGCATCTTCCGAAAAGCATTATAGGTCTCCTTTAATATTAATTTTGTTGCCAGTCCTGCATTATACTGATCCAGGTTAGTAGTATATAGCAGTCTGACAAAAAAGTAAATAGCGCCCATGTATAGGTTTTTGCCAGTTGAAGCTGGGATGTTGCCAGAAAAAAATGAGCAGTGGGTGGAGATACTCAGAGGGGGCGGGAACAGTTCTCGCGAGCTTGCGTGTGCTGTAGGAAGGGCAGTCTGAAGGAAATCTGAATCAAATGCCAAAAGGCCATGTTTTATGTAAAAGGCAAACCGCAAAAACGGACGGGGTCGTTTTATTTTATGTTTGTGAGTTGGTAGGCAATCCTGATCCCGAAATGTACGTGCAGAAGCACTGAAAAAGTGAGTTTTCATAATATGTCCCTTCTGAGTCCTCTTCCAATAATCTCAGTGCCGTAATTATATTAATAAATCAAATGATATCTTGTACCCACTGAAATAAGCAGTTCTGTTGGCAGTGGGTGCGACCTGTTGTTTTTAATCAGCCAATATAGATTATTCCCCATTGCTTTATCTGAGTGCTTGTGGATGATGCTGAGGTGATGCTTGCCAATGACTTGCTGACTACAATGGCACCAGATCGACTGAGGCCCCAGGCCAACAGATGCAAACTGGCAAAAAGCCTGTCTCCAGCAGATCAGATCACAGCAAGATCTTTTTGAATTTTGTAGCCACTATAGCACTGCTAACTAGTCCTGTTTCCAGAAATTTACCATACAGTCGGTTTTGATTAAACTGCATATTCGGTGCAACAGGTTCTAAGAAGGTGCAACTCAACGCAGTGTGTTGATTGCCTGCCATGGCATCATACGCCCTAAGAGTTGATCTTTAGTCCTCGCATACAGCTGACCTTATGTAACCTCAACCTTTGACCCTATGACCTCCAAAACCTAGTCAGTTCTGCTACCCTCTGTGGGGAGTTACCGTATGTGATTCGGTCAAAATCCGGTCACTCCTTCAGTAGATATCACGCACACAAGATGGACGGAAAACAGGCAACTGGAAAACATAATGCCGCCCACCCAAGGTGTGAGGCAGAAGCATCACAAATAGCTGGTTAAGAAAAAGTCTAGGTTTGGGATAAGATGTATTAGGCTTAGAATAGAAACCAACTGGGCAGTTGCCTTCATTAGCCCCTTTGCGCAGAATACTAATATTGCCAATGTTTTCCTGTTGTGCATGAGCCTATTTAAGGCTTTATAAGTCAGTATTTGTGTCACAGAGACCGGAAAATTATTCCAGTGAAGCAAGATGTTTGGAAATTTAATTACAGAATTATTTAGCAATTAAATTTTGGAATTTACGGATGCTGGCTACTGAATCTGCGCAGAGGGGTTAAGCGCTAAAGCACTGGGTACTAACCCTGTTGTTGGATATCGACCTTCCTGTAGGTTTTTGTTTCAACCCTAATTCTGTATAATGGATTGTACTAAATAGCAGCTTCACAAGATGTGGCTGGTGAAATGTGTGCTTTTTTTAGGGCTGGAGCAAAAAGCCTTCAAGATATACAGCGCTGCGCAGGAATCTTAGGCACCCTGCATTTTTGTACATGTTTACTTTTTGCTTTCCTCATTACTGTTGCTCAAGATAAAAAGTCAAATTGAAATTTCAAATGCAAAAAAATATAGTTTCATATATAAATATTTGTATTTCATTAAAAACTGTTCATACGGACAATATAGTCCTTACTGAGCCCTGATGTCAACATCATCTTGGCTGTCTACAGTTTCTTGGAGGGACAGACAAGTGAGACAGACTACAGAAGAACGGTGGCAAGTTTTCCACTCTGCTTGGAACAAGCAAAAAAGCCAATCATCTTATAAACTATAACACAACAGGACAGTGTCCCTAATTTTAAGGCAAAGAGTAGTCACACCAAATATTGATTTGATTTAGTTTTTAACAGCTTACTGCTGTTTATAGTACATTTCTCAGTCAATAGAAACGTTTAATTTAGTTCTTTTGGCAAGCTTACTTGCCCCACAAAATTGCTTTAAGACTTCCGCGCTGTACTGCAAGACATTTGAATGTATGTACTGAAGCATTGGGGTATCTAAGCGTTTTGGTGGATATCTGCCATGCTTAAGGTTTTCATTTCAACCCCAGTCATCAGAGTTACCCTCCAGCTTCAGATCTGGAACACTTTGTGGAAAACCTGGTGCACTTTCTGGCACCTGGTCGATGGTATCAGAGGTATGGGCCTTATTTAGCCCCGGGCCCTGTAGTTTGTGCTCTCTGACTCAGGAGAGCTGGATGGCTGCCACTGAAGTCGGGGAGATGACGCGCACCGGAGTGTTGATTAATACAGGAGAGCTCAGCAAAATCTCAGAGCAGCTGTCTGAGGGGGACTGAGCGGCCCCTAAAACGATGAATAAACAGGGAGGTCTCCGAGCCCCCACGCGCCATTATGGCGTTATCGATGGCGGCGCGTCCCGTCGCTCACGGGCGAACCCGCCTCACTGATCAGGGCTGCTCATCCGGTCCCCTCCATCTCAGCCACGGGGGCGAGTATCCTGCAGGGTACCTGTCATCCTCAAATCTCTCTCCTATCATGGTGCTCAGGAAACCATATCAGTCTCCATCTCTGCACCTGCGATGTGTTATCGTCAGCCTTGAGGCGCTCACCATTCACATTTCCCACTGAAACTCTTGCTTTCACCATGATGGAAAGCTAGCCAACTGATGTTTTTGTAAGCAGGTCCTAAAACGCTCATTCTTGGTCAGATTCTCCCTTCTCTGTAAGTGTCAATGATGCAAGCAGTTAATTATTCTGCTGGCCGTTTTTTCCGGGTTATATTAAAAGCTTAGACTCTTAATTCTGTGCGGGTTCCTACGGAGGTGTGGGCCGTCATCTTTATGGGGATTTAATTGCAGTTTAATTGAGAGAAAATGCATGAGGTGTCACATGATTAGATTTGATTTAATCAAGGAAGGATCGAGGATTGATGGCATTGTTTGCGCCGCCACAGGCGGGAACATTTAGATGTGCATTGCGGAGCTACTGTACGGTAAAATTTCCTCTGTTGTCACTGGAGTTACTGTGTTTTGTATGTGTGAAGGAGGTAAAAAATCCCACAGTGCTGAATATACAGCAATGCTGTGAAAATTGAGTGTGGTGAGCGAAGGAATTAGAGGATTTAAAGAATTATGGGCAGTAGCTGCAGTATTAAGTATATGTGTCTTCAGCTGATTGAGCTTTTGGCACAAATACTTAATCATTTGAGGTGCCATGTAGTAAACCGTTTAAGGCAGATGTCTTAACTGGTCCGTAAAAGGGCCAAGGGGTTGCGGGTTTTCAATCCAGCTGAGCAGAAGCACACCTGATACGACTAATTGAATCAACAGATCTTGGCCTGCACTGTTGACTAGTTGTATCAGGTGTGCTTCCACTTGGCGGGATTGAAAACCTGCAACCCCTTGGCCCTTTCACGTACCAGTTTTAGACCCCTGCTTTAAGATGTGAAATTATAAATATGTTAGATTGTTCCTGCATGAATACCAGGTTAGGACTGTCCTCTCCAAAGTTAGAATTTATTAGCTGAAGGCGAGATACAGGTGTCTTTGATGGCTTGGCTCTGTTCTGCTTGCTCTCCCACCATCTACACAAGGGTGTGTGGACAAGGCAGGGAGGTGAAATCCATGCCGGCACGGGCGTAACCTGCACACAGAAGGGTCACAGTTGTCTTCTATAAGGTTACATTCACCATCGTGCTATCCATTAAAGATAGTCTATCCTTAGGGAGGGTGGGGGGTGGTTTAGGGGTGTTAGATTAGCAGCAGCAAACATGCATACAGGATGAGCAGGTCTGTCCTGGCAGCGTGCAGTGGCTTGCATGCTGCAGGAAGCAGCCGAGTGTGTAGAGGGAGGTCATTCACGACACACTGCCTGTCATGGGAGCAGACTGGCTGAGAAATATCATTCAGTTGAGGAGTCAGCTGATGCGAGTGCAGAGACTGACTTTTCTGGCCCGGCAGAATTACATGGGGCTCCATTCCTAAAGTTGATGTGACAGTCACTGCTGGTAACTGAAAGCAAATGTCTGTGGAAGCACAACAGTTCTAGAGTTTTGAAAGAACATTTTGACACCTCGTCCACACAGAGACGAAAATTTTCAAAAACTGTCTTTTTTTTTTGTGTAGTTTCTAAAAAATCTCCCATCCACAGGGCATCATTTCTAAAAATATCTGCGTCCGCAGAAGACGCCAAAAGTGACCCAAAACGCTGTAATAATTATTCCAGGCCTGTGTGTGGCGCTGCATGGCACTGTAGCTTTTCAACGGAAATAGATAAAAAACAGAGAAGAAGGCGCATGCTTGCCGCCGCCCTCTCCATTTTTGGTTTACAGCGCCATACAATGCCACGCACAGGCCTGGGGGCTGTGATGGGGGCTATCACGTCATCGTTTAAAAAAAAAACCTGTTTTGGTTGTCCGCACGACAACGCTGGGGTGGTGTTTTCAGATTTTCTCACTCTGGAACCCGTTTTCAAAAAACACCGTTTTCAGGCTGCGTTTTCGCCGTCTCCGTGTGGACGCAAGGCCGAAATGATGAGATATTTATGCGTTTTCAAAACTTTGCTCTCATGTGGACGGGCCTTGAATGTGCCCGTAATTTTACAATGCAGTCTTCCTCTCACCTCACAGATCAGGGACTTAAAGAAGGGCGGTGACTCGTTCCCTCTGAGGACAGAATCAGGGAGAGTCCTGGGGGAGGTAAGATTCTGCCCTGAGGGGAGTTTGTGGAGTTGTGGGGGGGGTTTGATTAATCATTGCTAAATGGTTGTAAAATGGCTGTCGAAGGGCGACAAGACTGACTAGAACAGTCCAATAAGCCTTACAAATCTTGCCATTTTCCTGTCTCTGAAGTGTTCCTAACATTTTGGATATTTTATCAAGCCTGGTCTTGAAAACCGTCATAGTTTCTACTTATGCTACATGACCCGACTGCCTATTCCAAGCTAATGCAAACTATTCCAAACCATCTATCCCTGTGAAACTAACTCCCAGCCCTCCCTTCCACCTGCCAGGCTCTGCGCAGTTCGGACAAGAGCACGAAGCCCATATACGTGTCAGTGGGTCACCGCATCAGTCTGGACACGGCTGTGCGCCTCACCCGCCAATGCTGCAGGTACAGAGTCCCAGAGCCCATCAGACAGGTACGAGTGTGTGATCATTCGGCACATTGTATCACATCACAAAACATTACAGTGCATTACATGAAATTGCAATTACATTACATAACATTACAGTGCATTACATGAAATTGCGAATACATCACAAAACATTACAGTGCATTACATCATATCACGCTACAGAAGTAAATAAGTAAGTAAATAAGTAGCCTATAGATTTTTTTTATGTAGCACCTTTCAAAACTGAGGTTACAAAGTGCTTCACACATATATAAAAGGTTAAAAGAGCAAGAAAAAAAATCCAACGCACTGCAAGAAAAAAAAAAAAAAAAAACCAAAAACAAAACACAGCAACACAAACCAAATCAGTACAATACATGATGTTGCATTACATAACATAACCTGATATTATAATTGTATTGCATTACATAACATGACCTGGTATGATAATTGTATTACAATACATAACATTACCCGATTTACTGTCCATTACATAACGGTACATTACTAGATACTTTAAGTTACAGTTATGAAACTGGAGGCTTGTTATCCTAACTCATTTACACTTGTTTTTAGGCTAAGTAGGGGCCCATACTCCCTGGTGTTAATGTGTGTTCAAGGGTCTTTCTTAAGGGTTGTGCAGCTACACCAATCTCATTACAGATACACTGTGGCTTGAACGAGCAACTTTCCAAGCAGCTTTATCACTCGGCTTCAGGCCTCCCCAAATCCGCCTCCTCATTGGTGCCTCTTTGTAACAGCTGCCATACAATGGCGAACACTGCAAAAAATGAAAAATAAATCCATCTTTCCAGGCATTTTAATCATGTATTAAGACTTAAAAAGCTTATTTCCATTACCTTTTTCTCAGCAGGACAAAAATTTAAAATGAGATGAGATAATTTTGGCCAGTTTTTAGATTTCCCAAAGGAATAAGAAAATTTCACTTGTCAAGCACTCGGGGATTGATAATGGGCTAATATTTTCTACTTTTGAGAGGAAAAATTAAGAAGGTAAGTCTCATAATACAATTAAAAGACTTGTTAAAACACACTTTTTTGCAGTGATGACTTAACCCTTAGAGCGCTATAGGCAACTATAAAGTTGCCCAATGATGTAAGATATCAAAATCAGATGCTGTTGAAAATCTATAATGTGGCAACTTGTGAGCTCTTTTAAACAAGTTGCCACGTGATAGATTTTCCACAGCCCAGGATAATTACAATTTTAATTCCTTGAAAATATATTCAGCGCTCTAAGGGTTAAAGTGCATGTTACTCTCTGCTAATGCTAACTGCAGGGCCTGTAGTAATCTTCTGTTGGGACTGTTTCTGCATAGTCAGACTGAATGCGTATGCTGCTGTCCCAGTGAATGAAAACTCTCTCTCAGTGTGTGATGGGAGGAAGCGGAGATGAACACATGCAGCAGGTTTGGGTGCGAGATGCTGCGCGATAGCACAAGCGGACGTTTAGGTTGAGATTTTTGCGCTTGTGTCGCGGAGCGTCAGGAATGGCCTTCGGTGCTAAATTATTTAAGTGAGCCGGGGAGGTGTTCTAACTCCTAAATTTAGGACTGCGGCCATGTTTTTATTCCCCACATTCCTGTCATTTGGTGGCGCTGTTCTGTAGCAAATCAGCCATTCACTGAAAACATGCCCATCCGTCTCTCTCGCCCTCTCTCTCTCAATCTCTTCATCTCTCTCCTCTCTTTCGGTCTCTATCTTTCTCTCAATCTCTCTTTCCTTCTCTCTTTCTCTCTCCCCACTCTCTCCTTCTCTCTTTCTCTATCGCTCCCTCTTCTCTCTATCTCTTCCTGTCTCTCTCCTTCTCTCTTTCTCTTTATCTCTCCCTCCCATTCTCTCTCCTTTTCTCTCTCTATCTCTTCCTGTCTCTCTCCCCCCCTCCTTCTCTCTTTCTCTGTCTCTCCCTCTCTGTCCTTCTCTCTCTCTATCTCTTCCTGTCTCTCTCTCCTTCTCTGTTTCTCGTTATCTCTCCCTCCCATTCTCTCTCCTTCTCTCTCTCTCTGTCTCTCTCTCTGTCCATCTCTGCTGTGTGGCTCCTTGAGTGTTCTTGGCACAGGAACTGCAGTAGCAGTGCTGTCACTGAACATCTATGTGCTCCACTGTCGTCACCACATCTTAACAAAACAGCCACCTGCAACCGGCCCCAGGAAATTTGCCGCGTCGACGTTTGAAGCGGGAAAACGCGGCTTTTTTTTTTTCTCCTTGCCGCCGTGCTTTTTTTTTTTCAGGCCAAGGATAGATGCCAACCGTGCGCAGAAGGCGATGAGCGTGATGTAATCTGGGGGTGTCGCTGCGATGACGGCCGTCTCGTGTTTCCTCCCCACCCGCCTTTAGATGGTCGTCAAGGTCGCCCCCTCGGGGATTCACTTGGACTCCTAAGAACACGCAAAAAACACGCCTCAACATGCTTGCGACTCTGTAACAGTGAGCGTCAGCGGTGGCCTTTCCCTGGCAGCGAGGGGGTCATTAAATCACACCGCCCCTGTAAACACACCGATTCCTTCAGGGACTGAGGGAACAACCATACAAGTTTACTGTAATGGGAACTAACTGTGTCCCAGGTACAGAACATTTCCTGCTGTAATTGGATCAGTGGTTGTGAGAAAGAGAGGGGGAGGGAGTGAGAGAGAGAGGGAGGGAGAGAATGAGAGAAACTGAGAGATGGAGAGAATGTGAGATAAGAGAGAGAGAGACAGAAAGAGATGGACTGAGTAAAACACGGTGGAAAAGACAGTATGAGGGGGACAGAGAGATTGAGAGAGAGAATGAGTGATGAGAACTGTCTCAATCTTCAAGGATAATACAATCATCCCAGTTTTTGCAAGTATTGTCAATGCTTGATGATAATTTTATTTATTTATGTGTGTATTTTTATTTATGTATGTATATACGTATCTATTTATTTATTTACTTATCTCATGCTTTGGCAACACAGATATATTGATTTGTCATGGCAATAAAGCAAATTAAATTGAAAAATTAAATTGAGCGATGGAGAGAGGGACAACGACAGGTGACATGAATTGAATGAAAGACTGAGAGAGAGGGACAGAGAAAGTGATGGAGAGATGGGAGAGTGACAGAATGTGCATGAGAGAGTGAGGGACAGAGAGAGAGTGAGAGATAGAGAGAGGAGACATGGGTGGAGAGAAAGACAGAGGGACAGAGAAAGTGATGGAGGGAGGGAGGGGAGAGTGACAGTATGTGACTGAGAGTGAGGGAGAGAGAGAGCAAGTGAAAGCCAGGGAGAGAAAGCGAGAGAGCAAAGGAGCAGTAGCACATTTATCCTGTCGTCCCCACGAGGAAGCGACGAGTGTGTACTGAATGATAAAGAGTGTGTCGCTCTGTGACGGTGTGGGTAAGTCAGGCTCTGTACTGCTTTCCCAAGCCAGTTTTACACACGGCACAGACCTGCCCAGGTCTGCAGGCAGCATCTGCCCGCTACGCTCACCAGGCATACCCTGAGTGTGCTGTGTGTGTTTATCGAGGAGCGCGGAGGGAGATGGAACACATTTGAGTATTCTGCTTTGTCAACGTCATCGCGAGCAAGGGCCTCATTTATAAAGATTTGCCGAGATTTCATACTAAAATATTGAGCGCACTTGAAACATGGCATATGGTAAACAATTAAGCCAAATTATACAATTGAGAGTAAGCCAAGCTGTGAGCAATTTTTACCGAATATATCACAATCGAGTTGAAATTTTGCATACGTGGACAATCCTGTTAGTTTTGCATCTTTTTAATTGAAGACCACAATGGAAAAATGATCAGTCGCATTTTCACGTTGTGGAGAAATGATGAATTAAAAATTCTAAATGATCTTAAAAACAAAGCACTGGAAAATATGCAAAAAATATAAAATGTATAAAATATTATATTATTATAATATATAAAATACACAAAATGCAAAATATGGACTCTGATCGTTTTTCCTTTGTGGTCTTCAATTGGCAGGATTATTTCTGTGAATCTGAAATCTGCTACGATTGCAATGTACGCATCTTATTTATGTGTGCACATTGTTTATGAATGCAGCCTTGGGTCTGCTGGATATCTGTTGGTCGTTCAGTGTGACTGCTGGTGCTCGGGAAAGACCTGGGGTGGCCCGTAGACTTGGCGGATTAAGCAGCTAGTGTGCTGTAGCAGAGGTGACAGGCAGAGATCAAGGCCATTAGGGAAGGGACACTCATGAACAGAACCTCTCGTCCATGCCCAATCGCGCTGTCATGTTCAATCTCGTTGGTGCTAACCCGTACTTCAACGCTAATGGCTCAATCGAGCTATCGACGGAATGTTCACCCTAAACGCCTCGCCTAGCTGTCGGCACTTTAGGCTGCGCTAGCTACACCGCTGACCCCCCGAACCCCCCACAATGGGATGGCCTGCCTGCACACAGGTCGTTGGGTCTGGCGGTCGTTATCACCGGCCAAATGGTAATGTGAGCTGGAAATCTGTAATGAGCAGCAGTAATGAGCGACTGGTGACCTGGACCAGGCAACCTCTGTGATGGAGGGTCGCACTGGCTGTACAAGAGCCAGAGAGCCCCTTTGTACATAGGCACTCTGAAAGCGCGTGGAAGCCATTTCGGCTCTCACCTGTGCACTCACTTACTCAACCTGCGTGTCAGCTGTCTTTTACCCAGTCTCCATAAGAGAGCAAAATTAACTCAATGGAACCATGCATACTGCTAAACCATCGCATAAATATTGCAGATCAGTCTAACGTTTTCAACTACATGTCGTTTACATCCAAGAAATATGCTGTGTGCTGACATCTACCCATTTTACATAGTAAAAGGAGACTTTGGGGTGATCTGACCAAGGCCTTTAAATATGGTTAGCATAATTGCCTATCTCATTTTTTAAGGTTTTTTTAATTATTATTAAAGAAAATGGATTTTATTTTTTAGTTTTTTTGAAGGTTTTGAGAAAAAAGGAAAAAACATTTTTTACTAACGTGAAAGAACGGGCAGCTGATTTCTCAAAAAAAAAAAAAAAAAAAAAAAAGACTAAGGCAGTTATACCATGTGGCTAACGATATGTTACTGTGAGAATGAAAGATAACTGCATGGGATTATGTGGGTTTTGTTCTATTTGCCAAGCTAGGTGTCTAAAATGGAAGTCAGCAAAAGGTACATTTTGCACAGTTATATGGAAGTGTATTTTCTCACGGAGAGTGGTCACAGTGTTGAGTATTGTGCTAGGTCATGTCGTAAAAGCAGAAACTCTGGGGGTTTCAAGACCTGGCTTGATGCAGTGCTAGATACTGCTTATTTTTGAAGTGTCTGAAGTGAGATGCTCTTACTATACATGATAGGAAAATGGCTTCCTATGTGGGGCTGATTTGCCTGTTCTTGTCATTTTGTTGTGCTGTGTTATGCCGCTATGTTGTGTCGTGTTAGGAAATGTCATGTTATGCTGTGCTTTGCTATGCTATGTTATTTTATGTTTTGTTGTGCTGTGTTGTGTTGTGTCAGGTCATGTTCTATAATGTTGTCATGTTTTGTAATTTAATGTTATGTTGTGTTGTGTTGTGATATGTCATGTTGTGTTGTGTTGTGTTACGTTATGTCCTGTCATATCGTGTCTTCTTGTGTCATTTTTTTGTTCTTCAGTTTTTTCATAGAGCTGCTAGCTGGTTAAATTGAGTTAGCTAATCCTGTTTACTAAGTATGCAAAATGAGGACTTGCAGGGCAAGGAGCCAAAATGGTGAAGCTAATTTAAATGCGGGGGTTGTTCATGCAAGGGCAGGTGATGGCTGTTCATATGATGTCAGAGAACATAACCTCTGTGACGGGATGGGGTAATGCTGGTGTAGGCGAGGTGTGCTGGTGGGTGCAGTAGTGGAGTCGGGAGAGGTCTGCTGAATTACTCTTGAATTGACTGCGCAGAGTGAGAGGAAGACACTGATTATTGGTGGCAGATGGTCAGGCAGCACAGACAGGAAGTCCAGAGGGAGAAGGCGGGTCTGTGGACAATCTTGAGTGCAGCTCAGTTCAAGACCAGGTTTGGAATTGACCTATTTAGAGTCTGGCAATTCACACCTGGTTGTCATTCTGCACTGTGCCTCTCATCGTGTACTCGGCCAAGCGAGCATTCATTATTCCCTACGCTGAGGGCAAATCGATAGGAAATGCCGCTTATTTTACTGTGTCGTTCCGGGGCTTGTTCTACCAAGACACGATTCCGATATGAAAACATTTCCAGGCATTGAAATGTCCCCCGATGCCTCAATAGAAGCTGAGGGTTTTTTTATGGCGCGTGTCCAATAGCGGTGGGATTCTGTGCGCTGGAGCGGCATGTGAATATCATTACAGGTTCCAGTCTCCACTCAGGAATCTCTGTAGGAGAAAGCAGATCAGTGCCAGACTTGTTTGGTCCTCTCTGAATTATTCAAGCTAAAGAGCTCTTTCCTCTCTCCTGTTGTCATCACTGTAGTTTTATAGACGCTCAAACAAATGCCTTTCTAGCAGCGTAATGGAAACAAATGAGGATGCGTGCTGTGTAGCTTGCGTTTCAGGGGAGGGTTCAGGTTAATTAAGTATGAGAAATGACACCTGTTTGTAATTGGATAGCCCTGTTCTCCCCCACCCCCCCCACCCCCCCCCGCCCCTCAACCTCAATTTGACAGCAGACGCAAGAATGTACAAAAAATGAATTACGCTCGGTGTCCTATGTGTATGGATTGGCCTGTTTACTGCGGAGTCTCTGACAGCTCACTCGCGTTTTACCTTTTAGTTCATTCCTGGTGCCGGGGAGACTCGATGGCACAGTGGGCGGTGATGTAGCTTTGCCATAGCCGGCTGCGGGTTTAAATCCAGCCTGGTGTTGTTCTGTGTGGAGTTTGCATGTTCTCTCTGAAATTCCTCCCGCAGTCCAAAGACATGCATGCTAGGCTTATTGAGAGGCTCTAAACTGCCCGGATGGATAAATGGATAAATGGGTGGATGGATGGATGGATGGATGGATGGATGGATGGATGGATGGATTCATGATGGATATATGATGGCTGGATGGATGTATGTTGTATATATGGATAGATAGATGAATGAATGGATGGGAGGATGAATGGCTGGATGGATGGATGATAGATGTTTTATATATGGATAGATAGACGGATGAATGGATGGACAGATGGATGGGAGGGTGAATGGCTGGATGGATGGTTGGATAGATGTTGTATATTTTGATAGATGGATGAAAGGATGGATGAGCAGACAGATGGATGGATCAATGATTATTCCAACTTGTCTGTTTTCTGCTCACCTTCCCTCCTGCCCTGCGAAGAGTTGCCCATTCCCTGTTTCCCCTTCGCTATTTGTCCTCTCCAGTCTGCAGTCTCCTCTCTTCATTCCTCCGGCCGGCCTCCCTTCCTGGAGTCGGGTTCTGCCCAAGGTTTCTTCCCACTGGGGAATTTTTTCATCGTCTTTGGCTTTTCCCTTTGGCTGTTCAGGCTCTGTCCCATTGAAAGCGCTTTGAGTCAGTCTCAGTTGTGAAAAGCGCGAAACAGATAAGATTGAATAGAACTAATGCTGCCCATGGTCACCCCTCTCTGTGCTGTAATGTGCCTCTCGCTCTCTCTCTCCCATCTCATATCACTATAATGGGCCCCTAATTCCTCATTCCTCTGCCTCTGTGTCTCAGTGGGCATGAAGCCGTCCAGGTTTGTCAAAGAACTGCTGAAATGAGTGGAGATACCTGCTGCGCTAAGCTAACAAAGCCTAACTGAAGCTGACTGGATCTCTCTCTTCTTCTTTGATGTTAATTATTCCAGCTTCTCCACTGTTGTATATGTTCTCCCTCTCCTTTCTCCTTTGTGTTGGGTAAGAGCTGCTGCTGGGCAGAGCGCAGGACTGGCACCAAACGGAGAAGTAATTTATTGCTTTTGCTTTGAGCTAAATTAATTACTCCTGGACTGAATTAGCCAGAGCCTGTGGAACAAGCCGAGCCAAAGTCCTGCTCCAGAGCCTGCTCGTGCTCACACACTATACACACTCACGTGCACGCACACACACACACATACAAATATACACGCAGCATACGCGCAAACACATGCATATACATGCACAGTACACACACACACACACACACAAAACACACTCACATACATGCACACACACACACACACACACACACACACACACACACACACACATATATATACCATAAACACACACACACACACACACACACACATATACACGTACCTTACACGTAAACACACACACATGTACACGCACAGTACATGCAAGTGCACACATATATACACACACCATACGCACAAACACATGCATATACATGCACAATACACACACCCACACACGCACACACATATACATACACAGACAGACACACACAGACATACACACACACACACACACACACACACACATAAATGTATATATACACATCAGTGGCAGCTGGTGAACTGGCGTTAGGGGAGGCTCAAAACAATTTCTTAAAATTAATGATTGGTTACAACCTGTTTTCAATCATTAGTTTAAATTACCATTGCAGAAACTCTGAAAACTCTCAACATGATCAGGTGTGGCCAGTTTTCATTTATAACACATACCTGTCAACTCTCATGCATTCGGTAGGAGGTTAAGTGGCATATTTACGTTCCTCTGCTGTAGTCGGCAATTATTCAATCAACGCGTATGTAAGAGATTCTCGTGCCGAATTGAAGTCCTTGTGCACTGGAGGGGTTGGAAGCAATGTAATTGCATAAAGACGTTTCAAATGATCTTATTTCATTTAAACAAAACGCATACATTGCTTCCAACCCCTGAGTAAAGAAAAGCGTGAGAAATCCAGTCGTAAACGGTATGCGTTATAAATGAAAGCTGGCCACACCTGATAATGTTGAGAGTTATCGTAGTTTCTGTAATGGTAATTTAAATGAATGATTGAAAACAGGTTGTGACCAATCATTAATTTCAAGGGATTGTTTTGAGCCTCCCCTATCACCAGTTCACCAGCGGCCACTGATGCACATACACACACGCGCGTGCGCACACATACTCAACATAGTCAACATAAACACACAGCTAGCTCTGCACACTCCCAACCAAACTAGACTTGTGCCTGAAGCCCTGCTACAGCTGGAGGGCTTGTACCTCTGCATTGAATACACTTATTAGGGAGTCACCAGGTTACTGCTAATTACCTTAAAAGTATTTCATGAAAGATAATCATTGATTTGCTGGAAAGATGTGTATTTATTTATTATATTTCAGTTTTCACAAGTTTTCAGGGAGGTGGTGCGCCTGTCCAAATGTTTTTCAAGATCTTGGCTAACGTCAGTATTCTGGTGTTTACAAGGAAGGTTTTGTTGACAGTCTTAAAACTCAGCATTAGAGCTTTCAATTTGAACAACTACAGCAGATTTTCCATTGATGCAAAATGAATTGATACTGCATAGTACATACAGTTAAAGTAAATATGCAAATGTAATGAATATCTATATCACATTTGTAGTAATTATTATGATGATAATATGCCTTCATATTGCATACCAGTAAACAGTATTCCCAAATCACACCTAAACCTCCAAAATTGAGTCATTAATTCTGGCACAGAGTGAAATTTTGGTTGTTTTACCAGCAACATAAGTATTCTTATTTGCCCCACACACACACACACACACACACACACACACACACACATTTCTACTTCCCCCCCCCACACACACACACACACACACACACACACACACACACACACACACACACATTTCTACTTCTCCCCCCCCCACAAACACGCACACACACACACACACACACACACACACACACAAACACACACACACACACTCCCACTGCCCCCCCCCCTGCGCTCCCCTGTGGTCACAGAGGTGGCCGGGGTGGACATGAGTGAGTTATACAGTAGAAGATATACAGCCCCTCTCAGTGGCTGGCGGTGGGTGGCTCTGGCAGCATAGGAGGCGAGGACATTATTTATGTGCGATCTGCATATCGGCGTCTCGCGCCGCTTGTAAATAAGTCTAATGGTGCCCTAATGCCTGCAGACTGGGCCTTCTGTTCAGTGACCTGTCTCTGTTCGCAGGCTGATATACGCTCCAGGGAATACCTGCGGGCTCACGCTCCATCTGCCGACACCTGTGGATAGAGGAGCAGGTGAGTGTGGGAGGAGAAGGGGAGGGAGGGGGGAGAGGATGGAGGGAGGGGGAGCGGAGGTGGAGAAGGTGGGGGGCCGGAGACGAGTTCCTCTTCATCCTGGGCCCCTCCCTGCAGGCAGAGCCCGAGCGGCTCGAGGGAGAAGAGTTTGGTGATGGAATACAGTGGAGAAATAAATACAAGATTAAAATGCTCGGTAAGATTTTGACTTCAACACTCATTTCTATTACATGTTTTTCTGAGAAAAAGAAATTCTGGACTCATTTCCAGATTAGTGAAATTATCTGTGGACAAATCTAGAAATTAATCAAAATTACTTCAAATTAGTGGCAGATTTTTTTTTTTAAGAAAAAAGGTAATAGAAATAAGTGTTTGAGTCTAGATGCACGGTTAAAATGCTTAGTTAGAGTTTGTTTTTGCAGTGTACTCGAAGATGATGTGATACTGGGCGGAACTCTCTGCCAACATAGCAAATCAGCCGGCTTCTAATCGTGACAATTGACTTGAGCAGTAGGGCGGTGTGGTAGCCCGTGGTAGATGGAAGCAGGCTGTTTTTGGCTGTCGGGACTGATCCCGGTGCGGCAGGGTGCGGTGCTGGGAAAGCTCCGAGCTCTCTGGCAGGGGAGCCTTTGATGGGGGTGGGTTGGATGCATCTTTGATCACAAGAACATCTTCAAACAACCCGATCAGCAGGTGCTGCTGCCTCAGTGTTCATCGCAAGTCTGTTCTTCATTGCTTTTAAATAAATAGAAGGAAATAGACTTTTCCTTTTCAATGAGCTTACCCACTTACACATCTTGTAATGGGATACTCTTGCTAAATCAAGCATTGCACAAGGGTAATTGGTTCATGAATCTTTGCTGCTCTGTGTGATAAAAGTAAAACGACTGCAGGTTATATTTCTCCTGTGGAAAAAAGCAGGTTATCGCTGTAGGACTTCCGTCCCAGCTCTCGACTGTGGCTGCCCGTATGACATGTCGTTCGTTGAGACGCAAAAATAGATATTCCCTGAGGCACCTGTTTGTGGCAGTTTGGGATAATTAGCTTAATGAGACACAATTCACACAGTGTTCTTAGTGGACCGGGATGGATGGTTTCACTTAAGTGCGTGTTTGCGAAATTGGTATTCCAATAAGTCGTGTTTTAGCACGATCGGGAAGGATAGATGCAGCTATTTCAGGTCAAGGTCTGTGTTATTCCACACTATCAGACCAGTATTTTTGAAAATTCTGTTAATTTTTTGCCTTGTTTGAGGTGAGATTTGAACCGTGGCTCCGACTTCTCAGAGGATGCGAGAGAATAGCGTATTCACCTGCTAGCTTGAGGCGAAGGAGGGCCAAATTAATGGCAGGGTTACCGTAAATTTGAGGGTGTCATTGGATTATGCATGGAATGCAGTGTTACAGGGTCAAGATCGGAAGTTGCGGAGAATTTTATTAAACATTTAGGTGTGTTTGGCACCTGGCCCCCATCAGAGAGCTGGTGGTGCCCCCCCCGCACCCCCCTGTCTGCTAGCGCCTGAGTCCCTGCAGAGCTCTGCTCCTCTGTGCAACACTGTTTCCTGAGTGACCTTACTCACCAACCTTGCTTTTCATTTTCTAAATTGTTTACACACACCTCCCCACCCCCATCAACATGCAAGCACTGCACGTTCATCAGTAAATCCAACTAATCCTGTGAATAGAGATTAAATGCACCTGGTTGAGTGTGGTAGTTTGGCTGCCATTATCTGAGGCAGAATAAATTTTTTTTTGGCAGCTGGCGCTATTAACAGCTTCTGAGGCTCCTTTGATTTAATTTGATTTTTATAAAATTTTATTTGAGATTCTTATTAAATTTTATTTGTGCAGCGATTTTCAGGAAGGGCTGTCACAGAGACGCTTTACACACACACACACATACACACACACACACACACACACACACAAAATGACACACACGTACAGTTGTGTGTGATGAACTTCTGCCTCACCGTGTTGGATTCTTGCTCTTTCATACTGTCCCTGGTGCTTCTCCTGGGTTTCCTGTGGTAGTGCTCCTCCATTGCTTTAACATTATTTTTTAAATCCTTAGCAATTTAAGAATTATCAAAATGACATAACTTCTGAAGCTCATTTCATTTAAGTACCCCATTTTAATAGTTAATTTGTGTTCACCCAAGTTGATATTTTAGCACCTGCATTCAGATCATTTTAATGTTATTTAGATGTATTATCTATGAAGTGTGTTAAAGACTAAATTATAACTGCATGGGGCCTAACCAGTAAGGTCTATACCTGGATTTTTTTTTTTTTCATTCTGAGAGTGTTTTACCGGGTGAGAAATTTGGGTCACCATTTGGAGAACAATCCCTAAATGCCATCTACTGCTAGAAAACTGGCATGAAAAATGGCTACGTGATTAGAAATCGGCAAACAATGAGGGTCGACTGAGAGCTTGTCTGACAAGGATGGGACTCAGAACTCAAGCGCAGACAGTAATACAGTTCAATCAGTTTATTAGCGGACATATTTGTGGTCAGACAATCCTAAATCAGAGCCAAACAGAGAACATGAAGCACAGAGGTGCAAATCCAAATCATGGTCAGTCTGAGGTTTAATAGCTGAACAGTCAGAATGCCAAAGTGAAAGGAAATCCAAATCATTAAACAGTTAGCCAGCCAAAGTAGTAATCTGGAACACACAACACAAGCAGGAGTATGCAATCTTGTTAACCGTTTAACAAAGGGAAACCCTCGCCATAAAAACACAACTCTTAAAAAATACAAGGCTCATAAATGACTCGCAAAATAAGGCAAAACACTGGCAAAGAAGCAAACAAAAAGTGGTGCCATGCACTGGGAGAAACCAAGAGGAACTGGGTGAGAATCAGGTGTGCAGGAACTGGGGAGTGTGACTGGGGGTGTGGTTACAAACAAGGGTGCCCAAAGGAAGTAATTTACAAACGCAGTGGGCAGGGAGAGTGAGGAAATGAACAAAAGCACATGGGAACTGAAGGGAGAGCGAAGTGACAGCGGAAAGTGAACATTATGACAGAACTAATAACAATAAACACTGGAATACAAAATAACGAAATATACAAAAAAATACATAATTACTGACTCAAACACGGACATCGTCTTTGTCTGGGTGAAAAAGCTTGAGAGTTTACAAAGCTTAACTTTCATAGGTAAATGAAAAATTAACACAAATAACTGACAGCTACTTCACATGGGCTGCACAAATCAATAGGTGAGGGGTAACGTCGTATTTGGGAGGGGGGGAAACATTTGGCTCCACAAAGACGATTTTGCTCTTGTCTTGACATAACTCCAGTGAATGGGAACCAATTTGAACATTTTCCAGTGTTTCTGGAGGGTCAGTAGTGTAACTTGTCCAGTGTAGAGATGCAGAGATAAGAGGCAACTCTGAAGCCTGCTTCATTTACAGGCAGGCCTCAGTGGGCCTTCAATAGTGGCTCTGTGTGCCACTGCAGGCTACCGCCCACTGTGGGCCAGTACTGGGGCCCCAGCAAGGGGCTGGGGCCGCACACGGGCACACGGACAAGGGCCCCGAATAAACCAACCCTGAGCCCGCTTTACAAGGCGTGAGGCTTCCGACGAACGACAGCGCCGCAGGGAGAGGTGATGAACGGACACGAGGGAAGGTTTGGATGGAGTGATGACGAGCGAGGGTGAAAGATGAAGTGGGGATTGATGTTGGTTGGAGAGAAACGAGTGGGGGGCGGGAGGGGAATGGAAGGATGGGTTTTTTTTCCCAGACAGCAATAACCATTAGCGCCTGTGTTTATCCCCCTTCATCACCGCGGAGTCGCGTCCGCGCCACTAATAGACTCACTCTGCGCGCCTGTCGAACGGCGTGATGGATGCCGCCAGTAACGGCGTGGATGGCGAAGCCGGCACCAATCACTGCCTCGGTCGACTCATTTCTCCTCCGTTTGGGACGGGGGGGTGCGCAGAGAATGGGGAAAGCACAACGGGCTATTAGGCTGATGAATAACGGCGGGACGAGAACGTGGCAGAGGTGTTTTTTAATTAAGTTCATGCTGATATACACATTTTTTTACTGCCCTTTACAAACAACCAAAATGTCAGGAAAATGTTAAGGAAGGAGTTTATGAAGGTTTCTCCTTGGCAGATTGGCCCGGCGGGAATTCGCTTGACATTATCTGCCAATCCCTGGAGGAGGAAGAGGAGGGACTTTGCTAAAGGGAGGGCATCACCGGCGAATAGCAGTGGCCTTCCTCACCTGCCCTGCCTGCTCTCATTAAGCAGCTCTCGGACTTATAGCCTGCGGTCTGTTCCTGTATACCGAACAGCGGGCGTCCCAGACTCATGGACACTGGGCTGCGTCTCTCTTTCTCTCTCTCTCTCACCTCTCTCTGACCTCGTCTGTCCCTGCACAGTATTTCCCAGCCTGCCCTTCTTCTGAGTGGGTGCCAGGGCTGCCGTATGGTTCTCCTTGTCTGTGGAGAGATTAGGGGGAGAGAAAGATGGAGAGATGGCAGGATGGAGGGACCTTGTGTGAGAGATAAGAGATGAAGGTAGAGAGACTGAGGGATGGGAGAGGGCGACATGGAGAGAGAAATGGAGAGATACTGAAAGAGGGAGTGAAGGAGAAAGAGAGATAGTGAGTGTGAGAGTGTGTGTGTGTGTGTGTGTGTGTGTGTGTGTCCCATACACACACGGGCTTGCTTTCAGCTATCTGATCTCCAGTAATTAAAGCTGTATTGGGGGGCTGACGCGGGTATTTCTGTTCTTTTGCCATGTAAATGAAAATAACAAGCAGTGGTGACATTGCTAATTTGGTCAGACATGGGCAAAGGCCTTCAGTCTCTGAACAGAAGTATCAAGATTGGCATCTCCCTGACCCCTCCCCATTCTGAAACCAACACACACTTATGCTGCGTTCAAGACAACTCGCAATTCAGAAGAAACAAGCTCCGAGTTGTTAAAAATAAATTGAACAGCGGCAGACTGGGAAATTACAGGTCGGTAACTCGGGTATCATTTCAGAGCTCTGGTTTAACCAACATGATGTCAGTGACCACAGGGAAACATGGCGGCCTTCATCGTTAATGGTAAGACACATGGGGCTCTAAATTCGTTGACCAGGCGCAGGCGTGGCGAATGGGGGGAGCGCCGCGCCGCGCCAACGGGGTGTATCCAGGCGTATTTTGCAATTTCGTGCCCTGTGCAACCCGGCGCAAGTGCTCCTCTGTCCCGCCTCTGTCCCTCCTGCCGGCCCAAGTGGCAAAGAGGGAGGAGAGAAGCCTGAGTGGGTTTAACACAGCCGAGTCAAATCTTCACCAATCAAATGAGCTCCTCTCCTCACCTTTAAAATTGGAATAAAGAAGCCTCTGTCCTATATCTGCATGATAGGTTAATGTTGCATTTTACTTTGCTGCTTCAAGCATGTTTTCTGCGCCGCTTACGTCTACATTAAGCATTACAAATATGAATTAGCTGGCTAGCCAGGGCATTCGCGAATTATTACCATTAGCGAACTTGAATGGAATTTCAAAACTAAACTACGTCAGATCATTCAAACTTATGAAGTTGGAATGAAGTACGACGGTTGCTCATTTATTTCTTCTGCCTGCATCATTGGGAAGAGAAACGATGGATAGCGTGTTCCCATTATTACACCCTGTTGCTGCTTAAAATTTTGGGATTAGCATGCATTGACAACAATGCAAGATACGTTACACATTTATTTTCAATATGTGATCTTATCTCAGAACGAGATCATAGCAATCAGGCTGTATTCCTTTCCCCCACTAAAAACGATAAAACCTAAGTGACAATAATAATATTAAGCCGCTTGCACACTGGACACAAAATTAATTTTTCGCACAACAGATTACATTCATAGTCAATGCAAAGACTTTGCATTGACTTTGAATGTAATCAGTCGCCCGAAAAATTTGTTACGCGTCCGGTGTGAAAGCAGCTGAAGGACACATACCCACATAGCCTTCACACGCACTCGCGCCCACATGCACACATCTCTCTCTCTTTGTGATCTGACATCAGGACAATCAATATAGATACTATAATTTATGTGCTGATTCAGATAGTTACATTAAATAGTGGTTGCTGTAATTATTTATTGCATTGAAATGTGCCTGACATTCTGGAAACCTGCTGTGAGGTTTTCGGTGGCGTGTCGCACAGTCGCCGGTCAGCCAAATTACCACTGCACAGAAAGTAAACCAGGTTGGAGCTGGCGAGTTCTCTGCTCACTTTCGGCGGAGCCTTTTGCCACAAAATTGTCACTGCGTCATGATGAATATATGACACCTCCCCCTACTACGCCGCCACACCCATCTCGGCGCACGGCCGTCTACCAATTTCTAAAGTGGCTGTGCACGGTGTTGCACTGCACGAAATTACCACTGCGCGGGCTGCACCGGACGAAATTACCACTGCGTGGGCTATGCCACCCTGCGCTGCGCCAAGAAATTAGAGCCCATGGACTGTATATACGGTCCTTGGTAAGACAAAAGTATTTGTTGACATTTTGACTATGCAATATATGAAATACGTTTATACTTTGGTATATTTTTATCATCTTGTTTTTTTCTTTTTAGCTGGCCCCTTTTGATAATCTAGTAACGTTAGCTAGTAGCACCACACTGCACTAAGCAGTGTTGCTACTGTGAGTACGGGGCTAACGTAATGCTAGGTTTATAATGATACCGACCATCTCTGCTGTCTTTCAGTGTTCTCCGAGTTAAACTGCAGCGTGAACGCAATGATGTCGGAAGTTGGAAATCTCATAATTGGAGTTCCGACTTCTCAGTAACTTCGGAGTTGTCTTGAATGCAGCATTAAACCCCCAGTCTCCTCTCTGTTCTTCACGAAGTCATTGCGCTTCTATACTCATTCCCTTGCTGTTCCTTTTCTCTCTCTCTCTCTCTCACTCCCTCGCTCCCTCTCTCCCCCTGAGTTTCAGGAAAGTCATCTTTTTTTGCTTAAAGCAATGGTAGCCAGTGGCTCACTGCATTTCCGGCTCTTGTCTTTGCCATCGCACAGGGGACAGTGGATGGTGAGAAAATAGCCTTTCTGTCAATCTGTCTTTGCAGCACATCTTTGTGGAGGGAGGGAGGGAGGGAGGGAGAGTGTGGGAGAGGGAGGGAGTGGGAGGAAGAGAGAGAATCTGAGATCTAAAAAATCTTTCAGGTGTGGATTTTTTTATTGTTGTTCTTTAGTGCGTGTTGTTCAATGCGTGTCTCCTAAAGTTTGGTTTTTCATTGCGTATGTCATCTGTTTTCTATGCCAGTACACTGTATGCTTCGGCCTTGTAAGTGTATCATTACCATGTCAATAAAGCTTATTTGAGTTGAATTTGAATTGAATTGAAAGCATGAAATAAAGGGAGGGAGTTTAGTGGTGGACATAAGATTAATGGAGAGATAGAGATGGAGAGTGAGAAAGATGGGGAGAGAGAGAGAGGAACAGATGGTGGATATCGAGAGCAGTACTGAGAGTGGGAAAGAGAGGGATTGATTGTGGAAATAGAGAGGTATGAAGTGTATACATAAGATTGAGAGTGAGAGAGAAAGAGGAATAAATTGTGCACATTACATTGAGAGACAGGTATAGACTCAGTGGATATAAGATAGAAAGCAATAGAGGAATAAATTGTGTTCATTAGGTTTAGAGACAGGAATTGACTCAGTGGATGTAAGATAGAAAGCAATAAATAGAGGAATAAATAGTGTACTCTAAATTTAGAGAGAGGAATAGACTGCGGACGTAAGATAGTAAGCGACAGAGGTAAAAATATTGTATATTAGATTTAGAGAAAGGAGTAGATCGCGGATGTAGGACAGGAAGTGATAGAGAAAGGAATGAATTGGGTACATTAGATTGAGAGAGAGAAATAGGCAGTGGATGTTAGAGAAAGCAATAGAGAAGAATAAATAGTATAAATTACAGCGAGAAATAAATAGTGTCCATTAGATTCAGAGAGAGCAATAGACAGTGGACCTAGGATGGTAAGCGATAGAGAGAGGAATGAGTAGTGTACATGAGATTGAGAGAGAGGAATAGACAGTAGATGTAGGATAGAGAGCGATAGATAGAGGAATAAATAGTGTACATTAGGTTGAGAGAGAAGAATAAATACTGGATATAAGAGAGCGCAATGGAGAGAGGAATAAATAGTGTGCATTAGATTGAGATACAGGAATAAATAGTGGACGTAAGATAGAGAGCGATAGAGGAATAAATATTGTACATTAGATTTAGAGACAGGAATAAATACTGGACGTAAGAGAGTGATTCAGAGGGGAATAAATAGAGCACATTAGATTGAGAGCGAGGAATAACTAGTGGACGTAAGATAAAGAGCGATAGAGAGAGGAACAAATAGTGTACATTAGATTGAGAGACAGGAATAACTAGTGGACGTAAGATAAAGAGCAAAGAGAGAGGAACAAATAGTGTACATTAGATTGAGAGACAGGAATAAATAGTGGACGTAAGATAAAGAGCGATAGAGGAATAAATGTACATTAGATTGAGAGACAGGAATAAATAGTGGACGTAAGATAAAGAGCGATAGAGGAATAAATATTGTACATTAGATTGAGAGACAGGAATAAATAGTGGACGTAAGATAAAGAGCGATAGAGAGAGGAACAAATAGTGTACATTAGATTGAGAGACAGGAATAAATAGTGGACGTAAGATAGAGAGCGATAGAGGAATAAATATTGTACATTAGATTGAGAGACAGGAATAAATACTGGATGTAAGAGACTGATTCAGAGGGGAATAAATAGAGCACATTAGATTGAGAGACAGGAATAAATAGTGGACGTAAGATAAAGAGCGAAAGAGGAATAAATATTGTACATTAGATTGAGAGACAGGAATGAATAGTGGACGTAAGATAAAGAGCGATAGAGAGAGGAATGAGTACTGTACATGAGATTGAGAGAGAGGAATAGATAGTAGATGTAGGATAGAGAACAAATAGTGTGCGATTAGAGGAATAAATATTAAGATACATAGAGAGAGGAACAAATAGATTGAGAGACAGGAATAAATAGTGGACGTAAGATAAAGAGCGATTGTACATTAGAGAGGAATAAATATTGTACATTAGATTGAGAGACAGGAATAAATAGTGGACGTAAGATAAAGAGCGATGGAGAGAAGACCAAATAGTGTACATTAGATTGAGAGACAGGAATAAATAGTGGACATAAAATAAAGGGCGATAGACAGAGGAACAAATAGTGTACATTAGATTGAGAGACAGGAATAAATAGTGGATGTAAGATAGAGAGCGATAGAGGGAGCTGCTGTCAGAATAATAAAAAGGTGAACCTAAGTGCGCGGAACAGGGAGAGAAATCGAATCAGTAGCGCATGGGTAAGGGAGTGATTGAGAGCTCTCCGAGCAGCTGCGTTACATCGGCCATATTTGGATCATTTTATCTTTCCTGGATTCACAGGCCCCATGCTGTACTTTCCCAAACCTCTCTGTCTCTCGAGAACTGATAAACAAATACTACCGGATTTCACCGTGTGACGAGAGTGCACCAGGCCCGAATCTGATTAAGGGAACGAGGGCTGAGCGAGCGTGTGTGAGAGAAGAGGGGGTGATGGGAAGGGAAGTGTGGAACTGGAGAAAAGAGGAGAAGGAAAACAGGGAGAACCCGAGCGCAGGGGAGAGACTGAAGGGCGCTGAGGGGAGCAAGATGTTTTCACTGTAGAGCAAAGGGAGCTGCTACAAGCTGCCTGTAGTTCCTCTTCTGTTCACCTGAATTACTGCTCCTGTATTCACTGTACTCCTGAATTTATATTGCACACTTTTGATACTCTGTATTATTTGAATAGGTTGTATTTTAAGCACTCGACAAGCACTTTATTATGAATGCCTTGTAAAATACAGGATAAGGCTTTCCTTCGCTCTCAGAACAGTCTCAGTTCTTCACGGTGTGGATTTCAACAGTTGCATTCTTCTGAGATTCTGGTCCATTTTGGCCTGACTGGGTTGGCCATTGAAGTGCACTGAAGTCATTTTCATGATCATGGAGGCAGTGTAAGATGACTTCAGTTGTGATATGGTGCATGATTATGCTGGGAGTAGCTGACTGAGGATGGGTAAACTGGCAGGAAAGGGACGCACAAAGTAAACAGCAATACTGCACAATACTACAGCAATAATACATAAAACCTATGAGCCCATATATGGATCCGTTAAGTGCAGTTAAGTGTAGTTTAGATCACAAGGTTTCCAAAGATCCCAAATATGTCCTGCTGAATTACAGGGAAATGTGTAATTAAAGATCTAAATATTTCCAGAGAAACATGGTATCCTGGGTTTGAATATTTCTCTCTCTATAAGTCTGAAGTAACTTTGATGAAGCAGATAGAGAATGTGTGTGACGTTGTCTGACAATATGAGAAAAATACTCATTCTGACTTTGAACCTATTTCGGGGAAAACTTGTATGAAAAATTACAAGGGTTTAAAGGGTTGATACTCATACCAATCAATTGAAATTATGTTTGATTGAATTTAAGGGGCTCAAATGTGAAATAAATATTACCCACATCTTGAACCACCACCAGCAGCCTGAATTTTTGGCACCAAACAGGTTGAATCCATGGATTTATGGTGCTGAAGCCAAATTTTGACCTCACCATTTGCACGCTGTTGCAGAAATCGGAGATGCATGTGATCAGGCTACATTTTTCCAATCTTTAAATGTCAAGGTTTGCTGAGTATGTGCCCTCTGTGGCCTCAGGTTTCTGTTCTTGGCTGGCTGGGGTGGAACCCAACGTGGTCTTCTGCTGTTTTAACCCATTCGACTCAAGGTTCAATGTCGAGCGTTCTGAGATTCTTATATGCTCACCATGGTTGTTAGAGGGGTTTATCTGCGTTACCATAGCTTTTCTGTCAGCTTGAACAAATCAGGCCAGTGGACACTCTCCTTTGACCTATCTCATCAACACGAGTCCATCTGCAGAACCACTGCTGACTGGATGTTTTTTGTTTTTTGCATCATTCTCTGTAAACTCTGGGAACTGCTGTCAGTAAAAATCCCAGGAGATCAACAGTTGGAGCAACACTCAAATTAGATCATGTAACCCCATTCTGAAGTTATATGTGAACATTAACTGACATTCCTGACCTGCGTCTGTATGCTCCTTTGTGCTGCTCCGCTGCCACATGATTGGCTGATTGGATAATTGCTTGAATAAGCAGGTCTAAGCAAGTGCTTAGTGAGTTTATAGCTTACATTTCAGTGGCTTTTACACTGTACTTATTGTGCTATTCTTATTTTTAATCTGTCCTTTAGAATATTATTGCTGTGCTCATATTATGTTATGGTTATTTTATTTGGAGAGCTCAATGTGCATTATTAAACTAAAGAATTTCATAAATAAAATATTTTATTTTGTTGTTATGGGACAAACTGTAAAGGCAGTACCAGAGAAAACAATTACACGGGAAAGTTCTTGGTTATTAGCGGACAGTGGTAGTCAAGTTAAAGGGATATTTCAACATTTTGGCAAATTGGCCTTTTGCCGTAATCCCTATAGTCATATGAGTTGGCACATTACCTTTAGTTATCTGTGCCCGTTGTTTTGAGATTCAGGGAAAGATGCGAGCTGCTCAGCGAACATAATGAAAGTGAATGGTACAGGTCCCTCGCTCCTTCAAAACTCATCAAATACACAATCCAGCAGCTCCAAAAACGCTCTTGTGGACAAGTTGTGACCTGTACATTCACCACGCCATGAAATAATAATGTATAATTATGTAACATTACGACACATGAAGTAAATACTCGGAACTACTTTCTTGTTCGGAACAAAGCATTGTTTTGAGTTCTGGAGTACCTGCAGTAAACGTACGCTTTTGAAATCACTCCGCCCAGCTGGTATGTCTGGAATGTAGTTCCGGTTATGCATTTGCCTTGAAAATAACTCTGTCTCGTAATTATACATTATTATTTTATAGCGTGGTGAATGTGCAGGTCAAAAGTTGTCCACGAGAGCTTTTTGGAGCTGCTGGATTGCGTATTTGCTGAGTTTTGAAGGAGGGAGGGAGGAACCTGTACCGTTCACTTTCGTTATGCTCGCTGAGCAGCTTACGTCTTTCCCCCCGAATCTCAAAAGAACAGGCACGGATAACTAAAGGTAATGTACCTACTCATATAACTATAGGGATTATGGCAATAGGCCAATTTGCCAAAATGTTGAAATATCCCTTTAAGGTGAAGGTCGGGCTGCACCGTGGTGCAAGGTGTAACACTGCTGCTTCTGGGACAGGAGGGTTTGGGGTCGAATCCAGCCTGGAGTCTCTCTGAGCAGAGTTCTCCCTGTGTTTGCGCGGGTTGCAGTGTCTGGGCGTTCTCAGGGTTCCTCCCCCAGCTCAGTGAAAAGCTTTTCCAGGTAATTGTCGTCTGTAAATTGCCCATATGTATGAGTGAATAGTGTGTGTGTGTGTGTTCTGTGATGGATTGGAGAACTTTCCAGGGTGTGTCCCTGCTCTCTTTCGGCCATTAGACGCTGGGAGAGGCTCCAGCCTGACCAGGAGTAAGTGGGTTACTTTGGTAATGGATGGATGGGTTATGTAGATAATGAATGGATGGGCCGCAGTGAAGAGGCTCTCTCTGAAAGTGAGCGGGGGAAGCAGTCCAGACATGCATTAGAAGTTACCCACAGTCTGCACTGCACTGCAGTTTGGCAATAATTCTCCTGGACATCGAGCCCATGAAGTGAGTGCCGTGATCGTCACGTGCTGCAGCTTGTGGACATCTCCATCACAGGGAGCGAGGGAGCAGATGAACTGTGGAGGAGGAGAAGAGAAGTATCATAACCCTGTTAACAGCCCAGGGGGGTTAGAGAGCAGCCATTTTAGTTTTAGGATCAGCCGCTATCCAGCAGTGTCTGCTTGCCTTTTTTGGTCAATCGCAAAAATGCTCGGGTTACTTGTGTGGCTCTTGGTGTGTAGCTGTTTCCATTTCTATTTGTTTTTACTTTTTCCTCATTTGAAATCTTGCATTATGAATTTATCCAGTTTTCATGATTATTATTTTTGCACATATTTTGAATATAGTCATACGTAATTTTTCATGAGACTACATGAAAGGTAAGCCCCATCACCATTCCATCCTGAACTCAGGTCAGCTGATTTTGGCGAAATGACTGGCAGCCTTGGCTGCGAAGACTGAGGCTGGATTACAAACCGGCATCCGAAAATTGTTTTGTCACTTATCCCCTGCTTTGCCACTAATCTCCTCCGTTGTTTTGCCTGCACAATCTCTCACCCGCCGTGTGTTACTCTCTGGGGAATTTACTCAAGGGAGAATTTATGTGACTTCAGTCATGCCCCCTGCGCTAATAGACCAAAAAAAAAAAAAAAAACGAATCAATAAATCGATAAACTGTCCGCCATTTTGTCTTGTCTGCCTTTGACAAGAGGTGCCTGTTCCACTGTCTCTTAATGCAGTCACTCTGGCTGAGAAATAGGCACTGCTCAGAATGCTGGAGTTGTGGTCTGTCCAGTGGAAGGGTAACCCAGTAGCTAGAGGACACTGGAGGGGGTGGTCAGCATCGTGTATCTACAAGGCCCTTGACCCTCCATTGCTCCAGTGGGGATGGGCCCTGCTTTGTGTAATTAACTATAAGCTCCTTAGGATACAAGTATTGGCTAAAAATGACTGTATTGAAGAGGGGGGGGGGGATTCGAGAAAACCACATTTTTGGCAGCGTGCCATTTGAGGGGGCGCTGACTGATGTTACCGCTGTGCACTTAGCCACTGCCCGGGATGCCAAGACCAATGCTCCATGCTGTTTCTCCTGCTGCTGTCGCTAATAAAAGTTCTGGCTTGAAATGAGAAAATCAATGCTGTTTTTGTATCTCTCATCCCAAATCAATGCAGTCTAATTTCCCGCGATTGCCGTGGCTCACCTTCAAAATGGGGGTGGAGAACGTGATGAAGAGGAAATGCTTCGCTAACGCTAAGCTGCGCTGCTGTAATGGGGTCATTTGTACACGCGCTGCCTCATAAGAAGCTTCTGCGTTCAAGCGTCCTAGAAGCCGGAAGTGGGATTTATCGATCGGGGTAATGGCACCGGTTTGACCGTCTGTGTTTTGAGCATGTTTCAAGAGGCACCGACTGTAATTGTGTGTGTGGATGACAAGCAGCTTTCTTGTCGAGAGCTTCAAAGTCAGTTCGCCAGCGGCAGTGCTCTTAGATCATTTTTTTAAATTTTGGAACAAAGTACTCAGAAAATGGGTACAGTTAGCTAAGGGTATCCTGTCTGTTTGTTTGTCTGTCTGTCTGTCTGCATCATCTGTCCACCGCTGTGTGGATGTGTCTGGAGGTGCAGCAGGTCTCTCAACCAGAGCCTGCTTCAACGAAATCCTCCGCTCAACGGTTAATAAAATCCTATGCTCAACATTTCAGGTAATCTGCCTCTCAGTATTGAGCAAATCACCAGCCATCACCATTTGTTGATGTCTAAATTACTCAGGAAGAACTGGTGAAAACATCACTGCCCTTTTTCACACTCAGACTGTTCCTCGGGACTCTTACAGCCTTTCTTTCCTGTTTAGAGTTGCGGATTTCTCCACGCAGAGGGGGATGATGTGGGTGAATACCAGTGGCGGCTCGTGAACTGGCAACAGGGGAGGCTCAAGCAATCCCTTAAAATTAATGATTGGTCATGACCTGTTTTCAATCATTAGTTTAAATTACCATTGCAGAAACTCCGAAAACTCTCAGCATTATCAGGTGTGGCCAGTTTTCGTTTATAACGCATACCTGTCAACTCTCACGCATTCGGTGTGAGTTTAAGATGCATATTTACGTTCCTCTGCTATAGTCAGCAATTATTCAATCAACACGTATGTAAGAGATTCTCCTGCGAAATTGAAGTCCTTGTGCATGGAGGGGTTGGAAGCAATGTAATTGCATAAAGACGTTTCAAATGATCTTATTTTATTCAAACAATCATGAAACACATGCATTGCTTCCAACCCCTAAGTAAAGAAAAGCGTGAGAAGTTTGGAGACGTAATCGGTATGCATTATAAATGAAAATTGGCCACATCTGATCATGTTGAGAGTTTTTGGAGTTTCTGCAATGGTAATTTAAATGAATGATTGAAAACAGATCGTGACAAATCATTAATTTTAAGGGATTGTTTTGAGCCTCCCCTATCGCCAGTTCACCAGCCGCCACTGGTGAATACAGGGTCTCAAGAGAGCCACAGTGGCTGCATCCAGTTCTAGTGTTGGTTGGGTCTGTTAATGCGAGTATTAATACCGCTCAACAATATAAAGTATGAGATGGCTGGGGTGACTTGTGACTCTGCATGTCAACCGTGGAGATGAATGGGTAGAAGTTAGCTAGTGCTGCAGTGCTGAACAACAGGGGGTCTGGCATTGAGAGTGCAGTGACGTGGATAAATATACAGTAGTGTGCAGTGATGATTGTACACTTAACAAAATGCAGATAAATCAGAAACTAAGGACAATTCAAGTATTTATTTCATGAAATATTGAATCATGTAAATGAAAATAAGTAAACAGATAATAATAAATAGTAAAAACAAAAATGTCTCTTTGAGAGGAAAAAGTCAACTTCTAGTGTGGCCACCCTTTGCTTTGATTGCAGCATTTAATCTTACAGGAATAGTTTTCTCATATTTTTTTATTTCCTCAGTTGCTAAACATACCATATGGTTTGAAGTTAATTTTGAAGATAATCTTTCTATGTTATAACAGATTTGCTCTATCGGATTAAAGTCTAGACTTTGATCAGGCCGAGTCATAACTTCTTTGTCACCATATGTTTCATTTGGACTGAGATAATTCTTGCCAAACTTAGAAGTGTGTTTAGGGTCATCATCTTGTCGAAAATAAAATCCTCGACCAATCAGTCTCTTTCCAGATGGCTATGCGTGCTTCACAAGTATGCTATTATACTTCTTTTGATCCACGATTCCGCGATTTTTGTGAGCTCGCTGATACTTTTTGAGTAGACTTAACCCTGAACCATAATATTACCACCTCCATGTTTCACTGAAGGGATTAGACAGTCATTTTTTGGAATGTTCTTAAACTCGACGGCGCACATAAGCTCACCGGCACTTTTCAAGTACACTGAATCCCGAACCAAAATGTTACCACCTCCATGTTTTACTGAAGGGGTTAAACAGTCATTTTTTAAAATGTACTTTAACTCTACGGCGCGCGTAAGTTCTGTATTTAGGTGAGAAAATTTCGAATTTTGATTCAACAGTCCAAAGGACTTGTTCCCAGTCCATTGGTGTCAAATCCTTGAATTTCTTGGCAAACTCAAGTCTTTTTTTGATGTCGTCAGTTCTTGGCAACAACCGGATCAATCAGACCATTTTTATGCAGGTGTCTGGACATTGATTTTGATGCTTTCATATCTTCACTTCTGGCACTATTAATATCATCACCGAGTTGTTGTGCTATCATCTCCATTTTTTTTTTGCTTGTCACACACAGGTAACAAACATCAGAGGCACTTCTGTTTTGCTCCTCTACAGCCACCAGTTTTCAGCGAACCGGTCACTTTGAAACGCTTGATGGTGTTTCTTACAGTGTCTTGGCAACATTTAACGTCTTCAGCATCATGTAAGGCCACAATGCGGCTATGAACAATCTCAGAGAGCTCCTTCCATCGTGCCATCGTGGTTAACAATGTGGCACTGCTCAAAGCTCATGTCATCTTATGTACTGGAATAACTGATCATCAGAGGTAATTTTGCAATTTTAATTTTTCCTCATACCAGTTTAAACTATATTTTAGCATCAACAATCATGTAATAAGCCTACAAACATGTGTCCAGGCTATGCAAAAAAAAAAAAAAAAAAAAAAAAATTGTCACAAAAAATGTATGTTTTCAGTGTTTTTGTTCATTACCCATATTTTTACCTCTCTGTACTTGGGGGAATTTTTTTTTTTTTTTTGCTCTCATTGCCCTCAACAGTATTTTTCAATACATTTTGACCAAAAAATTGTAGAGAAGTAGTATATTAGGACCCCTTTTATATGAAAGTGGTGGTGTGTAATCATCACTGCACGCTATGGTAGATGCACGACTGGCAGTTGTTAGGTCGTCTCATCCTGCCCCGGCTGTTTTTATATCGCCGCCTCGCTTGAGCGCTGATGTCGAGGCTTCGTTTGGAGACCTCTTCCCACTCATTATGAGGCCTTGCATGATGTTTGACCGGCCCACCCCCCTCTCCCCCCCTCACTGCTGCCCGGATCTTCTCCTCTTCACCGGACTCCGGATGTCACGCACTCTGAGAAAAAACCACCGCCTTCCTCCTTTGGCTCTCTGACTCCAGTGACTCATGCAGTGTGTTTCATTCCAGAATCATACAACCCCCTCCACACCCCCACTCCCAAAGGGGCTGTGCACTATGTGTGTGTGAGTGTGTGTGTGCGAAGGAGTAGCCTGATTTATTTTGGAATGAATAGCACTGCATCTGTCTTCACCCAAGGGTACACTATCATTCAATCTGGAAAGTAGGGAGCGTAGATATTGTCATACTTGTGTGTGATAGCGAGATATCAGTGAGCGTATGGTTTCGGCTTATGTATTGTAGCTGACAGCAGTTTGATTGCACCATTTTTATTGGATATTGGATATAAATACACCCACAACAGTGCTGGCCCAAGCTTTTTAGATGTATCGCAGTGATTCGATATTGGCATTTGAGACAAGTGTACTATCTTTCAAGGTGATTCATAGGTGCGTGCTGGCTATGTTGAATTTAGTGCTGTAATTGTTGTTGTTATTATTACTACTATAGCTGCGATTTTTGCTTCTTATTTCTGCATCTCTGACACAGCGTGCATTAATTTTTTTGTTTCATTTCCTTTACTGGCAAATTGAATTCTTAATGTCTGCTTTATAATCACAGACATTTAATTTAGGAATCCCTGAATGCAATTTCTGCGATTTTATTTCTTAATGAAATGTGAGTAAATTGTTTATTTAATTTCGCGTATCATGGCTACTCGGCCTGATACTAGCGGCAGTGGAATTGGTGCCTGCTGTAGTAATAGTTGCGGAGGTGGTGGCATTAAGATTTGTTGCCCCAAACTATCTCCTTATTCCACAGATTTACAAAGCGTTGTGAGTCACAGCTGTGAAACTGTAATGAGCGGCATATTCAGCCAACGGTGTAATTCACATACACAAAGCACCATTATACTTAAATACTTTAACCTTAAGTCGCATGGGTGCTAAAGTTCCTTTCCCACGTACTAGTATCGATCACCGAAGTACGCAGTAAGATCTGACGCATTACGCTTCGATTGAAAAAGCTGGTGCGATTACGCACCCACTAATGTGCTTGAATGAACATCATTCAGTTAAAATGGAGGGGAGTGTGGCCCCCCCTCCCCTTTTGAGCAGTTCTGGAAAAACCCGTATGTCACTTTTCAACCACCCTGTCTAGGGCGTCGCTATTAATTACGCTGGTGGCCGCAGAGCACCCCTTTTTTGCCTTGGCAGCCATGTCCTCAGCTCAGCTCTTCCCCCATCAGGGAGCACTTGACGAGGTGATGCTCTGAAGTGCTTTACGCTCTGTTCCAGAGTCGGCTCGTTTGGCCTGAGTGACGCTCGACCATCAATCAGCCACGTTTAGCGAGCGACAAAAACACGGCGCCTCAGCTCCCAAGCCTGTTTGACTTTCCCAAGGGCCCTCAACCCCTGCGAAAGTTCCTTGTGTGATTCCACTCTCCTCTGTGTGAGTCTGTAACTCTCCCATTCTGTGACCCTCACGCACACGGAGACGCAGGGATACTTTTTGTAAAACATGGAGAAGAGAACGGTGTCTAATTGGCCCCCTTCACCAGCTGAGCTCTCTCTAAGATTGGCTAAGTGAAGGACGTAATGTCTCTGTCTCGTGTGTGGAATAATTCCAGCTTTCCTCCTCTTCACTATAGCTCAGAGGATCAAAATGTTGGTCCTGGGGACCAAATATATATGCTGCGTTTAGCTCCAGCTGCTACAGCAATCTCTATTTTAAGCATCTGTTGATGTTTCTCAGTTGGGTCCTTTTCGTGTTTACCTTGTTTAGCCAAATAGCTACAGCTGTATGCTATGTAGGGTAAAAATCGTGCTTTTTTGCAAACATTTTCAAAAAAAAAGAAAGTACACACATTTAACTGACTGAATTAAGGACGATTATGAATCAGCAGGGTCCTCATTGCTGAACATAATGCAAGTTATCGCTTGCCTTGGCTTTTTAATTTGTCATGTGCTACCAAATGGCAATTTTACAACTGGGCTTTCACGACTGTAAAAATGTTGAAGAATGTCTCTGACTAAAACTGCACTCCTCACTTTTTGTTTTGCACTTTTTAGTGTATGCGCTAATAAAAGGAAAGTTTAATCATATCCTCGGCGAGGCCTGATTTAGTTGCTTCTGGGATCAAAGGAGGCGCTATGCCACCTCTCCCTCGTTTGTCGATGCAACTTTTTTTGACTTCTGGCTGCCGTGTTACCAGCTTATCTCATGTTAATTATCTTCCAATGTTGCCATTGTACTACTGACCATGTGTCTACACTTTCACCCTGTGATTCTTTAATTAGGTCTCCTCCGACACTCTGGGTGGGAGGCATACAGTTCTCCACTTGTCTGTCCAAGTGCATGTCTGTCATATACCATCCATCACAAATGTTTTTCCTGTGCTATATCTACTGAAGGAGTGGAGAGATTTTCTCCAAATCAGACAGGGTAACTCTTGGCTAAGGGTAGCTGAATTTGGGTATGTTTCCCACAAGCACAGATGCTAACTTAAATAGTTGGAATAATTGACTGTATATGGTTGAACTATGTAAGTTGCTAACATGGTTATCAATTACGATTTTGAGAAACATACCACTGATTAGGTTTTCGAGGTCATCACGTCAAAGGTCAAGGTTAGTTGTATGTGGGGGCCGAAGACCAGTTCCTAGGGTGTATGATGCTATGGCAGGCAGAAGCATACTGATCAATGCCTTGCATTGAGTTGTACCTTATTCAATTTACTTATTTAATTTATTTATTTTCAACAATTGTCCCCTCTTTTGATGCAATAAACTGAACATTAGCAATATAGTGCCTTATGAGGATGGACCTCTTCAGGGCATGCATAGCTATTTTTAATATTACCTGGCTTTAAAGAGTAAATAATCCTTGTAAATATGCATAGTGCAATTCAGACAAATTAACACCTGGGATTGCAGTTCTATTTGGATCATAAACCTGGGCAGTTCCATGGTAACTCACGTTACGTTTTAAGGCTAGTATCAATTTTTAATCAGCTGTCATGTCATTGTCAGTCACCTGTGACAAGTGTGTGTCTGTACATAGGTAGATCCCACCCATATACATACACCAGTGGGGAAGAAAAGTGCTGTCCCTTGAAATGTGGGAATTTGAGGCACCAACAGCTTGGTAACTCATGTTACGCAAAAAAGACACACAAAAACATCACTTCATTTCAGTTCAAAATTTCTTAAAAGATAGAACTGATACAAAACTGAAAATCATATGATCGATAACCAACACTGGAGGTTCTATTGCAAGTAATAGAATTACACTGACATAACTATCCATGGACTGGGGCTTAAGAAAGTCCAGGAGGGTGAGTAACTCACGTTACGGTAACTCATGTTACCGCAAGGTCAGCTCTTAATTACTCCCAAATAATGGGGCCAGAGCTGCTCAGACACCCTTTGTTTTTTAGGTACCTACATAAAGGTTACACCCACAGCAGAGGGAGATTTAACTCACAGAGATGTGGGCTGGAGATTAAAAATACCTTGTTTTTGGTCACTCATATTACATTCAATGTTGCGAAGTTTGTGGTCCATTATGCCCAAAATGATGAAGGATCAATGAAAATGGACTTCATATCTAGAAAGGGCTTGCCTTGAACTATCTAAATGTGTTTGGTTTGGAGATATATCACAATTAATGATGAACAAGGCTCTCTCCCAATTACAGAAAATTTTGTGCTTCCAAGATGCTGAAAATAACATGAATGTAAAAACGTTTGGTACTTGGAACATACAAATGAAACCGAGAAAGCAGCATCAGTTTGAGCCTCTGATATCCTAGTTTTGCCTTAAACAAATCAAAAATGCAGTAAAATCAATTTGAATTTTCTTGTCCTGTGTCCACATTCTCATGGAATTGCCCACCTGCATACTGAGTGGGTCCCCAGGACTGATGCTGAGAATTACTGCTGTTGCTCACTTCCGCAGTGAAAGCGGTTGTCTGCTCGAAGGCATAAAACCTTTTCATTCTGTTGTTTTATCTGGCCAGTGGCCCTGTGGTTACCCTCTGTCACCTCTGTTCTACCTGACCCCCTGTGGCCTGGGAAATTGAGTTCTTACTCCTTGTTTTACCTGGAGAATACCCTCGATAATGAACTCTTATGAATCTTCAGTTCTTTCATCTCTCCAAGTAATTTCAGCAGCCCTGAAATAAACCACACTTTTTGTCCATGTATAGAGCCCTTGGCAGAGGGAACTGTGAGAGATCTATCCTACTCCCACTCTAAGTACACATGAGGCTGTATCAGAGACCAGTAGCAGTTTCTTCTTTCTGTAATATTCATTTGGCTCAGTAGATTCAGTCTAATTACTAAATCTGAGTAGTTACTGAGGAAATTTTCTCAACACGTCTCACCATAGCCCATCCAATGAGATCAGTTGCTTCAGTACCTGCTGCATTCTGGGTACTGTATGCATCATATTATATGAGCCCTCAACCTGTGCTGCATGAATGCACGCTTGAGCCATCTGCCTGCTCATTGATCCAGTGGCTATGAGTCAGCACAGACTCCATATTACTTGGCGTTCGGGGAGTCAGCTTTCTCGTTTGCCATAATTCTGTTTCAGGAGCTGTTAGGCGCTCGTTCCTGGAACCGTGAGTAGTGAGAGTAGACAATTGATCAGACACCATAAAGAGGATGATTCCTGACGGGCCGAGCTGGGCCTGTATTCAGTGAGTGTTGTGTAACCTGCTTTCCAAGGACATTTACTGCAACAAAACAAACTAAAACCATTTTGGAAAGAATATGAAAAATGAGGATGTGGACTTTCCCTCGCTCGCCGGCAAGCTTTTGCAGCTGAGCTGCTTGACCTTGATTTTTTTTTACATTTTTTTTCCTGCAGATCATGATTGAATGAGAGGAGATTGCTTTTGTAACCTGCTGAATGAAAATGGAAAGCTAGAGTGTGCACAGAGCACTGGATTAATTCTTCATCGCTGAAAGGAACTCAGTGTTATTTAATAATGAGCACCAAACTTCGGGACAGCGAGACAGAGTTAGCTGCGAGCAACGCAAGGCCTGAATTGCTCTCAGTGTTGATGAGGAACAGACGTAGCCCTGAGCATTTCTCCTAATCGAGGACCATTTCCACCGCCAATAGATTTTCCAACAGAAAATGTTCAGCATTCGCATTGTGGAGGGAAACCGACAAGTGGTAACCGGAGTGATGAAGAAAAGGTGGGAGCCTTCCTGGGCAAACATACATTTGATGTGTTGTCATCCAAATTAGAGCACATTGTTAGGCATAAGATCAGTTTGGAGGTGATGAGTGCATTGTGTCTATTCAGTGATACACAGCAGAACTCATGGCTTGCTCTGCCTCCACTCTCATACGCCCACCAGGTTGCTCGAACATCGAGTTTGGATGGTTTTTGACTGAAAGCACCATATTTACCTTAAATTTTCCATTCTTCCTGGTCTAGGGCAAAGCTCTGCCCCGTGTTTATTTTGTTCAGTAGAGTGTACCCCTCCTGTGCCCTCAGGCAAGATTGCAGGGTCGAGCGAGAGCCCACAAGGTCTTGTCTCTTGAACGTTTAAACTACATTTGGTCTTGCAAAGACAAGCGAGAACATCTGCGAACAGTCTTGCCTTGCTTTTCAAGATGGCGTCCAGTATTGTTGCAGTCTGTTCAGTGAAATCAATGCAAACCTTAGTTGGCAGCCATGTTGGAAAACACGCAGGAACTTGCGAGTTGTTCAAAACTCTGGAGTCTTCTCTTGCGAGACCTAGGCGTGAGACCCTTCGATCTTGACCACGCCCCTGGTTGGCCCTAAACCTGTAGAGAATGGTGATCTCACCTAAAAGAACTGCTGTTGCCTGGTCAGTTGAGAGCTGTCAATAAAGCTTAATCCAATGAGCTGTGACAGTTTTGGACTTTTCTGCTGTTGGCCATGCTATCTTTTTCCTCTGTCGAGCGAGGCCGTTAACTGCTCATATTCCAAGTTAACGCCGTGTAATGTTAGTGCCTGTTAGCCGTTAGCATGGCTCCTCCCATTCTGTCCACCCACACCGGGGCAGAGTTGTGTTTTGGCTCTGTAGCCCTACTACACACACACACTGACCCCACATCACCCTGCTTTTCTGCTTAGCCCTGGTCAGGGGAAGTGAATGGCACTCGGACACAGAGAGGAAGAGAGCTGAGTGTCCTCCGCCAGTGCAGCTGGCTGGATTGGTAATGTAAACAGACTCATTACACAGTCGTCAGACACCACTTTATAATGGAGACCAGGCATTTAAGGGCAGCTTGGAGTGCCTTCCTTTGCTGTGCTACAGTTCTTTATGGAAGCTTATCAATATTAAAGTGCAAAGCCCTCAAAGACTGCTGTGCTGAGTTCGGGCTTCAGAGAAAATGTACAAATTTTGCCAGTGTTTATGGGGCTTTTTCAGTGGAATATCTAACATAGCTTCTGAGCTGGTTACATCCTGACCTGCATCTCAGAGCTGCAGGGTGCTCGTTCGCAAGCTACAGTCTGCTGACGCTGACACATAACCGAGATGGCGTGTGAACGTATGTGCACTCGCATATGTGTACGTGCGCTTGCATGCGCATGTGCGCAAGTCTGTCGGCCTGTGTAGGAACCTATAAAATGTGATTATGCAGCTGTTATTTTGAAAAACGACTTGAGCGCCCGCGGTGAGGTCGTCTTAAAATGCACCGTGGCTTAATATTGGTTGCTGTCACTCAAAAGCAAAGCGGAGTTCGGAACAAAGAGCCTCGACGAGCTACGGCGCCCGACCTCAGCCGCTGATCAATAACCTCGTCCTCTGTCCGCACATCTTGTCATTGAAGAGAGCAGAGTTTCGCGGCAAGCAAGAAAATGCCGTTCTCGAAGTGGCTCATCACACCTGTCTGCTCATTATTTAACTCGATCTCAAGCCCAGAAAGCAGAAGCCGTGCAATTCAACCTACTATCAACTCAGCCAGATGATTTTAGCTAACCATTCCAACCTGAAGAATTGTGCTTATTAGCCAATTTAAGTGGTTCAGACAAGTACTGAAGACTCAACAAACCTTGATTATTCACCCCCAGTACCCAGTGTAACACAGCTTTGTCTGTCCTGTGCAGTGAAGTGCAGTGTTGGTTTCTCCTCGTTGGGTGATGATGTCATACTCCTGAGACAGGGTGAGGAGGATATATCTTTTTGACAGTCGGCTGTTTTGTATTTTATTTATTTATTTTATTTAACCGTTATTTAACAAGGAAGTCTGTTGAGATTGAGATCTCTTTTCCAAAGGAAACATGGCCAAAACAGCACATTTGTTACAGTTTAAGAAGAGATACAGGGAATACATCTGTTACAATTATAGTTTAAAAAAATAAAACACGGGCGCCCCGGTGGCTCATTGGTCTGGGCGCGCGCGCCACGGGGCTGTGTCCTTCCCGTGGCGACCCGGGTTCGATTCCAGCTCGGGTCGTTTGCTGCATGTCTTCCCCCGTTCTTCCCCCTAGCTTTCCTGTCACTCTCTGCTGTGTATCTGTCAAATAAAGGAAGAAATCCCCCCCAAAAAAACTTTTAAAAAATAAAAAAAAAAATAAAAATAAAACACAGCAGACTAGAGAAAACGAACATGAAACAAACAAGAGACTAAATCCAGCTCAAATAAGGCAGTTGCATGTCTCTGTTACGTGGCTCTAGGGGACCAGTTTATTTGCGTGTAATGTGTTCTGCACATTATCCCAAGTCCAGGAGGTGAGATAGGCAGAGGCGTTTTTTTCCCCAGCTCAGTACAAACTCTTGGCACCTGGTAAGGAGGCCATCTGCTGGGAGATGTGCCCTTTTGGCCCAAAGGAGGATTTGATCCCACATCAGAAGCCACACTTGCATTCATTTGTTACATATGCATTGAAATGCCTCTGTGGCTTAAGTGCAATTATTCAGTTTTTAAAGTTAAGTCCAGCAAGTGAGAAAAGCGGCCATATTGCTGCACCCTGATATGCACAGTGCAGCGTTGCCCCTCAGGACCTTTGCTAAAGCGGCTTCGTAGGGCCGGCGCACTGGCTGATAACGGTCATGATGTAGCGAGAAGGGTGGGCCAGCCTCATTACCTGCCACTCTTAAGCTCCTGGGCTGATCCTAAAATCTCATAAAAATGAATAGAGTCCAGCACCTGGGCATAAGCTGCTGTCAAGCAGGACACTAGTGTGTATGGTAAGAGTGTACACTTAATATTCCTCAGTTAAGCCCTTAAGCCCTGAGCCTCTTTTTTTCGAAAATGGCAAGCTCAAAATGAAATGACTATATCTCTGCAACTATTTGGTCCATTTGAATAAACTTGGTATTATAATAAAGGTAAAACCATTTGGGATTTCTGCCATGGTGTAAAAATCAGTATATATCTCACTGAGTCAGAGTAAATGAAGATGGAACACAGTATAAATCAAAGACCTCATTTTGCACCAAACAAAGTTTTACTTCGATCCCTTGTAAACTTAATTAGTTGCAGTCTGAAACCTCTAAAAATTTACAGCACAGAATCTCGCCATTATCTGTGCCAAAGTTTATTCCAATCAAGTAAATCAGAACATAATTAGAGAAGAATGTCTAGGTGGCTTCTCCAAATTGGCAATTCAGGTATCTTGTGAGCCAAATCAGATTTCTTAGGTATTAAACTGTAAAACTCATCTAATTTCACTTATATGTCACTACAGGCATACATTCAAATTGCCCATATAAAGAATGAGTCGAGAAAACAAGTTACTCACTTTGTTTGTACTGTTGTGCCCTCAGTATTCACACGTTTCTGTCAGAAAACGACTTTAAAAACGACAGTTGAATATTTAACGAATAATTATACCGAAAATACCAAAAACAAACCTGTTAAGCGTTTATATTGTTGCGCTATTTAAGTACATTCGAACGGCCCATGGACTCGGTTTGATGCACTGGGAACTCAAGGCTTTAGCTGAGGCTAGCTTTGTGCGATAAAGCTGGTTCAGGGCTCGTTGGAAACGTCAGAAGCCATAGAATCAAATGGCTACCGGCAAAGTCTTACTGACAGCATCACAAGCCGATCACAGAGAGGAAAATACATTGCAAGCAAGCTGAATGCTGAGGAACTAAGATCTTTGAAGCAATGCTCGAGAGGAAAAACATGCTAGGATACTGGCAGATCTAGTTTCGTTATAACACGGACACATTGGGCTAACAATAGCAAGCGTGGATTTACCCTCAGTTTTTTTATTACAAAATATCAAGGGTAAGAAATTTCTTTGCTCACCTCTGTAGACTGTGAAGTGTATGCCTGCTGTTCTTTGAGTGTGGTGTCGTTTTAAAATGACAGGGCACACATCGTTGGATTCTGTGACTTTCCTCTTTCATTTGAGGTATCGTTTTTATGCATAGCACAAATTCAGGAGAAATTCTAGCGATTCAGCGCTGATATGATTTTATTCTATGTTTTGCTACATGCTTATTTACTTGCTTGGTGCTTGAATTGCGTTCGGTTGGGGTAAAAATGGTCAACATGAGCTTTTTGCCTTGTTTTTTCGCGAAATGTGGATATGCCGCATGACAGTGTTGCGATTTGGAAACATGCTGTATTTATTATGCGTAACCACCGCCCCCCGGTACCAGGGCATAGGGCTTAAGGGGTTAAGCCGTTTTCACACCGGACGCGAAGTGAATTTTTCGCACGATAGATTACATTCAAAGTCAATGCAAAGACGCGAAGACACGCGTTTCGCTTGTATTCACGTCTTTGCATTGACTTTGAATGTAATCTGTCGTGCGAAAAATTTGTTTCGCGTTCGGTGTGAAAGCGGCTTTCGGGAGGGGGAAATTCGGCGGTCTTTATTTTACCAACTGCAACAGCAAAGCTGGTAATATTTTCTGTTGATCTGTGTGTCTGTGTGTAATCAGGCCAAACCACAGAGAAATTTCTGCAAAAGTACAAGAAAACTACCGGGAAAGCTGTTCGGAGCATTTTTGCAAGTGTTTTTGTCTGTCTGTTTGTGGACAAGTCTTGTGAACACGGTAGCATTGCAACCTTTTAAGATGCAGCATTCAAAAGGTGAATATTTGTCACAAGAAGGAAGACTGAGTTTGAAGATGGGCATGTTCTGAGCTATACTGTAAGCACTATACTGTAATCAACGCCTGCTTCGCTATTGCAGCTAGTGCTATCCCAGATTGACTCTAGTTTTAGCCCGGATTAACGCACCTTACAGATGGACAGAGAACTCCCCTCTCAGCCAGGACTCCTGCTGGATCAACCAATTAGGCTACAGAGCTAACACATCACCAAAAGCTGCATCAGTAAACAAACTGTGCCGGTTCCCTTCAGGCACATAAATTAATTGTTACCAACCATCCTCTTGGAGATCAACCATTCTCCAGCTCTTTTATATGCTCACTCTGACTCTAACTGAAGAGCCTAGTGCCAAAAGTACTGAAGTCACTTTCTTACACAGCGTGAGGTAAGGATGGGAAAAAGTCTCTAATAGTTACCTGAGTCGATTTTCTCAATTTTTTTCAAAATGGACATTTTGTGACTAAAGTGCTTTGAGCACTGGGGTCTTCAATTAGCACATTTTATGGATGTATTCTATATTCAGACCCTTTTTTCTCAAAAGGACATTTTGTGACTGTAATACTTTTAGCAGCAGGGTCTTCAATTCGGCATCTCTGGTTCCCCAAAGGAGCAGCTCAGCAAGTTCTCTAGCTGTTGAATGGTGTACATTGTCAGGTTTGACGTGAAAACCTACGAGATGATAGATGCCCAGGACCAGGGATGATGACCACGGATATGAGCATATAAACACAAGGGCCAACAATATCTAACCCAGTGCCTCAGATTACACTGGCCCTGCCTCTGAGTAAAGGGATACAGAGTGCAGGAGAGTTGCTCTTGCACTCTCATCATGTCATTGTTGTCATCTTCTGTAACAGCTCTCCTGGTAATTTAACGGTTTACCCATTGCATTGCTTTTGAATAGTCTACTGCCAGGGTTGATGTCACCTTAGAGACAAATCTGTGCTTATCGTGGGCGATGAATTGGACTCATGTTTATGGGTCATTACACCCTGTATTGAACAGCATAAAATGTCTGTGGGGAAGCCCTGCTTGCCCTGGCACACCTCTGCGTGTGATTTGCCGAGTGTCGTGCTGAAGAGGGGGAAATGCTCAAATGTCATTGGGAGGGACCATGCATCTCAGGAATTCAGAGATACGGCATCAGGTCCCAGGTTGCTTTGTCCAGAGATGGCGCAGGGTGATGTTGACAGTTGTAGAAGACAAGTCCCGTGGAGAAAGTGAACCTTTTGGTGAGAACAGGGTGGGTCTCCGTCAACTGCGACTCTGCCAACGTGCTGTAGGCCAGCAGAGGCCTGTTGATCCACAAAATGCTCTCGGGGTTGCAGTGATGCTGAAGGCTTCACCACCTGGACTTGATCAGTGAATTGGCCCAGGCATTTGTGAATCAGAGGCCGACAGAAACAGTCTTTTTGCATTTTCATCTCCAACCCTAATTAGGGCTTCTGTGAAATTCTAATTAAGTAGAAGCGAGGCTGTATCATAATGCAGGCAGTTTATTTTAAAGCCACGGTTTTCTACCAAATGTGCTTTAGCCACTGCCAAGAGTGCAAATTCAGTAAAATTGCTAATGATAAATGAGAAATGCAGTCGTTGGCATGACGAGAAATGTGAGAATTTCAAAAACGGGCACGAGGAAGGCAATTCATGCTGGCTTCTAGCCCTGTCTTAAACTGTTAATGTCAGTCAATAAAGCTTGTGCAGATTTTATTACATCATTACATTGAATTGACGTTGTGTTGTGAAAAAAGGTTGTTTTCATATCCCGGAAATAAATAGGTCTGCAAACATGTGGTTGGATGCATGGACGCGCTGCAAATAACGCTGTCTTCGGCTGGCGTGTGTCCCAGTATGAGAGGGAAAAAAACTACACAGTTTAAAAAAATAATAATAATGTTCTTGCTGCGCAGCACAGAAAACTACATCTCATCCTCCAGCAGCCTGCTTCCCATCCCCACTCGCTCTTATCCACGGCAGAAACTGCAACTATTGTCTCTGCGTATTATCATTTAGCAGAAGAGAGCTATTAAAGTGTCTTTTTTAATTAAGCAAGCTGTCTCTGCGCAAACAAATGGATTTGCAGGGGAGGTGTGTGCGCTACGGCTTCAGTGCAAACTCATTCCCTCTGAGGTGAAGCGTCCGCTAATTGCTTGTATTAATGGCGATGTAAGTGGAGAGAACTCCATCGCTGGATAAGTTAATTGTACTCATATGGAGACTCAGCCTCACAGAAGCATTGTCTGTTGCACATTAGGTTTAGATTCAGGACTTATCTTGTGCGCACAGGGAGGGGGTGGGAGCAGGATATGAGAAGGTTAGCATGGTAGCACTTGTGTAAGAGGAGCAGTATTGCAGGATTCTGCCCTGTGCAGTAGTAGGCAATTATATTCTGGAAGTCCTTCAGGAAATACGAGGGTCTTATTAGATTGTGCCCTTTTTTAATTTGCACCTTACGTTTTTTTTAGCTTCTTCTTACAGTTGTTGTCTCGCTAGCTACACCCACTAGCTGAGGCTACCTGACCCGTCACTGCCCCAAGTGGCACCTTCAAAAAGGTTCAGATTGACCTGGCAGTGAATGTGAAAGTTTAGATCAATGCAGCACCGCGCCTCGCAGTCCATTGTCGTCACTGTGAGGTCATCATTGATGCAGACCCGATCTGACGCTTGGGACTGTCATCGTTTCCGCCGCAGCCGGCCACCCTTTGATTAAATTTCGCACAATTTGGCTCCTTAATAAAACTTTGCTCACGCGCTCAATTGCAATGGACCCAGGTTAAGACGCTCTTGCGCGTTGCAGCGATCACGCTATCAAACTCACATTCGAACACAACCTCGCTTTTTCAGTCTGAGTGCGTGCTTGGCTGATAAAGTGGTTTCAATGCATTAGAAAGCTGCAGATTTGCTATTATCCTTGAGCTCATATTACGGGTAATGCATACAGGAAAAAATGTCATTCTGATCCCTCTGTATATGAGCGTCTCATTTAAGTTCATGCATAAAGTATGGCGTTATGGGAAGGAGCATTTAACCTCTACTGTAAACACGTGTGTCTGTGTGCGTGTGTGTGTGCCTACGTGTGTGCGCGTGTGTGTAGACGCTAGCTTGAAGCATGATGGGTTAACAGTATTGTCACCCCAGTTTCAAAGCTGCTGATTACTTTTTAAAATATTTTTTTTTAAATTAGTGTCCTTTGCGAGTTTGTCTCAACACTCAGCTAACCCGTTCTAAAAACCGCATCTGACATTTTCACTTTCCGGTTAGCAGATGGGGACTGTGAGTATGGCTAAACTTCACGTTCTTCTTTCACATTTCATTCTGTAGCTACGGCACTGTTTGGTGCTCGGGGGCAGCTGGGCTCTCCTGCGCGGCAGTGAAGTGATGGCTCAGAATGAACGTGCGCTCTCATTCTGCTCTACTGACGGGACATTGATTTTTTCAGTGGCAGCCATTAGTCCTCGCGGCTTAGCTGACGGATCTTAATCATCTTATCCCTTTCGCTTTGTGTGAGATTACATCACAAATAATGTGTAAATCTCCGTACCTTCCATTTAGAGATAAGGCTGAGATCAAACTAAGGCGCTGGTTATGCAATGCATTAGAACCCCTCATGCATAAATCCTTACTCTGCCCATGATTTCTTGAGGCGGTGCGAATTAAACTTGCCAAGAGCCACTGTGCGCTGATTGGTCTCCTGTTTACATCAATTTAAAAGAAGCTCGCACAATGTTTATGGCAATGAGTTAAGTCTTTCGGAATGAGAGGAGATGGTGTGCTGATCTTTTCTGATGGGTTTTGGGCTTTTCAGATGGTAGAGCGAGATGTCTCGCAACCTTGACCGTCCTTGGAATTGGAGCTTAAGGCAGACTTCGGTCAAGGCCGGAACTGGTGTCCTGTCCAGTTTCTGCATTAATTCAGGTCCTACTGCCAGTTCAGAGGAGACCAGAGTCACACCTAAAGTCATTTTGCTGGTGGCTGATTTACACACCATAGACTGTAGCTCTGGGAGCTTATTTTAGTGCTGTTGAAGGAGGGACTTTCATATGTTCACCTGACTGTAATCCGAGCAAAAGTTCAGTCAGGAAGACTCTTTTTTTTCACATGCTTCGTCTTGTAGTTCATTTTTCATGCAGTCTGCCTTTCACTGCTGTCATGCATGCTTGCTCATAATTCTTGCTGGGATTGTCTGCGGCTGTCAACGAAGACATTAGCTGCTGATCATATCTGTTCAGTGCTACAGCTACACACCTACGTCGTTAGCCTATCATCTTGCCGCTGTGTTGTTAAATATGATTCTCTCTCTGCCTCTAGTACGTTCATGCTGCTGTTATGTGCGCCAGCCTCCTCCCCATCTCCTCCCAGTCTGTGTAAGTTCAACAGCTTCATCATCCATCAACCTCATCAGCCCATCAGTCAGCAGAGTCATTAGCCGCCATTATCGAGACTCCAGGGGATTTATCCTGCTGCGGCTCAGAGCAGATGCTCCTCAATTACTATATCCCCCTGTTGAGTCCAAGCGCCGAAGACTTTGTCATCATCAAATCATTCTTTAAACTGTAGTCTGTGATGATGATCTTTTCATCATTCATTGGTCTACCCTGATTGAACAGAAGTCTGTGGGTGACCAATCACGGGTTGCCAGTTTTACTGTAAACGAAAACTTATTCCACTGAATGCTCTGATTTCCTTGGTGAGTGGTACCCAAACTTAGTCCTGGTGGACTATTGTATATGCTCGTTTTTATTCCAACCACAATAGCAATCCCTGAAATTTACAGAAATTGTTTATTCTTTCCTAATTGCGCTGTACATGTTTATTGAGCTTATTTACCCTATTGAGCCATGTTGCCAAAAATAGCAATGCTTGCCCCGTTGAGTTCCATATTCATGAATTTTATTGCATAACAAAGGAAAAAATGTTACTGCTTAAATTAAAGAATCAATTGACTTTTAACTGGTGTAAATGCAGACGCATGGTCACAAGAACTATTTGTTAGAGAATGGTGAATTTGAAGACAAAGCAAATAAAACTTGTAAAACTTGTTTTGTGCTTTAATTGACCGATCCCAAGCCCCGCCTCCCATTGTTACTGTTGCTAGGTCGGGCAACTAACCAGGAAACTTCAGCCTTGCCTGAGTTCAAAACGACAAGCATAGTGGCGCCGGTTCCTTTCGCTGATGTGTTGCATGCGAGTCGGTGTTATTTTGGCATCGACATTTTGTCTCCCGAAATATGTGTTTTTTTTGGAGGATGAAAATCGGCACACTTACTAATGGGAAGATCGAAATGTGACTCGGTGTCAACGTTTAAGTGCGAGCAGAAAAGTTAAGTTATCGTGACCAAAGCTTTTAATGACCCTCATAAGATACGTGCTTGGAAGTTTTCCCCGTTATAAGCAAAGTCGATGAATGTCCGTGTACATTATCAAATTACTCTCTGGTTTCGTCACTTCATTGTACCCTGGTTGAGCATACATACTCTTTTCCTCAGCTTCATCTTTGCCCCAGTCCCGTTAAAATACTGTCTGCTCTCAGAAATGATCACTGCACAGCACGGATCGAGGGGACAGAGAAAACTTTTTTCTCCTGATTTCTAGCTAACAGCCAAGCCTTTCTCCCCTCCTTGTCTTTTTGAACTCTGAATGAACAGACAAAGCGACTTGTCCACCGTTTTAAATATTATGCAGGTAAGAAGTATTGTCGTTGAATGTCAGTTACAAGCAGCTAGCTTGTTAGCCACCTTGTTAATTTTATTAACTGCCCAGTTAATGCAGTCCCCGCGATGGTAAGGGTACCAAAGTAGCTCGCTGGTGACCATTATCAATCGCTAGCGTTTGTTGTTAGTCAGCGGTCTATTCAAGTAAATGGGACGGCTAATTAGCTAGCTAGCATGAAACATTTTATTACAACCCTTCAAATGAATATTGCTGCAAAAGGCATGATAATACAACTGCGTAGGTGTGTTTGATATAAGTGCCTTCTGTAATATTCTTGTGTCGTAAATTGTAATAATCTTGTGAGATTTATCACCAATGAAAGAGACACTAATTTCACAACTGTTTCAGATCTTTTTTTAAATGAGTTTAGGAATACATTAAAAAGCTTATTATGGTTTTGGAAATGGAATTAAAAAAACAAGCCTTTAACACAGTCGGCGTATCGAGTGTCTATTACATGTTACATCGTTTTACCATCGTCAGAAATCCAAAATGCCTGGTTTGACGGCTGCCAGAGGCGAAAGTTGTCCGAGGATCGGTCAGACCCCTGCTCTGCCCATTGTGACGTAGCGGAAAGTGGCGGGGCTTGGGATCGGTCAGTTGCGTTACTTTCTGGAAAAGGATTTTTAGAGAACTGAAGCATCGGTGTTCATATATCTAATTAGCAGCTTGTTGATCTGCAACAGTCTTGAATTGGATCAGTATATGAATGTTGTCATTTTCGTCGTTGTAACTCGGAATATTGCAAAAAATAAACACAATGTGAACACTGGGTTCTTATTGCTCATGAAATGCGTTCTAGCCATTTTTGTAATAATGTGCTTTAAGAGGGTAAATAGTCCCTGGAAACAAAAAAAAACTTAACATGAAAAATTAACGGATAAATTTCTGATATTGTTTTGCAGTTGTGGTTGGAGTAAAAACCAGAATGCACTGTAGTTCCCCTGGATCAACCTTGAAAACCACTGCCTTATTTGAAATAAATGCATAATGCACATTATGCTAACCTCGCTGTCAGAACTTGCATAGTCCACATTCAATCTAACACACAAATATTGATTTTTTTCAAACCAAATTTCACTGCCTGAGAAGCCAGAAAACATTGGCTAGTTCAAGGTATTCACAGTCTTCAAAACAAATTGTACAAAACATATTCTTGAGAAAATGTGCTTACTTCCAGGTATCGACTCTGGTGTCGCTTTTCCGAGATTAAATAAATAGTGCAAAAACACAATTTATAAAGATTTTCAGCCATTCAGGCATTCGGCTCTGGGGAATAGTCAGTACTTTGGGACTGGTGTAGGTTGGAAAATATAATGTGCTCAGAATTGCACAAAACAGGTTATTCATTTCCACATAGACCAAATGAACCAAACAAATAAACTTGTACAGCAGAGAAAGGTCAGCTGGCAACTGTCTGTGCTTAACAAATTATGTATAGCAACAAAATGCAGCATCGTATTCCCTCTATTACAGGACTCTGTACAAATGGGCTCTCACTACATTTAGAAAAGGTGTAATGAACAGAGCATGAGAGTGCTTTTTCTTACTTGTCTCAGCTACTACAACTACCAAACTCCAATTCTTTCCGCACACTCTGTGTATTGCTGATTAATAGGGTCACCATTTTCCCCAGACAGATGACTTATGAAGAAGGTATGTGAGCTTGCATTACAGCGGTCCACAAAGGCACTGAATTAGCGTAATCACCTTCCTGAAGATCAAGTTGTCACTCTATTGCGAGTCTGGTTAAGCTCTTCTTTTTCCAGAAAATTTTCTCATCTTTCCAAACTGAAGAAGGTTAGTAAGCATAGAAAGAATATTAAACTAGAAAAAGTGCTGTGTGACTGAATATACCAATACCTACCTGGTAAACTGTGCAGCGACAGATTCATTATCATTCTGAATATGAATTGTAATTCATCCATGCACAAAAAATGATGGATATTATTTTTAGGAGGCATTTACTTACCAACATACACTATCAGTCAAAAGTATTAGAACACTCCAATTTTTCCAGTTTTTTATTGAATATTATGCAGTTTAATGTCTCATTGTACTCTGGAATAAAAGCTTAGGCATGATAAAACAATTTTTTTTTTTTTTTTTTGGGAATTTTTCCTTTACTTGACAGTTATACAGTGTAGAGAGACAGGAAGGTTGGGGAGAAGAATGGGGGAAGACATGCAGCAAATGACCTGAGCCGGAATCGAACCCAGGTCGCTGCGTGAAGGACGCAGCCTTTATGGTACGCGCGCTTAGACCGATGAGCCACCGGGGCGCCAAAACAAATAAATAATTGAAGTTAAAAAAGAAATCATGGAATCAATTTATAAACCAAAATGTATTCTCAACTTTTGACTCAAAGTAGCCACCTTTGGCAGATATAACAGCTGAACACACTCGTGTCATTCTTTCTACAATGGAAATCAAATATTCTTCAGAAAGTTCTTCCCAACTCTGTTGCAGAAGTTCCCATAAATGTCTGGCACTTGTAGGTTGCTTTGCTTTCACTCTTCTGTCCAGTTCATCCCAAGCCATCTCAATGGGGTTTAAGTCTGGAGACTGTGCTGGCCACTCCATGTTTTCAAGCTTACCATCTTGTTCTTTTTTCCTGACAGAGTTCTGGCAGAGCTTGGACTTATGTTTTGGGCCATTATCTTGCTGTAGGATGAACCAATGAGGCGCATACCAGAGGGTACTGCATGGCACTGCAGAATGCTGTGGTAGCCGTTTTGGTTCAGGTTGCCTTTCACTCTGTAGAAGTCACCGACTCTGGATCCGGCAAAACACCCCCAGACCACCGCACTTCCTCCTCCATGTTTGACAGTTGATGTCACACACTGAGGAACCATCCTTTCACCCACTCAACGGCGTACAAAAAACCTGGGTAACCTTACCTTTTGTTTAAAACTTCTGGCAGTTCACCACTTTCCTTTGTTCCATTTCAAGCTATTCATTGCACTGGAACTGCATAATTTTCAATAAAAAACAAAAAAAATTGGGGTGTTCTCGAACTTTTGACCGGTAGTGTAGATTACTGCAGAGATGTAATGTGATTTTAGTCCAACACACACTTTCAGAAAATAAAGTCCATCGTTATACCTTTGGGGTTACAATGACTTGTTATTGGGGCAGTGCCCTGTAAGGTCCCCGTATTGTACTCTTGAAAATATAGTAAAAACTGCACCTTATTAGCTCCTGAAAAGATACACATAAGCTGTGTTTTTACCAAACACCTTCGGTGTAATACCCATAGAACCGATACAGTCCAATACCAAAATGCTGGATCTGGTTTGCTTTTCTACTGCAGACAGTGCTCTTAAATGTAGGCAGGGTTGTTACAGCCACATCAACCACCTTGGGGTTTGCGTGTTGTCAAGCAAGAATGGCGGTTCTCACGTGACCAATCAAAGGACCACAATGTTTCTGGCACCACCAGTGTTTCGGGCAATTCCAGTCATGAAGGACCTATGCATGCATGTGCAGGGTTTTCATCTGCCATTTGCTGTATCTAAACATTGTGATAAGATATTTCATTGGACCCATGTGCATTGTTGAGATGTTATTCGCACTCATTAAGGAGAAATATGGCTAAAATATCAGATGATGTGAATGCTAGGGCTAATTAAGTAATCAATTCCATAAGTTGGAGCACAAGCTAAAAAGCACTAACTGCTTTTGTTGCCCTTGTGCATGCTGAGAGATGGCTTGGATGTATATGAGAAAACTTGTTTATGGTGTATGAAAGTAGCTAACACTCTAAGGACCAACAAGCTGATACAGAACCACTGCTTTATGTTACATAATATTTTCTCACTGCACCATTTTTGTATTGAGAATATTCTGTAATAATAAGCGGTATGCATGTCAAAAAGAGCATCTCGCGGGGAACTCTTTCAAATGGGAAATCTGAATCTGAAGACTGGGATTTCTCAAGACTGGTCAAGTTATTGTTTGCTGTTCAGTACAAAGCATCAAAGCAGCTGAGAATAAGGGAGCAGTAGAGGTTGATGGTGTTGAGGGAGGAAGCAGAGCCGAGCTCTGTAAGTATAAATGCAGATGAGTATTTATGATGGGGCGCACGTGCGAAATCGGGAACATCTGCTCGGAGAAGGCAGCTCGGCCGGAGATGAATGTGCTGTATTAGCGCGCCTTTGCGTTTTTGGAAGTGGGAGTGGGGGACGGGGCGGGGGGAGGTTCTAAATCTGTGTAACCGAGAGAGGGCAGCGGCGGGCTGGTACTGTGGTTGGGAGCCCCCCCCCTTGATCGCTCCGCATAATTTATTTTAGTTTGCTGGCAGCAGCAGGGGCAGGGCGTGCATTTCTCCTGTACCCAATTGAGGCCGGGTGGAGGGGATGCCGAGGTTGTGTTTGCTCTAAAGCCTGTCTTGGTGCTGCGGCTCTCTGAACGAGCTGCAGCTCACAGTCCTCTCGGACCTGGGAGCCGGGCCTCAACTGTCTTATTTCTGCAGTGCTTTGTCTGCGCCTACGGTGTATTGATAATAGACCACATTTTTGATAAAAATGCTTACTTTTACATTAATTCTTTATCTTTATGTGTTCACTTTTTTGTACCTTCTTTTCCCCTGTCTGTCAGAGTGGTCTCTGATTCATCTGGAATCTGCGAATAAGTAACTGGGCTTCTTAAGAATTTCCTGATATCTGTCTGACAGGGAACACTTAGTCAGGTCCTCATATAGGTGCTGTGCTCTGTACTGTCAGCTATGGCCGGCATTCTACCTCTGGTGTGTCACTTACAGGCAGGTCTTTTGGGCAGAGAGACTGTAACCGGCCATTGCCGAGATACACTCACTGGTATTTGAGAGGTCACATGAGCTAAGGACAGTAGGCAGTGGAGGTCATGATGGGTTTGGGGCAGCTGTTGAGACATGGGATAGAAGGACAATCAGTGTGGCTTTGGCACAGTGGCGGCTGGTGAGCTGATAATAGGGAAGGCACAGAATATCCGTTTAAACTGATGATTGCTTCTCCTGTTTTCAATCATCTGTTTAAATCAGCTTTAAGTGAACTCCGAAAACATTCATGAATGTCAGGTTTGACCAGTTCTCCTCATTAACCCTTAGAGCGCCAAGTACAAATAGTGTAGCTGAATGATGTAAAATATCAAATTCAAAGCTGTTGAAAACCTATCATGTTGCAACTTGTTCAGAAGAGCTCCCCTGTATGGGCTGAACAGCACAAGGTAATTAATAATTTTTTGAAAATTTATTTCTGCGCTCTAAGAGGTTAAGGTAAGATGAGAAATGGAACGTGTCATGTGGATACAAAGTTGCATTCCAGTCAACATTCAATTGTGGATACTTGTTGCTAATCTTTGTTTGCTTTGTTGTAATTTTAACAACCATAAAGTCCCCTGCATTGCAGGATGTGCTCAAAGCAAATGTGGACGTTAACTTGTTAATCAGGTGAAATGATTGAAAGCAGTTCCCCTGTTTGCCGTAATTTTGCTTGATTAAGTTTTCCAGCGACTAGAAAAAAATCCATCAGCAGTTAAAGGCACCGACTGATCAGTAGCGTAAGATGATATTCTGTACATTCGAGAATATCAGCTCGCCAGCTGCTTCTGATTGGAAGTCTTCCCCAAGGCTTGTATATTTGAATTCAGGACCGTGGTTTGGTCAGGTGACCTATAGATAGATATGTCGGCAACAACGGGAACGCCCACAAATGTCACATCTGGTTAGAGCTGAGGGGGAAAACAATCCTTCCTCCCCCCGTCCGCTATACTGTAAAAACACGGAATTTAAACTTGTTTTGCTAACGCTAACAAGTTGTCGTGACGTACTTTGAGTCGCTATTGCCTGCTGACAAGGATCGATATATTAAAAAATTAAATATACTGGGGTTGGATTGTTGTCCATACGTTTTAAAAGACTGGGCGAATGATCCGACTCAGTGGCCTGCAGACATATACGTTCTGTTGTGGGGTCCCGCCATAATCTGCCAAACTCATCCTCTCTTCTGATAGCTTGAAGCCATTTTGTCCTCCTTTGTGGTTCCGTTTTATTATTTGGTAAAATGTAAAACTTTAATCGGTGATTGTTTTGTTTATTTGCGGTACAAAAGGGCACACAGCAACTCTTTGGCATTATGGCCAATGGCAGAGACCGGTTTGTTTTCCCCCTCGGCTCTACTTTTGTGGGCGTTCCCTTTGTTGCTGACTGTATCTATAGCTGTATGAATGGTTTTTGTCATTATTATTGTTTGCACCCTTGATTATGCTTTTGTCACGTGATTTGTCTGATCACTGGAACTACCTAGCTGTTTGTGAGTGTGTCTGAATGCCTGCGCGAGTGTGTGTGTGTGTGTGTGTGTGTGTGTGTGTGTGTGTGTGTGCGTGTGCATGTGGGTGTTTCGGTATACTTGTGTTTTCTGTCTGACTATGTACCATGTCCCTCATCTACCCCATCAGCACTTTCTGATGAAACACATTTTATGAAGGACTCCACACCCAGGGGCATCGTTCTACCTTCACTTTTAGTTTGGTTGTTGTTTTTATGCAGTCTTTCCTAATTAAGTGAAGGTCAAGCGTTGGTGAGTTGTGCTGCTTTATTAGTGTCATGTTAGTAGTAGCCTTAGCACAGCTGAATTGTGAAGTTCGGTTGACTTGCTTTGTGAGTTCCTGCATTCATTGCTCTCCTCAGTTTTAGGGTGTATTCTGGCCTCTTGCTCACTGGATACTGGCATTAGCTCCAGCCCCTTGCCTTTGACTAAGTGGGTTAGATGATGGTTGATCACACTGTGTCACTGATCTCCGTTCACTGTGAAAAAGAAAAAAAACTTTTCTATGCCATCGCTCTGTGATCGCAGAGGTGGCAGGCAAACCCATCACCGGTGACAGGGGTGTTGTAAGAGTGTGAAAATCTCACTCGAGTACGACTGGGTGACCTGTCTCTCTATCTACACTCCTGAAGGATGCAGAATATTCCCTCTCTGTTGAGCGATTTTAAGCTCCAGTAATCTGACTCCCCACTGCAGCGAAGTTAGCCGGCCCATGGCATCCACGTCGGCCAGGAGTTTGCACAGCTTAGGAGAAGATCTCGCAGTGAAGTGGTCATGGCACTCTAGTGTGTAGACCCGCCTCTGCAGCCCTGTTTGTCCAGTGAGCTTGTGGGGCGGTAGAGCAGGATCAGTGTGGGTGGTTAGCATGGCTGAGTTCCTCTCCCTGCCCCTGTCGGAACCCTGGGCCTGATTACGCAAACGAGCCTGTTCCTTGTGCCTCCTCTCGTTATGTCCATCATCTCATTGGGCCCTGAGTTGACAACCTAAACGCAGTCAGCAAGCGATAGTGCTGGCAGCATTGCAGATCAAAACTGGGTGCATCTAACTCCCATTTGTGAAACGAGACAATAGCATAACTGTGGTGGTGTTGTCAAAAGGGTTGGTCTAAACTGAATTAATTATCTGTCAGTGCTGCGGGATTTGGTTCCAGTAAGGCCGCTCATATCAGCCCCTGCCATTCCTTTTCAAACCAGTGTGTTAACACCATTGCAAACTGGAAATTTCATTATATTAGCTGAAGAACAAGTATTTAATTTATAACTTTGACAGGCTCCACCAGGAACACTTTTGTCAAAGGGAAACATCTAATTATTCTGGGTGATAGGCGTCAGTTCAACAGAGAGTGTGTTTTTATGAAAAGATTTGGGCCTCTTAAACCATATACTAAACAATACTGATGGAATTAAAACAAGGACGAGATTGTAGTCTATTATTTGTATTTTCCCTTCACACAAAGCATATATTCTTGTGTAAAACTACCCTTTTACCCTCCCCTTCCCATTAGACTGCACCACCTTTTGTTGGCATTATTCATATTGTACATAATGAAAGTGAAAATTTAAAAGGGGAAAAACACTATGAATGTTATGTACTCATTTGCAAACAGCTCCACTGGCTGGGATTCATTCCCATGAAGCTACTGTAGAGCGACAGTGTTTACATTAAAAGGTGCTCTGGGTGCGTCAAAAGGCAATCAAGTTCTTTGATGCAAAGCTTGCACAGCACCAACTGTATTCATTGACATCCTCTCCTCCGCCTCCGCAATGCGCCATTCAACCCATTGTGACACAAACCATCATATTGCAGACCAGGGAAGTACTAAACTGGGCTTACGTGATAAATACGCCGTAAAGTTATCGTCACGTTTCCATTTGCAAAGCCATGTAACTAGAGTCCTTTAGAGTTCATTAGTGTTTTCCAGGCAGCCACTGTTGCTCTGGATACTTTGATTAGCATGCAGTGGGACATCATATGTGTCTACTTGTCTGCGTGCATGTGTTGTGCATGTGTGTATATGTGTGTGTATGTGTGTGTGTTTGATGTGTGTATGAGACAGAGAGTGCATATACATGAGTGTGCTTTTAGTCAGATACACTTTCTTCTGTTGCTAGCAATTATTATGAGTGAGTGTCACCGGCCCCAGATATCCCATAATCCCTTGCTCACTTTCAGTGAGTTACTGATCTTTTGGGGCTCTTACAATCTGTGGGCTCCGCTGGGTTGGAGATGCTCATTATCGCCCACCATCCTGTTCCACTCCTCGTGTTCTTGTTAAAAAGTCTGCTCTAACAGGGTTAGGAGCTGCTGGACAGAGCCCTTCCTTTATCTCCGTGGTAACGGGCGGCGACTCGAGCCTTATCTCACACCGTGCTCTCCTGCTTTCCCAACACTCAAGCCAGGCTGAGTAATTAATCATGGCCACTGAGAAACAGCATTAATCTGCACTGCTCTTGAGTGTGGAGAGCGGGCTTTCCCAACGGTCCTGCCAGTGGTCGACATTAGATAACATCAGGTCAGGCAAGTCTGAATGACCAACATTTTCAGATAGTTGCAGTGACATAATTCTTGAATGCATTGTTTATTTCAGAAATGAACACAGGTGCTATAAACAATGCATTTGAGATTCCGGACACCTTCAAAGTTTGGAAAATGCCATCATTTGGCCCTACTTGCTGCCACACCTGATGTTATCTAATATTGACCCCTGTCAATCACACGCTGTTTGGTGAATGCGATGGGCTCATTTTTGGCAGCTCACTGTGAGTCACACCCTCCGTGTTTGCCATCATAGTAATGTACCTTGGATAAAATGCATAGTGGGATTTAGCTATTTTATTGAAAGGGGAAGATGTCAACAATCGCATCTTTTCTTTTAGGGTTATCAGGTTGATAAATTCAATTTAAAATATGAAGTCTTGAAATAAGACTGATGATATTACTGAGCTTTTGGGGTGGAAAGTGGGATGCTTACCCCATCATCTAATGGCAGTGTGTTAATGAGGGTTGCGCTGGTTTTTACCTCCTCTGCGATTCTAGCCGATGGGTTATTGTCGTCCCCGCTGGCGACCATCCATCTGTCTGTTTATTTGTCTCCCCTCTGCCTGTTACCGCCCTAGCTGGTGAACCATTGTAGGGGACAGCCCTTAAATTTTAGCAGGTTATGCATAGGTGTCTCTTGGAGCCTATTCGATGTCAAGGTCATAGTTCCCACTTTGATTTGAAGGAAAGCCGAGGGGGTATATAGCACCGAGCGCAATCTAGTTCATTAGTTTACTCTAATACTGTACACAGTTCCTTTAGAGAGGATTTTTGTTTGGAAATAAAAAGAATCATCTGTGAAGTATATATTCATTTGTAGACACAATAAAATAAAAATATTTTGTTTTCCAAAATTTTGAAGGTTGCCTTTTATGCCACCAGGTGCACAGCACATCACAAGGAGGAGTGACAACATAGAATAATGAAATCTGATTGACTGCTTTGCTGAAGTTGATCAGTTCTTCTTGCCTCTGGTTAGTTACTACTTCCCCATGTGATGTCAAGAGGGGAAAGATTTTGAAATGGCTTGTAATAACTAATTGGCTGTGCACCTGATGACATAATAGGGGACCATTAAAAAGTAGAATTCGAGTGAACTGTTGAAAGCAAAAATAAAATAATCCAACTGTGTGTGTGGTCCTCCGAATCCACTGCTTCTGACATATCAACATGAACAGCCAGGCTCCGCTCATTGCATTTTGGCAGGCTGAAAGGCGGAGATTAGAAGGATGAGCCGCCGCTGCCTGACCTGGGGTCAGCTGTTCTTTCGTTCTCGGTCCGTAGCACGCATATTGGTTACGTTTCCATTACTCTTGTAGCACATTACAGCCCTGTGCTGTTTGCTGGCTCTCTGGGCCTCCTGAGGCTTTATTCTACAGATGCTTTGCGGCAGTGACAGCGTTTACATGTATTTCTCCCAAAGAACTGTTCTCTAATACAACTGTAATCATTTCCACTTAGCAGTAATTGGATGCACACACTGAGCCTTGTGTAAATTCAAACCGCAGGTCTTAAATACTATCGGCATTTACTGTACCTGTAGTTACGCTTCTAAATATTGTTTTCGCCTGTCTGGAGGATACTTTTGCCTCCTGTGTGTCCTCATTACACCTCAGTCAGTTGTAAGAGGGGGCATGACAAGGGGGGGAGGGGGGGTTTGCTTGGGAGCTTGTTTCAGGAGAGTTAATGCTGGATTTCACACACTGAACACCTGGGTAGGAGTGAGCTCTGAATTTTGAATGAGAATCACAGTTGAATTGAGTTCTTGAGTTTGAATTGGGACTGATACCTGCCATAGCGCATCGATTATGAATGCTAAGTTCATTTCGCAATTGCCTTCATTGACTACATGTTCTCATACCCAGCAGATGACCTGAACATGCATCATTCAATGTCATCTTCAGTTCATTGCATTCCCTCCAATTACAAAATGTCACTGTGTGCAAAAAATTGCATACACTCACTGCCAATTGGTACGCTCGAAGCATTGCATACCCACGTGGGTTCACATTCTTTCTCGGCTAACCGCCTGACCTTCGAACTCATGGTACCTTTTTTAAGTCCTGTCTTGCGTTGATCATTGCTTATTGTTTGTAGTTTGCGAGTAATTGATTTGGTTACTTCATGATCTGCTGGTTGCCTATTGCCAATGCAGCTTTTCTCACGCTCCACGTACTGCAGCTCACAGTACACTGCTCACCCACCTCTACCTCAGCTCCCAGCTGTGGTTTGAATTTGCCTCTACAGTGGGTACTGTGGTATTTTGGTAGTCACTTGGGAATGCGTATTTTTGCTCTCCGATTAATAAGCAGATCCATCTCGTGCCAGACCAGAATAATTACTTTGCATGTTCGTTAAAACATGTAATCTAAATGCGCGTTGTCCTGACGAAATTAAACTTTCCTTTCAGTCGCTCCAGCGCAAATTTAAATTCTGTAACCCTGGGGGTTTTATATTCAAATTCTATCTCCAGTTCTTGAATAAATTGGGAAACTTGACCCTGCTCCCAAAACCCCTGTGGCTGAGGGAGGCGAGAGGCCTTAGGTGGTAATAATCATCTCTGCTCCGCGCTGGCCTGGTTTCCATGGCCACTGGCGTCGTGCGGACTTGAGCTGTAGATACTCCAGGCTTTCTCTCCCAGCTCTTGCTGACCCCCCATCCCCCCCCATTCCAGACTTGCTCACTCTCGGCCTATCTCAGCATGTTCCCCCAACACAGAAGCCCAGCAGAACACAAACAGCCTATAGCAGTGCTAGCTAACCCTCTTCCTGGAGATCTAGCAGCATTGTGTCATTTTCACTCAAACCCAATTTTAGCACAATCTGATATCGCTGTGTAAGTGTTGTTCCGAAATCAGAGTCATGCTTGTCAGGGAGTAATGTTATCGTCCACCAATGAATAGCAGCTCTGCTATGCTGATGTCATGAAACCTGGAAGATTTTACAACCAGTCAACAAATGCGGCCGGCAGTTGGAACCAGCGAAATCTGGTGCAATTTATATGTGAAAATAATGAAATTGTAAAATTCACAAGGAAAGAATCAAGGTTGGGCTTTCTTGATAACATGTATCTCTGCAAGTTTCAGCTCATTTGCATGAAATGCTTGCAAACATTAGCTAGCAAACTTCAGATAACTAAAATGCATGAGATTTGTAAACACAGTGCAGAGATATTAGAGCTGCTGTTCTGTTCCTTTAGTTGATCGTGGAACAATACTTACTCGCAACATCAGATCGCAACTTATTTGACATACCTGATTCGACTGTTACCAATTTAATTTCAGCGCAAGATGATGTCTTACCTGTTGAATGATGTGTGCTTTGTTAGGGTTAGAGGGAAACCCTACAATACAGTAGAGGTCCAGGCACAGGGCTGGTTACTGCCAGCCTACATTGTAGCGGAGTCCTAGCAGCTGAACTTCAGGTTCATCTACTTGAGCTTTGATTGGATGACCATGCTTGTTATTAAAACTCACCCCTGATGCCAGCCTGAGGACGACTCTCACCATCAACTCCTCCCAAGGTTGCTTCCTGTCTGCTCTCGAGTTTTCCCTGCCACTGTAGCCTCAGGCTTACTCTCGTGGGAGGCAGAGTTAGGCCATGGTTCTCTGATAAGTGTGTTGTGACAGTCCTTTGTGGAATGTGTTATATACAGTAAATAACATTTGATTTGATTTGAGTACACTGGGACGAGACTCTGCGAGCAGCCTGGCAGGAGAGGGCTGTGCACTTTAGAAAAGCCTGCCTCAGCTGCTGGTTTTGTTATATAATCAGACTTGAAATCTCATTTTCTCTCTGAAGTTTGAAATAATTGCTTATTTTAAGGTCCTGTTTACCTTATTTCTTATTCCTATGCACAAGTCGTTAAATTAGTCAAACCGTATCACCTAAATGGCTGCATTTATTTAATCATATTTCTCAAAGAAAATTAAGCCTTAGAGTGCTGAATAAATTTAAGGATTTAAAAATGTAATTATCCTAAGCTGTTGAAAATCTATCATGTGGCAACTTGTTTAGAAGAGCTTTCCTGCGGGAGCTCTTTTAAACAAGTTGCCACATGATAGGTTTTCAACAGCATCTGATTTTGATATCTTGCATCATTGGGCACTGTAGTTGCCTATAGTGCTCTAAGGGTTAATATGAATAGGATTTTAAGCCAAAATATTAGACTAATGTCATGGAGAGTGGCAGGACCCAAATGCAACACAATCGACACGAGTGAATCTTTACTGGCTTTTAATAGTTTTAGAGCAGGGGAAAACAGAATGCAGAGCAGGGTACCTTGGTGTAGATCAGGATCAGGAATTTGTGGATCTTGAGTGGAGCTCTTCAGAGAACTCGAGGGAGGAGGCACTGATGGCGGGATTTAAACCCAGGTCGCCCACACTGCAGGCGGGAGAGTTACCACTGGGCCACCGGAGCAGGCTGGCTTCAGACTTGGCAGACGGGGTCATATCCACACAGGCAGGCAGTGGAGCGGCAAGACGGGTGGCTTGGACAGGGGCTTGAAGATGGCAGACGGGAACCAGGAAGTACACTGGCAGAACTCAGAGACAGAAGGCAATCAGGTTTACTGGGGCAGGAACGAGAGGACGTCGTCAGAGGCAGGCAGAGTCGATTCCAGGAAGTCAGACCGAAGACAAAGGCTGGAGAGTAATGCATGCTGCAACGACAATCTGGCAAAGAGTGAGTGAAACAGCTGCTTAAATACTGGCTGGGTAATGATACTCAGCTGAGAGCAACTGCAATAGAAGGGGTGTGGCCAAGCAGAGGGGGAGAAGGCAGCAGCAGAGCAGACTGTGACACCTAAAGTAGTTATTGACTTAGTTTTTGGTTCTTACAGAGTGTATCGTTGTATCCCCTCACCCGGCCGCCTTGTGTTTGTTCTGTGGCTTTGTTTTTTTGAAGGCCTTTTGCAAAGCGAACTCGGGGTGCCTAATCGGGCTAGTTTAACAGCATAGTGCTGGGATGCGGTGCTTATTCAGGGCGTTTTGGTATCTCAGTGAACTTAGCTGTGCTAATTGGCTCCGGCTCTTCTGAGCCCCTGATTCCTGCTGGGAAACCATTAGCCGGGGGATGTTTGTGCTCGGGGAGCCACGGTTATGGGAGGATGTTTGGGCTCGGGGAGCCACGGTTATGGGAGGAAGTTGGGATGGCTGTTCGGTTATTTTTGAGCTGATTGTTTTCCGCTGAATGATACAGAGTGGCTCGGAGTGCAGCCGCTCCCTCTCGCTGCATTACAGAACAACGCAGGCAATTTATGATGCAACAGGAGCTCTTTCCGCAGCGAAGGAAGGTCCATTAAAGCTGAATGCTCAGTGTCGTGCTATAAAGCTCCGGTCTGTGAGCCCCCCATCGCCCAGCAGATGAAAGATGCCTTTGGAGTGGAAGCTTTTCAAAGCTGTGGCCTCTCTCTCTCTCACTTCATGCTCCCTCCATCCTTGTTGTGAAGCTGTCTCACCTCTCTTCCCTTTCTCTCTCTCTCTCTCTCTCTCTCCCTCTCTCTCTCTCTCTCTCTCTCAGTTCCAGAGCTGGGAGGTGTGTCAGCTGTGTCTGTCTGCAGCACAGGATCTGCAATGCACAGCACTGAGGCCTGCCATTGGGAAATTCATGAAGTGCCTTCAACTGCATATTCAACTGTGTTTGTGTGGGTACGATTGTGTGTGCGTGTGTGTATGCGCGCGCGCGTGTGTGTGTGTTTATCTGTGTGTCTGCCTGTGTGTGCGCGTGTATGTGAGCTCCTACAAGTGTGCGTGAACATACGCGTGTTTGTGTGATCGTGTGCATGTAATTGCGTGTGTGTGCTTGTGTGTGTGTGTGTGTGTGTGTGTGTGTGTGTGTGTGTGAGAGAGAGAGGGAGAGAGTGAGAGAAAGAATCTTTTTCCTTCTTGATTTTGGCTGTTGTAGATTGATGTTTTTTATTTGATATTAAATCCAGTGTAATAAATGACTTGTGTGCCTTTTTAAAGTTCCAAAATGTGCTGCCTACATTTATCTCCACTTGAAGATGTAGAGGGGTTAGTCTGAAGTGCCCTTATATACACCCTAATGCCATGCTCTGTGTTGGAGAGTTAGGCTGCGATGGTGTGCGTTCAATGGCCATGCCCCTGTACCCTCTCTCTTTTAAATGCAGCCTGGTTCAGTAAATTATATATGAGCAAAAACAGTGGGACAGTTTAGTGAATCTATCAAATACAGGGTGTGGACTAATCATTGAACTCCAGTCATACCAACTTTGTGAATCACAACAATATGCTGGTTTTATTGGGACTGGTTCTTATGGGGATTGATTCAATTCTGTAGTGATTTTTGCAGCTGTAGTTCTGTGGCAGCTGTCTCACCAGCTGTGTGTATGTCCCTGTCAGAGAGCTATGACTTGCGGTCACAGTCCTGGTTTGCTGCTGCTTTTTTGGTGTTTAGCATATATTATCTTGACTTTTCATGGCTCCCCTTGCCACCTTAAATCATTTTTTGAGTCTAATTCTATGGCCGATGCATCTGTCATCCAGGCACCTACTATTGAGCCCCATTCGAGCCCAGATCTTGCCTTGGAGAATTACCTACCAACATGCTGCTGATTGGATGCATTTTTTAACGTAGATTCATGCTGCTTATTAGCTCTGACATTGATAGGAATGACCTGTGTTGATACTTTTGTAATAGTAAATTTTAACCCTTTAGAGGGTACTCAAAATAGCATAGTGTAAAAAAAAGTACCGCACTCCAGGCGTGTGTCCATAAGTAGTCTTACCATCACTTGCCCTAGTCTTAGGTGAACGGGGCATGTGATCAAATATGGCATCACAATTTTTGACATGAAAATTTCACTAATTTTTAGAAATCCTATACAAACAACATCCATCTCAACATTTAGCACTGCTATTCAACTGTATAATGCGTGAGTTTCATCAGCTTCCCATTGTAAGTTATGGTGTTGGGTCCTTGGGAGTGGGACTGGCTCGGGGCACACGAATGCACTTCCGGAGGTCTAGAGAAGAAAACAAAGTTCAAGATGCTCTGAGCCTGTGCTGATTGGTCAAACACCATGATGTCACTACCTGTGATGTTGCCTGATCTTCGCTGATTTGCTGGGAGAAATCGCCATGGTTCTACTGCCTCACAGAGAGACGTGAGGGTACCGTTTTGGACGCTGACTGAAGCCTCCAAATATGGTTCCTCACCCGATAAAGGGTTAAGACTTTAAAAACATCTAATATTGTATCCATTGACCTGCATATTGCACTGAAGAAGTGCTGGGGACAGAATTACAGTTTTGAAAGTGGGGGTTCATCCCCATTCCCCTCATCATCCCCCCTGTGTGCATCGCCCCTGGGGACAGCGGGCACTTCCTGTCCCTGCACCAGGATCTGAAAGGACACTGACGCTAACCCAGCAGGGCTGCTTCCTGTGCATGTTCCAGAGGTCAGTATTGATCAGAGTGAGGTCAGCAGCATCCTGTCTGGGGGACGGCAGCAAACCAGCGGACTTTCTCTGCCTTCTGGGACAGCAAGGTCCCCTGCGTGTGTGTGTGTGTGTGTGCGCGCTCACGTGCATATGTGCTTGAATGTGGATGTGTGAGTGTGAGCGCGCATGTGTGTCTGTGTGCGCGTGCGGACATCAACCGCTCAAACGTTTGGATTCACTTGTCATTAATCTATTCTGTAAGAGTGTATCATGATATATTACATGAAACAAACAAAATATATATTTTTTGAATATTTGTTTGGTATTTTAAGTGTTTAGAGCCAAAAAAAGTACAGATGGGTGACTAATTATTGGAAAAATCAACATAAACAGCCCTAGCAAGGTGTTGGGCCTCCACTAACTACCAGATGAGCTTCAACACAACTTGGCATAGATTGTACAAGTGTAAAAATTTTTCCAAGAGATATTCCCAGATTTTATGTTTTAATGATGATGACAGAGAGCGCTGTCTTGCGCCTTAATCCAAAATCTCCAGTTAGTTTGAGATCTACTACTGTTAAGGCAGTGGCATATGCCTAGAATCATTTTCATGCTAATAAAACCATTCAGTGACTTCTTTTCCCCTATGGGGCTGAAGCTATTGTGATCCTGGAAGACACCACTTCCATCATGGTAGGGATGCTTCATCCAAGGATAAAGGTGATCACACAGAATAACTGTATTGATTTGCTGTGACCCTCTACCTTTAAGGGGACAAGTAACTCAAACCATTGCAGGGAAATGTACAGAGGCATCAGCATTTAATGTTTGTCCGCACATTTATTTTGTTTTTTTCCTTTGTCACCCGTCTGTAGTTTCTCACTGATAACATAGATGTCTGTCTTAGTGATTGCTCATCAAAATGCCCACCATGAGAATGAATCTCTGCTTTGCACATTTTAAGCATTCAGGTCCGGATATTAAATTTAGCAAGGTGTCATTGCATAATTTTAAACAGGTTTCCCTCACAGACTGCAATATTTCAAAGAGATGAGTCTTTGAAGATGGACACACTTCACACGCTTTACACAATAGCCCTGCAGGGTTTAAAGCAGGTGGAAGATCTGGTGTTATTGCCTCTCATGTTCTTTCCCTTAAAGTCCCTGCAGTGTTTGGATTTATGTGCTGGATGGTTGATTCGCTGTAATACAAAGCTTCTTGCCTGTAATCTTGCTGTATGTGAAAATCATTAGTGATTACAAACTTTTGTATGTATGCCTGCGTGCATTTGTCTTCATTGCGTACATGCATTACTGTGCTTATAATTGTGTCTTGGTGCACATTTGTGAAGTAATATGCCTATCTGCAATTGTGAGTATGCCTGTGTTCTTTTGAATGTCTGGTGTATACGTGTGCTCCACCGTGCATGTGGTCTTTGTTTGCAAAGCTGTTCATAAATATACTGTATGTGTCTGTGCGGGTGTGTTTGTGTTGCCATTTCTACTTAAGTATGTTTTGTGTTTGGGTGTGTGTGTGTGTGTGTGTGTGTGTGTGCGTGGTCCGTGTTTACCTACCCTTGTGAGGACAAAATGTCCTCATAAGTAATGGAATACCAGATTTCTTCATTCTTATGGGGACTTTTTCAGGTCCCCATGAAGAAATTGAGCTATTTTAGGGTTAGAGGTTAGGGTTAGGTTAAGGTTAGGGTTAGGGTTAGGTATGTACTGTTGAGGGTGAAGGTCAGGGAAAGGGGTTAGGGAACGAATGCAAGTGTATGGAATGTCCCCTCAAGACATGAAAACCCAACGTGTGTGTGTGTGTGTGTGTGTGTGTGTGTGTGTTTGCGCGTGTTTTTGTTTTTGTATCGTGCTGGGGACCAAAATACCTCACAAAGATATGTGTGTGTGTGTGTGTGTGTGTGCGCGTGCACGCGCTCATGCACATGTTCTTGTTTGCTGTGTGTCTCTGTGTTGTTGTTTGTGTATGTTACAGATGTGGGGGCTGAATATAGCTGAACATCTCAGTTTCCCACCCCCGTGATGAATTAAGGTGCGATTGCCTGCCTTGGAGAGAATCTGGAGCTCTCTCTGGGGCAGCCTTCTCCGGGAGCTCCCACACTGAGCGCCTCTTCCCCACGCGGAGGAGAGACACAGAGAGTTTTATACAGGCAGCAGTGCCTCTGTCTCGGTTATGTAAGCTCTGATCAGCGTCCTCGCGGATACGGGCGGGGGTTTTCCTCCGCGCTGTTCTCCTGGTAATGCGGCACGCGCTTTACGATCCCGCTCTGACTTCGCAGGCCTGCTCTCAGTCTCTCTCTAACGCCTCCAATTCTCGAATCGTTGAAAAGTTAGCGGGGCTCTCAAACTAGTAGAGGAGGGGGGAAACACACGAAATAATTAAAAAAATGTTCAGCCTGCCACCAGCGGCCGGAAACGCCCCGCTACGGTTGCAGATTGATTTTTAAAGCTCCCGTTTTTGCGGGTTGTCCTGACGAGTCCAGTCGCCACTGCGCTGAAGGCATGTAATATTAATGCCGGTTTGACTATAAAAGATACACTCTGTGTCCTTCAGACGTTTGATAATGCGTGAAACGCTCGTTACATGCAGCGATCGTCAAATTTAATGATCTCTGAGGGAGAGTGACATTATTTTATGCTTGTTTACGCTTTTGACTATGAATTAGAAAATAACAATATGAAGTGAAATTGTAGCCTATGTGTGCCGGCCACACCAGATGGAAAATTTTAAAGAGGAAACCTACTCTCAGTTATGTTATACAAGTCCAAAATGCTGTTGAACTGCTAACATTACTTTTACGGCATGATAACCGAAGGAGAAGATGTGTATGCATGTGTGCGTGTGAGCATGTGTGTGTTTGTGTGTGGGCCTTTGCAAAGCAGGTGGTGTGCTTAAGCAGGTAATGGTGAGGAATTTACGGAGCCCTCCAGAATTACTGGCACACTTTTGTAAACACAAGTGAAATGAGATGCAAAAAAAAATCCCTTTATTATTTTTCCTCATGATCTCTCATTTAAAATATTCACAAAAATGTAGCCTTTAATTGAAGTAAGACAATTGAATGAAACATTAAATTCAAATCATGAAACAAATATTTTTCTGATTCCGAGATCAGTGCTTGCGGACTCTTCTTCAGCTCATCCCACCGATTTTCTCTGAGGTTAGTTTGAGTGACCGTGATGGTCATTGCAAACCTTTATTCTGTGGTTGATGCACCATTTCAATGTAGATTTTGAGATGTGCTTCTGATTGTTGCACTGCAGGAAGGCCCAACCAAGGTCCATTTTAAGATTCCTGGCAGAGGCTGTTTGGTTTTTATTTCATCTCTGCTGGTATTTGATTGAGTCCATGATACCATGTATCCTAATAAGATGTCCACGGCCTTTGGGAGAAAAAGAGATTGACAACATGAAAGATCCACCTCCATACTTTTCAGTGGGTATGAGGTGCTTTTCTGTATGACTGTCTTTCTACTTACGGCAAACGCACCTTTGATATTTGTTTCCTAAAAGCCCCACTTTGGTCTCATCTGACCGTGTTATCTGGTCCCATTGTAAGTCCCAGTGATGTTTGACAAAGTATAGCTGCTTTTTTTTTTTTTTTTTTTTTGTCATTGATTGGCAGCTCTCCCATACATCTTGTGGTGATGTAGGTGGCGTCTGATTGTAGGTTTGTGGACTTCTTGACCCCACAACTCGACTAGCCTCTGCAGTTCTCCAGCTGTTATCAGTAATCCTCCTCATGATGCGTACGGTCAGTGTACCCACACATCCTCTTCCAGGCTGATTCTGAGCATCTCTTGTCCTTTTTAACTTCTTAATTATTGCCCTGATGGAGGAAATGGGTTCTCTCCGCTGTGTGGAGATTTTCTTATATCTTTTTCCCGATTAGTGCAGCTCGTCGCTCATTGTCACTGTGTCCTTTGGTCTTTCACATGGTGATGAACGACTGAGGGAATTTAGCCTGTGTCACCTTTGGAGTTCAGTGAGGCAGGAAGTCATGGTTGACCATTTAAAAGTTCCTAATCAACCAAGTGAACATAAAAATGTAAATATGACAAGAATTTTACTTCAGTTAGATTTTAATTGTTTGATTAATGTGTTTGTGTGTGTGTGTGTGTGTGTGTGTGTGTGTGTATGTGTGTGTGTGTGTGAGGGGGGATGGAGGGGTACTGATTGTGGCACAGATGTATTGGAGAAAAATATTTATTTAATGCCAACTGTCAACTTTTTTAGAGCAGTAATTTTACTTTAATGAAAAAGCAAGATTTTTGTGAATATTTGGAGCAATGGACCAAGAGAATGAACAACAAAGACATTTTTTCGCAGCCTGTTTTGCTCATATTCACTTAGGGTGCCAATAATTTTTGAGTGCACTGTAAGTAATGAGCTTGCCCAACCTAGGGCATAAGTGACAATATGCAAAAATGTATTTCTACCTTGCTGGGGATCGCCAAATCTGGACCTCGAATCCAACTCCAGCCCTGGTTTTCTTTTTTTTCCTCTAATAATTAATAAATTGACTGAGCAATTAGTGCTTCTGATTGGACGGACTGTCTGTACACCAAAAGGCCAGGTAAGGACAAAGTGGAGAACCAGCTGTTCTCACACCCCGAGGACCATGATTTGATGATCCCTATATGCTAGAGGAACAAAATATCACATGCAATTACATGTGACTGTCCCACCAAAAAAAAAAAAAGACTTTCTTAAGCTTGCATGGAGGAAAGGGCGATAAGAGAGCAGTACAGAGATGTATAAACTCCAGGGAGGAAGAGTCATCCTATAGAAACTGGTGCATTGTGGGAGTACTCTCAACCGCTGAATAAAGCCGCTTCCACACTGGACGCGAAACAAATTTTTCGTACGACAGATTACATTCAAAGTCAATGCAAAGACGCAAATACACGCATTTCGCAGCTTAAACCTCCACTCTGTTGTGCCTGTCGCTGCTCGGTGGACAGACTGTTCTTCGTGAAGGACAAGAATTTCCGCAACGTCTTTGATGCGTGTACCAACTCTTGTGAATACAACTGAATCCTTTCACATTGTGTGAATGCTTCTCCCATGAACCTGCTTTTAGAGCTCTTTTTATTCTGAGTGTCGTCACAGCTCTCTCATTCTTTCACGTGCTTTGACCTGTCACCGTTCGTTCTGTACGCTGCAGTGGCCTGTCGTTGGCATCTGGGGGACCATGTATAGCCCAGGAGTTGATTTACTACAAGCTGCCCGGCATCTGCAATCAGGCACCTAATGACAGATGAAGTTAATGTTGCATAATACAAGATACAAGCCCATCAAACCTGAAATAGCATGAGCTGCATTGCATTAGCAGATATATGAGTGCTCCGTTCTGAAAATCTTGACTGGAAATGATATGTGAAGGTCATAAAATTCACTTGTTGGAGGCACAGGCTCTTTGTGTAATGGCTAATAGTACAGAATAGTACATCCCATAAAAGTTTAAGAGTGAATGGCAAATAAAATCAGATACAATTTCCCATTACTTGACAGATGATGCGAATGCTATTCAAATGGGGGTAGCCTTGGGACTATTCTTGGTTTTAATATATAATGCTTCTCTCCAGGCCATAGACTAATTATTAAACTTATTTTTGTTATTCCACATTCCAGAGTGAGGGCTTTGCAGTGAAATATCTCAAAATGTGATTGCTTTCTTCTTTGAGCTGAGCGTTTTGTATTTTTATTCAATTTGTGGGTTCCAGTGGAGCACACCACAAAATTAGGTATTTTAAGATGCCGGTATTTTGTCCTTGAGACATATTGCATATCAGTGGAATTATTGAGCCATTTCTTCGTTACATATAAGAATCAAATCATGAAAAATCCCTTGTTGTGTGGGCTGTTAAGCAATTTATGATGTTACTGGAACAAATTGGAGCACAATAACTATGATAGCAATATTTTTGACTTGGTGGATGGTAAACAATCGACTGGACATTGAGGCAATGCAAAGTCAAGCCAAGTTCTTTTTCTTCCTTACCCTCTCCATCTCTCTCTCTCTCTCTCTCTCTCTCTCTCGCTCACTTCCCTTCCTCCCTGCTGGTTGCACTTGGAGATTTTAGGAAGCTGTTTTTGTGCTGAATCTGTAACAGCCGGTGCTCAGGTTGGGCAGCTGCTCAGCCCCAGACGAGCGCAGTGCTCAGGAGGGGGAGGGTAAGCAGGTATGGCCGAGGCCCAGGACTGAGGTTTAAAGCTGGGTCGTGTTCAGCTGCCAGTCCATCTGCTCAGGACAAGCCCTGGCACGCGCTGGGACTGTAGAGGCCTGTGATACAGTCTGAGCCAGCCAAACCGCCACCTCGTGCTCGCTCATCACCTCCCCAGGGACCAGAGGAGGCTGTATCGTTCCAGAGGACTCTCTGCAGAGAGGGGTTAGACAGGACGAGGAAAATGTTCCCTTGCTGCATTGGGGAATGTGGTGTCATAGGAATCTGCAGACACATTGGAAATCCGTGCAGCGCCTCCTCCTGAGAGACGAGACTCATCATAACTGCGGTGGTTATAAATGCGCCAATAAGTGTGTGTCAGACTGGGGCCAGCATTGCTGCACTTGTTGCTGGTTTATACAGCAAGGTTTCTTAGAAATTGGACTGCAATTCAATTTTAAAGGGCCGCACTTTCTTTATGGTACACTTGCTTTCCAGATACTTATGGAGTCTCTCCTTACCCCCAGACCAGAAATGAATGGAGGTCGTCGACCATCATTGAAGAGACTCTGATATGTTGACTGAGTCAGGAAGAATTAATTGAGGTTCCTCCGAGTTACTTTAGTGAAGGTACGTTGACATCATTCTTTACAGGAGTATTTATTTTGCAGAAAATGTGGCGCATAAATGACTGACCTGCGAATCTGCATCATGCTGTCAAGCATCTGCATCACGTTTAAAACGGTCCACAACAGACGCCATTTTGAAATTTTCCTATTTCACATTTCTCCGACTCTGAGGAAGTGAAGTTTGGTAGAGGAGGTTTGAATGCTGTGGAAAATAAGCGGTTGAAATGAGCCCCGAGGTTCGTCTCCACAGGAAGTGAGCTGTCAGTGTGTGTTTGAGAGTCGACTGCCCTGGGATGAGGCCTCTTTTCGACACTGAAGCCTCCTCAAATGCCGAGTGTGGGGAGAGCACATCACCGTGATTCGCCCTTCTGAAGAACAGCTCTTTTCGGAGTGTTAGTTTGAAATTCTAAGTCAGTGTTGTAGATCTCTGTTGTTTCCAGTCATCAGGTGCGATGTCAGCATCAGGATGTCCAGTCTGGGAACACTGTGATCAGATATTTTTGATCACACCCCTTGAAAGGTGGATACCTGGTCTATTCTTTTTTTATGAGTGTTTGGGATTGCAGGGTTTGTTTTCTTTTTTTATTTCCCACTGTTTGCCGTCTTTTCCCTGAGAATTTCCTCAGCTTGCCTCGGCTGTTTGCCCGCTTGATGTTTGCGCTTCACAGAATCATTTGTTTTTCTGTGCAGTGGCGTTTGTGATGTTTCAGTGCACTTGGTTCAAGTGACACCTCTTTAACGGTTTTTTTTTAACGTTCCTTCAGCAGTATAGATTTATTATTTTCAAAAAAACAGAATATGAGAGTAAACTGCTCTTCATTTTCCGCTGTGTTCTGGTGGCGTATCCCCAGATGAGGCTGTGTGACAGTTTTCGCTTCCAAAATTTTGCGTCCTGACTCCTGCGGCTGATGCATCACTGCTTTAAGTGTGGGCAGATTAGAATAAGCTGCCTTCTCCCTTTAATTGTCCCCTAATTGCCGGTTATGATAACGAGCGTGATTTGTGTCGAGTGACACCTGCTGGCGTTAGACGGCAGACGCCTCTCAGTGGGCTGGAATGGGCGTGCGGCAGGTGAGCGGTGTTGTCTGCGCGCACTCACGGTTACAGGCGAGCCGCTCCATATGCTGTCCGGGAGGAGGGAGAGAGCTGATTGGGTGGGGGTGTGGAAGCGTGGGGGAGCGTGTGGGCGGGGGAGGGCCAGTGTTGTTGGCACACATTGTGATTGACCTCATTATGGAACCCAGTCTCTGGCTGCAGTCCCAGATGGTGCGGGGAGGTGTCTTGAAGAAACCTGTCGTGCCGCACTTCTTGTCTCACACACACACACACACACACACACACGCACATATATACAGACAGCCAGATACATGAACAGACATGCACACACACACATATATACAGACAGCCAGATACACAAACAGACACGCACACACACACACACACACACACACACACACATATACAGACAGCCAGATACACAAACAGACACACACACACACGCGCGCGCACACACAGCCAGATACTCAAACAGACATACACACACATATCCCTGTAGGGTTTAGCTGGAGCTGACTGCAAGCCGTAGGGATCACACCAATACAGCAAAGCAGGATCTCGCTGCCAGATGGGGGATTGAATGGCAGATTTGGGCCAATTACTGAGGAGGTACAATTCACTCCCTACAGAACCTCTCACAAGCATCCTCCCACCTCCTGACCTCCTCTACAGGAGCTGCGTCACGATACTGACCATGACCCTCTGCTGTCCGTGGTGAGGTCAGAGGGACTGTGGAGACAAACATCACTGCCGTCTGTGGCCTGTTACACTGCTTGTGTCCATCATGATAATCTGCATTACATTGCATCATATTACTTTACATCTTGTTACATTGCATCACATTACATCACTAGGCTGTGTGAGCTAATACCACTTTTCATCACATCACCAGGCTGTTTGTGCTACATTACATCACTAGGTTGTGTTACATCACATTTCATCTTGTTACATTACATTACATTACATTACGAGGCAGTTTCAGTTATATTGTATTTCCTCATGTTACATTGTCTTAAATTTCATCACTGGGCTATTTGTGTACTATTGTACGTCATCACATCAACAGGTTGCTTGTACTACGTTACATCACTTGGTTATTTGTGTTGCATTGTTTCATCATGTTAAATTTCATTACATTGCAGCACTAGGCTTTTTGTTACATTACAGTTCATCACTAGGCTGTTTGTACAGCTTTCCATCGCAAAGTAGTTTTTGTTTTATCATTTTACCTTGCATTACATTATCAGGTTCTTTGTGTTTTATCACTTTTCATCATGTTACATTGCATTACATGATGTCACTACGCTATTTATGTTACATGACAGTTGTCTTTTATTTTGCTGTCGCTTTTATACAAATTGAGTTGCAGTTGTTTAGACTAGCTGGGGGCCAATCCCCCATGGAGTAATGTAGGGTTAAAGGCCTCTAGGGCCCCACTGCCGCACTTACTCATTCATCTTGTTGTGTCTGTACTGGAGTCACTAACCCTTTGAGTTCCAGGCCAGTGTGCTGGCAGCAGGGCTAAAGGCCACCGCGGGGTGTTTCCTGGGGGGAAAGCAGTGCCAGAGGCTCAGAGGGAAGGAGGGACTCACCGGATCTCATGTCTGTGCAGGGCGAGTGACTCTGCAAACATCCTAACCAACAATTACGCAATCGTAAACTACAAAATGGAGTACTTATGTGTTTCATGTGCATGTGTTCATGCACTTTTGTTTGTGTGTGTGTGTTTATATGTCCATGTCTGCATACTTGTATTGTCTGTGAATGATTACAGTACGTACATGATGCGTCATCATGCGTGAGTGTTTTTCACCCCTGGATAAAAAAGAGAAAATGACCCTTGCCCAAAATGGCAAAATGTGAAGCTTTGAATTGTCTTAGTGACAAATCATTCGTCTGGAAATTAGCGAGCATAAAACAAATAGATCAAGTAACTTAGTATGTGATAGATTATCCCTTTGATTTCTTTGAGTGTTTTGTCCTTGTGGATAAACTTGCGGAGAGCTTTTTCAAGAAGAGGATATGAAAAATAACAACTGATCTTTCCTCTTTTGAAAAAAACGTTTTAATTGTGGGAAGCCAGCTTTTCCTGTACTCCAAAGCATTAATTGACTTTCCACAGCGAAGCGGTTTCCAGCTTTTTCCCGAACAGTTCACTGCCGCAAATGTTAACAAGCAAATTGTAGCACAGGTCTCCGGAGATCATTTGTTTAATCCTAGCTAATTTTTGGGCCAATATTGTTGTTAAGACCATTAAAAGCTTAATATTTTGGCATTTTGGGCTCGGCCCATTTTTTGCCTGGGAGTGCAGTTTTTGTGTGTGGGTGCTTGAGCCAGTCAGCACGCAATGATTTTCACACAAAAAAAACAAACCCCCCACTAAAAATTACGTGACTAGACGTCTGGGACCAGACGCTCTTTCTTGGGGCTGAGGCATAATCTGATTTCTGGGAGGACAGATTACAAGGTCAGAGCGGGACCAGAGCTTAATGTGTCCTTTCCCGACTTGTGTTCGTATTTCCCCTGGGCATCCATTTTGTATTTTCTGCTGAATACACAAGGGTAAGTGAAGTATAGCTGTGGTTTTTACCTGCTCACATCTCAGAACAACCGAAAAATTCTCCATCTCGCCTCCTTTATGTTCAATTATTCATCTCACTGTTGTAAGGTATTCAGCTCGAAGTTGACATTCACTGAGGCAGCTCGAAGATGGAGGAGGAATATGTATATTGTAGAGCCTTTAATATTCTGTTCCAGTTTACCATCAGCCACCTCTTCTTCTCAAAATTCAGCCTTAGCCCTCCTTAAAATAAGCTCAACAATTATGATTTGATAAAACACCACATTACTTTTTGAAAAACATTGGTCGAACAACAGGCTCAGGTATTTTGCTGAGTTTTCAGCATAGCCCGAAGGCCTTGTTTATTTACGGCTGGACCTGACAGAGCAGCAGTGAGATTTATGTAATAGGTGGATGGAAATTGGATTATTTATATTCAATTTAGTGCCAATAGCAAGGTCCTGTATATCCCTCACCCCCTCCCCATGGGTGTCATCAGTGAGCTAACAGAGCAGAGAGACTGGCCTGTGTACTTACAGGTCATGTTGTTTTCAGTGAATCCTGGTTGGACACCATAAAAGTTTTGCCGCTTAAGCCCATGTCTTCAGTGTTGGGCCAATGGTGAACACATGAGAGGAGCTGTTATTTTGTCTGCCTTTAATCATTTTCAGATCGGTTATATGTTCTTCATGCCAATATTGTGTAATTAAGACTTAGGACTAATTGACTGTAATTAAAGGAAATAACACATCACCTTGCTTGTTCAGTGAGCAGCAGATTTAATTTAGTATAACCCTTGTATCCCTCACAGTCAGGAGAAACTAAAAACATAATAATTAATATGGATATAAAATAATGAAAGTACTGAGCTATGCTTGATTCATAACTTGGAAAGCATTCAACTAATGATTGCATGCAGTCATTAATGAAAATTTGGTGCCACTGTATTAGTTCAAGGAGTGGCAGATGTATTAAATATGACCCCTGTTTTTCTCACAGTCAGGGGCGACTAAATGGAATACATTCAATGAGGATATAAAATCACACAAGCTATGCTTGATTTGTTTGCTTAGAAAATGTTCCAGTAATGATTGGAATCAATCAGAATAACAGTTTCTGCAAGGTTTTAATGTATTATGGGTGATCCATTTGTGGCAATGTTTCAGCCTGTGACAGTGGTAACCAGGCTGTATGCTACAATGTTCATGCTTCTCTTCACCTTGTCAAGCGATGCAGTACCAGTACAAAAGCATTCCATGATACTAAGATGCAGTGCTGTATTTCACCGAAGCCATCACGCCTCACTGCTGGCTGTATCCTTCCTACAACAGCAAACCCTCTGGTGATGCACAGGGTTGGGCGAAATATCTGAGGCACCTCAGAAAGATGGCTTTAATTTCGAAGTCCCCATGAACTATATTTACGAAGATCATTCTTCTTAAATTGAATGCTAATTAGCAGCATACAACTGCTTTAAGACGTCAAAGCAGAAGCACTCTGTAAGGTAAGTCCAGAGCTAGATGAGGATATTATAACAGGGTCCCAAAAGAGTCATGTGGCTGATTACTGAACTGCATGTGCTTCAGTCATGAAAGTGGTAAAATTGTATTGGTGATATGGGTAAGTTAGTCAAAAATTTAAAAAAACATTATGCCAGGGCTATTTACCCGTGTCCAGAAAGGGCCGGTGTGGGTGCAGGCTTTCATTCCAACCAAGCACTTACACACCTGACACCACTAATCAACCCCAAGAGTCTTTGCTAATGAGCTTGATTAGTTGTATCAGGTGTGTAAGTGCTTAGTTGGAATGAAAGCCTGTGCCCACACCGGCCCTTGCAGGATAATGTTGAATAGCCCTGCATTATGCCATTGCAACAGAACTGTGGCATGCAGTCAGTGCTTTCTGAAAGGAATAACAACAAAATTGCACTGCAGGTCTAAAAATCACCGCAGAATTGAATTTATCCGTATCTGAGCCATTCTTAGCAAAAACAGAATGTCGTGAGCCTCAGAACGTTGGTATTTATGGCAGTGTGTCTGACTGTATGTATGTGCTTGTGGCCTATGCATACTGTATGTCCAAATAACCTGATTTTGGCCTCCTCCTGTGACCATTGGTCCAGTTGCTTGCTTGTAAACGGTTGTTTTAATTAAAGTCTTTTACCTGATAGAGAAAAGTGGTGCCAATAAGTTTTTTCTTTTTTTGCGTTATTTGTTTTGCATCTCTCACTTGACTTGTGAAAGTCAACAACTCGTTGGCTCGTTTCTTGTGAGAATTTTGTGTCTTTCCTAAAAGTGATGGATCACACATCAAGTTTTACGTGTTAGCTTATTTTTAAACCCCAGTGAAACATTGCCACAATATAGTTTAAGTATACTGCATGTAATAGTTTTCATGGTGTAATGCATATAGTGTAAATTTGACACACTTTTAACTGTAGCAAAGCGATGTAGATGTACTTACCTTTTATTGTTGTTCTCTTCCTCATAATAAATATTTGTTGTGTGAGTGACCATAAGTTATTTTTGGAAAAGTTACTTTTGCTTCAACAGTAATCCATTCATTATGAATGTATTTTTGTTGAAATTTAATATGTACTGAAAATATACAAATGATCTTCATCACCCTTAGAATTAAATACAATCAAAGGGATACAGGAAGACCAAATGTTCTTAAAAGCTGAAATCTTCTCGCATGTGACCTTAATATGAATTCATAAATTTCTTGTATTCTGTGTTCAAAATCTGTGTTCTCTGGAGCTGCTATACATCCTTACCTCTGACCCTTCCTGCACAGTGTTATAATCATTTAAAGAATAGGCTTTTAGAATGTCTTTTTCAACATTGTTAATCTTTCCTCTGGTTCTATGCTGCTTTCTGGCACTGGTAATGATTGTGGAGTCAGCATCAAGGCCTTTTTGCGCCAAACACAATCAGAAAAATGAAATAACAATGCTGCTCAAACTCCTTTATCTCTTTGAGTTCATCCTCATCAAATCCCGAATTTTCACATTTCCCATTAACAAGTGTTTCGCATTTTCATTTTCATTTTTTTTGTTTTTTCCTTGTTGTGGAAAAACCTTAAGAGTGTCATTTAAGAGCATCTTAATGACATAGTTGTGATGTCTTGCTAAACAGGTAAAGGCTGCTTCTCTTTAAAGGACTGGAGTGAATTCCTAGCCTGATGTTGCTGAATGTAGTACATGACATGAATGTGCTGCTGCACAAGGCACCGCAGTTTGATTAAGCTGTGACACATTGCCTGCCTAAGCACTACACGTCGTTATCGCTACAGTGTTTCTCATTACGCCGTGACATCTCCCTTTCTCCATCAGTCTTTCCCTCGCCGAATCTCATCTCCCCCCGCAGTTTCCAAACGCCCCGATATGTGCAGATCATGACCCGCATCGACAAGGCTTGTGTGGGATTCACTCGCACCTCCTCCCGGCCCTTTCCTATCCCACCCCGCTTTGACTTCCTGTTGATGCACTTTAGTCATGCATTTTTCATTGGCTACCAATGGGAAAGTACATGGGTGTGCTGGCCCTCATTAATGATTCAGAGCCAATGGAAGTGCTTGGGAGCGAGTGGCTTTCCGCTGCAATCTTAGCCAGAGCTCGGCATCGGCTTGCTGCCCTGGAGCTAAACCAGGTGTGGTCTTTGTGTAATGGGGACGACAGTCACAGGCAGGACAGGGCAGCGCCTCAAAGTGGATTACTGGGATGACCAGGATACTCGTAAACTTAATCACTCACACTGTTATTATGCACTGCAAACCCAGATATTGTGGTGCACTGTAATGTTTTGTGGAAACTGATTACCTCAAAAAAAAATGTGTGAGCCAACATGATGATCTTGTGTTCACAGCGCTTAAATTCATGGTAAAATACCTTTTCAAGATACCATGACCTTTTTTTTTTAGTGCCATCCACTGCGATTAAGTTGGCTTACGCAATTTTTTGAGGTAATCGGTTTCCACAAAACATTTTTACGCATCACAGTACGTGGGTTTATCCTCAGGAAAACCATGAGTGAACATCAAACATCTGAAAGTACAAATGTGAACTGAAAACATGGTTTTTGGATTCTTGTATTTTTGTTGGTAAACTGCAAGCACGTGATTATTTCACCTGTGGAAAAAACAACATGAAAACAAGTGCCCGAAAATCACGTTTTCAGTTGAGATGTGTTTTCCATGTTGTTCAGTCATGTGACAAATAGTGTGGGCATTGACCTTTTGCATTATCTCAGGGAGGGGCAGAGTTGGGTGTTGGCAGCAATGAGAGGCATCATCTAGGATTCAGTAAGTAGACAGTATGGCAAGAAAAAAATCTTGTCAGTCAGGTGTGAACCTTGAAAGACAGGAAGTAGCAGTGGTTTTTATTGTCGTGGTTTTGGGGGAAATTGGCCAAGCAGCAGGTGCTCACCGGTCCATCCGGAGAGTCACACACGCTGACGTCAGGCTTGTATCACCTGCGTCAGTTCAAGCTGTGGTGTGTGTGCGTGTGTGTCTGTGTGTATGTGTGTGCGCATATATGTGTGTGTGAGTCTGTTTGTGTGAGAATGTGTTTGTGTGTGTGTGTGCGTGCGTGTGTGTGTCAGTGTGTGTGTGTGTGTGTGTGTGTGTGCGTGTGTGTGAGTGTGTTCGTGTGAGAATGTGTTTGTATGCGTATGCGTGCGCATATGTGTACGTGAGTGTATTTGTTGGTGTGAGAATGCGTTTGTGTGTATGTGAGTGCATGTGTGTGTGCACGCGTGTGTGTGTGAATGCGTTTATGTTTGCATTTGTGTGTGCGTGTACATGTGTCTGTGTGTTTGTGTGTGTGCGTGTGCATGCGTGTGTGTGTGTCTGTGTTGCTGTGTGCACATTGTGTGTGTGTGTGTGTGCGTGCATGCGTGAATGTGTGTGTATGTGCCTTTGTGTGTGCGTGTGTGTGCGTGTGTATGCGTGTGTATGTGTGTGTGAGTCACACTCCATAATCAGGCTGGTACAATGCTGCAGAATGATGAAGAAGCCTCTCCTGCAGTGGAGACAGGCGGTGACAGGAGAGCTCCAGTGAGTGCTGCGGACAGCAGTAAGTGGAGGCCCCTCTCTCTCCTCCTGCCCTGTGTGAGCAGTGCTGGGCACTTACTCATTACTGGGGAAATTGTTGAGAGGAAATGTGGAACCCTCTAGAAGTCATATTCATATATTTCCCTGCTTCAGGTCTGTGTTGTTATGGCTCCATGCTTGAGGGAAATAGAGCAGGGATATTATATCTCCTATAACATTATGTCATGCCAGGAAACCAGCCTTCTCTTACTGTGCAGCAGGGCAAAATGAGCCAAGCACTGAAGAATTCAATCATATTCTATACATGACCCTGTGTTATACAATATTCATGGATACGGTTTAACTGTACCAGTGTGAGATATTTCTAGCTTGGCTTTTGTTCAGACCTGAAGAAGTAGGGGAAACAGATCGATTCAAAGCTTTTCTGATTGGCTAATTTTTTTTTTTTTTTGCTATGATTGTGGTTATAGGTATTGTTTGTTACAGTTAATAAAGCAATAAATGTAATTTTTCCACCCTTTCATGCATCCAAAGCATGTAGACAAACATGATAAACAATGGTTATGGTATTTTTACTGCCAATTGATATTTAATGGCTTGTTTCTTGAAGTGAATACGTGCATTTTAAAGTGAATATGATACACTGAACACATCATCAGGGGCCAGGATGTGGTCAAAAATTAGTTCTATTTTTGGTCCTCGGTTCAGATTTCGAGATGGGAAGACGGTGAATGAGCCAGGTAACTCTATATCGTCAATGTCTAATTTGGGATCCAGTAATGGGTTTAGTTTATGGTAAACAGGTTTTTACCGGTGAGAATCGATGTTTCGATAACATCTTGCCTCAGGGCCGAAGGCATCATGAATAACGCAGAATCCTCCACTCGAGGAAAGTACTGGTGTAAATGATCCGTCTGATGCAGATAGCGAGGTCGATCCTGCCCTTTGGGTCTCTACTTCCGTTGACATGTTATTTCCTTGTGGTTCACATGTCTGTTTGGGTCTGGTTCGCATGTCTATTCATCATCGGGTCTTTATATCAAATACCGTGCAGATAAAATTCCTATTTTCTACATTTCTGAGAGACCTTTAGTCGCGAAGCTATCTGCTTGAGGCCATTTCCGAATGGAGAACATTTAGCTTAAATTGTCAGCCAATGACGGCGCACTAATGTAGAGTTGTGCTCTGACAATACACATCAGCTGAGGCATTATCTCAAGCAGGCGATGAATATGTGCACAGGCAGTTTCCGCGGTGATTATGATGATTGACGGGCCTTTTAGCCCACTCCCTCGTCTCGGAATGGTGGGTATATGGGTGGATGCACATCCCTCCCCCTCTTCTCTGCATTACTGAATACTACAGGGCAGTTCATAAATATTTGGACTGTTACATGTTTTCTTTAGTTTTCTGCTCTGTGTTCCATCCCATTAGATTTTAAATCAATGGATATTGTATGTGATAAAAGTGGAAACTATAAGCTTTGTGGGTGTTCTGCGTCGATATTGTGTAAATTAAGATTCACAGTCATGTTCATGTATTATCACTGTCTATCCATATCATGTGAACCAAAAAGATTCACAACTATGTTTTTGTGTTATCTCTGTCCATCCATAACGTGCATACTTAGTAAGATTACCAGCCATGTTTTTGATATTATCACAGTGCAAATACTTACATACTTCAGTGTAGCTGTTGTGTTCTTTGTTGCACAAGCACATACCCTTTCTTTTGAGAAACCTTGAATGTATTCAATTCACTTCAATTCAATAGTATTTGTATAGCGCTTTTCACAGAAGTATCGTCACAAAGATGCTTTACAGAGTGAAAAAGGGGGCAGTTTCTGGCCTGAATCCCAAAAATAGCAAATGAGGTAAAGAAAAACTCCTAGTGGGGAGAAAAATCCTCAAACAGCAGTGTGAAAAAACTTCCCTTTAGGAGGAAAAGTCAATAGGAACCCAGCGTACTCTCTCAAATCTACATTGAGCATTATAATTCATGGAACAGCATGGTGGCGCAATTGGCGGCACTGTCATCTCACAGCAAGAAGCTTGTGGATTCGATTCCAGCCTGGGGCCTTTCTGTATGGAGTTAGTATGTTCTCCCAATGTTCGCACAGGTTCTCACTACATACTTTGGTTTCCTTTCACAGTCCAAAAGCACGCATGGCAGGCTAATTGGAGACTCCAAATTGCCGTTAGCATGAGTGTGAGAGTGAATGGTGTGTGAGTGGTGTGTGTGCCCTGCAATGGCTTCGCAAGCTGTGTGGCGTTGTTCCTGCCTTTTGCCCATAATAAGCTGGGATAGGCTTCAGCTCCTCCGCGACCCTAGTGGGGAAGAAGCGCTTTAGATAATTGATGGATGCTTCTGTTGGCTGAGTTAATCAACAGATCTGAATCCAACTGAGCATGCATTTTACATGCTGAAGAGGACACTGAAGGCAGAATAAACAGGAACTGAGAATGGCTGCAGTACAGGCCTGACAGATTATCACCAGGGAAGATACGGAGCATCTAGTGATGTCTGTGTATCATTCCAAGCAGTCATCGCATGCAAAGGCCTTGCAACCCAATGTTAAAAATAATGACTTTATTCTGCATTGTGATAAACTGTCTAATATTTCTTATGCACCCAAAAATGAAGGAGGTGGGGGACTATGTGCAAAAGATGCAGTCATTTCTAGACGTATCATCTGATATAAATGAAAACCCTGTCAAATTATAGCTGAAAGTCCGCAATTCAATCTCATTGCCGTTGCACCCTTTCAGACTCTAAGTGCCAAAGTACTGAACCGAAATTTAAAAAAATGTGGTACTGTCCAGTGAATTATGGTGCTCACTGTACAGTATGTACCCAGTCCTCTATAGGGCCTGCTGTGATCAACATCATCCTAACCAACAGTGGTATGTGCAGCCAGACCAGGAGGACTACACTCAGGCTGCTTGACTTGGTACACTGACCGCAATTTTGACCTAAAGAAGTGATGGGATGGACCCTGAAATTTCATCTGCACAAGATAAACTGCAAACACACACAAAGCTAATGAGGGTTTTCATCTTGTGATGCAGGATCCTTCCCAGAAGCCCCATGTGCAGCATTTATGGATCAAGTTACTGGCGCAAATCCTAATGTTATTCCCTAATCCTTCAACCAACGTACTTCAGTTCCACTCTGTCTAACCGCAGCTTTTGAAAAGGGCTTACATCTTTCACAAACTGCTATGATTGATTGTACACAGGAAGGGTATCCATGTTTCTTGAAGACCGAATCTTTCTTGTAACATCCTGGACGTCCATATTGGAGGCCCTGATTACCCTGGTAATTTGAGAGAGGGCCAACCACTGCACCGTGACTCGGGGCCAATAATACGCTGATGTAAAAAGACAGGGGGATATTTTAATGCTGTGTTATTGAAATTCTTTCTGGCTTATCGAACGCGCTAATGACTCGGCGCGAAATGACCGTGCGTTTTTCTCCCCGAACACCATTCAGGGAGCTGCGGCGGCTTTCCCTGCTGTATTGCCACCACTGCAAATGATGGTCTGCTTAAAAACAACATTTTTTTTTTTCTTTCAACCTTATAATTCAAATAAACAGTCCCAGTACACGTATGCTCTCTGAGAATAACAGATGAAAATATATTCTATCAGATCTGGATCAGTGCCACTGTAAATTGCTTTCCCGTAAAAGCAGGGAACGTGCGGCTCTGAAATTCTGCCCTTGTTTTAGGATGGAGATCTCTTTGGGGACTTCTACACCAAGTAAAGTTTTCTCACTGTAATTATGCTTCACTGCTCTCCACTTCTCTTCAGTCTTTTTCCTAGCAGATACAATACAGTTCACGATGTGTTTCAGTCCTCTTCCAAACAAGCTGTAAATGCAAGGATAACAAACTGAATTTGCATCTCTATCTCCATGGTAGCTGTGATTGATTTCTTCAATAATGAGGAAACGAAAAACGTGGAAGTTTCTTTCTTGTTTGAAAATTCTATGTATTCAGTGTCATCTAAAATAATTGAAAGCATTTTCCCCTGCAACTTCCAAGACGTATCCTCCCTTTTTGTCTCTTTTTCTCTCTCTTACTCTCCTTCTTGCTTTCTCTCTTACTCTCTTGTTCTCTCTCCCTCTCATTCATACACAGGCATTGCTGCATGCACATTCATCCCAGAATATCAGGAATGCAATCTGGGTATTATATATCACAATTTTATTACAAAAATTAGATTTTTTTCATCTTTCAGTGTTGCCATGCTTTGAGCATATAACAATACAGTAAAAAACCCCGACCCAAAGGGATAGTAAAAGCAGATTTCATCGATGCTGTCGCAGCATTTTTCTTTCATGCTGTCACTGTACAGATAACATTCCTACTACAGAATACAAACACCTGCCAAAACACATTATGTCCTTTAACAAATTGCTATTAAATACATTTAATAGAAGAAGAATTTGCTTCCAAAACAAATAAAGTACAAACAATAAGCAAATTATAACGAATGTGCTGAATCTGTGCACCAGCCCAAGGCACCCAGGCTTGTAACATGTTGGCAAATAACGACATTCTTACAGAAACACGAAGCAAAGAATGATTGGTAACAATAAATAACTCTCTCTCCACCTGTCTTTCTGTCTCTCCCTGATTCGCTCGTCAGTCACAGTGCAAGTTCCAGAAGGTTTTTTTTTTTTTTTTTTTTTTTGTGGGGGGGGCTTCGAGAATATGACTCGATTCAGAAATGTCCTTGGATTGTCCTTGGATATGCGCCAGGACTGTTACCTGACCCTCACTTTCAGAGGGAAGTGACGTAAATCCAGGTTGCGTCGTGATAATTACTGTCCCGTGTAAGGCTTCGGTTACCCAGCGGCAGCTCCGTATGCGCAGAGGAGCTGATCAGGCCGGTCAGACATCGCGCTTGCAAATTAAACTCCGATTTGTGAAGAAATCAAAATCAGCACTGTCCCACAGAAATTCCCGAGACAAACGAAACGGAAAACCCAAGACCAAAATATTGGAGTGTTTTGCACATCAATATTTATAGAAATCCCGATTTGCGCAATACCTTAAGGAAATACTTCAGTTTTTTTAAATCAACATTAAAATGAAGACTAGACCGACAGAGGCTTGGAAATACGCATTAGGTACTGCTTGGCTTTTTTTTTTCTTTGCGGTTATGAAGTTCAGTTGATTTGACGGCAAGGTTCGAATGTCCACTTCGTTGCTCCTCCGTATACCTCAATGCTTGTCTCCGACCACGAGAAGACGTTGCCCATCAGTGCTCTGTTGCTGCACGTTGCCAAGTTGTAAATCTCTCCAGAAGAAAGCTTCTTATCCCACATATTGAAGTAAGCCAGCTCCCCAACAAAAGCTTGTGTTGCATCAAAACCTCCTCCCAATGTATCCTGAAGAGACAAAATTGTTATCAACTTATGCAGTGAAAAGAATGTGTTAATTTTCATTGATTTAAAATAGAAGGTGCTAATACTATGCTGTATTTTTGTTCCTTTTTTCATTTCAAATGGTAATTTTGCCTTTTTAGAGCAAACCTACAAAATATCCAAGTTACAAGCTTGTACTAGTCTTTTCACATATTGTGTACATGTGAACGTGAAACTGTTGGAGTTTGGTTTTCACGTTACATGAAATGTCAGCCCCAGATAAGGACCCACAGGCTTTACAGATCACCCAAGGTCCTTTATCAAGTGAAATACTTATCTACTTATGTGCATATGCACAAACAACAGGTTGTCACACAGGTTACATGTCTCAGGATATTTCTCATTCAGCTGACACAGGACAATATGGGTCAACAAATACGTGAGGGAAATTAAATTTGATCCAAAACTAGACAGAACAGTAAGAAAAACAGAAACCTCTTACCTGTTCTTGCCCCAGCACGAGAACTCCATTGGGTTTGATTGGGTGGTATGGTGCAAGGTTTTCCCCACTTCCCCTCATAACCCCGTCTTGGAAAGCTTCCCATACCCCGTCACGCGTGGTCCAGGTGACACAGATGTGATGCCATTTCCCATCATTAATGAGGAACGGTAGCTTTGCGACCTGTGGTGGACAAAACGTTGGCCACTAGTCATCAAACATTTTGGCCAACCGCAACCGAGATTCCTAACGGATTTTGTTTTACCCTCCTCTAACATGGGCATAATTACAGGCGCAGTAGGCAGTAGGCGACTATCGTTATGTTTGAGTAAAACACTTAACTTTAAAGACGAGACGCTGGCTTTATTTTTTCTCAGAATTTTGACATAGCGATCGACATCAACTTAATATCTCATTGCCTTTATTTTTATCCTTTTCTGCGAGCCATCAACGTTGAATTATATTACATTTGGCCGTTTTCAGTTGACCCCAGGGCATATTAGGGTTCGCCATGCGTAAACGGTGACACAAATGTTCACTATATTTTGTCCCATTTCTGACCTTATGTAATTTATTTCTCAAATTTATTCGTACCTTATCGTTGATGAGTATCTCCATGGGGTTGTTCCCCCACTCAATGAGCACGAGCTCGTTGGCCTGCGCGGGAACAGCGTATGAGAAAGGCGTGCCCACGCCCGGGGACGCATTAGACTTGATCCACATGCACACCGTGAAGGCATACATCTCGGGCAAGCTCTTCTTCACTTTGGCAAACATATAATTCGTTCGCAAAGGGAAGGTCAGTTGAAACTTGTCCAATGGTCTGTTATCTTTCTGTCCTGCAATGAAAAAAACAACGCGTTATTTCGAATGATCGTGACGTGATTTATGATTTACCGTGTATTATTGAGGGCCTTATGCCTACTTCCCAATCTTGTCTGATTTAATCAATAATGTAAATGATATTCAAGCATAATAAAAATGAACATTTGGTTGGTGAATTACATGGGATTTTAATGAGAAAAAACAGATGCTGTGTCGTTCCCAGCCTTTGCCCTTGCTCACTGTGTGCAGCCAATCAGACCACAGGATATAAGGATAGCCTATGGGTTAGCGAGTGATGAAATCGATTGGTACCTGATAAAACTGCACATTCTACAATAAATGTGATGGCACACTTTCTGCAGCACCTCTATCACATTCCTCTAATATCTGTGCGTTTTACTCCATGTTGATGCCCATTGTGACAAGTGGGCTATAATCAATATTCTGGATATGTCCGAGAATTGGGTTAAATGCAGCGGAGCTCATTACGCTATCTGATTAAGTTTGAGCAACTAAAAACTACTCATGGGTTCACTCGAAACAACCATATGGTTTAATGCTCGTTGGAGTCCATATAAAGATAAAACTATTATGAAAACCTAACATTCGGATTTGGTTCAGCACATTATTTTCTTTGAGGCATGCCTATAACTGTGTTAATATTGAACAGGATATGCAAACTAATGCAGGTCTCGATTCCCCGCCCCAACCGCGCTGCATTCGCTGCGACACTTTCGGGGCAAATTGGCTTGCGGTTTAGATTCAGTTATTTCCTTGTTTGTTTTCAATAAAAGCAAACAACAAGGAATGCGAGAGCATGCAAATGATGCAAGAATTGCACATGAGTGATTATTTATGATCGCGAATACAACAATATTCGTTTTTAACCGACATTACTCATAGTCGTATGGGAAACGCATCTTTTTTTTTTTTTTTTTACCTTTCTCCAAGTCTGTGATTCTGTGGTGCAGTGAGGTGAGAGTCGATTCCACTCTGCCGCGCTGGTCAGACTCATTTCTCTGACCAGGTTTACTCTCCTCCAATGTATTGACCCGGGACAGAACCTGCTTCTCCATATCGTCGATTTTGTTCTGAAGAAGGTCTTTCAGGCTATTCGTCTGAGCCGAATTGTTGGTTCTACTGAATTGCTGTACGGGATGAAGAATGGTCGACAGGGTTACTCGAATTAAAAAAAAAAAAAAAAGGTTGGTGGATGGTAAAGCGCAGTCAAACACGTGCGGGCACACTTCGGGGCTAAATACAGATTAACTAATCTAGAGCTTATTACCTGAAGGTCTAAAGACTGCCTGCATTAAGCAACTAGACTTACTAAAGCAGACGATTCTTAACGACAAAGATTTCACGAGAATGGATGTAATTGTATTCGTGCTGCGGATAAGCATTTCTGAAGGTGATGATGTCAAAGGGCTGTGAATTCTGCGAAACTAAAGAACAACTGTAGGAAGTGCATAGCCTACCTCTATGCCTATTATTATTCGGCATGCAGCGTCATTAAATCACAGATGCACGCCACTGTTCGACATTTCGGGAGATGTCCAGTAAAATGCGAATGAATTGCCTTTTACTCAGGCTTTCCAGTGGTCAAAATTCACCTACCTCCAGGTTTTCCAGCCTCTGCTTAAGCGTCTGTAAAGTCTGTCCCAGCTGCGCGAGTGTCTCCGATGGACCCCTTGATACATCCCCCATAGTGTTTTTGGAACCAGTTTCCTTTCTCCTACCACCAGGTCTCGAGTCCCCCGGCTCCGGGAGCTGGCCCTCGCACCTAGTCAACTTTGAAGTCAGTTCTCTGATGGTCTCTTTTTGGTTCATGATGGTTTCCTTTTGCTGAAGCACAGTCTCCCTCAGCTGCATGACCGTTGTCTTCAAATCGTCCCCAGGTCCGCTGTTTTGCAAAGTGGCCGTACATAAGTCCATATCCTTTGGCACAGACGTGCAAATAAATTGGGTCTGTCCGAAATCTTGGGCAGTCCCTTCCAGGAGTAAGAAAGAGAGTAGAAAAAGTTTCCGTGAAATCCCCTCCATCGTGTTCCCGTGCGTCGCTTTTGGTTAACGAACTGTATTGTAGGAGCCTCTCTCAGATCGGTTGTTTCAGCACCTCGGAGCTGTCCACTGGTGCTATGTGGAATTCATAGCGCGCGCTTGCTTTATATACGGCTCGGACGGTGCAGCGCAGGCTCGCGCATCTCAGGGTGGATTCCTAGTTTCACCACCCAATACTCTCCTCCTCCTTATTAAGGTGGATGAAGGGTTTCTTTTACTCCAGCTCAGCAATGGAACTTCGTGTTATTTTAAATTTGCGTGTTTTTAATGCAATCGTGTTACACGTGATAATATGCGTAGTTTGCACGTGCTTGGTGAAAATGCAATCCACTTTCCCAGTATGACTAATTTAAAAACATCATCTTCATTTCTTCACGCAAATTATGCCGCTGATATCCACTGAATAAATACGATCCCTGTGATGCCCATGCATAAGTTCAGTTGCAGCAGCGGTAAACCCTCAACGGCTATTTTGATTTAAACATTCCCTTTCTGTTTTGCGTTCGACATTTCCATTAGCTAATAGAATGAAAGTAGCCTACTTGACAACAATGTATTGAGCATATTGTGCCTTTCATATCTACGCACGTTTTAAGAAGTAAAAAATGTAACGCTTTTACTTGATAAACGCGTTTTAATGGAATTATTTCACAGATTATTTTTGAAAAAAAAATTTTTAAGAAATTGACTGGCTTTCGACAGTTTTATTGGTTAAAGCAAGTTGTGGAACAAGATGTAGGCCTAAAATATCTTATGCCAAATTAGATATTCTTTTAAATAATAAATTAGCATTCTCTGCTGTAGAGTGTTTTATTTGCATAGTTTGGCTACTATTATAAAGAACTAACGTTGTATTACATGTGCCATTATTTGTGTTAAATTGATAGTGAGCATTTTATCACGTTGCTGTGTAGTAATAACTTTTTTCCTGAGATCCACCTTAAGGCAGACTCCTCCCTCAGTCCCGCGGGATCGGAGATCCTGGCGGCATGCCTTCCCCACAGAATGTCAAGCTTGGCGCTAGTTGCTCAGATTCACTATTTTAAACACGCGGCGTGTAATCGTATTCCAGTTGACCCTGAAACGTTTATGCGACTCTCGATAGATACTCTTTATCTGTATAGCCTACATGTTTCAATTTGGTTGTAACCAGTGATGCGTGTTACTCCATTTGGAACTGCAGTGTTCCTGGAAACATGTTGTTTAGGACTTTATATGACTTTATACTTATTGTTATAATAATGACCGGCATATTTTGCGCTAACTTGGAAGACGGCATTTCGACCGCATTTACGTGTGAACAGAGTTGCATCGACTCAACAAAAACTTACACTGCTTTCTCTGTAAGCCTCCTACTTATGAAATGACTACGTCTCAAAATAAATTATGCCATTTTCCCGGCAAATTGCGAATAAACTGATGAACATTTAATAGAGCAGAAGCCAATGAGCGCGGGAGACGCAGATATGCTCTCTCGTCGATTATCGGTGTTTTTGAGGTGTGGGAAGAAATTTTTGTTCGGTACCCGCGCAAAAGCCTACTCCACTCACGCATCTTGAGCTGCTGACGAGCCATTTGCCTAGTTTATCTGTTAGAAGACACTGGGTATAACACTGTGTCTGGGTGTATACTGCCTCTGAGACTTTTCAAGAAGTGGTCGAGCTATTTGGCAGGATTTGTAAGCGTCTCTGAGAGGCGTTTGTACCGCGAGAACTGCTGAAATATTTCTCCGCAACGAGTTTGCCTTTTCAGCTGACATTTATGGAGACTAGCATGCGGAATTAAATGAGCGGAAAGGGAGGACGGAATTATTTCTTTAACTCCGCTACTAGGGCCACTAAACGGTCGTGCAGCCATTTATTTCGAATAATTAATTTAACAGGCTGTTGCATAACTGCTCTCACGGCTGTCGTATTAATATTTATAAGATCTTCATGGAAAAAAAAAAGCACAGAGCGTCCGGGTGACGATCAATGCTGAAATGGTGCACTCAGTTTAACGTAGCTTATAGAGTCGAACGGTCTATGCGTGGGCCTATTTTATTGTCAAACACTCTCCTTGTGAACTGCACGATTCTGGCCCTGAGGAGATCATGGGTTTCCCACCATTCGAGATTCCTAGTGGACTATACGTGAACTGCATGCTTTAACTTTCACCCGTTTAAGTGGCCGTTTGGCCCTTTATTTTAGTATCGTTGACCTTGTGCATATGTATGGAATTGGGATTTATTTTTCCATCTCAAATTCCCTCATACCCAGTCATTTTCCAATCCATTGTACACACATACACACAGACATGTAAGTACAGTCACAAACACACACATGCACGCACGCACACATACACACACACACACACACACACATAGAAAGTAAGGCAAAAAAAAAAAAAGATAGTCAAAACTGGCGGCACATAACAGAAAATATCCAGCTAGTAATTCTTGTGCCTGCTTCAACTAAAAAAAAAAAAAAAAAAAACAAAGTTTTTATTTTACCATTCATCAGCAGCTATTGCAGAACAGTTCAAATTGTAATGTCAATGAAAAAAATGAAAGACTAACAGTTTTTTTAACAACCTCCAATTTTTCTCCTGTCGAACTTTCTTTTAGTGAGTAGAATATTTTAAAGCCTAGTAGGCTGTGCAAACATGTTGTGTACTCCCAGTTAAGATTTATCCTTCCTACCGGTCAAAAGACATTTCTGTCACTACTGACTTTCTGGTTGAGTGACATTATTCATTAACTTGCTGAATTCTTTGTTGTAGACTCAGACATGGTTAATAAACAGTTAATATCGTAAAATGCGTATTCTTTAATTTCAAGAAGAATTCTTGACTCATCATTGAAATTCTTTAGTCTATTCATTTAAAAAATCATCAAATAGTACAATATAGCTGGAAGAAAATCAACCAGTAAAACGGTTAAGTTACATTGAATAAATTACGTTAATAGGTTGGTGTTTAATATTTCAGTGGTGTAATCTGATCATTTTAAATCTGTAGTTATGAGTCTCATCGTGATCATCAATGCTCAATTCTGTCAAGTAAAGTTTGGCTTGCTCCCAAGAGGACACTCACAAAGTTGACCAGATTCAAATTCCAGACCCAGACTTCTTCAATGACTGTTTCTTTTTGTCACAGTTTTGACTACAATTCCCAGACAGCCAGGGAGCTAGATGTTGTTAGCCTAATTTAAATATTCAAAGCACTGAATTCTCCCTTTTAGAACAACTATTCAGAACTCCTGTTGATGCTCATTCAATGAAACCTTCAATAGCCCAAAAACTGAAATACAGTAGGACAGAATATTTATCTTAGGTGGAGTAATAAAGCTTATTGGTCTTCACCATAACATTGTTTATCTGAGCCAGTAGTACGACAGGGCATGATCAGGACTCAGATGGTACTGACTTGTTCTATTTTTTCTACTGCTGTAAAGTGCTCTCAACATGCAAGTCAATACTTCAGCTGGTATCTTGCGGATATTGTTGCTTTACGGCTTGATTTTTTCAGAGGTTTTTTTGTTACAGTTCATGTCTTTGCTCCAGAGTTGGTGTCACTTTTTGTCTTTTAAAAGTTTGCTCTATTTCTTTACGAGCAGAGGAGGAGACAGGCACACATAATAAATCGCTGAGTTGCTGTGATTGCTGCTTGTGGCTTGTCACATCATTGCTAAGCTGATGTCTCAACTTTTATTTCCATCCTACAATCTTTCCTCCAGGTCTCTGGATGAATCTACCGGAGCTTTAGATTTATCCGAGAACACCGCTCTCTTCAGTCCTTGACGCGTCAACGACCTTGAAGAAATGATTGGCAAACGCAACCCCAACTTACTGCTGTGTCCCACTTTGCCCCTCCTGTCCTGCAGGGGCAGTGTAGAGGTAGTTGGTGGTTTTCAGGGAGAGAATCGTCATAAAACACATCAATAAAAGGAAGTCTGGCCCCTTCATCACTCTCTCTCATCTTTCACTGATGCTCTTCACCCACTCTACACAACCTTATGCCTACATTTCTTTTTTAATTTTTCCGCATGACATTTCTTACAACTCTAGACATATTTTTGTCATTTTTATTCATAAACTTTATTGGTTTAATTTCATGCCTCTGGTGTCCATTATCCTCCATGTTGTGGCTCTGAATGAGATGGTTGAATAGCAAATGCCCATCATACAACGATGACAGTTATGAGTCAGACACACAAATTAGTCTGCAGAGATTGTGCCCTCTCCCCTCTCAGCTCCCTTCAACCCCACTTTTGGCTCAGGTTCTTTATCCTCTCCCACCCTGACAGCTGCATCTCTCCCATCACTGCCCTCCCTACCACTGTCATCGAGCCTGTTCAGGGTCATCCAGACAATCACTGTTTACCTGGCGCTCAACTTTCCATGACATCCACTCCTCACTGGCTACCCATAACCAAAACATTTAAAACAGCGGTACTCACATTCTGGGCTTCTAAAGGGACTGCCTTCACACCTATAAAAGATCAAAACACTTGGTTCCTCCTCCTGTCTGTTTTGGAGCCTAAGTGGTGGAATAAGCCTCTCTTAGTCGTTAGTTATCTACTGTTAGTCAACAGAATGGCAACTATTGTAGCTACATGTGTTTCGACAAAGACTAAAGATCCACCTCTTTAAGTTGTATGCTAGGTCCTTAGCCTTGTCCCTGTCTACATTTAAACAGATCCCTTCTTACTGAAGTTGTTGTTCAATTTATGCGTTTTAAGAACCAATTTGTTTGTTTGTTTGATTGTTTAGGATGGCCCCTTTGCCAGTATGCCTTACTACCCCCTGCTTGGTCTGTTTCAGATTCCAGGTTAGGTAACTGTGCGATTAGGGACATGAGGAACACCTGGACTCAGTGTGGTCTTTTGCAATAAATTGCCACTGTTATCAGTCTGGGGTAAGACTTCACCTCGCGGACCAATTGATTGTGTTCTTTTTTCTTTTTTGTTTTTCTGTTTAAACCCTTACAGCTGTTTGGTCGGATCTACTCATTGTCTATACAATTGCTTTTAATAACGTGACTATTATTCATGGTTTTGTATTATTTTTCTGTTAACTGTTTGTGAACAAATTTACATTTTACCTCTGTAAGTTTGTGTGTTTCTTATTTGTCGTCTCAGTCTAAGAGCTGGGCTGTGACAGTTTTTTTTTTTTTTTTTCTTGATTCCATTCGGAGTAATCCCCTGTTAAATATGAAAGTTTTGCTCTGGCTTTTGTAACGTTGATGAATATTAATCACATACTTGACGAGTTCACAATCCACTATGCTTTCCCAGCTGTCCCTCACTGAGCTGTGCTTTTATCCTCTGGGAATCACTACTCACTGATTCCTGATGGTTGCTCCTTTCATTGTGATTTGGTCCAGATGAGTGCATCTGGCAGGTGGATTTGAATTGCCTATGGGGCTGATTAGGGCAGCACAGTAGCACAGTGGGTAGCACTGCTGCCCCAAAGCAAGAAGGTTGTGGGTTTGAATCGGGTCGGGGCCTCTCTGTGTGGAGTTTGCATGTTCCTCTGTGTTCATGTGGGTTTCCTCTGGGTACACTGGTTTCCTCCCACAGTCCAAAGACATGCATGTCAGGCTAATTGGAGACTCTAAATTGCCTGTAGGTGCGTGTGACTGGTGTGCTAATGGTGTGCGCACTTTGCGATGGATTAGCGAGCTGTGCAGGGTAGGTCCCTGCCTTCTGCTAATAGTCAGCTAGTGAGGAAGAAGAGGTATAGATTATGGATGAATGGATGAGGTTTATTAACCCTAAGAGCACTAAATACAAATAGTGCTGCTCAATGATGTAAGATATCAAATTCAAAGCTGTTGAAAACCTATCATGTGGCGACTTGTTTAAAGAGCTCCCGTTGATAGGTTTTCCACAGCACAAGATAATTTCATTTATAATTTTTTTAAAAATGTATTTCAGCGCTCTTAGGGTTAAAACAGTTTCCATTGACCATTTTGAGGTTGAAAAGCATGTTCTTGTTCAATTTGCTTCAAGGCTGTGGTACACTGTATGTACTGCTTGTACAAAATGGTCACTCCAGAACACTTCATGGTCATTAGCATTAACAGAAATCTGCACAAAAACTTGCATTTATAATGTATTAGTTGTGGCATTTCAATTTCAATCATTTTCCTTTTTTTTCATTTGAATTCATTTGTAGGTCACACTAAAGGTGAAAAAGTCTGACTGCCTCCCGCTTTCAAAGCCTTCCGTTTCAACAAGAGCATTCAAATCTTTTATATCCAGTGTGCACATATCAGGCTGCTTGTTAATAGTCCTTTCTTCCACATATTGGTTGGATAACCAATCAGAGAACAGATGTAAGATGTAGCTGCAGCTGACCTCTCAAATGTGATGCTTGTTTCAAGCTCAGCAAATATAGACATCCAATAAACTGTGACACTGACAGAAACATTAACTAAAAGAAGCCAAATTAACTTGTCAGTTGTCCTCAATTTGTTAAATTATTGATTTTTTTAAATGTAGCAATCAACAAGGTGGTCTGCTATGGGAGCACAGAGGATTAAAAAAATGGTTGAAGGGTAAACCATCAAGATTGAATTATTATTGGACTGTCTTGACAAACAATAGGAAAATGCTGTCATTTACTGCTCTCATTTACACTTACTGGTCAATGTTATTTCAAATTATTCTGTCTGCTTGCTAGGAGACAGACGTGTCACTTTTGTGACATTGTGTCTCCTGCCCCTGGAAACGCATTTTAGTAATGCATTTTTATATTTATTTCTCAAAGTCTGTTTCTCATTATGCATTCATACCTATTCTACTGCCTACGCAAACAGAACACTGCACCATATGTTCCAACATTTTCTTTAATCGCGCTCTCAATTTTGGTGCTTGTGTGTTTGTATGTGTGAGACTACCCAGTGTAATAACGGAGTGGACCAACAGTTCTGTTTGTGGGGTGCACTCTTTATTCATATTGGGATGTTTGAGGTGATTTTTTTGTTTAGCTTCCGGTGAACCCTGAATCTCAAAGCCTTGGAAAAAGCTATGTCTTGCCCTTGCAGTGGATTGGGTGGTAAAAAGTCTCCATCCAAGGTGACTGAAGCTTGCCTTTACCATCAGACAAGGGAGCTTTTCATTATGCTAACAAGTCTCTTCACTTCCCTCACTTGCATCTCTTCGTCACTTCTTAACTCCTCCCAGCAAGGATGTGAGAGAGATGCGAGTAAAAGCCACAAGCACAGAGGAGAAAAAAGTTGCCAGATGAGAAATCTTTCATTCCATTTAGCGACATCATGTGGAGGTGCGGCATTTAAATGTCAAGCCACTTGATAAAAGGCCTCTGTGAAAGATACATTTGTGTTTCCTCACTTTAAGCTCCTCCAGAGGCCCCCTCTCTTCAAGCCTCACATCTCCTTGAGGTGCATTTAAGGGATTGGAAGGTTCTCCATGATGGCGGAGGGGGAATGATTTCCGGGTCACGGAGAGGGAACACAAGGAAGCATAAGGTAGCAAAATGAAAAGCACCAAAGGAGTGCTCCTTTACTCCACTACTGCTCATCACCCTACTGAAGGTCGGTATGTTGCTCCTAAGTGACAGACCTAAGTCAGCTGGCCTTTTCAGTGAGGAAGGAGCCTTATCACACAGTCATGTGACCATCTCCAGTGCAGGAAAGAAGATCCTGTTTCTGCAGTGGTCCAGGACTCCTTCAACCCAGATACCAACTGGTCAGACGGAGAATGATTATCTTGACCTCAGATTATCTTGGATTTGGGACTGCATTAGCTTACTGATTAATCACTTCTTTCTAAGTAGTAAATGAACAATAAATAAATAGTGTCACAAAAATGTTAGGTATCGCTGTCAATTAGAATGAAGTCGCATTCAAATTGGTGGAGGTAGTTTCCTCCTAGATAGTCATAAATTGTTGATATTCGATGTACAGCACCAGTCTCATCACTAGACGAATCTTTGATTGACTTTTAACCCTTCCCTGGCGCCATGGAGGGCCAAGAGGCTGCAGGTTTTCATTCTAACCAAAACCTCCACCAGGTGATTTCACTGACAAGTCCCTTCTCTCTGCTCGAAGGTGAGGTAATCAGTGAAATCACCTGGTGGAGGTTTTGGTTGGAATGAAAACCTGCAGCCTCTTGGCCCTCCATGGCACCAGTTTGACACATGTGCCATAGAGTGCTCAATAAATTTTCAAGGAAATAAAAATGTAATTATCCTGAGCCATTGAAAATCTATCTTGTGGCAACTTGTTTAAAAGAGCGCCCCTGATTTTGATATCTTACATCACTTGGGCAACTATAGTTGCCTATAGTGCTCTAGGGGTTAGCATAGATTACTCAGTAGCTTTGAACAGTGAGCGATGGTGAACACCACTACAGAGAGAGAGAGAGAAGGAGAGAGATGAAAAGAGCTAAAATGACAATCGTACTGAAAAAGCTCACTCTCAGAAAAGACCAAGCGATATCTGTGAATGCATTTACACATGACAACACCCAAGAGCAGTGCGTGAGTTTGAGTCAGAGAAGCAGATCTATGCGTGAGCTTTTCTTGGGGACAAGGGTGATGTCAGAGGTGTGGGTCCACAGAGACGATACAGCTGCTTCAGTTTCTGCCACAGTGCCGGTTCCTGCAGAGTTAGCGCGCAAGAAAATAAGCGGCGATCCGTAATAATAAGTCTCCCTGCATCTCCTGAATAATGTATCCCAGTATAATAGAACACACTCTCAAATGACAGTGATAGATAAGCATCATTTCGCACATTGGCGCCAAGACGCGGCTCTCTTATTTTTCTGAAATCCGCAATGGAGTACGCCGTTAAATACGAAGGGAAAAAAAAACAAATGGCGCATTGACATTTTTTTTTTCGATGGTCCTCCAGAGGACGAAGCCGATGGCTAACAACAAAAGGTAGAGAGTTCCTTTGCTGCACTAAGTCTCGGTCACTTCAGAGAAATCATGTCACGACACGTATCATTCAAAGCACTTGCTGTCCTGCTTCACTCCATCATTCACTCTCCATGGCCTTCAGAACTCCCAGTGACTCATCCTATCCAATCCAGCAAACCGCACAGCTATTAGCATTTTTGGACTGGCTGAATTCAATATCATGAATAGATCAAGTCTTGTGAGCCATACACCCATTAACTGCCACTAAACATTGCGCCACTAAAGAAATAAGTGGGCCATGCCTGTACTTGGACACGCTCAGGGGCGCGTTTCCCAAAAGCATAGTTGCTAACTAAGTTAGCAACTTACATAGTTCATCCATTCACAATCAATGGGTCCAACTATGTAAGTTAGCATCTGTGATTTCGGGAAACACACCCCAGTTTGGCACAATTCTGGTGAGAACTAATCATAATTTTATAGAAGTTTATCTGAATTGTAAAAACTAAACCCAACTTCTTCAGCTGAATTGTTATCAACTGTTCCTCAATGCTTTCTTACGGATTTAGTTTAGACAGCAGGGCTTATCAATTTTTCAACTTTGTTTTATCCTCATATTCTGGGAGGATTTTGTTCTGCAATATTTAAATACACTTTGGGAGGAATTTTCATTGTGCTTACTTTTGAAACCTTATTGCAGTTTATGTACACAGGATGAGATTATATTCAAACCAACTGAAAAGCCCTTTCAACATCCTTTCTGTAAGCAGACAATGTAGTCTGTGTTTATATCCTTGATGCGGGTGTCCGAGGCTAACATTGACAATATCGTATCTCTCGCTATTTAAGTTGTTGCAAGTGGCAAGGTCAAACATAATTCCTTTCCCCAGAGGCTTTCAAAAGGTAATTTTTTTCCAGTGTGTTACAGTGAAGCAAATATTGTGTAATTCACTGTCAAGGGACTTTATGTATCTTTTATGTTCCAGGGGGTAACAAGATTAACCAAAACAAAGAGAATTGTTTGGAATCATGATTCTGTAAATGTTGCTGTTTCGCGTTTATTGGTTTTTTAATGTTTTCAGATCAGAGGCTTTCAACCGCGAGCGCTGGGTCTCGAAGGATTTCTGTGAAAATAAGGTGCCCTCAGAAATCATTTTTAAGAGGATTGTTGAGACGATACCTCTTCAGTATCACTCTTCTTCCATTGGTGCATTCTTATCACATCTCGGGCTCTCCATTTGAAATTCTCAGCAGAAGGATATTGCATGAATTTTAGATTTAAGGCCAGTATTAGGTACACGGAGGGGTTTTGCTTGTCCACAGAACATCAATAACCGTGTATCTGTTTTTTGTTCTCAAACTCCCAAAAAACACTGATGCTGAATAAAACAGTAAACAGAATTATCATGCATACATATTATGCCCACTGTGCATACAAATGCCATAGCTGGTACCACTGCATAGTCTTTTCATGGTTCACACTAGCTTAATCTAAAAAAAAAAAATTACCCATAGACTCTATTTAAAGGTTCTGTAAAAGTATTTTACAAAATGAAGAACAAGGGCCTCACAGGTGTCACATCCAGTGAAACCTTGAGAAAGCTTGCTTTTCAATCCCGACAGGACTCATGCTGTCGACCCTCGCAGTTCATCAAGGGCTCAAGTAACTGGCCATAGTTCCATTCAGATATGGTAGTGTCAGCCTGCCAGTCGGTCACCTCATAACACTTCTATCTTCGTTAATAACTGCACTGGTTCACTAACTTATCTCAGTCTGTCTGCACACATGCACCAGGAGTGGAGGTCATGGTCTTGATCTACAGAAGCCTTCAACACAATAAAATTAATAACACAATCAGTGATACCTGCAAAATAACTGACCAACTATTGTTCATGCAATCTGTTTTGGATGAGCTACAAGGATTTTGCATATCAGCTTGTTCTGATGTGATATTTTCTGCTGCCTTCTCGGCCAGGTCACCATTGTAAAAGAGATTTTCGATCTCAACTGGTTCTTACCTGGTAAAATAAAGGTTAAATAAAAATAAATAAATGTTATGATTCTGTCAGTTTGCCATGTCTGTTCTGTTTTGCCATGTTCTGTTTAGTTTGTTCCATGCCATGTTTTGTTTCTGCCATGTTTTGCCATTACCCATATTTCTGTATATAGTCCGGTTCATGTTTTCCACCATGCCCTTCTTTGCACTTTGTCTCCCCTGTCTGGTCTTTTGTTACTACAGCTCTTTCCCCAGTCCTGCGTGTCACATGCTTAGGTGATTTAATGGTTTCTGGGTTTCCACCATTCCTTCTAGTCTCGTTTGCTTCCTTCACCTTACTTTGCTATTTTACTAACCCATACTAACAGTTTATTATTTTGTTAAGATACTAACCAAGACTAACATTGTATATAATACTAACTTACTAACGAGCACCAGGGATTGTATAGCTGCACTTACTAATTGATTAACAAGCTCTCCTTTTCGCCCTATTCTAGTCTCCGCCTCTTGCCTTCTCTTAGTCTTTGCTGCAATTCAGCGGATCCTCCGCACCTGCTCCACTCTGTCCTGCCTCATTATCTGTGCACATTAGAACTCCCTAACCGGAGCTGTATGTTTTGTCATAGGTTGTCTCGTGTTCCCTGTCCGCGTTTTGGCTTTTGCCAATTTCATGTGATTAGGTTCTCCCTCATGTTCCCTCCTTTGTAATTAGTCTGACTTCTTGCACTTGTGTCTTGTTAAGCATGTGACTTCCCTTCTGTGTATTTAAACAGTCTTCTCACAGCAGTTCCCCGTCAGAACGTTCTCCTTTTGCCATGCTTCTCTCGCCTTGTTTTCATAGTGATTACCTTTTCTGACTGGACCGTCCTCGTTTTTCGATTTTTGCCTATTCCCTGTACTTTGCCACATTCTCCGTGTATCGAACCTCTTTTGCCTGACTACGATTTTTGTTATTGGTGCCCTGTTTACGATTCTGGATTTCGCCCTTTGGATTCTGATTTTTGGATTGTGGACATTGTACCGTTGCCTGCTCTGTTGGGGGTTTCCCCCCTTCAGAAATAAAGCCTCCATTTTTGCATTCACTGGTTCTCGCTTCTGGTTCCTGGTGTAATCCTCACAATAAATAATAGTAAATCACTTCCCCCAGTAGACCAGTGGTCTCCAGCCCTGGTCCTGAAGGTTACCATCCTGGGGTGCGTTGCTCAAAATCACAGATGCTAACTAACATTGTCGGACACATTGACTGGGAATGGACAAACTATGTAAGTTGCTAACTTAGTTAGCAACTACGCTTTTGGGCAAAACACACCCCTGGAGGTTTTGACTCCAACCAAAGCAAAGCACACCATATTTCCCAGTAAGAGATATCGATGAGCTGCTGATTAGCCAAAACAGGAGTGGTGAATTAGGGCTGGAGTATGAACCTACAGGATGGTAGCTCTCCACGATCAGGATTAGAGACTTATTTAGTAGATAAATTGGTGGAAAATGGCGCCTGCTAAAATGCTTGGCTGAGAAATTTCACGCTCCTCTGAATCTTCCTGAATTAAGTTTATATTTCAGAGTGGGAATTCAAAATGGGAGAGAGGGTCAAAAGTTTAGTTTTAATAGAAAATGTGCAGTACTGTATTTCGGATCTTTTTCGAAGGCAACATTTAACCTTGACATGGTATGAATCAGTATTTGCTACTTTTCTATTTATCTGTGTTAGAGCGCAATATTATTAGAATTACAGGAAGACTGAAGTATAGCGCTGCAGGAGGAGTAAATGAACCACAGTGATGTAAGACTAACCTAACGCTCTAAACCACTGTTAGAGTGTTATCCTGAATTAAATTATGCCACACTGTACTCCCTGCACAGTCATCTGTACAGATACAGCACAATACATCACCGAGAGAGCTTGCAATAAAAACTACGATCAATGGATGAAAAAGAAGCTAAATCGGGTTCATTATGCGACCATTTTTGCTGTTTCAGTAGCAACACCTAAGTCTGGACGGATGATTTCTTCATTACGGGCTCTAACTCTCACAAACATAATAACGTCCCGCAAACGTAACAAATCCCCACAAATTTAATATAATAGTTTGTGGGGAAACTGAGTATTACTTTTGTGGTAGGCAACTGGCAACTGGTATAACATTGTGGAAAACTCCCTACTTTTGTGGGACTATTATTTTAAAAGCTGCATATGTCATAACTCTCTTGAGAATGCCTTCTGTCTCCTCTTATTCAGCAACTGGCGTGTCTATTATAAGTGTTGTCTTCTTTGATTGGTTTCTGTCTTGTGTGTTCCCTATTCCCAGCTGTCTCATCTCAAAGTTACCCCATCTAAAATGTGCATGATGTATTTATACCCCATCTTTTGAGTTTGCAAGTTACTTTAGCACCAGTCAGTATTTGCTTGTAAAACCTTTTGTCTTCTGATAGTTAAATGCATTCTTTAATGATCGTAATTTACGATGGTACTCTTCCTTGTTTAGTTAATTGAGATAAGCCCTCAAGCCTTCCTCATGGTCTTCAGGATTGGGATCGCGTTCCTGTTAATCCTCTCTCAGTATGGTCCTCTGTCCAGTTTATAAGGAACAGGCTCCCAAGCCTTCTAAGGTCATATGGATTGGGACCACGTTCCTCTTAAGCTTCTCGATCCTGCCATTGGACAACTCGGCTATGGCGAAGTGTACACTCCATCTGGAAGTCATCCTGGAAAGCCATTGGCCAGGCATTGGCTTTGCCCACACAGCCTCACCCATAACATCTGAAATGAACCGTACAATTCTCATTCGGGCTCCATCCCGCTGCCTATCGTATTACTATCAATAAACATTAATTTTGGATTGCACCTTGCTTCTGCACTTGATTCCTGGTCTGGATCATGACAGCAAATGAGTATAACATTTATGTTTTCATTTCATTTGCAGAATGTTATTATGTTTGGGAGTGTAACACTGGTAAATTTAGTTAAAAGCAAACCTCTCAATTTCATGGGTTCAGCCGTTCAAACCATGATCTCATTAGTTGCCAAAGAGAGAAGAGAAAGAATGGCAGGTTTCAGGGGTCTGTAGTCATGGCGTTCAGCCATTTAAGGCTGGAAATTTTGCTCTGAGAGGGGAGTTTTTTTTTTTTTTTGTAAGATTTTTCTTCGTGACTGCTCTTGGATTAGACAGTAAATAAGTTATACATTCCATGTTTAAACAAAGATTAGCATGCTTGCCTTTTTCCTTCCTGCAAAGGAGCTATGAACAATTTATATAACTGACTATCCAAAGCTGAAGAGTTTCAACCTTCAGCTTTAGCCTACTTTCCCTGTGTTACTAAGAGGAAAAAAACAAGAAATAAAGATGAAATATTCACAAATACTGAGTCTAAGAAAATATTTTAATGCACACGTTTGCAGAGAAGGCTGCCATTCGTGGTTGACGAGCACAGTAGTTAAAACCCGTTCTCTAATACTTCTTACATTTTCATGATTGTCATCCAAGAAAGCTTGAATAATTCCATAATAATGCAATATTGCATATCGGCATGTTGTTTTGCCACTCTGATCCCCTCGCTTTTAATATATAATTTGCAAATATAACGGGCAATTTCATTTGATAAAGATTAAAATTCATACTAGACTCTCGTTGCCTCTTTGGAGAATAAGCTTTGTTTTGCGTGTAGGCCTACATGTGCCTGGTATATGTGCATTCATTAGGCCCTTACATAAATCTCGCTATTCTCTGCCAGTGTGTCCTATTTGAATATCAAAAGCCGTCTTTTGTAATAATTTGAAATACATATTGTATAAAACAAATCTTTGAAGTTAGGCTCAGATTCCCCCCTCCCCTCACTGAACAAAAGAAGTTGTTCTGCAAATTGCACCTTGGCTGTTTTCCTTAGAACATCCCGTCCAAGTTGCCCTGCGCATATAAAATCTCATTTAATTTGTGTTCAAGCACTGAAACACAGTTTAAGCAGTATAGAATGGTGCTAGCTGTGAAGACAACTAACACAATGATGTGAATGATAAAAAACGCGAAACAACGGTCATTGCACTCAGCTCATAGTTCAGTTACTCGCTTGTGATGGATATCAAAATCAGGTCCTTTCATTGATGTAATTCGGTTTCCGGATGATTTTCAGTGCTATTCTATGATCTGCAGATAAGCCTCGGGATTAACTTTACATGGGAGAGTAGCACTCCAATCCCTGCTCACCACAGCAGCTGTTATCCGCCAATGATGAATGGGCTGCTCAGCGCGAGGAGCTCATTATGTTCCTTGAATGGATCTGAGCGTGCGCATATCCTGCAGGGTGGACGGGACTTGAGCGCGGCTTGCCTCATGGTCCACATGGGATGAAGCGGGGCAGAATGGGGGTATAAAAATATCTCATCCTTAATAATGGCGAAAAAAAAGGAAATTGCGCTTTCTGCTTAGGCTTTACAAAACCTCCTCAATGATGGGCTGCTGTTCAACTTCTACCCCCTGAAGGGGAGAAGTCAGTTAATTAGCGCTGAAAGTGCGGGACTCTAGCGGCACTCTTAACCACTTTTCAAGGTCAATCACCTCCTCTGTTGTGCTGCTTTCAAGTCCAGAAGTCATCACACTTCATCGACTCTGTCGAGTAAGAGTGTTGCGAAGAGGGGAGAATGGTAACGGCATATTTTCCTCGTTTATCTTACTGAGGTAATATAATGAGCGTGATGGAGCCGTCAACTGACAGCACGCGCAACAATACATCTGCGTTTGAGCATGAATTATTAGACCGGCCATGGAGGCATCTATTGATTTGACAGTCAGTTCAGCATATAAAGATCACATCACAATGTATGAAGTGCATACGCTGCCCTAACTTTGGCGGTTCCCTCCTGGCATTGTCTTGTGGTCGCGTCGCTGGTTCGCGACAAAAATTCAGGAATGACATTAGTGGACTCTGTTTTGCAATCGGTCTCCGATTCCAGTTTTTCGATTTCTGTCACCTGCTCTCGCAAAAGATAAATGATCAAAGTAGGCTTAGTAAGATAGTCTCAATTATAAAACTCGGTTCAACCTTCTTCATCGCAGCTGCCACCGCGACCACTATGGGAGGGTCATTACACAAAAGGAGGAACGCAGTGTTCTAAGAGCTTGAGAGTGTGTTGGCTGGAGCACAGAGGGGATGGGGAGATGCTTAGGTTGTTGAGCCTTAGTTCACGTTGTACTTCTGGGGGTTTTCCAATATGAACTTAATGGTCAGCAGTTCCCGGGCAGATTTCGTCGCACACATATCCCAGGTTTGAAGAAATGGGCGTGCTCTTCCCTGTCTCTCATGTAAAGTGTAGTGACTGCGCTTCCGTAATAGCAAACACGCTCCACACCCGGACCAGCACAGTTTCATGCATTATGGAGGGGATGCTTTGCCCTACTCTAAAAATAGACTCACTCGTTTGTTTAATATTTCATTCATGCTCTCTCCTATCTATCCTCTTAATATTTACATAGGATAAGAAACGGTGGTGTTTCAAAAGCAATCTCCAATAACAAACTCCCCACTCTGACTGATGCTGCTGAACCGTTTGTTGTCTTTTGTCTTAGACCTAATGCCTCGCTAGGTTACTCTGACTGCTGACAGCCCTTGATAAACTCATTTGTATGGGATATTAAATAAATTAGATGATAAATAAATGTTTGGTTGTGACTTTGAGTGGTATCGGTCTTGAATTTCAATTATGCCCTCTTCAGTTTGTGTTTTGCTGAGAATTATTTAATTTCATTTATTACTGGAGGGGCTCAAAGGGCCTAAACTTGTGATCTTTGTCAAAATCCTCATTAATCACACAGACACTGGTTAAGTGATGGGCTCTGAGCTCACTGCAGGGTCTCCACTGAATCAAATAAATGTAAAAGAAATTTGTCAGCAATCACTGACCTCTGCTGAGTGGGAAATGAAAGAAAAATGTGTGTGTGTGTTTATGCGTGTGCACACGTGTATGTGTGTGTGTGCTGTGTGTTTGTGTGTGTGTGTGTGCGCATGCTGTGTGTTTGTTGTGTGTGTGTGTGTGTGTGAGCATGCATGTTTGTGCATATGTGCGTGTGTGTGTTTGCTGCGTTCACGCATGTGCGCGCTAGTGTGTGTGTCCAATCATTCTTGCTTGTGCAAGCGAGCGTGCCATTGTCTTCTGAAAGTGTTAACAGATTTTACAAATTGAAAGTTAACCATGCCACCAATGCTTTACTGATTCCAGGTGAAGACTGAACGGTTGATTAACATAGCTTTGATCTGGTCCCTAACTTTTTAGCATTGTTAGTTCTGTGGTAATCAGAGTCTGGAGAAATTAAGGTTTCTGTCACCTAGTTAATGTGGGTCTAGGCCTGACTTCAGAGGCGGTTTTTTGCAGAGTCTGTGATGTCACGGTTTTCCCAGTCTGCACTGGGGTGACTTATGTGTAATATTCAGAACACGCGAGTCCCAACTTTCATTATGCCTTTGAGATTGTATTTGCTCTCCAAGGCAGGGAGTTGAGACATTTGGGGAAGCAGAAGCAAATTTAACCAAAATGAGTCGTGTTTTTCTTTCTTTCTTTTTTTTTTTTTTTTACTTAGACTTCCGGATTGCTTTGCAAATCAGATGCGGTGCAGGAGCGCAGCACGACCGTTTGCCTGGGTAATATGCTGCGGCTTTTCAACGGGCCATGTTGATTTCATGTTTTCTTATCGAACAACTTGCCTGCGTGCGCAGGCTGTCGCGCGGCTGCTTCACGCTGCGGCGCTCATTTCAAGGAGAGGGCAGAAGCGCGGCTGCTCTTTTTGCCAGATTGAAAACCTAAACGAATGAGACGCGGCAAAACCACGGATCTTCGCCAGCTGCGTCGATTGGTTTCCCCCGCCACGATGCCTCGCCCTATTACTGAACTGACTGGTCCTCTCCTAATTGTCGATCTTCCTGTCTCCTTTGTCATTTGGATGCTGCCGTGCACTTCAATATTCCCCCTCCCTCTGTTGCTCCACTGTTGTTTTTCTACCTCCTTTTCTAGGCCCTCTTGCCCAGCTTCAGATGCTCCGCAAAATCACTTGCCTAGTGCTGGTCCGCTGAAGCAGTTTGTCTGTTGATACCATTGTATTGCAAATGCGCTTGCGCTGCGATCTATTTTGCGCAGTGCATGAATTGGTGAGGAATAATAATGGGATGAATCTGCGTATTTCTGAATGGAAATATAGTTATATGTGCTTTTGCAAACATGAAGCTGGAAGGCATTTCTGAGAGGAAGTTTGACCCAGGTAGGCAGAGATGACCTCAGCCAGTTATTATTTGTTATCCATCATTCATCCGCACACACACACACACACACACACACACACACAAAGGCATGCATATATGCACTCCCTCACTGTCGAGTTAGTGCCCTTTTGCATCGTGTTGTTGGGAGCATCAGACTGCAAAAGGCTGGAGCAAAATTAGTCGAACTCCCATTGCTCACCCTGTGTAGGAGTGTGTGTGTGTCTGTGTAGGTGTTTGCATAGACATGGTGGAAATGTGAAATGTGGTGAATTCTTGTAAGATATTACAGTTCCAAATAAGATGACAGAGTCACTGTCAAACAAAATCTAAAGCCACAGAAGCCGTTGCTGTGTGGAGTTTGTGCTTGGAAGGAGGGAGGTCATGCTAACTTAACTGCTTGTATTTCCTTATTAAAACTCCTCGGTCACCGATTTTTGAGAATGAGTATGCAAACAAACAGTTTGTGGGCAGACATATGAAACTGTTGACTGTCGCCAGGAATTAATTAAACAAATACCATGCCATAATTAAAAACGAACTGTATGAAATACAAGTACATTTTTACAAAAAAGAGACATAAAACATATGTACTTGGAGTACCATAATTCACTGGACAGGGATACATTTTTAATTTTTTTGTACTCTGACACTTCAGCTTGTAAAGATGCAGAGACAGTGAGGTTGAAGTGCAAGAAGGAAGTTTTAATTGGATGAAATTTCTAGAAATTGCAACACCAACTGCACATAATTCTTCCCCCATTTTTGGATGTTTTAAAAAATATGATGGCATTTAACATAATGTTGAATAAAGTTTTTTATATTTGGTTGCATTTGTTTTGCATGTGTTGACTCCTTCAAGTCTGTGTTGCATAGCTAATGCCAGATGCTTGGAATTTTTCTTGGTGATGCCCTGCTGCCTGTACTGCTGCCATCTTCTCTTCCTGCTTGTTTGGGTGACTTCTTGCCTTTCATGTCCCCTTCATTATGTTATCTGCCGAGCAAAACAAGAGTCATAGCTTGCTTTTTAATAAGCAAATATTTAATAGCCTATGATTGGATTAGTATTGCGGTGATTTACGTGTTTTAGCTGGCAGCAACTCTTTTAAACCTAACTGATGCAATGTGTAGCTTCTCATTATTTAAGCAACCTTTTTGGAAGATGCATCCCATGGTCATGGAAAAGATGCTACCTTGTTTCAAGAGGAGTAATTTATTGACCTGCTTCAAGCAAAGAAAACAACTAAGGAGATTGCTGAAATCACTGGAATGAAGAAATATCCAATGCATTACCAAAGTCTTGAAGGAAAAGAGGGGAACCATCAACTTTACAAAAGAAATGGGTCAGAAGAAAATTATGAATGATCTTGATCAAAGATCACTAAGATGCTTGCAGAAGTCTCAGTGTAAAAAAAAATGACAGTACAGGATATGTTGAATTGTAGAAGTAAGAATATTTCCACACGCACAGTGCGACAAGAACCTGTCATGATCCAGACAAAGAACCAGATGCAGACTCAGGGTCCAATCCAATGAGGGTTTTTATTGATGGGAAAATGGTAATAACTGCAGAGGGGCTGAAGCACAGAGCAGGATAAACACAGTCCAGCCATGGTGATATAGCAAGGAGAAGGTAACAGGTGTGTCCGCGCCTGGCCAGTGGCGTCTTGGCAGAAAAGCCTGGTGGTGTAAAGAGCTACTGAAGTAGGACTCTCAGACTGCAGGTCTCAAAGGATTAGTAGGAATGCATTCCCTAACCTGGAGACCAATGAAGGCTTGGATGGTGTTCCTAATAAACTGGTTGAGGAACAGACTGATTAACAGGGATCACAGTCTCAATGCCTGAGACCAATAGTTTGGCTTGGGAGTTTGTTACTATTGATAAAGCTCTGAAGAATAATTACGAATTTCATCATCATAAATGTTAGGATAATTTTCGAAGACAGTAATAAACTTCTAAATAAGCAAATATAAACTAACTGGTTGCTTAAGGGCATATAGAGTGAACATCCAGCAGCACTACTAGACAGAAATGAGGCTAATATACACCATAGGAACACAAGGGAATGGGGCATAAATAGATTACACCTGGATGAGGGGAGTCACGAAAGGCACCAAACCAATTAAGGAGACGATACCTCTAAAAGCCCTGCAGATTGCTGTAATGAGGGAGGGGACAGTTAAGGAGACACAAGGTCGCGACAGAACCTGCAGGATTGGGACTAAACAGCTGCGTTGCCACAAGAAAGACATTTTTAATGAGGGTAATTGGAAAAAATAACATTTTCAATTAGCTAGGGAGGTTAAAGATTGGACTGAGGAGCAATTGAAAATAGGTCATACAGTCCAATGAGTCCAGATTTCCCCTATTCTGAAGCGATGGGGGCATCAGGGTAAGAAAGAAAGCTCATGAAGCAATGGACTAGTCATGCAAAGTGCCCACTGTATGAGCCTCTGAAGGCAGTGTTATGATCTAAGGTTGCTTCAATTAGTCAGGTATGGGCTCAGCACTGTTATGCAGCAATGAAATGACATCAGCAGAATACCTGAATGCACTGAATTACTAGGTTATCCAATCAATGCACTTTTTAAATCCCTGATGGAACAGGCTTGTTTCAGGAAGAAAATGCCAAAATTTATCAGGCTCAAATTGTCAAAGAGTGGTTCAGCAAGTATGAGGAATCATATTCACTCATGGATTGACCGCCACACAGCCCTGACCTTATCCAATTTGGTCTTTGGCATGTGCTGGAGAAGGTTTCATGGAGTGGTTTGACTCGTCCGTTGTCAATACAAGATCTCGGTAAAAAATTAATGCAACTCTGGTCCGAAATAAATGTTGTGACTTTGCCTAAGTCTGTAGAAACAATACCATGAAGAATGTGCACTATAATCAAAGCTAAAGGGGGTCTAAGTGTGCAACTTTTTTTGGCCTGAAAGTGTAAAATGCAGGTTCACATGGATTCAGACCTAGTGATTGACTTGGAGGGTGGCACAGCGGCGCAGTGGGTGACTCGGCTGCTTCATAGCAAGAAGGTTTGGATAATGGATGGATGAATGGACGGACAGATGGACAAACAGACAGATGGATGGATGATTGACTCAGCCAGCAGAAACAAAATATCAAAGAATGAATTATGATGCTCACTGTATCTTGTAACTTAATTTCCTCACAGGTTTATGTTATGGATGCCCAACTCCCATCTTTTGTAGATCTTTTGCAAAGAATATTGCCAAACTGCATGTGAACCGGAGCTTTTCAATCAAAACTGGCAAGTATAAATGATACTCTAGGATAATTAGTAGGAATTTGGTCATTTCTAAAGCACAATGTGTAGTTCCAAAGTTTAGTTCTGTGACAGTGCATAAATTAGGCAAAATATTCTGTGTCACAGTGTGAAACACATTGGGTAAAAGCAAGGTGGGATTATGAGTAGTGTTATGTGGGTGCAACCAATAATATCCCAGAACTGTTGAATGCTAAATCTGCTTGTGTATTTTTCTTACTCATCTCTAGTCTATTAACTGGCCGAAGCATACAATTTAGCCTGTTGTTCTGCTCTATCTATGCAGTAGATTACTGCACAGGAAAATACTGCACATCATTCGTGCAGTTGTACACTTCAAAATAAAATTTTTCTGGAGAAAATTATTTTGATTAAACTATGCAATTACAGTCAGAATGTCAACACCAACTTGAAATCAAGTGATCTAATCAGCCATCAAATTAATTTTTATTTTCAAATTACACCCCCACACAAGTTGTAAACTGTCAAAGTCCAACCGTATTTAATAATAATTTGCAAAAAAAAAAAAAAAGAGATTCAAAAAATATTCACGCATGATAATAAGCAGGCGCGTAATAAGTTGTGGCTTTCAGTTTAAGTGTTCTATGTTGCTCTGTTCTGTGTTCGAATTAGTATGAGATAATTCTTGAAAGTTGCCTTAGCGGCACGTTCTTAGTCACAAGGAATTTAATTATTTTTCCTTCTCACTGTTGACTCCTTGCTAGCAAATATCCAAGAGCAGATCAAAACCATTTTGTTGTGCTCTTGTTGGGGTGTCGTGGGTGTTAACTCTGTCAAGTGTGTCTGTATTGCTCCATTTGGGAGGCTTCCCACCACCTCCCCATGTACGTGTGACCACGTGCCCTCCAGTGATAAAATGCCTGTCATACCTGAGAATCAAATGGGTCCATGTCAGTACTGTGTGGTGTGGACATAAATGACTGCCTCAATACGCCCATCATAAAAATGTCAACATATCAGAGGCCTGTCATTACTCCTCGTCAAACCCCGTTTTACTTCCAGTGCCCCGCAGACTCACACCTTGAATTTACAACCTGAAATTGAACGACATTCGATTTTTTTATTATGACATCAATTGCTACTTGATAACATGAAACTGGGAGCTGCACTGTATGGAGAAATATTTCGTTCGTGGGCTGACTCTGTCTCCGATGGTTTTGGCGATTTGAATACATATTTATTTGTGTTAACTGCCAGAATTTATAACGGTCAGGCGGATTTCTATTAAGGGTTGATATATGTGTGATAGTAAATGGCCTGAAATTTCTTTTGGTGTAAGATCTATTAGTAAATAGGAAAATTCCAGGTTTTCAGGTTCCAGAAGTCGACGGTTTGGTTTTTATGGTCTCGAGAAGGGTCACCCTCTGGAGGGCCAAAATTGAACTTTTAAGAAAAATAGGTTTTTGAGTTGAAATATCTCAGTGCGCCCTCAATAGCCCAGCTTTATTTTTACTGTTGTCAGTCGATATTAGGAGGAGTTTTGGAAAATTATGAAATTTTGGTGGGCTGTTGAGGGCGCCACCTATACAGGGCGCTTGAAAAGGCCATCTTGGACCAAAGTAGCAGTCACGTTTGAGGCATTCCTTGCTTGCGCCCTCATTAGCCCAAGCTTGTTTATGCATGATATGATTCTATAACAGTGCTTTGTACTAGTCCACTTGAAATTGTAGTGGGATGGTGAGGGCGCGGAACTATAGGTGGCGCTCAATCGGTGAAAATGCAAAAATAGGGGTATTCCGCGGCTGTAGATCTCCATGCGCCCTCATCAGATTTGAATGAATTCTCTTTTATTTCATAGCCCTACTTGTCCACTATGTGTGCCAAAAAGATTGATATGGGGTTGAACTGTTTTAACCCTTTTTGACCATCATTCTGAAAGGTGTGACGTGACCATTCCATACGCTTGTCTATGTAGTGCTGTTACGGTACATAAGTCAGCATAGGTGTCAGTTTGAATTCAGTGCCAATGGATGATTTTTAGTGGAGCAATCAGCAATTTAAAGCTCTCTTCTGAACCAATGGATAGGGTCCGGCCTTCTGCTGACTTCCTTTGGAATGTTTAGAAGATTGGAGGGGGGCCGGACAGATTGCACGCTTCACCGCTCATGAATAAATAAAAAAAAAAAATTGTTTACTTCTTTTGTCATTCTAATTTCAGGAAAATAAATCACTCATTATCTCCATCGTCCCTACTTTGTTAGAGAAAACTCAGGTGAAAGTATGATAACAGACACTTGGTTTTCCCCCCTAGTCTGTTATTTTTTGGAGATAACGACATAAAACATGAAACGAGCCAAGAGTTAGAAAGTAAAAATTGTGCACATTGTCAGGTGAAACTGAAAGTACACAGTGCAACAGCTTGATGCATACAGATGTGAATGAGAAAATGTGGTGACTCCTTTTTGATGATCTTTTCCACCTTCTGCTCAGCAGAGGGTTCTATCTGATCCCCCATCCTGGGCCCACCCACATGTGTGCAGTTACATGTATTGCTTTTCCTGTCCCAGTCTCACTGCTGCTCAATTGGATGAATAGATCTTTTTTCAGGCCCTCCAGCTAATGAAATAACCCTTGGCCAAGGGCCAGATGTGTGCACCTTCAGTTGGTTACCTTTCCATCATGCCTTGTTGCCTTCATCCCTTTATTCAATCCACAGACGTCACAAAGTCAATAGCTGTACAAAAGTGCCCTGGAGAGTTTTGTTCAAAAAATGCCCTTGCCCCTCCTAATTGTAAAACCTCCCATTTCATCTTCAGGATGAGGGAGCTGATGAAAATGGTTTCTTTACTTTGCAGTTCCAAGAATGGCAACCTCAGACCCAAGTCCAGAATATGAGAAGTGTGTCTACTGGGATGGTCAAAAAGGGGTTAATACAGTTGAACCCCACTTCAATCTTTTTGGTGCATATAGTGGACATGTAGGACTATCAAATAAAATAGATTTCATTCAAATCTGATGGGGGCGCATGGAGATCTACAGCCGCAGAATACCCCTATTTTTGCATTTTCACCAAATTGAGTGCCACCTATAATTCCGCGCCCTCACCATCCCACTACAATTTCAAGTGGAATAGCACAAGGCACTGTTATCGAATCATATCATGCATAAACAAGCTTGGGCTAGTGAGGGCGCAGGCAAGGAATGCCTCAAACGTAAGTGCTACTTGGGCTCAAAGTGGTGTTTTCAAGCGCCCCCTATAGGTGGCGCCCTCAACAGCCCAGCAAAATTTCATGATTTTCCAAAACTCCTCCAAACACAGATTGACATCAGCGAAAATGAAGCTGGGCTATTGAGGACGCACTGAGATATTTCAACTCAAAAACCTATTTTTCTTAAAAGTTCAATTTTGACCCTCCAGAGGGTGACCCTTCTGGAGGCCCTAGCAACCAAACCGTTCACTTTTGGAACCTGAAAATTTGGGATTTTTCGGTCTACCCAGAGGCCTTCCACTGGAAAAAAAAAATCAGTCAAATATCTAACAGACATATATCAACCACCGCCTGCGCAGTATAAATTCTGGCAGTTAAGCAGGACTTCAAGTACACCACGTGTTTAAACTGACAGACCAAACTAAATCGAATGTAATTACAACTTGAGTTCTTCTATTGTGAGCATGCCCATTGATAGGCAACAAATAATTTTGTTATGGTGCCGTATTTATTCCTATTGCTATCAATGCAATTATTTGGAGGCCAAGGCGGAATATTTGGAATACCGCAGTATTTTTAACTGTTAATCATTGCAATATGTAGACAAAATCTTTCACAATGACATTTAAAAACAAAATCATTGTTACAATGAACGGGAGAAACGGCATGACGGATGATCATTATTGCGTTTCAAATCTATGAAAATACGCATGGAGGCACCTTCACAGTTTTCAGGCCATTTTGCAATGACGTTTTTCTGGCAGGTCCTCGTTTCAGGACCGCCCTTGTATTGCCAGCACGGTGCATTCTGGGTTCATCCCAACATGGCGGCGCCCTTGTGCAAATGCTGAGAAAGTATGTCCGCGGGTAAACAGAAGCGAATTGAGGCTTAATTTCGACGCTGTGATTGCGGAGAATCGCCTGCGACCGTCCCGAGGACGACGACTTAATAATTAAAACCAGTCCTACATTGCACAAGCTCATCAGAGCTTGGTGGAGCCGAAGTTGAGAGTCCGTGTAAAGATGGGCCTCCTTTTCAGCCCCTAGTGAGGAGAACGCAGGGAAAGACACGGGCAGATCCCCAGACAGGAATCTGCTGGGTAAAGACGGACTAGACTGGTTTTTGACATTTATTGCAAAGTGTGGGATTTGCCGTATAATCTGCTGTCAGGCGTTCTCTCTGCGGCCGTCTCGGTTATAGAAAAGGGACGCAGAAGTTTCCAAGTCCGCGGGAGCGATCCAACCACGTCAAGGTTTGTAGATATGCTGCCGGCCAGCTCGTTTCCTTCTGCATGAGTAAAGCCGCTTTCACACTGGACGCGAAACCAATTTTTCCCGCGACAGATTACATTCAAAGTCAATGCAAAGACGCGAATACATTCGCGTCTTTACATCGACTTGGAATGTAATCTGTCGTGCGAAAAATTCGTTTCGCGTCCGGCGTGAAAGCAGCTAAATTGAGCATTGCGATTTATGTCGCTTCGATCTTCCAAACTGCGCGAGAGGGGCTGGACTGTTTAGAATTTTTATCGGGTTTCCCAGCACTGACGTATAGCTTTAGCAGTGAGTGTCATGCACACCTGGTTAGCTAGCTAGCTAGTTTGCTGCAGTTGCATGTTTCCCTGTGCATGTTAGCTATCGCAGCTGGATAGTTGGACTAGCAAGGCAGCCGGACAGCTAGCTAAGTTAGTTCACTTATTTCAGTGCTGCACTGCTAGCTAAATACTGTGCAACTTGTAACTTTGTTGAATTAAAAACACCTGATTAACTTGGCCTGGTCACACAGCAAGCAGTTAATGCTTGTTACAATGTTACTGTTCTTGCAAATGGTAACTTTAATAATTGATAATTCTGGTTGGATACATTTGCTAGCAACCACTAATCTTAAAACGCAGAATCGTTGTGATCTTGTCTTCGTCATGCCGATTATTTTTTATCGGCGGATTATGATATTTGCGCTCGTTTTAAAATTAAGATCATGATCAGGCTGCGTAGCGTTTTATTCGATCAAGCCGTAATGTTTTTGTGTGTTGTTGGCAATAGCCAGGCCTTGGACGTTCCGTTGTATGTAGTGCTATTCCAAAATTAAGTTCAAACAAACTTATTGGTGGCTAAATGATCTTGTAGTTATGCCTGCATCATGAATATACGTGCTGGTTTTGACTCTGTGCGAAGATAATTTGAAGCCACGATGGGCAAGCTACTGTCGGAGGGAATTTTGGGCTTTGAACCGGCATGTGGGCGTGTCGCTGCTACGAACAAGCGTGGTTCTGTAAACACTGGTGGAAACATGCGCATCTTAGCATTTAAAAACATGGTCATTTGCGCATTTGCTTGTAATTATGTTGCATGTTATTTATAACTAATGGAAAACAGGGGGTCAAAAGCTTTAGCTACTGTATCCACTTGAGAGTTGTGTATTTGAAATGGTTCGGAAATTAATGTATTTAAAATATACCTGACGTAGATAATGACAGTTCAGTTTTCATCAATAAGATATGTCATTGATGATTGGCTAAATCTTGACCTCTTTTTTTGTATTATTTATTTATTTATTGCTGCAGTTGCTTGGTAGAATTTACATGAGCATTAGTATTTCTTCCGTATTCTCCTTAATATCGCTGTTCACTGTTGGTGTGACACTATTTTTTTTTTTTTTAATTGGACACATTGCCCCTAAAGTTAGCTTATAATGTCATCAAAACCTCTGGGAAGTTTGTTTTTTGGTTTTCGAATCGTTGCCGCGATGTCATAACTTATTAGAAGTAGCATCACATGGCTTATTCCTTTCAGTGTTGTTTAACAGCAGTTACTGGTCAGGCACATGCAAAATCACAACGCACTGCGTTCTGGATGGGCTCCCATAGCTGTGAACAGTGTGCTCAAGGAAATCAAAAGTGGGTGGAATCGTGAATCTTTAATGAAATATTAATTCATTTTAATTGCAAAAGTACTCAAAGTATACTGCTTGAAAGTTGAGGTGGTAATGAAGTTTAGAAGCAGTGGCTGTACTCTCAATTCATGCTTCTTCAGGGACTACAAGACAGCAACTTGTCTTTGCTCAGCATTGTGTTTGTCCGTCCTGTTGCCGTCACAAGTTCACCTAACGCTAGCACATCTTGGTGGTCCATCACAGGTGCAGCAGGGTGGTACAGGAATGTGTAACATGGGGATGGTCTATGAGGATGCAGAATGTTCAATCTTAATTCTCCTGTGCTGGCCATCGTCTCTTCACCATATCCCAGCCTCGAGTCATTATCATATACAACAACTATGTAACCTGTGATGCTCACAAAGTCGAGTGATTCCTTTAGTGAGCACACCCTTTCAGTCCTGCTGTCTGAGTAGGCTAAAAAGGGCCTGACATCCAAAAAATATAGTGCTGGAAAAGAGCTTTAAAACGGTATGAGAAGCATGTCTTCATGAACAATGTTAAGGGAGATATGGCAAGTCAAAGTCACGGAGTCCACGCCTAATTAAAAATTGCAAAGTTCAAACTTCGTCAGCCCAAATCTTCCTCAGTAGCAATCTAAGACGCATGCAATTTTGGTTCCTCAAATTTCTAATGTGACCAAACCTGAATGCCAAATTTCATTGATTATTTTTGACTTTGCAGTCCAAACGTGTGATGATTTGACTCAAACGTACCCTCATTTATTTTTAAAATTCATTTCAGTTTCTAAGTCATTTATTTTTATTTTGGGTTCTGATTTGCATTAGAAAAGAAACTGCCAGTCAAGCCTTGCATTGTTGTCAGTTCAATCTGCTAGAAAATTGAGACAATTATGATGAACTACTTACTTTTTGTCCGGTCCAATTCATGGGGACTTGCACAAAATGAAAATCTAGCTTTTAAAACGAAAAAAAAAAAAACCATTTTATTGCTGGTATCTGTCTCTTCTGTTCATTACACAGTTGCCATGGCTCTGATTGCTGTGTTCCTCGGTGCTTCTCATTTTGGGCTAGTTTACTTTGCTGGATTTGATATGTGTTGGGCTTCTATCTTTATTGTTGAACTAAAGCATTATGCACATTGCTGAAACAAAGCATTTGAAACACCACTCAATAATCAGTGGTTCTAAAAAATACGTAGTCGTTCAACTTTTAAAGTCTAAGTGTTCTTTATGAAACACGGCAAAATTTGGACAGATGAACCTGAAACTCCATCAAAGAGGGGAAAAAAAACCTCACAATATGGTGGGTAAAATACAGGAATGTAAAACACAGAACTGAGCAGAAATCATCGGCGTAACATAGGTATAAAGAGGCCAGTTTTCTATGGCTCGGTGAGGTATCAATTATTTGCAAGAGATGATGGAATATTAATGAAATGTCACTTCGATTACAAAAGCCAGCAGGTCTCGGCTAAATTGCTTTAGCATTTTCCACGACTGCAAGAGGTTACAGATGCTTGGAACATTAGTTCTTTTCATTGTACCACTTAAAGTACATATGAAATGAAAAATACCATTTTAATCCTTTAAGATCACATCCCTGGTCATGTTGTGCACTCATGTTGTGATTCAGACCAGGAACCAAATGTGGAGGCTGAGTACAATCCAACAGTTGGGTTTATTGATGGTAATATGGTAAGACAGGAGGACGGAGCCCAGTGCAGAATGACACTGTTCAGTTCGGATACAGCAGGCAAGTGTGTGTGGGAGTATCCTGTGCCCGGCCGGTGGCTTTCTGGGACAGCTGCCAGACGGAGTGCACGCTTCGCCAGAGCCGAACTGTCAGATGGCAGGATGGAGAAGTTCAGCAGGAATGCAGTTCCAGTCTTGATGACCACAGAAGGCTTGGGAAGGTGTTCCTAATAAACTGGACAGAGGCACAGACTGGAGAGAAGATAATCAAGAATGCAGCCTCAGTTCTGTAGACCGAGAGTTAGGCTTTGGCGCTTGTTCCTATTAAGTGAACTAGGAAGATAACTTACGTAAATTACTATGGGGTTTTTCACAGTAACCTAGAGTGCTGTTTCATGCATACTGTACATACTTTCATGACATCTTTAACAACAGCCAGATTATTTGATGATTATCTATTACATAGGAACAGCGGAGGGAAGCTGCAGAAAAAAAATAACGGATAGTGTTAATAGTTAAATTTTTACGAATGTCAGAAGTCATTTTTTGGACAAAATTAACTGTCCCACGAGAAATATTGTTTATTGAATAAATGTTTTTTTTTGATATTATATTACAAGTGAGTTTGTTTAGTTCTGGTTGATGGCGAATCACAAGTCTTGACTTGTTTCATCACACTGAAATTATCGCTTCATTCGCATTTTTAGTTCTTGCGTCCGGCCTGGTCAATGCTCATATCCGTGTCCGTCCAAAATGTCCACTCCGAAATTTACTGCTGTGGCTCCCAGGTTATTAAAGAATACTGGGGAAAAGTTTGGTATCTTGAAATGTCTTTGTAGGATATACTCCTAAACAAAACTTTTTTTTCAGTGAAGTTCAATACACGAAGTAGCAGAGCACCCAACACATCTGTCCGTCCAAAATTTTCCACTCTGAAATCTGTACATTTTGTGTGCAGGAGAACATAATTTGATACTTGCAACAATTCATTTGCTCTATTTGTAAAGCTTCTGTGCTATACAATGCACACATAAGGAAAAAACATCATTGCCTTATGTTTTCAGTTGTGTTTTTGTGCTGTGGAATTATGTCTTAGAATATGTCCACTCCGAAAAAATTTAAGTAAGTTTCTGAAATGTGCAAATACAAAGTCAGTTGTTGTGTGTTGGAAAAAAAACACAAGTGTTTTTTATTAATAATTGCTCTGTTAGTTTTAAGTAATAAAGGACTGTTTATTAATATGTTTTCATACATTTCCATTTATCTATGAACTAGGCTTACAATTGCCATACAGATATTTTATGCTCTTTTTCCAAAATTTCACAAGTGCGGTCACCATTAACCCTTCTAAACATTTGTTGATGTGTATTATATAAATGCATACCATTTAATGGTTTTATAATGGACTTAGATATCTCAAATCAGGACTAATATAATTGGTTAATTAATATATTATTATTAAAAAATTCATATACTGCACAAAAAACATTTGGAACTTTTCTATAATAATGAATTATGCTTAAATTTTTGTGGTGTTCACCCCACAACATGTTTCACAATGTCCTGGAACCCCCAAAATAGGAACTTTTTTCATAAATTTTTCACCCTACTGGGACACTTTGCTCTAGGTTACTGTGAAAAAGCCCCTATCATTAAAGGTCACAAAAAGTTTCCAAAGAAAAGGAGTTTTACTAACAAATACTAACTGGTGGTAAAGTGCATGCTGCAACTGTCAGTCCAGCAACTTTCAAAGTCAAAGTAGGGGGTGTAAAAATGTCAACAGACTTGTGAGGGAAGGGAAACACTAATAGAACATTGCTGGTGAGGGAAGCAAGCATGACGCAAACCAATCAAAAGAGACATTTTTGCTAATGGACACGCAAGCTGCTGAATGGGAATAGACAGGAGGCATTCAGATGACTGTTGTGACACAATATATACCAAAAATGTACTAAAAATTCTAATATAAAAATTCTATCATGTTTTCCTCCTGTAAAACAAAATATGAACTGTGCTTATGTAGGCTTGAGCCAACTAATTTCAACCATTTGTAATATGGCATGCACCCATCAATCATCCCTCAACATTTAGCGGCACAAAGCTAATGTTCATTAGTTGGCAAACTAGCAACACTTCCACTTTTCAATGTTCAAATCAAAACCCTGGCGAGTTAACGCCCCACCTGCCTATCCTGTTTCACTTGGAAATATTTTACGATAAGGTAGCTTGATTCGTTCAAAATGCTAGTTCATCTGGAGTTTGAGGCCTTACTTTAGTTTCACCACTGATTCCAAATAAATGCTGGACGAAACATGAGAGCTATTCCCAACAGTTGGCTAAAACATTTCAAATGTGCCCTGCTGTGATTATCATCTGTGTTTAAGTAGCAGAAGTGCAGTGGTGTCTCTTCTTCCTCTGTTTCCTTACTTCCCTTGATCATTGCTGCCATTTTGAAGGACATATCGCCATGCCCGCTTCTGATTATTTTAATTGACTAACTGTGAGCATTGAGGAATGCTTAGTGGACCAGAACTTTTTAGTGTCAGTTTTGTCTGTCTTTTGGAAAATCTGCAGTGAAATTGGCTGTGGCAAAAAAAAAAAAAAAAAAAAAACTTTAAAGAAGTGAGGAATTTTGGAAGTGATAACTACGGAGCTCTCTAAATGCAAACCAAAAAGAGTTCAAGAATGTGTGAGTCACTGCCGAACATTTCTTCCCATGTTTTTTTTGCAATCTGTTATTAGTCTAGAGCCAAAGTTTCGATCAATGATAGAAAGCTAGGTCATTTCAGTGTTGACCCATCGGAAATTTAGTCAGAGATTATGACAGTATTACTTGACACCTATAATAATTATGCATTGTATCACCTGACCTAAACAACAAAATATCTTGAAGACCAAAATATGGTTTTACTTGGATAATATGATCCATTTTGTTTGAAGTAGCTTTGCAACCTTCAAGCGTAAGGAGACTTTAGCTGACCAGAGCTATATTCTTCTCTGTGACAGGAGGGATGGGTAATCCACTGTTAGCCTTATACATTGTTAGTTTCTGCATGTTAGCATGTGGTGATTGAAAATAATGTGCTGCTGTTGGTGAGCCAATAGATAAACTCAGGTACATGATTCCAGATAGAGCTGCGCTGTTTAGGGTAACTACGAAGTCTTGTGTCCTCTGTATGAAAAATTTGTCATCATAAATCTAACGGTTTATACTCTCATACACATTGTAGAACATTGCATCTCTTCGTTCATGTTTTTGTTAATACTACCCTTACTACACCATAAAATCTGAAATAGCATTGGGAACAGTGGCAGAATGGAAGAGAATTGCTGATTATTGGGGATTTTCTTAGTTTGTCATAAGCAGAAGAGATAACGTGTTAGAGTTGTTGGCTGAAGGCCTGTGTGCTGGGCCTTGCTGCGTTGTCTGTAGATCCTATGGAGAAAACCGCTGCAAAATGCAGCTGTAGTACAGATAGGCAGGTGTGGAGTTTGATTGTGGAGGGTGACCTTGTATGGCTTGATGTGGGAATGTTTTGCCTGTGGTTAGTGTTGGCCTGAGCAGAGTGTCCCCAGTAACCTCCTCCTGCTCTGTGTCCCCCTCACAGGGCCCTGATGAAAATGGACGCGGAGCTGCTCCACTCTCCTGTGGTGGGCCTGGCGGAGGAGGAGGAGGCCGACATGAGCGACTGGAACCTGCCGCTGGCCTTCATGAAGAAACGGCACTCAGAAAAAATCGAGGGCTCCAAGGCCCTGGCCCAGAGCTGGCGGATGAAAGACAGGGTGAGGGGCTATGTCCTAAATTATTTGTCTACTGCTGTTGTAGCTGCAACTAGTGGCTCTATGGCTCCCTCTGTTGGTCAGTTGGACTGTCCACAATAAGAATTCCCCCAGCCTTTGGCGGCCACAATTTTTGCTTTTGGAGGCTGAAATTTCTCATGAACGCCAAGTGTGAGAGTGTGTGTGTGTGCCTGATGATGTGTTTGTGTTTATGCTAAATTGACTACAAGAGGGCGTGGTAATAAGAGTGGCTTATAGCAAAAAGGTGCATACCTTCTAAATGGATTCGCAGGCCTGCACAAGATTTTGTGTAAAGGTTAGCCATGACAGCTAACTGTTCGTGCCAACTGGCAAATGGGGGGTGTGGCAGGGGGGCGTGGCTTGTAACAAAAAGGCGCATAACTTTTTAAGGAATTAACGTAGCATGGTTTAACTTCGTAGAAAGACACAGACACACTGACAGACAGACACACACACACTTGAGGCACGTATTGTGTAGAGCTGGCACTTAAGTAGCGTCACGTGTGCTGAATCAGGGTTTAAATTAAAACCTTTGGGGACGGTCTATCTCCTGGAACAGGGCTTGTTACCCACTGTCATACACTGTGGGCGCGTCCATCTGAACCTTCAGCTGTCAGTATTAAAGAGCTGACAGACCTCTGTCAGATCAGGGAGCCTCTGCCCACCCATGACTGCCCTGTGGCTGGGGTCTCATCGGGCCAACTTCATTTAAGCCAATGAAAACTGATCATGGACTAAAATCGGTTCTAAATGCAGAAGATTCTCTTGACTATACCAAATGTAGTCAGGGGGTAGGCTTCGGCCGAATCTATAGCTGTGAAGCCTTGGTTTAATGCTTGTATATTGGGGTTGGAGGCTACCTTATACTGCTGGCAGCCGGCTTTTGGCATGATCGCTCATTCGTGTTGGCGAGCCGATTGCAGAGATAGTTCTCACTGCCCGATCGAACCAAAGGTCCGCTAACATGGCTGTGCTCAAAAGAGCTCTTTGTGCTGCTTAGCGTAGCATTGCTGTGCTTGCCTCGTCTCGTCGTAGCTGGGCCTTGGACAGGATTCACGACGCCTGGTAGTGAAATTGCACATTTTTAGTCGGAAATTGAATTCTGCGTGGGAGTTTTTAGCGCTGAAACATGTCACCCGCGGGAGGAAACTTTATCCGTGAATACTATTAAAATGGATTTTCATAACCAATAAATTGCTTGCGTTGTCAAATGAAGCTCCTTGTTAGTGAAATATCTCATAATAAAAATAGAATTTAGAGTGATTGTTTGCTATAGGACGCTGAATTATGGGAGGTGAATCACAAGTGGGAAATGTTAATTTTATTACTCTAGACAAGAGCGTGTGGGTGTAAGCGGCTTATTGTACAAGTTGTCCTTGAACAGCCACTATTTTGAATGCTCAGTTAGTTTAAACCAGGGGTCCCCAATCTTTCCCAGAAAGGGCCAGTGTGGGTGCAGGCTTTTATTGCAACCAAGAAGCTACACACCTGATGCTACTAATCAAGCTTATTAGCAAAGAGTCCAGGGGTTGATTAGTAGAATCAGGTGTGTAATTGCTTGGTTGCAATGAAAGCCTGCACCCACACTGGCCCTTTCTGGGAAAGATTGGGGACCCCTGGTTCAAACAATCAAAACAAGTTTGAATTTACATTGATTCACAAAATATTTTGTACACTCTTTCTTTCTTTACAAGGACCTTGAGGCTGAAAAATGCCCACAAATATTTAGCACGTTAAGAACATCCTGAGGTTGAAAATGAAGAAGTAAGGAACTTGTATCAAGATAATAATAAACTGTAATGTTTGTGAGAGAGCTTTATCAGTTGCTTTAAATACTTATTCCACAAAAATACAATATCTAAAGCCATTATTGAAAAAGAAATATTTTTAAACAGGAAATTGGCACATTTGAGGTTGAAATCCTCAAAAAATTAAAGAACATTCAGGCTCAGCCCCTGAAATGGTTGTTCTTATAAGAAAAGAGTGTATGATGTTAGCATTAGGTTAGCTCGGTGTAGCAGTTTATAACAGTCTCCTTACAGGGGAAGAGGGTGAATCTGGTCTGGGGTGTTTCTGTGTACTGCTTGCTTGTCCTTCCACTGTTTACAAAGGTTTTCTCCAAGTACTCCAGCTCCCTCCCACAGCCTAAAGAAGTGCACGCTCGGCCAATCAGAAACTCCTAATAAACCATGGCCATCAATGCGTGATTGGATGGCGTTTGATCCTTATGTTGGGTCGGCTTACTTTCCAGGCTTTGTTTCTATGGCACAGCCTATCTATGCTGGGGGAGACTTCAGCTGTCACGTGACCTTGACAAGGAGTAAGCGGGTATGATGGCATCCGGACGAATTACCAACTCCTATGAGTCCATATCGATGATCGACTCCTATGCCCATCTATCCAACACCTCTGATTAAGACGCTGCAGTGGGTAATGTACTGGCTCTGGTTTGCTTCAGCTGAGACACTGGCCGGAATGAACTTTACTGAGTTTCAGTGAGCATATCATCACCTTTCTTGTACGAACAACTATGAAATTATTTGCAGTGGAAATGGGTCTTCCCCATAACACTGACTTCAAATCAAATTCCTTCATCGTTCACCTCTGTGTGAGAAGGCCAATTATTTTGGGGGGAACTTGGGAAATCGCGAGTCATTTATTATGCGAAACGGCTTCGTGAAGCCGCGAATCTCCATTATGCTGCGGTAAAGCTTGCAGTAGCTGATTAGACTTAATAGGAAAGGAGCTTAAAGGGCAGACTGCAAATGGGCCCAGCTGGGACTTCATTTGTGCGCTGATTGAACAGGAGTGTTTTGTCGGCTGTTTTATCAGGAACTCGACTCTTTCAGTGGTTATGATAGGTGCGGCCATCTTGCCGCCATTGTGACTCTCATTAAAAAACCATATTTAGGCCATGCCTGTAGTGACCGACCAGCCTTTTGAAAGGAAATGCTCTCAGCAAATCTAATTTTTATCCCCCGCTGGGCGAAACCTCAAAAGTGGGATTATGTCGTTGTGCAGTCCATCTGTCCATCTGTCTATCTGTCTGTTCGTTTGTCTCAGAAGGTACTTGGCTGGTGAAATGGACTCCTCCTTCACTTCTCATAGGACATCCCTGAAACTTTGCACATATGCTGCAGATGGACGGATGATACGCTAATCTTAGTCTCGACTCCGGGCAGAGGATGTCGTGCTGTCAGAGCTCTCTTGTGCTACTGTGTGCAAAGCACTCGGCCCTTATTTGTCCAGCCATCATTTTGATGATTTAAATAATGTATGTTCCAATAATCATGAAAGTCTTAATACTGAGAGAAAACTCTATCCAATCCATTATTTCTGCTTGATGCTGAGGACTTGCGGCTGTTGGAATGTTCACATTAATTTTAGACAAAGTGTTCGCAGTCACAGTTCAACACCTTGCGAAGAGATCTGTTGGAATTTTCTCCGGAGAGCCGTAGGGAAGAGAAAACGTTACCTTTATTAAAACTGCCATCGCTCTTACGAAGGTGCTATCATCGTCGCTCCGAGTTTTGATTGTTTCCTCACTTCTGTGCAGAGGAAATATCACTACTGCAATTCTGAGTGTCACGATTCTTCTCTCTTTGCACCAGCGTCAGTGCCATTGTACTTGTTGGGCTGCATTTAGAGGTGCAAAAAAGGGAATGCTTTTGTGTTGTAACTCGAAATTGTACTACACAGGGGTGTCTGAGGTCTTCCTGATTGCGTGTACCCTAGCTCTTTGCTACAGCAGGAGCCCTGGAGACGTTCCTCTGGCTTGTTTCGCAATCTGTCTGCGCATCGAGGCCCTGGAGTGAATAGAAAACCCCACCTGCCCAGCCAGCTTTGCCTCTTATTGGATTGGAGTCAGGGCAGTGGGTCCAATCAAAGAACAATCATCCCATATCTACTTTCCCAGGCGAGGCTGGACCAATGGTTGCCTTGCTCATGCAGACCTCCGGCCACAGCCAGTAATGGCATGGCTGGGAGCTGAACACCTGACCACAGGGCTCCCAGAGGAACATTTTTGCCCTAAGATTTGACTGAATTGAGTGTGTTTATGGCAGCCCTGGAGCTGAGAGGGCAGAGATTAGCTTTCGCTCTTGCAGAGAGGAGCTGCCACCTCCTCCTTCAGTCCCCCAAAATCTCGTCACTTTAATGCCAGTGGCCTGTTGGGCTGCACTCTTCAATAAGCTTAATGTGAAGGGCAGATCTCTCACTCAATGGGCTCTGCCGGCAGAATAGATCAAAGTGGCACTTTGTCTGTCTCTATCACTCTGTCGCTCATTCTCTCTTCCTGTCTCCTCTGTCTCTTCTTCTGTCCTTCTCATTCAGTCATACTCACTCACTTGCTCACTCACTGTCTCTCTCAATGGCTTCCTGCCCTGGTCCAGCCCTTGATGATGTTGTTGTGCAGGGTGCTGACTGCTGGCTGGCCCCCTTGCTGCTGTTAAAATGCATTGGCATAATTAAAGCAGCAGTCTCAGTCGAGCGTATGTAGCCTGCCAGCTATCATCCAAATTTAAGGAAGGCTTGTCTGGAGAGCTTGTAAGTTTATCCCCGGGCAAAGTCGAGGATATTGAGGATTTATGCTCGTTCCACCATGTCGAATCCACTGCTGCCGTGTCCGTAGAGCTTTCCTGTGATGGAATTACAGGTCACCTTTGTCAACAAATTTTATTTGTATTTGGCACCGGCATTAGTCACGGTTAGGTCCCAACACCTATTGATTTTGGTCAAATTGGATTATAATTTACGAAATAATTAATTCATATTGGGTCGAAATGGCACAAACCCGTACAAAATGGCCCATATCTCACTTATTGTCACATTTAGGGCTTCGTTTTGGATTAGTGGCAGATAGGAAGTCATATATTGCTCATCAGATTGTGATCTTGGATTTGACCTTTGACCTTGGGGTCAAGGTCAAACGGGAAAATGCCCAGTGTCTTGCAGCGTATTTTTGCATTTAGAGCTTAGGTTTGTATAATGTGCTGATAGGAATGAATGCAGTATATTGTGAATAGTGATATTTGTGACCTTTGATTTGAGCATCAACCTTAGAAGTCAGGCTCAATGATGATGTTTCAGTATTGCTTGGGTGACCGAGTAATCCAAGCGTCCGGGGTAACACGTATCAGTCGTGGGCGACCAAACTATCTATTTTGTGCAAGGAGTGACCCTCTGTGATGAAGAAGGCATTCTGTACTGAAATGCTCACACAAGAGAACAGTGGAGGCTGAATGAAAGTATTTTTCACAGATTTTTCTCTCCGAGTCTTGTGCTGGAGTATGTTTAGTCAGGCCTTTAGTACCGCCAACGCAATTTTTGAGAACGGGGGATAGAGGCTGCTGAGGCTTATTTTATATTGAAAATGTGGTTTTTTTTTTTTTTTTTCACCACATAAAAGCTTGATTTAGATACCAAACAATGCGTTTCTCAATAACTATAAGCATTTGCTGCTCGATGCTTTAATAACCATCCCGATTTTCAGTATGCCTCTGCTTTCCGCAATTCTCAAGAGGGCAATGTATGATTCCACTAAAAAGTAGTCTTAACTGAAGAGCACCAACTGTTTGCTAATGGACTGACAGAAAACTATGCAAATGAATGTTCCCTTCATGCTATGTTGTCATTATTTTGAGCAAGGTTACTTTATGAGCATTTTAAGGCTCGTTTGTGTGGCCCCATTAGACCGAACTGAAAAGCGCAGTGAAGCAGTTCTCAAGGTGACCAAAGCTCTGCAAAAGCAAGATATGACCAAGTTAATATCATTGCGGATCTCCATGGTGGAAGTATTTGTTAAAATGATTTTAAAACCATTTTTGGGCAGCTCTTTCACTGCAGATGTTGTGGAATACTCTCCTGCACACAGCCATGCTAAAGCTTCCCTTCTTGTCCTTCATGTGCCTGATATACCTGGCTGGATGAGTGTATACTTGCCCTTCATTCAGTCATGGGGGAGTGGAAACTGGACCATACAGTGTATTTCCAGCAGTGTTCTGCCTGGAATTTTTTTTTTTTTTTAAGCGGCAACTGGCTCCCTCAGTGATGCTCCTGTTCTTCAGAAAACATGAACGTCTACAGCAGGGCTCTCCAAATCCAGCCCTCGAATCCTAATACAGTCCTGGTTTTCCTCCCTTCCAGGCAATTAAGTCAACAATTAATGCTACTAATTGGCCAGATTGTCATCTCACCTGACTCCCAGGTAAAGGTAGGGTGGAAAACCAGCAGTTCTCAGCCCTCGAGGACTGTGATTTAAGGAGCCCTGGCCTACAGTCTCTGTGCAGAGAGAGTTGTAACACTGAGGGATAGGAGCCATTTTGTTTCCATCACACGAAACAGAGCCATTTTGTACAAAGGAAATTGTTTTTTTTTTTTTTTTTGGTTCTTTCCTTGGAAAGGAAATGTACTTATTTCGGGGGAAGAATAATTAGCTGGCCAACAATGGTTTCGACAAGCGAATGAGAGGAAAATGCTCATACATAAGAAAAGAGAAAAGAAAAAAACTCATGTATTTTGAGACCGTGCCCTACTGCCCTAAAACTTAATTGAAACAAAATTGCTCCATGACCAGATTTTCTGAAACCTTCATGTTGCAACTCTCTCCATCTAGGAGCTCTACAGCTGCCCTCTTCTCCCACCTTTCACTCCTTTGTTGCCTCTGAGTAGGAAATCGATTGAGGTCCACCATCATAAAGGATATTCCAATCCGTTAAATGGAGTTTGGGGCAGGGGAGGAAGTTAGAGTTTCTTCATGGTAACTTCAGTGAAGAAATATAAAGACCATCTTTCACTGAATACTTTCCTAGGACCAGTGATTGAACAGTGAATCTACCCTTCCTCAACTGCCGCACATCTACCATCCCTCTATTTGTGTGTTAACTGATGCCACTGTGTAATGACGCTTGAAGGATCAAGGAAGTTCCATTTAGCGAATCCATAATTATTTGACCCCCTCTTATGTTCCCCTTTTCTGTCTATCTTTTTGTCTCTTCCCAATGGGTGGAACTATGAGAGGGAAAAAGTAGGAAGGCTGTGGAAAAAATCCCTGTTTGGGACAAGCCCTGGGTTTTTCCTGCCTTTTCAAAGTCAGAGTCTTGTCTTGGTGTTATGATTCAGCCATTGCTAATCTTATCTGCAGCCTCCAACAAAACTGAATGTATTTTTCTCAGAGGCTAACAGCCTGAGCAACCTCCTCTGCGACCAAGATGTTATCAAACCTTAAATCCGCGATGGTTCGCATTCTGTGTAGGGCTCTTATTCTGAGTCACTGTGACATTGGTTGACAAATTAAGTTTTTTGGAAACAAGCAGCTGCTACGGACTTTTCTCTCACCATGTCGTCCACGCAGACAAGAGAACGAGGAGTCACTTCCTCGCTGTTTGAATTTGAATCCATGTGCGCCGCTCTGAAGGAAAATGAGTCATTCTCAGAAATGACGCCCACCTCTTTCAACCCACCTCCCATACAAAACGGCCAGTATTCCTCCAAACACTGGAAAATAGTTTGTTACTGTTAACTTTCTCTCCTTTATCAGGCTGTCATATTGATCTCTCAACTCGTGTTTATAGTGCTTCTACTTGACCTCGTCAACTGTAAGCATGTAAGACTGCATTAATCTTTCATGGGGGAGAGTGAGTTTGTGTCTTAATAATTTGAACGAGCAGCACTACATGTGGCAGCAGCCTGTTTGAGTCTAGTTTAGCGATTTCCATCTTCACCCCCGCCCCCCCAGCAGCTGAAGAGTCGTATAGAAGTCTTTCTGTGATTGACACGTCGATGCGTATTGTTTAGGCGGCCGAGCGTACACCGTCAGAAAAAATACTTCCTTGATTGAGTCAGAAAACTATGAAAATGAAAAACTTGGGGCAGGGGGGAGGTCTCGTTTCCTGGGGAAGATGTTGAAAATCCCATCCACACTTCCCATAATTTACATGGCATAAGCCCTTTTGGGATATACTGGTGGGAGGCAGCATGCACTGAACCCCGAGGGATTCCTTCAGCAAACGCTGCGCTGCTGTTTCACATTAAGAAATGAGCTGTATGGAAATGTCCTGTGAACCAGTCTTCCCAGAAAGAGCTGGTAGCAGCAAGAGACCTTCATGTCGGACAAAACCCCTCGGGGTTTCATTCATGGCTGCTGCGTTTGCATATGACGGGATGGGTTGGTTGTGATAGGACACTGAAGCAGTTGCCAGCTAAGAGTATGGAAGCCTTCAGATCTCTGGGAAGGAGTTTGTCTGCTACGGGAACCGGTTTAAAGCCGTTTTGTACTCCTGCATTGTTGCTTAGTTTAAAAGAGCGTAGTGTTTGCTAATACCTGCGGTCGCCGATGCCACACCGATGAGTATTTATTGTCTGGTGTAGAACTGGGCAACGGGGGCTGGATCTGCCTATCTGCCTTTAATTAGTTAATTATCTTAATTAGCCAACCCATTTACGAAATCTGATGCTTCTGCTGCATTTCTTTCACTTTTTTCCCTATAGCCCCCCCCTTTCCCCATAATGACTGAAAACAACAACTCTAGGGGAGGCGAGGGAAAAGGTCCATTGATATAGGTGTCTTATTAAGTCATTATGGGGAAAAGAGTCAGAGCTGCCATTGAAGCAAAAGTGAAATAACAGTTCTATTGAAGTTAAAAGTTGACATTTTTTAGATGTCATATGTAGTCATGGGGAAAAGAGTTAAGCTATCAGGAATGACCACCAATGACTGTTCCTGTCTCCTTAAATGAAACATTTTTCTTTGATCTAATCTCTGTGCAAATCTGTTTGTGCATACTACCAGTTAGCTCAATTCATTGTAATTAAAACCTGCAAACACACTGGCCCTCCAGAACCGGAATTGGTCGAGTGATTTGATGTGAGATTATGGTCTCTCCTATTGCGAATTTTGAACCAATGTATAGCTGTTGATTTAGGGGCTAATAAAAACGGCTTTGTGACACTGGCATAGTTTATCAATACATGATCATAAAAAATGTAAGTTACTCCAGAAATCCAATTCCATGGCCTGCGTGACCAGTCCTGCACGTGCAGGAGTATGAATACTCAGACCGTTGGCGAATGACACTAAACGCAAATCATGCGAACGAAGTGCAGTACGCAGAATTATGAAACAGCCGATCGCTGTTATCCAAATCGTGCACTCAGGAACACCATCATAGTTCATTGAAGGCCTAATTGCTGTCACGTCTCCTGGCCAATTATCTTGATAAACTACGATCAATAACGCGCAAGTCCTGTACAGTTCTTCGGTAATCAGTTCCTTGCCACTTTGCACCAGCTGAAGATCTCACATGACTATTAACCTACTTTTCAGCCGAATCGCAGTCTGTCTTTTTTTTTTTTTAACCCATCACTTAAATTGACATTCAGTTTACCTGTCGGTATGTTACGGTAACTGTTGCTGTGTTAGACAGATGACGCCCGCGTTTTTGCACGGGGGCAAACTGCGAATGCCTTTCTGCTGTCAGGCTTAATAACACAATAACATCACTTGTAATCTTACTCCTCTACCCAAAATAGAATCTCAGTTATTAAATAATCTTGCAATCATTGTTGATTCAAGTTAATTAAATTCCAGCTGTATTTTAGCTTAACATGTATTATCGTACTGCATAAAAGACTGGCAAGGACTCAAATTTAACTCGACAAAGCCCAATATTTACCAACCGTTAAAGTGTCCCTAACACTTGGGATGCTCGAGAACTGGCTGGTATTTAGCCTGGTCTTTTCTCACTTTATTCTTTATCCTCTTTTCCAACTATTTGTGCTCTGTTGAAGATCAGTCTGGTGGGCTAGTACTTTTTTTTTTTTTTTTTTGGACCAAGTACAATTACCACCTTCTAAGCTGTGATTGTTGATGTTTCTGCAAATTTTAATATATATGTTTATATTGTATATATATTTTTTTTTTTGAGTTTTGAAATATTTAAGATTTATAATGAACGGTTAAGCTGGATCATCAGCCTGGTAGACTGCGTTAGCAGTAGCATACAAGTTGTAATGCAGGTTTGTGGTGTTAGTGAACAGATTTTACCGTGTTCTTTGAGATCTTTTCACCTGGTAATATTTCCATCTGTTCTAAAGTGCTGCTAAAACATGCTCCCCACGGGCTGAATTTAGATTTTATATGGCCTAAATATTTCATATTTGGGTCACTTCATAAAATGGGGTCACATGTGTTTGACATGCAAGTCACACTGAAAAATCTAAGCAACACTGAAATGAGCTGTCCTGTCTTCTTCCAATGAACCATCCCCAAAACATAAATAATAGTGGAAAGATAAATTCAATCATGGCTTTTATGGGAAAAGTGTTCATAGTTGGGAGGTTGGGTTAGGGTTAAGGTTAGGGTTGGGGTTAGCCTATTTGATTTGAACGTAACACATGGAGAAAGGGACACGATTTAGAATTTTCAAAGTTTTGGTTGCTAATTTCTTTATTCGAAAAGGAATTGACAGTCTCGCACAGCACATTTCTCTATATGTTTCTGTTTTCATATTTCATTGTATGGACATAATTATTTGCTATAGGAAGCAGTTTTATGGGCATGCTTCTAAATGTAACAGGGCTGGACACTACATGTTACTTTAACCACCACTACTTTCAATGGAAAGTTTCGGCGTCAGATATGATTGGGGAGTGATATCAAGAAAAAATGGCAAGAAACGGTCAAAATATTAAGAAAAGATTGCAAGAAATGGTCAAAAGGAATAACACAACACAAAAATTGGCTGGATGACTGCAAAAATAGGCATTATTTCATAAAAATAATATGGTACAGTAAGTGATGTCACACTGGGAGGGGATTTTGTGTCCTGTGGTGATGGATTTTTTTCTTTTTTTAATCACACTGCTTCATAAAGGCATATTTCATGAAGTGGCCCATTTATTCAGTCCATCCATCCATCCATCCATCCATTCATTCATTTTCTTCCGTTTATCCAGGTCGTGGGGGTAGGAGACTGAGCAGAGCGCGCGGGCCCCCCCCAGCTATTTCCTCCAGCTCTTCCCGGGGGACCCCAAGCCAGCCCGGAGATATAATCTTTCAGCGTAGTCATACTTATTAACATTTAGATTTTATATGACCAAAAATCTGATAGTACTGTGGTAAACATTTTGGAACTGCGAAAAAGTTTTACTGGCTATTTAAATAACTTCATTACCTTTCAAATTGCTGTCTTTCTCCTCAGAACATTAATTTTTTCCTAACTGCTGCCGTAATGGCTTGGCAGCTGTTCTTTTATGTAACCAGACATGTTAATGGAATTTTTGGGGGGAATTGTTTGTGCATGTTTGCACTGTTCAAGCCGCAATCTCGCCTATTGGCTAAGATAAGCATCTCGGAAGGTCATGTGTGTTATAATGTTATTACAGCCTGGGAGACAAGTGGTTCTTTAATATTAGCTGAATGAGTGATCCGCCTGTGAGGTGTTTCAAAAAACCTAGGTTAATTGAGACGTACATGATCTAACCACGATATAAAAATACTTTCACATGAATTATGTAGTCGTACCTCTGCTCTTTTGCCTGTGAAACGTGCGGCGGTTTCATAAGGCTGTTCTACGTAGAGCTGAGGAGGTCATTGCCGAAGCAGGTTGAAGACGTAATCGAGGCGTTTCACACGCCAGTACTGGCCTTTAACAGAATCCTCCCTCTAATGTGCGAGGCCTGCGAAAACCGAATCAATCACAGAGTCCCTGACCCCAATGCGGTAGTGCTGATTCAGCTCAATGAACGGAGCCCAGCCCCTCCCTGTTCTCACACACTAACCACACATGAGGCCTGTACACACTGAGAACAATAATTATCAGTATATCCATTTAGGAGTCATTCTCATTCAAGAAGATGGCAGAGCTCTCACCATTACTAATACAGTGGCGACGGTGACAAAAGATGGCGCTCAGATGAATTTAAGAACTTTTTGCTTTCCGTGACGTGAATGAGAGAAACACTAATAGCCAATCAAAATCTGTCAGAATTCTCAAGGATTCACGGTCAAAATTGCCAATGAAATAGTCGAGAGAGTACATACAGAACTGTATCATTTGTTAATGTGGATGCTAACATGGTTTGTTTCCTCTCTATAGTTATTTGTGTGGATGTGTCTTGAGGCTTGACTCGCATCCAGGGGTGGTGGAGCAACATGATTGTTTAGCCTTTGACTGTGTGGCTAAGGTGTATGATTGGAAGGTGTAAGAGGCCCTTATCCCCACATTACTCTGAGAGGGAATGGCCCCTAGTTTGATTGGTCTAATCAACTACCGGTTGCTTTGGATGAAAGCCTTACCTTGATAATGTAATGCTCTTTAGTCTACTGGTGAGAAGCGAATTGGAGAGTGTTTTCAATGTACATTTGGCTCAGACTTGTTAAGTTCTCCTATGGTATCTCTACCAGTACTGAGAAGCCCACAGTTTTATTCTTTCTCAAACCTGTGCACTGAAATGGCAGATTTTTTAAGTCTGCATTTTCACCAGTGTTAGTGGGGAAAAAAAAAACATGCAACACTGATGACACAAACACGTTTCAAGATGCTCTCTCTGCAGTTTCCTTTGAAAATACAGCTCTGAAACGGCTCATTGTATTCAAGTCGCGCTGAGTAATATAATCTTTTCACACAGAGTTATGGAGACTTGCCAGGTTGCCTATTGGGGGTTGAAAAAGGGACGGTGGATTCCTATTGGCTGGGAGCTGCGTGGAATGTGGGCACCCCGTTGGGTGTCGGGTGGGTGATGGAGTGTTGGAGGAACATGGCCAATCCTGGCTGTGACGTCTCCATCATGGCAGCAAGGGAATGTGGGGGATCGATTCTCTCCTTGCGTTTAACAGCCTTAATTTATCGCTGGCCAAACAAATGGAATAATCAGTGCCCATTGATCTGCATACGCCTGAGCTGGGGGGGGGTACTGAGTGAGGGGCAATGTTTCACAGGTTTCTGAAATGTCTTTATGCTTACTAATGAGTGGGACACGCGCGCGCGCACACACACAGATGACACATGCGCACATACACGCCTGTTTTGTTTTCATGTTTTGTGGGGACATTCCATAGACTTGCATTCATTTCCTAACTCCTTAGCCTGGCCTTAACCATAAACTCTCCATGGGTAAACTGAACCTTAAACTTAACCGCTAACTCTAAAATAGTGTTAAGCTTAGTTACCATATGGGGACTGGAAATTTTGTATTACATCACTTGTGGGGACGTTTAGTCTATACAGCGGTAGGAATACACGCCCATAAGCGCTAACACGCTTGCAGAGGCGGGTGGACAAACGTGCGCACGCGTACACACACACGCACGCACGCACGCACGCACGCACGCACGCACGCACGCGCTCATTCCCTACAAACGCTCTCCTGCCCTCACCGTCCCTGTGCACTGCCACTCACCCTCTCCCCATGCAGAGCTGAAATCACACACTGAAGTAGTTTGGGGAAAGTCTGGGCTGAGATTCCTCAATCCCTCCTTGGCCCCCCGTTGAGGTGCAGAAAACAGGATTCATGGGATCATTGGAAATCCATAAAGCCAGGAGACTTGCATTAAAATGTAATTTTGTTAGGCTTCTCTCTGATTAATGTTAACAGACTTAGAGGCCCCCCACCGCCCCCCTGCCCTAGGTTAAAGCGGCCCCCCTTTGAGGCTTCCCCCCACTTCCCCTCGAATCCCCTTGCACCACCCCAAATTCTCTCTCTCTTCTTCTCTGTTTATCTCCTTGCGTTTACCTCCTGCAGGCTCCCCCTCACCTCTTCTCGTTGGCGGGGGCATTGTGTTTGAATGTACGATATCGACGTTAGCAAGGAAAATGTGCTGTTGCTCAGCAAACATTAAGCGCGTTTTCTGTCCGCGGTAACGATCGCCGCTCTGAAATGTTCCTGAATCACGCCCCCACAGAGGATCAAGCTGTCCTCACTCTGATTGGCCCTAGCTGGCTGGGAGAATCTAGAACATTCCATAAGCTGCTGTACGCACCTGCAACTTTATCTTTATTGACCTCCAATAAAACATTCCGTGCCATTGATGGAAATTGCCTCCCTTTGTTTTGAGTTTGTTTACCTCGATGAAAAACACGGCAGAGGCAAGGCCACTGAGTTGAAAGTATCGGCGCATTTTATGCCTCATCTCAACTTAACCTGAACAAAGCGATAAATCTGTGCAAATTATTCGATTGATGCAGTATGCGCCGGTTCTCAATCATGACGACACACTCGACCATCCTGAACACCGTAGTTTATTGCAGACTCATATTTGTCTGGATTATCATTATGCAAATGTGCATTTAATGTGTTATTAATTGCTTTTTTAGAGCAGTCGCAGGGAAAAAAAAACATTGTCATTAATTACTCTGTTAATCACAGAAGTGTTATTTCAATGTGCAAAATTACCATAATGTTGGATTTAGGCTACGGCTGTTAACCTTCTGGCCTATTTATTTTTTATGTTGCATTAACAATTAATTTGAGGGGAGGTTCTACATTTAAACCACATGCCTGGTCATTGCGTTAATTAATTGCATTCATTAGTTTAATGGTTTTAATACTAAATTGACTGTAGCATAGATGGCCACTTCAGGAAGTGGATGGGTACGGAGGACTGAATTCTGGCTTGGAATATAAACAGTGGAGCTGTGTGACTTGGCACAAATTCATTTTAACCTGGTCCTGCAGGAGTCGATTGTAATTTTTTGACATTTTGTGAAGGAGCAACATAAAGAAGAAAAATTTGAAGGTTTGTCATGTTATTTTGTGAGCTTGGTGTGTTTTCTGGTGCCTGTTCAGGTCACCCATAGACGTAGCAGAGTTTTTGTGAAGGACGGTAGTTTGACCCATGCGGTGGTATTCAACAACTATACAATCCCGCTCTTTCCTTCTTCTCATCGCTCCATTTATCTGTGGCAGACAGTAGCTGTCTTCAGCCAGTCCAGTGTTTCTTTTTATAATAGGTGTAATGTGATGCGTGTAAATGCCGGGACTCCATTTTGGATTTTGGATGTTGGCATTCCATTGGTCGTTTCCATTCCCTTCTTTCCCTTTACCTCATTTCCACCTGACGTCCACCTCTCTCTCCAAGAATAGAGGTGTACTTTTTTTTTTTTTTTTTTTTTTTTTGCTGAGTTTAGATGAATCGCTGCGTGTCTCGGTGGTCCTGTTTACCTCAGGGCTGCTAACTCCACCTGTGCTGGCTCCTGTTCTGGGGGGCCGTGAGCGGGGGTCTCAGTTTCCGTGTTTCTCTCTTTTTTTTTTTTTTTTTTTTTTTTGAACGGGGTTCTGTGGATTCAGTGTTTGTTTACGCCGGCTGCTGAGGACGTTGTTCAGAGCAGATGTCTTGTTGTTTCAGAAGCCTCCCCCCTGCTGTTCTGTTTAAACCCAACAGCACTTAGAAGGAATCAAGCAGAAACACACTCTGAGGTGTTCAGCGCTGACTCATACTGATCTCAGTCCTCATTCACAGTCTCAGTCCTTGTACTTACAGTCTCAGTCCTCGTACTCACAGTGTCAGTCCTCATACATGCAGTCTCAATCCTTGTACTTACAGTCTCAGTCCTCGTACTCACAGTCTCAGTCCTCATACACAGTCTCAATCCTTGTATATGCAGTCTGAGTCCTTATACATACAGTCGCAGTCCTTGTACACAGTCTCAGTCCTCGTACTCACAGTCCTCATACACCGTCGCAGTCCTTGTATACACAATCTTAGTCCTTATACATACAGTTGCAGTCCTTGCACACAGTCTCAGTCCTCGTACTCACAGTCTCAGTCCTCATACACAGTCACAGTCCTTGTGTACACAACCTTAGTCCTTATACATACAATCGCAGTCCTTGTACACACAGTCTCAGTCCTCGTACTCAGTCTCAGTCCTCATTCGCGGTCGCAGTTCATGTACAGTCTCAGTCCTTGTATACGTAGTCTCAGTCCTTGTACGCACAGTATCAGTGCTCGTACTTGCAGTCTTAGTCCTTGTACACACAGTCTCAGTCGTTGTACGCAGTCTCAGTCCTCGTACTAAAAGTCTCAGTCCTCATACCAGTCACAGTCCATGTACAGTCTCAGTCCTTGTATACGCAGTCTCAGTCCTTGTACGTACAGTCTCAGTGCTCGTATTTGCAGTATTAGTGCTCGTACGCACAGTCTCAGTCCTTGTAAGCAGTCTCAGTCCTCGTGCACACAGTCTCAGTCCTTTTACACACTGTCTCAGTGCTCGCATGTGGAGTCACAGTGCTTACATGTACAGTTAGTTACCAGTATTGATGGTAGTGTCTCCACGGAGTTCTGCAGGCAGAGCAGGCTCTGATGTTTAATTGCTCGGCCTACAGTCATCAACAGGAGCTGTGCGTCTAAGGAACAACCACCCTGGCTTGTTGCAGTTAACTATAGTTGTCATAGTATTTATTGTTTCATCAATGACCATATTCAATCTCCTTATTCTTTCTTTCCATCTCTATCTGTCGATCTCTCATCTGTCTCTCTTTTTTCTTTTTCATACCATGTATGCGTATGGTCTGGACGGGGAGCAAGGCGGGGGGTGAGGTTGGGTCTGGTGTCACGAAATCGAACAGTGAGGCAGGTGAAATGCCGCAAAATGCACAGTGTAGCTGAATGCTAATTGAATGCTCTTACACTCGTAAGCGTCAAAAGCACACACAGACTGCAGAATAGAAAAACTCACTTTCATGACATCCACCTTCTCAGGCCTCACTGAGGCCTATATTGATTACATTATTAATCTGACAGACGGCATTAGAATGAGTGCTGCTGCCAGTCCAGGGCTCTTACTCTTCTCCTCAGCCTTGTGTGACAATGGGGGGGACTGTATTGCACGAGTGAACCTCCCTTCCAGAAGGTTACGTGCGGAGCCAGGCCGCTCTATGCAGCTCACACGTGTGGAGTCTTGTGTTGACTGTGGGCTCTCTGCTGCGTGGCTGCCCAGCATATCAATTGGTTGGAAGGAAGTACTGTCAGTTCTCCAAACTGGCTTCTCGCGGCTCTTTTCTGCAGAGTCATGGGGAAGATGGGCTTAAGGTCATCTGGTAGCCGTGTGTTGAGCAGACAGTAGCGGACTCGGGGCCTGGGCCCCGGGAGGGGGAGAGAGAGAGAGATATGGAGGGAGAGAGAGTAAGAGGGTGCAAACTTAGGGGTCAGTGGTAGCCCACCTTATACACATGTTCATGCATACATGCTCATGCGCGTGCTCTTGCACACACACACACACACACACACACACACATACACACACACACATGTGCGCGCACATCCCCGTATACTGGTCTTGCACCAACACTCATCAGACCCTCTCTCCATATTCGCAGTAGCTGAGTGCGGCTTGTGCTGTTGGTTCTGGGTGCGCAGACGTTCGTCATCGAGCCACCGTACCCAAAAACCTTCCTCACAGATTCTCTCCTGGTCAGTGCTCTACACCAGGTACTCTGTGTTTATTCTGGTCGGTATCCCAGTGTAGGTGACTTCAAGCATCACTGTTCCCATAGGTACAGGGCTCGCATTTCCGCTACAGTGACAGAAGTCTGCCGAATTCCATCTCAAACCAGCGTAAGAAGTAGTCAGTCCCAGCGGAGGCTGCTTGTGGGCTGTGAAGTTCGGTTCTTCAAGGGAGAGCAGATGGGCTTTTGCTGTTCTGAGGAGTGTGTGTACCAGTGCCAGGATATGAGGAGATTCTGATGATTGTCCCCTGATCCCAGATCAGATGCCTGGTGACCTGCGGCTATGCCGGTGTGAACTTGAAGTGGAGCAGGAAGAAACTGGGGTTCATGTGTACCCCATTCTCCACACTTCTCCGGTGGTAACAGCCTGGGTGTCCTGCTCTGACCCCCCCCAACAGGCTTCACTCCAGCCCCAGCCCTGAGGACACCATTTTGGCTCCAGCAGCTCATGAATGTAAATGCCATTACTGCGGAGTGCCAACTACACACTCCCCTTTTACCGCGCTTTGATTATTTCTCATGTGTTATTTGTAAGAACCCAGCACCGAATTGATCTTCAGTGAAGCTTGATCTTTATTTTCATCAGAAAACTGAAATTTCGATTTGTTAAGATCCGTGCGCTGGAAAAAGTCTGTCTTCAGTCATTTAATCTTATTATGAAAATAAATTTCTCATTTTTTTCTCTCACAAGTACAAAATATTGGTTCATTATCCCCTGCCACGAAGCAGATGGGGATATAGGAGTGAGTGATGTCCTTCCATTTGTCCTTCCATCCGTCTGTCTGTTTGACTGTCCATCTGTCCATCTTATTGTGTAGATGTGCTCTCTCATACTTCTGTCCACCCTCCTGTCTGTCTGTCCGTCCAATGTGTTTTGTTTCTAGGCCAGATATCAGCCATCCCACTATGGGTGATCTGAGTATTTCGTGCTTGTTTGAAGTTGCCATGTGCTTGACAAGTGAAATTTTCTTTCCCGTGGACAATTCTAGAAACAAATAAAAATGATCTCACATCAGTGGCAGAATTTTAGTTAAAATGTTTTTATTTTTGTTTTACGTTTTCATTTTTTTAATGATTTCTTTTTTTGTTTTACACTGGCTGGGATTAAATTTGTGCATAATATTGAAGTGTGTGTGTCGCATTCTTCTAGTATAAGAGTTTTTTCATGAAACAAAATGGTGGTTGTGTCAAAGGGCTTGTTTAGGATTTGAGCAAGCTGACTCGTGACTGCATGGCTAGTGGCACACCAGCTGATGTATATATGGACATACTTGCTGTCTGTCTGCACTCTATGGTTCTTCACTGTTAGCTTAATCAGATTGTGGAGAATGAAAGGAAGTTGTGGCTTGTCGGTAGAGAATCCTGCTTACCTTGGCGTGTTTCACTTTCGGTATGTGTAAATGACTGTGTGCACTGCATGTTCGTTAGTATGAATGTGAGCACATATACTAGCACAAGTTTGTCTAAGCATGAACCCTTCTACCACTTCTCCCATTCTGTCTATCCAGTCAAACAGGTTACAGTTGAGTCCCCTAATATTGCTGACCCGTCGCCTTCATAATTACTAAAAAATTATATGAACAACTACTCAAATTCACCTGGCCTGCCTTGCAGATCTTTTGGTCGTGTATATTTGAAATGGTGGTATTTATGATGAAATTAATTCAGCTGCGTTAGGAGTTTGAAAGTTGAAGGAGATGAAGAGAAAAACCGGAGTTACTAATGCAAGTTCCAAAGCGCATTTCCCAATATAAATGACGCTCGTTACAGCTGTGCAAGAACTGGTGACCAAACGCATACCTTTTTATGGGGAGTACTTCTGTCTTTGAGAAATGGGTAGTACAATTCAGTTGCAGGTCGCCTGAGCAATGAAAAATTCTTGGAGCCATGTTGGCCACCATTAATCGAGCATTTAGGAGGATCAGTGCATGTTTTCAGCTGCTTAGCAACATTTTGACTTTGTGATTTGGTTAATTTTGATTGAAAGTGTCTTTAATAATCTGAAATGTTTCAAGATGGCACAATACCCTTTAGACAAAGAGTCTCTGGAAGTGTATTGTTTCTAGAGCAAGATTTTGAGCCCAAGTACAATGCAAAGATAATTTTCTTGGTGTTCTTAAGACAATGTGTGTTGGCCACTTTAGAATCTAGGACTTCACAGTATTAAATTTGTTTGTGATCAATGAGAGAGAGAGGCTGAAATAGCAGCCAACTTTTAGGATTGCGGTTTGGACGTCTTCGAAAAGCACTACACGTCCTCCTAGAAAGATGCCAGCTGTAGTAAAAGCAAAGAGCGGATACAGGTTCAGTGCTAATGCATTTGACATTGTGATTTGTTTTGGAGGTAATGTATTGTATTGTATTTTATTTTATGTATGTTTACTTCATTATTTTTTGGCTTTGTGGGAGTGAATTGTTTAGCCCAAGAACACACCGCAAAAGCTGTAACAAAGACTGAAACTCAGGTCCCAAGTCAAGCACACTTAACCGCTGCGCTACCCAGTCTTCCTCCGCTGTATATAACTGCTGTTTTTGTAACTGAAGCTCCCTCAGCCTCCAAGAGTTTGGCCCCTTTGGAGCTTCGGTCGTGTCCTCATCCTGCTCTGGAGAGTCAACCTGTCAACCTTTATGCAACCTGTCTCTGCTTTTGTTACCGTGGTTCAGAAACTTCACATTAAAAGCCACTTCTCAGGGTGGCCACCAACATATTGTCCAGCCCTGTATGTGGGTCAGATCCAAAACATCAGCCTCCAGGCTTTAATTTAGACGATCATATCATTTGCCAATTTTAATAGTTTTGTGTGAAGGAATTTCAATTTAGGCTTTGTTTGCAAAACAATTAAATTTTTATGTCGCTTAATTAATGAGTATGCCTTGATTGTGACCGTAAACCACAACGGAATTGGTGAGAATTGATCGTTTTTCTGATTCCATCCATAACGCATACCTAATTTGTGTATTCTGACTGCTTGTACACAACCTCGTTAATTATGTTTGGTTATACTGCAGAGGTTTCCCAACTTGTATCAGTCATACATACCCCACCTAATTTTAACTCTCACACTATTTTTTATGGGACTTTATTTCTCTGAATTCCGTCCATAACTCTGGCAGAGGTTTCAGATCTGACCCGTATCAGTGTGCTGATGTTATGGGGGTGTATCTGGCTGTAGTTAAGGAAGGTCAGCGTGCTGCTGGCTCTCCAGCCCTGCTGACAGATGGTTTCCGTAGTAGTCTGACCCGCTGCTCAAAGTTCACAGCTTGCGGATGGAGCTTTTAAGTTGCTCTGAAGTTCCTCACACACACACACGCACACACACACACACACACACACACACTCAGACATAACAGACATACACATACAGGCATGTAGTGTTGCTGAGGTCTAGCGCTGGCCTGTGTGCCCTCTCCGCTGTACTGTGACGTCACACACTGTGAGTTGTAGCCACCTTTTGAGTACTTTAGTGCTTGCATTTGAACATTTTGATGCCTTTTCTGCAAAAGGAGCGGAAACTGAAGAGCCTCGGCTGTCCCTCCCTGACCTCCTCTCTGACGCGGTGTGTGATGAATGTGTGAGCACTTGGATAGGCTCCAGTGGACACGATGCTCCGGAGATTAAAATGTTAATTTAGTGTCATTCGTCAAGTCATTACTGGAGCGGTGACTGAGTGTGGGCAATGATGGAGCGCCATGTTCGAGTGTGTGTACTGATATGCTGTCTGTCTGAGATGGTGTGGGTGAGTCTGGATGTGAAATATTACATGTTTCTTGTGTGTTTGCGTGTGTGTGTGCCTGTGCGTGCGTACGTATGTGTGTGCGTGTTTGTATGCAGCCCGGCGGATGTGCTGCTGTTCTGGTCAGTCAGAATACGTGCAAGTGTTTTTGTTTATTGTGTTTTGATAATGTTGTATGAATGTGTGTGTGTGTGTGTGTGTGATTTGTGTGCTTTTTTGTTGGTTTTGCACATCTCTAGTTTTGTATGAATGTTCTGTTTGTTTCTGTTGCTTGTTGTATGTTTCTGAAGTTATGTGTATGTTGTGTGTGAGTGTTGTGAGAGTGGTTTGTGCTGGCTGCATTGTGTGAATGGTGCATGCGATTTTCTTTGCATGAAATATTGTGTCAATGGTTCGTGTGTGATTGTTGTGTGTCTGAAATATTGTGTGAATGGTGTGTGTGTGTTAGTTGTCTGTCTGTAATGCTGTGTGTTCATGTTAGTCTAAGCATTGTTTCCCTCCCCTAGATGAAGACGGTGAGCGTGGCTCTGGTCCTGTGCCTGAACGTGGGGGTGGACCCTCCTGATGTTGTCAAGACCTCCCCCTGCGCCAGACTAGAGTGCTGGATTGGTGAGACCGCCCCTCCCACATCCCCTCCCAGAGCCCCTCCCACATCCTCTCCTGCTGCTCCTCCCTTGGCCCCTCCCACATCTCTTGCAACCTCTCCCTCAGCCCCCCCACATTTCTTCCTGCAGCCCCTCCCTCAGCCCCTCCCACATCTCTCTTACAGCCCCTCCCTCAGCCCCCCCCCCACATCTCTCCTGCAGCCCCTCCCTCACCCCTTCCACATCCTCTCCTGCAGCCCCTCCCTCAGCCCCTCCCACATCCTCTCCTGCAGTCTCTCCTCAATCCTCTTCCCCCAACCCCTGCTTTGGCCCCTCCCATGTCCCTTCCCACAGCCCCTCTCACAGTCCCACCCATGGTTCCCCCTCTTATTTGCATCACTGCCCTTCCACTGTGGGGGTCTCGCTTCTACACAACCCATTCCAGCCCCTCCTCACCCCACCCCCACCAGGCTCCTTCAGCTCTATTTCTTCATCTGGAATTATTATTTTCATTTCTCATAATTCTGTCACAGGCAGACAAGATAACAGACGACAGGGACAGAATAACGGGAGAAATTTTTAAAAAATGCATTGATGCCCTGCAAGGCTCAATAGTGTGCAGCCGAGCAAACAAACCCCCTGCTGAAAGGAGGGGGAGCGTTCGAGCAACGATTACCCGAGCAGCATTTCATCTTCCATTTATTTGAGAGAGAGAGAGAGAGGAAAGCCATTCTGAAGAATGGGCTGTCAGACCTGATTGTGAACGGCTTGGGTTACATTAAATGCGGGCTTGGAGTGGCAGCCGGAGACATTTGGTAGCCAGCTTATCTGCCCTTCTGGTCAGGGAGGTGGCGGATTTATTTTAATCGTTTCACCCTTTTAGTCCCCAGCCTAATCTGATTTGCCACACCCAAATGAGGTGTGAAGGCATTACGGTGTCGTGTAAAATCTGGTCCCCCCATAAAATCTGGTCCCCCCACATGACCGCATGAGTGTCAAATGACGTGTCTTGCGAAATTTTCGTATTGCTTACTGTTGAAATAGCGTAGAATCAATTAAATTGCGGCTGTGTGCATGTGGTAATCTGTAGTCTTATACGCGAGCAAGCTAGCTAGTTCGCTATGTTGGTGTGCTATCGATAACATTAAAGAGTTCGTCATTACTTTAGCTAGCTAGCTAGCTAGGTTATTGCAGTAGAAGTGAACTGTAGCCTTATTAGCAAGCTAGCTAGCTAGTTATCTCAGTACAAGCGAGCAATTGTATAACGTCCACTAACGTGACTTCAAAACAAATCATTGAGTTTAAATGCTATGAGTCGGATTTTACGGGGCGACCAGATTTTTCATGACACCGGCACTCCTGTGATATTCTGTTGGGTGTAAGAGTCCAAAGGTGTAACTGCAGTGTTCCTAAAGGTCCCATATTTAGGGCCCTATGAAATCCATTTTATTTTTTTCCAAATTCCGTTTTTTCCGTATTAATTTTTTGGAATTCCGTTTTTACCAATTACACCAATTTTACCATCAGAGAGAGTGTGCTATTTATGTTAATGAATAAAATGTTCACTAATTAAATAGAAATAACCTTAAATTATTTGATGCAACCCTCCATTTTCCTCAGTAGTTAAAGTCAGAACAAGTACTGCATAATGACGCCGTATAACATTGCACTGTGATGAAAGATTTTTATTTTTAACCTAAAATTATACTACAAAATAAAATTGTCTCTTTAAAGGAAGTGTAAGCTACGGTCAAAAAGGCAGACAACGGCCATACTGACATGTATTGTTATGACTGCCCCTTTTTAATCATTTATAATCTTATTGTATATACGTTGTGTGTACATATATATATATATATATATATATATATATATATATATATATATATATATGAATGTATGAGAGCAGCAGTAATGACACTCAGTTTCCCTCACGAATCAACAGTTGTCTGATTCTGACGCATCAGCTATATTTAATTAATTAATTTTTGAGAAACTTTTGTTCAGTAATCCCAATATTGTGTATTCCATCCTAGGACAAAATGTTCTACGGTAATGATTAAACATGAACAAACTGACACAAAGATGCATCAGCTATTATTTCACCACTGGGGGACGACGTTACGTCATAATTTGCATGTACGCAATTCACTAAGTAGACTGTGGAAAGAAATATTGTAGGCTATTTAACGGTTATGTAAGTTGTTAAGCTAACATAAGATGACAAATGACGATGTTTAGGACCCTGCAATCCCTGGCTTCAGTGGTCTCGTCTACAACAACGATAAACTTCTTCCCACAGATCTTCTGTAGCACCGGTGATGTGTTGCTCGAACACTCGGGGCAGGTGAATTTGACGAAGGCTGCTCACATTTTCGCTTGCATGCGCGTCTTTACATTAACTTTGAATGTAATCTGGACGCGCGAATATTTTGTTTAGCGTTCGGTGGAAATGTGGCTTTACGAACAGCATTTCAGTCAAATTCTGTTGATTTCCGCGAAATTCCGCATTTATCAATAGATTCCGTTTTTATTGGCCAATTCCACGATTCCATCCGCGATTCCATGATCGCGGAAATCATAGGGCCCTACATATTATGCTGTGCATTTTAAGGTTATTGTACTTATGGTTGTTCCAAAGGGAGGTTATAAACCTTTTAGCAAAAACCCGTTAAAATCCATACTCTCTAAGCTGCTCACTGCCAGTCATTGGCTCCCCTCTGAAGAACAGGTTGTTTTGAGTGTGCATTGCCTGTATAATAATGAGCTCCTCTGTGATTGGCCAGCGAATAGAGCTACAGACCCCTTAAACCATGCATCAAAACTAATAGGCTATAGATAAGGAATGAAGGGTATGCAGGTGTTTGCTCTTCACTACGCAGACAGCAGGTTCTCATAAAACTAATGGAAGTCAATGGAGTTTGAACAAACTTTCAACTAGTTTGGAAGATGAACAACTAGTTTTCTCAGAAGACAGTGTCTCGCAGTCTCTCAGATTAAACACACTTAAATTGTCCCGATCAAGTGCAATTAAATACAACCGCTAATGATTGCGCACATCCAACAAAGATCGACTTCCAATCTGACTGGCGCCTGCAAAATACGTGCCCATCTGCGTGTGAGGCAATGCAAATATAGCAGTGAAGCTAATGTTTCACAGGAATACCAGTTACTCAAGCAAGATTTCATCGCCACCTTGGTTAACAAGGTTTTTACGACCGCTGTAATGGTCTTGGCAAATTGCTTGCTTAATTCCCGTCTGCGTACAATAAAACTAATGGCGAGAAAGAGCCAGTTAGTAATCTATCCTACAATGTATTATAAATCTTTTACTAATACTTCAGAGTATCCTGGCTAAACTAGCAATGGCCTCTGAATACGCAAATGGATTTAGTTGTAAACTTCACAAATAGTTTGGAAAGTAGCCTGAGCAGGATAAGCAACTTTGAGGATGTCACTTGTATAGACAACCAGGTGTGAGGTGCTGTTGCCATACAAGTTTAGCTACACTTGGAATTGATTTTAATTATTGGCAAACAGAAATGGGAAATACTCACAGATTCTGTGTTATTGCTTTTTTCAGGGACACCTTGAATGGAGCTGCCCCTTTGTTTCTAATGGCTTTTTTAAAGCAAATTCAGGGTTGTACAGGCTCTTGTTCAAAAAGCTAATTGCAGCAAAATGATGAGCACACACTGGCAGATGTGGATTTGCTAAGCTCAACTGGAATGTTATGGTTGAAAAGGAAATCTGGTTGGAGCGTCTTGGTGTCCTCAGCAGTTTGTAGAGAATATACAGCCTTGTGCTGCTCCTATAGTTATAGCCTTGGACATCTCTACTGGACACAACTTAAGCAAACAATCGGTTGGTCGAGCCAGGCTGTGGGCAGAAGCAGAACACTCGGATAGAGCTGGTGGGTGCAAACTTTACGGAGCAGGTCCGGTTGTGATATAGAATGCTTTCAATGCTGAATTAATGAAGGAGGGGTCTAGCATCTAAACTGGGGAGTCCTCACAGCCCACCTTTTCTGGAATGTCAGGTACATTAGAAACCACAGTGAAGTAGGCTTATTTGGGGAATTTTTTTCTTCTGTTATGTATGGGACCTTTATTTGAGTATTCCAGTCCTGATGTCACAGTTGCCACTGGTTATTGCATCCCCAGACGATGAGTAGGGGATACTATGGATTGGAGGTCATTGCGCTGCATCCGCCGCATTCGTAGAGATTTGCTACGGGCCATAAATTTACGGGCCATAAATTTCAACCGATTCATTTCATATTTGGCGTGGGCCTCGTGTGTGGTTAGTTCACGAAGCCATTCGATCTTTGGAGCGATTGCTTAAAGGGGTCCGGAGATACACGTCGACCAGCAGGCGACCGACTGTCTAGTTGAAAAGAATGACTTTTGAGAACTTAGAATTTAAAAAACACTCATCAAAACTTTCTTCTCTAATGGTCAGACCTCCCTCTGTAATGAGTTGCTTCCACTGTCTGCACTGCCTATAGAGGTGCTTCATCTCAAACCCATCTGTGCTGTGTGTACATTAAGTAATATTTGTAAAATGGGGAATACCATTGTGTGGCTTGATTTATTTATTTATTTATTGTTTGTCAACAGTTGCAGTTGCAACTGCCTGTGGTTTGTTTTTTTTGTGTTTGTGCCTTTGTGTACTTGTTTGCATGTTTGTGTACTTGGTTTGTTTTTTTGTGTGTGTGTTACCCTGTGACGCTACGTTCTGGAAGCTCAGGTTGGTAAATGGGAACACTGGTACGCGGGCTGTCGATATTGGCTGTAATGAATGCTTCATGCAGTGTGTGCAGAATTTGATATTGCAGGATCTATACAAGATTGATTTCTTTTGTCAATATTTCAATTTGAAGGCCTAAAGCAATTTCTCCTTGTGTTTTTGATTAAAAATAAAACAAAAACATGTTACAACAGCAACATTTTGCGTCTGCAGTATTCATTGGAGCAAGGGCTCTGCAATGTTGAATTGCCATATTTTTTTAAGTGTAACTAGAATAACTGTCTCAATGAAATCAAAGCCAAACCATTCCGACCCAGTATTTAGCCTATGGTGATAAAGATGTGATAATGAGAAGCAAATTGGCTATTATTTGAGATTGTTAGAGTGGAAATAATCAGAGCACTTGGAGATAAATCTGAACTCTCTGCATCTCCCATTGGATTTTTTTTTCATCTGAGATTATGACGCATTAATTGAGACTTCTTGCCACTTAATTTTAAATTACATGTTTAAAAATGTATGTTTATTGTGGCGAACTTTTAAGCATATTGAACCATGACATTAATCATTTTAATGTACGTATGAAAAGGCCAAATGTGCATGAAGCCTGACTAAAACATCCATCCGACAGCAATGCTGTGTGAATAGGAATTGGCTAACCAACTGCTTCGTCATAGTGATCGAGAGGAACAGTCATTTGACTGTCTCTATAGCTAAGTAAATGGGAACAGTTAGGCCATAATCGTTGCATTAAAGATGAGAATTTTGCTAACCCTAAAGCATTCCCAGTTTGCGTGACACTGACAGGTAATGATACTGGTGAAGTTTTTTTCCAGAAGCATTTTGTAGGGCCTTTGACATTTGGTTGCTATTTGTTTATGACCGCATCTGGAATCAAGGCAATATGTAAGAGAAAGAGTGGGTGCAAGATTGCCTGTACACCTGCTAGCGGCAGTTAATGTTATAACTCCAAATCTATATCACATGGATTGACAGGGTTGTGCTTGATATACCATTTATCTGGAGTGTAGTATGCTTGTTATGTGTTTGTTATGGAGTGCACTCAGTGTCTTTGCTTGGGCCTGTTGTTTTTGCAGACCCGCTGTCCATGAGTCCACAGAAGGCCCTGGAGACCATCGGGGCAAACCTGCAAAAGCAGTATGAGAACTGGCAACCACGGGTAAGTGGGGCTCAGGGACAAAAACTTTCCTCAAATCCACACCATCTCCTTTGTATTACCGCGTGCAACAGCCGCTCTATCGCAGAGAGCCATTCAGAGAATGATAGCGCTGTACAGCTGTATAAGAGAACTTCAGTGCCTGTTCGTAATTTATGGCTGGCTGGGCTTGCAACTTACGGTTATCAGGACCTGCAATTTAAGAATATCTTTACCTCTCAACATGTGGGCATCTCTGTGTGTAAACGCTTGGCTATCTGTGCCTAAAAAAGAGTGGCTATCTCCACCTGTAAATGGGTGGCTTTATCACATAACTGAAGTAATTTTCCCATAGCCTAGCTCATGACATTTTTTTGATTTTACCCTTGGTACATGTCATATTTGCCTAAATTTCATTGGCTGAGAGCATGGGAAAGAAATTGGTCCACGTTGCATCACGCTGTTAATATTTAGCCAAACTAAATACCAAGTGTAATGTTGGTTAAATCGGCATGGCTCAGTGCTGTATGAAGCTAGCTAAGTGCTATTGCCATAACCAAGTTCACGTTACTTGGCTAGCTAGTTAGCGTGTACGCAGTACTTTTTCATAACCATTAACATTAGTTTGTTAGCTAGCTTCTCCGTTAACTGAATTTGCAAATCATTACTAGTTCAGCCGCTGATGTTTGTGACTCAGTGAGTGACTGACTATGTTAGCAGAGCAATAGAGTTAGCGCAATGCTAACATGCAGTGGGAGCTAACGGAAGTTACATTTGTTTTCTATTAAATTACGCAATTCAGCCATGTGATAAACAGAATCTTACACTCTTGGTCTGTCTTCACCTGTAAATATGTGGCTATCTCTGCCTGTAAACTTGTGATTATCTCTGCCTGTTGAGGTTTGGCGAAACACATGTTGTAAACGTATGGTTTTCACAGCCAGCCTGTAAAAAATGGCTATCTCTGCTTGTAAACATATGGCTCTCTCTACTTGTTAATGAGTGGTTATCTCTGCCTGTAAATGTATGGCTAATCTCATCTTGTAAACCTATGGTTACCACAGTCTGTACACGCATGGCTGTTTCTGCTTGTAAATATATGGTTATCTCCTGCAAACTTACGTCTATCTCTGCATGTGAAAGTGTGGCTAAACTCCTTTGCTAAATGTACGGTTGTCACTGCCAGTAAAAGAATAGTTATCACGCCCTGTAAACGTGTGACTATCTCTGCCTATAAATGTATGGTTATCACAACCTGTAAACGTGTAACTCGCTGCCTATGAATCTATAGTAATCTCAGCTTGTAAATTTACGGTCATCTCTGCAGGTAAACTTATGACCATCTCAACTGGGAAACGTATGGCTATCCCGGCCTGCTGTAGCTGGAGTTGTAATCCGTGGTCACACATATTTTTGCCATTTTTAGCCAGGCCTGTCGCTCAGAGAACCTGAAACAGATCTGATAATGGTGAGGGACTCATCCTGAGAACTCCTTGAGGAATAGCCCCATCTTCGCTCAGTCCGGGGGAGATCCATATTGCAGTCGACTGATGGCGGCCCTCGTGGATGCATTTGCGTGTCTGGAGACAGACCCTGCGCACATGCTGGCGTGTCCGCTCAGACCGTTTATCTGGAGGAGGGATGAGAAGGCTTAAGCGTTAGCCTGATCCTTCTTACAGTGTCAGACTAACGCTGTGCTGTCACTCAGGGTAGGGCTTTCGTTTTAGGGCTCCGGGTGTAGGGCTCTGTTTTCAGGGAACTTGGGAGCCGGGTTCTGGTTTTAGCGTATTGCCAGTTTGGCTCTGGTTTTAAGAGACTGGGAGTAAGGGTCTGGTTTTGGGGTACTGTGAGTAGCATTCTGGTTTTAGGGCACTGGGGATAGGTTTCTGGTGCTAGGATACTGGGTGTAAAGCTCCAGGTGTGTTTGTGAGGGGTTTTTTTTTAGGGCTCTGGGCATTGAGCTGCGAGCGTGGGGCTCTTCCAACTGGGCTCTGGCCGTAGGGCTGTGGATGTTGCATTCTGGGTGCTGTTTTGTTTTGTCTTGTTCCTGAGACGGAAAATATGGCACCCGCAGTGTAACACATGCTGCTCTCTGGCAGCAGAACGCTTGGGTGCGGATCAGGGGAAATTATGGGAGGAAAGGAAATCACACAGGCTGAAGGATCTTGAAACAAGTCCAGACATGTCTTCTGTCTAGCATTTCTGTCTCTAGGTCTAACCCTTTCTCCCTTTTCATCACTGTGCCTCTCTCTCTCTCTCTCTCTCTCTCCATTTGTATCCATCTGCCTCTAATATCTTGTCTCTCTGATTGCTCTCTCTTCCTCTCTTTCTCTCTCTTTTCCTCTCTCTCTCCATCTGCATCTATCTGTCTCAAATGCCTTGTCTCTGTATCCCTCTCACTCTGTGCCTGTCTCTCTGTCTCTCTCTCTCTCTCTCTATCTCTCTCCCTCCTTATCTCTCTTTGCTCTCTCTCTCTCTCTTTATCCTTCTCACTCCCTCTCTCTCAGTAGCTCTCATTGCCTCTGCGTGACACACTATATCTCTCTGGGGTGGGTGAATGCAGGACCTCTCTTTTACTGGGATAGGCCCACCGGGGAATAACTGTCCTACATACAGCAGTGAGGCTTGTGCTGAAGTAGTGTGTTTGCCGTGCGCATGAGCCAGAAGAAACACCCCAGTAGTGGCACTGCCAGGCGTCCCTTCAACGAAGAGGCTCGGGGGAGAGTGTGTGCTGCAGGGCCAGATATGCACACGAAGTACAACGCTGTTACGGCTCTCTATTGGCTGTTGACACGGGGCAAGATGTGTGTAAAGTGGCTGCAGTGCCCTTGGCTGGCGTATGAGTGGCGCCGTAAATAAGCCACTTCTCTGCAGTCTGCTCGACGGGACGCCTGCTGGTGATGTGCCGTCACTGCATCCAAACACCTCACTCGCCCCAACTGCCCCACCCAGTCAATACACAGAATACTCTCCAAGGGGTTTCCCCGAATAAATATCACGAGCAAATCGCGGGAGTCTGTTGTTATGAAACTGTATCAAGATGAGATTTGACAGCAAAGCTTGTTTTTTTTAAACTGATGTAACCTTGTCAGCGTTATGCATCATTCACATTAGTCATTAGATGGCTGATGGATGCATTACACATAAAGTACAAGTTGCTTTGGCAGGAAACCCTCACGACATGCGTGTGGTTTTGAAAATGAAGCAGTATTCAAGAGATGCTTCCAAGTAATACTTGTTTTTTTCTGTACTTGACTATTTGATGAATAAACTGGATTGTGTATAGTCAAACAAACAAATGGATTATTTAAGAACTGTGAAGTTATGGAATGATTCAATGACATTGGCACCTCTGTGCAATATTCACTCTGAAAATTGGATTGTATAGTGTGTATGCTCAGGTAAGCCTTTACTGAGACATTAGTGTGGGAAATAACCTGGTTGTAGCAGTGTATTGGTATCATGGCTGCCCAGAAAATATATAGAGTTTGCCTGTCCATGGCCTGTTGGCAAGCAGGGCAATGCTGAAAGATTATTATACTTCTAGTGTGCGAGGGAAGCGGTAGCGCAGTGGTGCTTGACTTGGGCCCAGAAAGTCCTGAGTTCAAGTCCTCGCCACAGCTTTCGCGGTGTTTTTTTGGGCAAAACGCTTCACTCCCACAGTGCCTCACTCCACCCAGGTTTATCGGCAAATTGTCAGGGAAACCTGACTTGGAGCTGGGGGGCAGGTAACCTGCGATGGACTAGCATCCCATCCAGGGGCGCAGCAATACTCCTAGTTGCCTCATGCTACAGAAACCAGGGTTGAGCAGCAGGTCTGATGAGCCACTAGGCTTGGAACAGACTTGCTTCTAGTTTGCATACATGGGAGTTAGTCATCTAAGCTATAGTTCACTGTTGGACTTCTCTAGTCTAATTTTTTTGAAGAACGAAAGATATTTAAACTTAGGGAAATGAGATATTTTGGGTCTATATCCTCCTCTGTTGTGAGGATCTGCTGAACATGTGAGACGGGGGCGAGTCCGTTCTCCTGCTTTTGAACTCTCGGGGGGGGAATGGAAATTGGGAAATGGGTGGGTGGGCGGGGCGGGGGCTAAGGTGCGAATGAAGAGGCGCGCAGGTGGACTTTTCCAAGTGTAGCTCCATGACCGTCTAATTTGGGCCTTCCTCCTCTCGACTGCGTCATGTCCTAAAGAGGGTTTATTGCTGAGTCATGTATTCATATTAGTATAATTATAGACTGGGTTATTGGGGTTCATTAGTCAGATGCATATCGCGGATTAATGTCACAGAATCCATCTGGCAGCATGTATGCCTGAATCTTGGAATCGGCAAAGAACTGTGATTGTGCTTTTTAATGTTTCAGGCTTACAGATGAATTGCTTGTCTGTAACTGTTTATGCTCATTCACTGAAAGAAAATTATTGCTGACGGGCACACGTTTTAATATATATGTGACATAGGGGTTTAATCCATTGTATGTAGAGTGTGGATGAACAGTTGTTCAACATACCCCTTTGTTCCAGGATTAGCATATTTCTAATTTGTGGCTGCGTGTTTATAGATTAGCTGCTCACGGCCTTAATGAAGTAATTTGGCACAAAAGAGTGATTTTGATTCTCGTTTATTCTCAGCTAAACTCAAAGCGCCATTTCTAACGCCCATTCAACCCAAATCTGCTATGATTTGCTTCCAGTGTTCTTGACAGACTGCTTTTGCAGTCTTTACAAACTTTGACCTGGATGGACTGTAAAAATGGCGTCTTTTGACCTTTGAGTCAATGCTTGCTGCTTTGAAACTTCCCCGGAGGCCTTATCAAACGGAGTTGTCATATCTTGAAGGGTTTTTGGACTTAAGGAGGAGATATCTGATTTAGCGGGATAAGTAGGCGCCGCATGCTGCTTGATTCATCAGGAGGAGGCGCACAAAAATCCTCCGAAATATTGTTAGGTGTCATTGGGTTTCAGGCTCTAATGTGCGCCCCCTCAATATTTAATGCCCCACTGCTTTCATCACAGTTGTTCTGCAAAGACTTTGGTTTTAATTGCTCCAAGAGCGAAACAAACCAGCTCATCGCATTCTCAAATGATTCTACTTTTTGTCTGTGTTAGTCTTTCTCTTGTAGTCAGGGCGAAGAGCAAACTTGCGTATTTGTTTTTATTACTAATTCATGTGTATATTTTTTGGGGTTGGTTACTGCGCGTGGTATGACCTGACTCCTCCATGCATTTGCGACGAAGATTTTGCGGCTCGTTTGGACGGTATCTGCACGCATTGTGTTACTCTGCTGTTAAAACCGCTATGAATCACTGTTACAGCACTCAATAAAGCAAGTCGGAGCTCTCGATTTTAATCCAAGATGACAGTAGTGAGGTGTAATCACTGGTAGAAGCTGTGTTCCTTTCATTCTCTTTGTCTGTTCTGCTCTTTCATTTTTTTTCCCCCTCTGTCTATCATCTGCACTCTCCATCCATCTATCTCTGTGTGTTTGCTGTCCCCTTCCTGTGTGTAAGCTTCAGGCAAAGCTTGTTTTACTCTCTCTCCCCTTCTCCTGGTGGAAAATGCTGCATTACTGTGTGAATGGGAGATCAGCGCTGTGTTGCGTTGTGAATGGTGGATGCTTCTGTATTACTGTGTGAATGCTGGATAAAGAGGATCTCTGATGAGTGAGCCCAAGATATCAAATTTACAACGAGAGTAGTAATTTTTTATTTATTCCTTTCCAAAGGCTTGGAAAACTTCATGGCGAAAAGCATTGGCATGCTTGCTAGCGAATTATTCATCCCATTCACTTGAATGGACCGCCAACTAGAAGCTAACACTAGCGATGGTTAACGGCTATCAGCAGGATTGGTAACATTATGGTTGCAAAGATATTGGTTGAAGTTTGCCGATTAGTGGAATTTGAAAGCTGTATTGCAAGTGTTCAATATTAAACATGTATGACATGGCTGTATCACACCAATTTTTATCATTTATGGGATAAATGCTGAATTACTTTATGAATGGTGGATAAAGGCAGTATTACACTCTGAACGTTGGCAAAGTGTTGTATTACAATGCATATGGTATATAATGTCATATTACACTGTGGACAGTGGATAAATGTTTTATTGCACAGTGAATGGAGGATTAATGCTGTATTGCAGTGTAAATGGTGGATAAATGCTGTATTACACTGTGAATGGTGGATAAATGTGTTATTACACTGTAAATTGCGGATAAATGCTGTATTTCAATAAAGGTGGATAATGCTGTATTACTCTGTGAGTAGTGGATAAATGCAGTATTACTGTATGGATCATGAATAATGCTATATTTTAGTGTGTATGGTGGATAAATGCTGTATTACAGTGTGAATGGTGGATTAAGGCCATATTACAGTGTGAGTGGTGGATAAACGGTGTATCACAGTGTGAAAGGTGGATAATGCTGTATTACGCTGTTGCTGGATGATGCTGTATGTCACTGAATGCTGGATAGTGCTGTATTACACTGTGAATGGTGAATAAAATGCTGACGCAAGTTTCACTTTATTTATTTTACTGGCTGTAAGTTAAGCTGAAGACGTATGTGTTTCCCTGTTCAGGTCGGAGTGCGGATCTACAGATGAAACGGGCGTTTAAGAGGCAGCTCTTCACAGCCACATTACCTTTTTAACAGCCCTGTGGCAGCCACATTTTTTTCTTTCTCCACGTCCGTCCCTGCTGCTGTCGAACTTGTTTTTGAATTATTTATCAGTTTGCTCCCGCTGAAATATTTCTCCTGATTAAATTTAAGGCTTTGTTTTATTGCTGAGGCAATGTATAAATCCCTGATAGAGCGCGAGAGAGAGAGAGAGAGCAGGAAAGAGAAAGAGAGGTGATGAGGCTGGGGGTGTGGGTTTGGTTTGGGGGGCTCGTATGCTTTGAGTAGGACTGCGGTGAAAATAAAATGAGATTGAATGCCTGCTGATGCACCTACAGGGATATCCGGGCCTGTGTTGAGAGAGAGGAGGGGGGATTGGGGTCTCACAATTGGGTACAGCGGGCCCTTCTCCCTTTAAAGAACAACTCGCAAAATTCCCACCTCCGGGCGCCATTTGCTGTCCACAGGAGTGGGTAAAAGGTGTTGTTGATTGTAGCTGAAGGGCTTGAGGGGGGAGAATTATCGGCGTCCATTTCCTACCCCTGCCGCAGGCGGCTGAACTGTAAACATGAAGATTATGACCAAAGTGGCGGGCCAGGACATTGGAAGCTTCTGGGCCCTTGCTGACCCGATGCCCTGTTTCGCTGAGCGGTGCCAGGGCTCCTGGAACCTGAGTAGAGAGGGACCTGATGGTTTATACCTTGTTGGTACTTCTCTGTATTCTCGTCCTTCACTGGAGTCAAACTAGTCCTGTTTTGAATGTGTTTTCCTCAGTTACCGAGGATGTTTAGTGAATTAAGACCTACAGTCTATCAGTATATCAGTTGAGGAAAAGCTTTGGCCTTGGCGCGTCGCTCTTTTGTGAGTTGAATGGAAGGTGCCATCTGTTTAGATTTCTGTTCAATTGTAATGATTAATTTCCTCCGGATAGCAGTATGATTTTAGTCCGGCAGGCTATATTTTGTATTGGCAAGCGTGGCAACCTGTGTATGCCACAGATGAATTTCATTTTGTTTGTTTGTTTTGAAAGGGAAACTGTATTTTCACTGACACGTCTGTTTTTATGGGGCACTTGGTGATGATATAGACATCACAAAAAAAAACGCATGTCATTTTATAAGACATCAACTGGCAGTTTTTATGGGCAAAAAATTAAATGCAAGGGCAGTCCCTCAGTTTTTGTAATATTTAGAATGAAACCGGTGAAGTCAAAGCATGGCATTCATAAATTAAAAGAAGAGAATGATTCTGGCCAGAAAATGATTCTGAAGATGATATTTGCTTCTTTAGTGCCTATTGTCTGCAAGGTATGTATTTATTAATTTATTTATTTTGCTGGAAGGAAGCTGGCCTTCGAGTTTTCCTTGAACCTGTACGCAAATGGCACCAGGAAAGTCTGTTGATCGATTTAGATTAACCCTTTAACCCATACAGTCTTTGGAATATTTTTTTTATTTTGTGTGCAAAATTCAGAGCCTATGCTTGTCAGCTGCTTTGCTTGCCATTGGCAGTCGAGTGCATGACATCAGCGTTCAAATGTTCAGTGCAAAACATACCGGTCACGTAATTTCTGATCTTGCTCCTCATGGGGTTAAGTGGAGCTGAGCCAGTCCGTTTAGTCATAAAATAGCGGTGCCTCAGCATGAGGGAACGGTGGAGCCCAGATGCCCAGCAGATGGGCAGGCCCAGCGTCCCGCTGCGCGACGCTCAATTGCCACAGTGACTCATTACAGCCATACGGTCCTGTGTACATTGTGTTTCTGTGCTTTGAATCTTCCGGGCTCACACCTGCCTTTAGCCGAGTTACTGGCAGCCAGTGCGGCGTGTGTGTGTGTGTGTGTGTGTGTGTGTGTGTGTGTGTGTGTGTGTACAGGCTATTGGGAAGGCAGGGGCTGGGGCCAGGGATTGTACTTCAGTCCATTTCCTGTTGTCCTCAGAGGTCATGAGAGCTCTGCAGGTGTGTTTACCCCTGTGTATTAGCTGGGTATCAGTTACTGTTTTAGCTGTGGTTAGTGTAGGCTCCTGGGATTCGGCTCTGCCTCCCATTTCCTGTGGCGGATTGGTGTGTATTTCAGAGAGTTGCTCGGTTCCGCTTCCTTAGTGATAACAGTGATGATAGTCCACTTGACCTTGACGTTTCCATTATTTTGCTCTGCCTTTGATTCTTTCTCAGGTGAAAGCAGTGTGTCAGTGTTTCGCCGTCAAACGAGCCTCATGCAGGGAGGTTCAGTAACACTTCGGATGAGCCATGGTGAAGTCCTTCTCTTGAGAAGTTTATGTGCGTGTGTGTATGTGTGTGCATGCATTCTTGTGTTTGCAAGCATGTGTGAAACTTATCTGTGTGTTTGTATGTTTACGTGCAGACGTAAGGACAGTGGATGTGTTGGGAGCTCATTCTGTGGTACTATGGTAGTAGTCATGTTGTCATGAAGAGGGTTCACAGAATTGGCTAATTTGCCTAAAACGGCTCGCCGTAGAGTGTCATGGTGAGCAGTAGTGGGGATTAATTTGTTCTGTTTTGCCTGGCGTTTGTGTTTTGCAGTTGCTACAGATTTGGCTGTTGTGCTGCATTTCTCAGTATTGGTTTAGTAATGGGCTCATATAGCAGATGGCTAACGTTGAGCTCTGTGCGGTCATGGCCTCTGAATCGTACAGATCAAGTGAGCATGTATTTGGTTTGCGGCCATTTTGCCTTCAGAGCAGTGAAACCTCATAGATTCAAACACTATAGCAAACAGTGGATGGTTTTAATAATTGTTTATGTTTTCAAAAGCAGTTATGTCTTTGTATTCTTTTTAGCTTACCGGCCCTATGGGTCGATAAGCTATTGTCGTAGTGTGGCATCCGGCGTCCGTAGTCCGTCGTCCGTCGTCCGGAACATTTTTTATCTTTACTTTGGCCTGATGAATTTTCGTGTAAATTTGCAATAACATACTACTAGACCATATCTCCAGACCTTTTTCTTGGAATTTTGATTGAATAATTTTTGTCCATTTTGTGGGCCCTTGAAATTTTGGCTCTAATGTTAAAGATAGGACTGAGAAATTTAAAAAAAATTATTTCTCAAAAACCGTGTGATAAATTTTTTTCTAAATCAGGCAATCAACTTTCCTTGGTACCGTCAATGTACAGTGCGAGCGCCATTTTGATTGAATCGACAGAAGTGGGTCTGTTGGGGGCGCTGTACTTTATGAATATGCAAGATGGCCTGTGGAGGCCAAATGGTTGCAGATGGAGATTAAGTTTATATTATCAACATATAGGAAGTCATATATGACCTATATTTGGCAACATTAAATTTGACCACAGATGACTTTGAAAGGTCAAACTCGAGGTCAAGCCAAATTTTACAATTTTCAAAGGTTTCTAGGCTTGAAAATATTGAAGATTGGGAACATATATGCATTGAACACTTGGAGGAAGTCACGTATGAACTTTCATTTGGTGGCCTTGAACTTGACCTTCAGCGACCTTCGAAGGTCAAACTTCACGTAGTGAAATTTCAATGACTTCTATCACCAAAACTATTACAGATAGAGCTCAGGTTTGTATTGCAGGCATATAGGAAGTCATGTATGAACTTTCATTTGGTGGCCTTGAACTTGACCTTCGGCGACCTTCGAAGGTCAAACTTCACGTAGTGAAATTTCAATGACTTCTATCACCAAAACTATTACAGATAGAGCTCAGGTTTGTATTGCAAGCATACAGGAAGTCATGTATGAAGTTTCATTTGGTGACGTTTAACTTGACCTTCAGTGACCTTAATTGCCCAAACTTCACAGTGAAATTTCAATGACTTATATCGGCAAAATGGTGACAGATAGTTTTGGTTTGTATTGGAGATGTATTGGAACTCACACATGAACTTTCATTTGGTGGCCTTGAACTTGACCTTCAGCGACCTTCAAAGGTCAAACTTCATATAGTGAAATTTCAATGACTTCTATCACCAAAACTATTACAGATAGAGCTCAGGTTTGTATTGCAAGCATACAGGAAGTCATGTATGAAGTTTCATTTGGTGACGTTTAACTTGACCTTCAGTGACCTTAATTGCCCAAACTTCACAGTGAAATTTCAATGACTTATATCGGCAAAATGGTGACAGATAGTTTTGGTTTGTATTGGAGATGTATTGGAACTCACACATGAACTTTCATTTGGTGGCCTTGAACTTGACCTTCAGCGACCTTCAAAGGTCAAACTTCATATAGTGAAATTTCAATGACTTCTATCACCAAAACTATTACAGATAGAGCTTTGGTTTGTATTGTGGCCATATAGGAAGTCATGTATGAAGTTTCATTGGGTGACCTTGAACTTGACCTTCAGTGACCTTCAACGGCCAAACCATACCGTGAAATTTCAGTGACTTATATCAGCAAAATCGTTACAGATTGAGTGTATGTTTGTATTGGAGACGTATAGGAAGTCATGTATGAACTTTCATTTGGTGACCTTCATATTGACCTTCGAAGGTCTAACTTGACCTAGAGAAAATTCAATGACTTCTGTCACTGAAAAGGTCACAGATGGAGCCTAGGTTTGTGTTACTGACATAGGAAGTCACATATGAACTTTCATTTGGTGACATTCAGCTTGTCTGTTGATGACTTTTGAAGGTCAAACTTAACATAATACAATTACAATGACTTGTATTGCCAAAACAGTCACAGATGAAGTCTAGGTTTGTATTAGAGACATATTTGAAGTCATATATGAACTTTCATTTGGTGACCGTCGTATTGACCTTCAAAAGTCAAATGTGACCTACTGAAAATTCAATGACTTGTATCACTAAAACAGTCACAGATGGAGCCTAGATTTGTGTTACTGACATCTAGGAAGTCACATATGAACTTTCATGTGGTGACATTCGACTTGACTGTCAGTGACCTTTGAGGGTCAAACTCGACACTGAAATTACAATGACTTGTATCACCAAAATGGTCACAGATTGAGCCAAGGTTTGTATAGAGGCATTTGGAAAGTCATATATGAAGTCCATTTGTTGACCACAACTTGACATTCTGAGACCTTTAAAGTTCACAGTTGACATATTGGATACAAATTGACATATTATAATGACTTGTATCACCATAACTGCCTCAGAGCTTAGGATTGTATTACAGAAGGTCTTGTAAATGTATGGGAACTTTTATTTAGTGACCTTGACATTGATTTTCATTGATTCAAATGTCAAACTTCACATGAAATTTTCATAACTTGTATCATCGCTGTAAGACTGCTTGCCGGTAAGCTACAGGACCTTTGGTCCTATTTTTTGTGTTTGTAGTTATGCTGTGCATGCGTGTGTGTGTCTGTGAGTATGTTGCTTTGTTGGAGCATTCATTTGAGCATGTATGTGAATGTGTGTGTGGATGTGAATGTGTGTGAGAGAGAGGAAAGTTGAAGAGCGCGTGCGCATGTCTCTTGTGTTTGTGTGTGTGTGTGTGTGTGTGGTTGTGGGTGTGTGTGCGTGTGCGCGCGTGTGTGTGTGTTTGTGGTGAACATGCATTCACACCTGTTTTTGTATTTCTCCATTTTTCCCTTTTTCAATTTTTTTGTTTTTCATTTTGTGAAAGATATGTACAGTGCCGTGAAAAAGTATTTGCCCCCTTCCTGATTTCTTATTTTTTCGCATATTTGTCGCACATAAATTTTTCAGATCATCAAAAAAATTTTAATATTAGACAAAGACAACCTGAGTAAATATAAAATGCAGTTTTTAATTAATTCAGATTTTTTTATTAAGGGAAAAAAGCTATCCAAGCCTACCTGGCCCTATGTGAAATAGTAATTGCCCCCTACATCCTAATAACAGGTTGTGCCACCCTCGGCGACAAGAACTGCAATCAAACATATGCAATAACTGGCAATGAGTCTTTCGCATTGCCGTAGAAGAATTTTAGCCAACTCATCTTTGCAGAATTGTTTTAATTCAACCACATTTGAGGGTTTTTGAGCATGAATGGCCTGTTTAAGGTCATGCCACAGCATCTCAAGCGGATTTCAGTCCGGACTTTGACTAGGCCTCTCCAAAATCTTCATTTTGTTTTTATTAAGCCATTCAGAGGTGGACTTACTGGTGTGTTTCGGATCATTGTACCGCTGCATAACCCAAGTGCGCTTGGGCTTGAGGTCACAAACTGATGGTTGGACATTCTCCTTCAGAATTTTCCAGTAGAGAGCAAAATTCATAGTTCCATCAATTACGACAAGTTATCCAGGTCCTGAAGCAGCAAAGCAGCCCCAAACCATCACACTACCACCAGCATGTTTGACTTTTGGTATGATGCTCTTTTTATGAAATGCTGTGTTAGTTTTACGCCTGATGTAACGGGACGCACACCTTCCAGAAAGTTGAACTTTTGTCTCCTCAGTCCACAGAATATTTTCCCAAAAGTCTTGGGGATCATCAAGATGTTTTTTGTGTGTGAGATGAGCCTTTGTGTTCTTTTTGGTCAGCAATGGTTTTTGCCTTGGAACTCTCCCATGGATGCCATTTTTCCCCTGTCTCTTCCTTATTGTTGAATCATGAACACTGACTTTAACTGAGGCAAGTGAGACCTGCAGTTCTTTAGATGTTGTTCAGAGTTCTTTTGTGACCTACTGGATGAGTCGTCAATGCGCTCTTGGAGTAATTTTGGGAGGCCAGCCACTCCTGGGAAGGTTCACCACTGTTCCAAGTTTTCTCTATTTACGGGTAATGGCTCTCACCGTGATTCGCTGGAGTCCCAAAGCCTTAGAAATGGCTTTGCAACCCTTTCCAGACTGATAGATGTCAATTTCTTTGTTTCTCATCTGTTCTTGAATTTCTTTATTTCGCGGCATGACATGTTGCTTTTTGAGATCTTTTAGCCTACTTCACTTTGTCAGACAGGTTCTTTTAAAGTGATTACTTGATTCAACACGTCCGGCAGTAGTCAGGCCTGGGTGTGGCTAGCGAAATTGGACTAAAAAAATGTGCCTAATCACAGTTAATTCATGATATGGGGGGAATTACTTTTTTCACATAGGACCAGGTAGGTTTTGATAGCTTTTTCCCCTTAATAAATGAAATCATCATTTAAAAACTGCATTTTGTATTTACTCAGGTTATCTTTGTCTAATATTAAAATTTGTTTGATGATCTGAAACATTTAAGTGTGAAAAATATGCAAAAAAGTAAGAAATCAGGAAGGGGGCAAATACTTTTTCACGGCACTGTATTCTTATGCTGGAGAGACTATAAAATATTGAAAGTTATCGGAATAAAAATAACCATCATATGACTACAGCCCAATCTGCCTATTGTTTGATCTGCGTTCGGATGCCGTTTAATTTCACTCGTCATATTCGTCTCTGTGCGCGCCGTCTCACCAACTGTGTTTACCCAGTAGTGAGCAGCCTGTACTTGGTGACATCAACATTTTGTTTCTGCTTTCGCAGCCCCAAGCCATTACCAGGGAACATTCCGGCATTGGAACGCCGGAGATATTCTCATCCCTTTGTAATTGGGAGCGAGGCAGCTCGTTTCATGGAGCGCGTGCCAGGAATGTTTTTATGTTGAGGGCTCAGAACTCGGGTTTTGGATTTCAGAGAAATTCCCCCCTGCTCTCTGGAAGTCGCTCTGCGAGTCATGCAGACGCAGGCTCCGCCGTCCTTTGATCTTTCCCGCTGAAAGACGTGCTAATAAACGAACACGCTTATGATAAATAATTGACTCCTTATTCCGTGTGATGTACTTTACGCCGAGCTGTATTTTACGCGGCGGGTTGTTTACCGTCGACTGTTTGATCTGTGTGAACAGGAATATGACTGCCGCTGTCCTATCACAGACGGGCGGACTTGAGCGATTGAAAAACGTGCTTGAATAAGGCTGGCGTCCTCCACCAGCGAAATACTCAGCTGATGAGTCAGTCGCGCTGGCGTTGCTGGCCACTCAGTTGGGTCTCTTGACGGCTGTCTGTTCTCATCTCCTTTTGTTCTTAAAAGTAAAATCTTGCCACTCCCAGGGACGTGGTTTATTAATGAATGGTATACTTCAAAGCAGGTAGCCCTGAATGAGGTGACAGAATAAGAAGAATTAGAATAAGACTTTCTCTCTCTCTCTCTCTCTCTCTCTCTCTCTCATTGCAAAAAGGAATAGGAAGAATATACAGCAAAGAGAATTCTCAATGATGCACTCAATGTTTGTGCTCTGCCTCTCATTCCTGTCATATTTTTCCTATAGTGCGCTGGTGTGCACATATAATAAACGCAACGCCTGGAAATTTATTAAAATGTTTAAATATTTAATTTCATTTGGATTCTGATACTTTGCAGCAGAACAATTAATATAGCCACAGCTTTGTGTTGAGCAGATTGAAATCCACTGAACGACAGTGAGCAATATTTAGTGGTGCGTAAAGAATAAAATGCAAAACCATCAACCCTCTCAGGGTGTCGCTTTTTTATGGTCATGAGTTTAGTGGCCCTCTTTCCTATGTGTGACGCTCAGCCGTGGATTCTTCTGTGTTATCTCTTCTGTGGGGACCTGCATCTCCAAATGCCCCTTTTCACCAGGATACAGGTCGCGGCCATATCATCGGCAACACTGCCATAAACACCAGCTTTCTGATGTTCACAGCCTACGGTTTTTGTTGAGGCTGGTCCAGATATGCATTGATTCAATTTTATGGTGATTTTTATAGCTGCTGTTCTGCATTTATTAGCAACTGTCCCACCAACTGTCCGTATATTCTTGTTGAAGAGCTTTGACTTGCAGCCACAATTTCTTTTGTGCAACTGTTTTTTGGTGCTTGGCATATTTAGTCAAAATTCGAAACTGTTCGCCATGCCACCATAAATAATTTTGCTGTTTTAGTGACCAACACACCTGCCGTTTTGGCACCAGCTATGAAACCCCTTTGGAACTCCATTAATATCGTCATCTTACTTAGTAATATCCTCACCTTTGTAGATTTTTTTTTTTTATGGGTTAAGCGCTTCAGGGTTATACCATTTTTTCATGGTTGCTTCTGATATTGTGTAAACTTGCTGTAGTTTGGTTGACCCTGGAGAAAAGAAGATCAACCCAGCTGATATTTTTTGAGTGTCTGTGAGTGGAGGAACATCAAATAAATCTTCATTTACGATGGCGATTTTTGTTGAACATAACCTAAGAGATGACAAGAACATGCCATTTGGTCCAACAAGGCTCACCATTTTCCTATCTCTTAAGTAATGATAATAACAATTTTATTTTGACAGCACGTTTTCAGTCCAGCACAACTTTGCCCTCAAAGTTAGGATTTACTATTTATTGTTTTCGGTGCAAGAGAATTTCCATTTTTTTTTTAATAGTTATATTTGTACATCGAGCCACAATTGTTCAAGGTTGTACTTGTAATGCTTTAATCGAGGGGTCATGAATAAGGGTGGCAAACAGAGCTTCACTCTCACTAACCCCTGTCTACTTGAGATTAACCTGATTAACTGTACCTTCAATTACTGCTTGGAATGACATGTGGTCTGTGTGCTGCCATCTTCGTTATCCTCTGCCCTGGTGCACCCATGCTGGCCATTGACTCTTTCTGGTCTGCTCTGTCCAATGACTGTCAGTCATTGGCTCTTTCTTGCCCACCCTCACAGATTACTGCTGGCCATTGGTTCATTCTGGTCCACTCAGGCAGATGACTGCTGGCCTCAGAGTAGTGAAGTAACTATGTCACGCTGGTGTCGGTAGCAAAAGTGCCTGTTCAGTTTACCTGTAGTCTTATTTGAAAATGTCTTATTTTTGAAGTACTTCCCGCTATTTTACAGCCTCCATAAATTTTTGGATTTTGCTTCATATTTCCAAGCAACTATGTATACTGTTTTTCTTGACTGTAGTCAACTATAATTTACACTGTTTTGATTTTTTGAGGTCATGCTAACCACTTCATTAGTCAAAACACTATGCCTCCCATGATCCACCTGGTCTCCGAAGCAAAAAGCGAGGCTTAAAAACAAGACATCCTGGTGAGGTAGCTAGCTAATTAGTTTCCTGTCGTATGTTTTACTTGGTTAACCTAGCTAGTTATCAACTTATGCAACTGGCTAGCGCCAATTGAAACTTTGCCAAAGTTTGCCAAGGATAGCTAGCGAACTAGATAGCCAGCAAACATGCGCATCCCTAACCTAGCTGGCTGGCGATCTGCTAAATAATTACTACTCGCTGACTTAACACTAGCTAAGTAGCGAAGTGATCATTATTCAGTTTTCTCTACTGATTTATATGCATCAAATGTAGATGGCTTATAGAAGCCTGCAAATTAGCTAGCCAATTAATCAATTTCGCCAACATGCCACTGACCTAGATAGCCAGCTGAAAAATGACAAGTGACTGTATTGCTGTTCTCAATTGATTTCTGCGTACCACATGCTCACTAGCTTATAGCAGCTTGCTGTGAAATAAAGTTTGTAGCGGATTCCACGGGGCACTGGATGTAGCCAATGGTTCGCAAAGTATTGACTTTGTTTTCTCCGATGTATATCTGATTGGCCATCCACATAAGTTACTGTCCTAAACGTTCGCTGAAATTGAGGTTCCTGATTGGCCAAGAACGAATCATGAGCTATTTTCTCGTTTGTGTAGTTGATATGTGGCTGGCAAAAGTGGACTGCAAACTGGACTACAAGTCTGTCAGATGTCTCTCATTTTTGACAGTAAACTACGAATTTGAAGTGCTCACTTGCATTTTTGTACTCCATTGGTTGATCTCGGAGTATGCCAGCTCACAAAATTAATTTGTATTTGAGTAATGTTGGAAATTGTCCAAACCCCATTATAAATTTCCATAGGGATTTTACTTCTGACGACAGAAGCTAAGCAACAGTGAGTTAAGCCACATTTCCATTGGGGTACTTTAGCTGGCAACCTTTTTATTCGGCGCATTTTAATGCCAGCTTGTGAGCTAAATGCTAGCGGTGCAACTCCAGCCAAATTAGTTTGCATAATAATGGCTATACCCATATTAAATTGACTAAATTTAAATGCATGAAATATACATCTGCACCTCCTCATTGCTCCATGGCGCGTTGTTGCGAACAGACATTTCCAAAAATGTTTTTCTCAAAACGGAAGGCGAGACGGGTGTTTTCCTTCTGTTTCCTTATGGAAGTCGCGCAAGAGTGAAGATTCTGTTGGCAATTCAACAGACGGCAGTGATGACTATTCCCGACCAATACAAAAGGCGTGTTTTAGCGCCGCCTCATTAGTATCGGATGGTAACCCTTGGTACCCCAACCGGAGGGGTGACAAAAAATGGGAACGGTTGGGAACGGTTCCAAAGGTACCATCCACAACTTTTTGGAAATCCTCTGAAATGTGACACGACCTGTATCGAAGCGAACCATTCTGCTTGATGGAAACGCGGCATTAGTCACCTCAGTACTCTTTTGGCTGTTTTTGGTCTGCCCTTGCAGATAACTGCAGGTTCATTGATTCTTTTTGATCCACCCTCAGAGATGACTTCATCCATCAGCTCTTTCTGGCCTGCTCTGGCAGATAACTGCAGGCCATTCACTCTCTCTGAGGCAGTTCTGTGTCAGTCATCTGTCCTGATGATATGTGATCACAGGGGGTTGGGCACCCACATTGGTGAGATTTTGAAAGCCCAGTGGGACTCACTCAGCAGAACTGGAACAATTACAGCCTCCCTCAACATGTTCAGCTAGTGGTGGGCAGCTCCCATCTGCCGCCTGTTACACAATACATCTTACTTTAGGCAACTGGCATGAACAACTGTCACGATCCAACAGTCGGTAACAAGATAAACAAGCTCTCCACATTTATCAGAGTTACCGATAAATATTTTTCTTGCTTAATTTCAGTGGTTATTTTTTAGAGATGACTGTGCTGTGGTATTATACCTTACATATAACAAGTTGTCTTTTGCCGGAAATGTGGTCAAAAATGTAGCGTATTGTGGAAAAGATGGGCTTTGTAGACGCGACGTCATGCCTGAAGTACTGGTTTCTTCAATGGTGTGGACTGCTTAAATGGTGACAGTGGGATAAATTACCCGTATGGTTGGGTGGTACGTGTGTCGAGTAATGTTTGTCTTGCCTGCTCAGTCAAAACTCAAGGGATTGTAGACGCTTTCATTCGCAGTCATGCATGGACTCTTTAAACTTCCTGCCACGCGTCAACTTCTGCGGCACTTCTCCTGAGAGAGTCAAAGGGCTCCACTTTTTAGAGCAATATGAGAAGAAGTTTCAGTTGACATTTGCATTTATGCGCAAGAACTGTGTAAATATCAGTTTTTGTGTTCCGCTGTAACGACAAGGAACCAAAAAAAAAAAAGGTACAAATATCCAAATTACACTTTTTTCTGGGTCATTATTGACGGATAGTATTAAAAATGAGCTTACGGAGATAATCCTTTGGCTGCCACTTGTCTGCTATTGCCCATAAGGACAAAAAGGTTGGCCGGCTGGCTGTGTACGGAGTTTGTTTGATTAAGCATACTGATTATGGCAGTGTACTCCATGTCAACATTCAAAGACTCTTGTTGACATGATGTCAAATAATGGCTTAATATTCTGGCGTACCTGTAACATTCCTTTCATGCCCACGTCAGGTCTGCATTGGGGCTTCAAAGCTAATACGCCTGCTTCATTTTCCAGCTTTTTGTACTTATGGTCATGTTGTTTACTTGGTTTTTCTCCAGAGCGATTGATGTTGACAGCACATTGGTGCAGTGGGTAGCCTCGTTGCTTCACAGCAGGAAGGTTGGGGGTCTGAATTCGGCCTGGGACTGTCAGAAGTATGAGCCGTAATATTCCACCAGATCCTGTTCGCGTGTTCTCCTCGTGTCCACGTGGGTTTCCACTGCATGCTCCGGTGTTTGTCCTCTGTCTTAAGACATGCATGTCGGGATAACTGGAGACTCTAAATTGCCTATAGGTATTGGCAAGCTGGTCAATGGTGTTTGAGCCCTGCAGTAAATTGGCGGACTGTCCAGAGTGTGTTCCTACCTAATGCCCATTGTATGCTAGGATGGGCTTCAGCCCCCTCAAGACCCCAGACCAGGAAGAGGGTGGTTAGATAATGGATGGATGGACCTCCCACGAAAGTGAGCAGTGTTAGTGCTACGTATGTAAAATTGGGAAAGAACATGGATGATGGTAGGCATGCTGTTGAAAATGGCCGAAAGGGAAGACTGCCTCTGTTTTCACAGATCTGGATTTTTTTTTCTTTTTTTGGTGGTGGACATTACATCATATCTGCAGTGTTCTGGAGAGCAGCTTGTAAACATCTTAGATAATATTATTCAGCTCAGTGGATTTGGGTGGATTTTTGCCATCTGTTTTCACTGAAGCAGCAATCATCTGAAATGCCAAAAAGCGCTGCGTTTGATCTTATAACCGTCCAGCTGTTTCAAGTAAATCCAGCATACAGTATACAGTAAACTGGTGTTCCTGTGTTATCTCCTGCACTTTACTCCTGCTTGACTTGTCTGCAGAGTTTAAATCTCCTCCTCATAAGCTCCTCACTGACCTTCCACCTCTGGCCCTAAGCATGGCTCTGCATTCATCGGTGTGCTACCTTTATTATCCCCGGCCACGAACCGGATGGGGACATAGGAATGAGTGTTGTCCTACCGCGTGTTTGCCTGTCCGGACGGTCCTTTTCCGGACCAGAACTCCAAAACCGTTCAATATTTCTCAACAGAATTTCATGTATGTATACAGCTTATTTTTAAGATACGCCTTTTCTTACTTCCATTTGTCCTCCTGTCCGTCTGTCCGTCCCTCCACCACCTTTTGTTTCCAGGCCAAATATAATGGCAGAGGATCTGAGGATTTCATGCTTGTTGTCATCTCCTCCTGGTTGGGCGTGTGATGTGGGCGGCACCACAGTGATGACCTCATCTTCTGTGTCACGCTGATGCCTGGGAATACCTGGCATGCTTATTTCTGGCTGAGGCAGATGATCTATAAAAACACGAGAGAGGTGCCAGTTTATTCCTTATTTTGAGGAAACATTGGCACCCATCTGCTTGAGTGGGTGCATGGGCACCCCTAAGGCACCCTGGGGTAATTGGCTCGTTGGTGATACTGGGTAGCAAGGCTTTAGTCCCTGAGAAGCTCACATCTGTGTTTTAGGGAAAACATCTAGAGAATCCAGCCCTGCCTCAGCGTTACTTTCTCTTATGCTGGCCTTACACTGAATTAATTTTCAAGTTATTTCACTGTTGCTGACAAATGTTTAGTGTTGGAAGGAAATCATTTGAATTTTGCTTGAGTCGTAGGAGAGCCCTCATCATCATGATCGTTTGGTGTAAGGTGGTGATGAAACTCAGTCTTTCAGCCTTTTTGATGGTCCTGTAAAATCAAACCTGTTTAATATTATCTGAAGTCTTTAGTCTTGGTTTATGCAAATGGTAAAGCTCAATGACGTGAACTTTGTCCATGACCAATCGGTGCGCTCTGCAAGCTCGTCAGTCTTTGCTAAATCTTATTGTCAGCGGCTAAAAACTCGGTGACTTTATGACACATTGTCTTAAGATGTGAGATGGTGTCAGACTTTAGTCTTTTAGAAGTCTTTTCAATGCCTTTTCAAATTCTTCTGGTGTATGTTAGGCATAAGTCTAAGACTGGTGTTAGTCCAGGCTGTGGTGGTTCTTTTTCTGGACTACAATTCCCTTCTGCCTCGGTCATCTGCCCTCTGTCACAGTTACCCATCTGCTTTACTGCTTCCTTCAGGTTCTTCCATGTCACACTCCGACTTGACTGCCAGAGCCTGATTTGTAAAGACCTTCCACTTCAGCAAAAACTTGTTGGTGCACGGAAAATCAATTTCATAACAAATGGTCCACAAAAAACGAGAGACGATGATCAATTGTTGGTCACGTTCTTGGTTTCGCATCTGCTATAAAATGTTGTCAAATCTCTGAGTAAATCTGGCCCTTTATCTTCACTGACATCTTGAACACCGCGGAAATTTCTGTTCTCCTCGCTGTGCCGTATTTAGCCATTAGCTCTCACGGGTTACACGTGAGTGTTCCTATCCTTCTTGGTGACATCACACTTAGATTCCTTAGAGTTTTTCTATTTCTCACTCTGTTTTTTTTTTTCTTCTTATTACCGACTTAAATTTGTTTCCCAGCTCAGTACAACACCCTGTATAAGAGGCCTTGCTAATTGCTAACGGTGATGTATTAGCTGGCCCTGGTGCTTTAGTGCAACATTTTACAGTTCATTCGATATTCTGAGGGCAAGGGTGATTTAATTTTTCCCGTGGCATTGAAGCTGAATGAGGGCTTCACCTTGTGCGTTTGCGCAATTGGTCGTGCTTTGTTTAAGCCCATTGCTGTATTAGCAAACACCCCCTGCTCCTGTGGAGAGCCTTATGGTGTGAAAGACTGGCCTAATGGGATGATGCACGCTGAAAACTGCGGTCAGTCAAGCAAAAACTTTGTCTCGCCGAAGTCTGAAAAAAATTGCTGCTTTATAAACTTCCTGCAGTACATAGTTTGTCATTAGGAAAGTTGTCTTGCGCGCTAAAAAAAATATTATTTGATGGCGTACCACATAATTCAGCGTGCAATGCACAGTTCACCTCGTTTTTCATGTTTAAGGCCACAGCCGACCGACTGCTCAGGAGATATTACAAAATAAATTATGGCCCACCTAAAAAAAAAGAGGGATTCTAATTTACAGTGTGCGGATACTGCGGAAAAGAATAACGGCTTTTCTCAGTTGCGTTTATATCTCCTCCTCCTCCTGATAGGGCTGCCGTGTGTGTAGGGGGGGTTTGGTTGGGGTGTGGGTGGGTTCTCCCCTATGAGGGTGTTCCTCGCCTGACACTTGGCATTCTTGGTAACTTCTTGACATTCCTGCGTTCATGTTCTTGTCTGTCTGGCTTCTGCCTTCTCCCTGTCTAACTGCTAGTATAGATCATTTCCACCCACGGTCGCTTCAGTTCCCGAGCGTTTACATCGGCGCATTAAACAGTAATGTAAAATGGGTTGCTGAAGGAGCAGTCCCAGCGTAAAACTGTGCGGTACGATCATTATCCCGCTCTCCCGTTCCCCAGCTGATATGGGCTGTCCTATTCCTTCATCGTCTTCACTGCCGTCTATTCCCAAGATTTTTTTTTTTTGTCAAGCTTTCAACCGTGTAACTGTGTTAATATGACATCAGAATACCCTCAGGCCCCGCATACAAAGTACTGGGGAAGGGAAACTTCTGGAAACTTTTTTTCCTTTTTAATCTTTGCTGAGGGACTTTTGATGCGACACAAGTGCGGGCCGACAGCGGTGCGCTTTTTTTAAATTTGACAGGCGTGGCATTCTCGGGATGCGTCGGATAGAAGGAGTTTTACACAAACAATATGTCTGAATGTCTAGAAATTCAGAACTGCAGCTTCTAAGGACACTTGGTGCCTGTTTCTCTGTTCAGTGGAGTTCAGGTCCTCTTCAGTCACTTCGGGGAAAAGGGGAAAAAAAAGCATCGTCCTTTTGTGTAAAATCTCTTTATGTCAAATTCGAATGGGCTATCTTTCTTCTTCTTCTGTTCTGGAGGATCGGGCTTGGTATTAAGTCATTCACTCTATTGAGGTGCCGGGTGCACCCCCTTTGCAAATTTGTGGGTGTTGGGGGGTTTGGGGGGGGGGGGTCTGCAGGAGGTGCCTGGCCCACGTCTCGTCCCTGGGCCGAGATCCCAGTTGCACTTTTTGATTTGTTCTCAGCTGAGCCCCTCTTTAGTATGCAGGGCTCCAATTAGCGCACTCCGTGACTGCGGTGCTTTGAAATCGTAATTTCCTCTTCCCCGCCTATTTTTTTTTTTTTTTTTTTTTTTTTTTTTTGCTAAAGGTGGTTTTACAGCCCCTTTGGGTGTTCGTTATAGCTGCTGCTTTCCGTTCTGGCGCAGATTTATTTCATTTCATTAGCTTTTCTGTTTCATATCTCCTGCATCGCTGGTGTCTGCGGGCCGTTTTTGGTAGAATCGTGTTTTGCCCGCAGCGCTCTTGGTCCATGGCGGGAGTTAATCGGTGAAGTAATCGTGCACGTGATTACGAAAAGTTAAATGAGGAAAAGCTCTGGACTGAGTGGCATTTCTGCGTCTTGGCCGTATCGCCAGCCAAACTATGCTTTTGGGAGTAGATTCAAGCTCCCATAGTCAGTGCTCCATGATTAATCTCATTAAAACCACTTAAATGGATTATTTATAAGAGCCATCACAAGTCATTTTTTATAGCGTAATGGTTATTAATGGTTTCTATCCATCTGTGTTCTCAGCTTTTGCTTGACATCTGTTGGACCTTTGACTAATCATTCAGTTATTCGACTAGTCATTCACCTTTGACTAGTCAGTCATATTTGAGTAATCGATTGGAACGGAAATCACTGTTGCTGTGAGTAGAATTGTAGTGTCAATGCGTCCAGCCATTTTTTATTGAAGCCGTTATTCCTGGCAAAGGTTGCAAGAGAGCTGGAGCTTATCCCAGCATTCAGTGGGTGAAGAAAAGCAGGGCAGCATCCTGGACTGTTTGCCAATCCGTCACTGGGCACACACACTATGCACTCACACTTTCATATCTATGGGCTCTGTGGAGTCTACAATTAGCGTATTTTACCTTGAGACTGTATGTTGAAACTGGGACACTCGGAGGAATCTCGATTGAGAATATTCAGACTCCACCCAGAAAGGCTGGAAGTCTGATTAGAGCTGATGAGCTTCAGGGTGTGAGGTTACTGTGCCACTTATCCACTGCGCCGCCATCTATAGGTTTGTATGGCCCTCAGTGACCAGCTTCCCATAGTTCCCTTCTCACAGTTTTGGAACACCAACCACTTCACCACCAATGTACTCAGGATTGTGATGAGATACAGACCTGTATGGTATCTGATAACAGAACCCCTGTCTTGTGAATAATCTGAATAAAAAGTCTTCAAAGTGAGCGTTAATGTTGCATGAGAGTGATATGGACGGGCCATTCAGCCCCACAATGCCTGCCATTTTTGTCCTGCTAGAGGTACCTATCGTTTGGCTTCCTGAAGAACTAGATCATATTTGGCCATGTATTGAGCCTATGTTGAGAGTTAGCTCATGGGTTAGGTGAGTGGTGCAGAACTGAGGCTGTTTAAAGATGTGGCATTAAGTCCTGCTGTATTCGCAGGCTCAAAGCCAGGGATAGTAGGAAGCATCGCTCCTTGTGTGTCACTGTTCTCACATGCCTTGTGACGCTAGCCACCATGGGCTTTGCTAAGTAGTAGCCGTGGGCCTTTTGGTTTGAATCGCCTTCAGGACAATTTACTGTGGACAAACAATCAGGGTTTTCTGACTGAGGATGTGTGTTTCTGGGAGCTGTGGCCAGTATTTGTGTATTTATTTGTGTCCCAGTTAAAGCTGGGTCAATGAATTTGCCCTTAAGGCAGTTTAAAGGCTGCTGACAAGGTGCTTCTTGTTTGTGTGTCCCATGCCTGTGTCTGTGTGAGTGTGTTTGTGTGTCAGAGTGTGTCTGTGTCTGTCTATGTTTGTGTCTGTATGTGAGCATGTGTGTTTGTCTGTGTGAGTGTGTGTGCCTGTATGTGTGACTGTGTGAGTATATGTGCGCGCGCGCGTGTGTGTGTGTGTGTGTGTTTGTGTGGGCTTTTTTGTGTTTGTGTGTATGTTTGTGTCTGCATGCGAGTACGTGCATGTGTCTGTGTGTTAGGGGGAGTGTGTGCTGCTTCAGTTCGTGTGCAGTCATGTGTGAGTGTATGTGCGATATTGTGTGAGCACTTGTGTGAGTGCTTGTGTGTGATTTTGTGTGAGTACATGTGCGAGCGCGTGTCTGATTTTGTGTGAGTACGCGAGCGACTGCATGCGTGTGTTTCTTTGTGAGTGTGCGCCTGTGTGTGTTTGTGTGTGTGTGTGTGTGTGTGTGTGTGTGTGTGAGATCTTGTGTGAGCCAGTGTGCAAGTGCGTACGCGTGTTTCTGTGTTTGTGTGTGAGTGTGTGTGAGTGCGTGTGTGTATTTGTGTGAGCTTGAGGATTCTTGTTTGTATGATTATGCGTGAGTGTGTGTGTGCATGTGAAAGTGGTTGGTATGGGCTTTGTGTGGAGTGAGACTGGTAATTGGAGTTTGGTGCGTAAGGGGACTCCAGCTTTCAGGAGGGGAACTGTGATCACCGCAGTCTCACCTGGCTCGGTGAAGACGAGCCGCCTCTCAGCTCTTAAATGTCAGGGCTTAACCTTTTTCCGGAAGGGAGGGAATCTCAGCGCTGGGGAATTCGCTAAAGTAAATTATTCAGCCCCAACCTCATTAGCTACTCAGTTGCTACACCTGAAATGTGTTCCTTAACCAGGGCTTTTATCACCGCCTTCGCGCTAGCTGGAGCAGCTAACGGGCTATAGCCTTCGGGTGACTGAGAGGAGGGCTTTTAAGGTCCGTTTCGGAGCGTTAAAATTCTCGGCAGGTAGCGTATTTTTGGCAGGCGCTGTATTGTAGCTCTCATGGCCTCGGGGTTTTACCTGACAGCTTTAAGCTGCCCCTTTGAGTCAGCCTTTTGCATTCTGTTGTTTTGACACGTCGTATTACTCATGGTCCACAATACCCTTCTGCCATTGCAAACCAGTGCCCCAGATTCTTAGCGCAGCACGCTAACACTACACTCTCCTATCACAGCACTCTCTCAGTGTTAAGGGGGAAGAGATTTTGTGGCATGTCTCCCAGAGTGAGAGGAGGGAGGAGGTGAGGACAGGAATATAAAATATTATTGAGGGGCTTGTTTTATTTTTGATCGTATCAAGCGTAAAAAAAAAAAAATGATTGAAGCGCACATTTTTATTCCTGGGCATATCAGACAGCGCACCATAGATTTATGGTTCCCGGTCCTGTTGTGCAGCGTGTATCGGTGTTTGCTTATTTTAATGACTTATTTATTTCTATTCAGTAAATTACGACAGTCCGACGTGCAGAATTCCTAATTATGACCGTTTTCTTGGCGTACACTGCAAAAATTTGAATATATGGCCTAAGGAAAACTAGCCAAGGAGAGACTAGCAGGGATGGAGATCCGCATTAAGCGGGGATTTTACTGTAATTATGGCTGTAGAACTGCAGAGTCACAGCCTTACTTGTAGGAAATGCTGGCTATGATTCTGAACCGGGCAGAATTATTTCTGCATTGCTCCATACATCATCCTCTGCCCATTCTTGCCTTACCTGGGTTATGGACTGCTACCGTTTTGCATTCAATCACATTACATTGCAGTCATATAGCTGGCGCTTTCCCCCAAAGAGACTTACAGCTGGCCAAAGGTTTGGAGTAGATTAAGCAGGGCCCAACCAATCGCCCCTGGAGCAGCATGGAGTTACGGGCCTTGTTTAGGGGTCCGAGTAGAACTCGAACAGGGGGGTCAAACTGGTCCATAAAAGGGCCAAGGGGCTGCAGGTTTTCCATCCAACCAAGCAGAAGCTCCCCTGATGCAACTAATTTAACCCTTAGAGCACCGAAATACATTTTCAAAAACTCATAAATTAAATTATCTTGTGCTGTTGAAAACCTATCATGTGGTGACTTGTTTAAAAGAGCTCCCCTAAACAAGTCGCCAAATGATAGATTTTCAGCAGCTTTGAATTTGATATCTTACATCATTGAGCAACACTGTTTGTATTTAGCACTCTAAGGGTTAACTCTTTCCCCCTCACAGCCCTAAAGATAACACAGCAGTGTATACTCTGTGGGGATCAGGCTGCTGCAACCTTATCTCCACACAGAGCTGCTGATGTGATAACGTCCGAAACTGTTTACGTCATAGTCTCAAGCTCATAGAAGCTTAAAATAGAGAGTCGTCCACAGACGCTTATGGGGAAATCCCAGTGAGACGTCAAGAGTCGCTTGTGTGGTGATCGAGACCGGGCGTTGTGAGGCGCTTGTGAGGAAATAAGGGATAGGTGTTGAGAGGCGCTAGTGAGGGGGAAAGAGTTAATCAACTGATCTCAGCCTGCACTGCGGGTTAGTTGTGTCAGGTGTGCTTTTGCTTGGTTGGATCGAAAACCTGCAGCCCGTCAGCCCTTTCATGGACCAGTTTGACACCCCTGGGCTGAGATTTCCAGTACACTAAAGGTCCCAGTCAGGCCTTAAACCACAAAGCTGTTGCTCTGGGACAATACGTACTTTCCAAATTTGCTTGTGTATATCAGAATACATCAGAGCAGAATAATACAGGTTTGTTCCTCTGGCTTCAGGATGGTTTTTTACAGAGAATGTGCAGAACAAAGACCTGAATTTCTCAGGTTTTCTGCTTTGGCTTCTTCTTTTTTGTACTGCTGTCTTAAAGCTTCTCATTAGGATGGTTTTTTCTCTTCCAATCAGCTCCTCCCTTTGCAGACCCAGAAAAGACACTAATTAGAGGGGGACAGTGCGATAGTAATGTGATCTAAGCCCGTTTGAGAGCTGCAGTGTGAAAACGCCGCCCGCCATTACCGCTGTGTCACTGTCATCCCCTCCTGCCCGTCGCGTGGAGGTGTCTCAGCTCCTCCTGCGCTGAGGAGGGAGGGAGAGAGAGAAGGAAGAGGAGAGGAATAGTGTGGTTGATTAGGCCTCTCGTGGCGGCTCCAAGCTTGGCCTCACTGCCATTAAACCCCCCCCCCCATTTCTGCCCTCCAGCTAAACCCAGGAAGCTCACCTGGCTCCTCCACATACCAGCACAGCTGCCGCAAAAACTACAAAGCCCAGAATTCCCCTTTTTCCACATAGGTCAGATAACAATGATGCTGGAGCATGTCTGCCTGGCTCTCCATTTTGAGTTTGTACATGGTGAAAAACTGATGGGGAGAGTGTATTTTCTGGGTTTTCACATCAGCGCAGCTCTGCAAACTAGGCCATCTGGCTGTAGTCCGGTCAGGTTAATCCGCTCTCCGTCGAGTGCTTGTTAGAGATTGACCAGGTATCTCCCGGAACTCTTCTGCTTACACTGTTGCTAAGATACTGAAGACCTCTCTCTTGAGATGTGGGAGTGGGGCTTAAATGCAGCATGAGTATCATGATTTATCCGATCTTTGTATTCCTCAGTCTGCACAGCGTTCAATGGAAAAGGCCATAGAAACCATGTTTGACATTTTAATAAAAGTATCAAGTTCAGTGCTGGTATCAAAACATACGTATGACTTGACATTACAGGATTTTTGAAGCAAGCGAGCCAAACAGGAAACGTGGACAGAGCTATGGGTAGCAAGGCTCACGCTTGAGGTCGTATAACACGGCCTCCCTGCTGGCCGTCCTGTAATCATCTTATATTGCAGTGGCAGTAAACCCTGAGGTGCATGAGGGTCAGCCTATTGTTCTGTGAGCTCAGGAGGGACCTGGCCTGATGGGTTGCACTGATCCCAGATCAGCTGCTTCACCAGCCTGGCGTGCGCCTCCTGTGCCCTCATTAACGCTGCCCAGCCAATGAGAGCGCTCGTCCTCTCACACATGATTTACGGCAGCCGCGAGAGGAGTCTCACATAAGCTCCACCAAGAACTGGCTCCGTCCGCACTGACTCCATACTGATTTATAAAGAGGGTGTGTGCTGAGCTGGCGTGCACTAGCGCACACACACACACACACACACACACACACACACACACACACACACACACACACACACACACACACGCACACGCGCGCGCGCGCGTAAAGCTCTGTGGACACACAAATGCAGCTCTATAGACTTCTATACACACACTGCTGCAGAGACACAGATGTACACATATACATTTCTATAGACACATGTATACATGCTCATTCAGAGCTCTACACTAGAGTGCACACAGTGCTTTCCATGTATATTCATGCACAGATACCCTGACACCCATGCGTACATTCACTCCTACACACACGCGTGCGCACAGCTTTCTGTAATCGTGCACACAGCTGCATGCGCACACCCTCACACACAGAGCCCTCAATATACATTCTTCGATATCCACACATACACCCATGCACAGCTGTCTTCCTAAATGCTATCATATGCCCACACACACACACACACACACACACACGTGCACATCTCTCTGCTCTCCATCTGTCTGCACTGCACGGGAAGGAATGCAGGACAGAGAACCGCGGGGGGAAAACTGAAGAAGAAGAGGTGTGTGCTCAGGATGAAGGGAATAGATTCTCCCCCCCGAGCACCCCGCCCCTCCCTTCAGTCTCCCTAATGTGATCAGCGGATCCCCCGCCGAGCCCGGTGCTCTGTGCTGGGAGTTTCTATGTTAGACGACTGCAGGAATTTGAAGACCAGCTGTAGAGCTGTATCTGTTCGGGAGGTGGGCAAAATATCAGAAATATTTCTGCAAAAAATGGCTTTAACTTTGAGGCATCTTAACACAATTACCTTGCCATTGACTGTGGTCATCCTATTCATCTGACTGCTAATTAGCAGCATGTGTCTGCATTAAAGAGGTCTAAACAGCCCTACTTCAGCAAGCAGGTCTTCAAAACAAGATGGAGATTCTAACAGTGTTCCATAGGTGTTAAATAGTTGGTGCCAGTACAGCTGGTGCGTGGGGCGCAAAAATAGGACAGTAATTTAAGGTTCCAAGGGGAACTGGATCAAAAATTATGACACCAGTTTCTCAACCGGTCTCAACAAAAGCAGTTTCTCTTGAGTTTTGCAGAACTGGTATTTACGGCACTGATTCAGCTTGACCTGCATTTCTCCTCCTGTCCAAGGCCTAGCCTCGCTGCCACACCACCATTTTGTCCTGTGAAATAGTGGTGGTGTGGGTCAAGTGTGACTGAGGCTATTCAGGAGCTTTTGCTGTTTCCCATGCTCCTTGAGATGCTTATGGGTAATGTAGTCCCCTGCCTGATTTGGTTCTTCAGTGGGTTGAGGATGGGTGTGTAGTCCTGTGCCTAGTGATGCTTCAGGAGCTTTGCTGCCCTCACCAGCTGCCGTGAGGTGTTAGAGATCACACAGAGCTCTCAGACACAAGCCGATGGCTATGAATGTGATCAAAGACATCTTTCCCATCTTCGCTTTATCCCCTCCAGTGAAAGCCTCTCTCGCTCATTCCTGCTCTCTGATTCTGTCTGTCCTGTCATTTCTCCTCCCTCCCTCCTTTTCTTCTCTCTCTGCCTTTTTTTCCCCCTTCCTTGAATAATGCCATTCCTGTGGTTTCTGGGGTCTCCACAGGGAACACCGCTGCAGTGTATAATTAGGACTGTATGACCAGTTGCCCTCCCTCTCTCTTTGACCTTGTGCTTTGAGGGTTATAGTCGGGGGGGGGGTGGTGGAGAGAGCAGATAGGATTACGATGACCAGTTCTCCCATTCCCCCACCCTCACTCGCGCTGTGTTAGTGGGTCACGAGTGCATGCTTCTGGAGCTTTCTGTCCTTCACTTCCCACAGCTGTTGGGAGAATACCGCCATCGGTCGCCAGCCGGGGTGAATAGGGGCTTGGCAGCAGTGGCGTGCGTTCCTCCCAGGCCTCACCACGCTGCCGTGATACGAGAAAGGTCTGAGTTGTACGAAAGGTAGGAAGAGGGAACGAGGGATGAGCAGAGAAAGACAGAAAAGCTGAGGATGAGTGAGGCCTTTTTGGTGCACTTCATGGTAGGTCAAAATTTCCCGAGAGAAAGTTCCAGCACCTGCGCATAGGCGGCAAACTTGACCTTCACGGCGTGTCCCCCTACCGCGACTGCTGCAGGTGAGCTTGCCCTTCAGAGATGTCCCACCCAAACTTATACAGCAGAGTCGGTGCAGTACTGTCACTGAGTCTGATTCACCCATTAACCCCCCAGTGCAGATTTAGACGCCGGCGTCCGCAAATTCTGAAATTTAATTGCTAAATAATTCTGTAATTGAATTTCCAAAGTGTCTTGCTTCACTAGAATAATTTTCCACAGTCTCTGTGACACAAACACTGAGTTATAAAGCCTTAAATAGGCTCATGCACAACAGGAAAAATTGGCGTTATTTGTATTCTACACAAAGGGGTTAACCGTGTTGACGCAACTTTCTCCTAATTCATCTGCAAAATGTTTCTCTTTTGTTTGCATGGCACAGTGCTGACAAATTGGCACACGGGGAGAGAATTCGATGGAAAAAAGCACATCTTGTCCATATGTTTACTTGCAGGAAAAAATTCTGACATTATTTTCATTTAAAGTTACCATTGACGTAAGTGGAGAACGGGGCATTTTTGATCAGCACTGAAGCCGGCCTCACCCATGGGCTTTCATGCACATCTTGCACATGCGAAGGCACGGTTATTTCTGCATATCTCCATGAATCATCTCCTCACAAACATACGCAAAAGTCAGCTTGTTAGCGTGCGCATTAGCACGTTAGCATGCACGTCTGTGATCAACATCCCTATGAGAGACCCAGAAACGGTCATTTTGTCCGCTTGCCTCTACTCCAAAAACTGTAGGCAGCCTGATGTGGAGCACATTTGTATTCTGGCGCACCGCTGAGGTCCGGGGAAAAAAAAATCACATCTCCGCTACCCTCACCCAGTCGCACATCTGTTGCAGGTGGGTGGGTGGGGAGTACAGGCGCTGTGCTCAGCTCTGACAGAGGAGCGGACCCTGGGCCCGGAGCGGCAGGCCGGAGTCCCAGGAGGGGGTGGGGGGTTGGTTATGCTGCCGCTCCCCTCCTCCAGCGAGCTGATGGGTGGGAACTGCTCCACTGAACTCCCAGCTTTGCGCTGATAATCCCATCTGAGAAAAAATGCCAGCTCTGCAAGTCATCCTGAGTAAAGGGTGCGGGCTGGGCCTATAAATAATGCAGCGTAATGTGTGTTTCCGTCACACACGCTCCTTCGATCGCGCTCCGCTCCCTCCGCACTTCATCAGTCAAGGCCCTGAGAGGTGCCGATAGTGTGTTAGCGAAGGTGCTGGCCTCGGTGTTTCCCAGCTTGCGGTAATAGGGAGTGGGGTGTATGCACGCGTTCGCTCTCTCATGGCCGACAAGGGACTTCGAGGTGATTTGTTCCTCAGCGTTTGCCCCGTTCTGTGGGCCTGATTTACTGACACCTTTGGCATGTGCCTGTGCAAAACTCTATAACACTAATAACATAGTCAATGATTGGTGGAAAACAAATACCATGACCAATCATTTGAGCTGGCGTTCACTCGCTCGCTCAGGGGCAACTGTGCACGTGGGGTCATCTGTTCTCTGTATGGCATGTGTAGACCCGTGCAAAACCAGTAGCAGTGATTGCTCATGGAATTCGTTTTGCAGCCCACCATTGACTCTGTTATTAGTTTTGTGTGTTTCCGAAATGGATTGCACCCGTGGCTCAGTAAATCAGTGCCCAGGTAAATTACAACCCAATTCCGAAATGGTTGGGACAAAGTGTAAATTGTGAATAAAATCAAAACGCAATGACTTACAAATCACACCAGCCAGTACTTTATTCACAGTGGAACAGAAATGACATAGCAAATGTTAAAACTGAGAAATTTTACAATTTCATCCACAAAATGAGCTCATTTCAAATTTGATGGCTGCTACAGGTCTCAAAAAAGTTGGGACAGGGGCCTGTTTACCATGGTGTAGCATCTCCTCTTCTTTTTCACACAGAGTGGAGGCGTCTGACCATTGAGGAGACAAGTTTCTTGAGTTTAGCCATTGGAATTTGATCCCACTCTTGTTTAATATAGGCTTCCAGCTGCTGGAGAGTTTTGGGTCTCCTTTGACGTATATTTTGTTTAATTATGCGCCAAATGTTCTCAATTGGTGAAAGATCAGGACTGCAGGCAGGCCAGCTCAGCACACGGACTCTTCTACTACGAAGCCACGCTGTTGTAATAGCTGCAGTATGTGGTTTTGCATTGTCCTGCTGAAATACACAAGGCCTTCCCTGGAATATATGTTGCTCCAAAACCTTTATATACCTTTCAGCATTCATGGTGCTTTTTAAAACATGCAAGTGTCCCACACCATATGCACTAATGCATCCCCATACCATCAGAGATGCTGGCTTTTGAACTGAACGCTGATAACAGGAGGGGTGGTCTTTCTGCTCTTTAGCCCGGAGGACACAACGCCCATGATTTCCAACAAGAATGTCAAATTTGGACTCGTCTGACCACAGGACACTTTGCCACTTTGCTACAGACCACTTTAAATGAGCCTTGGCACACAGAACATGGCGACACTTCTGGATCATGCTCAACAATGGCTTCCTTTTTGCATGATAGAGTTTTAGGTGGCATCTGTGGATGGCATGGCGGACTGTGTTTACAGACAGTGGTTTCTTGAAGTATTCCTGGGCCCATTTAGTAATGTCAATGACGGAATCATGCCATTGAGTGATGCAGTGGCGTCTGAGGACCCGAAGATCACGGGCATCCAGTAAAGATCTTCGGCCTTGTCCCTTACGCACAGAGATTTTTCCAGTTTCTCTGAATCTTTTGATGATGTTATGCACTGTCGATGATGAGACCTTCAAAGCCTTTGCAATTTGACGTCGAGGAACATTGTTTTTAAAGTATTCCACAATTTTTTTACGCAAGCCTTCACAGGTTGGAGAGCCTCTGTCCATCTTTACTTCTGAGAGACTCAGCCTCTCTAAGACATCCCTTTTATATCCAATCATGTTACTCACCTGATGCCAGTTAATGTAATTACTTGCTAAATGTTCTTTCAGCTGATTCTCTTATATTTTAATTGCTTTTTCAGCCTTTTTTTGCCTGTGTCCCTTTTTTTTGAGACATGTTGATGCCAGAAAATTTGAAATAAGCTCATTTTGTGGATAAAAATGTAAAATGTCTCAGTTTCTACATTTGAAATGTTATCTATGTTCTATTTTAAATAACATTGGCTCATGTGATCTGAAAGTCATTGCATTTTGATTTTATTCACAGTTTACACTTCGTCCCAACTATTTCGGAATAGGGGTTCTATACTATGAGGGAACCGCACCCAGGGACCAACTCCATTTAAATCCTTTACCTTAGTCAAGGGCAGTGCAAGTTTATCCCTGTCCTGTCATTCCTGTCCTTTGGTGGAGGATAGTCCAATGAAAGTTGAAAGCCTGGAGTCAAGCCCAAGCCTTCCTTCTTGCGAGGTATGACATTGCATCATATCTTATTGCAGTTATTGTAGCACCCGGAGGAAGTCGGGAGGCTACTATGGATTCATGCTTGTCGTCCCACTGCCACAGCCGTGTCCGTAGACACTTCCTTGTGGACACTGTACAGGTTATAATTTTTGACCGATTACTTTCATATTTGATTTGGACGTGACGTTATACTTTCCTGATGACACCTTGCCCAGGTTTGCTGCTCGTTGTATGCAACGGCATTCCAGGACTCCTGTGGGATTATCAAGCTTAGATGTCCGAGAACGTCTCGTAAAATATATAAATCGTCCCTACTTTCCAATAAATTCTTGCTCTCCAGGTACTCCAGATTGTCATCCTTCGATTGGCTGCATTTTTAAATAAATATGTCTATCGATTGGTGGATAAAAAAATACATTTGTGTTCACTTTTTTAATTTGGCTCTCTTCCTCTTGAGCAATCGCAACCGTGCATGTGCAAATCAACAAAAACAGCAAAAAAAGGTTGTCTGTTGACGGGCAGATGTTTGTACTGCGCAGTTTGCAAAGGAGCATTTGCAAAATGGCTGTTATCTGAAAACTTCACTGGATGCATGGAGAAAACCTGTATATATTTGGTATGTAAAGCAGCTAATCATCTTAATTTGTTAGTTCTAATGCTCCTCTGTAATTAGCTATTGGGCGGGGACACCGTTTTTACAGTCAGCTGTATACAGAAGGTACTGTCACTTTCCTAAGGAGTTCTAAGCTTTTTTTTTTCCCCACATCGACTGTGAACTGTCCTTGTGTATACACTGACAGTTCACTTGAGCTAGATTACGCCTATCGATTTTGGTTGCCGTGGCGACAATATTGTGCGAATAGTGCGCTACACAGGGTAGAAGCGGGCTTTCGGGGGCTAAGCCCATGTGGTTGCGGCCGACCGGACTGTCTAGTTTTGTGGACGCTTGTATCCAAACTGATGTACTGACTAATCTGGGGCTAGTGTCACTTTGAGGGATGCAGGCGTAAGGGTATTGCTTGGGAACCTAACAGCTGCCCTGATTTTCCTGGGGATTTGCATTCAAGGTTGCAATAATGGTAATCTTTCATGGTGCCCCGACACCGGCGGTGCAGTAATGGGATGTAGCGAGTGCTGGCTGTTGTGTTGCTCCTCCGCCCTGCTATTTATTAGCCTTGAGTTGAGATTCCTACGAAGAGAGAGTTGCGACATGAGGTTTTCTGAAAATCTGGTCGCGGAGCCATTTTGTTTACATCGTGTTAATGGGCACTGTCTCAAAGTGAAGGAGTTTAACACCCCCGTTTTCTTTATTCTTGTGTCCAAACCTTTCCCCCTTTATGCTTTTCGATACCATCACCAGCTGGTTTATCACTCCTCCCTACATTAATAGGTTTCCCTTGTGAGAGAAGAGCAATCCAATGATTTCCTTTGTACGCAATGGTTCGGTTTTGCTCAATGGAAACAAAATGGCTCCTATGCTTGAATTGTCGAGGGACTCAAGTTATTTACAGCAAAATATAGCAGAATTTACATATGAAGAGCAAATGTTCAGAGGTACATTACCAGTTTGAATGAATCTTTGCTGCAGACCTTGATTAGTAGAATCCAGTGTGTTGCTTCTTAGTTTGAATGGAAGCTTGAACCCACACCGGCCTCTCTGGATATTACTGAGGACCCCAAGGCAATCGAAAATTTTTTTTTAAATTTGTATTCGGGCAGAGGAGTCAATTAGCATAAAACGTAAATTTCCGTAAGTGGGCGAGAAAGGGTTAAGGAGTCTGATATGCACAAATGCAGAATGGTGTTTGTGCACAGGCGCAGTTAACCTCAGGCCTGGTGACAGACGTTACTCGTTGTAGCAGCTCATGCTAAGGAAGAGCATTTCCATACATTCCACCCCTCTATGGGCTCCTCAGTTTCCTGTTACACACTCCCTCCCCCCTCCTCTGCTGGAATAGCCTGCAGGGTTGGGAGCGTAATAACACTTACATTAAGTACATTAATCACGGGCCAGGCGCCGCGCTGCACAATCAGATGCATTATTTAAGCGCCCGACAGCACTGCACCTCATACAGGGCTCCTGCAGGCTTCAGGCCCTCCCTCCCAGTTGCGGGCCCTGCTGTAGGAGCCAGAGCTGGGGGACACATGGAGACTGAGGCATGGGTGTCCTTACAGGTGCCAAGTGGGTTATAGGTGGTGTGTGTGTGTGTGTGTGTGTGTGTGTGTGTCTTAGCGTGTGTGTGTGTGTGTGTGTGTGTGTGTGCGCGTGCTTTTGCCCTCAGCAGCATCTGGTGAAGTATCAGCATTTGTGTGTGACTTTATATATTGTGTGTGTGTGTGTGTGTGTGTGTGTGTGTGTGTGTGTGTGTGTCTTAGTGTGTGTTTTTGTCCTCACCAGCATCTGGTGAAGGGTCAGCATTCGTATGTGTCTTTATGTATTCATGTGTTTGTTTATTTGTCTGTGTGTGTGCCTTGATTTCTGCTCTCTAGTATGTGGTAAAGTATCAGCATGTGGATGTCTCTGTATGTATTTATGTGTGTGTGTATGTATGTGTGTGTCTTTGTGTGCCGAGTGCCTGACGGACGCCGGGCGGATGCAGCGCAGTGTGACCGCAAGCGAGCGTCTCAGAGTGGGCCGGTACGCCAACGCGTGCCCACGGCTGTGATCACACCGACCCCACACACACGTGCACTGTCCCACACACACACTTCCTCTTCGTTGTTTTCGCCTTCTTCTTTCGCACGTGCCCTCTGTTTCTCCATCCGCTCCGCACACAGTGTTCTGCCTCGTATCGTCACGTGTGCGAGCTCTTTCATTCTACCCATCTCATACACACACACACACACACAGACACACACACACACTCTCACTTGCGCACTGCCTTTCACTAAACTGAATAATCGAGTGTATAATTGGACTGGACAGAAAAGCAGGGAGAATTACTCAGTTCCAGTGACGCCTCAGCAGGCTCTATTCAGGCCGCTTGAATGGGGCGCCGTTGAATCGTTGAGTGATGTTTTTTTATTGAATGGCCGCCAGTGAAGCTGAGGTGTTGCTCCGTTACCTGGAGGCCTGGGCTTCTCTCAGTAATCGGAGCGCTGAGTCACCGGAAAGCGCTTTTCAGTGTGAAACGGCTACGCGGCGGCGAGGAGGACGCTTCATGGCCGCTGATGGGAATAGCGTGCGCAGTTAGCCGTCCCGTAATTAAAATCCTCTTCAGGAGTGCTTGTTCCTGCGCTGGTTCGGGAGGCGTCAAGTTTGGGACAGTGTGTTACGGTCAGTGTGGGGGCTTTTGAATATCCGCTAATGCGGCCTTGTAGCCTGCCAGTCTAAGTGTGGTGCCAGAGGGGGCGGTGCTGCCCACAGTGATGCGTGTGTCCTTGAGGTGTGGCTGGGAAGTTTAGGGGCGGTGCTGGGAGTGGGATTTGCATTTGCTATGTGTGCACAATTCATATGCTATGACACGTGCATATGAACAATCACACCTACATACAGTACATGCCCTCACGCATAAATATATACATACATACATACACATACAGAGACGTAAACACAAACTGATATATACTTGCACATATGCACACACACAAATATTTATGGGCTTGCATATACATAAACACACTCAAGAACACACACTGACAAACATTTATGCAGTCGCATGTACATATATTCACTGGAGCACACACACGGACACACACACGCACACACACAGCGGACCCCCCCCATTTCAGTGGGGCAGATTTACTTCTCCAAGTTTCCATCGATCTCAGCCTCGGAGACATAATAATGCTCGAGCCCCAAGGGCCGGAGCATATTTTTAACCACATCAATGAATCTATATTTAAACTCTGGCACATGACATGTGACCTCGTTTTCCGCATCGCTGGCTCCTGCCCTGTGTGTCGCTGCGTGGGGTCAGCTGGTGTCACTGGCGGGTTGTGGAGGGGGATGATGATTGCGAGTCTGAGGCCAGACCAGCCCTCTGAGCATTCATGAGGAGGGGTCAGTGGTTTAGTGGCATTTACTAAAATTTTAGGGGCTGCGCACAGCCTATTGCTGGAATTGCCAAATCTGGACCTCGTTTTCTTTTCATCCAGGTAATTAAAATCCCTGGAAACGGTGAATCAATCTCTTAAATCAATGTCATATTTCAAAATGACTTTGTTTTGAAGCCTCCACCAAAGTTTGAATGGAAAACGATTAATATGCATATTGGTCTGACTGTCTGTACACCTGACTCCCTGGTAAAGGAGGGGGGAAGCCAGTATTTTGGGCCCTCGAGGACTGTGATTTTTGGTATGGGGCCCTGTTTGGCTGAGAATAACTACTGTGGTTGATAAATGCTCGAGCGGGAAGAGTTTAGCCCTAGTTTTCCACTTTTTCACTTAATCCCCCAGAAAAAGACTGGCGAAGAACATCAGCTGCTTTCGGCTCATGTTTATTAAAAGAAAGTTTATTTAGAGGATCATGACTCAGGAGTTTTTTATCTCTTCTCCCTCGAGTCCGATACGAACTGTGGACTGGTTCTGTATATATGTGCACGTGTCAGTGTGTGCGCGTGTGTTACGTGTGTGTGTGTGTGTGTGTGTGTGCACATGTATATATATGTGTCTCTGCATGTATATGATATATATAATGTGTATATATACATAGCATATATATACACACACACACACACTGTATATACATATAGCATACGCGCATTTCATATTTTGTTTGATGTGTCCAAATGCTCAGATGACTGTGCATTTTGTATTGCTGAAACTGCTCATGAATGAATGATGAGTGTACTGATCTATAAAGGGAATATTCAACATAGTGGGTCTCATTAGAAGCTGGGCACGCAGTGGTCGGTCTCTCTAATCCCAGTGCTGTAGGTGTTAGCAGTTCAGCAGCTGAATGTATTTGGCCTGTGGAGGTCATTGTCTCTCCAGTGGGCCTGCTGTAAAAGCTGAATCACGGTAGCTTTTAGCATCTCACTTCTTTGCATAATAACCATCATTTTGCGTCGTTTAGATGGACTTTGGTTCCGCCAGTGTAAAATATGGAGATAATAGCTGCCCTGACGTTTTGAATGGGACGAGCTTCATCATTAAATTGAAGCATTTCACCAAACAAAAGTGTTTCATTTAGCTAATAGTTTGAAGCGCTAGCTGGCAAATGCATAGAACACCTAGAATTTCTACAAAAGACAAAGATTGGTTGGTACCTAGCTGGCCACTCCCCTCTACCCTCTAGATATCCCAGCATTCCCTATTCTTTGTGGCTGGTAAGATCTATGGGCGGCGTGACATCACTTACCGCTGTGGAGATGTAGCTTGTCTCGTGCGGCTCATAGTCTGTCTCGCGCTTGGCATTTTCAACATCGCAATCGGTCGGTGGCGGCGAACGCGGTGATCAATGGCGCTCTGGTTCTGCCGGGGGAGTACCGCTGGGGTTCCCATTGATTACAGGACAGCGGGATGTGGGATGGGGCAGCTGCTGATCGATTCGGGGCTGTGCTGGGGCCCGGTGGAGCGTCACCTTGACCCTGCAGGATGGAGGGTCTCTGCGGAGCTGGGCTGAGGAGGCGCTCGAGTTCACCTCTGAAGGGCAAATCTCGTCTGTCGATCAGCTCTTCGCCGAAGATCGGCGAGGCGGTTTTGTCCTTGTAGATGTATTTAGCGCTCTCTCCCTGCGGAGATGAAGGTCCCTTTGCTCACACACGCATACACACACACACACACATGTTCCTGCTCTCTCACATATGGCTGAACGCTTGTGCGCACACACAGACACACATCTTCATATGCTCTCACATATGGCTTTCCACTGGCACGGACATACACATACAGCATATTTTCGCACATATGCCTTCACACACAGATGCATGCATGATCTCACACACACGCACATGCTGGTACATACACCCAAACACACATTATTTCATATTTCCCTGCAAACACACATGCAAAGACAGACATGCAAAATAACTGCCCACCCTTCGGCGCGCATACACCGCAACGTACATTGCTCGGCCGCAACATAACACCCACTGACTGGCGATGTGAATAATATTTATTATCTCGTTACAATGGCACTTCTCAAGAGGTGGGATGTATTAAGCTGCTACTGAACGGTCAGTTTTTGAAGTCGATGTATTGGAAGCAGGAAAAATTGGCAAACGTAGGGATCTGAACAATATCTGCAAGAGCCAAATTGCGATGGCTTCGACAACTTGGTCACAGCATCTCCAAAAGAGCTGGTCTCATGGGATGTTTCTGGCATACAGTGATTAGTAGTACCTACCAAAAGTGGTCCGAGGAAGTGAACTGGTGACAGGTTCGGGGACGGGCGGTGCTCATTGATGTGCATGGGGAGTGAAGTGTGGGCCGTCTTATCTGGTCTCACAGAAGAGCTACTGTGGCCCAAACTGCTGAAAAGGTCCATGCTGGTTCTGATAGAATGGTGTCAGAACACACAGTGCATTGCAATGTGCTGTGTATGAGGCCCTGAAGTCGTAGATTGGTCACAGTGCCCACGCTGACCCCCATCCTCTCCCAAAAACGCCTACAGTGGGCTTGTGAGCGTCAGAACTTGACCTCGGAGCAATGGAAGAAGGTGGGCTGGTATGATGAATCACTTTTTCTTTTACATCTTCTGCGGCCGGGTGTGTCTTTTTCATGGGAGAGAGATTGCACCAGAATGTCCTGTGGGAAGAAGACCAGCCGGTGGAGGCAGTGCGATGCTTTGGCCAATGTTGTGTTGGGAAATCTTCTGGGTCCTTGCTTTCATGTAGATGTTACCTTAACACGTACCGCCTAGTAACATATTGTTGTGGACTAAGTACACCCCTTCTTGGCAACAGTATTCCCTGATAGCAGTGGCCTTTATCAGCAGGATAGCGTGCCCTGCCACCCCGCAAATATTGTTCAGAAGTGCTTTGAGGAGCATGACAAAGGGTTCAAGTTATTGACTTGGTCTCCAAATAATCAAGCATCAGTTAGATGCGCTATAAAAATTTGTCTGACCCATTGCGGCCCGTCTTCACAACCTACAGGACTCAGCGGGTCTTCTGGTGACGTCTTGGTGCCAGATACCAAAGGACACCTTCAGAGGTCTTATGGAGTCCATGCCTTGATGAGTAAAAGCCGTTTTGGCGGCACTAGGGAGACCTACACAATATTAGGCGGTTGGGTTTAAGGTTGTGGCTGTTAAGTGTACACCCATGTGCGCAAACATTCTCAGTCATTCTCATCTGCAGCTGGGATTTGGGGTTTGCACGTTGTTCCTGTTGTGTGCAGTTGTGAACGTGTGTTCGATTAACATGCAGAAGTGTGTAAGTGTTAGTGCTTTGACTGTTTATGTCATGTGACTGAGGTCCACCAGATATAGGTGTACTGAAGTAAACAGACGCTGGAGTGGGGTAGGATGAGCTAGACTGGGCCTGGAAGCTGGTAGTGGGGTACTGGCTGTTGAATCCGTATCATGTCGGGGAGGTTTTTGGGTCCAGTCCCACAACCGTATGTAACACCTGGGGTAATATGACCTTCATGCTGTATTACCCTCCTATATTAATTAGATTGGCTAATTGATGTCAGCCAGCTAACCCATAAGTCCCAGTAGAAATGTGGTGAGGTTTGTTGTAATTAGCTCTATAGTGTGTATATTGAGGTCTACTTCCCCAGTCTTTCAGACCCACTCTGAGGAGTGAGAACGAGGCATGACTCTACTGGAGATCAGCTTGGAATTGAAGGTCACATCATTGTGATTTCACCCCAGTAGCCTTTTTAGCATTTAGCATGTTTTTTGCTCTACCGGCACAGTCTAGTTTACACGCTATTATCGGTATCCTAGCATCGTCTTGTCAACCCGGTGCAGTTGTTTGCGATTTAAACAAAATGCCTCCTTCTCTTGCATGCATTCCCAGTGGATCCTGCTGTACATGGGTCGGTAACGGCGGCTACATCTGCATATGCTGGATGTGTTTGGTCTCCACATTGCGGGCAAACAGCCAGAGGCTGAGGCTGTGGCATGTTTGTGGAGAGCGGCTCATCATTAGCGTGAGTGTAATGACCTGCCTGACATGTGTAGCTGGGAGCTTGAGGTGGAGAATTACACACTTCAGCATATTCTAGGTGCTTTACATTAACTGCACACCCCGTTTCTGAGTGTGAACGCAGCGCTCCCTGCTGCAGATCATGTGATTTACTGGGACCAGCTCCCCCCTGCAGACATGTTGGCTGACATATACACTTATGCCTTTAATTGTGTGTGTGTGTGTGTGTGTGTGTGTGTGTGTGTGTCTCTGTCTCTGTCTCTATCTCTCTTTCTCTCTCTCTCTCTCTGTCAAATGCACATCGACAGAAACACACACCCAGACTGGCAGACACACATGCACGAACAAGCATGCACACACAAATGAGTACACACACACACAAACACACTCATTACACACGCTCGCATAAGACATCTCACACATACACAGATGGGCTCATAGACGTGCATAAACCACATACACTCACACATGCATATGCAAGCAAACACATGCGCACGCACATATGTTTGGCTATATTTAAGAGGACCTTGTATTTACTTGCATTCATTCTGCACAGCCTCTCTCAAACCCTAACCTTTAACCAAATTACTCCTAACCGTAACCTGAACCGTAAACTAACCCTAATTGTTGCTTTGACTCTAACTTTCACCAATTAGCCGTAATCCTCTACATCACTGTTATCTTTCCTCTCACATGAGCCCCTATGAACGCTAGCATTAGCATGTTAGCATGTGGCGCTCAGGTCCCTTGTTCTTTAGTTTTTGCTGAGCTGCGGTTGACTGCTGTCCTCTCGCCAACACCCGCTAATGCTGTTTCTGCTTCGGCATGAGGACCCGTTTTAACTCACTGTTTTCATTTCTAATTACAGTTGTATTAATGGCGTGTGTGCAGTTTGTTGGAACAAATTACCGTATGGATGAAGAAAGCAGAAAGCCTCCAACTCCATTACTGACTTGGCTCTGCTGAGACACTACAGGGAAAACTTCGCTGATGAAAGCCCTTGATTAAGCAGGCATTCCGTTTAGCAGCGCCAGGTGATCCAAATTAATTTTAGCCCGTCGTGTAATTTTTAGAGCTCGAAGATCAGTGTAAAAAATGATTTCGTTAGGATGAGCGAGCAGGTGGCGTCGTGGCACAGAGAGTAGGAGATGCTGGCTTACTGAGGAAGGGTTGTGGTTTCAAATCCGCAATGGGGCCTTTCTGTTTGGAGTTTCCGTGTTCTTTTCACGTTAACATGGATTTTCTCTGGGTACTCTGGTTTCCACTTGAAGACATTATTGTTAGGGTAATTGTAGACTCTAAATTGCCCGTAGGTGTGAGTGTGTGTTTGTGAGTGAATGATGTTTGATGGATTTAAATACTGTTCAGGGGATGTTCCTGCCCTTCACCCAATTGCATGCTGGGATAGGCTCCTGCACCCCTGCGACCCTGAGCAGGAATAATAGATAATGGATGGATGATGAGTTTTACTGTCAGACTGTGGGGTTTTGATGGTAGACGGACCTTTAGATATTAGTGTGGTCAGTGACCTGTGTTCCTTCCTGTCCAGTGCTGTTTTAAAGTTGGCCTGCTTTCTTATTTGACCTCTGGTGTAGTGTTGGCATGTCCCTGTGTCCAATTCTGTACCCCCACTTCCTGTACATCCTGCATTCTTGTGTCCACTCGTCCATGTTTGTCACGCGAGGTCTCCCGATTGGGTACATATCAGAGTGCTCAGTGTCAGTTTGTGATGGTTATTTAATTAGTCTCATAATAAGAATGCCCCAGGGTCAGTGTCCCTATCATTTTGCAACTGTTTAGCTGGCAGTCTTATTCAGCGTGAATTATGCAGCTCACATTATGCGCATATGAGGCATTAATATATCTGGGTAATTGCCAAAGCGATTCCGATACGGTGGGTACCATTAATTGCAATGACAGTTTCCTAGCTTGGAAACAAACCTATAACATTACCCCGTATCTGTTCTTAAATCATTGTACTGCCCTTCCTACCATAATTAGAAAGTGGATCGAGCCTTAATGTACGGTGTGGGGAAAATGAAGGTTACGAATCGCTCGCTACTCTGGTCAAGGACTATTACAAATGAGGAAGCAGGGGTTGATAAATTCTCTCTGTAATGTATTCATGCTAATGTACTGATCAATCTGAAAGGATTGATCATTTGTTCTGGGAAATTACCATGGTGCTTCAGGGAAACACCACATAAAATGATTTTGATGCCATTGTAAAGTTATTAAAGATTAATTGGGTACTGCCTGATACGAAAATGGAAATGGTAATGATATTGAAATGCAAGGAAAAGCCGAACAACACGATGCAAAATTCTTGTTTGTGTAATGAGGATTTTAATGAACAACACTACGCATATATTTTGCTGAATGGCGCACACTTACTCGGACTCGGACACAAACGTTGACAAAAAAAAACAATCAACTAGTAATATTTTCAGCTACTGCTAGCATACAAATTATGCACTCAAGAATCATTAGTACTGAATTTTTAAGCTTGAGATATTTTTGCATTTTTAATGTAATTACTGTCACCAGGTGTTAACGAGCGACGCAGACTCCTGCATGTCTTGATCAGGTTTGCTGCACGCAGGTAACAGCTGTGCTTTTTGTTCACGCTGGGTAACATGGGGAACATGTTCGTCTGCGTCACTGCACATCCGTTCTTATGGTGCATGAGATTGCAGGGGGTAGATGCTGTGCTAGCTTGAACCGCAGTTTCCTGAGTGGACTTATTTCCTGTTACACATGGTCCCAGAGACTCTCAGCCAGGGTTGGTGTTGGCTCAGGCGTTTGGTTTGTATTGTGTCAAGAAGCATCTGCTGACTTTGTGCATTTTGTGGCACTTTAGTTTATGCTATGCTAATACAGACCACAGGAACTATGGGCTGCATCTGAATTCTGTAAAGAGCAAGGAACCTCATAAAATGACATGACCCGAAAATAATTTGGCTGGTACCCATAACAAGGAACGTCTGAATTGTGTATATCATGAAGTAAAGGAGGCAATTAGCTCCTCTGTTGCTTCCTTTCAGCAAGGAAACACAGGACCAACCTCGGAAGAGAGTAAAAATTGAATATGGACCACAATCCTTTGCAGCTGCGGCAATTGGAAGCACCATTCATTCTCGTATTTTTCCAGGCTGGAAGGGCACTAGGTAGAGTACATACCTCCACTGCGCCATATGTCAGTATTATTGGTTGTGGAACCACAAGAATATTATCCAGATCACCAACAACTACAGTGAATTCTACATTAGTGTAGATTATATTTAACACTGAAATTTTATGAAAATCTGTTCATTGCATAAGGGATTATCATTCTATTCAGGTGAATTTCACTCATTCCAGATCTAGAATCCAGAATATGTTACAGATCACTTCCAAAATTGAATCAACTCATCCTTGGCCTACCACGTACCGTCCTACCAAATTTCGAGCCAATACGTTCATAACTGCCCGAGTTATCCTGTTAAAAGACAAACAAACGCGGATGAAAACATAACCTCCTTGGTGGAGGTAAAAATTACGAAGGCTATCTGCCATCAAGCTCATGACGTATTGTGGGAAAAGACAACTGATTTTTCTAAAACATGCCAGAGTACCCTTATATTCCCCCTTCAACTTTCTCTTCACCTTTGAGACGTTTTCTTTTCTGGCGAGATCAAGGAAAAGCGTAGAGGAAAAAGGCCGCCTATTGATGAGAATTCGGATGCAGCGAGGGCTACTCGGAAACGTGAAACGCCCACGGCCGCATTTACGCATTCTGTAGCGGGAATGAATAAAGAGTGGCCGTAAAATAAATATCCCTTGGTAAGTGTGTAAGCCTGTGGAGTAAGTCAGTTAGGGCAGTGGCTCGGTGTCAGGCTGATACAGCTGCTTTTGAATGGGAGAGTATTCTGAGCTCTCGAGGTCTCTGCTCCTGTCCTCTCAGCTGAGGAGACGTGCTCTTCTAGATACTGAAAGCGCGTCTCACCCTGAAAGTCCCCAGCTGAGGAAGCGGAGATGGAGAGATAAAATGGCTCCCAGCGGATGTTCGTGCTCATGGATATGGGTTGCGGGGGCAGGATGGCCTGGTTGCACTCTGACCCTCAGCACACTCTTGCCCCTCCTCTGTGCTAATATTGGGCAGGAATGAGACTGGAGCGGGGGGTTAGTGTAGGGGGAGGGGAGACTGATTGATTGCACCGCGTCAGTGTGTGGTCTTATGGAGATGTTTTAAGTCAGGAAATGTGCCAGCTACCTAAAAAACAAATCCTGACTCTATTAACTGCGCGTCGGCTTTACAGGTCCCTCGAGGAGACTGGGGGCTGTGCTTGTGTCTCTTCGGGGCTTTGAGTTTTGGTTCTTTGGCAGCTTTTCTTTGAACAGGCCGGGTGGAGGGGGGAGGCAGTGGGGAGAGGGAGAACTTGGACTGACCTGTTGAGCACTGCCAGCCTCCGGAAAAGCTGTTCGCTCTGACGGCGTCCTCCCCACGCAACGCCCGGCACCACTTACCGCCGCCGAGAAGCTGGCGATGTCAGCGGGGCCGACTGCTCAGAGTGATGCCTGTCAGCGTTACTGCTGGTCGCGTTTCATTTCCCGTGAATTGGCGAACGGGTGCGTTCATCGTACTCGAACCTTGAGGAGTTCTCGAATCATTGCTTAGGATCCCATTCAAGGTTCGATCAGTGGTCACCCGGTAGACAGTCATTCTTCATGTAAACAACATAGTTGGCGAGCCACAGAGCTTTACTGACTATCTGCATCTATAATGGCCTTGTTACTGTAAGACTTCGGCTTACATTGCTGTTGCAGGGTGCGGAATCGGATGTTTATGAGAATTCGAGAGTATCGTACAGCGCAAGCGCAGACTCGCTGTGAGGGGTTCAGTAATAATTCTGTGGTAATGTTATCCTCATTAAACACTGAGGCTGTTCAGGATGTCAGGGACAGAGATGGATGTTGTGTTTGTTGCACTGTAAACACATTTGTAAAAGAAATATCTGAGCATTTTAAGGCATAAAGAGGGAGCTAGTGAAGCGGTTGAGGTGCTCATGGTTTAAGGGTCTTAATTGGGAGCAGGATGGTCACTGATTAGAGTCTAAGTGTAGCCACTTTTGGGCCCAGAAGCTAGGCTCGCAACCCAGGATTTAGCCACTGTTGGGCCCTTAACCCCAGTATTGCTCTGGGGGATTAGCCCCTGTTTTTTCAATTGTTAGCCACATTGGATTGGAGCGACTGCTAAATAGCTGCAATTCATTGAAATGTAATGCATTGCCCTGCTGTACCCTTTTCTTGAAGTCTTCACGAAGCCAGGAGGGTGCGGTGGTCTTTGGGCTTCAGTCACACACAAGGTTGCTGTTCTCACGAATACAACCCCCCCCCATCTCGGATCCTGTGGCGGCTTCTGACCTTGAGCAGAGTGCACATGTCCTCAGCGAGAAGGCAGCTCTGTATTTGTGTGTTTGCGCCCGTGTGCATGTGTGTTTATACACTTAGTCAGTATATTTCGTTGTACTCACACCTCAGGCGTGCACGCTGTGCGCAGTCACCCCGCCGTTTACATAATGCTGCCACTTAGTCACACGTGCGGAGTCATACGCCTGTCCTCCTGCTGCCACGGAGCCTCGGCTCGGGCCCGATACCGCACCTGCCGCTTCACCCTGCCAACTTCTGCGAGGCCAACTCATCCTGAAGGGGACAGGAAGTCCTGGTGTGTGGGAGGGGGTGGGGGCATAGGGTTCAGCTCAGTTCGGTCAGTTATGACTGCACTTCTTGAAAGTGGACAGGAAGTGCTTCATGTGGACTGCCTTTCTCCGACCCGTTGGTCACACCTTGGCTATTGTGAGGTCATGGAAGAGGGGTAGGAGCTAAAGCATTTTCGAAGCGCAGAGTCAGACATCAGAAATGACACCGTTCAACACCAGCTAATGGTATCTGTCATCATAGCATTAGCAGGTGTCTGGAACTCTGGTCGCTGTGAAAGGGTCAGTGTGATCATTATTAAGAGTGATAGTGGAAAGCTAGGCATTCAGCAAATACCATTTTATGCTTCAGAAACTGGCTCTGGGGCAAAGGTGAGTGTTGAGAGCCTCGTCAGTTCCTTGCTTTCAGGCCAACTACAGGCCTGTAATCACTTAGTTTGGCAAATCATCAATGAAATCTGAAATTTCAGCAACGTTTCTTGTTAATTACTTGCATGACTACCAGAGTGGTGCACGACTGTTTATGTGTCCCAAAACAAAACATTTTACTATGATCAAAGCTATGACTAAACCCATGTTTGTGTATACAGCCTGTTAGCTCATTAAGTCACTGTCAATTGTGCAAACAAAGTCTTGCATACGTGTTCGCCCTCCAGAACTCCACTAACCCATCCCTGCCATGGAGTCGTACTGTTCCCAAGGGTCTCGGTTGATTTATTGTAGACGCCAGGGCTTTCCAGATCACTTATCTCCTGGGATCAATAAGAGATTGTAGACGGCACTATGCAGGAGTGAGGAATGCGTCGCTTTGGGGATCAGGGCTGACGCGGAGGTTTCTACCGAGATTCAGACCAGGGCTTTCCCGATTGCTGGTGTAACCAAAAGATCGTAGAAGGCACTGAGCAGAGCCAAGGAATTGGGTACTTTGTGGATAAGGATTGGTGTAGAGCGGGGTTTCCCAAACCTCTCCTGGAGGCCCACCTGTCCTGCATGTTTTAGATCTCTCCCTGCTCCAGCACAGGTGATTCAAATGATCAGGTTGCCATCAATCAGCTTTAGGGGGTGATTAACGAGCTGATCATTTGAATCACCTGTGCTGGAGCAGGGAGAGATCTAAAACATGCAGGACAGGTGGGCCTTCAGGAGAGGTTTGGGAAACACTGGTGTAGAGGAACTCACTTGAGCAAATTTCAGTCTGCTACAGCTGCAAGATCTTGCATTGTGGCTGACTTCTCCGACTGAGAAAAACTAACTCAGCCCCACAAGACACTGAATGATAAAAACTTTTGGAGATGAAGGAGTCTGTGACGCACGCTGCATCCGTACACTCAGCCTCTCTGCGAGGCTCTGGCTCAGGTTGCAAGCGCGGACGTCATCGGTCCGTCCTGTCCATACGCAAGCCCTCCCACGGCGTTTTGCGGACGTCAGCTGGAGCGGTCGCGTGTGGCCGACACTGGGTTCAGGTGTTTCATCCTCGGCCTAATTACTCCGCACTGGGTGCCCTGTTTATAGGAAAGCCCTTCAGTCTGGTGCGGAAGTCGGAGCCAATAGGCTCGCGAGGTCGTGCGGCTTTCAGTGGTGCCTCCGGAGCACAGCTGGATCCGGCATCTCGACGTGGGGATGGCTTGGTCTTTGCCGTGAAAAGCCTGGGTCCTTGAAATGGGCATATTCACGCACTTCAGAACAAAACCATGTGGATGCTTACATGGTCCTCTCGATCTTGGGCTACACTCAGCTGCTAACAGGGTGGTACGTCACATACTGTCGACCCTGAGTGCTCCTGCCACGCTCCCAATAAATCATAATACACGTCGTCAGCCTCATTTAGTGTATGCAAGGTCTTTTGAGTACCGGCAAAGCACTCATTCTACTCTTTCATTCACTGTTGCAACAATTAAGATAAGAGCCTTCAATTTTTCAACCTTTATTTAAACAGTGGAAGTTTGATTAAGAACATGTTTCTCTTTTGTAAGGATGTCCTGGGAGAAATGCCTGATAGATCAGTTGCGAGTGAGGAGCAAGGCATGTAGAGAAACGGCGATAAAGCCCCTGGTATAGTTTTGGGGTTAAGGGCCTTACTCAAGGGCCCAAATGGCACAGTTCTTGCCAACATCATCTCTCCTACGCTAATCAGAATCCTGAGCCCCACTGGGGGCCTGAATCAGCAACTCCATACCCTACTGCCCCAATTAGCGAAATATTTAACTGTCAAGCTGATTGATTGTTTGGTTTGTCCAGGTTGTTTCTTCTCTTCCAAACACTCGGCAGTGCACTTCATCTGCCTGTTTACTGTCCATTATGTCTAAGCAGCTGTGGAATGTAAGCGTATAATTGTGTGCTCTGACTCACTTATGTGAAACGTAGAATCCAAACCTCCTTACCCAAAGAGAAAAGAAAAGACTGTTTTTTGATAGCGGCGGATACCTGCTGCGTGCGCTTTTTTTTCCTAGCGTATTTGTGATTCAGCACTCGGCCATTGTAGCAAACCTAGAATATGAATCACTCTTCATTCTCCAATTTAATTCCAGTCATGCTTTGAACACATCTAACAGGGCGACCGTTGAAATTCCTCTTCAGATCTACACGCGCTGCCACGGAAACCATCACTCAGGGGAATTCGGGAGAACAGATTCTCGTAATTTACCTTGACATTAAAATGCTCTGTACTTTCTGTTGTCTTTATTTTTGTCACAGAGGGGCCGAGTGATCACGGTGTTTGGGTTGGACTCGGGAAGCTGCTGGCTCCAAGTCCCATGCAGGCCAGCCACCATGTGATCAGTGGGGCTGTTTGGCCCTTCAGAAAGGCCCTCAACCCTTTGTTGCATAGTGGTTGCTATAGTAACCAAACCCACCCACCACCCTTCAAAGGCAAAAAAATAAAGAGACATGCAGCAAAGGGTTAACCCGACGCTGCTCCAAGGGTGATTGGCTTCTATTCTATTCATTGTATGGACTTTTGATTAAAGTGTCAGCATAATACTGGTAATTATCGCACGGAATTTGTTCGTACTATGACACGTGAAGCGAACAGGGTAGGCCTTATATGGGCATCAAGAATCCCCAAGACTTTTGGGGGGATTTTCAGGCGGTCCCCAGTGGTCAGCCGTGCAGACATGATTTTCAGCGTGACATTTCAAACATGGTAGCCGTTAAATGTCACCAGTATGCGAAATGCGCCCTGCAAAATGACAGGCAAGCCCTCCAGAGTATGTCACTCGAACACGGCTAAAGTAGGCTAACGGCGGTGTTCGCGTTGTGGATCATGGAGTAGCGCAGGGGCATTTAAAGGACCATATATGGAAGAATTTAAATGACTAATAAAGCAAACCACAAAAGTTTGTGTCCCAAACACTTTTTCAGACAAAAAATTTTTTTTTTTCGTTTCAGTATTTTAGCGCTTTCATTGCTGATGACCTGGGGCTGCAGTCATAACTCGTTGATGTTTCTTGGTGCTCATGATGGCTGCTTCCTGTTTGAGTAGTTTTAATCATTCATGTGGATAAATGCACTTTTCAGTTTGCGTTTGGTAAAACGCAGGATCTTTGCTGAAACCTGTGGCACTGAACACAATTTGCATCAAGTCCTGTTCCAGTCCATGTACCATTCATTGTTATGCAAGACTCTTAATGGATCTTTTCTTCCTTTTAATCAGTGTTTTACAAATGGGCCTGAGTCCTTGCACTGGTATTGAGGATTCTTTGGCTTTTGTGCTGATGTGCTGAACGCGTGGAGCTTATTGATATGGGTTTTGTCAGAAGTGCTAAATGAGCGTGCTCTGCTCTCCCTTGCGGGTGTGGGTTAATGCAGTTTGAGGTTTGCCATGGAAATACTGCTGCTTCTCTGCTCCTGCTGATTGTGTCTGTGCTGAGCTTATGCTACTGCAAGCCCTGGGGATGACTGGTGTGTGTGTGTGTGCGTGTGTGTGCGCGCGCGCGCATACATGCATGTATGCGTGTATGTGTTGTGCGCGTGATGTGTGTTTATTCTGTGTGTGTGTGTGTGTGCGCGTGCGTGCGCGCGTATACGTGCATGTATGCGTGTATGTGTTGTACGCGTGATGTGTGTTTATTCTGTGTGTGTGTGTTTGTGTGTGTTGTATATACACGTGTATATCTGTATGTGTATGGATGTGTGTGCATGTATAGATGCATGAGTGTATAAATGTTCAGCATTCATGTGTTTTGTATGTGAATGTGTGTGTATACAAGTGTGTGCACTATCTTGCCAAAAGTGCACGGACACTTCACTGAAACTACAATGACAAGTATAGAAAATGGACATTTTAAAATGACAAATGTTCATGTTTTAATTGAATTTGGAATTAATTGGCCACTATGAGCTGATAGGACAGACATTCGGCTTCCATTTGAGGGAATTAAAATTCAAATCCATCTCACCGTCAAGATTGGAGCTCTTTTTATACCCCATCACCCCCTTCCATTGAAGCTCAGTGGAGTTATGAAGGGAAGGATTTCCTTAGAAAGGGCAGCAGTTTCTGAATCATGGAGCAGAATTGTCTGAAAATACCCTCGAATGGAAGCTGGGAGTCTGTTCTCAGCCCATACTGACCAGTTCAATCCAAATTCTTTGGCTATGTAGTGTATGTGTGTGTCTGTGACTATGGGTGAGTGTGTGCGCGTAAGAGGCCACGACTCAGTGTTAGCGGGCACATATGCTCCAAATTGAAACAATTAGGAGCTCACTAATACATCCCAATTAATACAATGCGCTCCTCAATTATATTTCTCCTTGCTGCCTGTCCGCTCACGCAATCTAAACTCGCACAAAATAACTGTCGCGCTCGCATTCTCTCACTCTCGGTTTCTGCCCAGCTCTGTGGAGGAGCCGTGAGCCTCGGAGGCGCGGTGCAGAGTTAGCAACCAGCACCTGAGTCCACCCACTCCGCCTGCCTCTTTCAGGATCGTGTGGGAGTTTACTGTGGGCAGGAAGAAGCACAACTTTTGATCTATTTCTAATGTTTGTCTCTTGTACACTTGAATAGGACGTTTGATACACCTCTGGCAGATTTTTTTTTTTTTTTGGAGAAACCTGCCAATTATTTGGAGTGATTTGATGGGAACTTGCTGTGTGGATGGAGTGGTTGTCTTCTGGTTGGAGCGGGGTTGGTGCTCTTGGGAGAGACAGGTGTTTGAGTTTGTTTCTGTCAGGTTCTGCTTCCTCTGTGTCAGACGATGATGGGGTCACAGGTGTCATCTCACAGATGGACTGTTCGGACAATGTGGTCTAATTGGGACACATTCGGACAGAATGAAATGAAATGATGTGGCTGTATTCCAAGACTGCACTGCAGAATAGGGGGCGGGGCTTTACTGCCTTCTCATTCATTGGCTGTTGCACTGAAGGGAAATGGGCGGAGTTATCCCTTTGCAGCCATGATGTAATGAACCTGGCGTTCACCTCCTAATGGAAAATGAGGAACCTCATTTTGGGCGCCTCTTTGAGGGCTCAACTGTAAATGTCAGGGCGACTCTGTCTCCAGTGAACACGCTGAGGGATCCCTCACTGCTGCAGATGGGCGACGATATTGAGCGGACACCTAGCTTAGACATGACCTCACACAATAAACGGTGACAGATTAAATGTCATTTCAGTTATATTTAGCTGCACTGGTGTTCATTACAGTGTTAGGCCCATGTAGCATATCCGCTGATTCCCTTCTGGAAGGAAGGACGCGAGATTAATAACTACAAGATTGTTGCATTAAAGTCCTATAAACCACTGTGTAGTATTGAGACTGACATAATGATGTATGATTTCAACAGTCCGTGTAAATGCCAACTTGGTTGAAGAGGAGCCATTGCCTTCAGGATTGCAGATTCCAGTTAATAGCTGAAGCGAGCAGGACCTAATCTTGAAATGTCCATGTGCAGAAAGTGTGGGAGAGGTATTGGGAAGAGGTGAAGGTGTGGAGGGAGGCATAGGGTGTTGGGGTAAAGGCCTCTGTTCCTGCATGTATGTGTGCAGTAATTACAGAAGTCTTTGTAGCTTTACCTTTCCTCAGTTGGATACAGGGGCTCCTCCTACAGCTCAGAGCGTGTAAACACAGTCCTGAGCTTGTATCCTAATCACAGCCGCAAGAACCCACCCCTTCTACAAAAATCTTTGTTCATTTGTTGTCTTCTGTCTCCTCTGTATGCCTGCTCATTACCTGGTTGCCTAATTGCTCTGCAGGAGAGCCTGAGAAGGCCTGTCTAATCCAAACAAACAGTGAAGGGGCTTTAGAATACATACTGTTTTCTCACAGAACTGCCGCTATAATACAAACCTAATTTACTTGTGTGTTGGAGAGCGTCCTCACACTACAGTTGTGGCGGAAAATGTGATTTTATTTGGAAATACAGAGATGGAGAATTCTGTTCAGTTGCCCTTTGTTTTGGTGTATTTTTTCAAACTGGCTCTTGCTGATGAGGTGGAGCCTGACTGTGGTTCTGTTGCAGGAGGGAGAGCAGTGCATCGTGGGAAGGGCCCTACGGTTCGGGCGCTATGCATTCCCGGTGATGACTGGTGTCATTGCAAATGCAGCGCTCTCACGCATGCTGTGTTGGGTTGCGTAATGTCTTACGAGGAGCGAGCTCTCATGCCAGCGCACACTGAGTCCTGCTTGAGCGGAGAGGCTAATGTACGAGGGTGAGAGAAGTCTGTGATCTTATCTCAGTGGGAGATAGGGAGGGGAGGTGAAGGCGCTAACGAAATGCTATGTTCCGGCCTATTAGTTCCCTTCCCTCAGGTTTACTCACTCTCTCTCTCAGCTTCTCCTCACCACTGTGCTCATCCCTCGTGTTTTGTCCACTTTCTGACCTAACAAGAGCCTTTAGCTCCTACACAGGACCAAAAAATCAGTAGAAAACTACTTGAAAAATCTTTAAAAATAGTTTTGAGGATGTTCATTCGCAAGGCTCGAGTCATTTTCATGTCCCTCACTTCCTGGAAAAAAGTCTGTTATCATCGCATCCTTCAGTCTTCCACTCTACTGGCTTAATAGCCTTTCCGGGAGCTGAATGCTAACATCTCCAGCGCCGGCATGTCGCTCTATTTCGCCGAGAAGTGCTGCAAAGAAAATGGCCACCGAAAAGCGTGCTGGCGAGGGGGGGGTGTGTGTGTGAATCGATGCACCGGGAATTGGGAATTGATTTTCATACCGAAACTGAGCGCAGTCGGGTAAACTTGACCTCTGCTGGCGCTTCTTCTCCTCCTCGTTGATGACGCTGAACACAATGCATTTATGAATGAAATTGGTTTAGTAAAGTACAATTTCCCGATAAGTGCCTTCCCATTTCGGCCTAACACTGGCAGTGCTTCAGACAGCCAGGCTAGAGCTGCACGTATTTGTCGTTACAATCCTCTTCACTCAAGGGTCCAGAGTAGCTACGAGTAGGCGACTGCTCTTCACTATAATGCAGGTGGAGCCAAGATCGTGTCTCCTTCTCTATTAAAGTGCTGCTCGCTAGCCCCCAGGTGTTTGAAATATCTGTTTTTTATGCACTTTTAACGTATAATTGCAGAGCCAGATTTCCAGCAGTCATTGTTCTAGTGGACTGACGGCGCACAGCGTTGCCCTTGTCCTCGAAAGCGATTGTGTGAACGTGCTATTTTGGTACGAGAGAAGCCAATCCCATTGTTTTGAGTGCTGCACAAGCTCTCAGATAGGAGTCTGCGGATTTAAATCACGGATTAATAACTGTGACCCAGTTCCCCCTGCTCTGCCATAGTTTCGGAGCATGGAGGACCTGGGTGTAGGAGACCATGGTGTCCTCAGCACTCAGCCCGCTTTGAAGGGTAAGACCGTTCCGGTACGTTCCGTCTTGCAGTCTGAGGGCTTTGTCGCATATAGGTCGGGTCTGCTCGGGACAAGCGCCATACCTGGCCCCTGTATCAGATGTTTCCGGATTATCCCAGGCGGTTGAATTGTGGCCAGCCCCTGGTCTCGTGATTGATTGTGCCTGACTGCGCCGGAATGATCCGCAAAGCTTGGAGCACCTGATTTACGCACATGTTAAACTCCCCCCCACTCCCCACTTCCATCAAGTACCTCTCTTCTAGCCACGAGGCTGGCTTCTCGTCAACGCTGTAGGTCTGCCAAGGTCTGCCATGCTGCAGTAGGCCATGATAGTCCTACTCTCTGGGTTATATTGACAAAGTGTGGATTTTTTGGCCGTTGCCTGAAGTCTTAAACTCAAAAAAAGAACTTATCTAGAAAGTTGTTAGTTCTCTTTGTGAAAATCCTAAAAAGTGATGGGATATTGTAAACTGAGTGACAGGGCTGGATTGGTATTGTAGCAGAGATAGGCTCTCGGTGGATAGGCTCATCCGCGGGACATTTTACGAGCCGCCGTTAAATGAAAGGGCTGCCTACCTACCGAGGTGAATATATCACAGGGTCTCATTATCCCGTCCCCTCGCTGCCTTAATAAATACATATGCCAGCGATAAAGGTCGGCCTCGTCTTCACAGAGAGGCCGTCCATTTTCTATCGTGTTTCTTAGCGCTCTAGGCCTGACCCTCAGTTTGGTGTGTCGGTGATAACCCTGGTGGTAGCTGGGCGGCGTGATTTGTTTGTAATCATGCTAAGAGCGAAAACAAGACATTTGAACGACTCAGTCAGGCGCAGATGGCGGTGTTCTGTGGGACGTATCATGCAGAGTACAGGCTAAAGGGAGATTAAAATGGAGGGTGCCCATCGCAGATGGAAAGTTTCATTGAGTGTTGCTAGAATTTGATGCATTAGCGATGCAGTTTGTCCCTTAGGGGCGGGAAGGGTTTAGCTATCGTATTTGAAAAACCTTGTGCAAGTTTTTTTTTTTTTTTTTCCATGTGAAGTACGTGCTTCCCTCTGCTCCTGATTTGTTTATTAGAATGGGAAATAACAGCTTGATTTCTGTCTGACGTTTGATTAACTCTTGTGTGTTTATGGGAATAGTGCGCTGAAATGCGCTGCTCCCCAGGCACGACTTTGTTTAACAACCAAATAATCATCCATAAACTCCCCCTCTCTCTCCCTCTTTCATTCTCTCACTCCTTCTCCCTCCCTTTCTACTTCTTCCTCTCTCTCTCTTCTTCTCCATCATTCTCCCTTTCCCTCCCTCTCTTTCCCTTTCTCACCCCTCTCTCCCTTTTCTCCCCTCCCCTTTTTCCCTGCCCATCTCTCTCCCTTACCTTTTCCCTCTTATTTTATCTCTCTTTCTCTCCCCCCTCTTTTTTCAGCAGGTGTCCATAAAGGATGTTAAGATCTGAGGTTTTAGTGTGATGGTGAAGAGGTGACCCAATAAAACTGCTGTTAAAATTCAAATTGGATGCTCTCTTCCTCTCTCTCTCAGGCGCGCTACAAACAGAGCCTGGACCCCACGGTGGATGAGGTTAAGAAGTTGTGCACATCTCTGCGCCGCAACGCTAAAGAGGAGCGTGTGCTGTTCCATTACAATGGCCACGGAGTCCCCCGGCCCACAGTCAACGGAGAGATCTGGGTCTTTAACAAGGTGAGTGGGATCTCACGGCCCACAATCAACGGAGAGATCTGGGTCTTTAACAAGGTGAGTGGGATCTCACGGCCCACAATCAACGGAGAGATCTGGGTCTTTAACAAGGTGAGTGGGATCTCACGGCCCACAATCAACGGAGAGATCTGGGTCTTTAACAAGGTGAGTGGGATCTCTCGGCCCACAATCAACGGAGAGATCTGGGTCTTTAACAAGGTGAGTGGGATCTCACGGCCCACAATCAACGGAGAGATCTGGGTCTTTAACAAGGTGAGTGGGATCTCTTGGCCCACAGTCAACGGAGAGATCTGGGTCTTTAACAAGGTGAGTGGGATCTCTCAGCCCACAATCAACGGAGAGATCTGGGTCTTTAACAAGGTGAGTGGGCTCTCTTGGCCCACAGTCAACGGAGAGATCTGGGTCTTAAACAAGGTGAGTGGGATCCACAGTCAGCAGAGAGATCTGGGTCTTTTAACAAGGTGAGTGGGATCTCTCGGCCCACAGTCAGCGGAGAGATCTGGGTCTTTAACAAGGTGAGCTAAGTTAAAAAGCCCGCAGTTAGCGAGATAGCAGAGAAATCTGGGTCTTCAACAGGGTGAGTGGACTTCTCTGGTCTGCAGTCAGTGGAGAGACCTGTGTCTTTATAGGAACATTGCATTCCAAAATCAAAAAATATGTTTTTTTATTCTCACTTGTAGTGCAATTTATCCATCTGGATAGTTTTGTTTCGAGTTGCTGAGTTTTGAAGATATTGACCGTAAAGATGTGTGCCTTCTCTCGAATATGTAATGGAACTAAATTGGATTTCTCTTGAGGTGCTCAAAGTGCCAAAAATGATTGTGAAAAATATAAAAGCAATGTCTCTCTTCACAAATCATGGGCCGGATACTCATGACAACCCACAGTCCATGTTGTGAGCAGTTTAATTGAGGAACTATTTTCTGTCTACCAAACTTTCTATCAAACGATTTTCTTTTTACCAAACAAAACCCACTAACCGTGGGGGGAAAAAAATAAAGAGAAAGAAATTGGTCTAATTTTTATGCATGTGGCACAATATTCAGCTTTTGTTCACCCTGTCAGACAGTGTTGTTCCTGGAGTTCCTCTATCTTGATGGGTTTAATCTCGACCCTAATTTTGTGCTTGTAATTGGCAGTGCAACAAGGTCTTGTTCATGTTGAATCTGACAGGCTTTGTTAGAGTTAGAGTGAAAACTCACAGGACAGCGGATCTCTAGGGGTCCAAGTGCTATCAGGGATGACGCTGATGGTGTACAGGTCCTGCATTAGAGGACAAATGTAGCCGCCTGCAAGGTTTTATCAGAAAATCTCTGTTCAGATGGAATGCTGTATATGTACCCAGTCTCATGAAAAAAGAAAACAGTGTTAAAGGTCCCATACTATGAAAATCAATGTTTTTCTTGTCCTATCAAATATACTATAGCTGTTTTTCTCTCTAACATGAAACCAGATTGATCCAGCGTTGCTACATTTGCTCCCTTTCATGGAAATTGTTCTCTTGAATGATCCATTTATATTTTGTGACCCTGTCAAGGTCACAGGGGGCTCATTTGCATGGTACAGCCCAGCAGGGACAGTTCTTTGTTTTAGCCGCCATTTTTCTCCTTGAGCCAATTGGAGTACAGCGTCATTATCACTGACTCACCGCCGACTCAAAACGGTGCATTGATAAGGAGGGGAGAAATTGAGAGGCTATAGACTGGCTTTTTCTGTTACAAGAATCAAAACCTTGTTTCACAGACTCCAGGGAATTGTCTTAAATTGTTACAGAAAGGTGCAATATGGAGCTTTTAATCCGTTTGCATGGCAGAGGTCCCTTATTGCTCAGAAAACGCAGTTTTGTGTGCGTTTTACCGCCGAAGGGATACAGGCCGCACAGCTGTTTATACAGTGGCCTTGTTACGCTGCTCTACAGAGTGTTCTGCATCTCTGTAGGAGCAGATGCTGTTACAGTTTACAGCGACAGCAGTAGTTTGGTACAGTGGCTCCTGGGATCGTGGGGGGGGATAGCAGTCTGACACGGATCTCTCCCTCCCTGTGGCGGCCTCTCTCCTCCGCAAACACCCCTGTCCCACCTGCACGCTTAATCCGTCACGCAGACGCACACCGAGATCAGCCTGCTGCCATTAGTGCATCTCTGCTTATCATCAGTGCGGATCACAGCCAGACCTGCTCCCCCCTGTGTGTGTGTTTAGGGTTTCATTCTTCTCTCTCTCTCTCTCTCTCTCTCTCTCTCTGTCTTTGTCTTACTCCCCATCTCTCTCTCCCTTACCCTCACTGCATCTCTCTTGCCCTCTCTCTCCATCTCTCTCTGTCACTCACCTGTCTCTCTGTCGCTCTTGTTTCTCCCCCCTCCTGCACTACTGTGTCCTTTACCTAAACCTGTGCAGCCTATCTGGGTTATTGGGACTCTAGTTCATGAAGTGAAACCCATTACAGTGATTGAAGTCTGAGGATCCTAGTCAATGAAGCAAATAATTTGTTATTCTTTCCCTATGGGGTCCTACTCTGTCCTGTGTAATGCACTTCGGGTCAGTTTCAACTGTTAAAAGGGCTAAACAAATAAAATTGCAACTGTGGGGGGGGTGTTGGGGTGGGGCTTGAGGTTAGCGCCACAACATAGCACTCCCCCCTGCTGCTGGGTTTACTAATGACAGCATGAAGAGGCGGTAGTGGTGTTGTTTGCTTTGTTATGTATGAGTGTTTTATGTAAAGCACTGTATATCATTTGTAAATGGAGATTTGTTACATACTATTTGTGCTGCCTTACTGGTTAGCTATTTGTTCATTTTGTTCATCATTTAGCACCCTCTGGTGGTATGTCTGTAGAAAAACATGGTCTGATGCAATACCACTTGTGTGTGATGAAATAGACTAGTGCTTTCTAGAAGTTTCTGGCTTCTTCTTGCCTGGAGGGGGCTGGATCACCCAGGACTCCTGTAGATCTTTCCAGAATGTTGCTAGTCTATATAAATGCTGTGATTTTGGTTAGTGGGGGCAGAGTTTTTGTTTGGCATCAGAGTTACATAGTGGCATTAGAGTGTTATTATAAGATTACAGTGGATTATTTGTAGAAGTTTTTTTTACTTAATCAGTAAAGAATAAATTTGTTTAAATTGTCACTGCTGGTTTTCTTTGTTGTGATTTTCAAGTCATAACAGCTTCATGGTAGCCAGCTGTGAGCATGCTGTTAGCATAGCATTAGCCAGTCTTTAGCATGGTGTTAGCATGGCGTGATCATGACATTAGCCTGGTGTCAGCCTGGGGTGAACATGGCGTTAGTGTGACATGGCCTTAGCCTGCTAGCCGTGGCATTTTGTTCCATCGCTAACGTCTAGCCGCCTCGTTCCTCCTCTCCTGCAGTCCTCAGGAGATGTGCTAATAATGGCAGGGAACGCTGTGCCCCACGCTATAATGGCTTCGGTGGCTCGCCGCGTGTTGCAGGCCCTGTTGCCGCGTGATTTAGTTCAGCTCCTATGCGTTTCATGGCAGATGTGGCAGCACAGATGGAGCAAATTTGAAGCTTGCTTTCTTACTCCACTTGTGTTTGGGCATGGAAAACACACGGCCAGCATAGCTCATGTATGCAGCCAAACTGAAGGTACACTATTACATTGGTGCATATATGCATGTGTACCAACATAAATATTTACTTTCCTACATGCATACGCACATAAAGGAAGTGCGCGTAACCTATATTTCACATTGCATGTTAATTATTAATGAAGTTATTAAGAATCTTCCGGAAGGTTACTGACACAAGGATTTGAACAGGCTGGGAATATGAACCTTTGGCCAGTTGTCCAGTTTTTTCGCCTCCAGTGCCCACAATGCCTATTTCAGACCTCTTTGTGCATCTCCGAGCACCAAATTAGAATTGCGAATGAGAGAAACGGCATGGAATGCGAAATGAGCAGCGCTGTAGCGAACGCTGCCCTTACGAAAGATGAAAGCGCGTAATTAATCCTCCAGCGCTCTGCTTCGTTACAGTATGGCTCTGCTGCACTGTGGCCTTTGCTGTTCGCGCTTTGATTTTCATTAAGGGCCACCGGTGACGTCATGGCGGTGTTTCTCTTTTCAGAACTACACTCAGTACATCCCGCTCTCCATCTACGACCTGCAGACCTGGATGGGCAGTCCCTCCATCTTTGTCTACGACTGCTCCAACGCCGGCATCATCGTCAAGTCATTCAAGCAGTTCGCCCTGCAGCGGGAGCAGGAACTCGAGGTGGGTATTTCTGTTATTTTTTTCTTTGTTTTATTTTAGTATTAAGTTATTTTTTTAGATGATGCTTTCAATCTCAAATGACATGTAGGTAGGAGCATGTGAGTGATTGGTGCAAAATTCCTTTGGCGGATTGGCAAACTATTGGCCCGTTGCATTCTGGTATAGCCTCCAGCCATCTGCCCCCTCCGAAGCTTGACTCTGAAATAAGTGGATTACGTAATGGATGGATGAGCCGGGACTCATCACCCTGGGGCACAGCGCGGGGGAGAAGGGTCTTGCCCAACGGTCAAACTGATGCACAAGTCGATAACGGCTCATGCCGTCAACCAAACGTGGAAGCCGTTAGCTGAAACAGCAGCCGGGGGTTGAGCATTCCCGCGATGCTAGTGCACTTTGATGTGAGGACTGGCGACGTGCTGAGCAGCTGGAGGACTGATAATTGGAAACAGTACCCCTACACTTTTTACCGCCCCATCCCAGCTCATAAATATTCTGCACACATGCCTCCCTCTTCCAGGGATAGTAATCCGCATCCGTAGCGGTAGCGGTATCGAAGGTGTGGAATGCCGCATATTCGGCTTTTCCCTATGTTGTAGAGAGCCCTAATGAGCCCAGAAAGCCTGTCATTAAGGCCTGGTTTTGTCCATCCAGGACCCAGCCACCCGTCCCCATTCTCCAGGCAGGGGATACACGCCCCACAGGCCAAACAAGCGCCGGTGTCGGCACCAGGGATCAGCATATCTGTAGCTCGATCTTGCACTCCTGACGGTCAGTTTTATTTCCGGTCCGCAGCGAGCCTCCGGCAGCGATCAATGGTGAGTGAATCGTAAATGCGCGGTCAGGGTTGTGAGATCAGGGTTCGCCCTCCATCGCAGTAAGGATAATGTGGGACAGTGACTCCACCCCCATCTCTCCCTCCAGAACCCAGGGAGCGTGTGCAGTGGAGATAACCGTTGATATTATTTATTTACTTCACCGTATCAATAATTCATTTTTACATAACTGTAGCTATTTTTTTTCAATGGGGTTGCAGGATTTTTAATGATCTGCGGGCTGTTGATGTTGTATTTGATTCGGGGTCCTGCGGAGCCGCATTGAACTGTGGCCCTCCGCGGTTTCGCTGCTGTGCAGTACGTGTCTGGTGTATGAGAGAAGATGCCGGAATGAATAAGAGCGGTGTGCTGTGCTTGTGTATAACGGGCAGCTGCTGCAGAATGAATACGTAACGGGGGTTTGCTTTGGTTAGGATTCTCCTCTGCATCGTATTTTTTTTTTCTTTTTGTGGCATCTCCTGTGAATTTTTAAACATCCCCCCCTCCCCACTCTTGCTGCTCTCTTAAATTATTCATGCAGAAGTTCTAAACTGTAGTAGATTATGTAGAAAAGCAGACGTTAACAAAGCCTCTGTTTGCTGCTCCAGAGCTTCTCACAGAACGTCGATTTTCTACCGATTTGTGCTGCCTTGTCGAGAAATGCTGCCATAGCGCAAAGCGATTGCACCGTCCTTGTTTTTGGCTTAATCTGCTTTCACGGACCTTGAAAGCAATTTTTTAGATACGACAGATTACATTCAAAGTCAATGCAAAGTCGCGAATACGCGCGTTTCTTTGCATTGACTTTGAATGTAATCTGTCGTGCGAAAAATTTGTTTCGCGTCCGGTGTGAAAGCGGCTTTAGTATTGCAATTGGAATCAGACTACATGAGCAACTTTGACATTTGTTCGCTTGTTAAAACACACGCACATGTTAAAATGACCCAGCGATGTTTGTTTCAAGAATAGCCTACATGCTGCACGCCATCATCGTATAAATAACATTGCATTCTAATATTTATGTGCTAACAAGTCGGAAGGCGCAATAAAAATTTAGTTTAAGATATTTGATGATATTGAAAATGAAATTGTGAAACCACTGCCTAAAACTTAGTGCGTATGCGCAGAACTGCTTTGCCGCACATCTTGATAGGTAGCACATAATGGAGCCATTCCATGAAAATGGCACAATTTGAGTCCCTCTCACCTCTTTAGGTGTATTTTATCTATTGGGTCACCAAAATTTATATTTAAACAGCTTTACATATACATTGAAATGTCTCCTTTAATACAGTGTAAAAAACCTGAGTTAAATTTTATCTTTTTATGAGAATTAATATGGTTTTTTCAGTTGACACCACCTATTTTGTTATGTCCCCCATGGCCTCGATGAAAGTATACTTTGAAAATACCAAATAAAACTGTAAAGAAAAAAAGTCACTAAATTTTGATATCAACCTAAACATCTATTTGTGCTCTTTTGCTGGTGATGTTTTTTTCAAAATTAATTGATAATTATTCATTAAAATCACATTATGTAGTTCTGTACCTAAGTAACCCCTCAACCCCGTTACACGAATGATTCTCCCCCCTTAAACACAATGGTATGATCCATAATGGCATGTACATCAGGAATTGACATCACTGACGTCTTTTGGACAACAGAACAAGAGAAACAGGCAAGTTGCTCCCTTCTTTTCCTTTATTTTGGTCATTTATCTTGTGATATTGTGGTTGTCAAACTCAATGACTCAACACCGTAATATGAAAAAAAGATAGAAAACTATTACTTACGAAAAAGGTTTTTGTTATTTCAAGAAAATATGCTAATTCTGAATCTCATGCATGCTATGTGCTCTCTCTCTCTGGTATTGACTACATAGAGCAGTGGCCGTTTCGTGCAAAAATCACAACCCCATCATACTCAACCCCGTTACATGTTTGATTGTAACGGGGTTGTGAGATTGTGACGGGGTTGTGATTTTAATACTTTGGTTGTTAAGTTATCCAATTATTTAAATGAGTTGTTATTATATTCAATCAACATTCTTATACCACATGCGTGCTGAATGTGATCTACACTGAACAAAAATATAAACGCACGAACCAAAAATGCTGAGTTAAATTGACCTATAATGAAATATGCCCACAAATAGTGTTTATTGGTGTACCGAATAATTTGTTTTGATCAATTCTGGTGACCCACTTCTCATTGACCACTCCCTGTGAGATTACTCACTCATTGAGTTATTCCGCCCCTGAGCTGCACAGAGCATAACATTGAGTTGGTCAGTCAGCATGACCAATGCACAGGCACTCCTTGCACCAGGGTCAATAAAAGGCCACCACAAAATGTGCACTTTTGTCACAAGTCAAAATGCCACAGATGTCACAAGTCATGAGGGAGCGTGCCATTGGCATGCTGAACGCTGGGATATCTGTGACAGCGGTGTCAACAACACACTTGAATGTGCATCATTCCACCATCAGCCGGTTGAATAGTCGAGACTGGCAGAGAGACTGGCAGCACTGCGAATCGTCCACATGCCCCACGACCCCGTGTGACCACGCCCACACAGGATCGGCACATGCGGCTCCAGCACCTCCGTGATCGGCTCCGACCAGCCACCAGGACAGCTGTCGAGACCGTCGGACTGCACAACAAGTGGATATCAGCTCAGACTCCGAAACTGTCTGAAGGAGGCGGACCTCCGAGTCCGCCGACCACACTGAGGTCTCGACCTGACTGCCGTCCGTCACTGGTATGGACTCGACTGGGCCAACAGTCACCTTCGCTGGACAATTGCACGGTGGAGGACGGTGTTATTCATCAATGAATCGTGATTCCAACTGTACCGTGCTGGTGGCAGACAACACGTATGGCGCCGTGTGGGCGAGCGTTACGCTGACACTAGTGTGGTACATAGGGTGGCACATGGTGGGGCAAGAGTAATGGTATGGGCAGGCATATGCCATGGACAGCGTACCCTTCTGCATTTCATTGAGGGTAACTTGAACGGGCAGCGGTACCGCGACGAGATCCTGAGGCCCATAGTCGCACCGTTCGTGCGACTCCATCACGTGACATTCCAGCACGATAATGCCCGGCCACACACTGCCCGGATCTGCTCAGAGTTTCTTGATGAGGAGGATGTCCCTGTTCTCAATTGGACAGCATATTCACCTAATATGTTGCCAGTTGAACACCTTTGGGATGTTCTGGATCAGCGGGTCAGACAACGTGTTCCGGTTCCAGAAAACGTGCGCCAGCTCCAAGTTGTGCTGCAGGAGTAATGGGACAACATTCCACAGGCCACTATTGACAATCTCGTGAACTCCATGCGCTGGAGAAGTACCGCTTTACATGATGCCGATGGTGGACACACTCGTTACTGAGCGCTGTGAACTCTGCCCGCTGACCCCTGTTGGGTTCAGGCTGTGATAACTCATGAATTGTGTACGGTAAATTGTTTGTCATGGCTGTGATAACTCATGAATTGTGTACGGTAAATTGTTTGTCATGTTTCTGTTGCTTGAATACTAAGGCAAGAGTCAAATAATTTTGTTGAAATATTTCCCGATTGATAAAGAATAATTTGAAAAAAATTACTTTGTGCGTTTATATTCTTGTTCAGTGTTTGTTCCATGTTTAAGCTGTGAGTAAGATGGCACCAACAACAGCAGCAGAAAGGCAGAGGAAGTATTGGGCACGCCTTAAAGCGGATCCTGAAAGAATGGAGAGATACCTGCAGTATAAAACTATATTTGACCAGATGAGGGGTGGCTCTTATGCCTGAACACACACACACACACACACACACACACACACGCACTCCACATTATGTTACATTTGAGCAATTCACTTTACAATGTTTGACAGATAATATGTTGTTGTAGTTGTTTTTAATTTAGGTTAATAAAACTCAATTCAACTGCAATTTATATCCGTTGTCCTTCTTATGGTTACATAATGAAATACAATGCTCGTAGAAAATCTTATCCAATGAATTTGAGAGTGAAAAGACAACTATGTATATGTAAAGTTGTATTTTTCCCTTCAACCCCGTTACCATCTTCAACCCCATTACCCTCGTCTCAACCCCGTCGCACCTACATGTTCATACATTATTTTAAAAAAAAGTATTTAAAAAAAAATTAATGTTTGTTGACTTCTGTCTTAAATGTTGAGAGCTATCATAAGATCATTGATTTTGATGAAAATTGTTTAGTTAAACTACATTTTTGATGAAAAATGATGAGTGCTTTCACGCATAGGTACATTTCAGGCTTTAGAACAGCAAAAATGTGAGATTTTATGTCATTTTTGTATTTGCAATTACTGAATTAGTGTGGGGGACATCAGATTAATATAAAAATATTGCTTTCTTTGGAAATACATTTTATGATCATATTCAATGAGCTTCCATAGTGTACATAACGGCGTTGAAGAAGAACAGTGCCCACATCTTGAAGTAATGACCAATAATAATAGAAAGCTAATGTCTGAGATGGGAAAATATGTTTTTCTGATATTTGAATATGTCCTTAATTCTGTGGGGTATACATAAAAATAGTAAATTTCGGTAGAAAATGTGAAAATGTATCAGTCCAATTTGAACCATTCTCATGGAATGACTCAATGGCAGGATACCTGCTTCAGTCGCAGACCCAGCAAAGGCCTCTCTCGCTCTCTTAAAAAAAAAAAAAAAACACTTTCCTCTCTTGTGTAAAACACTAGCAGCACTGAAGATGGGTCCGAGAACAGAGCAAGTGAGTTTGACATGGCGAATCGTGCGCTGTATGCTGCCGCGGTCTCTACGTTCGCATCAATCACGCCGAAAAAGCCTCTGAGACCAGTCAGCGCGAAATGCGGAACAATCGTACCGCGCTTTTGTCTCGGACAGAGGTGGATTTAATTGTGCGAGCTCGCTCTCCTTCGGGCGGTCATCTCCCGCGTATCGCGCAGAATGGGAATACCCTGGAGGAACTTATAAACCGTCTTCCCTTCCCGTTTCTGCTGTAATTGCGGACTGAAAAGCTGACGGGGTCTTGCGAAGCGATCCTACACCCTGGAGGCCCTTATGAGGAAGAAGCTCTGCGCGGAACGAAACGTGCGAGTTTAGTACAGGATGGCCGCTAACCGGTGACCTTATGCGAGCATGATGCATCCGTGCTGTCGTGTAAAATATTCCCCTTTTGCGGCTCCCTCCCTCGATTATCATGACATCGCAACAGATGTGGGGGATGATGCCTGCGTTTGTGAGAGTTCGGTGTTACATCTGCAGTCGTTGACAGTTGTGCTTTACCGACTCGATTTAAAAAAAAAAAAAAAGAAAACACTCTCTTGGAGAACCATTTGCTGTATTTTACAAAATATTTTTAAAATGCTTGCCCTGACTACATTAAATCTTTTAAAGACACTAAATAGACACTATCTGGCCAAAAGTGTTTAGACACCTTGGGGAAACCTTATTGACATTCATTGAAAATATACATATTTAAATTCTGAATACATGATATTTTCATTGAATTTGGAACTAATTAGTCTGTCTGAGCTGATAGGGCAGACTTTCAGTTTTCATTTGAAGGTAGATTCACACAGCTCTGCTCCACAATTTGGAAACTGCTGCCCTTTCTGTACTCCCCCACCCCCCCACTGACTCCAGTTAGTTCTGGTGGAGCCTCCAATAGAGGAGGGCTAAAAAATTTGAATGAGAAAAGATTCAAATTGCAATACTGTAATGGAAGCAGAGCGTACTCTCCAACCATACTGACCAGTTAATTCCAAATTCAATGTAGAATTAAACTAGATTGCACTTGGTGCTATAAACCCCTCGGTATGCCTCTCGAGTGGGTGTGGCCGATCTTTGACCAACAAACGGTGAGGTCAGAATTGGAATATGACCTTGAAATCAAATAGGCCTCTGGAGACACCCAATATGCACAGCTTGTTTTAATTTGAGGGCTGACCCTGCGACACTTCACCAGCTAGAGTGGTAACAAGCGATGGGAGGACAGACTGATGGACTAATGGATGGTTGGTGGGGGGGAGAACAGTACTCTATCAGCTAGAAGTGCCAAGCGGATAAAAATATTGGTTGCTCTATGCATGTCAATGAGGTTTCAGCAAAGTGCCAGCAAAGCAAAGTGTCCACGCACTTTTGGCTATATAGTGTTGGTAGTTTGGAACACATGCTTGAGTACAGAAAAACCGTATCAAAGTACAGGACAAAATGCAGTGTAGTGCACCGCAGTTCACATTGGTATTGGAAACAGGGAGTTTGTGTTTGAAACAGAAGTTCTATTTCCTGACTGGTCGCTGTGAGGTCTTGCGCCAGGTGTCACCTGTACGCGCTCCTGCCCGATCTCGCCAGCGGCGGTGACGGTGGCATTCCGAGCCACTGTTTCCCGCCGCTCTTATTACGGTCTCGGGGCTCTTTACGGCGTCTGCGGCCGAGTGGAGGCGGCAATGTGTTTCCCGTAACAAGGTGGGGGGATGAGCCTCGCTGAGTTAGGGAGCGCGCGGCGGAACGGCGGTGATATTCGCTGGGAACGCCGAGCCCTCCCCCTCCCCTCCATCTCCGTCTCCTCGGCACGTAGCGGGGAACGCCGGAGCCCCATTAAAGATGCAGGAGAGGCGGGGAGATCCCTCCTTGCTGCCGCAGTGTTGTGTAATACCGTCAGGCCGCACTGCGCTCCCCCGCCCCTCCCCTACACACACACACGCACACACACACACGCTGCTACGCCTCAGCGCCCTCCTCCTGCTGCTGCGCTCTTATGTCTTCCTCTTTCATTTGTGCTTGAGTGTGTCTGTACGTCTGTGAGTGTGTGTGTGAGCATCTATCTGTCTGTTTGTCCGCCCTTCTGTCTGTCTGTTCATATGCTTGTGCATGCATCTACCTGCTGCCCTGTGTTCCTGTACAGATGGAGAAGACTAACTAGCTCACTGTAAGTGTTTGAGTGTGAGAGTGTGAGTGCCTGAGTGTTGACGTGTGTGTGCATGTGCTATCGTTTCATAACTGATCGTTACAGTGATCAGCAGTGCCATGCTGTAGTCTTAGGGGTCAGGTGTGTAGTGCGTTGGTGAGCGAGTCTGGCACACTACATTAGCTCTTTATGACCCTGACATACATCGTAAAGCCTCTCCATGTGTGTAACGGTGGAGAGAGTTTTAACCCTTTACCTCCTTGGAGTGAAATACATACCGAAGGCGGTTCCAGCCAGTTAGCTAGTTTTTGCAAAATGCTCTGTTCAGCAAAAACTATAAGCTAAATAGTATTATGTTACAAGGTACAATGTTAAGTTGTCGGACTCTGATTTAACTTCAGTCATCACTCGAGCTATCTTCATGTTCAGACTCACTTTCACTGGAAGATACGTCAGATAAATCGTCTGTATTAACAGAGGAAACACTGATGTCTCTTTCAGAGTCTTATCTTCTGTTTTAGTCTGTAAATCCTCTGCCAAGAATCCCTCAATGTTCGATGCGTCTGCATTGCTGTCGGATATATTTTCCGCCATTTTGATGACTAAAAATCGTGGGCACAAATCTAAATTTTTGTGCATAGCTATGCCATGGCATTATGGAAATGTCGTCTGTAAGGCGTGCTCTGATTGGTTAAGACAGGATAGCAACCATTTGAAATGTAAAACAAATGTTTTGATTGGTTTGAACATAGCATCTAAGAGAGTGCTCAGGCATCCCTAGGAATACAAATACTTCATGGGAGAGTGCCACATGGCAATCTTAGGAGGTATAGGGTTAAAATAGGGAGCCCAGGTAACTTACTTCCTCACTGATCTTTCGACTCTGCTGTGTGGCCCTGCCCCAGCCTCACAGTTACCCTCCTCCTCACAGCCTACTCTTCATCTCTGTGCTCAATTATTTTCAGGCTTACTGACTCACACCTGAATTTGAAGTCTGACACAGCCAGCCTAAAGTAGGAAGAAAGACTGGTATTTCCCCTAAAAATAATGCACCCTACGCTGCCAGAACTCAGTGAAAAAACCCCATTTACTCGCGACACTTCCCCTAAAACTCAAAACCATACTCCAATCATTTATAGTACGTTTAAAACGACAACAGTGTTCCAGAACTCAAAACAATCTTCCGAAACTGACAGTAGTAGCCGGGAACTCGCAACTATGCCCTAGAACTGAAATCCAGATCCTAATAACGTTCAGCACCCTTAGAACTCAGAACAATACTCCAATAACTTGCAATACCTGTAGAACTTACAGCGAAATTCCAGATCTAACAACAATCTTCAGGAACTCACAAAAATCTTCTGGAACTCAGAACAAAATCTCTTGAGGTTTCAACGCTGTAATACACTAATACTCAACATTACTCGCCGCTGTGGCTTAGTGGTGGGGAGGGGAGGGGGCTGCAGACTTTGGCCTGGCAGCCTTTTCCTCACTTTCACAGTGTACCAGAGTCGCTGGACGGCTCTTATCGTCTGTGTACGGTCATCAGCAGAGGGCAGAAGGGATAGTGAGGGTCTGTAATTGAGAAACAGTCTCCAGAATTGATCTTTGCTCGGTCTGGCCCGCCACTGCGCCATAAACATCACTGGACGCTGTGTGGAAGATGGCATCCAGCCTGGCCGTAAGGTGATTTATTTTCGAAGGAAAATAGGGACTAAACTAAGAGGGGATTTCTCTCACACCTAGTAAAGATGGAAAACGGCTTCCATCTCAGTGCTCTAGCTGTGCACTTCATGAATTATTGAGTTACAGCTGATAAATGCTGGAAAACATGGCCTGTTTTCCTGCGTGAGATTACGGTTGCCCGCCTATGCCGCGTATTTGGCTGGCGTATGGGTGCTCTGCGCCGCGGCGACTCGCTTGGCGAATTAGTGTCAATCAAAAAATTAATAGAAATTCATTTGCACCATAATATCCCAGGTGAGAAACAGCCGTGGTTATTGTCATGATAATTTGCATGATTACAATATGCTAATATGCTAATTATTGTTGCCATTTTGTGAAATTCCTTCCGTCCTTATTGTTTATTTTTTGCATACAGATGGCGCGGCATAATTTTCAGCCATCTTTTTAAGATCTATTTCGGCTGTACTTTAACGAATGTTTCACTCGCCCAGTCTCGACATTACCCACTGCTGCAGTCTCCACACCTGTCCTGTTTTCAAAGGATGCAAAGCTGACAGTCGAGCCATTAATAATTCAGATAATCCAGATTTGCCAAAAAATCTATTGTAGACAACCATCAAATGAAATGCAGTGTCCTTGCAGTGGATTTGATGTAAAAATTCAGAGCTTATGTAACTGGCTTCATACATTCAGGACTGTGGTATTTCTTCTAGAAATTTGACCCTCTGAGATGAGGCTGTTTTTACTTGCTTGTGCCGATGGCTTTTCCACTTTCTCGATACTTCGAAGATGTTCTTTGGGTACTTTCCCTGTTCCTCGGACCTGAGGGGATTTTCATTGCCCTTTATCTTAATGTATTAATTAAAATTCAAAACCGCAGAGAAAGTCAACTCAACTTGAAGTTCACTCAGCAGGTGGCTGAAACAGAATGGTGAGTGAATGGCCGGAAGATGAACTCTGTCTCCCATGAGCCCCTGTTCTGAGCACCTTGTTTGTCCGCATTTGAGGTTTCACTGGGAGTATTTTTTTGTTTTAAAACACTTGTTGTTGATGTTGTTTTTATGCATTGGCTTTATTCATGTAGGTGAAAAATAATCAAATGGTAATTCCATGTTGTCTGATGGCGGACTGTGTAGCAGAATTTCACATCATGTTTTTGTCTTTGGAATGTCAAAACAAGATGAAAAATGGCCCATTCTGTGTTCCATAGTTGTCTGCCACAATGAAATCGCTTGTGCCCTTGGTTTGGGTGGTGAGTAGGCTGCTAGGGTAAATTGTTCACGTGATGGGACACTTGGTGCACTCAATTGTTGTTTTATTTTTATTTCCTCATGTCTTGTGGACTCTGAGTTCTAAATGGAAAGTGCTGTTGGATTTCCACTTGTAAGTTTCCTATTGGCTAGTTTTTCCCCTTTCGTATGTAAAAGGAAAAACACACAGTGATATCTGATCAGCCATAACTTTCCGGGCGTGTTGCAGCGTGCTTATCCACTACACTATGATGGGTTTATCAGAGCAGCTGACTAATTTAACAGAAGGGCAGCCACTCATAGCAGAGCTGTATCTCACAGGGATTTCCTGGAGCATATTAATTGAGCTTTGCGCTGGTTCGGTGGTTGCTCCTCTGGTTTGATGTCTCCAGGCCGAGTGGGTGTAGCTCAGGGGGTTGGTTTGTGCCCGTTTTAGCTGGGCCGGTTCAGTGAGTGTGGGCGCTGGGTCCCTGCTCTGTATTCTGGCGCAGGTTCTGGGCGGTAGAGGCTCGTGTTTGCCTGTCAGCGGATGTCCCGGCCGGCCCAAACATTCGCTCTCTGACAGGGCCTCTCACAGGACACCGTCTCTGCCAGCCTGCACACTGCCACCAATTATTTTGGATTTTTCTCTGACTTACATCACATCCTGGGCTCGGCGCGTGATGCATATTGATTTGTTTCGCCTCCTTCCTCTATTTCTGCCCATTTTTAACTCTGCGGAGCAGGAGGGATACAGCAGAGTCCGCCTCCTGTTCGCTCCTTAGAGGGAGAGAGAGGGAGAGAAAAAGAATGTGATGGAGAGAGTGTGCTTCTTTGAGTGTGTTTGTGTGTGCCTGTGTGTGCGCCAGTGTGGGCCTGTCTGTGTGCTTACGTGTGTGTGTGTGTGAGTGTGTGTGTATGGGTTAGTCTACGTGTATGGCATGTACGTGTGTGCGTGCAGGTATGCGCGTGTGTGTGTGTGTGTGTGTGTATGTGCTTGCTTGTGTGTGCGAACCCATGCGTTTGTGTGCACGCGCCGGTGTGCATGTGTGTGTTTATGTGCACTATAAGCTTTTTTGTACGCTTAGTGCAGTTGCACCATCTCCCCCAGTGCTTACATGTGTTCATGTGTTAGTTCCGCTCTGTTTTTCTGTGTAATTCTCTGTATTGAGCTGTGAGTCTGTGTTCCTGTGTGAGCAGCCCTCTGTGTGAGGCTATGTGTGTCTGTGGAGAAAGCCTGGGGCGGAGTGTGTGGAAACCTGGATCCGGACCAAATGTTATCTCCCCTCAGGCCCTTGGGAGCTGCTATCATAGATGTTCACAGTACAGAAGCGTGTTTTCTCTTTACATTTCTGTTTTGCATGGGCCCTTTGGACCTCAGAAGCGACCACTTTCACTTTTTACGTAGTTCTTGTCAACACCTGAGGCGTATCAGGTGACACGCAGCCCTCCCTCTAGCTGACCAATCAGCCAATAGACCGTGTCCAGTGAGCTACTGTGCACCAATATTACAGTTCTGCTGCCTTCTCTTATCATTTGACTGGCAGTATTACTGGTCTCCCCTCTGTCGCACACTGCCTACGCCCACCCGGGGTGCGTTTCCCAAAACCGTAGTTTTACTAACTAAGTAAGCAATTTACATAGTTTGTCCATTCATGGTCAATGGGCCCAACTATGTAAGTTAGCATCGGCGATTTCGAGAAATGCACTCCTGGTCAGCACTCGCATGATCTATGAAAATCAAAGCCATCTCAGATACTGACTACAGTGGAGTTCTTGGGGCCCTAGCGGTCTTTGAAGCCTTTTTTATTCCCCACTGCAAAGTGCGATGGGGGATATTGGATTGGGGCTCGTCCGCCCTGTCCACAATGGGGACAAAATTTCTCAGAAAATATAATATCTAGATGCATGAAATTTTGTATGCTTAATAAGCTACTCATGATCTACATTGAGTTCGAAAATGGATGTTGAAGCCTATTTTTTTTTTTTTTACTGAGTTATGGCCCTTGATCGTGGCGGGGGATAGTGATGACACTATAGATGATAATGTGCATGAATGTAGCCTCTCTACACTTTAGCCACTGCCATAGTCACATACACAGTTCGATCTGGTAGCCCAGTGGCTTGGGCTGTTTATGGGGGCTCGGAGGGCTGTTGGTTCGAGCCCCAGTGTAGCCGCAATCAGATCAGTGCTGCTGTAGGGCCCTTGTGCAAGGCCCTTAACCCCACATTACTCTATGGGATTTGACCCTTGCTGAGTCTCATCAACTGTTGGTCTCTTTGGATGCAAGGTGCAGCTTAACCCTTCAAGCACTGAAATAAATTTTCAAAAAATTCTAAATTAAATTACCTTGTGCTGCTTAAAGCCTATTATATGGCGACTTGTTTAAAAGAGCTCCCCAGCAGGAGCTCTTTTAAACAAGTCGCCACATGATAGGTTTTAAACAGCTTTAAAATTTATATCTTGCATCATTGAGCAGCACAGGCGCTCTTAGGGTTAATAACTAATCAACTGGTGTCTGAAAACCTGGTCCCGGCCTAGCATTTAGCCTCATTTGCTTTGTACCTGGCTGTCCGACCTGAAATTTAGCGCGGATTTATGTGTGCGACGCTGCCTTCTGACTTTCGCTGGTGAGGCGATCATTTGTACCGTTTTTCGTACGGTGATTCATATTCCGTGATGAATTTATCTTCTCATTTACTGTCATTTAGCCCTTGAAGCACTAAATTATTGAACCTCTCCTGACGGCTCGAGAGACAAAGCAGGATTTTCAAAGCGCGGAGATGATGCGGTTCGCGGAGTGAAGATATGCAAGTTGATACTTTGAATGAATTTGTGCTTGAATAATATTTATAATATTGGTCATTACCACTGCAAACGTGGTTTTTAATTTGGATTGCAGTCTGTCGCAGAAGACAGAAATGAAAGACCTTAGAGTTTTCCCGGACGTGGAGTGGCATTGAAACATAAATGTTATTTCTATGGTTACGTTATGCCAGTGGTGTGTTCTCCTTGAAGGGCTCAGTCAGTGTTCCCTCCCAGGTGGCTGCCATCAATCCTAACCACCCCCTGGCGCAGATGCCCCTGCCGCCGTCCATGAAGAACTGCATCCAGCTGGCAGCCTGCGAGGCCAGCGAGCTCCTCCCCATGAACCCTGACCTCCCGGCCGACCTCTTCACCTCCTGCCTCACCACGCCCATCATGATCGCCCTGCGCTGGTGAGACTGCGTGCTCATACACATACGTGCATGCACACACACACACACACAGACGCACACACACATGCTCACACACACACACTCACACACACACAGGCACTCATTCACATTCATGCTCTCCTTCGCCCACTCATGCTCACTCTCGCTCTCACACACACACACACACGCACACACACTCACACTCTCTCTCACACGCGCACACACGCTCACACTCATTAACATTCATGCGCTCATTGGCACGCTCATGCGCACACTCCCTCACATACATGCGCCACACACACACACACACACACACACACAGATGCTCACACTCTCTCTCTCACACACACACACACGCACACTGGCACTCATTAATATTCATGCACTCATTCACATATTCATGCTCAGACATACACACACGCGCATAGATGCTCGCACACATACACACACAAGCACGCATACTCACACTCACACTCATTAACATTCCAACAGTCTTTTAGCTGAAGGTGCACACACAGTATGCAAGCACGTCATCACACACACATGTAAACACATTCACACACACACACACACACACACACTCACACAGACACACACACGCACGTAAACTTTCTCATATGCGCACGTATGCATATTCACTCCGGCAGTCACGCACATGAACGCATTATACATATACAAACACACTTGCACACGCGCACCACACACACTCTCACACACACAAATGCTTGCCACTCTCACACAGCCTTTTGTTCTTTCTCCCTGTTGAATTGCTCGGAATTGTATTGCCCTGCTATTAGTGCTCTCCGCAGTCAAAAATAATGAGACTGACAATATTGTAATTATTCACAGTAAAATGATGTTAATCACGTGCATACATGCAGGAATGTTGACTGACACGTGCATGCGAATGAACACAGATTCGGACACGCACACACACCCGTGCCTGCATGAATGCGCACTGCAGTTCAGTATTCTCAATTGTGCAGTTGTCAGTGAGAATCTCGGTTCGTGACTGCAGCTCCGGCTGTAGCTCTGGAGTTCCCGCTTCTCGTTCACGTCAGCGTACTCCCCATTTGTTCGAGTTTTCTCTCGCCCATCATGTCCCTCATGTCTTTTTGGTTTAGCAGTCTGCGGCATCAAAGGCTGCGGTGTTCTCATCTTTTAAAGTTTTGCGCCTCGCCCGGTATCGCACATGACACCATCTCGCCCAAACGCGAGACCCCTCGACACTTAAGAGAGCTCGTTATGCAGAGGGTCTTGCGTGTATTCCAAATATGATTTCATCATCCTGGCTCTCTCTTGAATGAGAATAGTTGGGTAAAGATCTTAAATGATACGAGAGCTCAGTGCTACAGAGACTCTTGTGTTTCATCATTAGGCTACATGGTGCTCATATGAGGAGGAATCTGGGTATGAGTGTGTGCGTGAGAACTAACTGCTCTCGCAGTAATGTGTGCGTGCGTGCTCGTGCGTTTCATTTCAGACGTGTTATCCGTTTAGCGGCGAGCCTCCCGCGACGTGTTGCGTGACCCGTCTCCCTGGACACGGCGGCGACTCGGCTGAGCTCGGTGTTCAGCGACTGAGAGAGGTTTCACATTCGCAATGAGATTACGGCATTGTCCCGCCACGATCAAATCTGCACTCTTTTCATTAAATGTTATTTATTTTTTTTCCTCTGGGTGGAGGGCGCTGCGTTTGTGTTGTGGGGGTGCGTGTGGTAGGTTGGCCTGAATAATGTGCTGCGGAATGTTCCGGCATCCCTTCCCCTCCCTTCCATGCATGTGGAACGGCGGCCTCGTTTCTCTCTCTCCCTCGCTAATGAGCGGGTGATGGATGAGCAGGATCTGCGGCATGTAGGTCAGAGCTGCTGCTCTGGGCTCCGCTAGCGGGCGGAGACCGGTTCCCTGGCAGCGTCTAAATTGCGGAACGCGACTGCGCCTCGCCGTAAACGTTTTTCATCCAGCTCACTCCACTTTTACCTGCCACACTCATCCCGGTGTTCTACCTGAGAGTTTTCCTGGCCCCTGCTGGCTGCCGTGGGGATTGATGATACGGGGCAGGCGCAGTGACAGAACTATGCTCTGCAGCTTCTGCTTATAGTCACTGCTATTTTGTATTCCCTGTGCGTAAGGGAGAGTGGGCACTATGAGCCAATTCTGACAGCAAATGTCTATTCAAGCCTATAGAAGTCTCTGGAGTCTTTGTGTGAGATATGCGTTCACCACTGTGCAGAATCAGGCTTGTAGTACTGGTTTTGAGTTATGCATGTGTGTAAACGTATGTATTTTTGTTTGCATCTAGAGGCAAGCTTGAGAAAACAGTTTGCTATAAATACTGTGATGCATTGCATTGAATTTCTGCTGCATGATGGTCTGTGTTTAATCTTATCAGTACTGAATACAGTAATACAAATCCAATTTATCCTTTGGTTATGTATGTCGTTTTTGTGACGATAATACAGAATTGGCCCAAATTCAAGGGTTTCTGGGACTCGTATGTCTCAACAGGATATTGTGAAATATTGCGGAACATGTGTCCTGTTGTTACTGAAAGGGTTCCTACCAAATGAATATTGTCAAATGAAATTCAGAAGGCCGGGCTCACTTGCTGGTGGATTTCCGTCAGTATGTACAGTATGTGTTCTCACTATTTAGCCAGTCTTCGGTCTAAAAACAGTCTTCAGTGTCGGGCCTGCCGACTTCTGTAGTTGCTAAGAGCGATTCGAGACTCTTTGGCTTTGCCGATGCGGATGGTGTCCAGGTGCAGTCCTCTGCACACTCTCTCATTCTCACCAGATCCGGTGTACTGTCCGCCCCACATGAAAACAAACAGTTGCACTCGGTTTGTTTGTTTAGCAGCATTACCCAAAGTGCACTGCAGCGGTCAGCAGCTTTTTTTATGAGGCTTGGGGAAATCGTGCGGCGATGGTACTCCCCTGCAACATCAGGAACACATGATGTAATGTTTACAGGTCTGACTGGGCCCAGGACGAGGAGCGTGGCACTGCATTTTTATCAAAGGTGCAGTATAATCCTCCGCATGTGCTCTCCCAGATTTCAATAAAGGTAAATATTATGCTACAATCAGAATACAGGAGGAAAACACATTCTCAGTCCACACTGAAAGTCCTGATCATACTTCATTAGAGGCATAAAATAAATGGTGTCTACTGGGAGACACTGTAAGCACATTAAATATAAGGGGCTTTTTTTCTCTGTTCGGATGTCTGCTTCTTCCTGCCTGGCATGGATTGGGTTTAAATTCCAAGCTGAAAAGGGAACATGGAAGGTGGTATTCAGTATGCATAAGCTCCTTTTACAGTGAGCACCATAATTCATTGAACAGTGACACTTTTTAATATTTTTTTATTTTGGTTCTGTGCTCTTGCACTTTGAGCGTGAAAAGATACAGTGACCGTGAGGTTGCGGTGCAAGACTGTCAGCATTAATCTGCACGTGTTTTCGGCGAAGGCGAGTGGGAGTTTATGAGTATGGGGGAGCGGAAGATCATTAGTGCCGGCGAGTGAGCGTGAAGGGGTTTCCCTGGTGGGGGGAGCTGGGGTGGGTGGGTGACCTGGTTCCAGTGGAGCCGACATCAGCAGTAAATGAGTGTGGGAGGGAGAGGTGGGGGCGGGTGCTAAATTTTTTACAGGAGTCCCCTCTGATCTGCAGGACGTCACGTAAACTACTGGCCGGGTGGCTGCTTGTTCCTGTTCAAAATTTAATGCCCTTGAACGCGACTTTTCTCCTTTGGGCCGGTGGTTGGGGTTTGGACTTTGGTCGCTGGTCGGCCCGGGCCAAGGGAAATCGCTGACCCGCCTTTTTCACCGTCGTTCGTTGTCAGGCTACAGGAAAGCTTATCATTTTTTCATCAGTCGTTGTCTGTAGGGACAGAACCTTTTAGTCTCTTTTTTTTCCTGCTTCCTTTACAGAAACCTCAGCTTTATTCTTAAATAAATCACACCATGTTTTCAGCCTGTTCTGCTGTATCCTGATATTACAGGCCAGATGAGAAACAACATTTTTCTGGCTCCTCTTGGCAGTGTTACACAGGAGTTCTCTGCAGCGTATGTGTGCTTTGGTTACAGCGTGTGTTATCAATTATGTAAAGGCTATAGCGGAGGATTTAATGAGTTAATTGAACCTCGGGTGAGAGTTTTGTGTGTGTGTGTGTGTGTGTGTGTGTGTGTGTGTGTGTGCTCTTGTACATGCTACAAAGTGAGAACCAGAGTGGGGATGTTATTAGGAAGTACAACTACAAAGACAAATTGTGACTTTTTAGTTAAGGTTAGTGGTAAGGTTAGAATTAAGGATAGGTTTAGGTTAGGATAAGGGTTTGGGTTAGGCATACGTCGTTTATTGTTAGATTAGGGAGTGTCCGTAGAGACACAGAAATAATGAATGGTAGTCAATGTAATGTCCTCGCAAAGATAGAAGTACAAGGATGCTTGTGTGTGTGTGTGTGTGTGTGTGTGCTGATATCTCTTTTACCTCGAGGGGACTGCCCAATCATTGCGTCTCCTATCTCACTGATTGAGAAGGATTTGGCCTCCTCTTTCACTTAAGCTGACATTGCCGCTTACCACCCTCTCCTCTTATCTTTTTCTCTCCGTCCTGCACTCCCATCTCCTCCATCCCTCACTTTTAAATCGATCTTTCCCTCCTTTTTTCACCACCTTCCAACCTGTTCCTCTTTGTCTTTCTGTTTCTCTCTTGGTGGTGATATGTTTAGCATACGCGTAAAGGGTCCTACAGGATTGGTCAGTCAGTTACGCTAATTATAAAATGATTCTTTAATTGGAGAGAATATGCTCACATCTGGGCAGAATTACATCTGGGCAAAATTTCACCTGGCCAGCGATTCCAAAATGACTTTTTTTACGGTCTCTTTGTTAAAGTGTGACTAATGGTAGACAAGCTATGAGGTAGCTGAGAACAATTTGTGAAGCCGCGTGTTATAAACCATTAAATGTAACAAGATTATTACACGGTGAGTGGGTTGGACTGCCAGCTCCCGGCAGGAAGGTCGTGGGTTCGAATCTGGATCCTTTCTGGGTGGAGTTTGCGTGTTCTCCTGGCGTTCGCGCAGGTTTCCTGGGGGCATTCTGGCTTCCTCCACCAGTTCAAAGACACGCATGCTAGGCTGATTGGAGACTGGAAATTGCCCCATTGGTATGAATGAGTCATGTGCTTTGACTCCTTCAGGACTCGATCACAGGGTATGGCTTAAACATGCAATATGATTTGCAAACAAAATACACTACTGCTCTAAAATTTGGAGTCACATGTCATTAAAGCAGTTTTAGCTCTTTAATTTGACAAATCAGTTTGTATTGCAATACATTAAGTTGAACAAGCACAGAAATATGTATTAAGATGCTTTATGTCTCAAGTAATTGAGAGCAAAAATGTTTTTTGATGATGGATTACTGTGTTATCTATTTTAATGATTTCTCATTTGTTATACATGTTGAGATTTAATCACTGATATCAAAATCGAAGGCATTCAGGATATTAATTTTACTAACATATCATGCATGATGGATTTCTATGTGGCCTGCAGTATCTCTCATCGGTGTGTTTTTGAAGATGGGCACACGTCACAGACTTTAAAATCCAGGTGATCCCACCACCTCTCTAAGGGTTTTGAATCAGGATGTTTTGTCATTGCCCCTCACGCTTTTCCCCTCTGTGAAGTCTCTGGAGAGTTTGCATTTTTATTCTGGGTGTTTGACTTGCTGCGGAGCTCTTTCAAACAGTCGCCACATGCTGGGTTTTCGACAGCTTTGATATTGACATCTTACATCACTGAGCAACAATAGCTACATTTAGCACTCTAAGGGTTAATATTTCCCAGCACTTCCCCTAGCATGCCATTACATCACAGTTATATTTGAGGTAGCAGGAAAGTTGGTGATTTTTACGGAGCTTTTACATCATATTCTGGAACATACTCACGCTGCCTTTCTTTATTAGCGCGAGGGGTGAATATCGTTTTTGTGGCGGGGAACAGCTGAGGCGTCCAATTTGGGATTTGGATTGATGACCCCGAGGCCAGGGTGTAAACGCCCTATCCATTACGCGGCGGTCCGGGCCGTAAACCGCACAGCGCTATATGCCCCGATCTCCCTGCTGCCCCATTACTGAGCCCCACTATCACACATCCAGCTGTCTGGCCAACTCCCCGGCTCCCCAAAACTTCATTTTGACCTATATTGGAAACGGAGCCCAGTGCGGTCCGTCCGGCCTTTACGACTCCCAGCGGCTCCTTGTTTCTATCCATTTGCCGTTCTCCAGCTAGATTTACATGCGCCTCCTGACAGCAAACCAATAACCCTCAGCGCCAGGCGCCAGTGCTCCCGGCTATTGCCTCTTACTTTTACCTGCTTTTGTTTCTAATCTGGCCTGGCCCTCAGCCAGAGTTTAATGAAGGGGTCGGTGTCCTCGCAGAAGTGCTGCGGAGTAAAAAAGTGACAGCAGGATTCCTCCTGCATCTCAACATCAGAACTCGCTATTCTTTAACTTTTTCACTTCGGGATCCAGATTGTGAAGGTTCGTCTGTATCGGGACCCAAATTTTAAGATTACTGTCTTTCAGGGACTGATCATATACCACCAGTAGCACCTCGTGGATGATGGAAATATTAACGGACTCAAATTATATATTTTAGATCCCAATCTGTGATTTTGGGGACTTGTACCTGACCTAGGTCAGGCTTTTAGCGGCCTTGCTGTCAGATCTGGTTGTGCTGTATGTTTTTTGAGATGAATATAATGGTCCATTTTCTATATTGTCAGTATCAAAATACCTAGCTAGCTTTTGGGCCATTTTGGTGATTGTTGTTTGCTTGCAAAAGTGCACATTAACCTACCTTTTGCTCTTAAGTTTCTCAATTATCAGAAAAAGAGATATCAGGTAAAATGCTTGACTATTAAGACTGATTGTAGTTTTCCCTCTTAGAAAAAGAGTAACTATGAAATGAAGGCTCTACTTTTCTTTGCTAGCGAATTATGGAGGTTAAAAGAGCAAGTCTGTTACGGTAAAGAGGCTTGGGGCTCTGTTAGAAACTTGCCTGGAAGAAGATCGAGGGAGTGGTTGTGAAGTATGGTTATTCTACATCAACCCATACTCTTCTCTGCTATGAAACAAGCAGTGGGGTGTTTCCGTGCTAGTTAATGCAAACTGTTCTCTGCGGGCTGAATTTAGTATTCCAATACTCAATTTCAATTAAATTCTAATTAAGTAATTGCTCAAAGGTTTGGAATAACATGTCATCTAACTACACTAACTACACTACTGTTTTATTCAGCATGTTTGTCTAATGTTTAATTATATGAAATTATCACCATAGTGAATTTGAAAATGTTTTATTTAGTAGTATTTGGGGACAGAAATAAAGTTTTTAGATGATAAATAGCATAGATATCAATTTTAGTGATGCGTCATCAAATTTTCCTCATGAGAATTAATGACTGCTTTTTTGGCATGTGGGATAGCAGGGTAACTATGGTGTGGTTCTCAATGGAGTTCCACATGGACTGCAATATTTTGCATGGATGTGTCTTTGAAGATGGGTTAATTTCACAAACTTTACGATCCAGGTGATCCCACAAGCTCTGTGGGTTTAAATCAGTTGACTGGGCTGGCTACTCCGTATTTTGTTGCTTCCTGTCCAGAGAGCCCCTGCAGAGCTTGGATCAGTGTTTTGGGCTTGCCGTAACTCAAAGTTTCTTCCATTAAATCTGTGAAAATTACTAGTGATTCCATGCCTTCTAAGCGGTCGTATATGTAGCACTTTTCACAGAAGGACTGTCATGAAGGCCGTATTACTTTTTAGCAGAAGGGCACGTCCAGGTGTCATCCATCGAAGGAGCAAATGATCTTCGAAAAAACTCCCATTAGGGAGGGAAAAACCCTCAAATAGTGTTTGAGAAAAATCTCCCGCACTGCGAAGAAATCTCAGGAGAATCCTGGCTATGTTGGGGGAGCCGATCCTTCTGTGGCCAGCAGTCATAACAGTAATTTGATGATATAAAGGACAGGACCATTTTGTGTGGTTTTGTGTTTCCTGTGTGCAGTGTGATGTCAGGGTTTTTTTTGAAAGATTAAACCCTCTCTATGGAGCTCATGAGCTCACTGTAGTGTCAGGGCCTTGGTTTGCTCTTAATTTACCCCTGCTGCCCCTAGTGGTGAAAGTACTGATAATGTTGAGTAGTTCTGTCATGGAGCTGACAGTCTTGTTTTCTTCTGATGATCTGTGTTTGGGAGCTGGCGTTGCATGACCAAAAAAAAAACTCCTGGTCAGAGTGAGAGTATTCTGGATAAGAGAATGTTGTGTTTTTGTGAATGGCCCTCAGAACCAAAGAGCCGTCCTGTGTTTGTTCACTGAGGCTGTGGGCTCTTGTGGCTGTGTGGTTTTGGTGTACAGAAAGACGTTTGTGACGGGGTGTAGAGTGGGATGGGGCGGAGGGTGGTGAGGGGCAGAACTAATTAGCGGCCTATTCACTGCACCCGTGTGAGGGGCCGTAAGGGATCGTAGTGCTAATGAGCGGAGCTATCAGTGAATTCCTTTAAGCTTAGAGGCCCATTGTACAAAGGATCTGCCGCAGACCCCATGGAGATCCTCTGTTTGCAGGACAGTGTACGTCTTAATTACTGAATAACCTTTGCCAGGATTCAAGCTGCTTTGTGTATGCGAGCGTGTGCGTGTGCGTGCGTGCGTGCATGTGTGTCTGTATGTGTGTCGCTCCCCTCTCTCCCATCCATCCTCTCTCTCCTTTCTCTCTTTTGTCCTCTCCCTCCCTCTCTCTCCCCCTCTTTCCTATGTGTATTGGATCTAATAATGTTCCTCCTGGATTCTGAAACCATCTCCATGTACCAGCACCAGAAAAGCGCATCTAATCCCATATTCCTCCCCATTGGACTGATGAGAAAATGTGTTTTCCTCACCTCTGACAAAGCTGCACATTTAAAAAGGTGGCATTAGTTTCAGCTTGTTGCGGAGAGCGACAAACCTGCCGACTCCCCATCTGCGAGCCGGCTGCAGCATATGCCGTTCGTAAGTGTGAAATGCGCGGCGTGTCGGGTAGCCGGAGATTTCCCGAGGTGTGGCGGATCGCTCGGCTGTGTGCGCGGGAGCGTCCGGAGCGGGCCTCTCAGAGAAAAGCGACTAAATTACACCACTGCGGCGGGGGGGCATCGCTGCCACGGAAATGCAATTAGCCCCGCACCCACCAGGCGAGCTTTGTCCAATTCAGAGCTAATAACTGCCGAGCGAATGTTAAGAGGGCTGCTAAAAACCGTGGAGGCACGCGGGAGCGAAGGTCGTGTCTGTGACGGCTGGGGGTGGTATTGGGCGGAGTCAGGCAGGCTTGACCCTCTGAGAGCCGACACTGGGTTCCTCCCTCCAGCTGGGCTGTCATAGTGCTGCTCGCACTGCTGCTGTAGGCCCTGGACACACTGTTCCTCAATCCGGAGCAGGAGGGCTCTGTCCGGGCCTCGGTCTCGATGTGTTCTCCCCCCTCTGGAACATTGTGTGTGGTCTGAATCCCTGTACAGCTGTTCAGATTGTCCATTTTATAGTGTGTTAGTGTGTTTACGTGTTTGTGCAAGCGTGAATGTGTGTGTGTGTTCGTGTGTATGAGTGCACAGTAACTGAAGATGGGGGACTGGGTAACAGGCACATTGTGAGGCAGTTGACCTCCTGTAACGAGGGTTGAGTTCTCCAAATTTGTTGCATTTACAACCTAGGATCATTCCCTCCTTCCGTATGTCCACACAGTCACTGAGCTCAGAAGTTTTCTGGACCACAAAGTGGAGGCCCCACCCCTCTGCAGCCAATGAGCAATCAGAGATGGGTGTGGAGACTGATACATAAGTTTTCTTGACTCTCTGATAGTATATCTTATGTGTTCTAGCATAGACAGGTTGCCAAAGCTAGAAGAGAGGCCTTTGCTGGAAGGTTATTGTGACTGTCATCATTATGAAGGACATTTTGAACCCTCTGCCTGACACGGTCTCTTTGCCTCTCACGTTATCCGTTGGTGCCCCGCATGCTTCTCAGGACAGCGTTCATCGCTCCCGGTCCTTGCGATGGTTTGGTTTAGATTAGCTCTCCGAGGAGGAATCATGGGAGTTATAGAGACGGAGCCTCGGGATGGGCCCGGAATATGAATGGAGAAATTAAAGGGAACGAACGGCGTGCTCCATCTAGTTGAGTTTGCTCCAGTCTCAATCAGCCGTGCGGTCTGAGGGAGTTTACACATCGCTGACTTCGCTGAGGATTGGATTGGATGAGTCGGTGGTAGGGATGGTGGTTTTGGTGTCTGTTAAACCCATTCCACCTGATTTTCCTCGCTTATCTCCATGAGTGGGCATGTCTTGTGCGCTGGGTTTAATTTCGCAGAAGAAGTCGGTCGTTCAATGTTGAGGGTTTTATGCGGCCTCGTGTTTTTTTGCCGTGTGACAGCTCCAGTCGTGGACTCATAAAGATTGCATGAACCATCAGGCTGAGGAACAGCTCCTCCTGATGTGTTGTGGCTTTGGATCTCTGAGTTCTGAAACAAATTCTGCAGTACACACACACACACGCACACTCTCTCACGCGCACAGACACACGCACAGGCATGGCCGATAAAACAGTAATGATATTTATCACAATAACTGCATCTTTGATTACAATAAAAAAAAAGCGTTTTATGCAAAATTAAATAAGATTGTACAGTAGAATCAAATGCTATGCATTGTCAAGCTGTCACACGTCGAACCAGAGAAGTTCAGTTGCTGAAACAAACTTCCTTCTTGACTCATAAAATGTGCAACATATTAGAAAAATACAGAAGGCAGAAGTGACATGCACTCGTCCAATCACTTTGCAGCTCTAATGTTTGGTAGCACTGCATACGAACCTGGGCATTCAAAATGTAGACAGTGTGGTGAGATGAGAGCAGCGAAAGAAATTATTGGCAAAGGCTATGTGAGAACACCAGTGCAACAGTTTTTGGTTTTTTTTTTTAAACCCAACAAACGGCTTGCACTCAATTCTGTGCTCTGTTTTGTAGGAAATCCATTCCCACTAAGTTTGGAAACTAATCTGTTTTACCACCTCAGCCTTAATCACCCAATCGAACATCAGTCCTGTCGCTGCCTGGCTACAGCTCAAGCAGCTCCAAGCCAGACAGCTCGAATGAGCTACACTACGGCAACATCGTATGACTGGATGTACCGACATTTTAAGGATATTACACAGTCAATGGCCTTTTATATTGCAAAGATTTGCTCTCATCTTGTACCCTTGTACGCAAACATTTCTCAGATTAAGTTCTGTTTAATTCACCTATTTTTTTTGCCATTGATTAGAAGGCCGAAATGGTACGTTAACGTATGTCAAGAAACAATGTCAATTATTATCGCTATCAATCAACATGAAAAATTTTCTTTCATGATTAGGATTTTCATATTGCTCCACACACACACACACACACACACACTCTCTCACATGCACTGAAACATATGCATGCACTTGGCAACGCACACTCAAACACCGACATGCATGCATGCGCAAACACACTCACATGCACCCAGACTTTTGCCAGCTCTCGTGTGCAGGTGACCACACACACACACACACACACACACACGCATAAACACACTCACTCAAATAAGCTGAAGAACACATGCACAAACACACCTAATAGCACTCTCCATAGACTGAAACTATAGGCCAGCTTTTTAACTTCACAATCTCCCAATGCAACCATTGTTGCTTTTTTAGAGTCTGTCACTAAAGGAGTGGGCTGGACATTTCATTGCTTGTAAATTCATCCTCTTACTTCAGCCTGCAGAAAATGCCTTCCTGCAGTACATCAGTATTCGCTGCCATGCCCTACTCCCACCCTTCATGACTCCTTTTACAGCAGCATGGATATTTCTCTCTGAAGAAGCAGAGTCAAATCTGCCATTTTGTTACAGCTCCACCATCTCAGCTAGTGCCTCAAGTAGAAATCTTTTGTTTGGCGGGTCTGTCGTTTTTTTGTTCTTCCGGAGTGTTCTGGCTCCAAAATCTCTGCGCTGTGGGTTCTGTCTCTCACCCGAGCCTCCTGTCTGTGCCTGCAGGTTCTGCATGCAGAAGAGTGCCAAGCTGGTACCCGGGGTGACTTTGGACCTGATCGAGAAGTAGGTGGCACTTCTCTCTCTCTCTCTCTCTCTCTCTCTCTCTCTCTGTGCTTGGGCTTGGCTCCCTGCCTTTTCCAAACCCTCTTATTCACTTTTTAAAAAAATTTAATTTCTGATTTGTTCGGGTTATTTATTTATCTTTTCACTGATTTCTTCTTACTTTTCTTGAAAGCTTTCAGGTCTGTATTTGACAACCTCATTATCCTTCTTTTCAATAAAATACGGATCAGTGTTTCAAACCTGAGCTTCCCCCGAGGTTAAAGAATTGATTTGGTCTGGTCTGAATGTGTTCTTTCTTTATTGTTGCGAACAAGCGCGTCGTCTGTTTTAATGACATCATTTCCTGCTCAGAGCGCAATTTTTTACCCCTGAAATGGCTCCCTAAAGTATGAGCTGAAAGTGCCCTCAGTTATGGCGAGATGGGTTCTAGAAACGTCATCATCAAACTGTGAGACATTGTGTTATCAGCTGCTGCCATTTTGCAACATTTACCCTCCGCTACCTCAGTCCATTCATCAAGTCCATGAAAAGTTCCCTCCCTCCCTCATAAGCACATTATAAGTAAAACTGCCTTTCTTTCACTTACATTCGTACACTCGTAAAACATGAAGCGGTTTATCTTCTCTCTGCTTGCACACACACACGCACACACACACACACACACAGGCGCGTATATACAGAGCAGTAAAACAGTCTCTCTCTTGTTCACACATGATAAGTAAAGCTCTCTTCTTTTCTGGAAGTACATGCACTCACAAAGTGAAACTCGCTTAAACACTCACATGAAGTGAAAATCTTTTTCTCCCTCACACACACACACACACACAAGCACAAAGCTACGCTCCCTCCATCTCAGGTGCCATGAAAGGAGTCGCCTATGAAGTATTCGGCTCTGAAGCATCAAAAGTATGAGCGGGCGGACGTGATTGCAAGCGCTTTGTGATTTTAAGGGCCCAGAGTCTGCTCTAATCACGCTGCTGTGAGCTGACGTGAGGGAGGGTGGGGATGCTCACAGGATCCAGACTGATTCAGGACAGGAGGGGGGGAATATCTCGGGGGGCCGCCGCCCAGGCGCAAGTACATCATCAGCACCTCACTCCCCACCCCACCCCGTCCCCGGCCCGTCACTTCAGCCCAGCATCAGCCTTGTACCCACAGCCATAGTCATACTTCTAACTGGTACCAGGCTTTGCTGCCTACAGTTTGAGCTCGCACTGGAATCTCCGGTCTGTACGATGAAACAGTACCAGGCTTTACCATCTGCAGTTCGAGCTGGTTTTAGCTCCTTGGGGGCACACTTTGAAATGGTACTGGGTCACTCATTTTGAACAGGCACCGGATTTCCCCATTTATTATTTGGGCCAGTACCGTGCTCTCTCATTTGCACTGGCATTCTTTCTTTCTATCTTTCCACTCTTTTCTTCCTCGCTTTCCTTGGCTCCGAGGCTTTACCTTTCAGTTTTGTTGGTAAAGGCCCCTAAGAGATTTGCTTGGACTTGCTGCCCGGTGTGAAATTGCACCTCAGGAGAGAAAGAAAGAGGAGAAAGTCACGTTTTCCCAGCATTTTGACGGTAATTCCAGCAGTTTGAAGCCTGGGCTGCCCCATTAGGATGATGTATGGGCACGTGACGCGCCCTGGTGCGCGTGCCATGTCAGCAGCCAGAGCATTAAGCGGCTAAATAAGCACATTCTGGAGGGTCTCATATACCGCCCTGCTGTGCGTGGGTGTTCTCATTCCCTCTCGCTGTCTCTTTGCCGAAGCCAATTGAATTTACTCCCCCGAGTTCAGAAGTATTGCAGGGGATGGGTACCCCGTACCCTGCCTATAGAGAGAAAAAAAAAAATGATGCTTCCCAAAGTCCCTGTTCCTCCTCTCCCAAATGATTGTATGTCAGTGTCATACTTCAACCCCCCTCCCCTCATTCCACAAAACTTGCTTACTTCAGCCATCTTACACCATCAAAGACATGGCGCTGACCTTCATTGGCTCGGTCAATCCCAATTGTATCAGTAATTTTGTAGAGGCCGGTAGACCTGTGTATAGTCACGACTTTCGGTTTACACGGTGCACCCGTGCAGTAATAAAGACTGAGGGAAGAAACAAAGAGCGAGCAGGGCCGGACGGACTGAGAGAGAGCTTTCAGTTTGCTTCATTAGAGCCATGCTGGGGCCGATGCGCAGCTCAGCGGGTATTTAACACACTCTGTCTAAATAATGAAGCTCGATGCTGTAGGTTGCTGGGTTTATAACACTGCAGAATTTTACTTCTCCCTGGTTTCTGATTTAGACACCACCGGGGGCTTTTTATGCTCATTTTCAAGCTATTTCAATCAAAAGCAAACATGAATGCTTAGTCGTTAAGTTTGTGTCCCTGTTAACTTGTTTTTTTAACGCTGGTCTCTGTTGAATTTTGTGTTGGCTGTGTAGTTTATTGAGATAATGGTTGATCCCACTGTAGGTTCTCCTCTTTTTACTTAGAGGTCTTTGCAGTTCAAAACCATGCCTTATCAGGCTCTATCGTGCTTTACAAGAGCAATATCCTCCACCTAAAAATTATGATGTGATTGGATTTAATTACCCCTGCTCTACTTAGAGCGACCTCTATGTATTTGCTTGCAATCTCAGAATGAACAATTTCAATGATTTCTGCTAAGGACCATTTGAAGTCATGATTTCTTTTGGATGCAACTCCCCCTGCTTCTCTTTTATTCGAGTGAAGTTGTCTTTTTAATTGGAGGACACCGTTTAATGGTAAAAAAATGCGTTTTATTCTTCATTTCTGCCGGTATGTGAGATGCAACCGAAGGTCCTGCTTTTGTTAAATCTGAGCTTCCGCCTCCACTAAATGCAGTACTAATGACGATATTATATCTGGAGAAATTGCTCTCAGTTCTAAAACCACTTTATTTAATTACCGAAACGGATGTGCTGCGTGCTGCATTTGTCACGGCAGCTGCGCGTCTTACCGGTGTCGGTTTGCATCTAATGCGGTTATAACCCCTTGCAATAGGAGTTTTGCGCGGAAAACACTACCCATTTACCGACAAACGTCTTCATTCTCGTACTCATTTCAGTGAATTGGGCTCTCGGAATATCAAGGTTGCCTTCCTAATAAACCAGCTTAACTAGTCATGCATAGTTAATAGAAATAATGACCGTGCAGCCTTTCACCCATCTGTGATATGAGTCTGGGTCCTGTGAATGTAGGCCATATTCATTAATGAGAGAGTTTGGGGGATGGTGTTTAAGAGTGCTTAATGATGCATCATGTGAAGAGGGATTTTGGGAACACTGCTGCAGGTGGACAGAGTTTGCTGGTATTTTGTGTTGTCCCGCCTGCATACACTCCTGTACGAGCCTCTTGCACAAGTCATTACAAATGAGAGGCACTGGCATTTGCCTTCAGCTTTTAAAAGCTGCCGTTACTTGGAGCCGACTCCTACTTCGTCTTGGGTCACTCTGCTGAGAGCGGGGATGAGCTCATTTAGTTTTTCTTTTGTGCTTATTTTGAAGCTGTTTTAATGAAAAATAAACACTGTATAGTTCCCAAGATTGTGGCCTTTTTTATGTGTTTTTTTGTTTTCTTCTTTGTGTGTTTTGTGCAGGCTTTGTGGTTTCTGGAGATAATGACTGCTCATGGAGGAGGACAGTCCTCCTTGACCTCATCTTCCTTGTTATAAACTATTTTTTTTTAGCAGCCTCTCCCTCCATAAGAGTCTCTCACGAGTAAACTCTCTCTTAGTGAGGACGCCAGGAAGTTCTGATTTGATTGGATTTGAAATGTTGAACCTGACGATCTTTGAAATTGAGTTATCAGCTCTGATGAGCGGGCTGCAGTGGTATTAATTATTAACCGTCATTCATTATTTGCAGGGGAATTAGCTGAAGGGCCATTGAGACTCACTGAACTGGGACATACGGCACGTACCCTCTCAGTTCATGAGTATTCAAGCACGGGCCTAAGACCAGACTAGGATGAGGGCTCCAGTCCCAGTTAAATGGCTAGATACAAGCTTTGTTTATGAGGCCTATTTGTGTTTGTTGTTGTGGCATGTTACTCTCCATTGTAAGCTCCACTTTAGGTCAATTACATCTTGTTTTCCCCCCCCCCATGAAAACGTGCACTTAGTGTATGTTTTCTGTTTGTCTAGTGTATGCCTGTATGCCAGTTTGTGAGCCAGACTGCTGTTTGGACAGTAGAGAGATATTTTGTGGCAGAATACAGGTGCAGGTTAAGTCGCTGCATCTAATATGCTTGGAGGATGACTCCGACTTTGTGGCTGTTCTGCGTTAACTCTGGCGCCAAATCGTTTCAACACGGTAGCTCCTGAAAACTGCGTCTGCAGAAATGCTTTTAACCAAACCCGAGGTTAGGCTATGGGTGACATTGCAAAGCCTTCTATTTTAAGTCTTCAGTCTGTGCTTCCTAATGCTCCTCAAGTTCTGTTTACTATAAAGTCATTGCTACTTCCATTGAGAATTTACCTTGCCCACACTTCCGAGCGGGGTAGCTCCAGACGTGGACAATGCTGTCATTTGATGACGTCAGCGTCCTCTCCAAAGGAACAGCCCACAGGACCTCTCCTAATCTTCATAACCGCATCAGGCTTTTGTTTCTCACGCCCTCGTGTGTGACCGTCTCAGGAGATGAATGAAAATTTTCATCTGTAATGGAACACACCTCATTAAGGGTCTTGTTTTTTAAATGGGAACCTCGATCAGCTGGTGGCTCAACTTGATCAGAGCTGCCCCCGAGGTAATTATCCACGGCGTCGCTGGTGGGCTTAATCAAGATAATACGGAAAGATTCAGAGAGGCGACAGATGCCTTGCTGCACGTATGTTCTCAGTCGCCTGTCCTTCTCACTGGAAAAATAGCAGTGGAACTGAATGTGCTGCTGACAATGAAGTCAGTAATGTCATTAGGGTGTGTTGGGATTTCAGGTAAAAACCCTCAACTGAGGGAGCTTTAGCCGCAGAATTTAGCCTATGTTACATTTCAATGTAACATGCGTCTAGTGTGTGGCTGATGAGCTGGTGTGGCCACTATGGACTGTTCGGTTCTTTGCCTCCCACCTGTACCCTTTGTCGGCGCGGGCCTCACACAAAACGACAGCGGAAGGATGCGGGTGGTCACAGCTCCCACAAACCCTGCAAGTGCTTTAATTCACATTGGGACTGCCAGGAAGATTGTGCCTCTCAGTCTTACTTCTGGACTGGTTGATATTTGGGGCAGCCTGTGTTAGTATATCCTCTTATTAAAGTGCTTGAATGGAAGGAAGGTAGTTTGCACTCCACTCTGGTCACTGTCATGAGAGGGTCACAGTTGCGCCAAAGCCTTAGCTCTGTACTCCTCCCAGGAGTGTTGGCCCCAGCGTAGGTTAATCAACTCTGAGTCACTCAGGATAATGAGCTTAACTACGGTACTGTAATTAAAGTCAAACTATTCCCCGTTGCTTTGATTCAGTCAGCTGGGCCCTTGTTGGTAAACGGTGCTAACGCATAAAAAAAGAAGTGTATGCTTATGGATTTTTGATTTGTAAAAGTAATCCTTCAAAATATTTGGATGATTGTGATTTATGAAGTAAAAAGTGTATACAGTTTTGCATGCTTGCAGTTTCATAATTTTGCATATTTTTACCATATGCTATTTTTCTTGATGTATTGTACACAATATGTTACTAAGAAATCTATGCAAATTTTTACAAATGATGCCCTCAGATTCGCTATGTGCATCTCCAGTGAATAGCTGTAATACAGAGTTCTCATGGACCCTCATCTGGTGAACATGTTGTTTTAAGCGCCAGGTTGGTTCGAGAGGTTGCCAGAGCTGCAGAAGGCCGCAGTGCTCCAGTGCAGCCCTCGGCCGCGATCGCCCCTGTTCAGCCACCTTTGTACTTGCGTCCGGCTCTCTACCTGTGGTTCCACAACTCTGCACCACAGTAGTCCCTTTTTCCTGAGCTGGGATAATGGCGAGAATTTGGCCATTTTGTCAGCCATTTTAATCTGCCTTGGGAGAAGCATTCGTGATAAAGGGAAATGAGAAAATATCGAGCTCCAGAGATTCAGCGCAGAAGAAGCACAGCATTACTCTTACCGGATGACGTAATCGCTTCAGCGCCATCGCCACCCGTATTTAGAGCGAGTGGGAAGTGATTCTGTGTACTTCTTGATTGTTACCAGCAGTGCCTTTTTTCTCGGTTGTTTTTCAGTGTTTTTTTTTTCCTCTCCTTCTGTTTTGTAGTGTTTTATAGCCATCCGCCCCTCCCCGTGAGCGAGAGCACATTCTCCCCCTGGGTTTCATATATTAAATCTGCTGTAATAAGGCATCGCGGTCGGACTCTGCGGAGTTTGCAGAGAGGGGTTTAATGGGAGCCAGGCTGGGCGGGAGGGGGGTTCCCGATTGGAACAAAAGTGTATATCAGGCGAATGTTTCGCTCATTAGCGCTCCGATGATCGCGTAGGCCTGTTCTGCGCTGGCGGGGGCCGGTTGGGTGCGTCGGTTACCGCCTGCGGGGTTTTTTTTTTCGTTTTGGTAATAGTCCGCTTTCGCCGAGGTTTAGGCCGTGAGTCGCGAAAGGCTCGTTTTTATAATTTTGCTCTCTTTAATATTCTCCTCAGGAACACCCGCTTCTGCAGCTGTCACCCTCCCTCCTAACACTTTTCCTCGCACAAACACACCATTCTGCTCTCCTGCCCGGCTGCTTTTCCAGCCCTGCCAAGTTCCAAGATTTGAATTTTCCTTCAAGTATGAAAATGTGTCTTAGTAAATGTATATTCTAAAGCGTCTTTGTTCTTGACGGATTTCTTTATCTGTCCTTCTGTCTGCTACCATTTTTTTTTCCTTAAGACAAGCTTACCATCTGAAAATGGATCAGGGAAGAATACGCTGGTTTTTCCTTCTGTAGTTTTTTTGGTTTGTTTTCTTGACATACTTGGTAAAATGTCATTTCTTCCAGTTAACATTTGTTTGGTGTTTTATTTGACTCCTTCGCTTGAGTTGTACCGACACACAGAAACACACACACACACGTGCACATGCTCATATATCCTGGAATAGGAGCAAAAGTTCTGTTGCTTAGGCTGCAGTCAAACTGCAAATGGTAATTTAACAAATGCGGTGCAATGACAGTGATGCATTGGACTATTATTAGTTTGGTTCTTATGTCACACGTGCCTTATTCTGAACCCTTGCCATCCTATGCCACACTGTGAGTTAGTGTGCAAAAGCGCCTGATTGGAATCTGTCCGTAAATTTAGCCTATCTGTGCGAGTTCTCTGTTGCTTCCTCCAGCCTGGCTCTTGCAATGAGGCAGGTAACATTCAGACCAGAGTTACAACGTCCAAAAGCCGGAGAAGGTTTGGATGGAATGGAAAATGTGCGTAAAACAGGAAAGCAGTAATTTGTAAATGTACTTTGACTTGTATATCATTGCAGACAGTGTGGAGACAAAATATTTCTGTTTTGTCTGGACAACTTAATTTTATGTGTAAATATACCCTCTTAAGCCATTTTGTTGCTGTATCTACCGATGTGGAAATGCGAAACTAGATTTTTTTTTTTTTGTCTGTAATATTCTGAAGCAATTCAATTCAGTTCAACTCAATTTTGCTTTTATACCGCTTCACAGAAAGACTGTCACAAAGACGTTTGCAGGGTAAAAACGGAGGAACCCAGCGATAGTGGGAAGCCCACTATGGGCTGCTGATTGTAATACAGGTCGGATTATTAAAGTCTGAGAAGAAATCTGAAATGTAAGCAGTAGCGTCTGTAGCTCCAGGATGCGGCGAGGCGTGGGCGGGAACCAGAAGTAGAAGCGGATCAGTACAGTAGCCAGCAACCATGTGCTGAACACAGGGCTGGTAACTGCTAGCCTGCGTGCCAAGTTATGCATTAATGGCAGTCATTTACTCGCTTATGAACCATGTCCCCCAATGGCTACAATGTTTGTTTTATCAAATCAGCTGTTCTTTGACTGAAAACATTCATTATTTTTTTAATTTCAACTAGTGCTATCTAGTTTTATTGTCAACACTTGCTCCATTTCAAGGTAGGGGCAAAAAAGTGCCATATGATACAATTGTGCATACAGCAGTAGAATAGGCTTCACCTGTATGTGCGTGTGTGCTGTGTTCATTTAGCCTATAGCCCCAATAAAGCTGTTTTCACACCGGACGCGAAACAGATTTTTCACATGACAGATTACATTCAAAGTCACTGCAAAGACTTTTGCATTGACTTTGAATGTAATCTGTCGTGCGAAAAATTTGTTTCGTGTCCAGTGTGAAAGCAGCTTAAGTGTCACTGCAGTCCTGACTGGGGCTGTAGTGCTTTGATCGGCTGAGGTTCGTTGTGCACATGAATGATTAATGTTTGTTTGTCTGTAATAGCCACAGTGCAGTGGAATGTCCATGATTGAGCCAGTGCCCTCTTCATTTTCGCCATGCTGCACTAGCGGGGGAAACCATTTATTTGCCCTGGGGTTTTTCCCTTGAGCTGTCAGTTCATCCCCCCCATCCCCCACGTCTCATGATCCTCACCCTGAGCCCTGTCGCTTTCTCTCTCTCCCGCTCTCTCTCTCTCTCTCTCTCTGCCTCCCTCCTTCTCTCCATCCCCTCCCTCTGCTGAGGGTCATAAAACATCTCTGATGACACTGTGGCCTGGTTAACACATCATCATCATCATCATCATCATCGACATCGTCATCGGCAGAATGGTTTCATTGATCGCCACACCCCCTTGAGCCGCGAGTGCTTTATGTGCACTGGCCTCGGAAGTGCTTCCCCCCCCCTCCTCACACAGTGAACCCGAGCATGAATGGAATCGTATCAGTCTCCATGGCCCCATAGCAAACCGTCGTCCTGTGTGAGAGTGTGTGGGTGCATGTAGCCCTCTGGCCTGGTCTCTGCTTGGGAAACCTCGATTGCAGATGAGTTGGAGCCGTGAGTTAAGATACGATGATGAGAAAGGGTTGGTGTGCGGCTCTCAAGGGAGACCCCCCGCTGGCCCTCATCCCTTCCAAGGTCCCCGGGCTCCGGCACTTATTAAAAAGGGCTGATGGGGGCCGTCAGCGGGGGTGATCTCTCTGTGGTGATTACAGCTCTGTCGCTCGGAGCAGGAGGCCTCCATCCAATTCCAGCCGCCGGCCTCCTCTCCCGCTTCCCATCTCCCATCGCTCATTTCCCCGGCTCAATCCCGATCCCCTCAAACAAGGGCCCACAGGCCTCTCCTGCTTATGTCTCTAATCTGGCGTTTCTGATTGCTACTGACATTTCGTTCCAGCCACGAGAGCTTTAATGGTTGTAGCTTGCTATATGTTAGCCTGTTTTTTTTTTTTTTTCTGTGTGCTCAAAACTTCACTTCTTATCTTGCTCCGGTGCTCTCCTTTTTTCTTTCAGTTGTCTTACTGGTGGCCTTGGCTCGTAGGAGACGGGGGTGGGGGTGAAGTTTTGTCAGCTCAGGCTTTCGAGAGTGAAGTGCGAGATTCGACTCAGTGTTAATTCAGCGATTTGGCCATGTCCCACGTTTCGCTGACAGGAAGGAGCGATGGTGTTTGGTTTGCGTTGATGGTGATGGAGAGTTTCGTGCTGTGTGTTTTTGTCTCTTGTGTGGGCAGAATCCCAGGCCGGCTCAATGACAGGCGCACCCCGCTGGGAGAGCTGAACTGGATCTTCACCGCCATTACGGACACTATTGCCTGGAACGTGCTGCCCAGAGGTACGTCTCACAGTGCCCATCTCAGAGCCCTCCATCTCCAACAATAAACTTTTGTGCTATTTTGTGTTAGAACATAGTCAGTGATATAGGGCCATAGTTCAAACTCTGCGCTGGAGTTTGCAGAATCTTGATCATTCACACTCTACAATCATCGATGATCTACTGTAGCACAATGACAGCAGATGGATGTTTATTCTTAGGACAGTTTTGGCCGTAAGTTGTGATTGACCATTGAGCAGGAAATGAAGTAGCTGCAGTGTCAGTGTGAAACTTTTCACACCGACTCTGTTGCGGAGCACAGACTTACAAATGGCGATTTTTACACTCATGCCTGGATAAATCCTAAACTGTGGCTGGCCCACTTAGTTCATCTGCCAGCAGTGAGGGTGGGAAAAAAATCTGCGCAATTAAGTCACATGAAACATAATCCACTGCAAACACAAATTTGAATTATTAAAATGTTAGGATATTTTGGAACCGAAAGCCTTTGTCTCAGTCCGTTGACTAAAAGGCTTTAACAAACTGATGAGCCAACATTGCATAACATTTCAGTGATTTAGCTGGCACTGTAATAAAAAGCAACTGACAGTTGATTGGACTAAACAGGGGTCAATCTTCCCTGAGGAAATGTGTGGCCTAGGGCCTTGCTCAGTGTCCTAACGGCTGAACTGATGCCATTATGTCTCTGTGGTGGCATTTTAGAGCTGATTGAACGTCTCATAATTACCTATCTCACTGTCCTCCTCAGACCTCTTCCAGAAGCTGTTCCGCCAGGACCTACTGGTCGCCAGCCTGTTCCGCAACTTCCTGTTGGCTGAAAGAATAATGAGGTCGTACAACTGCACCCCAGTCAGCAGTCCACGCCTGCCCCCGACCTACATGCATGCCATGTGGTAAGCCCTGTGCATTAGTTTCAGGGACAGTCCTGACCCCCCTTAAAAATCTGTGAAATGTTCTCAAATATGTGTTTGCAGGAGGTGAACTGCTGCATTGTCTGAGCCACATCAAGAGAACTCAGGAGCGCGTAGTCCGTGCAGAGGGTTTTTTTTGTGTGACGCGATGCCCATCCTGCTTCTTAAGTGGACAGTCACAGGGATGCTCAGTTTGCGGTGCTTCTGTTATGAGATAGAGCAAGGTGATGTAAGGGAGTGTTAACTGGTCCCGACCAGTTTTTTGCCTTTTTCACCCAAAATAAATCAAATGAACAAAATTGGCTATTTTGTTTTTTGAAGTACTAGGGAAGATCTACACAATGCCATTTAAATTGTAACTCTATCTTACTTAGTTTTGGAGCTATTATACAAAATACACCAATTTTGTAACTCCGTTACCGTGTGACCTGCCCCAGAGGCAGAACTCTTGAGGGTTTTGAGCACCAGGCTTGATACGATGCTAGAATAGATACTGTCTGCTATCTATCAAGTATCCTGAGTGCTAGCCAAACTTAAGTTTCAGAACAATGCTGAGCGGTGTTATGTTTCGTCATGTTATTTTAGCTCATGTTAAGTTACATTTTCTAATGATGTCTTACGTTGTCCTATTTAATGTTGTGTTTCTTTAAGGTAAAGTTGTCCTCCCTGTTAATTTATGTGTGAATCCGAATGGAGCATGTTTTTGAGGGGCGGTCAGGGCCTCTTTCCTGCGCTGGAGTCAGAAACTGCCTGTTCCATTAATGCGGGATGTTGCGGTGAAATCTCGCAAATTTCATTGCACGCTTAAGTAAGTAGCCTCAGGACTGTCAGGGGCACAAATTGTATAAGTGAAGCCTTTATTGCATTGCGGTTATCTACATTTCCTGAACTCCGGGCAGCAGAGTGTAATTATTCTCGTTGAAAATTGGTTGCGGTTTATTTATGTTACTTCTTGGAGAGGGAGCTTTCTGTACACTCTCCCCCTAGTCTTCCGTGTTTTGTTTTTCTTCCTCCTGCTCCATCCGTTTCCACCGTCGAGCGCTTCCCTCCCACTCGGCAGGAAAATTTTGCGGCGGTTTTATTGAAGCTTTGGCGCCTTGGCTGTTGCGGAGCGATGGTGCCCGTGTTCTTTATCTTGTTCTGAAGCGTTTGGGCCAATATCGGGTTTCCTTTCATTGGACTCTTTTACTGTTAGAGTCGGTGAAGTGCAGAGGCCCTGGTGTTACGACGCCTAAGAGACTGGCGCACTTTTGAGACGTGCCCTTAGAGTGCAGAGGGCCTGCTCCGGGGTTAGCATTGCTGTTTAGCTCTTGAGGCAGAGGAAAGTGATTTACAATGGAGTGCGCATGCCAGCTGCAGCCATTAGTCAAACGGCCCACGTAGGCTTTTTAATGCGTGAGAATTGGACTTGATATTAAGCTGTGTGTATTGGTGGTTTGGATGCAGCAGGTAAGATGCCCTTGCCCCACTTCCCCTGTAGGACCTCTGCAGGTCTCCCATATACGGTCATGACTCCTCACAGCCTGTCTGTGCTACTGAAGAGTAGCTCACTCGGTGTGACTAAGTGCGCAGCAGGGTTGGGTTCAATTACTTTTTTCAATTACAATTACGGTAGTTGCAGTCAATTACTTTCGTAATTGTAATTTAATTTTAATTGAATTTTTTTATTGAAAAGTAATTACAATTGTAATTGAACATTCTGTCCAGAAGGTAATTGTAATTGAAAAAAGTAATTGAACCCAACCCCGGTGCGCAGGGTAGCATAGTGATAGGCAGCTTGAGTGGTAGCTGAGGAGTTGTCAGTTTGCCTGGTAACTGAAGAGTTGTCAGTTTGCCTGGTAACTGAAGAGTTGTCAGTTTGCCTGGTAACTGAAGAGTTGTCAGTTTGCCTGGTAACTGAGGAGTTGTCAGTTTGGGATTCTGACTTGATCCTGAGGGGTGAAGTTGGGAAGAACTCTGCCTTTGGGCCCTTGAGCAAAGCCCTTAACCCCAAATGTGCCCTAGAAACTTGACACTTCATTAAATTAAGTTTAAATCAATGGAACTTTCCCTGGTTGAAGTGTAAAAAGAAGTTCTGCTGCACTTGTCAACACCACAAAATTCCTTTGCAAAACCTTGTTTGTGAAGCAGATATATTACTTGTGTTCCCCTCCTTATCGTTATACGTATTGTGCGCCTTTAAAATCCGGGGTTAGATTTAATTATTCATTGCCAAGTAATTTCGAATAAGTCTGTTTACATATTAATATTATTTTAGTTGGACAATATGGTGATGGTGCATCACAATGAGTTTTATCTTGGGGAATTAAAATTAAGTAGCTATTTGTATTCATGTTCACCTGGGACTCCTGAGCTGAAAGTTTAGTGCGAGCGATTGGTGAACCCTGTTGAGTAGTTTTCTTTATTGGACCTCTTACCGACTTGGAAAAACGAGGGCTGTGTGCAGCACCAGTCCTGCGTTTGGGCGTGCGTTATTCCTGTTTCTGTGCACTTTTTTTGATTAAATTTGAGGGGTTAAACCTCTGTTGTAACCTCAAATGGCACCAAGTCTGACATGAACAAAAATAATACTTTAATTTGCAGGATAGTGGTAAAACGTTTTGGATTCATTAAAAAAGATCTTAATTTGGATTAGTAAGGAAGGTGAACCAGTTCTTTCCATTTTTCAAAATACTGCCTTACAGCAAGAAGGTCGTGGGTTCGAATCTGGCTTGGGGCCTTTCGGTGTGAAGTTTGCACGTTCTCCCTGTGTTTACGTGGGTTTCCTCCAGGTGCTCTCGTTTCCTCCCACAGTCCAATGACATGCATGCGAGGCTAATTGGAAACTCTTAAGTTGCCCATTGTTATGTATGAGTATTTTATGTAAAGCACTGTATATCATTTGTAAATGCAGATTTGTTACATGCTGTTTTTGCTGCCTTGCTGGTCAGCTATTTATTTTGTTCATCAGCACCCTCTGGTGGTGTGTTTGTAGCAAAACATGATCTGATGCAATACCCCCTTCTTTGTGATGAAATAGGGTGCATCTCAAAGCATAGGCTGCATCCATCGAAGGCTGCATTTTTAGGGGTTGTCACTTAATTCAGTCTGCCAAACTGATTTAACTTCATTTCATCTCTGTTAAACAGCTTTGGTTTAAGTGAGTTGTCACTGGTTTCCCTAACCTTAACCTAAACACTAACCCCCCACCCTAAACCTAGCTCTAAACCTAACCCTAAATTTAACCTTGTCCCTTACCCTAAGTGTCATTTCGGCGGATGGAAATAAGTGACAACCCCTAAAAATGTTGCCTTCGAAGGCTGCAGCCTACGCTTTGAGATACACCCATAGACTAGTGCTTTCTAGAAGCTTCTGGCATCTTCCTGCCCGGAGAGGGCGGGATTACCCAGGAATCCTGTAGATCTTTCCAGAATGTTGCTAGTCTATATAAATGCTGTGATTTTGGTCAGTGGGGGCAGAGTTTTTGTTTTGGCAACAGAGTTACATAGTTGCATTAGAGTGTTATTAGAGGATTGAACAGTGGATTATTTGTAGAAGTTTTTTTTTTTTTTTTTTATCAGTGAAGAATAAATTTGTTTAAGTTGTCATTGCTGGTTTTCTTTGTTGTGATTTTCAAATCATAACAAATTGGAGGTTCCACCGAGATCCATTCATTGGATCAACGATTTGATTCACCAAGATTAAAGCTGATTTATCATTTTTAAATCTTGCAACTATTTGAAAAACCAGCAATCATGACTTTTGATGTTGAAAATTTTTTGAAAGCTCCAACCCAGGAATCAATTGTGCTGGCAAAGAAGAAGGACTTGCTGCAAATAGCCTCAACCCTTGGATTATCTGATGTGAAATCATCAGTGAAGAAACAAGAAATATTGAACAATTTGGTTCAACATTTCATCGATGAGATATCTTTGGGGAAGAAGCAGCAGAATTGATTAAAGATGTGGAAGTGTCTGCAACAGAGCTGCAACGACTTGAGATTCAGCTACGCCAAAAACAACTAGAGCTGGAAGAAAGAAAATTGGAGACAGAACTGGAAGAGAGAAGGTTGGAGAGGGAGAAAGAACTGGAAGAGAGAAGGTTGGAGAGGGAGAGAGAACTGGAAGAAAGAAGGTTGGAGAAGGAGAGGGAAGAAAGAAGGATGCACTTGCAGTACGGCTTGGAAATGAAGAAAATAGAAGCAGGTACTGTTACAAAATCTTTTGGACTTTCTGACCATTTTGATGTGGTTAAACACATCAGACTTGTTCCTCCCTTCCTAGAAAATGATGTAGACCAATACTTTACCCATTTTGAAAAAATTGCTGAAAATTTGAAATGGCCAAAAGAGCATTGGACAATGATGTTCCAAAGTGTTCTTACTGGTAAAGCTAGGAAAATCTATAACCAGTTATCTGTCCAACAGTGTTCTGATTATGATTTTGTCAAATCTGCCATTCTTAAGGGTTATGAATTGGTCCCCGAGGCTTACAGGCAAAAATTTAGGAATTCTCGCGAGGAAGCCAGTCAAACTCATGTTGAATTTGGCAGGTTGAAGGAACAGTTGTTTGATCAGTGGTGTAATTCCATGAAAGTTGAGAAAGATTTTGACAGAATGAGGCAACTTATTCTGGTTGAGGAATTCAAAAGGTGTTTCCAGCCTGATATTAAGATTATCCTTGAGGAGAAACAAGCCAATACTTTGCAAGATGTTTCCACCCTGGCTGATATTTATGCATTGACTCATAAGTCTTCTTTTGTCCAAAAATCCACTTTTTCTAAATTTCAAAGCAAGTCTCAGTCCAAGGCTTCTTCTAATAACGCTTCTAATGATTCCAAGGCCACTTCTGAGAGGAAACCTTCCAGTGAGAAGCAATCCTCTGATTCTTTACTTTCTGTGTCTTGCCAATACTGCAAAAAGCAAGGTCACCTTATTTCTGAGTGTTATGCTCTCAAGAAAAAACAACAACGAGAAGAAACCAAGCCAACTGCTCTCACTAGGAGAGAATCTCTTGTATCAAAGGTCAGTTCGCCTGATCTTCTACCTTCTGTGTCTGATTCTGTTATGGAGGGTTTTGAGCCATTCATCACCGATGGTTTTGTCTCACTTTCACATGATTTTTCCTCATCTGCTCCTGTTCGAATTCTAAGGGATACTGGATCTTCCCAATCTCTTATTCTTGCAGATATTCTGCCTTTTTCGGGCAAATCGTCTAGTCAGGCTAATGTCATTTAAGGAGTAGAATGTGGTTTTACAAGTGCACCTCTCCATAATGTTCATCTCAAATCAGACTTGGTCTCTGGGCCTGTTACTGTTGGTGTTAGGTCTTCTCTTCCTTTCAAAGGTGTTCATTTGCTTCTTGGTAATGATCTTGCTGGGGATAAGGTCGTGCCCTACCCTGTTGTAACTGACACTCCTTCGATTAATCAAGAATCTGACTCTATAGAGGAGGATATTCCAGATGTCTATCCTTCATGTGTAGTTACTCGTTCTATGGCCAAAAAGGCTATTCAAGATGATGCTGACCTGGACTTCAACCTGGCTGACACCTTCATTGGGCAGTCTTTTCATCAGGAACCTTCCAGTCCTGAGATGTCTGGGAAATCTTCAGACTTGTCCTTGTCAGGTCATTCTAGTGACATTCTGTCTCGGAAGCAACTTATTCAGGAGCAACAACAAGCTTGTGATCTAGCGCATCTTCTACCACAGGCTGCAAGTGAACAAGAGGCTACTCCTGTCTGTTTTTACTACAAAAATGGTGTGCTTATGAGAAAGTGGCGTCCACCTGATCTATCTGTAGATGAAGAGTGGATGATCACCCATCAAATTGTTCTTCCAAAGTCTTATCGTCAAGAAACTCTTAGTCTGGCCCATGACAATCCTATGTCAGGTCATTTGGGTATCAAAAAGACCCTTCAACGTGTCAGGAATCATTTCTTCTGGCCTTCCATGAGGTCCGATGTACAGGAGTACTGCAAATCCTGTCATACTTGTCAAATTGTTGGGAAGCCGAACCAGAATATTCCTAAGGCTCGACTTAAGCCCATTCCCGCTTTTGAAGAACCTTTCAGTCGGATCATCATTGACCGTGTTGGACCATTGCTGAAGACTAGATCTGGTTGTGAGGACCTACTGACTATCATGTGTGCTTCCACCCGGTTTCCTGAGGCAATTCCACTTCGTAATATTAAGGCAAAGACTATCATCAAGGCTCTTACCAAGTGTTTCTGCTTAGTTGATCTTTCTAAGTCTATTCAGTCTGATCAAGGGTCAAATTTCATGTCTGGCATATATCAACAAGTTATGCATGAGCATGGTATTAAACAATACAGGTCATCAGCTTACCATCCTGAGAGTCAAGGTGCTTTGGAGAGGTTCCATCAAACCCTGAAGAACATGATAAAGGCCTACTGCCTTGACACAGAGAAAGACTGGGATGAAGGTGTCCATCTTCTTCTGTTTGCTGCCCGTGAAGCTGTTCAGGAGTCTCTTGGGTTCAGTCCTTTTGAGCTTGTTTTTGGGCGTGCAGTCCGTGGGCTTCTGAAGCTTCTGAAGGAAAAGTTGCTGGCGGAAGATGATGTCCCAATGAACTTGCTTCAGTATGTCTCTGACTTCCGTAATCGTCTCTCTAAGGCTTGTGACTTTGCTAAGTCTAATCTCAAAGAGGCTCAAGGCAAAATGAAAACCAGAAATGACCTTCATTCCCAAGATAGAAGTTTTAAAGCTGGTGACAAAGTCCTTGCGCTTTTGCCAGTTCCTGGAAACCCTTTAAGAGCCCGATATTTCGGCCCTTACACTGTCCTCAAAAAGGTCAGTGATCTAAATTACATCATTTTAACCCCTGGAAGGAGGAAACAAAAACAAATGTGTCACATCAACATGCTGAAAGAATACATTGACAGAGACACTCAGCAAAAGCCAGTCAATGTGGTAAATACAACTGAACTGGAAAATTCTGAAGAAGATTGTGACTGCCCCTTGGAAAATGAACCTGGTCCAGCCAAACTTGAAAATTCAGACATTCTTCAAAATATTGACAGCAAGTTGTCCCACCTGGACCCATTTCAACAACAACAGCTAAAGCAGCTCATATTTGAATATAGTCACATATTCCCCGACGTTCCATCAAGGACTGATATGGTTTACCATGATGTCATCCTTCAGGATAATGCCAAGCCTGTAAAACAGCATCCTTACAGAATGAATCCAGAGAAGCAGAAATACCTTAAACAAAAAGTCAAACCAATTGATGCAAAAGTAAAAGTTATCACTGAATTTCCTGAGCCTACAACTAAAAGACAACTAATGAGATTTCTAGGGATGGCTGGCTATTACAGAAAATTCTGTAAAAATTTGTTTGGGATGAAAAATGTCAAAATTCATTTGACCAACTGAAAGCTGTCCTCAAAAATGCACCAGTTAGTTCTCTTATCTCCTAATTTCAAAAAGGAGTTCAAGTAGGCTGTTGATGCCAGTGATATTGGTGCAGGCGCAGTTTTACTGCAAGAAGGCACCGATGGAGTAGATCATCCTGTTTGTTACTTTTCCAAAAAGTTTGATAAACATAAGAAAAACTATTCAACAATTGAAAAAGAATGTTTGGCACTTGTTTTGGCTTTCCAACATTTTGAAGTCTATTTGACTTGTTCTGCTACTTCCATCAAGGTCTTCAGTGATCACAATCCCCTCACATTCTTGCATAAGATCAAAAACAAGAATCAAAGATTACTGAGATGGAGTTTGCTTTTACAGGAGTATGATTTGGATATTTCTCACATCAGGGGAAAAGATAGTGCATCTGGAATAACTTTCACGCATTTTACTTTTCTATTTGATTGCGAAAGTTGCACTGGTTGTTATGTATATGATTGTTATAATGATCAATGATACTTTTGTGTAAAGTTCAAGATTATACTGATTATAAAACTGTTAATTTTAACAAAAGAAAGCTTTTAGCAAACCTTTCTTTTCTTAAAGAGGGGAGGTGTTATGTATGAGTATTTTATGTACAGCATTGTATATCATTTGTAAATGGAGATTGGTTACTTGCTGTTTTTGCTGCCTTGCTGGTAGAGCTGTCCCAAACGATTATTTTTCAAACGATTAATCTGGCGATTAATTAATCGACTAATCTAACGATTATTGTTACATTTTTTATTTTATCGAATAATTCATTTTTCTGTTAAAAATTCTTTCACATTACTTGATCAATGTTATTATTCACACAATAAGGACATCGTCATCTCTTGTTAACATTTCAATTCTTTAACATGGCACTTGAATCTCTCCAAAATAAAATTCTGTGTGATGAAATAAAATGTGCTAAATAATGCATTCTGATGCCAGATGTAGCATCTAACAAAATAAATAATAATAAAAAGTCACACAGGAGAAATACAAAAATAGGTGTTTTACTAATTAGCAGAGTAACGGAAAAAAGTAGGCAACATGTTTTTTTATTTTTTTAGAACTGACAGTTGTAGCCTATGTAAAATAATGCATTGAACAGCCAAGCTCAGGGCACATAAACATTTCTATATTTAAACACTTAAACACTGCCTTGCAGTTCATAGCTCCTCAAGAAAAGTATATCCAAAATTCAATAAAATGCAGACAGATGAGCAGTGCAAAATAATACAATCTGAATCTGAAAATAATACAATCTCACATTAAATGTACTTAAGTACCAAAAGGTATTTTGAGAAAAAATTACGTATCAAAAGTACAAGTACAAAAGTATTTTTTCATAGCACGGAGAGAAAGAAGCAAAGCAACCACACATTATTCTCTCCTCGTGCTCTTTAATCAATTTTCAGGTGAATGAAAGATACAGTATTCAAAAAACAAACAGGCAGTCTCTCCTTAATATACTTTGTCTTTGAGTTTACTGACAGTTTAAAAACCACTATAACTAATAGAATTACATAGTATCAATAACATGTCTAATTTTTGCTTCAGAAAACTTATTTTCTTAACTACTGATTGGGAGACCATTGGCTCACTTTAGCTGAAGTGCCTGCTGCAGGGGATGACGATTATTTCTGTAGCAAGAGATTTATTTTATTTATTTTTTTTTAACTGCTGGATAGATGGTATGGGCAAGTATATTGAGCAGTTTGCACATCATGCAAAAACAGGGATTGTGAACTCATCAACATGCTAAACCTTGTTCGGCTTGCTTGTGACTATTCAATAACTGATCCGGTGTGCCATCTAGTGATAAAATATTGTAACTGCATGCGTACATTTGCAGCTCCGTCCACTGGCGGACACATCCGCACAAAGATACAATGCCGAGCACCGTTGTTCTTCTCGAACACGCCAAATCCAGATAATCCGTAAATGATTAAATTCATCTTTAAATTTGTATCGAGTAACTAAGTTGCCAGTGTCAAAGTAACAAAGTGAAAGTATACTTTTTATCTTTTTAAATGTAGTAGAGCAAAAGTACAAATCCTCAAAAAAAAAAAAAAAAACTAGCCTACTTAAGTAATGGAACTATGCACCTTTGGTGTCATGCACCCCCAGAGAAAATCTCACTTTAGTCTGCATTCAAAATTTGAGAGCCCTGAAAGTTAGTAGCGATGCATTGATAGACAACAAATCAACAGTCTAACGTAACGTTACTACAAAAACACATTCTGTATCAACGCTTGATGCACATTCAGGGTGGGAAAGTAAACACTACGGTGTTTTGCTGCCATCCTGACAGAGCTCGGACTTCAAATGTTGTTCATTGAGTAGATCGATGCGGTAAGCCAGCTGATTTTTACATAGTCTGCACAGTACCACAGCACTAGAAGGGTTAGAGTGAAAAAACTCCCACACTTTTGAAGACCGATTTTTTTTTTTTTTTGCTATGTGTTGCTCCTCGCCCTCGCTCTAGTGTTACTACATGTCGCCGCCATCATTGTTGTGTGAATTCTTCTTCTTCCGTAACAATCTAGAGCTTTGGAGATAGCTTTTTGGTGTATTACCGCCACCACTGGACTGGAGTGTGGGACTTGTTTGGGACGCGTCGACGCAAATAATTAATGTCGATTTAATTTATGTCGTCGATTACGTCGACGACGTCGACGCGTCGTCCCAGCTCTACTTGCTGGTCAGCTATTTATTTTGTTCATCAGCACCCTCTGGTGGTGTATCTGTAGCAAAACGTGATCTGATGCAATACCCCCTTCTTTGTGATGAAATAGACTAGTGCTTTCTAGAAGCTTCTGGCATCTTCCTGCCTGGAGGGGGCGGGATTACCCAGGAATCCTATAGATCTTTGCGGAATGTTGTTAGTCTATATAAATGCTGTGATTTTGGTCAGTGGGGGCAGAGTTTTTGTTTTGGCAACAGAGTTACATAGTTGCATTAGAGTGTTATTAGAGGATTGAACAGTGGATTATTTGTAGAAGTTTTTTTTTATCAGTGAAGAATAACTTTTTTAAGTTGTCATTGCTGGTTTTCTTTGTTGTGATTTTCAAGTCATAACACCGTAGACTTGTGAGTGTGAATGGTGTGTGCACACCAGTGACCTGTGCAGAGTACAAGATGTACATCATGTCCGCACCGCAGCCGCAGGTTGCTTCTCCACATCCGCACCGCATCCGCAGGAATTGGATCAAAATCCACACCGCTCTGCGGTGCCGTCGCGGAGTTCGCGGCTCCACCACATTATCCACTCACCGCACAAGACTTGAGACAAGAGCGGTGTGGATTTTGATCTAATTCCTGCGGATGCGGTGCGGATGTGGAGAAGCAACCTGCGGCTGCTGTGCGGACATGGTGTATGTCTTGTACTCCGCGCAGGTCACTGGTGTGCACTGCAGTGGATTGGCGAGCTGTCCAGGCTGCGTCCCTGTCTTTCGCCCATAATCAGCTGTGATAGGCGTCAGCTCCCCCGCGACCCTAGTGAGGAAGAAGCAGTATAGAGAATGGATGGATGGACAATGTGAATGTCACTCTCAGAACCATATGACTGCTTTCTTAGAGAAATGGGCCGAGTATGTGCAGAAATAATGATAGCAAATGTTGGTCCTTTTAATGAATTTTTAATTTAGACTTTTTTGTGAAATGAAAGGTGTTTGTTTCATTTTCTTCTTCCTGCTTGTTTAAAACATGTGGATGTGCCCAGACGTTTGACCGGCGCTGCATATTTAACATGCTGTTACCGCTTGAGGACTCCTCAAAGACAAATTAAACAAAGAAAGTTCCTTACTGAGAGCCTTCGATTCTCTTTACCTGCTCAAGGCTTTCTTTGAGCAGTCGCCTATGAGGCTGGTATCTGTGATCGGTGAGCGGAGTCCGTCATGGCCGATGGGTCCCCCTAAAGGCAACAGAGAGGGCTTCAGTTCGAATTCTGGTCCAAATCAGCACACTTGCTCACTGTTGAATATGTAACTTGCACCCAATAATAGTCAAGTGTGATGATTTAGACACGGCCCCTGCTTTGCTTGACCTAACTCTGGTGCCTCACTGCTGCCCCCCACAGGCAGGCCTGGGACCTGGCCGTGGACATCTGCCTCTCCCAGCTCCCCACCATTATCGAGGAAGGCACGGCATTCAGGGTGAGTTCTCCCTGTTACCTCAGCCATTGAGAACTGCAGAGGAGTTAGCCTCCCGCCAGGACTAAATGCTTTCTGGATTTTATCAGGCGAATTGACGCTAACAGGAGCCATCAGCTAGTGACTGGGCGGAAAGGAAGGCCTTGCGTTTGATGGATGAGTCTGCGGGCTTTAATGAGGCAGCGCGGCCATTTCCCGCTCTGTCGCTGAGGGTATCTTGGCCCGGACTGACACGCTCCATTCACCGCCAGGGTGTCGCATAGTTTACTCACATCCTTCACCTCGAGTCATCTCACGGCCCCAGCTGCTCCAGAACACAGCACTGAGAGGGACTGGGGGAGTGATGTGTAACTATGAAATTTTCTCCCGCCGTTTCGAGTCTCCTTCCTGCCCGCGGATCAGTTACAATAATCTAAAAGGACAGATAAATCCGTTAACGAAGCTCGACTGCCGGAGTGGATTTGCCCTCACTTATTTGACTTTGAGCATTTAAAAAAAAAAAATAAAAAAAACTACATGGTTTTGCGGTGACATTTCCACCAAGCTGTGTCAGAATAGTTTTGCCGGAGGGCTTTTCAGCCTTCAACTTGTAATTTTGGAAAGTTCAGGACCTGAGGTGTTCCACAGTATAGCCTTTGCAGGTTGTCTGAGAGAGGCTGTGCAATTTCTCTGCGACGAACAAAAAATACAGTGGGCTCCAAAATTACTGGCACCCCTGACTCACAATGCACAAAGAATACAAAAAAATATAAACAATATAATTACAGAGAAACGGAACATCTCAATATGTGTGAAATACTTAATGAATGTTTCGATGGAAACAACCAAAATCATAGCAGTCATTTAATACAAAATAAATTTCAATAGAATCAAGGTTTCGCAATTATTTGCACCCTTCATTTAGTACTTAGTTCAACCACCTCTGGCAAGGATAACAGCATCGGGTCTTTTCCTGTAATTTTTGACAAGAGTAAGGCACACATCTGGGGGAATTTTGGACTATTCCTCTAAACAGATCCTTTCAAGATCTTTCACATTTTTGTACGGTGTTTTTCACATTTGATTTATAGTTTCTCTATAAACATATTTTTTGAATTTTTTAAAGTGTTGTTTGTGCATTGGCGGTCAGGGGTGCCAGTAATTTTGGAGCACATGGGATATCCTATAATCACATGGGAGCTGTACAGTCTTCCTGATCATCGGCCAGTTTATCGTCACACTGTAGATTCAGGTCAATTATATTTGTATTGCACGTGCTACAAGATGACCGTTGCAAAAATGTTTTTTTCAGAGTAGCAGGAGACTACAAATCCTCAAAAGCATTTCATTTAGCTCCTGAGGTCCCTGGGTTTACCACAGCACCAGTTATCATTAAAGGGAAAAAACAAGCAATTTACCGCATAGTGGTGAAAATCATTACTGCGATCTGTAGTTCTTGTTACAGTGCACTTGTTGCTCACAAGGACAAAATGCTGTCTGCATCCTGTGGCACATTCTGTTCGACACTGCTGTAAACTCCTGCGTAAAATCGGTGCTTATTCAAACATTGCCACGAGAAAAAGCACAGAGCGTTTAAGCAAGCAACCTCCGACAGTTTCTTGTGAACAAAGCAATCAAAGCCAGAGCATGGAAGACATCAGAGAAAGTTCTAGAGTTGAAGAGACTCTCAGTGGCCCGCTAATATTGAATTTCAGACAACCAGAAAATGCAGAACAAAGATGTGGGGTTAGCTGGGAAGGTTTTGAGGTGAGATGTGTTTGTGTTCACATTTTCCCTTCATCTGTCACCGGCGTGTGCGTCTGAACATCTCACTCCGCTTTGTACTGATGCTCCCAACCTTCTCACGCTGTACTTTCCCTCCTCCTGCTCTCTCTCTCTGCCCTTTTCTTTCCATCTCTTTTTTGTGCCTCTCAATTTCATTTTTTCAGCTCGAAATCAAAGTCCAGTACAATCTGTAAACCTTTCTGAACCCATATTTCATCTTTCTCCTCTCTGAGCCACTAGATTGCTGGTATTCTTGCTTTTGTGAGTAATTTTAATTTTGCAGGTAATATCAGCTTTGCAGACATTCTCTCTCTAAAAGGCAGTCTCAGTCTTGCAGATATTCTTTGTCTTACAGGCAGTCTCAGTCTTGCAGATATTTTTTGTCTTGCAGGTGGTCTTGCAGGTAATTTCAGTCATGCAATAATTCTCTTGCAGGTAATCTTCATCTTGCAGGTAGTTTTAGTCTTGCAGCTAGCATTAGTTTTGTAGGTAGTCTTGGTCTTGCAGGTTGTGTCAGTCATGCAGGTAGTCTTAGTCGTGCTGGTAGCCACTATCTTGCAGGTAATATTGCTTTTGCTGGTGGTCTTGGTCTTGCAGGAAGTCTTAGTCTTGTAGATAGTATTGGTTTTCCTGGTATTCTTGTTCTTGGAAGTAGTTTTGGTTTTGCAGGTAGTCTTGGTTTTTCAAGTAGTATTGGTAGTCTTGGGCTCGTAACTAGTCAAGCTCTTGCAGGTAGTCTTGGTATTGCATTTAATATTGGTCTTGCATGTAGAATTGGTTTTGAAGGTAGTATTGGTCTTGCTTGTAGTCTAGGTTTTGCTGGTGTTCTTGACCTTTGAGACCGTATTAGGGCTGCAGGTAGTCTTGGTCTTACATGAACAATTGGTCCTGTAGGTGGTCTTGATCTTGGAGGTACTCTAGGTCTTGCATATAGTATTGGTCTGCCTGGCAGTCCCAGCCAAGTACTCGGTCACTCAGTATATGTATACTGTGCTCCTGGGCGAAAGGTGGCTGTCTGCAATGCAAAGCTGTCAGACCTGGGTTTTTTTTTTTTTGTTCATTTTTTATTTCGTGTTTTTTATTCATTTAGTTTTATTTAGTTTCTTAATAAAGCAGAAGGTGGAGGCTAGCAGTCAGAATCTTGTGCTCTGTGACACCAGCAAGGCACCCTGGGCTCAGAGAACTTTGATTATTTGCAAATTAATATACTCAGCCAGCACTAATATTTCTCCAGCTGCACTCGGAGGAGGGGAGGAGGAGGAGGGGGGGAGGTTTAATTTCAACTCACATATTAATGTTAGGATAAAAACTAAGGCGGCTGCAATCAATAAAGAGGGAAAGAACTGCCACACCGCTGCCCTAAGCAGGCAGAGGAAATGGGAACATTTAAAATGGCCTCGCGCGGACAGAGTCGTCCTGCCTCAGTGAACTGGGTTTATGTAAGATGTTATGTAACTCTCCTCCTTAGTGGTCAGTGCGGAATTACAATGTCCCTTGGCTCATATGTGGTTCTGAATACATACTGTATGACTTTTGTGTGAAGTGCCTCTCGCCTGCGTCAGTGTGGCATACATTTATGTATGTGATCAATCTGATTTTGCGGGTCTGCTGGGTGTAATTTGCCTCGGTCTTTGTGTGTGCGTGTGTGTGTGTGTGTGTGTGTGTGTGTATACGTGTGCTTGTGCGTTTGCGTGTCTCTCTTTGCGTTTCTACAGCACAGTCCCTTCTTTGCGGAGCAGCTGACCGCCTTCCAGGTGTGGCTGACGATGGGAGTGGAGAACAGGAACCCACCGGAGCAGCTCCCCATCGTCCTGCAGGTATCACGCACTGCATTCTGGGACACGTACTCCCCCAGCCTGGGCCTGCCGCCCTCATTCAAACTCAAAATCTTTTATTTTATTTAACAGCGAGCAGCATTCCCCCAACTGAGGCGGGGGATTTTATTTATTCTGCCTCTTAAAGGTACTACGTGCAACTTTGTATTACATGCATTTCTGTCAACTGCCAATTTGCAAATTGACTGTAATGTTACAAAAACGAGACCTTTCCTGACTTCCTCTGCTGCCCATAACAGTTTGTGGACTGATTTATATGTGGAGGCAATGGGTTAGATTTTCTGCAAAAATCGAAAGGAAGTCACGTTATGTTCTTGTGTGTTTTTTCTCTTTCCTGGAAAGCTAACTACAACACTAGGGACTTTTCTCTTCTCTGGCTGATGTTGGGTCGGAAGTGGATTTTGCTACCATCAACAAATGACCAGCACCCGCCATAACACAGAGTCCAACACAATGTCCACGAAAGCACAGCAGAAAGTTTCGTTTAGTGAAGTCCATCTGGCCAAACAGAAATGAGATCAATGTCTGGAGAAAACTTGAGTCAACTAGTCGGGAAGGTTTCAATTCATGGAGTAAAGTTTGTTTGATTTTGCAGTATGCTGATTGACAGTAATGCTGAAAAGGAGAATGGCAATCTGCAATGATACAGCAAGGTGAACTACAGTGAATCATTAATTGATGAATACTTAGACTATGTTCAGGATAAATTCCGCGTCTTTCCTTCAAAATCTGTTATGTTGTACATTTTATGTGCATTATTACTCACCCTAGTCTAATCGTCTGTCTATTTTTGACGTGAGTTCAGGATTAATTTATTGTAACTTGAACCCACTGACAGCTATATTCAAATTGAGTAATTTAGTAATGTACTTGAAGACAAAATAAGCCAATTTTGTTATGATTATGCATTAGTGAATCGATTTTGCGAAACAAATTGTGGTGGAACTTATCACGTCAATAATTAAGTGTGGCAACGCATCTTATTCATGATATTCCATCTGGTTCACTAACTGATGACATTACTATCCTCAAAATTTAGCAATGCTGACATTGCTGTACCTTTTGGAGAAAGCTGGACAAACAGTGATTGATCAACCTGGCTATCTTTCTAATGGTAACGTAGCATATCATATAAATGTGTCACTAAAAGAGAATGGATTAGTTCAGCGTCACTTGCCTACATTGTTTTAGCTGATGATTTTATGCTTTGTGAATTTGATTTTAAAAAACATAATGTTTGTGTCAAACTGCAGTAACAGTGTACCATGATGCTAGTTAGTCACATTCAGTTGTGTGTGACACGTCGTTGATGACTGAGATTCTCGATCAAGCCAAGATAGTGAGCTACAGGATGCAGTATGCAGTTCATTTAACAGCTGTCAGTGTCATGAATGACAAAGACCGTCTGTAAATTCCACATGGCACTTTTATTTTAGGCTCCTCCCCCAGTTTAGGACAGAATGTGCCGCTGTCTCCAACTTTCCCACCTCCCCTTTTAATGACGGTAATGTCCTAGCTGAATTGGCAATCCTGTGGAGCGGTAGCCTGAAGCGCTGCGCGTGTTGTGAATGCTGATTTTCTTCTTGGTTAAGGGCCAATGAGACTCAGCCAGTCCTGGAAGAGAAATGCATGCCGTTAAGAAAGGGTTATATGGTAGCCATGAGGGGTCAAATGCCTTGCTCTAGGGGCAACAATTACGCTGCCAGGGTCTTTATTGCCACTACACTGGCTCATGGACTGGAAACCCTCAGAGTCTTAGATACTAGGCTCCAGCCTGATGTTCCAGCCTCTCTGGTCTCTCAGCCTGTTTTCTAGTGGCTCACGTGCTTGATTGAGACCCGCAAGGTTGGCGGCTCAAATGCTTATGGTAGTCACATTAAAGTCAATGCAGCTGTCGAGGGTTTTTAACCCAACATTAGTCCGGAGGGGATGGTACCCTGCTTGTTTCACGTGATCTACTGTTAGCGGCTTCATTGGAGAAATGACTGCGTTTTGGTGATGTGTGAGCGCCACCGAGAGTGGCAGGTCGTAATGCAGGGCGCCCAGATGGCCTGGGCCCCGGCGGGGTGAAGGGGTGGGGAAGCAGCCCGGGGGGGCTCCTGGGGAGCAGCCGTCTCAGTCTGATGACCAGGGCCACACGTCGGGGGCCCTCCTCTTCACTGCACTACTGTGGTGGTGATAATACTGAGGAAAAGAGCAAGAGAAAAGAAGATGAAAACAAATAATTAGAAAAGGGAGAGAGAGGGAGAAAGGGGGTGAGGAATTGCTTTAATAGGGCTCCATCTCTCTCTGTGCTCGCAGAATCAAGAGTACCCAATCACTTCCTCCCTGTAGAGGAGTTATCCATGCTAGCAATCCCCCAACCGCACTCATTCGCATGCTGCTGCTCGCACACGGAGCTGGACAGCAGCAGCTCAATGGTGGTTTTTTTTTTTTTTTTTAGCTATGACAGCCGGGCTCGTGCTCCATCCCTCCTGTGTGTGTACGTCTCATTTATCACCGCAGCCTTGTGTGTGTAACCTCTGTTCTGCTCGCTGCCTCGGCCAGCCTTGTAGAACACAGCAATAAATCTCTGGCTCCTTCCCAGCTCGCGTCTTAATCTCTGCTGCAGCCTTTGTTTTCTCTCCTTCTCCCTCCATCTCCTTTTCTCTTTATCTCTTTCCCTCCCTCCCCATTTCTCTCTCATTTTTCCCTCTCTCCATACATATTTCCCTCCCGGTCTTTCTCCCTCCTTCCCTCTCCCTAATATCAGTTTTTTCTCTCTCTCTCCCTCCCTCTGTCGCCATCCCCCACAGTCCCTCTCTCTCTCCCTTCGTCCCTCTCTCATCTGTATCTGTCCCTCCCTCTCTGTCTCCCTCTGTCCTTCTCTGTATCTCTCCTTCCGTCTCTTTCTCTCTCCCTCTATTCCTTTTTTCTCTTCTGCTCCCTTACATTGCATAAAATCTGTTTGAAGATCAGAGCAGTTACACTGAAGCTAGTCCAGCACCTTTCCTCTGGCACGGAGCTCAGTGTTAGAGGCTTCTCTGCCTCCCCCCCCCCCCCCTACACACACACACACGTGCACAAAATCACACTCCGGCCATGCCGTCAGAAACCCCTATGACTGGCCCCTTTGTGCTGAGCGAGACTCAGCAAGCAGTGGAGAGGAGAGGGTTAATTATCTGGGGCAGCGGTCTGCCTCCAGTGTGGGAACGAGAGGGAAAGAGGGAGGGAGGGAGTGAGAGATAGAGGGAGAGATTGAGGGGATCGTTTGAGAGGGAGAAAGGGAGGCCTAGATCGCATGCTGATCAGTAACCCCTTCCCGGGGCAAATTAGCTGTGTTCACGTGTGGGGGGGGGGGTGATGATGTGCTGATCTGGGATCAGTGGACCCCACCATAACTACGAGCTTCATCAGTGGTTCTCTGTTTGCGAGATGCGTGAGCAGGAGCAGATATAATGATGGTGTGACGATATTCCACTGCAGTGGCATCGCATTGATAAAACGCCGAGATGACAAATGTCACCGCTCGCTGCTGTACGAAGTTTCCGGGCCAAATTTGGTTTGTGTCAAAGTAGTTTTTTTTCCACTTGATATATGTTTGTTGTCATGCCTCACAGTTAGCTGTCATTTTCAACAAACAAGTTGTTTTTCACGGATCAAGAAGAAAAAATGGTAATAAAACGTGTAAATTAATTTCTTCAGGCTTTATGTTGAGCCCTGAATAAAGCTCCCAGTGGATTTTCATCCAGTTTTTTTGATTGGTAATGAGCCAAGCATTTTACTATTGTATTATTAAACATAATCACCGCACAGCCATTCCAGCAAGAATGGAATATTTGCTACCAGTTGCTACCATTCATTTCTATGAGCATTACAGCTAAATCTAACAACTGGCTCGTTCAAAACAGTCATGACCACGCTTGTGGCTGCGATTAAATGCTCTGTATTGGGGAGTGTTACGCCCCCCCAGCTCTGTTGACCAGCCCGACAAAGTGTATTCATTGTCAACGGGGAATGATAACCAATCCTGTTCCTGGAGACCCACTGTCCTTTCGGTTTTCACTCAACTTGAACAAACCAGGCCTCAATCAACAGCTAGTGATCAATATTGCGCCACTAGTAAGTAGAGCTGGGTGCCGCAGATTGGGGTTGAAATGACAATGTGCAAGAAGGTAGATCTCCAGGAATGGGAATGCTGACCACTGTCCTGGGGGAACACCTGTTCCCTGCTGCAGTGTGCTGCCCAACCCTATTCCTGGATTTCATGTCAACTCTCATTGGTCACACTTGGTGGTACTATTTAATAATAAGTAATAAGATTTCTGGCTATATTTTGGTGGGGCTGCAGTGATAATGTACAGGGTGGTAGATCTGCAGAAGCAGGGTTTGGATATACAGGCCAACAGTAGGAGGGCCTTTCTTGTTGGGGAGGTGTAGCTGAATGTGCTGGGGAATGGGTGATAGTCAGAGGGAGACCACAGCTGGACTGTGGGTCTGGTGGTGTTATGCATCCCCTCTATATCCTGCCCCAGTGGCATGTCTTCGGTCTCCGAGCACCAAAGAGAGGACGATCCAGGCTTCAGGACGATCCTTCTGCAAGGAGGGGCTCCCCCAATAAGGCCCTCCCAGTCAGACCTCAGCCCAGCTCTGGAGGCCGTGCGTCGAAGGCACGTCAGTACGCACCGATTCCCGCGCACCGTGATTAACCGCCTGTGGCGTCAGCGCCGAGGTCCCTCGGGGGCCGCTGTGGTGCACGCCGTCGCGTTGGCATCAGCATGCAAGTCTACTGGTCCCTCTCGCCCGTCTGTTTCCCGAAAGCGCCTGATTACCAGCCGTTTCCCGAAAGTGACGTCTGATGCGTCCAGACTCACAGCGTCTGCAATTCACATACAGATGACTTAGACTGATTAACACCATACATCCGCCCTTACCAGAGCATACACCTTAGCGAACAAGCACTTGTGCTCCTGGAACCATTCTTAGAATGGAGGAGACGGTGTCTTGTGTACTGTAGGATGTTGGATGAAGTAAAAGCAGCTGTCTGTCCTTGTCAGTGCATTTAAATGCAGAATTTTACCCCTTCAACCATTCTGCTCGTTTAAGTACATTATGTTCGATGTAATTGGCAGTGAGTGCTTAGCTGTTCTCGGCGGACGGCAGAAACTGCTCTAATGTGCTTTGCAGTATTGAGGAGTCTTAAAAGAACTGATTAGAAATGCCTGTCAAGGTATCGGCGAAGGGAATCCTGCTCTGTAGTGCAATGAAGGGTTCTTAATGCAGTACTGTAATATTGCGGTCTAAGTGATGTAAAAGCCGCTGCATATTATTGTAAGCGGCTGCATCGCTGCTCCACTGGCAGCCTGCCAAGCAGCGATTGGATAAGCAGCGCACAAAGGATGACTGTGAAATTTCCCAGTGTTTTTATTACTGCGATCGAAAATAAGAAAATAATGCGCGAACGCTGTACCGAAGGCGAGCCGACTGCAAACGCAAATTAGCTTGTGTGCTTACTTGCAGTCCTTGTAACGCAGACACTCACAGTCCCTATAACACACACGCGCACACACCCTCTGAAACAGATGCGCTCAGCCACTGCAGCGCACTCCTACAGCTGCTGTCCATGGTGCTGAATGTCCATCAAGCCCCTGTATAGCTACTATAGAAATATTGCACCTGCTGGGCCCTTCGGCAAGGTGCTGAAAGCCCACATTACTCCAGGGAGGATTGGCAAGTGAGTCTGAGAAACTGCCAGTCACTTTGGATAGAAGTGTCAGCTTTATAACATGAGCAGGCACAGGCACAGGCACGGGCACATACACCCTCTGTAACAGACACATACAGCACAGCTCCTGTCGCTGTCCATGGTGCTGAAAGTCTCCCCAGCTTCAGCACTGAGCCGGAGGACAGCTCCCTGCTCCCCCTCCAGCCCAACTGTAGCAGAGCTGTCCGCTGTAGTGGTGCTGAAGTTAGGGATGTGTGAGGAGGAAACAGCCAGCAGGGCGCAGTCTCTCTGTATAATGCATTACATACTGCACTGTTCTGGTTTGCTAAGGGCTTAATAATGCATTGTGTTATTTAGGCAAAATCGTAGAAAACTTGCAGGAGAGTACAAAATACAGGTGTCTATTCAATGAGAATTGTACTGTGCCAGTTCTAAGACCTGATTATATATTTTGCTCAAGAAAAGTGCTCCTGAGTGCAGATGTCTCTGAAAGCCGTTCCCCTCAGAATTAATTCACCTTAAGTTCATTGCCATTTATTTCCTGTATTTTTCCGTCTTTATGGCGTGCCTGGCCAGGAATGAGGAGAAAGTCTCTGTAAACACAGATGTGATCATACAGGGCTGCATTATATCAGTGCTTATGCTGTACAGAGGTTTTCACTCTTCCAGCTCAGCATTTGAACAGTGGGATTAAATACCTCCTTCATGCACTGGTGTGTTTTAGCCAATCAGGAGCGGTGTTTCGTCTCTGTCCTCTGTGGTTTGTAAAGTTGGCAGGGTGCCCCCTAGGGGTACTAAAGAGAGACACTGAGGAGTGAAGAGGGTCGAAGGAAATGAGACACAGCTTACATGTGTGATGTTCTGAAAGGGCCCTGGCTGGTGAAAGCATTGGGATGCTGTTGTCTCAGCTAATCCTGCAGAAGCCTCAATCAGCCTCAGATTGACCCCACTGCCCCCCACCCCCCCACCCCCCCCGTGAACAGCCTGTAGCCTCATGGCTAATGTGTTGCACAGGGACTCAGAAGGTCTGTGTTGCCACAGTATGACCAGTGTTAGTGTTGGGCCCTTGAGCAAGGCTCTTATTTCCTTTGGGGGGATTGGCACTGGTAAATGGGGGACTCTTTTGTATAAACGCCTCACTGTAATGTCCTGTACACCTGAGAGCACCCCGGCCGGCTCTGTGCTCCGTGCTGGTCCCTGGTCCTGACGGTGCCGGAGTGTGAGCTGTGTTTGTGCGAGCTGTGATGATGCACACAGGCTGTGTGGAGTGTGAGCTGTCTCTGATCTCTGGGCTCGAGGGGCAGTGGGCTGTTATCGTGTTGGAGCGCTGACCCCTTGCTGTCATTACGCCTTCGTGTGGTGTACTCACATTTAAGAAGATATGGACACACAGTAACACACACACACGCATGTACGAGCTCATCAACATGCACTTGTGTGCAAAGAGAGGTAAAGGAATTGACTTGAACACACATGCAGACGTGTGGGCACACACGCGCATGTCTGAACACACTGATATACAGACTTACGCACACAGGTAGAAATATGCTCGCATCTACTGTACACACACATGCTTGCACATGCTGACACACACACAAGTGTTTATATACACGCACTGGCCTGCACACATGCTGGTGCACACAGGGATAGGGATGTCAGGGCCTGTTCCAGGTGCTCTGGTTCCTCTCTGCACAGGAAGACACGAGGGCTGTGATACTGGACTGAACCCCTCCACTGTAACTCACAGTAACTCCTCCCGTCTCCTGCAGGTCCTCCTGAGTCAGGTGCACAGGCTGCGAGCTCTCGACCTGCTGGGCCGCTTCCTGGACCTGGGGCCCTGGGCTGTCAGCCTGGTGAGGAGAGAGAAAGAGTGTGTGTGTGTGTGTGTGTGTGTGTGTGTGTGTGTGTGCGCACGTGTCTGAGAGAGGGAGAGTGAGAGTGTGTGTAAGGGATTGAGTGAGAGCGTGAAAGAAGGACACTCCTGTATTCATCTGCATTCAGCTGTGCGCACACACACACACACACACACACACACACAGTCCTTGACTCATTGCACTGCGTTTGTAGCACTCTCTTTGATGTGTGGCAGTGCATTGCTGTGCTCCACTCTTCACCCTGACTCTACAGATCAAGTGCAGATGACTTCCATTGTCCCTGCATAATTCAAGCGCTGGAGTGTGTGCATGTGTGTCTGTGTGCGTTAGAATATAATGGTATTCATTAATCAATCTTTCTGAAAATATGTTTGTCTGCATGTGTGTATGTGCATGTGTGTGTACGTGTGAGAGTGCATGTGTGTCTGCATTTGCCCATGTGTAAGAGTATGTTGCTATTCATTAATCATTCCCTCAGAAAATGTGCACTTGTGTGTGCGTGTGTGTCTGTGCGCGCGCGCGCGCGTGTGTGTGAGTGCGTGCGCGTGCGTGCGTGCGTGAGTGCGAGTGTGTGTGAGTATATGCGTGAGTGCGTGTTTGTGTGTGTGTGTGTTTAATTTCTCTCTCTCTCTCAGGCTCTCTCAGTGGGGATATTCCCTTATGTACTGAAGCTACTACAGAGCTCGGCCCGGGAGCTGCGCCCCCTGCTGGTCTTCATCTGGGCCAAGATCCTGGCAGTGGACAGCGTGAGTCCTTAATATCCGCCTCGCACCCCTTCACATGTATATATACACACTCTTGTGAGCACGTTCGTCAAACTCATGAGCATACATTTAGAGTATACACACACATTGCTCAAACATCCTCTTCACACACTCTCTGATGTGCAAAAATTTGCACAGCTCGCACACATGCAACACACACACACACACACATATACAGGCAAACTCAGAAACACATGCTTCTATACTACCCATACAGGCTCCAAGACAAGCTCACTATACACAAGCGCTCACACACTCATACTCACACACTCACACATCACACACGCACATGCACGCACACGCATGCACACACAACACTTACTCGCAGACTCACACACACACACACACTCATACACGTAAATGCACACACACACACAGATGATATTCTCCTTTCAGCAGCTGGCAGCTGTACACACACAGATATTCTTCAGCTCAGAGAGGGGCCTCTCCCAGTCTATAGCAGCTGAGTGCTCCCTGCTTCAGAATCACATTATCTCCTCATTATGACCCCTCTCCGCAGCCGGACCTCCATCTGAAGTGATGCTCCATCTGTGTACGGCCTTCTGCCGAATCAGAGCTGGAGTAGCTAAATCAGATTGGTGCACCTCTCCCCCAGATTTGACTGTGTGAAGCGGTAGTGTGAGTTTGTGGGCTTTTGCACCCTCGGCCTCAGTACGATGTCCTGTTACTGTTTATCCTTCCCACGGTTATGTTATGTTATGCGTAATTTTGTTAAACTGCCGCGGAGGACCGTGATGCTCGCTTTTGAAGTGTTTATGGTTTATTAGTGTAGCATGCTGTGGCTTGTGCTCTTTGCCTCTGTGTGAATCTCTGTGTGTGCCCGCTGTCAGGTCAGCGATGTATTTGTGTATTACCAACACAAACCTGTGCCAGACCGGCAGGAGCACCTCACTGCGCTGCACTGGGCCTTTGTTTGAGGTGAATCTAGGTTCAGAAAGTCAAACCTCACACCGGTTTTTTGATCCGACCTCCTGGATTCGCGCTTCAGCCCAGTTCTGTAGCCAGAAGGCGGACGTTATCGGTAAAATCAGCAAGCTGAGCTCAAGGCTGTCAGAGACACATTGCCCAACTTAGACTTCCTGACCTCTGCACTTGGCAGCTCTGAACTTTGGAAACACACTTCCCCATCTGCATTCCCCTGTCCCTTGCGTAGAGTACATTTGCTGCGTCATAACTGAAGGCCCACTCCTCTTTGGTGGCTACCCAGCACATTACTGGAAGCAAACTCTGCTCTCTGCTATGCAGTTCTGTGCAGAACTTGATCTTAGAGGTTTATTTTTTGTGCTCCGCATTAGTGTAACTGAAGATAAAAAAAATGCATTTGTGACAAAAACTGTTATTTCAAAAATAATATTACAAAAAAAAAAAAAAAAAAAAAAAAGTTGGGCTCCCGGGTTTGCTCACTCGATCCCGGGTTCGAACCCCAGTCGTACCAGTTGCTGGCAGTAGTCGGTATCCTTTTCAGAGCAGCGCACAATTGGCTTTGCGCTGCAGGGAAATAAATTGGGAGGGACTGCCAGTTTGGGATTGTTGAATTGCAGCATTGTTCATAGCTCAAGTGCCTCCTGTTGGCCAGCTGGGCGTTTTTCAGTAAAATTCTAAGCTTGCTCATGTTCGGATATCCTCCACCCTCAGTCTGAACTTGCGAAGTTTCGAGCTATGAGCGTAATAGAAGCAGCGGCTGACAGGCGAGTGCTTTGGAGAAGAGCTGCGAACTGTCTCGCTCTCCCGAGATGACAACATAGGGTCACATACAAGCAAGATTGCGTATAGTTCGATAATTGGGCATTCCACATTCGGGTGGGATTGGAGATGGCAAATTTATTTACTTTTTTTTAAGTAAAATTTTATTAAGTTTTTTTTTCCTTTAAGGACAGTTGATACAGATAACATAGTCATGACAGAGCCCTGATCTCAACATCATGTGTGCAGTCTGGAGTTACCAGGAGAGACAGACACCAGTGAGACTGTGAGCCTGCTGAATAACGGCGACAAGTTCTTCGATATGCTTGGAACAGTCAAACAGGCAATTGTATTCAAAACTATTCATCGGCAGAACGTAGTCACGCCAAATTCTGTTTTTAGTTTTTAACAGATCAAAGCTATATATCGCATTTTTCAGTTTATAAAAACCTTTCATTTCATGTTTTTATGAAGCATTTTTGCCTCATGGACTTGTTTTAAATTTGTCTACAACTTTCTCACTGTACTGTAGATCCTTCCAGAAATCCAGAAATAAATCACTTTTGGCAGGCATTGGCAAGTCCTGACTCCCTTCTTGCCTCCTTTAATTAGTATTTCTTTTATTGTAATTGTACTATTGTGCATGAGTCTGATTCTATCCGGAGCCTAATGGGATTGTTATTTCTGTTTCCCTTTGTGAGAAGAAAAATGTGGAGTGCTTCTTTTGGGAGGAATAGACATTGCAAAATCAATTTCAACCAAATTATTTATCTCGGTATACCTTGTACATTCTGAGCAGACAGCGCTAATGAGAGCTCCTCGGTTCATAAATAGTTGCGATATCGAAAGAGCCTCTTCACGGCAGGTATTTAATTTTGAAGTACCATCGCACTGGTGAACCCTGGCAGTGTGAATCCCAAACTTTTTGCCTTTACTGTTTCCCCCTGCTTTTTTACACTTTTAATGGACATGAGGAAACCTTGCAATGTGTTTTTAGGCTGTTCTAATTCCGTTACCTCGAATAACCTATTGTTCTGCGTCGGTTTCAGTATCTGTGTATACAAAGCTAGCGGCATAGCATACGTGCGTTGCGATTATACGACTCCCAGTTCTCGGGACTCGTAAAAAGGTGGATGGACGAGATTAATGGCATGGTTCATCCGGCTCATCCACTCAGTGTTCTAAAAGGGGTGATTCATCACCATTTATCACCTGTAGCTGTGTGGGGAAAACGTAAGAAACGCTGGTAAGGGGGTGAGTAAAATGTACGTCGACAGAAAGCGTTCAAATGGTATTGGTCACGAGTGCTGCTGAATCACTAACTCGTCCCTTTACCATCATCGGTCCCTCACGCATTCCCTGTGCCGGAAGCGCCCTCTTCCCGCGTCTCCTCCGACAAGCCCTCCCCACCTTCCCGTTGCTACCTTTCTGCCGCTTCCTCAGATATGGACGGGAGGCCAGATCCGGCTATCGTGCCGCAGAGGGAATTTGACATTTAGCTGCAATGTTACGCTTCAGCGCCGTTATCGGCGGCAGTTTGTCTTCTGAGACAGCAGCCACTGTCTCTAACCGCTCATTTTTCTCTGCGCAAACACTGAAAATATGGAGTTGAATTGAAGTGTCAGATTTAACCAGGGAGGGTGAGGGTGGGCCGGGCCTTGTCGTCTAAACGTGAGGTGTCATTTTCATCAACAGGAGCTAATTTGCATTCAAAACAAGAGTTGTGTTCCCAAATGACTTTTCTTGTGTGGAGATGTACAGGAAGTAAAAGCACCAGTCAGCCACGCTCAGTACTGAACTACAAGAAGTACCTGTTTTTAAGGTTTTGTTTTTTTTTTTTGCTTCAGCCCTTATTCCTCCTTTCTCTCCCCCACCCTCCCTCTCTCCCTGCAGTCTTGTCAAGCAGACCTGGTAAAGGACAATGGCCACAAGTACTTCCTGTCTGTGCTTGCTGACCCATATATGCCAGTGAGTACAGTCTTCGAACATTAAAATACTAGAAGCTTACTGTGTTTACATTGTGAAGTGGCCCTTGTAATTTAGCCTGTTTAAAATCTGAGGTCTCTATTTCCCCTTATAGGCAGAGCACCGCACTATGGCTGTCTTCATCCTGGCGGTTATTGTCAACAATTACAACACGGGTCAGGTAGGTACAGGCCAGGCAGCAATTTCTTTTTGTGAACTTTTCAGGCAAATTACATCACAATTCATGTGAGAGTCGTAACGTTACTTGGAAAAATGTCATCATGCTAAGTGAAAAATCAAGAATGTCTTGCATTCTTCTCGCATTCAGTGCATTTCTGTTGGCTAACTCCTGTAAACCATCAACAGCAGCAGTAACCAATGGATGACAGTTAGCCATCTTGGCTCTGACCCTGACACACCCCGCGGCCTACTGATCTTGAATAGAAGAGAGCAGGAAGTATCTGGAAATATTATTTAATTTTAGAAACATGAAGAGCTTTTGCTTAACCTTGCCCTTTTTATGAATCAAATTCTCTGAATAATACGATTTCATGACGTATATTACCTGTGGAAAAATAGCTTAGATTTGAGTCTAAGGAAAACAGAGCACGGTAGGAAAAGAGCCTGCAAAAATAGGATGCTAAAAATGATAGAATTTTTAATTTACATCTACAGCGGGGGAGAGGCACCGTGACAGCGTGACGTCACGAATCTGCTGAGATTTTAACGTCATTTTCCGAAGGGTTCATGGAAAATAAAAAAATTGGCGGCTGGGCCACTTACTTCCTAGAGGCAGTGGTACTGGAGTTGGGTTGGTGGTTCAAGCACCAGTGCAGCCGAAACACGATCAGTCATGCTGATGGGCCCTTGAACAAGGCCCTTATCCCTGCCTTGTTCCCAACATTGGCCCCTGCCTCGTCAAAGCAATCACAGTGTCAACCTGAGCTTCAGTGAAGTACCCTCCATGCCATGCAAAACACTCCCTGTGCATTTTTTCCAATCAACTGAATAGAACTGCGAAATCTGTCTGAATTCATGGGTTTAAGGAATACCTGGGAGGACTTCAGCTTTCTGACCCCTGGACTATCCACCTCTGACTATGAGTGAAACAAGCAGTGAATTCTTCCCATTTTGGATGTAAAAAATGAGCCTTTGCAGTATTTACAACCTGCCTGACGCAATCATGGCTCTAAACCCATTCCATCCAACCCTCCCTCTGACGAATGAAGTACGGTGTTCATTTTTTATTTGTGGTTGTCGAGGGGCAGGTCGGCCGGAAGGAGGAAGAGAATGCGCCGTAAAAATTAAAAATCCTTAGTCACTCGTGAGTGCGAAATGAGCGGCATTTGCGGGTGACGCAGGGAAGGAGCTGAGGTCACAGCCGCGGTAATTACTGCCGCTCCTCAGAGGCCATACGTCTCCGGGTCCGCGTGCTGTCACCGACGCTTTTAATGGCACAGAATCCCAGGAGCTCCCGCACCAGGGGACGCTGGTCATCGACCATCGAGATTCGGCGATGCCGCTTCGCCTCATTCCTGCACTCGTACGCCGTCCGCACTGCCATTACGCTGCCTCTCGCTTCTCTCGCTTATTACGGTTTATTTTCTGCCACCTCGTTTTTTTATTTTTATTTCCTCCTTCTTTGGCTCCCCCCTCTCTCTCCAGCCCCCGCCTGCCTATAATTTGATTTGCAGGTTGAATTATAGATGAGTGGGAACATTACGGAGAAAAGCAGTTTTGTTCTCCGCTGCTTATTAGATTATTTACACGGGCACTTTTTTTCTCACGGCCAGCCGCAACTTCCAATTCGCCACTGCTGAGGTTTCAGTCAATCTCTCAGCGCTCCTTCATCGACAGAGGTCACGTTACAGCCCCCCTCCCCCACCCCGAGCTCCCATCCCTCTCCGCTCTGATCAGCCAGGTGCTGAATCATTCATTCCCAATCAGAGCGCTGTAAAGCCCTCTTTATAACTCTATCAGACTGTTAAACCACAGCTGTGCGCCGCGGTGTCTCTCCGTTCACTTGCTCTGGGAATCGCACTTGGAGCCTGGGGCTAAAAGGCTACCGCCGCTTGCATCGTAAGCGGGGTGGTGTTCTCCCCTGGCTGCGGGAGGGCCTGTCGGGTTGCATGGCTAATGGTGTAGGCCCTATAAACCGCCAACCACCCCCCACCCCAGCCGAGATTTCCCTCCTCATTACCCTGCCTCTCTTATCTCTCTCTCTGCGCTGAGGTCGCGCTCCTTCGCCATTGAGGCAGTCTTCTGAGACACGCCGTTCGACGTGAATGCTGACAGCCCCAACTTGTCGAGTTAAAAGTGAACCGTGTGACCTCCGGCATCAAAGCCGCTGCGTTGGAGCCGTGGTCAGTCTTCCCCAAATCAGTTTTGAGTCCATCAGTAATGGAGGAGTCCTGGCAAATTGAGGGAGAGCTGTCACACTCACGGGTGCTACATCTTGCGGTCATGTTGGTCATGGTTTTGCCAAAGGTTCAGTGGCTTGTCGGGGAATTTCATTAATGTTTGTACCAAATGGTTTTTGAAATTTTGAAAAATTAACAGTGCTTTGGAAATGGCCACTTTGATTATTAATTGCAGCACATTAATGATTCAGACATAAATGAAAAAGTGTGCATTTCAAATGAGCTAAATACTAATTTTACTCGTAGCTTTCATCCTGATTTTTACGGTTTCAGAGGTCCAGTCAGTGTTGTATTGATCCAATCTCTCTCGGTCTATCTCATATTCACTCGCTCCCTGATTCACTCGCTCTCTCGCACACTTTCTCACTCATCCACTTGTTCTTTCTCTCTCATTATCTATCTCATTCTCAATTCAATAAGATTCTGTTCAATTATATTGTGTTAGCTGGCAGGAAGCCAAGGTAGAATTGCCGAGCACATGGAACTTGCCTCTCTCTCTCTCTCTCTCTCTCTCTCTCTCTCTCTCTCTCTCGCGCTCACTTTTTCTCTTTCCCTGTCCACTTTTTCTCTTATTCCCTCTCAAGTTTTTCTCTTTCCCTCTATCTCACTTTCTCTTTCCTTCTGTTGCTCACTTTTCTCACTCACTCTTTCTTTCTTGCTCCATTTTTCTTTCTCACTCACTTTCTCTTTCTCTCTTGTTTACTTTTCCCTTTCCCTCTCTCTCACTCACTTTCTCTGTTCTGCACTTTTATTTTTTCTCTCTTCTCTCTTTCTTACTCTTTTCTCTCCTTTTCTGTCAGTACTTTCTTTTTCGCTTTTTCCCCCCTTCCACTTTTCTTCTCCTCCCTCTCTCTCTTTTTTTCCCTCATTCCCTCACTTGCTGTCTCGCTCGCTTGCAGGAGGCCTGTTTGCAGGGGAACCTCATAGCCATTTGCCTGGAGCAGTTGAACGACCCTCACCCGCTGCTGCGCCAGTGGGTGGCCATCTGCCTGGGCCGGATCTGGCAGAACTTTGACTCGGCCCGCTGGTGCGGAGTCAGGGACAGCGCCCACGAAAAGCTGTACAGCCTCCTGTCGGATCCTATCCCTGAGGTACTGTACCAGCTAATTCCCCCCCTTCTCTGTCTCTCTTTTGCTCTCATCCCTGCGGTATTTACAAGTTTAGTGTCATGCCACACGGCTGCTTGCAATCCTGCAGTTGGAAGCAGTGGAGCCCATTTGCAGTTTGGATACAGATTATTAGACCCAACGTCTTCTGGCAGAGAGAGTGGAGTTCGCTGGCCTTTCCTTGGGTATCACACTCCCATCCTGTCTGTGAGGACAGTGAGGTGACTGAGGGAGTCCTTTCTCCTTCCAAACCCGGGTAACCCAGACAGTGAGCGTTGAATTTGCAGCTGCCCTTTCACTCTACTGCAGTCACTCACTTTGTCTGTGTCCACCAACCCTGTTCTAGCTTCCTGTCAGTTCTTATATTAATCCTAATTTTGAATGCCTGATTCATCTTATTAGCAGCTCAATGCAAATCTCTACCTGTTGAATGAGATATGCCTTGTGAAGGTTCAAGTCAGAACCTACAGGAGTATAGAGGTCCTAGAACAGGGTTGAGGGCCACTGTTCTATGTCCTGCAATGCAGTGTTCCCAAAGGTTCAGAGGAATGTCTTCCCACATTCTCCATAAGTATACAGGCTTTTTACCAAACATTTGCTTATTTTGAATAAATGTGCATGGATTCCTCTATTTCCCTGCCACATGAAATGGCAATACGACTAGATGTTGGCGTTAAGGTGCGGTACTGCCTCTGTGTGACACAGCCACAAGAACAAGTGTATGCTGATCGGTCGTGTCCGCCTCTGTAGTCATGCTTTATGGCATTTCTGTGTTCCTAGGTGATGGTTTTTCTCTGCTTCCCATTGATTCATTATGCCTTCTTCTTTGTGCTTAGAGCGGAACGAGCTGTATCTCAGACACAATTGTCTCTGTCGCTGATGCTTTGTTGCAGGACTGTATCCAAGTTGTAAAGGGCTCTTTCCTGTGATACCATAGATGGAATGCCAGCTTTTTCTTTAAAAAAGCATTTTTTGTGGCCTATTGTGTTATGAGCAACCACAAATGAGAATAGCACCCATTTCTCAGTGATCCTTTGTCAGTCTGCCTGTGCGTACACATTCAATTTTGAATCTCCACTTTTGTTTTAAATATCTGGGTGCGCGAGTTCACCATACAGCTCACTTGTGGTGACAGAGGAGAAGTACTGCAAGCTTGTTTCCTTTGGCTCATATGCTTGTAGAAACTGGGGTATCACAAGGAAGAGCTGGAAGACACAGTGGTTAGGTCTTTGAAGTCTCGAGAATATGTCTGAGGTTGTTTTGTATTGAGTCTGTTGTTCATTGAAAACAGTAGTTCTATAACGTTTCCTCGGGGACTGCTAACCGCATACTGATATTTGATGTTTACGCCGCAAGCGCACCTGAGAAAACAAATCCAACCCTTCATTATTTGCATCATTTGTGCTTGATCTGGAACACATCAGATTCCTGTGTCTGGCTGGAGGTTTCCAATGAGAGTTTTGAACTGCTGATGTAATGTTGGCCAGCTTTTTCACGAGCGGTTTCAGCTTTGCCTCAATTTTCCAATGTGTTCAGACACGCCTCGGCCGTATTGGTGCCTGCTGGCTAAGCTCACTGAACGCCTGCAGAAAGCCTGTGAGTTTGCTATTTTTGAACGGCCAATTCTGTCAAAAATAAAATGAAGACACAAAGGTGCTGGTAGCAAACTCAGGTAACGGTTTCTTGCTGGCAACTTAATATCACAGTCTCCCTGGAACCTCCGTTAGGCAATTGCATTGTGGCAATCTTGTGGATCTCCTTAACTTAATAAGTGCAGATAAATCAATTCGCTCGCATTGCTGGCTATGTACTTGGTGCTTTCAGCTCTTATTGAAGTGCGAGCGCTGGCTGCTTCGCGCTGTTAAGGTCCTCTGCTCTGCAGCTGTGTTTGATGCCTGACGGCTGTCTGCTGCGCACTTTGAAAAGCATCAGTCCATTTCAGGGGGCCGCTGACATGTTGCCAGAAGTAGAATCTCAAACCCTTAACTCAGGACTTTTTAGCTGCGAGGATATTGAGCTCCAATTACTATTGCCCTGAAGGTACGCTCTTAATTCCTCGGTATTGCTGCGGCTAAAATGTTCAGGCCGTAGACTCCTTGTTTCACTCTGGATTAGGGCTTGCCTAAAATGGCGGACTCTCGAGTATCTGGTTAAAGGTGCTGCAGCTCTAAAGTGCAAAAACACTAAAACGAAAGGGAAAACACTAGAGCTGTCCCAAACGATTATTTTTCAAACGATTAATCTGGCGATTAATTAATCGACTAATCTAACGATTATTGTTACATTTTTTATTTTATCGAATAATTCATTTTTCTGTTAAAAATTCTTTCACATTACTTGATCAATGTTATTATTCACACAATAAGGACATCGTCATCTCTTGTTAACATTTCAATTCTTTAACATGGCACTTGAATCTCTCCAAAATAAAATTCTGTGTGATGAAATAAAATGTGCTAAATAATGCATTCTGATGCCAGATGTAGCATCTAACAAAATAAATAATAATAAAAAGTCACACAGGAGAAATACAAAAATAGGTGTTTTACTAATTAGCAGAGTAACGGAAAAAAGTAGGCAACATGTTTTTTTATTTTTTTAGAACTGACAGTTGTAGCCTATGTAAAATAATGCATTGAACAGCCAAGCTCAGGGCACATAAACATTTCTATATTTAAACACTTAAACACTGCCTTGCAGTTCATAGCTCCTCAAGAAAAGTATATCCAAAATTCAATAAAATGCAGACAGATGAGCAGTGCAAAATAATACAATCTGAATCTGAAAATAATACAATCTCACATTAAATGTACTTAAGTACCAAAGGTATTTTGAGAAAAAAATTAAGTATCAAAAGTACAAGTACAAAGTATTTTTCATAGTACGGAGAGAAAGAAGCAAAGCAACCACACATTATTCTCTCCTCGTGCTCTTTAATCAATTTTCAGGTGAATGAAAGATACAGTATTCAAAAAACAAACAGGCAGTCTCTCCTTAATATACTTTGTCTTTGAGTTTACTGACAGTTTAAAAACCACTATAACTAATAGAATTACATAGTATCAATAACATGTCTAATTTTTGCTTCAGAAAACTTATTTTTCTTAACTACTGATTGGGAGACCATTGGCTCACTTTAGCTGAAGTGCCTGCTGCAGGGGACGACGATTATTTCTGTAGCAAGAGATTTATTTTATTTATTTTTTTAACTGCTGGATAGATGGTATGGGCAAGTATATTGAGCAGTTTGCACATCATGCAAAAACAGGGATTGGAGTGAACTCATCAACATGCTAAACCTTGTTCGGCTTGCTTGTGACTATTCAATAACTGATCCGGGTGTGCCATCTAGTGATAAAATATTGTAACTGCATGCGTACATTTGCAGCTCCACGTCCACTGGCGGACACATCCGCACAAAGATACAATGCCGAGCACCGTTGTTCTTCTCGAACACGCCAAATCCAGATAATCCGTAAATGATTAAATTCATCTTTAAATTTGTATCGAGTAACTAAGTTGCCAGTGTCAAAGTAACAAAGTGAAAGTATACTTTTTATCTTTTAAATGTAGTAGAGCAAAAGTACAAATCCTCAAAAAAAAAAAAAAAACTAGCCTACTTAAGTAATGGAACTATGCACCTTTGAAAAACGGGAGTGTCATGCACCCCCAGAGAAAATCTCACTTTAGTCTGCATTCAAAATTTGAGAGCCCTGAAAGTTAGTAGCGATGCATTGATAGACAACAAATCAACAGTCTAACGTAACGTTACTACAAAAACACATTCTGTATCAACGCTTGATAATCGCACATTCCAGGGTGGGAAAGTAAACACTACGGTGTTTTGCTGCCATCCTGACAGAGCTCCCGGGTGATTTCGCTTCAAATGTTCGTTCATTGCTGTCGTACTCGTGCGGTAAGCCAGCTGATTTTTACATAGTCTGCACAGTACCACAGCACTAGAAGGGTTAAGAGTGAAAAACTCCCACACTTTTGAAGACCGATTTTTTTTTTTTTTTTTTTGCTATGTGTTGCTCCTCGGCCCTCGCTCTAGTGTTACTACATGTCGCCGCCATCATTGTTGTGTGAATTCTTCTTCTTCCGTAACAATCTAGAGCTTTGGAGATAGCTTTTTGGTGTATTATTGCCACCACTGGACTGGAGTGTGGGACTTGTTTGGGACGCGTCGACGCAAATAATTAATGTCGACGAATTTATGTCGTCGATTACGTCGACGACGTCGACGCGTCGTCCCAGCTCTAGAAAACACACAAAAAAACTGTTGGCCCTGAAGTTAAGATGCAGCATGCAAAAATAAGAACAGGGAGCCCTGTGGTGCCAAATGCAAAACCTACAAAAACTTTTTAATTTTTTTATGCAGTGTCTGTCATTTTCATAGCTTCCTCTTAGGACCTTGGGTGGCCTGCGTGCAATTATTAGCTGGGGGCTACGTACCCAGTGCTAAGGTTGACTCCCAGAAACATCCTGTACAAAGTTAAACAACAAAATACTGGCGGACGGTGGGGTCTGTGGCGATACAGACATCCCCACACCCTTCTAGTCAGCCGTAAGTGATGATTCAGAGGAATTATGTTTGTATGAGTCAATACTTGTTTATTTTTCAGGAAAATCCTACTCTGTATATCTTCAAACTGAATCGCTACAATTTTCAGCATCAAATTTTGGGAAGCCTATAAATCTAAAGTTATCCAATAAAACTCAGTAAGTCACAAATTTGTGTTTTAGAAAATAATGGAAGACAACGCATGTTTCAGATTCACTTACACTTGCTGTGTTTTTTCCAGGTTAAAAGCAGTAAATGGGATGGGTTTTATTTCATTGTGATGTATTTGGTATGTGCAGTAAAAATGATATGTTCAAATGTTCCGACAGTTTGAAAATGTCTAAATTGTGACTCACTGCGTTTTACCTGATCACTTTTGAGATTGTCTTTCCTTCACAAGAATGCTATGCTTTCTTTCTGGGCAATAAATTTGAGGGTTATCAAAGACATATTCTGGGGACGGGTATTCCGGGAATATACAATCCATTAATATTACGTGTCATAAGTTAAAATACTGTGTCTCATGTAAATCAGTGCACATGTTGTTCTCATTTTAGTCCTTCTTTTATGAAAGAAAACCGATTTTCAGAGATTTTTAGCATTTCTAGTACACAAACTTAACTGTCTTGGGCCAAAGGTATTAATTTTTTTATTTTTAAGGCACGCTATCAGATTTGGCATGGTGATTTTGCTACGCAAAATATGCTGTGCAAATGATTGTTAGTTTGCAAAAAGCTGGTATTTTAAATTTGCATAAAGACACTGATATAATTCATCTTTGATAGCGGTAGCACTTGGACTTTTTACTCTAATTATGATTGATCAATATTCAATGTAAATGTTTGTTGATTTACTAAAACTGGAATGTGGGAATATTTTCAGGAGACACTTAGCATGTCTCAGTGGTTAGGGCTTTAAACAAATGTGTAAAAAACTGTATTGAAAATGAGAGCTTGAAGTAAAAAATGGCTACTAGTATCTCGAAGATAAACAAAATGTACAAAAGTCAGTTTTGAAAATGTATAATTTTGTTCAGTGTAATATTTTGAAACATCAACGTCAGATACACTACAGGCCAAAAGTTTGGGGCCACCCTCAGATTTTTAACAAAATCACACTTCAACTGTTTTTTTTGTACATGAAATGACTTCAGTGCATAAAATATAGGAAGCCAATAGGTTTTGGGCGAATTCCAGACCTCAAACCACATTTTAAAGCTGTCTTGACTGATTGCTCACTGACCACAATGTTTTATAATTGAGTTCCAATGCCTTTGTGTGTTAAGATGATTTTATGTCACTAGGACGTGAATAATTTTATGTAACAAGAAGGCATGCTGTATAAATGCCTTCCCCAAAACCAAGGGGGGTCACATTGCACTTGGTGCACCATTAAAAATCTGAGGGTGGCCCCAAACTTTTGGCCTGTAGTGTATATAACTTGAACCTCAACATGAGCAAAATGGGAACAAATAATTGTGCAAAAAATATCAGAGCATGAACAGCAGAAGGGCAGATGAAACCAAAATGGAACAGACTTTGTGACGGGATTATTTCAATAACATTTAATGCGCAATAAATTGCGAGTGTCAATTTTTTTTACTTCAAAATTAAAGTTACTCTAGAACATAAAACAGTCGTCTGAAACATGAGACTTTTACTTTCCAACTGCACCAGAATGCACCCTTTGTAATATAAATTTCAAAATGTTTCTGGGGGAGGACTCCCAGACCCCCTCTTTATCCAGAATCAACTGAGTAAGATTAGGGCCAACATGCGAAAATATTCACCCAGGGCTAAAGCCCTGCTGTCTATTAAAGAAGCTCCACTGTTCACTCCAAATATTAGTGAAACGGCTGAGGGACTATTATAAATCAAGCACCTGGAGTTGAGTCTTGTGAGTTTTTCTATCTGACTTCAGCTCCTCCCCATCTACAGCGTTTGCATTTGAACTTGACTACTGAATAAGTGCAGGGTTCAGCACATTTAAAATGCTGTTTATTCTGCTTACACGGGCCTGTATAGCATTTTTCTGCGGGGTTAATGCAGCAGAATAGCGTGTTACTGTATTTGATAATAGACGGAGTGCTTTGCATAAGCTTGTTTTGGAGAATTTGTAGCTGAAGGTGCTCTTTGTGTGCTGATTTAGTGCACAGTACTCAGGCTGGCTATCTGTATAGGTGCCATCGGATGACTGTGTCTTATGCTGGCAGAATAATTCTCCAATACATTGCCCTTTAAGGTTTTAAATCCTGCATGCAACATCACCAAGGCAACAGTATCTCAACGGTTACAAGGAATTAGGAAGTGTGGTAAGGCTGCGGGTGGTCTGGGAGGCAGTGGTGATCAGGTTTTTTAGATCCTGGAAAGGGGCTGTTATTTTCCAGGTGAAACTGAATGAAACTGGTGTCGTTTAGGCCTCTCCTGAGGATGAGCCAAACAGAATGAGAGGGTAAGGACTTAAGCGGCCCTCCATATCACCTAGCCAAACGTACGCACTGCGAATGTGTTCTTTATTGCACTGAATGGGTAATGTGTCCCTGGTGGTGTATGTGATGTTGGTTTGGCGCTATAATGAAATGCTTATAGTGTTGCACAAACTCGTCAGGCTTTTGGATTATTTTCCTCAGAGTCGGTGTGAAACCTGCACTTTGGTAGGATGTAACGCACTGCAGTATATAAACATGCCAACTTCCTTTTGTTTCAAACAGTCTCACTGGAAGTTTACACTCAGAAATGATACTGGCTGAAAAAAAATATATATATTTTTTTTGTCAAAATGCCTGTGGGTTCCCACATGACTAGCTAACCCACTGCAAGCATTCAACCACAAGAAGTGCTTCAGTAAAGCTGGTACTGAGGGCTCAGCTGGTTGGACTGGTATTGAGTTAATATTTCCTCCAGTGTAAAGTGACTCTGTGCATTTGCCAATTTTCCAATTCAGGAAGTGTACTTTTATGGTTTCCCACACCATCCAGTTTGTCGCATATTGTGGAAGTGACAACCTGAAATATGCCTCCTCCACTATTTTATGAAAATAAAAAAAAAAAACTTGCAGAACTTTGTTTTGGCTGTTTTCAGGTAGAGGTGGTTTGTTGAGTTATGATTGATGCAATCGTCCAAAAGTGGTTTTGAGAAGTACTGCTCAGAAGTTACTTGAAAGTCTGCGTAACTTTGTGTGTGTGTGTGTGTGTGTGTGTGTGAGCATGTGCGCCTGTGCTTGTGTTCGTGTGCGTGTGAGCCTGTGCATGCGTGTGTGTGTGCGAGCGTTTGTGCATGCATGTCTGTGAGTCCGCGTATGTGTGCGTGCAGGCGTGTTTGTGGGTACACATGTATATGCATCTGGGTGTGTATATGGGTGTATTTGCTTGTGTGTGTGCGTGCTTTTGCGCTCAGGTGCTTGTGTGTGTGTGTGTGTGTATATGTGTGTGAGCATATATGCGAGTGTGTGCGCGCATTTTTGTCAGTACATATGATAGTTCTTGCATGCATGTGTGTATGTTATTTTCATGTATGTGTGCATTTGGGTGTGTACGTGACTGTTCTTGCTCGTGTGTGTGCAGGTGCGATGTGCAGCAGTGTTCGCCTTGGGCACGTTTGTGGGGAACTCGGCGGAGAGGACAGACCACTCCACCACTATCGATCACAACGTGGCCATGATGCTGGCCCAGCTCATTAATGACGGGAGCCCTGTGGTGCGCAAGGTGGGTGTGGCCCTGAGGAGGCTCTGACCACTCTCACTGCAGCCGTTTGAATAAATTACATTCAGAGGAGCGTCCTGGTAACTGCCAGCTATAGCGATCTCTCCAGTACCTGTGTCTCACCCGCTGATCATCTCCAACTTTCAGCTGCTTAAAAAATGAATCTGACTGCCCTGTTGAGCTAATGTTGCATTGTTTTATGGCGAGACTGACATTGCCGGCGTTAGCATGCAATCTTGTGTTCATCGACAGACCATGTAGGTTTCTCCTTCAAGGTGCTCAGAATACAATAGATCTGAAGACTTTGGCAATCGCTCGACTATGTAGCATTCCTGATCTTAATAAGTAAACCTGTGATTAGTGCAAAAAAATACTATGAATCACTGATAACACTGGTGCTGTGAGTGGCGAAAGGATTTCCACAAACTGGAGATCTTGTACGATAAAACCCTTTGTGCAGGGCACACTAAGATTCTGAAGTATGGACTTTAGGCCTTGATTTATGTGGTCCTGGCTTCATCAGGGGGGCTCTGTGTGGGATGCGGTATCGGTGGTCATAGGGCTGATTTTGCTGCTGGGTGACGCTGGTTTGTGGTGCTCTGAACAGGAACTGGTGGTAGCGCTCAGTCACCTGGTGGTTCAGTACGAGAGTAACTTCTGCACGGTGGCTCTGCAGTTTATCGAAGAGGAGAGGAACTACGTGGTGCCCTCGCCAGCCAGCAACACAGGTAGGCCTGTTCGATCATCCTGGTCCTGATACCACACTGAATGCATTTGCTCGGAGCTGTGTGTCTTTTTTTTGGGGTGGGATTGACTACCTTCTCCTGCACTGGTGAGCAGAACCAGGAAACCTCACCCCAGTCCGGGACCGGGACAGTCCTGGCATCCCTCGCCTTCGATCCGTCAACTCCTACACCAACATCCGCGCTGCCACCACCGCCCGCAACCTCAACAAGAGCCTACAGAACCTCAACCTCAACGAAGAGGGTGAGTGTGTGTTCAGAGCACTTCTGTTCCTCCGGCTACAAGTACGACCCACATCACTTCAGTGCCTCTATCTACAAGCACAACGCCATAATGGGAGCACTTCAGTACCTCCAGCTACATCCACGCTCCAACATAAGACAACTTCAGCGCTTCCAGTTGCGACTGTGCACAAACATTTGAGCTTCTTGTTTTCTACAGCAACAAGTAGGAGTAAGCCTGTTCCAAGCCTAGTGGCCCATCGGGCCGATGCTTAACCCCGGTTTCCGTGGCATGAAGTGACTAGGAGTATTACTACTCCCCCTGGATGAGATGCCAGTCCATCGCAGGTTCTCCCCCAGCTCTTAGTCAAGTTTCCCTGTCTATTTGCTGGTACCTATTTATACACCTACGTGGAGTGAGGCAGTGTGGGAGTGAAGTGTTTTGCCCAGGAACACACTGAGAAGGCCATGGCCTTTTTGATCCCGAGTCAAGTCTACTTAACCACTCTTCCCTAAGCTGGTAAAACCTAGTAACTCACTTTTTCATGAAACTGAGAAAACTGAAAACAACTTAAGTCCTTCAGGATAAACTCGCTAAAAAAAAAAAAAAAAAAAAAGAATGGGTATTCTCAATGACGACTGTAGGTACTTTATTTGGTGCTTAGTAACCTAGTAACTGCAAAAACGGGTCTAACTCAATTTCAACCAAAAAGTGAGTTACAGGGTTTTACCAGATTTGGGGCGCACTGCACTATAGCGTCTCCTTACAAGTACTCACCCAGCAATGTAATGGTTCACTGCTTCCAACTACATGTGGGGCCCTGTGATCCAACTGGTTGTAGTACCTCCAACTACAAATACAACTCAATCATCAGAGTGGTTTAGTAACTAACTTTACTACAAGTACAGTCATATCTACAAGAGTAGTTTATAACCTCTAGGTACAAGTACACCCATGTCGTCAAGAGTGATTTAGTTCCCCCAGCAACAAGTTCTCCCCTTACATTTGAACACTTCAGTGCCCCCTACTGTAATTACACCCCGAAAATTAGTGCACGTTTATACCTCCAGCTACACATGCACCCCCAGCAGAGCCTGAATCAGTATCTCCAGCTACAAGTACACCGCATTCGTCAGATTACTTCAGAACTTTTATCTACTATTACGCCCTCAATACAACAAGCTAATATCTTCAGCAGCTAGTATAGCACTCCTGCCGCAACAATTCACTACCTCCAGTTACCCTCCAAACTATGTATTAGTGTTATACCTCCAGCTGTAAGAGCAGTTGTTGGGGAGCCCGTGTGTTAGAATTGTAGTCAGCGCTCCCTCGTATGCTCTGGCCTGATCAAGTCAGGAGGTTGATCCCGAGAAAAGTCAGGCAGACGAGTGGCGGCTTTTGCTCGTAAATCCAGGCTAAAGAGGAGAGCCGCTTGTAAACACGAGTCGCTCTGGAACCACAGAGGGTCGGGAGGAATGTCTTTAAGCCTGAACAGATGGCGTATTCTCCTTTTCTCGCCTCTGTTAGCGATACGATAGTGCTAAATGAGATACACCCCTGTCCTGCTTGGCTGCCCGCATTAGCCGCGGTGCTATAACGAGATTCTGTGTGTAGTTAGCTTAGCCTGTGACCTTTCACCTTTCTCACTCTCTGGCCCAGACCTGTATGATTGCCTCAGCTGGCCCACTACATGGGCAGTATAGGCAAATGCTCGGGCCGTAAGATGGTGCTGGAGGTGCTGAAATTTGACCTACTTCGACCTTTATTAAAAAAAAAAAAAAAAAACCCTCCATTTTTTTTCATGCATCACATCAACTTAATACCGTAACTCTATGATCATGTGATATTTTGGAACCTTTTTAATGGCGCGTAAAGCTGGACAACTTGAGCTTTGTGCTGATATACAATGTATAACGGTCACGGTGCAACATCGTGTCCCTGGCCAAACCCTTGTGCCCAATGTCTCCACATTACCGTCATGCAGTGGACTGACCTCTTTGTTATTGAGGCCAATGGCCTGAGTGTAGTTTTCATTTATATATCAATTGTGGGAAGCCGTATTCTGGGCTGTTGCCACTTGTGCAGTGATTAAAGAGGAGAGATCCCCACCCTGCACTTCCTGTCCTGAGTGAGGACCTTCTGCTGTTGATTTCAATGGTTGTGGTTTGTCTAAAAATCCCAAATTTTCCTCAGGGATGAAAATGAAAGAGGGGTAAGAAAAACACAAAAAAGATGAAGGTGTGTGATTAACATTGAGGTGCATTTGTTAGTGTTTTGCTAACACAAATGTAATTACTTTATCTGGGCTAGTCCAAATAGCTCATTTACTGCATGAGGCTAAGCAAAATAATCATTTGCACCATTGTGAATCTGCGTTCATTTCTTTTGATTATTATCCTTTTTATATTGTATTTTACACCAGTTGACTTTAGTTTGGCTATTAGGTTTATGCCAGACACTTACCTTTAATTAAACAGACCAAAAAAAGAAGGCTTCTTATTTATATTACTGATCAGTGGCTAGGCTTGAATTCTTTCACATTAATGCTACCAGGGAGAGCTGTTAATTGAGTCACATTTATAATCTCACTTTTTTCCAGTATTGTTGCTGGCATAGTTTTTATTACTGGATAAAATAGGCATTTAGTCCCATTACAAACATTTAGTTCTTTTTTTAATTCATTTGAATGAATCAATTTTATTGAATCAAAATATGTTCCAGTCCAGCATTTAACTTATCAGGATGACACAAAAAAATCTGAAGATTTATTTCCATTGTGATCCTGAGGGATTGGCAAGAAGCAGTCAAAGAGGAGCAATAAAGTAAGTGATAACAGCGATGATAACAACAACAGTCCTCTAAAAACTGTCCCACAAATACCATACAGGTCAGATTTTTGAAATACAGCTAATTATTAATAAATTAACCTAATCTTTCATCAAATACCCATCCAAAAAACATCCTTAAATGCAGATGAAATAAAAACATTAAATCAGGTGTCTTCCTAAAATTTCATTAAGTTATTTCACTAGTGAGCCAAGCCTTTAAGTGCTTTCTTGAAACTGCTGGCAGATTTTATGTCATTTGGCAACTTATTCGGTTTCTCAGCCCCTGAATGAAGAAAAGAGCCCCTCCCTACTCCTGTAATTGGACATCATTTCGTTAAATTGGCCATTTCTCGCATTGGCGTTATGTAATTCAAAAAATGCACTGATGAAAACTAACTTGGGCTTTCCCATGTAATATTTTTGAGACATTGAGAAGTATGAATTTAGTCACTCTTTATTCAACCAATTCTTAAAAAAAAAAAAACCTTACCTATATGAGTCCGAGGGCTCATCTTATTCATTTGTTCTGAGTGATTTCCATTCTGTCTTTGAATTTTTTGGATTGACAGTTTTACCAAGAAGTGCAGGTATAATAAAATGACCTTGCATTGGTGATCTAACAAATGTGCTCATTGTAGCTGACTCCAGATACTCAGATGCTCCTGCTTGGAAGTTAGTCCTGCAATTGACTGGATGCCTGAATTCCTCATTCAAGTGTTAGTCAAGGTTGCAACCAAGAGATGACATGATTTTCTTTTTTGAAGGACAAATGGCATTGAATACTAAAACCAACTGCATTTTTAACTTTGTCTGGATCCAAATCAATTTGCTCGGTTTCCCCAAAATTCAGTGATAACCTGTTGTTACACAAGCACCCTCTTTCTGGAGCGCAGGATCATCAGTATATAAAAATACAGCAGAGTCATGCTTGCTAGCTTGCTTATTAGAATATGATGAGCATATTACTTTATTCGAGTTCTAACACGTGATATTCATTCAATATTACTTCTTACATTTATGCATATTATGTTTATTGACAGGATAAATAAGGTTGAATAACAAGAAAATAGTCTTTGATGTTATTTTTTTAGTCTTGCTTCTTGCTAAAGTTTTTCTTTTTTTTTGTAGTCTCTGACTAAGGAAATTACTTGTGGTGAATTAAAAGCACAAAGTTCCAGTTAAGGGGGGTGCCAAAGACAGTCTTGCCCTGGGCGCCATGGTAACTAAGGCCGGCTCTGCGTATAACTATGGGGCTAAGGTTTGCTGCTGCACTGGTCAGTCATTGTAATTCAGTACTAGCAGGACACGTATGGAATGAATATCATGCCGTACTTCAAAATTGCTTAAAAAATTTTTTGAGTTTGGGGAAAAAAAGTTCTGAAAATTTGAAACTCAGTGTTTACATGCTTGAAATCTAATGAAAAGGGTTTCGCAAGATTGAAAGTAAGTTTTGGTACACGACAACTTCCAGAAACGTTCAATTTCTTCATAAATAAGATTCTAAATTAAACACATCCGGTTCTGAGACCGTCATCACCACCTTTCCTTGTATTTTTTCCCCCCATGGTCTATAAACCCATGTAAGTACTTTATATAATATTTAAATAGTATGCTAGAGTTGGTGGTAATACACCGGAATGGATGTCAATTGCCATTAAACGCAATAGAAGAATAATAATAATCCTGGCCCTTTTTTTCAGACCTTCGATTTCAGAGTTCCAAATTTCTATTTTCAGAGTTTTGGATTTGAGAGGAAGCCCTGCCAGAAATCATGTAATTTGCGAGCTCGCAACTGTTTGGGTGAATCTCTGAAAAGTGGGTGTCGAAAAAACAGTCTGCAGCGCGAGTGCAAATGTGCATCCACTGAAGTTTCAAAATAAAGATTCAACCTCTTGAAACTCAAGTTTCAACATTCAGCGCTTTTTTGCCAACATACGTGCATCAGTTTTCAGATCATCATTTACAAGGTCTCAGAACTAGAAGGCATACTAAATGCACCGAGAGAACCGTGCCAAATTTGAAGCTCAGAAGTTTTTGTTGACGAAACGCTGCGAAAAGAGAGCTGCAGCTGCAAGAAAAGAAAACGGAAATACAAACTAACATTTACGGAGATCCGTACTTTTTTCAGCCTATCAAAACAATATGCAAGCCTTCAAAACTTTGTTTTCATCTTGTTTCCAAAACCCTTTTGATTAGATTTCAAGCTTTCAAACTCTGACTTTCAACCTTTCAAAACTTACTTCAGTTTAATTTTTTTTTTCTTTCTTTTTTTTACATTTTGGAAATATGGCATGATATTCATCCCATAGACACAGAATCGGCTCCCCGCAGACTCCGCCATGGAAAGGTGCCACAGGTCACATGCATATTCATAGGGGCTGTGACTGGACGCCACAGGGACTCCTTTGTCCAATCAGGCAGAGGAATAATATTAAATAATGTTGAATATCCCATGTTAAAGTGGGTTAGCTCAGCTGCGGTGTGCGCTGGACCCTGAGGCCCTTTCATCCAAACTGAACGGAGCGTAAAGCGCATGGTGCATGAAGACTAGCTTTGCCTTTTGAATCCTGGCACTCGCATTTATAAGAAAGTTTATTAACGGATAACCCCTAGAGATGCACCATCTCATTTTCAAGGGGCTCCACATAGACATTTTCATCTGAAATGGAAGTTTAGGAGCTGGACTTTCACAGTTTGGTTTTGTGTGTGTGTGTTTTTTTTTTTTTTTTTTTTTTTCTGCCTGTGTGTGCATGCATGTGTTCGTATGTGTGTGAACATTTATGTATGTGTGTGCAGGGGGTCCGGTGGCCTTCTCTCCAGGGAACCTGAGCACGAGCAGCAGCGCCAGCAGCACACTGGGCAGCCCGGATAACGATGAGTACATCCTGTCCTTCGAGACCATCGACAAGATGAGGAGAGTCAGCTCCTATTCCTCACTCAACTCTCTCATAGGTGAGAGGCACTAATGAAGCCCATCCTCTCTGCTCTGCTATTGCTCATTCTCACTCACACACACGCGCACGCACACACGCATTCACACGCGCACATACACACGCACGCACTCACACACTTTAACACACGCATGCTGACGCAAGCGCACTCATACACATTTACACACGCATGCAGGCACACGCACTCACGCGCATGTATTCAAATGCTTAGCTCAGTCTCAATCACGCACAAATATATGCTCACATACGCACACACTCACATACTCTCATACATACACAGAATCATGGACATATGTATTCATACATCTCTGCTCAGTCTCACTCACACACCCATTCGTTTGTCTCTGCTGCTCAATCTCACAAACACACACACACACACACACACACACACACTGAGGCTGCGTTTGATGTCCAGTGTACAGCCTCCTCGTGGCTCCCTCTATCTTACACACACACACACTGAGGCTGCGTTTGATGTCCAGTGTACAGCCTCCTCGTGGATCCCTCTATCTTACACACACACGCACACACACACACACACACACACACACGCACACTGCGGCTGCGTTTGATGTCCAGTGCACAGCCTCCCCGTGGCTGGCTCAGCTTGAGCAGGAGCAGTGGGAGGCGCTGAACACGATGAGCTCCTCTGCCCGTCTCTCGCCCGCACAGAGATCAGAGCCCAGGAACGCTTCCATCTTTATAGGGACAAATGTGCTGTGAGACTGCGCTGTGGTCATCTGAGCATGCTCACTCACTGTCATGAGGCCATAGCCATTGCTAATTACTCATGGTAATGACTTTGTATTTGAAACAATGGCCATTTGTCCTGTTCAGCTTATTTGTTCGTAAGTACCACAACATGCCCCTATTCTCAGTAGTCCATGGACTAGATATTCCACCTTTACTGGATTCTACAGCCAAAAGAATAATGAGGCTTTTACTCAGGTATTTTTGCAGTCTAAGAATCCCAAAGGACTTAGGGGAGGGTCATGTATAATGTTTGATGAGCATCATGTTGCAAGTTTGTAATTAATATCAGAGCATTTTGGGGAGAAGTCTGAAGCCTTGTCTCTCTATCTCCCTGTAAACAAGTTTTAATCAGAATTCTGGGCAGTGATGGTGCCTGTCAATCAGTCAGTATCTGTGTAAACACTCAAATTTGTGGCCTGTCGCATAGATTCAGCAGATTTGACAGCCTTTAATTATTTTGTTCTTAACCTGTCCAACAAAATAAGTGTCAAAATCAACTTTTTCTGGCCGCATAAATAATGCAGTCGGTCCCTTGTTATTGTTTGCAGGGTGTTTTTTTTCTGCGTGCATAGAGAAGCATAAAAAATGAGGAAAAGCAGGTCAGAAAACCTTTTTTTTTTTCTAATTTGAAGCTGAAATTGCATTTTACAGACAGTCTGGCGGACATTTTACAGCGTTGTGTAAATAAGTGGTAACCAGCCATGTGCCTGAAGATCTATTGTCCTGTGTGTTTACTCTCAAACCCTAACTCTGCACACCTCTGCTGGCAATTGGAGATGTTGTTGACTTGTAAATTGGTAGAATTAGGGTTGGCATTAATATCTACTGGCTGGTTGATCTCTGAAGGAGCAGGGTTGGTGACCGCTGGCGTAATTGTACTCAGTCTTGTTCGATGGTGGAAGACAGGAGTGTGTACGCTTGTCAAGGAAGAGAAAAACGAGTGAGACAAAGCCCTCCTGCCGCTAGCGCGTCAAGAGTTCTTTTTGCGATTCTGGCTCCGAGCGAGGTTTCCTCGTTTGGCGTGTGATTGGCGTGGGCCTGTATGCGATCTGACACGTCGTTTGTGCGAGGAGAGAAAGCATTTACTGCCCGCGCATCGCGCGCCCCCCCCCGGGACTGGGGGATTCCGCCACTATCGATTGGGCGCTTCGCTAATACGCTGCTTGTCCCCGACCACAGCCGGCTCGAACGATGGCCTACTACCCCCTGCCATGCTGCGAAAGTCTGCTGTGTCACTAGCTGCTGTCCTCATTACTGTTTGAGTGATTTTCTCCAATTTGGGAGACACAAATTTTATTTATTTTGAAAAACCTTATTCGCTATTTTGGGGACTTCGGCTGAGAACCTGCCCCTATGCCACTGTCATGCACTTTTGTGACCATCCTTCTACAAAAATATGCTACAAGTGAAATTGATTACATTTAAATGCCAGGCGCAACTATACGTGCCACTAGCGGCGTGTCTGTCAAAATTTCACCCAAAACGCTATCTGCTAGCCTTTCGCAAAAGAACAGCGAATCCACAAATCTATGGGCGGATTAAAGGAAGGTTATGCAAGTTCTTAAATTTCCCCTGCCACCTTGTTACAGGCGTGAGGATTTAGTATGATGTGAGTGAAATGCCGTGACAGATTGTGCGGGTGTTGTTCTCAAACGGCAGACTAAACCGATGCGACATGCCGGGGTGCTGTAATCCAGGATTAATGAACGGATTCGCGAGTAATCAGGAGGAGTCCTGCAGCAATCTTCACATCGGTACAGAACGTAACGGCACTGGGTGGAACTCAAGGGGGCTTTCTCTTACCGTCATTATGGCTTCAGTGCATCAGCTCTGGGGAAGATCACTGCCGCACCCGGCCCTATGACCCCTGCTATGCTACGGGGCCGCGGTAGTGAAGAGGCAGGCGCTGTTTTGAGCTCACCTGATGGCCTCAGAGCCATTCCCTCCCTTCAAGTTGACGTCACCTGAACGCCCCCGCGAGACCAATTACTCAAAGAGCAAGTTTGAATAGTTTGGTTCCCTGCCTACAAACCGCTCTCCATACAGCCTCTACATCCTCTTTCACTAATCTTTAATCTCCATCCATCGCAAAAAAAAATAAAATAGAACATCCTGGCCGGTCCCATCATCACTGGTCATGTATTAATAGAGTTGTTTTCGCCTCTCGTGGGGGGAAATACTCCAAGGTAATATTCGGTCTTCTCTGTTGTCAAGGAAACATATTTCACAACATAGCATATGTCATTAATTTGTCTGAGGTCGTTTATTTGGGGGTGATATACTCTCTCTGTTATAGCCGTTACCTTCGACCAGACACGGCAGGGTGGAACACCAATACTGTATCTCTGAGGTTATAGCATTGTGAATCAGAGAGTTACAGCCGGACCTGGGTGGCTGTTTGTCATGGAGGACAGTAAATCCTGTATCAGGGGAGACTGTGATGGAGGCCCAAATTGACCCCACACTTCAGCTTAGGGAGGTCATATAGGATCATACAGCTGGGTTACTTCCCCTTGCTAACAGCTGAGGAAATTTCTATTGAAGTGAAAAACCAAAGCACAGCCCCCTTTGGTATTACAAAATAAGTTTTTGGAAATTTCAGAACAAAGCTGAACTGAATGATAAATATTTAAACATATGGATCGAAACACTCACAAAATCTGCCATTTTCCCTTTAACAGTGATGTCAAATGTTCAGTGGTTCTTTTGTGGTAAGAAGTTAAGAAAAGCGTTTGTTGAAGACTGGAATTGTCTAAGTTCTTGTGAGTGTTCTTACACCCAACAGCCGAACACACCGGCAATTTAATAAAGAATCATATCCACCAATACAATAAATGTTCTGCTATATAACCAAACAAACATGATTGTAATGTTCAGTGACCTATTGCACATGCATAATAATGTAACAATGATGCTAGAGAGGCTAATCCCATAAGCCAAATAATTAATTGGTTCGCTAAACATGCTAGCAGTATGTAATGATCAATCTGCAGTGAACTTCCCAGATCCCAGAACTATTAAAGGAGCGACATGCTGCTAGTTAAGATGTTACCTGCGCTAATGTAAACATTAGTTTGATATAATGTCTGCAAAAATCAGCTCACGTTTCACTCATGCGTACTTTTTTGAAAGGTTGCTAACAATGAAAAAAAAACGGATCATAGCGAATCCCCCATTGCTTGACAGCCAACACAGACAGGGACGGGGAACGCTAGCTTGTGCATTAACCTGTGTATGTAAGCTGACAAAACAACTCAAAGCAAATAAGAATTCAGTGCAAAATATGTTAAGCCTAGACAAAATGAGTTAAGCCTGGGCACACTTAGGTTAAGCTATGGACAGTCCATGTCACTGTCACGTGACTTCCAAAGCGTTCCTCGGCCTCTCATTGGCTAAACCTTTTCAAGAGATGGAAAGATGGTGATCTGCAGTTTTTTATTGTTCGGTTGCATTTTTGTTATTGGAAATGTTGGACAACTTTTCCGAAAAATTGCAAAAAATCCAAGTCATAATACCTGGACTCCATATGGGTATGACGGGTTCTAACATTGTATCCCCGGACAATGAGTTGGGGATGCTATGGATCAGCGATCATCACGCTGCATCTATCGCATTCGTAGAGGCTTGAAGGCGAGCGCTGTACAGGCCACAAATTTTGAATGATTAATTTCGTATTTGCTGTGGGCCTTGTGTGTGGTAAGGTCACGAAGCTTATCCATTTTGGAAGTGATTGCTTCATGAGGTTTGCGGCTACATGTCGACCACCAGGCGACCGACTGTCCAGTTTAACGTTGGTTTGGTGATAAAGTTGTCTTTCACTTGAAAGCGTTCATATCTCGGCATAGTTCCCTGTGCGTGGCTCCCTATTAAAAAAGGCTTAACCTTTAGAGTACTAAAATAAATCTTTAAAAAACAAAAATTTAATTTTGATGGGTTTTCAACAGGTTTGATTTTGATATCTTACATCATTGAGCAACAATAGCTGCACTTCGCGCTCTGAGGGTTAATGTCAGTGGTGCAGTGGGTAGCAGAGTTTCCCCTGATCTGGTAGGTTGTGGGTTTGAATCTGACCTGGGGCCTCTTTGTGTTAAGTTTCCAATTTCTCCCAGTGTTATGTGGGCTTTTTCTGGGCACTCTAGTTTCCTGAATACACAGCGGCCCCTGGTGAAGTCCTTAGTGTTCCAGCTCACCCCTGTTACCCACAATGCCTTGCGCCTGCTGCCCGGGTGGGCTGTGCAGGAATGAACGAGCTCCGTGGGTGGGTAAATGGAGTGAGTTATATTGAGCGCTGTGGTGTCCTGCTGGTATTTGTGATACATCTGGGGCTGAGGTCTTTACTGCTTTTATTAAATGAATCAATCAGCCAGTGTCTTTACATGCGCAGAGAGGAAAGGCCGTACCATTTAAAGTGGGCTACATATTAGACCACGGGGAGCATTCTTCCATTCCTGAACAATGTTACTTTGTGTCTTCAGAGAAATTATGTTAGGCTGCCTTTCGTTGTATTTTTTGTGCCCCTGCCCCATACAGCTGGCAGGAGGCGTGCTGTTTCCCAGTCATCTGTCCGTCCGTCCGTTCATTACACATCCATATCTACTGAAGGAGAGAAGAGATTTTCCCAAATTGGATATGGTGACTCCCCACGAAGGTTAGATAAACGGAGTTGGATTTGGAGGTCATTTGGTCAAATGTTAAGGTCACAGAAGGTCAGTTGAATTTGGGGACAAACTTTTTGGATGTATGAGGCAATGGGAAGCGGAGGCATAACAATCAATGATTTGCCTTGACTTTTTTTTTGGCAAATGAGAGCTGTTTTCCGACCTGCCCATATAGGCCCTGTAGGTCTCAGGGTTTTCAAAATTTTTATCGTGGTAAACTTTATACATTTTTTGGATATCGTATATGATGATCATGTAGGCGGAGGAGATTATGACATTTATAGGTAGAGGCGGCCATTTTAGCCTTGCCATCGTGAATCCCTCAGAAGGCTAGTTTAGTGAAACAGTCTCCAGGATTGTCAGTTTAGAGTTGTTCGAAAGCTTGCTCTGGTGTTTTGCGGTGACCCTTTGTGGCGCATTAGAATATGAGGACCCTCTCGTCTGTCGCTGAGTGTGTGATTGGGCGAGCGTGATTGGCCTGATTTCACTGTAGCTAGTGCTGCATGAGCCGTTTCTCCAGGCCTATGGATAGTTTTAGAACCGCACCTCTATCTCACTCCATCCCTCTCTTTTTCTCACCCTAACTCTCTTCCTCTCTTTCATCCTCTCTCTATCCTCTCTCTCCTCATATCTCGCTGTCTCTTTCTCACGTTCTTGTTCCATCTCTCTTCCTTTCTCTCACCATTCTCTCCCTGTCTCTCTCACCCTTTCTCTCTCCCTCTCTCCTCTCTCCCCATTTCGCTCTCTCCTTCTCACTATATCTTTGTCTTCCTTTCTTGGTCTTTACTCTCTCTCCCCGTCTCTCTGTTTCAAACTCCTTGCTTTCTCTCTGTCGCTGGCGAGTCTGCTGTGTGTTGCTGAATAGTAGCAGTGGTGAAGGAGTCGCAGTATAATGAGAAAGGTGTTCTGTGCTGCTCTTCTTCTCCTCTCAATGCTTTTAGCATTATGCCTGCAGGCAGGGAGTCTGTTCTCCCCGGCTCAGTCCACTCGGACTTTGTCTCAGTCTGATTTCAGCAGACTGTCCCCTTTAATGCTGCTTCACCCCTCAGACCATTTACTTGTGATTCTGACCTTATTTATGCGGCCAGACATTTCTAATTACTCTCTCTTTTCTTTTTATGCTTACCTTCTCTCTTCTGTTTATTTCTCTCTATCTCCCAGCCATCCTTATATAACCTCCCACACGGTTTGGCTTCTGTGCTGTGAATACTGAGTGGTGAAGGCTGAGACGCTGAGGGGCTGATACAGTACACACACACACACAAACACACACACTCACACACACATGAACGCACACACTCACACACACATGCTCACACACATGCACATACATACACACTCACCCACACACACGCACACACAATGGCACATGCAGAATCACGCACAAGCGTGCTAACACACGCGCTCACAAGCATGCGCATACACACACTCACCCGCACACACACAAGCGCGCAGACACAAACACATGCACGCATGCACATGCTCATACCCTCACTCACCTGCACACATACACACGCACGTGCACATGCACCCTTGCATCCACACTTACCTTTCAGACACGCACATGCATCCGTCAGATTAGCACAGATGCAAACTGCCCCACACAGCTGCAGATAATTGTCTTGTTTCTTGAGAAGGAAAGTACAGTACTTGTTAAAATAAAATACGCCTCTGGACAGCTGTTGCAGTTGAGCGTAATATCATTTGACCATGTTTTTCTGCAAACAGTATAACGCATCGCCGGTGTTTATTTTGTGCCACCTTTCAGTTTGATTTCTAACTTTGGTGCCAACAGTGCTGGGCTGGACTGTTTGCTGACTTACATACTCACAGTCCCACCCACACACAAACACACACACACTCATGCACACGTGCGCATTCTCACACGTGCACTGCTCGAGCGCGTTACCCTGCAAACTCTGGAACGCACTGCCACAGTGGACCAGCTGCTGACGAGGGAACATCTTCCAACTCGTGATCCAGTTGGGGGAGCTCGCCTACAATGAAGTGAAAAGGCTCCATCATCATGTCGAAATGCTGATTTTCGTTCGCTTCAAAGGAATAGCGCCGGTTGGTTTTGAGCGTTTTGGCGCTTTGGTCAACTCGAGGTCGACTGGAAGAGCCGTCGCCTTCTCACACCTCCTGCTATACCCACCTCCCACGTCAGCCCCCAACACTCATCCTCCATCCTAACCCTACAAGAATGTAGAGTGCAGATCGGGGAGCTGGCTGTGAGGGACCAGGTTCGAGAGCTTTTAGAGTGAGAGCGCCATTGATCCTGATGCGTAATGATAGCTTCCTCTGCTCACTGCAGGCTGTTAGACAAATTCTGAGGGGGGGGGGCAGACAGACCGAAGTCGGCCTCCCAGCAGAGTAATTTGTGATGAAGTAGAAGTTGGGTGGGTGGGGTTGGGTGGAAGCTTGGGGCAAAAAAAAAAAAAAAAAAACAACACTTTTGACAGGTTTTGCGGCGACGGAGTTTCCGTCAAACCTAAAGACCTCCTTTATCTGACAAAGCTGTTGTGAACCCTTCGCACCTGAGTGACAGGTTTAAATGAAGGCTGCTCAGAGTGTAGGGATGGCACACACTGTGAAAATATTTAATGGGGGGCGGAAGGTATGAAAAAAACCTTGACAGTGTCTTCCTGTGCACCCTTTGTAGAGGAATCCTCTGGAGTGCCACTGACTGGGAAAAGTCGAGAGCTCTAGCGTCCTTCAGGAAATGCTAACTCTGACGCTGGTTTTTATCCGTCTTATCTGAGCGAATGAAGTCATCAACCAGAAATCCTAGTGGGAGGTTGTATTTTCTTTTAGTGAACTGCTTTGCTGTTCTGTTTATACCTCTGTCTGCTCCTTAACTTCCAAGAGCTCTTTAGTACATTATGGTAATTTCAGTATGGAGGGTATGAAGTGGATTAACAAAATTATGAAATTTTGATTGGCTTGCCGATTGCTTGCTGTGAGTTGTGTAGGTGGGATGAATGATTGCTTATAGAGTTATGTATGATTGGCTATTCAGGAGTGTATGTTTATTGCAGGAGTTGTGTATGATTGATTATCCTGGAGTGTACGTCTATTACTGAGTTGATTATGATTGGTTATTTTAGAGTGTACATGCATTATTTACACTGACTTTATTGCCTTTCCCAAAGCTTCATATATGTTACCTTTTTTGTTACCTCTTACCTTTGACCTTGCGGCTATTACCTCTTTCACTGTTTTTCATTTTCGGAGCAAAACTCTGTCGCTGACTGCGACCTTTCAGAATAGCTTGCGTAGTTTTGCCCTATCGTCTGGTTGTACCTTTAGAATGTTTTGATGACCTGTGACCTTCTTTTCTCTGACCTTGACCTTTTTGTGAAATTTTCAGTTTTCTTGAAAAGTCACCTGGCATTAAAATGTAGCTCAACAAAAACTGCATGGTTTGGGTCAAGAAAACCAATGCAAGTATTAAAATTGACCTACGACCTCTACAGAACATTTAACCGACCTTTGACTTGTGACCTTGAGCTCAGTTCCGTTTCCTGAGAATATCTACCACACTATTTGCACAGGCCTTTCACATAGCTTTTTAGTCCCCCTGCCATCTGACAATTGGTGTGGGGGACTGTTGATTTAGGCAGTGTCCGTCTGTCCATCTATGCATGTGTGCCTCTGATCTTAGGAGGGGCACTTTTGCAGTCTCTGACCAGCTCGTTACAGAGTTCATTGTGATTTGTTTTCTGAAGTGTATGCTGTAACAGAGATGAATTTGATTTCATTTCTCAGGGGTGTATGTTGTAACTGAGTTGAATGTGATTGGTTTTTCAGGGGTGTATTTTGTCACGGAGTTGAATGTGATTGGTTTTTCTGGGGTGTATGTTGTAACTGAGTTGAATGTGATTGGTTTCTCAGGGGTGTATGTTGTAACGGAGTTGAATGTGATTGGTTTTTCAGGGGTGTATGTTGTAACTGAGTTGAATGTGATTGGTTTCTCAGGGGTGTATGTTGTAACTCAGTTGAATGTGACTGGTTTTTCAGGGGTGCATTTTGTAACTGAGTTGAATGTGATTGGTTACTCAGGGGTGTATGTTGTAACTGAGTTGAATGTGATTGGTTTTTCAGGGGTGTATGTTGTAACTGAGTTGAATGTGGGGTGTATGTTGTAACTGAGTTGAATGTGATTGGTTTTTCAGGGGTGTATGTTGTAACTGAGTTGAAACTCAGTAGAATGTGATTGGTTTTTCAGGGGTGTATGTTGTAACAGTATGTTGAATATGACTGGTGTATGTTTTCAGTTGAATGTGATTGGTTTCTCAGGGGTGTATGTTGTAACTGAGTTGAATGTGATTGGTTCTCCAGGGGTGTATGTTGTAACTGAGTTGAATGTGACTGGTTTTTCAGGGGTGTATGTTCTGAGTTGAATGTGACTGATTTTCAGGTGTGTATGTTGTAACTGAGTTGAATGTGATTGGTTTTTCTGGGGTATGTGTTGTAACTGAGTTGAATGTGATTGGTTTCTCAAGGGTGTATTTTGTAACAGAGTTGAATGTGATTGGTTTTTCTGGGGTGTATGTTGTAACAGAGTTGAATGTGATTGGCTCTCCAGGGGTTTATGTTGTAACTCAGTAGAATGTGATTGGTTTTTCAGGGGTGTATGTTGTAACAGAGTTGAATGTGAGTGGTTTCTGGGGTGTATGTTGTAACTGAGTTGAATGTGATTGGCTCTCCAGGGGTGTATGACGTAACTGAGTAGAATGTGATTGGCTCTCCAGGGGTGTGTGTCGTAACTGAGTTGAATGTGATTGGTTTTTCAGGGGTGTATGTTTTAACTGAGTTGAATGTGATTGGCTCTCCAGGGGTGTGTGTCGTAACTGAGTTGAATGTGATTGGTTTTTCAGGGGTGTATGTTTTAACTGAGTTGAATGTGATTGGCTCTCCAGGGGTGTATGTTTTAACTGAGTTGAATATGATTGGCTTTCCAGGGGTGTATGTTGTAACTGAGTTGAATGTGATTGGTTTTTCAGGGGTGTATGTTTTAACTGAGTTGTTTTTTTGGGGTGTATGTTTTAACAGAGTTCAGGGGTGGGTGTTTTCCGAATGATTGGCTCTCCATTGGTTTTTAACTGTATGTTGAATAGTTGAATTGGGTTTCCAGGGGTGTATGTTGTAACTGAGTTGAATGTGATTGGTTTTTCAGGGGTGTATGTTGTAACTGAGTTGAATGTGATTGGTTTTTCAGGGGTGTATGTTGTAACTGAGTTGAATGTGATTGGTTTTTCAGGGGTGTATGTTGTAACTGAGTTGACTGTGATTGGTTTTTCAGGGGTGTCCTTCAACAGCGTGTACACGCAGATCTGGAGGGTCCTGCTACACCTTGCGGCTGATCCATTCCCTGAGGTGTCTGATCTGGCCATGAAGGTCCTCAACAGCATAGCATACAAGGTATCTCTCTCTCTCTCTCCCTCTCTCCCTTTCTCCATCTTTGTCTTTTTCCCTCTCGCTCTCTCCTTCATTCTCCCCCTCTCCCTACCTCCTGCCCCACCTTCTCTCTCCCTCTCTATTTGTTTCTCTTTTCCCTCTCCCTCTCTCCTTCATTCTCCCCCTCTCCCTACCTCCTGCCCCTTTTTCTCTCCCTCTCCCTTTCTTTCTCTTTTTTCCCTTTCCCTCTCTTATCTTTTTTCCCTTTCCCTTTCTCTTTCTTTGTCTCACTCCCTCTCTCTATCAGTGGCTTAGTAGTTGTGTAGTTTTCCTTAGCATTTGCAAGTGTCTGTTCGCATTTTCAAACTTTCTCCTGCATACATACACCGACACGCTAACATTCGTACGCACTCACACACACACACACACACACACACACACATATACATAAGCACACACACAGCCTGGCTCCTGCCGCTTCTCATGCAGAAGCAGTAATCTTTGTACAAATGCAATTAAGTGTTAATGGTTCCCTGTAGCCCGGTAGAGCAGAGAGATGGTTGAGAAATTCCACCTTAAGCTAAGCTGGTAATAAGTACAATGCTGCCCAGCATAAGAATCCTCCTCAGTCTCCCACTGACTCAAACAGTCCCCCAGCACCTCCATAGCTGTTTATGCCTTTTTGAAGGCTCCCAGCTGGAACATGATGCTTGTCAGTAAGAACCAATAGGTAAATGAATCAGTCAACATGCAAACTCAACTCTTGGTACAAGACATTGTCAGTTTTAGCCGCTAACAACAGGCTGTAAGCACATCTAGACGTTAGCATCTATATCAGCAGACTTTCCTGTGTTAGCGCTGTCGCTCAGACTGCCGTCGGAACAGGGGCTGTGACACGGCGATGATTCACCTCGTTTAAAAGTGGCTCGAAGTTTTCTCCGAACTCCCACGTCCCCGAGGGCTGGCAGGTGTATCCGTAACCGCATCCTTCGAGACGGATGCTGTACTAACTTTACAAAACCATTGTTTTTTCAAACCATTGTTTTTTCACTGAACTCTCTCTGTGACTCAATATCGAGGGATCTGGTCGCGGCTGGAAAATCCCCGCTCGGTTAACCCTTAAAGCGCTGAATAAATTTTTTCAGCAGCATCTGATTTTGATACCTTGCATCGTTGGGCAACTATAGTTGCCTGTAGCACTCTGAGGGTTTAAAAAAAGGCATTTTCAAACTCGTTTATGTAAATGGAGCCTGTTATCTGTACCGTGGGAGATTTGCACTGGCTCTGTTTGTCTGTGTGAATAACTGTCAGATGCCTTTTGCGGCTGCTGGAAGTGGGTGATTCTCAAAGCAGCCCTTACTGCAGAATGTGCTCTCTGAAGTGGCTGGCTCTCTCGAGGTCTGCCTTTGGATACGTGCGCACTCTACGCTCCGAAACCTCTGGGTTTTTTCAGATAATAAACTGTTACATTGTCTTGTCTTCGGTGATTTCACAGCGCTTCACTGTGAAACAAGGGGGGGGGGCCTCAGTTACCGCCGTGATGAAAGCCCCTTTGAAATGTGCGGCGGACATTTTGATCCAGATGGATTATTTAAGGTCCCCTATTATGCCACTAGGTGTACAGCTAATTAGCCATTATGAGCCAATTCAAAGTCTCCCCTTCCTGACATCACAAGGGGGGGTGACTACCCAGAATAATGAAATCTGATCGACTGCTTGGCTGAAGTTGATCAGTTCTTCTTGCCTCTAGTTGGTTACTTCCCCAACTGATGTCAAGAGGGGAAAGATTTTGAAATGGCTTGTGATAACTAATTGGCAGCGCACCTGGTGACATAATCGTGGTGCTTGTCTGAAGAGACTGAAGGTTGCTGTTTGGACTGGAGAGGAGAAGTTTTTCAGACTGTTTGTGCAGAGAGAAGAGAGTTTGGGACTCAAGATTGTGTTTGAATGCTGCACAGTAGCGGAGAGTTGTGTGTGCTCCAGCTGCGTTTGTCATTTGAAGTCATCAGTGTCGCTAATCTCGTCACATCACTCGCTCGATTTCCTCAAACAAGCGGATTTAAATGCGTTTCGAATTATCTGATTATTGTCGTGCCACTCTTTAATTCTAATTAAGGGTGATTTAGGTTCTGCCAACGTAACTACAGTTAAATAAATGTCTGAGATTGACGGCGGTAATAAATAGAGATGCGATGCTGATCAGTGCTGTGTACAAATGATCTGTTAGGACTGCGGCGCAATCATTATCATTCTCCAGTTTTTCTGAGTTTGGCCATTTTTCATGCTAGTGAGTGAGATTTATTCTGGGAGAGTGAACAGAGTAGAAGCACAGAGGAACAGGCTAACAGTAAAAAGTGGTTTCCTGTTGGGCTATATTAAAAGCGGACACGTAGGGGCGGGAAAGCTGTAACCTTGTCACTTGGGAACAAAATTTAAAATGGCCGCCCAGCTAGAGTGATAGACATGCACTGTACAACAGTGCAAGGCACTTCTGTAAGGTACTGGCTGTGGCCATTTTGAGAACAAGACATTCAGTTCCTCATCTCAGCTGTACCTGGCAGGGTGGAATGGCACTTGGTTTGACAGGCTGAAGGCAACTGCTATACAGTGCTATTCTGTAAATCTTTAACACAGAGAGAAACGAGTTACAACTGCACTCACTGAGAGGAGCACTCCTCACATTCAAAAATACAATTTTGGATTAGAAATATATATTTTTTTTTTGTTAAGGTGATTATTCGGTCCCCACACGTTTGCACTGAACTTTTCTTCTATGGGCTAAAATGAAACTGAGGTGCATTTGGGGCGACTTCTATGACTCAGCTGCACCTCACTCTTAATTCTCATTGGTTTAAATTCACTTTTTTTTCAACCTTTATTTAACCAGGAAGGTCCAGTTGAGGTTAAGAATCTCTCTTTCTTTTATGAGAACACTGAGTATCAGTGTCACCAAAAAAAGGCAGGAGGTTCCTGTTCTTGAACGATGATAGATGGGAAAGACATAAAAGGTTTTAGATAGGAAAAGCGCATCTCACGAAACCTCGGGGTCTGTTGAATGAACTCCTGAACGAGAGTGATTAGGTAATGGGGCGGGGGGGAGATTAGAGGTATGCCATACTCCCATTTCTTAAGCCATTGACTCTTTGACAATTATCACAGAGTTGTTTTTCTTCAAGCTTTTTTTATATGCCGGGGATGAGCTTAGCCGTACGTTAACCCAAAACTTGGTGCGGATGTCCGCCAACTCACTGCTGTCGTGGGTGGAAAAGAGAATACTTCATGTTGTTGTTTTGGAGATTTTGAGATGGTTCTGCGTTGGTTCATTTGAGTTTCTGGCCGGGGCCTATGGGGAACAGGCTTTAAAGATGCAGTCTGGAGTCATTCCTTCCTTCTGACTGAGCCCGGGAATCCCTCTATGGTTTCAGCTTTAAATTCTGTTTTTCTATCATCTTTTATTATATAAAACATCAATAGTGCAAAGACCTGAGACAACCCCCTTCAGAGAATGCAATTCAGAAGCGTCCTGTGAGGAGACAGTGAATGTGTTTACATACAGACTAATAATCTCCGCTTGGTCAGGATCAACACTCACTCTGAGAGCCTCATGTGTCTCGTGTGAACACTTTATACATTACATTACATTATTGACATTCATCAGATGGTTCAGTTCAGTTCTTTATTGTCCCACCAGGGGAAATTCAGCTTACAGCAGGAACAGTATAGTACACTCATAACAGCTCAACAATAGAATATATTAAGAGATGGATCTCTGTAGGATTGGGTAAGGTAAAGAACTATGGTGCTATGTTTGAGTTTAAAGTACATAGGTGCAGGTAACCGTTACCTTTTGCCCAAGTTAGAAATTGTGTATTGCACTTGGTTAGAAGGAAAATTTAAATCTACTGCACTTTACCCTGGGAACCCTAAACCTCTGTTCTGGGGGGAGAATATCTAATGCTTCAAATAGAGGATGTTCTGGGCTCCTTAAAATCAATCCTGCCGCCTTTAAGACTGGCAATTGAAGATGTCTGACAAGGAGGACTGCTGCTTGCCCCTTGATCTTGCTGGCCAACTTTGTTTCCCTGTCTTTTTTTGTTTTAGACATTCAGGCTGCCATACTTGGACCCTAGTGAAAGGGGTAAAACTGACTTGATCAAACATCTATAAAATGGCACAATTAACCTACATTCAATATCAGACACATGTTGCCTCCGTTTGAAATGTAATCTGGTGGCCTTTCTTCCAGACCGTGGGCGTGTTCAGATCAAAGTTTCTTGTCAAAGTTTCTCTTCAGCAAATGTGCCAAGGTACTTGTAGCTGTCGACTATATCTACTCTCTGGCCTTTGATGACGGTCTGGGATGGTAGGAGTGATGCTGATCTTTTGAGGTCAATGATGATATCTTCTATCTTAGCAGTATGCAGCTGAAGAAAATTATCATCTCACCAGTCTATAAACTCATCGACATCAGGTCTATGAGATGCCTTGGAAAAAACTGATATGGTGTCCTACGCAACATTTAAGGATGTGCCTATCGCTATACTGACTCCAGCAATCCTTGGTAGAGGGGAGGGTGGACCCTGTTGTGACTGGGCACCATTCACCTCGACTCTCTAAGGCCTAAGTGTCACAAAATCCTCTCAGAGCAATAATAATAAAACAATAAAAAGAGATGGCAGTTTATTGGCTAAAATGAGAGAACAAATTGAATTAAAAGCAACTGAAAAAAAAAAAAAAAAAAAGTTTTTGTACCTTCCAGGTGCGTATACAAATACTGAAGTAAAATGGCGGTTGTGTCCTTAGCCCCTGTGTTGGTTTTTAAGCTTTTTTTTGGCAAATTGCTCAGGGTCCAGTGAACCACTCAACACTGTTCACTATCTGATGTTGAGCCAGTCTCTCCAATGACTTCATGACCAGTGAGGTAACCAATTCTGGCTCAAGGTCATTGAGCTCTTTTGAGTATTTGTCCTTGGCAATGCGTAAAGTGACACACTTTTTCCCCGATTTGGGGGAACGTTTGTCGCTGAATTAGATAGCCACGGTTTATTTGGCAAGACTTCTACATGCTTTGTTGGGATAATAATGTCCTCACAGTGGTAAACCTGACTGGACGCATCATTAGCTGTCTTTCCAATATCATAAATACACTGATTGCGGTTTTTGTGTTCCTTTTAAATGGTGTTGACAATGTTATCTGCATAGCCTTTGGGGATAATATGAACCACGGATATCCAAAGCTGAGCGTACTCACAGAGGGGGTAGAAAAGGCAAACAGACACTGATAGTAACTTGGAGCGCTGAAATCAATAAAAAACATATAAATTGAATTATCTTCTGCTGTTGAAAACCTATCATATGGTGACTTGTTTAAAAGAGCTCCCACAAGGGTGGTCTTTTAAACAAGTCGCCGCATGATCGGTTTTCAACAGCTTTGATTTTGATAGCTTACATCATTGAGCAACAATAGCTGTGTTTAGCGCTCTAAGGGTTAATGTCAGTTTGTACTCAGATACTCTAATGGTGATGTTTTGCAGCACCGCTGGTTGACATACAGGCAGACCCCTCCTGCTTGGGACTTTTTTCAATGGTCTATGCATCTCTGTCCCGTCTGATGGGCACCACAAAGCCACTGTTCGTCAGGTCGGAGTTTGTGTCCTCAGCTGTAAGCCAGGCCATAAGTCATTCGTCCCCAAATATCAGGATGTGGATTTTGGTGTCTTGAAACTCAACAGTCTCGTTTGTTATTGACTGTGCGTTAGCCAGCACTATGTTCGGCAGGGGAATACGTCTGAAATTCTGTCATTCCAGCCTCTCTCGATCCTCCCCTTCTGCTCTACTTTGAAGTTTTTATCCACATTTCGGATTTTTATGTGAAAGATGTTGTCATTGCAATCCCGAATGAATGAGTGATCATTGGATTGTCGTCGACAGGTGTTTTGTTGCTGCGGAAACTCCCGAGAGTAATGGAAGCTACCCGCAAAAGTTTGATTTTGTTCCTTACAAACACTAGGGGACTGTGAACAAGATCTGTGAAATAATCAGAGGAAGTACCTCCATAATTCAGCCTCATTATACATAGACTTGAATCGGATAGCTAGGAAAAAGATAAAAACAATTATAGTTTGCTGCAACAGCAGACAAGCAATGATATGTATTGCACACTGCCATTGGTCGCTACTAGTGCAGTGCTCACTGTCTTCAGAGCCTACAACGTAGCATACAAAGTGAAGTGCATTTTTGGAAACAAAAGCGCTGAAAACCGTTCATGGAAATGACATTCCAACTGCCCGAAGTGACAACAGAGATAGGAATTGGACATTGGTGGATTTCCTGTAGAAAAAGCTAATAAAACCTTTCCGTACACTTCTGTTGGATTTGAGTTACCTGAAGAAGCTCATTCAGATGGACATTTTAGTGCCTTTTAGAATTTATTTCACAGAAAAATATCTGATTGTTAGCTGACTATAATTGGGGATGTCTGTCTGTTTGGTCATCTATTTCTGTCTGCATGTATGTGTGTTTATTTGAATATCCTTCGATTTTCTGAGAGCCTGCAAACTTGGAGGGTGTATTGTTGAAGACCTGAGGAAGTACAATGTTTTGTGTGAATTTTTTAGGCTGAGTGGTTCTTGAGGAAGTTTAAGAAAGTTGCAAGCAGCAGCACCAGAGGCTAAGCAGCTGGCTCATTCTGACCACGCTCATTCTGAATGAGCACTGTACTGGTTTTCTAAATTCAAGTCTCTTACTCCATCAAAAATTTTCTGTTTGCACATCTGACTTAGGTGGAATAGAAGTTTGCTAATAGCAGCTGAGCATCTGGTCAGAGGTTAATGATATACAGTGGTGGGAAAAAATCTTGTTCACATATATCACACAAAAATCTGTATGCAAAAATGCTTAATGGAGGATGTTTAACTATCAAAAAAAATCTTCTTTTGAGAGAGGTAACCAATTAAAAACAAATTTTAATGGATATTTAGTGTGACCACTTTAGCTGTTGAAACTGCATTAGTTCTCTTAGGTATGCGGTCTTGCAGTTTTCATTACTTTAAAATTGTTTGGTAAGCTCCAAGCTTATTAGAGAATTGCGATTCATTTTAGTAACTGTCATTTAGTCGTATTAGTACTCAATGGGTAATGTCGTTGTCAAGGAAGCAACAGTCGCAATATGAATTCCAACTGTTAGAGGCAGTATTGTGCATGATGTTGCAAAACCCCTCCACTACGGGAGAAAAGAAAAAACAGCATCTATCTTGGATTTTACATTGGTTGTATTGAGTTGAATGTTAATAACTCTCACAACGATGGAAACAAGTTGCGTTTTTGCTACTTTAAATGCACTTACAACGGTATAAAGTCGCCTGAAATGTAGCAGACAAGTTCATCGTGCATCCATTACATTCACTTTTTCAAAGTTCTTCCGTTAAATAATTCTATTCCCCATTAAAGCCCAAAGTGGTCGCTTCAGTAGCCTGGCGATCCTGGACCATGATATGCAGCATGATGGTCCTGGGCAGGGCTGCGAGAACCTTAAAGGGTAGCAGTCCCAGTACCAGAGGTGGCTCCACAAAATTTGGACCCTGTGCGACCCAGTTCAGCCGGGATTCAGAGCCAGATTTCAGGTCATAACCCACAGCGTGGTCCCAACCTCAACTTCCCTCATTCCTGGTGCAGTCTTCTGCAAGCATCAAGGATGGCTAAAGCACTTGAATGCTCGTACTGTAATTGCCCCAAGTTTATTGCTTCTACATGTCGCCTCCGATATTGCTGTTGTGGTTCTGTGATCAGGAATGCGATTTGTAAGGATTTTTTCTGAAGTTGTGGACTGAGTTAAGTGGATGCTTGTTTCTAATAGGGTGTTTACTTTATTGCCACAGTTCGGCTTTAACTCTTAAGCTTTGTCATCTGTTACTTTTATTTTCTTCCTAGTGCCTTGCTCTGGCCTTTCTGCAAGTAATAGACTTCATACATCACTTAAATGGCCACGTGCTTTACTGTAGATATGGGTGTCTGCTCCATTAATAATGGAAAACTGCTCTAACACGCACTGCTTAACTGTCCAAAATGTTATAATTCAGTAGATGGTGAGATGAAATATTTATTTTGGTCGGTTAGTTCTTTCGTTTTAAATTTGGCTTTCATGAGCATGAATGATACTATGCTTTAGTAGTAGGAAACACTTGTGAAACTCATCAAAATTTCACAAGCCCTCTTTGACAATTTGGAGTGGATGTGCTTGATGGTTTTAGAGTTCCGAATTACAAAACCATAGCAACGCATTAATTCGCTCGACCGCGTGCGCATGGCGCTCCTTGCATCATCGAGCGTAAATGTTGCATGGGAGCGTTCGTATCAAGCTGCCAGCAGGGCAGTACTTAATTTTTATGATGGGAAAAAAAACCTGGCCTGCCGCAAAACCGCCGCTTAAATGCTGCGAGGCCAGCGCCGCAAGCCATTGAAGGATTCAGACAAATTTTTATTGATCATAATGGCTAGGGAGAAGCTAGCATTATCACTGCATTAAGCTGTTACAGCCACTCATCGATGCCAGTCCACTTGCGCTCTGAAAAATATTCGGCTCATCGAAAGTGTGTTTCTCGGGAATTGCACTTGAGGTTGGGCCTTTTCGAGGGGCAATTTAGGTTATTTTCACTGTGTGGTTCAAATGGGCTTGTTTGCAAACCTGTGTATTATCAAATAATAACCCATGGTTGATACTTTTTCCCTAGTTCAGTGAATGATGCGTTTGTGGCGTAAGTGTGAGGTTGCACTGTTGAGCATGGCTGTGCAGAACTCCTTGTGTTTGTCAGTTGTTTGTTTGGCCTGAAAATTATTTGTGTAATTGACTGTCCATTGATCTTCTTTCCAATTATTACCCATTCGAAACAGTCCTCTCTATTCGAGGCTGGACCTTGTACAGACACTTGACCTTTTAAGTCATCGTTAATGTGTTTGCTGCAGCAAAGAAAAATTATACATTTATTCCATGACTTTTGATCAATTAATGTTCAGTAGTTTGGTGCTTTCATTTTCTTATATGTATTACCAATTTGGGATTAAAATTATTTCTGTCGGCAGTCATTTCTGGCACATTTGCGGTCTTCTCCAAACACGGTCTAGCATGGGCTATTCTCTCATGCACATGATCCCATCCCATCACTTCTCAATGCCCTCTGCCTCACAGACATGTATCGCAGGAGGACCCTTTGAACAAAGGACACAGGTTTCTGGTGTTTGGGCCGTCTGCACCCCCCTATCCTTGTCCCAGAAATATGTTGCCCTGTCAGTTTTCCAGCCACAGTCACAGTGTCAATACTCTGATTCAATCCCAGTCCAGTAAAGACAGAGGCGTTATGCCCTGAAGTGGCTGTGGTTTTGTGAAAGTATGAAGGCTCAGCTCCTCTGAAATCCCAGAGTATTGTAACTTCATTTTATTGGTCTTTCTTTTCCACCTCTGTCAGATGGATGTCATTTTGATGTCTATTGTGAGTTATTGCTTTTAACATGCTGTCCATGCAGCCCATCTGGAGGGGATGTAAATTAGACTGTGGGCTTCCTTCAGCACATTACGCCTTTGTTTTTGACAGTACATCAATCTTTTAATAATATCAGAGCAAATACAGAGAAAAGAGTAACTTTTTAAAGCAGTGAGTGGTAGAAAGGAAAGATGGTTTCCTACCCTTGTGTCATGCAGGTTAATCCTGTTACTGCACTCATACTCCAAACACATACACAGTAGCAATGTGCACTTTGTGTTCAAATGAACTGTCTTTTTTCTCTTTAAAGAGAATTTGGTTGTTCCTCATGCTATAAAGCGGGCTCAGCATCACTGAGAAGTGCTTTATTGTCAATTAAAGCCATTATATCTCAGTTGCTCTGGTAATTAATGAATTGTTTAAAACGGTGAAGTATGCCTTTGATGCAGCAGAATGAGTGTGATGCAGCTGTGATGATGAGAGATGGTAGTACGGGTGAAGCGATGGGCCTATCTGACGGTCAGCAATGTTTCGGCGGAGGGGTCAGAGCTGTATCTCAGGAAGGGATGACACGGTCATCCACATTCAGCTTATGTCTCAATGCCGTGCGTGTGGCAGTGACTTCTCGCTAGCCTGCGCTTGCGTCGGAGCTGCACAACATGACCGCCAGTCTTGCATCATGTGTAAACTTCTTTGCAGGCAGTTGTTATGAGGCTGTGATCATAAGCGAGAAAGCCTCAAGCTTCTCCTGTGAGGACTGTGAATGACAGATGATGGACTCTCCCACAGTGGGGATTGCGTTTTATAGCAGCGGAGGAGACTGACGTGTTGATGTTCCTCCAAAGTAACGACACAGGGCGAGCATAAATTATACAGCGCAGTGACGCCGTTCAAGCTTACGACTAAAGATTTTTTTTTTTTTTGCATTATTTATGGCCAAACTCTATAACCTTACAGGGCAACGTCCACAAACACAGCTATAGCTGGGATAATGCAGCCTGTATTTGTGCTGTGTGCCACACACCCATTTTCACATCACCTTGACTAACTGCTGTTGGAATCATGCAGAGACGTTACATGCGCATGTAATCCTTCATAAAATTCCAAGACAAGAGGACATCATTATTAATATCCCTTGTCATGGTGGAATCCCATTTTTAACCCCAAAAAAGGTCATGATAAGTGGGCGGGGAATTGATCCAGCGTAATATCACTGTGTTTTGTGGAGCAATATTGAATCGATTTCAAGACCCCAAGTATTATGATTTTATGACGTAAATTCTTAATAAATGTTGCAAATACAAACTCAGCTTTTGTGTAGCAGGATGATAAAAATCAATCGACTTTTCAGTTCAGATAAGTGCTAAGATGGTGCCAAGTGTCTCGTCAGGTCAGCACAGCAAAGGTGTGACTCCCATGAGATTTAGCTGGAAGTTAACCAGAAGGAAGGTGGTGGATGGAGATGTGCATCTAGAGAAGCATACTGCAATATCGCAATAACATTGCATCGTGACTCAAGTATCTTGATAATATCATATCATGGGGCCTAAAACAATTCCCACCCCGAATGACGAGTATACACACAAAATTTGAATTCATCTGGGAGAAGTTCCGTCTGAGAAAAATTATCCCCACTACAGATAGAAGGAAGGATGGACGGATAGACAAGCTCCATTGCACGATTCCCTGCTCCACTTTGTGGCATCGTGGAGGATAATAGAAAGGACAAATAGGGAATGTGCAAAAGGCTCCTCTGCATTTGGACTGTGTGTAATATTGCATTATGAAATGGTTTTAACCTAGAGGTTTAATTTTTCAGCCAGGTGTCCATGTGCAAGTTTATATACAAATGTATATTTATTAGCCGTTTTCTGCCTTATGCTCTTACTGCGGAGAGTTTGATGAGGGTTTTTTTTTTTCCTATTTTGTTGTGCAGTGTCTATTCCTGATAATTATTTCCTAATCTATTCACCTCCAGTAATTAATATTGCAATCCTGGAGCGTGGAAGCCTCTTGGATTAAAGACTGCTTATTTCCATAATAAGTGTCGTTGCTTTTCTGTTTTCAGTTTATGTGGATCCCATTTTAATGAAGCACCAACCATTAATGATAGCATTACTCAAACGCCGGCACACAGTGTAGCGAATGCTAAGAATTAATGTGGAAATGAAAGCAAGGAAGATTCCAGATGGTTGAATAAGTGTGATGTTACCTGGTCTTAAGCAGGGCATTAGTTATGAGTTATTGTTTGCGAGAACAAATCCACATCCATCACGATCTTCCCGGCTTCTTTAGGAAGTAAACAGCCTGTTATTAAAGGAGCGTTTCCTCTGCCTGATGAAAGATGATGAATAACTCGTCTTCACCGGGTTTGACTGTAGATAGATTTGGCGCGGCTCTTTCCTGAATGTTTGGATTGACCTGTTGACTGTGGTCCCCTGGCGCTGTTTTCTTACTCGGATCCTTTCCTCAAACACGGCTTCACTTTCAGTCATTTGGCAGTTGATGTCTGCTCTTGGACGGCAGATCGCCTGGGCCCCCCTGGCTGCTTTGCGGTTGCTTGTATTATTTATTCATTTGATGCTGATATATTGCGCCACATTCCGAAGGTTGTTTAAATATTTGCGGTTTTCGACCGGACCCGTTCGAGTGGTTTTAAGCCTGATCAATCACATTTTATTTAATCCAGCACCTCTTTCAAAAGATGACGACACAGAGCATTAGCGAAATTACAATTTTTAGATTTAAGATTCACTAAACGCAGATTTATGACCGTTTATTTATAATAGGAGAAATTATTCAATATTACCATGGAGTTGTACTAAACAAAAAGATGACCAGGTGGTGCATCCCACGGTTAATTGCATTATGGTAGGTTTTTATGGTAAATCTGTCTATAGAGAAAACTTTTTATGAAGGCCTGTTAAGATAGATTAGCTAAGCATGTGGGAAATATTGGGGAAGTTTTCCCCAGCCCCCTAAGAGGCAGTTAAATTGAAATATTAAGAGCAAATGTACTTGGTATCGCCGGTGGAGAGCAGAAGGTAACCTGAAATGAACCTTCGATGAAGGAGCCTTTAATCCCCTCCATTTGCACTGAGTGGGCTTCTCCCGGCTATAAGCTGAGCTCCATCAGGCGTGCGGTTAGCTACGTGCCTTCACCGAGATCTGTGCTAGCTCTCCTGTAGTGCTGTGTTACACAAGTTATGTTACGTGAATTTATTTCTTCTCATTATCTCCACTCGTCGTGACAAGTTTTATATATTAAACTGATGTTTGTATGTGTTCAAAAGTTGAACTTAGTCATCCATTGTCCTCACTAATTGTGAGCTGAAATAAAGCTCATCTTCAAGTTGAGGTAACTTGCATTTAGTTGTGTTTACTCACGTTTTTAAGGCAGCTGGTGAACTTTCCTTCCTATGTTTAACCAGCTTGAAATTTACTGTAGCGTAGCTGTCGCTCCCAGGGAAGTGAGCGGACAGGTTGAGGTCCCTTGGCTACTTGTCGCCCGATGTGCAGACTCGTAAGGCTCTGGTTCTGGTAGATGTGTGCTGGTAATGGGTTCAGAAGCCACCATTTTGAGTCTCTCTCTCCCTCTGCCACAGGCTACTATGAACGCTCGGCCCCAAAGGATTCTGGACTCTGGCTCCCTCACCCAATCAGCTCCGGCGAGCCCCACCAGCAAAGGGACCCACATCCACCAGGCGGGGTGAGAGGCTGTCCGAAAAACCGCCTATGTCTACTGTCCGCAGCCACATTTACCGCCAAACCCAATACACACCGCAATTAGACGAGCGGCAAGAACCAAATAACCTCATCTGGAGCTGCAGTGGCTTCTCGCCGCGGTCTCCCGCCATTAGTTTGAGTAATTTGTTTATGCTGCAGTTCAAAATGACCTGTGGGCGTTTTGAGTTTGTGTGTGTGTGTGTGTGTGTGTGTGTGTGTGTGTGTGTGTGTCTATGTTTGTGTGTGATGTATGAGTATGTTTGCGCATGTAGTTTGTTTTCTTGTGGGCATATGTGCGTTTGTGCTTGTGCGCATGCGAGAGCCCAAGAGTGTGTTTTGCGTGTGTTGTGCCATCTTTTACATTACATTACATAATATTTATTTAACAAATGCTCTTAACCAGAGAGACATGCAACACTAAAGTGCATTATTAGGGACAAGGAGAGCATAGAACCCAAGAGGGAGGAAACATTTCTAATACCAGTAGTGACGATACAAAGAAAGGACTCTGCTCAGTGAAATACTTCTGGAGTTAAAAAATTAAAGTCCTTATTAAAGCAGTTTAATTAATCAAAACACCATTCAATCAATGGTTAAATCTAGAAACAGTTTCAAGATTAGGTAAGATGGATGGAGAGGTAAAGTCTGAAGGGGTGAGTCTTCAGACTGTGCTTGAAGGGCTGTGGGTTGTCTGTTCGGACCTGTGAGTGTGTGTGTGTGTGTGTGTTTTTGTATAATTGTGGTAATGTGTGCATGTGTATACGTGTGTTTGTGCGGTGTTTTGAGTGCATTAACCCAGCCTGACACTGCTGACCTAGCGGGTGATATCCCGTTCGCTCTCTCCCTGTTCCAGCGGCTCCCCTCCCATGCCCAGTCCCAGCAGCTCCAGCCTGACCAACGAGGTGCCCAAACCGCCCAACCGCGAGCTGGCCCCCGCCCGGCCCCCCTACACTCCCACGCTGGGGGGCCAGGCTCCCCACTCACACCAGTTCCCACGTACCCGCAAGATGTTCGACAAGGGGCCCGACCAGGTACTGTCCAAACGCCCCCGCAGAGGTCTCTCATACGGGTCCTATTACCCTCCCTGGTAATGTACTAGACCTGTCTTTTGCTGAAATGCTTATTTATTCGTGCTCTGTTGGGCATTGTAGTATCGGCTGAATAAATGGCTCATTGAATGTTATATACCCCTAGTCCTCAAATCACAGTCCTTGAGGTCCAGGAACTCCTGGTTTTCCATCCTCCCTTTACCTGGGAATCAGATGTATAAGGACATCCTGACCAATCAGAAGCACTGAGTGTTCGTTTGCTTTCTTGGGATAAATGAAAGCCCGGGATGGATTTGGATTGAAGGTCCAGATTTGAAGATCCTGGTTATATACAGTGCGCAGTTTACTTGATCCTGTTACTGGTTCAGGTTTGTGTGTTATGTTATGAATGTATTAGTGTGTTTGAGGCTGATTTTCATACCGAGTGTTTAATGTGAGCGCGCTCGTGTGTCGTTGGCAGACTGCGGAGGACGGCGACGAGCCGGGCGGGCACAGGAACTTCATTAGTGCCTCCATGCAGACGGGACTCTGCGACTGGAGCGCCAAGTACTTCGCACAGCCCGTCATGAAGGTAAAGTCCTCGTTTACATGTTTTGTTTTCACAGTTGAGTGCCAATTAAACTAATGCGCGCGGAGTGGTCGAATCTTTGGGAACAATGCCATAATTACCAGCTTTGTGATGCTCGCCACATACTGTTTTTGTTGTTGCCGGTTCTCATATCCATTGATTCAATTCTGCGGTGATGTTTAAAGCTGTGGTTTTGTGCTCACTGGCAACTATCCTACCAAGTTTTAGTCCGTCGTTGTCAGAGAGCTTTGACTTGTGGCCGCAGGTCTTCAGTACTCCCTAATTTTGGCAACGATATACAATCGAGTAGGAAGATTCCTGGCACAGATTACGTCTCCTGACTCACCAGTGGCCCCTACTGGTCAGTTGAGGGACCGTGCTTCTCTGTGGCTGTCACAGAAGCTCTTCTCATGAATCACCGTGCATAAGGGGACAGCAGGTGCACCTCGGTGTTTCCAGAGCACAGCTGTGTGGTCTCTTGAAGCTGAGGATCATGGCTGGGAATACAGTGTCACGGCTGTGACATCACAAAGGGCATTGGGAGAACATGGGTGGCAAAACAGTGTAGTTATGGTGGCCATTTTGTACCATTACTGCTGTGGTCTTATGTGGACGGAGAGTTAGAATTTTTTTGAGTCGGTACTGGATGTCACTAATGTTTATTGGTGATGAAATCAGTATGTTGGTGACGTTAGTACGTTGGTGAGTTATAATGTTAGTCACATGAGTATTTTGGGGAATTGATATACTGATGACATGATTATAATGCTGATGTTTTCATATTGGTGACCTGCTATATTTGTATGGCAGTGAGTCGGTGTTTTGGAAAGTTCAGACATTGCTGTCATTAGTACAGCCACTGGAGCTGAGTTGTACTGCAGCAGTTACACATTCCCACGTATTCAAGGGCCGTTTCCCTGGGTTACAGCCAGCCCATTGGCACCTGTGGGCACTCATTGTGTTTCAAACAGTGCCTGCCTTCCTCCTCAAGGCCGGTAGGAAGTTGAAAGTGTTTGTATGTGTGTGTCTGCATTTTGCTCACAAGCGTGTACCCACTCACGCTTTTTATTTTGCCTGTTAGCGTGAAGCCTGTAGTTGTGTCCATGTGCGCGCAGGGGAGTGCGCATTTGGGCTATTAGCACTCGTTAGCCTAGATCCCTGGTTTCCATGCAGCCCGCCGTCTGGCCTGCGGACCACTCACATCAGTGCTTTTGTTCCGGATTGTTCTGTGCCCCTTATTGCTGTGGGACATGCCTCAGGCTGTATATCCTGTTTAATTGGTGCTGGGATTATAAATAAAACACCTTGCTGAGCCTCCTTTGTTATGCCTTCTGAACAGTGTACTGCTTAGGAGGCTCTGGTCTAGAAGCTGGAGCTTTTACCAGCAGACATCAGGCGAGAGGCTAGAACTCCTCCCTTTTTTATCCTTTATTTTAATAGGGAAACCCATTTAGACCTCAATCTCGTTTGCTCTGAAGCCCTGTTCACACAATCACATTATCGTATAACATTACCAAAATGCAATATTATAAACAACATACAACAATTCATGCAAAACATTCAACTGATAATGTTATGGCAAGTTTATTTAAAACGTACACAGACCACGACTTCCAAGCCCTTAATCTCTTTTTTGAATTTCTCCAAAGAGATTAAGGCATCCAATTTAATAGTCTCTTGAAACCTATTCCATGTCCTAGGAGCACAATAACTGAAGGCAGTTTTTTCAACCTCAGAACCCGAGGGACCTCCAGAACCAGCCAATCCTGAGACACTGCCTGGTAAAAACCAGAATGCCTTGTGATGAAAGATCTTGGACCGTTTGCCCTTTCATTATGTGGGTTCACACACCAATTCTCTCTCACACACGTACCGATAGGCAATTTATTTGTTTTCCATTTATTTGGCTGCAGGCTGTGTGGCTAACGTGATAAACATGATCCCGTGTACACTGACATGTTTAAAATGTTAAGCCTGTCCTTCCATCCGTCCAGCCCGTTAAGCCCCGGTCAGGGTCGTGGGGGAGCTGGAGGCTGACCCAGCATCAACGGGCGAGTGGCAGCGACACACCCCGGGTAGTTTGTCAATCCGTCCCAGTGATCAGGCACCATTCTCTGTCACGGCATAACCTATGGCCATTTACGGTTATGAAAATCTGTTTCAGTTACTCATCTGAATGTATTTTAACTAGCTTGCAAAAAAACAGGGTCCTATTTAGAAGAGCCTATTTCAAATGTTAAGACCGTATTTTGCTTATCTTGCTCGCCTACATGCCGAGCAGCTCACTTGCTGAACAGAGTCCTGTTTACAGTAAAATATTTGAAATGTATAGATCATCTTCTATTCTCTAACCCTTCAAGCACTGAATTAAATTCTCAAAAAATTATAAATTAAATTACCTTGTGCTGTTGAAAACCTATCATGTGGCGACTTGTTTAGAAGAGCTCCCGCTCCCCTGCAGGAGCTCTTTTCAACAAGTCGCCACATGATTGGTTTTCAACAGCTTTGAATTTGATATCTTGCATCATTCAGCAGCATAGTTTCTATTTGGTGCTCTAAGGGTTAAACAAGTCCTACAGGCTGAGCTGTTGACTCAACAGGCAGCTCCTGCATACTGGCAAATAAACAACCTCTCGTTAGCAGGTAACTTACTTAAATGTCATACCCGTGTTTGCCCTACTTCGTCAACCATACAGGGGTGTGGGCGTTGGGGGAAAATAACCCCAGTCTGGGCTGGGCAGGGTTGCCTTGGACACGCTCTTCATCAGCGAGGACCAAAGAGGAGGAGGAGGTTGTCGGTCGCCCAGTCCTCTCCCTCTCCGTGTGCAGGAATGTATGTGACAAAGGGGATCTCGCACTGTCTCTATTTAAAGCCTGCTCTCTCTCTCTCACTGAGACAGGCACACTGAGCCGGGGCCTCTAATTGGGCCTTGGGTTCGTCACTGACGATGGTGATGCCTCTGTGACCTGACAAGCCTCTTAACTTGCGCTTTTTTTTCTGAAAAAGTAAAGCTACATTAGTCTGAGGTGAATTTGTTTGCAGGGGAAGGTTCTGGAAGGCGTATATTAATTGCTTGGCGGCGGAAGCAACTTGCGGTTGCTGCGCCGTAGACATTTATTGGAAGTTCGTGCGGACTGTGAACCGGCCGCTGACAGATTTAATAAGTTGCGTGTCACGCTCTGTGGGCTATTGAACGCTGCCCGTTCAGTACAGTTTGTGCTTCAGGCAACATCGAGAGTGAGGTCAGTCAGGAGGACTTGACCCCTGCACCTACACCCCCCGACCCTCCAGAGGCTATAGTCATGTGACCTGACAGGCCTTCACTCTTCACTGCCGCTCTGCTCTCGCACCGCTGCTCAAACTTTATTAAGCTCAAAACCTCTCACTCGTCTCACAGAGAGGAAGTCTGTTGATCCAGGTTGTGTGAGTGCTGTATGCGCACTGAAAGAGAGAAACAGAGACATAGTTATAGGGCTTGCAGTGCTGTGTGCAGTGAGCTCTATAACCACTTCGACAGTGACACACTGCAGTGCAGTCTGCATGGATTAAACCTTCAAGCACTGAAATAAATTTTCCAAAAATTATAAATTAAATTACTTTGTGCTGTTGAAAACCTATCATGTGGCGCGACTTGTTTAAAAGATCTCCCACAGGGGAGCTCTTTTAAACAAGTTGCCACATGATAGGTTTTCAACTGCTTTTAATTTTATATCTTGCATCATTGAGCAGCACAGTTTCTATTTGGTGCTGTAAGTACCCTGCATATGTGTGTAAATTAAAACTGTCTTGTATAAAGGAGTCCACGCTTAAAATTTCAGGGTTTTATGTTAGTATGGTGTGAACCATGTCGGAAACGCTACTACGGAATTGTCACTGGCCAGATAATTGGGGTCTCCCTGCACAGGTGCATTGTGGGTACAGAGCTCTGGAGTTCCCCACCAAAATGCAGCTCTCACTTTTAACACCCAAATTTCTGTCGCTGCTACTCGTCAAAGCGACTGGCTTGTGAGACTGGCAGGAGATTTTTACCACCGGCTGACTTATTCCACCCCGGCAGCTCCCCTGCCATCGCTCGTGCGCCGGTCAGCGTCGGGGCCGCGGGCGGCGACATTATGTTGTCTGTAACTGCCTGTCACACTGACCGCAGCTCGCTCACTCCAGGCTCGCCGTTACGCCCTTCAATTTCCCACCGCTGGGCCAGCGAATGCTCAGCTCATTGTCAAACGCTGTGATTTATTGACAATGAGAATTTTATTTTTCGGTCATTTCGTATCGACAAAAATGCGCGACCGAGCAGTCAACCCTCCTCCTCCTTCCACTCCCCTCCACCACCGATTCAAATTCCCTCGCTCCCTCCCTCCATTTCTGTCGGTCTACATCTCTCCATCTCTTCAGCACTGGCTCCACACCAAACACCGGCTGCACCATGGCCTCCTGTGTGCAGCAGTGACTCTGCAGGAGGAGGGTTGACGAAGAGGACGTGTGGATCCGCACGACCGCTGGGCTGCAGGGTCTTAGCATGCAGGGCCCGTGCGGCCCGAAATGTGCTTAATAAGCACAGGCTGTGTGTAAGCGGGGGGGGTGGGCTGCATTACAGTCCATTACGGAGACCCCGCCCCCCTCCCCCTTACTACCGCCGCCCCGCCGATAATGCTAATGCGCTAGGCAGTAATGCTAATGCTAGCCCGGCAGGCCGCGGATACACCACGCGGAGTCATTATTCTGCTTTTAAGGGGCCGTTGAGTTTAACGACGACGTCTGGCGCGCCCTACCCCAGCCCCCACCCTCGAACCCCCGCCGCCCCTCGCCATCAATCTGGCCCTGCCGAGGGGTGGCCCGGAAAGCAGCCGTAAAGCAGACGCTGATTTTGACGCGAGGTGCTGCTAGGGGTCATAAAAGCGGGCTGATTTAGTGGCTCCCGGGACCAGCGAGCGCCGCCGTATGTAATGTGGCGCACTGTACTGTATGTGCGCGTACTCGCTTGCCGTCACGAGCACCCTGTGCCCAATGTTCCTGGGTACAGGCAGTACAGTCTGTCATTGTTTCAGTAACGACTTAAATTTAAAGCCGTGTAGCAGCTCAAATTGGGGTGCGAATATCCTCAACTTTAAGCTAGGTACACGGTGGTCCATAAGACAGTGTTTGGACAGTGTCACAATTTTAAACGTATTAAATCGCTTAATATCAAAGAAAATGCTCAAATTTCGACAAACTGTAAGAAGTTTGTATGCATTTAAGCACTGACATAAATTTAAAGTGGTGCAGTTGCTCAGTATAGACATGAATGCTCGCAGACATAGTCATTATATCCACGAGGAGTGAACAATGTAGGAAGTGGCTACACCCCTCCTCAGTCCTGTCCAAGAGCTTACAGTGCTCAGTGCTCAGGCCATTTTGATAAAGAAACAAGAAACACACCGAGAGACCTCCTGCAGGGCCTCTCTGTTTTCACTCTGGATCTGTGATTGGTTGTTTGCAAACTCCCTGTTACTCATCGTGCTATGCCCCGCCCCCAATGGTCCTCCTCCCAAGAGCACCTGATCAGCACTGCTGGGGCCGTGTTGTTTGATAATAATTAGCTCCAGCTGTGGGTTCCTCATATGAAGAAAGATGTTCTGTTGAGAAGCAGTGCTCTGTACTCACTGCATTACGGAGGTGAGTTTGTACATTGGGGTGAGTGTCTAACAGGAGTGAAGAGTTAAGAGCAGCCTGTGGGCTGGTGTTTCTCCGAGGCAGAGCCCTTCCCCTGCAGTGGAGCTCCTCAGTTATGTCTCATTTAGGGAGCGCAGGGCCCTACTGAGCTCTGTGTGTGAGCCTAGCGCCACCGCGCTGACACCTGTGTTATAATGTGTGGTGGAGGCGGAACACAGCACAGTCCCATGGAGCCCATCGCTCTCTACATGTCTTCACCGCAGGGCACTGAGAGGGTGACTTTCAGTGTGTGTGTGTGTGTCCTCTGTTCTGCGTGTGTGTGTGTGTGTGTATGTGTGTGTGTGTTCTTTGTTCTGTGTCCAGTGTGTGTGTGTGTGTGTGTGTGTGTGTGTCTGTTTGTTCTATGTTCTGTGTTCTGTGTGTGTGTTTGTATGTTTGTACGTGTGCGTGTATGTGTGTATGAATGTGTTTGTGTTAGTGTATGTGCATGCATGTGTGCATTTATTTGTGTGTTTATGTGTGTGTGTGTGTGTGTGTGTGTGTTTATGCACTTACATTTGTATTTGTGGACATTCTGTCTGAACATATATTTTTAATAATCTCTGAATCTCTCGTGACACACACATTTATGGAATTGTAGTGGGCATGTGTGCCCTTTTCTGTTTGCATGTTAAGAAAACCGTCAAATGCAGTAATAGCTATTAACACTATGGTCTAGCATTTGGAAGTGTGCCTCTGTATTTGTGAATGAAATAAAATAACATTATGCAGAAAAATGTAAAATAATAATTGATTTCACGGAAGCTGTAATGGTTTAGAGCTCTGTCGCTGCAGTGGGATAAAGGTGGGTGTTATCTGTGTGTTAGAGAGAGATGTGTGTGATGTCTGTGATTAACGGGAAGTTAAGTCACAGATTAAGATGCGCAGTAATAAGCAGTGAAATCTGAGCTTCATCAGGGCTGCACACACATCTGATGCATACAGAAGAGACCCTGTTCCCTCAGCAAATTTCACAGTCTCTATTCATCTGATCCTCTCTCTTGCTCTCTCTTTCTCGCTCTATCCGTTCCTCTCTCCGTCTCCCCCTGCTCTTTCTTTCTTTCCCTCTCCCTCCCTCTCTTTCCCCTCTCACTCTCCCCCCCTTCCCCTCTTTCTTTCCCTCTCTTTTTCTCTTCCCCTCTTCTCCCTCTCTCCTTCCCCCCTCTGTTACTCTCCCTCCCTCCCTCTCTCTGTTTCTCCCCCTTCTCTTCCCCTCTCTCTCTCTCTCTCTCCCCTCTCTCCCCTTTCTTTCTTTTCTTTCTTTCTTTTTCTCTCCCTCCCTCTCAGATTCCGGAGGAGCACGATGTGGAGAGTCAGGTGCGGAAGGAGAGAGAGTGGAGGTTCCTGAGGAACGCCCGCGTGCGGAGACAGAGCCAACACATCACCCAGCGCGGTGTGTAGTGAGGGAGGGAGGGAGAAAGGGGAGGGGGGGATGGTGGAAGGGGAAGAGGTAGCATAGGGAGCGATGGATGGAGGGAGAGTTGAAATGACATGAGAAGAGAAGGTTTGGGGGAGGGAGGATGGGCGATAGATGTAGAGAGACCCTCAGAGCCCGTGTGAAACTGTTGCTCATTTGGAGTCTGACCCCCCCCATGCCTGCATGATGCCCTGAGGTGGGTGTTTCTGAGTCAGTACACTCCTCCGTTCCCCAGGCCCCTCCTAATGATGTCAGCGCAGCGTTCAGACGGTATTACTGAGCTCCGCACGTCAGCCTCTTCCTGCCATCACTACCCCTCCCCCCACTTCATCCCTAACCCCTGTCCTCCCTCAGAACATCCCCACCCCCCCCTCACGGTCTATTGCCCAGAGACCAGGCCTGGGGTTGTGAGCAGTGGGGCTTACAGGGTATTATTAGCAGAATAAAGCGGAAGTACGAAGTATATCTAACTCCACATAACAGGATCTGACTGATACCCATAAATATTCACTTTTGTGTTGAGAATGAATACTGGGACTTTTTTGTTTTACAGTCTGTCTGCAAAGTTGCATCAAGCCAAGATCAGGTCTTTTTGTATCATTCTATTTTGTATGAGTCTTGATCTGGCACATATTTTGTTGGCCAGAAAGAGAATGAGAATAACACTTTAGGAACTAAAGTTCCCTTATTCTCTGGTGACAATGCAGCATGTGGTGTAGTTGTGTTGGGTAGAAGAGGCCTTTTACCCCCCCGCGCCCCGTTTTCCTCCTGGTTTCTTACCTTCACTTGCTGCGTGTGGCTAATGCTAGTCCTCTCCTCCATTTGTAGGCGTGACGCGTCTGGACGACCAGATCTTCATCAACCGAAACCCCGGAGTGCCCTCTGTGGTCAAGTTCCACCCCTTCAACCCCTGCATCGCCGTGGCTGACAAGGATAGCATCTGGTGACTGACCGTCTCCGAACACGGCCTTAACCAAGCCGCCAGTGTCTCACGGATTCTTAAACTTTCATTACTGCTCTCCCCACCTCATAGGCCAGCACTCTTCACCTGTCACTCATGGGTCTCATAGGTCATGAACTTCCTGTTCCTCGTCTAAGTGTGATATCTGTCCCCCCAGCTTCTGGGACTGGGAGAAGGGAGAGCGACTGGACTACTTCTACAACGGCAACCCTCGCTACACCCGCATCACTGCCATGGAGTACCTCAACGGTCACGACTGCTCGCTGCTGCTCACTGCCACTGGTCAGTCCTGCTGTCAATCACCAGAGGAACAGCCCTATTGATACTGCTGCTCATTGGTGTGAATGACATCACTGTGCCAGGGCGGCATCAAGGCTAAATGAGTTGGTCTCTCCATTTTGTTATCACAAAATGAGCGAAATTACAGGTTATTGTTTGACCTTTACATGGTCTGTGCTGTTCCCTTTATTTGTTTTTTTGTTTTATTTTCTTTTGCAAAACAAGTGTAGTCAGTGTTGTCGGATCGGACTGAATCGGCCGAAAAGTTTTTATGTAATTCTGTAAGCTGTTATATTCACTTTTCCTTGTAATGATTTATTCCCAGTGTTCATTTGTTGTGTTGCTCTAGATTTAGTCCAGACGTTATTTATTTATTTCTGTCATTTTTTTGCTGGTATGTTTTTATTTTCGCTCAGTGGACCTTTCACAGCAGCATTGTGTGTCTGTTCGAGATACGTCAATCAGGTCCATTTCTCTAGTACTGACTGACACTTCAATCTGAGGCCTGTCTGAGAACGCGTGTCCGAGAATGAGTTGCACACACTGGTCTTGCCCCTTGACCTTCCAGTTTTCAGGTAGCTTTGATTGACACCTTATGATTTTACCTTATTTCAGATTCTTAAGGCTAACCAGATGGTGACCTCTCTGTTGGCAACATTGAAACATCTCAGCCGCCACCACTAATGCTGAAACATTGAAACTGACCAAATGGCATAACTTGTAAAATGGTGTTGGAAACTTCTAAAATATAGAAGTGCAAGGAACTGAACGAGAACAGGGTTTGGCCTTCTGGTTTCAATAGACTCCTCGTTCTTTAAAACCCACTGGATCTGTAGATAAGGGTAGCGCGAATCTGCAAAGTTGGTCCTCCACTCCACAGGGGGCGCTTCAGTTACACAGCTCATGATCCAAAGGCTATTTATCCACTCCAGGCGGGCTCTTAGCCATTTGCGCCTTGTTTTAGGTGAGTGCTGTGAGAATGACTGAGAGCTGTCGAGCTTGGTCTACAGGGCGTAGCTGAGTTTGAGTATTGCTAAATGACATGGCAATGTCCCCTGCTCAGTTTTGAGTGGCCCATGCGGTGTTCCTGTACCAGCCTGCTGTTAGCCTCCGCCCCTTTCAACCACATCTTGTCTTCTCACAGAGTCACTCAAATTCTCAGAGGAGGACCAGCATTTTTCTATTCCTGATATGCAGTCTGTCTCCATATTTAACAGTCTGGGATCTCATTCTGAAGAAATATGCAATAATGTAATCCTTTTCCCTGAGTTAGCATGTAGCGATGTTCATCTCTGTCCGCTTCAGGCTCCTTGTAGAATAATAAGTCTTTTGCAGCAAATGATGTGAATTGATCATCTCAGGTAGAATTTGGGGATTTTTATGATTATGTAACCTTAGGACAGATCTTTACCTCACAGGTTTGAAAGACAATTAAGAACTTTGCCCGGAGAAATCTGTATGCAGTCAAAGTTCCTGTTCAGCTTAACAGGGTTAACTCCATGTCTAGTAACCTGAAGAAACAAGGTTTTGACACCTGCTATCTCAAATGTTGCTTTAACTTTATCAGATGGTGTACCCTGATGAAAGAAGTGGTCTTTCTACCGTTATTGTAGAAATGTTCATTGGTTTTATAAATGATAGTTAACTTAAAAGGGCCAAGTCAGCCATTCTGACTGCAGATGTGTTTTTTTTGTTTTTCTTTTGTACTTTCTGTCATTTATGTCTCCGATTTGGACCAGCTTTGGCAGCATTACAGATTAAGGAACAAGGAATCCAAAACAACAACCGAACAGTCCTCTCATGAAGCCTCCTGAACCCCGCAGTACTGCATACAATTCAATTGCAAATGTTGGAAAAGATATACAGAGCTGAACCTCTCAAATTAACTTCTGCACACTTGATTGATTGTTCTCATTTAAAACTATGGTTATTTTTTCTTTCAGCAGAATCAGTTCTCCAAATTCCTGGCATTATAATAACCTTTATCTTTGCAGCACCTGCATGGTACCTAGATGTCTCTAGAGGACCAAACAGGTGCTCCAGTGATAATGGTCCTCATCATGTTACAATAATAATGTGAGATTCAGCAAGATCTGAGATGGCGGGTGTCAGGCTGAGATGATTTGACATAGAATTAACCTGATATATTTAAATTGGACTCGGGGGTATTTGACACTTGTGTTTTCCACTGCTTGCTATGAAATATCTTTATACAGTGTCCTTAAGTTTAGCTTGTGGGGGCTCGTTTCATGCGTGCAAAGACCCCCATTGACTGTGTAAATATAAGTGTTGACGTGACCGTTCCTCTGCTCCACAGATGATGGTGCCCTGCGGATCTGGAAGAATTTCGCGGATCAGAGGAATCCTGAGATGGTGACGGCCTGGCAGGGCCTCTCGGACATGCTGCCCACCACGAGAGGTGACTCCAGTGCCCCCCTAATCCCCACACAGACCCACAGGGATCCCCCTCAGATCCACTCCCGCTACAGCTTTTGAAGAGGCTGCAATCCTGGGTATCAGTGGAGAGAGCGGAGGAGTCGGCCATTTTAAAGATGGTCTCCTCCAACAGCAGTGCATACGTCTCCGGAAGATTCTCCTGCCCACGTTTTATTGTCACCATATTTGTTAGTCTGTGTGTGAGTGTTTTTGCGCGAGTGACGTTGTGTGAGTGACTGTGTCATAGAGTGCGCGTGTGTGTTTGTGAGAGAGAGTGTGTGTTTGCGCAAGTTTGCGTGAGAGTGAGCAAGCCATTGTGCGTGTGTTTGCGTGTGTGCATGCCTGCACGTGTTTGAGTGAGTTTGTGTTTGTGTTTGTGCCTGCATGTGTAGCTGTGATGATTTTGGTCCCTATGATGTCAGAAGCATGTTGTAGTCAGCAGAACAGAAGCCCTAACACTGGAGTGGGAAGGGGTGTTACCATGCTTGCCTACAGAGAGGAGGGCATCACATGACTGTGTAATCTGACTCATGACTGCCTTAAGTTGGAGTCTGCTGGCCACTGGCGCACCCTCTGACCACACTTTTATCAATCTGGTGTAGCTGTCATCTCCATTGAGAAAAGGCTTTTATTTCCTGTGCCTAAAATGGTGTATGACCTAGTTTACCCCCGCATATGCGCACCGGACGCTCTCCAGTCATCTTTAAAATGTCACTAATTACGTCAAAGGATCTTTTTCCCCAATTCAGCAACACTGTATTTAATTAGTTGGCCGGGCACGGGCATGTTTTTTTAATGAGAGTCATTGATGTTTGCCCTTCCGATATTGTTCCTGTCCTGTGAGACATTGAGCTGGCGCAGTCACTGCTGAATGTTGGACATGCCAGATTAGTGCTCTCCCAGGTCCCTGGGGCCAGTGCAGAGGGTCATTAGGGGGCATTTGTCTGGGAGGGAGATGGCAGATATCTGTGCTAAAGTGGCAGGAAGACCTGCGGCTGAACAAGGATGGTGCACTGCTGGCTAATGTGGTCTCAAAGTTCTGGTTAGTCCTGGGAATTGACACTGAGCACAAATAGATATCAAGTCATAAGTGTACACGCACGCACGCACACACACACACACACACACACACACACGTAACTCCAGACCCTTCAGACACCCAGAGCACCTGAGTGCTAGCAGCCCTCCCTATCATTCAGCCATAATTGCCTTTTAAAGCATCCAGTAACAGCTTGTCAGACGCTCTCTTTGTTTCGTTTAGCTTGCGATCTCAAAAGCCTTCCGACCATCAGCACAGTTTTTATTTTCTGCTCTCTTTTTCATTTTCCGTCTCATTTGTTTGCTGGCCTGTCCTTGAGAATTGCAGAGCTGGACTCGCCGTTTCCCTCCGCGTAATAATTCTGTTCGAGCCGCTCGAACGTCAGTACATCTTCTCCACCTCCCGCCCGCTTCGACCAGAAGATGGGTCCAGATGTTTGCATTGTCCTCCTGGGCAAGACAGATGGTGCTGCTGGTTAGGTTGATAAATGGGGCGGTGAAGCAATTGTAAACACTGTAAGAACCAAATGTGGAGTCATTGTGAAGTAAGATGTCCATAAGACGTCCAAAAACTTGATATTTTAGGTGCCTTATTTGGGGATTGGAGGAATTTGGTGCTGGGAAATGGCTGTCTTGTTCCTGCTCTGCAATGCGCCCGAGGGCTCCTTCTCTAACAGACTGGGTGTCTTCTGGCTGATGTACTCACCGCCCCTTACCCCCCTCCCCCTTTTCTAGCAAATCCCTCCCCCTCAAACCCTGGTGTGCTCCCCTCTCGCAGGTCTGGCCAGAAGGGTCTCCATCTATCTTGACAGGAGTAAGCAGGGAGGTGAGTCCTTTCATTTTCTGTCTCTCTCTATCCTCGTCTTTCCATCCTTTCTTAAACGTCTAATGCACTAAAACGAAGTCCGTCCAGAGCGACATTATACCCCACCACAACCCCAGTGCCTCCTCCCAACAGCTACCCCACCCCACTGCCCCAGCTGTGATTCTGTGCCCCAAAAAAAAACATTCCTCCATCTGGTCCGTTTGGAGCTCAAGTCTTTTTTTTGTTCTCGCTGGTTTCCATGACTCCGTTGCTCGCTTGCTGGAAGAGGTCTTTCTGGGGTGTGGCAGCTCGCATGCAGAAGCAGTGATGTAGAAAGTTTCCAGACATCGCTAGGGGGGCTGCGTTGCTTCAAAAATAACAGGCCTAAAAAAATGTGCATTTAAATGCCTTATTTTTCATATCACGGGTTTATGGAAATTGAGTCGGTCCTTTTTAAAAGCGCACATTCTGAGAATAATCGAAATGATCAATATCAGCAATATGTTATTCGTCTTACTGCTGCCTCCGGGGTGTTGTGGATGAAGTTAACCCCGGCTCAGGTTGTTTTTTTTGGAAATGTAGTCAGTATGTGCTCATGGTGTATTTACCGCCTGGCTTGTGTAACCGGTGCAGAAACGGTTTGGTATTCTGTTAGCCAGCTGCTGGGTCAAGTGCTGTAGACTTGGATGCGAAGGTTTAGCACGACTGCCTGGGACTCGATAATGCATCCTTTCGTCTTCGCAGATCAGTTTCTCCCGCTACGAGATTAGAATGCAGGGCGTGTTCGCGAAGACAGAGAAACTCGGCTGTTTATTTTCCGCCTGTGTGGGAATTGTATGCGCTGAACTCATTACACGCCGCAGAATTATCATTAGTATTTGTTCAAAGTGGGAGCAGACATCAGTCTCTCGATCTCCTCCCTGTCTATGCAGATGAACCGCAGCCTTAATTAAGATGTTTTTAAAGTTTTTATTTATTTATTAACTATATGTATTTATTATGGATCTTCTGGGTTTTTACCCAGTATTCTGGGTCTTGTTTTTTGGTTCATGGCAGCGGGCCGTAGCCTTGTTAGCGAGCAGTGCCTATTGCTGGAGTAGGGCAGCCACGATTGCCCCTTTGGTTCGGTGGCCGTTGCAGAAAAGCTGGTTCTGCTGTAAATAAAATGGCGCCCGCATGGAAGCGGATGTGGGTGGCGTATGGATGAGACTCCCAGTCTTACTGGACTCAGGACTGACATCAAAGCCTACAGCCTCTCTGCTCATTTTTTTGTTTTCTCAATCTATTTTAAGTCCTCAGAGACAACTTCTGAGCGTAGAAAATAGGTTTGGTGTCGTTCTGCCTTCTGAAGTGCAGAACTGCTGTGGAACATCCCCCTCTTCAGGTTTGCCTTGGCTGTTTTCTCACCAAATATAATTAGAGCATGGAGGACGGGAGGGTAATCCTGGCTCCCTCGGTGATGGACTGCAGTGGTGGATGCCCTTTGGAGAGCGTGTCACTGAATAAAATGTTGGGATACGACATGTACCTCCCCCAAACTCCCCACCCTCCAGCACTCACAACCGCTCTGGTCCCACTCCAGTCTCCTGCTCCATTATGGGCTGCAGTACTTTGAGCTCCATAAGTATTGGGATGGTAACTATTTTAAAGGCCTTTAAGCACTGCGTCGTTCACTTGATATGGTTGTATGCAGAGGACCCTATCAGCTTTAATTTGTGCGTACGGACATCTATGTCGAATGACAGCCCTGTAAGAGAGCATCGCTGTCCCAATACTTGTGCACCTCAACTGTTTATCAGTGCGGACTTGGTGTGGTGCGGTATATGGGATTGTGGGAACGTGTAAGAGCTCATAGCACTGCTGCAGTAGCGCGTGACTCTTAGAGGAAGTGAAGTCTACCCTCTACTGCCCCCCTGCCCTCAGCCAATCCAGCGGCAGCAGTCTATAAGGCCTCTCTTGAATGGAGACGTATTGCATTACAGCCAATTAGCTGATGTTTTTATCCGGAGTGGCTTAAAGTTCAATGGCCAGCAGCTGCAGTGATATTACTGCAGTTGCACTACAGCTTAACCTCCAACCTTCCAGTCCCAAACGCCCCAGTGACTAGCTTTTACCCACCCATACGCCCCAGCGACCAGCCTTTACCCACCCATATGCCCCAGCGACCAGCCTTTACCCACCCATACACCCCAGCGACCAGCCTTTACCCACCCATATGCCCCAGCGACCAGCCTTTACCCACCCTTACGCCCCAGCGACCAGCCTTTACCCACCCATACGCCCCAGCGACCAGCCTTTACCCACCCATATGCCCCAGCGACCAGCCTTTACCCACCCATACGCCCCAGCGACCAGCCTTTACCCACCCATACACCCCAGCGACCAGCCTTTACCCACCCATACGCCCCAGCGACCAGCCTTTACCCACCAATACTCCCCGGCGACCAGCCTTTACCCACCCATACACCCCAGCGACCAGCCTTTACCCACCCATACGCCCCAGCGACCAGCCTTTACGCACACAAACGCCCCAGCGACCAGCCTTTACCCACCCATACGCCTCAGCGACCAGCCTTTACCCACCCATACGCCCCAGTGACCAGCCTTTACCCACCCATACGCCCCAGCGACCAGCCTTTACCCACCCATACGCCCCAGTGACCAGCCTTTACCCACCCAAACACCCCAGCGACCAGCCTTTACCCACCCATACGCCCCAGTGACCAGCCTTTACCCACCCATACACCCCAGCGACCAGCCTTTACCCACCCATACGCCCCAGCGACCAGCCTTTACCCACCCAAACACCCCAGCGACCAGCCTTTACCCACCCAAACACCCCAGCGACCAGCCTTTACCCACCCAAACGCCCCAGCGACCAGCCTTATCCCACCCATACCCCCCAGCGACCAGCCTTTACCCACCCATACGCCCCAGCGACCAGCCTTTACCCACCCATACACCCCAGCGACCAGCCTTTACCCACCCATACCCCCAGCAATCGGCCTTTACCCACCCATACCCCCAGCAATCGGCCTTTACCCACCCAAACACCACAACAACCAGCCTTTACCCACCCAAACACCCCAATGACCAGCCTTTACCCACCCATACACCCCAGCGACCAGCCTTTACCCACCCATACGCCCCAGCGACCAGCCTTTACCCACCCATACGCCCCAGCGACCAGCCTTTACCCACCCATACGCCCCAGCGACCAGCCTTTACCCACCCATACCCCCAGCAATCGGCCTTTACCCACCCATACCCCCAGCAATCGGCCTTTACCCACCCATACCCCCAGCAATCGGCCTTTACCCACCCAAACACCCCAACAACCAGCCTTTACCCACCCAAACACCCCAACGACCAGCCTTTACCCACCCATACACCCCAGCGACCAGCCTTTACCCACCCATACACCCCAGCGACCAGCCTTTACCCACCCATATGCCCCAGCAATCGGCCTTTACCCACCCATACGCCCCAGCGACCAGCCTTTACCCACCCATACGCCCCAGCGACCAGCCTTTACCCACCCATACGCCCCAGCGACCAGCCTTATCTCAACCATACCCCCCAACGACCAGCCTTTACCCACCCATACGCCCCAGCGACCAGCCTTTACCCACCCATACACCCCAGTGACCAGCCTTTACCCATCCAAACGGCCCAATGACCAGCCTTAACCCACTCAAACACCCCAACAACCAGCCTTTACCCACCCAAACGCCCCAGCGACCAGCTTTTACCCACCCATACACCCCAGCGACCAGCCTTTACCCACCCAAACGCCCCCAGCAACCAGCCTTATCCCAACCATACCCCCAGCGACCAGCCTTACCCACCCATACGCCCCAGCGACCAGCCTTTACCCACCCATACGCCCCAGCGACCAGCCTTTACCCACCCATACCCCCCAGCGACCAGCCTTTACCCACCCATACGCCCCAGCGACCAGCCTTTACCCACCCATACACCCCAGCGACCAGCCTTTACCCACCCAAACGCCCCAGCGACCAGCCTTTACCCACCCAAACACCCCAGCAACCAGCCTTTACCCACCCAAACACCCCAGCGACCAGCCTTTACCCACCCAAACACCCCAGCGACCAGCCTTTACCCATCCAAACAGCCCAGCGACCAGCCTTAACCCACCCATACGCCCCAGCGACCAGCCTTTACCCACCCATACACCCCAGCGACCAGCCTTTACCCACCCATACGCCCCAGCGACCAGCCTTTACCCACCCATACGCCCCAGCGACCAGCCTTTACCCACCCATATGCCCCAGCGACCAGCCTTTACCCACCCATACCCCCAGTGACCAGCCTTTACCCACCCATACTCCCCCAGTGACCAGCCTTTACCCACCCATACGCCCCAGTGACCAGCCTTTACCCATCCAAACGCCCCAGCGACCAGCCTTAACCCACCCATACCCCCCAGCGACCAGCCTTTACCCACCTATACGCCCCAGCAACCAGCCTTTACCCACCCATACGCCCCAGCGACCAGCCTTATCTCAACCATACCCCCCAGCGACCAGCCTTTACCCATCCAAACGGCCCAGTGACCAGCCTTTACCCAACCATACCATACCCCCAGCGACCAGCCTTTACCCACCCAAACACCCCAACAACCAGCCTTTACCCACCCAAACGCCCCAGCGACCAGCTTTTACCCACCCATACACCCCAGCGACCAGCCTTTACCCACCCAAACGCCCCAGCAACCAGCCTTATCCCAACCATACCCCTCAGCGACCAGCCTTTACCCACCCATACGCCCCAGCGACCAGCCTTTACCCATCCAAACGGCCCAGCGACCAGCCTTTACCCACCCATACGCCCCAGCGACCAGCCTTTACCCACCCATACGCCCCAGCAACCAGCCTTTACCCACCCATACCCCCAGCAACCGGCCTTTACCCACCCAAACACCCCAGCGACCAGCCTTTACCCACCCATACCCCCGAGTGACCAGCCTTTACCCACCCATACTCCCCAGTGACCAGCCTTTACCCACCCATACGCTCCAGTGACCAGCCTTTACCCATCCAAACGGCCCAGCGACCTGCCTTAACCCACCCATACCCCCCAGCGACCAGCCTTAACCCACCCATACGCCCCCAGCAACCAGCCTTTACCCACCCATACGCCCCAGCGACCAGCCTTTACCCACCTATACCCCCCAGCAACCGGCCTTTACCCACCCAAACACCCCAGCGACCAGCCTTTACCCATCCATACCCCCCAGTGACCAGCCTTTACCCACCCATACTCCCCAGTGACCGGCCTTTACCCACCCATACGCCCCAGTGACCAGCCTTTAGTGACCAGCCTTTACCCACCCATACCCCCCAGTGACCAGCCTTTACCCACCCATACTCCCTAGTGACCAGCCTTTACCCACCCATACGCCTCCACGACCAGCCTTTTCCCACCCAGACTCCTCAGCAGGCCCACGGTTAGCTCACTGCTCTGGATTCCGTAGTGGTGATTTCTTTCCCTCTCTCAACTGTGTGCGCCGAGTATTGATTTCCGCGTGGGCCGGCTCCAGATACCACACAGAGGCAGCAGTGTGCAGAGAACTCGCTTTTATCTCCCCGACATCAAACCGTGAGGCGGGGGAGGGTGAGAGGGAACTCTACCAGGAATCGGCTCCTTACCGCCGCGCTGACGCATGTGCACTCCGCACGACGCATTAACACGACGCATTAAACCCTACCACCCGCCCCGGGGTCTCGGCCAATCATGGTGAAATGAGCACTGTTAGCAGTTGCCCTGGTTAGTGGTTATGACCGAGCTTTGAGTCATCATTCAAAATTGTGATTAACCTCAGACTGAGCGGTTTTGGGATAAAAAAAAAAATCTGTATTAATATGGTTTGAAGGAGGCATAGGTGAAGCGAGGTTCAAAAATCTGCTCCTTCTCAGTCCGCTGTCTGCCTATGGAGCTACACTTGGGCCCTAATCTCCCATATTATGCAGTTAGCTGTCATACATTTTGATCATTTGGTCTATGCCTTTAGCTAATACAGCTAAACTGAGGTTCATTTTACGTGTTAAGCTTACGCCAAGATAATGAGATATAAGATACGAGATATCCTATTCCATGCGCTCTACACAGGATATTCTGTCCGCCAGGGCTGCCCTCCTGGCAATCTACGATCCTGGACGATTTCATCCTTGCGACCCTTAAATGCCTGGTCCTGCCACTGGGTAGTTGAATTAATTCTGGCTGCTCGCTGAGGTGGGCTTCATTAGGGTTGAAATATAGACCTGCAGGATGGTAGATCTCGGAGAACAGGGCAGGGCAGCCCTGCTCTGCACTAAATCAGGGCCCCAGACTGCTGCTGTGTAACAGGGAGGACTCCTCTCCAGTCTATCCCAGGAGTTTCTCCCCCGGACCCCCAGGGCCTCGCGGAAGCTCGCTTTGGGGGGAGGAGTTCCCCTCTGTCGTCTCCTGTTAATAAAGGGAAGTGGCAGAGCGAGAGCGATTGGATTGGGTAATGAAATCTGTTCCAAACCCCCACAGGCAGCCGGGAGAGAGAGAGAAAGGCTTCAGAAGCATTAGGAGCTGCGAGGCGGAGGTTTGGTTTAGCGCGTTAGGCATGAGCGCAGTCGTGACGGACGGCGTGCGGCTTTGAAGCCCCCGGCTCCTGGTATCCCCAGCCAATGACGTGAACTGCCCCCCCCGTGTGACTGCGGCAGCATTTCACTGCTCGAGCTCGTCCGTCCGAGAGTCGCTTTAAATGTCTTTCTTATCATGTATTATTGATTGCGAAGCTGGGAGCTGGGTGAACTGGCCTGGTCGTTAGCTGTGTCAGGCTGCTCTGAAGAGTGAGAACGTGCACGCTCGCGTACTGTCACACGTGCGCACGTGCACTTACGTACACTCCCATACACGCACACCCGCTCGCGTACACTCACATACTAGCAACTATACGCACACATACTGGCACGCCCAGGTACAAACACACTCTCACACAAGCCCACATACTCACACCTACAGATGCAGACGCATCTTTGCACACACACATTCCTATACGAGCAAATATGTGCACACCTGCATATGCATGCTCTTGCTCAGAACTGAATTCCCACACACACACACACCCACATACAGACACATACAGGCCCACTCACATCTGCTCAGTCGCACATCCTAAGATACACGCATATACACACACATATGCTCCCATACACATCTGCTCACATGCCCAGACACCCACACATGCACACTCTTGCTCAGAAACAATTTCCCATATACACACACACCCACACACTTATACCTACACTCCCACACCCCTGCTCACCCACATCTTCTAAGATAAACACATATATATAAACACACACTTACATATATATATATATATATATATATATATATACAACCACTCACACCAGCTCACATACATGCACACACCTACATAAATACGCACCCACACACACCTGCTCACATGCCCAGACATGCACACTCTCGCTCAGAAACAATTTCCCACATACACACGCTCACCCACACATTTATACATACACTCCCACACACACCTGCTCACCCACACATTCTAAGATACTCGCATATACACAACCACTTATATACATACACCCACGCGCACCGGCCTCACATACACACACACACACACACACACACACTCATAAATACGCACCCACACACACCTGCTCAGATGCCCGTGCTCCCACACACACTAGCGCACAGATTGCCCATAGACAGTAGTGGATTGCAGACTGAGGTCATTGGGTTTGTTGCTTCTGTACCGTCTGCCACATAGGCAGACACTGCGAAACACACCACATGGTTCAGCTCTTCAAAGCTTTGGCATCACCCACTGGACCCAGAACAAAATGGCGGTTATAAAGGAGGGAAGACTCCCAACCTGCTGCTCTCACAGCGCCGTGCTGAGACCGGGCTGGGCAGAACGCCATACGGTTCTCACCGCTTTGCCCGCGGCCTGGGTCCTGGCTCAGGCATCTCACCAATCTGACTCAATCTGTGGCAATGTGTGACAAGTTCAGGTCTAAAAACGGCTGTCTCACTGTACACACAGGAGAGGAAGATTTTCTGTCACCTTCGATGATTATTACGGTTTCGATAGAAAGTCCAAATTAAAAAAACCTCTGACACGATATTTACAAGACACGGCAACCAATATATCGGGGTATATATGTATATTTACTGTTGCCCATAAAGTTGGAATAATTTTGTACTGAGATGCTTTATCTATCAAGAATAAATCACAATGGCACAATCATTTCATGAAAAGAGGCAACAAATATTTTGTGCCAGCTTTATGAGCAACAGTGTGTATGCAAATTCAGTAGTAATGGAATGGTAGAAAACAGTGTAGTTTCAGCCTTACCACAGTACTGTCTTCCTGAGGGCCGTTCTGCATTTTGTTGGATGATGTCAGTTCTCAACATTTGAAGAAGACTTTTCTGCTCAGTTTATTTCCAGTGTAAATATTACTGAATGGTGAAAGATGAGGACAGCGCCATCGGTCCTGTGGTTTTTTTTTTTTTTTTTTGCTCGTCCTGTTTTCTGTTTTTATCCTTTGGGTTTTATTTTACTCTGTTCTGTAGTGCTGTGCTCATATTTACTTTCGTCCAATCGTCTTTGGGCTTGGTTGTCATAGCAATCTCCCGCAAACGGGACCCGAGTTATATAATACGTGACTTAACTGTAGAAACTGGAACTTTCTGTGGTTATTATACACACTGCAGCACATCGCGGCCCAGGACGGGTACAGGGGGAGCGGAGTTTCGTAAAAAAGCACATTCTCTGTGGCTGGTTCTGCGAGGGTCACCAGGGTTTCTGTGTGTGGGTGCACAAGCTGTTTATTTACCCACTGTCAATATCATTTCTGAGAGTGCACCTGTCTCTTCACTGACTCCGAGAATAGCCAAAGGGATGGCAGGATTTCTGACTCATCATGCCCTACTTGTGATTTCCTTGAACAAAAAGGAATTCACTTGTGCATGTGTTTTGTTGTATGGACACATGCATGTGGGTGTGCATGATCGTACACGTGCACCTCTGTGTGTGTATGTGTGTGCGTGCGGGTATGTGTGTGTGTGTGTGTGTGTGTGTCCTGATCTGTGCACCTGTCGCATGCCTGATGTCGTTGCTTCGTCAGATGTCCTGACCTTTGTCCCCTCGGTAGGAGCAGGGATGGTGGTGGACTGGGAGCAGGAGACTGGTCTGCTCATGACCTCCGGGGACGTCAGGGTCATCCGCATCTGGGACACGGAGCGAGAGATGAAAGTTCAGGTGGGAGCAGAGCCTACCATTACATTACACTACAGTCAGATAATGCACAGCCTCTTACAGCTGATCGCATTCAGCTGTGGTCAATCCCAGTGGAATGGTACCAATTTGGGGTTTAAGGGTCCAGCTTAAGGGTTTTTGTGTCTTTATTGTGGTACACTTTGGCCTGTACCATCTGGGTCTGTTAATCACCCTAGCAACTCAGATACAGACCACCCCTACCACTTGTGTGCCAAACTCATGGGGTCCCAGCCCAGTGAAAACTGCGCTGCAGGTGACAAGTTTTATTGATCATTAATATTCATTGAGTGGTCACCCATTGTAGCTCGTATTCAATACACATCTGAACAGGGTTGGGCATTTGTTGTTGTTGATCTCTGAGGAATGAAAATTCGCCCATCATAAGCAGTTGAATTGAGCTGGTCTTTTCCATGGGCTTTTCCACTGTGCACAAAAAGCCTTTCTCAATAACTCTGCTGAGCAGTTTTTACAGCACTGCGCTCAGACTGTAATAATGTGGGAGCGGTAATAACCAGGGGCCGCTGTTTAGAGAGAGGAATGTGTTCGCTCTGGTAACCTGCCCTGACCTCCGTGTGTCCCCACTCACCCCCCCCAGGACATCCCCACGGGGGCGGACAGCTGTGTGACCAGCCTGTCCTGCGACTCCCAGCGTTCCCTCATCGCCGCCGGCCTGGGAGATGGCTCTGTGCGCATCTACGACCGGAGGATGGCCCCCAACGAGTGGTGAGAGCCATCGCACCCCGGCCCCTGTCTGGGGCCCCTGCAGTTTCACAGCCCAGCAGCATCTGTATTCAGAGGACGGGGCTGTCAGCAGTTAGCTTCACTTAGCGTCTCGTAGCATCCATTAGTGTCCATGTGCGGGGCTCATGCTCTTGCAGGGGTGAGGCCTAATGCACACAGATGTCAGACTGGCCATTATCTTCGTCTGTGTGGCTCTAATTTGAATGAGCATTTCATGCCAGGCTAGACATTCACTGATATGTAGATGCTGCTGGCTTTGGCCTTAGTCATGTCGTCTGTAGTGGTTTCAACCATTATTTCCATTAAACTAAACTGTTAGAAAATGAATTCAGTGTGGTTGACAGGGGTTCCCCCAAAACAGCATGAACAGCAGAGGGTTGGGGTGTGCAATGTGATTCACAACTCTTCATCTGATTCGTATCAACAGCAGGATAAGACTGAGCTCGTACCATTACTTCCGCCTCTCACACACACCACTGATGTGCAGGACCACAGCAGAGTATCAGGCTTGAGTTGGTGCACGTAATCCTTCATTTGTCCTGGGATTCGAGAGAAGGTGACTGACTCCTGCAGAGTCATGAGGAGAGGTGAAATGTCTGTATTTCCCCCTCTAGGTGCTTCACAAATGGGGCGTTTAGAGCCTAGTCTGATTGGCAGTCAGTCGCAGAAATCCCTCTCACTCATTAAACACAGGCAGGGACACCGTGTCAATGGGCTCTGTGATATTTTTCATTCGGTGGGTTTTGTGACTGTCATTTTGGAAAATGAGTTATGATTTACTGAGGGAAAACATCTCTAGTTGTTTTGAAAGTTAAAAACACAAACATTTCAGTGATATAATGATACTAGAGGCAGTAATTTGTGTGATGTTTTTGCAACAGATTAAAACTGGTAATCAATCTAGCTTTCAGGATGAATTTATCCCAGGCCTCTTAGAAATGAAGGAAGTGGTGGCTAGGTATTTGGCTAGCCGGCACGTAGTGACACAGTTGTAAACTAATTGACTTAGTCATTTTCACATTAATGTGACTCACTGTCACTGCACCTCTCTCACTGCGAGCCCCGCATGCAGTTTGTACTGTCAGATGTGTCATAACACAGACCACCGACTGTCTCCCGGGAACTGTCTTCTATAGTTATGAATAGACGCGGCTCTTCATGACAGGCATTATGTCATGAGAACGGGCCCTGACAGCCCGTGTAACCGAGATTTCTTCAGCTGAGCTTTCAGTCACACGTTTTTAATCAGTCCTGTTGCTCGTTTGAATACTTGTTATGGTATTTTAGGTGAAATATTAATCACTCTGCACTGACTAACATCCCCTGCAGCTACAAGAGGCTTAAATATCATTCTAACCTGCGAGTATTTTACCGTCTGGCACATGCACTCTTCGATTATTCTTCTAATTAGCAGCCTGTGATGATGTTGACACTTCTCAAGTTGATTAAGACAGATGGAGAAAATAATTGGGGGGGGAATAAATATTCATATCATTGTTTTTTATTTGTTATTGTCTGTATTTATTTACGGAGAAGTTTTTTTTCTGTCTGCATGATGTACATGATGTAGGCTAACTATTTATTTTTATCCGCGTTCATGTCCACGCATTGTACGGTTGGCCATTTACCGTTACGCCAAACATTTTTTCGCCTTGACTTCTCCTGTAATGAGAAAACAGTGCAATTATGCTGTAAAGCACGGCATAAATCTTTAACTAATGCTAATTTAAAGGATCCCTCCGGCAGTTTGATTTAAGAGCGTTCCCGCTGTTCTCCCTGGGCAGCGAGGCTTAAGCATAGCACCGTCCGTGCTGCTGGGGCAGCTCTCCGCAGCTGTTAAAATTGGTTGAGCTTTCTCAAGCTGCTTTCACACCGGACGCGAAACGAATTTTTCGCACGACAGATTACATTCAAAGTCAATGCAAATACGCGAATACTATTCGCGTTTTTGCATTGACTTTGAATGTAATCTGTTGTGAAAAATTCGTTTCGCGTCCGGTGTGAAAGCAGCTTCAGTCCTCTGAACTGTGCTGCGTTCCCACACACAAGGTGCAGAGAAATGCCGGGTGAAATGCCTGCGCTGGGAATGGTCTCTGTCAAGGTGACTTTTTTCATACCGAGTGCCGACATTTAAATAGCCTCTGCTGGCTTGACGCTTGTCTGGGGCTCCCCTGTTGTTTCCACAGAGCAGTACTGTATTTTTGAGGGCTTTGCGCCTTGCTCCTGGAATGGATCATTACTCGTGTGTCTAGGGCTCTATCTAGTGTTGTAATGTGTGCACTGCGGGTTGGCCGGACTCCTGCAAGTCCCTTGCTGTCTTCTGAATATGAATTTCAGTGAACATCATAATGAATAATGCTTGGTGCATTTACTTTGCATGATTGTGTGGAAATCTTAGCGTTGTTTTCACAGTGGTTTGTTAGCATGCGTGAGATTACGTCAGTTTATGAAAGTGGAAAGGATTGGGTTCATTACATGTACAATGGACCAGTTTTGTGGATCTTGGGAACCCAACCCCCTCAAATTCAAATGAAATAAATTGGAAGGAAGCCATGTACATCTGAAATGATCACATTTGCAAAGTCTGTGCAGAAAATCCCTCAATTAAATTAGTTTAAGTAGAATAAGTCGTTTGGAAGTAATTGGAAAATGGTAGTGAAAAGTCGGTTTTGATGAAGGAAGATAGAAAAACCCATCAAATCTCAGATGTCATGGGCCGAGTAAAAATATAAGCACTCAGAAACACAAGGTGGAGTTTGAAGTGTGGTATTGTCATATAAATCAAATTTCATTACCAAACAGTTTCAGTTTTTTAACCCCTGCCCCTCATGGCCAAATTGGGTAATTTTATGGCTTTTCAGTGCGAAATGAAATTTTGGGCTGAATATTTTTGAAAAGATGTATCCAATCGGCTCAAACTGTGTTCTAAATTGATGACAGACTCCCAACCATTAGCTGTTTTATTTATTTTTTTAATTATTCCCATTTTGCGGGTTTTGTGTACAATACCAGCCACTCAAGAGGCTGCTGAAATCCTGAATAAAATAATTCAGTAGTTTAAAAGTTCCTGATTTTGCCGCCTGGTGGCACCACAGAGCATGGATCTAGCTCAACGACTGTAATCTATTCCAATAATTAGCCAAGAATGCAAGTGTTGCAACCCTACGAAAACAATTAGTTTACCGCACTTTTGCAGTAAAAACAGGGAATTCACGCTTGCTTTTCATAAGCTTCTATCAAAGCCCATTTCTCAGCGACGATTTGACTTGGGAAGCTATAATTTTGGATTTTGTGGTTTAAGACATTGCTATATATATATATATATATATATATATATATATATATATACACACACACACACACACACACACACACACAATTTTTGGGGGGAATTTTTTCAGGTGGGCAGGTTTACATAACTTGACATGGAATGACTTAGTTTAATCTTGGTGCCTGTGAGGGTGTGTGACTGAATTTATGAACTCTCGACAGCACAACAAGCCTGACTGAGGATTTTCTCTGTGTGTGGTGAACGTGTCTGTGTATGTTTTTGTGTACATGCGTGGTGTGTGTGGTTTCTCTGTCTCTGTGTTTTTGTGTGTGTATGTCTGCATGTGTGTGCTTGTAAATGTTTGTGCATGTGTGCCTGTGAGTGTGTGCCTCTGTCTATCTCTGTGCACATGTGTGTTTGGGTGTGTGCGGCGTGGTTATGCCTGTGTTTGAATGTTTCTGTGCAGCCGCGTGATGACGTATCGAGAGCACGGCGCCTGGGTTGTAAAAGCTCACCTGCAGAAGGAGACAGAGGGACACGTCATCAGTGTCAGGTGAGCTCACCTCCCACAGGCTGACCTCTGCTTCTCTCATTAGATATCCTGTATATGCTGCTGTTTGATACAACAGTCCAAACTAGCTAGACTCTGTGAAGAGGGGCCAAAAAGTTTAGTTTTACTTAGTATTCTTCCTTGTTGGTTAAAACACTAGTTTTAGTGGCTTCAGATTGACTATAGTAGATATCCTGTAACTAAAATCAGTTGACATCAGTTAGTCTGCCAGCGAAGGATGGGCTACCTCATTATAGCTGAAATTTATGCCGACCTGGGAGTTTTTTGTTGATCACAGTTTGAGCATTTTCTCCCTTCTGAGAGTTTCTACCTCCTCAAGGCGTTCTGGGGGCTCAGGCTGTGCTGCTGCCCTGGTGCTACTCTGTAAAGCGTCTTTGTAACAGTTCTTCTGTACTACAAAAAAACATCTTCAGATTCAGTTGAATTTAGTGAATCATGCTGTGAGGGTCCCTAGCCTATCCACACTGCCCAGCCCTGAGCACCGGGAGCCGGGGACTGTTCTTCTGCTGCCCAGGCTCTGTTCTTCTGCTGCCCAGACTCTGTTCTTCTGCTGCCCAGGCTCTGTTCTTCTGCTGCCCAGACTCTGTTCTTCTGCTGCCCAGGCTCTGTTCTTCTGCTGCCCAGGCTCTGTTCTTCTGCTGCCCAGACTCTGTTCTTCTGCTGCCCAGGCTCTGTTCTTCTGCTGCCCAGACTCTGTTCTTCTGCTGCCCAGACTCTGTTCTTCTGCTGCCCACATTCTGTTCTTCTGCTACCCACACTCTGTTCTTCTGCTGCCCAAACTCTGTTCTTCTGCTGCCCAAACTCTGTTCTTCTGCTGCCCAGACTCTGTTCTTCTGCTGCCCAGACTCTGTTCTTCTGCTGCCCAGGCTCTCTCCCTGTAGCTAGGGGGCTGTGTTTCTGCCTGGAGGGGCATAGCATTACGCTACTCCTCATGAGGTTACTACAGCAGCGTGTGCGGGGAAGTCGATCGGAAGATCACAGAGAATTAAAGCTGTCCTTTTTCTGGCGTCTGCCCCTTTCACTGGGCTGCTGCCCCCGCACTCACTCACACACACCCCCAAACACACACACCCGCACACACTCACACGCACCCCCTCACACACACAGCCACACACACTCACATACACTCACACACACACACACACACACACACACCCACACACTCACTCACACTCATAGCCACACACACACACACACACACTCACACACCCAGACACACTCCACACACACACACACACACACACACACACACACACACACTCTCACACACACTTTTTGCAGAGGTAGCTCCCCCCCAAGGTCCTCCACTCCTGAAGGTTACACTGAAGATCGCGTCTCCCCTCGCTGTGTCCCCCCCCAGTCTTAATAAGAGCTGTGTGCTCTCATGTAGAGTCACGCTCTGGGTCCCGTGTCACTGAGCTCACTCTCCATCACTTTGAGCTCTCCATTCTGTCACCAAGCAGACCTCTGCTGTGTTAATACAGTGTTGGAAATGAGGGCATCGCTCACACTTGAGTACAATAAAAAGGGCGTTTACACTGTTTATAAGTGACATTTGTCCTCACACACACGCACAGCCCTCACACGCACACCTCTTACATGCATACATCTTTCACACAAATACGCCACTCACACCGTTATATTCTGCCCTGGATGCAGAATATTACTCTTTCACCGTTTATTTCTTATCTACAGTAAAGTCCCTCAAACTTTTAACTGTGGATTAATACGGTTTCTGAGCTTTGTGATTAACTAGCAGGCATAAATGCTCCAGCTGTGGAGGGAGAGATGAACACCTTTTACAGTCTGAACACTGAGAAGTGCCTGCTGCCCGGCAGTGAGTAAATCTGTCTGAATAACTGTGCCGCTTCCTCAGCGTAAATGGGGATGTGCGGTTCTTCGAGCCGCGGACGACAGACTCGGTAAACGTGCTTCAGACGGTTAAAGGGCTGACCGCGCTGGACATCCACCCGCAAGCTAACCTTTTTGCCTGGTGAGTGTATGGGTGGAGGGTTAGGAGAATGAGTCTCAGCCCAGCAAAAACCAAAGAAGAAGTTGGTCTCAAAAGTCTTGTCAGTTACTTTTTCTTTGCAGTAAGTTAGGGAAAAGTCTGGCGAGTTTGACTCCACTGGATTTGCTAAAAGGTCACTTATTGAGCTGAAAGTAATTTAAAATCAGCTCATATTTTTTGCTTCAGAGAGAGAAGAAATGTCTATTTTATAGTTTAGAACTGGGCTAAATTTTTGTCTGCAAGAATGTCCCAAAGTGTCCTGAGACAAAGTAAAAAGTTTAGGACTTCCTTTTTAACTGTGAATCTATTCACTTCATTGCTAATCTCCACTCTTGAGAATTTGTGGTAAAGGTAACCGTTTGTTCTGTAAAGTGAATGGCCTTCTTTACAGTGAATGGCAATTAGCAATAAATGATTGTCCATGCCGTTAATGTACCTGCTAGCATTTGATAGTATTACATGAGTTAGTGCAACCTGTATTATTGTTCCTCTGATTACATTTCTGAGGCTCCCTGTCGGTCTTCCTCACCTACAGTGGATCCATGAACCAGTTTATCGCAGTCTACAATTCAAACGGTGATGTCATCAGCAACATCAAGTACTACGACGGTTTCATGGGCCAGAGGATTGGAGCCATAAGCTGCCTTGCCTTCCATCCGTACTGGGTACTGGGACATTTACGTAGCTTGTAGCTCACTGAGGATCACACATCATTGCATGGGCAGCTTTAAATTGTCACTGAGGGTGTTTGACTTTGTGAGCGCTACCCTTTACCAGCAATTATACTGCAGTAAAAGAAATTAACTGAATTAATGTGAAGTGTGTTAGCCGCCCATTGGCTGGCTGTTGGCTGAGTGTGTTTAGGGGAGCCAGTCACTATGTGCGGAGGATCGTGAGTAGTCGTGTGCCCCTAAGCCAGCATCTCTCCTGTTTTTCTTCTTCTCTCTTCTTCAGCCCCACCTGGCCGTCGGCAGCAACGACTACTACATGTCCATCTACTCAGCAGAGAAGAGGCTAAGATAACGCCTAAGCTCCCAGAGCCAGGATGTAAATTAATTCTAATGTACATACGCAATTATCACCCTGAATGTCTCGTGATGGCTGCTGATACCATGTTATTATGATATTATTATTATTGTTGTTATTACTATTATGGGCCTTTGATTGTAGACTTGGCTGTGCTGAGGAGTTTGTATATTTAATTGCATTTACAGAATAGTAGAGATATTTTAAGCCACATCCTGTATGGCAGCGTAGCCACTGGGTTTTTTTCTCCCACCTGTCTATGCTCTGCCCGTACTGAGGGAGAGTCAGGGGGAAGAACGAAGCCACAGGTTTGCACAGGCATCACCCCCAAACCTCCCCTCCCTTCACTTTTCACTTTTAGGTTTCCTCTCTTAAGCTCTTTAGAAATGTGTCTGCACCTAGAACAGAACCCTGGGGCACACCATCCAGCCTACGGGACAGCACAAAGAAGGCTGCTGTCACTTGACTGTCTCTGGCAATCAGGGCCAAGACCACTGTTCCCTTGCTGTGCCTGTACCTCAACCCTAACTACACCCCCTGCTGAGCCTGTCACTCAAACCCAGCCCTGCCCCTCTGCTGTGCCTGTCACCTGAACCTAACCCCAGCTCCTGCTGTGCCTGTCACTCAAACCAAACTCTGCCCCTGTGCTGTACAGGTCACTCAACCCTGACTCTGCCCCCTGCTCTGCCTGCCACTCAAATCTAACCCTGCCCCCCTGCTGTGTGCCAAATTTACAAACCGTGTCCCTTTGTGCTTCAGTCTCCTGTTGATTGGTCCCGCTGTTCCCTTATTTGACTTGTTCTCCTGTGATGGTCACCCCTTTCTTCTGTCCCTATTCCCTCTGTCCCCCTGTTCTCGTGACCTCGTGTCGTCTGTGCCTCTTATTCTGTCCCCCCACCTGTCCCCTCCCCTCGGCTCTTTCCTGGCTGTCCAGTGATCCAGCCTGTGCGTGCTGTAAACCCTGGGCTGTTGAGGGCTCCTGCCTCCCATTGGGTGAAATGAAGCAATAAATCAGTCACACGGCCTTGCCCCCCCACTGGTCTGCATACCAGCAGTTGAAGGCTCTGCTTTTGGGGATACCTCCTCCATTAGAAGTATATGGAAGCTATGAAGGACATAATGGTGACACCCCCCCCCCAAACAGGGCTCTCCTCAGCACCCTGGACAACCCTCTTTTAACCCCACCTCTTCATCCGGTTGGATGGACAGCAGACCTTTAGCTCAGGGTGTAATTAGAGGCCACCACTGCAATAGCATGTGCCAGATATACACCAACTTCACGGACCCTGTGCCACCCAAACGCTGCCCCCACCGACCCTGCGCCCTCCGTACACCTCCCCCACAGACACTGTGCCAGCCACACCCCACCTCCACAGACCCTGTGCCAGCCGTACACCACCTCCACAGACCCTGTGCCAGCCAAACACCTCGCCCACAGAACCTGTGCCCTCCGTACACCTCCCCCACAGACACTGTGCCAGCCACACCTCACCTCCACAGACCCTGTGCCAGCCAAACACCTCGGCCACAGACCCTGTGCTATCCATACACCTCCCCCACATGCCCTGTGCCAGCCGTACACCACCTCCGCAGACCCTTTGCCAGCCAAAAACCTCACCCACAGACCCTGTGCTATCCATACACCACTTCCACATGCCCTGTGCCAGCCACACACCACCTCCACAGACCCTCTGTCAGTCATACACTGCCTGTCACGTCCCATAGAGCCTGTGTTCACCCCACACATCTTACACACATAATATTTTAGCCCACTCCATCTTACCCAGTTTGTTTGCTCTCAGTCATACTCAAAATGGATTCTCTCCATGCTGACATATATTTATATTCTTTTTTTAAGGCTTGATTTTATTGCAAAGATTTATCTGGTAGAGTAGTGCGGGTGAACAGTTTTAAAGGTGTATGTTTAGGTTTGCATGTTTTTTTTTTTTTTTTTTTCTTTTTATGTGAACCCAGCCTTTGTGGTTGAAGCACAAGGGAGCCCCACATGTGGAATGCCACACTGGTCTTTAGTCCTGCCTGTGACAATTATGGCAACCGTCATCACCAAACACACCCTTCCCCTGCACACCCAGAATAAATGTGTCCAAGGAATTTCCTTCGACATATTTTTCCTTTGACGTTTCATTTGTCAAACTTACGCTATAATTGAAAGGGACTTACAGTTGATTAGACTAAGCAGTGGCTACCCCCCCCCCTTCAGGGGTTAAGTGGGGTTAAGGGCCTTAATCAAGGGCCCAACATCTGCACTTTCTTATTTGGCTATTGTGGGGTTTGAGCCTCCGACCCCCTGGGTCCTAAAGTCAAACACCTTTGCCTCTAGCCTTTCCCATTGCTGGTTTGCCTGTTCTGTGCTTTCACAGCAAGTACAGCCAAGGTCCTCTCAGCTAAGCCTGCAGTGGAATTCTCTGTTTATTGGCTTGTATTGCTGAATTTTGTTTTCATTTGTGAAAACCACAGTGGTTTGTATTATCCTTGAAGGCTTTTGCTCAGGTATTTTGTTGGCTGCGAGCCATCACAGAGGTATCGAATGTGTCAATGTCCTGGCACACAGTCACGCGGCATTACGAGACAGTGGGTGAATGAAGAAGTCCTTATGCAAAGTGTCTGCAATGAGAGGTCCTTTGCTGTTCTAATGCTAATGATCCTTCCAATCCATTAATTATGACAAGCCTTTTAGTGTGGGGAATCATGTACAATGTGTGACTAACTTAAATTTGCGGTAACGAAAGGATTTTTTTTTGTATTTGTTCTGTGGGGAAATTTATCATTTAACTCCTCTCATTTTTATTTTCATAATTTTTATGCTTTTTGTTGTGCTTTGTCTTTTCTGTCTGAGCCTTTTTTTTTTTTTTTTGTCAGTTTCCTGTAAATTTAGTTTTTAACTTGGTGCTGTTTGCTTGGCTTTAGCCGCGCTCGGTCTCTGTTAGGCAAACAAGTGTGAACTGCTGAGAGGATGGAGTTTCTCTCCTTACCTTTTCACTCACGCTCTACGGCTTTAATACAGTTATTTACACGTCCTGGGCACTGGAGTCCTCGACCAAACTCTCACCTGAAAAGAATGGACAATAACGCTAACATTTGGACGGACTTTGGGTGGGAAAGGGGGGGAATTTATAATGCTGATAATGGACCGCAACTACAGTCCCCCAACCCCAACTCGGCACTCTGTCTCCCTCTGGAGGAGGGAAAAGGTTACGGCAGCTTCAACGCATTACTGACCAACCAGCTGAATACCGTATTCACTCTGCTCAGAATCTCATCTCTTAATATTCTGCTCTGGATTTTAACACATTTTAGAAGTAAAACTGTAAAAAGAAGATATATGAAATAAAGTAAAATGAAAACAATCAGGTGTTCTCTGTGACTGTAGGCCGCTATGCTGACTATGGTTTGTACGTCAGGAGAAGAAATCATTGAAATAAACCAAATATACAAAACGCTGATGGTCAGTTAGAGCTTTTTTTCCTCTCTCTTTTTGAGAGCCCTGCGTGTGTGATAGTGTGTTTGTGCGTGTGTGTTTAAGTGGTGTCTGGTGAGCTGAATATTGTGGAGGCAGAAAATTCTTGCTGTTTTACACATCGTAGGCAGACAGGATCTGCATAGTTCACAAGTACCAGCTCTGTCTGTGCCCTGCTGCCATACCACTGTCTTGCTCGACCTCCCCACCTCCTGCTCCCTTGTGAGACTAATGTCACTTTTTTTGGTTGGAGTTCTGCTAACCAGCCAGTCGAAGCATAAAATGGGTGACACCTCCTCAAAACAGCCTGTTCTTTAGAGGGGGAGAGAGTGACAGGCAGTGAATGGCCTCGGCTAGAATTTATGGATTTTTTCGGGGGTTTTTTATGTTTGAAAACCTTCCTTCTGGACTTTTAAGAACATAATAACTTGAAATTACCGTATACCATGTGACGTTTAATATTTTAGGCAAAACAAGAGCAACTGGAGATTGCCTGGCTCCACCAAGGCTGAACAATACCCCATTTGTCATCACTATCAGTTACAAAATATCAGAGTGATTTTTCTTTGGAACATCATTGAGATAATGATTTTTTTTTTTTTTTTTTTTTCCATTTCAAGTTGTTACGCAATTGTGAGGATGTGAAATAAAATGTAAAATCTTGCAATGGTGACAAATCCTTCAGATCTAGATCTGATTCACTCTCAAAATCTCATCACCTCTAAAGCTGGGGACACACTACAAGATTTTTGGCCAGATTTTACCCATGATTTGCAGTTGGGGCTAGTCTGCTCCAGTCAGCTCTAGTTGGGGACAGTCGTCATGACAAGTCAGCGCAGAATCTGTTAGTGTGTGATGCGGTACAGACTGGAATCAGCAAGTGTGTGAGGTGAACAGACTCCGCCCGACTTCATTCGCCGAAATTCAAACATGTTTGAATTTTTTGAGCCGACTCTGGATGCAGTTGTGTAGTGTGTGATCCCTCATCTGCTGCAGTCCTTAAATGTGTGATCCCCGGTCTTTACAAGAATCTGCTGAAGCCAGTCGTGTAGTGTGTGCTCCAAGTCTTTTCAAAATCTGCAAAGACTGTGAAAATCTTGTGGTGTGTCCCCAGCTTAAGTTGGACCAAGATTCTTCTCAAGTAAAGTTCTCTTGCAGATCTGTCAATTAGCTTCTGCTTAATCATGCTGACTATCAAACTTTCAAATTAACTTGCTCCTTGACTGATATTCACAAAAACTTGAAATGCGAGACAAAACTGAAAATTTGAGAGTTGGTCTCCGTGTCTCATTTTTCTGAAGCGAAATTTTGGCCAAAATGTGTTGTTTTTTTTTTTTTTTACCTTTTTTATGACTTCGACCTTCCAGAATTGAATCTCATCTTCCTTGAACATACAGCTTCTTTGTCAAATTTCAAGTTGACCTTATAATGGCTGGTAAAATTGAGTGCAGCCAAGTGCAGCGGCCAGAGAGAGAACGAGCAGTATGGACACAATACAAGCACAGAGAATTATACAGACCACCAGAAAGTACTCGCGCTTCCAAAGGACGTATAATAGTCCGAAAAAAACGGAAGCAACGCAAGAGAGAACAAAAGTAGAAAAGGGGGAATTCCTAAAGCAGAAGGAACTCCAATAATAACTGGAAGATATAAAGTCACACAAATGCTGACTAGAGATATCTTCGGCTGTAGTGCTTAGCTACAAACAGACACTCTAGCAAAGGAGGCATGGCAGACTTCCAGCTTATATACAGTGCCTGACAAAAGTCTAGTCGCATAAGGACATAGTAACTAAAAATAGCATCTAACTTTATTTCTAACCAATCAATTGTTAGAATAAATGGTCCATTTTAATGTCAAGGGCTTTCACATTAATAATTTGGTGCAAAATGAAACCGTCAAAAAGTGTTCTGATGTTCACAGCTTGGCTAAGCCCATAACATCTGTTTTTGCCAGTACAAAAGTCTTGTCGTCTCTTCAGATGATGCAACAAATCGCAGATTAGAGTTTAACCTATGACAAATACTGTAATTAACACATTCCCAGATGTGTATAGAAATAACCCCAGCACACCAGACTTTCATATGAGGTGCGACTAGACCTCTGACAACATACTAAAGATTCAACCACAGACCAAAGTGCTGATCATCAAGAGCCTGAAGACTAAGTCTGCTGCTGAGGTGGCAGACATCTTTAATGTATCCAAATGTCAAGTGGAGGGGATGAGAAAAAGATTTGAAGAAACTGGTGACGTTCATGGCAAGCACAAGTCAGACAGACCCCGGTATGACAACTGTTTGAAAGGACCGTTTGTTGCTTCAACTGTACAAGGCTAGCCCTTCTTCAACTACAGCGAAGCTACATGAGGAAATGTCACCAAAAATCCCGGTATCTACAAGAAGAGTTTGTCAAATTCTCTCTCAAAGTGATTTTCATAGCCAAATTAGTACACAGAAGTCTGCATTAAACAGAAAACAAAAAACCTGCATTGCATTTGCCAAGGCCCACAGCTCGCAGAAAGGATTGATACTGGAACAGTGGCTGAAAGTTTATTTTTCTGGTGAATCATCCATTGAACTGCATGCCAGTCGCCGTATAAGACCTGTTGGAACCCTCATGGACCCAAGATTCTCCCAGAAAACAATCATGTTTGGTGGAGGAAAAATCATGGTTTGTTGTTACATCCAGCATGGGGGTGTGAGAAAGATCTGCAGAGTGGATGGCAACATCAACAGCCTGAAATATCAAGAAGTTCTTGCTGCCCTACTTATACTGCTGCTCCTTCTCATTCTTCTGCCTCCATGTCACAGTTCCTGAAAGCGAAGAAGGTGAAGGTACTCCAGGATTGGCCGACCCAGTCACCTGACATGAACATTATTGAGCATTTCAGGGGTAAGATGAAGGAGGAGGCTTGGAAGATGAAACCATAGAATCTTGATGAACTCTGGGAGTCCTGCAAGACTGCTTTCTATGCCATTCCAGATGATTTCATCATCAAGTTATCTCAGTCATTGCCAAGGCGTATGGATGCAGTCCTCCAAGCTCATGGGAGTCATACGCAATATTAATTTTTTTCCAAGGCACCATGGCTTTATGTTCTGATATTATAGTGGCATATTTGTGTATTCAAAATAAAGTGTATGTATAATTTCCACATTTTTTTTCAATGCGACAAGACTTTTGTCCAAGCAAAATCTGACCTTTCTGTACAAATTAAATTATAAAACTCAATGAATGACACAAAACTCTATTTTGGTATATTTTCAGATAATCTAGAGGGCTTTGCCTTTCATATAAGCCATTTTTGATTCCAATTGATCAACTACAAGTCAGGTTACTATTTGTTGTTCCTACAACTTGGATAAGTGACAAGACTTTTGTCAGGCACTGTAGAGTCCGGGGAAGCCCCGCCCCAGTTCAGCCAGCTGGCAAAAGAATCCGATTGAAAAGGAATTCGATCTCGCCCCGGGACGAGAGCCACAAAGAAAAGTCCAAAACACGCACGCCTCACAAACCATGACAGACCTCAAGAAGTGTTTATGCTCAAGTGAGCACAAACAAGCACAGAGCAAAACTGGAGAATATGAGAGAAGACAGAAGTCTGTGGGATACTGGCCAAATTTTTTTTTTGTTTGTTTGTTTTTTGTTGTTGTTTTTTTTTTACCTTTTTGACAACCTTTACCTTTGACCTTTACCTTCTTCCTTGAACATATGGCCTCTTATTGCGGAAATTTCAAGTTGATATCTCAAGAATTGTGAATGCCAGAAAGAGCACAGACAGGCAGACAGGCAGACAAACAAGTGAAAAAAAACTGGAAAACGTGAGACTAGACTGAAGATGCTCAAATTGTCAAGGATGATTTCCCATGGCACCAAATAGTTTAATTTCAGTTAGGCATGGGCAATACTAATGAATAAAATGACAACATTTCTTGAGTTGCTGAGAAAAAAGTTTTTATTATTTTCTTATGATTTTTTGCAGGTAAGTACAGAAGACACAGACGAAGAGTTTGCCACAAGTCCAACGCCTTTACAGGAAAGGGTCTCAGAGCCACAGGGTCCCAAAAATGGCTGATTTCGGCATTTATCAACAAAACCCATTGTGAAAATTGGGGGGTGAAGCCTGAGGGCATTTTCGAAAATGCAGTCTACTCAGAAATAAACCTGGCCAAATTATCCATTAGGGTACCCTAACAGAAATAATTGATGCTAAAGTCATCAACCCCTTTTCTGAAGTACAGCAGCGCCCCCTAGGCCCTTTTTAATGGAAAATGCATGGAATTTCACCCAATTATGTTCAACAAACATTAGGTTTTGCATTGATATTAAAAAATGGTACGAATGGGTTGCCTGTGAAGTTTTTTTTGGATCAATGGCCTGCAAAAATGTCAAAATTATCAGTGGAAGGGCAAACATTAACGCTACTTGCCCATTACTGTATAAAATGCAGTGAAGTCGCTGATGCCGGCAGTTGTTTGCCCTCCCACTGCTACGAAACGTTCCCCCTTCAATAACCCGTGGTGATAAAAAAAAAAAAAAAAACTTTACACTGTTTTTATAATGTCCATATACCCTCCTCCCATGATAGTTTCAATGAGCTACTGTGAATAATTCATAGTAAAACACAGTGACGTGCAGTCGGAGGTTAGTTTGGCGAGGCAGAAACCTCCCCTTTGCTTGATTAGCAATCAGACGATTAACTAGTTTAGTAAGACTATTCGGCAGAATGACGGGCCAGTTTAGGTTTTCATGGCGTTATTACTCAGTATATCGAACCTGAAATGCTCACAGGACAGCAGATTTGTGCGTACTTGCTTCCAGGAAGCCGAAGCAATGTCATCAACAAATATTAAAACAGTTCGACTTATGCAGAGTTCAATGCTTAATCAATATACAATGTTATTCTCCTTTAAATACGCGATTTTACACCCAAACAAAAAGCGGGCGCTTATTTTCAGTCTTCTTTCATAATCCGATTAACAAAATGTTTAAACGATATACAGAATTACCGAGAGCGAGAATTTTTTCCTAATTGATTATTCAGATTTCCATCCTCGCAGTCTCGAATTGAAGGGTATAAGTGAATGAATCTTGTGACCGGTGTTCGCGAGGTGGCATAGGTGGCAAAATTTGTCAGAACACTGGTAGGTTTTGAATGCCTGGCGCTGGTTTATTCCTTGGTATATTTTACTGAAACTTCACAAATAGGGTCACAGGATATTCTGTCAACTAACTATGTAGGTTTACAGTAAAAATTCACTCACCTTTCTCGCTATTGTTGAGAAGAAGTCACGGCGAACTCGTGACGAACTTCAACAACTTCTGTCGAACTAATTTCACATCCCTTGGAGGTCTAGACTGGACGAACAGACTCGTAATTTCTCAAATTAGATGGCTGTAAGGCAATCAGGGCCGTGGCTGGGATATCACGTCAGCGCGGGCTATTTGAAATCTACCTCCAAAATGGATTTTTTTGCCACGCCGTGCACTTGAAAGTTTGTAAACATGGCGCAAATTGAGGTCACACATTCATCCAACGGGCGAATAATAGCTCTGTTCAAATCGCGTTATTGGCCGTAATACGCAGTTCATGTATGAAATGCAGGTATCCTATTGAAAAGGTTGCTTTTAATCAAACCATGGTGTTCTTTTTGTATGAAAATGGTATTTACATCATTTTTTTAATAAGTTTTCTGAGGCTTGTTTACCGCCCCAGTTCAGCTGTTACGCATTCCATTAGAGTTTATGCAGAGCGTTGCCCATGCCTATTTCAGTTTGAAGGCCTCACAATTTGTTTGACTGAGTGATTGATATATTTGACAGATCAACCATTGGATGATGCATGCACTGCATTCATTGAGAGGTTTGCTTGAAATCAAAGATTTCACCTAAAAATAACATGCGCCATTATAGGAGATATGGATTTTCATTGCCATGGAAATGGTCATAGCCTTGAAACAGCTTGTCCAATTTTTACAAAATTTTTAGAGTTTACTCAGGGCCGTAATATCTATCAATCTGAATCTGGAACAGAATTGTTTGGCAAACTGAAAAGTCAAAATTTTACATGGAACTTTGAATTGATGATGTCAATTTTCTACCTATTACCACTAAAAAGGGTCAACCTGCCTGAACATTTAGGCAATAAAAGACAGGAAAAGTATGGTGTTAAAAAATGCACCTGGTGGAACATCTAACGGCTAATTAGGTTAATTGGCTACAGGTCAGTAACATGACTGGGAATTAAAAGAGCATCCCAGAGAAGCCAAGTCTTTCAAAGTAAATATGGTGAGGACCTCACTCTTCTGTGAAAGACTGATCAACAATTAATGAACAGTATTCCTAAAAAAAAAAAATTAAAATTGCAAAGAATTTGGGGATTTTTTCATCTATGCCGTATAATATCATTAATGGATTCAGAGAATCCTGAGAAATCTTTGTTTGCAAGGGACAAGGCCGAAAAGCAATAATGAATGGCTGTTATTTTCAAGCCCTCATGCAGCACTCCATTAAAAAGCACGGGATTTGGTTGCAGAAATCACTGCATGGTTTCAGGAACACTTCTGAGAACCATTGCCAATGAACACTGTCCGTTGCTGCATCCCCAAAAGTGAGTTAAAACATTACCTTGTGAAGAGAAACCCATATATCAACAAGATCCAGAAACACTGTTGCCTTCTCTTGGCCTGAGCTCATGTCAGATTGATGGAGACAAAGTGGGGGACTGTCCTGTGGTCTGATCAATCAAAATGTAAAATTCTTTTCAGAAAATCATGGACGCCGTGTCCTTTCAGCAAAAAAGGAGAGGGACCATTCATCTTATCAGCTGACAGTTCAAAAGCCAGCATTCACAAAAGTATGGGGCTGAATTAGTGCTAGGCTTGGGGAACTTTCCATTTGTGAATACACCATGAATGCCAAATGATTTATACAGGTTTTTGAACAACACATACTGCCGTCCTGACACCTTTTTCAGGGAAGGCCTTGTTTATTTCACCAACGCGCACTGCACACATTACAACTACATAACTCTGTGGTAAAAGAGTCTGGGTGCTGAACTGGCCTGCCTGCAGTCCAGACGTGATACCTACTGAAAGCATTTGGCATGAACAAAAATATGACAACAGAGGTCATAAAGAGTTCCGATAAATTCCTACATCAAGCAAGAATGGGAAAACATTTTGCTTTCATTACTGCAGCAGATGACGTCTTCAGTTCCCAAAATTCTAAGAGTATTGCTAAAAGAAGAGGAGATGTAAGAGTGGTAAACATGCCGCCATCCTCACTTTTTTGAAATGTGTTGATGGCATCAAATTCAAAACAAGCTAATATTTTTCAAAAAAACAATACAATTTCTCAGTTTCAACATATGATATGTTGTCTTTTAAAATTTTTCAATTAAATCTGGAGTTTAAATGATTTACAAATCATTGCATTGTTTTTCTTTACATTTTAAACAGTGTCCCAACTTTTTCTGGAAAGGGATCGTACTTGTTTAAGTCTCAGCAACCCAGTTGTGTGGCTTATTGCTCTTGATTCATCCTGGAAATATTTCTGGAATGACAAAACAATACAATAATTTACCTAAACAGCACATCGTGAGTCACTGGAAAATGAATTATAAAATGAGATATTACTTTGCCTACTCACTCTTGTGAGAAAAAAAAAAATGACCGACTTCCTGTTTTTACTTTGTTTTCACCATTTACTCGAATTGAAACTATTGGCTGAAGCACCACCCAACCACCAAACCACAACTAACAAACCACTGACACCAGAGAGCAGCACTGCAAAAAAAAAAAAAAGACAAAAAAAAATCTCAAAACAAAAATTCTGCCGCTGATATGAGGTGATTTTGACTAATTACTAGATTTGTTTATGGGGCTAGTAAATTTCACTTGTAAAGCACGTTAACCTATACCAATATTTTTTACTCGTGAGAGAAAAAAACATGAATTTAAGCCTCATGATAAGATTAAATGATTTTTAAGACAAACTTTTTTATTTTTTAAAATTTTTTTTTAAACCATGGTCTTGGCCCCATGGTATGATCTCAAAGTTTTTCTCAAAGCAATAGAGCGCACTGTCCTCCCACCTCACAATCCCCATCCCAAAAACAAGCTGTTAGGCGTTTGCACTGCAAAACCTGCGCCCAGCCTCCAGAAACAAAATTGCACAACGGCCAAGAAGCGGAGCTCACACATCCTGAGGAAACAACAGTCACTTCCTGGCGAATTAAGCAACGCAAAGGCAGTTCCAAGTGATAACGGGGGACCAGGTCTGTGGCTCGGCCCCGGCCCGCCCTCCCGCAATCTTCCACCCGCCCCAGCTCCTCGCGCCACTGCAGTCACCCCTGAGACTCAGGCGATGAGGGTGCTCCAGCTGTCCCCTCTCAGAATGGGCCTCCAGCCGCGTCGACTGTTCCTGCTTTTGATACTCGCCACCTGTAAGCGCACCCCCTCCCCCAAACTCCCCGAGCTGCTGTTTCCTGTCCCCTTCTGCTCAGATTGTGTGAGAGATGATTTCTTATTTATTCATCTACCTGTTTTTCCTTCATATATTTTTTTTTTTTTGTTTCTCTACCCCTAGGGCAAGTAGCTGAGACTGAACCTGGTGAGTAACGGACTGATTTGAATGCTGGTTTTCTTTGCGTTTTGAACCACAAACCAGCCCTTTGACTCAGGTCAGCATGGACTGTGGTGTAATGAATTGTGGACGGTGTATTGCGCCCAAGGTTACACAGTTTAATTGTGAATCAGTTATTTGCGTAATCTTGAAAGGTTAACTCTGGGAATACGCATCGTGAGTGGGAAGAATTCAGTGTAATTTCGTCCTGTGAAAGGGTGAATATGAACAAGTAGCCCCTTTAGAGCGATGTAAAATGAGTCAGATCAGATCTGATTTTCAGACCCGAGTTTTGAATTTTACTGGTTATACTGTGGCTTACGGCTCTGGGAGTCAGTCAGAGCTTAGTGTCACACACTGTCCCTATCTTTGTTGTTTTGATTTTGTAAAGGAGAAATTAGCGCTCTCTCAGCTCCAGACTGTTTCTGTTTCTGAGTTTCATTCCCACAAGTAACGGCGATAGCTCTCCCATTGTTTGGAGATTCAAATGTGAACAGGAGTCCCTGCTTCGTACTTATTGGACTTTTTGTTGTCTGTTGTCGCAGTTTTCTGATTATTCCATTGTTGGATATTTTAAATGTTTTTGCTCCTGTGGTGGGCTTGTGGCCTGTGTGGCACGGTGAGTGACATTGGGTGGGACGGGGTTCTAAAATAAGGCAGCTGAGAGCTTGATCCCCTGGGGATGTTTGGCTTCTGTTTGTTCAACGGAGTGTTTTCCTTCCTCTGGGCGTCCATACTAACTGTGCTGCTCCACTCATACCTAGAGGCTGAACATGCAGCGTTAGGGAAGATTCGGCTTTTTGCAATTTTCAGAGACTTAAAGCAAAAATGCAGGAGAGAGGTCTTTCCATAATAGCACACTTGAAGTTTTTCATTTCAGTTCATCTGCCATTTCTGTATCTAAGGCTGTGGATATCTTATTAAATGGAGTCTTGGACTTGGCTCATCTACTTAAGTATCAAATATGGCCACTGACCAGCAAGCCTGCAAACCGAGAATATGTGAATAGTAGGCAAGCTGTGCTTGATGTAAACCGTACCTCTGGCAAAAGTTTTAACACAATTTGACACATTTTTGAGTAATCTGCATCACTTCATTTGCATGTGTGTCTGTGCATGCCTGTGCATGTGTTTGCTCTCCTAAGACACAGTAAATTCTGGCCTCCCTCTCAGTTTTGATAATAGACAGCGTGGAGCTCACAGTTCTGCCTGGACAACACGTAACAAGTGGCACCAACGTGACACTGCTGTGCAAACCTAAAATCACGTTCGGCTCGGGGATGACCCTGACGTACCAGTACACCTTCTACAGGGAAAAAAATGTGGCATACACCAAAAACGCAGCCACAGCGACCCTACTGCCCTACCATATACCACAGGCCAGAGTGGCTAACTCCGGACGGTACAAGTGCAGTGTTTCGGTGCTTGGGAATAGCCAGGAGAGCGACTGGAAATCTCTGAGTGTGTCAGGTGAGTGCAGAGATGTCTTACCCTAGTTTTCATTCATTGTCTTTGACTTAATGTAGACTGATACTCTTTTTTTTTTTTTTTTTTAGTCTTGGGGGGGATCTGTGCTTTATGATGTCACATCACGTCTCAATAAAGAATGTTCTCAATAGAGCAACCCTGAATGCCTTTACCCCTAATGCTCATCTTCCTGTGCATGTCCAGGCTTGCAAACCCCAATTCTGACCCTCAACGAAACCAAGGTGACAGAGGGAGAGAAGGTGACCGCATTCTGCCGCGCCCCCTCAGAAACTGGCAGCCTCTACTTCTTCTTTTTTGAAGGAACGAATGAACTTCAAAACGTGCATTCATATACCAATGAGGCGAAGGCTGAACTAAAATTCAAGCAGCCTGGGAATAAGAGTTTGCACTGCGACTACAGTGTCGACCTGCAGCCAGGATTTAAGCGCTCAAACCAGAGCGGGAAGGTGTATATTTTTGTGCGAGGTAAGCAGATACCTATATTTTCTGTAGCCGCGTATTCAGCGCTGCCGCATGTGCGTCGTCCCCGTTTGACGACAGATTTTATCGGACAGTGATGACCCTGAAAAAAATTCTCCATCGTTTTTGTTTTCTAGAGTTATCCATCACGCCCACCATTCAGATAATTCCCTGGAAAAACGTCATTGAAGGAGACACGGTGAACATCACATGTGATGTCAGTGATTCGCATCGCAAGCCTTCGGGGATCAAGGTTTATCTGTCCAAGGGCACTGATCTGAAAGCATCTGGTGTAGGCAACCTTTTCTACACGAAGAAAGTGCGATCTGATGACGCGGGAAAGTATGAATGTAAATTGTTAATTGGAACCGTGCTGAAGACTATCAGCAGCACTGTGGAGGTTTCAGGTGAGAAACCAAACTCATTCCTGAGGCTTTCCCTTACAAAATGTACTTAGATTTCATACTGAAATATTGCGTACATACAAAAAAAAAAAAAAATAAAAGCAGCATATGATAAATAGAATGTTCAATTTTATAAAATTGTGGGTCAGCTAGACTGCTTGCAGATTTTCCTTGTTTAATCTGAATCAACTAGGAACTATGCGCTCAAGCCCATTAGTTTTGCCTGTCTTTTCCTGTCAAGTTTGTATGAATGCAAAATCCACAAGGAAAGTGGCATACGTGTCTTTTCTGTGTCAAAACGCCATGTTTAAATCAGGCCCCTGATGTTACTCTTATGTGACCATGGAGCCATGGAACAGTGGTGACAACAATGCATTGGCAATCTTCTGATTATTTTGTCTTTGCTGGTTACGCTCATGTTAGTCGATAACTGCTCTTGATTGTGATAGTGAAATATCTTTTTTGCCCTTTCCTGTTGTAACAATGCGGTCAACACTGCATAAATGTAAAATAACATTAACTGGGGTCGCTTACGTGTTATTTTATTCAAACCCACAGAACTGTTCTCAGTGCCGGTCTTGAAAATGGAACGGCAGGAAGTGTTTGAAAAGGAGCCCTTCTCATTAACCTGCTTTAGTCACAATGTCTCCATTCAAAGAATCAACAGACATGACATAAAATACCGTCTGTATTACAATGGCAGAGTTTTAATGCCAGGACATTTTTCTGGGAAATACTCCAAACAAGCAGATACCTCACTCAATGGAAATTATTCTTGTGATGCAGAGGCCAGTTCAATCAGTAAATCTAGCAATGTTATCGTCTTCAAAGCAAAAGGTAAGAAGGATTTGTGATGTGAATTATTGCGTCCTTGATAACTGTTTGTCTGTTGATTTCATGATAAAATGTTATTTTAAAAAAGTAAAAAAAAAAAAAAGAAAGACAGAAAGAAAAGGGATTTTCGGCAACTTGTTTTTTTCTGTCCCTTGATTTGGTACCCACCGTCGGGGGCTTCTTTTTTTGCTTTAGTTCTCGTCTCCAAGCCACTGATTTCCGTCCCTGGGAAAGTAATTGTGGGGAGGCCATTCCAGATCCGTTGCCACTGTGAGAATGGGAGTCTTCCCATCAGTTACACCCTACTGAACAATAAACTGCCCCAACGTCCCGTAATGATAGTGCGGCAACCCAACAACTTGGCTCTCTTCACCGTCACCATAAAGAAGACAGAGGAAATAAAGAATTTCACCTGTGAGGCTGAGAATAACCCTTACTCTTCGAAGAAGGAGAGTGATGTGCTCAACGTTACCGTCATAGGTGAGCTGGCTAAGCCGGGTGAAAGGCAATTGGCTGAACACCACCTTACTTTAACTCCATAAAACCTAAGGATCTGTTTATGGGTTCGTAAAATTAAGTTGCTGTATTCAAACCTGTGGAACTTCAGAACTGTTTTAAATTATAGTCAAGATCCCAAGGTTTCCGATGATCCTAGAAATGTCCCTCGAAATGTCAGAGAGATGTGCATAAAATGATGTGCAAGATCTAGATATTTTTTCCATTTGATGTAATGGTTGTGGCCATAAAAATGCTGTCCTGGGTTTGAATATTTCTCTCAATAAAAGTGCGATGTAGCTTCAGTGACGCACTTCAACCTGCAGATACAGAATATGTATGTGACAATGTCCTACATTATGCAAAAAATGCTGTTTCTGACTTTGAACCTACTTATGGGAAAACTTAAGTGAAAAGAATTGAGGGGTTAACTCCTGATCTCACTGGATCATGGGTGGCTAACGTCAGAGGTTATTTAAGAAGCAGTTGGGCTCGTTCGTGTGGCACCAGAATTCAGAGAAGCTATTTGGTTGTATGTAGTAATTACTCGGGCCGGTAGGCCAAGATTCTAAGTTTCGGCTCCGTTCTTTTTCTTTTTTTTCGGGGTCGCGATTGTCCTGCTCATACGTGCGCGCGGTTTCACGATTGGCCCAGGCCTAGACCCAGCCCGAGTACAGGGTCTGAGGAGCCTCTTGTTAATGTAGGTAACACGGCTTGTTATACAATTGAGTAAATATGGACCATTTTCTAAATACTTTGCTAGTATGTATTGGGTTTATAATGTTTTTAATGGCAGGTGATTTTAGAATTATTGAGGCAGAATTCCAGTTTACTAACAGTGGAAGTAATTTCTATCAAAGGTTTACTTGTAGTTTACTGTCAGGCAGAATAAATACTATTTTTTTTTTGATTATTTTTTTCAAAAACCTCGGCAGTATTTACAGCTCCAATTCGATTGCAATGCAGAAGATTTTCTTCCTTTGATGCTGGGTAGATAGCCAGTGTTTTCCTTTGAAAAGTATCTGCTTGACTACAGTAGCGGGTGATACCGTTCCACTATCATATATCCGTGGTTACAGAGGGGTGGGATTTGCCGCAGTGCACTCATAAGTCGATACCTTTACTGCACATCAGAAAGTGAGCACTTTTTTGCTCCCTTGTAGAACCCGTGTCCAACTCAGGGCTGCTTCATCGCTGCCAGACGGCGGGGAGGTGACTGAGGGAGAGGAGCTGTATCTGGTCTGTTCTGTAGGAGCGGGCTCCCCCCCCATCACCTTCAAGTGGTACCGCCATGGATCAGAACAAGCCCTGCACACCAAGGTCTCCAAAAAGACCTCGGATTCATTCATGCTGCAGAGAGCCAGCAGCGAGCACGGCGGCACGTATTACTGCGTGGCCGACAACACGGCCAATCACCCGGTGCCGAGCAACACGGCCACCATTAACGGTGAGGCCCACTCTCTCACGAGCATATATTCACACTACTGGGAGTGCCGTCATTTGTTGTCTGGTTGTCTCATGGGTGCTTCACTCTTGGAGGAGTGTAGCCGCTGCTGGTTTTTGTGATTGTCTTCCAATCAGCAGCCAATTGGGACCTTGGAAATACGATGGATGGAATCTTACTTTGATGAGGGATTTAACCCCATAAAACCTTCGGACCCAAATTTGGGTACGTCAAAGGCAGTTGCTGTATTCAAACCTGTGGAACTTCAGGCCTATTTTTTTACTGTACTGGAGATCCCAAGATTTCCAGCAATCCTAAATATATTCTACTGAATTACAGGGAAATGTGGCTAAAATAATGCACAATATCTAAATGTTTTCCAGTTGATGTAATGCGGTGGTCATAAAAATATGGCATCCTGGGTTTGAATATTTCTCTCACTGTATGTATGATGTAGCTTCTGTGAAGTACTGTAGCTTGCAGATACAGCATATGTACAATATGAAAGAAATTTTTTTTTTTTCTAACTTCGAATCCACTTAACCCCTTTGGGCAGAAGCCAAATCCGAATATTTATATGTTACCCTACTTAAGGCTTTATAATTCAAGATTTAAGCTTCACAGGGAAGGTAAAAATGGCTTTAGTGAAACAAGACACTTGTAGCATTTAGAATTCCGTCATATTTCAGTTTATTATTCAGGGTTGCCAAGTCGTAGTGTGCTTGACTTACAGCTGTGGAGTTCCTGGTTTAAGCAGATAATGGCTTGTGATTCTGACTTGTATCTCAGAGAAGAAGTTAAGAACTCTGCCGTTGGGCCCATGAGCAAGGCCCTTAACTCCAGAACTGCTCCAGAGGCTTTACCACTGTTTCTCTAACATCCATCCCTATTTGAACCTGTTCTATGTAGCATATCACCCAGGGCATCCCAGAAAAAGAGACCTCAGTGGAACCGCCCTGGTTAAATAAAGGCTCAACAAAGTATTGCCACCCCTCCATGATTTCATTTTGGTATCGCGGACTTAAACAGTCCCTCATGTGAGTGACTTTTCCAACCACGAGATGTGTGAGCGGCCAGTCTGCTCTGCTCAGAGTAAATTCCTTGGCAGATTGGACAACAAACTGGTTAGTTTTCACGGTGTTATGGTCCGGCAGTTTGTTAGTTTGCACTATGAACATGTTACAGATCTGCAGCTTGTTAGTTTGTTGGTAGCCCAGTGCTCAATACGACTAGGGCTTGGGATAAAGATGAAGGTGATGTAACCTGGATTCACTCCCAGGGGCTGCAACACCGTCACATAACCCACCCACTCTCTTATTAGCAAAGGTAATAAAAGACTTCCATCTCCTGGAAGCAATAAATGTGTTGTTTGAGGAAGGATACTTTATATATTTGGGTTTTTGGAGCCACAGTCATGGTAAAGGTTAAACAAATGAAAATGAACCACATTCATTTTCCTCCTCTATAGTGAGTCTGGCGAGATGGAAGAAGGTCCTGATTGGTGCCTCCTGTATCCTGCTTGTGGTGATCCTCATCGGCGTTGGATGCTACCTTTACCGAGCCAAGAGAGGTAGAGAGAGCTACAGACCACCAACATCGCGCGCGCGCTTTGCCTGAATGCCTATGAGTGTGTTCACCTTTTCTCTCTGTTGCTCACAGGTAAAAGAGAGACTGCCACAGAACTGTCAGTGTGAGTTGGCTTGTACATTTGCTTCTCTGAGCACGAATGGCAGTTGTCAGGGAAATGGCTGTTGGCGCAATGGTGGATCCAAACAGGGTCTCATTGGCTTTTGACATGATGTCGTGAAGAACGTGTCTGACTTGCTCATCGCACTAAGTAGATTGACAGCTCCTATCTCCTCCAAAAAGGGGGGGGGATTTAATCGAAATCATATTTGTACTCGTATTTGAGAAGTGCCGCCGATAATTTATTATCCATTTCTTAGAAAGCCTTCGAGCCCTAAATCAGAGGACTCTCTCACTGTGAGTCTTGCCCACGACACGGAAGTATATAGCACTCGCAAAGGTAGCCTGTTTTTATAATTTTGTGGTGTGTTTTAACATTCATCATCCATCCCGTCCAGCATACAGGCTAATAAACTTTGTCTGACCCATTCTTCCACCCCTTTCATGTAAACCATTTGCATGTTGAAGCCATCTCTTTTTGCTGAAGGATTCCTGAGGACAAATATGCATGCTACTGCACCATCCCAACATTAGTTGACTTAACACACGGCTTTGTAGCCCCATTTTGTCTTCACTTCCTGGAAAACAGAAGCATATAGTCTTGGAGAGGCATATACTAAACTGCCTACAGGCACGCCCTACATATTTTGCAGTACAAAGCTGTTTGTGAGAAGGAATTTCAGGGATGTCGGAAGTAAGGAAAAATCGTGGTTGAAAATTGTCTGTGGCTGCCTGCAGAAAGGGCTCTATTTTTCTGCAGTCAGTGGAATGAGACGTGGGATTATGTGAATGGGACTTGTTGTGAGTGATCAGTCAGAAGTTTGCGTTCTGGTGTGTTTAACTGTACATTAAAGGGTACATTATGGGCCCTTCCCTCCCCCGTCTTATTACAGGCGCAACGCCCCACTTTGACAGCGCGGAGTGGAGAGCGGCCAATGGGATGCGAGATAGCGTGGCATCACTTCCCACCAGCAACAGGAGCAGCTACAATAGCCCAGCGACAGGGTAGAGAGGGAGAGACGTTCTGACCCAAAGCTTCCTCCCGAGCGAGCGAGCTGCACTCTGTCACAATGGAAAACTTGAAGGGACAACATGAACAGGGAAATGCCGCGAAATATCAAAACCATAACGCGAGAGCGAATGATATGAACTTCTCACTTTCGTCATCGCCTGAATTGGATTTTTATACCATTGTCTCAGTCAAGTCTTTATTTTTGCAAGTTTTGTTTGGTTGTTGTAATTTGGGGGAGGATTGCATTTCTGAAGTACTACATCTGACACTTAAAGCAATCAGTTCTTGTCTTGATAAACCTGGATTGCCCACGGACATTACCGGCTTCTTTTCCAAGTCCAACTAAGCCATCGATTTCCTCTTCCCTCCTTTTGAAATAAGAGGTTGTCTCAGGACACCACCGGACCTTCATGTACATGCATGATGTGGCACAGCTGGTCAGGAAGAGAGTGTCCAACCCTCTTTAGACTCAAAAGTGAAGCTACCATGCCACAATTTCTTTTGTCTTTTGTTCTTTGGGAAACAGAAAGAACCTACTGTAATTAATCATCTTCTGTTTGTCTAGTCTTCCTTGTGTCTGTCTCTAGTAGTCTGCCCAACATTCACTTCTTGCATGTCTATGTGCCTGTGTGTATGCCTGCAAACACAATCAGTGTATGTCTTACATAATGGAAAGGAATTGTTTATATATAAATATAAATATATATATATTGATTGACTGCCTGATTGGTTGGAGGAAATAATTTAGAATAAACAGTTTTATTTTCTAATGAGTCCTCATTCAATGATTTTTTTGTCTCTGGTCTTTCCTTTTCTGAATAAGAATGCTGACAATATATTAACAAGTTGACAAAATCCGCTACATATCCTGTAAGAAATGCCTGCCAAACAATATACCCATTGGGCCTTTTAAATAATCTCATAAAAAGAGCCAAATGTAAGCACAAGGCAGGGCGGTAATGTTCTGCTTGAACAATACCTTCAGCGAGAAGTTCCTCCCCTGTCAGGCTTGAATGGCTAGTTTAAATTAACATAGCAGCTGCCGGAAATGCATTCATCGGCAGCGAGTGGATGTGGCCCTTGATTAATTTGAAAACAGTGCAGGCTAAATTACATTAGCAGAGAGGTGCACCAGTGCCCCCTACCACATCTCGGAGTGTGCAAGGTGCTAAACTCTCGCTACCCTGAGTTCAGTGAGCTGATTTCCATCGAGCTGAGGTGCATTTTTCTTTTATCAAGTAACCTGCCCAGGTTTCACTGTGTCACTGTCCCCGTGTCTTACAGACAGTGCTGACGTCAGGGGGAGAAGCGTCTGGAGTGAGAAGGAGTCAGATTCTGGTGAGGCCTGTGAAGAGGGGGTGAAAAAATGACGGTGTAGAAACAGAGCTGTCGACTGTATGGGTAGCGCAAGTTGTGCACAGTGTGTGCAGTTTCTTCCTCTTTGGTACATTAATGGAGCTGTGATGCTTGACCTTGAGTGATCTATTGTTAACCGTCTTCAGTCAACGGTGTCTTGTATAATGCTTCTATTTCAACATTCTTCTGAAAAAAGATTAGGGTTTTGCTGTTAAGTTCTTATGCTGTGTTCCTCCAGACTCTAATGACCAGAGCTGTGGGGAATCACAGAAGGAGCCTGATGTGCAATATACTGAGGTGGTTCATCCGCAAGCGGCAGACGGGATACAAGGTGATCCACCGAGAGAGTGTGTGTGTGTGTGTGTGTGTGTGTGTCTGTGTCTGTGTGTGTGTGCTTGTTTGAGAGTCAGAGTGTGAATGAGCGTGTGTTTGCATGGTCCCGTGTATCTGCCTGCGTGAGTGTTTGGGTATGCGTGTGTAAATGTGTATCTGCATGAGCGTATATGCGCTTGTGTTTCAGAGACAGAGTGTGAGTGAAAGTGTGCTTTTTGCGTGTTTATCTGTATAGTTTGCAAATTTTATGTCTTTTGGTACTAAAATATGTGTTAATAATTCTAATTAAGAGATATTTCAATGAGGTGAGGGAGATCATGCTTGGTGTGGGAAGCTGAGCTTAACTCTCTCTCTCTCTCTCTCTCTCTCTCTCTGCATAGCTTGTCCATGGGGATGTTGCATTTTCTAGAACTCATTAGTAGATAAAAGACTTTTTATCTGTTTCCCTTCCTAGGAGTGGTCTAATTACATATAATTGAGTCCTCTCCAAGATCTGACTAATGGTGGGGCTCAGAAATCTTTTTGTGTACATACAGGAAAAACTGAACTAATTGCTACAACCATACCAGATCTACTCCTCCCTGTCTCTACCCTTTTTTGGCCCTGTTAGTGGTTTTATCTTGACAGTTACAAATCCGAGTGATTTTGTGTCGACTGTTACGAAGCCCGGAGAGTTTGTGTTGACTGTTACGAATCCCAGTGGTTTCTTGTTGACCGTTACTTTAGCGTGCTGCGTCAGCGTGAGTCAAGATAATGGCAGCAGACGAGGATTTGCGGTGTGCTGACTCAGGGAGAGCGATGTATGTATTAACAGCTGCGTTGATGTGTTGTTCAGCTCCTGTGAAGAAAGGCACAGACACGGTGTACAGTGAACTCCAGAACTCTCCTCAAGGTGAGCCAACACCCAAAATACCCACCCAAAAAAAAAATGCTGCGCTCTCGGTAACAGCCAGCCAATCATATGCAGCCATTCCAGTGTTTGAAAAATGCTCCGGGATTGTTGTCGCTACCTGAGAGTGGAAACGGGGAGCTGGGGCTGGTGCTGGTGGGGGGCAGGTGTCCGTTTTCCTGTTGTTGTCTCAGGGAAGTTCCTGTCATAAGAAAGCGATGCGAATGTCAATCCAGGTCTGTGAAACAATCGGCGCGAATCAAGCCATTGTTTCTTACAAGATATCAGTCATCCTTCTTTGTCATGTGCAAATTGGTTATGAAATTCCATTGTGTTTCTGTGGTGTGGGAACAGAATGGACTGTTTGGACAGAGTGGAGGGACTGCTTTTTAGCAGAGTTTTACTCCATGTTACAGTCAAACAATGGCCTCTCCAACTGCTGTACAATGACTCAGCAGGTCTCATGTACAGAAGCTAACGTGAAATTCTTGGCTCTGTGCTAGTTCAGTTAATATGGGGCCCTTTCCCCTCTCAGAACTGGCCTTTTGAGGGGTATTATTTTGGCCCTGGTTAGTCAGTTCCTCTGTTACGCCCCTATTTAAATGGGATTTAAGTTGGGAGAGGATCAGGCCGAATCGGTACAATGCCAAAGTACAAATATATATGCTGTTCTCTCTCTTTCTTTCACAAGCTGTGGGAAATATTTACATGTACAAGCACTAGGAACACCACACTCTCATGTGTTTGCCGTAACCACACAAGGCAATGGAAAGCACCACCTCTGCGGCCACTGTCCAGAACAGGAGTCACTTTTCCCACACTAACCCAATTACGAATTCTTTCCACAGGTGTGGCTGACCAGTCTGGCTATGTAAGTACTTTTTATTTTTAATAATTTAGAGAATTTGTGCCTGAATATCTGGATAAGAATTCAAATAGGTGAATTTGGTGCAACCAGCAAAACTCTAAAATGGACGCATGAGTAGTGCAGATTTGTGCTTGGGGTCGCCACGTAAACAATTCGCCTTATCGTTAACAGTACAGCCTCGATAAATGTACTTGTATGCATCCCCTGCATACTTTATCTTTGATCAGACGTGATGGATTATTTTCTTTGACCGTTGGATATATTTTGCGTCAAGCTAAAGGCAGTAGCCTTGTGCTTTAAGTTTTTGCGGGCCGCCCTGGCGCGCTGTTAATAATCCGAGCGCAGGGGAAGCAGCAGTCAGAGTTTCCACTGGGAGAACAAAGGGAGCTGGGCCGTGGTTTCCTTCCCTATCGCGCTGAGAGATCTCGCCCTGCAAATTACCTTCATGAATCCCCAAACATTCAGACCGCTTTGCTGTCTCATTAGGACGGGACGGGGCGGGGTAAGGGAAGCAGTCACTACTGCGCCTGCCCTGGAGGGGCGAATACGCGCCGCTCCCTGAGACCGAAGCCCTGTCTTCTCAGGCCTCGTGTTTTAACTCTTTCCCTACTGGCCTAGGTTAGGACAGAATGGCTGAGGAATAACACTGCCATCCAAAAAAAAAAAAAATTATTAAAATGTTTTATTTAGGTTTAACAAGTCTTCATGATGCCCTGTAATAAGCTTGAAACTTGGGCTTTCTTTTTGAGTATGATTATGAAAAAATGCCCATTACATAACACATTATGCATGTAATCTTTTATGAATATTGATGAAAAAATTTGTGAAAAAACTTGTTTTCCAGATAGATATCCACTAAAAATAGAAACCCATTTACAGAAAAGCTGGGACACTGTGTAAAATGTAAATTAAAATTGAATGCAATGATTTACACATCATTTAAGCTCTATATTTAATCAAAAATGGTTCAAAGACGATTTATCAAATGTTGAAACAGAGAAATTTATTGTTTTTAGAAAAGTATTTACTCATTTTGAATTTGATGCTAGCAACATGTTTCAAAAAAGTTGGGACAGGGGCACCGAAAGATTGAAAATGTTTTGTAATACTAAAAAAAAAGATGCACCTGGTGGAACATCTCACAGCTAATTAGATAAATTGGCAGGCAGTCAGTGACATGAATGGGTACGAAAAGAGCATCTCAGAGAGGCTGAGTCTTTCAGAAGACTGTAAAGGCTGTCACCCTCTGACAGACTGCATGGAAAAATCGTTCGACAATTTTAAGAATGAAAATTGCGAAGAAACTGAGGATTTAATCGTCTATGGTATGTAATATCATGAAATTATTCAGAGAATTCGGCAATCTCTGTATGCGTGGGACAAGGCCAAAAGCCAATATTGAGCGGCTGTGATCCTTAGGCCCTCAGGTGGCACTGCATTTTAAAGAAACAGGATTCTGTGGTGGAAATCAATACATGGGCTCAGGAACACTTCTGAAAATCATTTTCAGTGAGCACAATTTGTTACTGCATCCACAAATGCAAGTTAAAACTTATGTAAAGAAAAAACCATAAACAAGATCCAGAAACGCTGCCACCTTCTCTGGGCCTAAACTCATTTATGATGGCCTGAGGCGAAGTGAAAAACTACCCCGTGGTCTGACCGATCCAAATGTGAAATTTTTTGGAAATCAAGGATGTTCTAATTTTGTTCTATTTTCAATTTCTTATAGAATTTAAATGATTTGCCAATCACTGCAGTCTGTTTTTATTTACATTTTACACAATGTCCCAACTTTCCTGGAAATGAGGTGGTACACCAAAAGTCAAGCGGGACTTTGCTAAGTAAGTCTCCAATGAAAGATGAGGATACTAACTAGGTTTGAAAGGGGCGTTATAGTTTCGGCCTGAATTGTAGGTGCACCAGTCCCCAAAAACGACAAAATTTGAGGTGACAAGAGGAACTGTCAGAAATTATGTCAACATGAGCCAAACACTAAAAATCGGCAATCACAAAAGAGAGGTGCTGCCCTAAGTCGATACTCTCCCGAGAGGACAGACGGATACATGGAATCCTGCTCATGACTAACTTGGGTCACTGCTCATAATTAAAGAACTACAACCCTAAAAAATCACCACAGAATTGAAACGATCAGTATTTGAACCTAGACTCAACAAGAAAATAGTACATAGTAAGTTTCAGTAGTCCTTGTCCTCACAGACTTGGGTATTTTTAGAAGTGTAGCTTTTTCAATGTGTTTTGGCCTCTCATCCACAGGCAAACAGCGATTTAGGTCACTAAAATGGGGATTTTTGAAAACACTTTATAAAGTGAAAATTTTATAAAACTCTGGTTTTTGAGTATCCATGTGGCCATGTAAAATGGAGCGTTGGGATAATGATGACATCACAACTCAATTTGCACATGCCCAATGTTGTTTTGAGTAGTGTTCTTCCCTGATAATATGTGTAATATTACGTTGACTTTATCACCACCTACTGGCCAGGCGGACTTTATTTCCTCCGCCAAGGAGGTAATGTTTTCACCGGCGTGCGTTTGTCTGTCTGTCTGTTTGTTACTGACCGAAATCGGCAAGTATATTGATCGGTTGCGTTTGTCTGTTTGTTTGTTATTAAGAGCCATTCCATGAAAAATTGACATTCGATGCGCAGTTGACCCCCCTGGAATTAAATGAAACTTAGCACATTGGTAGATATGGGTGTCTCACAGAAATAGCCGAATTTTTAGGTCCGTATTCCACTTTGCCTGCCGAGCAAGCACCACCTGAAGCCACTTATGGCCTGGGTTTTGCTGTTGACACCACATTTTACATCAACTGTCATGCCTTTTAGTGGGTACACACAGTATCAAATATGTTATACTTTTATCATGACCTGTGATACTAAACCGGGTTACACTTCAGCACCATCAGCTTGCCAGGTACCCACGTTATTGAGCCACAGAATTTTGAGAAATAAAGAATAAAATCAAAATAAATGGGAATAAAATACCCCAGACATACTAAACTAGAAGGGTTTATTATGTGTTTACACACAACAAGACTATCATTTTCAGTGAATAGTACCTTGGTATCTTGCTGTGTTTGTGCAATGGACGGCCAAAAAAATGGTTGAAATTCATTTTTGGCGCATGTTTGCGGTACATTTTCTCTGTAACCCAGATTTGTACTGTGAGGGTAAATCCTGTTTGTTGTGCCTTTGGAGCTCTATTTTAAGGAATACCAAGCATTTCTTTGGTAGTATCTACGCTTTCAAGCTAGACGGAGCCAAAGTTGGAGGAAAACTCAAAATGGACAATTTCATAGCAGATTGTGCCTATGTTTAGGTGGCATTATTTTGTTTACCCAGCAAGCTAGAGATCTGAAATTCTCTGGATACATAGGCCCTTTGGGGTAAATTACAGCATTAGTAAAATCTCAATGGTAGTATTTTCAGTGTAGATGATTTTAAACATCAAAAATCAGAAAAATTCGCCTCCAGGGGGCACTGTATGCTGGATGCAAGTACTGGCCATCCCTAGCGAAGTACCATAGAAATTGTTTTTGAATTGTGATGCAAACAGCTAGTTTTCTCTGAAAATGAAGAGTTTAGCTTGGTACTATGCTGAGTGGATAGCTATCTGACCAAAGGTGGTGCTCTAAAGAACTGATGTTCTACCGACCAAATATTCCATATTCCCAGACATATACCAAAGTTCTGTCTTTTTCACATACATCAAGTACATGCACAGATATACATAAAATTTGTAATCTCTTTGGTATAAAGCTGGGTTGGTTGTAAATTGGAAAAGAATGTTGGTGGTGATTGTGGCATTGTGTCAACATGCAGGACTTTTACCAGTAGTCAGTACAGTGTACAGTTTTGTAGTGTTGGTGCCTTTCAGAAAATAACAAATTCTCAGCATTTTTGCATTACTATTAGAATCGAAGAGCAGGCTTCAGTGTTAATTCTAGGATTTCCCTAGGGTATGGTGCCTGGGTATGAAAAAGGGCACAGCAGTCACATCTAGCGAGTGGTTATCCTGATCAAGGGCGCAAGCAAGCAAGCAGCACCCTGCCAAGAAAAGGGCAGTTCATTTGTAGTGGTAACGTGCTTGCCTTCATTCCTAACACCTGCCCATGATGCCTGGCCTACGGGATGCCCGTTGGTTGGGAGGGCTGGGCTTTTACAGACTTCCCATTTCTTAAAGACTAAGCTAGCGGATATTGATTTAACTATTGGCGCCATATTGGCTGCAGCCCGCTCCTTAATTCAGAGACAGACAAGCTCACTATCAACGGCCTGTAAGCAGTCCTGTAGAGACCCAGGATGCAGTGTAGTAGGGCTTGCCTAGGGCTCGACTGGCTCCGTGGATAACATCGACCCGGATCCAACGGTTAGCCAATGGATGGCTGCTCAAGGCCAAGGCCAAGGACCACCTCTGGTGCGCACCACTAGGTGCCGCCAACCCACAATTGAATTCCAAAAACAGACTGACAGATACAGCATGTGACTAGCTCTATTGACATCATTTCGCTTTGGATAACATGAAAAGTATAAAACAGTTTTAACTTTTGTACTATACATTCTGTCTTCATGTACATGATTATGTGACGAAGATCTTTTTTAGAGTTCAAATTATAGACTGTTATTTTATGTAAGCGTACGTATACTGTTGATGCATGTCTGCATATGTACTTACGGTGGTACGCCTTTTACACTAGTTCTTTTTTTGGCATTTAAAAATTTTGGACTAGTCATGTTTTATAACATGCTGTATGTTTCTGACTGCGCTGTACCCGTACTTGGTAATAGCCCATGTATTGTGCGTTTGTAATGCTCACAGTCACCATCAGTTTACAACCAAACAAGCTTTATACCAAAGGGATTATAAATTTTATGTATAACTGTGTATGTGCTTCATATATTTCAAAAGACAGAACTTTGGTGTATGTCTGGGAATATAGAATATTAGGTTGGTAGAACATTAGTTCTTTAGAGCGCCACCTTTAGTCAGAAAGCTTTCTACCCAGCATAGTACCAAACCAAGCTCTTCACTTTCTGAGAAAGCTAGCTGTGTGTATCACAATTCAAAAAAAATTTCTTTGGTGCATTGTTGCGGATGGCCAGTACTTGCATCCAGCATACAGTGCCCCCTGGAGTTGAATATTTCTGACTTTTGATGTTTAAAATCATCTACACTGAAAATACTACCGTTGAGATTTTACTAATGCTGTAATGTACCCCAAAGGGACTATGTATCCAGAGAATTTCAAATCTCGATCTTGCTGGGGTAAACAAAATAATGCTACCTAAACATCGGCACAATCTGCAATGAAATGGTCCGTTTTGAGTTTTACTCCAACTTTGGCTCCGTCTAGCTTGAAAGTGTAGATAGTACCAAAGAAATGCTTGGTATTCCTGAAAATAGAGTTCCAAAAGCACAACAAACGGCATTTATCACCATGGAACATATCTGGGTCACTGAGAAAATATACCGCAAACATGCACCAAAATCAATTTCAACCATCTTTCCCGCGATCCATTGCACTAACCCAGCAAGATACCAAGGGAATATTAACTGAAAATGATAGTTTTGTTGTGTGTAAACACATAGTAAAGCATTCTTGATTGGTATATGTCTGGGATATTATTTTATTCCCATTCCCATTTTCAATTTTTACCGTGATTTCTCAAAGAATTCTGGCTCAATAACATAGTTACCCAGCTTGGCGCTGATGTGGTGCTGATGTCTATCCAGACTTGAAGTGTCACAGGTCATGATAAAAGTATAAGACATCTGGTATTATGTACCTTTAAGTCATAATAATTGATGTAAAATGTGGTGTCAAAAGCAAAACTGAGCCACTTTAGTGGCTTCCAGGTGGCGCCACCGGCAGAATTCTTGAGATACGGACCTAAAAATTTGGCTTTTTCTGTGAGACTACCATATCTTCCTATCTGCCAAGTTTCATTCAATTCCAGGGTGGTCAACTCCTGAACTTCTTCAAAAAGTGCCATTTTCTCATGGAATGGCTCTTAATCTGTCTATTTGTCACAAACGCAATTATTTCTTAAACTCTCATATTAATTACATTTCTTTCATCATCATTTGAATCTCACATGTCCTCGACAGATGCCTATTGATTTTGGTGAGAATAACTTCAAGGTCAAGGTCAACATCAGGCAAAACGATCTGTGCACGATTTCAGCAAGTCGTCATTCTATGAATGACCTTTCATTTGTTTGTTTGTTTGCAAGATAACTCAAAAAGTTATGAACGGATTTTGATGAAATTTTCAGACAAGGTGGGTATTAGGACAAGGAACAGGTGATTAGATTTTGGCATATCTAGGCCAAAGTACAGCTGAGATATACGCCAAAGTTCAAGATTTCAAGACTTTCCAATGGGCCAATGAGTTCCAATTGCCGTGCTTTTTGGTTTTGCTGCCACCTGGCAGAGGTCTGCGCTCTCTGAGTGCTTTTCTAGTTACCTCCGCCCAACAAAGTTGGAGGAGGTTATGTGATCATGCCCGTTTGTTTGTCTGTCTGTTTGTTAGCAGGATAACTCAAAAACGGCTGCATAGATTTCAACCAAACTTTGAGGGATGTTACAGTAGCACAAGAGGAGCAAGTGAATAAATTTAGGCATATCTAGGCCAAAGCACAGCTGAGATATAAAATCCAGCTATGCTGGCGGAGATTTGAAGTCTTTCCAATGGGCCGGTTTTCCAATTGGCGTGCTTTTGGGTTTTGCTGCCACCTGGCGGTAGAATGCAAAAAATACCCTACATGAGTACATTGGCGGAGGTACTTGCGCTCTCTGTGCACAGCTCTAGTTTGAGCATTTGTACTCGTTTTTGCACTCAGGTGTGTAAGGAGCTTTTTTGTCAAAGGCGGATGTCTGGACAAATTGAAAAAAAAAAATGGGCAGTGAGAAAATAGCTGTCTAGAGAAATATCCAAATTAGCGTGGACAAGGCCTAAGCTAGTTTTTGTAGCAGTTTTTCTCAATGATTTGACCACTATTGTTTAATTGCCGAAACACAAAGAGCGTTGTTTGTGAGGACCTTTTTGCTGTTTTCATGTTAGCAGGGCTCGGTGGAGTATGCCCAGCTGAACCATGACCTGCCCCAGCCAGTGTAGGACGGATTCCCCAGTGCCCTTTACCCTGTCAAGCCTCTCTCTTCATGCCTCAGAAAATATGGAATACATGTTTATGCACAACTGGTCATAAGTCTGAGAACACTTCACTCATGTTTTTGTTCCACTTTTCTTTGAAATAAAAGCAGTTCTAGCTCGTGTAAATGACCTTGAATTGCACAAGGCAAGATGTGAAAAGTGACAAGTCAAAAAATATCTGTTTTTCCATTGAATAGTGACCTGAGTTTATTAAAAAAAAAATGTATTTGGTAAAATAAACAAGTAAACTAATTATTTGACTTTACTAACAAAACATGTCAATCGACCTTGATTGGACAGTTTGGACAGGAAAATCAAGAAGAAAATCAAAAGTGCTGTGCATCCTTGGGAACTTCCAGAGAACATTGGAGGTATTTATCCTCGTAGAAAAAAATCCATGAACCTGCCCAGCAGTTATTAGGGCAAATGGTTTGCACCTCTATGAATCTAAGATTTTGACAGTTTTTGTAAAACAAAAGCATTTAAATTCCATTTTTCAATCTCTGGCTGCTTGAAAATTGTTGTTGTTTTGAAACTTTTGATGGATAGTGCACATAATTACAGATTTACATCCCCAGCTCTGAACTCTGCTCCTGTTCAGATTAATATTGGAGCTGGAAGCTACAGCATGTATGCTGTAAACTATACCTGAAACCAGAATTGAGGCTTCATGCAAAATGACATTTTATAGAGAAGCCTGGTTCATGTGAAGTAAAAACTTCATGGCGTTTGAATATGTAGCTGGAAATAGTCTTTTACTTAATTATATTGACATTTTTTGATGTTTTCTGCATTTTTTTTCTCAGTTAAGAATGCCCAGTTGTATATATTCAAACTAATTGCTCCAAATTCAGGTATTGATTTGGGACAAACACAAGCTGTTCTCCAAAGTATGCAAGTCTAGATTCTGTTTCTCACTGTGCAGCGGTTTCACTCATGTTTTTGTTCCACTTTTCTTTGAAATAAAAGCAGTTCTAGCTCGTGTAAATGACCTTGAATTGCACAAGGCAAGATGTGAAAAGTGACAAGTCAAAAAATATCTGTTATTCCATTGAATAGTGACCTGAGTTTATTAAAAAAAAAAATGTATTTGGTAAAATAAACAAGTAAACTAATTATTTGACTTTACTAACAAAACATGTCAATCGACCTTGATTGGACAGTTTGGACAGGAAAATCAAGAAGAAAATCAAAAGTGCTGTGCATCCTTGGGAACTTCCAGAGAAGATTGGAGGTATTTATCCTTGTCGAAAAAAATCCATGAACCTGCCCAGCAGTTATTAGGGCAAATGGTTGGCACCTCTATGAATCTAAGATTTCGACAGTTTTTGTAAAACAAAAGCATTTGAATTCCATTTTTCAATCTCTGGCTGCTTGAAAATTGTTGTTGTTTTGAAACTTTTGATGGGTAGTGTACATAATTACAGATTTACATCCATAGCTCTGAACTCTGCTCCTGTTCAGATTAATATTAGAGCTGGAAGCTACAGCATGTATGCTGTAAACTATACCTGAAACCAGAATTGAGGCTTCATGCAAAATGACATTTTATAGAGAAGCCTGGTTCATGTGAAGTAAAAACTTCATGGCGTTTGAATGTGTAGCCGGAAATAGTACTTTTACTTAATTATATTGACATTTTTTGATGTTTTCTCCATTTTTTCTCAGTTAAGAATGCCCAGTCGTATATATTCAAACTAATTGCTCCAAATTCAGGTATTGATTTGGGACAAACACAAGCTGTTATCCAAAGTATCCAAGTCTAGATTCTGTTTCTCACTGTGCAGCGGTTTGTAAGTGCGGGCTCAAGTACGTATGAGAGAGAAAAAAAGCCTTGTGTGGTTTAACACTAGAGTCAGTCAAGTGAAGCCCTGCTAAAGTCAAGTGTGACTGTCCCTGCTGCAGTGTGGTCATCATAATATTGCCAGATAGTGTCAGTGTCTTCGGGTCTGTATGTGGGCGTGTTCAACGCCTTAACAGAGTGAAACACTTTGCTGCACAGTACTTGTGCCTTTGTTTAAAAAAAAAAAAAAAAAAAAAAAAAAAAAAAAAGATTTTTGAGGCATGATGAAATGCTAAACATCACCAGGCAGCTAAAACAGCCAGAAGTCTCAGCTAGTTTACAGTGATCTAAGCTGTTTTTTTTTTTTTTTTTGGGGACTCTTTTTGCTGGACAGAGCTGGTCTGTAGCGGGGCAAAGATGGTCAAAGCTTGTTTAGCTGGTTGAGTAAGCCAGTGTCAGCTGGTGATGGCTGGTTGACCTACTAAAACTGTCAGAAGCTGAGCTGAAACCATCTCAGGCTGGTTGACACAGGAATTTGCTGCTGGGCATGTGATTGGATGGTGCTCAACACATCTGCTGTTCAGGTGTTTCATATTTGAGCCATCCTGTTGCTTCTCATTCATTGCTTCCATATGAGTGGCAGTTTGATAGTGCTTGTGTGTCAGCATGGTGCATAGGGTTATTGATGCTGTGCCCTTCATTTGATATTGGACTGCCTGACCATTGAAAGCTCTCTCACTGAATTTATTACATCTGATGACTAGTAATCTGCCTGGCTGGAACTAAGAATTGTAAATCTGTTCATTATTATTATTATTATTATTGTTGTTGTTGTTGTTGTTTTACTGATAGTACAATACAGTACTTTTGTACTTTTTGTCACAGAATATGTTTACCAAGAGAAACATGGTTGCGTTCTATAAACACAGAAGTCCTCATGTTCCTATTTTAGTCAGCCCAACGATGTACAGTAAGAACTACTGTATGTCAGTGTGTTCAGTGTAAGCAGGGCAAATGGTTGAGGGAATGGTCAGTTTGTGCCAATTTTGTCCCCCTTGTGGATTAAAAATAATCTTTAAAACATTATTGAGGTTGTACTTTTTGCTGCAATTCCTTCACATTTTTTGTTCATTTTAAAATAAAGCTTGATTTCAAATTCAGACATGACTTCTTTGCTTTTTTTTCCTCCATTGCACAGACGGTGTCTTTGTTCACCTGTTACAGTACTGCCAGCAGTTTTGGCAGAGCTCGATTGTGGTTAAACCCACTCGGGGAGCATCTGCCAATGCTATATATTGTTTGACAAGCGGACATGAAAATTAAGCTTGCTGTGTGAGCAGCTGATAGAAGCACATGGGTCACAGGCTCCACTCTCAGCAGCCCCACAAGCCATGACTGCACCAGACGGAAGAGCAGTCTCGGCATTCCTCTGGATACCTACTGAACTGCAGGCAGTCGTGTAACCTCTGCCTGTCCAAGCCCCTCAGTCAACATGCAGACTTTACATTGTCCCTCCAGAATACATCAAAGGAATATCAGGAAAAATGCTCCAAGTGATATCACTATTGTTCCCTCTACCAAAGACGCCGCACAAACTCAGCGTGAAGATGACGCCCCTCCTTATAGGATAGTTTCCATCTTGGGCTTAGTTGTTTTAATCGGCTGCCACAACCCTCATGTGTCATTAATTGGCTCCTCTTTTTCGGCAGTCCAGGTGTGTTTTTGCGGTTTGTCTCCTTTAATTGATTTATTGGGCTCTAATTTCTTGGCGCAGCGCAGCGTAGCGGGCGCAGCCCACGCAGTGGTAATTTCGTCCGGTGCAGCCCGCGCAGTGGTAATTTCGTTCGGTGCAACACCGTGCGCAGCCACTTTGGCAATTTGGTAGACGGACGTGCGCCGAGGTGGGTGTGGCGGCGTAGTAGGGGGAGGTGTCACATATTCATCAAGACGCAGTGACAATTTCGTAGAAAAAGCCTTCGCTGAAGTTGCGCAGAAAGCTCGCCAGCTCCAACCTGGTTTACTTTCTGTGCAGTGGTAATTTGGCTGACCGGCGCACTGGGCGCACACGTCACCGAAACCTCACAGGCAGGTTTCCAGAATGTCAGGCACATTTCAATGCAATAAATAATAACAGCAACGACTATTTAATGTAACTATCTGAATCAGGACATAAATTATAGTATCTATATCGATTGTCCTGATGTCAGATTAAAGGCAGTTGGCACGCGTAATGGAAACTCCACCTGGCTTAATCAACGCAGCTGAATCTGTGATGCAAACTAACGACTTCACATCTTTCTCAGCCAACCACAAACTGCCTATATATATATATATATATATATATATATATATATATATATATATATATATATATATATATATATATATATAATGCTTGCGTTCTATTCTCAGTAAAGCCGCTTGCACACTGGACGCGAAACGAATTTTTCGCACGACTGATTACAGTCAAAGTCAATGCAAAGACACGAAAGTCGGACAGGGTTTTAATATATCTCCGTGTCCGAAAGTCATAAAAGTTCTAATCCTATTCCAGGAATTATTAGACGTGCAAATTTGGCCATGTTTGTGTTCGACCTTCACAAAATGCAAATTGATAGCTATCGACTTTTCTTGGTCTTTTTATTCGTGTGTTTTCTTCCGTTGAAGATAGACAACAGTCTTTATTCGGTCTCTCTTTTGAAAATTAGTCAGATGGATCGAACAGATTCACGCTTTATTTCCACACCAGAGATAAAATAATGCTTGTAGTCAGTGAGCAAATCAATTCCATGACCATTGACAGTGTGAATAAATTATCGCATGCACGATCAGGACTGTCCAAGGCGAAATGCAAAATTCTCCATGTCCGGCAGCCAGCAAAAAGTTAAAGTATTGGTATGAGAACAGATTTATAACGAAATAAAGAATAAAAATATATCACCAACAAACAGAGCATCCAAAAAAGATGGCCCGCAAATAAATGAATCGCAGTGTTCATTGGATGTTCTGTTTGTTGTTAAAATGTTTCTTTTTATTCTTTATTTCGTTATCAATCTGTTCTAATCGTCCTCTCTTTTTTTTTGGCTGTCAGACACGGAGTATTCTGCATTTAATGTCCGACAGGCATTGTACATTGTCCCGCGCCAATGTCGACTCACTTTATTGAGCAGAGCTTAAACAGAAATATTGATTGAAATTCTCGGTACTCATCTTGAAGAACTGAGCCCTCTTATCAAAACATTCACGTTTAATATCTAAAACATTCAATAGATTTGAAGAAATTAAAAACAATAATCGACTGTAGGAAACGGAGATATATTAAAACCCTGTCAGACTTTCGGACACGTAGACAGTGCGTTCAACGCAATCTGTCGTCTTGAAAAAAATCGTTTCGCGTCCAGTGTGCAAGCGGCTTAATACTAGGCTACTATTATTGTCACTTAGGTTTTATCGTTTTTAGTGGGGGAAAGGAATACAGCCTGATTGCTATGATCTCGTACTAAGTTAAGATCACATATTGAAAATAGGCTAAATGTGTAACGTATCTTGCATTGTTGTCCATGCATGTTAATCCCAAAATTTTAAGCAGCAACAGGGTGTTATAATAGGAACACGCTATCCATCGTTTCTCTTCCCAATGATGCAGGCAGAAGAAATAAATGAGTAACCATCGTATTTCATTGCAACTTCATAAGTTCGAAAGATCTGACGTAGTTTCGTTTTGAAATTCCATTCAAGTTCGCTAATGGTGATAATTCGCGAATGCCCTAGCTAGCCAGCTAACTCATATTCGTAATGCTTAATATAGACGTAAGCGGTGCAGAAAACATGCCTGAAGCAGCAAAGTAAAATGCAACATTAACGCATCATGCAGATATAGGACAGAGGCTTCTATATTCCAACATATTAAAGGTGAGGAGAGGAGCTCATTTCATTGGTGAAGATTTGACTCGGCTGTGTTATACCCAAACACGCCTTCTCTCCTCCCTCTCTCCCACTTGCGCTGGCAGGAGGGACCGAGGCGGGACAGAGGAGTACTTGCGCCAGGCTACGCCGGGCACGAAATTGCAACATACGCCTGGACACACCCCGTTGGCGCGGCGCACCCCCCATTCGCCGTGCCTGCGCCTGGTTTACGAATTTAGAGCCCATTGTCTCGTCTCCTCCCTTGCTCCCTGGTGTTATCATTCATATGCCCCAATCCATTTGCGAATGTTCTGTCCGTATGAGTTCATTGTGATGTCAGTGTGGTTGCTGGATTGTCACGGTTCATACCTGTCTAAACCTTCCAGTCAGTTTGTGTCTTCAAGTATTAAGTTATGCTCTTCTTCTATGTGGTTTGGTATGTTAATGAAGCAAAACGTAATTACTCCGGAGTCTAAATAGGAAAAAGCTCCCAAGCTCTAAAGCTTGAATCCAGGATTAGGACTGCATTCCCACTAAACTGTTCAGTCCTTCTGTCAAGCAGTCCTGCTTCTGTGAGGGGGATTCATCACCTGGCTTCTGCCCCAGGACTGCCACTGGCCTGGGCACCGACACGCCCCCACCCTCTCCTGTCAGAACCAACTTAGCTTGACTGCGGTAGCTTGACTGTGGACTACGGTTCTGGGCGACCGCCTCTCTCTTTTATTTCCATATTCCCAGTAATACTCCTGCATAGATTGAGACCTGCCCTGAATCTGCGTTTGGTTCCTCGTCTGGATCATAACCACTATCAATACAACTGGACTATCCGCTGGACCTAGAGACTCCCCTACTCAGCTTAGAAAGTGTTTCTTGCGAAAAGAACTGCACTAATTTAGCGGATTTAACCCTATTATTCATTAATGTTTCATGTTAGGGACTGAGTCAAAAACCAGGAAATCACAGGTAGAGTGGAAAATTAAGGGTTTTATTTGCCCACAAAAATTCAAAACAGGGTAACAAAACCAGAATCAAGTGAGAAATATTTACAAAAAATTAATGAAGGGCCCAAAAAATAAATGAGGCCAACAACAGACAACACAGCGCTGAGAGAACCAAAAAAAAACATTTCACCATTGAGGACTGGGGCAACATATAGTGGCTAGCCAAACCAAAAGACACATGAGGGGGGCGAGTAATCAAAAACAAACTTCTTAACTCTAACTTCCTGTTTCCATCCTTACTGCCCTACTTGACCATATAATTGGTCTGACTCTCTACCTCCTTACAGGAAACTTTTTTTTTAATCAAAGTAAACTGATAATAATTACAGACACATCCCCTTTAATGCAGAGGAGAATGGTTGCTTCCAATTTGCCTGCTGATGGCCACCAGCTGTCCCAGGTTACTTAAGTGGAGTGGAATCACGGCCTCGCTCTTTGGCAGCACTGGATGGCAGCAGGTAACTCAAAAAGGAAGGTTAGTCAGAAGAAATGCAACTAAAGAAAATTAATACAATGTTAACTAAAATATGTGCTCTCCATCTTTAGGTAACACTACATTTAACTAAAGCTGTATAAAAATAAAATATTGTGAAAACCAAACCTGTGTTGTTATTTCATGTGTAAATATACCAAATATGGAAAACATGGGATGTGTAGTGTAATGTGGTGGAAGGCAACTTATGGGTCTTGAGGTGCAGCCACCACACACCCCCCCCTTCAGAGCTCACACTGGTCCAGCGAGAGAGGTAGTCTGCGGTTTGGTTGTCCTATCTGGGGATATGGTGAACAGTAAACCGAAACGGTTGCATAGACAGGTACCAGCGTGTAGTCCTGCTGTTTGCGTCCTTCATTTTCGCCAACCACTGCAGGGCTTTGTGATCCGTCTCCAACAGAAACTCCCTTCCCAATAGGTAATATTTCAAAGAGTCAAGGGCCCATTTCACTGCTAAGCACTCCTTTTCAACGGTAGAGTAGCGACACTCTTGGAAACAACTTGCGACTGATAAAAGCCACAGGATGACGATGTTCGGGGGGACCCTGGAGGAAAACAGCACCAAGTCCTCTTTCCGAAGCATCTGTTTGTAAAATAAAGGGCTTATCAAAATCTGGGCTATACAAAACAGGATTCTTACTGAGAGCTTGCTTGATGTCCTGAAAAGCTGCCCTTGCCTCTTCAGTCCACTGAAGGTTATTGGGACGCTTTAGGCTGGTCAGATCTGTAAGAGGGGCAGCTTTAGCAGAAAAGTTAGGAATAAATCTATGGTACCAACCTGCCATTCCCAAGAAAGACTTCAGTTGGGTACGTGTTTGCGGCAGTGGGCAAGACTCTACGGCATGGACTTTCTGGACTTGAGGTTTTATACTACTGTCTCTAATGACATAGTCCAGGTACTCCGTCTCCTTCCTGGCAAATGCCCACTTTGCGGGATTGATGGTTAGGCCCGCACAGTGAATGCACTCAAAGACCACGTTCAGGTGTTCAAGATGTTCCTCCCACATTGTGCTGTAAATGACAATATCGTCAAGGTAGGCAGAGGCAAAACCGGACAGATGAAACAATACCTTGTCCATGAGTCTCTGGAATGTTGCAGGTGCTCCATGTAACCCAAATGGCAGGACTGTGAACTCATAATCTCCAGGGAGTTCGGAAGGCTGTAAATTCTTGGGCTTTCGGGGTCAGGGGCACCTACCTATAGCCTTTGCACAGGTCAATAGTGGTCAGGTACCTTGCCTTACCGAGGCGCTCGATCAGGTCATCAATGCGAGGGCATGGGTAGCAGTCGAACTTTGATACTGAATTTAAATACCTGAAATCAATGCAGAATCGAATGGTGCCGTCCTTCTTGGGAACTAGAACAATGGGGTTGCACCACTCACTCTTTGAGGGCTGGATGATTCCCAGTAACAACATCAGGTCAATTTCTTTCTTCAGAGGTCCCAGCAATCGCTCAGGTATTCTGTAACTCATACGTCTCACTTGTGCATTTTCTGTTATCTCAATGTCAAGTACGACAACGTCTGTACGACCGGGGTTTCTCGGAATATAACTGGATTACAAAGGGCTCTCACCTGTGCTTGGTGCTCCTTTGGGAGATGGTTCAAGTCGAGATGAACAGAGGTGGGGCCCGGCAGGTATTGTTCTCCACCCTCATCCTCATCCTCCACCTTCCTAATTAGCAGTACATCTGCTTTTTTCACAGGTCTTGGGAACCACTCTTTGAGCAGGTTGACATGGAGTACTCTAGGAGATCGCCCATTTCCTGGTGTTGACACCTGGTAAGTGGTAGGCCCTAGCTTCTTCAGAATTTCAAAGGGCCCCTACCACTTGGCCAACAACTTGCTTTCTGCTGAAGGAAGCATTACAAGAACTTTCTGGCCTGGGTTGAAACTCCTTTGTTGAGCTGACTGGTCATACCAGGCCTTCTGGTGAGGTTGGGCCGCTGCCATGCGCTCCTGAGCAAGTGTGCGCATTTTCTCCAGCCTGTCTCTCATCTGAATGACATAAGAAACATTAAGGGCCCCCCCCCCCCTTCTCCCGGTGCTCTCCCTCCCACATCTCCTTCAATAGGGTCAGAGGCCCCCCTCACCTCATGGCCATAAAGCAGCTCAAAGGGAGATAATCCTGTGGAGGCCAGGGGAACCTCCCTGTAAGCAAAGAGAAGGTATGGGAGCCATTGGTCCCAGTCAGAGCCAGTGCTGTTGATGAACTTGCGCAACATCTGCTTGAGTGTCTGATTAAACCGCTCAGTCAAACCATCAGTTTGCGGATGGTAGGGGGTGGTCCGAAGGCCATTTATTCCCAGCAGCTGGTACACCTGTTTCAACAACTTAAACATGAAATTAATACCCTGGTCAGTTAATATTTCACGAGGAAAACCTACACAAGAGAAAAACTGCACCAGGCAAAAGGCAACAGATTTGGCTTTGATAGATTTCAGAGGGAACACTTCAGGGTATTTGGTAGTTTAGTCTGTGATGACCAACATGTATCAGTTACCACTTTTGCTCCTTTCTACTGGGCCAACAATATCCATGCCCAACCTCTCAAAAGGTGTGTCAATTAATGGCAGGGGCTGGAGAGGAGCTCGGGGGATCCCTTTGCTGCAGTCTGTTGGCACTGAGGGCAGCTCCTGCAGAACTGGACAACCTGTGAACGCAAGCCAGGCCAGTGAAAATGCCGCTGGATTCGGGCCATGGTTTTGTGCTTCCCTAGGTGGCCAGCCCAGGGGATTGTATGGCGCAAGGTTAGCACAGCCTCTCGGGCAGCTTGGGGAACCATTAGCTGCTTCACTGCTCCAAACTGGCGATATAAAATACCCTGCTTCAGGAAATAGGGCTCTTTAAAGCTACAGTCCAATTCTGGCTCTGTACTGTCCTTGGCTTTCTGTAGAAAGGGGGCCAAACTTGGATCAACCTGCTGCATCTCCATGATATTAGTAGGAAGTTTGAACCTCAAAAACGGCTCAGGGCTGGGTTCTGCCTGTGGCTCTACCACTGTGCGCCTAAACTTTTCCTGTTTCCTCTGCCTGCGGGACTTCCTGGTTTTTCCTGACTCTGCCTCAATGTCAGCATCAAAAAATGGCAGGGCACCAAGGTTTTACCATGGTTCTGGTTGCTGCTTAGCCTGAGCTCTTGTAACAACTACTTTACAAATGTGGCGGGATTGCATTAGCTCACCCAGCACTGGCAGGTCATGTCCCAATATCACCGGAAAAGGAAGCCTGTCAGAAACACCCACATTCAAGAGTTAGGCCTGGCCTTGCACTGTAATGTAAAGGTCAGCTGTAGGGTAATGCTTCTCATCCCCATGCACACAACAGATAGGAACACTGTCATCAGTGCACACTAGGTGATGGGGAACAAACTGTCAGTGCACAAGGGTCTGTGAGCTACCTGTGTCAAGGAGGGCTCGAAGTTCCTGACCATTGATCGCCACGGTTGTCTCCATCACTGGCCGCTTGTCCATCATTGCAGGGATTTGACTTGGCCTCGGAACGAAACACAATTGCATCAGCTTTACCGGATTCTTAGGGCACATCGGCTTAGTATGACCCGGTTGGCCGCAGAGATAACATATAGGCACTTTGTTAGGAGGTTTAGATGGTGCATTAACTGGTTGTATTTCCCCCAACAGGGCCTTACCCACACCTGAGACCGGCTGGGGCTGGTTGAGTGTGGCACCCAGCAGTCGGGTTTCCTTTGCTGCCTTCCAGGAACCATAACTCCATGGTTGGTTCCTCTTCTGGGCTGCCACAAATACATCAGCCAGCATGGCAGCTTCAGCAGCTGATCCCGGGTCACGTTCCTTGACCCATGCCTGCAGCTCAGGGGACAACATTCGCAAAAATTGCTCAAGCACAATAATTTCACCAACCTCTTCCGGGGCTTTACCTTTAGGTTGAATCCATTTTTCATAGAGTTCTTTCAATCGGACATACAGGCCCTTGGGGGATTCCTCTGGCTTCACCTCCAGGGAACGAAATCTGAGCCTGTAGGTCTCCGGATTAATGTCATATTTTTTTAGGGTGGCAGCTTTCACTTTGTCATAGTCTAAAGAATCTTTAAGGTCAATATGAACATAGGCTGCTTGAGCCTTACCAGTTAGAAGGGGAATGAGTCTAAAAGCCCAGTCCACCTTGGGCCATCGACAAGCCCCTGCAATTCTCTCAAATGTCAATAAGAAATGCTCAACATCGGAGTCTGTTAATTTCTCGAGTTTTGGTTCTTGACTGACCTGTGTAGGGTTCGGACTCAGAGATTCCAGCTTCCGGACCAGCCCTTGGAGACCCAATGGAGCCTGGTGTCGGGGTTTCGGGCTGCGAGGAAACCTCTGCTCCTGCCGCGCCGCCTCTTGAGTAAGCCGGGGCTCCGGGCTTCTGGTTGCCCCATGTAGGCTCGAAGGAGACCAGCCAGGTCAGTAACCGTCGGCTCCCTCCCCTGCTCTCCCTCTGTCTCAGGAGCTCCCCCAGCCGCTCAACCTTCCAACGCCATCTCCACCTCCTCTTGAAACTCTGGCTCAGTCTGTAGCTCCGGGATTCCTCCGGGTCGTGTGCCCCGTGTTATTCTTCCTCCTCGCATGACAGCTCCAGGAAGGACGTAGGAGAAACCAGCCAGAAGAGAAAAAAAAAGGAAGAAAAAAACAACATGTAGCATAGAAACCAACTCTACCCGTGTCCTTGCAATCCCACTTCTGACACCAACTGTTAGGGACTGAGTCAAAAACCAGGAAATCACAGGTAGAGTGCAAAATTAAGGGTTTTATTTGCCCACAAAAATTCAAAACAGGGTAACAAAACCAGAATGAAGTGAGAAATATTTACAATAAATTAATGAAGGGCCCAAAAAATAAATGAGGCCAACAACACAGCGCTGAGAGAACCAAAAAAAAACATTTCACCATTGAGGACTGGGGCAACATATAGTGGCTAGCCAAACCAAAAGACACATGAGGGGGGCGGGTAATCAAAAAAAAACAACAAAATTCTTAACTCTTACTTCCTGTTTCCATCCTTACTGCCCTACTTGACCATATAATCGGTCTGACTCTCTACTTCCTTACAGGAAACATATTTTTTTTATCAAAGTAAACAGATATTAAAACAATTACATCAGACACATACCCTTTAATGCAGAGGAGAATGGTTGCTTCCAATTTGCCTGCTGATGGCCACAAGCTGTCCCAGGTTACTTAAGTGGAGTGGAATCACGGCCTCGCTCTTTGGCAGCACTGGATGGCAGCAGGTAACTCAAAATAAAAAGGAAGATTAGTCAGAAGAAATACAACTAAAGAAAATTAATACAATGTTAACTAAAATGTGTGCTCTCCATTTTAGGTAACACTGCATTTAACTAAAGCTGTATAAAAATAAAATATTGTGAAAACCAAACCTGTGTGTTGTTATTTAATGTGTAAATATACCAAATATGGAAAACATGGGATGTGTAGTGTAATGTGGTGGATGGCAACTTATTATGGGTCTTGAGGTGCAGCCACCACATTTCACTAATACCTACAGCAAATGCCTCAATGTGGCAGTACAGCAGCACAACTGGTCAGTCAGTCTGTCAGTTGTTCATATTCACGAGATTTCACATTATCAGGGGCGGATCCAGGGTAGTTTAAGTAGTTTCTGGAACTCACTCAAACACCTCATTGATTGGCTGGAAACACTTTCATTGTGTTGGAACTCACTCAAACCTCATTCTGATTGGCTATTCATGTCGCAAACTACTCATGGAAACTACTCAGTTCAAAACCTGGATCCACCCCTGATTATTGTAATGGTGCTTGAACATGTTAGCAGTGTTGCAAAGTTTGCATTTTTTTTTTTTTTTTTTTTTTGAAAGATCATACGGCACTTTTGTCCTCTGTTTTAACAAAGTGTTTAGGGGGAGGTCAAAGATTATAAATGGATTCAATGTAGACGTTTTATCACTACAGCGCTGACTAAAGAACATAATTTTATATGACCGATTCATTTAGTCAAAATCACCAGGTGGTAAGCACTAACCGTGGACTGTGAAACACAAACATTCATAGTGAGAATTTGAAAGAAAATGGCTATACATACTTTTTGAGACGCAGCCAGTTTGGCACAAAAATTCAAACTATAACACATTTAAATCACACCCGACAATAGGCCCATTCAGAAGTCTACTTAACTTGTGCTGATCTGTTAAAATTAACAAAGTTCCCATGACTTCCTTTCAAACAAAGCATGCCATGTAATGCCCTGCTTTATAGGCATAGCAAGTAGTTCTTATTTTTAAATTGTGTTCTGAGTTTGCCTGTGTGTAAAGTGGAACCTTAAATGTTTTTCATTTTACATTATAAAATTCTGTGCCTACTTTGTGTTTGTTCAGGAAAAATATTGTGGATTACTATAGTACCAGTCAGAGGTTTGGAGACAATTTACTTATGATGTAGTTATCTGGTGTAGTGAATTAAAGTGGTTTAACCTTTGTGTATAACCTCAAATGACTCATAGTGAGTGTAAATAGAAGTTAAAACAGATTCATTTACTGAATCACTGCAAAATTTTGGAATTAATAACAAAGCCACATCTGGCCAAATAAAGGGATGAGTCAAATATTTTTATTTGCCAAATGGTTTATTAAAATCAAGCTGGTTTAAGACTTATTGGACTTGCATTAATCAAGGAGAAGCAGGCCACAAGTGCAGCACATCTGCAAGAACTTAGTCATGCAAGTGTGAATTTGTTGGATTGCTGATACGTCAGCGCCCCCTAGTCACTGAAAACTCCAGACACCTTTGATGATCCTAATTGCGACTGTTTCTCGTGCTTGTTTATAGAACACCTGACGGGCTTTTCATTTGTGCGTGCCACAGTATGTTGCAACTTTATCGTTCTTCATACAATTGTTTACTGGTTGTTGAAAGTGCATTTAAATTAGTTTGATCCTTCCATTAAGGTAGGTATACACTCCCAAAATAGGCTTTTTTTTTTAAAATTGTTTTTGACATTTTCGTAAAATAACCTTCAGTAAGTTCATAGTGTGTGTACTTGATAAGACTATCAAAAATATGGAAATCTGTTGTTTTTTTTGTCAATTTCTCAAAAATGTTGATTTTGACCTACCAAGCATTGCTTCAAACACCATTTCTCCTTTCTCTCACGCTATCATTGTGAAACTTGGAATATAAGTTCACCAGATGCATATCTATGGACTGATCAGGCATTTCGAAGAAATCATTTGTGTAACTCTAGATTTTGTGGTAATTAGGTACCCAATAAAATAAATAAATAAATAAATAAATAAATAAATAAATAAACACTAAAATGCCCATATTTTTTCACAGAAATATTATTTCTGAAAACCCTCTGATCAGAACATGCATTATATAGTCATAAATGATCTGTGAAAATTTGAGATTAAAGTAATAAAAAGTTTTAGAGATATCCTGCTTGAGGTACTTGATGAAGTTCCACATTGCGGTAGCCATCTTGGGACCTAATTAGCATAATTTATGCAAATGAGCCATCACTTTAATTTTATATTTACTAGTTGTTCATATGATGTTGGTACTAAATTGTTATGAATGAAATAGAAATAAATGTATTTTGGAGTATATACCTACCTTAACTTGAAGGAAGTGCAGTACTAAATGCTTCTGATCACCAATGGCTTTATGCTCAATACCAACCATTGTTGCCTATATATTTTTTTTTTTTAATCCTTAAAAAATGCATCAACAATGTAATGTAATTATGTTCAATACTGCCTTGACCAATGAAAATAAGTACACAAAAACTGAAATGTGAAAATCCTCAGAAACTGAACGAACAGAAAAGGATTGTGGTCATATGTTTGTGCAGGAATGGTGCTTTCACAGCCATGACACTGCTGTCTTTCAATAGCTGCAATTTAAAACTTGAGAAGTGCTTGGTTATTAATCGATGATAATTTCCTGACTATAGCCATTGACTGTGAAAACCAATGGACAGATATTGTTCCCAGTCCCAAAAATTTCTGGCATAAAATTGTGCTAATGGGGGAAAAAGCAAGCAAGACAAAAAATTTGGGATTTGTCTCTGGTCTTAGGCTGCTACCAATTAAATTGGTCGTATTACATTTTTGAGTAATTACCTTAGCCTTGTCACAGCGAATCCTTGCTGTGAATGCAGGTTGTGAGACGGTGAGGGAGTGTTCGAGTGTCTAGTTAAATGTCCAATTTTACTAAACGAGTAGTACCCAGTGCCTGCTCAGATGCTGAAAATTGAATGTGTTTATTATTATCAAGACTCAGAAGAAATCAGCCCAATTTTACTTCAATATTTGTCCTAACTACAAACAATTGAGCCCCTAAGAACCATACTGGGCCATCCCGCACTTTTTGCGAAAATCAGTTGAGGCTGAGCATGCAGAAAACTGAGATCTACAAAATTGCAAAATGGATTGTTTACAAGCAAATGTCTTCTCTATCATAGCACTGCACTGCCTTAGCCATAAAGCCAAACCTCCCCATAATTCATTGTAAACAATTTTCACTGATGAGGAATCGCATTTGATTGACGATGATGGTGAAGTGGAAGATGACAGAGACCCAGAGTTTGTCCCAAATGAATCAGAAGATGATGGTTCCTCTTCAGGAGGAGGTAGGTTTCACTTTAAATGATGATTATCGTCCAAAACCTGTACAAAAAGTGCATGTGCATAATTTCACATATCTTGACTTTGTAGCATATGTAGTGTTCTTGTTGCCAATTGCTCTAGATGACACAGGAGGCTGGCAACTTTGAGTCCCATTTTCTCAAAAGTACCCCAACATGGGTTGGCCCGGTATGGTTCTTAGGGGCTCAATTAATGACAACTCAGAAATCTTAAAAGTTCCCAATCATGTCATCAAGTTCATGGCCAATGAGTTATTACAAGCCATGTCGAAATCTCTTTCTTTGTGGCATCATATGGTAAAGTGACCGCTCAGAGGCAGGAAGGACTGGTCAAATTTGGCCGACCAGTTAATTGATTCTTTCATTATTCTGGGTGAACCCTCCCCATTATGAAGTCACAAATGGTTTTATTTTAAATGGGTTGAAATGGCTAATTAGCTGTGCACTTGATGACATGTTAGGGGACCTTTAAAAGACCGTCACACGTCTGACGCAAGTCGTTCTTCGTCAAAGGGTTCGTGGCTGACTCTTGTTACAAGCACAAGACGCTCCCAGACAAACCACTAGAGCGCAGCACCACAATATTAAATCTTTGACGTTAACAGCATGCTTCTCTGAATCAGAAAGGTTTTTGCCATCCTGGTATGCTAATACGCGGCCACGGTCAGAATTAGTTATTGTTCATTAAGGAAAAAAATCTGAGCGCGTCACTTGAATCATTTGTGGGTAACAATACATCAGTGTTTTTGCACTGTGAAAATATCTGTGAGTACCATCCACTCACAGTGTCATTTATCTGTATGTGCATCTGTTCACTATGCTTAAGACCATTGTTAACTTCATAATAATAATAATAATTATTATTATTATTATTATTTTATTATTATTATTATTATTAGGTAAGATGCTTCATGGTGATTATGAAAAGCATATTTCAGTGCGAACCATATTTTCACTTTCTTGTGGGTACTTGATGTAAAAGTCTTATTCTTGAGTGACTGCATTCCTGGTGCACATGGAGCCCAGTATACAGACGCATTCATAAGCGCTGATAAAACCGGAATAGTCGCCGGTGTATCATAAACTATGCCATTGCGGGAGATGGGGGTGAGGTCATCAGAAGACGGGCTTCACTTAATTGCAGGGTCAACTTTGCAATCACTATGATTCATAGGTGATGCTGGGAAGATGTGTTGACATGGCAACCACTTCTTTTCTATCCGGTCTGCTTTGTTAAATAGCCTCCCCAGGTGCTGAATCGACCTTGGGGTTTGAGATGTGCGTCATTTCACCGGCAATGCTGTTCAAGAGCATTAAAATAATGAGAAATCCATTCTTAAGCCGCTTTCACACAGGACGCGAAACGAATTTTTCGCACAACAGATTACATTCAAAGTCAATGCAAAGTTGCGAATACACGAGTATTCGCGTCTTTGCATTGACTTTGAATGTAATCTGTAGGGCGAAAAATTCGTTTCACGTCCGGTGTGAAAGCGCTTTAAACGGGTTAAATTGTACTAAACAAAAACCATGTTGGCCAAAGGAAGAAGGGAAAACAATTTTCTGTCATTGCCTTAGCTTTTCCTTTCTGTCCCTCGCAACTGAGCTCTGGATTTACAGCATTTATTTGTCGTTTGATTTTTTACAGCATGGCCTTAATAACAAGGAGGTAGGACATATTGTTTTGTATTGGCTTAATTGCCAGCCATAAATGGAAAGCTTAAATGGAATAAAGGAGACTAAAATGGGTAAAATTGCTTGCATTTGCTCCATTTGCAAGCACTTAATGGATGTCCTACCCACAACCTCTTGTGTTCGTCTTGGGGGGACATAGTTCCAGATTTCATGTTCATCAAATAAATGCAACTCAAAGGTAAAAGGCTGACATTTTAAGTGAATAAAAGCATTGTGCATCATCTATGTTTGTAGAACACACAGTTTATATTCAGACCTCATTATTATCTGCATTACTTCCTGTTCACAAAAGTAAACTGTATAAATATGATTAGGCCAACACGCCTTTAAACTCAAAGGTTGCGGGTATGACTCTCAACTAGGACACTGCTGTTCGACTCCTAAATAGTTTCCAGATGTATAAATTCACTTGAGTTAAAGATTGAAATTTTTACAGAGAATCTCTGGCCAAGACCATCTAAAATGAAATATACTGGACAAATAAAGTTAGGGATAACCCCAAATTTTGAATTTGAAATATTTGATAGTTTGTATTTTTTTCCATATCATATTTTAATATTGAAAAGTTGGGTGATCCCTAACCTTTCTTTGTCCAGTATATTACAGTTTATAATATAACAAAAACATAGTCTCTCTTCCTCATACCCATTCCGATTCAGGCGTACCCTCGATGTCCGGCAGGAACTGGGAATGGAGGGATACCAGTGCTTGTAAGGAGAGACAGGCTATGCCTACAGTGACCTCTGCATCAAGGAGATGCATGATCTCTCAGACAGTAGCCAGAACTCAGTGCAGTGCAAGGAGGAAAACACATAGTAAGTGTGAAATAGACCAGCAAATATGGACTATGATTATCGCACCCGATAACAGATAACAATTCCAGTTAAGTGTAAACTGCCACGTATGAGTCATCACATAGTTAACCAATTATAGGCTGCCACACCATGAAATTTAAGTTCCCCTGTTCAAAAGTTCAAAATTTGTTCAAGCACCAGTTACACTATAAACAAACCTGCATGCAACCTGATATGTGCTGGTTGTCTTTACACAATACAAAGTACATTTTTTTCATAAATATGTAAGTGTAGGGAGAGAAAATGATTAAGAGGGATAAAAACTATCTTTCATTTTGCATGATTAAAATCAAAAATGGCCAAAAAATATTTAGCTGGTGTGTCTGTCATGACACCATCTGAGCAAACAGACCACAGTGATGTGACAGTTTTGTATTCAGCGTCCCTTCCTCTCCGTTATGAGTTTATTTGTCACAGAACGGCCAAATTTCATTCATGCTGAGTGGTTTGCTAAAGCCCAGGCTTTTGTTTGCTGAGTCCAGTCCATATTCATAATCCTTTCACCGCACCATTTCCAAACAAATGTTCCACAACGAACTGTTAAAAGTAAAGCAAAACATTCCATGTTATCGTAGACTGTTTTGCTTTTTAAAGAATTTACCATAGGACAATGTTTGGGATTGCATTGGCCTACCAAATGAGAAATTCATTCAGTTCAATTAACTTCAATTTATTTCGCTATATTAAAGCTTCATAAATCAGAAATTGCTATATGAATTACAATGAGCACATTAGAACAGAAGAGATGGAGCATTATCTTTTCAGGGTGAGGATCGGGAAATTTACTCAAGCTTGGTTTGCTCGAGCAATCCGTATCGAACCACTGTTTTCAATTTGGATTGAACTGTCAAGCAAACCAACTCTGCATTCTGAACTCAAATGACTGTTAAACTCTCTGCACTGCTAAAATGCTGCGAGTCTTAGACCATCAATACATGTCAATTTAACTGGTACCATCGACACCCACCCATCAAAGCCAGACTTGCTCGCATTTTCCCGCCAGTATTTCTAATTTTTTTTTTTTTTTCATATAAAGTGACTGTCAAAAACATCAACAGAAAAAACATCATCAGAAATTTATGCCATTCATAAATCAGGGCACAATTTAAATGCAACTCCATTTCCAAAAAAGTTGGGACGCTGTGTCAAATGTACGTAAAAACAGAATGCAATGATTTGCAAATCACTTGAACTTTAAATTTTATTGAGAACACGACAAAAACAACATATTAGATGTCTAAACTGAGACGTTTTATTGTTTTTCCAAAAATATCTGCTTGTCTTAAATTTGATGTCAGCAATATGTTTCAAAAAAGTTGGGACAGTGGCAACAATAGAGCAGAAAAATTGTAGCCTGGAATCCATCCATATCAAGCTTTGGTCGCTCCCAATGGTCACTTGCTTATATTTCTGGCCTCAGTCGGTAGACCAGTGTTTGACTTTCAAATATTTGCACAAAATCCATGCGAGATCTGTGATTGGCTCACAGTCGCAAGGGTGCCCCGCCCCTTTAGACAGACTTAAAAATAAATAAAAAACCACAGTTCTGCATTCAACGGAAGTCCCGCCTCCTGGCTCGTGTTTATACAAGTATTCATCTGAGTGGCAGCAGAGTCTCTGGGCAATGAACGAGCCGGGAGGCGGGACTTCCGTTGAATGCGCACGCTTACTTGAAGCATAACTGTGGTATTTTATTATTTTTAGCGAAAAATAACCGCGTTTCTAGAGTTGTGAGGATACGAGTGGACAAAGCAGACTTGGATTATGCTGGACGATGCATTGGACGATGGTTTGAAAGTTTGTCAACGGGCGTTTTGTGGAGTTTTCCCATTGCTACTGGGTGACCCCATTTGCTTCCAGCAAAAAAGGAATTTAGATAATTTTTCAAAACTCTCCAGTGGCCATAAAGTTGCGCCAGGTGAAGAACAACTTCGTCCGTTCAAGACATCTAATGGTGAGTGATTGATATACAAATTATAGTTTTTGGGTGGAGTATCACTTTAATCTAGCTGATGCAATCATGCCCTTCGAGCTATAGCTAATGCCAATTACAGTGAAATACGTTATGTAATTTGAGTATTATTTAATTTAGCCTTTATTAAACCAGGGAATCCCACTGAAATAAACAAAATGCAGATATGGCCAAACATTATCCTGTTCAAAACCTAACAACCACTCCAAGAGTAAACGCAAGCAAGCCACAATCTAATTTTTAAGCTCATGTCAAATAACATTCACGAATGCCGTTGCTGGCCAGCTAACTCATATTCGATTGGTGGTTCTCGCCAAAAGGTCACCCAATCAGCCAAGAACAGAAAACATGAATATTCATATATTCACTTCATTAGTGACGTAAGGGCTAAACGTGGCTATACGACTGAGGCCAGGCTGATATCAGTCAGTGACCATTGGGAGCGACCAGCACTTGATATGCATGGATTCCAGGCTAGAAAAATTGTATTATGTGAAAGAAATACTTGTGGTGGAACATCTCACAACTACCTAAGTTAATTGGCAACAGGTCTGTAACATAATTGAATAAAAAGTCTTTCAGAAGTAAAGCTAGCGAGGGCTTCACCACTCTGTCAAAGACTGCATGGGCAAACAGTTCAAAAATTTAAGAATAATATTTCTTAATTTAAAATTGCAAAAGATTTGGTGATTTTTTTGCCTCTATGATGCATAATAGAAAGATTCAGAGAATCCTAAGAAATCTCTGTATGTAGTGGACACGGCCGAAAACAAATATTGAATGGCCACAAGCTTCAGGCTCTCAGGCAGCACAGCAGGTTTCTGGAGTGGAAATTGCTGCATGGGCTCAGGAACACATCTGTAAACTATTGTTGGTGAATGGAGTTAGTTACTGCATCCAAAAATGAAAATTAAAACTTTGCCATGTGAACGTTAAACCATATCTGAACAAAATCCAGAAACACTGCTGCCATCCCTTGGACCAAGCTCATTTAAGATGGACAGAGGCGAAGTAGAAAACTGTCCTGTGGTATGACCAATCAGATTGTGATATTCTTTTTGGAATTCATGGACGATCCATCCTCCAGGCTAAAGAGCAGAGGGACCATCTCACTCATTATTAGCACACAGTTCAAAAGCCAGCGTCCATAATAGCATTAGTGCACATGGCATGAGTAACTTGTGCATTTGTAAGGACAGCATTAATGCTGAACAGTATATACAAGTCTTGCAGCAACAAGTACTGCCAGCCGACGTCTTTGTCAAGTGATGCCTTGCGTATGTCTGCAAGATGATGCCAAACGCCATATTGTGCACGCATTTCAATGACATGGCTCCGTAGTTAGAGTCTGGGCGCTAAACTGACCTGCCTGCAGTCCAGACGTCATGCACTGAGAATATTTGGTGCATTATAAAATGAGAAATGTGACTTAGGAGGCTACGAAGTGTTGACAGCTGAAATCCTGCATCAAGAATGGGGAAATATTTTGCTTTCAAAACTACAGCATTTGGTCTCCTCAGTTCCCAAATACTTAGCAGGTGTTGTTAAGAGAAGAGGTGATGCAACACAGTGATCAAAAACCCCCTGTTCCAACTTTTATGAAATGCGTTGCTGGCATCAAAATCAATATTAGCATATACAAACCCCAATTCCAATGAAGTTGGAACGTTGTGTAAAACTTGAATAAAAACAGAATACAATGATTTGCAAATCCTTGAGACCTATGTTCACTTGAGTATACTACAAAGACAAGATCTTTAATGTTCAAATTGATAAACTTTATTGTTTTTTTTTTTGGAAATATTCACTCATTTTGAATTTGATGCCTGCAATGCATTCCAAAAAAGCTGGGACGGGGGCAACCAAAGACTGGGAAAGTTGAGGAATGCTCAAAAAACACCTGTTTGGAATATTGCACTGGTGAACAGGTTAACTGGAAACAGGTCAGTGTCATGATTAGGTACAAAAGGAACATCCCCGAAAGGCTCAGTTGTTCACAAGCAAGGATGACGCAAGGTTCACCACTTTGTGAACAACTGCATGAGCAAATAGTCCAACAGTTTAAGAACAACGTTTCTCAACATGCAATTGCAAAGAATTTCGGGATTTCATCATCTACAGTCCATAATATCATCAAAAGATTCAGAGAATCCAGAGAAATTTCTACACGTAAGCAGTAAGGCCGAAAACCAGCATTGAATGCCCGTGACCGTCAGTCCCTCAGGTGGCACTGCATTAAAAACTGACATCATTCTGTAAAGGATATTACCATGTGGGCTCAGGAACACTTTGGAAAACCATTGTCAGTTAAAACAGTTCGTCGCTACATCTACAAGTGCAAGTTAAAACTTTACCATGCAAAGCAAAAGCCATATATCAACAACACCCAGAAACGCCGCCAGCTTCTCTGGACCCGAGCTCATCTGAGATGGACTGATGCAAAGTGGAAAAGTGTGCTGTGGTCTGACGAGTCCACATTTTAAACTATTTTTGGAAATCATGGATGTCGTGGCCTCTGGGCTAAAGAGGAAAAGGACCATCCAGATTGTTATCAGCGCACAGTTCAAAAGCCAGCATCCGTGATGGTATAGGGGACGTTTTAGTGCCCATGGCATGGGTAACTTGCACATCTGTGAAGGCATCATTAATGCTGAAAGGTATATACAGGTTTTGGACCAACATATGCTGCCATCCAATCAATGTCTTTTTCAGAGACTTATTTCAGCAAGACAATGCCAAGCCACATTCTGCATGCATTACAACAGTGTGGCTTTGTAGTAAAAGAGTATGGGTAATAGACTGGCCTGCAGCAGTCCAAACCTGTCTCCCATTGAAAATGTGTGGCTCATTATGAAGCGCAAAATACGACATCGGAGACCCTGGACTGTCGAGCCACTGAAGTCTAAAGCGTAATTTATGGTCGTCCAACTCCGTCAATGCGCAGACACGAAGTTGTATCGACGGAGATGTGGACCTTTCAGACTTCTCTGTTGCTTAATGAGCGTTGAAAAGCAATTCACCGCCAGGACAATTGACATAGCGTTTTTTTCGGAGACCCGCCTACTATTTCATAACGTTTATGGTCGAGGATTGTTTATTTACCTCGGCCTGTAACACTGGAAGAGCGGCATTCCGAAAATGATGTAGTTAGCTGACCAATCACAGGCTTGCGCGATCCGTGGGGTCTCCGTCGTTTTGTCGGATAGTTAAAAAATTCGGGAGGTGTCTGTCATGCATCCGAGAGCATGTCGCAGAGGGTTTGCGATGTCGGAGAGAGGCTCTGCGTGTCTGCGCATTGACGGAGTTGGACGACCATAAATTGGGCGTAACATCAAGCAAGAATGGGAAAGAATTCCACCTACAAAGCTTCTCCAATTAGTGTTCTCAGTTCCCAAACGCTTATTGAGTGTTGTTAAAAGGAAAGGTGATGTAACAGTGGTAAACATGCCCCTGTCCCAGCTTTTTTGGAATGTGTTGCAGGCATCAAATTCAAAATGAGTGAATATTTCCAAAAAAACAATAAAGTTAATCAGTTTGAACATTAAATATTTTGTCTTTGTAGTGCACTCAGTTGAATATAGGTCGAAAAGGATTTGCAAATCATTGTATTGTTTTTTTCGCATGTTTTACACAACGTCCCAATTTCATTGGAATTGGGGTTTGTACTTTTTCAAAAACAATGAAATTTCTCAGTTTCAACATCTGATATGTTGACCTTGTGCTATTTTCAGTTGAACATAGAGTTTAAATGATTTGCAAATCATCGCATTCAGTTTTTATTCACATTTGACACTTTCCTAACTTTTTTGGAAACGAGCTTGTACTCTTTCCTCTGTAGTGAGTGCCTTTCCATGTATCATCACTGCTCCTCACTGCAAAAGTATGATAAAAATAAGTACATACCATACAATATGAAACAGGATGGTTGTACTGTACTGCAGCCTAATATCCCTACATAATGGTTGGTCAACATTGTATACTGTCACACCAAACTGATTGTTAAATTTTTCATGGTTATCCTCCTCTGAACCAACAGCTGTGCAAATATTTATATGAGCCCTGACTTCTGGTGCCTTCCTGGGAATCACAATCTCGTTTGAACTGTTTACCTCTTAGTTCAATGGAAAAATACATAAAATAATTTCAGCAAATTTAAACGGTAACGATGTAGAGCAACAAGCCTCATGCTATCATGAAAATTTCCCACATGTAATTCAGCCTGACTATCCGGGGTCACCATACTATGAAATCTTATGTGAGATAAAATACAGTTGTCCAGCCTTTTGGGCTTTGAAAGGCCTGCAGTCACTTACCTTTTAACAGATGCTTACTCTCAACCTGCTCTTGTTTACTTTAACTGAGTACCAATTCAACCACTTATTTACTGAACAATCAAGGCCACTATTCAGCCAATAATAATAATAATTATGCAGTTTCGGTCCAATGAATAGCTTGAAATGGAACAAAGGAAAGTGGTGAACTGTCAGAAGTTTTAAACAAAAGGTAAAGTTACCCAGGTTTTTTGTACGCCGTTGAGTGGGTGAAAGGATGGTTCCTCAGTGTGTGACATCAACTGTCAAACATGGAGGAGGAAGTGCGATGGTCTGGGGGTGTTTTGCTGGATCCAGGGTCAGTGACTTGTACAGAGTGAAAGGCAACCTGAACCAAACCGGCTACCACAGCATTCTGCAGTGCCATGCAGTACCCTCTGGTATGCGCCTCATTGGTTCATCCTACAGCAAGATAATGACCCAAAACATAAGTCCAAGCTCTGCCAGGACTACCTTAGGAAAAAAGAACAAGATGGTAAGCTTGAAAACATGGAGTGGCCAGCACAGTCTCCAGACCAGGGGTCACTAACCCTGTTCCTGGAGGGCTACCATCCTGTAGGTTTCTGCTCTTCCTCCTATTCAGCACACCTGATTCAACTAACTAGCTACTTAACAAGATCACGAGCTGGGCAATTAAGTAGCTAATTAGTTGAATCAGGTGTGCCGAATTGGAGATAGGGCAGAAACCTGCAGGACGGTAGCTCTCCAGGAACGGGGTTGGTGACCCCTGCTCCAGATTTAAACCACATCGAGCTGGTTTGGGATGAACTGGACAGAAGAGTGAAAACAAAGCAACCTACAAGTGCCACACATTTATGGGAACTTCTGCAACAGAGTTGGGAAGAACTTTCGGAAGAATATTTGATTTCTATAAATGCCACGAGTGTGTTCAGCTGTTATATCTGCCAAAGGTGGCTACTTTGAGTCAAAAGTTTAAAATAGATTTTGGTTTATAAATTGATTCCATGATTTCTTTTTTAACTTTGATTGTTAATTTGTTCTATCATGTCTATGCTTTCATTCCAGAGTACAATGAGACATTAAACTGCATAATTTTCTATTAAAAAACTGGAAAAATTGGGGTGTTCTAAAACTTTTGACTGGTGGTGTTAAAGGTTTTCTCATGGGTGCAAAAAGCCTTAACAAACATGGAACCTCTGAACCATTTGCACGAGTGTTTGCTCTATCTTGTGCATTTAAAGTTTTTAAATTTTTGAAAGACAAATTCAGGTTTTCTGTCATCATTAATGTAGATAGGAAAATGCTTCACAGCTTTGTAATGTAATTAATAACATTGCATCTAAACTTGAGTTGGCCCATCATTCTACCAATTATGGCAGCGTAATGATGGGTATCACTGTTGCACTGCAGTAGTATGTTTGTGGCTTCAAACCCAACCAGGGCCTTTCAGTGTGGGATTCGCATGGACTCGTTGTTTTCAATGTGGGTTTCCTCTGAATATTCTGGTTCGCTCCCAAAGTCCTAATTCTGTATTCCATTTGTACTGGAAGGTCGGGATTTCCAAGCTCCCAGTCGGAAATTCCAACTGGAACGCCCCCTGAAGTCGGATTTCCAACTCGGAAAGTCGGAGGAACCTCACTTACCCCAAGTTCCAAGTTTAAGTTGGTTTCTCCCTGTATTTAACAAAATCAAAGATGCAGTAATACACTGTTTATTAACCCTTCTGTCTTATTTGTGTCTCATTTAATCAGTTGTAAACACAGTACTGTACAACTTTTATCAGTGGACTTGTTGTCACACTGTTTGAATGCGCAAAATACCACATAATGCGTTGTAATCAATGAGTAGGCCTATTGCTAACAACAGCTACTGTAAAGCTGCTTGCACACCGGACGTGAAACAAATTTTTCGCACGACTGATTACATTCAACGTCAACGACTTTGCATTGACTTTGAATGTAATCTGTTGTGTGAAAAATTCATTTCGCCTCCAGTGTGCAAGCAGCTTAACAGTGGCAAAATCCAATCCAGAGGAAACCCCTCTGACCCCAAGTCAGTTTTCTGAATTACTTAATGGAACGCAGACAGCTCGGGTATGACGTCATTCCTGGCTGCAACTTCCAACTTCTAAGCCAACAAATCGAACACAGCATAAGGCATGCATTTCAGGCAAACTGGATGATGCAAATTGCCCATAAATGGCAGTGAATGGTGAGTGCACCTCAGAATAGATTAGCGGTCCGTGGTATATTCCTTAATCACCCTCAGAAGAGCATTAAGTGCTATTGGGCAGTGATGTTGGGTAATTAGACTAAAGTCACCTTTCCAGTTATTTCAGAATGGTGCCTCATGGGGTTGAGGCCAGGCTCTGTGCAGGCAGATCTACCTCCTCAACAGCAATCTTGACAAGCCATAATCAGAGCTCACTCTGTGCATGAGGGCACTAGCATATTGAAATGCGAGACCGCCTTCTTCCAACAGTGGCAGCTGGTGAACTGAAAATAGAGGAAGCATCCCCCAAGACACTCAGCACTATCAGGTGTAGCCAGTTATCCTCATTAAGGTAAGACGTAAATAATAAGAAGGCTAGTTTTCCCTTGTTTTTAATGATTTTCCTTCAAGTTTTCTACTGATTAGAATTAACTATTGGCAGTAAAAAACAAAGCATTCTCTACAATGCAATGTTGCAGCGAATGAATCGAAAATTCCATCCAGAAAATTGTTTATTCACTTAAAGATAAACCACTAGTTTAGCTTTTGTGTTCGCTTTTAGCACATCCTGTCTCATCAAACCTTTACTTCATGATTGTTTCATTATGACAAAGAAAATTAAGTTTAGCAACAAGTATCCACAATGTAATCACGTTGATTGAAATGCAATTTTACATCAAAATGATGTATGTTGTGGCTCATGTAACCTTAACGAGGAAAACTGGCGACCCCCGATCATGTTGAGTGTTTTCGGAGTTTACATAGGTCTAATGTTAATTCGAATGAGTGACTGAAAACAGGGCAAGACTAATTCGTTTCAAGGGATGTTCTATGCCTCCTCAATTTTCAGCTCACCATTCATCACCAGCCATCTGTAGAATTTTCATATTTCTCATTCCAGCAAATCATTCAATGGATTTGTTGTCCTCTTGTAGAACAATAATAATTTGTTCTACGAAGATTTTGAATTAGTATTGACTTGTTTCATACAGAAAATGAGTTATAATTATTTTCAGCAATGCTGGAAACTCGGCGCACCTGCGGTAAGACAAGACCATTTATATGATGTGGACATCACAGAACCAAAGAACTTCAATGCTGAGGCGGCAGGCTATCAAGTGGTCTATTTTGAATATTTGCATGTTTTTTGATGGTCGAAAAGCACCTAGTTACAGCTGCACAGGCTGTATGTGCAGCACTTCAGGCTCACTCAGCCTGAAATGGGCTGTTTTGGCTCCAGTCTCTTTAAACCCCATAACGCCTACAGACCCATATGGGTCCGACAAATGCAGCTGCTGTGTTCAAACTTGTGGAACTTCAGGCCAATTTAAATTCTAGTGAAGAGCCTAAGGTTTCCAATGAACCTAGATATGTCTGGCTAAATTGCAGAGGTATGTGCATAAAATAATGTACAAGATATTTTCCATTTGAGGTAATTCTGTGGACATGAAAATACGAGGTCCTGGGTCTGAATATTTCTCTCAATATAAGAGTGATGGACCCTTCAGCGAAGCCCGTCAGTGAAAGGCTGCAACCAACAGATACAGAATATGTACAGTATGTGGCATTATCCTACACTACCATATATAACAATGCTTTCTCTAACTTTGAGCCTACTTAAGGTGAACCCCCCCCGAAAAATTAGAGTTTAAGGGGTTAAAGCCCCCTCACAAAGTGTGCTCTGGTATGATTGGCCAACCAGGATCCAGGATGCAGTCCTACCACTAAGGAATAATGGTAAAAATGAATTTTTTTGGATGTTTATACGAAGAAAATTGGCCTTAGCACTGAAGAAAACAGCATATTCTTGACATGAGCAATAACCGCACACTTCCTGGCCTCTGTTCAACCTAACTTTGAGGGTATGGCAATCCCTTTGTATCAAACCTGCCATGCAATGGGCATCATGCAAATGTGTTACATCTTTAGGTAGACTAGTTATGGAAGAAAAGTCTGGACTACAAACGAAACATTTCAAGCAGTTCCGGAGCTGTGCTTTCTGCAGGGGAGAATAACCCCCTTTGGTGTGGACAGTGGGCTTTGGGAGTTTGCAGCCATTTTACATACACAGCTAAAGGGGAAGTGAAAAAACAACAAAGAAGCATTATATGATGTCTTTAAAAACAAGAGAAATAGCCTACTCATTACCAGTCTGGCAGCAATAGAGTTAAATTAGTTCCAGTACCTTTAAAACTAGCAGAACATTATCAACAAATGCATTTCTGTTTGCAAACACACATAATCTGCTTTGAAAAGATAAAATCCAACTGTCAAACATAAAGAAATACAGTACCAGTCAAAAGTTTGGACATACCCACATTTTTTCTTACAAGACATGTTAAATAAAGAAATAGGCACCATTTATTTTGCAAAAAAAAAAAAAAAGATCTAATTCTTAAATCCATCAAACTAACCAGCATTTGCTGTCATATTTGCAGAGCATACTCATATTTTTTGTTTTTTACTACAGCAGTTACATGGCTATAATAAGTTTGCTGCAGAGCGGCCGTTTAAGTTCCCAAAGATGTGCTGCACTTGTGGTTTGCTTTTCATTGACTTTTTTGCCCAATAAATTCCAAAACAGCTTGTCTTTCATTTGGCTGTTGGAAAATGGAAAGAGCTTGTTTGTCTGCTTACTTTGCAAAATATGGCTTCTTTGAGAATTCTGTGCTGAGCAAGAAAAGAGCTGTGCACTTAACATCATGTCTTCTTACTTCTGGTGTGGCAACCAGGTATAATAGTCAAAAAGCAATATAAGACTCGCACACAGAAAACAGATAAAGACTAAAAGTTCTTTGAGAATTCTAAAAATTTTGGACACAATTCAAACAAGTAAATTATGCTCTTTTAAGTTCTGACTGTTTACGTCTTACCAGATTATTACCAAATACAAAAGGCCATTTTTAAGGAAGTGCGGGATAATTATCTAAAATACTCAAATACTTTCACTCTGTTCCTTTTTTGAGAAACCCTGCATTGGCACATTTGTGAAAAAATATCGTTCAGTATGTGAGATCATCACATTTTTCAGAAAATCCTGTTTCTAGCCGCGACAGTGTCGGCTGGTGTTGTTTTCACCTAGTGAATCTATGCATGTGCATCTTTCGTGGAAAAATGTGGTTCTGGAGAACCTATTGTAGCAGGAACTACCTCAAGAGTGCTTTTGAGTACATTGCCCAGTGTTTATGTCTGTCTGTCTGGGGGCAGATTTTGCCAACATGATGGTGTCAAAAAGGCCCGAGTTGCAGTCACGAAACTTTAGAGTCGCGTAGTTGAGATCACAATGAAGGCTAAGTGCGAAGGTGGGTGTGGTCCAAGCTCGGGCACTGGAGGTGGAGGGTAGGAAGGGCAGCTGGTGTGATACCATTGCAAGATGGTCTGTAGATGGTCTGTGGGAAAATCTTAAAAGTGCCATAAAAGTGCCAGAATTAAAATTTCCAATACTGCTGATGGCACTGCAGCTCTGTATCCCGGTCTCAGCAGAAAGTGGCTCCACAGCATGGCTGCCATCTGCGCTGTTTTCACGCTAAACTGGATGATATTTAATGACATTCCTAGGCGTGTAAGGAGTGAGGTACTGTAATCGGCAATTCCAGACCAAGAGTAATTCGCAGCTGAGCTACTGTTTTTAGCTGGTCGAAAATAGTTGTATTATTTATATTATTTGAAACACAGTGGCACAGCTGTTCAGCGTGCTTGACTTATTATTGAAAGGTGCTGATTTACTCCTCGCCATAGCTTTCTCGGTGTGTTTTTAGGCAAAAACAGTTCACTCCCACAGTGCCTCACTCCATCTAGGTGTATAATAAGGTACTGACAAATTGTCAGGAAAACCTGACTAAGAGATGAGGGGTAATCTGTGATGGACTAGTGTCCCATTCAGGAGGACCAGCAATACTCCTAGTTGCTTCATGCCACAGAAACCAGAGTTAAGCACCGGCCTGATCAGCCACCTGGCAAGGGACTCTCTAACATTAGCTACAGCTCCCCAAAAGCATCCCCAATTCATTCTGACAATGAAAAAAAAATAGTCCAGACAGACATTTGAATTCAACTTGTCTAAAACTGTCAGTTGCAGGAAATCACTTTGCACACATCTTGGCCCTTGTGCTAAAATTTGCACTCCCACCCTGGTTCCCCTCATGTGCGCACACTTGCGTAAGTGTGCAAGACTGCAGGGTGTGCCATTTCTCTAACTTTGTTTGAGATCAGGGGTGATCGTGAGCACCCCTACTGCACCCTTGATGAGCCCCTCCCGGAAGTCTGCGTCAGACTGCACTTTACTGAAAACCATTGCCCCATAAATCCAGCATTACGGTGATATTTTTCATGGTTCCAGCAAAGATTGAGAGGAAGGTAGGATAGATGTGAGACAGAGACACTCTTCAAGCAAGAGTCACAGGAGTGCCATATACAAGTCCATTTCAATGCTGCTCTGAATATTGTGATTCACCCCCGCAGAAGTGTAGACTTGAGGTCTGTACTTTCAATCTGCTCTTCTTGAACATCACAAAAGTGCGCACTTGAAAGAGGACCACAGGGCTCAGGCTGGGTATTGTGACAAAGAGAGTAACCAAATTCTCTGAAGAGCAAAGAACTTTCCTCGTTACGGGACATGAACCAAAAATAACTTTGCTGGTAGCAATGACAAGGAATGCCAGATTATCTCACAAAGTCAATTAGCTCCTTCTTTGCTTCCTTCTAGCAAGGAAACCAGTAAACCAACCTTGGAAGAAAGGAATGCTTGATTATAGACCACAATCTTTTGCAGCTGTAGCGATTCGATACATCATTCATGTACCAAAGTTTTCCAATAAAATGCAACGGCTATATTCACCATTGTGGTCATGACGTATCCAAGGAAAGGACATTCAATTGCTAAGATATGCCCAAAGTAGCTTTAAAATCTCCCAGCAACTTTCCTTTGATCCATGGAGATGAAAGAAAAAGTGCCATCTGTACACCCAAAGCAAAGCTAGCTATGCTAAGAAACACTACCCAATTTGATGTGAAAATAGCATATAGCTGGCAACTATGTTGTATAGATGGGATACAGAGCTAAAGCGCCATCTAGGGTTTTGGAAGTTGAAGTACTGGTACCATTAGGGTACCTCACAGATTTCCTCTCAGATGGAGAAAGATTTTCTGACAAAGGGGGTCGCCTTTCAAAATGAACAATACTTTCGCACTGATGCACCAAAACAAAATTTTCCACAAATGACACTGAGTGAAATTATTTGAACAAATTGATAATTATCCTGCATTTCCTCGCAAATTGCCTTTTGTATTTGCGGAACGATTTTGGTTTGATTGACTATCTGATTTCTTCTTTACAAAGCTGATAATGTTTGTTTAAAGATTCTGGCACTGAGATAACTCCATAGGCAGCCACCACTCCATTGATTTACTGCAAGACCGGTGTTGAGAATTGGAAAGAGACCAATTCTTGTTTCTGTGCGCCTCACAAAAATGTACTTCCTCCCTCTAAAATACTGTATCTGTTTTACATGAGTGAAGTATAAAATTCAACATTTCATTACATGCAAATCTAGCAGTTATGAACTCGTTATACTACTCACAGATGAGAGAAATATATATTAAAAATTCAGACCGCCCAATGTGCAGAAAAAAATTATGATTCACTTCCAGGTATCCCGTGCAGCGGTCCAGTCACAATTCAACACGAACAGCATTCAACCTAATATAAGCGCTTGCGCAGTGGATCGGGCCTCTCTGGTTCCTGCGCGTAGTGCCACGTTAGTAGCGGTATACACAAAATACGGGCGACCGCTCTGCAATCGAAAAATAAAAACTACTCGGATCGCAGTCTCTTGCTCTTTCAGATAAAATTTGTTATCCACAGCACTGCGGCTAAAGCATCTACATTTTCAGTACGAAACACGAGCGCAAGAATGCTGAAGTTTTTTGTACTCTGTGCGCTAGCCGCAGCTAGCAGAGCTGATATTGCCGAGGAAGAAGATGTCTTGGTTTTGAAGAAAAGTAACTTTGACGAGGCGCTGCAGGCACACCCCAACATTCTGGTTGAATTCTGTGAGTACCGGAGTCAAGTGTAGAACTATGAAGGGTTCTGTTTAATGCAGTCGTCTACATTGCTAAGATGGCCAAAGTTACGGTACATGGGTGCGCGTACAGTTGGCGATCACCGGTGCCAGTCGCGGTAGGCAGGTAACGTTAAGTTGAGGGTTACTATTGTCTGTGCGTAACGTTACAGCTTGATATTATTATGGAAACCACGTAGGATGTTCTACTTAACACTATAGCATAACTTATGAATATATTTCTCCCTAACTTTTTACGAAGTCTTGTAAACATTGCTAAAGTTGAGAGAATGTTTTATTTGTCTAATTAACTTGCTCGCTCCTTCCATTGTTGACAGTAATGGAATCCCTGTCCAACGTGACTGCCCACACTTCTGCATGATTTGGTTTTCGAGTAGCGTTGGGAATTATATGCGTGTTTGGACGTTGGCTGAAACCTGTGTTTATTTTGCTTTATTTCTGAAAATATCGCCGTGAGACTGGAGGGAGGGTTTGCATATACAGCCGACAATCTAACACGATTTCAGTTCAACATTACCGCACTGTCGAGCGGATTTTTTTCTGCCATGAATAGTATCCTTGTATTTCTCGCAGATGTCTTCCTAATCATTTTTCACAATTGGCTACCCTCTTATGATGGTTGAACAACCGATTTATGACCGCAACAACTAATGCTTGCCAACGTGGATGCCGTCCGTGATCGAATAGTGTTGTTGTTTCTGACCACAATTACGGCTATCATTCCCATAAATGTTTACTTTAAAAGTTAAAGCGACATGTATCATGTTATTGGGACTCCGGCATCCCCTGGGTGGCGAAAGTTTCGTTTTGCCTCAATGGTTCACTCGATTGGTTAGATAATTATTTCATACTTTCGGTTCCTTTTCACTTTCACCTGCCTGAGAGCGAAGCTGTAGTAGTGATTTGCACAAACTGTCGACAGTAGAATTTCACTACATGAGGAAACTTTGTATCCTAGCTCATTCATCAAGGTCATGAGATTTCATTAAAATGTGGTCCGGGCCTTTGCAATATTAATCTAGCTCAGTTGTTGCGAAACGAATCGTTTTCCTGTATTGCATGAGGCGGACTAGTATATTAGTCCAGTATTTATTTAAATTCAAGGACGGCCCTGCAATGACTTCGCTGGGCCTTGTAAAAATTTAACTTCATAGAGAAGAGTGACAGGGGTACTGACCAGTCAGGGGAGTACACGATTTGGATCTTCCAATGAACAATGGGGGAGGGGTAATTGGTTGGCTCGTTGTGTTTGTGGGACGGGAGGGGCTGACTGGGCGGGCTGGTTGGTTGACGTGTACTTTTTCGAGTTGGAAAGGAAAACTTCCTGTTTCTGTCTCCCTGTCTATTGGAACACTGGATTAAAATCCCTTTGTCTGTCAGGTATTCGCATAATGTACCCATCGTCTCACTTGAGACGAAGTAAATGATATTCTAAAATATCGACATAGATTGAGCATTTCGGGTCTCGTGCTGGAAACTACCCAAAAGAATGATCTATGTGGAAGTGAACTTTGGACTTTAAACCTACTGCAGTATAACAATGAAACTGCCTTCTAGGATTGCTTGGCTCTTTGAAGCACATGGCCTTTTATCAAAAATGCGTCCTTGAAAGGCATGTTGGGCATCATTTGTGTACAAGGAGTCAAAAAAAAAATCTGCATCTTTGCTCACAAAGTGTAACAATATTTGCATCTTGTTTGTACTGACACAAATGGCACTCTGCATTTGAATTGCTTGTTCCAAGACACAAAGCTTCAAAGAGGAATGCAAGTATTTGCAGCTGTCAGACTTGTTGTTTGAGCTGTTTAATTTGTTTCCTGTCCAGTGTTGAATGTCTTTATTTCGCAAAATTTTTTTCTGGGCTTGGCATACAGTTTGAGGCGTTCTGCTAACTTAAGTGTTGAGTAATTGTGGTGTTGGTAATTTGTGGTGTTCAATATAGTTATCTTTCTATGACATGAAGTGTAGCGGGCAGTCATGGAGCCCTTCTATTTGTGTGACTGTCCATCTGTGAATTAGTGGGGACAAGTTTTCTCCGCAGCTGCTGTACCAAACGTTGGAAGAATGAAACATTGTGTGTATGTGTTACTGGTCCTAACGTTGATTGTTTTTTTTTTTTTTTCTTCTTTTCCTTCTTCTTTCATGACTTCCCCTGTATTCACCCATCGGAAGCCCGCAGTTGAACTTCTCTTGTAGCTACAATGTGGTGTCAAGCTTTTCAGATGAACTTTTCTGAGGTGGGATTTCATCTTCTGCTGTCCATAACTGCTGCTTGCCTGACCCCTTGTGCCCCTCTCAGATGCCCCGTGGTGCGGACACTGCAAAGCTCTGGCCCCGGAATACGCTAAAGCAGCCGGCATCCTCAAGGCGGAGGGATCTGATATCCGACTCGCTAAAGTGGATGCTACTGAGGAGACGGACCTCGCCCAGGAGTTCGGGGTTCGTGGGTACCCCACTATCAAATTCTTCAAGGGAGGCGAGAAGGAGTCGCCAAAAGAATACTCCGGTAATTGGTCCGTGGCTGTATCCATTGCCATTGGATACTCCACTCACATTTTACTCTATTAGATGTTCATACTGGAGTGGTTTATAGGGATGTGATCTGAGGAGGGCAAAATGAGTGGGTTAGCGAGGTATGTTCAGCTTGGTCAGGGTTTTCAGTGTCATGGAGGTGACTCTCTTAACCTGCCAAGGTAACTTGCGTCATCTCGGATTGCAGGTTAAGGGTTTGTGGAGCCAGCTCGTGCAGAAAAAGCCTGGCTCACATTGAACTTGCCTCGCAGTACACTCCTCAGTTTGGTTCAGTGTGCAGTGGATCCCTACTTCCCCTCTAATTAAATCATGACATGGTCCTATGGTGGCACAGACCTATTGGCAATATTGATAGTGTTAGTTGCACTATTATCTGTATTATTATTATTATTATTATTCTGGTGTGAGGTAGCAAGTAATGCAGAGGACAGTTGATATGAAATGACTCTGTACTTTACTATCTGTCCTTTAACCTATTCGGCGTAAAGTGGTGGTGAATTATTTTTGAAGATTGTGTGCACATATATAGAGGGCTTCCCCATATTTGGAATCCCTGTTGGCTGAATGTAGGTTAGTGTGACATTCCCGTGCTGTGACTGGATGGGAGTTACTCTGGGCCCCTCCTCTGTCTCCGCCCACCTCTGTCCATTTCCAAGTATCCGATGTGCAGACTGTCACGTTGACTCCGCTCTGGGTTTTTTTTTTTGTTGGGGGGGGCTGGTTTGAGGAAGTGGCTGGATGCTGTAAAATTGCTGGGAGTTTCTGGTGTTCCAGTCTAAAATCGGAAACGTGTCGCATCGCTTTCACAGTGGCCTGACTACATGCTTTGCTGCGATTGCCTTGAAATTGAATCATTGGGTTTTTGCTCTGATGTGCAGACATGTCAATCTTTCTCTCCTTTTAGTTACAAAAGGCAATCTGAAACTTTATATTTTACTTATTTATAATTATGTTTGATGATTTTAGGAGTCCTAGCTGAGATTTTACTTCTCCTGGGTAGCATCTTATGTGAGTGCTCGGTAGCTTAACTTCTGCTGAATCTGGTTACGTTTTTAAATTTATCATTTGATTACATCTCTGTGCACCAGATTTTAGGTTTTGAGAACTGCAATACCACATCAGTGCCCTTGTGTGCATAAATTTGGAATTTTTTAAAGCCAATTTTACAGGTTTTACCTAGTCATAGTGCATTGCATTTGCATATCTAATTGTAGTCCTTAAGTGTATTTATAATGGAGGTGTTGGCGTGGAACAATATGGAATGTTAGGTGTGAAAAGGGCATCATACCTGTTCAGGCTTGTATAATTGGTTGCCGTTATGGTGTTGAAAACTTGTTCAATAAAGTTGTGAATTGAAACACCCTGTAGTGTCTGTATCAGACTCGTAAGCCTTAGCATGCAGGGGCAAAATGTGGCTGTGTGACCATGCCCTTCTCTCCTGATTTCACAGCTGGCAGACAGGCTGATGACATCATTAGCTGGTTGAAGAAACGCACAGGCCCTGCTGCCACAACCTTGACTGAAGTCACTGAGGCGGAGTCTCTGATCGCAGACAATGAAGTTGCTGTCATTGGCTTCTTCAAGGTAAGGAGGAGATGGTGATCTAATGGCTCAGTGTCCATGAGTAAGATATGAGTAAGAGATGAATAACTGCAGACGTGTAGCCATCTTGGCTCTAAGAACTCTGCTGTGGCTTCCGTGATCATCCTTATCTCTGATGTTTAGGAATGGAGAGCCAGAATTATTGTGGGTCCTATAAAATAGGACTTCATGTTATGGAATGGGTAGTAAATAAGACTGATTTCTGATTATTGCTGCTAGAGCAAATGGCAAATGTTAATTGACCTGAAAGTGCAGCGAAGGCTTCTGCCTGTATGTATACGTTATATGGCAAAAAATATGGATCCTAATGTTGTTCTTAAAATTATTTTAAATAATGTTAATGTACCTACTGAGTCATGTTATAGGACAGGTGCTTTTGCACGTATTATACTTTATCAAAGGGAATGTCCAACCTTTTTTACCTTTGATGAACTGAACTCCATTTTAGAAGTGATATGTACTGAATAATATTTTTTCTTTGGTTTCTTTTTTTTTTTTTTCGTTTGTTTTTTTTTTTTTTTTTTTTTTTTTTTTTTAATACCAATACTCTTTTGTACTTTATACCATGTATTTCAGTACGAATAAATATATATATATACATGCCTAATATAGGAGATGCTGGTGAAATTTGCATTGTTTGCATTAAACTTCTGGGGTCGTGCCCCCCCGTGGTTGTGCATATATATAGGTAGCATGTACCTTTGGCAAAATTAACAGAAGGACAGAATTCTTGGTTCTTAGGTTATTTTTAAACTTGCATTTTGTTTTGTTTTATGCCATTGTTTAAATGTTATCCATTATGTTTAATGTAAATTAGATACTAAAACCTTGTCAGTGCTTGGAACTTCAATGTCACGGCCCTTGCTGATCTCTGGCTTTGAAAGCACGAAAGCACTGATGTGTGTCGAGTGATTTGCACGCCAGCCCTCCTGATAATTGGCTGTTTTATGCCCCCAGGATGTTGCATCTGAAGGTGCCAAGGCCTTCCTGAAGGCAGCCGAAGCAATTGATGACATTCCGTTCGGCATTACCTCTGAAGATGCCCTGTTCTCCAAATACGAGCTGTCCAAGGATGGTGTCATCCTCTTCAAGAAGGTACGGCTTTGCACATCTATTAATGCGAAGTCTCACTTAAACTAGGAGGAACAGCACCTGTAGAGGGCAGTGTTTGTACATTTAAAGTGCAAACAATTTCTCACTCTTCACTGCACTGCCCAATCTACAAACCTGAACAAGCTATAACCTCAAAGCGTGTTGGTCTTAAGGTAGTCTTAAGGTTTTGTTTACGGAATTGCAGCCAATTTGCCATAAAGCCACTGGTCTGCTTGTCCATTACTGTGGTTTGAAGACACTTTGGGTTTGAGATCAGTTGTGAAGGATAATTTTTCAGGTCTGTGCATAGACTAAGGAGCAAATGATCTGGCCGTCTGGTATCTGAGGCAGTATTTCTGCCATGCTATTTTAGACCCTAGACCTGGGTTATAAATCTTTTAAAAGACATCCGCTGTACATACACTAAAGGAATTGCATTGCCCCTGACTAAGGCTCTGGCTTTAGAACTAGTTGGTCCTCAGGTGCTGCTCTGTGGTTGCCCACTGGTCCTGTGAGACTAGGATGGGTCAAATGCAGAGGACAAATTGCTCTGTTGGGGGTCAAGAAAGTGTATCTTATGACATGGCTTTTTGACCTGTTGGAAATTGGATTTATATTTTTTCTGATGTAGCTTTGCATGTCTGTAGAGGTCATTGCCTATGTTACTTGGTGTTAAGATCCAAGTCACCATTTGGAGACCTTTCACTTTAAACGGGGATCATCAAGTCATGGTCCTTGAGGTCTGAGAACTGCTGGGTTTCCATCCTTGCATTACCTGGGAGTGGTTCTGAGGATTGTATGGTCAATCAAGCACTTGTAATTCAGTTAACCCTTAAATGCCCAACTGTAGTAAAAGTTGAAGAAAAAATCTATGTATTCTGTTAAAATGTCCTGGGGAAGGGCTAATAACAACTCAATAGCAATTTTTGGTGACCTTTGACCTCATTTTAGTTTTGTGACATATTGCTAAAATGACTTAAATGATAAAACAGTTGACATATAGCTGAAGTATTAGGCATGGCTTATTTTTCATTAGCTTACCTGTTTGTCTACTTTATCCAGTGATGAATGGGTGCTGATCTATCGTGTGGATTCCACCATGGGGGCGGCCATATTGGAAAGGTTAGCTGGTGCAGCCAGTGTAGTGTCAGGTCCACTTTGATGCATCAGATGGCTGCACTGATGGTGTAAATATGTCACTATGGGCATTTGGTTGCAAAATTTATGTGGGGTCAGTGGTTTTGGCAACTCCCAAAATCGTGTGACAAATTTGTCACAGGGGGCATTTAAGGGTTAATTGCTGGGGAGAAAGTACCAGGGCTGGCTTTTGATTCGAGACTCAGATTTGTTGATCCCGGGGTTGATGTAATGGCCCCAGCCCTGCACAAATGGCGGCAATACCTTGTATAGGTTAGAAAGTTGAAGTTTTAGTCAAAGATGAACTATGGGTTATCCACTGCTGTCCAATTCAAGAGAATATGTACAAAAATGGTTTATTAAATCACCCTGACTCTCTGGTTGCTTTTGACAAACTTAACGGTCTGTCCAACCCATAATGTAGTTCAGTGTAATGCAAACCTCCTGGGGTGTGACTGATTTTGACCAGTCATGTTAGCTTCCATAGCTAGCAATACATTTGATGCCAGGGTCTTCCTCTTGATGCTTTTTGGCTGGCCTTTGACTTGACAGGAAACCAAGGCGACTTTAACTGCCTGCCAATCACCTGCAATACAATCTCATGACCTTTTTCTAAGCAGGTCTCCACCTCTCAGATTAACCCTTCCCTTATAATATGCCCTACTTTCTCAGTCAAATGTTCATAAATTAGCCAGTAAGAATTATACTAGGAATGCTTTACGGTCAAAAATATCTCTCAGCAGATATTTGCCCAGTGAGTTGCCGCCTACGGCGATGTGGTGTATTTCTTTATTTAGATTTGGAAGGCGTCCTGATCAGTTGACCTCCTTGTAGCTTTCTCAGATGTCAAACCTTCTGGTCTTTTCGATTGTTCATGACGAGGTCAGGTTGGCACTGCATAGACATGACCATTTTAGGTGCTCAACTGCGGAAGTCATTGACTAGAAACAAAACTATTCAACACTTAAATCAGAATTGATCCCTCACGCATTGTTGTGGGATTTCTTGTATCAGGATAGTGGAATGATTTCATTTGCCACATTATGATTTTGTGTTGTTGTGCATGCTAGTTAGCATTCTCGATTGTGGTGGGCAGTACGCATTTCATTGTGTCTCTTGCTTTCCCGCAGTTTGACGAGGGCAAGAATACCTTTGATGGAGAACTCAGCAAGGAGAACCTCCTGGGCTTCATCAAGGCGAACCAGCTACCTCTGGTCATTGAGTTCACTGAACAGGTAACGCCTCTCCTCGTTCTCATCGATGGTTGGCGTCCTTTGAAAAGCCTGTGGGAAGCTGTGGGCTGGTGTATTAAAAACTAAGAAATAAAAATTTCCCCCCCAAACACAGACTGCCCCGAAGATCTTTGGTGGAGACATCAAGTCCCATATCCTGATGTTTGTGCCCAAGGCAGCCTCTGATTTCCAAGATAAGATGGACCAATTCAAGAAGGCTGCTGAGGGATTCAAGGGCAAGGTGGGTGTATGCATTTACTGTTCAGATTTGCCTTAACATTGAATGATGTCATGACTGAGAACCTATTTTGGCTGACTTAGTTGGCGATAGACTTGGTACTGGTGAGACATCGAATTCTGAAGCTATAAAAGTTGGGCTGCTGATTACTGCTGTTAATCAGTGAATTATATTTATGTGCATTCGTATGTTCCCTGTAATGTCAGTACATTCATCAGATGGGACATGTATAGCTGAAAATTCCTAGCAGGCCTGACATACACCACCAACCCCCCCTCCTTTCCTGCAGATCCTGTTCATCTTCATCGACAGTGACCTGGAGGACAACCAGCGGATCCTGGAGTTCTTCGGTCTGAAGAAGGAGGAATGCCCTGCCGTCCGACTTATCACTCTGGAGGACGAGATGACCAAGTACAAACCCGAGAGCGAGGAGATCACTGCGGAGAACATCGTCTCGTTCTGCACGCTCTTCACGGAGGGCAAGCTGAAGGTATTCTGGGCTGAGCACGTTCTTGCTGAGCGGGGAATTTCGTCCTCTCCGGGCTGCTTCCGCTACGCTCGAATTACGTCGAGACGTCGAGCTGGTGTTTGAGTGAGGGGAAAGCATGTTCCCCTCCGTTAACGAGGCAGAGTCAGAACAAACCGTGCTGTACGTGAATGTTTACCCCCTTTTCATTAGTTACTGTCAGTCATGGTATCAGTTATGTAATCCATGTCGGTCATTGACAGATTTGAAGCAGTCAGCAACTGTGTTCCCACTGCTAGTGTTATGTACTCTTACATCTGTGACTCTACTCCAATAAATTCAGGCACAGAATATTGTCACTGCCAAAGCACTGGCATTTTTACAAGCAAGAAATGCCCACCAAACCCAGTACAATCTGGGGTTATTCGGTTAAATCTGCGGCCAACGGTCATAATTGGACTAATGGCTTCCTGTAATTACGGCCCTTGTGAAAACCTAAATGCATGGCATGTTACTTTATGGTGCTGTACGCTGTGTGCACTGCTCATCTGTTGCTTTTGTCCCACATCCTGCTGGTTGAGAAAACGAAATTGGGGCAGCCTCAAGTTCGCTCTTAAAACTCCTACATTCAGGTTGGACTGGAGTTTTTTTTATATTTTGTTACTCAGAGGCTGCCTCCATTTTTACTTTGACTTGCCAATTCTTTCAATTTTTTGGCAAGAAAGGCATACGAGCAAGGAACTGACCACATTTTAAATTAATCATTGACTTGGCAAGTATACTGAAAGCTTGCATCCATTCCAATTAAGTCTCACTTCTCCTTGGAAGTGCCCCTGGGACTGCTGAGACTGGAGGCGTATGGAGTTGGGGTGAGGAGAATCTTTTGACTAGTCATCCCCTGTAGGACTTATTGAGTGTATAAGAAAATTAAGACCTTGGCAAAGTTGAGCATGCACATTGGTGAGGAACAGATGACTGCCTTCTGCTAGGCTATGCACTTGACTAGTGTTGTTGTTTTTTTTTTTTTTTTTTTTTTTTGGGGTATCACATTAATTTGGCATATTCAGTCCCGCCAGAATCTGGAATTTCCGATCCGCGGACAATGTACAAGCGTGCTCATACTGCAGTTATCACCGAGAGTGAGATGGTTTGCGGTTCTCCTCCGAAACTTGTAGCTGTCAGCCACCACTTATCTTTTCTCGTGGTCACAGTCCTGGCATGCAAAAAATGAGGGCGGAAGAAACCTGAAGATGTTTGCTAAGAAAGCAACCAATGCACCCAGATTGCCAGCAGGTGGCACTCCACCAATGAACAATGCTAATCCAAACCAACTTTGTCTCTCCCATATCCCTGAGCAGCACAAAGCAAACTAGGAGCTACTCTTGAAGCTGCTCACACTGGCGCGACTGCCAGCACTGGTCTTCTCGGATTCAGTCAGAAACCATGGTGCTCACCCTTGCACAGCGAGCATCTTAGCCCTGCTTTTGATTGAGCTGGCACAAGGCTTTATGGTGTTTCTGCAGGGTTTCGATTAGTAGCCACATCCTGCTGTGATGACACTTGGCCCTCAGCCCTAGTTTCTAGCCTGGTGATGCGTCAACCCTGTACTCAACTGGCTGAAATGTCATGTATTTATCCTGCTTGTTCACCTTTCAAGTCTGAGTTCAGTGATGGAATTGACTTGATCACAGCTTCAAGTTCTTCATTTTGTGTGTGCGTGCGTGCGTTTTCATGGCATTTCTCAGTCATGTTACCTTCAAATGATTTCAGTAAGGGGCTTTTGTGTTTGGTATGCTGCAACTGATATGCCGTTTGCTCTTATTAAAATTAAAATCCTGGTCCTGGGCACTTGACTAGTTGTGGTGTAGTCTATACTGTGAGGTTTTTTTTTTTTTTTTTTTTTTTTTTTTTTTAATTAATGGAATTTAATTGGTAGTGTGGTTAGTTGGGAGGGGCTGTTTTGGTCAGAGTGGTAAAAATGGTGGCAGCCCGATTTAATTTATCAAATCAATGTCTCCCCAGCCACACCTGATGAGCCAGGACATTCCTGAGGACTGGGACAAGAACCCCGTCAAGGTCCTGGTCGGGAAGAACTTCGAGGAAGTCGCCTTTGACCCCGCCAAGGATGTCTTTATTGAATTCTGTAAGGAAACACTTTGGTCACTATGGTACAATTGAGCGCTCTGTCTAGAGCCCTTGCAACCACACTGCTCAGGCTATTTTGTGCGTCTCCCTGGGCCAGATGAGTGGGCTTGGTTTTCACGGTGAAGAACCTGATTTGGATTTTAAGCAGTCTTGCAAGCCTTCACAGTACGGCAGCCAGCTTCTCAGTTCACCCTCCGACTTAATGTCCTGAAATTTGTTAGTTCACGCTAACAAGCAATTTTGAATACAGACCACGAGAATATAATTTTTAGTTTCTCGATTTAAACACCCGCTCTGAAAATATATTTGGTATTTTCCATGACGGGCTATTAATATTACTGACACTCTGCAAATAGGATTTGGGTGGGGGCAGTTTGATAATGTCTGAATAGTTTATTGTTGTATGGTTGTGGTATGGAGCTGGTGAACATGTGTAATGGCTTTTGCATGTACAGACAGCCCAGTGTTAAAGCTAACAGTTGTAGCGCACCTGTGTCCATGACCCTGTCGCCAGCTTCATCCTGAGCCCCTCTGGCTTCAGTGGGAATATCTGTGGGCTTGCACCTTGTGCTAAAGCAGTGCTGAGTGTAAATCAGATTATATTTATAGCCTCCGCTAAGCCCATAGGATAAACGGCAAATGCTTCAAATGGGCCAGAGTTGAAATGTCAGTCGTCGCTAGACCTATTGTTTTCTGAATGTATAACGGAGGAGGGAAAGGCCACTGCTATTCTGAGTGCTGATATCAGGATGCGAACATTATTGAACAACTTTGTTAAAATTGAAGTTGTGCCTGACCGTCTTTCTCCCCCTAGACCAGGCGTGTCTAACTGGCCCATAAAAGGTCCGAGGGGCTGCAGGTTTTCAGTCCAACCAAGCAGAAGCACACCTGATACAACTAATATGATCAACTGATCTCAGCCTGCACAGTTGATTAGTTGTATCAGGTGTGCTTCTACTCTGTTGCAATGAAAACTTGCAGCCTCTCAGCCCTTTTACGGACCAGTTTGACACCCCTGCCCTAGGCTGAGTTAGGTCATGGATATACATGTGGATGGATTGGATAGATTTCATTTAATTATTGAATTAATATTTAAATAATTAATCCCTGAGGGAATTTAAATTGTCACAAGAGCCAAGTACGTGCAGTAATACATGGAGACAATGTTCTCAACAGAACAAAAATGACTCAAGGATACATAAGGTATGTGACAACAGGCTGCCCTGACTTCTTGCCCTTCCACCCTGATTAGATGCGCCATGGTGTGGCCACTGCAAGCAGCTTGCCCCCATCTGGGATAAGCTTGGCGAGAAATACAAGGACAGCAGCAACATTGTTGTGGCGAAGATGGACTCCACTGCCAATGAGATCGAGGCAGTCAAGGTCCACAGTTTCCCCACACTCAAGTTCTTCCCTGCTGGAGATGATCGCAAGGTGAGTGTATCTTGCTGCTGATTTCTTAGTTCTGGAGACGGGGTGGGGGGGGGTGTGTGTGTGAAAGAGATGAAGTAGATTAAGTCTTCATTAAAATCTATAAAGTGGGTTCACCCTTGGTTAACCAGCTGGACTTGCTTCATTGATATTTAGCCTTAGAAATGAAACTGTCAGTTGGTGTTTGTTTTATTTGGAAGTGGTATTATTAAGGTATTCCAAGCAGAACTGCCAATAAAATTTTTCCCAGGAAACCCCTTTCAGTACCGCTGGTAAGCATGGCTTAAGCTTTTAAAGCCATTTCGCAGGTGCGGGATTTCATGCGCGATGAAAGCCGCCACCGCTGTGACTTCACAGTGGGGGAGACGGCCCAAAAAGCCGGCAGTTGGGCCCTAGAAATAGAAGCTCTCATTTTGCAGTCTAGATCACACGTGCTGGACGCGAGATGGCCGTTCCGGTAACTCTCCCACCCCCTCCGAATTTTCCCCATCCTTCTCCTCGCCCACTCAGAGCGCTCCAATGACACTGCAGAAGTCGCCATTGGCTCTCCTCGCTGACTGCTGTTTTAAATGCCAGCGGCTGACTGTGCCGTTCTTCATAGAAACTTGTTACTCCCATTGGAGAACGTTTGAACACATTATCACCTGTTTATATGGGACCATCTGTGTACAGTCCTTGCCAAAGGTTTGCTTTGGTGTCCCACCCCCTCCCTTTGCCTCTTAAGTCCTCTGCATCATAGAGTAAGGAGTGGCAGCTTCAAAACTAAAGAATAAGAATGCTAGCAAGTGGCTCGTTTCTGCATTAGCAGGATTGGATGAGCTGAAAAATTGGATGCATGATCGGATTGTATGTGAGCCTGTGACTGACTTTGTTTTTCCCATTAGTCAGTCACAGCTAATCTTATCAAGTCTCAACTCCAGACAAATATAACCCTCTGTCTGGCCTTGTCTGATGTGAAAATGACCATAAGCCAAATGGTTCATCTTACTCCAAGTCCAAATAAAGGGGAGACTATATTGAGACCAGACACTCCACTTTAAATGTAATTGAATTTGGCTTAACCTTTTTGGCCCAACTGACCTATGAAAGACCTCCCTTAGGTCAACTGTGGACACATGGGCACATAAGACTTCAATGAGGGTAATGGTGGTCTTGGTTGTAGGGTATAGGTTTATGAAAATTAGGCTGTTTCACTCGGCATTATGGAATATATACGGTGAGATGTTTGTGTGCTGAAACTGTATTGTTCAGAAGTATGGATGAAAGGTAGTGAATGCTATTGAATCGGGGATTTGATAATGGGATATATTTAACAACCTGTAATGATTGCCAACAAGAGTCACTTATTGTAGATGAGAAATCATTTGATTTTAAATGGGACCATGCCCTGCTGCTACCTGATGGTTTGCTTTCACCAATACCATGTCATCCTGTGCCTGTTGAGTGCTGAAATATGTTTCTGCTTGTCATTCTACCAACTGGCCAGTGCTGGTTGTAATGCATATAATGGGATTGAGTTGTGGAAGTTTAACCAGGTTAAACATTCATCTCCAAAAGTAATCATTTGAAGGTTGGCCCACATCGATTCTTTGAAAATCTTAACCGATGTTTAGATGTGAGAGACTTCGCGTGACCGAGTAACATTGTACATTTCATCGTATTTTGGTTCTTGTGTGTGAGAGCGCACACGCTTAAGTTTAGACAAAATGGCACACCACACCCGAACAGATTCAATTCAAGATCATTCGGAGTTCCACTTCTCAAAACCAACTATCTCAATCTGACGAGAAAAGGCGTGCCCATAGTTAACAAACCTATTATCTGATTTGCTTATGACTACTTTCATTTCAGTCAGCTCCTCTCCCAATTGGCTGTTGGATTCTCGAGATCAGACTGCATCATCCACTGTCCTCGGTTGCTCCCCACACCACTCGATATTGGATCATAAATATTGACCACGTGTAATATTTCTGACATGAAATCGGAGCGGCCCCAGCGGGCCTCTGAGCAGATCTGGTGACGTCACATGCACTCAACATAACTCAAACCGCAGGAGGGTCAGGCAAGATGATATGCAGAGCCATTTTTAAAAAAAAAAAAAAAAAAAAAGGGGGAGGATATTGTGTAAGATTATCTGAAGGGGAAAATCTGGCCCAAAATCATCTGAATTATCCTTTGATTCGGGTCAGGATTAAGGCATTATCCCTGCCATTTCCCCTGCCTGCTATTATGGGCATTTTGATTCTTTTGATTCACTTATGAATGGAAAATACTTGCACTGAGACGTTGAGTACTGCCAGATTATTTGGGAATTGTGTGCAATGATTCAGCCATCAGTTTTTAATCTCTCAAATAAAAAAATATATATAAAAATTTTTTTTTTTTCCCTTCCCCTCAATCAAGGTATTCCTGGATTGGGGGTGTAAAAAAAAAAAAAAAAAAAAACCTTTTGGTGATAAATGCCTGGCCATTTTCTTCCATCTGAAGAACCAGTGGTTTTGAGAAGGCATCCCCTGTGTGATGAGCTCTGCCATGGTTGGCCTGCAAACAGTTAAACATGTAAATATTGCTGTTATGAGGGAGAGGGAGAAGTAGGGAGGTTGAGCGAGGCTGTGGGAGGGAGCAGAAAAAGTAAGCAAATTTCTGTAAATTTTTTTGGCATTTTAAATAGTTGTTCACGTGATCAAATAAACCAATCAGACATACTGTCTGTAAGGCCGACAGCATACCACCAAGATTTGACCAATCACGGTTGCCGTATGATACATTACAGATCATTTCATTCAGACATTTGAAGCGTTTCATATGTTCATGCCAACTTTTACTTGGAGAGGGAATCACTGAGCTGTTCCGTATGCATATGTGTATATAGGTAATGTAAGTTGCAAGTATTTTAACTAGGCCTACGCTGTCGGCGGCCGACAGCAAGGTGTATATCCCCGAAATTCCCCAATCCTTGAAACCCCCTTTATAAGATTCCCCTTTACTAGACCTACAATATGAGGCAAATTTGAGGTCTGTAAGTAATTGTTCCAGAGGTATGGTTACACTGATTTTTTTCAAAATATAGCGCCACCTGGTGGCAAACCTAGGAGTGCATACTTGCCCAAAATCTAATCAGTTCATCCTCTCTACCATATCTACCAATATGCTAAAAATGAGAAGCCAATGTAAAGTTTTTTTTTTTGTGACTTACTGCGCTAACGGCTAATACCTGCGGACGCGGCGATGGGTGGGGCGAAACCATGATATCCCCGAAACTCGTATTTCGGGGATATAATTACAGGTTATCCAACTTGATCATGACTGTATTTGCAAACCTGGGTATAGCTGGCTATAATTTTTGTATACAGAAAAGTATCAGCTCAGATTGGACTTACGTTTGCTGACCTTGAGTCCAGTGTGACTTTGTAAAAGATAACTGATAAGGAAAGATTGTGCCTCATGCACTTCCTAAATTGTTAAAATGTTTTCACATTATCCAAGTTAAGAGTGTGACCTTAAGTATTTTATGTTGTGCAAGTGCATAATATTACATGCACTTAATTTGCATCAATTTGTTTCAAGTAATGACCACTTCTGTGCAAAGGTATTCAGTATAAAGTGTTATCATACCCTTAAACTTGGTCCACAAGAAGTTGTATGCATGAAATTTTTCCCTTTTATTTTCAAATGCTATCAAGCCAGTTAGAATTTAATCAATTGTCACGTGTTACTTTGGATATGAGTCACAATCAGCTAAGGCGTCATAAATTGTCACATTAACCTCAAAATATAGACTTCTACAATCATTTATTTTCTGACTGTTTTTTAAAAGCTGAACTACTGAACAGAGTTCATTTGGTTTTAAAAAAAAAAAAAAAAAATTTACTCAGTTTTTTAAAAATAACTTTCTGACACCAGAATCAGAACTAGGCCTACGCTGTCGACAGCAAGGGGTATATCCCCGAAATTCCCCAATCCTCGAGCCCCCTTTATTAGATTCTGCTTTACTAGACCTACAATATGAGGCAAATTTGAGGTCTGTAAGTAATTGTTCCGGAGAGATGGTTAAAAAACTGATTTTCAATATAGTGCCACCTGGTGGCAAACCTAGGAGTGCATACTTGCCCAAAATCTAATCAGTTCATCCTCTATATCTACCCATATGCAAAAAATGAGAAGCCAATTTAAAGTTCTTTTTGTGAGTTATCGCGCTAACGGCTAAAATCTGCGGACGCGGCGGTGGGTGGGGTGAAACCACGATATACCCGAAACTCGTATTTCAGGGATATAATTATAATGCACATAATCTGTCAAATTATAGCACGCAAATCAGTCTGTCTGAAACACGAGAATCTGATCTGCACTGAGCTCCCGGGGGTTACTTGTTTTTGGTGTTTGTTTTAACCTCTTTCAACTTGCTTTCCATTTCTAAGAAGTCATTGCACGTAACGAATCATATCTATCAAATTAGTGCTGCATTTATACGAACACACGTCACATCATTCGTATGTTAGTGATTTTGACGGAAAGTCAAAACTTGCCTGCAGCCACTACCGCCTTCCACAAGAAACGATGACGCAGACAGCAAGCCATATATGTGGAGATTTCCTGGAAATGGAGATGTCACAGGGCCTCCTAATCATTGTTTTTTAAGCGCCATAAATTATGTTATTTTTTTTTTTGACTGATTGGAGTGGACTTTTTTCTGGACTTCAATTCTAAATAGCCTGACAACTGATGAGCAGAGACAAGACTCACTAACTTTAGTATATGCGAATGAAAACACTAATATGCATGCATTATGGAGCCATCACTGGTGACTTCGGAAAAAAACCCTCAGCCATCACCCTGATATGTTTGGACGCACTAACACGCGCAAGGGGAATTTTTTAGGAGAATTTTTTTTTTTTTTTTTTTTAATTATGAGCCATAGGTGCTGTGATTCTGTGTGGCTCAATAGCTTTGAAACCCATTTAAAATGCAAGCAAATAGTTACTGCAATTTGGAATTAGCTGTTAAAAATATCCAGTCAAGTACATGGCTTCCTGAGGATTGCGACGTTTGCCAAGCACTGAAAGTGGCCCCTGAATTTTAATGTTCTTTCCTTCATTCAGGGCTTCATTGATGGTGCTCTAACCATCTGTCCTGTCTCTTGAATATTTAAATTAAGGTAGGGCTGCTCGATTAATCGCATGCGATTATTTTAAGCGCAATAAAAGTAACTGCCACTATGAGGCAGGCAGACAAGCTTGCTTATTATCTTTTCTATGATACATACCTAATGCAGTCATTTGAAATGCTTCCGGGAAGAAAACTGTGATTTGAAGTCCGCTAATTACCAGCGAGGTTGGACAGCCTCCATCGCCTTGGCATAATTGGTTTACCTTAAATCAATTCCCATGTATACTATTCAAAAAAAGTAGGGGATATTGGATTTACAAGTACCATGAAATGCAGATCATGAGGTCAGGAAGGAAACAAATGACATAAAAACATTAAGGAAACATTTGTCAATTTATTCGAAACCCTGTGTACAGTCAGTAAAGGACAGATTCTCCAGAATAAGGGTCGACACAAACACAGGGTCACACAGCAAATTTACCACCATTGTGAAACAGTCAGTAGCGGGTAAAACCCCCTCGGTTGGCTAGACAAGCTTGAATTCGGCGTGGCATACTCCTAACGAGACGTCCCAGGTCATTTTGGGGAACGTTATTCCATTCCTGTTGCAATACTGCAGCAAGTTCTTGGACATTGGCAGGAGGTTGTTGACGTTGGCGTAGCCGCTGTCCAAGCTTGTCCCACACATGCTCGATGGGGGAAAGGTCCGGACTGAGTGCTGGCCATGGTAATGTGGTGATATTCTGCTGCTGGAGGTAATCTGTAACGATCCTGGCCCCATGACATCTGGCATTGTCATCTTGGAAAATGAAACGGCGGCCATAACGACGTGCAAACGGCACAACATGGGGTGCCAAGATGTTGTCCCGGTAGTACTGCCCTGTGACACGCCCAGCAACAACATGCAAGTCTGTTCTGCCGGCAGCAGTGATGCCTCCCACACCATTACAGATCCACCCCCATACGGATCATGTCTAATGACGTTAACGTCATGGAAACGTTAGATACGTCGGCGCCAAACCCTCCTGCGTCTGTCAAGGAAGTCCACAGTGAACCTCGACTCATCTGAGAACATTACGTTGTTCCATCGGGCGATTATCCCAGCGTTGATGATGGCGACACCATTGGAGTCTGGCCCTAATGTGACGATCCCTCAAACAGGGAATGACACGAGGACGCCGGGCGTGTAAGTGAAATCTGTGCAGACGATTCCTGATGGTCTGGCCACTCACTACCAAGCCAGTATCCCTTTGAAGTTGAGACCTTATCTGATTTGCTGTTACCATACGATTTCTCAAGACAATAGTGCGGATGAATCTGTCCTGAGCCTGAGTGGTTGCCCTTGGTCGACTGGATCGTGGTCTATCCTGAACAGACCCTGTAGCACGATGTCTGGACCATAATCTGCTGATGACAGACTGGGAAACATTCATTGCCCTTGCCACAACGACCTGTCTTGTGCCAACCTGTAGCATGCCAAGGGCACGTAACCTCTCCTGTGTTAGACGGCGCATGGTCTCTGTTTAATTAACGACTTCAACCACTGATAATCTGATGCTTTCTCTTCAAAATCTTCCTTTACAGTGGCTCTAACCTTCCAATTCAGAGTCATGCAAATTTGTGGCACAACCCCCTTGATCATCAATAGCATCCCGTGCAGATCGTGAGAGTGTCATTGATGTGTTTGGGCGATGAATTTCTTTGGAAATGCTTCCTCAGTAAGGAACTATACAACATGGTTTCGTATCCCTTTGTATATGTGAAAATTTTGATCTCAAAATGAAATATCCCCTACTTTTTTTGAATAGTATACTTTGCCTAACTTGCAATTAAGCCATTTATTCAGCCAAATGACCAATCCAAACCAAAATGTGGCCTGTAATGATTTAGAAGAGATGATGAGAAGCAGACAGACCTAACCAGGCTACCGTGTTAGATTGAAAGAATGCCAATAATCTGAATAAATGGCAGACCTCTGAATTCACCTCTCATCGGGGAATTTTGTATGTATTATTAAAGATATTTCTTAATAAAATTATTTTAAGATGGCCCTGGTTTTAAGCGCTTAAACAGTGGCGGGCGGTGGACGGAAAACATCCCTTGAAACAGCTGAGATTAGTGACCCGATTTCAATCATTGTTCTTGGTCAACATGTTAGTTTTCCTTATAATGAAATGTTTAGGCGAGTGAATAATAAATTCTATAAAATGTTTAATTCACATGCCTTAATAGGCAACTCTTCACGAAAAAATCACTGGATTTTCCGCGTTAAATTTTGTCACATCCTAAGCAAGTAGTCAAACCTGTGCGTAATGATTGTTTAATTGAAAAAGATTGAAATGCGCTCTTTTTTTGCGTTCAACTTGATGCGTTTGATTTCGTTTTAACGAAGACGGTTAGCTACACCTGAGAGGGGAGAGTTGCAGATCAAGACTAATAAGCAGTTTGAAGACATGTTTATCGCCCTCCTTGTTCTGTCCACCGCCCGCCACTGCTTAAAAATATAGGCCACGTGAAGTGGAGAACATTTTGTGAAGCCTAATTGAGCGAATCAACGGTTTGATTGCAAATTGAGCAAAGTAATTGGGAAAGGGGTGACTGCAATTGTCGTGGAGGATGATGACTTTGCAGTGGTGTTCAGCACGTAATTTACCTGAATGTGCCTGCCAAATCTTCGCTGAATTTATCTATTGCGTGCAATGCAACAATCATTTCTCTCACTTTACGTTTGATATGTGTCACAAAATATTTTCCACTTCACCTGTGTTTGAAACTCTTAAAAACCAGGACCATCTTTAAATGATTTTATTTTAAAGAAATCTTTCTAATATGTAAATTATACGAGAGGTGAAATTCAGAGGTCTGCTGTTAATTGAGATTATTAACATTATTTCAATCTAACAGGGTAGCCTGGTTAGGTCTGTCTGCTTCTCATTATCTCCTCTTAATCATTATTGGCCACATTTTGGTTTTGATTGGTCAGTTGGCTGAATAAATGGCTTGATTGCAAGTTAGGCAAAGTACACGGGAATTGATTTAAGGTAAGCTACTTATGCCAAGGCGATGGAGGCTGTCCAACCTCGCTGGTAATTGACGGACTTCAAATCACAATTTTCCTCCCGGAAGCATTTCAAATGACCGCATTAGGTATGTGTCATAGAAAAGGTAATAAGCAAGCTCGTCTGCCTGCCTCATAGTGGCAGTTACTTTTATCGCGCTTAAAATAATCGCGATGCGATTAATCGAGCAGCCCTAAATTAAGGCCACCAAACTGAATTGACTTACTCAAATAGGGAATAATTATCCTCCGCCACGAAGTGGATCCGGGGATTTGGGAATGGCGCTTATCCGTCTGGATTCAATGGGGACAAGTTTTCTCGGAAACTATTGCACCTACGTGAATGAAATTTTGTATGTGGCCAGTACTGATGACCCTACTGAATGAGTTCGATGACTGATTCCGAGAAATTCATTTTTAGAGTTATTGCCCTTGACTCTGTTCGTGGACTTAAGTGTATGGGAGTTGCAATGGAGACAAGTTCTCTCAGCAACTATTGCACCTACGTGGATGAAATTCTATGGGTGACCAGTACTAATGATCCTATTGCTTGAGTTCGACAGTTGATTCCGAGAAATTCATTTTTACGGAGTTATGGTCCTTGTTCCTCTTCGTCGACTTGGTGTATGGGAATTGCAATGGGGACAAGTTTTCTCGGAAACTATTGCGCCTACGTGAAAATTTTGTATGTAGCCAGTACTGGTGACCCTACTGAATGAGTTCGACAATTGATTCCGAGAAATTTATTTTTAGAGTTATGGCCGTTGACACTGTTCGTGGACTTAAGTGTATGGGTGTTGCAATGGGGACAAGTTATCTCAGCTACTATTGCGCCTACGTGGATGAAATTTTGTGGCTGACCAGTACTAATGATCTTATTGCATGAGTTCGACAATTGATTCAGAGAAATTTTTTTTTTTTTTACGGAGTTGTAGCCCTTGACTCTGAACTTGGTGTATGGGTGTTTAATGGGGACAGGTTTTCCCCATTCCCCCGTGACCATTCTTACCGTGGCGGGGGATATTGGTGACAATGTTGCCTTGTTTATCATGTGATTGTTTGAATGAATAACACCTTAGCTGATTTGACTCATACTTTATCACATTTTCAACTCAAAGACCCTTCAAATATGACTGCTTTGATTACAATTGAAAATGAATTGATTCTTTCATTAGTCAAGGTTTACTCATTAATTTTATTACAGACAGCCATAACATCACACTTTTTTTTGCCTCCTGTGCAAATTTATATTCAGTTCATTAACTATCAACAGACAGGACACAGAAATATGCAAGATTCAATGTGTCTTATGTGAAAGTGTTTAGTTTATATCTCATACCTGATGAGACAAAATGAAATACAGTGGACACTCGTTATAAAGAACACTGATAACAAAATATTGTCAGTGATTTTCCTGGTCCCAAAGTTTGAAATTCCTTTATTTCCTTATTTTTGCAGTCCTGATATAACAAAGTTTCAATATAACAAAGTAATTTTTATGGTCCCAAGGAGTTTGTTATATTGAGAGTCTACTGTAACATAAATACATTCTTTTGTACAGTCTGTATTATGAAAAAGAATTGAAATATTTTTTAAATTAAAGGAGAGCTTTGAGTCACATTTAATTTTGTGGAACAAACCTACATGATGTACATACACGGAAAACGGGCAATGAAATGCTTTGGATATTTTAGTTGTTAAAGTTGAAATTCTATGAAAAGGTATAAGCAGCATTCAACAATTTCTTGTTTACGTATATGAAATCATGTTTTTCTTATACACTGTTTAGGTCTCAAGCACTCCTGATGGTCCTGGTTCTGGTCTTGGGTTCTCCTTTCATTGAGATCTTGGTATTACTGTAACAGAACTTGGTCAACGTTTCTAACATTAAGTCAACATTATAATAAGTGTAATACCCCTGATAGCCCCCACCCACCTGATAAATATTCAAAATGGGGATGAAAACAGTTAAGATTGTGCTTTCCATCAGGTAAAGTAAGCTATTTGGTGACAAAAAAAAAACAGGAAAGTGAATTTTGGACTTGACGTACTATCTGACAATGGTCAATTTCATCAAGTGCATGTTATAAATTTATGAGCATACTCCACAGGTGGGGACATTGATATTCTTGATCAGAGAGAGCCTGGCTAATGCCAGACCTCATCTCAATCTACATTGAGATTTAGTCTGGGAGCCACACATTCGTTTTCTCGTATTTGAGGCGTGGTTTACGAATGCCCAGAGCCGTTTATTGGGCGCTACAAATGTCTATTAAATGTGTCTGTACGTAGCTTATAGCCAATCGTATCAATTATACCAGATTACGTATGTAGAGCGACAGAAATTCGACGAGGAAGAAGAGGATGGGTCAGAGATCTATGTGTACACGATGGCGTTCAGCAACTATTGCCGTTTGTGCAAGACAAACATGAGGGTAGAAGGTATTTATGGACACCCTACAGACATGTTTTTATTGAAAAAAACCACAGAGTTTATCTGAGAGGTTAGTTATTAGGGGTGACAGTCGCACAGGAACAAACAACAAGCTTCGGTGTGTCGCTCAGACGTCGTCATCGTCTTGCTGTCTGCCCCACCCCTCGGTTCTGACTGGTTCCTTCGCTGAAGCCAAAATCGGATCCATGGAATCCAGGCTGCCTTGCAGCGTGAAATGAAATCACACGCAAGGAAGCATGGGTATACCCAGGCTAGATCAGAGAACCATTTCCTTCAAATCCATACCAGTTTCAAGTTGCCCCCAAGGTTGTTGCACGAAAATGAAATTTTAAGTGAGTTTTCACTGCATTCCCTATGGCCTATGAGGAGAATACTGAGACAATCAAGCAGTTCGTGTGAAGCAAATGGAGTACAGCAGGGCTATTGAACAATATCCTCCAAGGGCCAGGGTGGGCGTAGGCTTTCATTCCAACCAAGTACTTACACACCTGATGATACTAATCAAGGGGACCTATAGCTAAGCAAATGCCAATTTTGGTTCAAAATTTTAGTTTTGTGGTAAGAATATGAAGTGGTCCTTCATATAGTCTACTTTCAGGACATATATTCACTTTCTGCCTAATTGGTCTTACACTTTTCTAAAATTGCTCTGAAATTACTCTTTTACACTAAAAAGCACTTAAAACCTTTAAAATTGATCACAAAAAATATATATTTCTCAGCAACCGTACATTCAATTAACTTCATATTTGGCAGTTTTCTTCATTTTGTGTTCTGTCTGTACAGGGCTCTTTTTGCAATATGTACCTCTGAATAGGAGTAAATCAAAATATACATATTAGCTGTTTCCTGTCAAAATTGATTTAGGGGGGTCAAAATCAATACTAGAACATGGAAACCTGGGAAAAAAAGCTCTGTAGTGACATTAGGAATGTTTTTTTTCCTTCACATTGCAGCTGAAATTATAACCAAACACTTTAGTTATCTCTAACTGTTTCTCGGTGTGTGTGTGTGTGTGTGTGTGTATTTTTTATATATATATATATATATATATATATATATATATATATATATATATATATATATATATGAAAACAGCCGTTGCCATGGCAACCAATGATGTGATGGTACAGAGACTTAAGTCGCAATTTCTAATAGAATAATTTTGATAATTCTTAGTTTAAAAAGTGAATATCTTGGAAAAATGTTTGCTTAACTATAAGTCCCCTTAAGCTCTTTAGCAAAGACTCGTGGGATTGATTATTGGTGTCAGGTGCGTAAGTGCTTGGCTGGAATGAAAGCCTGCACCCACACCGGCCCTTTCTGGGTAAGGTTGAATAGCCCTGGAGTACAGGATACAAGATTGAAGACCAGGCCAACAATTGCATTGCATTTCTCTGGGACAGTGGCGGGGGAAAATGGCTTGCTTGGTGAATGTAGGTTTAACTTTGTGCAATGTCCTCTGTACCGCACACCTGGCATTCACTTGCTGCTCTGACCATGTTCCAGGTTATTGACTACAATGGAGAGAGGACCCTGGATGGCTTCACCAAATTCCTGGAGAGCGGGGGCAAAGAGGGCGGTGCACCAGCAGCAGATGACGACGAGGATGATGATGTAAGTTTGGCCTCTTGGAGAGCGGAGGGGTTTCGGGGATCGATTGGATCAGATTTTTTTGCTATGAGCAATTTTTGCCCTTTTCTCCACCTTGGACTTCTCCTGCCCCCCTGTATTCAGCTGTATTTCTGCACCAGCTCTTGGGTATCCCTCTTAAGTCATTTGGGCGGCTTTAAAATTAGACTCCACGTGCATGTATGACATACTGCTTCTATGTTTAGTTTGTATAGGCGCTGTGTACTGCAGTCTGCCCATAGACGGTGACGGGCTTCCTGTGTTGGCCAGTGGCATTAGCCCTTCACATGTGCCAGACTTACCTTAGCCTTCATACTCTGCAATATGTTTGCCTATGATTGGTCCTTCAGTTTGTGGATGATTGTAGTATTGCTTATCCATAGTAACCATGCGTAGCCAATGTCAGGTTGCTTCAGGTGTTATGAGTTGGGTTGAAATGGCCAGTTGATGAAAATGAAATGACTGGCAGAGATTGTGTGTCATGTCATTGGAAAGGTGTTCTTGCCTTGTCTGGTATGCGAGCAGGCTGTGTTTTAAAGGGTGGGCATGCCCAAAGTGGTTTAATTGCTTTCATGGTTCCTCAGAATTGGCCAATTTCTCTGATCTATCATTGACAAGCAACACTTTTTCGATATTGCAGCTGTTCTGCTCTCTTCTGTCTCAGGAAACTTGCATTAGGACACATGTAAATTTGTGTTTGTACTGAAGTTGAGTGGGATTTAAATACATGATATCACCAGAGGTAATGTGTCCCATGAATATTGTTACATAGTTATTTCTTCCTTGCAGCAATGCACCCTCAGTTTTACCTGTTGGTTTCAAAACAAGACTGCTTTGGTGTTGAGGTTATTTTGAGAACATTCCTGAACGAGAATGAAAACATGAACAGCTGAACCTAGGAGACCCTTGTTGACAGGTCTGTCCATCCTAGAATAACCATGACAAGATGTATTCTGTGTTTTTACCATTAAATGCGGAGAGCTTGGCTCTTGAATTTTCTGGTCATTTTAAAGGAAATCATCCCTAGAACTGAAATTTGCTATTAAAACCACGCTCTAGTAGCATGTCCAGTATGTCGTTAGCTGAGACGGACTGCTGTAAACAACAGTCGTCATCAGTAACGCTACGTGCGATCTTGGTGATCTTGTGCTTCCAGAACAAACCAGTTGCGTGTGCGCACTCTGGTCAGCTTAAACATGAAGGCAGGGGACCACATCTAAGCACTGGGCGATCTAGTTCAATCTAGCTGTGCTTTTGGCTCCAAGCATCAGTCTGGCCGCTAATGATCATGGCAGCTGTTTGCCTGGCACCACCCCCCACTGATGGGCTTTGACAGGCTGCCACATGCAGACGTTTCACAGAAACGGTACCTGAGAGGCCGCACGTTTCGGCCACAGGCAAGCTGCCAGGCATATCCTTTTCTGGCAGCTCTTAATTATGGCTCTGCCTCCTGAAAATAAATCACGGGGGCAGAGGAAACGCGGCTGAGGAAATCGGTGTCGTGCTGTGCTAGTCACTTACGGGGTTTTTTTTTTTTTTTTTTTTTGGTCCTTTTCTGACGCATCTGGATTGTCATTGTGTGTATATTGTCAGGTTTGGGAGTATTTTGACAGTGAAGCAATTTTCCTAATTTTGCCTGTGTACACCACCACAATGAATCGGAAATGAAATCTAGATGTGATTAAAGTGCGGGCTTTCAGCTTTAACTCAAGGCCTTTCACAAATCTTGCATTAACCGTTTAGGAATTACAGCCATTTTTATACCTAGTCCTCCATTTTCCGAGGTAGTTGGACAACCGAGCACAATTCTAAATATAAGGTTTATTTTTCATACTTGGTTGAAGATCCTTTGTAGTCAGGCATGTTGAAGTCTTGAACCCTTGGATGACTCCAAATGCCCTGAGATGCTTTGCCAGGCCTTTACTGCAGCCGCCTTCAGTTGCTGCTTGTTTGTGGGTCATTTGGCCTTCAGTTTGGTCTTCAGTAAGTGAAAAGTCATGCTCAATTGGGTTGAGGTCAAGTGACTGACTTGGCCATTGAGGAATATTCTGCATCTTTACCTTGGGAAGCTCTTGGGTTGCTTTTGCAGCATGTTTTGGGTCATTATCCATCTATACTGTGAAGTGCCATCCTATCAGTTTTACACCATTTGGCTGAATGTGAGCTGATGGTATACTCCTGTACACTTATGAATTTGCCCTCCTAATTCAATCAGCTTTGGATCATGATCCATTCCTCCTTCTTGCTCTTCTCTTCCCATCATTCTGGTACAAGTTAAAGGAGCCATATGTAAGTTTGTGGCCAAAACTGGTACTGCGATCACATTCAAAATACTGCAGAGCGCAGTATCCCCTCCCCCTCTCCCCCAGAGGAGAGATTGCCAGCTAGGTTGCCGAATCCAGCAAGAACGTCTACTACAAGGAGCTACTATGGCTACGCTTCAATATCACCAATGATTTGCTCTCACAGGGTTGTGTTCAGTTCAGAAAAGATGGAGACTATTGACTAACTTTAGCAATGGTCATATTGGTCAACTTGCTTGTCACTCTTCTGTGTGGATAGCCAGGACTCATTTGACTGATTTACAGTCTCAATTACGTTTCATATTGCCATAATGGCTGTGCTAATGTTGAAACGGTTTCCACAGCATCTCAGCATAATGCCAGAGAAACGAACTCTAATAATGCAGTGCTAATGTTAGCAATGACGAGTCATGGTTTTTATTTCTCAAACAATTTTACCTAGTCAATTTGATGACCCACCTGCATACGCACTAACGTACCATGAACGAACATGCATAACGTTTTTCGACTGTGGAGAATATTTGTAATTTCTGTGCCTACATTAAATAGAATTAAGTTAGCCAAACTTAGCTGAATCTTACCTGTCCAGGACAAAATTTGCAATTTCGGCGTCGGTCTTCAAATTCTTCTCCGCTTTCAGCCGTCTCAATCTTTCAAAGGCATGTCTTAAACAGATCCTTGTTTTGTTTCTGACTTTGTCACGACGTATATCGGAATCATAACGAGGCCTTATAGGTTTAGTAACGTCGGACATTTGTGCTCCAAAACGCTGGTAGCTGCAGCTCATTGGTAACTGGCAACCTGGATGCCGAAATGCTACTGACTTTGTGATTGGGAGATAGGTGGAGGGCGGCACAAAATGACATCCTCATGAGTTGTGGGCTGCAGCTTCACTTTTGTAATGAGAATATTCTGGCTGGACTACTGTTGTCAGTGATATGTATTTGAAATTGACATCATTCCTTTATGTCTGGTGATATATCAGGGCCATTTCATGATTAATCAATATACATTTCTTACATACTGCTCCTTTAATCTTGGTCTCATCTGCCCGAAGAACCTTGTTCCAGAACTGTTTAGGCTTTTTTGCATGTTTTTTTTTTTTTTTTTTTTGGCAAAGTCTAATCTGGCCTGTCCTTCAGTGTTACTAGTGGTTTGCACCCTGTGGTAAAACCTCTACTTACATTCATGAAGCCATGTCATTATTGTAGACTTTGACAATGGCACGTCTACTTCCTCAAGAATGTTCTTGACCTAGCTAGATGCTGTGAGGGGGTTTGTCTTCATCGGAAGAGTTCTGTGCTCATCCACTTTAGTTGTCTTCCAGGTCTTTTGATGTTCCTGAGCTCTCCAGTGCATTTATACTTTTTAAGAATGAACCAAAACTGTTGATTTGGCCAGTCCTAAAGTTTCTGCCATCAGTCTGAGTTTAGTTTTGGTTTTTCAGCCTAAAGATGGCCTCCTTCACCTGCATTGGCAACTCTTTGGTCTGTGTATTGAGTTTCCCAGCTACCAAGTACACGTTCAACACTTGCAACAAGCTCCAGACCTTTTGTCTGCTTCATTTGTAATGATGAGGGAACAGGCCACACCTGGACATGGAACTGTCAGGTTACTTTTGAGCCCCTGAAAATGGCGTACTGAATAAAAATGGCTAATTCCTAAATGCTTAATGCAAAGTTTATTAAACTTTTTGAATTAAAGCTGAAATTCTGCAGTTTAATCACATTTTGATGGTTTGATTTCAAATCCATTGTGGTGGTATACAAAGGTCAAGATAAATTGTCCAAATACTTCTGGACCTAGTTGTATTCATTCTCGAAGTCAGCGTTGACGTCACGGACGCGCCGCCATCTTGATTTGGGGGAAAACCAAACAAACCGACCGCACTCCCCTCTTCTCGCGCAGAGGAAATAAGATACCGGTGTCTTGTCTTGCGAGCTTTCACCTGAACCGTTTATTTTTTAGTAACATGCCCTTCCAGTATCTAGAAACTCTAAATGGAGAAAAGGCTAGGTATTTGACCAAATTAAAACTTATCGGTCTTGGACTTTGTCCATACAAAATCCGCAGTGCTTAAAAACCTCGCTAATTGCTAGGCTTTACAAAGCAGCTGATCGCCCGCTATAGAAACCGAAACTGATAGTAATCTGAATAAGTTCCCTGCAGCAACAACCGTAACAACGTGAAACTCATAAGTGTTAAGAAAACACTGAAACTTGGCCTGCTCTAGGAGGAATTTGTAGCTTCCGCAACCGCCAAATGTACTTAACTGAGCACGCAACAGTCAACTGGTCTAAAGTCGCTCGACGCAGTGCTTAAAAGCCTAGCTGATTACTATACAAAACCCCGCGATAGAAACCGAAACTGATGGTAATGAAAGCACCAGAGGTGCTGATGCCTCGGTGTGTATTGCTTAGCCACTACTGATGTACAATAGTTGTACAGTAACATAAAAGCAAGCTTGAATACATAAACAGTCAATAGAGTGCGGTCCTTGTGCCAAAATCATGTGGGTGTGGCTTAACATTATGTACACAAACGTGTATACTGAAACACGGTGCTACAAAAAAATCAAAATTCTGGCACATTTAAAATCAAGAGAACAGTGTTTGTCACTTTCGTTGGCATTGTTACTTTTAGCTTGGATGCACACGCTGTCGCAGTTATGATGGTAACAGACAGACAAACAAATACACAGACTGAGTACCGTATGCTCGCTGTGCGCATGCGCACACCGAGGCATAATAAGCTGAATAAGTGCTCTTCAGCAACAACGTGAAACTCGATCTCAAGTGCTAGCTAGTATTAGATAAGAAAACACTGAAACTTAGCCTGCTCAAGGAGGAATTTTGTAGATTTATCCAAACACGGTTACCTAGTTGTCTTTAGGACACCTAGTTCAAGCTAGCTAACTAAAGGAATTGGGGTCTGGTTAGTGGTTGGTTAGCCGTTAGCGCAGATCCCGAGATGGGTAGGCTGAACTGTCAATTTCCCTTACTGATCAATGTACCGACAGTGAATAAAGGTGCGTTCGTGTGTGTCATTCATTGGCATTTATCGGCATGCCAAAAAACTGTGTCGCGCTGTACAAGTAACAGAGCCAAAAAAAAAACCAATCGAAAATGTAATTTGGCGGTGGTGCACGTTCTCCAGAAATACCCATTTGCTGGGGTTGTTTGAATCATTAGCCCCTTTTCCATCAGATTTTCAAGCGAATTAACTCTAATGTCGAATTATTTTTTTAGCGACATAAGAAGCGTCAAGACGGTTTTCCATAAACAGAACGTTTCTAGCTTAATTAAAATGATGTCACAATGCCCGAGTTAAAGCGCATTTTTTCTGACCCGCTAGATGATTTTCCATCAACAATGTAGCTTAATTAGAACCTTCTGAGAAAGTTTGTGTAGCGCAGAGGTCGGGAACCTAAGGCTCGCCAGCCGCAGGATCTTTTGTTGCTCTGCCGGGGCTCTCGGACGACAAAAAAAATAATAAATAAAATGATAAACTTGCAATCAAGGGATAAGCCTAGGCCTAGTAGAAGACTAAAACAACAGTCAATACTACTTATATTAAAATGACAAGGCTTCGTAGCAAATACGTAGGTCTATCTGAGTAGAAAATGTATTAAAAAAAACTGTTGAATAAAAGGCAAGGCAAGGCCGTTTTATTTGTATTTCTTACATCAAGACATTTCAATGTGCTTTACAGAGAAAAAAAACAACAGTATAATTGAAGAGAGCATAGACATAGAATAAAAGCAACTAAGTTAAATATCCAAAATTTTTCTTGTAACCGCCTTTATGTGGCTCTTCTGAGATTAAAAAATAGGCTCTTTCCAGCGCAGCAAACATTTATCAAGTTATTTGGCAAGAAAATTCATTGGCTGTCGTTGCGATGGATATATTGTGAATAATAAGTGAACGTTAAATGGCTATTATCGATCCACCTTAACATGAGACCTTCGGCTGCTATAATCAACTAGCCAAGGCGGTCGTATCAAGAATATAGTCCACTTCAAATTAGTAACCCTTTGCGTTAGCCTAATTTATACACAAGATTTCACGACTGCATCTGACGTTATCAATGAGATCCATGTCACACGCCATAGCTTTTTTTTAAAGCCAGCATCATTGATACGCAACGCTGTTTTATAATAGACTGGTCTTACACATGAAAATGCAGTAAAACAAAATTTGGGCTGTAGATGGGGTTATTGGCTCATTTATGGAAGGAAGTTGCTATTTGCCCCGCAGTTGTGCCAGTAAGATTTCATTTTATAATCCGCCTAGCTCTTTGATCTTTCGCGCATAACCGCCGCGGGGCGAATAGCCTCTTCCTTTATGGAAAGCTAAACTTTCACTGACCTGAGTACTGAGGATATGTGTAACACCGAACGTCCCTGACTATTTTCAAGCTAAAGGGAAAAAAAAAAACATGCTGAAAAAATAGCGACCTGACGCCATACATGGATTGCATTTCTCCACATAGCTAACCACGGGTTAATACCAATACTTCGCCTGTTTTGCGTATGACTGTGAATATGCTGATGTTTAGAAAGCGCACTCGGTCCATAGTCTGACAGATATCCGGATGCTAGGCTAACGTTAGGCAGTCACTGGTTAAATCATCAAGGCTAATTTTAACCAGCACAAACGAAGCGAACCTCATCATATCGCCTAATAATCTGATTTGAATCTAATTTTGCAAGGTTACCACTGGAAATGTATACCCAGTGTAAGTCATACCAAATAGTTTCAGCTAGCTACCGCTCACCTCTCTTCTCATGTGAACGACTACTTTATTATCCTAAGCTTAGCTGATGTAACATTATCTTCACCGAACCCATTTGCTTCCTACGACTGTCACCCTGGCTTATTGACTGCTATTCAATGATGGCTAGGACTGAAAAAATGGTAAACGAAACACAAGACATTCTTTGGGACTTAACGTTCTACAGGATTGCATGTCACATCTAGCAAGCTTTTCTAAAATAAAGACAACGGCTGATGTCTTTTTTATTTAGTCACCATTCTTCTGAAGTCGGGCGATAGGATCATTTCTGAGGTGAACTGAACTAAACTGTGCGAGACAGAAGACTGCAGAGGCGGCACAACAACATTCGAATTCTTGTTACCAATGCGCATGCGCGACATTCTAGATCGCTTCAACCCTTTTCCATCACTTTTACGTCGATAAAACTTTCCCAAAACCACCTCTGCCGAGCGAATTAACTTAGCGCGGTAAAATCTGCGTTAGAGCGATCTAACTCTTTTTCCATCACAAATGTCGCACTAACTTTTTGATGCACATCATTTTAAAGCGAATTATCTTTTTGATGGAAAAAGGGCTATAGACAGTCTACAGTTTGAACGATCAGATTTTGGTTTTTTTTCCCTTGATATACCCATCTCCTTTAACTGAGTCTAAATATCGTAATGCGATAATATTGGAGCAGGAAAACAAATAAGGAGAGAGACCGCTAGCTTTTGTCAGTGACGGTAGGCTGTCTTCCCTCTGCGCGAATAGAGGGGGGACGCGGTTTGTTTTCCCCCAAATTAAGATGGCGGCACGTCCGTGACGTCAACGCTGACTTCGAGAATATGCTCCCTGTTATATAATATTTAGTTGAATTAATTCCATTAGAATCTTGTTTCATGCAGGCAATTCTGTCGTGTAAAAATGATAGAAGGGTACTTCATCAAGCTCAGCTTTACTGGCAGATCTCTCTCCCATCTCAGGATCTGGCAGACACTGACGAGCAAGACGACGAGGAGGACATCGATAGCGAGGACGGGCACGACGAGTTGTAGGAGACTGCCGGGAGAGAGAGAGACAACAACCCCCTTCACCCCGCCTCCCCAGCCGCCCCCTGCTCTGTCCTGTGAACACTGACCCCTCTCTTCCCAGCTGCCCCAGGCCTGGCCCTGACCCCCCTGAGGACATCCAAACCGCCACTCCGGCCCACGCCGACCCGCTCTCCTGGGAGCGCGGCCCCGAAGCAGCATTTCGGAGCGAGGGGGAGGGGGACGGGCACTCTTCACAGCACTCTGCATAGTGCTTGGCCCACTTTAAATCTCTCCCACCGTCACTGGGTCCTGTCGTGCTCTTTCTGTTCGTTTTTAACCACAGCACTGTGCAAGTGGGGCTGCTTTGCCCTGTTTAGGGTTGTCTATTCACACTTTGGTTTCCATGTGTTTTTTTTTTTTTTTTTTTTTATTTCCTTCACTAGTGTGAGTCCTGACTTTATTTTTTTCCCCCTCTTTCCCACTTAATTGTCCCATACATGCGTGAGAACAGTGGGCAGCTTACTGGGAAGTGACTGTAAAGGGTGGGGGGCAGTGGTGTCCATGGTGGAAGTTGGTCTAAAGGCCAGAACATATGGTAGCTTCTCTCGGCTGGACTCAGGGCTGAGGTTTTATCAGGGCTAAAAATGAAACTTGGGCTTTAATGTAAGCCTATCAGAAGCGCAGTGCTCCAGCTGCTAACACATCCATTTTCTTTAGTGTATGGAAATGGACCAGACGCCTAGAGGCTAATGAGAAATGGGCATCATCATTCCTTTAACAAAATCTTGCATTCTCTCCTTTGTTTCTCTCTGTTCACCAGCCTGGCTACTGATTTATTTTATTTTTTCCTTTTTTAAAGAAACTCATTACCTTATTTAATTATATTTTCCTTTAAATTTATTTTAACCCGACCAATTGCGTTTTACCAGTATGCCCAGCAGTAACAGTGCTTGCATGGGGCAGTGTTTGTCTCAAGCTTTTGCCGAACTGGGATCATTGGAAAAGATTTATTTTTTTTTAATAATTTTTCATCCCCAAGTTATGCCACCTCAACCTCATTCATGCCTATTGAGATTAGATTGTTACTGAAGTCGTGGAGATGGTTGCCTGTAGTAGTAGAATTGTCTGAGAGGCCTCTCTTTCTCTGCATGGTGGGGAAAGAACTTTCCAGTTGCTCCCTTGCCCACCACCTGCCCACCTTCCCTCTGTATTGTATTCTGCCTGAAGCTCTCCAAATGGCTTGTCTGGGCTGTACTGTGTCTCTGTGTTCAAAGATGACTGGGTGGGGCGGTGAGTGCGTGTTGTATGCGTGTTGTATGTGCGTGTGCGAACGTTGGCTCTTAAACGGTCCTCATATCCATGGACAGGGTTGTGAATGTAATTTTATTTCATTTTGGGAGTGGGTGGGGGGAGATCTCAAAGGGGAATAAGAATTGGGTGGGCAGGGTTTTTCACTGTCCTGACTGGGGCGAAAGTGTACAAAAAATACAAAGCATTCCATTGCATTAAATTTGACTTGTTGAACAGTAAACTGGTGGCCAAATAAAACAAAATTGACACAAGTGAAACATTGACTGGGTGTGTATCTGTTAGTTTGCTGTATTTGTTATTTGGCACAAATCATTTGAGATGATGGGCTGAACTGTCCTTGGTACCCTAAGAGCATTGAATCCATTTTGAGACTGCTATTATTGTAAATGCTATCTTTGAGAGGCCATTAGGCTCACCATTTCAATAATGTTTCAGGTTGCTTTGTGGACCTGTTGTGTTTTGCAAGCCAAATCATGCCAATAGTTTTCACCCCCCTCTCTCTATACAGAATGTTTTGCTTCTACAAATGGGTACTTTGGTCTCATTAACGTTCGCCATACAACATTTTCTCTGAGTATAGCTGCCAAACTTGGAGTGATCTATGCTAATCATATGGCTTCAATTCATATTGGGCATAGGTTTGCAACTGCAATGTGCTGGCTGTACTGACATTTTACTGATTACTTATTTTAAGTGTACCTGCAATGCAATTTCAAACTTCTCATTGGTAATTTGACAATTTTTGAAAATAATTATTTCCGTTCACCTTGGTAGCAATCCACAAATATTATAGCAAAGAAACTGAGTCACAATCACTGAATTTCAAAAAAAAACTTAAATGCGATTACACTGCCCTGGCAACCCTCCTGTTTTGACAACAATGTACAACTTCATTCTTATGTAATTGTGCTCATAAAACCAGGCTGTGTTCGAATGGGTTTTTTTTTTTTTTTTTTTTTGTTTTTTTGCCCATCTAATTTTCTTAATGACCTGGAATTATTTGTCAGCCATGTTGTTTGAAATCTCAATGTAAAGGTGCTTCAGGGCTTCCGAACTTCTCACCTTTAGCATAGGGTCCACTGAACCATCTTTTACGAAAAAAGAAAAGATGGTGCCGCCCCACAATGCTGTGCAGCAGCAATATTTAAAGCGACTACCATCCATCCAGCAAGTCTCAAACAAATGGGCATGACTGGCAAGAGACACGTGATTATGTTGCCTAGTGTGTGACTGCATTCAGATTTTCTTGGAAGCGCAGTTGTCTTCCTAAGCTGTTTTGAATTCCCCTTCACACCTATCCTTTCCGTCGAGGTTAAAGAAAAGCAGTTAGGAATTGGACAATAGGATGTAATTTTTGACTTCAAGCATGGCCTCTGTTCGAGAAACCTCTGGTGTTAAGTACAATAGTTGATGCACTCGAACAGGGGTGTCCAATCTTATCCATAAATGGCCGGTGTGAGTGCAGGTTTTTGTTTTAGCCCAGTGTCACAACACCTGATTCCCACTAATTAGCTGATCAGGGGGTTCAATAAAGACCTTGATGAGTTGAATTAGGTGTGTTAGTGTTAGGCTGTAACAAAATCCAGCACCCACACTGGCCCTTTGTGGATCAGATTGGATACCCCTGCACCAAAAGGTGCACTGGCATTGACTAGGATCAATTTTGATAGCCTTCACCAATTGACTGGAGGACTTCTCTAAATCATGCATGACCTTGCCAAGAATCTTGGGATATTATACAAGGATGTCTAGCACTGTCCTGAAAGACGAGCAGAAATGTGGTCTTGCGGGGACAGAAAGAGCAGTGGAGGGCCCCGATGCATAAATGTGCAGGAAACAAAGTACATCAGAGTCTCTAGTTTGCGGTACTGCAGCATCACAGGTCCTCGACTGGAAACCAAAATGCCCACCAAATAACGTGCTACAATTGGATGACTGCAGGATGCTGGCCTTATTGGCAGTTTCAAAAAACAGAAGAAAATAAGAATGTTGAAATGGGCATAAAACAAAGATTTGATGAGTAAATCCTGCCTACAGGTACTTATTCTCCATGTAAAAACTTGACACTTAAATATGCTAGATGGAAATATGTGCAGTCATTCTACTGAGTGTGGAAACGCCTTGAGAGGAAAAATAAATTCGAGAAGCAAATCGGCACAAGGCATTGGTGTCTACACCTGCTGCGATCGCTTCATATGCCCTAAAGGTTGATTTTCAGCCCCCACGTACAACTGACCTTTTGTGCCCTTAACCTTTGACCCAGTGACCTCCAAAACTTAATCAGTTCAGCTACCCTCTGTGGGGAGATACCATATCTGGTTTGGTGAAAATCCCTCCACTCCTTCAGGAGATATAGGGCAGACAATACATTTGAGATGGTGTGCGACGCACCCATGGACAGACGACCAGAAAACAGTCAGCCTCCTGCCCTCTGTCTACGTTGAAGGCACAGTAAAATTCACGTTGTCACTTGACAGATGAAATGTGAAAGACAAAGACTCCTTTCCATCATGGTACAGTTCATTTCAGTTTGTTATACACCACAACGAAATTGTTGCGTTTCAATTATCAAAGGTCGTGGATGGTACCAAAAGAACAGTTCCAATCCATTTTTTTTTTTTTTTTTTGTCATCCCTTTGTTAAGGTAAATAGTTCACTGATTTGTTATCTCATAGGTAGTGTGAGAAATACTTCAGTCCATTGATTGGTCGAGAAAGAATTGTCACTTTTGCTTGATCAAAGATGAGGTTTAGACAGCTATTACCATCTGTAAGCAATCCCGCCTACATTCAAAAGTACTGCCAGCGGTGGAAACGCAAACCTGATCTGTGGTTTAGGTATCCCTGTCTGCACAGGTTACAGACCAGATTAAGGGTACCATACTAAAATTATTGAGTGGAAATGCAACAATAACACATTTCAACCAGAAAAACTCAGTTCAATAATTGCGGAACAAAGGTGCTGCCCAGTGAAGTGGCTTGCATTTCAACCAATTCTTTTGCAATTTAAACTGGAATAATTTCCTACTCATGATGTCATCATGGGCACCACTTCAGATCCTACTGTTTTCCAGTTTGGAACCAATTTATCTTTGCTCTAAACAGTTAAATTTTATTCACCCAAACAAAAACGAAGCCGTTTTCACATTGGTTGAAAAGGATCCCAACCCAATTCCAACCCATTAATCTAGAGCGAATGATCAAATACTGTCCTTACATATGACAGCACTGCTCCAGAACAGTCTCAAGCGTCAGCATTCATCTACAGAAAAACTTTGTCGCTCAGAAGGGCAGTTTCGATGCTGTGATACTGTGAATACACAATGCTTCCACTGTGAAAGTGTCGACCTCTTCCACTTTTTACAGTATGATCGTGATAGCTTCCTCACGTAGCTACACGAACAAAGTTTGGTTAGTGTTGTTTATCCCATCATGATGCTAATCACATTTGGAAGCAATATTCATAAACATAAACTGTAAACTGATAACGACCTGTTTATTTCCCTGTTGTGCTTGCACTTGTGGTACGTGACCTTCGCCTGCAATGGTCTCTATTTCATGGATGGTAAACGTGAAGACCAGCTTTAAAAAGTTCTCAATACACCGCGGAGAAAACAAGCTGGGGTCAGTCCAGTCATTTCCTTTCCAGCCAAGGAGTGTGAGTAGCTCAAGACTTGTGACGGTATGATAGGAGGGACGAGCTTATGGCCACTCATCTTGCAACCCTTGTCACTTGATCTGTGATGTGACAGACCCTAAAATAGCCCCAGAGAGGGTATATAGAGACCCACATTACTTCATGCAGCACAGTCTAAGTTCAGAACAGGACGAGAGATCTTGAGACAAGCGGAAGGCACTAATACGAGAAATATCAGAGAAGTCCATAGGAGACAAATAGGTTTTAAATCGTCTGAGCAGAAGCAACGCACATCAAAACAAATTGGGATAAGGTATAAAGGACACACTTCACCAAGGATTTTTACAAAGACCTGCATCGCTCCAGAATTTTGGGAAGCTATCCCTGCTTAAAATAATGAAGTTTTACAGCCAGCAAGCAGTGCAACAGAATACACTCTTCAATCGCTGCATCCCGAATGACTTTGGCCCTGCACCTTGCCCTCGCCCACATCTATCCCTCAAACCAGCTCGCACCGTACACTTTTCCAATGACATTATCTTCCAAGATTTTGTCCGACAAGGAGACCTGGAACAGATTGGGCGTTTCATCCGAGCTGGGAAAGTGAAGCTTAACACCATCTTCCCATCCGGTGAGTAAGTTGGAAAACCAGATTAGAGAGAATAAGCCTTTAGTAATTTTGCTGCATAGAATCCTGGCATATCAGGCTGCTGTCTCAGGGTGTTTGAAGAGGCTGTCAGTTATAATATTCTCTATGTAAAAACTTGTCTCTTAAATATGCTATATGAAAATATCTACTGTCAAATATTTCCGAGCGTAATGTGAAGTAGACTTCTTTATCTCACGACTGAGTGTAGTGTGATATAGGCTTCTTGGATTAACAGGTGAAAACAGAGAAGTTATCTCTTTAATTGATGAACATAGATTTGGTTTTTTTTTTTTTTTCATAAAGTGGCGGCCATTTTTGCACATTATTTTGAAAAAATGGACCATTATTCAGCTATGACTCCAAATAATGATTAAATGATAAATTTTTTCTTTGTTTTGCTGTGCCCTCATCAGTTTCTAATCCTGATATATGCCAGATTCTCAAAAGGCAATGATAAACAGACATGATTTGAATGAGCCTTCTTCTTGGCTGTGTGTCGTCACTGCACCTGACTCAAAGTGTGCTTGCTGGTCGTATTGCAGGCATGCCAGCGCTTCACGAGGCAGTTCTCTCAGGCAACCTGGAATGTGTGAGGCTGCTGGTGAAAAATGGTGCAGACATTCACCAGCGGGACGAGGACGGCTGGACGGCCTTGCACATTGCCTGCAGTGATGGGTATCCCCGCATTGCACGGTGAGCCAAAATCTGCACTGATTCACAAGCGTAACATGTGACATACTCTCACTCTCTCCCTCCCCAACTGAAAAATTCCAGCTTAAACTGGTCTAAACCAGCCATGCTGGTTTAAACCATGTTCTCAACATTTCCAAATGGTTTTAACAGATTGATCATCACCTAGCCAATGTCATCTAGTCCTTTGCTTTGAGCACTGGCCTACTCAACCAGCTTACACAGCTTTAACCAACTTTGACCAGCCACAGACAAGAAACAGAATGACCACCCATAAGAATTGAAAACATAGGTTATACTGGCTGAGAAACCCCGCGACTTCTCGCTGAAATTTGTGACTGGCTGAAAATGGTGTCTGGCACATGATGTCCATTTTCAATCGAGAGATTTAGAGGTCCGTGAATGTGAATCAAGTTCCTCCCTAAGCACTCAGAGAGCGCCTGTTATTGTGGTACAAATTGAAGAATCATTTTCAACTCTCTCTCTCTTCAGGTTCCTTCTCTCACGAGGCGCAAGTATGGATGCTGAGAACGAGTGCGGGGAGAAGCCGACTGACCTCATCGACCCCGAGTGCACAGAGCTGGTGGAGTTGTTCGAGGTGGGCTGTCCCTGAAGCCTCAGCCTTTTGATTTGGAATGCAACTGCATCTTGTACTCTTGAGAATGACAAGTCAGAGGTCATCGTCAGAGAGCGACGATAACGTGCTAACTGATCCCGCGCGCGTTCACTGAAACAGGATGAGACCAAGGCTGACGGCTGAAAGCAGCAAACTGCCAATGGTTGCCTGATGGAGGTGAAAATCCGCAGTTGACACAGGACATGTTGTTGTTTCTGCTAATCAAAGGACAATCTTCTTCCTACCTGATGGCAGATATAGATGGAAAATCGTTACTCTTCGTCCTTTTCTTTCTTTTCCATTTTTTCCACATTTTTATACATGGATATGCAGTTTTGAAGGAATGATTGTATACCTTGTAAGGTTCTTTTGCAGCTCTTTTTGTATTTGTGTGTACTTCTGTATTATTGACAAAACCTTTTTAGCCACTCAAAACCTTTAGAAAACCTTAGTTTTTTTTCCAGATTTCCATGAGAATAGTTTAATACGACTCGGTCAAATAGATAAATTATACCTTTTTTGTAAAATATACGATTAATCACAGAAGTTGATCCTCTGTCACACAGTCGCGCACAAATTGGACATTCTCAATATTATTTTCTCAACATATAAGAATATTGTGATATAAAAATATGCCATGATTTACATTGGTTGCACTCCACCACCAGCATTCACATCATATCTGTATGCCCCCCTGCCCCCCACCCCCAAAAAGTGAGGCATTTTAGTGGGACTCATATAATCATTACTTTTAGCCAGAAATTTTGACTACCAGCATGTGGCTCCATTTTGCTCCATAAAGGTTAATGTCAGCATCTCTGCATTTCTTACCCTATTATATGCTTGTTTGTAAAAATACAGCTTCTTCTGTCTGCCATTTTGTTTTATTTTTCTATATTAATGGTGATGCTTGAAATTCTGTATACCTGGTTGCACTTTTATCTCCGACAAGAGTCTTACTATTTTTCTATATTTTTTTTTAATTAAAGTTGCATTTTATACCAAGCTCTGCTGTGAGATTCCATTTATTGTTTGTCAATATGTGCATCCTGTATCACTGAATTGCCTAGTTGCAACAGAATTTAATGCTTTTGGAAATACTGTTGAATTATAAAATAGGCACAAGACTGAATTCGCCAATAATGCGAAATACATGCAATCATATAGGCCAACGATGCAGATCACGCTCCCGTCATTGCCAAGTGCACAGACAGCCCATTCACTTCCGTAGACTACCTTACCGGAAGGAATTGGTTGGCATTGGCAGCGTCACGGCCGGGGGGAGCCTAAATTACAATCGAGTGAGTAAACGAACGGGAAAATAAAGAAAAAAAAGGCCTTGCACAAAAGTGTGCGATTTAGCTAATTCTGGAAGCAATCGAGCATCTATCACTGCAGTGATATACATCGTGGCTAACTACGTAATTTAAGGTAGAGTGCACTCGAAAGCCTGCACTGGTGAGTTCAGAAGTCGGATTGTTTTGTTCGGACGGGAGCAGTGCAGTGATGTTCCCGTTAGCTGCAGAAAAAATACCGAGCTTGCAGACTAGCTCGCGAAGTAGCGTCAGCTGCGAACGACTCGCGGTTTATTCAGAATGTGGTTACCGGATGGGGCTGCCTATTGAGAAGCCCAAACACTATAATTGCACCTGATTATGATTCCATGCCTCTCTAAACTGAGAATAAAGCCGCTTTCACACCGGACGCGAACCTAATTTTTCGCACGGTAGATTACATTCAAAGTCAATGCAAAGACGCGAATTATTCGCGTCTTTGCATTGACTTTGGATGTAATCTGTCGTGCGAAAAATTCGTTTCGCGTCCGGTGTGAAAGCAGCTTAACGCTGTCTTCACTCTATCACTCGGATACTTGCGTAATGATAACGAACTAGCTAGCTAGCTCGTCACCCGGTTGAGAATGGTAACGGTGTTAGCTAGCTTGCTACGATGAAATGGTCGTTTTGTGTACTAGCTTGCTGGCTAGCGACTGCAATTTCTATTGGCATTAGTGCTAGCTGGAGCTAACTTAGCATATTTATGTTCTCCGCCAGGTTACTTACGTCAACGAAGGTACTGTCGCGAGGTTTGATAGCTAACTGGCTAAAATTGGTTATCTTGACGTTAATTTCACCCGCTTATAGTCCACGGGCAATATTAACGTTGTTCACCACATAGCTAGCTTGCGAATTAATTGTCGGCAGTGTATGGATTCTTGCGCTCAGGTGAACGAGAATGCGGAATTGAGTGTGAAGGTATACAGATGCGCTGTCAGTATGAATTTTAATGACAGTTTACTCTCTTTAGGTAGAGCAGCTTCTTTTGGTTCGACATAGCGAGTGCTTTGCTTGGTGGAATCTAGGGATCTGTCGCGCATCATTCGTACTGGCAGTTCAAACAAGATTTTTTAAAATCAACTTTAACACATGAATGTTCAAAAAGGTCTTTGTAAAGATAATGATACTGCCTACTGAACAAGAATATGATTTCACTTTCCAGTCTTATGTTGTCTTGTAAAGTTTGTATCCCAGTCCTTTCATGACCTTTTTCTACAATTTAGCTCTGCCTGTCCCTAAGCTGTGAAATCTGAACTTGTCTTTATTTATGTGCTTCTCACTCTACAGATTGGAGTGAACAGAGACTTAGAGAAGCTACACGACACCAAGGAGTGAGGAGCAAGAACGGAGTAAGCACAGAGATGACCAGGTGAGAAGCTTGGCACATCAACGCTGGCTCATTCTACCTCAGAAGCAGTATACAAAGATTTTTTTTCCATTTCTGGTGCAGTTAGTTTCCATAAAAGGGCCTTCTTGCGGAGGATGAGTGTGAATTCTAACGCAAGAAGGCCCCCTTGATTTTTTTTTTTAACTCTGTTATATAAAATTGTGACTATAAATTGAACATAGTCGTTCTCTTTTTTGTCAGATGCAGATTTGTTCATTGAACTGCTGTATAAATGTAAGCTTAACTGTGACATTTGAGACATATTCTGTTGCATACAACAGGCTTAAAAAATTGGCAAGGTGCTGATTTGCTCTTGGTGCTCTGTGGCCTACTCAGTGCAATATACAGCAAAGGTAGTTTGAGACATGCCTTGCTTACCACCTGCTATAAATCAGATATTTTTCTAAAGCGTTAATACCCAAAATTGTGTCATACTAGACCGGTAGTTTGCAGAGCCATAGAATAAAAGAACTCAAAACATTTTTTCTCTTTGTTCCAAAATCAAAGCTCATATAGTCAGTATTTTTCTTTGAAGTATTTAACTTTGCGATTTCTATCAGAAATGCTTCGCTGAATAATTTTTCCCTGCAGCTGATTTCATTGTAAGCAGCATCACGGCTTAAGCTTTGTAATGTGCAGACTACCTTCCTGCTGCTTTGTAGCTGCCACCCGCAGTCGGAGAACAGTATCGTACCTGCGCTGGCCCTGTGCAGCCTTGAGTCATTAAAGGTTCTTTAAACAGTTGACGCTTCCAATTCTTGTGAGTCGCTGGATGGGAGTCATTTTCACAGCGCACCTGTCTCTTTTGTGCTTGGCAGCTCACCGGCTCCCAGGATGGTTCACAACTACAAACGGACCTCCAGCCCTCGGTCTCCGACCAATTCGGGGGAGCTTTTCACGCCAGCACACGAGGAGAACGTCCGTTTCATCCATGATAGTGAGTCTCCTGGGCCAAATCCTGGAATGACCTTCAGCAGTTATGGAGCACTCTGATGCTGTGGACTGCACTACCAGTCACAATTTTCTGAACACTTCAGTCATGTATTGTTCTGTTTTCCTGATATATAAGCAATTAACTCTTGTAAATAACATCTAGTGGCACAAGGCAAGATGTCCCTAGTGAGAAGTGAAAGTGACCCATATTTTAGGGTTAATTAAGATCAAGGTTTCATTTGCCGAAATAAACAGGTAAACTATTTATTTCCGTTTTCCATCAAACAGGATGTAAACTCAGTCAGGATTGGTGCAGATTGGATTTTGAAATGGAGAAGAAGAAAACTACAAGCGCAACTTATCTTTGGGAACTGCCAGAGAACTTCAAAACCATATTTCTGTCCTTGTAGAAAATGAATTTGCTTGTCAGCTATTGCAGCAGAAGATCGCTGCTTTGATCAGTCAAATATTTAGTCGTTATTTTGTGAAACAAAAAAGTGTTTTAATTTCACTTTCCCACCTCTGACTGCCTGAGAATTGTTCGTGTGCAAAAACTTGTGACCAGTAGTGATTGTTAGTATTCCATTCAAGTGAAAAAGGAGTGTTCTAGGCACAATTAACGTCATCATACGCAGTTAGAAAAACTGTGTGTACTGAACTAAACAAATAATGTACCCCTTGCTTTATGGTTGGGTTTATTTACTGGCTTTTACCTCCAGCTTCTTCCCAATAGTGGGAAAGGGATGATGAGGTGAATGTTTTTCACTTAAGACCTCTTTTTTTTTTTTCTCCTGCAGCCTGGCAGTGCGTCATGAGAGACATAAAATCCCCTCAGGGCAGTGAGCGTAGTGACAGAGGACCTCAGGAGTATGTGGAGAAGAACCCCAGCCCGGCGCTGCATTGTAAGAGCATGGTTGTGTGCTGTCTTTCTGTGCTCATGCACATTCTGCTTTCTTTTATATTTTGCTGGAAGAATGTGTAACCACTGAGGTGCTTCGCTCTCATATCCTGTGCATTCACTTGCACGTGTGCATGCATGTATTCGCTCCATATGTCTCATTATGACTCCTAATGGTCCCTGTTTCTTATCGCTGTTCCTGTTGTGTTGAGTGCTGCAGTGTGTTCAGTTGTAGGTAACACACCAGCATAGATGAAATTGTGTGTCAGGCTTGGGAGGGAGTGATGTGGTAACCGTCTTTATTATCGCTCTCCACAGCTTTCACACCAGTCGATCTGAGTGACATTAAGAGGCGTAACACACAGGACCCCAAGAAGTCTTAGTTGGTCGTCTTACTGATTCAACTTTCCAGTTTTGCCACGCATCCCTCCTCCAAATCTCCTCTTGAAGTTAGATAATTACCCCTCTACCAGCAAACCGCCCAGTCTTACAGCCACAGGGATTGATGCCCTTTGCTTCTCAGCCTTCCAGACTGCTGGCATGCTAGCCCAAATTCCCAACAGTGACTTGCATCTTTCCTGCTACTTCATTCTGGAAGTGTCTTTCAGTTGACCTTCATATATTACCGACACCACCCGGCCATCCCCCTGCAAATGCTTCGGCTGATTCCTGACTGGCATTTTTCAACTGGAAGTGAAGGGACAAGGAGACTGGGATTACATATTCAGGATTGTTTTTGTTCCTTCCTGTTCCTAGTGTAATACGCTTGGGATACAAAAGGAATGAAGATTATATCACATTATTTTCTCTTCTGAAAGATATCAATTTGGACTGAAGCTGGTGAAGAAGGATAGCCGGACTGATAGTGGAAATCTCCTGATGGACACACATCTCTCCACCTCGTTTTCAGTATGCATGAAGGACTTTAGTCTTAAATAAAAACTGTGCTCTGTTCACTCTCCATCTTCGTGCATTACCATGTGGGGGCATGCTGAAGGGCAGAGGATATGTTGTTTCCTTTCCCTATCGATAAATTTATCTTGTATTAACTCAATAAAGGTAGATGATGTGTAGAGTGGGTGGGGTGGCCTGGGTTACTTAATAGAAGACGACGCGACCTTTTTAAATCGTATTTCACGCCCACGGTATATTACCCATGTAATAACCCAGATATTGTATGTTGCTGTAGTTCTTCAAAATGCCATGATGAAACATTCCGCTAGTGCATATAATTTCATCATTTGGCAAACCTGTCAATGCTTTGAGGTGGTATGACACTGAAAGATAATGTTTACTTTGGGACAGTCGTAAGTTTTTTATCGCAGATTTTCTCCTGGCCACTTAGCAAAATTGACTGATACGCTGAAGTTCCTTGCCTTTATTTGCTGTACCATATTTTGGTTTATTTAAGCCAGATTTATGAATTTCTCTGCTTCAGTTGATTTCAAGATGGTCGTTGTAACACCTTTTTTTTTTTTCCCAAAGGCAGTTGTATATTTTCTCCATCCATTGTCAAAAGGTTTGATGGGGATGTAATTAGTATTTTTTTACAGGAATGTTGAGTAAACATTGCCATTGCCCTACCTTGCAATGGTACGGTCAACAACAGATGAAAGATGTGGCTTGTAATGGTTGTAAATTTCTACTTTGAGATCAAATTTATCATCTATCTTGGTGTGTGGCATTGCATGAGCCCACTACACAATCCCTGATGTTCAAACTGGGGAGAAAAGCAACTCCTGATAAAGTAAAAACAGCAATTGGCCTTATGCCCAATCTCTTGAGTTCTCTTTCTGCATACTGTGGAAACAGAATTTTTTCCCAGTTTTGGCGTAATCTTCCATTGTGGCACAATGGGAAACTTCCAACTGTTGTGTGGCAGGAGGAGAAAATTGAGGAGGGATCAGCATCTACAATTTTTTTATATGGGCAACCGATGAGATTGCTTTTCAGTGATTTCTTATGCACGAGTGGACACAACCGGATGTGTGCCATTTCTCTCTCTGAAGTTTAAACTAGTCTTCTCAAACATTTCTCAATGAGGAAAGGCAAATACCAAAAACATGAAACTGAATTGGAGAAAGAAAAAACTGGGGAAGGGCTGTGTAAATAAAGTTTTCTTAAGACGTGTTTGTATGTAATTTCATGAATCTTTGTTTTTATGCAGTTTGACTTTTTCTGAGTAGATTTCAATTTTCCTAATCTTGTGACAGTGGGTATCCAAATCCAGTGAAAACAGGCTTTTGACAAGATTTATTAAAAAAAAAGCTTTTATTTACAATAAAAAAACATCAATCCACACAAATGAAACTGCCAGAACTTGTCTGGTGCTCATTTTAGAGTCCAGCAAACTTGAAGCACCAGATACATAGAAAGCTGTGCACTCGTGGCACCCAGAGGACTAAACGGCTCCAACTTAATCCAGTCATTGAAAATAATACAGAATACAAGTTATTGCTGCGACATCATGTCCGATAATTAAATCATTACTTCAATTTGTGGATGAGTACTGGGAAATCCCCCAAAATTACTACAGCTGTTCTGCCCCACCAAGGCAAAAGGAAGTAAATCCATCAACAGCTATTTTGAGAAAAAATGCAAATATTTGTTTTTGCTTCAGCTCTACACAAAGAATATCCACGTGCATGTGCTGAATCTCAGTAACTAGGGCGAATTTCATCATGATCGTGCTACTAAATCAAGTACCTCTAGTAGGTGTATGTTATGGTCTCGGATCGAATTAGATGAAAAAAATGGATTTACTTCCTTTTGCCTTGGTGGGGCAGTGTTAGTGATGCAAAGATGTAAATTCTTATGCCATTTTTGAGTGTTGATAAAAATGTAATTACATTTCTTAATTCTTCAAGGTCCAAGCTTTCAGGCAGTCTTTGTCAAGCCCAAATAATTGTCGTCACTCTTTAAACTTCCATTCTTGGCGGCACATTGGACACTGCTGCTGGACCTGCTGAGAATTGAGCCACTTGAGTATGCAGTGCATGTGGAAACAGTGTGAGCACTGGCCCCAGACCAGTGGGCAGTCATCACCTGGCACCTTGCCTGAATGGGAAAAGCAATATTGCGTCAATGTAAGTGTGGCGATGACAATTCATTATTTCTGAGCATGTGATTGGCCATAAAATCAATAACATTTGATTGCCTGCTGATGTAAACATACAACCCCAACTCTGAGAAAGTCAGTACGGAATGCAAAATGCTCAGCATAAAAGAAAACTGATTTTTCAGTTTGCTTTGGCTGGTGTATCATTGTAGACAGTACAAAGATACAATATTTGATGTTTTATGTGGTCAACATCAATTTGTAAACATACATAGATTCCTGCCGTTTAGGCCTTCAAAAAAGTTGAAGTGGGGACGATTTAGGACAGGTAAAAAGATTTAAAAAATTAGTGATATGAAACAGCCGATGGCAGCAGATGATTGCAATAATAATTTGGGACAAAGGCAGCATTCAGGAAAGGTCTGGTCCTTCAGGAGCAAAGGTGGGCTGAGGATTGGCAATATGGCCACAAACACATGACAAAATAATTGAGAAGTTTAAAAACAATGTTCCTCAAAGAAAAATAGGAAGGGATTGAGATATTTCACCCTCTAAAGCAGTGTTTCCCAACCCTGTTCCTGGAGTACCCCTGCCCTGCATATTTCAGATGTCTCCTTTATTTAACACACCTGATTCAGCTGATCAGCTCATTAGTGGAGTGCCTAATGACCTGATCTGGGCGTGTTAAATCAAGGAGACATCTGAAATATGCAGGGCAGGGGTACTCCAGGAACAGGGTAGGGAAACACTGCTCTAAAGTGCATAACAAAATTATAGGATGCACAGAATCTGGAGGAATTTCTCTGTGAAAAGACTTTTTTTTGGAAGATAGATGCCATGTGCTCCGGATCATAAGAGAAGAACCATCCAGTTAGTTACCAACAAGAAGTCCGAAAGCCATGCCCTGTTACTCAATTGGGTCATGTCAGCATCCTTGCCAGGGCAGCATTAATGCAGAAAGGCACACTGAGATTTTGTAGTGTTATGGCCCCAATTTGTTATGGCGTCACGGACAGCAAGGGATGACAGACAAGATCCTTTAAGTTCAACAGATTTAATTAAACACACACATAGAACTAATCTACACCCTACACTACTGACCAAGATTGAAAAGAAAATTAAAAAAATGAGATATTTACAATTCCCTGTAATGGAGATGGGCTGCTATGTTGTGATGTCCTGGGACAGGAAAATGCTCCAACACAGGCAAAAATCCACAAAAAGCTTAACAGGTCTTGAAAAGAGTGACAGGTCTGGTCAAATGTATCCTTCTTGCAATTTCTCCTACTACCACACACTCTCGATTTTTCTCCTTATATACTCTTGTCCAGCCCCCTCCCATTTCTGGGACTTTCCCCTCTGGGCATGCCCTGGACATGCCCAACCTAGCTTCAGACTGGGCTTCACAAAAAAAAGTCAATACTGCCATCTAGTGGCTATTTACCACATTACAGTAGCAACACATGCTGCCTTTAAGATGACATCTTTTCCCAGGAAGCCCATGCCTACAAGACAATGCAAAAAGGCATTCTGCACGCATTACGAAGGTGCTGGACTGGTCTACCTGCAGTCCTGACATAATTACACCTGAGACACTTTAATGTTTAGGGACTAAAGACACCAAATGATTCAGTGTTGTGAAGAGGAATTGCAACATGACAAAGTGGTAAATACTTTTACTATCCCAACTTCATTTTCAATATGCTCCAAGAGTAAACAGAAATGACCATTAAGAAAAATCAATAAAATTCATGAGGCTAAACATCAAAATCTAATGGTTGTTTTCAACATGATACAGGTCAACTATAATATAAAAATCGCTCCTTTCAGTTTTAATCTAACACCATCCCAATGTTTTTGCTTCCGTTTGTTTATTTATTCATCTGTCTGTTACCAGGATATCTCAAAAACAGCTACATAGATTTTAACCAAACTTACCCGGATGATAGAGTAGCACAAGAGGAACAAGCGATTAAATTTTGGCGTATCTGGGCCAAAGTACAGCTGAGATATAGGCCAAAGTTCAAATCCAGCAATGCTGGCGGAGGTATGTGGGCTCTCGCGAGTCTAGCTCTGGTCCGATTTTGGAATGAAAATTTTATATTTTCTGATACCCCGCCTACGCATTCACAGGTCATTTTTGAAATCGTAGCAGTTTCTGAAGTGTTTCAGCCTTTGGTCCACACGCAAACTGTGTTTTCATTCACTGAAAACGGACCTTTTGTGAAATGCCTTCAAGGGTGAAAATTTCTGGAAACCCAGTTTTCAAGTGTGGACAGGAAAAACTGAGTTCTTGGCTACTGATGTCACAGCGCGTGCATTTTATAGTGAGCATTTAAAGCAATATTTTCACCACTTTGAATATAGGTATTAATATGTAGTTACCAATAAGTGCAATCAATTTTGCCATTGACTCACCAAGATTCCATGCCTCTGTGACAAAGAGGTGATGTTTGAAATTTACCCCCTGTATCAATTGTATTCCGCCTATGAATATCGCAAAATATACAATATGATATACATGAAAATATTGCTTTATGACTTGTGATTAGTCAGCATGGTCTTACATTAAATACCATAATTGCTACCAGTTGGTTTGGCATGCTCTCCTTAGCGCTGTAAGTGTATTTTGGAGCCTTTACGTGGATGGCCATTTTTCTTTTCGGCAAAAGGAAAATCCCAATTTTTAAAAATATTCATGTTTAAGTGTGGACTAGGTCTCATTGAGCAGACAATGTTGTGTAATTCACCCGTGTCAGGGGTATTTAACCTTCGGCAGAAAGGGCCTATGTAGGTACAGTCTTTCATTCCAAACAATTGGTTAAAACACTTGATGCTCTCAGTCTCGTAAGGCAGATCAGAAGAATCGAGTACGTCACCGCATGGCTGGGAGAAAAACATGTACCCACACAGGCCCTTCTGGACAAAATTCAATACCCTTGACTCGAGTGATACAAGCACATACTGGAGCATAACACAAACCACGCATCAGGGACGCAATAATTATTGCACCATCATATGAATGAACTCACAGTCAGGGCAGCAACCGTTGAAAGACATTCTGCAGATACCACAGTTCTCGTCATTAGCGACCCACAACCAAGATGCCACGCCACTCCACTGTTTGATTTTCACCTTCATCTCCAGTCGTCAACACTGTAAGCGCGCACGGACAGAATTCACACAGTACGACAAACACGTTAGTTACTGGTTCATAACAGTTTTCCCAGAAACTTATCACTGACTTTTACCAATGTCAAGCAAAGTTACGTTAGAATTTCAAGGAGTAGTTCACGTAGCTGCAACGGCTTCATCTAGAAAAATTAAGCGGGCGTCGCAATGACTACTTTGGCAACAATTAAAAACAGACAGCAATGCTATCCATAATACGAAAAATGTACTTCAGGTTTACGAGAGTTAACTGCTTACCCGTCTCAATGAAAAAATTCAGTACTGTTTCTGCAAGATTTCCGATCTTACAACCAGCTCCTTTGATTACTCCACAGCCCAACTTCTTCTCTGATTTGTATTTTCCACTGAGGTGCATTGCTGCCATCTACAGTGTTGGAGTGCACATCACAATAATAATACCCAAAGGTTTCATCAGCAATAAATATCCACGACCGAGCCCCAAATACACAGCTCATGAACAGCAACCCGAGTCTTTCTTTCCGCCTAGAAGCACAACCGTCAATTTGCCGCTTTAAATGTCCAAATGTGTTGTTTGGATATATACAGGTATGCCTCTTGTCTTCAGATTTTGTACATGTTTGTAAGTGTCAGCTGAGATGATGATTTTAAAGGAAACTTCAATCATTCATGATAATATGAGAACTCTAAGAACCTTTTGTTACGTCTTGTGCACACAAACAGGTGACAAATTAAAGACAGAACCAACCTGAAGTGCCCAGAAATGTGTGGCATCACAACCCACCAGAACAGCTTTACTGTGTCTTGGTACAGATTCTTCAAGACTCACAATAAATAAATACACAAATAAATAGAACAGCATTCCTCTAAAAAGATACTTTCTAATTTTGTGCTTTGATGATGGTGGTAAGGAGCGTTGTCTAACACTAAAACTCTCAAAGGATTTCACTGGGTTGAGATCTGGTCACTGCGAGAGATTGTAACATATGATCTCCACCATTGTCATACTCATTTAATCATGCAGGGTCCCTCTTTTTCTTGTCGATGGGACCATTCTCATCCTGCAGGACACTACTTCGATCAGAAAAAGAAATGTTTCATCATGCAATAGAGATGATCGCACAAAATGATTAGAAATTGATTATTGATGACCAGTGATTTTTCCATCTTAGAGGCAACCTGGACCAGTGAAAAGGCCCTCAGAACAGATAGTACTGCCAATCACTTTTTTTTTTCACTACTGCACTTGTAAAGGCAAATATTTCTTTGTAGTAAAAAGCAGAATACAAGCATTGATATTGCAAATACCCCTCACTATATACAACCCCAATTCTGAAATAGTTGAGACAAAGTGTAAATTGTGAATAAAATCAAAACGCAATGACTTTCAAATCACACCAGCCAGTATTTTATTCGCAATAGAACAGAGATAACATAGCAAATGGTGAAACTGAGAAATTTTACAATTTTATCCACAAAATGAGCTCATTTCAAATTTGCTGGCTGCTACAGGTCTCAAAAAAGTTGGGACAGGGGCCTATTTACCATGGTGTAGCATCCCCCCTTCTTTTTAACACAGAGTGGAGGCGTCTGGGTATTGAGGAGACAAGTTTCTTGAGTTTAGCCATTGGAATTTGATCCCACTCTTGTTTAATACAGACTTCCAGCTGCTGGAGAGTTTTGGGTCTCCTTTGACAGACTTTTCGTTTAATTATGCGCCAAATGTTCTCAATCAGTGAAAGATCAGGACTGCAGGCAGGCCAGTTCAGCACACGGACTCTCCTACTATGAAGCCACGCTGTCATTGCGTCAAGCCTAAACTGGCTTAAGTTGTTGCCAGAGAACGCAGCATCTGCCATGATCGTCCGTGCAAGTAATGCCATAAGGCAATTCCTTTTGTTCTGTTGGCCTTTTTCCTAATTGTGTTACCCTGATCCCATCCGTGAATATTAAAACGTGATCAGTTAAACTAAAATGTGTGTTGTTGACCTGATTATCAATTTTGATTGATGAATTTTGGTAGGCTTTTGGAAAACCAGAATATGGAGCCCCTCTCTCTGTTAATCTATAATGTAATAGCGAAGTGGACTCTGCGTGCGTGCGTGCGTGTCCGGCCAAAATGGCGTTATTTGCATAACGTCACCATTACGATGTCACCACGTTGCTATGGTGTTTCCATAAAAACATCACGTGACCAAGCCAATTCGTCCACAAGAGTCCTGAATCCCAAAAAACAGATGCCAGGCCGCAAGAGAAAGTAGCACGAATAACACAGTCTAACACACAGTACTAACATAAGCACTGACTCAACAAAGCTTGAGAAACACTCTTGAGTGTGATAGAAAAACCTAGTAAGTTTAATTTTTGATTCAAAACTGAGTTAGGACCATTTCTGTGCTTGTTTGGCTTTGCCTCATCACTTAGAGTAACATGCATACAAAATTATTTTGCTTTGGCTAAATCTAGCAAGTCATTGGTATTTATTCATTTGCGAGGCAAAAACCTAGCAAGTTGATCTTCCTGGGTTCTTCCACGTTTACGTTTCTGCTTTTTGTTATTGTAAAACTGAGAAAGTTGAATTAGACAATTATGAAGCAGCATACTTATTACATGATCTGTCAGGTCAGTGCCCATGCAGAGCATTGGATGTGCAGGACATTCAAGGTCAGAACTCATAGTTCACGTAATTTACATGCTAATAACGACTGAAAATTGCTTTAAGAGGGAAGCAGACGATGGAGCCCTGAAAACCTGTCAAATGAAACTGCAACTACATAATAGCTGGGTTTTTGTCCATCATTTTGATAATTGATTTTTACATTTTTGGATGGAAAAGTCATATTGCCATGGATACTGCAAAAAAAAAAAAAAAACAGAGTCCTTCTTCCTAAATGTTCCTTACTCTGTAATGAACAAATATCTGCCAAGTCAGTTTTATCGTCAAACAAGAGCATACCCGGAGGGATACAGTTTTCTGTCTTTTTCTCAAAATCTGCTTTTTGTTACTTACTTGGTTGTTCCAGAACACTCAAGCACTGGCCAAGAGTCCCTTGATGGAGAACTCTAATACGGCCCTGTTTAGTTAAACATCAGTGTCGTATCATTGTGATTTTTACACTTAAATGAACACGCAAGCAGATAGTCCACTGGGGCCAAGATATGTTAATTCAACTCACCATTACTTTGGTCTTACATCAAATGTTACATACTATACAAAAATTCAGTAACTCCGAGGAACGGGGGATGTGTCTTACCCATGAACAGTCACTATTTTGACAATATTCTGAAGTAAGCAGAAAATCTAATGAACATTTTCACAATGACTGTGTCACATTTGGCATTATTTTAACAAAATTCTCTCCCTCTCACCAGGGCCAATCTGTCAAGAGGAAAACCGAATTTAAATTCCTCTTGCGTTTCCTTCAACACACTTTTAGCAAACATGAGTATCAACTACCAGTTTGGCTGGTACATTTAAAAATGTGGTTTGCTGGATCATAATGACGAGATAATGAAATCGGATAAGAATTGTCCATTTTTCCCCGTCTGTTAGGAGGCATTATTCGCCCCTGACAGAAAGGTCCCAAAATCTTCATCCTCTGCCATTGAAAACAGTGAGGAAAATGAGTCCTTCTGGCCAAGCTTTGAGGCTATTGGAAGTTTCTTCCACCAAACTTTGGAGAAAATCCACATTTGTGTGCAGAAAGTGAGTATAAAAACAATGTACCCCTGAAATCGCTTGGTTTTGATGTCGTAGTGTTTTAGTCTTCATGAAAGGTAGTTTCAAACCCATTGTGCTAACATTTGTAAAATAATTGTTATATCTCATAGCAGAATAATACCTTTGACTAAATGCCACTCAAATACTTATTTAAAATTTTTGAGCCGTAAATCATCAAGATATGATTGAATGCACAGACCTGGCCTAATTAATAATTCATCACTTCCATTTTTGTCCTTTTAACAGCTTGTAAACCGGTTTGGCCTTGTGTTTGGATCACGGGAGCCCACAAGACATTTCTCTGAAAAACCAGAGGCTGCTGTGGAGGTAGGTACTGTGTAAAAGGCTTTTATTCTGAAATATTTTTTTTTACTCAACTCCTGCTGTTTTCATTTTTTCACAGTTCTGTCTGCTCCCATTCAGATACCCACAATTCCATCTGGTTTTGGTAGAAACCAGCAATTGCCTGTTGCCAATCAATTACACTCAATCAGCCTCTGTTCCAATTAAATGCCTACAATTCTCTACTAACAAATACCCAAAATATCTGTGCGACCCATTGAATTCCCGCAGTTCTCTGCTTCCAGTAACTTACCCGCAATTCTCTCTTTCCATCTTGTGAATCTAACTAGTTATCAGTCATAATCAGACCTTTAAAATTTTCTCCTTAGATCATTCCAGTTTTCCATTGTTTTTTTTTATTCACATTGGAAAGAACTGGTCATTTCACCTGCCCCCCCCCCTAGAGAGACATCCGCAGATGTCTAAACCTGAGCACGTCTTTTTGTACATGCCACGAGTCGTTTTTCCTTTGTATTGGTTTTAGTATTTCTTTATAATTTGTATAATTGTTTTTATAGTTGTGTGTATTTGAATCAATTAATTTTGTAAGTCAAAAATTGTTTTTTTTTTTTTGTCAATTTGTACTGAGGTGATTATTGTTTTTACAATTGGTTTTTGAATTAAATCCGATTTGTTTCTTTGTGATGTATGGTTTTCCATAACTCATTTAATTATGTCCCCCCATTTGTTACCTTGATTGTGTTGATTGTTGAATTTTTTTTTTTTTTTTTTTGGATATTGCGTTTCTGGATATTGTTTTTTTTTTAATGACTGGTCAATATGAGTGTCGATTTTGGTGCTATTATTGGTAACTGTTAAACTGTTCTATGGAAAAATTTAAAACCAATAAAGTTTTTTTTTTAATTCACCTTATTTTTTCTTCTTTTTAGGAGCCATCTTTTATCTCTGGCAGCCAGAGGCTGAAATCTCACAGCTCTGCCCTGGTACTCGTGACGGACAGTGAAGAAAAGGAATCCTTCTGGCCTAGCTTTACAGCAGCTATCAGACGCTTCTTTAGCTACACACTGGAGCGAATTCACTCTTATGTGCGGGAAGTGAGTATAAAACCTGGACACGACAAAAGCACTTTGTGTCGAGGTCTTGGAACTAACTTCAACATTATGCGAGTTAAAATCTATTTTGTGCCTATGTTGAAAATAATATTTATGATTTACAACATCAGCAATTATTGAATTATCACCATATTTTAGCTTTTGTTGATTGTCAAGTAATATGACAAGAAATCATATGCACAAAACCAAATGCAGGCTGAACAATAAAACTTGCGGGGTCTCATCAAAATCCGTAATGGCCAATGAATCGACAGTAATTAACCAGTATAAATAATGACGCACGTAAAACATTGTCACTTCTGTATTCTGTAATTTAACATTTTATTTATGAACAGCTTGTAACCGAACTTGGCTTTGTGTTTGGATCACGGGAGCCGACCAAACCAGATGAAATATATTTTTTTGCGGAACCAGAGGCTGCTGTAGAGGAAGATATTCTAAGAGAGGGCTTTTATTTTGAAATTCTTTTTTCTTTAAATGAAATTGCTAGTTTCAAAGGTTTGCTATCATGTCGCCAGGTGCACATCCAATTAGTCATTACAAGCCATTTCAAAATGTGTTTGTTTGTGACGTCATATGGTGAATTAACTGCCCAGGGGCAAGAAGGACTGATCAACTTCAGACAACCAGTTAAACAGTTCCTTCATTATTCTGGTTGATCCCTCCCCCGTGTGATGTCATAAAGGACACCTGGTGACATGATAGGCACTATATTTTAAGAGATTTTCAATAAATGCCCACAACTTCCCTGTGTCCCTGAAAATACCCACAATTTTACCTGCTTCCAATCAAATATGGGAAGTTCTCTCTGCATCCAATCTAATACCAATAATTCCCTCTGCTTTCCAAGCATATGAAAATGTTGCCAAGTTATCTCCTGTTAATCATTTTCAAATCTTCTGGTTATATGCTCACATCATTTCAGGATTTTATCTATTATTTCTATTATTATTCATCTACAAACTAAAAGCTTATCTTTTTAAGAACCACCATTGGATGCAGGCAGCCAGGACCTGACTACTCCCTGCAGTGCCCTGGTGCTGGTGACAAACAGCCCAGAAAATGAGTCACTTTGGCCCAGCTTTGCAGCTTTGCTTCAATAAAATACCAATTTCAACAGATTGAATTATACTCGTGAAATGTCCGTGGTTTAAATCATTTTGAATGAGGATATGTGTCTGCTAAGTTAATGAATGTAGGACAAGACTAGGTGCAACGTAGTATATGGCTGGGCCGCCGAGTGCTGTATGAGAATGTGCGCCCAAGAGAAGGGTGCTAAATGAGGCAAAGCTCATTCAGTTATATGAAGTGCAAGTTTAGTAATGAGCTGGAGTTGATAAATTATTTACAAAGTGGGTGAGGAGAGTGGGAGAGTGAGAGTGTGAAAGTGTGTTTACATGAAGCGTTATTCGATATTGGTGATGGTTGAATATGGTTAACTATATGACAAAGAAATTTAAATGCAATTAATTTTAATGAACTGATTACCTATTGAAAGCTCTCGAAAAGGCCTTGTAGTTGACACCAAGATCATGAGAATTGGCCGAAAAATAAGGAAGTTTAGAAATTTTATAGTGCCCCCAAATAGCAAATTGTTTGGTATTTATTTCAGTCGCTGTGGATTAAAAAAAAAAGTGTCTTGTGAAGTGAGCAATTTAGGTCAATTTTACCTCAAATATGGTAGACAGTCAAAAAAATGATATAAGCAATGTTTAAAAAAAATGCAGTAAAATACAAGAATTCAGGAAAGAAAGCATGAACGATTTTTATAAGCAACAGTTACAACCTGACCAAGTATTGCACTTTGTCACATAGCTAATATGATAACAAAGGTGTATAAAGTACTGGGGAAAAAAGTTATGAAAAAGTAAAAGTACCATTACTGAAAGTTACTTTGGTAAAAGTTGAAGTCACCCATAAGAAAATGATTTGAGTAAAAGTCTTAAAGTACCTCACATTTAATGCACTTAAGTACCAAAAGTATCTTGTGAAAAAATATAATTAAGTATCAAAAGTGCAAGTACAAAGTAGTTTTCATAGCACGCATAGAAAGAAGCAAAGCAACCACACATTGTTCTCTCCTTGTGCTCTTTAATCAATTTTCAGGTGAATGAAAGGTATTGTATTTAAAAAACAGACTGGCAGTCTCTCCTTTATATATTTCTTCTTCTTCTTTGAGTTAACTGGCGGATTAAAAAACCACAATAATTGACTGTAATTAATAGAATTACATGGTATCAATACCATGTTGAATTTTTGCTTCAGAAAACTGATTTTTCTTAACTTCTAATTGCGATACCATTGGCTCACTATAGCTGAAGTGGTTGCTACAGAGGACAACAATTTTTTCTGTAAGAAGATATATACCCTGCTGAGCACCGTTGTTCTTCTCGAACACGCCAAATCCAGATAATCCTTAAATGATGAATTACATTCATATTTTAATGTGTAACGAGTAATGAAGTGGCCAGTGTCAAAGTAACGAAGTGAAAGTATACTTTTTAATGTTTTAAATGTGGTCGAGTAAAAGTAAAAGTCCCGGTTTAAAAAAAACTCAAGTTAAGTACAAACTAAAGTAAAGTACTCAAAAAAAAACTAAAAAACTACTGAAGTATTGTAACGAAGTACATATACACCTCTGTATGATAATGTATCCCAAATCCCTTCATTGTACCCGTTTTTTCTCTCAGACGGGTTAAGTAGATTCAATAGGAAGATTAAGGAAATGATTCTGGTACCGCTGTAAATTCAAAAAGGAGATGGAGGAATGTAACACATCGTACCAATCTAGCATGATAGAATCTTAACAATGGTCGGAATGCGTTTTTAATTTCCCTATTCAACCTCGCAACCGATACTGTCCTTCATGCTTGTTAACTGTCGTATCGGTTGCGAGATTGAATAGGGAAATTAAAAACAGATCTCTATGGAATCTCACAACCGGTGCCAGAGAAAATAAGCATGGAGGACTGAAACAAACCGAACCAATCTAGAGTGAAAGAAGATTAGCCTAATAATGGTCGGATTGTGCTCGTAATGCAACAAAATCGAATGGAACTTTTTAAAAGACCACGATGCTAGCTAGGGCGAGCGCAGCATATGCATCTACTATATTAATATTTAATCAACCTTTTGCTGTTCATTAGAAGAAAATATGCCTTAATTTTTGTAAAATGGTGACCAATATCGCAAAGAAACATTCAATGGCATCAAAAATTGGACATTGTGAACATTCTATATGTACAAAAATTTGTTTTCATTGGTGTTGGTTACAGTTGATCTCATAGATACAATCAAAGCGGCCACCACAACTGCTTCCGTTTAAGTGAACCAACTCATGAATGCGCAAGGGAATAAGTTAATTTGAGAACCGGTTGGGGCATCATACCGATAGGCCTATTCTTGAAAATACTGAAACATAATTGTGTCTGTGCCATTTCCACCGCGTATGTAAATAGTCCAGCGATAGTCATAGTAACAGTGTTTATCAATTTTTCCTAACATAAGTTCCCATGTTAGACTGAGGGATGTTTAACATCATCGTTACAAACTGATCTGAAAGAACAAAACAAGAAAGGACGGGATACGCCCGGCCAGCCAGCCAGCCAGTCGTCGGCCAACCAATCGTTGAAGTTCTTCCCTGCCGGCCGACCAATCGTTGAACTTGATCACTCAGGCACCAATCGTTGAACTTCTTCCCCACCGGCCGACCAATTGCTGAACTTCTTCCCCGCCGGCCAGCTAATTGTTGAATTCGATCACTCAGGCACTCACTCACTCACTCACTCACAGGCTGCTGCTCAGCCCAGCCCAATAATATCAATGACGCCTGCGTACTGAGCCCTGATTGGCTGCTCATGGACTTATAGACAAGGCCTGTTCTTTGCTATGATTGGCTGCTCATGGGCTCAGAGAGCAAATCTATATGGAGCTCTGGTTGGATGGTATTGGTATCAGAGAGCAGATCTGTGCTGAGCTCTGATTGGTTGTTATTAGTCTCAGAGAGCAGATTTGTATGGAGCTCTGATTGGTTATTATTAGACTCAGAGAGAAGATCTGTACGGAGCTCTGATTGGTTGTTATTAGCATCAGACAGCAAGGCTTGTAGGCACTTCTCTTTTTTATCCCAAACGTGATTGGCAACTCGCCTGAAGATCGCCTGGCAGATACGTCCTGCATGAGTGGAACTACAAAATGCTGACCATCATTGCCTCTGTTGGAGCGTTCCTGATTACGGCCACGGTCATTATTGCATGGCATATCATAAGTTTTCACACTGTTGTGTTTTACGCTGATGTATTTGTACTGTTACTGAAAGGAGACGTAAGCCTATTAGATGTGTACAAGTACGTATGTGATTGGATAGTTCTGCACTGAGCATTCAACTGCAGATGGACCAGCAGATTGCTATTGGATTCTGAAAACAGCAGAGTACAAAAATGCTTTACAATCGCCCCCATACAAATGACTTCAGACTAGAGGGCACTCAGAGAGCACATACCTCCACCGGCATGTTTTGATGGACTAGCACTTATAATCAGCTGCAGAATCCAGATCTGTACCCTGAGTGGTCTGGAAATTTAATCACCTCATTTCATTCTTACAGTCCAGCTTTGCTTAAAATTTTGTGGTTATCAGTTGAATAGGTTTTGAGCAATCCTGCTGACACTTACACACACACACACACACACACACACAAATATGCACACACAAACACACACACACACACACACACACGTACAAAAACACAAGTGATCACTTTACCTCCTGGCCGAGGTAAAAATGATTAAATTAGTCAGATTGTCAATATAAAAGCAGTGATGGCACAGAGATGCTTTGTTTTTGCTGCATATGGAGGTGTAGGAGTAATGGTTGTGTTTGCATCACAGGTGAACTATACTTTCAAGCAAAGCTTGGATTTAAGAGCCATTCCATGAGAGATTGACATTTGGTGCGCAGTTGACCCCCCTGGAATTGAATGAAACTTGGCACATAGGTAGATATGGGTGTCTCACAGAAAAAGCTGCATTTTTAGGATCGTATCTCACTTTGCCTGCTGGTAGCGCCACCTGGAAGCCACTTAAGTGGCTCAGTTTTGCTGTTAACACCACATTTTATGTCAACTATGACGTAAGGGTACACAGTACCAAATATGTTATACTTTTATCATGACCTGTGACACTTCAAGTCCAGTTAGACTTCAGCAACACATCAGCACCAAGCTGGGAAACTACGTTATCGAGCAGGAATTATTGAGAAATAACGATTAAAATTGAAAATGGGAATGGGAATAAAATAATATCCCAGACATATACCAAACTTGAATGCTTTATTATGTGCTTACTCACAACGAGACTATCATTTTCAGTGAATAGTACCTTGGTATCTTGCTGTGTTTGTGCAATGGACTGCCAGAAAGATGGTCGAAATTCATTTTTGGTGCATGTTTGCGGTATATTTTCTCTGTAACCCAGATTTGTACTGTGAGGGTAAATGCTGTTTGTCGTGCTTTTGGAACTCTATTTTCAGGAATACCAAGCATTTCTTCGGTATTATCTACACTTTCTAGCTAGACGGAGCCAAAGTTGGAGGAAAACTCAAAATGGACTATTTCATAGCAGATTGTGCCTATGTTTAGGTGGAATTATTTTGTTTACCCAGCAAGATAGAGATCTGAAATTCTCTGGATACATAGTCCCCTTGGGGTATATTACTGCATTAGCAAAATCTCAATGGTAGTATTTTCAGTGTAGACGATATTCATTATCAAACGTCGGAAAATCTCACCCCCAGGGGGCACTGTAGGTTGATGCAAATACTGGCTATCCCCAGCAATGTACCAAATAAATTGTTTTTGAATAGTGATGCACACAGCGAGTTTCCTCTGAAAATGAGAAGTTTAGCTTGGTACTATTCTGGATGGACAGCTATCTGACCAAAGATGGCGCCCTAAAGAGCTAATGTTCTGCCGACCTAATATTCCATATTCCCAGACATATACCAAAGTTCTGTCTTTTGACATATATAAAGTACATGCACAGTTATACATAAAATTTGTAATCTCTTTTAGTATAAAGCTCAGTTGGTTGTAAATTGGAAAAGAATGTTGGTGGTGATTGTAGCATTGTGTCAACATGCAGGACTTTTACCAGTAGTCAGTACAGTGCTGCAGCCCGCTATTTAATTCAGAGACAGACAAGCTCACTATCAACAGCCTGTAAGCAGCCCTGTAGAGACCCAGGATGCAGTATCGTAGGGCTTGCCTCTGGCTCAACTGCCTCCGCGGGTAACATCGACCCCGATCGAACTATGGATGGCTGCTTAGGGCCAAGGCCAAGGAGCACCTCTGGTGCGCACCACCAGGTGCTGCCAACCCTCAATCGAATTCCAAAAACAGACTGACGGATAGAGCTAGTCACATGCTGTGTTGACATCATTTTGCTTTGGATAATGTGAAAAGTATGAAACAGTTTTAACTTTTGTACTAAACATTCTGTCTTCATGTACACGGTTGTGTGACGAAGATTCTTTTTTAGAGTTCAAATTATGGACTGTTATTTTATGTAAGTGTACGTATACTGTTGATGCATGTCTTCAGTCGTACATATGGTGGTACGTCTTTTACATTAGTTCTTTTTTGGCATTTAAAAATTTTGGACTGGTGATGTTTTATAACGTGCGGTACATTTCTGACTGCGCTGTACCCGTACTTGGTAATAGCCCATGTATTGTGCGTTTGTAACGCTCACAGTCACCACCAGTTTACAACCAAACAAGCTTTCTACCAAAGGGATTACAAATTTTATGTATAACTGTGCAAGTACTTCATATATTTCAAAAGACAGAACTTTGGTATATGTCTGGGAATATGGATTATTAGGTCGGTAGAACATTAGCTCTTTAGAGTGCCACCTTTAGTCAGAAAGCTATCTACCCAGCATAGTACCAAACCAAGCTCTTCACTTTCTGAAAAAACTAGTTCAAAAAAAATTTCTTTGGTACATTGCTGGAGATGACCAGTACTTGCATCCAGCCAACAGTGCCCCCTAGAGGCAGATTTTTCCGACTTTTGATGTTCAATATCATCTACCCTGGAAATACTACCATCGAAATTTTACTAATGCTGGAATGTACCCCAAGAGGACTATCTATCCAGAGAATTTCAGATCTCTATCTTGCTGGGTAAACAAAATAATGCCGCCTAAACATAGGCACAATTTGCAATGAAATGGTCCGTTTTGAGTTTTCCTCCAACTTTGGTTCCATCTAGCCTGAAAGTGACGATACTACCAAAGAAATGCTTGATATTCCTGAAAATAGAGTCCCAAAAGCACAACAAATGGCATTTATCGCCATGGAACATATCTGGGTTACTGATAAAATATACCACAAACATGCACCAAAAAATCTATTTCAACCATATTTCCGGCCATCCATTGCACTAACCCAGCAAGATACCAAAGTACTATTAACTGAAAATGACAGTTTTGTTGTGAGTAAACACATAACAAAGCATTCTTGATTGGTATATGTCTGGAATATTATTTTATTCCCATTCCCATTTTCAATTTTTACAGTGATTTCTCAAATAATTCTGGCTCAATAACACAGTTACCCAGCTTGGCGCTGATGTGGTGCGGATGTCTTTCCAGACTTCAAGTGTCACAGGTCGTGATAAAAGTATAACACATCTGATACTGTGTACCATTAAGTCATAATAATTGATGTAAAATGTGGTGTCAAAAGCAAAACTGAGCCACTTTAGTGGCTTCCAGGTGGCGCCACTGGTAGACTAAGTTAGATACGGACCTAAAAATTTGGCGTTTTCCGTGAGTTTTCCTATGTGCCAAGTTTCATTCAATTCCAAGAGGGTCAACTCCTCAACTTCTTCAAAAAGTGCCATTTTCTCATGGAATGGCTCTTAATAGAGGAAGCCTTGGAGAAGCTTCAGATCAAAAAGAAACAGAGAATCGCCCTGCAGGGTATGCTGTCATGCTGGATATTTTACCGTACTGCACCAACCATGAGGGACACTTTTTAAAAACATTCAAATTTTATTCTCAACCAATAAGTGCCGAAAATACGGTTTATTTATGTGCCATTCTAGAGTAGAACCTTTTTTATTTTAGCCACAACACTAGACGGGTTGTTTTTTGGTAATCTTTTATTGTTCTTGGCAGCTTTTTGTTGATAGACAAAGCAAAATTGCACATTAAAATAGTTTCTTGAAAAAGCTGATTAACTCGTTCGCCAGCTACCAAGTTTTTAAGCAAAGAAACATTGGCCTAAGAAGCTTGGCTATGAAAGTAAATTTGCGCTAGTCGTAAAACTTAATATCTTGCAAGGTAGGCAATACTAAGTAGAACACAGAGTGGCAAACTAATTTGCAATCTCACCAGGCTAAACAAACAAATAGCTATGGCAAGGTGCAGAACATTTCTAACGTATTTTGAACTCGTTCTGCCTGGGAATCAGGAGGATGATGGGACGTGTAGCTTTTAGATTACAAAGAGGAATAGCATGGTGGCGAAAAATTAAAATGATTTAAATTATAGCGGACTCTTGTCAAGAAAAACGACATTTGTTGTTAATTGGAAATATGACGCAAAATCTCAAAATCGATGGAGGCTTGAAATCAACGGAAAGTGCTTCACATGTGAATATTTTAAAAAGCCTATGGGTAAAATGAATTGGAACTTTTACTTCTGACACGAGCGTGATGTCTTCAATTTAATACTCTGTGTGTGCACCTACCATGTACCAGGGCATTGTGGATAATGTAGTTCCCTCGTACCTGAACTGTGTCCTGTTTTGTGTGCACACCAGAACGGGTCAAGGTGCTTGATCAGTTGCTGCAGAAGTTTGAAAGAGTGGGAGAACCAAAGGACACTGCTGAATGAAGCCCAGGAACATCTATGTGCTGTAGAACAGAAGTGTCATGAAAGAGAACTCATTCTGAACCGGTAAGACATACAAATTTGTCTGATTATCTGAACTGGCAAACTAATTCTGTAAATCTAACATCGGTGTCGGCTATTTGTTGGAAATTAGCTGACGTGGTGTTTCACCTGCTACACAGGGAATGAGGGACTAGTTTCGGCTGCAGACAGTGTTTTATTTGTCGTATTCTATTTTTTGCTTGTCTATTATCCTGAGGTTTCTTGCCATTGCCATTTATTCACGTCATTGTTATAGTGTTTTTTTTTCTTTCCGCTGGGTTTTTTTTTCACATTTTTGGGTGTTAATCTTTGGTGTTAGTTCTTCTTTGCTGTTCTGTTACTCTGCAATGCATCTTTGCAACAGTTTTCTGTACAAAGCTCTTCACAAATAAAATTGAGAAGACTTGACATGGGGAGAAGAGACGGATGCCTGCTATACGTGTGGCTTGGGGTTTAGGGAAAGATAATAGGAGGATGAGAGCAGGATGAGAGCACTATTTTACAGGAAGTTGACTTGGGATAGAACAAGGCAGAGACTGAAGTGGTCACTTTATTGTAGGAAGCTAGGTCCTGCTAATATAGGCTTGAATCTTGTTTGCTCACTATTTTGCAGGACGCAGGTACAGGATTGGATAAGGCGAGCACAAGAGGAATCAATGGGTTGCAATCAGATGCAAAAGGAGAAACGTCAAATGGATTTGGTGAGAATGCAAAACTGTGACTCCTCAACACAACCTCATCACTCAAAATACTCTCAGAATGTTGCACCAATGTTGCAGAATTGGAAAAAAAACATTTGATCAACGTTGTGTTTGGCAATGGTCCTCAGACCTATTCAAGGAGATGAAGTGTTTAGCTCTAAGCTCTCGTCTTCCGCAGTGATCTTGAGCTGCCTCTTCGGTTTTGGTTATGCTTATCTTTTCAATGCGACTTTAGCCATCCGATCATGCCAGGATGTATTAACTGTCAGGTCTGTACGCTCCAAGATCGGATCTTGCTTGCATCGAGATCCGATCAGCCAGAACGAATGCTGAAGTGTCCTGGCTCCCATTGAGTTTGGATCTCAGTGAGGCGTTAATACAATCTGGAGAATTTAGCAAACATAGATCTCACATCACCTTCCCGCAACATGGGAATTCCCCTCCCGATTGCATCAAACAGAGGGAAGATATTCAAAGATGGCGGAGTACTGGGGCTGAAGTACTGTTGGGACCCGCTGTCTATAGCACCGTGGTCCGACCCCCCTGTGCCAGCTGAACTTGACAGCATAAAAGAGATATAGTGATATTTGAGAAAACCACTGACGTTCCAGCACTGAAAAAAACAGCTGAGTTAGCCAGTTAGCTCTGCTGCTCTCCCCTCAATAAAATGGGTCTCATGGTGGTCCTGCCACCATTACAAAATAAACAAGGCCTTAAGGAAAGAAGAGGGCTCCTTCTTGCACCATTTAGGGTGCATCTATCGCATGGGAATACAAAACCCAAAACCAGTGAAGTTGGCACGTTATGTAAATCGTAGATAAAAACAGAATACAATGATTTGGAAATCCTTTTCAACTTATATTCAATTGAATACACTGCAAGGACAAGATGTTTAATGTTCAAACTGAGAAACTTTATTTTTTTTTTTGCAAATAATCATTAACTTAGAATTTAAAGGCAGCAACACACTGCAAAAAAAAAGTTGGCACAGGGGCTTTTTACCACTGTGTTACATCACCTTTCCTTTTAACGACACTCAGTTAACGTTTGGGAACTGAGGAGACCAATTTTGAAGCTTTTCAGGTGGAACTCTTTTCCCAGTCTTGCTTGATGTACAGCTTAAGTTGTTCAACAGTCCGGGGTCTCCGTTGTCGATTTTTACGCTTCATAATGCGCCACACATTTTCAATGGGAGACAGGTCTGGACTACAGGCAGGCCAGTCTAGTACCGCACTCTTTTACTATGGAGCCATGCTGTTGTAACACGTGCAGAATGTGGCTTGGCATTGTCTTGCTGAAATAAGCAGGGCGCCCATGAAAAGACGTTGCTTGGATGGCAACATATGTTGCTCCAAAACCTGTATGTACCTTTCAGCATTAATGGTGCCTTCACATATGTGTAAGTTGCCCATGCCTTGGGCACTAATACACCCCCATACCATCACAGATGCTGGCTTTTGAACTTTGCGCCTATAACAGTCCGGATGGTTCTTTTCCTCTTTGGTCCGAGAGGAACGACGCCCACAGTTTCCAAAAACAATTTGAAATGTGGACTCGTCAGACCACAGAACACTTTTTCCACTTTGCATCAGTCCATCTTAGATGAGCTTGGGCCCAGCGGCCGGGCGGCGTTTCTGGGTGCTGTTGATAAATGGCTTTTCGCTTTGCATTGTAGAGTTTTAACTTGCACTTGCAGATGTAGCGACGAACTGTAGTTACTGACACTGGTTTTCTGAAGTGTTCCTGAGCCCATGTGGTGATGTCCTTTACACACTGATGTCGGGTTTTGATGCAGTACCGCCTGAGGGATCGAAGGTCACGGGCATTCAATGTTGGTTTTCGCCTTGTCGCCGTGCAGTGATTTCTCCAGATTCTCTGAACCTTTCGACGATATTACGGACCGTAGATGATGAAATCCCTAAATTTCTTGCAATAGCTCGTTGAGGAATGTTGTTTTTAAACTGTTCGACAATCAGCTCACGATTTGTTCACTAAGTGGTGACCCTCGCCCCATCCTTGTTTGTGAATGACTGAGCATTTCAGGAAGCTGCTTTTATACCCAATCATGGCACCCACCTGTTCCCAATTAGCCCGTTCACCTGTGGGATGTTCCACATAAGTGTTTGATGAGCATTCCTCAACTCTCTCAGTCTTTTTTTGCCACTTGTGCCAGCTTTTTTTGAAACATGTTGCAGGCATCAAATTCCAAATGAGCTAATATTTGCAAAAAATTACAAAGTTTACCTGTTCGAACATTAAGTAACTTGTCTTTGCAGTGTATTCAATTGAATATAGGTTGAAAAGGATTTGCAAATCATTGTATTCTGTTTTTATTTACGATTTACACAACGTGCCAACTTCACTGGTTTTTTGTAGTTCCGCGAGGGAATATACCTGATTATTATCCCATCAGGCAGGTAGCATTGAAGTGTCAAGTGTGTACACTTATATGTGAACACTGCAGAATTCTGATGCGGCGCATCCGATCACAAAAGTCACAGTGAACAGACAAGTGTAACATGTCCTCAGAGATCTTGGGCGGCCAATTAGAAGCATCAGGTCTGCTAGAAAAGTTTTGGTCGAATGAAAGCCTTCAAGACGGTATGTTTCCTGGAACAGGGTTAGAGATCAGCCTTACTTTGTCATCCTGTCAACATTCCTGAGGTTCTCGCTCTCTGCACACTTGACCTTTCTAGCAACAATCACTGATCCTTTTCTGCTTTGGTTCAGCCCCCAACATTAGCGGAACATTACTGCTACATCATGATGCCTCTGTCTCCCTTCATCTCTCCAGTTTACAGTCACCTCTCGCCAAGGGGAGCTCTCGTCTCAGATTCAGGAGATGAGGACACTAAGCAGACTGTGAGTGGCTTTTCATCACCAGATCCAAAAGCACATTACACACAGTAACAATCAGAAGTTACTGCATGGCTGCAGAAGTTACCTCAGATGTGCTGCACTTGTAATTTGCTTCTCCTTCTCCTTTTTGTCCAATAGGTCCCAAACCAGCTTGATTTTAATTCCCTTGTTTTAAAGGCATTTGTCTGCCAGTTTATTTGGCCAAATGTGGCTTTGTTAAGAATCTCAAAATTTGGACTCCAGTCTGTGAAGTAAATAATTCTCTGTTTCTGAGTTTTCACCTCTTACTATGTGTCAAATGAGATTATTTACAGAAGTTCAACCATTTATATTTCACTAAAAGCAGAGTACGCGAGTTTGGAATGGCCCAACTTTTGACTGTTGGTTTTCAAAAAGTAGCTTTTTTGGGGATTTTGAGCTGCAAAGTTTGGCTGTAATGACCTGAAACTTCGTCTTCGAGAGTGGCCAATGTGAACAACATCCTGGATGAGATTCTGTGTCGCAGGAGTTCCCACCAATCACCTGGGCTGTTAGTTGAACCTGGATTATCTTCTGATATTTGGATGTGTGTATTCTTTTTCATTCTGCTGGTTTTAATGTTTAAAATTCATTGGATCATTCTTAGCTTTCTTTTTGACTGTTGTTTGTATCTTTGGATAGGCTGCAGCTCACCCGCAACCCGAGAGAGGAAGAGGCGGTATAGATGATGGATAGATGGATAGATGTTTAGGCTGCGGGGTAGCCGAGCTGAAGGTTGATTGGCTATCAGCTGCAGAGTTGCTGTTTCGATTCCCTGGTGGAGCTAGTGGGATTCTGACTGGATTTGGAATGATGAAGTTGGAAAGAACTTTGTTTTTGGGCCCCTAACCTCGAAACTGTTCCAGGGGATGTGTACACTCATTTTGTCTCTCTTTTTCTCGCTCTCCATTTCTCACTCTCTCTCTGTTCCACTGGTTCACTCTTTCACTCTTTCATGCTCTTTCTCTCTCTCTCACTCTCTTTCTCATTCAATTTCAATTTAAACTGCTTTATTGGCATGACAAAAATTTACATTTGATTGCCAAAGCAGGCCTTTAAAATGAAAGGAATAATTACTGAACAACACATCATACACTGAACATATTTACAGATATAGTAACATTAACTGGTAAACTGGCATGTGTTCATTTTGAGTGTGTGTGTGTGTGTGTGTGTGTGTGTGTGTGTGTGTGTGCGTGTGAATGTATGTGTGCGCTTCCATGTGTATATATATATATATATGAGATGTGTATATACAGTGCCGTGAAAAAGTATTTGCCCTCTTCCTGATTTCTTATTTTTTTGCATATTTGTCACGCTTAAATGTTTCAGATCATCAAGGAAATTTTAATATTAGACAAAGACAACCCGAGTAAACACAAAGTGCAGTTTTTAAATGATGAGTTCATTTATTAAGGGAAAAAAGCTATCCAAACCTACTTGGCCCATGAACTCATAACATAAATTTAATATATATATTAAAGCAGCCTTTCAAATAATTTTAACAAACCCAGCCGGCAGGTACTGACCACCGATCTGTATATCAGTTGGACTGACGGTATAGCTGGCTCCTGGCTGTTTGCAAGCCGCACGTCACAGGTATGCATCGCATCTCAAATGCAACTAAAAGCGTTCTCCGACCTTCTGTTCTTGGAAGAACATTCTTTGATAACACATTCCTTAAAGGATCACAAGTCCAGACCTGACGTTCTTCATATTGAGAAACATCATCGAGATTTAAAGCAAACTTCCGCTGCATTTTCAATCGCGAGCCCATATACAATATGAAATCAACATTAGCCTTCTAATCAGCCTGTAAGGCACTAGTCTCTACAATCAGCCTTGAAGGCACTAGTCCCTACAATCAGCCTTAAAGACATTTGACTGAATACTATTAAAGATTATACAATATGAAATCAACATTAGCCTACTAACAAGCCCGCAAGACGCTAGTCTCTACAGTCAGCTTTGAAGGCATCTGACTGAATACTATTAAAGATTATATGATATGAAATCAACGTTAGCCTTCTAACCAGCCTGTAAGGCACTAGTCTCTACAATCAGCCTTGAAGGCACTAGTTTCTGCAATCAGCCTTGAAGGCACTAGTCTCTGCAATCAGCCTTAAAGACATTTGACTGAATACTATTAAAGATTATACAATATGAAATCAACATTAGCCTTCTAACAAGCCCGCAAGACACTAGTCTCTACTATCAGCCTTGAAGGCATCTGACTGAATACTATTAAAGATTATATGATATGAAATCAACATTAGCCTTCTAACCAGCCTGCAAGGCACTAGCCCCTACGGTCAGCCTGGAAGGCACTAGTGCTCTACAATCAGCCTTGAAGGCATCTGAGGCAATACAATTGAAGATTATATATTTTGAAGATCAAATTAACATTAGCCTTCTAACCAGCCTGAAAGGCACTAGTCTCTACAATCAGCCTTGAAGGCAGCTAACGTTACAGCAGCTTGCAGCTGAAGTTTTTAAGAAGCTCAACTTAACAGCTTATTGAACAAAATATCCCACCAGTAGACCAATTTTATGTTTCAAACAGAATTATACTTGAAGTTATATTGTAGAAAGTCTTAGCTAAGCAGGTTAGGTCTATAAGTTAACTGAAAGACAAAAAAAAAAAAAAAAATAGCACTTATTTGCAATGGTTAACATAATCAAAATACCTGACATATCTAACGTTACCTCACAAATCAGTTTCTTTCATGAGAAAACTCACGATTAAATGCATTCGTTTTTAACAATATTGATGTGCTTAAGCCCGCTCCGCTGTGAGGAGAGGAACTCGAATTGAATTGGCTGCCTCGTGAGCGAATTGGTTGTACTCTAGCTCGCGATCTGATTGGTTGTTCTTGGGGAGGGCGTTTACGCAGCCTGACAGGCTGAGCAGCCTGGAAGTCGACGGCTGAAGGCAACTTCACCCTGCAGATTTCGGAACATTGCTTGTAGCAGAAACATCCGGCAAGTTCAAATCCGAACACCATCAAAATAAAAGCTGCAAATAAACGTGAACAGCAAATAGCGTTCAATAATCCGAACGAATAACATAATTGCATCATTGTTTCCAAAATATCTTTCTATTAGAACGTTTTTGGTACAAGATTTGAACAAAATTATGAACTAAATAGATTGCTATTTGACTACAAGGTCAGAGGATGTACTCCACGCACTCATGACTTTACACTATCACCAAAACTACTGGTTTCTTTCCATATCTTATTTATAAAAGAATGGAAGTGAGCTGTACCAATAAATAAAGAGCAAAATATTCCTAAAGATTATATTATTCACTTATTTCTCTGAAATCTTGTTTCCAGTTACTTTTGTATGTATTAGATATGCTTTGGCATACACTTTAAGTCCAGTCCCAGTTTTTAATTTTAACTAATTAGGGATAAAACTAAAGATTGTTATGAAATGAAATTGGACAAGAAATTGATGTGTGGTCCCATATCTTTGACACAACATGCTAATTTATCAGAAACCTTGTTCACAGCAATTGTGGCTGCATTTCATTTATGGCTCAGGCGTGCACTGTTTTCACAGTCAGATCACTACTGGCACATTTGTATTCCTCATTGAAAGACCTGTATATTATCACCAAAAAGATCAGGGAGTAAATTTAACCCAAAGACCAAATACTTTAATATTGAACACTAATTTCTGAAAAATCTTCTTCCAAGCTATTGTTGCCTTTTAGGTGGGGTCCGGTCATGCATTTATTTACAGTGTACAATCACAATTGCCTTATTTGCATACCTTACTACTGCCAGAACTATAAATTGTCACCAAATGAAAGGTTGTACAGGCTTAACCCACGGACGCTTCTATGCTGTACAATACATCAATGTCCCCAGCTATAGCAGCTGCCAGCAATTGCCGCTGAATTTTACATGGAGACCAGGCTTGCCTGCCATATACCATCAGTTCACTATTGGCTCATTTGCATACCTCATGACTGCACAAACTATAAATTGTTTCTAAATGAAAGAGGTGCATATTTCATGTACAGACCGATGTCTTAAATATTTTACATTCATAACCAGGAAATTTTGTTCACAGCTATTGTTGCAGGATTTTGGATAGGGCCCTGTCATGCCTTGCTATATACAATAAAAATTAGATGTTCTTGCAGTAGTTAGGTATGCAAATTAGTCAGAAATGGACCATCAGTGTAAAGCAGTGCGAGCCAGGGGCACTCATAAAATGCAGCAATGACAGCAGGAAACAATTAAAACTGCAAAATAATCACTCCATAATCTTATGTCACCCAAATATCCAGCTGCATCCAGAAAGGAAAATAGCAAGACTGGGTCAAAACCTAGTGTATGGTCTATGTGCAAAATAGGGGGTCATTTGTTACGGGGATAGGCAGTGGTGTGAGCTATAATGTCTATTCATGGATTTTAAAAGTTATTAAATTTTCTGCATTGGTCTCAGTTATTATTGTTGTTCATATGTGCAGAAGTAGCATATGACATGACATGGTATACCTTTCTTTCAATCTAAATAAGGTTAAGTCCACGCCAGACAAGTTTGAAAGAGCAACGGCCAATGAGGAAAGTACACTCGGCCGACCAATCAATTATGTAACTTCACAGTCACTCACTCATAGACATCTGTGGGTTTCGGGGCGGATCGTGCCAGTCAAGCCAAAACGTTCACGAAAGATTTATTTATTTATTTTTATCTCACCCAAATTATATTTTGAAATTCTATACCGGAAGTCTTCGACCGCCAACTTCAATGAGCTAACACCTTGTTGCATTGTTCTGTCATAGTAGTAGTTTTCGCTAGCAGCAAGCGCGTTCCGATCACTGCCCTGGATGATCGTGTTGTGATAAAGGAATTAAAACAGTGTTAGCATGGCCGACAAAATGGATATGTCTTTGGACGACATCATCAAACAAAACAAACAGCAACGAGGGGGTGGAGGGGGCCGAGGTGGCAGGGGAGGCCGTGGTCGTGGAGGATCGGGAGGAGCACGCGGTGGTAACGTCGGTCGAGGCGGCGGAGGAGGCTTTGGTGGCCGCGGCGGTGGATCAGGCCCTCTGCGGAATCGACAGAACCTGAGTCGCGGTAGAAGCCGACCGACGCCATACAGCAGGGTAGGAGAAAGAAACTGGAACGCAAAGAGGAGTGCCTGAAAATCCCAAGTTCAACAAAATCTTTTAACGCGGTTCGACACGTTTAAATTGGCCCGCTAACGTTACTAGCCGAGTTATAGCTAGGTAGCAGGTTACTGGAGCTAGTTGGCTAGCTATTGAGCTCTACCGAATGACAGATAGGTGGCTAACATTGCCCTGGAATGTTGATGGATTTTGACTACGGTTTTGATATAGGTATCTACCGAGCATTAATGATTTAGGGTAGTGTCGAAGTGACCGCAAGTAATTGAGGGAGACGCAACTAAAACAACGTGTCCTCATTTTTATCGTCGACTTCCAAGTCATTGTGGAGTGAATGGTAACGTTAGGTATGTGAACTGGCTTTCAGACTAGCTAGTCAGGTAGTGGACTCGGTGTGTGGAAACGCAACGGAGAAATATGATTTTTTCAGTTACCACGGTAAATAGGCTACCCCATAGACAGTTCAAACTGGATAGAAATTATTCGACAAGGAGACGTCGACGGTGAACCTCAAATGACAGCCACCGAGCTCATCCTGTTCGTCAATGAATGAAGCAATCGAAACACTTAAGGTAAAATTGAGGGCAAGCACTAGATAGTCAGCTTGCGGCTTTGGCTATGACTGGCAACAGTCGTTGAATTGTGCACTTTACCACCAGACAAGCAAAGAACGTACAAGAGAAGTGGAAGAGAAAATTGACCGACGTGGACCAAGTTTCGGATACCTTTTTAAAGTCAAAATGGCGATTTTCCAAAATGGGCGCTCGGACAGCTTGCCACTATATCTCCGGCGACAACATGCTGCGGGGCAACTATTGCGATCACCATGTATTGACGGACTCCTGAACTTCAGCACTAAGAGACTGATATTTCACAGAGCAAAATTAAAGTGGATGCTACCTTTATGGGATGCATGTTGGACTTCTCGCAGAGAAAAAAACTCTGACTGATTGCCTGTCAAAACAACAAAGGTTGTCTTAAACTTTCTACGCCTGAGGACTCTGCCAATGAGCGATGCATCTGCTGGAAAGTGTGGACTTGATACATTCGCCTGATGGGGACCGAGTTGGGAACGGCGATCAGTTTTCTTAACAGCTTTGGGTGTAAGAGGCGGGAGGGCAGAATTTGTAAGGGGCCTATGGATGGGTACGACCGGCTGCACAGGATATGGCTAGGTTTCTTGTTTCCCAGGTTTACGTAGGATTTTAATTCGGTGAATGTACCTGTATGGTTACTTGTGATCCAAACTTTTACCGAGCTAAAGACTGAAAATTTGAAACCTATGAATAAGTAGATTGAGGACATGCAACTTGTTTCAATATGTGCAGTCTGTATTAAATCCAAATGCTAGTGTGAGATGAATTAGGCTTATATGTACAAGAGTGGTGGCCAGCACTGTTCCTGCGAGATCTGTCCTCTCGGTTTTCTCTCCTACCCAAACAAAAAGTGGCTCATTCATTAGTTAGAGGTAATGAGCTGCTGATTTACAAGGCCTGAAGTTGGATAAGGGCTGTAACTCAAATCTATGGAACAGGATTTTCAAAAATGGCATTACTTATAACTAATGCATGGTTTCTGTTTTATTGTCCTATTGACTTGTCTGCACTTGCATGTAAAAATTATTTCTCACACTGGGTTGTAACCAGAGTCAGGAAAAAAAGATACTCAAGTGGGATGTGTGCTGTGTTGTAGTCCTAACCATCAGAATAAACACTGTGAAGAAAGAAAAAAAATGGGTTGGGAAATTTTCGAGAGAACTTGATTTTTTTTTTAAATTTGCCATTTTGACGTATTGCGAGGTAACTGATGGTCAAAGAATTTACCGGAAGGTTCCTCTTTGGCACCACACTGCTCTTTCATGCTGCTAAAAAGCAATTTGCATCTTATTTGCCGAAGTATTACCGACATAATGGTTGCTATGGCAACAAATTACCTTTTTTCAGATTTAAGTAACTACAAGCTTATTGCAATGACAAGAAACTAGAATTAATCTGGTTTTAAATTTAAAGAGGCAAAATCTTTACACTCCAAGATTGCCATGAACAAAAAACTGACACTGGATTCTTGTCCAAGAACTAGCTGATTTCCAAAATGTCTCATTCACTTATGGCGTTCAATAAAACATTTACAAATGCAAGGCATTGTACTTCTTTCCAGTGTCTTAGTCACTGATCGAAGAGTTTGTTTCCTTTGTCCTCAATGTAGTGACAGCCCCAAAACCTGGCAAGGTCAGCATGTACCGCTTCAAAAGCTTGTTCACAGAACCTGGCTGGACCGATGACAGAAGGCTCTCAGGTGGTCTCTGATGATATGAAATTTTGAGGTCATACTGATGGACAGCTGCATGTAAGCATCGCAGAATGTAAGGACATGATCCTCCCAGCCGGGGAGTAAGTATAAGTGAATGCACTGGTCCCATTTGAGTATCTTTTTTACTGACTTTTCTTGGGTTAAAACCCAGCGTGTTCCATCTCTGTAGTATGTTAGTAGGGATTGTAACAAAATTTCCTAACCTAATGCTCTACTCCAATTTGTGAGATCAGGAAGGATATAAAAGTTTTCAAAGTGCCACAAAAATGAAAGCAGTAGTATGTATATTAAGGGAATAATGATTCATTAGCCATCACTAATTGACTCTATTGCTTTATATATAATTGCTTAGGAAAATTGATATCTGCAGAACATGATTTTTTTTTTTGCACACTCAAATTATTTTTGCATTGGTGTATTTTGCTTAAAGTTCACTGTTTTGAAGTTACATACACATTATCATTGGATTAGGATATTAAATGGCTTGGTATTCCTTACGGCAATAGTCACATTTTGGAGAACTTCCATGTCATGGTTGTGGACTGGCACTGAGGAATGAAATTCAGACCTGCTCGAGTGGCGTTATCGCCAAATCTAATGTTGAGAGTCGCTGCATGAAATTCTATATGGGGATAGGCTGACAGTTCAGTGGGCAGAAGATGGGTGTAGTAGTTGTAGATGGTGAGGGTCAATCGGGGTTTGTTCCCTGCAGCTAATTGGGTGGGCCCACTATGATTGGCAGCGACAGGTTGCCAGAAGTTAGCAGATGCATTCTGTTTGTTTTCTTGCAGCCTAAGCAACTCCCGGACAAGTGGCAGCACGACCTATTCGACAACGGCTATGGGGGTGGTGGCGGCGGCGGTGCCGGGGCCGGTGTGGAGACTGGTGGCAAGCTTCTCGTTTCAAATCTAGACTTTGGGGTCTCTGATGCCGATATTCAGGTAAACCTGCTGTGACTTTGTACAACCCCAATTCCAAAATAGTTGGGACAAAGTGTAAATTGCGAATAAAATCAAAACGCAATGACTTTCAAATCACACCAGCCAGTATTTTATTCACAATAGAGCAGAGATAACATAGCAAATGTTGAAACAGAGAAATATTACAATTTTATCCACAAAATGAGCTCATTTCAAATTTGATGGCTGCTACAGGTCTCAAAAAAGTTGGGACTGGGGCCTGTTTACCATGGTGTAGCATCCCCTCGTCTTTTTAACACAGAGAGGAGGCGCCTGGGCGTTGAGGAGACAAGTTGTTTAGCCATTGGAATTTGATCCCACTCTTGTTTGATACAGGCGTCCAGCTGCTAAAGAGTTTTGGGTCTCCTTTGACAGACTTTTCATTTAAATATGCACCAAATGTTCTCAACTGGTGGAGGACTGCAGGCAGGCCAGTTAAGCACACGGACTCTTCTACTACGAAGCCATGCTGTTGTAATAGCTGCAGTATGTGGTTTTGCATTGTCCTGCTGAAATACACAAGGCCTTCCTTGGAATAGATGTCGTCTGGAGGGGGGCTATGTTGCTCTAAAACATTTATATACCTTTCAGCATTCATGGTGCTTTTTAAAACATGCAAGTGTCCCACCCCATATGCACTAATGCATCCCCATACCATCAGAGATGCTGGCTTTTGAACTGAACGCTGATAACAGGAGGGGTGGTCTTTTTAGCGCGGGACACAACGCCCATTATTTCCAACAAGAATGTCAAATTTTGACTCGTCTGACCCCAGGACACTTTGCCACTTTGCTACAGTCTGTTTTAATTGAGCCTTGGCCCACAGAACACAGCGGCGTTTCTGGATCATGCTCAACAATGGCTGCCTTTTTGCATGATAGAGTTTTAGGTGGCATCTATGGAGGGCACGGCGGACTGTGTTTACAGACAGTGGTTTCTTAAAGTATTTCTGGGCCCATTTAGTAATGTCAATGACAGAGTCATGCTGGTGAGTGAGGCTGTGGCGTCTGAGGGCCCGAAGTTCATGGGCATCCAGTAAAGGTCTTCGGCCTTGTCCCTTACACACGGAGATTTTTCCAGTTTCTCTGAATCTTTTGATGATGTTATGCACAGTCAATGATGAAACCTTCAAAGCCTTTGCAATTTGACATTGAGGAACATTGTTTTTAAAGTATTCCACAATTTTTTTACGCAAGCCTTCACAGGTTGGAGAGCCTCTGGCCATCTTTACTTCTGAGAGACTCAGCCTCTCTATTTATTTTATATAACCCTTATTTAATTTATTTAACCCTTATTTAACCAGGGAAGTCCCGTTGAGATTGAAATCTCTTTTTCAAGGGAGCCCTGGGGGTTGAGGTGGGGAGGGAGAGGGCAATTTGCACAGCCAATTAGATCAGGGGATGATTAGGTGGCAGGTCGAAAGAGCCAGGTTGGGACTTTAGCCATGACACCGGGGAACCTCCTACTCTTATCGAAGAGTGTCATAGGATCTTTAATGACCACAGTGAGTCAAGACCTCAGTTTAACGTCTCATCCGAAAGACGGCGTCTCCTTCAGCACAGTGTCCCCGTCACTGCACTGGGGCATTGGGGAGTATTCCACCAGAGGGAAGATCGCAACCTACTGGCCACCAACACCTCTTCCAGCAGCAACTTGGTTTTCCTATGTGGTCTCCCATCCAAGTCCTGACCAAGCCCACACCTCTAAGACATCCCTTTCATAGCCAATCATGTTACAGACCTGATGCCAGTTAGCTTAATTACTTGCCAAATGTTCTTTCAGCTGATTCTCTTATAAATTGCTTTTTCAGCCCTTTTTTTGCCTGTGTCCCAATTTTTTTGAGACCTTTTGCAGCCAGAAAATTTGAAATGAGCTCATTTTGTTGTTAAAAATGTAAAATGTCTCAGTTTCAACATTTGAAATATTATCTATGTTCTATCAGGCCTTTTCTTGAAAAATCCTTAGGTGGGCAAACATTTGCGCGTGTAAACTGAATGTTTCAGCCTTAGGTGTGCATTTTTTTTAATGCAGCTTAAATGCTATTTTAGGTGCGCAAACCACGCCTTTCATGAAAAGTTAAGGTGATATTAATATTGTACATAATTAATCTAAACTAATAAAAGCAGTATATTATGGGGATCTTTAAAGTACGTAAATCCACCTTGTGCAACACCACCTTTCTTTTCCAACATTATATCCTTCTTACATAGGCACGCAAGTGTGTGTTTCAATTGTGTCCTAAGATCCGCCCTAACTACAGTTAAGATTAGTGATATAGGCATTAGTAGCTCACTTCAATATAGTCTTGGAACATAATGTTAAAGAAAAAAAAATCAGGAGTTTGGCAGAATTTCCTGTCAGCCACAGGTTATTGAAAAAAATGGAATAAACTTGTAAGCAACATTTCGCTTACCCAGCTCAGCTACGAACGGGGCTACCACTTGAGAACAATAAATCTGCTTACTTAGTATTCTCTGCGCACATAAACCCGTTAAGTGTGCTTTATAGGTGAACATTAATATTAAGTTGTTATATGTTCTATGGTAATTTGAACCGCTAGTTAGTTAGGCTACTTAATTTGAAACTGAATGAAGAGGTGCATCTCCACTGCATCGCGAGCAGTACAATATTGCAACTTGCAGGTGTAACGCAAACACAGCCTGTTAATATCTCCGAAAATGAGAGCGCGAAAACTGATGCTCTTGTCTCCGAAGCCAGTCTGACAAGCCTAAACCATAAGAAAACAAACCCAATAAAACTTCTTTTTAGCTTATTTCGTTACTTGGCGGAATGTATTACACCATAACAAACTTCATGTCACGGATCATTGACCAGCCATGTATGGCATGGTCTGCACGGTTTATACTGAACACCGTTTCCGTTTACTCAGCATTACATTTCGCAAGTTGCGATTTAAGCCATTATGCGAGTTTGCTTTATCCAATTTAATTCTTCAGTAATTTCTTAGATTAGTCATTTAGTCATTAATAGTATATACTTACGACTGTTCGACTCAAAGTGAACTTCTACTGGTTTATTTGGTATTGTGGTTTCAATGAATGAGGAAAAATAAGGTATCCCTTGTGGTAGTCTGTTGGAATGGTCTCTAACATAGCTGTTCTCTGCAAGCTCAAATTAAAAACCCAACAAATTAATTCGTAAACACTTAATAGCAGAAATGAAAACAAAATAACTCTAATTCAGCCCAATTCATCATTTAATTTCATTTTCATTTTGTGTCCATTTGAGAGAGACTATCGAAGTCCATGAGAAATTTCGACTTCATGATTGTCACAGCTAACAATAAAACGATACTGGGACTTAAATTCTCATTAGCAAGAAAAGAGATAAACCAGGTCTATTAAATAAAACAACCAACAAATTTTATGGTGGGATCAAATACAGGCATCAGTCTATTGTGTAGTCATCCTTCAACTTTTGAAGTGCAACAGCCGAATTACAAAGGGTAGCGAAAATAGGGGGCTCCGAAGAGTTTTATCATTTCAAACGATTGGGGGGAAAAAAAGGCCGCCTATTGGTCAACCAAGATTTGTTTTAGTAGGAGACAGCCCTAGTAATTTATTAATTAAATCATGGCAAAAACTGCAGTCAAGATGTGAATGGAGCTAATTTGGTTTGTGTTTCCCGAAATCACAGATGCTAACTTCCATGGGTGGAACCATTGACTGTGAATGGACGAACTTCGTTAGTTGCCAACGTTTGCAACTATGCTTCTGGGAAACGAACCAGGGCTCCATTAATTAGCAGGAATGACTGATTGATCACACCAAGTTTCACCGTCAAAACAACCAAAATTCAGCAATGAAAAATTTTGCACGATAGATGAGAGGAAGCTTACTTCCATTACCCACCCCTTCCCGTCCTTTCTGAAAATTTTAACGGGTTTTATGCCCTTGGTTTCGACATCCCGCGTTCTATAGGTGGAAAGCTGGGCGATATGCCCAACCCGCTTCGCCAACCTTGGTGGGTTTTTTTTTTTTTTTTAATCTTAAGTGGTTTATGCAACGCGCAGTTCCAACGGTTGAAGTCTTGCGTGTCTACACACTTGTTTCTCATGAGCCTTTGCGTGTTATGCGAAAGAGTTTGGAAATGCTGTCTGGATGGCGCTGCAGTCCGGATCGCTAGGCGCGCAAAAATTGAACGTTTTTTGATGGATAAGCGCGCATTTATTTGCGCACCTAAAATGCAATTTTAGGCGCGCAAAGGCACATACGCGCAACTGCGCGCCTTTCATTAAAAGGCCTGTTCTATCGTAAATAACATATTGACTCGTGATCTGAAAGTCATTGCATTTTGATTTTACTCTCAATTTACACTTCGTCCCAACTATTTCGGAATTGGGGTTGTACATGTCCAGTGTATTCCTTGGATTTTACCATTGTCTTGGGTGTAGATTGACGAGTTAGTTGTCTGTTATATTCTTGCGTTTCAGAGAAATTTCTGTGCTTTGCAAAGGATCCATCTTTGTGGATATTTTTCTACATTTTCATTGCCCCTGCTTATCTTTTCCAAATCCCTTAGGAATTGCTGGGGTACCATGGAAAAATATGCATGAAATAGGAAGCCAAAGTTGCTTTATTTGCAGACTGTTTTTAAATGGCATTTGCCTTAATTTCTGGCTATTTTCAGGAACTGTTTGCAGAGTTTGGCACGTTAAAGAAGGCTGCTGTGCACTACGACCGATCAGGTCGCAGCCTCGGAACAGCAGATGTCCACTTTGAGAGGAAAGCAGATGCACTGAAAGCCATGAAGCAGTACAACGGCATTCCTCTTGATGGTAAGGCACGATTCCTGAGGGGCTGTTTAACAAGCATTTAAGCTGTGGTGTCAGCCATTCATTTTCCAGAAATGTGCACTCTAAACATCTCATGGCAGAAGCAACCTTAGAATTCTATTTTAAAGCAGACGATATATTGTGTTCAGTTAGTCTTTAAAGAACATTTTTTTTAGGATTGTGTGGAGCCTCTTATTTGTTGCTCTGGATTAATGTCATCAATTTTTCTATCTATCCATCTGTCTGTCTGTTTGTTGGCCCATTTATTTTACTTCATCTTGCTTGTGCCATGAAATTGCCCAGATGTTGATATGTCGTATGTACTGAACTTTCCAAATCTCAACTTCTCAGGTCGCTCTATGAACATTCAACTTGTCACGTCACAGATTGATGCACAAAGGCAAGGGTAAGCAACTATTGTAAAATACACAAAATCTTCTCTTGTTTAAAACTTCTTCAAAGAATTCCGCACTCAATCTCCACCAACATCGAATGAAATCAGGACTTTTTCAGCTTACCTTGATGTTTGTGTACCCAGAGAAACATTTGGGTGTATAAAAACATCAAGCGTACTTCCAGTCAAGAAAATTTAGAGTTTAGTTTCTAGTGCTGCTTTACTTGTTAATAGCATACACTACTAGCATCTAAAAACCGAGAAAGTGCACCTTTTTCTGAGAAATTCCTACAAAAACTTAGAATACATTGAGGTTTACTGAAGATTTGAGGCCAGCTCTGTTAACCTCTGAAAAATTTTACCGAGGTATCCCGAAGTCTGGCCGGTTTACTTGAGTTTGGACAACATCTCAGTAAACCTCAGTTAAATTTTCCCGAGACACACTGAGGATTGTCTGGCCCACTGAAGTTCAGAGATCACATCGGTATGCCTCGGGAAAATTTCAAGGAGGTAGACCGAAGTTTGTCTGCTAGGCCTCTGCTCGCACCAGAACACAGGGGAGATGTGAAGACAGTCAAAACACATGCCTCATTAAAGACCTCCCTCCAGTACTGCAGTCCAAAAACACATGCCTCTTTAAAGACCTCCCTCTAGTACTGCAGTCCAAACACCAATTAATTATGCAAATTACCAGCACTGCCTGTTCAACGAGGTGCAGTGTAATTAAGCCAGGCCCTAGATGCAGTCTGGATGAAGTACAGGCTTACAGTACTGGCCATTCCAAAGTTCCCCAATCCGAAATTTGCCGAATTTTCAATGATAATTCGTTCTGCGAATTTTCCTGAATTTTTTTCGGCTACCAGATTTTTAGTGAAAACTATCCGAAAATTTTTTCGGCCACCGAAAAATTTTCAGATGTTTGAAAAAAACATGAATATTCGCCGAATTTCGTGGGAACTTTGGAATGGTCTGTACTGTAGTACAGCCTGCTGTGTCTGTGCTGCATACAGGAACTGGCAAAGGGCAGACCACCACCATTATATTAAGAACAACAAAAACACGTTCAGTATTTGGTGTTGGTGGACTGTGAGATGGTGGACTGTGAATTAATGTGCATTCATGTTGTGGGTATACTGAATCAGTGGCTAAATTGTGAATGGACTCCTTCCATGATTTTTCACTGTGTGTGTGATTATGTGCTTAATTTTCCCCACCTTTCCCACCCACACTTTTCTTACTCGATGTTCACTTTCTCTCAAGGTGCCCTCTTTTAAAAATTACATTGTGTATCTGATTTGTTTGTCAATTGGTGCTTTTGCAGATTGAATATATTCTGAATACTGAACATGTGTTTTTGTTGTTCTTAATGGTGGTGGTTTGCCCTTTGCCAATTCCTGTATGCAGCACAGACTGAGCAGGCTGAACTAAGCCTGTACTTCATCTGGACTGCATCTAGGGCCTGGCTTAATTACACTCTAAGCTCGTTGAACAGGCAGTACTGGTAATTTGCATAATTAATTGGTTTTCGGACTATAGTACTGGAGGGAGGTCTTCAATGAGGCATGTGTGTTGACTGTCTTCACACCTCCCCTTTGTTCTGGTGTGAGCATTGGCCTAGCAGACAAACTTCGGTCTACCTCGGTGAAATTTTCCCGAGGAATACCAATGTGGTCTCTGAACTTCAGTGAGCCAGACAATCCTCGGTGTGTCTTAGGAAAATTTAACCGAGGTTTACTGAGGTGTTGTCCAAACTTAAGTAAACCGGACAGACTTCGGCATACCTCGGTAAAATTTTTCCGAGGTTAATCGAGTTGGCCTCAAGTCTTCAGTAAACCACGGTGTATTCTAAGTTTTTGTAGGAATTTCTCAGAAAAAGGTGCACTTTATTGGTTTTTAAGTGCTAGTAGTGATATAACAGCGGCAGCCATGTTATTGGTGACGCACTGGGGTGCTAGGGCTTGCACAGCATACGTATTCACAATATTAAATATTAATCTTAAATTCTTAACCCCCTACTCACTAATAAAACCCCCCAAAATATATTGGTGCCCCCTTTTAAAATCGTTCTGGGAAATAAAAAGTTGAAAAAAGTGGAGGTTAAATACGGAATTCTGTGCAGTTTTTTTTAAGGACCTGGTATTATGTGATTTTCATTAAATGACTCCCATGTATGAAAACCTTTTCCCGGTATTGTTAGGTTTAATAGGCGAGGTGGGGGAATGAACAGGAATAGACCTGGAGGTTTCGGTGGGATGATGAGGCGTGGCGGTCGTGGTGCAGGCAGAGGAAGGGGCAGGGGCGGAAGGAATGCCAGCAAACAGCAGCTGTCCGCTGAAGAGCTGGATGCGCAGTTGGATGCTTACAATGCCAAGGTGAGTGTCCAGGTCAATTCCAAGGATGGCAATCAAATTTCCAAACTTTGCCACCGGTGGCACTGCTGCTGTTCTCACCAAATCCTTGCGTATGATTAGCTGATGCGCTGGAGGTTAAAGTAGGTTAGTTCTCCCTGTCGGAATGTGGACATCAGGTAAACGCAGCAACTGATGCTCTTCTCCAGCGACACAACTCCAGGTGTACGATATGCTGCTGTGGTATTTGCTTCGCATGAACTTATGCGATTATGTTTCTAGAAAGGAAAAAAAAAAAATCCCTTAACAGTTCCAAAATAGTAATTGTTGTCTGTAGCATGAAAATGCCAAAAGAAAACCAATTTCGCGCACCAAAAACATTGACTGTACACAGTCTATGACAGGAACCAGAAATGTGTATCACAACGCAAATATTTTCGCTTCATCCTTGGCAAGCTTTGGACATTTCATTGTGATCCCTCGCATCATCCAGTTTCAGCAGCGTTCATATCCATTGTTTCAGAAATTTAACAGCACACATGATGATTTTGACCAATTAACCCTTCTTTTTTTTTTTAGATGGACACCAGCTAAAACTTTTGAAGTCTGCAGACCTCCATTTTTTTAAATCCTCATCTCCTGTGTCCACTCCTCCCCACCCTCAGCGTTGGCTGTGGCAGTTGCACAGTTTTTTTGGCGATGAACGTGGGATTCTTCTCATTAATGTCTATAGACTTGTTTTTAAATTCATGTGAGGGTCTTATTTTTTTCATTTTTAAAAGTTCTGAACATTTTTTACCTTGTTTTTGAGACTGTAGGAGTTTTAAGGGGAGGAGCTTTTAGTTGCTTTGATGCCTTTTTCTCTTGTCCACCAACTGTTGTAATAAACCTGCAAGATGTATGACTGTGTCGATCTCTCATTTACATCACGTTTTGGGCGGGGGGGGGGGCGGGGCTGCGATTTGATTTTTGGTTTGATGCTCGTATTATCTGGTGACGAGACGCATGTTCCATAGTTAAAAGACAATCTGAGAAGATTAGTCTGTAGTATCTGGAGTGAATGTACTGGATATTGGTCATTCTAGTTATTTGATGATATGTTTTTAAATGACTGTAGGAGTTTGAGAGGAAAGTTGACCTCTCGTGTAACATTACATAACATGAGTGGCAAGAATGGGCCATTCTACCTTGCTAGGCTTGCTGTTTTCCTATCGTGAAAGTGAAGCTAACATGTCATATACTTACACTGCTAGATACCGTCTAGTCCTCATCAAGCTTGATCTTGAAAATGTTTCTGCCTCTATGACATGACCAGGCAAACTACAACCTCAATTCCGAAATAGTTGGGACGAAGTGTAAATTGTGAATAAAATAAAAATGCAATGACTTTCAGATCACATGAGCCAGTATGTTATTTACAATAGAACATGGATAACATTTCAAATGTTGAAACTGACACATTTTACATTTTTATCCACAAAATGAGCTTATTTCAAATTTTCTGGCTGCAACAGTTCTCAAAAAAGTTGGGACACAGGCAAAAAAGGGCTGAAAAAGCAATTAATATGTAAGAGAATCAGCTAAAAGAACATTTCGCAAGTAATTAAGTTAACTGGTGTGAGGTGTGTAACATGATTGGCTATAAAAGGGATGTCTTTGAGCAGTGGTTCCCAACCCAGTCCTCAAGGACCCCCTGTCCTGCAGGTTTTTGTCGCAGCTTACTTTAGCACACCATATCCATTTAAGCCCCAATGCACCTTCATGCACACCCTGTTCAGGTAGATCTTTTTCAACCAATCAGCATGAAGCCCTTAAATGGATCAGGTGTGAAAGAGTAGAAAGAGAGCAAAAGCCTGCAGGGCAGGGGGTCCTTGAGGACTGGGTTGGGAACCACTGACTTAGAGAGGCTGAGTCTCTCAGAAGTAAATATGGCCAGAGGCTCTCCAACCTGTGAAGGCTTGCGTAAAAAATTGTGGAATACTTTAAAAACAATGTTCCTCAACGTCAAATTACAAAGGCTTTGAAGGTCTCATCATCGACAGTGCATAACATCATTAAAAGATTCAGAGAAACTGGAAAAATCTCTGCGTAAGGGACAAGGCCGAAGACCATTACTGGATGCCCGTGATCTTTGGGCCCTCAGCCGCCACTGCATCACTCACCAGCATGATTCTGTCACTGACATTACTAAATGAGCCCAGGAATACTTCAAGAAACCACTGTCTGTAAACAGAGTCCGCTGTGCCATCCACAGATGCCACCTAAAACTCTATCATGCAAAAAGGAAGCCTTTGTTGAGCATGATCCAGAAGCACCGTCGTGTTCTGTGGGCCTAGGCTCATTTAAAATGGACTGTAGCAAAGTGTCCTGTGGTCAGACGAGTCCAAATTTGACATTCTTGTTGGAAATCATGGACGTTGTGTCCTCCGGGCTAAAGAGGAGAAAGACCACCCCTCCTGTTATCAGCGTTCAGTTCAAAAGCCAGCATCTCTGATGGTATGGGGATGCATTAGTGCATATGGTGTGGGACACTTGCATGTTTTAAAAAGAACCATGAATGCTGAAAGGTATATAAAGATTTTAGAGCAACATATGCTCCCCTCCAGATGACATCTATTCCAGGGAAGGCCTTGTGTATTTCATCAGGACAATGCAAAACCACATACTGCAGCTATTACAGCAGCATGGCTAGGTAGTAGAAGAGTCCGTTTGCTGAACTGGCCTGCCTGCAGTGCTGATCTTTCACCAACTGAGAACATTTGGGGCATAATTAAACAAAAAGTCTGTCAAAGGAGACCAAAAACACTCCAGCAACTGGAAGCCTGTATTAAACAAGAATGGGATCAAATTCCAATGGCTAAACTCAAGAAACTTGTCTCCTCAATGCCCAGATGCCTCCACTCTGTGTTCAAAAGAAGATGGGATGCTACAACATGGTGAACAGGCCCCTGTCCCAACTTTTTTTTGAGACCTGTAGCAGCCATAAAATTTGAAATGAGCTCATTTTGTGGATAAAATTGTAAAATTTCTCAGTTTCAGCATTTGCTGTGTTATCTCTGTTCTCTTGTGAAAAAAAATACTGGCTGGTGTGATTTGAAAGTCATTGCGTTTTGATTTTATTCATAACTTACACTTTGTCCCAACTATTTCAGAATTGGGGTTGTATTTGTGTGTACTTTCATGGTGGATACTGCGAGTATGTGTTGTTTATCCTGCGGTACAAATGTTTAAAAGTAATTAGAAACGCAACTTCAATGAATTGGCCATGCTGTCATCATCTGGGATTGTCACTAACGTTTTCACATACTCCGTGTAGACATGCCTGGTAAAACTGCTTTTGGTGACCTAAAATTACCTCTGACATCCAGCCATATTTGGTACTTCAGTGGTTAGTCATTGTTAAATACACAGGTTCCTCTACATGCCAACAGGGATTCAGTTTATTACTCATCTAACAGTCCCAGAACTGGATTGATCTGTACAGTTTGTTTCAGACTGAAGGATATGTGGAATAACTGGTTCCAAAAAAGGACCTAGGATTTAGGATGGTACTAATAGTTGCTAATGGATCGTTTTGCCAGCATGGATATTTAGAAATTTCCCACTTAATGTGCACACCTGGGCAAAAAAGAAAGGGGCTTGGTATAAAGTGGTAAAATAAGCTTTTAATTGTCTTGACAACAAATCTGGTCAGGAAATTGCAAAGAATTAAGTGACTTTGGGGATGGTTTTACTTTGCTTTAAAAAAAACCTTTCCATCTAGTTTTATTGGTAAATTTGCCGACGGCCTTTTACTTGAAAGATTTGTAAAAAATAACATCTGATAGTTCATCTTTGGAAAACCACTTCTTAATTGTGGGAAGCAAAGTCTTCTTGCAGTGTTCTCCTGTTCTCTAAAGCATCAATTGACTTTTCACAGTCAAGCAGTTCCAGCTTTTACCCAAACCGTTTATTGCAGCAAAAGTTAACGAGCGAATGGTTGCACCGAAGGTCTCAGAAGTGCATTTGTTTAATCCTTACTAATTTTCTGACCGATGATTTGTCGCCAAGACAGTTAAAGGCTTCATAATTTTTGAACTCGGTTCATTTTTTTTCACGCGGGAGTGTTGGCCCTGATGAAGTTTAGTAAATGAGCCCACATAAGCCGTGTTTTCAACGGCTGTCGAGTGATTTTTATGCGAACTTTTGGAATGTCGCAAAAAAGAAGGGGGGAAAAATGCGATATCGGCGGACATCCATCAACTGCTCTGGAAGGAATAAACCAGGCCTAGTAAAGCGTCGTGTCCTCAAAGGGTGACGACATAACGCATGGTTGTATTAAACGGCGAGGCTGCAAACTGGAGTGTGAAATGTACTGCTTGATTCTCGACTATGTTAACTGCACGGTTTTAGGAACAAACTACAAAGTTTGGATCACGGATAAATGGATTTGGGAAAATATGAACAATAATGTGTCGGAGAGAACAAAAAAGAAAAAAGGAATCGGAAATTAGGAAGAAATATGTGTTGTCAGAATGCGGGATGCAGTAAATGGGGGTGAAGCATATCATATTTCTAGCAGTGCCCATGCAGTTAGGAAATTTGTGAGCGAAGAAATGGGAGATGTAGAAGCAGTAAGGGTGTCATGGGGAGGAGAAGTGATTTTGGAATGTCAAACAATAAATTGGGAGCAGAAAGTACTGAAAATGAAAATGTTTGACTACATAAAGATGGCCTGTTTCCCAATGAGGGAAAAACCCAACCCTTCAGGGCGTGATCAGTGGTGTTCCTCTTCCTGCGGTCACAAACTGAAATCCTGGAGGGCTGCTGTGGCGTCTGGTTTTTGGTTTGTTCCTGCACTCAATTGCTTAGTTCAAGTCACTGATTGTCTAGAAGTCTGTGTTCACTGCTCATTGTAAGGAAATCTCAAAAAACCAGTAGGCACTGAGGCCCCCTAGGAATGGAGTTTGAGATCTCTAACTCGACACCGATGCTTTCTTGCTGGGGGTGGGAGTGTGCAGGGCGAAGCGGCTGAAAAGCCTCTGGGAGGGAAAAGTGCAGGAAAGTTGGTCTGTGTGGCTAGAACTCAATAGTGACCTACCTAAAAGGGTGTTTTTAGACATCATTTATAGGTTGAGTTGAGTATACGCAAGGGCTCCACTACTGGTGTCAAGAGTACAGTTACATGACAGCAATTCGTAGGAGAGGTACACAAGTTTAGACGGTGTGGGAAGAATGAATGTACAGAGGATGAGTGCAGTTTGTCAGAGCATGTTTTTCCTGTGGGGGAAATCTTGAAATAGGTTCACTGCCATGTGAGAGAAGGAAAACTGAAAGTGAGGTGGAAGGGACTAAAAGTTCTGGTGGAGAAGAAACTAAGAGAGTGACGGCAGAAAAGGAATAGGTGAGCTAAGTGCAGGCCTGAGTTTATGCCATGGAAAAGAGACAAAATGGATATGATGAAGATAACATGAGGATAGATCTGAGAATTTTCTTGGCTTTTTTTTCAATGGTAATAAATTGTGCTGGTGAAAGTGACAGTAAAACAAAGAATGAAGATGGCGATGGACGCAGCAAAAAAGATTTTGGATGTATCAGATGTGGAGGGGGAAGAGATGCTGTAAATTTAGGAGCGAGGATTTGGTGGCGGTCAGATTTAAGGAACATGAAACTTGGAGAAAAGGGTGGTTATGGGTATGACGGTGGTGAAAATGGGTTAATCCATTTTTGTATGAAATAATTTCACACGCATTGGGAAACTGCACCCAGTAGGTGGCGGTATATGTACGCGAAGACGGATACCATGCGTCATAAAACTGGAAACGTCGCCGGTGTATTCCTATTTACGTATCTTTCTAGAGAGGGATGCGCATCCGATTTTTATTTCTTTTGCAAATGCTTGTAATATTCAGGATGGAATGCGTTCGCGATTTTAGGTGTTGAATTCAGTTTTGCCTCTGAGCTGGCTGCTGGTGAAAAAAGGAATATTGCAATTGAGCAAACAGTCTTCTTAATTAGACTTTAGTAATGAATCGGAGAATTACAACCAAAGCAGCTGACAAAAGCGTATTAACTTGTTAAACAAACATGACTCGGGGTGGCTGTTTCTGCCGCAGTGGCTATGAGGACTGACTTCCACCACCTCAGAACAGATGGGATATATCCACCTGGTTAGCTGATGCTGCATGGAGATGTCTAGCTTGTAATAAATAAATAAATAAATAAATAGAAAAATAACAGTAATTGAAGATAGATGCACGGTTCTCTTCACGACTTGGTGTGCCTGACCGAATTAAAGGGAGATTGCAGCAAAAAGGGATTTTCAACAGCTTGCTCATTCAGACAGGGAGCAACATCAAACTTGACTGGCACGTTTGCCAGTTTGTGTAAGGACATGGACTCCACAGCACCCTGTAACCCATAATTATAAGTGGCTGATGCTGCTCTTAAATTCATACTCCCATAAATACCAGTGCACTATGGGTCCACACTTAGCTGTTGTCACCAAAGAGCACTTAGGGAGGTTAGTGCAAAGGATGCACATGGTGTAGCAATTGGAATAAGGCAATTTTAGATCACCTATGGTGACCTGATTGCATAGGACATTGATCTAAACAAAATGTGTTCTGATGTCTTGATTAGCTATTACAAGTACAAGTAGCCTTGTTAAAGTAGTTGCACAGTATCCCAGGAACAGTGACCAAGCCAGCCTTACTAATTCACTTAAGTGAGGATGGGAGGGAGTGCACTTTTCCACTAACTGCTGTCAGAGGGAAACTTCCAGCAATCTCATCACGGAAGTCAATTTCTGTAGTAAGCAAAAGAACTGTCGGGAAGGCTTCTTTGTTTTTTTTTTTTTCCCCATGGTGATGAATAAATAGTTGAATTTGGCTTGCGTCACCTCCTATTTATACTCCAGTGAAACAGGGTTTCATGGTAGACCATGTAGAGTTTCTGATCGAACAGGTGAACCTAAAAAGTAAAATATTACTGGAAATGTACTTCAATTAGATTTTAGTCATAGAATTTTCTTGGGTTGCCAATAATTCGTCGCCTGAAAACCAGAGTGTTCCAAGTCCACTTTTTGAAAAAAATGAGTTATGGGTACCATAGTAAAGCTGAGGTGATATTCTATCTCCTGACCAAGTTTCAGCTTGAAATAAGCCCTGGAAGTAAGATTTTTAGAATTTAATTTTGTTTCATCTCCTCAAAATAAGCGTTCTGTTGAAAACCACACTGTTCTAAGTGATTAACCAATTGCTGATGTTTTTTTTGTCACATGACCTGGAGATAGAACAATTTGGTATTGACGAATTGACTGTGGTCATGTGGACATGGTGAGTACATTTTTATTGATTTTTGCATGAAAACATTATAATTGAAATAAATAAATTGAGTATAGTGATTCCCTAACTCCTCAAGACGACAGCTTAATCAATTTCTCATGTATTTCTTGTTATATAGAGAAAGGGTCCATCTTGAAATGAAAAGAGGAGATAGAACACTTTGGATCTGAGACAATTGCGAATCCACCATCTATTTTCCAATGATGCTGTTATGGATATGGAACAACGAACTTTTAAACATTTCACTAGCTTGTGGAGTATTGTTGCAGTTGAGTTGTGGGGTCAGTTTGACATAATTAGGTATAGTCCATCATATATTTTCAAAACGCCTTTTATTTTCTTTCCAATTCTTTCCAAGGTTGAATTCACTTGTTACGTTTTAGTTTATTCAAACATTTTTGTGTTTAAATTTGTATTATTTGTTTCACTTTACCAGGGGGTTGCGATACACATTGAATTATTGCATAGCCGTCCAATGAATGCTAAACCTTAAAAGCATTTCTTTTCTAAAGTACATCATCATCAAAAGCTGATTTTTGTACTTAGGGTGATGTATCCTACAAACTGTTCATTTTATGAGGTGCAAGGTTGGAACCTCTTGCGTCTGTTGTGTTTTTGATTTTGATAATAAAAAGTTATTCTTCGATGCCTTGGTTTTTGCTTTTCTTTTTAGTAGAAAGATCTGCAGCATAGTATGAACAATGTTACATGTGATACAGTTGATGCAAGGAATTTTTCATATATTTCTGCTGTCAATGTATCGCCTGAAAAGTTAAAATGCATTTTAAACATAAAATAGAATCAAAATAGTTAATTTATTTGAAAGAAATAAGCTATTATTAAGACAATCTTCACTTAGAACAGTTTAGTTTTACCAAGAACTCATTTTGATGAACATAAATGTTCCATCTCCAAACTAAAAACGTCAAAAACTCATATAAATCATAACATTAAGGCCAAACTTTGGCTAAAATTGCTTCAGAATGTCGTTTTCTTTCTTCTGTGCAAATTTGATTGGAAATTGTTAACAAAACATTAAATAAATGCGATTTGAAACTTTGGAGTCCATTATCTCAAAATCAGGTTTTTGTGACATGGAACGTTCTGGTTTTCAGGCGACGAATTGTGGCACACGTTTTGGAGAAAAATATTTAATGTGAATTTTTTTTTTCTTCCAAAACTTTAATGAAAAGATGTTAGTGAATATTTTGAGTGAAAGACCAAGAGGATAAACAGCAAAAACAGTTTTGCTTATATTCTCTAAGGGTGCCAACTTGAGTAATAGCTGATAAGAATAGAGATTTGCAATCACATGTAAGAACTGAATTCGAAACCCGTATTTAAAACTGTTATAGTGATTTTTCTTCCCTTTGCAGCAGTGTAATGCAGCTTCTGCAAGTGGAAGTTTCAATTTCTTTCAAACACAAAAATGACAAGGCAGTTACAAACTTTAGAATGGTACCGGCTGCACATAGAACCAAGTGTTTTTTTAAGCAAGATGTGAATTGCGTACACACCAATCAGCCATAACATCATGACCTCCGACACGCAGAGGCATGGACTCATTTAGACCTCTGAAGGTGAGCTGTGGTACCCGGCACCAAGACAATAGCAGCAGATCCTTCAAGTGCTGTAAGTTGTGAGGTGGGGCCTCCATAGATTGGACTTGTTTGTCTAACACATCCCACAGGTGCTTGATTGGATTGAGACCTGGGTAATTCGGGGGCCACCTTGAACAGTTGTTGTGGTCATCAAATCATTCCTGAACCAATTTTTTTTTGCAACGTGGCAGGACGCAGTATCCTGCTGAAAGAGGCCACTGCCATTAGAGAATACTGTTTCCATAAAGGAATGTACTTGGTCTGCAACAAATTTTAAGTAGGTGGTACGTGTCAGAGTAACATTCACGTGAATGACAGGACCCAAGGTTTTCCAGCAGGACATTGCCAAAAGCATCACACTGCCTTCACCAGCTTGTCTCTTTCCCATAGTGCATTCTGATGTCATGTCTTCCCCAGGTAAGAGATGCACACGCACCTGGTCAGCAACATGATGTAAAAGAAAATATGATTCATCAGACCAGGCCATGTTCTTGCCAGTGGCGTCACCAGACCTTTTTTTCTGGGGGTGCACCAGGGAGGCACAACAGTTTGGTGAGGGGGGCACGAACCAAAATTTGTGTGTCGTTCATTTTGTTGAGCGGGGGTGGGGGGTGAGTGGTGTTTGTTTATTTTGTTGACCGGGGCAGGGGGGCGAGATACTATTAAAATATCTTAAATGGGGGGTGCTCGAGATGTCCGTGGGGGGGCACATGCCCCCCTGGCCCCCCCTGGCGACGCCACTGGTTCTTGCATTGCTTTGTGGTCCAGTTCTGATGCTCACGTGCCCATTGTAGTTGCTTTCAGCGATGGACAGGGATCAGCATAGGCATCCTGACTGGTCGGTGGCTACGCAGCCCCAAACACAACAAACTGAACAAATTGTATACACTGTGCATTCTGACGCCTTTCTCTCAGAACCAGCATTTTTTCTCACTGTGTGAGCTACAGTAGCTTTTCTGTTGGATTGGACCACATGGGCCAGTCTTCGCTCCCCATTCGCATCAAAGAGCCTTGGCCGCCCATGAATCTGTCACCGGTTTGGTACTGACCTGCAGACTGGGAACACTCCATAGGAGCTGCAGTTTTGGAGATGCTTTGATGCTATGGCTGGTCGGTGTACAGCCAGGGTTCCAACTCCATACAAAAACAAAAATAGAAGATGAATAACGAAATCAAGATGGATTGCGTGCGCTTGTTTACTATTTTCTGTGCAATGCTGCCACCTAACGTCCATGGCTTTTTTAACAGAATTTTCGTGCTTTGAGTCTGCTGTTCGAACAATTGATAATTGAACATCAGTCAAGCCCGGACAGAAAAGAGTGCTCGAGTTTGTTTCAACCCAACCAAAATGGTAACAGTTGCCTGATGTGTACATTAAAAGCTCGTTTGACTGCAAAACTTCACGGATTGTCATCTGATACATTTTCAAAAACTGAAAAACGAAGGCCAGAACAGGCTTAAATTACGAATGCAACGACACAAAAAGTCGTGTGAATAATTCATTTCAATATCTGGCTCGACTTCGTACAATAGTACATCAAAGCAGGCAGTACAGCAAGCAGGATGTCGAATGTGGTTCCCAGACTTTCTCGCTGTGTCTGAGGCGTTCCCAAGTGCTCAGCAGAGCCCATCAGCCGACGCAGCCTCGAGCCACACATTTTGGTGCTAGCACTAGCCCCGGAAGTGTGTCGTACGGGCGGCTCCGCTCTCTAATCGCCATACTTTGCCCGGTGGAGTGGAGCTGCAGGATCACAAACGGAGCATCCGGTAAACCAACGGTAAAACGGCGAATACCAGCTCAGGTAGTAAATTGCTTTCCAAAACTACCCTCCTAACAAAGATACCCTCTTTGCGAATTTTCTCGCATACCTTACTGTAGGGGTGTTGACCTATTTTATTTGCATTTAGCCAGCTAACGCTAAGTGTTTACATTAACTACTCCTTCGACAGTATGACTTCATCCCTGCTCGACTGCCAGAAAGTTGTATCAGTGATGTCCCGGTAGTTCGTCTCAATATGAGTTCACTTTGTGTCATTTATGGCTAATTGCAACAAAGTTGCAGGTAGCTAGCGTCGGGGTAACGTTAGTAACCGAGAAAGGACGTTCCAGTCCTCTGTCTCGATGCAACTGGCTAGTACCATTAGCTTCTCGCTTTAATTTCCTGTTTAACTTACGTTATTTCTCATTCAGACAAAACTGGTTACAAACTTAAATTGTTCTGTGAATCGGTTTGCAGTCATAGGCACGTTCGCCGGAGGCAAGCGAACTGCCTGCCCTCTTGATTGCTCGTTCGCATGCCAGCCACGACTTCTGCAGGCACTAAAGTCGCTAATGTTTGCTAGCTGTTACTTGGTTGTAAATTTCTAGATGATTGAATTTGTCTTTAAATTTTATCCAAAATATGTATACCTCTCGATACATGTTTTTATTAAGGGTATTTATTTAGCTTGATGGTTATTGTTGCATCCGATGAACTTGTCGGCCTCTTCGGCAAGCAGAGACGTAAGCCAGCTAACGTTCACTCAACTAGCCATCACTAATGATGATGATGAATTTGAATTTGATGCTGGCTGGAAATGTCGCTCTAGAAAAGTGTTAAGACTTAATTCTTCTTAGTATGCGTTTGCTATTAAAATAAGTCTGTAATTCAGGCGTTGTGTTGCTTGAGTATCGACACTCCACCATACCCAAGTGTCATAGTTGGCGTTTGTGCGCCCGAGGCTGTGATGCTGATTCTCTGGTGCTTCCTTTAGATATAATACAGCAAGAATAATGTTAAAGTTGCATTTTGTGTTTAATTTTCTCGAGTCTGGGCTTGACTATTGAGGGACCTGAAGATTTTCTTGGTAGAATGAATGATGAACAAGATATTCATTCATTCGGCCTAATATGTAAGTAGATGAGTAAAAATATTTTATTGGTTGAGATTGATGACTTGTGGGTGCAATGCAGGGTCTTTACTCTAGTTTCGCTGCTCGAGGAAGTGTCCCAAGACCGCCTGTGATGAGTCGTTGATGATTCATATGAATAACACCAGGAGAAAGAGCATTCAGAGTTGACGGTAAATTGATACTACCGGTAGTATTGAATATAACGATCACCATGAAGGTTGCGGTTTATGCCTGATATGGTGATTGCTGCTGTCAAGAACCTGCAACCTCGGGGTTTTTTTCCCCTGCGTCTTAAATGGGTTTTCTTACTCTTTTGGGGGGTGGAGGGGGTTCTTTAACGTTGTAGATTAGAGTTCTGAATTATCACCGCAGATGTATTGCTTTTTGGCCGACAGGACATGGTCTTTGGTGGATTTGATTTCTGCAATCCTCCTCCTCGCATAGAGCACACTTACCTGTCAAATTCATTGTAGTCAACTTATGCGATGACTTAATGCGACGATAAAGCTGTACATGAGGTGTTGTATTGCTAGTGTCAGGTGCTCTTATGCACGTCGCCACCTTTTATTGATAGTCTATGTCTTAGACCTGTCTTTTCATAGATCTCTGATAGTCCTGGAAACAAGCTATGATTGGATCTGCAGCAATAGTTGGATGATCTTTGCTAATTTGATGGAAGTCCATTCGGTGTCCATTCACTTTTCAGACTAGTGCTCTGTGGTGCGCTGACTTGCAATAGTCCCTACAGTCGTTCATCTGTGGGGGCATTCTGTACATCGACATGCTGCTACATGCACTCTTGCTACAGTGGTGCGGTGTTGAAGCATTTTTGTCTGGTTTGGCGACTGTATTAGCGTATATTTCTTTATGCTGTAGGGCTCAAATACTTTCACGGAACTGCTTGACAATAGTGCATAGATTTATAGGGTGGGGAGCTCCGGTTCTGAGGGATATTTCCTGGTTATTACAATAAAAATAGAGCAGTGGTAAACAACCCTTTCCCTGGAGATGCACCATCCAGGAGGTTTTCACCTTACCAAAGTGCAACTCTTATCAACAGCTAGCACTTCTTCAGCTGTTTTTTCAGTAGTTATTTGAGCCAAACCTTGGTTGAAATGAACACCTTCAGGATGGTTGACCTCCAGGATTAAGGTTGGTTTACCTCAGGGGTATGAAAATTCTAATTCCCATACAAGCATCAAAAGTGATGCTGCTGTCATTTTGTTGAGTGGATCAGCTGATGCAGTTTAAGTTCTCACTTGAACCCTGCTCCCTGCTGTTGTTTTTGCAGGTTTTGTACTTTCGTTTCGTGAGACTTAAGCCACATGCATGGGTCAGTTAGCGGTCCAGTCTGGAATTGGGCCTGGTGGAACGTGTGTGTGAAGGCCTCAAATCTCCTTATCGTTCAGTTGAATCTGTCGACTGTATTGTTGATCTGAGCCGGGGCCTGAAGATGTGGTGCATACTTCTCAGCAGGGTGGCTGCTGGAATCTGGGGTGAGAGACTCAGATATCTGGGTCACAGTGCTCCCCACAGCTCATCAGAGGCTGTCAGATGGCTTAGAGATGCTCGGTCCAGATGGTGAAAAAATGTTTGGCTAGTTATTCAGGCATTGCAGCCCCATATATGCTGTACATAGCTTTGATGAGTGCATCACAGCTACATTCAAGACTCTGCTCTGGTTGTATGTGTGCTAAAGAAGGCCTACTTTTTAAGAAATTTAAAATTTTTTTTGCTGCTATTATGAGGGCTAGATTATGTTATAGTTGCTCAATTACCTTGCCTGCGGGAAATTTATTGGATGAAATTAATTGTACAGAAGTATGTGATAATTATTGGATGAAATTAAAAGGACAAAAGTACGTGATAAATGTGATATGCTACTGTGCTGATGTCCGCTACTAGCAAATGGTACAAAATCTTTTTGTAGTTAATTGATCGTCTTAAAAGGTGTTGAAAGTTGCTCTGTTGATTCTGGACCTGGGCAGCATGAAAATGATTATGCAGTTAAAATTCAAGGTGATTTTCTGTTCTCTTGTATGATGAGATGATTTGACATTGTGCAGTTGCTGCTTTCAAATATTCCAAGTATGCTTTCATGCAGTATTGTAAGTTTTATCGGCAGCCTAAAAAAAACCCAGAATTTATACTAAAACTTTGAGGCCTGTTGCTTTCGTTTCTGGTCATTCCTTTTGCACTGTGACATGCAACGGCAAGGAGGAAATGGAGAGGAATGTACAGATCAAGATGTAGGTGCCACGTAGCTCTCCTGGTCTTGTCTGCTAATTGAACCCAGATAAAAGAACTCGCTGGACTGAGAATCAAAGGTTTTGCCAGGCAACCGATCTAACCATCACTTATAGGGGCACTTTAGAATTTAGATGGAATTAGACGAGTGTGAGATTTGAAATTACACATTTGATTTGATTTTCACCTGTCTAAACCCTTCTACATTTTAAAACACCGTGCTAAAAGATGGGCAGACCAGTGCCTGGCTAAACCCTTGCAAGAATTTGAAATAAAGCATAGACCCTAGTCCTATGTTATTTACTTCTCAATAACCTGAATTGTAGAATTAGAATAACTTATCTTGTTACTGTTTTTCTTGGCAAAATTTACCAAGTCTTTCCAGGAAGTGGCTAGTGTTACACACACAGTACTATCAGAGTTTGGTAGCAAACAAAGGAGTGTCACCTTTATGTACTTTAATGTAAATGTACTGGTTGGGCTAATTGACCTTAATTAAGCAGCATTCTCACTTGGGAAACCGTGATGAGAAACTGTTGTGAACCACTACGATTTGGTATTCCTTTTTTGTGTTCGTTTATTACCTATTTCACCCTTACTGTGCCATTTTTAAACAGGTTTGAAAGCTATGGCTCTCAGTGTGGCTCGTTCTGTTCATAAATTTGTTTGTCATTTAAACAAAGGTAAAGCTCTCTTCTGTGTGACTTGGCTAGCCTCCAGAACTGTCTGTCTCATTCACTGCCTCCTTACAGTGAGAAGCTGGTGATTTTTTTCAGCCTTTTGTGTGGTTGGCATGTGTGTATCAGGCCTGTCACAGCTGGTGGAAAAAGTATGTTGGAGAATGCAAGATGAGGGGAAGAGCATTGCAGCTAAGAAAAAAACTGGCATTGCTGTAACTTACCACAACTTGCTGCTGTGCAGCAGCTGTGATTTCATTGGGCCTGTGCCCTGGAGTCTACTGATTTTTTTGCCAATCAGTATGCACATTCATTCAGTACTAATTTTTCAGTCCATACTCCCACTTCAGAGTTACTTGAGGTGTATGATTGAGGCACTGGCAGACAAAAGCCAGGTGATTGTTGGACAAACTGTCAGCATGTTTCCCTCTGCTCCATGCATATTACATGGTTGCAATTTTCCCAAATTTTGCCAAGTCTTTTTGTATTGCTTAAATGGAGATAGCAGCATTTATACTCGCCTGCCTTGGGTTTGATCCAGCTGCACCTCGGTGAAACCAGTGTTAGGCCTCTGAAGTGGCTTTTCACCGATCATCAAATGCATGTAGGCTCATATATTTATGAGTTTTATTTATTAAACTCAGTGCTTGAAAGTGTCCACATGGCTCACACTAAGCATAGTGAGCATAATTTCCTCAGTGGTGTTGCATCCATCCTTGCTGAATCGAGAATGCTAATGAATAACCAGGTTTGTTACCATCTGCTGCATTAATCAATCAAATAAATGCTCTTTGAAATGTGAGTACATGATTTTTTTTCCTGCATTGTATGTTGCGTAAAACTATCTGCTAAGCTATTGTACCGTATGCCTCTTGCTAAATATTAGGGATGCACCAAAATAAAAATTTTTGGCCAAAACCGAAAATGAGAAACGCTTGGCTGAAAACCCAAACACCGAAAGAAATTATGCCAATTTTTAGTGCCATTGCATTTATGGCTATGACTGTGTACTTACCTAACTTAAGTCGAGGCATTGCAATTGCATAAATTAGTATTCATGCTTCAAAGAATGAATCAATTACAAAATTATGAAAATATTTATTTAGCACTGACATTCCAATAAAGCACAATGTAAAATAAAATGAAATAAAATAAAATTATAAATAAAATGTTTTACTTGGCCCCAGTCATGAATAACCTCCAGGCCTATAACTGACTGGCCTATTGCTGGCTGTTAAAAAATTGTAAAATTAAATACGTTGCATGACCACACAGCAGCCCACTGATTGGTCAGAGATAATCGTCTCTGCGAAAGACAAATCGCTTCCGCATTATCTCCAGGAAACTGGCTTCACTTGCCATCATTGAAATAGGTCTTCAAATTGTGTCTTTGAAACGTGTTTTGTTTTGGGCAGCTTGATAAATATACTGTGCGTTGCCTTACCTTTCAAACAAGGTTGCGTTTGTTCACCGAAGCTGCTGCATTTATGAAATGCGTTTCTTTGCCTGTGACCCTGTTCGTAGCAAAATTAGAAGCAACGGTGTTCCCCTAATTCCCATTGAGAAAGTTATTATGCTGCCCCTATTTTACGAAAATTGCGCGGAAAATAACTTAACGGGTGCTGATGAAGCATTTTGTTCTTAGGAAAGGTATAAGATGAGATGACGCATCGTAAAACGATAAATTCTAATACTCTGCCATCTCCTGCGATTTGCGCATTTGCTACGTGTTTTGCCTTCAATTTCAAAGTGAAATGTTTATGAAGCCTGAATGTCAAGCTAATAAACAATAATTATTTTGTCATGTGTTATTTGCTTCTTTGTTATGAAGGGAAAAAGGTAAATTAACAGCCTCGGTGTGTGGTGATTCCATATTTTTTTTTTCCAGGGGTTGTAGTTTCATTACGGAATACTGATGGTACACAAATGCCTTGAGAATATATAGCCTTTTTCTATGAATACTCTATGCCTTTTACGGATATCATTGCTTTGCGCTTTTAGGTGGTACGTTATTTAACGTGCAACCGAATCGGACACAATACCAGCTGCTATATATGCATCAGGACAATGTCAAACAGAAATTACAATTAAACACTCGCGGACTATAGTGCCACAACGTCGTGACGGTAGTGCGCGTCCCCTGATTTAAACTCATAAATATTTAACAAAATCGACGGAATAAAAGACCGGACAGGCGCGTGCTGGTCGCGGTTTCTGCTTGCGTCAACACAACATCCTGTTTCGGCCGTATTGTTTCGGTGCTATAAGTCTTTCGGCCGAAAACCGAAAATGCTTTTTTTTTTTTTTTTGCCATTTTCGGCCGAAAATTCTCGGTGGCCGAAAATTCGGTGCATCTTTACTAAATATACATGCAAACGCTTTATCTAACAGTCCTATCCACACTTTGAGATGTTTTGATGTCTCCCTGTTTCTCCTTCAGATGAACTATTATGAAGATGTAGTGTCATTTATAGCATTCATGAATTAACATCATGGTGCACTAGCATTGAAATTCAGATTTTATGATCTTTAGCCTGATGTGGCCTGATTGAATTTCAATGACAGAATATAGAATTCCTGATTCCAGGTTACTGATGGCAGTAGTTCTGACAGTGACTGCCCAGCACTGACTTCCCAGTGCTTCCCAGGCATGGTCAGTTTGATTATCCTGCAGGAATCGAGAGGGGAAATGTGCCGGACCGTGGGAAGATGACTGCTGAGAATTTTCAGGTGGTATCAGCAGGACTTGGGCACAATGGCTGGTCTTGTTTTCTGCAGTTTCCCTGCCGCAGAAGACTTCTGAGATCACTTCTGCTCATGCCTAGAAACAATGACTGTCAAATCTACACGCATGTAACTAATCCACTTTGAGTACACAACCTGGCCAAAAAAAATTGTATTTAAATAAGCAAATACTTCAGAGCCTATGATTGGATAATTACTGCAGTGATTGATATGTTTCAGCTCGCAATGATTATTTTATCGCTGACTGTTCCAGCTTCTCACCGTGTTGGAAAATGTTTCCCATGGTAATGGAAAAGTTACTACTGTGTTGCAGAAGGGGGCAAATTATTGGCCAGCATCAAGCAAAGGGGCATTGGATTAAGAACGGTCCAATGCATTATTCACCTTATTAATAGTTTTTGGTATGTGCTGGAGAAGACCTTATGGACTGATTCAACATTTGTGTTGCCAATACAAGATCTCGGCCAAAAATTAATGCAACTCTTGACAGAAATCAATTTTGTGAGGTTGCGAAAGGCTGTCGAAACAGTGCCACGGTGAATGCTCAATGCAATCAAAGCTGGAGGTGATCCAATTAAATATTAGTGTGTTCAATTTTTTTTTTTTTTTTGGCCAAGCAGTGCACAAAGAATGCAGATCTTCCTTTATCGTTTCAGACTTTGGTGTTCTTTGAAGAGGAACTGCTGTTCCTTCCGTAAATCATGACATACGAGTGTTCAACCTGAAATTGCATGAAGAGCATGAACTCAAAAGGTTCAGAAAATGTGTCTCAGGACTGAGCAAGTCCTTGCTTGCCAGTTGAAGTGTACTCGCATGCCTCTTAAGATCTCCTGTGAATGACCAGACTTTCCCTCCCATGCTACTGTCTTTTCTTCCATAGGTCTGCGGTGCTTGAATTTAAACGGGACTCTCGTTACAGACATTGCTGCCTGCGCTCTGCTGGCCTTTACATGACATCTGATCCATACCGTGCCAATTAGGAAAGAGTGGCAGCCCTGCGGTGGAGTAGCTCGACCGTCTAATTGAAACGCGGCAGTAAAGAGGAGCATTTCTCTGAACTCGAGGCTGACGTGTGCATGTTTCCACTATCGTCTTGAAGTGGGGCTTCAGCCAAGAATGCCGCATGCACTATAATGCATAGAATATTCTAGAGGGCTGTCTTCCCTGAGGGTTTGTCTTAATGCTCTCGTTGCTATTATGGGTGCCCTGTTTCCTGGGGAAGCGGTCTAATGGAATTTGGGTGGAGAGCCAGAGTCTTGCACAGAGCTGTGCTGGCTTGGTAAACTGAACTGTAACCTCAGGATTTGTGTTCCTTCTGGCCTTCTTGGGTTTTTTTCCACACGACATCCCACAGGGTTTTTCTAATGCCTTTTATCATCCCCCGACACAAAGTGGATGGGGATATAGGAATGAAAGTTGTCCTTTTGTGTGTCCGTCCGTCCGTCCGTCCCGTCATGATTCTTTTCCCAGCCAAAACTCCTAAACTGTTCAATATTTCTCAAGAAATGTGATGCATGGATACATCTAACTGTGTAGACATACCTTTTCATAGTTCTGTCCATACTACTGTCAATCTGTCTGTCCCTCCACCTTGCTTTGTGTCCAGGCCAGATATTAGCAATCCCTTTCTTTTGCTGCCCAGAACCCCTGAACCATTCAATACTTCTGAACAAAATTCAACAGGTGGTTACATCTTTTCATACTTCCATCCGTCCTTCTGTCTGTCTGTCTGTCTCCTCTACTGTGTCTCTTTTCAGGCCAGATTTCAAAACCATGTGCTCCTGGAATTGTTAGTTGAACTCTGCATTGAGCCCTAGTGTGCTTTTCTTCAGCGATTTTTTAACCTCTGCCAAACTAAGTTGGCAGGAGGTATGTGTGATCGGTGCCCTTTGTTTGTTTGTATGTTAGTTTGTGAACAAGATAACTCAAAAAGTAATGAACAAATGTCTGAAATTTTGTGGATGGGTCGCTATTACATCAGGGATGGATCCAAGTGATTTTCACCGTGATCAGTCAAACAATATGGCCGCCATGGCAGCCATCTTGAAATCCTATGACATGTGATAACTGAACTTTGCTCCCACTCACCAAGATTTGGACTGTGCTGCCTTGGCAGAGGTTTGCACTCTAGGAGTGCCTCTAGTTTTGTCATGTCAGGATTTGGTCCTCCCGCACAATCTATATGTAGTTTCATTCAGTGCTTTGTCATCATTCTGTTGTTGTAGAAAATGACCATGGAGGGTGTTCAATAAATTGCTTTGAATGGTCATGTAGTTTAGCTCATCCTAGGTTAAATATGGCAGAGGCTGTTAGAAAAAGCCGGCCTGGATTGTGAAATTTTACCAGTTAGTATATGCCGATATCATTCAGGCATGCAAATGGTAAGTAGTTGTTAACCTTCATTAGCACAGTTTTGGTTGATACAGTGCATTTGTTTCAGAAATGGTGAACACATCACTGCGCAAGGGGCTTACTTTTGACAGGTTGGTACATTCGGTGCTCACTTCGATATTTTACTGCTGGCTAAGAAATGAGACTTATGCAGATATGCTCTTGGTGAAGAGAGGGAGTTATTGTGCAAAGTGACAGCTAAGGCCCTCAGTGCTGTAATTACTGTTGGTCTACATTTCTCAGTTCCACTCTTCACCCCGTCTTCCAGCCTCCCTGTAATTAGCAGCTAATTGCTGCTCTGACTCTTGAGCATTCTCATTTTATTCAAGTATTCGCAGTGAAGCCCTCCATGTGTGAAGAAGTGTTCTGATGTGGATCAGGCATTGGGATGGGCTGGGATGCTGATGGAGAAGGGGTGGGGGCAGGAGACTGGGGGAATTTGGTCTGAAAAGCATTTGAGTCACTGTGGTCTTCCATGGGCGCATTGGGTGTGTGAGAAATGGATCTGAGCTCTCCAGAAGTGCACTGTGTTTGCTCCTTGGAAATCCTTCACTTTTGTTGATTCCTTTCCCGTCTGGACAGACCTCGTTTGCATCCAATAACCTTCACAACGCCTTCTAAATTCCTTTTATTAGGTCCTCCTTTCCTTTATAAGCCAGAAACCGAAGAAACCTTTGAATGAGGAGCTAATGGACTCCTATCAGGAGGTATTTTTGAATGCTATACCCAGACCACTGGACTGAGGTTTGCATTTGGCCCACATCGTCTGTTAGGGTGGCGATAAGGAAACGACTGTCCCGATTCTGTTTACTTCTTCTTTCTCGTTGCCTCTCCCCCTTTCCTTTCCTCACTTCCCCACGCTTCACTATTTATTAGAAGAGAAATGGAAGTGAGGGAGGAAGGGAAATGAGCTGTTGGGAAGACAAACCGGATGCAGCCCAATAGCGTCAGGAGCCAAATCCTGAGAAATGACGCATGATCCTCTAAAATGGCTGCCATTTACAGAGGAATTGTTTTCAAATGTTTGCTTGTGGGGAAAAACAGTGGCTGGACACTCGTTCTTTCTGTTGGGTTTCACACAGGCAGCAAAAATTAGTTGCTTATGCCTTCACAACAGGGCAGTTAGGATTCTGGCTGGCTGGTCTGTCTAGTTCTGGGGCGTCAGATTTTCTCAGATGAAGGCCAATGTGGGAACAGGTTTCTGTCTTAACTGAGTCCCAGGACAGTTTGTTTTTTTTACTGTAAACCTTGATTGTTTAACCCCATAAAACCTACGGACTCACAAGGATCCATCAAATGCTGCTGTTGTTTTAAACCTGTGGAACTTCTGGCCTGTTTTAAATTCTAATACAGATCCCAAGGTTTCCAACAATTCCAAATATGTCTTTTTCAATCACAGGGAAATGTGTATAAAATGATGCTAAAGGTCTAGATATTTTCCACTTGATGTAATGCCTCGGCTGTAAAAACATGGCTTCCTGGGTTTGAACATTTTTCTCAATATAAGTGAGAAGTTCAGTGAAGTGCTGCAACCTGCTGATGCAGAGTATGTATGTGATATTGTCACGCAATATGAAAAAAAAAGCTTTTATAGGAGAGAACTTAAGTGAAAAGTTCAAATTTATCGGGTTAATTTGCCAAATCAGGTGTCATAGTCATGTGGTAAGTGCTGCACTAAAAACATGCCGTTTTATTGCACCTCTAATGAACATCCCTGGTCTAGACCATATCCTGTGGAATGACTTTCCTTAACCTCGGAATTCTCAAAGGAGAAAATAAATATGTATGTTATGATGGTGACGCAGATTAGTCATGCGAGTGTGGGTTTGGAAAAGCAGAACCGAATCGGAATAGCCCATGTGACTGGAGTGATAACTATATGAAGAGCGACACAGCAATGGGGAGAAGCCAGTAGCTTCATCTATTTGCTAGTCAAATTTGGAGTTCTCTAAGCTGTGCTGAAAACCTTTGCCTTGACACCATTTCCTTGTTTATCTAAAACTTACTGTAATGCTGTGTAAGCTTTCCTACTTCTGACATTTGAAATGAAAAGTTTGTTTGTATTTTTGGTCGCCCTACTTCCTCTGTGAGTGTTATATGATTTTAGTTTTCTGCCATGTTGGGCACTGCTGAAGTGTATGTGTGACCCTCTGTGTCACAGGATCTCCATGAGTTAATTGACAGAATGTTATTATTCAACCTTACTGCTCATTGGCTGAATTGCATTTTGTCTTGCTGAAGAACATTTTCTCTCTCCATCAGCCTACTTAACGTTCCTCAGTTTCTTGAGGATGACCTGCCACTTTTACTGGTCATAATTTGTCTGTTGAGAGTAATTTTTTTGTAAGTTGGGCCCACAGGTGCAGAAATACCATCTCAGAATCAGGTCATTTTTTCAAGTTGTTAAGAGTTGCGGATAAAATAAAAATATACAACCGAGTTTGTTCAGATTAATCCCTCACCTGCCGAGCAGGTTACGCCCAAAGTTTTAGGCATTTGTGCCGGCACGCTATTCCAAACCCATTTGAAATCGGTACGGCAAGGTTCCATATTCCTGTTGGTATCATCTGATAGATCATATGGGTGCTCCTATAGTATGGGCCCATTATTTTAGTGGAACATGGATGTAGAGATACATTAGCGCGCCTCCTAGATTTGCCGAGCACAAATTATTCAACCAAGACGTATGGACCCTAAAATTCATCTCTGCATCAAGGTGCCATGTTTTCTGGTGCTAAGCAGTTGTTTATGTTTTCTGTTGTCTTCCTTGTCTAGGAAGAGTTCCCCCAAAGTGTTAGACTATAGGTTACCTGGCAATTATTATGCTTGCTGTTCCGGTATCTCTTCTGTGGATGTGATTTAGTTTGGGAAATCATTCTGTAATAATTTCTTTGGAGAAATTTTACTGGAATTTGCTCTTGATAAAAAGGATTAAGGGCGGTTGTCCGTTTTGATGTAGAATGGCCCTTGACTTCCAGAATGCCTTAGGACTGCAGGACTGTGTTGAGGCAGGCCTCTCCTGAAATCGGTGTACCACAGCCTCGGAATTTGTGGAATTCCCGTGATCTTCACGTTCATTGCCCTGTTCAGACAGGTTGAAGAGGGCTTAAAAATTTTTCATACCCACCCACACTGTAGGGCATTACTTTTCTCTCCCACTCTCACCTTCTTTGTTTTTACCGAATTTTGCCTCTCTTAACTTTACCTGAGTCAATGCTAAGAGCTACAGGTAGCTTTTGCTTGCAGACAAGTGTACTTTTTATTTAAAAAAACTGTGTAACCTCTTGAATCCTTTTGGGCTTGAATCGCTGAGTACAGGAAGACCTTGATATATTCTGACAATGAATTTCAAAGCATGAGAGCCTCTTTGGGAAATGTCTTATTGTTTTGGGTTAAACTGGTGTTAGTGAAGACAGGCTCTCTTGCTGAGGATCGCAGATGTAACATGAGGTAGCCTATTGCTATGTATGCAAACACTAGTGGCAGCCAGGAAATGTTACAAGTCTGCAATAAAAAGTGAAATCAAACCATAATGCTACTAGTATTGAACGAATACAGGCCAAGATGAAGGCGACGCATGTATGAGATGATTTTTCTCTGTAATAAACAAGGTATTGCATAGGAATTGTAATATACTTCTAAATGTGATGTGCTTCAGATTAGAAAATAACATCCTGTATTAAGTTGTTTTCCATTAGTATTGCCTGATGGAGCCATCATAATCGTGGCAAATAAAACTTTTTACGGTATATTATGAATGTGCGTTTCTGTGATTGTGCAGCCGCAGTGAGGGTTGTGCGCCCTGGTGGTCACTCATGATGAACCTGTTTCTGTCTCTGTTGCTTTAAATGTGCCAAGCTCTTATTTTCCCAATTATTTTTTCTCCTCTGAGACACGATGTATAGTGTCACAGATTAAAGGATTTGGGGGGACTCGTACAATTAAGGAGTTAATAAGGAAGGGATCTGAATTTCATTGCAATTATCTTCAGATAATTGTGTGAGTGAAAAAAAGTGGTGATGAATCATAAATCCCTTGAAAACCACCACAGTTCTACATGTTGACTTGTTCATGTATTACATTATGTATTCATTCAGGTTATTTTTGCTGAATAAATCAGTGTTTTGTCTAACCATGCAGTAATTTAGTAATTTAGTATTTGAGTTTTTAAATAATAACCCTGTGTTGTAATTTTTAACAGCAGCCCCAGTGTAGGCAAACAGCTGTTCACACTGCTGAATTTTAACTTTAGGGCTTGTAGTTGAAAGTGAACAAGAAGAGCAATTAGGATGTGAATAATTTCCCCGACCAGTCTTGTCGTAGCTGGAGTGTACTTGGGAGCTCTGCTGCCAGAGAAAAAAAAGAAATGGTGTTTATGGAAGCTACTAGAACATTCAGCTGTAATTAAGAGTGGAATCCAGTGGTGCATTATTGGATGAGACCTTATCTGCCCCACAAAACCCTGTGTTTCTTGGCTGTAAAATCTCCCCTGCGTTGCAGAACTTCCTCTCTTTGTTACTTCAACAAACTGATTAGGCTCACGTGTTTTCCTGACTGTGTCTTTGAGTGAGAGGAGTGTGTATTTGTGTGCTTGTATTCCTTAGAGTGTGTAGTCATTACAGTGTTGTTGGCTGCTGTTTTCTCGGTTAAAGATGCTCCCATATTTGGAAATGCACTGTATGCACTCAGTGTGGAATTGGATGTGCTGTTACTAAGTGGGGCAAACATATGAACCACTCAATCTCACTAATTAGCTTTACTCGAGTGATTTTTTTTTTTTTTTTATGAAGAAAATTCCTCCGTTGTTCTCCAAGCCCAAAGCTGCTGTCAACATTTGCTCTGCAGAAATAATGACCGCATACCAGGAAAGAGGAGAATTTATTGGAAAAACAATAAGAATTCTCTGGAAAGAAACAAAATGGCTGAATGTTTGACCAGTTGTCTGGCACAACAGGAGATTTAAAGACTTCTGGCTGTCAAAGTACAGACCTCAGCCTGGGATGATCTTTTTCTCAATTTGCTATAAACATAGTACTTCCTGCTTTTGTAACATTTACAACATTTTTCCATTATTTTGTTCTGGTTGTCTATTTTGAGATTGTAGGTTTTTAGACATTTCAAGTTTTCCTAGTCTTGGGTTTTATTTAATTTTATCTTGGGTGCTACTGTGTTCAAAATGTGCTGCAGTTGACGCCCCACCCCCATACTTCACTGCAGTTTGAATAACGCGGATGCTGCATTACAGACATATTTGGTTTTGAAAATCTAATTACCTTTCAGTGATTTCAGACAGTCCAGAAGCTGCTGGCCTAGACTGAACACTGTCCCTTCAAAAAGAATTAAAAACGCGTGGTAAAACATTTTAGTCGGGAAACTATGTAATATTGTAATGTATAAAATGGCGATACAAGACTATAATAAGCAGATTTTGTGATGCATCCTTTGCTGAGTTCTGAGTAGCATGTCACTCACTTGAGATTTAAGCCTTTCATTTCGTACTGAATATTGATGCTGTTTGTATGACTGCTGCCATGGTGAAATAATGAGGGTTAGGAAATGTGTGGTCTAATTTGGAGCAGGAAATGATGGCACTGTGGCCTGTAGGGACTCGTGGTCGTGCAGCACTGATTGAGATAAAGACCTCCATTCAGGCCTTTGCTGCAGCGATCCCAGTGTACAACGCAGTGTTATCTCCGCTGACCTCAAGCACAGCTGTGTCCGGTTATGTGATGTTCACAGGTGGGAGAGAGGATTCGTGTCGAAACAAATTCTGACCTTACGTGGAACTCCTCACTCTGAGGGCCTTGCCAGTCTTAGTTTCTAAAGCAATTTATGTTGTGGTTTGAGGATTTTTTTTCACTTACGGTAATACACTGGAATATATGAGTAATAATCCTTGCCGTAAATGAATGTGTTCTAGGTCCTAATACGCGGGCGTATATATGCTGATCGCTGGTACAGCTTTGCTCACACAGGTGAGAGAGCAGTGTTTCACGCTTTATAATTATATTTCTCACATTTTTCTGTAATTTGGTTGTTCACCTGTGTGTAGTGGGCCTCACTCAGATTTAAGAGCAGTTTTGCAGTTGAGAAATAAATTTCTCACATCTTTCCATAATTTGGTTATTCACCTGTGTGGTTGTGGGCTCATGTATGTGTGTTCAAGTTGGTTTTTTTTGCATCTTAGGACTAATCTCCCTGATATTACTTCCTGTAATTTTTTTTATTACTCCGGGCTGTTTCTTCACAACTTCTGTAATCAGCCTTCTGTTTGCTGAAGCTGAATGTTCTGTTTAATCTAATGGGTGTGTGGTCATTCCTGCTGGGGTGCTGCCATTGTGTTTGGAGCACAATGAATTCTTCCCAATGTGAATTTCTTCACTTTAATGTCCTGTTGATATACAACCCCAATTCCTAAATAGTTGGGACAAAGTGTAAATTGTGAATAAAATCAAAATGGAATGACTTTCAGTTCATGGATTACATTTCAAATGTTGAAACTGAGATAGTTTACATTTTTATCCACAAAATGAGCTTATTTCAAATTTTCTGGCTGCAACAGGTCTCAAAAAAGTTGGGACGCAGGCAAAAAAGGGCTGAAAAAGCAATTAATATATAAGAATCAGCTGAATGCACATTTAGCAAGTAATTAAGTTAACTGGCATCAGATATGTAACATGACTGGCAATAAAAGGGATGTCTTAGAGAGGCTGAATCTCTCAGAAGTAAAGATGGCCAGAGACTCTCCAACCTGTGAAGGCTTGTGTAAAAAAATTGTGGAATACTTTAAAAACAATGTTCCTCAACGTCAAATTGCAAAGGCTTTGAAGGTCTCATCATTGACAGTGCATAACATCATCAAAAGATTCAGAGAAACTGGAAAAATCTCTGCGTAAGGGACAAGCCGAAGACCTTCACTGGATGCCCGTGATCTTCGGGTCCTCAGACGCCACTGCATCACTCACCGGCATGATTCTGTCATTGACATTACTAAATGGGCCCAGGAATACTTCAAGAAACCACTGTCTGTAAACACAGTCCACCGTGCCATCCACAGATGCCATCTAAAACTCTATCATGCAAAAAGGAAGCCATTGTTGAGCATGATCCAGAAGCGTCGCTGTGTTCTGTGGGCCAAGGCTCATTTAAAATGGACTGTAGCAAAGTGTCCTGTGGTCAGACGAGTCCAAATTTGACATTCTTGTTGGAAATCATGGGAGTTGTGTCCTCCGGGCTAAAGAGAAGAAAGACCACCCCAGCGTTCAGTTCAAAAGCCAGCATCTCTGAAGGTATGGGGATGCATTAGTGCATATGGTGTGGGACACTTGCATGTTTTAAAAAGCACCATGAATGCTGAAAGGTATATAAAGGTTTTAGAGCAACATATGCTCCCCTCCAAATGACATCTATTCCAGGGAAGGCCTTGTGTATTTCATCAGGACAATGCAAAATCACATACTGCAGCTATTACAACAGCATGGCTTCGTAGTAGAAGAGTCCGTATGCTGAACTGGCCTGCCTGCAGTCCTGATCTTTCACTGATTGAGAACTTTTGGTGCATAATTAAACGAAAAGTCCGTCAAAAGGGACCCAAAACTCTCCAGCCGCTGGAAGCCTCTATTAAACAAGAGTGGGATCAAATTCCAGTGGCTAAACTCCAGAAACTTGTTTCCTCTATGTCCAGACGCCTCCATTCTGTGTTGAAAAGAAGATGGGATGCTACACCATGGTAAACAGGCCCAGTGTTTCCCACATGTGCAGTGGCAGACCGATGTCTGTGGGGGTGATTCTCATTTTGTTGAGCAGGGGGTGGATTCTCATTTTGTGGAGCGAGGGGTGGATTCTCATTTTGTTGGGGGGGTTAGATGATTGTCATTTTGTTGGGGGAATATTCTCATTTTGTTGAGGCGGGGGGGGGATAATTCTCATTTTGTTGAGCGGGGGGTATGGGTTGAATTGCGAAAATTCCGCGTCTTACAGTACCTTCCTATTTTTCAATTTTTTTTTTTTCTTTTTTTTTTTTTAAATGTTCGCATTTTGGATCAACATGTGGCAATTGCACATATTGAGACTATGGCGGGCCGCCATAGTCTCATCAATGTATGGGAAACACTGCAGGCCCCTGTCTCAACTTTTTCGAGACCTGTAGCAGCCATCAAATTTGAAATGAGCTCATTTTGTGGATAAAATTATAAAATTTCTCAGTTTCAACATTTGCTATGTTATCTCTGTTCTATTGTGAATAAAATACAGGCTGGTGTGATTTGAAAGTCATTGCATTTTGATTTTACTCACAATTTACACCTTGTCCCAACTATTTTGGAATTGGGGTTGGTCTTGGTAAGAAAGAGATGGAACAGAAATGTGCAAATTCTGATGAAAGGCCATTAGTATGAGGTCATGTAAAATTGAAATGGGCGTAACCCATTCTGGATAAGGTGGATTGTGGGAAATGAGTGGCAGTGTGAGCCTCCCTCTCCAGACCCAGTTTAGATCAGCACATGTCCTCTCCTTCAGGGTGACCTGGTCGCTCCCATTATCTGAGCCACAGCTGTACTTCAGCTTTATCTTCTTCTTCTCTGATACTGACTCAATGATTGTGCTGGTCTTGTACATTTGCACGGATGTGTCGCACAATCACCATGGCCATTTAGCGTAGTCAGATATACTTTGCTTTTTTTGTTTAAGAACTGCAATTAAGTCAGACTTTTGCACACAGCTTTGGTTGGTTATTTTTACTGATTACCACACAAACTGAGAGGGGTTAAAGAGAATTATACCCTCAGAAAAAATTTTTGAACTGAAAGAAAAATGGATGAATTTGTAATGTAACGCTTAACACAATCTTGCCTGTAAAAACATCCGTTTTTATAAAAAAAGGAGATTTGCTTTGACAAATGAATACACCCTGTGATAATGCACAAGTAACACTACGTTTGACCAGAGTTGAAGCATTTTAAGTTTATTAAAACACATCAGAAGGATCCTCCTGTTACGCTGCTTATTAGAAAATGGAGATTCAGAGAATTGTTGTACAACGTACATCGTAAGCCTTACTTGAAATGTATGAACACATGAACATACCAACTAAATGCTCATAACTTCAGTTTTAATTTGGCAAACAATCGCTCATTAGTATTGACTATAAACAGAGAATAAGAGTTCAAAGAGGTAGCTACAGCTTATTGTAAGCAATGAAGTGTTTTGCCAACTTGCCTTTTCTTGAAGCCATTTGATCAAAACAAAGTGCAATGAGCCTTCAAACCCGAGCAGGTCTAAATGCTGTCAAATTCCTTATTTCTTTTTTCCTGTTGTTGATATTGCTTAAAAAATGACAAAACTATTAACTACAGACTTAACACTATGCCTTTCAACATGCCAGAGTTGGGTCCAAGTACTTTTGAGAATTGTATGCATTTTTTTTTTTTTTTTTTTTACATACCATATTGCTTGTATTTGTATCTGAGTACTACCTAATAATGCCTAATATTAGGCATTAGGCCTAATAATATTATTAGGCCTAATACCTAATAATACCTAATAATAAGCATATGTACTTGTATCCAAGTACTTTTCAAATACTTGACCAATCTCTGTCAGCACTTAGGAGACAGATTGGTCAAGAACTTTGAAAAGCACTTGAATACAAGTACAAGTACTTTAGGCATTAATAGGAAGTACTCCGATACAAGTGCAAGCACTTTGGTATTTAAAAAAAAATTCTTTTATCTAATTCGTGAAAGTATTTGAACCCAACTCTGCAACATGCACATTGTAGGCAGCCTATAAATCATCTAAAATCCTGCCATTTAATTTACAGACACACCATACTTTCTTTTTGGGCAGAAAATTCTGTAAACTCTCCTCGTATCATACTTTGCCGTTTATGAAAGACATGGGTATTCCAGGAATATTCAATCTGTAAGTAGTCCTGTGCAATGAGTTAAAATATCAAGCTTCTCGCATAAATTAGTGCATACTTTGTTCTTCTCTTCGCATTTTTTATGAAAGAAGAGAAGCTTTCAACGATTTTCAAGCGTATCCATTGAGTGATTTTGGGTCAAATGTGTGAGTCGGGATTCCTCACCAACTGCTCGACCCAGATGAGGCAGCGTAGCATGGTGATTGTTCTACACATCACTCTGAGCCAGCCAGAGTTGAACCAGCCTCGAGTCTGGTTCCTCCCTAGGTCTGCAGTCAGTGACTTTCTCCTGGCCACTGTTACCTTTACTTGCGCTCATGAGGTATTCTGTTTGTAGTGCACGGCATTCTGACAAGTCTTAATGATATGCGATATGTAAATAAAATTTGATTTGATTGGAGTTGACATCGGTGTTTGTCTGTCTCCCTCGCAGAACATGGCTGAACAGGAACCCACTCCAGAGCAGCTACAGGCCATCGCGGCTGCAAATGAGGAAGAGGAGAAGGTGTGCTATCGGCCCCCGGCGCAGAAGAGCCTGAAGGAGATCCAGGAGATGGACCAGCATGATGAGAGCCTCCAGAAGTACAAGCAGGCCCTGCTCGGGGCCTCTCCTGTCGCGGCTGGTGTGTGACTGGCCATCTCTGAACTGTTGTTCCTCATTGTTGTACTTGGGGTGTGGCTGAGCAAGGCTCTTCTTAGTCTCTTGAGTTTTCTTCTCAGAGTAAACTGCTCTGTAGTAACAACCATCTCTTTGGAGGACTGACGTGTGATTGGTCCTGCGCGAGTCAGGGGTGGTGAAATGGTGCTTCATTAGTTCGCTGGTACTTCATTAGTTGCCAGTGCCTTTAACAATGTGGTGTGTGACTTCAAATCACTGCCAGTTTTTATTGGTGTTTATGAAAAAACATAAACATGTTGGGATGATCCAGACTGACTCAACCTCAGCTTTTAGATCCTGATGGTCTTGTGAAACGGGTTATTAAAAAAAGGCAATTCAGCTGAGAGTAGCTCTTTCATGAAGTAGAAGAGACTGGGGTTCAATGAGCCATATTACTGTTTTTCCTATTTGAAGCACTTCTGACATCTTTTGATTACAAATATGATATGGCTTATTGATCCCCATGGTTCAAAGGACCCTGGTCTCCTCTACTTGGTGTGTGTTCCTTGACATTAAATCACTCCTTGTTATACTGATGTGTACAAAAAAAAATGAACAATCTGGGATAATCCAAACTGATTCAACCCCAGCTGCTAGACATCTGATGGTTTTATAAAAGTAGTTTGTTTAAAAAAGTGCATGCAGCTCAGGACATGCACCCTAATGCAATGGCATGAGGCAGATTCTCATCAAATGGGACTTCTGGCTGCTGTGAATTCAACAATGCAGTTCCTCTCTCTCAGCTCGGGCTGAGTTTTACACGTGCTCAGAAGGTGACACCTGAAAGGCACACCAGTAGTATCCAGTGTATTTGTCTGTAAAGCATTATTAGCTTTTATGTGATTTTAATTTTCTCCCGTGCTACTGGCCGTGGTATCTGAATGGGCCAATTAATTTTCCTGAGAGGGGTACATTTGTCTTCTATTCCCCCTGTGTGATTAGGCAGTATGCTGGTGAACTAGCTGCTCTTGGTAATAATGGTGGTGTATTATAATGAGCCATCGCTGTGTCGCTGACGTTCTTTTAAATGATGTCCTTGCAGACCCAGCCGCCCCAAACGTCGTGGTGACGCGCATGACTTTGGTTTGCGATGCTGCCCCCAATCCGCTGGTCCTGGATCTGACGGGTGAGTTGGATTGTACAGCAGAGAGGGAGACTCTGTCCCTCTGCCAGAATCCTGAAACCCAGCTGTTGGTGATTGGTATGTGCAGTGTTCTCCCAGCGAAGTCAATTTGGGCCGCTCCGCTGTGACTGGGGCCGGTACGCTGTCTTTCAATGAACGTAGCGGCCCAAAAATGCAAAGTCATGCGCCAGACACGCACCTTGGCTGTACGTGAGCCAACCCTTGGTAACTTTTCGAAATATAGTGTTCAAAAATTAATTTATAAAATCATACATATTAAAATTAATGGATTTATTGACCCAACGTTTACATTTTTTGACGGGGAAATACTGGAAGTTGGTTTCCACAAGACTCGTTTCAGCTATGGTTTCAATCAGCTTTTAATTTACCTTCGGCGGATAAACAGCCGATAATTTGATTGTCATTCGGTTTAGGAACGTCTTTCCTACCATCGCAAATGAATGTAGACGATGACATCAAAGCGCACCATTGTAAAGACAGTCATTGTATGGCCGAAGTTGCGAGGATTTCTCCATGGATTGCATCGCATCACCTCGGAAATGTCAGAAATAATTTCTGACATAATAATCTATAATCTGTAACTTTTATAGATAAACGTCTTGTGAAGCTAACCAGCCTAGTTTGAAAACATGTCAGGCCACCTCGGGCAATATTAGAGATATCGCTTAGATTTTTTTCACAGAATATTCCTCACGTGATGTAGAATGACTTTGTTTAAAAAAAAAAAAAAAAAAAAAAAAAAAAAAAAAAAAAAAAAACTGTACATTGCCAAAAACCGACTTTCCCCGGGTTTTCACAGGTGGGGTCACATTTGATCTATGCTGACTTGCGTCAGTCAGTCAACGGCAAACTTTTTGCAGAGAGATTTGATTATGTTTTTGGAACTTTGCCACAACATTGCATCTGTACAGAAAGGTTAGAGTTTGTGAACTTTTTTTTCACGTTCCGAGCGGCCTGCAGAAGGCGTAGGGCAGCAGCTAAGTGTATTTTATTGGCAATTTTTTGGAAACCTGTCAGCATCCAAGCGTGGGAATATTGCAGCGTATTTCGCCCTGGCGCCTGAATGTGAGACTTTAGCAAAATGTTACATTAGGTAATGATGTAAAGTAAAGATAAAAGGGCATTAGTGCAGTTGTACATTTTTCACAATTTGTCATAGTAATACTTTGGGTTCACCATTTGATTTGGCGAATAGTCAGTCAGACATCATTTCCTTATGCTCTGTATGTACATTGTAATGGTGAGAACTTGTTTGTATTCTTCAGAAGAATAAACTTCAGTGGCCTTTCTGCAACTCTGTCTTGCATTCAATATTACTGGTCGCACTTGCAGGCCTTCAGACCAGATCACACTTAGAATCGGTGCCTTGTTTCAACAAAAAAGAACTTGGTAGGCAAAGTAAAAGATGGGAGGACAATATCTCAGAATGGACTTGCCTGACTCTAGAAACGGTAAGAAGAACAGAGGATGGGGGAAGGGTAGAGAAAACTGAATGCCAGATCATCCTTGGTGTAGAACAATCATATAGAAGGGGTTCGTGAAGTTAAGTTCTCTCACTGTGAATTTCCTTGAACTTGAATATTGTGTCAAGGCCCTGTGCAGAAGGTTATTAAATGCCAAGATATTATTAATCGGGACACTCAAAATTGAAAAATAACACCTCCAAATGTGCTAAAATGCCAGAGCTTCCGCGGGGCTTTGCTCCCCCGGGTCCCCCACGGGGCCACTACCCCTGGACCCCGCAGGGGGCCTAGGCGGCCCCAGGACCCCCGGCCGGTCATTACCCCTACGCTGCAGAAAAATCTTGGTGAGAACACTGATGTGCATGCCTGCTACAAATATGCAAAAACTGTCAAATAGCTACTCTACTTTATTGCAGATGTTCTTGCTAAGCTGCCTCATCTGGGTTGAGCAGTTGGCGAGGAATCCTGATTCGCACAGAATGATTCAGATTGCCTACTTAGTCCAGTAAGGCAGTAGTTCTCCACATCAGTCCTGCTTGCGATGTATGCTAGTTTTTGTTCCTACCACAATAGAAATTCCACTTTAAAAAGCTATTAATTCAATTTAAATATTTGCGTTTTGTTTTAAACGTTATTTACTCACTTGAGCCAAATTTTGGCTGAAATATCTAGTTAGGCATTATGCCAGCATTGCACTCACTTATATTGAGTGCAAAACTCAAATTTGACTTGCTTTACTGGGAAAAAGGTTGTTGTAAAATAAGTTATTATATTTGTGAATGTCCAAAAGGGAGTCAAGTTTAGATTGGAAAAAAAAAGTCATAAAAATCAATAATGGCGAGGCTATTTGCTGCCTGTCATTCTGTCTTTCTGAAGAACAAGCTGTTCTGAACAGGCTTCCCCTCTAATTATGCCCTCTGCTCTGATTGGCTGGTGAACGGTGCTGAACACGAGAAAGTAACATTGATGCTATGGAGGGGAGAGAGGTGGGGAGGTGGAGCAGGGCCGTGGAAGGGAGCAGGGCACACAGACGGCGCTTCTGGCGTGAATTCTGCAGAGCAGGTTGGATTGTGAAGAAGAAAACAGTAGAAATTTCAAGCTGCACATTTCAAACTCTTGAATTGGAAAAGGCTAAACAGGGCATTCTCTGTGTCTGTCCTCTGTGGGCTGTTGGATTCAGTGGAGGCCGCTGTACAGGTGGACTGAACTGGGAAAAGTATACTGCTCGAAAAAAATTAAGGGAACACTTGATCATCATCGCATAACTTCAAGTCACTTAAACTTCAGGTATATTTATCTGTCCATTTTGGAAGCACAAGTGATTATGAATCAATTTCACCTGCTGTGGTGCAAAAGAAATTGACAACAGGTGCAATGGGGTGGCACCCCCAAAAAGGGGATAGTTGTGCATGTGGTGGCCACAGACAGCCGCTCTTTCCTTAGCCTTCCTGACACATTATTCTCTAGTTATGTGCTTTGCTAGTGTCCTTGTCACAACTGGTTGCATGAGGCAGTGCTTGCTGCCCAATCAGGTTGCACAGGTAGTCCAGCTCCTCCAGGATGGCACATCCTGTGCAGTTGCAAGAAGGTCTGCTGTGTCTCCCAGCACAGCCTCAAGGGCATTGAGGAGATGCCAGGAGACCGGCCGTTACACAAGGAGAGCTGGACTGGGCTGTAAAAGGGCATCAACCCAGCAGCAGGACTGGTATCTGCGCCTTTGTGTGAGAAGGAATTGGAGGAGCACTGCCAGAGCCCTACAAAATGACCTTCGGTAGTCTACTGGTGTGCATGTTTCTGACTAAACTGTCAGAAACGGACTTTGTGAGGGTGGCATGAGGGCCCGACGATGTCTAGTGGAACTTGTGCTCACAGCCCAGCACCGTGCAGCTCGAGTGGCATTTGCTAGAGAACACCAGAATTGGCAGGTCCACGGTTGGTGCCCAGTTCTCTTCACAGATTAGAGCAGGTTCACACTGAGCACACGTGACAGATGTGAAGGAGTCTGGAGACGCCATAGTGAACGTTATGCTGCCTGTAACATCATCCAGCATGACGGATTTTGGCAGTGGGTCAGTGATGATCTGGGGAGGCATATCTATGGAGGGTTACATAGACCTCCGTGGACGTCATAGCCAACATTACCCTGATTGTTGTTAAGTCCTGGGATGAAATCCTCAGGGTGATTGTGAGACCTTATGCTGGTATAGTGGGTCCTGGGTACCTCCTGGTGCAGGGAAATGCCCAGCCTCATGTGGCCAGTGTGTAGGCAGTTACTGGAAGGCGAGGGCATTGATGCCATTTACCGGCCCTCTTGTTCCCCTGACCTAAATCCTGTTGAGCACCTATGGGTCGTTATGTATCAGTACATCCAATGCTGCCAAGTACCACCACGAACTATGCAGGAGCTCACTGATGCCCAGGACACCATCTGCTAACTCATCAGGAGCATGCTCAGATGTTGTCAGGAGTGGTTACGGTCATGCGGGGGCCGAATACTCTACTGAGTCACATTTTGAGTTGCTGTGATAAATTTTTTACTTTCATTTTTGGGGTGATTTTGAATCCAGCCCTCAATGGAATGATGATTTTGGTTTCCATTGATTGTTGTTTCGTAATTTTGTTCTTAACAAATTACACAATGAACATCAGCAAAGATTTTCGACTTGAATAATTTGTTCATCAAGATCTGTTCAGTGATTGAAGTGTTCCCTTAATATTTTGAGCTGTTTATTTTTCATAATTTAAGTCCTGTGGAGGATAAGACCATACATGGTAAACATGGATCACCCCTAAAAGGCCATATATTGTTCTATCTGAAGTGTTGACACCTGTCTTTTGTCTCAAATGTGCAAAAGTTTGATGAGAAGATTTCACTTTTATTCAGTTAGAAGGCGGCCATTTCGGCTTAGTGTCTCAAAAAGCTGATGTCCCTGCTGAGAGGGAACTCTTCTTCCGTGGAGGTAGAAACTAGTCGCTTAACACTAATTGACTGCGAGATTTTGAGTTCTTCATCTGATGAATCTATCATAATTTACATAAAGCATAGAGACAGTGGAGTTCAAGGCTGTCCATTTTTACTGGGTCAAATTCGGAATGAGAAATTTCCCGGAACATCATCGCCATGCAGGCTGCAGCGGAGAGGAAGTGGAGGTAGAAGAGCTCAGTAAAGGAGGTGTGAAATACGATGACAAATGAAGAGTGGTGTTCTCGTCGTCGGTGCTCGTTGCAGCACGTCCTGAAATTAATACATCTGCTGTTGAGAACAGCTATTTGACTTGCATGGCGTTCTAACAGGGGTGAGGCATCCACATATCTGCAGCACTTTTACGGCATTTATCATTAGGTTTTTTCTTGCTCTCCGTGGGTCTTTTGGTTTTCTCGCTTTTCACGAAGACAAGGTAATGAAGTACGATAGCTGACTGGTACCAGTGCGGATGCTTAAGCAACTGTATACTTCATCTAGTACAATATCCAGGAATCGCAGTTGCGTGCTGTTGTTATTGATACTGTAGCTAACGTCCACATGTACATTTCTCTGCTAATTAATGATATTTTTTTTTTTCAATGCAAAGGCTGCTGTATTTTAGTTAATCTAAAGCGCAATAGTTAACGACTGTGACCCTGATGTCGCAACATAATGTACACAGGAAATTAGCTCGCTCTTACTGACTGGGCATTATTCCATTGCAGCGACCCTGGCTCGGTCAAAAAAAATGACCGGATCTGCCCTTCAAATGCCGATTATTAACCCGTCATGGGTCTCACATAATAATACTTATTCCTCTTTTATGCTTTGAAATACCGAGACTTAAATACTAACGGCAACTGTGTACGGTCCTATCCTTTAAATACACGACAGATATCATTTTATCATTGAACAAAGTGGGATATTCTATCCTGTTCTCGGAGCCGCCGTGCCAATGCGTATTGGACGGATCCATTAGAAAGCATATACCCTGGGACACTTAGGCTTTCTGCCACAAAGTAGCCTGGCCGGAAGCACTTCATCAACATTTGGATGCATTTTGCTACCTTCTCTAAGGCAAAGTCTGACCCCATGTGGCTGACATTGGAACCGCGGGCACTTCGTTGACGTCTCAGGCTCAGTTTTAGTACAAGAAGTCACGAGGGATCTCGCCGACTGCGCTTTGGCGTAATCTAGATGGTCACTCGGACAAGGAAGCATATTACACTGTGACTAGCAAAATTGAAGAATGCTGTTTCTATGCCTCCGTGTTAATCACTGTACACCTTTCAAAAAAAAAAGCTTTCACTTATTTTAATTTATGTCTTTATCTACAAACCATTTTAATCTGAAATTCACAGTTATGTAAACTTTAAATAACACTGGCACAAATGGAATGTTGGAGAACTTGCCTAAATACCTTTAAAATATATGATATTGGCGTTTGTCTTATTTTCTCAGTTGAGCTCCACATGTAGCCTGAAAAGCAGCTAAATAAAGTGAGTCATGTCATGCTTTCATTTTCAGAGTGTATTGCCATCATTTTCTTAAAGGATAAAATCTTTCATGTCTACTCTGTATAGGTCTTAAGTCTGCATATTTGAAATTAAGCTCGGTTGTACCAGCAGAATGTGGGTCTTTTCTGCACCGTGCCAGGAATGAAAATGGGAACATTGGCTATGCAGTCACCATTTGTTCCCCATAATATGACCTCATCTGATCCTGTGGTGTGTGTGTGTTTGTTTATCTCCTCTTTCCAAACAGGAGATCTGCCATCTCTGAAGAAGACTCCAGTTGTGTTGAAGGAGGGAGTGGAGTATAAGATTAAGATCAGCTTCAAGGTGAGGGAGGCAGGCCCAATTTAGCCTTTGTCATGTTAAAATGAAAACATAAAATAAAATTTAAAGGAGCTGTGTCACAATTACTGCAGGAGCTCAGAACTTTGAAAACCGTTCAGTTGAACAAGAAATCAAACAAAATGAATCCACTCGACTGCAAGTCAAAGTCTGATTCCATCGTTGCTAATCGGTCATCATTTAGCATAGTATTTATGTATTTTATTTACCGGGGGAGGCATTATGCGTTTTATATTCAAGAGTTTTCTACGGAAATTTGAGGATTCAAAGTGATATTTTTGTGCTTTGGCCGAGGGATATGAAGAATGTAAGCTGTTATTCCAACCGCAATAAACTTCTTAGAAGAATATCTCTTCTTCTGTGATGCTTATTGACAGTTGGCATACCAGATTTTGATAGCAGTTGGACGGTTTTACTTCGTATGATTGTTTAAGTTCTGAGCCTGCGCAATAATTGTGACACATCTCCTTTACGTACTGGCTGAAATGTGTGGAGGTTATTCCAGGTGAGTTAACCAGAAGAATTCTTGATTACCAATATTTGCAAGGCTACTGCGCATTCGATTTCTTATCTTCTTGAACTGATTCTTGTCAAGGCTCAGTCTGCTGTCTGAGATGGGAACCTTATGCGTCTATTTTGAGTGTGTGTATGCATGTTCATGTATGCATTCATGTGCTTATCCTAGCATGCAAATTCTGCAAGTGGCTTTGCGTCACTGTTCTGGAAGTGTCTTTTTTTTAATTGATGACCTTGTGCAGCACTGATAGTTATCTGCCCTCACAGGTGAACAAAGAAATAGTCTCAGGACTGAAATATGTTCAGCACACCTCCAGGAAAGGAATTAAGAGTGAGTTCTTTCCTTCCGCCTCCTTCTTGCTCGTGCGTTCGCATTGTGTGCACTGGTGACCGCTGCATGATGTTGAGACTTAATATCCACATGTAATTACTTCGTGGCCTCCATTACAAGTATTGTTTAGGATTTAGGATGATCATATTAAAGAGATGACCTTCAGCAAGTCAGTTGTAATGTTAGTGTAATTTTGGAAAAGAAAGCTAATAAGGCTGACGGTGATGTTCTGTCGACGCATAGGTTAACTAAATGCCACTGTGATGAATCGATCAATACGTAATATATATTTAATAGATATTTGAGCATCATTTATTTTTCATTATCTCAACAGTATGACGGCATTACCCTTTCCAAAACACGCAAACGCTTGCTGAATAAGCCACTATGGAACTAAAGCTTAATTAATCAAGCTTTCTCATTAGTTAGGTTGAGTTAATGGTTTTTGTGCTGGGGCAATCAGACATGAATCTTGCATTCACAAGTGAGGGTCAAAAGAGGATAATTATGTTGTATGGAGTCACAGGAAAGCTGTGAACTGCTTATTTTATTTCACTTCAAAGTGAAATGCGATTGTCGTTACTAGTTTCAGTTGTGGAGTTCGCATGTTCTCCCTTGCGTTAGCATTGATTTCCACCCAAGGTTCCTAAGACATGCATCTAGGCTGACGGGAGACTTTAAATTATCTATAGGTATAAATGTGAGTGAATTGAGTTTGCTTCCTTCATGGGATTGGCATACTAGGGTGTGTTCCTGTTTTTCATCCAATGAGTGCTCATAGACAGACTCCAACCCTCCTCCTTCTTCCCCCAGGATTCTGACGAAAAATTGGTTTAGATGGTGAATGGTTGGATGTTTCATTTAATTGTGCTTAACAAGCGAGATGATCCCAAGCAGTTCTATCTCTTAGTTTCATTGCCATACAGAGTACAGTGTATTGTCTCCTATGTTAATAAACCTTTAGCCTCAGAGTTTCTCAGGAGTATATATCTCCATTTTCCTCTCTAAAACTGTCCTGGTGATGTCACTGTTTAACAACTGCCAACTGGTTTGTTACATTCTGTGCTGTAACATTGTGCGGCAGCCACCCATTTGAGTTGGGTCAGTTTCCTGTCGGCCCACAGATGTTTTGTTCGATGGGGACTGAAGTTTTATTTCACTTTCTAATGTCGACTCCTCCTCCTGTGTTCCTAGTTGACACGTCCACTTACATGGTGGGCAGCTACGGGCCGAAAGAAACTGAGTATGATTACGTTACCACGCTAGAAGAGGCTCCCAAGGGTGTGCTCGCCCGGGGCACTTACACCATCAAGTCCAACTTCACTGACGACGACAAGCACGACCACCTCACCTGGGATTGGGAACTCCACATCAAGAAAGAGTGGACAGAATGAAGGGCCTTCAGAAAAATTGTTCTTTCTTATAACATCATTTATTCCGGCCTTATCCCCCCCTTCCCCACAGAAACACTGCTTCCAACATTCCGCCAGAGTCCGAGGCCCCCGCTCTGTCCGCCCAGCTCTCCTCCGTCAGTCTGAGGCTCCACACACACACTGTTACACACACACACACACACACACACACACACCCCTTCACACAACTCTACCCCACCCATCCTTCTCCAGCCCTGTATTGTTTGTGCTGCTTGGTGGAATTGAGCCTCCTAAATCTCTCCTCCCCTCCTCCAATGTGTCTCCCACAGCAAGTGGGGGGAAAAAACAAATGTACAGTCTTTTATTTTAATTTTTTGCACATTTATTCATGTATAACTTCACATAATGAGAAATTGGAGGCAAACCTATTGTTACAAGTCAATATTTTGGCATGATGCTGCTTAATCCATGATTTAAATTCTTTCAGTTTTGCATAATCCCCCCTCCCTCCCTCCTCACCCCATGCCTCATCCATTGTGTCTTTTCTAATGCCTTCCATTTTCCCTCCGTACATTTTTTTTAACACCAAGATCTGCCTTGTTGAGTGGTCAGTGAATGAAAGCAGGAACTGCTCAATATGACCTGCTCCCTCCCTCCCCTAACATTGCTATCGGATTGAGGGCCAAAGAAACGCTAAAATATAGGCGAAGCAAACTTGAGCGCAAGCTTCTTCCGCCTTTCCGTGATCGAGACGAGGACAGACGGACAAAAGTAGAGTTTTATTTCTGAGTGCAAGGGTTGAAGACGTTTACACAGCTACCTGGTTGCTTTAGTATAGGGAAAGGTTTGTGACTGTGGGGAAAACGGTTAGTTTATCAGCCAATGTCCGAGTGTTCTGTTAAAGCCTACTGGAAGTGCCAGATGAGGACCAGCTCAAGTCCTCAGCCTCTAAAGATCGCTCTCATTGTGGAGAGGGTCACTCAGCCTTTACTGCTTACTGATCACAGTCTCCTCACAAACCTGCCTTTTATCTCTCATTTTAACTAGCTGGACAATTGGTCAGTAGTGATGGATCCCAGTTGGGCAAATAGGGTCATGTTCGACCTTGGTACCATCGAAGTGTACCCCGGGTGCAATTAGATATATTGAGATTTACCTCGGTTTCTGGAATGTCTGTCGAAAGGTACCCCGGTTCTGGTTCTTTTCGACAGAACTGGGGGTATGTGTCGACAGACGTGCCAGAAATCGATGTATGTTTAGATGCATCTAATCGTATCCTGAATGTACCCAGGTCGAATATGACCCTATAAGCCCCGGTTGGTTCATTTCCTGCAGCCAAGTGGCCTTAAGGGTGACTCCTGTTGTCAAACAGGTGATAATGTTATTAGAGCATTCTGCCTTAAATGTGCCCTGCATCTTAGGTCGAATGACTTGTCTCACTCTGGGGTATGTATACTGGCTCAATCATCATCTGCTGCTGAAGACTGTGATGGTGATTGGCTTGATTACTGACACAAATTAGCAGTGCTTCCTAATGACAGCCTTCTGCCCCTCCGCATTTCTAAAAACCAATGTATGTCAGCCCTATTGGTAGCAGTCAACATAAGCAGCTTGTGGTCTCTCATTCCATCGTTACCAGGTTAAAATGCAGGCCCTGTATTAATGGGATAAATAATATTTGGCCAGTAATTATTTTCTTGTCCTCTTGAACAGTTGTTTTCACCTTCTCTTGAGCAGGATATTTGAATTGTTTAGTACATGTATGTGTGCAGATTCCTTTGTCTTGCTGGTGAGATGTTCAGTTGCCAATATCTCGCTACAAGATCGGTTGGCTAGCTGATGGGTTCAGCTAACCAGAGTTTTTTTTAATTGTTCTTCCCAGAGAAAATGTCAGTTGGCCTCTCCCGAGGTAGCCCTGCAGTTTAGTTCTCTTTTCTTGGAGTGTACACCAGGCCCGTGACTGCTGAAGATGGGCGCACTCCTGTACAGGGATCAGTCCTGCTAATACTTGCAGCTGTGTAACCATCTCAACCCCCCCACCCCACCCCATTGCACTCCCATTAATTTAATGCATTATTTCGGCCGACAGTACTTTGTGTTGCCTTGTGTGCTTCTCTGTGATGCCTGGAGAATATTCTGATCATGGTAGTTCTGGACATGCTGTTTACCTGTGTCAACATTAAAGTGTTCAGACTGGAAATTCTGGTTTTGTTTTTTGGGTCCCTTTTTTGCTTTGGGAAAAGTTGTGATGAGCCAGTGTGTAAATCTTACCATTCACATCAACTGTATCCTCCACCTCCAGTGTGGTGAAAATTTCCTGATGCCTGCACCCAAAACTAGATGCACGCTATCAGTGAATGGCTGTGGGGGTATATCCCCAAAACTGTAGCACTCGCCATTGGCTATATTCATAGTTCTACTTTGTGATGGCATCATGGGAAATCAACAGGGGATGTGCTTTAGGCTCCAGAATGTTCACAGAGAATTTTAAACAGTTTACTTTAAGAATGACTTAACTCATTGCATTTTTTTAAAGCGTTACGTTTGGCCTAATGGTGCGAGAACTGTCACAGTCTCACTAGAACAGGATTGCTCTTTCTTGCCCTAAGACTTTCACAGCTAAGTTGATCTGATTCTGATTTTTACAGTTCGAATTGGTGCATTGGGACATATCGTTTTGCCTAATTTTGGCCCAAGAATAAAAGTAATTCAGCCATAAAAATCAATGAGGTTTCTTCTCTATGGACCAGGAATGTTGCCAGCAGATTTGACAGGATTCCCATTAAAACTGTTTGAATTATTCTTTGGCCTGGTAGTGGAACAGAATGACCAACATCGATAACAGCCCTTTACCGTGCACTAGGAATAATCAATAGAAATGTGACATGATTGCCATCAAAACGGTTTTGAGTTATTTCATATGGAAATGTAACCTTTCATGTCGTGGCCCAACAGGAAAGATCATAGGGTCACTCAAAACAATAGGGTTTGTCTTCTATGCACGAGGAATGATGAAAGCAATTTGACATGATTCCCATGTAAGTTGTATGAGCGATTACAATTTTTAAAAATGAAAAGTTTGGCCTCGTGGTGGTGCTACAGCAAAGGTCACAGGGTGAGCAACATCAGTAGTGGCCCTCAATGCTCCCGGAATGATGACATGATTTCCATCAAAATTTTTGAGTCACTGTATTTGGAAATGTAAAGTTTGACCTGGTGACCATCATCAATAACAGTCCTTCTCTGCGCCAGAAAGGATTGCAGAAAGTGACATGATTCCCATCAGAACTGCTTTGAGTTATTGCATTTGGAAATGTGAAGTCTGTCTTGGTGGCAATACTACAGGAATGGTCGTAGGGTCACACGAAACAATAGGGTTCATCATCTTTGCACCAAGAATGAAGACAAGAAACACTGGGCTAACTTGATACCAACCAATTGCTAACTAGCTCCACTTCAAATGCTCAATTTCAGAGTTATAATTAAAATGATTAATTGAGCTAAGGTTTTCTGTCTTATTCACCCTAATTGTGTGATTGAGAATTTTTAATGAAGGTGATTGTTCTTGAACAATAAGCATATGACGTCACCAGTACGCATTACATTTTTGCCAGAAGTCAGGGTTGTGTGAAATGTTTGCATTGCAGTAAATGATCATTTCTAGTAAATATTATGTTCATAAGCACTACATTTTAGAAATAATTTGCAAATAATATTCAGAAATTTGAGTCATTCAAGGTACCAGCAATAATTGCACACAGTGAGATCCGGAAATATTGGTACCCTTGACTGGAAATGCATTAAAAATGCTTTAAAAAATAATCTCCTTATAAGGATAAACTTAGTGCCAACGTGAGAAATACTATACTTCATTATTTCAATTGGACTGTCCAAAATTAAATCAATTTTTAATTTAATTAATAATCAGAATCATGGTTTCTCAGTAAATGGCACCCCTAAAGATTTTTGAAAAGAGAATCTACCAAATTCAATCCACAATAAATTTTAACTTAAGTCATCTAATTTTAATTATTAAGATCATTAATAGTGTCATACTTTCTGTTTCACTAGGGAATAAAAATGTGATGACGTATGCAAAGTACCTTTGCCATTCAGCACCATAAAGAAAACAAGGGCAAGAAAGATAGAGTGCCTCTGAATTTTCTAAAGAGCAAGCGACCTTGCTTGATAATGTCCATGAATTGGAAATAGTTTGCCTGGTTTCCTTTACAAGGAATGTCCAAATGATCTTATTAAGAAATAAAGGAAGCTATTAGCTCCTTTGTTGCTTTCTTACAGAAAGGCAACATCAGCTTTGGAAGAAAGGAGTGATAGATAATGGACTGCAATCTTTTGCAGCTGCAGTGATTGGATGTCATTCATTGCATTTTTCTCAGTCATGTCATTATCAATTGCCATCAAGCTCATGTCCACTTGAAGGACAGGACTTCCGAGCCAGTTCAAGATCCATTTCAAGCCTGTCCCAATGTACCTTCAACCTTCAATTTCCCTGCAACTTTCCCTTTACCCATGAAACATTTGCTTGAAGGGTGAAGGAAACCAACGAAAGCAAGAAATTCCACCAAATGTTAATCTGTATGAAAGGAAACATGAAAAGTATGGCAAGGTTAAAAAAATACTCAAATTTTATAAATAACTAATCACTGTTCAGTTGCACGCAATTTTCACACTGCATAACTAATCAAGTTATTGGCAATGTGCTGCCGAAACTAATAATGGCACAATATTTTCTTTTAGTATCCTCATATTTCATTGGTCTAGGGAGAATATCAATGGCTCTGGACTGGTGTAGCAGGCTTTCCTTCCCACAGCATTAATAAGAAAAAAAGCCCAGTAGGTTCCACCGAGATTTGAACTCGGATCGCTGGATTCAGAGTCCAGAGTGCTAACCATTACACCATGGAACCTCAATGCTCTTAAGACGGGTAGTACCATTCATGTACTTCTCAACCGAACCGGACGAGATCTTGGTAAAGAATTTTTATTCGTAAGATACGTGCTTAGAAGAAAAAGAAAGCTTTTCGGAGATTTTTTTCATTCATCAAAAATCGCATGGCGAACTATTTGCGAAAAGATGGAAAACAAAATCAACAGAAAAATAAATTCTAAAAATGTTTAAGACAAGTGTTAAATTTACGAATTAAACGTACACAATTAAATGTACAAAGACTAAAACAATTAACTCCAATACAAAGAAGTAATTAAACGCACAATTCTACAACGAAGAACACCATTGTGTATGCTGCAGGAACAATGAACTATATTTTAAAAAATAATTATTTCGCCATTTCATTTTTTTTCATGGCGACGATGTTCAGAGCACCGTGAGATGATTAACGTTATGCCCGTCAGCCTCTTCAGCGGAGAAAAAAAAAAAAAAACACCTAATCCACAGTCTCAAACTGATGAGGCCAGTAAATAGTCCAGTAGATATACTATAGAAAGCAATGAATTTGTTAAACCAACCACAGCAAAACATACTGATACACACAGAACGTCCCTCAACAGAAAACTAGATTGCCAGACTCCTCGAACCACGCATGCGCCTTCGATAGCTCAGTTGGTAGAGCGGAGGACTGTAGAGGCATAACAGGAGACATCCTTAGGTCGCTGGTTCAAATCCGGCTCGAAGGACAACGTTTTGGTCCAGAAGAGATAAGCAGCCGCTTACCTTCCAGGTTAGGTCAAACACCTTTCGCCATACTCATACACTATATGAAAAGATGGACGAAGCAACCGTGACGTCATCCATTGGTTTCAGCATACCATTTAAGAAGCATCGATTTTGCCAATTTGAACAACACCATTTTGTCATTTTGAACTTTCTTTTTTTAACAATATTTAACAATATTAAAATGGTGGTGAGAAAGGTGAACAAATAAATTCTCGCGCTGAACCGTTAAGTAGACAAGAACGCAACTGTCTCAAACTGCAGATTCAGCTTACTGTGTCCTCGCGTACTTGGAAGTTTGTACTCCCGTTCTCAACTTCTCAAGTTTGAACTCACAAATATGGGAGTTCGTGAGAAATGGCAGTGCTTATGCTAGCTAGCATTTGTCCAGCTGTAAAGAAACGCCCACAACTAGGCTACACAGCTGATGGCTTAGGACTAGCTGTCACCGTATTGAATTGGCTCCATCGATATGCTTTCCAGTTGACACAGTACAAGATAAAGTTAAATGTGTCAATGTAAGGGCAAAAGTAACAGCTGTCACACACTGAAAGCCTGCAGTCTTTTTTTTAATGTAGTGCAAGCAAACTAATTTTTACTTCACTCCACGGAGTGGGCGTGAAGTACTGTTTATAGTGGCTCTGTCTGTGTGTCTGTCTGTCTGTCTGCCTGCCTGCCTGCCTGCCTGTCTGTCTGTGTTTCCGCACTTGCCAATATTTGCGTGAATGGGTGAAGTCTGCCATCTAGTGGCTCTGCGTGTTTGTTTGTGTTTCCGCACTTGCCAATATTTGCATGAATGGGGTAAAGTCTGCCATCTCTGATTGCCTTGTTGACTAATGTTTCGCTAAGAACTCTTCGGCTTTTGCCACCCGGAAGAACATCCATTACTGCTGTGACGTCATGGTAAATTGTCGTATAGCATTCAACCTCTTTCTGCAACCACCGACTTCGCCATCTGCTGGCCATTAAATAGAATGCAATTTTGAGAGATTTCCGCATTCGCTGCACTTTTCAGACCCGGGTGCCGCGTCGATCTTTTTATACAGTCTACGGCCGTACTTTATCCGTAGTAAATCACAAGATTGTTAATACTGGGATTTCTGTATAATACCTCTCCACAAATTAAATTTCACATGACTTACTTCAAAATCATGTTGCATAAAATTCATTAACTGCTGAGTATTCAAAGATTCAGGCGCATTTCTATGACGATAATACATGTGCCCTGAAGATTTGCTTGAATTTCTTTTCTTTTAGTTGAAGGTCTATGGGTACATAGAAAAAAAATCATAAATTTTAAAGTCCCTATAAACTAAATGTAGCCTACCTGTAGGGGCCGCTGCAAAAGGCTACTTTCTGCTGAAGCGACACTTATACACTGCCTGTCCAAAAAAAGCTGCCATTTTGATGAAAATAAGCAAATACTCAAGAGCGTATGAAGAAGAAGAAAATGCAGCTTGACTATACAATCGCTAAATATGGCCAAGGTTTCCATAATACGTCTATATTTACAGAAAAAAAGGTTTGATGTTTGATGGTAAAGGATGCTCAGTGAAGTCTCATCTAAAAAAAAACTACAGTGGAACTCATGGCTATGTTTAATTATGAAGGTAAGAGCATTTCCACTCGCACACTGCAACAAGAACTTGGAGGATTGGGACTAAACACCTGCATGGGCACAGTGAACTCTCCTCTCCCATTTGGTGTATCATTTGTCTCCATAGCACAAATTTACCAGAATTGCTCATGCCGTATATGTGATCACACTCTGATGTTGTTTTATTTCACATTTTGCAACATGCCCATTTAGGTGCTTGATGCTTGAATGGTATTTTGATGAGGTCAAATAGTCATTGTGAACTCCTAGCTGAGTTTCTTCCTGTTAAGTGGATATGCTGCATGAGTAGGTAATATGTTGCAATTTGGTAACATGGTTTAAAATGCCTCTGCTGAGCTCACTTGTGACCATCACTGATTTGTTGTTCTTGGCATGACATCAACATATTGGTTGCTTAGGAAAAATCTATGGCCCAATGAGGTCGTTGCAAGTTACGTAGGTGGTCACGTGATCCCCGAAGCAAAATGTACACAAAGGTTGATTTCAGCATAGTGACTGTGGGGAAATCTTGTGCTGCTGTTGCTTGCACCAATAATAATGCCATTCAGTCGTCTGGAAAATACGGCAAAATAAGTTTCCATCAATTTCCACGAAACAGTGAAGCCCTTTTGAAAGAGTGGCTTGTTAAATTAAGAAGAATTGACCGTGGACAGCCTTACAAACCAACAAAACATTCAGTTCTTTGCTCAGAGCACTTCGAGAAAAGCTGCTTCACGTACCAGAAGTTCACAAGTAAGTCAACGGTTTTGTTGCAATAAAAACTGGTTTTAAAGTGAAGATTTAAAGAAATTAGTGTTAAATATATATTCTATACAAATATTAACCTTAAGTCTGAACGCCCCCGTAACGGGGGCAATGAATTTGCATAATAAATACAGCATGCTTCCTAACAGCAACCTCGTCATGTGGCATATCCTCTTAATGCGAAGAAACTCGGCGAAAAGATCGTGATGACCGTTTTTACCTAAACCGAACACAATTCAAGGACCAAGTAAGTAAATAAGCATCTCGCAAAACATTAAATAAGTGCTCTATCTCAAGCATTTCTGCTGAATTTGTGCTATGCATACAAACGATACCTCAAATGAAAAAGGACAGTCCACAAATTCCAACGATATAAGCCTTGTCATTTTAAATTGTCACCATACTCAAAGGACAGCAGGCATAAACTTTAAATGCTACAGAGATGAGCAAAAAAATTTCTTACCTTTGATATTTTGTCATAAAAGCTGTTTGTGGGTAAATCTGCGCTTGCTATCGTTTTAGCCAGTCTATCTGAGAGTCCTCTCGCCATTATGCTATGCACTGGAAGACCTCAGCAGTATAATCCCTTAAAATGGTTTGTTTTTTGTATTTTCGCAAAATTAACCGCTAAATATTCAACTGTTGTTTTCAAAGCCGGTTTATGCCTGAGAATCCTTGCGTCAATATGCTCAAGTTCAAACACAGCACAGCTATACAAGTGCTAAATCGACCAGTGAATATATGGTCTGTTGAGCTAGTTTCGTGGATAAGGCGGAGCACTTGGACCTGAGGTTCAATATCCGGTTATACATGCGACCTTTCAGAGCAAGGAAATAAATTTTTTGTATAAATAAATAATAATTAATCGATGCATCCCCATTCAATCAAAGCTATCTTCCTGGGTTACTTCGGGATCACATGACTTTCATTACGGTTTCTGCATCCAGTGCAACGCCTCCACTTAAAACAACGAAAGCGATAAACTTTTGTTCCAAGATTAAACTGGTTGCACTTCTATCTAGAGTAATTAGGCTGCACACATGATTAAACTAATATTTAGTCAAAATGTCTTTTCATCTTTAAGGAAAGAGATGTTTCCTAATGCCCACAGATTATGACTAAAAACAAAATATGCCTACAAAATATGCATTTTCTTTTCATTTATTTATTGTCCATCCTTAAATTATTTCCAAGGTCACCCCTTGAATCAAGAAATGTATAACAGGTAATTAACATGTAATTAAAGCTCAGATACTGAATATTACGTGTGCATGACCTTTTCAAACAAGCAATGACTTCAGGTGCACCAGTTCAAAATCACTGCTTTCAGCAATCTCGATCAGAAAATGGAATCACCCCAGATGGGACTCGAACCCACAATCCCTGGCTTAGGAGGCCAGTGCCTTATCCATTAGGCCACTGGGGCCGGATGAATATTTTTGATTTGTGTGCGAATATTAATTAAACATACATCCCACAGACCTCGCTAAACAGCGAAATGTGGTGAGGTTGCGTTACATTAGCACAAGATTAAAACAACATGTAACTCATGATACCTAAATATAAAATTACAGAATACCAGACATACAGCAACTTCAAACTGCTAAACATGACAAAAAAGCTCAGATGCACTACCTTCAAACATGCCTTCGATAGCTCAGTTGGTAGAGCGGAGGACTGTAGAGATCTATCAGAAGGTATCCTTAGGTCGCTGGTTCGAATCCGGCTCGAAGGACAATTCTTTTCGCAACACACTCCGTAGGATTTTTCCGTGTAGATTTCCAGAAGTCGAGGCCCCCCGTTTCGGCTCAACGACACGAGATTGAAGCGCCATCCTGCAATGCAGTGCCATATCCTGCCTTGATAGCCTGCGCGCTACTGTTAACTGGAGGCTGACACACCCTCCGCCCAAAAGCTAACGCCCAGAAACTTTACAAAGCAAAATAAGAAAATACAAGCAGTCGGTAGGATCTCTGTTTACACAGATACCACCACACACTTCTAAGTTGCAGGTCGCATGTAATTTCAAATGTTAACAATCAAGATAGCCAAATCTGATCCGAGCAAAAAATCGTCATTGAAGAACGAGGCTTGCAGTGTGAACGTAGTGAGATGTTCCAGCATGTCATGCAAGGTGAAGTGTCAGAAGCAGATTGACATGTTGTCGGTTACCTGACGTGTTTCGAAGCGGTTGCCTTGAAGTAACGTAGAATGTAGTCTTCAATTCAAAAATACGCAATTGAATTTTTATTACAAGGCGTTCATCTGATCCACTGAGTAGCCGTTAATCAACCGTATTTATGACACACACTGCAGTGTCGCATGTGGGCAAAAACAACCATTTAAACTGATAAAAAGTCCTGAACTGTTCTCAGTCATTCTCCTTTAATAGCAAAGTTTTCCATCAACAGGAATAGCCTGATCCATTGGCTGTTAAAGACAAAGATTCTTTCTTAATGCAACCAAAGAGCGACCAAATAATAGGCTAAATACAGAAAATAACTCATAAGTAGGCCTACACTGTTTTAAACGTGCACCTTTTTGCCAGTTAATTTAACTGGCAACTCTTTTGCCAGTTCTTTTAACTGTAATTTTACAATAAGAATAACAACAGAGTTCTGTGTGCGATAAGCGCACACCACTGTTGCGCGCAGGACTCCACTTGCAGTTAAAATAACTGGCAAAAAGGTGCAAGTTTACAACAGCTTATGCTCTACGAAAGGTAAACTGCTCGGGAACCCTCACGCCACCTTTTCGCCACATCAGGCGATCTCACTTGTGCTTTATGATTTTTCAAAATCAAAGCAAAAGATCTGAAACTCCTTTAAACAATTTTGAAAAACGCCGACAGAAATTAACCATATTGCGCCGCTACGTGAATGGTTGTCGTGTACGACGATGAATTTATCTCCTTATTCCCCAGCTCCTTATTCGCGTTTCTCGGTCCACCTTAAGTAACTGCTGAGTTATTTTTACTTTCTTCCGAATTTGCATGGGTCGGTATCGCGATCCCCAAAGATTCTCAAAATAGCTGACTCTGTCGTATCAGAGACAATATAAGAGAGTATCAAAATCCAAAATTATGAGAATATTTACTAAGGTATAATTAAATTATGACCCTCTAAACATGGTATGAGTGACAATGAGACATCACATTACGGACACATCTTTTCCTGATGTATTTTCCATGGCTACAGTACCAGTCAAAGTTTGGACATACCTACATTTTTCTTACAAGTGATTTTAAATAAAGAAATAGGTACCGTTTATTTTAAAAAAAAAAAAAAAAAAAAAAAAGATCTAATGATCTAATGATGAATCCATCAAACTAACCAGCATTTTCTGTCATATTTACAGAGCATACTCACATTTTTTTTTTAAACAAGAGCAGTTATATGGCTATAATAAGTTTGCTTCTGAGCGCCGTCTAAGTTCCCAAAGATGTGCTGCACTTGTGGTTTGCTTTTCATCGACTTTTTTGCCCAATAAGTTCCAAAACAGCTCGTCTTTAATTTGGCTGTTGGAAAATGGAAAGAGCTTGTTTGTCTGCTTACTTTGCAAAATATGGCTTCTTAGAGAATTCTAAAATTTTGGACACTATTCAAACAAGTAAATTATTCTCTTTTAACTTCTGTTTACCTCTTACCAGATTCCATTTGAGATTATATAGAGAAGTTAAGCCATTTAAATTTCTCTAAAAACAGCGCACTGTGACATTAGCAAAGTGTGTCCAAACTTTTGACTGGTACTGTATATCTCCATATCTTCAAAAATCTAAAGAATCTGACACTGTGGTACAGCAGTCAATATGACAGAGTTTCAAAATCCAGAATAATGAGAAATTTTACTGTGGTATGTTTTATTTATGACTCTCTGAACATGGCATGTGAGGCAATGTACATTATTTGCCATATTGCACTATCTGTCAGGGTTCTTTTTTGCTAAGTTTTTTCATCGGAGGTAAAAAAAACAAAAAAAAAAAAAACAAGGCAGAGCAGATAACCCGCCCATGCCGGGGGTGTAGGGGCCGCATAGCCCTGGTAGGGGCCGGGGTCAAAGCCCTGGGAGCTCCTAGGTTTTCAGCAATTTAAAGGGTACCTTTGACATATCTCATGGTACCCTTTTTCATGTTTAAAGAAGTATATTACCATTTTTATACCAAATAGCTGCTGGCATTTTGTGTGTAATGAATTTCCTTAAAACATCTGAGGCAATGAAGTATTATGGTATAGTCTAAGTCATCATATTTATTTATTGAATGAATCATTTTAAACATACTCTTCTCACAAATATTTGTACACAAGGTTTCACAACTGCATCTGACATTATTAATGAGATCCATGTCACATACCATAACTTCCTTAATCCAGCACCACTGATACGCAACACTGTTTAATAATAGACTGGGGTTACAAAGCTACCGTTCAGGCATCTAGCTGTCACACCCATCACGACGCGAGGCAACCGCTGACGCTGCATCACCTTACCAATTTCATATTTATCTGAGGTATATCACTGTCATTACCCACTGAAATGTCAGTGCAGCAGAAATACAGATATTAACTGTCTAGCTCAAAAAAACTACTCCATTTAGTAATTTTATTCAACATCAAAACAATATTGCTGCAACCCATGTAAAGACTTTTGAAATTCTTCCAGCGCGACAAAAAGGATAAGTCCTCATGGTTTCCAACCTTACCATTGCAGCTACTGGTCGTCAATTTATCAGCTATTAAAAACCACACTAGTTTCAGTGACAAAAGCACGTATGACACTGAGGAAAATGTACGACACCACAAAAAAATCCTTGAAATTAAGCAAATATGAGATTGCTGAAGTTAGATTTCATAAAATGGATTTTCTAAACTATTACCCTATGAAAAATTAAAAGACGTGCCATATTATGCTCTATAATCATGCGGCAAAATTTACCCATGACGTAATTGTACTTCTCATTTCCAAAGCCATGAAGGCAGGCTTTTTTTGAAGTGCTCAATTTCAATTTTCATGAAGCAACATCATAACTAATGGTCTGTATCCAGTTATTCTGTGCTTTAAACGATAGGAATGGACAAGAACAAGGATTTTATAAATCATTTAGAAGGCGTAAACACAGGTTTTCTGTGACAATGAGACACATGCACAGATTGGGAAGGCAGTGCGCCATGCGCGTATGGCGCTTAAGTAAAGAAAATGGCAAATTAAAAAACTACTTACAGGGCCCCACTGGCGGCCGAGCAGCATGATGTTTATCCCATAAATGATTAAAAACGGGTGTGATACAACCCATTAGATACAGCTTTGGTATCACACACGTGTAATACAGCTCGCTCGTATCACAATTGTTCAGATTCCGTTCATTGGCAAATGTCAACTAATATTTTCACAAGGCCAATTCTTCTGGTTCACCATCGCTAGTGTTTGAATCTAGTTGACGGTCTATTGAATTAAATGGGATGAATAATTCGTTAGCTAGCATGCTAACCCCTTTGGCCAGTAATGAATTACATATCGTAAACACTTGAATTGAATAATTTAATGGCAAAAGCATTAGCATGCTAGCTAGCAAATTATTCATCCCATTGACTTGAATTAACTGAAAACTAGAAGCCAAACGCTATTTTCCCATTTTCCAAATAATACGATGCTGACATTTATGGGATAAATATAATCTCAAATTCATGAGAATGAGCAAACAAATTTATGAAACTCAAGTAGTCATTACAACACTCGTTGCATGAATTTGATATGTCAGGCTCACTCAATGGAGATCCACCATGTATTTTGCAGTAAGCATTCCTATTTGTGTAATTTCTGCTGTTATGATAAAAAAGACGAAATCTCGATCACAGCATCGACTTTTTCTTAGTTTTAGATGTTAGTTTATTTTCGTCCCCAGACCTCTGCAAGTCAAAGTCAAAATACAGAATTTAACCTGTGTGAACTGTCATTCACTACAAGTTTTAATGCTAGTTCTGTGACCTCTAATCTTACAGTCCAGAGTTGAATTAGTGATTATCACTCAGAATTGTTTCTACAGATTTCGTTTTGAGTAAGCAATGTATTAAGCAAGTGGATTGAGTCTGCAGTCTTTAGTTTACAGTAAAATAAACAGGACTGTTTCAACAGAGTAAGGATATTAACACCTTCATAGGTATAGTTCATTAATTGCTCCACACCTGAAGTGGGCAGCTATTGAGTTTGATTGATTAAAGAGAAACCTGAATAAAACTATTTAATAATAATGTTAACTGCCAGAATTTATGCCGTTCAGGCGGTGGGTGATATATGTCTGTTAGATATTTGTCTGATTTTTTTTTCCAGTGGAAGGCCTTTGGGTAGACAAGAAAACCCCAAATTTTCAGGTTCCAAAAGTGAACGGTTTGGTTGCTAGGGCCACCAGAAGGGTCACCCTCTGGAGGGCCAAAATTGAACTTCTAAGAAAAATAGGTTTTTGAGTTGAAATATCTCAGTGCGCCCTCAATAGCCCAGCTTCATTTTCACTGATGTCAATCTGTGTTGGGAGGAGTTTTAGAAAATCATGAAATTTTGGTGGGCTATTGAGGGCGCCACCTATAGGGGGTGCTTGAAAACACCACTTTGAGCCCAAGTAGCACTTACGTTTGAGGCATTCCTTGCCAGCGCCCTCATTAGCCCAAGCGTGTTTATGCATGATATGATTCTATGACAGTGGCTGTTGCTATTCAACTTGGAATTGTAGTGGGATAGTGAGGGCGCGGAATTATAGGTGGCGCTCAGTTTGGTGAAAATGCAAAAAATAAGGGGTATTCGGCAGCTGTAGATCTCCATGCGCCCCCATCAGATTTGAATGAAATCTGTTTTATTTGATAGCCCTACATGTCCACTATAAGTACCAAAAAGATTGAAGTGGGATTCAACTGTATTAATCCCTTTTTGACCATCCCAATAAGGCAAGGTTTCAAACGCGAATTTGTACAATATATGGTCTATGGATTGAATGAAGGGATGAAGGCAACAAGGCATGATGGAAAGGTAACCAACTGAAGGTGCATACATCTGGCCCTTGGCCAAGGGTTATTTCATTAGCTGGAGGGCCTGAAATAAAAATCTATTCATCCAATTGAGCAGCAGTGAGACTGGGACAGGAAAAGCAATACATGTAACTGCACACATGTGGGTGGGCCCAGGACGGGGGATCAGATAGAACCCTCTGCTGAGCGGAAGGTTGAAAAGATCTTCAAAAAATGAGTCACCACATTTTCTCATTCACATCTGTATGCATCAAGCTGTTGCACTGTGCACTTTCAGTTTCACCTGACAACGTGGACAATTTTTACTTTCTAACTCTTGGCTCGTCTCATGTTTTCCGTCGTTATCTCCAAAAAATAACAGACTAGGGGGGAAAAACAAGTGTCTGACATCATACTTTCACCTGAGTTTTCTCTAACAAAGTAGAGATGATGGAGATAATGAGTGATTTATTCTCCTGAAATTAGCATGACAAAAGAAGTAAACAACTTTTTTTAATTTATTCATGAGCGGTGAAGCGTGCAATCCGTCCGGCCCCGCCTCCAATCTTCTAAACATTCCAAAGGAAATCAGCAGAAGGCCGGACCCTATCCATTGGTTCAGAAGAGAGCTTCAAATTGCTGATTGCTCCACTAAAAACAATCCATTGGCACTGAATTCAAACTGACACCTGTGCTGACTTATGTACCGTAACAGCACTACATAGACAAGCATATGGAATGGTCACGTCACACCTTTCAGAATGATGGTCAAAAAGGGTTAAAACAGTTGAACCCCACATTAATCTTTTTGGTCCACATAGCGGACATGTAGGGCTATCAAATAAAAAAGATTTCATTCAAATCTGATGGGGGCGCATGGAGATCTACAGCCGCGGAATACTCCTATTTTTGCATTTTCACCGACTTGAGCGCCACCTATAGTTCTGCGCCCTCACCATCCCACTACAATTTCAAGTGGAATAGTATAAGGCATTGTTATAGAATCATATCATGCATAAACAAGCTTGGGTTACAGAGGGCGCAAGCAAGGAATGCCTCAAACGTGACTCCTACTTTGGTCCAAGATGGCGTATTCAAGCGCCCCCCTATAGGTGGCGCCCTCAAGAGCCCACCAAAATTTTGTAATTTCTCAAAACTCCGCCTAATATCGACTGAGAACAGTAAAAATGAAGCTGGGCTATTGAGGGCGCACTGACATATTTCAACTCAAAAACCTATTTTTCTTAAAAGATCAATTTTGGCCCTCTGGAGGGTGACCCTTCTCGAGACCATAAAAACCAAACCGTCGACTTCTGGAACCTGAAAACCTGGAATTTTCCTATTTACTAATAGATCTTACACCAAAAGAAATTTCAGGCCATTTACTATCACACATATATCAACCCCTAATAGAAATCCGCCTGACTGTTACAAATTCTGGCAGTTAACTCCAAGATACGGTGTAATTGATGCACACTACCAAAACAAAGTCAAAATGATCTTATAACCTAATACAGTCATGCATAGATGTGGTTATTTCATCATTCCACTGGATGATATTGACTTTTTTCAGCAGAAAGTTCTGTTTTACTTCGATGGACAAAATGTAACATCCCTCACGTAATGTCCATCACAGAGGATTTTGCGCAATTCTATAACTGCCTGCTAAGAGACTCTCATTTGGAGCTGTATTATAATTTGTGTATTCAGTGGCTTAGTTCTCATACAATTCTGGGTAAACATTCATGTGTACCATTGTTGAGACACAGAGAATTCTGATATAAACATGGCTGAATTTTTTCCATGTCTTTTTCATGTAACATCTGTTATGTTCATAATTGTGGTTCATGCAAAACACACAGACATCACTGGATGGCTTTTCTTCCCCCATCAAACAGCCTTAGACCTAGGCTAGTAATACACCTAAGGTTGAATTCCTTGGAGAAAAACTTTAGCTGTGACGGTAGTTGGAATGTCTAAAAATTCCTTCTGATGTAACATCCGTCACGGTGGAATTGCCCATAAACAAAATAGACTGGGCAGCACATGGGGTTATTTGCTCATTTGTGGAAAGCTAAACTTCCATTGAGGTAAGTGGGGAGAGGTATACTGCCTCCCTAGGGGCGATATGTGTAACACTGTACGTCCCTGACCATTTTCAAGCTCATGGGAGAGAAAAGAAACATGCTGAAAAAATAGCAACCTTACGTCATACATGAACTGCATTTTTTCTTCATACCTAGCTACAGGTTAATACCAATACTTTTTTGCGCATGATCGTGAATATGCTGATGTTTGGAAAGCGAACCTGATCCATAGGCTGACAGATGCTAGAATGCTAGGCTAACAATAGGCACTGATTGCTCAAATCATCAAGGCTAATTTTAGCCAGCACAAACAAGTCTAGCGTTATCATATCACCCAATTATCTGACTAGTTTTAATTCTGCATGGTTACCAATAACTGCTGAAGTGGCTCTAAATGATATCTATAAATACCAAACAGTTTTAGCTTGCTAGCTGCCACTCCACGATGCACTGCTCACCTCTCTTCTCATGAGAACGACTATTTTATTATGATGAGCTAAGCTGACATAACATTATCTTTACCAAATCCATTAGCTTCCTACAACGACCACTCTAGCTTATTGTCAGCTATTCAGTAATTGCTTGGGCCTCTGAAACCATCTCTGAGAAATGTAAATTCCACACAAAACATCCTTTGGGACTTATATACGTTGCACACAACTAAAATGAAGACATTAGTTAATATTTCTCTTGGTTTTTTTATATTTTCCGTGCCTGTGTAGGGCTGTTCCCCACCAGTAAGGCTGTGTGCACAGTTACTTCAAAATTATGATGTCAGCAGCTATCCAGTAATTCTATACAGATCAGTGTGTGGACATCGTTTTCGAGGCGTGACTTCGAGGGATAAATTGGTCAAAACCAGCAGGATTTCTTGAACATATGATGTGTTTGCAAAGCGATAACACCTGATAGATATCTTCACAACATTGGTTGGAAGAAAACAAGCAAGATTAAAATTGAATGCAATGAGATTTCGAATTTGAAGAAAATAACATTTGCTGGATAGTTATTTCAGTATATCTGTGAAATATCCAGTAACATTTACTGGAACAGCCAGTAAAAATAACCAGTTACTGGCCCTTAACAAGTACCCTGAAAAGGGTGTTCCGTGCACACACATTTTGAAGTTCTGGCTACACCACTGCACCATGGTATGAGACACAGTGCCTGATTGCACTTTCTTAATTTGGCTCCATCTCCTTATCTTCAAATGAGGAGTTAGTCTCCAAAACACAATAAGTGCCAAAATTACAAAAATTGAAATAATACCATAGGGTGATAGCCCTGTGCTTCTTACACATTGCAAGAATCCATTTTTAGAAATTTATACTATAAGGTGTATTTTTTTCATGGTCAAAGTTTGTGTTTTTCTATATACTAATGAAATAGGCGTCAACATAGAAAAAGCTGATTTACTCAAAATGAGTAAACTGGATGCATTGCGTTTTGGAAACTAACTCTTCCAATAGTCTTAAGAATCTCCCACTCAAATCAGAGAGAATATGTCATTAGAAGACCAAAATCCTGAAAAAAAAAAAAAAAAAAAACTGTATTGATGTATTTTTTTTTGTTATCATCCTCTGAACATAGTATGACACTAAATGCACTTGTTCATTTTCTTTGGCAAAGTCTCCTTAACCTCAAAAAGTCACTGTAAAGTCAGTGTAAAATGTGCAGAATGTGGTTTTCAGTTGTAACTACAATTCAAACTAACATTTTTTAATAGATCAACTGATCAAGACTGTGGTAAATCAACAAAAAGCCACTTTTTGAACACACATGTAAGTTATTTCAAAGTGTTTCCCCAGAATTCAGTACAAAAAGGTTTGAATCATAATTTGCCTGATCTTTGAATATCTCATAAATCGACAGTTTTAGTAACCACATTTCTACAATTTTCCCAATTATAAGCAAAATGTATTCATTAATTTTATCTTTTTTATAGTTTTCCCTCTTTCCAAACAATAACAAGACATTTGCAATGTTGTAATATTGCATATTTGTGCCATAAAAGGCAACCAACCCATAACCCCCCACCCCAGGGCTGCAATCGCACTCCAGACAATGGACTAAAGCTGGCAGCCTTGTAAATGGCTAAAAACATATGGCTAAAAATAAATGTTTACTAGACCAAAGCCCTCCTTCAAAAAACTTCCTTGGGAATAGATTGTAAGCTCAATGTCAAATTACAGCAGAGTTTAACAATATGCTTAATGTTTTCATGAATTTAGCAGAACTGAAAGAGTACACTATATGTTGGTGGGAACCATAGTTTTCGGTGAGATTCAGAACACGTGACATTTGAAAAGCTTTGTATCATTAGTTCTGGCACTAGAACCCCGTGGGTCAAGAATTGGCAAAGGGGTGGCGTTAGCATTTGGGATCTGTGTAGGTGGTCTCTCTACACGTGAACTAAATTATAGTGGATGATGTCATTAAAAAAAAAAAAAACCCCTTTCACGAGCAATTTCTCAGTAATCGATCGTCGAGGAACATTTCGGGGGTTGCCTTTCATTTCGCCATTAAATGAAATTCCTCATTCACTCATGCGACCTCAGGCCGTCTTGAGTCAGTCTGCCCCCCCCGTAGTCATGTGCTCAGCTATACCCACTTCCAATATGGCGACGTGCGGAATGAGAAGATTGTGTATATCACTATGCATGTCTCGGACTAACAGGGCGCAGGTTCCGACTAACCACAGTTTGCACTGCATAGTCATGAACAGGAAATATTTAAGTGTTTACAGACATATCAATAATTTCTCTCACACCGTGAACTACGGCAGCAAGGCAGATGGAAATACACAGGTGAAATGACCTAGCTAGCCCCTCGACGTAATTTTCCAGCAAAAATTTAGCTGCAGCTCTCTGACTTCAGTTCTACCAAACGATAATTATCTGGCAGCAAATGACGTATTCGTTCTGTTTATTTTTTCTACATAGGACGGGCAGATAACTATTCCAGTAGGTAAGTAGCTCTCTAACGTTAGCTTGTTGATGATGGCTCCAACGTCAGACATTTTTGTCAAAACTGACATAGTTATTCTGACTAACGTTTTACAGGAAACCAATGGAAGAGTTTCGGGAGGATTGCTTGCTATCCTGTTTTCTCTGTCTTTTTCAGATCGCCTAATGATAACGTACAGTCGAAGTAGCGGGCCAGGCGGTCAGCACGTGAATAAAGGTGCCAGTGTTACTGCACGCCCGAGTGTCCGTATTTTAACGTGGTCTCATTCACGATGTACCAGACATCGCCCTGCCACCTAATTAACACAACTGTTTTTTCGAATGGCAAAAGAAAACGCTATTGAAGGCAAATATTGCTGCTGCTGTTCCAGAAAACTGCCAACCATACCACGTATTTCAAATTAATACATCGTCAAATAACCCAGGACACACAGCCTCAAGTGTTACCAAATTTCAACACATGCATAGCTACCTTTAGCTTTACTTTTTTTCTCCACAGTGAACACAAAAGCAGAGATCCGGTTCCATGTACAGACAGCTGACTGGATTCCAGAAGAGGCGCGCAGCAAGATCCTTAAGAGTGTGAGCGAATTAATCCAAGTTCTTGGGAAAAGTATAGATGTACAGACGGGTGACAAGTTCTAGGGAAAATGAGGGGAAAATTTGTGGACGAACATGACAAATGTAAAGTTAAACTTTTCAATACCGGTGTACCTCGGAATACGATTAAGTCGTGGAAATCAATTGTTTTCCTGCTTTTTGCCCATCTTTATCCGTCTTAAAATGCAGGATTATTCCGAGATTCTTCTAGCAGAACCCCAGTCAATAAGTTAATCTGAGTGATCAGTGTCTATTCAGACTTGTTTCAAAATATTGTTACTTGAAATCACTTGCAATAAAAAAAAGAATAAACAAACATGGTATCCAATCCAATCCAACTTTATTTATAAAGCACTTTAAGTGCAACAAAGTTGGCCAAAGTGCTGTACACAGGCTCTAAGAGCAGTACACATAAAATAGATATTCATATAAAATAAATCCAAATGATTAAAAAGATTGTTAGATAAGACACAAATAGGAACAAAAAGGTATAAGAGCACAAATAAAAGAAATAAAAGAATGACAACTCTCACACCGAGTTCAAAGCCAGGAGGGAAAAAAGGTGAGATTTAAAAACTAGTAAAGAATGAGTCTGCCGAATGTCGACTGGCAACTCATTCCACAGTCTGAGAGCAGCAACCGAAAAAGCCCGATCCCCTCGTAGTTTCAACCTAGTTTTCCGGACAACCAGGAGTAGCTGACCATGGTATGCTAAAGGGTATTTTATTCCGGTGGCACACATGGATATTTCTGTTAAAACATGGCTTAAGCCCATAAATAATGACTATAAACATGAAATGCACCTAATCATGACAAATGAACACCTTATTAAAATCCTATAACTGCAATTGTGGTTGGACCAAGAACCAGTGTCAAACCAGTGTACACAGAGGTGCACCAGGCCCGAGTTTGAGAACCACTGTTGTAATGAATCATTTCCGTCCTGATAGGAATGATCGCTTCCAGGGTGGCACTGCCGCCATCCATAGGGCCTGATGAGTCAATGAACGCTTTGATGATGAGTATATGAATGTCAACCATATGCTGTAATTTTCACAAACACGAGATGTCAATCCAATTGAAAACCTATGGGAGATTTTGGGACGACACATTTGAGGGTGCTGTCCACCTCCATCATCCAAATAGCAAATGAAGGAATGTTTTGGAAGAATACTGTTCCATTCCTATAGTACAGTTCCAGAGATCACCGGAAGCCATGCTAATGTGCTCTGTTGCTGTTCTAGCTGCTTGTGGTGGCCAGAAACTTTACGGTTAATTTTTTCCTTAATTTGTCACCTGTCACCAGCATTACACTTTATTCCAATGAACAGCACTGACAGAATTTGGGAGACAATGTCATGCTAGTCAAGTCTAACGCTCTATTCTAACATGGGTGATAATTAAATTTTTTACTCTTTTCATGGTCAACAAAGAATAAATCTCGGATAAATAAAGCAGGAGAGTTGCTGGTAACATCGGAAGTTAGCCGGAGTCAGCAAAGAAACTTTGAGGATTGTTTGAAGAAAATCAGTGACATAATTAAAGAAGCCAATCAGAAACCACATGAGCCAACTGCAGAGGATAATGCTCTTAGGCATGCCAGGTAAAGTTCTGGGATATCCTCATATTGTTTTTTCCTATATGGTGCAACAGCTGTCATAACCTGCTCGAAGGAGAGTTCCGCAATTTAATACAATCACATAATTGCATACGGTACCATTTGAATGAAAAGGTTAATTCAATAAAGTAAACTGACACACACTGAGTTTCCCGCAAGTTTCTTAATTCACCCAGCTTTCGATTGTAATCGACCTACTTCAGATGAAGGTCAATTACAACCGAAAGCTCGGCGAACAAAGAAACTTGAAGGAAACGCAGTGTGCACCGATTTATTTTTTGATTTTGCGTTGGTACTGTTACAACACCTGAAGAGTAATATACTAGATGTGCAGACATACACTCTCTCAATGAAAAGGCATGATGAGAATTAAATGTGAAGCATGATGCTAAATGTATTTGTGATATGACTTAATTCATTTCTTGTATTTTACTTTTGTTCAGGCTGGAAAAAAGGAAAAATGAGATTCTGAGACAGAAAAAGATGAACTCCGCGCTCAAGCAGAGCAGAAGGGTCGATTTTGATTGATCAGAACCTGGCTCTGAGCTTGATCACACGTGCGAACTACACCTATGAAAGTGAATTATTTGAAGTTATAACTCCTGCACCTAAGATATTACATCCAGCCACAACACCCATTCTTAGGACTGACACTGTTATGTTCCAGCAGCAAACACAGATCTTGGGAAGACTGCCTTCAAATAATCTGCCCCATTGGCCTGGAATGATTTACAGACTAGACTAAAAGTCAACAATTTGATTTCGCCAGGGTGATTCAAAAACATGATCAGGGATGTTACTGATTTTTTGTGTGACTGTTTTACAGAAGAAGAATTTTATGATTTATTTATCTACTGTTTTTATTTACTTTAATCTGCCTTGTCATTGCCATTGTTATTTATCATTTTTAATTACTTTCACTGTACCTTAATTTTGCCAATATTCTGTACTCTGGTCTCACTCGCAAATGATACCTTGATCTCAAAGTGACTTCCTGATTAAAGTGGTACGTAATGAGCTTTGTTTTGCAGAGTAAATAAACCTAATTGTTCTACAGTTTATGTCCATAAAAGTATTGTTTTTTTGCATATTGAAACACTTTATATGATAGACAGTGCTGTGAAAAAGAATTTCCCATCTTTCCCAATGACTTCTATTTTAGCATGTATGTCAAACTGAAAAATATATCGGATCATCAAACTAATTTTAACGTTTAGACAAAGACAACCTGAGTAAACACAAAATGGAGTTTTTAAATGATGTCATTTATTGAAGGAAAAAACTATCCAATCCTACCTGACCCAGCAGTGTAAAAAAGTAATAGCCCCCCTTGTTACTAAATCGACCAATTAAACAAATTTAATTACTAATTGGGTTCCATTTCAAAGGACACTCCCAGGTATGATTACTGCCAGCCCTGTTGAATCTAAGTAGTTAAACAGATCCTGTCTGGCTATGTGAAGCGGGCAAAAAGCAGTACATGATGCCACGATATAAAGAAATTTAAGAACAGGTGATAAAGTTGAAGAAATGCATCAGCCTAGATAAGTTTACAAAGGCATTTCTAAGGCTCTGGGACTGGCAAACCATGGTGAAAGCCATTATTAACAACTGGAGCAGGGATGAGCCTGCCTATGCATGATCGGTCAGTCTACCAAAATTCCTCAATAAGTGTATCAATAGCATCCAGGAGGTCACAAAAGAACCCAGACCAGACAGCTCATGCTTGAAAACCATCTAATGTGGCTCTATAGGCCACAATTTCCTCGCATCTATATAAGACTCTCCAGTTATCACAAGTGTTTGAATGCAGTTGTTGCCATTAAGGGAGGCACAGCCAGTCATTAGGTTTGGGGAGGAATTCCCCCCCCACACAGGTGTTTAACTGAAATTATCATTTTAGAGCTGAATTTTGTGTCTACTCTTGTTTCTCTTATATGAAAATTAGCCAGATGATCTGAAATATTTAAATATGACACACAAGCAGAAATAGACCAATCAGGAAGGGGGCAAATACTTTTTCAGTGCACTGCAACTATATGTGTGCCTTTCAAAGTTTAATATTCTCTTTGACGCGCACAAAATGCACGGTGCACGTAAGTGATTGGTCCTTTAAAACGAACAAATGAAATCTGGGAAAGGAATAATATTCAGACATAACATGGAAAAAGCTATTAACAGAAAATCTACGTGTAGGGTCATTACTTTGTTCTTAGAGTCACATGACAACTCCCCGTTTCATTTTGGTTGCTTTTCTCGAGGTCGGTCTCAAAATGCTGTGTCAATGACACCGTCATACACGACAAAAAAGAAAACTCGACCCTAGCAGAGGATGGTTTCGATCCATCGACCTCTGGGTTATGGGCCCAGCACGCTTCCGCTGCGCCACTCTGCTACACAACACTCAGGTACTGTAGGTCTTTATAATTTACTGACACTGCCACCATGGTGGTCATACGTTCGCAGTAAAATGCGGCGAAACAGAATCAAATGGACGGTCGCTGCATTGGAAAAAATCAGTTAAACATGTCCTGATTCTCAAAGCAAGATTACAAGTAATTTCATAAAATTTGGCCGTGGTTCGTTTGGTATTTTTTCATTTTAATTTTTGTTGTCTGAATATAACGACATATATCGACAACAAAGCATATGAATGAACACAAATGCAAATGTTGATTGTTCGTTTTTTTCCAAGAAAATGCGGTAAAGCACATTTAGTACTGATCAGTGTCACGCTTGTGACAATACCCCTGGCGTCCGCTAAATTGGTAATGTTAAAGTCAGAAATGAGAAAAATGCATATTTCTTTATGTTCAAAAAAGATCACAACTCTAATTTCTCCGATCAAAAATAAATTCAAGCCGAGGACCTGTTGTCTGGTAAGTCGGAGACTTAACTTAAATGTGATTTTCAGACCTACATTTCACTAACCAAAGACAAACCTATAAAGAAACCTGGCCATGGCAATAATACACATTCCTTGACCGGATTGCAAAATGTTGTAGCGGTACATCTTTGTATATTGCTGATTTAAAACTCTTTAGAATCAATATTCGGCAAGATTCGTTATGTTTTACGCCCATCTAGTGTGTCTGGAGAGAATTGCAGTCGAGAACTGTCTGAAGTGTGTCACTTCCTCAACGGTCGGGAAGCCATTGCCAAAGAATGGCGTCTGATTGCAGCCAATGGGCCGTTATGACCCAATAAGCTATGTCGCGAGTAATAGACAAAAACATTCACCAGTAATTATAAAAATGCATCACGTCTGAACATTTTTTTTCTTACTTTTGTCAGCCAAGAGTTATCCCACATTAACTTACGAAAGGCTACAGGCTACCAACTAACATACAGGCCTCTCAGAGTCTTAGTAAAGTTGGCAACGCAAGGATGTTCCAGGATTGAAATGCTAGTCTGTTTTCCACAGAAATAACGTTGTTATAACTGTCGGCGCTATCAAAGTAGATAAGTACAAGCCAGCAGCAAACTTACTTCGCAAGCTAGAGTCGGCAAGAAACCGAACGCCTAGGGCTATGTGCTGACTAACTTGCGATGACGCAATGCGACGATGTAATGCAAAAATTCCCCAATCTTCAGGTAAAGTGGCGAACAAACCTGTCTAACTAAGTCTAAATTCTGTGTTGTGCATATGAGCGCATGAAAGCTGATTTGGATAGCCAACCTTCGCTTACCGGGCAAGGAGAAAACTTGCAAGCTCACGCCATTGACTGCATCGACGGTCAACGTAAGAGCTCCCTCAACATGAGGCCAAAACGTCTTGATCGCCATCTCGTGGCAGGCTGCAGTACAAGTTATAAGCCAGCCCCCTTCATATAGACCGATCCATAGCTCCGCCCACCCCCTAACTACGCATAGCAACGGCCGGACCTAGGTCAAGCTTTGCTGAAGATGGTGCCAACGTCCCTTATAAACTCATTGGAAGCGCTTCCTGAAAACATCAATCTCGAGTTTTTAAAAACGGATCGCATCGCAAAAAAAAAGCAAAAGACAAGGGTTATAATTATTTTTTATCTGGGTATATTCACGAAGTGTCATTTTTTGTTATAAACAACCCGTGAAGTTGAAGCGAAATGCAAATGCTATTGCTCAATGCTGAAGTCCCAGAAGCCACACTCATTGATAATAACGATCGACAAGGAACAGAGAAGCATTGTTCACGGCCAGTGCTCTTGCAAAGCAGGGTACGTAGCATTCAGTTTACATATGGTGTGATAAGATCATAAACCTTTTCCGGGGCACCCAAGTGTTATTGCCCAAGACAGTCTTTGATTGAAACTCTGCGTGAAGCCTGCATTAATCGTATCAGGTGTGTTTCTGCTCTGTTTGAATGAAAACCTGCAGCCTCTTGACCCTTTTACGGCCCAGTGCAAAGCCATCAAGAGGTGTTATTGTTCGTAAACAAAGCGAGTTGAGCTTTCAGAATAATGAGTAATTATTAGCAAATAAATTGCCATATCGAGCCCTCTCCCTCCTGAAAGTAGTGTTTACGACCCTGTTTGGGTATCTCGTGTCCGATTTACACTCACCGTAACAACACCGCTTTGCCATTGTGAGATTTTATAATTAGAAAAATGCGAAAACAAAGCGCGAATGTACTCTTCCCAATAGAGAAAGCAGTTCCGATAAGTGTTTGTTTGTCCGAGGTTATGGCGAGCGCAGGCTGGGTGTGGTCACGTGACTGCAGCCCTGGATCTCATTGGCTGGATAGGCCTGGGTGGGCTGTACTCTGAATCGGTCTATTGGGACATCGGCTTAACTGAAATATTTAAGTACGTTTTAAATAAGTCGTAGCCCTGCCATAATGGCTGTTAAGGTATTCTATTATTATAATCATACAAGTGGACGGGAAAAGAAACATAAATATAGCCGCAAGCGGTAATTCCGGGGTTCAAGCCAAGAAAGACCATTAGTAGTTGAAAGCTTTAACAGCTTAATTAACAAGTGTTGCCACTAAACGTGACCAGGTCCCCCGCCAGGTGACAGAAATTGTCTGGGGTCGGCGTATCACACAAATACACATTGAAGCCAAAGATGAATGAAATCGGTTAAAGCGTTCTTGAGATTTCACATTCACAACAAACGGGACATGATGGATGGATGGCCGGACGGATGGAGTGACGAAGCTGAATACTATGTTCCCTGGCCCTAATACACCTTGACACCAAAGATGAATGGAATCGGTCGAACCGTTCTTGAGATATCATGTTGACAAGGTATTTGAAGGGTGCTAAAATGGTTGTAATGACCTTGAGAATAATGCCAAGGTCACGTAAATCGAGTGGGCTGTGAGCACCCCCCTAATACACCTTGACCCCAAAGATGAATGGATCGGTCAAACCGTTCTTGAGATATCGCGTTCACAAAAAACGGGACATGACGGACAGACGGACGAACGGAGCTGAATACTATGTCCCCCGCCCCAATACACCTTGACACCAAAGATGAATGGAATCGGTCAAACTGTTCTTGATATCGCGTTCACAACAAACGAGACGGGACGGACAGATGGCCGGACGGATGGAGCTGAATTCTATGTCCCCCGCCCCTAATACACCTTGACACCAAAGATGAATGGAATCGTTCAAACCGTTCTTGAGAAATCATGTTAACAAGGTATTTGTAAGTGGTCAAATGGTCGTAATGACCTTGAGAATAATGGCAAGGTCACGTAAATCGAGTAGGCTGTGAGCACTCCCCTAATACACCTTGACACCGAAGATGAATGAAATCGGTCAAACCGTTCTTGAGATATCATGTTGACAAGGAATTTGTAAGTGGTCAAATGGTCGTAATGACCTTGAGAATAATGCCAAGGTCACGGAAATCTACTGGGGTCAGCGTATCACACCAACATACCTTAACACCAAAGATAAATGGAATCGGTCAAACCGTTCTTGAGATATCGCATTCAGAACAAACGGGACATGACGGACGGCCGGACGGAGCTGAATACTATGTCCCCCACTCCGCTCGCTACCATGCCGGCGGGGGACAAAAACCACTTTAAGAGTATGTTGCAGGTATTTATGTGGACCTATTTTGCCAGTGTAATGATTAGACCAAAAACTTATGATGTATAGTCTGATTTGTGTCATGTTAGGCTATTTTGTGCATTTGTGGCGCCCCCTATTGGTCGATTTGATTGAAACTTTCAGGCTATGTTGCAGGTTCTTATGTGGACATATCCTGTGAGTTTTGTAATGATTGGGAAAACTATTTATGATTTATAGTCTGATTTGTGTTATACCATGTTGTTTTGTTTTGCATTTATAGCGCCCCCTATCGGTCAATTCGAATGAAAATTTCAGGGTATGTTTCAGGTACTTATATGAATATATCCTGTGAGTTTTATGGCTATAGGACAAACAATTGCTGATTTATAGCCTGATTTGTGTCATGCCATGCCCATTTTTTGCATTTATAGCGCCCCCTATTGGCTGATTTGCATGAAACGGTGAAGATATGTTCCTGGTACTTATATGGACATATCCTCCGAGTTCTGTGATGATTGGCCCGATGGTTTTTGACTTTTGTCCATTTATGTGCTAAGCCACACCCCTGCTGAAGTTCATTGGTCAATATCTTGGAAACAAAATGAGATTTCAATAAGCCTTATGCAGTCTTTGATGAGCTTGGTCCAATGATGATCCATAGCAAATTTCGAAGGAATCGGACCTACAGCCTAGGTGGAGATCTCAAAAATGTGTTTTTCAAAAAATTCAAAATGGCGGAAAATCTAATATGGTGGACTTTAAAATTGGGAAAGTTGTAGAGTTTGGACCAAGGAATGTCTTTACCAAGTTTTGTGTAAATCGGACTTACAGCGTAGGAGTTATGACCTTTAAAGTGAAACATAACGCGTTGCTGAATACCCCTCGGCCCGTACAAGATTTCCTGCCTCAAGGTGACAGCGTTAAGGTGAAAGGTGAAATCCAGCAAAAAACCTGACATTGCACATCTATGTGTCACAGTGAGTTACCATACCAAATTTGGTGAAGCTGCGATCAGTAGTTGCTGAGTACTGACCCGTACAAGATTTCCTGCATGAGGGTCACAGTGCTAAGGTCAAAGGTCAAATACAAGAAACAAACATGATGTTGCACATCTATGTGTCACAGTGAGTTACCATACCAAATTTGGTGAAGCTGCAATAATTAGTTGTCGAATACTGACCCGGACAAGATTTCCAGGGTCAAGGTGACAGAGCTAAGGTCAAAGGTCAAATCCAGCAAAAAACCTGATGTTGCACATCTATGGGTCATAATGAGTTACCATACCAAATTTGGTGAAGCTGCAATAATTAGTTGCCGAGTACTGACCCGGAGAAGATTTCCAGGGTCAAGGCCACAGCATGAAGGTCAAAGGTCAAATCAAGCAAAAAACCTGACGTTGCACATCTATGAGTCATAGTGAGTTACCATACCAAATTTGGTGAAGCTGCGGTAATTAGTTGCCGAGTACTGACCCGCACAATATTTCCAAGTTCAAGGTCACAGCGCTAAGGTCAAAGGTCAAATCCAGCAAAAAACCTGAGATTGTGTATCTGTGGGTCATAGTGAGGTACCATACCAAATTTGGTGAAGCTGCGATCATTAGTTGCTGAGTACTGGCCTGGACAATATTTCCAGGGTCAAGGTCACAGCACTAAGGTCAAAGGTCAAATCCAGCAAAACGCCTGACATTGCACATCTATGGGTCATAGTGAGTTACCATACCAAATTTGGTGAAGCTGCGATCATTAGTTGCTGAGTACTGGCCCAGACAAGTCACGGACGGACGACAGATGACAGACGACAGACGACAGACAGACACGCAGGTGACGACAATACCCCTCCGGCCAAAGTCAGCCGAGGGGTAAAAACTGTTTTTCTTGAATTAAAGTGCCCCTATCAGGCCCATTGACTTAAAAATGCCTTGGGCAGCATTTACACACAACTTCCAACCAATGTGCAAAAATTCAGGTCTCTAGCATTTATCATCTCATGGGAATTTGCAAAAACATTTCTGAAGAAGAAAAGAAATAATAATAAACCAGCACAAAAACAATAGGGTTTCATCCCTACGGGCTTGAACCCCTAATAATAATAATAATAATAATAAACCAGCACAAAAACAATAGGGTTTCATCCCTACGGGCTTGAACCCCTAATAATAATAATAATAATAATAATAAACCAGCACAAAAACAATAGGGTTTCTGCCCTACGGGCTTGAACCCCTAATAATAATAATAATAATAATAAACCAGCACAAAAACAATAGGGTTTCATCCCTACGGGCTTGAACCCCTAATAATAATAATAATAATAATGATAATAATAATAATAAACCAGCACAAAAACAATAGGGTTTCTGCCCTACGGGCTTGAACCCCTAATAATAATAATAATAATAATAACAATAATAACAAGAGCAATCCGAGATTTCTGATCTCCGCCAAGGGATGATGTTGATACAAATGCAAGATCTTTCTCTTTGGAAGATTTCAGGAGCACCCATGTGACAAGTTTAAATGGGATTTTTGTATGTTTGAAGCATCCATTCTCCAAAGCCGTCATCAAAGTACAGAGCGATCACACGATCATCACGTGACATCATGGTCACGTGATGATGATGGTGATGATTGCTAATCGCATCGATGTGACTGCACAGGCCGTGATTGGACAATCACTGCGGTGTATGATTGCGCAATCAGTGGTGTGATTGATAATCACCGCCGCTGGCGTGTGATTGGACAATGGCGCCGGGTGTGATAGCGCAATCAGTGGCCTGACTGGAAAATTACCCTCGGGTGTGATTGCGCAATCACTTTCCACCTTGATTTGATCAAAATCTGTCCATTAGTTTCGAGAAATGTCACTGAGATTGTAAATACAGATCCGATCCAGAATCCAAACCGGATCTGGATCATGACACAATTTTAATGGAGTCGTCCCTTGACCAAGATCTATCTCTGGTGAAAATTTCATGAAGATCCGTCAAGTAGTTTCCAAGATATGCCACTAAGATTGTAAATACAGATCCGGATCCAGAATCCAGATCCGGATCCGGATCATCACAAAATTTTAATGGAGTCGTCCCTGGCCCAAGATCTGCCTCTGGTGAAAATTTCATGAAGATCCGTCCAGTAGTTTCCGAGAAATCCTGTCCACAGACAGACAGAAGGACGGACAAATAAATAAATAAATAAACAGACTCGATCGCATTATCTCCTTGGCGGAGATAATAAACCAGCACAAAAACAATAGGGTTTCTGCCCTACGGGCTTGAACCCCTAATAATAATAATAATAATAATAATAATAATAAACCAGCACAAAAACAATAGGGTTTCTGCCCTACGGGCTTGAACCCCTAATGATTCTGTGAAGACTGGGGAAATGACATTGATCCAAAAGAATGGGTAAGCTACTGTCTATCAAAGTGGAGAAGGCCCATTGCAAATTCTGGAGCACCCATATTAGTTAAGCCCCATTACAAAAATCTAAAGGATCACCCCACAAGTAAAAATGCAGATCTTGGATTTTGCTCACTTTATTGTTAAGACGTAGAGGTTACTGTTGAAGACACTACACAGATGACCACTGACTATCACTAACATAGTGAACTCCAAAAAGCCGCATAATTTATGTTGCATTTTATAAGTCAATAAATGCTGACGATTTATTGGATATAGCTAGCTATGAAACCAGAGCATTTAAAGTGTACAGAACCAAGTGAATGTAATACTTAAATCCATTCTATCGCTGTACTTCAGGAGAGCACACTGAATATTGGTGAGTCCCTGTATTCTTCACTGCACATTTTCATGAACGAGTTAATTTGTATGCGTGTGAAGTGCCGCTTAAAAAACACAGTAATTATTTTGTAAGCTAGTTAAATATGGGGCAAGTTGGCCAGCTGGTTCTCTTTTGATTGCTGTTTCTTCTCCTTAAGGGTGTGTCTGACACAGCTACCAGTTTTAAACTGGTTGCTTGCTAGCTACCTAACTAACGTTAATAAATCGAGATTCAGTAGGGTCACCCTTGTTTGCTAGGTAGCCCGCTAGTTAGAACTAATGCTAAAACCCCTGATAATGGGAAGTCTTCCTTATTTTTGAAGGTTAGCAAGCTCGGATTTATAAATGGGTTTGTATGATGTAGCTAGTTAGCTATTTATCCATAGTCAATGTATTAGCTCAGTAGATAGTATCGGACATTTGTAAAGCAACGAACCACCAAGGACGAGGAAAACAGCACATGTATTTTAGCGTCATATGACTGCACTTGGTAAAGATCCAAACTGTCAAACCTTTTCATAGGCATTCAGTTGTAGTAGAACCGGTCTGATGTCTGTGCACAACAGGCAGCGTTTACCGCTTACAGAACGAGCCAGTTGGGCTACGTAAAAGGTTCAGGGGATATGAATATGAGTAGTGCGGGTGCTCAACCCCCTAATCACAACTGCACAGACTCTGGCTCCAAATGTGCAAAATGGCAGTGCCCATATGAAGAATATTTTGGTTCCATTTTTGGGCAGTGCTAGAAAGTGGAGATGCATCGTCCAAATTTATATGAGTCCTGAAGAGCCATACTGGGCCAACCTCTGTTGGGGTACTCATCAGAAAATGGGACTCAACGTTGCCAGCCTCCTGTGCCATCTTAAGTAACTGGCCACAAGGAACAGTGCATATGTTACAAGCCAAGCTCTTTAATGGCGATATCTGTGTTTTAGGGCGGTGGTGAAAACGGATGAATACGCCTGTAGTCCACCATTTCTCAATAAAGGAACCGACTTCAACAGAAATCCTGCTGCAGAGATGACGTTTGGTTTCAAGGTCCTGGCTCAGGAGTGCTGTTGTGGACTGAAATAAACAAGGACTCATTTCGGACCTGACAAAAGTGTGAAAATTGTTACAAGTGCAGTAAATGTATTTTTTGCGGTAAAATCGATACTTTGATTCTGCATCTTCAGGAGGCCTTATTAATTTATCTTCAAAATCTTTATTTCCATAAAAATGTTGTTTTTATTACCTCCACCAACGAAGTTAGGCGGAGGTTATGTTTTCGCCCCGTTTGTTTGTTTGTTTGTCTGTCTGTTTGTGAACAACATAACTCAAAAAGTAATGCACGGATTTGTCTGAAATTTTGTGGGTGGATTGCTATTACATCAAGGATGGACCCTATTGATTTTGACCGCGATCACTGAAACAATATGGCCGCCACAGCAGCCATGTTGAAATCCTATCGCACGCGATAACTCAAAAAGTAATGCATGGATTTCTCTGAAATTTTGTGGGTGGGTTGCTATTACATCAAGGATGGACCCTATTGATTTTGACCGCGATCAGTGAAACAATATGGCCGCCATGGCAGCCATCTTGAAATCCTATCACATGCAATAACTCAACTTTGCTCCCACTCATGCACATTTGGATTGTGCTGCCTTGGCGGAGGTTTGCACTCTACGAGTGCCTCTAGTTACCTTTGAAAAGTCATGATTTTGCCTATCCTATCTCCGATGGGCAAGTCACAGATAAATACAGGTATCAGTGATTTTTTTTTTTTTTTTTTTTTTTTACTGAAGGAATTTCACATGGCATCTGATGTTGGGATATAATATCTTATGTTTGGAACTTCTTCAAAGAACAGGCGCGAGCAGGCCAGTTTGCCTGGTGATTTCATTTCTCATTATGCTTTAAAAACTGCGATTAAATGAATTGGGCAGCCCAAGTTCAGGCCAACAAATACAGACCTCTCAACTTGACTCTGTATTGTTTGCTGGATATCATTTAAATTTTTTCGAGACTGAGGGGTTGACTGAAAAAAATATGCTAAGAATTAGCAACAAAGCCTCACAGTCTGGATAATGAAAAGCTCTGTTTATATTATGAACCTCGAAGAATGTGCGCCGTGATAAGAGTGCGTGTTTCGTGTAATTTAAAAAAAAAAAAACAAAACATACATTTCCCAGAAGTTTCTCGTTACATATTACAGACATTTTCCAACCCTTAAAACACAAATTACAAAATACTGTAATGAAATTGAAATTCGTATTTCATATATTAATGTTAGCCTAGCAGAAGTTCTACCCATCTCTGTACAAGACGAGTAGAGTCGCGCATGTGGACACGTAATGATTTACATAGTTTCAGTAATTTTATGCGATTGAATATTCAATGATGGACAGGCTGATCAAAAAGACCGACCACGAAGGGACTCGAACCCTCAATCTTCTGATCCGAAGTCAGACGCCTTATCCATTAGGCCACGCGGTCAAAGCTATTTGATTTAAAGTGAAAATGACTATAAATAAAGAGTCTGTCACGGCAGCTATCTTAGTTGCTAAGTCGTGATCTTGTCGTTCTGTTTTCACATTATCGACAGATCGCTAATCTGCCCGTGTCGTTTTGAGAATAAATACAGTTCGTGTGTCATTTCGGGAAAATGACTGTCCACAGATTTGATGCATGATTTTTTTTTTTTTTTTTTGTCACGGAGGTTTTAATGATCATGCAATATGGCTTGGCAGATATCCGTTCATTCATGTTTGGTTTGCATGACGAAACTTTAGCAAATAGCTATAAGCTTTACATGGGAAATTATCAGATTTCGACTATCTTTATAAGACTCGATTCAGGAGATATTTCGACATAAATTAGATAATAGATAAGCATTGTTCATAGCTAAAAATGACCCAGTTTTCTCCTTGCAAGGCTATTAACGTTATAACCCTGTTAATTTATATTCTAGCTATTTGGCCAAATTTCGTTGAACTCTCCTTCGATGCGACTACTTCATTTGTTTATTTGTCTGCACGATAACGGAAAAACTTCTGGACCGTCACATTGTCGAGCGGATCCGAATGAGGGGCGAATACACAAAAAATATTTTTCACTTTCGTCAACATATGCGAGATTTGAACTCGCAAAAATAAATGCCATGGGGTCCGATGAGCCATGGGGACCAATGAGCCATATTATTTTGCGATCAATCGATGCCAAAGGTGTTTAAAATAGGCAAAATAGTGATATGGTTAATTTATCCCCACGACTGGGGTCAATGGTCAACTATTTTGCCTATTTTAAGCAGCTCTGTCATCGACTGATCGCAAAATAGTGATATGGCTCATTGGTCCCCATGGCTCAACGGACCCCTTTCTCCCCTACGTCGTAAAACCTATAAGTTGCTGGTACAGTTCAACAGTGAAAAAACATGATCATTTTAGAGAAGTAGACCGAGGCCTGCACTCTCCGAGGGTTTTTGTTTACCGCTGTGAAAAAAACCCTCCCAGCAAATTTTTTAAATCTTTTTATTTTTCACCTTCAAAAGCATAAGATGAGTTTACAATTTATGCTATAAAACTTTGGTATGAATGCCCAAAATTGTACTGAGTAGCAGAGACATTTTAATGTCTTCTGATGCAGCATTTTGTTGAGCTCACCTTGATACTTGGCCAACATTCACACTCGTCTGATTGGGGCACGCTGTCACATGTAACAACTTGCCTCTGTATAAATAAGCGAATAGACCCCGCTCAAAAACACTTTGATATTCTGATATTATGTAGGAGGGAAGGGAACACAGAGTTGAAGGACGTAAGTAAGGAATAGAATAGCACAATAAAATGAATCAATTCCTGGAGAGAAACTTGAGGGAAGAGGTTACAAACTTATGAAAGACAGAGAATGTCAGCACACCACCTAATATAATGTTAACATTATATAAATATCATAGAATAAGTAAATAAATAAAAATAAATCAGGGACATAGCAACAGATATTAGCGTGCATTACTGTATTCTGTTTTGGTATAGTCAAAAGGTTCCCACAGACAAAACAAAGTTGTTCTGAATTCTTTAATGATGCTGAATTTGAAATAAAAAAGTCAATACTCAGTTAAGTGGTTGTGTTTTTATTTGTAGATAATCCAACATGAAAACTTACCCAACAGTGTGACAACTTATCTGCTGATGGGGCAAGTTGTCCCAAGTGTGTACACCATACTTAACAAACTACAACTTAGTACTGAAATAAGATATGAAGATGTAATGAATACAAAATATGAAGGCGGGACTTTTTTCTTTCATTTGTTGTGACATTTATACAATTATGATCCAGTATGCCCATCGACTGTAAGACAGAGTGAAAAATGTGACAACATACCCCACTCTCCCAAGCATTACAATAGAAAAGAAAATGTCTAGAGTCCACATTGATTGCAGAGAGGCAACTGCGAGCCTTGACACAACAATAGCCGTATAATAATCTGGCTTGGAGGGCAAAGTGTTGTGCAGGTGTTTACTCAACTGTGCACGTCAGGCTAACAGGCATAAATGTAAATAACTGGAACAGTGCATTGTCCAGCATGTATCTAACCAAAATTACATATCAGTGACTGAAGTAGCCAGACACCGGAAGTCACAGAGGACTGTTCCAGACATAGGTGATGTAAAGGATGCCACTTCATTTAATATTTTATTAAAATTCTTTTTAAGTGAGGTGTATGTGCATTTAGACTAGCAAACCATTTTGTAATTTTCAGTACTACTGAAAGCAGTAAATGCACAAGGACACTTTGTTTTGATGGTTAAATGTACCAGAGGACATACTCAACAGTTTTATGACTATGGCAAATTCAAAAAACATACACAATTGTGTTAGGACAAACTTGAACAAAATTAAAATTCAACACCATCCTACCTCTCATTCAATCTGTCAATCCTTCAGAGGGAATAGACACTGTCAAATCCAAGTGCTTAAAGAACAGTACACAGAATACTCAGAAAGGTGATGTGCAAAACAGAACATAAAACATCGAAAAAAAAAAAAAAACAAACATGGGACAATAAAAATAAATATTCTTACGCAACAGATAAAATGCAAAGGTGGCATTTCATTTTCTCATTTTATCGTCATATCATCATAAATCAAAAATTTGTTCAAATGGCAGTGACCAAAGGTGTCAAAGCGTCTCTGATAGTCAGAATTATATAATCAATATAAAGAATACATCAGTTACTAAATATACTGTATAATAAATGAGACGGCTTGAAAGCATCTTCAAGTGCAATAGGAGAAATTTCAGTACAGTACCTCAAGAAGCCCAAAGTAAACCATTAAGGCTGGGACTAAACCAGACTCCTTTTTTGGCAATATTTCCTCAAACTAACAGAATATTTCTTCCTGAATGTATAGATAAATTTCCATCAAATTCCCATGCCTTTTTCCTTCCCTCTAAAATCCTACAAGCATCCCTGAGAGAAGGATGACTTGGCTTTTTTCCCCCATCTCAGAACCAGGAAACAATACTGCCACTACTACCATTTCAGCATTGCCACGACTGTACCAAATTTGGTAGACTGAGTATAGCTTTGTGGTCAGAGTTAAGATCTGCATAAGCTCCAAGGTAGGGGTCAGCTTTTCTTTTGAAACTGATCTTCCCATGATTTCATTCCCAAAACACAACAACAAAATGACTCCAATACCCTTTTCCTCAATAGGTAATGTACTACAGTGCCATCACTCTTTTAACGAAGCTTAGGGTTTCGGGATTAGTCATCCTAAATGAGCTGAGAGTCAGCTTATGATCATTATCTGAATAATACAGAGCAAAAAGCCTCAGTTCATCTGTCAAAGTTATGCTTTGGATGGGTTATAGGCCTCTACTAGTCAACGAAGTATAGGCTCTTGTTAGTTCTACTGTTTGGTAATACCTTCACTATCATTGTTATCATTATAATCACTTTAGCACTAGCAAGGCTACTAATGAAGAAGCCAATGCATTAGTAAAAAGAGCCTTGTTTATATTTTTTGCACTTTTTCAAATTTAATGGCGGATAAATAAAAAATGGCTGACCCTTCTAATTGGAAATATGGTTCTGATGATGCTACAAGTTTAAAGATATGGACATGTATCATCTCCAGCCTGGACATTTCCAGGAGTTAATTCACGCAACCACAATTTACTAGGTCATCAAATGATTAAACCCACCAAAGGATTGTCCAGGCCATTTTCATTGGACAAAAGCATAATGGATCGCTTTGTTTAGTGTAGCACCATGCAATCACAGAAATTACTGAACATTCTTTGTCCAAAGCACAAAAACAATAAAGAGAAATCACTCCAAAATTTTTGCAATGTCTGCAAGCGTAACAGCCTGCTTCCACAGGTATGATGGTACTCAACAAATTATTGCTTTGCATTCCTCAGACAATTAAGATTGTCTCTATGGTTAGCAATGACATTGAGCAACTCCCCTTTCTTCCAAAATTACACAGAGAGGGTGGAAGCACATCAGTAGGAGTAAACCCCCCCCAAAGACCAATCCAAAAAGTGGACCTAAATTAAAGCATTGCATGAGTACAAAAATAATCACGGTAATCCTGCAAGGTGAAGCAGTGGTTAAATCTTTTCAACTAGTCCCTACCATGAACTCTGCTTTTATGCAGAATTCCATTCATTCATTCCATGCCCCCACAAAATAAAGTCTGTGAACTTTACATGGACTGACTGCAGTGGGATGAAGGGATTAGAATAGTATTAATACCCTAAGACAACCACCTTTGTCCAAAATAATGGGATTTCTCAGTTCATACCAGTGCAAAGCAGTTCATGTGGGTTTGCCCTGCTTGCTACAATGAGTTTTAAGAATTATACGGAAGTAAATTTCCAGAAATTATTCTGACAAGCTGGGGAAAAGCTAGTAGACAAGGTATATTTTTATTTATTTTTGAATTTGTTCACTATATCTTGATAGAAGCTGGTTGGACTACAACAATCCATGTGAAGAGAAGGCAACTGGAAAATGTAACCCTCACCAGGACTAATGACAGTGGTGGGGGGACACGTTTCTTTACTTATAGACCCATGGTGTAGTTTTGCGAGGGTGAGGAGATTCATTTGCTGGTTTTGCTGGCTTTGGAGGAGTTGATGTCCGTCTTGGTTTTCTGGAGCCGGGAGAAGATCTCCTTAAACAGCGCCCTGTACTCCGGTGTGTTCTGCCCCAGACGCTTGTCTACCGCCTCCACTTGCTTGCTGATGCCCTCAAGGGCCTCCGGGGTGGACGGGGTCGGTGTGGGGGGGGGTGGAGGTGCCGAGGTGGCGCAGTCCTTCATGGAGGGGTCGCGGGAGACAGGGCGGGAGGTCTGCACCTCCGCGTGGCGAAGGCTCTCCTCGTGGCGTCGGCACTTGCCCAGCAGCTCCTCGTATTTCTCCAGCAGGGCGTGATACTGCTCGTCCACCTCCCGCAGGATCGACATCCCCCTCTTCCGCACGCTGTTGGCGTGGAGGGCGTAGCTCCCCCTCCTGCGCCCGGACGCGTCCCGGGCCACAATGGCATTTAGCGCTGTGTCGCTGCAGCTCTTCCGCACCGGGCTGGACGCTGGCAGGGACTGCTCGTCGCCAGCCTCCCCCCCATCCACACCCGGCGCCGCCTCTTCCTCCAGTGTGTCGGTCTCCGGGGTGCTGTTGAGCAGAGTCTGCGTCAGGCCGTCCTCCCCTCCGATCAGGAATGTGCGTGCTCGGCGCAGTTGCTGCAGCTCCTGGAGCTCGGCCTCGAGTTCCCGCACACGCAGTTGGCAGCCCTCCGCCCCCTGCAGCCGCTGCTCCAAACGAGCGAGCTCCTGCAGGATGGCCGCACACTCCCGCTCCGCCCCTTCCCGCCGGCCCCGCTCCGCCCGCACGGCCGAACGAAGAGACGACACGCTCTCCTGAAGCCGTGCGTTCTCCTCCTGCAGCGGCCGGTTGTCTGGCTCCTCGTCCAGGCTCCCAGGACTGTAAACCACAAACCCGTCCTCATACCTGCCAGAGAAACATTAGATACACTTTGAAAATCCAAAAATCTTTAGGGTTCTATCATCAAGTGATTGGCTCCTGTCCCCTCAACAACCCAGACCAGGAAAAAGTCGCTTAGATAATATTCCATCATTAGATTGTTGCCATTGAGCCAGGAGAACCATTGCGTCTGCCTGCTAGTTCGCTCGCTAATTGACAGCCTATATACTGCGCAATGATGTAAGGCGACAGCACCATTAATGTAAAACATATTTAGAGTCGCGATGTAATTCTGATATTCTTCCTAAGTCACTGAAGCACGGAAAGCTGGGATCTCCCAGTACCCCTGGTATTGCATTGCAAGACTTTTGCAAACCTGGGTTTACCATCAAGACATGGCCTCAAAGTCTGATTTTGTGAAAGTAATATAGGAGCTGATCGCTGACAGTAGAACTGACTATGACTGGCTGAAAAGGCTCATGGCATAATGTATGGGAATAGTTAGACAGTTTGGGCTCCATTCTTAAGGTCATCTCATTGCAGAACCAGACAAAGCCGTGGGTTCCGACCTGGGTGCAGTGCACAGCTCCTTGAGGCAGGGGAAAGAGTGGATGGTCTTGCGTCTCTCCCTCTTCTCACGATGTACCCTGAGCTGCTCCAGGGAGCGCAAATCCTCCACCTTTACAGACAGCACTTCCACTTGTCCCTGCAGCACATCGATTGTCCCAGTCAACCTGCCATCAGTGGGAGGAACACAGAAGTTGTTGATTGGTATGTGTACTAAAGATGCTGTCATTTCTTAACGGTACATCCAATCAGATTAAAGCTCAAAGTCTTCACTTCAAACTCACCGTCATTGCATCCTTTCACAGTGCTAGAGTACAGAAAGAAATTAACTGTCCAATGAATGATGGTGCTCATTGCATCATTACTAAACTGGATAATGCCCTCATCAACGCCCATTTACAAAGGTCATCATAAAACTGACATTGTACTTAAGAGTAGAATGAACATGCACTTTTATAATCCACAAAAAAAATGATATATATCTCAAACTAATGGTACGCTGGACCTAAGCGGCAGACATGCAGCCCTATCTTTGTGCGTTTCGCACACGACACACACAGCATGTCTGCTGTTAGCTGATCGCATTCACAGGCCCTGTACAGAACTGTGATAGCCCGTGTGATGGGTACCGACAAGGGCATGAGGCCATGTGGCATACAGTGAAAATGATAGCCTTTACAGGTTTATCACTGAAGACTTCACAACAAACACTGTAGTTCTAAAATCAGACTCTCAAGGAAAAGCGGAGTTAGACAGAGACTTAAATCTGTGTTGTCCCAAGATGTTGAGAAAATATACAGACCACCAAAAAATTAAGTGCCACTGATATCAAAGAGGTTTACAGGCTATGATTAGTGCACTGATTTTTGCATTTGGCTCTTCCAAATGGTAACACAGTGTATTGAATCCAGTATCCGGTGTTTGTGGAGTTTAGCAGGAGACTGATGCAGAGTAATTATGAGTGTGCTTCTGATGACTACATTTATACCTGAGCAATGAACAGGCTCACCTCTCGATTTTCTGCTGGGAGGCCTTGCTGTCCAACACCAGAGCCTGATTGGTGAGCTCCAGCTCACGGGCCGTTACGTCCAGCTGCTCGTACACCTTGGCATGCTGGTCGTTCATCTCACGAAGCATGTCCAGCTGCTTCGACAGGTACTGGAGGAGAGCACCTAACGTTTAACGGTCCCATATTTAACAATTTAAGGCAATTCCCTGCTGTCATTAAAACATGGATACATGTATCTAGCAAAAAAAAAAAAAAACACAAAAAAAAAAACACAAATTCAGCATTTGCAGCCCATCTCCAGCTTCACATTTTCTCCCATCGTTCACTATCACCATTTTGAGCATGCTCCGATTACATGCTTCATCACAGCACAAAGTGAACAAGGGCGACCAAAACCTAAACCAGTCTGTCGTCGACTGTGCTACGCAAGTAAATTCTCCTTGTGACGCGGATATAGTCACAGATTTAAAAGCAGGTCATTCAAGCACATAATTTCTCAAATAGGGTGCAATGGCAACAATGCAGAGCCAATCCAGTTTCACTTTTTGTCACATCGAAGATGGAGAGGGATCAAAGTATACGTGTAAGGGCATAGAAAAACTTAGTGTCAATAACATGGGACTTTAAAATATAACTTCAACCATCTGTGAACAAACTTCTATTCATTTTGGTAAGATAAATGAGTGCATGACGAGGATATTTTAGTAGAAGAAACATCTCAGGACCTGCCGACTTTTAGAAAGGGTCAATGACGTGAAATCGTCCGAGTGCACTACTTGGTCTAAAATCATTTTAAATGATTCATAATAAGCATCATTTTATTCTATAAAACCTGTTTAATTTGAACATATTTCTAGTTTATCATAAAAATGATATATACTTTATGTTTTGCCATCTCAAACCCTCCAAATGTCAGGTGGCGCAACCGTCCGAGCGAGTTAACACTATGCGAAATGTATTAAATATGCAATTTAAAATATGAATTAATATAATATTAATATGGGGGCATAATTTTATATTGAAAACCTTTCAAATAAACAAAGTTCAATAGCTTAATTGTTCTTAAATTGTTTGGAAAACCAAAATACCCGCCCCCCTACAATAAAGAATCCATAAGTTACTTTTAATACCCAGCTCAATTACAAAATAGTAATGTTTTAGGCAGAGTAGACACTCTCAGGTATACTTACTAAAAAAATCACTTAAAAAAAAAAAAGAAGGAAGTGTGTTTTTTTTTTTCCAAGAAACTTTTGGTTGCGCCACGTGACATTTTTTGGCTGGTGAAATTGCAAATACAGTCCAAAACTGTACTAAAACCCTGTAAATGTTGTGCAACCATTAAGACTTGTTTAAACACACTCTTTCAACTTCAAATAAATGTATTCTGTACATTTTTAAAGATTTATTAAAAAAAAAAAATTTTAAAAGGCTTATTTGTCATTGACCCATTTACAGACTGTAGATTTAGGCAAAAAAAAAAAAAAAAAAAAAAAAAAAAAAGCCATCCTAAAAGTCCCAAATTAGGCCTCCCGGCCCTGAGACAGTTTTATAACCTTGTCTTAAGAGACGATATATAAATAATGTACAATTTAAGCAAGCATTCTACAAATGATAGAAAAATTTGAAATAAAAATAAACACAGAATGCAATGCTAAAGTACCCTTGGCCGTATGGGCATAAGACATAAGATAAGGAATTACAGCATATAAACGTTTTTTTAATGTATGCCTACGTAACACAATGTGTTTAATACTTTCGGGCTTGAGAGAAGTTTCAAGAGTCAAAAGGAAGTCAGAGGTAATTGTCCAATTTCATCTAGGAAATGGCAGGTTATATGGAAAGTGTGGAACAGGACAGCTGGGACTTTACATCGTTTGGCATTCAGAATATGAAGTCTGACATGATGCGCAGTCATCAAAATTCAATGTAATGTTGAAGGTGACTGAACAGTTTGGTTGATAATGCTGCTACATGAAATTGTTATTAGAAGGTATTTAAAGTAGGTGAAGGCCATGCAGCTTCCATGTCCTCCAACTTGATTATCCAGTGAGTACACCTTATGAATTTGACATAGCTACACCAAAAAATGTCATGGTAGTGCAAAGGCGTAATGAAAGTAACATTGTTCAGAAACAATGTGACCTTTTGACCCCATTAACCAGGTGAAGATCATCCACCTTTAATGTTCTGCAAGCTGATTATCCAGAATATACACGCTGTAAATTTTACGCGGCTACAACAAAAATAGTGGATGTAATCAAGGAAACTGTGTTTACAAAAAATGTGACCTTTTGACCCCTTAAAGTAGGTCAAGGTTACCCATCTTCAAACTTGTCTAAGCTATATGTCACGAGAAAAGTCCCTGTGAATTTCATGACCCTGACATTAATAGGAAAGGTGTTATTGCCTACACAGACAGACAGACAGACGGACAGACGCAAGGTCTTCGCAATACCGATGGCCATATTTTGGCCTCGGGTAAAAATTTATCACCCATATTTGTTTGAATATGGCAAAAAAAAACAGCCATTTAGGTTTCAGCACAATATTTAAAGGCTGAAGAGTGTCACAAGAATATCACTTCCTACATATTTTGAAATATCCTCTCATAGGCACAAGCATTGTCCTTAACAGAAGGGAAAAAAAAACCCACAGAATATACTAAAATTCTGCAGCAACACTCAAAAGCTTGACTTCACGTTGGAAAAGCGCATTCATGTAAACTGCAGCAGTTTCCGTAGTCCTAGTCTTGCGCAGCACATCCCTCATACTACGGACCGCTCAACTCTAATTAAATTACGATGCAGGCAGGGCGACTGCTGCCATGAAGTCATTTCATGCCCCCATAAAGAGAAGCAATTTTCCGCCAGTAGCGCCCCAGTAATCATCTTCTCCTCCCTGCTCCCTCCACGCCATGACGTTTAATTGCCGAAATGGAGAGTCAAGAAGCAGAGGTCAAGAAGAAACTAATGCAGTCTCTGCTGTCAAAATGCCAGATGCCTCTGCATTCACCTCCACCGGACACCAGGCAAATGGACAGGGGAGGGCCGAAAACAATACCCGAATGCAAAGGCATAAGAGCAGCCTTGAAAGTGCTATTCCCCCCTCCCCCCGGTGTACTATGCCCCTGCCTGAATACTTAATGTACTCATGGCCAAGCGCTCACACAAGCAGCAGCCACACATAATCGCGTGCAAAAATGCAGTCACGCAAGCACACAGGCATGTACACAAAAATCAAACAGAACAGAAAGACCGATTAAAGCTGCTGTCACACCGGACGCGGAACGAATTTTTCGCACAACAGATTGCGTTCAAAGTCAATGCAAAGACGCGAATACACACAAAATGCATGTATTCGCGTCTTTGCGTTGATTTTGAATGTTATCTGTCGTGCAAAAAATTTGTTCCGCGTCCGGTGTGAAAGCGGCTGTAGAGTCCTTCCACGTACACAGACATGAAATCTACTTTGTGAATTACACAGCACCTTCATAAGATGACCGTTCTGTCCCAGGTACATCCATGTTTGCTTTGACACCAGTTCTTGATGAGTAAGCTCATCAGCAAATTGTGTTGTCTATGGTCTGAACTGTCTGTGCAACTTTGGGCCTGTCACAGCATCACTTCTCTGAAAATTATGGGCTGGTTTAACATGACAGAGGAGTAAATCAAGCACATTGACAACCACTTTTCTGTGCACGCTGTTGCATCACTCAAACAGACCACAAACACAGACCGTTCCCACAGCAACAGGTGCGCTCTATTTTACTCCCATTTGGACTCCCTCTCAGTCTTTCCAAAAAAATGATCTGTTATTGTCTGAACAAAAGAACACAGGACAGAATTAGCATCCCACAATTCACACTGGCTTTTATCCTCATAGCAGTGCAGGAATACTACATGCCAATATAGTCATACCGTAAACAGGCTAGACTACACTGACTCACAATTTTGACCACTACACACGCACTTAAATGGCAGAGCAAGCTTTCCGAGGGTCATTAAAACCCAACCCACCTCAGGGGACTACCATCAGCCGCCTGTACATTGTGTACCTCTGTATTATGACATTTACGTTTTACGGTTTTTTTTTTTCACAGTAAGAATGTTTACTTCAGCTGTTCAAACCGACAATAAGTGTCCAGACTGTGAAATTTAAATGTAATAATGCGAAGCTATACTCTCCTTCAACAGCCAGTTCAGAAATGAAAGATATTTTTTACACCTGACCCATTTTTCCTGCTCCATTATACTAACATTACCATGCTTTGACATTCCTTATTGAAACGTTAATAATCGTTTCCACACTTTGAGTGTAGCCAGTAAAAAATGAGACTGCAAAAAAATAAATAAATAAATCAATGAAGTTGCCCTCTAATAAATGAATGCAGCCCAAAGGTCCACTACATGACCAGTGCAACTAACACTCTGAGGTTTCAGTGGAGTAGACTGACTCAGCAGGCTTAAACTGAGAAGGACAGCACCACACACGCATGTGACGGACCAGCAGAAGCGACATGTTTACCTCGATTTCCTGCACCTGTTCCTCATTGGTGATGCACATATGCTGCAGGGAGTCCTCCAGCTCCTTGTTGCGCTCCAGCAGGGTCTTCCCCAGCTCAGCCGCCAGGTGTAGGTCTGTGATGGAGAGACGGTGCAGATGAGAGTGGGGGCACACAAGCCAGAGAGAGAGAGAGGAGAACAGCAGGGAAGGGGTTAACTCTCGCATTCCTCTCCCTCCATTCTTAATCAGATTGCCAGGGCAGCATTTCATGCTCGGCGCCATAATCAGATTAAGACCATCTCCATTGTGCAAGTGAAAATGAAATCACTGCAGAAGCTGCAGGCAGACTGAGAGGCATCTTCTGTGAATCGTTCGCGTGAATTCATGTTCCTGCATCACTGAGAAACATTTTAACAATTCAAGTTTTATTGGCAATTTTGTCAAGCAATTTATTTCTCTTTTTTTTCTGCCACATACGTAAAAATGTCTCCACAAAGTGCATTTCAACCACTTGCTTTTAAAATGGGGGGAAAATTTTAACAATAATGAATGAGCCAATGAGTGTACCCTTGAGAGAAACAGAGAGATAGGAACAAATCCCTCTCCCTGTTCCCCTTGCCTCCAGCTTTCTATTTTTAATCCCCTATCTGATTAACACAGACAGACACTGTGATCTCAGCAAAGATCAGCTCGAGGAGCTTCCTTATGAGAAGCGTGACAGACATTGGCTGTGTTCAGATGCAGCTCTGATCTTTTCTGGTTAGTTCTTGACTACATGTACGTGCAAACGCAGGAAGCAAAATGCTAAAAGTCTTGTTAATAAATGCCAGTTCTTTCATCCATAACAAACAAAAGTATGACATTCAAAATAAACCTTCACATCATATTTTCTTCTGATCCCATCCAGTTCACCAGAAAATTATTTGAAAATGATATCAAATAATTCAGCCGTATGGTCCGGTAATGATCCAAACACACAGCTGTGGGGGTCAGCATAAAGCTATTTAATTGAATATAAACAGCTGCATAGAACCTACAGTGCAAGCTACAAAGAGGACAGGAATATTTTGAAAGGAAACTTTATCAAAACATTTCAGGTGTTCCCTTAAAAACTAAATATGAAGGTAAAGGAGCAAAATACATATTTTACAGAAGAATGAAAATAATTTTTTACACAAGTAGGTGTGTAATAGGTTGGCCTATTTAGTCCAATGAGTTATAATCTTCATTAGAGCATATCCTTGTCAAAGACCAGTGGGTCATGCTATCCTAAACAATGTCTTTTCTGAAAAAATCATAACATGACGGCAATAAACACCAAAACTATGGACACCATCTCTCTCCCCAGTATTTGCCAGTTCAATCTTTTGGATGATCTCATTAACACTCCACTATTTATACATTCTACTGATCCAGTTGGCTTTACACTACTGGCTTACATGCTGCCGCCATTTTCAATTGTTTTAGTTTTCGATGAAACGAGCAGAGAAAGTAAGAGAGCAGTGGAAGGCGCTAAATCAGATCTCTAACGTCCCGCCCATCTGCTGAGGAGGTGTAAAACTGAATGTGAGAGCACACACACTGTCAGGCAGGAGTATTTCACTCTCACTCTAATCTGGTTCTCTTCACCAAGCTAAAAAGAGCCAATGGGCCAGGTCATACGGTAACGGAGTAACAAGATTGGTGTATTTTGTATCATAACTCCGTTACCAACCAATTTTTGCCGTTTTCATCCAAAATAAATCAGATGACCAAAATTAGCCATTTTGTTTTTTGAAGTACTATGGAAGACCTACACAAAGCCATTTAAATTGTAACTCTATCTTACTTAATTTTGGAGCCATGATACAAAATACACCAATTTTGTAACTCCGTTACCGCGTGACCTGGCCCAAATGTATTCCCCAAAAATGAACAGACACACAGTATTGCATTTAACAGGAGCAATCTTCTGCGAAAGTTTTACCGATTAAGGATTAAGAATACCAGAAAGGAAGGAGCCGAGGATGTCTTTCAGAGGAGCAACTTGGTTTTCAATTGAAAACGAAATCAAATGCAGGAACTCAACTTTGGTTATGTTATCTCATTTGAATAACCAAATATGCAAAAAAAAAAAAAAAAAAAAAAAAAAATCATGATATAGGAAACCTTCACCAAAAATAGGCCAGAAAACGCAGAACGCAGTTTTATAAGCCATAAAAGCCTAATTGTTTGTTTATTTGCCTGTTTTCTTTGGTATGGTATGACTCTCTACATTACAGACTGGGAAAAAACACAAGCCTCAACAGAACACAGCACTAGGTAAAATGCAAATAGGGAGTCTCACTCTGACAACTTAATTAATTCCCAGGGATGTGCCCTGTTCTTCTGCGGCAGTCTTTGGCCGCATAAAAAATGGAAGCCCTTTAACAGATGATAACAGAGCACATGGAAGTAAGCCTAGAACTGTACCGGACCTGTGGGGTCCTACATCAAGCGAGACAACAAGCACTGACCCCCATTAAAGAACAGGAATGTTGCATTTTATCACCGAGAGTTGAGGCGTCAGCACTGCAGGGAAAATTCTACCGCGCAAGTCCCACAGCTCTGTCCCACACGGTTTCTCGCACGTGCAGAAATACGCACACACATACACACACACACACACTCACATCCACCCACCCAAACGGGCGCTCACAACTCACAAGGGAGACGCAGCCACAAATACAAAGAGGAGACAGAGATAGTGGAGCAGAGTAAGGCGGTAGATTCTGCCGGAAACAGTAAAACTAAATGCAAGGCAAAAAAAATAAATAAATAAATAAATAAACAAAGTGCTCCTTTTGTTTCCTTTGAAAGCCTGTCTCCCCATGGACAAATCCAGCGGTGATTTTATTTAACGTATTGTGTTCAATGCACTACAGGGCTAAGGAGCTAAAGTTAACCAGGACGAATGCAGCAGTAATGTGAACAGCTACAGCTCCCAATACCCCCAAACCCTCACCCCACGGCACAAGACCAGCCACTGCTGTTCTGCGGGTTCTGAGCTGTACATGAGTGACGTGACGTGACGCACCACACTCAGGAAAATGGAGCATTAGATTTACTTCAAATTTTTATGTCAAGTGGTTCCATGCAATTGCTTTGTGTAACCTTTATTTGACTTCTAACATTTTTGGCCAGTGTAATTAATTGCATTGAGTGGAATGTACTTATCTCAGTTTTGTGGAAACAGTTGACATAACATTATTAAATAATTTTTTTTGAGTGCACACACACACACACACACACACACACACACACACACACGTTGGGTTTTCATGTCTTGTGGGGACATTCCATAGACTAGCATTCATTCCCTAACCCTTTTCCCTGACCTTAACCCTCAACAGTACATACGTAACCCTAATCCTAACCTTAACCTAACCCTAGCCTCTAACCCTAAAATAGCTCAGTTATTTCATGGGGACCTAAAAATGTCCCCATAAGGATAAAGAAATCTGGAATTCTGTGTCTTATGGGGACATTTTGTCCCCATAAAGGTAGGTAAACACAGACCACACACACACACACCATAAAGAATTGCCTCATCTGACCAATGGTTATATATTAGCAATCTAATTCTAAAAGAGCATAATGCCACTTCAACATTTGCAATGTGCAATGAGCTGGAACCTAAACAATAACAGAGCTACAATGCTGAAGGACAGAAATGAACAGTGAGGTGAGGTTTGAAGTTCAGATGACGGGGCCAGGAATTTCACCAATGAAATGGAACTCAATGACCAAGTTTTCAGGATGAATGATGTCACAGACGCATTCTGCGTACATAATTACATGACATCACAAACCCCCAGGCTAAATGCCGACAAATCCACTCCAAGTCAACCTCCTTTGTGCGTACATACTGCAAGAAGACCTAAAGGACATAACCGATGGCATTACACTGCAAGGCATTTGAGAAAACATGCTAAGTGCAGAAAACATCATAACGGTGCTCTGTCCATTTCAGGGATACAGAGAAGAGTTAATTGGTACACAAACCAGGTGGCCGCACTGGCTCAGCTCTGACTCGGGGCATCAACAGCGCCCACTTTCTATATTAAGAGCAAAAGAACCAGCACAGCAGTTATGTAAACAAGAGGAACAGGATGCATTAATATTACGGGCTTTTAGTGCCCTAATAAATATATACAGCAGGCCAGTGTCTAAAGGACAAAGAAGCAGAATACTAATAAGCTGACAGTATATTTTTGAAAGGGATGCAAAATTCTGGATTTTGCTTATTGATGACTAGTATTTTATGTGAATCCAAGCCTTGCAAGTTGTATGTAAATATATTTATGGTATCAAATGTGAGTGGAATCGCGCATTCTATAACAAACGGTGGCAGTTTACAGCAGCAGAGTGTTAACTCATCATTATCAATGCAACCACCTCTGCCACCATCATCAAACACTCGGCAGAAAATCCCTGTCTGAGAATCAGGGACACACTCTGGTTAATTTAATCAGCTCTGCCAGGGCTTAGTACTACAAAAGCCCAGACTTAAGGATGACACCAACAAAGAACAGGCCTGGTCACTCCCTGAACTGTGAAGTCCCAGTCTGGAGTGTGTAGATCATTTATGTCACACGCTATACTGACATCTTTCATGGGTGAACACTCCTCGCCCAGAACAGTTCACACACCATCTCTACCCTTCTGTGGTGCTCTGCCAGCCAGGAGAATAAAATGGCTCCCTGGCTTAGTGAATGGTCATGGTGCATGATTTAACTCCACAATATATCTCAGCAATACTGCAAAAAGAAAAACAGTCACTTGGGAGGGAGTGCACTAATTAAATTACATTAATCGATATCATCGGGAGCCTTCTAGAAGATCTGACCCACAACGGGACAATTCTGACTGAGCCCGAACATGAGCCCAATATTTTGTGCCGACAGTGTTCGTGTTATTTACTGTGTAAAGTGCTTGTGGTGTTCAAGACCCTCATCTCTCCAGACTTTGTGTTACTGCTGATTTATGGCTTGGATGTGCCAAGTCCTGCATGCTGTAGGAGAGGCTGGGGCACCAGCAGCCTCTCATCAGCTGTAAAACAAGCCCTGCTGCTTCAGAGCTGGCCTGAGCCCAGCCTTTCCCCAGCACAACAAAGGGCTCCGGCACCCTCTGGTACGAGCTAGTTATTCAATAATTCTACAGTAATGTGGTTCTGCTCGCATTCTTGTCCCAATTTTCCCCAAATCGCAGATGATGGAATATTTTCATTTTATTATGCACATGGCAACATTAAAAAATCCAAAGAAATGTCATTCATACTCAGTTCATCATGATATAATAAAAAAGAGAGAAAGTAATCGCAGTTTTTCAGATGATTGCTATCGCATCACGAAAGGACTATAGCCAGCGAAATGACCAGTGATAGTGAAGATGTAAGAGATGAAAGTCTCTCTAAAAGACTTCTCTTTTTCCACTCTCTCCTAATTTCGCTCTCCCTCCCTCTCGCCCTCCCTCCTGATGACATCATAACATGAGAGCCCGTGCACTTCAGCAGCTCTGGTCCTTTGTCACAGATACATTTGAAATGACTGGCACAGAGATGAAAATGGGGTTGAAAGGATAGAGGGATTGGACAGGGAGAGATAAATACATGCTTCCACGACTCAAAGGCACAGAGGCACGAATGAAAAGCATGACAAATGAAGAATAGCATCGGAAGTAGCACGGCGCAAATGATCTGCAAATTAGGAATGTGTGCTGTATTCTTGCAGGCAGCTGCAACACCAATAGACACCACATTCACCCTGAGACTACACTTCAGAAAATTACCAGTTTCTCTGAAGGTCTATTAAGAAAAAACGCCAAACTTTTACATTAATTGGTACTTCTATTTGACATGACAGAAACCGTAATATTGCGTAAAATAAACAAGTGTGCAGACACGTAGAGGGATCAAGAAATTCGTGCTTTGTCACTTCAAGGATGTTTGGCGAGTAAATGCTATTGTTACGAACTCCGCATCTTCCCCGTTTTCAAGGGCAAATTACCCGTCAGAAGTGGAGCTAGGCCTGTAGTATCATAGAGGAAAGAAACATAACTGCACTTCTCCAGTCGGTAATTATTTCTTTACAAAGCCTGAACTTTGCATCGTGATGGATCCCCCTGTGATTAGGCTAATCGTTATACTTCAGACTTTTCACGTGCAAGCTCCAAGCCATTGTTAATAAATAACGCATGCATTTACATGGCGTAGTGGCAAAAAGAACTAACATAAACCCCCAGCTGGACAAACACACATAATGCAATGATGCAAGAAGAACAATCGAAGCTTTCACACGGGATGGAGGTTTGCAGTCTCCCTAACTGAACTGGACTTTTTAATACTAAGAATAAAGCGAATGATACCTGAATTGATAATATGATATAATCATGCTGACACTGCCTAAAGTAAGGCTTCAACATTTTGAATCTTTACCTCCGTGCCAGTAATGTTGCTGTAAGGTTTACAACAAAGTGCAAGGTTGATTTTGACTGACAGTTCGGCAGCTTTGATGCAAGAATCAAAGGCCTCCGCGTAACTGACTAGATAAAGGAACGGCGTGATGTTTTACGAAACGAGTATCGTCGTTAACATTTCAAACAAACAGTTTCACGTGGAAGAAATTAACAAATAACAGTTTACTGATGCAGCGACATAAATGGCAAGGAACCCAAGCTGTTTTGAAAAGGGAACCTTTGTTCGAAGACCAAAGAATTGCACATAGCTGACAATGGTCAGGGCAAACATTCAGGGTGAAGACCAGAAAGGCCGCAGTGCTTTGCATTTATTTTCGCCCACTCACCCTGCTCCAGATCTTGTTGGTCGTACCATGGCTCCTCTCCCTCCATTTCAAATTCTTGCATTCTGCCTGCACTAAGCATCGAGACCGATACCCGAAGCAGCAACAGCACGCCGGTCGAACACACAAACACTCCCACAACCTCTGTCGTCCCGCTACCGCCGGCTGCAGGAGGAGGAGCCGTTCGCCAAGAAGATACCAACGTTACTCTCCATGTTACTCTCTCATTCTGCTAATAAATGCGTCCAGCAGAAGCTCGAGCATAATGTCTGATTTGTCACGAACGAAAATTAAATTGCTTGGACGAGTTGATACGTAGAACATGTCTTCATCGGAGCTTTTGCCACCGACAAGACTTATTTTCAGAGAGGATTAGAGCGGTGGTCTACAATAGAAATAAGTGTTTAGAAACGTAAAAGATGTGACGGCGAAAAACGAAATCCAGTTTCAAAAACTAATCCAGAATTAACTAAGTCTAAGATGATGCATTGGACGCGACTTGGAGTGCTTGCCACCAACAACCAGACTTTCTTAAAGAAAAGCATCCAAGCAGCAGCCAAACGGCAATGAAATGTAAATAAATGCGAACGATGCGGCTGCGATAAACTGAAACTAATTAAATTTCCGAAAGAATGATCATGAGCAATTCAGTCAGCCAAGGTGTCCATTAAAGTCAGTCCAGTGGTTCGGTTTTGTGCGCGCTAACGGGACAGTGGAGCATGGTACCTATTGCATTGCCAGCGCACTGCAAAATGATAGCTACTACGGATCTAGGTTCAAATACGTTCAGTAGATGGCACACTATTCCCTCGTACCTCAGAAACCATCAGATGTTTTCATGCTTTGCGACATTTCTATCTGTCATCTCGCTTTGGGCAAATGAGTTGTTGTTACAGACGTGGCAGATGCCCCGTCCACCGTCCCACCTGCTTTCGCTGCTGAAAAATACAATAATTTATCCTACAGGACAGCAAGGTTAGTTGGGCAAGTCACCCTTGTAAAATAGGCGCGTGCACACTAACGTGATTTGCAGACCAACACGATAGAACTCTGGCATTCAACATCAACAGCAATGTCCTGTTAAACAAATCATATCACGCGTACACATGACGCACAAACACGAATTCTATAGTGGACAAGCCATGGGACAAGCGGCAGTTTATGCGCATCCGACAGCCTAAATCTGACGTTCTGATCAGGCTTACTTGTCAATTTTTGGCACAAAAGATACTATGGATACTATCTGCTTCAAGCAAACTCGGGGCCATCCAAAGACTATGTAGAAAAAAAAATCAATCACTACAAGTTTAACATTTCACAAACGATTTTGTTGAATAAATAGTAAATGAATGACTAAACAATTTTGTTTAAACATGGAACCTTATCGAGTTTTCTGAATAGTTTCATATTGCTTCAAGCAATCCCCTCCTCTGACAGTAGCAACAGCCGATCCCTTGGTAGATGAGGACTGTGTTCTACCTCCATCTACCACCAGGGGACAGTCTAAGCTTTGCTTTAAGACTGTTTGTTCTGCTCGATGTCGCCTTTTTAGAGCAGCTCGCCGACTGATTTTAATGACGTTATTCCTGAAAGATCTACGAGCAATGACAATGGAAGCTGTAGTATCCTTTGGTTATGCATGGACAGAAATGACATGACTGACAGGCAGAAATGACATTCCTGTAACCCTCATGAGTATTTTCATGAGATGATTACAGATAAAATCTTTCTCTTTGTCACAACAAAGTAAAAGTTTCCATGACTGTACATACATTTCATACAAATGAATAGTAGTAGTAGTAGTAATAGTAGTAATAATTTCTGCTGATCTTTTTCTTGCAAGAGAGGCAAAACATTTAAAGTCTAAATCATGGATCCTCAAATCAGGACCTTAAATCCAATCCAGTCCTGGTTTTCTTTCCTTTCAGATAATTAATCAAACAATTAGCAAAGCTGATTGGCAAGACTGGCCAGACCACCAGGTAAAAGGAGGGTGGCAAACCAGCAGTTCTTGGAACAGAAGGACCATGAATAGAGGAAAAGGGGTCAAAATGTGTTTTTAATGAAGCAGCGATCTCAAATGCCAGTCCTCTGGGCTGCAGTGTCTGTGGATTTTTGGGATTTCCTTTGAATCAGCTGCTAAATCAGGCCTAATAAATAAAGTGTTTTGAATCCTTACCCAATGAATGACTTAAATTAAGCACACAAGTGCAGGAACAAACCAAAGAACCAGCAGCCGCAGTGGTCCACTTGGATTTGAGTTTCAGGCCTCTGGAACAGAAACTTAGGCCCAATTCACATGTTCGCTCGAGCCTTTGGAAATTTTTAAAAATGATTTTTTTCCTCCTTCATTTTACAGAAAACAAACAACTGTGGTGCTAAAAGAATTCAACTGTACTTATCCTAGTCGACATAATCATGCGTCCCTTGCCCGTCACATTCATTTGTTTCTGTGAATGAATGGTGTATCATTTCAAACATTGCTAATGCAAGGAATTGCGGGACGGCATCATCTCCCTTCTGTTCGTAAAGGATGGTTCAGTGTACCCTGTGGAAAAGAAGATAGGTTAGGAAGCCTTGAAACACCTTTCGTTAACATTTAGAGAATTCTAATAGCACTTATCATGGCCGTTACATATATACTTCTGAGTCATTTTCAAGGGGTTGGGAAATTTCCTAAGCAAAAAACACGATCTGAACTCAGCCCTTACCCGCTTACTGCATGGCAACTGGGAGTGGAAACTTGGCAGGTATTTATAAACATTCAGTATGAAGTATCAAGTGAGAATGAAAGCACATCAAAGACTGGACAACTATCACAAAACATTGCTTTCAGATTTTGATATAAATTTGCAAATCGGTACGTTCAACCTATAAAAATAAGTTAATTTTAAAATTTTAATTTAGCACTAATGGAACACATACCATATATAAACAGCCATTTGTGAAACCCTCTGCATACATTCTGCCCGAAGGGCTGGGTTCAGTCTTTTTTTTCACCTGCAATTCCCAGCTGTTCAGAAGGGAAAAGCATCAAAAAACAAACAGCAGTTGTTTCCCATTAACCTCCAGTCAGAGGTGGAATGTCCTGCCAAAGTGTTTCTACCACCCATGACCTCAGCCGTCTGATTACACTAATTAGTTCTACCTCCTAAATGGAGACTTGAACTAATTAGCAAATTCAGGTGATTGGAGGAAATACTGGGGAGGAGTACAAGAGGAACCAGGCATTCTTCTTTTCCTGAAGAAATATGTAATTTGCAAAACTGTTTTGATGCTCTAAACCAGTCGTGGGGAACCCTGGTCCTGGAGAGCCACAGCCCTGCCTAATAGTGCTTTTCCACAAGCACCTGCTCAGCTCTACACGACTCGTCTCTACTCGGTTTTTAGGGTTTTCCATTAGGTGATAGTACTGGTACCAGGTACTTTTTTAGTACCTACTCAGCCGGGGTTCCAAGCGAGCTGAGTCGAGCCGAAAATGTGACGTCAGTCGATGTCTCTGTTCTTTAACACACCTTATTCAAATGACTATACATTGACAAGGGCTTAAAAAAGAAGCAATCGAATCAGGTGGGCCAGAGAAGAAAGAAACGTAAAATATGCAGGTCTACAGCTCTCCAGGAGCAGGGTTCCCAACCCCTCCTCCCAAACATGTTTACTGTTCAATATCCTGCCTCTGAAATACAACTGCTTTGTGCCCTGAAAGACTGGCTGTTTTGAGATAAGCTCTTCTCTTGTCAATTCTAGCGATCGCCAATACAAATAAAAATACCCGGATGTTGCAATAAAGCCCCATTTACGATGCTTTATGGGATAGTTTGGTGGCTAAGTCACTTCCGGTCTCGCGCAGCTGCGGGGAAAAGTTGCATTAGCATGCTTGGTTATGGATAATTGGCAGTACGGTACCAAGCATAGAGGCTGTATAAATTCTTCATGCATCCGGTACTTTTTCTTGGCTTGATTTTAGCATTCATATCGTTTGCAGTTTCACAAATACAGCTGAATTGTTGTTGTCGTGCCGTATGCAAGCTGAGCTCCGGAAGTGCGGCAGCCCCGGAAGCATAAGACACTTCGGTGAAAAATCCACCCCTGGCTATTTTTTTTTTTTTTTGTATTGGCGATCGCTCCAATTCCTCAAACCCCCTTCATCATAACCTGAGGTGCCTCTTTGGCAGAAACAGGAAGAGCCCATATTTTAACCTCACCAACTGGCCAAGGAGGCATGAGTCAGCTGTCAATGTGTATGTGTCGCTTCACAAATCTCCCGTGCCAATCCAGGCAATTGTCATTCACTGCGATGGGATTTTAGCGACTGCACTCACATTGACCTAATAAGGTTAGATGTCCGTGAGCATTTTTATTTGGAATTTTACAAGATATTGATGGATTTTATCAAAAGATCAAACTTTGAGCAATATTCCTCATTACCAGCATTCATTCATCAGACTCAGATGAAATCCGAGTGACCTTTCATAAAGACTTAAAGCTGTCACTTGGAAAGGATAGTATTTATTCTAGATGGATCAGATGGAAGATGGCTAGCTCAGAAATGTTGCTTCAACACCCATGCTATGCGAAAGGTCTCTCCGAACTGCATATTTGGAAATCATATAGACCTTGTGGAGGCCCTAAAATTTATTGCAGTGGGATACTGGCTGCTGGTTGTGGTGTAGGATCAGAACAGCAGGGAATGTATGGGAGAAAAATCTCAGTATCTGCGGAATAAACGGCCCCAGGCCCACCATCATCACCAGAAGGGCAGAACAGAGGAACATAGGCCAGTCCATACACACAGAGAACATTGTGTGGCCAGAGACCCATGTCCACAGCCACCTGCACAAAGACTGCCTTTATCCTCCTCCGACCTCAAGGCCTCCCACAGGCACTCCTACACCCTTCCAGCTCGGAAAGACCACAAATTCGCCGAATCGTTCCGGCCGAACTGGGGCTTTATGGTATCCCCAACAATACTCAGTATGTTCGTCGGTTCTCAAAGTGTCAGGTTACAGGAGAGTTGTGGTTCACACAGTGCAAGCTGGAGGGGAACCACTACTCAAACAAACAGCCCCTAATGAGCGTAAAAGTGGTACAGATTTGGGGTGTACTTCATAAAACAACGTAAGCAAAACCCATACACCCAGGGGCACAGCTTGTTCATGACCACAGTGACAAGGAACAGACTCAGGCTCAAACAGATAATCAGTTCCACAGATTTATTAAGGAGCATAGTCAGACAGTCCAGGTCAAAGCCAAACAGTAGGCATACAGCACAAGAGGGGTAACCCAAATTGTGGTCAGGACACAGTCCAATGTTCAAAAGCCAAAAGGTGAGAATGCCAAAGTTAGGGATGATCAGAAACATAAACCAATAGCCAGCCAAAGTCATAAGGAGAAATGCACATTAAATAGGGGAATGGGCAATCTCGTAAACCGAGGGACAAAAAGAAACAAACCAAAAAGGCCGCTGGAAATAACAATTCTTGTGAGATGTCTCTGGAAAGGCCACAAACTCGCAAGGAGCAAACACAAAACTGACTCTACATAAAGGGGGAAATAACAAAGAAGTGGATACAGGTGTGCAGGAGCTGGGGAGCATGACTGGGGGTGTGGCAACAAACAAGGGAACTAATAGGAAATGATTAACGAACACAATGGGGAAGGCGACTGTGGGAGTGAAGAATAAAACAAAACATGTGTGAAATGAACGGGGAGTGAAAAAGACACCAAAAATGAACACAATATCTAAAATAACAACATAAAACAAAGAATTTACAAAAAATAATAAACAGGAAAATAACAAAAGCGGAACTCAAACGTTAGCTCCGTCTCATTTGCAAGGAGGCTTCCTGTCACCTTGGTAACAAGTTAGGACAAGTTAGGACCCCTCCGTATTAGGAACCATTCTTTGAAAAGGTCACATGAAAAGAAACTATCTAACTAGGAAGCATCATGTGACTAGCGAGGTTAACTTTGTGGCTCGGTATCAGCGGTTTCAATGGGAAACGTTAACTTTAGCTTTCTCTCAGTCTAGTTCGTGGAGCTTCTGCGCTTCAAAAACATCGGCACAAGTTCTTAATTCAACGTCCTTTCTTACAAAGGATCCGATATTCAACATCAATGCAGTCAATTTCTCCCTTAAAAAAAATTACCAGATGGAAATTTTATGATGAAACGATATGTGAACTTGATCAAATGCCAACCGTTGCCGTCCCTCGTCTGTGATCTATTTGGTGAATCCCCATCTTGTCAGAAGGCATTTTGGGATTTTTTTTGCTGTGAAAGAACCACTTGATGTTTCTTTGAAATTTTGCTGAATTGAGGTACCTAACTAGGTTGTTTCCTATGCTTCCTACTGAAATGAGACAGTCCTGAACAGCTATATTTCCTGAAAATGCTACCGACTTAGGACGCTTCCTTACAAATGAGACAGAACCACTGACACATACAGTAAATTAAAGTGCTATGCTATCTGTTGAGCACCCTTGTGATAAATCACATGATCTATTTAAGATCATTTAGAATATTTTCTAGAATATTTAAAATTATTCATCTGTGGAGGGTCACATCACATGTGCTTTGTTCAAATTGTAAAATAAGACGACAGCGCAGTTTGTACTATTGTTTGCATATACGTAGTTGCCAGCTACCTGAGAGTCACTGCTTTCTTTCATGCACTGTTTAGTTCCTCCTCTGTGTTATCTGACCATGGGTGATGACATTCACATATTCAAATTTCACTGAGAAATTTTTTCCTGAACTATGCTGAACTTTATGAGCAACAACTAATATTGGCTGAACTTAGAAAACACATCAAATTACATTAGAATCTTTGACTTCTCGCTGAGAATGTGTCCCCAAGAAAATGAAAAATGCCATTTATACTGTGAATATTGAGACACATCGAACCGCATGGATTTAAATAAATCTTACCTCAAGTCTGCATATGGAAAAATAATTTTTCACAGCTACCTTATTTTCACTACAAAAGCAGTAACAAGCATTTTAATTACCTCTTAGTTTAACTGGTCAATCGTGTTTTGAAACTAAACAGACACTGTGAGTAACAGAGGTGCGAAATGCAGCCTACACAACATGAGTGACTACTTAATTACAAGCACTTTTCTTCTCGCCTGACATTTACAGATTCGCACCTCTTCTATTTTTAGGGAGTGACAGGGAGTAGATGATGGCAAAGAGGAAGTGGGTGTCTGTGTACAGTCCAATAAAACAGCCTGGCAGAAACAGTAGAAAGGTTGATTATGTACATTGGTGTCAAGCAAAACTCATACCAGAAAGAAATGGCTCATATGGCTTTCTGCCCATGATAGGCAAGATTTCTGGTTAGTTTTTCCAATTCAAATCACATTACTATCAAGGTTTCTTTTCCACATAATGTTCCAGAGGTTTTTGAATGTCTGGGTGACACAACTTCTGTGTGGTGATGCACCCCTCAATTAGTGATTGTGCTGTGCAATGCAGTAGGGGAGACTGGGGTCCGATGAGTCATGGGGACCAATGAGCCATATCACTATTTTGCGATCAATCGATGACAGAGCTGCTTAAAATAGGCAAAATATTTGACCATTGACTGATGAGTCATGGGGATAAATGAGCCATATCACTATTGTACCTATTTTAAACACCTTTGGCATTGATTGATTGTAAAATAGTGATGTGGCTCATTGGTCCCCATGGCTCATCGGACCCCAGTCTCCCCTACATATTTTTCTAGGGCATTACAAACATTTGCCCATGTTATGGTTATCATGGAATGAATGACTCACCTGAACACATGTGGTGTATCTGCTTCATACGTATATACCAGGGATCTTCAAATCTGGACCTCCAAATTCAGCCCAGGTGTTCTTTTATCCTGGTACGTAAATGAACATTTAGAGCCCCTGATTGGCAAGACTGTCTTTACACCAGAATTCCAGGTAAAGGGAGGGTGTAAAACCAGCAGTTCTTGGACCTCGAGGACCGTGATTTGAGGACCAGAGTACTAGACTAATGTTGTAATCTACAACCCCAATTCCGAAATGTTTGGGACGAATTATAAATTGTGAATAAAATCAAAATGCAATGACTTTCAGATCACATGGGCCAATATGTTATTTACAATAGAACATAGATAACATTTCAAATGTTGAAACAGAGACATTTTACATTTATATCCACAAAATGAGCTTATTTCAAATTTTCTGGCTGCAACGGGTCTCAAAAGAGTTGGGACACAGGCAAAAAATGGCTGAAAAAGCAATTAATATATAAGAGAATCAGCTCAAAGAACATTTAGCAAGTAATTAAGTTAACTGGCATCAGGTGTGAAACATGATTGGCAATAAAAGGGATGTATTAGAGAGGCTGAGTCTCTCAGAAGTAAAGATGGCCAGAGGCTGTCCAACCTGTGAAGGCTTACATAAAAAAATTGTGGAATAGTTTAAAAACAATGTTCCTCAACATCACATTGCAAAGGCTTTGAAAGTCTCATCATCAACAGTGCATAACATCATCAAAAGATTCAGAGAAACTGGAAAAATCTCTGTGCGTAAGGGACAAGGCTGAAGACCTTTACTGGATGCCTGTGATCTTCTGGCCCTCAGACGCCACTGCATCACTCACCGGCATGATTCTTTAGTAATTGACATTACTAAATGGGCCCAGGAATACTTCAAGAAACCACTGTCTATAAACACAGTCTGCCGTGCCATCCACAGATGCCACCTAAAACCCGATCATGCAAAAAGGAAGCCATTGTTGACCATGATCCAGGAGCACCGCTGTGTTCTGTGGGCCAAGGCTCATTTAAAATGGACTGTAGCAAAGTGGCAAAGTGTCCTGTGGTCAGACGAGTCCAAATTTGACATTCTTGTTGTAAATCATGGACGTCGCGTCCTCCGGGCTAAAGAGGAGAAAGACCACCCCTGCGTTCAGTTCAAAAGCCAGCATCTCTGATGGTATGGGGATGCATTAGTGCATATGGTGTGGGACACTTGCATGTTTTAAAAAGCACCATGAATGCTGAAAGGTATATAAAGGTTTTAGAGCAACATATGCTCCCCATCCAGACGACATCTATTCCAGGGAAGGCCTTGTGTATTTCAGCAGGACAATGCAAAACCACATACTGCAGCTATTACAGCAGCACGGCTTCGTAGTAGAAGAGTCCGTGTGCTGAACTGGCCTGCCTGCAGTCCTGATCTTTCACCAATTGAGAACATTTGGCGCATAATGAAATGAAAAGTCCATCAAAGGAGACCCAAAACTCTCCAGCAGCTGGAAGCCTGTATTAAACAAGAGTGGGATCAAATTCCAATGGCTAAACTCAAGAAACTTGGCTCCTCAATGCCCAGATGCCTCCACTCTGTGTTAAAAAGAAGAGGGGATGCTACACCATGGTAAACAGGCCCCTGTTCCAACTTTTTTGAGACCTATAACAGCCATCAAATTTGAAATTAGCTTATTTTGTGGACAAAATTGTAAAATTTCTCAGTTTCAACATTTGCTATATTATCTCTGTTCTATTGTAAATAAAATACTGGCTGATGATTTGAAAGTCATTCCGTTTTGATTTTATTCACAATTTACACTTTGTCCCAACTATTTCGGAATTGGGGTTGTAATATGAGGGTCGCATCTTATTCTGTATACTAGTCGTTTCTGCAGTGCCTGACCTATTTTACACTTGTTTCCACCAAGCAGTCCAGTTTGGTTCTGCTCATTTTGTTATACATTATGGCAGTTATTTTTGAGTTTCCATGGTCAAAAGTTGTGGATGATACCAAAATGGTTCCAATCCATTCTGTCTTGTTACCCTTCTGTTGAGGTACTTTGCACATAGATCCAGTAATAAAAGGTGGGACTAGAGCCACTGCTGTTTGCAGGTCAAGAGGGAATCTTTAATCTTGCTGGATCAAGGTCATGGTTGACGTACCTATTACCATCAGGTAACAAATCCCCCAACATTCAGGAGCACTGTCTGCAGTGTAAATGCAAACCAGATCTGGGGATATTATCAGTCTATACTAGTTACGTTTTGGTTCTAAGGGTACTATGCCAAAAGTTTTTGGCAGAAACGCGGCATTTGTTTCTTTTTCCTAGGCGTCCTGCCCCTCACTTGCCCCCAGCCTGTGGACCAATCCAGTCCTGTTCCTCACCACCCCACAGCCCTGTTCCCTGTGCCTCTCCTGGCTACTGCTAATGCCTGGCCACGCCCTAGAGAAGCTGTTACACCACTTTGCAACTGTCAATTGTTTTACCTTGTTGTTCGTTATGATAATATTATTTTGAACTTGTTATGTTATGCTTTTTATGGAATTGAAATGGACATCTCATCACGTACGTGCAATTACCATTCACATAGGGAAGAGCCTCCTACAGGCCTGCCATAGTAGGATTCCTCCTAAGATTTCTTTTTTAACTGGGGAGTTTTTTCTCAGTAATGTTTTTGGTCTTTTCATATCACTGGAAGTCTTTTTTTGTATTTTACCCTGCCTGCTATTCTTGAGTTTTAAGCCGTGGCTGGGTGCCTGCCCTTTTGCTATGTACAGTAGCAAAGAGGTCTTTGTGACAATCCGTTTTTAAAAAAAGCTCTATACAAACTGGAGACCATCTTGCAATGGGATCACGACAGCAGCTCTTCCCACCCCTCTCCTTCTACCGGTGCCCTCGCTCAAAGCACATCCACCTTCAAACTTTGCCTTCATTCTGATCAGAACTACACATCTGCAAAGTTTGGGGACAGCATCACGCACGGATATGATGCTATTGCCATGACAAAACTGTCAGAGAGACAAACAGACATGTAAACAATGGACTGTGTAGTCAGAACTGCTTCTATGGTAGTTCCCGCTACAATAGGCGTCTCCAGGACCACATTTTGCCATGATGATGCACACAGATAAACACACACACACACACACACACACACTGACAATGTGAAAACAATACCAGACAATGTTATTGCATCTGTTATTGAGTTAAATTGAATTGCATGGGACTCTGTTGAGCTCACTGAAGATAAAACAGACTATTGCCCTTCCCAAACTAAGATGAAGGGAAAATATTTTTGAGCAGGATGTTTTTCTGAAATTTTTATTCATGCAATATTGCATTGGAGCAGACAAAAACAGAGAAGGTTACATTAGTCCACTGGGTGTGGTCGGGAATTAGCTGCACAATACAGCATTGACATGCGCCTGTTCTTCAATCCCAGCGACAGCCACCCTTTGACAAGAAAGTTCTGCTACATCTGCTATATCAGTAAGATATTCCAGATGATCCTGTTATTTTAAAAAACACCCAGAGGAATGGGAGGGTAAACCAGTCTCATGCCTTTTAAAACGGGGAGGAATCAGTCCATCAGCCAGAGTTTTAACCCTTTTGTCTTTCAACACACCTACTCTGCATTCTTTTACCCCGTTGAAGTTGTCAATCCCCAGTCCTTTCAGTAATGCACATCCTGTTGCTTGTTACCATATAAAAGCTTTAACACAGCCACACTCAAGCCGAAACCCATTGGTCTTCTTCATTGTAAAGAGCCTCTCCTTAAGTGTGAAGAGGGTAGGGAGGCCCGTTTGTATGGCCCACATAAGGAGAGAATCACACAACCACTACACTCCCCACATTGAGCTCTGGGATCTATTTCACTGGTGGGACAACAAAAACAGCACACTGAGGGAGCCTCTGCCTTCTTTCCTCGCAATCCTGCATACTTTCTTTTCTTTTTTTTCACAGATATAACACTATTCCTTAAACCTGATGACAAAATGCGGGGACGATAGTGTAGTATTCTCTCCGCAGTATTTCTCAAGTGTTCTCAGGGTATTATGCTAGCATTTTTTTATTGGAAATATCAACCCAGTGATATTCTTTCAGTATTCATCCAGCTCTTATTTTCCACTTTGTCTCAGCTGTGGTCAACCGTGTGGTTCACACGCACCTGTCTCAATGATCAAACTGTAAATACACTGCAAATATTGGGCGAAGGTGTATGAATGACGTGGCAAGGCCCTTCTCTCCATGCACAGAGATACTAATGTATGCACGCAAGAATGTTGCTGTGTCAGCTGGCAGGCAACCAGATCAACCAGCCACCTCCATAACCCTCCGAGGCTTGCGAATGCATGAACCTGCACCCCATAACCCCCCTGCTCCCCCCTCCTCTTCTGAAGCTGGCTGTAAAAGGAAACCCAGTCTCCACGGTGACCAGAAACAAAAAAAAAAGGAGGCAGACCGTCAGGAGCAGCTGGCAGAGAGAGTGAGAGAGAGAGAGAGAGCTGTACATACAAAAGGGGCAGACCAATACACAGTACTGGAGTGCGGAAATCTTAAAGAAGTTCAACAAGACTTTCAGAAGACTTTCTCGCTGGTGGACAGTACGGAATAGGGACAACAAACTCTTTGGTACAACACAAAACAGCTGTGAGAACGTGCCCTAGTCTTGCTCAGATATGAAACAACAAGCTCATCGAATGAAGTCCAGAAAATATATTGGACCACAGAGAGTGACAGTTGCAGAACCAAAGCAAGAAAGTCATCTCTGAAAAACAAACAAACAAACAAAAAAAAAAAAAAAACAGCTGAACTGAGTCGACTGAACTGACCACAGATCTTGCAGACAGATTCACTGCGACGTTTTTTTTTCCATGAGGCTTGACTGCTGACCACAAAGAGAAGAACAAGTCAAAACTTGCGCAGTGGTGAAACTGTTACAACTGGCTTATTGCTAACTTTAACATCTTTCTTCAAGGAGAAAACCCTGAAAACCGACACTCTTTCCCACAGGTAAGAAGTGACTCAATGTTTCTCAGCGTTTCCCCCAGCTGTGGGCTGTCTGGTTGTGTTTTAGTATTTGTTGCGCAAGCAGTGCTGTAACTATCAGCTTGATGCTAATGAAACTCTTCGAGTGTTTTGGAGAGGGAGAGAGGGGGAAAGAGAGAGGGCTGTGGACAAAAAGGGATGGCGTGTGTGTGTGTGTGTGTGTGTGTGTGTGTGTGTGTGTGTGTGTATGTGTATGTGCGTGTTTCACGTGTGAGTCGGGTTAATAGGAAAAACTGTCAGGTGTGAGGTGTCGTAACTGAAAGAGTACAGGGCATTTGTATATCTCTGCCTTCAGGGTCTGCTCTCCCTCTTTCTCTCTCTGAGGAGAGGAGGGACAGACAGGGACACTGATAAAGGGGACAGTAGAAAGTAGTGGAGCCCAGCCACTCTTCGAATGCCCTGGCTGTTGGCTCTGACGTGATTCTAATCTGTGGTATAGTACTGTGACATTTAGCTGAAGAGGCTCAAATGTCTAGGTCCCTCCCAATGCGCATATGCAAACTCACGCGCACACACACACACACACACACACGTATATACGCATTCATGGTATCACACACACAAATATAAACTCACAGACAGACACACACACACACGAACGCACGCAGGCATATATGCATTCATGGTATCACACACAGACAAATACACATTCACAGACACACACACACACACACACACATATCCTTGTACTTATATCTTTGTGAGGACATTACATTGACTTCCATTCATTCTTCCTGTGTCTCTACAGCCTTTCCCTAATCTTAACAATAAACAATGTATGCCTAACCCCAACCCTTACCCTAACCTTAACCTATCCCTAATTCTAACCTTACCCCTAACCTTAACTAATAAGTTACAATTTGCCTTTGTAGTTGTGAGGACCGGCCAAAACGTCCTCACTTCCCAAAAAAGACTTCACTTTGTTGGTTAAAAACTCATGCCGGTCCTCATTACGTAGCAAGTACAGGAACACACACACACACGACACACACATTCATCCACAAACTTCTATGTGGCCATGAATTTATGGCATCACATGTGCAGGCACACATGCACACACGCACACGTCAAGGTGCACAAGAACACATGCTCTTAGACGGCTGTTCTTGATTTTTGAAGTGAGACGCAAATGTCAGCTTTAAACAGGTGCCAACCAAAACACATTATCCACTATACGTCGTTGGAACTTTTTTAAAGTAGTGTGGCTTGCGGTGTTTCTATACTAAGAGACAAGCAGACAGCATGAAACAGGAGAGCATGATGGCGTTCATACCAGATACGTCAGGAATTCACATCCTATAATGCCTCATGGTGGCGTGAGGTCGTTCTCACACACCGCCAGCTGTTAGTCTTAGGGTTGCTGTTCAGAGCAAGAGATATAAAATCCTGCTGTGATGCATTACAAATATACACTAGTGCTCAACAGTTATGAATCACTCGTCAGTTGTAGTTCATGCAATTTTATGCGCTCGCCATTTAAAGCGACACTGTATGCTACATGCTAACATTGTGATGATAATGAACGAAAGTCAATGGATAAGGCGCTAATTTCCATTTTTAGCCTTGCTCCATTGACCTCAATTAATTTTCATCACAAGGTTAACATGTAGCACGGAGTGTCCCTTTAAGGAGCTTAGGCTAGTTTATCAACTAGTAAATTTCAAAAAAGAAATGCCGAAATGTATTTTATTTAGTATTTCAACTACTTGTAATCAAAGCCGTCTTTTAATGAGTGTTATCTATCTTACTAATTCTTCATCAAACTAGAGAGATTAAATCACTTCTTAACAAATAGTAATTTGGGATGATGACAGTACCAAGTTATCTTACTCAATGAATTTCCACATGGATATATTTACATGCAATATTTTCCATAGATTTGTTTCAGCATTCATGTGATTCTACAACAGCTCTTTGGGGTTTAAATCAGGCGATTAAGTGGGCCTCTCAATATTTTGCAAAAATCCTTTCCAGGAGCCCCTGCAGGGATTGGATTTATGTTTTCAGTTGTTCTCTTGCTGTAACCCAATTTTTTTTTTTTTTTTTTACCGTTAATTGATTTGAAAATTACTTAGTGATTCCAAACTTTTGAGTGGAACAGTATGATCGTTCCTGAAATCAGAGAGCAGAATAATAAGGATTTTAGACTCATATGCAGATATGTTCTGAACCGGGTGTGGGCTTCGGATTTACATCACTGGACGTCAACATCAGCGGCATCTGTGCTGATAAGTGGGTGTCCACTCAAAGCTTGCTGTGACTACCCACTCATCATCCAGACAGACACCAGTCACTTCTCAGCTGCTGCAATGACGGGGTCGGCTGAATTCCCAAACTTGAAATAGTCCTAATGTTTTTACTATACAAACACAGTATGTTACTGTAACTAAACAAGAGCACCTCTGCTGCATGGTACACTCTTAATTTACGCCAAATATCCAAGATGAGGATGAATTTTCTGAGAGCCATTAAATGTGCCCCATAGTGCGCATGTGCTGGTGCACAAAAACACACATAAACACTCATAGCCGTATGTTGTCAAGCCAGTCTTTCAGAACTTTTGCATGCATAATCCTATTTGCCCTTCAGCAAGCCATTACTTAGTTCTGTAAGGGCATCTGACTATGTCTGAGTTTGCTTTATTAAATTCATGCTTACAGCTGTGGGAAAACTGAAAGGATTCAGAATTTACTGAAAAGTGTTTCAAGTTAGCATTTAAAAATTAAAATAAGCTACTTAAAATGCATATATGAACATGAAATACATGGCTAAAAGAACAAACTGCCATGGCCATTGTGCCATTCGAAACACCATAATACTTTTTTCAAAAATATTAAAAATATATCAACCTAAAAGTTGTACTTGGTTGCATAAAACCCTAATTGCAGAAGCGATTACTCCTTTATCATGTCTTCCGTTTATTGTGATACTTCACACGCCTTAGTGCCAGAAGCAAGCATGCAATTTGACACATGATTGGCCAAACACTAATTTCTGCCCTTGTGTAATAGAGGATGGCCAAAGCAAGGCAGTTTTCCCTCGATAGCAGTAAGGGGAAAATATGTGGTGCCCCAGTGAAGTGTGGCTTCTCTAAGATCTGGGACTGTGTGGTACACTTCCCTTGTCAGCACTTGGATGCATTTCAAATTTCAACATTCAAATCTAGCAGGCAATACTTAAAGGAGAGTACGCTAAAGCTGTTCTAATATAAATGCATTGCCAGTTTTTGAAAATAGCGCTGAGATACAGTAGTTTTTTGTTTTTCCCGTAGATTTCTTGTATTTCAAAAGCAAACTTTTCAGAATTAAAGAGCAATGCTACTTAGCCAAATTAGTGTCTGTCAATGTCCGTCAATATTTGTCAGATACTTTTACTCCAAAACAACATATTGATTCATCTGTGATTACTTTTTAAACATGAACAATGTTTCATTAATGAATTCAAATGCATATTGTCAAAGCAAAGGGAAGGTTCAATTGAATCAGTTCCAATATCCTGTAATCTGTTTCCAGTGTGAGCACAAAACATGGATAGACACTGACTGTATTGTCTGTGCCCAACAGATATCAAGGTTTTTCTGAGCATGGATGCCAGGGAAGAAGCGTTGGATCTGCTTCATAAGGTGTGGGCGAAGCTGCAGGGCCTATCAGATGCTAACCCCATGGATTTAGGAGCCTTTCTCATCCTCATACTCTTCGTCGGTGAGTAGGGGTGGGAACTCCAGGGGGAAGAGAGTCTTATTGCTGCGAATACATCAGTTTCATGAAAGCTATGTGATGCTGTTAGACAGCATTCCTGCACATTTAACAAAAAACTGAACCATATGCACTTTTGTGATGTTTCATTGTACTTATGCTATTGTTGCTCAAGTTTCTATCATATGTAGGCCTACAGAAGGCGCCAGGTCCACTTAAATTGATTTTGAACCCAATCCAGATCAACCTTGCACACCTGACAATGTTTTAAACCTTTTTATTGATTGGTGTTATAACTGGGTTATGTCATTTAAAAATGATATATTTGTATTACGGTAAATAAAGACCACTTCTGCCAAAGAGGAAGAGGAAAATTCCAATTATTGCTATCTTTAAATACCGCCAAACTTGCAAGTACAAGCAGTGGGAACACAAAAAAAACAGATGGCATTCAGAGAGCGCATACCTGTGCAAGCAGCGTTTGATCAAAGACTGTACGTAAAGATGAATGAAACGTTTCCGCTCTCTACCACAGCACAAAAATTGAGCCAAAATAACCATCACACAGATGCAGCCATCTTGGACATTTGGAGCCAGAGTTTGTCCAATAGTTGATCATGGGGTTGAGCCGCAGTATCGAGGTCCTGCCCATATACCCACCCTATTCAGTCACAATCGCATCTCCAGAAATTTCAACTAGTCTAACTTGCCTCTTCTGTGTTAGAAGTAAAGGCCGCTTGTTGTACACAGACAAGAGATCGGTTCTACATTGACTGAAAGCTTGTTAAAGGGCTTGCTAGTTTGGATCTTTTCCAAGTAGAGCTGTATGAGGCTAACCACCTAAAAAACCATCATCTAACTGGTTATGCCATTAGTCCTCTCCCTCTCCCTCTCCCCCTCAAGCTCCAGGTTTCCCTTGTAAAAGAGATTTTGATCTCAATGGGACTTGCCCTGGTTAATTGAAGGATAAACAAAATAAATAAAATAAAACACTTTGCTGCTTTCCTTGTACTTAGCTGTATATTGCTTTGCTCAAAAGCCTACCTCTACAAACTTGTGTCAACTGCTATCTGCAAGCTCAGTAACTAATACATTGACTAAGTACCTCATACAGCCCCACTTCAAATAATGCGACCCAGCCCTTCAATATAAGGTAGCTAAATACAATCTATGGGTAAATAGACTCCTCATTATGATCCATTTTAACATGACTTCTAAAAACTTAGCTAGCAAGCTAACTAGGTGACCTGTTTCTGAAACTCAATTTGCTAACATTAGTTAGCTAGCTACCAAACTGTTGTTAGCTGTCTAGCAAGATTTGGTAATAGGCAACCTCAGTTAGCAACAAAAATCAATGGTAAAAAGCTCTTTGCTCTGAACATAGAATTACTGCAAACAGTACATTACAGTATATTCAGAGAAAAGATATTTATACCATTGATTTATGTTGCTACTTTTCTTAACTTGCTAGTTAGCAAGTTAACTGGTTTTTAATTTCCGGCTATAGCGCCGCTGCTAAGAGTACTTGACACTATGTTGAGATCAGAGACCTTTCTACCATCAATTTTTGTTCGACCTCCAAAATAACTATGGGTTCAGTTGCAAAGGACCAAGCAACTAATGCATGTGTAATGTTAACACTATATCTGTTTTCGATGGTCGCACTCTAGCTACAAATCTCGAAAATAAATCAGTGGGTGTCTACTTCTGACAGTCAGACAGATAGATTGACTGACAATCACAGCTGTCAATCATGACTACCCCTACTTTTTATAGTATCAACAACATTAAACCAAATTTATCAGAAAAATGAACACTTGAACGTACATCAGAACTTGACAGAAAAAAAAAAAAATCTGACAACAACTCAATTTTTTTTTGGAGAGATCCATGTCCACTCCACTAACATGGAAGGGGCAGGCTTATAACCTGCATTGCAGCCAGCCACTGGATGACTATGAAGATGTTTTGCCCTCACTTTAGGGGAGCAGTAAGGTAGTCTATCTTTATATACAGTCAATGGTTTTGATCCACTAAGACCCTGGTCCTCAAATAATGGTCCTCGAGGTCCAAGAACTGCTGGTTTTCCTCACATCCTTTACCTGGGAGTCAGGTGTAAAGACAGCCTAGCCAATCAGAGGCACTAGGTGTTCATTTACTTACCTGGGATATAAGAAAACCTGGGCTGGATTTGAATTTAAAGTCCAGATTTGAGGATCCCTGCACTAGGACCTACGTTGTACAATCAGCAGCAGAATCTGGATCTGCACCCAGAGTGATCTGGAAATTTAGTCACCTCTTCCCCTTCATACAGCCCAATGTCACAAAAAATTTTGCGGTAATCCATTGAATAGTTTTTGAGTAATCATACTGACAAATACACACACACACACACACACACACACGAATGCACGCAAGTGATCGCAATATTTCCAGGCCGAAGTAACAATAATACTGTGCAATTAAAGATTGTGTTATCTTCTGTTGCAGTCACCTTCCTGCTCTTGATGGTGGTATCCTGCATACATTGCTGCGGCTGCTGCAATTGTTGCAATTGTGGGAAACAGAAGTACCAGGCATCCCAAATAGAGCCTCTTTGAAGACTAGAGTCCTCACCCTGAAGGATGACAGTGCTGACTCAGTTTGACCCGCGTGTTTGGTGAGCGTGTGGACACAAGAGTGAGGCTATTGTGGCTGGAGAGGCCATTAGTGCATCACTGCAGGAGAAGCGCAAAGGAATTCTGAAGATATCTCCTTGGTAGCTCGAAAGCACGGCACCGCTCTCCCTGAAAACACAAAGATACCCCTTTCTGAGCCCTGAAGAGAATGCCAAAAAGCAGTTCTTTGAGAAGCTGCCTTGCTTTACCGCCCGAAAGAGAGGAAACCAGCTAGACTGGCCCCTGATTAGAAGAGCACAAAAGAGTTAAAAAGTTGGAAACAAATAAATGACATTTGCCTGAAAATAATTAGCAGCGCTGTCGAATGAGCTATAAAATTTTGGACGGAAACAGGGCCACAATAGTACACCTTCAGCGCAAAGCTGCAGTACAGCAAGCATTCCTGGGCGAGAACTCCCCCTTGTAATCTGATACTTTAAAGTTTAAACAAAACCGAACGATTCCGTTTCGAGGTTAATACCGGATCAAGGACAGTGCTGCCCTCTGTTGTACACAGTAAAAATGGCAGTTCAGAAATATTTGACAAATAAACTGGGGCGCGTTTCCCAAAAGCGTACCAGCTAACTAAGTTAGCGACTTACATAGTTCGTCCATTCACAGTCAATGGACCCAACTTCGTAAATTAGCATCTGTGATTTTTGGAAACGCACCCCTGTGCAAGAATTTAACCACAGACGCACATATCTTCCATTTTCTAGAAGCAAACTACAATGAATCTGCCTCAGGAGTAGTGTCATGCAAAGGATTGTGAATTATCAAATATGCCACTTAATTGTAAGTCACAGCACCTAGAATTGTGCTGAAAGGTGAAAAACTGCATTTTATTCACAAAATATCAGAATAAGAAAAAACTGGGACAGTATTTTTAAGGTGCTGTGTTAGGTTACTGTGCACGCTCAGAACGTACATCCCAAGAAAGTTAATCTGTTTGGCTAGAAATTATAATCTGATTCCATCCTTGTCAATCTGTCTTCGTTTTAAATTGTTTTTATATATTTTAGTTACTTCGGCATAATGATTTTTATATTGAAGGACTTCCTATGGAAATTCGAAGATTCAAAGCGCTGGTTTACCATCGCCCATAACCATAGAAGAAGAAAAATACCTTCTGGAATTTGACTTGTAGTAGAACGGATTTACGTCGTTCAAAACTGCAACCATGGGCAGTCATCGTCACACAGCTCATTTCAGTTTTAAACTGAAAGCAAATATTTGTAGATTATATTTGACCTGTATTACATTGAAAACAAAATGACAGAACATTATTTTATGTTTCACCACATTAATTTTATTGAAATGTCTGAAATGAAAACATTTCAATTTTGATTTTTGGAAAATATTTCAAAAAAGTTGGAACATTAAAGTATTTACCACTCTGTTACTTTGCCATTCATTTTAAAAACACTTAATAAACATTAAAGGACTGAAGAAACCGCAGGATTAAGAGTTTCAGGGGTAATTTTTCCCATTCTTCCCACAAACAAGTCTTAATGTGTGCCACAGTACAAGGTCTTTGTTGTAACATTTTGAGTTTCAAAATACAGTACACGCTCTCTGTTGGGGACAAGTCGGGACTGCAGACAGGCCAGTCCAGCATCTGCATTCTTTTCTTTGGCAGCCATGTGTTTGTAATGCGTTCAGAATGTGCTTTTGCATTGTCTTGTTAAAATATGCATGAGCATCCCTGGAAAAGATGTCATCTTGAAAGCAGCATCTGTTGAAGGACTAGGCCTTTCCTAGATGCTGCATTTGCGCCAAATCAGAATTACAATCACTTGGTGACCTCAGCTGTTTCAAATCACACTATTCAAATTCTTACCTCATCACTTGTCCCAAATTGCTCCAGTCCCATGTCTTATTTGAATGCATTACAGGCCTGAATGGCAGGAATGGATATATATCTACAAATAAAAATGAAGTTAACCAGACAAAACATTAAATATATATCCTTCATACTGTCTGCAATGAAAGTCAAAGTAAATTTAGAAATCATATACTTTCTGTTTTCCTGCACATTTTCCATACTGTTCCAACATAGTAAGATGAGATTTGCAAATATATATCTAACACCGGCAAAATAACAAAGACTACATTTGTGCAGTGAAGGTAACATGTCCAGATAATGTACTCTTTGGACTGTGATTACTTTGAAAAAGGAGACTACATCTGGTCTTCTGCACAGTACTGAGAGTGAAGTAAATGTTTTGCAATATATCTTTATGCAAGATTATATTTCTCTTATAGTGAATATGGTTTTATTTTTGTATATTATGCACATGCCTGTACATTCTTTGTCAAATATTCTTTCAGTCTGCTAATGCTGACAGATAAATGTACATTGGCCTTCCTTTACACTGTATTAAGTGCAAATAAACTTTTGCTTTATTTAACAACAAAGCTTTATTTCATTACGGTTTTAATCTACTGGCAGTAAAAGTGGAGCATGTGCCGTACTGTGACCACCCCCATCATTATTCAGCTATACAAAACAACCAGGCCTCACCTGTTACTATGTAAATATTGTCAGTGAACATTAACTCAAAGTCCTCATTCCTGGTGCATTGCTGAAACTCTCAGAGTACGAAAATACACTCCAAACGTTCGCACAGAACCAGATAGAGTTCAGATTTTACCCGGACCCAGGAGACAACCAGGATACCAGTGTTGCTCTGATCAGACAGTGGAAATCCTGGAGGGAACTGTGTTTTCAGCAATACCAGGGTGGATTAAGAGAAGAATGCGTAAAACTCAGTGAGCCAAACAGAAACTACAGCCCAGCACAGCCTGAACCACCTCGTCTGATACAATAGCACAGCAGTCACAGGGGACATTTGACATGGCTGTGGAGAGGTGAGTAACTGGCTTAATATTTCACAGAAACAGAAGTCAGATTTTTCTTTTCTTTTGTCTCAGGATTTTGGCATTTGTTTTTAGAACTTTTGTACCTTTGTTCTCTGCTCTGCATGTACAGAGAACAAAGAACACACAAATATGAAATTATAAAGTTGCAGGCTGTGGGTCTCAATGATCGTTTTTCCTTTTTTGCCGAGTCATCTTAATATTTTATAACTCAGATAAAATAAACATTACACAATTCAATGTCTGAAGCTTGGCATTGCAAATGACATAATAGAGAATCCCTTGACCAGAACATCTTAAAGAAAGCTGTTAGGGAAATGATTTTGCCCAGAGACAAAGCAAAAGGATAAGACCACAACAAACTTTGAAATAATCAATAGTTGGAATAGTATCAGCATTCCATATCTTTAAAACCTGGGGTTTAAATAGAAACTTTATCTTTACCAGTGATTTAATCCCCCATTATTCTACCTATATGCACGCTCAACCTTCAGTGATAGTTATTGACATTTGTCAACATGTAGAGAAGTATCAGAGAGAGAAATAATTTGTAATTAATGGACGCAGTATTTTACTGTAATTCTGACTACATTACATCTATCTGATAGGATTCATATTCCGAACCAAAGGTCTAATTTGGCTTTTTTCATTTAAAAATATATTTCTTGACAGCAGACTATAATGTTTTAAACTACTTTACACATTTTATTGTGGTGCCTTAATCAACCTACCTTTGGCATGCCCTGATTTAATCACTTCATGCAATTGTAATTCACCAGACAAGGATGCCTTTCCAGGATGAGCTGAATATTGTTCAAAAAATTTTTAAATAACTTAACCTAGTCAGTAGGGCTGGGATGTTGTTGTCTATTAAAAAGAACTTTGTTTTTTGAGATGAGTGTACATTCAGTTTCTCTCTGCTCATTACAATGTCTTCAACTGCATCTCCTAAGTGTGCTTTCAGCCCACTCCCCAGTTTACCACGTGATATTTTGTGAATAAACCATGTCTTTAAAGTTAGTAAAAATGCCATTTATCTGTCCTTTTCTGAAACATATTATGGGAATGGGAATGTTGCCTTCTCTTCTTTCGTCACCAGTGCGTCACCACCACCTGGTCCAGATGGTACTGTGATGGACTGGGGCGAGTGGGCGCTGCATCGGCTGAAGGTCGAGCCCTGGGCATTGGGTGGTGCGATAGTCATTGCTGCCTTCGTGGCAGCATTCCTCGCCCTAATCATCTTTGCCTTCATTTATGGATGCTGCTGCACAAAAAGCAAAAGCAAGACAGATAGGAACAGTGTACTGTAAACACCTGACTCGACCTGCAGTCTATTACAGAGCCCTGTACAGCAACAAAGCATGTGGATACATAAATCATGAGCAGCGCCAGATGTACAGCATTCCTGACTCAGGAGGGTCCATCCATGCTGAAGACTGATTATACCATAAACCGCAACAGAGGGATCTGCGTTTACTCCAATGAGGTGTACCACCGATCTTCGGCTGCTCTCAACTGCTAATACTGTAACACCACTGGAAGAGAATTGCACTTATCCTTTTCTGATGTACAAAATCAGTCGCAAAAATAAGGATTTCCATTTGATACAAATACACAGTCCTCAAGTCTTTCCTATACAAATTCTATGAATAAAGAGCTCATATATAACAATGGAGATTTTTTCTCAATTTAAGATTTTATTGTGATTTTTTTGTTTGCACAATGTTTGCTTTGTGGTTTTGGATGACACACATCAGTTACAGTCACTTTAATGTGCTTCATCAGTGGAGGACTGCAGAAGCCAATGAAAAATTCAAGACCATTTCCTTATAGGAAAGAACTGTTAAAATTCAGTACATACTACCACGTGAAGTACTTAAAGCAGATCTATTCAGTCTCAAAATAAAAATAATATTTTCACATATCATTCAAATATTTGATCTATAAGCTGAATGAATGTACTTACAAAGGGGACACTGGGGTCCGAAGAGCCATGGGGACGAATGAGCCATACCACTATTTTGCCTATTTTAAGCAGCTCTAACATCTATTGATTGCAAATATATAATATGGCTCATTGGACCCATGGCTCATCAAACCACAGTCTCCCCTACATCAACATAGCTAAACTGAGTAACATTCTTATTAATGTGCCTTTAGAACAAGCAGCAAATTTTACAAACTGAGTGGGTTTACTCAAAAAAAAAAAAAAATCACTAGTACGTTATATTTACATTTATTTGACAATTTTATCCAAAGCAATGTACAGTAAATACACAGAATCAGATCATTGAAAACTGTACACAACAGATCAGACAATGCACGAGTCATATACAGGATCAGGCAGCTTCGTCATGAACAAGTGATGCCCAGACTAGGCTATAGGCATATTTCAGCTATATTTGTGCATTACTGACTGGTGAATAAAAAAGCAGAAAAATAGCAAAGAGAAACAAACTCTGCCAAGTAAGAACAAGGTTTTTTTTGGGGGGGGTTGCTTTGGGTCAGATAAGTCTAAACAGTCGGGTCTTCAGGCAACAACAAAAGATTTACAGAGAATGAACAGTTTTTACCGACATGGGCAGGTCACTTCACCATTGTGGAGCCAGGTTGCAGAAGCCGTGTGGTTTGGATGAGTGATTACCTTTTAAATAGACAGAAGAATTCAATCATCCTGTGGTAGCAGAGCAAAGAGGCAGAGCTGGTTAGTAAAAAAGTGATTATCTCTTGAAGACGGAAAGAGGCCGTTTTGTTTGCTTTTAATTTCCTAGCAATAACACACTTTTACCGGAGTATATGAAAACACTGTACTATTGCACCACTAACAGAACCTAGGTCGACAGAGTTAGGGTCAGGGGATCATAATTAGGGGATTATTTTCATAATCTGTTTCACTTGAAGCATCCGTCAAATTTCTGATAGTCTCGTGTGACGAGCTACAATTTATTCAGAAATCTACCGCAGGCTCATGCTCTAGGTGGATGGAATTTACTGCCGACCCCTTTTATGAGTGGCAAGTGCCTTCTCAAATATATGAAGGAGCATGCGCATCAGAATCGCCAAATGACATCACAGTTGTGCGACCAGTCGCAGCAATGGCGAGCGGAAAGAAGAGTGCTCCTCTGTCCTCATTAGCGGTTTACGATTCAGACCCCGATTCTGATTCAGAGTCCGGAGAACCGGGTAGGGCTCGATCCCTGACGTTTTGTTTACGACTGAAGTCGCCATATTTACCTTTCACAATCTATGCGTTTCGTTTTTTTCGCTGGGAGCTCGCTTTATATATCGAATCATGTCACCGTTTCGCTGCCCGTTGAACTTACGTAGCGTTAACGTTATTCACTCGCTGCGGTAACTGGTTGTACTTCACCTCTAAACTAGACATGGCTAACTAACCAGTGACTCTATCGAGCTGACTGGATGGTTGGGAATGAATTTATTCTCCTTTCTAGTGAATCTTACGATAGGTCAGAGGAGATCGGTGTGTTCGCTGAGCAGGGGCACTACGTTAATGTAATTACTAGTTGCTTACCACCGATGTCAAATTAACATTTAGCTAATGTACAACTCATCAAAATGTCGCTGACAAGTAGCTGAGATACTTTCAAAATTTCTTGTTCCGGGTCCGCGAGTGTCAAGATTTTGGCCTGTCTTTGAAAACAGCGGCCGCAATCCCTTTTAGCCGGTTTTCTAGTTAACTCTTTCAACCCCAGATATTCTAGCATCACTATACCCTTCAACCCCACAGCCCTCTGTAGAGGGCTGGTCATTATCTGGACATTGTATCTTACTGTTATCTCTGGAATCCCATTAAATGTAACCTGATATGTTCCAATCAATTAGTCAGATTGTTTGAATTTTCCCTACAGGAATTTGGGGTTGAAGGGAATATGTTGGTCAGCCCTCTGTAGAGGGCTGTGGGGTTGAAGGAGTTAATTTAACGCACTTAAAATGATCCAGTACCACCTCTTTCGGATTGACCTCGCTGAAGAGACGTGTTGTGCTAATCTTAAAAGTAATATGGATTGGAGGTTTTGTTCAACTGAGCTATAAAATCACTGATTAAAATATTTGAGAATTGTCTAGTTGACATTGGAACAAGTGATATGCGTCTAATAAACTGCTTCCAGTGTTTTCCCTCCTGCAAAACTAATATCTACACATAGACTGTGCAGTTTTTCTTCAAAGTTCATAGTTCTCTAATAGCAACTAGTTGCTGATTATGTTTTCTGCTTGCAAAATTGAATGGTTTCTTCTGTGCAAACCTTCAATCACTCTTTAACATCCACTAGTAAATGAATGTGGCTGAAGTTAAATACTGCAATGTAGGCATAGTTTTTGTGGCAGAATTACAGTCCAGGATTCATCTATTTAACTGCTACTGGTTTGAAAATCTAGGAATTGATTCTCTGAGTTTCATTAGAGTTTTTACTCTAGAACAGGGCTCCCGAAATCACGTTCCTCAAAGGCTGAGAACTGCCGTTTTTCCTCCCTCCCTTTGCCTGGGAGTCAGGTGGGTTCACAGTCTTGCCAATTAGTGGCAATGATTGTTCATTTTATTGCCTTGAAGTTGAGAGAACCAGAGCTGGATTTGGATTAAGGGGTCAGATTTGGGCTGTCCTGCTCTAGAAGTTAAACTATTGCTGATGAGATGAGGTACCTGCCCTGTAAGCTAAGCACATTGGTTTATCTGCAGTTTTCAAGGGTTGTTTTTTTTGCTTGTGTGGTGGATGTCAAGCACAGCACACCTTATGTGTTTTCAGAGGTCCGAAGTGGGCTGGTGTCGGCCAGTTACGGAGATGATGACATCTCGCGGGTGGAGGAGGGAGAAGATCGGGGCTCTGGAGATGACGATAGCGCAGACAGCTCCAGGAATTCGGTTAGTCAGACTGTTTCACGCCATTGGCCTCTTCTTTTCAATAGATAATGGTGAAGACAGTATGCTCCATAAATATGTTGAATATAATCTTCAGTGTTGCAAATAGCTGTATTTGTGTAAGCTAGCACTGCAATGGAAAAACAGCAATACCCTCGCTCGTTCCTGAAGCATGAGTGGGATTGGCGTCTGTGCACGGTGTATTTCTTGGAGAAGCCAAGGAAGGGGGTTTTCTCCTTGTAATAATATTTTATACTGAACACTAACATACTTTCAGTGTTGTGTTGATATTTTACAGTGTTTGGTGCAGTGTCAGTCAGGCACCTATATTTCAGAGTAGGTACTCTGCAGCTATATGATGGGGTGAAATTCTGGTAGATTCTTTTCAAAATAGCCAGTCTTATCCTAGCTTTTTGGGGAATTGGTTCATTAGCAACCATCAGAGTATGTGTACCAAATGTGCAGTTGGGTGATTCCACGTATGTCGTACGGACATTCACAGAACATTTTTGATTCTGAACAGTTTCAGGCTTTGCTTGGTGAAAATCATTTGTTACCAAATGATAGACCCTTAACCCCAAATGAATATGCCACAGAACTCCTAAACCAAGTTTTACATTATTTATGCAAATTTTGCCAAATAAATATCTGTCGTACCCACGCAGAGAAAAGGCATTTTTTTCAACATAACCTCAAATGAAAAAATCTGAGTTGATGCTGAAAAAATCATGATAGTGATATCATATAATCTACAGGTAATTGCTTAGAGCAGTGTTTCCCAAACCTCTCCTGGAGGCCCACCTGTCCTGCATGTTTTAGATCTCTCCCTGCTCCAGCACAGGTGATTCAAATGATCAGGTTGTCATCAATCAGCTTTAGGGGGTGATTAACGAGCTGATCATTTGAATCACCTGTACTGGAGCAGGGAGAGATCTAACACATGAAGGACAGGTGGGCCTTCAGGAGAGGTTTGGGAAACACTGGCTTAGAGGGTGGAAAACCTTTCTAAAAGATATATTAGTTTTTCATGAAGTATTGACAACATTTAGTCAAAAAAGTAACTGTCGTATGGACAAACAAAAATCTGTCATACGGAAATTTGTGATTTTTTTGGAATTTAGTCCTAAATTTCATATTTTTTCAGCATTTAAGAAATTCAAGGAAAAAAGGTTGCAGATTTTCAGAGTTGTATTCAAAATGCAAATTAAGAACACTCAAAATACACCACACAGAGTTGTAAAACCAGCAAAAGTTGCACACCTCATGCTTTATCACACTTTGTACAATCCCAATTCTGAAATAGTTGGGACGAAGTGTAAATTGTGACTAAAATCAAAATGCAATGACTTTCAGATCACATTAACCAATATATCATTTACAATAGAACATAGATAACATTTCAAATGTTGAAACTGAGACATTTTACAATTTTATCCACAAAATGAGCTTATTTCAAATTTTCTGGCTGCAACAGGTCTCAAAAAAGTTGGGACACAGGCAAAAAAGGGCCGAAAAAGCAATTAATATACAAGAGAATCAGCTGAAAGAAGCAAGTAAATAAGTTAGCTGGCATCAGGTTTGTAACATGATTGGCTATAAAAGGGATGTCTTAGGGAGGCTGAGTATCTCAGAAGTAAAGATGGCCAGAAGCTCTCCAACCTGTGCAGGTTTGTGTAAAAAAATTGTGGAATACTTTAAAAACAATGTTCCTCAACGTAAAATTGCAAAGGCTTTGAAGGTCTCGACAGTGTATAACATCATCAAAAGATTCAGAGAAACTGGAAAAATCTCTGTGCATAAGGGACAAGGCCGAAGACCTTTACTGGATGCCTGTGATCTTCTGGCCCTCAGACGCCACTGCATCACTCACTGGCATGATTCTGTCATTGACATGACTAAATACTAAATAGGAATACTTCAAGAAACCACTGTCTGTAAACACAGTCTGCCGTGCCATCCACAGATGCCACCTAAAACTCTATCATGCAAAAAGGAAGCCATTGTTGAGCATGATCCAGAAGCGGCGCTGTGTTCTGTGGGCTAAGGCTCATTTAAAATGGACTGTAGCAAAGTGTCTTGTGGTCAGACGAGTCCAAATTTGACATTCTTGTTGGAAATCATGGGTGTCGCGTCCTCCGGGCTAAAGAGGAGATAGACCACCCCTGCGTTCAGTTCAAAAGCCAGCATCTATGATGGTATGGGGATGCATTAGTGCATATGGTGTGGGACACTTGCATGTTTTAAAAAGCACCATGAATGCTGAAAGGTATATAAAGGTTTTAGAGCAACACATGCTACCCTCCAGATGACATCTATTCCAGGAAAGGCCTTGTGTATTTCAGTTGGACAATGCAAAACCACATACTGCAGCTATTACAACAGCATGGCTTTGTAGTAGAAGAGTCCATGTGCTGAACTGGCCTGCCTGCAGTCCTGATCTTTCACCAATTGAGAACATTTGGCGCATAATTAAATGAAAAGTCCGTCAAAGGAGACCCAAAACTCTCCAGCAGCTGGAAGCCTGCATTTCACAAGAGCAGGATCAAATTCCAATGGCTAAACTCAAGAAACTTGTCTGCTCAATGCCCAGATGCCTCCACTCTGTGTTAAAAAGAAGAGGGGATGCTACACCATGGTAAACAGGCCCCTGTCCCAACTTTTTTGAGTCCTGTAGCAGCCATCAAATTTGAAATGAGCTCATTTTATGGATAAAATTGTAAAATTTCTCAGTTTCAACATTCGCTGTTTATCTTGTGAATAAAATACTGGCTGGTGTGATTTGAAAGTCATTGCGTTTTGATTTTATTCACAATTTACACATTTTCCCAACTATTTCGGAATTGGGGTTGTATAAAGCATGAAATTGCTATAATGTTCAATAACTGCTGTTCATATCAGTTCTGAAAGAGGGAGTAGACTCTGGTCTTACTACTATTTGGTGTATTTTATTCCTGCACAAGTAAAAATTGTCGTACGGCCATATGTCGGACGGAAATCAACGACGACATAAATAACTTTGAAAATGCATCAACTAGAAAAGCTCAGTCAGGTCAGTAACCTTTTGAGATGTAACACTGAATGGCCAATGTATCAAATCAAGTTTAACAAGAAACAGGTATGTGACGGAGGCTTAGAAATACTGCATGTCACTGAGTTAAGTTTTTGGTTTCACTGCAGAAAAGATATGTACCAATTTTCATGTAGAATAATTGCTCAATTTTGTGGTTAGTGTTTTCTGGGACTTGGTCACATATTGTAAAAACTGTTCAAAAAATGCACAACCAGTGTCAGGCACATGGCATGTCCTCATGGCATTATGAAGTTCTAAGGACAGAGTCTGAATATTTCCATGATCCAGACTTCTGTAAACACTACAAACATGTCAATAACCAACACTCTATGACCTTTCACAGGAAAAAATTGGGGTTGTAAAAATTTATGCCTGTTTTGAATTGGGGATTAGCAGGAAAAATCACGCGCCAAAAATGGTCATTTTTGGCATAATGATAGTCAGATGATTTGTAAATTGAACAAGTAAAAAATGTGGCCTAAAGGGAAGCCAATAATTGTTAAATTTCAAATTTCAAAGAGCATTGACAACCACGGCCAACCGCAACTCCGAAAAACACTGACAACACTATCAGGATTTTTCTACTTAAAAAATGCATTATTGTTATTGTGCGATACACTATCTTGGATCTCCCCCATTTTCTCAGCCCAAATTAGCCATAACAGTGGATAGTGACAAAATCTAACCAATGGCAATGGACGGAGGACATCCACTAGTTTTATCATTTGAAGTTGTATTTTGAAGGGCAGTTCAAAAATCCCCTAGTTATAAGCATTTTTGGTTGTCAAACTTAAATGACAAAATGTTCAAGGTCAGCATTGTCTTGCACAGGAAGAAAATCTCCAGAACCCCAAAGACAAGATGACGTGTTTTTTTTACCCTCTAATACATTGTCGAGAGCTTGAGACAGGTGATCCTGCTCCATTGCAGGTTCTAAGTATTAAACACTGCCCCTAGATTCAATACAGGGCACCTTTAAGATAAAAATCCAGCGAGTTGGACTACAGAAAGGGTAGATTCTAACACTATAAAGTGTAAAAGCAGTTGTTTATAAACAAAATGCAATCTGACCAATTGCACAGAGCCACTCACTGAGTGGAGTGACTCAGCCAGTGGGCTCTGAGGCCCCGCCCTTTAAGTCATCTCATCTTCCTTCAAAGATTTCTTTTTCACATCAGATCAATAACCTTTCAGTTTTAGGCATCTTTATTAAATGTTTAAACACCACAAACTTGTCACAAGATCACTAGTACCTACCTCTGACTGAAGTTTGAATGGCATTTAACTAACTGACTAACTGGAATTTTGTCTTTGAATTTGGTCTTTGAATCGACATTAAAAAATCAAAGCACAATTTTAGGAGTGACCTTGACCCTGAACTGTCAGGAAAGCAGCTGCTGCCTTACCAACTGATACATTAAAAAATCAAAGCAGCCTTTTGTTTCATTGTATATTTGCAGGAAAGGCCAGGAGTTCATGCGTCTGAACATGCTGAAAAAGGTGCAATTCTGTGAACTGTCAGGGAAACTGTCGTACGGACAAATTTTAATATGCAAATAATGCAGAACATACCAACAGCAGCCACAGTTGGCAAACTCAGATTCATTCTTGATGAAAATACAAAGCGGATTTGCTGTCACAACCAAAAAACTTTAAAGGTGTGGTTGCTATGAAACGTTTTTGTCTTTTTTCTGTTGTACGGACATGACACAAAGTCGTTTCTTGGTAACAAACTTTTTTATTGAAAAAATACAGAAATTTGCGAAAAACCTTAACTCTTATTTGCTATTGGCCTCTGGCACTTACCCGTAGTAAATAACAATATAAAAATTGGAAGGAAAATTGAGATTTTTTAAAATAAAATTTCAAAATCATCAAATTTTGAGAAAAAACTGTTTCACAATTAAGTCGTTTCTTAGAAACTTTTTTTATTGAAAAAAAAATGCATTCAGAGTAATATTTTCCAAAATCGTCATATTGTTTTATGAATCCAAGATTCCTAGCTACATTCAACATTAATTGGTTTGTCATTTTGTCCACTTTTGAGTTTCAGTATGCTTGTCCACCTTTGTGTGGAATCGCCCAGTTGAATCCTTGCATTAGATGAGGCTGGAGGTGAAGAAATGAACGATAATGCTGAAATAAATGGGACTAAGCAACCAGGTGCACATACGATTACTTATGAACAGAATTGTGTGTATCAAACCAACTAATACACAGTCCTCTCCACAATTAATTGCACCCATGGTGAAGATGTAAAATAAAAGTTTTAAGAAACTCACCTGTGGGAGATTTGACTTTAAAGTCAAACAGAAAAAAATTGAAAACTTCAATTGAGGTAAATTTACTCTGGGAGGCAAAATTATCCATCATCAAGAAATAATTATTTTTAACAAAACCATCGTGCCACAATAATTGGCACCCCTAGAAATTCTTGAGAAAGAAATGTCACTGAAGCATTTTTTTATCCCATTTATATTTCACTTTTTTAAAGTTATCAGAATGGTTATGAACTCTCTAGCACTAATCCATGACTTTCTATTTCACTGAGATATTCATACTGGGTGACAGAGGCAAATTGCCCTTATTCTTTCATCAGCATGGGAAGGATTGTGGAACAGGCTAATCGAATTAGGAAAAAGTGTTTTAGTCAGGTAATGGCTGTAAAATGGCTTCTCATCTGAAAATACCCTCATGTATCTTTAGGGAAATCATTTGAAAAGTTCAAGTTAACTGACACTGTTACATACTTGCCTGGAAGAAGAACTTAGTTTATTTTTGCCCCATGTTCAGTGATCAGGATGGTAAGACGAGCAAAAAAAATTCTCTGTGATGAGTTCCTCTCAGCTGCCCTGTTAGAAGGACTGTGTCTCAAATTCCCTGCTCCATGATGCCCGTGCGGTTTTGTGGTTTTATTAAGAATAATTATTTCTTCATTAGAAATTTTTTTTTTTTTCCATTCAATAAAGGTTCTAAGGTGATGACGTCACAGCTATTTAGCTTCTGGTGTCTAAAGTAAAATCCCTCTGGGAATTTATAATGGGGTTTGGACGCTTTTCAGCATTGCTCGAACTCGTATTAATTTTCAGAGCCGCCTCGCTCCGAGATTAGCCTACGGGGTATACAGATGCATGTGATGGCATCAAATTTGTAGTTTATTACTAAATATGATATGGTTTTGCACTTGTAGTCCAGTTTGTAGTCCACTTCTGCGAAGTACATGTCCACTACACAAGTGGGCGAGTACCCCATGATTTGTTCCCAGCCAATGGGGTACCTCTGTTTTAGCAAACATTCACAACGTACCTCGACGGTAGCCGATCAGTGCCTCAAATTGCCGCTGTCTATGTCCGTGTAACCTTTACTACACAGCGGGCCACTATTAGTTAGCTACATGCCTAGAAATGAATGGTTCACAATGCACAATTATTTTGCCATTTAGCCAACTAGCTAGCATTTAGCTACACTAGCGAACCACCTAGCTAGCCAGCTTGTGAGCTTATTACATCTTGTGCACATAGCTAAATCAATAGAAACAGTAAATGGTTATTTTAATGTCACTGACTGTTATTTAGCTAGCCTAGCTAGTTAAGTCAATAAAAATGGTGAATAGCCATTATTTGGCGACTTAGCTAGCATTAAACGGGAACATTTCGTTAGCTGGAATTTACATGTAGCTACCTAATATGACGTTAGTCATTCACCAAAGTCTGTAAACTAGCTCATTGGCTAAGTTAGCCAGCCAACAGTCAGTTCGCTTGGTCGGCTAGCCTCACATGGTGAATATTAATCGCTAAAAGCAGCGAATAGCGATTATTTCGGCACTTAACTAGTGTCAGATGAGCAAGCAGACCTGAATTAGCTATGTTGCTCGGTCAGTTTTGCGTTGAAAAAGTTGATTAGCTCGTTCGCTAGCGACCGGTTTTTAAACAAACAAACGTTGGCCAAAGATGTTTGGCTATTAACCCTTAAATGCCCAACTATGGTAAAAGTTGAAAGAAAAATTTATGTATTCTGTTAATATGTCCTGGGGAGGGGCTAATAAGAACCCAGTAGCAATTTTTAATTTTTGATGACCTTTAACCTCATTTTAGTTTTGCTGATATATGTCACAATGGGCATTTTGGGGACCTTATTGCTAAAAATGACTTGAATGATAAAAAACAGTTGACATATAGCTGAAGTATTAGGCATAGCTTATTTTTCATTAGCTTACCTGTTTGTCTACTTTATCCAGTGATGAATGGGTGCTGATCTATCGTGTGGATTCCACCATGGGGGTGGCCATATTGGAAAGGTTAGCTGGTGCAGTCAGTGAAGTGTCAGTTCCACTTTTATGCATCAGATGGCAGCACTGATGGTCTAAATATGTCACTATAGGCATTAGGTTGCAAAATTTATGTGGGGTCAGTGGTTTTGACAACCCCCAAAATCGTGTGACAAATTTGTCAGAGGGGGCATTTAAGGGTAAAGTAAATTGGTGCTAGTTGTAAAACTTAATATCTAGCAAGTAAACATAACTAAGTAGAACGTCCAGTGGCTGATTAATTCACAATCTCACCAGGCAAAGCAAACAAATAGCTATGGCAAGGAGCAGGTAATTTCTAATGCATTTGAAACTTGTTCTGCCCGGGAATCAGGAGGATCATGGGATGTGTAGTTTTTAGACTACGAATAGGATTAGCACTGTGGCAAAAAATTAAAATTATTTAAATTATAGCTGACTCTGGTCAAGAAAAACAACATTTTTTGTTACTTGGAAATATGACGTAAAATCTCGAAATCGATGGAGGCTTGAAAACAACAGAAAGTACTTCAAAAGTGAATTTTTCAAAAAAAGTCTATGGGTTAAAATGAATGGGAAATTTTACTTCCGACACCAGCGTGACGTCATCACTTTACTACTCTATTAAAGGTGTGATTTTTCTCATTTTGAGCTTTGTCATTATACTTTGGCAACCCTGCCACCCCCTTTTTCTAGTGATGAATGCAGGTATTGCACCGCAAATTCAAGCATCATCCAGGTATATCAGTAAGTCAGAAAGTGACATTGGTTGACCCCCAAAAAACTTTATTTTTACATGTGAATATGTACTGTATTCCTTTTAATGCATAATGCCACATGTGTGCTTAAGGTCCTCTGATAGTATAATGCAACAGAGCAATTCCCAGTGTGGTACATCTACAGGAAGGTTCTAGCAGCATGAATAGGATAACAAGCTGTGCAGTGTGATTCATGGCCTGTAATGTGCCTGGATCATGAAATGCAAAGGTGCAAATATGGGCCAATTTCATATTTGAGGTAGTAAAAAGCTGCATGTTTTGATCTGATTATGTGCCTAAAGTGTGTCTTGGTCAAGATGCCATCATTAAAGACTAACCGTGGCCACCTGTGCGTAGCTTCTGCACCAAATGGGCTCAGATGCACAGGCTGCGTGCCACTTCACCCTGCATGAGTGAATGCCATCCTCTGCCTACTCTTGTGCTGGACTACATCAAGGAGTGACTCATTTCCAAACACAAACTGTGTTCTGTAGAAATCTCTGAGTGTAGCCATGACACTGTGCCTTATTGTAGTTATTCACATCCAGGCAACATTTGTGAGCATAGTTGGCACCAAAAGACTCCTCTTTGAGTTGCAGTCTGTTCACATAGTTTTGACAAGGCATCTTTACTTCTGGGATAGGTAGTACTGTCACCTCACTCAAGGAGGTCATGGGGTATATCCAGCATGAGCCTTTCAGTGTGGAGTTCTGAATGTTGTCCCCATGTTTTAATGGGGGACACTGAATTACCTGTAGGTATATGCATGTGAGTGAATGGTGTGGGTGCCCCGCAGTGGATTGGCAGGGGTTGTAAGACGTGGCTCTAGAATGTAGAGTGTTATTCCTGCCACCTGCCCAGTGCATGCTGGGATAGGCCCCAGCCCCCCCACAACCCTGTCCTGGAATCAGCGGGGTAGATATTAGATAATGGATGGTTGCTTACATTTTGGGTACTGATATAGATATGGAAGAGTGGTGCTTCCGTTATGCCTCTATTGTGAAAAATGAGATGAACATGGCTGATCATGCCACAAGGGGCAATGTTATGGCTTCCCAGCAGTGTCCTGGCATTGTCCCCACTCTGGAACAACCATCGGTGTTAGTACTCGTGTGATGGTTTCCTTTTTGCTCTTTGGGCCAATAACCACTGCCTATTATCATACAAGTTCTTGGACTTCTGTGTTTTAGTCTGACATGTAGGTTATGTTGCAGGTACTGAGGGTCTGGGTTCTGGTCTTGCCTATTTAGCAATTTCTGGCTTTAGGATATTATTTCCCTCTCGACTTTTCAGCACTTGCTACCCATTTATGCATTTTACATTGTACGTCATTCTGGATAAGAGTATCTGCTAAATGCAGGTAAATTAATCTGTTTGATTGTTTACGCATTTTGTTTTGCTTATTATCTGTAAATATGTACCTGTCTTGTTCGCTGGGCTTAGTTTTACTGGAGTCTAGCTGGTGTAATCCAGAATAATATGAGGTGAAAAACAAGTAGGTGCTGACGTAGTTTTCCAAAATACAAAATAAGTTACTGAAGTTCCAACCTCGAACTGGAGGTGATGGCTGATTAAATTCGGCTAATTGCACTGCACACATTTCTCACTTCTTCCTGGCGGATTGATAGCAAGGTTGGATGTGTCACATTAGTAACTTACAGTAAGTGTGAAACATTTTTTTTTCTTAAACTCTTTTTTGATCACTTTTTGTGCAAGCAAAACTTTTTCTCTCCTTGTTTTGCTCCACCCTTTGAAAAATGTATTGATTTGATTACTTTACGACTTCTTCATTCCAGGTTACTCATCTCCTGCTGTGCTGCATAACTTACTAAGCAGAAAAGTTTATTTTTTATGCATCTTTAGTGAGGCACTGTGAACACGGCTACAAGCTGCATGAGTTGTCTCTGGAGTGGGATGACTGCAGAAGAGATGTGCTTGTGCCCAGTGCTTTTTTTTTTGTCATGTCATTAATAATGAGGCAGTAACTGCTGCAGTCTCGCTGGAACAAAGTGGACGATGGGCTTGTTTTAGAACTGGATTGCGCTGGGTCGGCCAGTTTAATTCTTTTTTTTGTTAATTTGGACGTGTGGTTCTGCGCTGCATTATGTAATGCAGGGGTTGGTGCAGAGCTGTCCTTTTTTCAGTCTGTCATCTAGTTTCTGATTGGCTGTTTGTGTGGGCTGCTTTTGTTGCCTTTTGTGTGTGTGTATGTGTGGGCGTGCTGGTGACATTGTCTTCTGTGTAAACATGGGTGAATTAGTTGGAGACATTTTAAGGATGCACAGCACACCGCTAACTGTGTGTGTGTGTGTGTGTGTGTGTGTGTGTGTGTGGTTGTTACACAGGCTTACATAGGCCTACTAGACAAGTAGTAAATTGATTTTAGGCTGTGAAATGGCGTAGCCAGATCTAGTGCAATGTAAAACATTTGTGTGAGGTTGTGCACTGATCAGACACAACATTAAAACCTTTGGCTGATGAAATGAATAGTAGTAATCATCTTGTTTGCACCTGGCAATGAGTGGGATATTTTGGGCAGCAAGTGAACAATCAGTTCTTGAAGTTCATATGTTGGAAGCAGGGAAAACGGGCAAGCGTGAGGACCTCAGGGACTTTGACAGGGGCCAAATTGAGATGGGTGGACCACTGGGCCAGTCATCTCCTAAGTGGCATTCCTCTTGGGGTGTTTCTGGTATGCAGTGGTTGGTACCTACCAAAATTGGTCAAAGGAACCGGCGATAGGCCTATGGATGTTCAAGGCTCATTGACGCGTGTGGGGGGCGAAGACTGACCCGTGTAGTCTGATCCTACAGAAAAGCTAATGTACCTCAAATTGCAGAAAAAGTCCAAGCTGGTTCTGATAGAAAGGAGTCTGAACACACTGGATTGCATCCTGCTGTCTATGGGGCTTCATAGCTGCAGACGGATCCCAGTGCCTATGCTGACCCCCCTTTACAACCAGAAGGGCCTACAATGGGCATATGAGCATCAGAATTAGACCGTGGAGCAATGGAAGGTGGCTTGGCCTGATGAATAACATTTTCTTTTCTGTCTTGTGGATGGCCGACTATGTGTGTGTTGTTTACCCATGGAATTCATGGTACCAGGATGCACTGTGGGAAGAAGGCAGGCCGCTGGAGGCAGTGTGATGCTTTGGGCAAAGTGCTGCCGGGATACCATGGGTCCTGCCATCAATATTGATGTTGCTTTGACACGTACTGCCTACTTAAACTTTGTTTCAGACCAAGTACACTCTTTTTGGCAATGATATGCACTGCTGGCAGTGGCCTCTTTCAGCAAGACATGGAGTTCTACCACAGTTCCAGAATGGTCCAGGAATGGTTTCAGGAATACGACACAGTTGAAAGTGTTGACTTTGACCTCCAAGTTCTCCAGATCCCAATACAATCAAGCATCAATGGGATGTACTGGACAAACAAGTGTGATGGATGGGGGCTCCACCTTGCAGCTAACAAGGCTTGAAGGATCTGCTGCTAACCTCTTGGTGCCAGATACCACCGCACACCTTCAGAGGTCTAGTTGAGTCCATGCCTCAAAGGGACGGACCTGTTTTGGTGGCATGAGATGGACACATACTACATTAGGCAGGTGGTTTTAATGATGTGGCTGATCAGTGCATATAACCTGTTTGCGTAAAATAAATGCATGTAAATTACTGTCCAAAAAAGGGAAATTAAATACCTATGGTTTTTCTCTCCACAATTCATTGAATGTGTTTAACCCATATTTGGAAGCAGAGTGGTTATCAGTGCACACCTTTGCACTGTGGAGTGTCCACACATGCATAAAGGTCAGCTTTGTTTGGGGAAACTGAATTCAGTGACACTCCCCCATCACCTCACTCCCACCCCCCACCCTCCCCTGTGTGGTTTTAACCCATTTCGTTCTTGTCTTTGTAGGAAGAGGACGAATCAGACCTTGAGGGGGGAGACCAAGATGATTTTAAGGTATTGAAACCCCCTTGTTTAAGGTTCCCATTGGCTTGGAAAAAAATGAAGGGGGTATAGATGCGTGGGAAGTGACCCACATTTTCGCAGTACTAAAAGGAAATCCGCAGTTGTTACATAATTATGAAAATGATCCACTAGGTGGAGCCCTGAGTTTATGTTTGAACCCTTTTCTGTGGGCGGGTTCCAGTCGTGTGTGGCAGCATATTGAGGTATGCAAATAACTCTGTGGACCTCAGTTACTGAGTTTCATAATATTTAATCTTTCAGTCCAATTTCAGGAATGGAAAAATAAAATGCGGGATTGTGTAGTTTAAGCCTGGGATACAGGATGTGTGGAAGTGACCCTTATTGAATGGTGGTCTTTGCATAAGATTCAAGAAATTTGATGTTGCATGAATAAACCTGCACGTCTCTGTTTGTATAAATACATAAAGACTTCATTGTAATGATATTGGCAGTGGGTATGCTTGCATTTGCCTGTATTAGCATATCCACATCTAAGCAGACTGTATGGACTTCACACATTCCCTCATTATTTCCTGAGAGGAATATAAACATGCAGTGATGTGTTTTTTTTTTTTTTTTTTTTTTTAGCTCACATGTAATTGATGAGCCGAATATTTTGTTTCTGTATTCAGTTATGCGTCAGAAACGACTCATTAAAGGACTGTTGTGGTTAGTGTTTATATTATTATTATTATTATTATTATTAGTAACTATTACGACAAGGGCAATGAAACATTGTGGTCTCGTGTTGACTGAGGCAGTTTCCTGTCCTGTGTTTGTAGTGGAGCCGTAGTGGAGTCTGCAGTAGAAATGCAGACTGTAGTTCTCTCTCTCTCTCTCTTTGGAGCTGCAGGCTGGGTCGGAGGCTCGGGGGAGGAGATGAGGTCACAGCGCTGCTGTAACAGGCACCTGGCTCGTTCTGATAGCCTGTTGCATCTTTATCAGGGTGGGATTTTATTTTCACAGGCCCCGCTCTCTCTTGTGCGAGTTTGGGTTTGTCTGCAGCCCTCCTGACCTGCGCTTGTTTGTGTTGGACAGTGGCGTTGCTGATTGTACAGGCTGCCTGTGAAGTTGACTGCACTATGGAAACTGGAAGGGGGGGGGTGTTGCAGAGCCCTGTGGTTGTGCTACTGCAGTAATTGTATCTCCTGTATGAACATACCGAGGTCGAGAGGGGGATACTGGGATACTATGAAGAGCCAGCCCCCTTTATGCCACCACTGCAGATATTTTCTTGTAGTTGCTCTAGAGATGACAGAGTTCCTCCTCTCAATTTCGAATCTGGCGTGGACCTTGTTTATGTTGAGAGGAAGAAGTCTAGTGACTTTGAGAAATCATTGCTTAATTAGTAATAGTATTAATATTACTTGCTGAGGCCCCCTACAGCTTGCATATGTTGACTGATTTTTAAATTTTTTAAATTTAGGCTACCGCTTGGTGTGAGCTAGACAGGATCAAACCTCAGAATCGTGCTGCACCAAAAATGCCCTTTTAATTTTTAGTTTAATATATCATATATGCTGAAAAAACTTCTTGTGTTGCTAAATGTTCATTATCAAGGTCAGTAGGACCTATTTATAAGCTGGAGTACTATGACATTAAGTCATGGTTGTGAATATTTTGTTTTTCATGTTTTCCTCAGCAAAACACAAACTCGGCACACACCGCCTTACTTTCAAAAAGTATTTTAATTCTTAGAAAGCGAAAGCATTGTTTCGGTCGGAGACCTTCATCAGGCGAACTGCCTTACGCTTTCGCTTTCTGAGAATTAAAATACTTTTTGCAAGTAAGACGGTGTGCGCCGAGTTTGTGTTTTGTATTTGGCGTAACGCCTCTTTTACGCACCCATTTAATGTTATCGATGTGCAGAGCTTTTTTCTACAATGTTTTCCTCAGCAGAAAGAATTTGGGGCCAGTAAGATGGTTCTTGGGCTCAGGCCCAGTATGCAGTAATGTGGCTCCACCACCGCTGTACGTAGGTGCAACAGCAGATTGTTTTAGAAAAATGGGAAGGGCTCATCTTGACCAGTCTACGTCCAGTAACCTCATGGCTTGGCCTTTATTATAATGATTATTATTTACTGGTATGAGTACTATGTAGTAAATATCCAGACGTACGTGGGATCTGCTGCGGTTGAGGGCGACCGACATTTCTAGTTTAATTTTTGGCCTAAATTTACTGCTTTCTGATCAGTGTGAATCTTGAGAATACAGTCAGACTTCCAGTGGAGTTCCAGTAGCACACTTCACAGCTCTAATAAGTGTGTGCTTTTGGACATAAGGGTGCTAGACCTAAATGTAGCATAACAGTGGCCTTTCATTTCATGCTCCTGTTGTGTGAGCACTTTCTCAGTGCATGTCAGCACACAAAGGGATGAAACGAGGTAAGACAATTGCAGTACTCGTGTTTGTTTTGTCTTGAGGCCAGGTTCAAGTTTATTTAAGACCAGTGAGAAGAAACCTCTGGGGTTAAGGCAACAGAAAGATCCAAGGCTGGTAAAGCCCTTGCAGCAAGCTTTCAAAAGTCGCCCACGCACAGTTTATTGCTGTAAGCGATTAAGAAATGGGTCCTGCGGGTTACGCAATGATTTGTACACGTGATGCTGTTGATGGCCTCGTGCAGGCTGCTCGCTTTCATGCGCAGGAAGTGGAGCAATTTTGAATTTTGAAGCATTTCAGCGTTATGTGTCACCTGCGAACATCGCGCCTCATTAAGCCCTTTTTTGCTTACACGAACCAAATATTGTAAATGTTGCCAGTTGTGTTGCTTTATCTGTTAAAAGGCCTGCTCATGAGCCAGAGTTAACTGCTCTGAATCTGCAGGCTACCCGATTGGGACACCTGCCAGCATTTTCCCATCAGCTGTTGGCGCCTTGATGCATGTCACAAATACGAGCTTCCTCTGCGAGATGTTATGTCTGAGGCCAGGAACGCTAGTATGCAAACTGAGGAGGTAGTCCTGATTTACTGCTGCTCAGGGGCTCTGCTTTACAGCTGATTTTTTTTGAAGCACACAAAAATTGTCCTCTGGCAAAGGTAGGTCATCCATTTATGCAGATTTTGCACTGCGTATTAAAGACATTTATGGAAAAATATGTACAAACTTACAAGGAAACAGAATCAATTACAATGTTTTTTCATCAGTGACATATTGCTTTTTATCAACCGTTTTTGTTTTTTTGGAACTTATTTTATAATGATTGAAGTTTGCTAAACGGGAATTACTGTATTTATAGGTATAGGCTTCTGTTTAGTTTATCATTTAAGTGGCAAAATTTTAAATTTTATGATCCAGGTAAGCTGGTGACCGTTTGAAATGCTTTTGCAAAAAAATAAAATAAATAAATAAATAAAATTTCCCTGGAGGAGCATGCCCCCGCACCCCCTAGATGTGCATGATCCACATCGTTCTGCTTATTACTTGCAAGTGAATACCAGCCGCCACTGTGCGCTGCAGATACGATTGTCATTGAAAGCCACTTGTAGTCGGGGAATGGTAAAAGCTGTTCAAGTACAATGCTAGTTTTGAAATACATTCTGCACACATTTGTTTTCTTGTAGCTAGTTGTCCACGTTGTACTTTGTTCTAATACACAGTAGGGTTGATTTCATGGTCTAAGCTGTTACAGTGGAAGCCTGCTGCACCGGATGGGTTATTGTATATCCCAGCGCATTCTGGTGTCTTTGTCTTGTCAGCTCATCACTCAGACCTCAAAATGGCCGACACCCCCCCAGTGCTTTTAAAAACCCCACGCAATTCAGAATCGGTCCGAAACAGAACTGTTCTCCACCAGCTCCAGTTTTCCTTGGCTGGCAGAGTGGTGCATTTCCCCTCCTTGTGGAGAGCAGCCTGAGGAACAAAGGACAGCAGCGGGGAACGAGAGAGGCTCATTTCCACATTTTTCAGCTCCCTGTCGCACGTGGGGTTGGGGGGGAGACCACTGCCAACCCCCCCCCCCAACAGCAAAGAAGCTGCAGCATGGCGCTGAGGCCATTTCATGGCATTGTTAGATGGATTGAGTCCGAATGCTCTTTACGGGTGATGCGCTATTGTGGGCAGTTGGCAGCAGAGACTTAAACAAAACAAAAAAAGAGCTGTTTGTTTTCACGATTAACTGTAGTCCTGTTCCTGTTCCCCGCCAGCCCCTTTAAAAAAAACCCCTCCTGAGTCTCCCTTTCATTCCCACTCACTTGGTACTTACCCCCACCCCCCATTCCCCCTCCCCTCCTGGCCAGTGCTTGGCTATGCCCCTGCAGTTGCTAGGTAACAGGGTGGCAGTATTGTGTGGCAGGCTGAGGTATGTATGCGTGTGTCTGTTTGAGTGAATGAGTCGCTGTGTGAATAGGAGCTCTGTTTTTCCCTGTTGAACCCATGCGATGCCCTGAGTCTTGGCAGGAAGAGTCAACCTTTCATAAGCTGCACTGACTCCATCAGCCCCGCCCCCACTCTCGCATAGTTTGTTGTTTAAGATGGACCCAGCATTTCTATTATATACTGCAAACTCGCATGCAGGAGAACGGCACTAGAAAACCTCACCAGAAGGTGAATATTTTGAGGGCTTAAAGGATTATCAGGTTTTTTTTCCCGTTTTCAGCCTTGGTTTTATTGTCAGTGTATTTTCTTACTGGTAATGAACAATGACAGTGAAGCCGCTGTGTAAAATATGGAAAGTTTGCGGTCTGTGCGCTATGATGGAAACTGTATTAAAATAACACACAGGTTGGAAAAGCCTGAATGATCCTTGCAGGAAAAACTGATTTCTGTCTCTGTATTGTTACCTTGAGGCTTACGTCTATTTGAGCTCCTGCCCTTTGCTGGAGTGCAGCTCAGAATTACAGTGAAGTCATGTGTACATCTGCTTGGCTTAAATTACAGGAGGATAGACTAATCTCTCTTAACTAGTAAGTGATCTTGACCTGTTCTTAATCATCTTCCTTGATTAACTGGTTATCTTCTAATTACAATAATTCATTGGCAGTTAAACGCAAAGCTTTGTTAATACTATGCTGTTGCGATTAAATTGTACGTTTAAGTCAGAATAAGGTTTTATTCTCTTTTCAAAAAAGATAAACTACTCTTTTAACCAATGCATTTGCTTTTAGCACATCCTTTATTGCAGGCTATCAAATCTGCATGCGTTTAAATTGCAGCAGAGAACAGTGGGTTAAGCAACTAGTATCCACAACTGCCATTTAGCTGGCTCCATCAGTGCTCGGTGTTAACAGCGCTCTACACTGCTAGCTGGCAAATTTCAAGTTGCGGTCGAAGTTTGCAATAAAGTATTACTTTGGTTTTTTTGTTCTTTTTTTTTTTTTTTTAGATTTTCTTCCTTTTTTTTCCTGCCCTGAATACAGCTGGACTGTCTTGGTTTTCCTCCGTTGGAGTTAAACGTAGTCTGCTTATATTTGGCTCATATAGCTACAAGCGCCTGGCCTACCGGGGGTGGACGCTAGAGAGCTAGACAATAAATTTTAAACTGCTTAAGACCTACTATCCTCGGCATGGCTATGCCTGGGATTAAAACACCCGACCAGGGGCCCCCAAACAAACTGGGAGGCCCTTAAATATTAAATTTGTTCTTTATATTTACCTAAAATTTACCTTGACATTTTAATCAAAGCAACAAATGCTTTGAACGCCATATCTACCAACATAGGAAACTGTGTCAATTCAAAAAGTTGAACTTGTGGTAGAAATTAAATCAGTCATGTTGTAAAACTGTGATGCCATGTGCATTACTTATTTCTTATTTATTTTTTAAGGCAATGTCAATATGTCAGTCCATCTTTTAACATTGATACTGTATGCAAACTCACTCTTTGCTACCTGCCCAGGGCCAGCAGATGTTACTCGGCGTGATGGCAAAATCTGGGACAACCAATCAATTGTCCGCTATGTCTGCTACCAAATAAAAAAAAATAAATAAACAACAGAAGTAACATAATCTTGTGGAATATATAACAATCACTCTAAGGATGTGGCTGTTTCAGGATATATCAGAGCTCATCACCGTGAGCCATCTTTTAATAATGTACTGATTATGCTTTCATTTCTAACAAGTTGTGATGCCAAGTCGCGACTTGTCTCACCACGCAGCCGTGTTCGATGAGCTTAGATAAGCGTGAATAAGCCGTGACCCAGCCCTGTTTCTCAGCATGCCGGGCCTTGAGTTTCTGATTCACTGTGCCAGTATTTTTTATTTGCCCCCTGAGGGATCATCCGCTAGCTAGAAGGACTACATGTTTTAGATGTATGATATGAAATAAAAAGCTGTCTTATGTATGGTCAGGTAAGGTGGTTGTCTGAGCTTACTTTGGTATTATATACAACTTGCACAATGTTTTGTCTGCTTGTGCTGGCAGTTGGTTTACAACAGTGGACACAGTTGCAGTGCACACAGCTGAGTAGATTTACCGCCTGCTTAACCTCTAATATACACTTATTGTTTGTAACCTTAAGCAGCTAACTTGCCTGGCTTTTGTTCATGGGGATTTCTGTCCACTTATTTAAGTAGCATGTTGCCATTGTTTTGGAAAGGCCAGCGCATCAAATAAGGGTCTGGAAACACATGTTTTGATTTAAATGGTAGCATAGTTGTCACTTTTAAACAAAGTGAGGGCAGCCAACATTTCTCATGGACTATAATTGTTTGAGACCGAGCTTGCTCAGCCCTGACATTAAGACGAGACCTGTGTCCAGGGCAGCGTCAGGATAATGGGTAAAGAAATGGTTATGAGCTCAGCTAGCGCACAGTTTTAATAAATTACACCCCTGGCCTCAATGGTTGGTCACAAAATTGACCACTGCATTGGAATTTACATTGATTACACTTAAAAAGCTCTCATTTGTGTATTATCTGTATTCATTTTGTTGCGCACTGGCCGTGGGTTTGTGCTCAGAGGTAATCTAGGCTAACTTTAACGTGCAGATTGTACCATCACGGTGCCCTTTAGCCACTTTTAGCTGCTGTTATGTGTAGTCCTTTGGACTCAAATGCAGTCTTATCTTCTCATTTAATTTCTATTTTTGTCCAGTTAAAATTGTCATATTTTACCAGGTAATGATGATAAGTTGAATGTTACTGCAGAGGCCTTGTGACCCTGCCTATTGTACGTTTGCGCTTGGATTATCTCCACTCTACTAAATATTGGGTGCATTATTTCCATCCCAAGATCAACACGAGATTCCTGGCAACAATGTGGTGAAGGTTTTCATGATTAGCCCTATAGTCTGAATTGAGCTGCTGAATCCTTACTGTTGGAGACGTTGCAATTTTAAATTAATTTCATGCTCTCAAGTCCATTTTGTTAGCGTCCCCAGTTATGCATTGTGAGACTATAAATTGAAACACCTCACATAGATTGGAATGTAGTCATTTTCTGCATATTAGTGTTATTGCCCATTTAATCATATTTGTGCTTTGTCAACTGCTTTGTTTATATTTGTGTAATTGAGTCCTAATTACCTGATCACCCGTGTGATTGGGCATTTTCCATTATGACTGAAAGTGTTGTGCTGTACTTAATTTGTTAACCAAGCAGATTCTTCACAGCAGGAGTTGTCATTGAGCTGTACTCGTCAGCCTGATGCTAGTTGCAGTATTGCTCTTTGATAAAGCCTTGTATGCCTGGTCTTAACTGTGCTTTGTTGCAGGGTATTTCTGAGAGTGAGAAGAGGGATCCCAATGAACTGGTTGGTAAGTTGGCTCAATTTACATTTCCATCTGCCACTGTTCCTGTTTGCAGTCAGTGTTTTATCTGCTGGTGTGAGTGTCAGATTTATATTGCCTGTATCTCTGCCTGTATGTATGTGGGTCATTTATGGCCGGAGTCGGCTGGCATAGCCTTGGCTATCAAACAGCGAAGCCTTTGTTTGAAGTTGAGTCTTTGTCAGAGATACAAGTTACAAAGGTGCGACAGGAAGCTGCCCTCCCTTTATTCTGCGTCACGTGGTTGCCAAGTAGTGGCATTCGCAAATGTTTAAATTTGTGAATGATTACCTACTGAGCCCTGTATATGATTGTGCTGAAGCCACTGAACTGGATATTAGTGTAGTTTACAGACGAACCATTGGAAGTCAGAAAGAGAGGACAGAATCCTCACTTTTTAATGTATGGCTATTCTCTACCCATTCTCGTTTACCTTGCTTGATTAGCGCTTGGACAACTGATTCGATGAATTACTAGAACTATTCGGGAGAATGACTGGCTAGTGTATATTTTAAATGACAGTATTTATGAAAGCTGCAGAATATTTTCTTCTTCTTATAATTTAAAGCATGCCTATTTCTAAGAATCACATGTGACTTGTTGAAGTCAGTGCTAGTTTGATACTAATAAGATGTATGGCACTCGTTATGCAGTGCCTGACAAAAGTCTTGTCACTTATCCAAGTTGTAGGAACAACAAATAATAACCTGACTTGTAGTTGATCAATTGGAATCAAAAAATGGCTTATATGAAAGGCAAAGCCCTATAGATTATGCAAAATATACCAAAATAGAGTTTTGTGTCATTGATTGAGTTTTATAATTTAATTTGTACAGAAAGGTCAGATTTTGCTTGGACAAAAGTCTTGTCGCATTGAAAAAAAATGTGGAAATTATACATACACTTTATTTTGAATACACAAATATGCCACTATACAGGGTTCCCGCGGTCATGAAATTCCTGGAAAAGTTATGGAATTTGAAAAACCTGTTTTCCAGTCTGGAAAAGTTATGGAATTAACTAACGGTTTTGGAAAGGTTTGGAAAAATACACTGTTTTGCCTAATGCTTATAATATGTCCACTAAATCCCCCAAAGATGTCGAGTTAAAATCGAACGCGATACCGTTGAAACTAACATGACGTTTCGTGATACACGTAGGTTACATTATGCAGCCAGTTGGCGGGCAGCGAAATTTTTTTCCTACCGGACTTCTTAATACCAACTTTATCTCATTAGATTTCAGCCAATAAGAATCGAGCACATGCTTTTGTTTACTTTTTGACTTACATGGGCTTGTACCCACAGAGATATCCATGCATGTGGTAACTCCATGCACGTGGTAACTTGGCACGCTGTTTGCCGGAATTTAAAGGGCACCGTTTTTCTAATAACGCCAGTTGAATTTTCCCACTTCCTCGCTTCAAATTAGTGAAATAATAGCATCACTGTAAATCAGAATAATGAATGAAATAACGTGAATATAATAAGATTTCAATATAAACACACAACTTTATTTAAATTTATGGTCGACGTCCACCTATGGCCCAATTGGTTTCTCTCCAAGTCATTTTTCTGCATTATACACCGTTCAAAAATATTTCATTTCCATCCTGGCATTTTTTTGTTGTTGTTGTTTAATTACCCAGGTTCGCTTGTGAAACTCAATGATTTTCTCAGGTCGATGATCGCGTCATGCAAGTAAATTGATTAGACCGCAAAGAAACCCGATTCCCGATTGTGGCAGAACGGAGTGTACGAAAAATACTTTCACTATTTGCTTTGAAATTCTCCTGCAAGTTTTCTCATTCCAAATAACATATTTTCTGTATTTTTAAAGCGTGTCTGTTTCGACATTATTGTGATGCATGCTCGCGTAAACGCCGGACTTTTGATTTTCTGAGAAAATGGGACCAAAAGTGAAGGAAAAGACCCCAATTCTGGCTTAAAACACATCATTAATTTTTTCACTGATCACGCAAAATTTCAAAATGGTAATTCTATTCGAACATGCCCAACATCTTAAACAATATGCACTTTGGTTCATGACTGTGGCATTTGTTACGTTTGAGAAAACTTGCACGAAGTGATTTTGATGATCTTGGGTGGAAAAAAAACCTCATTAACTCCACCAATTTGCGTTTTTTCAAATTTCCTTTTCATATAATGTAGCAATACAACATACGTCATTGACAGATAGCTTAATTTGATAGGACTCGGCCCACACAACTGAATAATAGGCCAATGTTATTCGCACTTCTACGTGTGGCCAATGCTGAATTTTTTTCTTAGCCACACTTATAAGTGCGCCAGTTGATGACCATTCCAGTTTTTAGAAAAAGTACCCCTTAAAATAAGTTTGCCAAGAAAAAAATTTTAGCTTTGAACACACTTAAAATAAGTGTGGGCAATGGAGCAATGTGCATCTATTTATAAATGCGTCTACCGCAAATTTCGATCAATTTTTGTGCTTGGACGCACTTAAATAAGCACGAATAGTCACTTCGATAATAATATCAAATTTAGCGGCTACTGTGGTGTCAAAAGGTGGACGTCGACCTTAACTTTCTCTTTACATGTACACTGAAAGCTTCCATATCACCGTGCTCACCAGAAAAGTACGTTATGCCGTGGGCCAAAACCTGGATCCTTTATTGTCACTTCGTAGAAACTTTCTTAGGGCAGTTCAAGTATTTTTCCATCAGAACAAGTATGATGTGCTGATATTATAAAATGAAAATATTCTCAAAAAAGTATGTGCACGCTAATGAGAACAATTAGTTTGCAGCTTTGTAAGAAACATTTTTTTCTGCACTGCGATAAGCACTAGGCCTCCTACAGACGAATGCACTGACAATTTTGCATATCGCTCATACGAAAAGAAAATCTCTCAAAAGACAGCTATTCAATGAAACTTTTCCTCGGTTAGCTTTTCTATGAAACCTTTCCTCGGTTACAGTCTTTAATGGTTACATGTCATGTCAGTGTCATTTAAACTTCGCTAACTCGACGACGTCCCCCAGATTCAGCGAACAGTGCACGCAAGCAAGGATAATACACTCTAAATAATCATTTGTAATTGTTCAACATCTGTCTCAGAATATATTAAATGCTATCTGTTTGTTACCTCTTCAATGTTTTTGCCTTCTTGAGCATTTAAATGTAACACTTGGTTATTTATTGTTGTTTGTTTGTTTGTTAAATATAATTGAGAAAATACAAGGATGGTGCCATAGGCCCTTATGCCATTGTGTGATGTCCTAGGATAGGTGGTAGACAGACACAACTTCCCTTCCATTCTCCATGCTACATTTGTGCTACACTGCTTAGGGCTTAGCACACTGTAGAAGCTCATTATGGCACTCTGTGTTTGCTATTATAGGCCTTATCTATTTTAAACTAAGTCATGGAAATTAGGTAAAATATTATGGAAAAGTTTTGGAAAAGTTTTGAAAATCACTGGTAAAAAAGTGTGGGAACCCTGACTATAATATCAGAACATAAAGCCATGGTGCCTTGGAAAAAAGAATTAATATTGCGTAGACTCCCATGAGCTTGGAGGACTGTATCCATACGTCTTGGCAATGACTGAAATAACTTGATGATGAAATCATCTGGAATGGCAAAGAAAGCAGTCTTGCAGGACTCCCAGAGTTCATCAAGATTCTATGGTTTCATCTTCCAAGCCTCTTCCTTCATCTTACCCCTGAAATGCTCAATAATGTTCATGTCAGGTGACTGGGTCGGCCAATCCTGGAGTACCTTCACCTTCTTCGCTTTCAGGAACAGTGACATGGAGGCAGAAGTATGAGAAGGAGCAGCAGTATGAGTCGGGCAGCAAGAACTTCTTGATATTTCAGGCTGTTGATGTTGCCATCCACTCCGCAGATCTTTCTCACACCCCCATACTGGCTGAAACAACAAACCATGATTTTTCCTCCACCAAACATGATTGTTTTCTGGGAGAATCTTGGGTCCATGAGGGTTCCAACAGGTCTCGTACGGCGACTGGGATGCAGTTCAATGGATGATTCATCAGAAAAATAAACTTTCAGCCACTTTTCCAGTATCAATCCTTTCTGCAAGCTGTGGGCCTTGGCAAATGCAATGCAGGTTATTTGTTTTCTGTTTAATGTAGGCTTCTGTGTACTAATTCGGCCATGAAAACCACTTTGAGAGAGAATTTGACAAACTCTTCTTGTAGATACTGGGATTTTTGGTGACATTTCCTAATGTACCTTTGCTGTAGTTGAAGAAGGGCTAGCCTTGTACAGTTGAAGCAACAAACGGTCCTTTCAAACAGATGTCATACCGGGGTCTGCCTGACCTGCGCTTGCCACAAACATCACCAGTTTCCTCAAATATTTTTCTTATCCCCTCTACTTGACATTTGGATACATTAAAGATGTCTGCCACCTCAGCAGCAGACTCAGTCTTCAGGCTCTTGATGATCAGCACTTTGGTCTGTGGTTGAATCTTTGGTATGTTGTCAGAGGTCTAGTCGCACCTCATATGAAAGTCTGGTGCGCTGGGATTATTTCTATACACATCTGGGAATGTGTTAATTACAGTATTTGTCATAGGTTAAACTCTAATCTGTGATATGTTGCATCATCTGAAGAGACGACAAGACTTTTGTCCCAGCAAAAACACATGTTATGGGCTTTGCCAGGCTGTGAACATCAGAACCCTTTTTGACGGTTTCATTTTGCACCAAATTATTAATGTGAAAGCCCTTGACATTAAAATGGACCATTTATGATAACAATTGATTGGTTAGAAATAAAGTTATATGCTATTTTTAGTTACTATGTCTGTATGCAACAAGACTTTTGTCAGGCACTGTATATGCTTAACCCTTAGAGTGCCAAATGCAGCTATTGTTTCTGAATGATGTAAGATATCAAAGTCAAAGTTGAAAACCTATCATGTGGCAGCTTGTTTAAAACAGCTCCCACAGGGGAGCTCTTTCTTTTTTTTTTTTTTTTTTTTTTTAAAGATTTTTTTTGGGGGAATTTTTCCTTTATTCGATAGTTATACAGTGTAGAGAGACAGGAAAGTTGGGGAGAAGAATGGGGGAAGACATGCCGCAAATGACCTCAGCCGGATTCGAACCCAGGTCGCTGCGAGAAGGACACAGCCTTTATGGTACGCGCACTTAGACCGATGAGCCATCGGGGCGCCCCAGGGGAGCTCTCTTAAACAAGTTGCCACAGTAGGTTTTCAACGCCAAAAGATGATTAAATTTATATTTAAAAAAAAAAAAAGATTTATTTTCGGGCTCTTAGGGTTATAATGGTGCAACTGCTGATCAAATCCAGGGAATTTTTAGATTTTTTGTTTCCTGATCGCTGGCTCATTTTATTGCCTTCTGAGAAATCTAACGCCATAGCCTGTACTCATCACTTGGCAATTATCAAGTCTTGGTCATTCTAAGCTTCATACTGGTTTTGATTAGTCAAGGTGATTAATAAATTGTTTGATTATTGTTCAGGCAAAGTGGGCAAAAACAGGTGTGCCAAATTCCTGCACTAAAAGGTGTGGTTTCTGCCTACATGACGGCACGTCTCTGGTGCGGTGGCGAAAGTTTTGAAGGGGATAGAGGGTGGGGGGGGGTACCAGTCATAAGGGCTGCTCTGTTAGGCCGTTGAAGTGCAGTCTGGTGAGGTGTGGCAGTGTTGCGCTACATGGAGTTCTTCTACAGCTGGCTGTGAGTTTATCAACAAGCTCTGAATCACGACAGCTACAGGGCCAGTGCACATACCGCCCTTCGCCCAGGTGCAGGAAACGGTGTGTGTCATTTGGTGCGTAACACACTTATCTGTGTCCATCACACCAGACTGAAAATTCACAGGTAGAGCTGGAGCGTGTCTTACCTGAGCTCCACCCTGATGTCTGACTGCTCCTTCGAGTTGATTCATGTTTCTTCATGCGCGTTGCGTGGTTTTGAATTTTTTTTCCGTTCACATTGGATTTGAGAGTTGAGAGATTGATTTATAATTCAGACACTCCTTGTTTGTTCAGTTTCCAAGAGACACGGTAGATAAGCTCGCTTGGAAATCTAAATGGGTTCAGTGCGTTTTTAGATTGTTTGGTGTCATTTTCTCATCTAAAAGAAGGAAGAAAGTGCAAATACTGAATTGAATTGCAAATGGGATGCAGTTTGCTCTCTCACTCAGCTTGGCTTTTGGGACAGTCAGAGATGTGGAATGTGGATTGGTGGTCGGGTGGGGTTGGGTCGTGGGGGGGTGCGAATTTCAGTAATTTGATGTGGCCAACACAAAGGGGGAGCAAAATGCCAGAATTTTCTTGTAAAGGTCTGGGGGGAGGATTTTGAAGATCCGCTTTGTTCGGGATGCACAAAGGCGGCACTGATTTGGGCCCTTCTGTGCTGCCTTTTCATTGGCTTGTTTGCGCCTGCAGTCAGTCCGTCTGGCATTGGTCGTCCGTCTGGCCTGCACGTGGGGGACGATGTCCATGTTTTCTTGGCAGTGCGAAAACACGCGGCACTGTCCAGGCCCGTCCCTTCAATGTGCCGCTTGCCCAACACTGACCTGAAGCAGGACCCTGCAGAAGCCCTTTAAGTGCACATTTGGACAGATTGTCTGACTGTGCTGTATTGTCATGAGATTGTCTCAAGAGTTACTCGCAGAGCAGTACTGGTTATACTATATGAACTGTAACATTTTATACCTTCTTTTTGGGTAGATTCTGAATGTCTTGTCATGTTTTACGCACAGATAGGGAATGGGAGTCTATTTGAAATGACGGGCTCCATTTGCAGCATTCAGCACTGCTTGGGCATGAAGAAACCATGTCTAATTGCTAAGTTTGTAACTTAAGAGGAACATTGATTGTGTGCATTTCTGGCTCTAGACTTGTGTGTAAAATGTGCAAAACAAGTCTATGATCATAAACATTTTCATAATTTAATTATATATGTAGTAGTTGCATAATTGCCTTTAGCCAATCATATTTAATTCATCATATTCACAGTGGTTATTACGCATGCATGTGTGGAGTAATACACATGAACTGATATCTTGATCTGTATCGTCCACACTCACCTTGCCGGTGTGTGGTCCCATTTCTCTTTTCCCCTCTACTACCTGAATTTATTCAACTGCTCATGGTGAAATCAGTGAGGAGATGAGAGCTGCACTATAATTTCAGGGTCAAAGATGGGTGGAAAGTGGCTCACTGGTGTTCTGGAGGGGAACGAGGCAATTTAGCTGACCTTCTCCTGCCCGAAATGTGAGGAGTTATTGAACTTATTTTCCTGTTTTTCTGTCCGAAATATTTTACGGCACGCAGCGGTCTCCCTGTTACTGTTATGAAGGCGTGAAAGTGCTACTCTACAGTGCGTCTCATCCTCCCTTCAGTGTTCTACGTTACAGACCATTTCTTCCCTGATTTCCTTTACATTCCACCATCCAATGGAACTGAAGGCGCCCGAAGTTTATGTGACTTCAGAGACATTTATAACGGTGTCGTGCCTCGCAGTTATTCTTAATGGTCCTGGCTGGGTTAATGTTCCATTGCCTAAATTCATAAAAGGCTTTGAAGATTGGGCTCAGGGTTGGCTGTAATGTAGGAGTGAAGTGCATTTGCTTGAGGTTCCGTGTGCTGGACAGCTCTGTCAGTTTAACCACATAAAACCTACAGATCCATATATGGGTCCGTAAAATACATGCGTTTTATTCAACTTGGCATGTTTCCTTAATCGCAGATGGTCACTTTATGATTTAGTACAGCAAATATTTAACACATTGTTCCCTTAAAGGGGTAGTTCAGAATTTTGGATATGGGACCTCATTTCCAAGTTAGCCAGTGTGCTATTTATCAGTGGAGACCGTTTTCAACCTTTTTCATTCAGTCCTTCTAGTTGCAGAGTTCGCTGGTGCTGGGCTAGCGCAAGTCAACAGTTTCTGCTAGCCTGGCAATAAAAACAGTCTTAGCCACTCCACAGTACACCCGAGGCAAATAAATTATAACGCCAGACTATCGATGTAAATGTGTGTTGATAAAATAATGTTAGAAATAAAACTATCCTTGCATCGCAATGATCGCATGACATTTTGAGGGATTCGTTTCTCAGCAGCAGCGGAATTTTACTTTGCTCCAGTTAGTTGTGTAGTAACGAAGCTGTGCCTGCGCCAAAAAGTAAACAGAGAAGCGCACTCCAGTTGGGACACCTAGTAGTAGCCCAGGTAATATCAGTCCGCCGCTGCTGCTGAGACAGTAAGACTAGTCCCTCAAAATACAATGCGATGCAAGGGTAGTTTTATTTCTAACATTATTCTATCAACACACACATTTACATTGATAGTCTGGCATTATAATTTATTTGCCTCGGGTGTACTGTGGAGTGGGTAAGACTGTTTTTATTGGCAGGCTAGCAGAAACCGTTGACTTGCGCTAGCCTAGCACCAGCGATCTCTGCAACTAGGAGGACTGAATGAAAAGCGTTGAAAACTGTCTCAACTGATAAACGGCACACTGGCTAACTTGGAAATGAGGTCCTATGTCCAAAATTCTGAACTACCCCTTTAACCCCATAAAACCAATGGAACCATATATACGTTCATCAAATGTGCAGCTGCTGTATTCAAACCTGTGGAACTTCAGGCCAATTTTAAATTCTAGTGGAGATCTCAAGGTTTCCAACAATACCAAATATGTCCTGCTGAATCACAGGGAAATGCGTATAAAATGTACAGGATCTAGATATTTTCCATTTGATGTAATGCTGTGGCCATGTAAACATGGCGTCCTGGGTTTGAATATTTCTCTCAATATAAGTGTGATGTAGCTTCAGTAAAGCACTGCAATCAGCAGATGCAGAATATGTATGTGACACTGTCCTACAATGTGGAAAAAATGCTTTTTCTGAATTTGAACCTACCTAACGGAAGACTTGAGTGATAAATTGATGGCCTCATGCAAGAAGGGCTTAAGTGACATTTTACAAATTTTACAGGAGAGCCAAAAAACTGCCACAGCATCACCTGTTAGTTGTATGCTGAACTATCCATGATACAGGGTTTTCCCTGCATATCTAACGCCAAGGCGGGCCGCCTTGGTCATTTTGGCCGCCGCCTTAGTTGAAAGAGGGCTGAAAGGACGGTTCCGTTTCATCACTACGGGATTCATAGAACTGCACTACGTAATCTTCGCATCCAAGGCTCTTTGCGTAACACAGCTGTCAACAAAACACAAGCCTCGCATGCGTCATACGTCACGAGCGTTTACGTCGCTTGCGTACATGTCAGTTTACTCCAAGCGCGTGAAATGGACGAGGCGATATTCCAAACAAGAGGACAACTACTACGTCCATCACACACGGTAACACGCAGGGCGTGTCTAGAACTGGGAATTGGGGTGCCACAGACGCGTCTCTTTTAGTCTTGGCAAGTTCTCAATCATTTTCCTTTATTGACGCGTTTTCCAATGATCGTAATTTGCAACTGAAGACACGGGTTTCTTTCCATATGCGATCTAACAGCGATGAAATCATGGGCTAAATTCAGAATCCGTAGGCAACAGTGGCGAAGCCAGAACTGAGAATTGGGTGCACATAACATCCGTTTAAAACAATTATTAGTCCTGACCTGTTCTCGGTCATTTTCATAATTAACAGAAGGTTCACTCCGAGAGCACTCCACAGTTAACATGTGCTGCTTGTTCTCCCCAATTAGGTAAGACGACAATCATTCATCTGGACGCGTATTTGCTATATTTAAATCAACGTTGTTCAAAATTGCATACCTGTCGACTCTCAAGCAAATAGCTTGAGCTGCAGGCTTTTTATAGCCTATATAACTGCCGAGTGCCACTTTTTTTTTTTTTAATCAACCCACGCAATACCGACAGTGAAAGGCAATATTTCATTGGAACGCGGACCATATCAATCAACGCGAAGCATTGGCCATGTAAATTATTTTTCTGTACTGAATTTAGCCCATGATTTCATCGCTGTTAGATCGCATATGGAGAGAACCCGTGTCTTCAGTTGCCAATTACGATAATTGGAAAACGCGTCAATAAAGGAAAATGATTGAGAACTTGCCAGGACTAAAAGGGACGTGTCTGTGCCACCCCGATTCCCTGTTCTAGACACGCCACTGGATAATTCGATTGATGGTCAAATTATTCTCTGCGTGTAAACGTCATATCTGATCAGAGTCGGACTTTGCGTTCTGCGCATGCCCGAGCAGTGTTGTTGCTGGAAACATCGAGCGACACAAACGGCCTCGGCCCGACCGAAAATACACTTTTGGACGGACAAAGAGACGTTTTATGCTTCATCAGCCCTAAGAGTTAAATATTCTGAAATTTATAGCTGGGAGGAAAACGCGGAACGGAGATTTTGTCGAAATGCCGGCTGATCAGTTAGCCACAAGTGGCTCTTTACCGCTAGTTAAAGGGGCTACAGCGCCACCTAGCGTAGCGGAGTAAGACTTTTTTTTTTTATAATTTATCAGAAAAATAAATACAGAAGAGTTAAAGGGATAGTTCACTTTTTTTGAAGTGGGGTTGTATGAGCTACAAATTGCCACTACTTACATTAGATGCAGTAGAAAACTCTCTGATCTCCTCCAGGTAGCTGCACCAGCGCATAGTGCTGAGTGGAAATTTAGGCGATACACTGTTGTGAACGGGACCAGGGAAACAGCGTATTTTTGCGGCCTAAAAGAGGTCCTACTTGAAAATAATACACCATTTCAGTTGTACGCTATATTAAAAAGAATTACTGCGCTTTACCAACTCGGAAAAAAACACAGTTGCTCTTGAACTAACCAACTGACGTATTCCATCGGAGTAAACTGCGCGCTGGAGCGATCAGCTGTTTGGGTCAGACTGAGCGGTTTGAGACTGAGACGGCATTTCAATGACATAGAATTACGTCTCAAATTAAAAATAAAAATCCCTATAATAACCAGCACAGCAGATAGGCCTACACAGTATGTGGCTGCGTAGACCCTATGTGCTGTCAATTGGTGCTGCAATGTTACATTAGACTTTTTCACGTGTTTCACTCTCTTACCTGATGCATGGGTACAGCAGTGCTCTTCAGCGTGCACCGTTGAGATTTCCCTGAATTTAGCCTCACAAAATCCTCTTTGGAAAAATGAATACTGCAAACACGGAGCTCTTTTAGGGATACGGATGGCGTATCAATATCCATGTTGAGCGCAGCTAGCCACAGCTGCCAAAGTCCATCCCGCAGAGGAATGCGATGGAAGCTGTAAGTGCCCCGGGATACAGCTTTGCTTTCATGTCCAGGAAAGCAACACACACGGACCATTTTCGAAATAGGTTTCGAAACCTCGCAACCACAGTTAAGCCGCTTGCACACTGGACGCGAAACGAATTTTTCGCAAAACAGATTACATTCAAAGTCAATGCGAAGACGCGAATTCTCGCATTTCGCGTGTATTTGCGTCTTTGCATTGACTTTGAAAGTGTTCTGTCGGCGCAAAATTCGCTTTCAAGGCCCAGTGTGCAAGCAGCTTTACTGTGACCCAAACAGCTGATCGCTACAACGCCGCAGTGAACTACGATGCGCCGCGCGGAGGACTACGTCAGTTGGTTAGTTCAAGAGCAACTGTGTTTTTTTCCGAGCAGGTAAAGCGCTGTAATTCTTTTTAATGTAGCGTACAACTGAAATGGTGTATTATTTTCAAGTAGGACCTCTTTTTAGGCCGCAAAAAATACGCTGTTTCCTGATCCCGTTCACAACAGTGTATCGCCTAAATTTCCACTCAGCACTATGCGCTGGTGCGGCTACCTGGAGGAGATCAGAGTTTTCCACTGCATCTAATTTAAGTAGTGGCAATTTGTAGCTCATACAACCCCACTTCAAAAAAGTGAACTATCCCTTTAAGCGCAAGGACAAAGACTGCACAATCTGCTGTTAGGTTTTATTGTTTTTGTGAATCACTTTGTCTTGTTTGTAAGAAAAATTCTAGACAAATTTATTTAAAAGAAATGTAATTATAATGTACATTGATCAATTTATGATTATTCACTTAACGCCCAGCAATCCAAAGGTGTGTTCATAAACTTTGCACGCCAAAACCCTGGTACAGTACTTGGTGACCTATTGGGATGCCTAGTAGACATTTTCATAATTCTTAAGGGCTTAAATTGTGTGCAGTACACTTGCCTGAGACACTGCAGCTCAACCTGTGGGGTTTTTGCTGTGAGTTTTCACTGGGTAAGGCCTGCACTGTTTTTCAGCTCATAGGGGTATGGGAGAGAATTATTTATTAGAACTCATCTGCACTCTAAGCGCCTGCATATTAGGCGATAGTTGTGATTTGTGAGAGCAGTGTTGTGGAAGGAAAACGATCTGATGGGTCTGTCTGATTAGTCTATACACACACACACCAGGGCAGGAATTGTGCCGTTGGCTCTGAGTTGCGGGCTGGGAATGTGCTTTTGTATTTTGTGGAAGTGGTCTGACTTGCCCGGTCAGGTTTGCAGCGGCAGGGGTATTTCATATCCTGCAGGCAGTGTTATTTCTCCCGCAGCCCAGTGTTGGGAGTGTCTGTAGGCTGGGAGCCAGGGGAGGGCGAGGCTGGGGCGTGATAGGCCCAGTGTATGGATTTGGGGCGGCTTTTTAATCGGTCTGGAGGGAGGGGGGGTGTGTGCCAGGGTGGGGTGGGTCGGGGGAGCTGAGGTCAGCACCTACCTGTATGGACTGGAATTTTCTTTTTTCTTTTTTTTTTTTTTTTTTTTTTTTTTTTTTTTTTTGTGCGCAGAGCAGGATATTGCATTTGTTCATTAGGAACATTTTAAAATCTGATTTGCAGAAACATTGTGTACAAATCTGAAGTATCCCATCTTGCCGGAACATTCTGTATCAAAGGCAGAGAGTTGTGCCGAAGGCAGGTAGCTTCTTTGTATTTAGTGAGGACACTGGAGTTTGTTGGGTTTTCACTCAAAATAAAATGTGTGCTAGGATGGACCGTGACCAATACTGTAGAATTTGTTGAAATGGATGAACTGTGCTTCAGTTCATATGTGGGTTAGGATGAAGTCACTATCACCCATACGGATGTGTATATTTATACTGTCAGCTTAACTTTGTTGTCATGAATATAGAATTGCCTTTATAAACCTTTATGGCTGTTGGACCTGGAATGTAACAAGGTATGCCGTGTGGTCATGGTCCGTGACACACAAAGTGAACGTCTCTGCAAAGGACGGACTCCATTCCCTCCGTCACAGCAGGTGGGGGAGTGGATGTGGTTGGGGGGGCGATTTGACTTCTGCTCATCTGTAGGAGTTCTTTGCTTCCTGCTGAAAGAGACAGTGAGAGGTTCCACATCTCCACTTGAACCTGTCTCCGTATGTATAGAGGCAGGTGGGACGGATGAGACTGTGGAATGACATGCTTTAATGACCAGACTGCCATCAGGAGCTGAACTGAACAGAGTGGCGTAGTTCCCTCCCGGCACAAGCCCCAGCACACCCCAGTCGGGTGGGGCCCTGGGCCTCCCCTTTCCAAAACCTTTCCCTTCCAGTCATGATAGCGATTGCAAAACAACCTGGAAATGTCCCATTTACTGCCCAATCTGGAATAATATCATATTTTTAACATTTTCTCCATTTAAGTAGCACTCTTTTCACTCAATCTCATCGGTCAAAATGTTCAACTTCTATGCAAACACTTGTTTTTGACTGTGTTCCGTTCCAGTGCGATTGCGTGTGTGTGCGTGTGCGTGTGTGTGTGTGTGTATGCTCTCAACTGCATGTGGAGGCCTACAGCTGCTCCTTACACCACACTCAGTGTCTTCCTGTCTTCTGCTTCCAGCCCAGTTTTCAGAAACGGTGAGGAACATGTCACCAGATGAAATCCGGATCCCCCCCGAGCCGCCTGGGCGCTGTTCCAGTCACTTACAGGTGAGGGGTGTTCCACATCCATGCTGATGTGGGGGAGACACCTTGGGCCACTCAAGCAGCCTGAAGCCAGGAAACAGGAAATGGGTCATCATTAAAACATTTAACCCAACCTCTGACTGTTTTATTCATGTTATCAGGCATTTGTCATTCGACTCTCTGATTTCATGGTACAGTATGGAGGTTCTGGAGTTGTTCATTGGTTCAGGCAGCTAACGAGATGAACGTGAGACCAAAGCCAAATTTAGAGAAGATGTTAATGCGTTTGAGTCACTTGGCTGCTCTCAAAAAAAAATAGTGTCCACCCACTTAGTTGTCTTTCACTAGCTTTGGAAAATTAAATGTACAGTGAGCACCATAATTTGGATGGTGGCACATTTTTTAAATTTGGCATTGTGCACTAGAACATTGAGTTTGAGGGGATACAGTTACTGAGGCTGAAGTGCAGCATGTCAGCTTTGATGTGAGGGTGTTTTCATCGATATTGGAGTAACCTCTTAAAATGTCAGCACCTTTTGAGCTGTCCCCCACCCCCACCCATTTTTTAGTTGCATCAAAAAAATATAATTTAACATATTGCAGAATAAAGTAATCACTTTCATTATATGATCGCTTGTCTTTTGCATGCAGTGACTGCTTGCATGGAACATAGACATCACTAGACTTTCGGTATCTTCCCTGCCGATGCTCTGCTAAGACTGTGCCGCATCAGTCCTCAGTTTCTGCTTGTTTTGGTACTATCAGGCATCATTCTCCTCTTCAGCATGTAAAATGCATGTTCAGTTGGATTCAGATCTGCTAATTGACTGTCTAGAAAAAGTGTTGCTGTCCATTGAATTGTGGTGTTCACTGCTGTTGTTGCAACTTAAGGATAAAGAAGGTCTGTGTTTAGGCTTGAGTGATGAAGCCTGTTGCTGGTCTTTTAATATGGAGATCAGTGAGACTTGGAAATTCAGACTGGCCCTAACATATCCTTGGGAGGCTGAAAACACAATGGTCTCCAGGTAGTAGACGGGCACTCTTGGCACTGTTAGGAACTTGCGAGCCATGCCAAGTCTCTGTATTGTAAGATAAGCAGAACAAAAAGCCCTTGGACGACTTCCTGCAGAATTATTGAGCTGCCTATAGTAAATGTGCCTTTCCTGCCAAATAAATTTTTACATGAGAAAATGCTGTTATCAGCACCTGGCTTTTTTTGTTTGATTTTTATTTATTATTTTTTTTCCAAGAGCAAGTTTAACGCGTATGGTAAAGTTTTGAAAACTTTTAGCCTGTCGCCTGTTAATTCGTCCTTGTGAAATTCATGCGGAAGATCCTGGGGAATGACTGGACAGATATGCAGTTGTGCAATGTGCATGTTTATTACAGTTATATTCATCATTGAAAGAACGAGTCAAAAAATTGAATTTTTACTGATTTGCACTAATATGCATATATTCTGCAAACTTGTACCACTTGCAATCTCCTCATGCCCATAAGATGACAGGAATGATAAGAGTCAAAATGATCCCAATTTAGAAAATTTCTTCTTAAATTGAATTGGTTGGTCAAACATTTATATACGGTCCGTTATTTAATGGTTATATATACGCCCAATTATGCAATTAACATTGAAACTTTGCACAGTGTTTATCTAATATAAGGCAATATTGTGGTTGAAATGGCTTCTTCATTATTTCTGGCTCACAAATGCTTTCATATTTGATAGTAATGCTTTTGCAACAATAACAAAGGCTACTGGACCCGCAGTATGACAATACGCAATATGGTAGCGTGACATTATTTTTTGTTTATCAATGCCCTGTGTTCTACCCTCTGTGGTGTGACCACCCCCCCCCCCCCCCCAGCTTTTTTGCTCATGAATATTCATGGCCAGCTTACTGTCATTTAATCTTTAATCCTCTTATCGCTAATTTGGGCCAAGGATGGCTACCATATTGAAATTTCTTGGCTGTTTCCTGTTTTTGGTTGACCTCCTGTGTACATAAAATGGTGGTTTAAAAAGAGGATAAATCAAGCTTGTTGAAAATAATGCTCTGCTGAGACGGACATTTATGAGTCGGAATGAACGCACTCCTCGCTAGTGCATCGGTTAGTCTGTCAACTCCTTTCCTTTCTCTCCAGTACTCTTATCCTGGCCTGTAACACGGAATATTCCGCTTTGTTATCAGCAGACACTTCCTTTTACATTATTTTCTCGCTCAGCAAGCGGCCTTGTGCAGAGTGACTCGGTCCACTTTCCATTGCATGCATTGGCGCACCGATATTCTCCTCACCGATCACACCTCTGCATATTCGTTTGCGCACCGATATTCTCCTCATTGATCACACCTCTGCATATTCGTTTGCCAGGCTTTTCCAGCTATTGTCGAGTGTACGGGTACCACCCTACCACACCCTTCTCTGCAGAATCTGAGCCAGTTAATTCAAGTTCTGCTGTCCCTCTCATTTTGGCACACTGGATGTATAAGGGCATGGCACTGCATGCCCACTGAGTTTTGCTGGGACTGCATGTGCTGGCTGCAGTGGGGCGTGGCAGAAACACCCCCCCACTACCCCCAGTGTTGCAGGCCCCGCCCTCTGCTCCACTCTTTTGTCTGCATCCTCATGACTAACATCCTGCCCCTTACAGGCCCAAAAACTGCCCCACCGCAGAGGAAGGGCCGGGCCCTGCTTTTCCAAATAAAAACATCTTGTCGTTAGGGCATGGCCAGGGCAGACTCGCTCTCTAGTACTGCAGAAAATCTGGCCTGGCCTCAAATTTTCTTCTTATTTACTCGGTCAGCCCATACTGCTCCTCGTTCATAAGTTTTCGCCGCTTACTTGTGTATCGCGGCCCTCCTTTTGGAGTAAGTTATATGGACATGGGGCATTGTCATCACCAGTCCATGCCATCTGCTGATTTATTACACATGACATCCCTGTGGGCAGAAAGAATGATCATTCCCAGGCCTATGCCAGTTTCCGGGGTCTCTCTTGAGCCTTCTTGTCAAATATGGCCCCTAGGTATCAGAAATGGCGGTCATACAAAGACCCTATTCAAAGCCCTCTGCTTTCAGCTGCATTAGTGACTTGCTGTTCATGTGTACGTCCTGACCACAAGCCCCTCTCTATCATGAACAGCAGCACCGGCAGGTGGACGGAGAGACCTGTCGCGGCAGCCGGCCATGTAGTGTTTGTCGGAGAAGTTGCATATGGAAACTCAAGACCAGGTCAAAACCAAGTATACTGGCCAAAAAAAGAAACGCAATTTTTTATTTCTTGATTTTATCGAGTGTAACCGTTATTAATCAAAACTTCATTGGTATCAAATGAAAGAGGGAATCTCAGACAATAGATATAACAGAATATCGGGTGGGAATATCGCCATGTTGGTTTTTATTTAACAAGGTGAAGTTCGACATTACAAAACACAAATGGCACTATCAGTATCTCGTATGTCCCCCATTAGCGTCACGCACGGCGGAACACCTGCGTCTCATAGACATAGACCAGATGTCTGATTTTTGCTTGTGGAACGGTGTTCTGCTCTTGGGTCAGTGATTGTCTTAGCTGACATACTGTAGCTGGCGGTGGTTGACGTCTCCGGATCGCTCTATCCAGAATGTCCCACGAGTGTTCTATAGGTGAAAGATCTGGAAAAAACACTGGCCAGGGAAGGATTTGCACGTTTTCGGCCCGAAGGAACTCACTACAGATACCTGCCACACGCGGATGCGCGTTGTCCAGTTGGAAAGTCAGTCGGTGACGTCGGACACATGGAAGGACGTCTGGACGGAGAATTTAATCGCGGTAACAGACGGCGTTGAGAAACGCATCTCAGCGGCAGTTTGAGTTGCCGACCGGAAGCGATCCCGCAGATGTAACAAGCGGATACGACGGTCAAACGCTGGAGTCGTAACGCGTGGCCTACTGGATCTGGGGCAATTGGCCAAGTGTCCAGTAGCATTAAACCTGGTTCTGAGGTGACTAATTGTCGCAGAACGCACGCCAAATTGACAGGCAACTCTATCTATCCGACTTCCGGCCTGTAGCATCCCAATCGCACGTTCTTGTTGAACTTTCGTTAGTCGTGGCATTATAACCCGTCTGATTTTTAGTCATTTTCGGTCGGGCTTTTATAGGCCCCGGTGTCTACGAGGAACTCAAAACAAAAATGGGAGTGTTAGGACAATGGTAGTACTCGAACCCAAGCACTGCCGATGTTTGGTTCCGAACGAATGGCGGCTTCAGAATACGCTCTATGACCGCGAAAATTTGTATAGTAGAAGTATTCACCTCCAAAAATAACTCCGAGCGAATGCCGTCTTTATCAATGGCTTTGTCGAAATTTGGCACCGGATTACGTAATTGCGTTTCTTTTTTTGGTCAGTATACATGGCTGGACTGTTTATGATCTATGTGCAAAATCAGTGGGCAGTATATTGAGGGGATAATCAGTGGTATGGTTGTTAATTCTTGGATTGTAAATGTTCATTGAATTTGGATCCATGTGGATCTGATGTCAAAGCCCCCCGATGACGTCATAGAAACTGTGCATCAAATCTGTTTGAAAGGAATATGGCCAATGGAGTGAGTACACTTGGCCAGCCAACCAATGGTGTAACTTCATCACTCACTCACTCACTCATTCAGTCACAGACATCTCCAGTTGTAGAGCTGGACCATGCCAGTTCTGGAAAAAAGCCTACTGGTATTAGACTATCATTGGGGCTGGAATTTATTCTTCGTTTTCTTGGCAGGAAAAGATCCAGAAACTGTATGATCGCAAACTACACGGTGATTTCGACACAAACAGCCACATCCAGAAGAAGAAGGAGTTTCGCAACCCCAGGTGTGTCGCCCCTTCCTGTTGATGGCAGCCTTATCAGTCATACAGTTATAAAAGACTCAGGAAACAATATTGGTATTGGCATTACATATTTATTATGACCCCAAGTATGATTTTCAAAACCAAACACAGTGGCTGCTTGAACTAGGAGCATTACATACAGCTCAGTCAAAAACCCAATTTGACTCTAATTTGTGAGATAATGGGGATTAAAGGGGCTTTCACATACATTGTACAACAGGTATACAGCAGGTCTGCGACAGAAATGTGGGGTAATTCGTGAGACATTCATGAGATTGTCGTACGAAATTCATGTATTCCACGGCGGAAAACGCTGTTGTGACCCTCATCGTAGAATTTTAAACATGTTCAACATTTTTTGTGCATCGTTGGTGATTCTCTGTCAGGCCCATTTAATAGGTCTGTCGTGCGGTGCCTGACAAGGTTGTTTGACTGTGTTACGCTAGACCTATGAATTTTGTTTGATTTTGGGGGTCATCTGAGGTGCTCATTGTCTTTGAAATTTCCTGTGATAGTCTTACAGCCGTCCTACGTTAAACCCACTGCAGTCGTACGAATGTTCCACCATTGTACGTCCTTTCTGCGACTGTCATGAGTTAATTGAACGATTACAATGCTATCCTACGTCAGTCAGACGGTGGTCTTGGAAATTTTGTGTGACATATTTTTGTACATCAGTGGTGCGACACGTTATGTGACCGCTATTAGGCAAACTACAAATCCTCCTCACCCAAACGTACATTAATCCCTTCTATCATGGACCCGCTAAAATCATGCGACATAAAAAAATCATACAATGTACGTGAAAGCCCCTTAATGTTCAAATGGGGCGGTCAGGTGGCGCATTGGGTAGTGTTATTAAGGTCATGGTTCGGTGCTGTTGCCTGGACTGGTGCCTTTCTGCGTGGAGTTTGCATGAGTTTCCTCCCGCAGTCTAAAGACATGAATTGCAGGCTCATTGGAGTCTCTAAATAGTCCATAGGTATGAGGGAGTGAATGGTGCATGATTCCTGCATGAGATGGGCACGCTGTCCAGTGTTCCTGCCTCTCGCCTGTTGTATGCAGGGTTAGACTCCAGCTCCATCGCAATCCTGACCAGAAATGGGATGGATGGATGGATGGGCTAATTCAGCCAGAAACGCATATCCCTAGGGTGATTACTAAGGACAGAAGTGTATGTCTTGTAGGACTATTAATTATTTAACCAAAATAGCAGTAACTGTCAGTAACTGTGTGTTTTTCAGCATTTATGAGAAACTGATTCAGTACTGTGGCATTGATGAGCTGGGAACCAACTATCCAAAGGTAAAAAATTCTGCAATATTGTTTACATTCATCAGAATTGGTCATAAAAGGGGGAATAATTCTCAGTCTTGAATTTGATGTGAATGTCCACCTTGGGTTTATTTCCCACTAAATAAACTGGTTTATTCACGTATTTTATTATCCAACGTTTTTGTCGATGAGATTCTCTGGTGTTTCACCAAAATCTGTCTTTTGTTGCTGCAACGATTGTGAATGTCCCATGCAGAATATAGCGAGGGTTTGGAGCACAATGGTGATATGTCCAAATTGTGTGATTTTGAGATTTTTACCCCATGTCAAAGCTTCCTATCAGCTAATTCTTGGAGCACAGTAACTATATGTCCATCTACCTTAGTTTTAAGCAGAATTCACATTTTCATTTTGTGGTATGTCCTACAAAATTTGCTTAAACGGATTAAAAATTGATATTTTGATGAATAAACATGAATTCTATTACAGAATCCTCTGTCTTTCATTGCCAACAAACTGAACTTCAACTTTCACCATTGTGTTATGTCACATCAAGTGCGAGAATTGTTGGAGCACAGAGGTGACGCCCATTTTTGGCAATTTTGGCCATGATGTCGTGGTACCACACCTATGAAAACTTACGTGTTCAAGATACTCCTGAACCGTGCAGCAAGAGTGAATGATATAAAAATGATAAAAAATACCTGATTTAATGGAGCACTTGCCAACACAAGAATCCATATTTCTCAAAACCTCTAACATGGACATATAACTATTGTGCTCTGACCCCTCGATAGTCTCTCTTTTTTTGTTTTCATTCTCATTCCAGTTTGACAGTGAATACTGTTCAGTTTCCATATTCCTTTATATTCAAGAAAGGCTATTGGGGAATTGTGTGGTCTGTAGTATTGTTGTCATGATGTATTTTATTTCATAGTCATCTTTGAAAGGGACTTCTGTAGCACTGCCATTTAGCAATAAACTTCTAAATGTATGAACACATATTATTTGTCCAGTGACACTGAGATTTTGGCTATTCCTGTTTTTGAAAGTAATATTTACATTATGACAAGATGGGGTCTTTAATATCGGAGAGAAGTAGGGGTTAAGAGTTACAGCACCCTGAAAATATTTTTTCTCCATCATCTGTTCACAAGCTTGTCAAGTGGCTGAATTTTTTTTTTTGTTTTGTTTTTTTATCGATTTTCATTTGATGTTTTTTAAATGAAACCTTGTGTATTGTGGTTTCACAAGATGGTATTAAAGTTGTAAGAGGGCATTCAGTGATATTGGAATTCAAAATTCTGAAGGAATGTGAATGGTTTCTTTTCTTTCCCTTCAGGACATGTTTGATCCGCACGGCTGGTCCGAAGACTCTTATTATGAAGCTCTAGGTATGGCATGCCAGTCTCTGCATACCCACCACCTTCTAGTGCTCTCTTGGCTGCTTTTTTCCTTGTAGTCTTTGCTCACCGTGCATCTGTTTTTCCTCACAGCCAAAGCTCAGAAAGTAGAGATGGACAAGCTTGAGAAGGCGAAAAAGGAGCGGACCAAGGTGAGTGCCCTGAGGCACTTTCCTTGCCAGTCATGCAAATGGATTTGGATTGTGACAAAGCAATTTTAACACATTAACAATTTTAACACATTGCAATTAGCTGAGCTGCACGCAGCACAAATGTCAGTTACTTGCTGTGCTGGCGCATCTTCTGTATACCTTTGCTTTCCCAGTAATCACCCCCGATTATTTACGTCATTCACAATGACTGTCATAAGAATGTTTCTGCATATATTATTTTTCAGTTTCTTTTCCAATGCGTGTGGTTTTGTCTTGGTTTAATCTTCTTTCTTTCTCCTCACCAATGTTATTGAGGGCGTACAAGTTGTAACAAGCGCTGTTTACTTCAAATTGACTTGTCTCCACTGAAATGCAGAAATCTGAGTGCCTCTGCGCTCATCTGTGAGCAAGTTTTAACAGCTCGAGGTTCTCTACTGCTGTTTACCCTCCTCAAAAGCTCTCAACAAGTCAAAGAGCGTTGAAAAACGGGTGGGGAAATTCTGTAAGTGATTGAGGTAGTCCAAAAGCATGGTTCCAGGGGCTATGATAGTCATTACCTGGATGCGTAGGAAGCTGCCTGGTACAAAGGTGTACATCTCCAGCCAGCACGAAGTTGCGTGTTTTCACAGGCCATTGTTGAATTTTTTGACTCTCTGGATTAACAAGAACATGCACTGCGAGGCATTAATTAGAGGTTTTGAGTAATGTTGGAGTTGCTATGGCAACCTCTGGCTTATTTGTTTCAGATTGAGTTCGTGACGGGCACCAAGAAGGGCACCACCACCAATGCCACAGCTCCAACCACCAACACAGCCAGCTCCACAGCAACAGGTGGGGGCCTGTCCTGCACGCATTTCAGCCGAAGTCACTGCCGCTAATTATCTTAATCCCTCTAAAAGATGATGTTCCAGTGGAATTAATCTAATCAAATCAAAGAATTCTCAACGTGTGCTCCACTGACAACCCAGGCCTATGTTTTGAAACCTTTCTTTTCAGCCTCTTGAGTTTAAATCCCTGGTCTATTGTGATCTCATGCCTCGATCTTGTTCTGGACCAGAGGTGGGCAATGAGGGCTGTATCTGTCCATGGGTTTCACACCAACTTCGGGAATTTAATTGGTTAATTTTACTAATTGGCTGATCCATTTATGAAATCTGATGTTCCTGCTGCATTTATATAAATTCACGGGATTGACCCACAAAGGCTGTTCTTATCTCCCTGAATAAAGCATTGTTTTTTGACCTAATGTGTGAGCAAATCCATGTTTGTGTATGCAAGCAATCAGCTCAGTTATTCAGGGTAACTGGTGTTAATGAAATCCTGAATACACTTTGGCCCTCCAAGACCGGAATTTCCCACCCCTTTTCTAGACCGTATAACTTGGTTTTAGAAATAAGACTCGCTGTCCAATGCTGGGGTCTCAAACCAGTCCATAAAAGGACCAAATGGCTGTAGGTTTTCATTCCAAACTCGCAGAAGCACACCTGTTTCAGCTAAGCAACTGTTCAGGCTGAGATGAGATGGTGAAATTGGTTGTATCAGGTGTGCTTCTGCTTTGTTGAATTGGAAACTGCAGCCCATTGGCCCATTTTAGGACCAGTTTGAGACCCCTGTTCTAAAGTACTTCCTCTTCCTCTCCCTCCCCCTGCAGAGGCGCAGAAGAGGAAGAGTAAATGGGACTCTGCCGTCCCGGTGACTCTGGCCCAGCCGGCGTTGCTCACCACCAGCGCCATGCTCCCCGGCGTGGTCTCGGTCACCACCACTGCCAGCGGCACCAAAACCACGGTCATCTCCGCAGTCGGCACCATCCTGAAGAAAGCCAAGCAGTGAAGCGGAGAGAGGAACGGTTGAGGCGCTCCTCTGCCTTGTGTGGGGCGGCGGCTGTTTTGGAAGTAGAGGCAGGGATGGGCCCTGGATGGGACATCGCCACCCCTTCTGTCCTCATCCGCCCGAGCATAAAGACTTATCACAGGACTCCTCTGTCTGTACCCTCCCCCCTGCCAGCTCTGGTCTTTCTCCAACTTCATCCAGTCGTCTCAACAGCCCCCATTTTCTTCTCGCCGCATACGTAGTTGACTCCATCGGGATTGCCAGTCGTACTGCCCGGAAAACAGACTGGGGCATTGTCAGATGCGCCTAGTTTTAATTTGTGTCTACTCAGGAATTTAGGAATGGGATGTTTGTCCATGTACCATTGACATATATTTTCCTCATGTTTTTGTTTGTCACTGCTTGTGTATATTTATGTAATTATATCGGTGGTATCATGCCCCTCATGCTTGGAGAAATTTGAATTTTCAACTGAAATCTTCGCAGAATTTGCTGTTAAAAGGCTTAGTGCTGGATGAAGCCACCCTGGACCCCCATCTCATTTTTATTTATCAGAGCAGTGAAACAAATTGTCTGCAGAAGTGTTTGATACAGCAGGAGAGCATGGGCTTGGGGGGAATAACACTGCTGTTAATGGACTCCTTTTGAAAATGTTGGAATCAAGTGTTTCGGTATTTTTCTCTCATTTTTGTCGCTGTTGGGATTCAAAACTCTCTCTGGTTGTATTTTTTACATATGAACTGTATATACTGCTTACTGACCGTAAGGGAAATAAAAACGGTATACCTTCTTTACAAATGACTGTCCTTTTGTACATCATTCAGGGTTATCTTTGCTTCCCTTCCTTCTTTCTCCCAACCCCTGTGCCAACCTTTCCCAGACTGACCTGGACACTATGTTCCCTGGGTTTCATGTGGTAATCATTTGTATTCTCCAGTGAAAACATCTTTCCAGGGTAATATTTATTTGATGGCCATTTTCCCCTTAACAGAGGACTTTTGTGTTCGAATCGTATCCACTGGCCTTCACCTATAGCTGGTGAGAGAAAGCTGTCTACCAGGGCATTTGGTACGTAATGTGTTGTGGGAATCACCAAGCAAAACCCAATGGTATTAAGTTTCAATTGCATTTACTCTAAATCCCCTTTAGAGAGAGCCAAGCTATTTTGGGTCATGTTTTGAAGACCAAATCGCACTGCTTAACAATTATGCTGGCTTCTTGCCCAGAGGTTTTACATCACTGTATGCAAACAAATTTTTTTTTTTTAGTAGAGCTGTATGTACCCTTGGAACCAGTTATTTAGGTTCCATATGGATGCCATGTTTTAAGCTTTTTCAAATATATCTGAACCACATACTTTCTTTACAGCATATAAAGAATATGTGTCTCTACAAGGCTAAATCTTATTATGTGACTTAACTCCTTATTTGAACTCCTCAAGTAGAAAATACGGTCTTATTTTAAGTTATTTGCTTGACTAGTGAAATTTTCTTACCCTATTGGCATATCTAGAAATTTGGCAAAATGCTCTGACCTCATTGGGTGAATTTTTATCCCACTGAACAAAAAGGTAATGGAAATGAATGTAACTTGTGAGTTTAAACACAGGACTAAACTGCTTTGTAAGATGGGCTTGCTCATTTCTTGAGGTGTATATTTGATCTAATTTAGCCACTCTCAGCCTATTAAAGTGGTCAGTTACTGCATATGTGATATAGTATACATTCCATGTTTCCTTTTAAGTTTTGTACGTGGAATGGATAACTGCAGTGTGTTTAGTTTTCCTTTGGCATTTTGGCTTGGTGTTCTGGCATGCATGATTTATGGCTGATCAATACAGAAGAATGCCTGGCACCTGCATCTCCTGCAGTTTGAAAATGCATGTGTTGACCAGGTGGGCATTTCATATGCGCACCCCACTGCTGACGGCACAGCTGGTTTCAATGTAACCGCGACGGAGAGATGTGCACTGACTTCTGAAGAGCTGCTGGGATTCACGACGGGCTACAAAATATACAGGATATATTAGTCATCGAAAACAATACCAGCTTTGTGAATCTCTCAAAATAGTTTTTTTTCTGAGTCTTGTTCAGATATGGATCGACTGTATTCAGTGGTGATTTTTAGAGGCGAAGTTCTGTGGTTATTCGCAACCTTTTACCAAGTGTCTGTCTGTCCTTGTTGGGGAGCTCTGGCTCATGCCCACAGTTCTTATTTGCTGTTTTTTTGGCACGTTTTCCTTATTTCCTGCTGTTAAGCAAAGGCTGGTATTGATTTCAGTTTTGTGTGTGTGTGTGTGTGTGTGTGTGTGTGAGAACATCCTTATTTGAGTTGTTTGACACTGGAAACATCTCAATTATTACACGTCATTCGGAGTATCAATCCGAGTGTTTGTCTGCCTGTATGTTCGATAACTTTCAAACGACACACTGGAAATTGATTAAAGTTGGTAGGAAGCTTCAGGGAATATCGAGCTTGGGGTTGAAAATGGATGCCAAAGGTATATGGCTTGGAGGGTAAATGGGGGAGTGAGGTGAGAATGCAGATTTCAGTTGTTTCACCATGGAAACATCCCAAAATCAATGTGACATGTCATCTTGAGTATCCTAGTGAGTGTCTGTCTGTCTGTATTTCTGTTTGTGTCAGTCCATTAGATGACTTTTGAAAGTTAAACTGGGAATTGATGAATTTTGGTAGATATATGAGTGAATATCTTTCTTGGGATTGAAAATGGGGGTAATGGGGGTCGTTATTTGTGTTGATGCTTTTGCAATTTTATAGATGATTCAAAGGTAAAGCCATCTTTCCATGATATTACTGATCGTTTGTTCACCCTTGTATGTCTGCTGTGTGCTCGGACATTATTACATTTGGGGGGGAAGGAACATTGACTTTGAGTCAATATGACATGTCCCAAGTATTGATTTTCTGAAACCATGTTATTTTACATACAAGTTGTTTTCAATAAATGATAACCCTCTGGAGTTAGGAACTGGCGATTCTGTATGCATTCTAGTGATGGCCCTGTTTACGGACCCAAAAGGTGGTCTTGTACGTGCTTGTGCTTGCGTTGAGCATCTTGTGATAATGATGCGCCTGGGTTGCTCATAAAAACATCTGTGAGTGGTTTTGACCACAGCAAGTGATAAAAATACTTCAAAGTCTGCTGGTTGATTTGTTAACACCATTTGGCTTTTTGTAATCTTCAGTGTAAGTGCTCTGTCAGCAACACCAATACAAGTCTTTAGTGCATAGTGAGGGGGATGGTGAAGGATAAAAGTTACGAATAGAGGCTTGTGACAAAAGCCTCATTTTACAGTAAGTTGCTGTGAAAAGGTAGTGTACATATACATACATACTTGAAAGTCAAGTCAACCTAACACCACATTCATTACCTCTTCTCTTTTACATAGATTTTCACCCCCAAGTATGAAAGCTCACAACTGTTACAAAGATATGGGAAAACACAGTATCATTACACAACATAATAGGCATTTAACAGACACTCTGATCCAGAGTGACAAACATTCAACACAAATTTCCAGGTTAAAAGAACTCTTGCTTAATTTATTTGACCTTATGTCACATTTACTGTGACCTTATGTCCAAAATACAAGGTAATACGGAGAACTCGGTCCCACCGAACATAGTAGCACGCATAACTCAATCTCTTATCATTTCGGGTGCATGGTGAAAATACAGCGATTCAAAAGATGACTAGCACTCACGATAAGGACCAATTGAAGGACAATTTAATGCTGCTTCTGTGCATTTTAATGTTATTAAATTGTCCTTCAATTGGACCTTATCGTGAGTGCTGGTCATCTTCTTCAAAATGCAAGGCAATCGTAAATGCGATGCCTCTTGGAACAGATGTGGTTAATCCATTTCAGGTCAAGCCCTTGTATCCAAATCAGAAGGGAAAATGGGCACAGAATGGCATTCCTTGTGTTCAGCTGGCCTGATGTAATTTTTCTTCCCTCATTTCTGAACATACCCAGTCATTTTTGGAAGGACCACACCTGACACTGACAGGAATGGAAGTTTTGTTTTCTTGATAATGTTTCAAAGGAAAGCTTTCCATCTCGCTGCCTTTGGGAGATAGACAGGTTAAACGGACAGGAGAGAGGAATTTGTGCAGCATTAAAATTTATCCTCTCGAAGAAGAATAGTCCTGACCTCTTCCTCAGCCTATTCCTTCTCACGTTTTGTTTCTCCTCTCCTGGCCCCCATTTTCAGAAATCACACCAACTCAGTACAGCCAGTGTTTGTATACTATTCAAAAAAAGTAGGGGATATTGGATTTACAAGTACCATGAAATGCAGATCATGAGGTCAGGAAGGAAACAAATGACATAAAAACATTAAGGAAACATTTGTCAATTTATTCGAAACCCTGTGTACAGTCAGTAAAGGACAGATTCTCCAGAATAAGGGTCGACACAAACACAGGGTCACACAGCAAATTTACCACCATTGTGAAACAGAGTCAGTAGCGGGTAAAAACCCTCGGTTGGCTAGACAAGCTCGAATCGGGGCGTGGCATACTCCTAACGAGACGTCCCAGGTCATTTTGGGGAACGTTATTCCATTCCTGTTGCAATGCTGCAGCAAGTTCTTGGACATTGGCAGGAGGTTGTTGACGTTGGCATAGCCACTGTCCAAGCATGTCCCAGACATGCTCGATGGGGGAAAGGTCCGGACTGAGTGCTGGCCATGGTAATGTGGTGATATTCTGCTGCTGGAGGTAATCTGTAACGATCCTGGCCCTATGACATCTGGCATTGTCATCTTGGAAAATGAAACGGCGGCCATAACGACGTGCAAACGGCACAACATGGGGTGCCAAGATGTTGTCCCGGTAGTACTGCCCTGTGACACGTCCAGCAACAACATGCAAGTCTGTTCTGCGGCAGCAGTGATGCCTCCCACACCATTACAGATCCACCCCCATACGGATCATGTCTAATGATGTTAACGTCATGGAAACGTTAGATTACGTCGGCGCCAAACCCTCCTGCGTCTGTCAAGGAAGTCCACAGTGAACCTCGACTCATCTGAGAACATTACGGTGTTCCATCGGCGATTATCCCAGCGTTGATGATGACGACACCATTGAGTCTGGCCCTAATGTGACGATCCCTCAAACAGGGAATGACACGAGGACGTTGGGCGTGTAAGTGAAATCTGTGCAGGCGATTCCTGATGGTCTGGCCACTCACTACCAAGCCAGTATCCCTTTGAAGTTGAGACCTTATCTGATTTGCTGTTACCATACGATTTCTCAAGACAATAGTGCGGATGAATCTGTCCTGAGCCTGAGTTGTTGCCCTTGGTCGACCGGATCGTAGTCTATCCTGAACAGACCCTGTAGCACGATGTCTGGACCATAATCTGCTGATGACAGACTGCGAAACATTCATTGCCCTTGCCACAACGACCTGTCTTGTGCCAACCTGTAGCATGCCAAGGGCACGTAACCTCTCCTCCTGTGTTAGACGGCGCATGGTCTCTGTTTAATTAACGACTTCAACCACTGATAATCTGATGCTTTCTCTTCAAAATCTTCCTTTACAGTGGCTCTAACCTTCCAATTCAGAGTCATGCAAATTTGTGGCACAACCCCCTTGATCATCAATAGCATCCCGTGCAGATCGTGAGAGTGTCATTGATGTGTTTGGGTGATGAATTTCTTTGGAAATGCTTCCTCAGTGAGGAACTATACAACATGGTTTTGTATCCCTTTGTATATGTGAAAATTTTGATCTCAAAATAAAATATCCCCTACTTTTTTTGAATAGTATATTTGTATCATCCAGAATTTAAACTGCCCTTAAATTTTAGCATCCCATTTATCCCCTTCCATGTTGCCAATTGCTCCATCTTAATGTTTAATAAAGCTATGTGATGAATTGCCATTGGTCCTCGGAGAGCCGTTTCACTGGTGCGCTCCTGATCTTATTGCATTACTCGTTTTGAATGGCTTGTTTCAATGCTCTGCTCTCACCCTCTAGTTTCTCACTGAGCTCCTGTTGCCTTTGGATTCTGGCTCTTGACATCGGAGGATAATATTAAAAAAGTATTTATCCACATGAGTGACAATGTAGGTGTGTGCGATCAGTCTGTACAATTTTGTCTTTTTTTCTCCCCGTACCTGTCAATGCACCGTATGGCACAAGAGCCTGTACCTGGTGTTTGGGACTTTGTTACCTGCAGGCTATAATTTTTGAATGTGTTTCTATGTACCTACATGGTTGCCCTGCCCTGCTCTGCCCTACCCTGTACTACCTTTATGACGAGTCAGCTCTTAAGCTCTGAATCATGGCCCACGGTAGTCTGCTGAGCGGGCCCTGGCCACACCCCACCAACTTATTCATTCTGTACACTCATGACGCAAGCCTTACTCACGACAAGTGCGGTTGAGCAGACTTACGTTAACTTTCATTCAGCTACAATGGGATGGTGGGAACTGGGATAATCGTTTGGTTTTTAGCATTTCTTGGTTTAGAATGATTTGGCCCTTCGTGTCATCAATGATAAACATTTGAGGCTATTCAAAGACCCACTCATTCTGCAGCTTCAAGGTGGCAACTGTATCATCACTGATTGTAAAATGTCACATGGCAATCCTCTTACAACCCAATTTCCAAAAAAAGGACTCTGCGTAAAATGTGAATAAAAACAGTATGCAATGATTTGCAAATCACTAATACTTTGGATTTAATTGAAAAATAGTACAAAGATATCTGATATTGAACCAGAAAATTTATTGTTCTTTGAAAAAAATAAGCTCATGTTGAATTTTATTATTTTTATTTTATTTATTTATTTATTTATTTATGCCAGCAACGCATTTCACAAAAGCTGGAACAGGGACATCTTTACCACTGTGATGCATCACCACTTTTCACAACAGCTTCTAAGCATTTTGGAACTAAGGAGAATAACTGCAGTAGTTTTTTTAAAGCAAAGTTTTCTCCCATTTTTACCTAATGTACAAAACCCAAAACCAATGAAGTTGGCACGTTATGTAAATCGTAGATAAAAACAGAATACAATGATTTGCAAATCCTTTTCAACTTATATTCAATTGAATACACTGCAAAGACAAGATGTTTAATGTTCAAACTGAGAAACTTTTTTTTTTTTGCAAATAATCATTAACTTAGAATTTAAAAGGCAGCAACACATTGCAAAAAAAGTTGGCACAGGGGCCTTTTTACCACTGTGTTACATCACCTTTCCTTTTAACGACACTCAGTAAACGTTTGGGAACTGAGGAGACCAATTTTGAAGCTTTTCAGGTGGAACTCTTTCCCATTCTTGCTTGATGTACAGCTTAAGTTGTTCAACAGTCCGGGGTCTCCGTTGTCGTATTTTACGCTTCATAATGCGCCACACATTTTCAATGGGAGACAGGTCTGGACTACAGGCAGGCCAGTCTAGTACCCGCACTCTTTTACTACGGAGCCATGCTGTTGTAACACGTGCAGAATGTGGCTTGGCATTGTCTTGCTGAAATAAGCAGGGGCGTCCATGAAAAAGACGTTGCTTGGATGGCAACATATGTTGCTCCAAAACCTGTATGTACCTTTCAGCATTAATGGTGCCTTCACATATGTGTAAGTTGTCCATGCCTTGGGCACTAATACACCCCATACCATCACAGATGCTGGCTTTTGAACTTTGCGCCTATAACAGTCCGGATGGTTCTTTTCCTCTTTGGTCCGGAGGACCACCGGCGCCCACAGTTTCCAAAAACAATTTGAAATGTGGACTCGTCAGACCACAGAACACTTTTCCACTTTGCATCAGTCCATCTTAGATGAGCTTGGGCCCAGCGGCCGGGCGTTCTGGGTGCTGTTGATAAATGGCTTTCGCTTTGTATTGTAGAGTTTTAACTTGCACTTGCAGATGTAGCGGCGAACTGTAGTTACTGACAGTGGTTTTCTGAAGTGTTCCTGAGCCCATGTGGTGATGTCCTTTACACACTGATGTCGGTTTTTGATGCAGTACCGCCTGAGGATCGAAAGGTCACGGGCATTCAATGTTGGTTTTCGCCTTGTAAACTACGTGCAGTGATTTCTCCAGATTCTCTGAACCTTTTGACGATATTACGGACCGTAGATGATGAAATCCCTAAATTTCTTGCAATAGCTCGTTGAGGAATGTTGTTTTTAAACTGTTCGACAATCAGCTCACGCATTTGTTCACTAAGTGGTGACCCTCGCCCCATCCTTGTTTGTGAATGACTGAGCATTTCAGGAAGTTGCTTTTATACCCAATCATGGCACCCACCTGTTCCCAATTAGCCCGTTCACCTGTGGGATGTTCCAAATAAGTGTTTGATGAGCATTCCTTAACTCTCTCAGTCTTTTTTGCCACTTGTGCCAGCTTTTTTGAAACATGTTGCAGGCATCAAATTCCAAATGAGCTAATATTTGCAAAAAATTACAAAGTTTACCTGTTCGAACATTAAGTAACTTGTCTTTGCAGTGTATTCAATTGAATATAGGTTGAAAAGGATTTGCAAATCATTGTATTCTGTTTTTATTTACAATTTACACAACGTGCCAACTTCACTGGTTTTGGGTTTTGTAGGATTATAACTGCTCAACACTTTGTGGTTTCCTTTGGCATATTATTCATTTTATAATATCCCAAATATTTTCAGTGGGTGACAGGTCTGGACTGCAAGCCAGTTTTGCACCCAGACTCTTTTACTACAGAGCCCTGTTGTTGTAATACGTGGCTAATATGCTGTTTAGCATTGTGTTGCAAAAATAAGCAAGGCCTTCCCTAGAAAAGACATCTGGATGGCAGTATCTGTTGCTCCAAAACCTGTGTATGAAGGGTTTGAGGGCACAATAAGATATATGCCAAGAACTACTTTTGAGAAAATTTGCATGTTTATCTTCCTCATTCCTCATTTTAAGTACACACATTAGGGGTTTAACTCAAGACAGAAAAGATAAATTATTAAATACTGAATGTATCACTTGCAATTGATTAGAAGTAATCTGGAAGCCTGTTTTTGAGAATGCTACATATCCATTTAATTTTATGCACCAAGAAAGAAAAAAAGTAAGCCACTGAACTTGGAGTTTTTCTAAATTGCTTAACCCATTAAGACCTGATGCGACGTCTGCGTCGCACTCGCTTTAAAAATGGAAGGGACATGAATATCATATATATATATAATTTTTAAGAAATGTGAATGAAGTGCATTATGAGGTGCCCTAGGTCTTAATGGGTTAAAATGGGAAAAGTACTCAAAATCAGGTTAAATAGCACAAAAAAATACATAGATATCAATGTTCTGCTTTCACAGTTCCACAAGTCACCCTGCTGTTACAGTCCTAACATCAGCATAATTATGTAAAATATACTCAAAGGCAATGAAAACGCAACACTCTAAATTTTGGTTTATTTTTGCTCAGGACTTGAGTAGTCCAATTTGAGTTCTTAAGTGACCATTGGGGTCACAATGTGTACCTCATTACACATGAATGATCATCATGTAACATCATGTACAGTGGTTGAAATGAAGGAGGGGTTGTCTTCCCTATATAAAGGCATGATAAAAGCCACACAAAAAACATTTTTAAGTGTCATAATGCCACGTCTGTCGACTGAACAACGGAACAGGGCCCTGGGTATGCTAGAGGCGGGAGTGAGTGCCCAGCAAGTGGATCAGTACATTTTGGGTGTAGTACGTCCAACTGGGATGAGTTCTTTCATCAAGAGTACCCAGACCTCAAACCAGGCAGCAACTCCAGAATGCACTACAGGCAGAGTGGCGACAACTTCCCCAAGACAACCTAAGATGCTTAGTCAGGTCCATGAGGAGACATTGTACTGCCTGTGTGGATGTTCGTGGGGGTCACACCCAATACTGACTGTTCTTTTGAGTTCATTTTTAAATGTGTGTTCCGTTTAGTCTTGTTGTGATTTTTCATTTTCAACTTGTGCTCGTTATGTTTAATGCATCTGTTTATTATTGTCCAAATCGGCCCATTAACACATTTAATTCATCAAAGTCAACCCACCCAACATATTTGAATTGTTAAAATAAGAAAATAAATTTGATTCACAAAATTATTTGAATCCAAACTGGTGTTGCGTTTTCATTGCCTCTGAGTGTGCTTAAAGTGCTCATTATTTATGTCAGCAACAAACCTGAATAGCCTGTCCAGAGGATTATTGCAGCTGATTTGTGGAAGTTTCCCGATTCTGCTGAGTTTGCCGACTTTTTGTTGTCAGTTTCAGGGATTCATCTACTGCATTTTCTTCTTTTCTAGTACATGGGATGGTGTCACAACTTCCCATAAAAAGTGTTCAAATCAGTGCTGTTTGCTCATGATTTTCAACTTGCTTGTCATAAAAATCAAAGCAATGTACAACCCCAATTCCGAAATAGCAGTGACGAAGTGTAAACTGTAAATAAAATCAAAATGCAATGACTTTCACATCACATGAGCCAATATGTTATTTACAATAGAACATAGATAACATTTCAAATGTTGAAACTGAGTCAATTTACATTCTTATCCACAAAATGAGCTTATTTCAAATTTTCTGGCTGCAACAGGTCACAAAAAAGTTGGGACACAGGCAAAAAGGGCTGAAAAAGCAATTAATATATAAGAATCAGCTGAATGCACATTTAGCAAGTAATTAAGTTAACTGGCATTAGGTGTATAGCATGATTGGCTATAAAAGGGATGTCTTAGAGAGGCTGAGTCTCTCAGAAGTAAAGATGGCCAGAGGCTCTCCAACCTGTGAAGGCTTGCGTAAAAAAATTGTGGAATACTTTAAAAACAATGATCCAGAAGCGCCGCCGTGTTCTGTGGGCCAAGGCACATTTAAAATGGACTGTAGCAAGGTGGCAAAGTTTCCTGAGGTCAGATGAGTCCAAATTTGACATTTTTGTTGGAAATCATGGGCGTCATGTCCTCCGGGCTAAAGAGGAGAAAGACCACCCCTCCTGTTATCAGCGTTCAGTTCAAAAGCCTGCATCTCTGATGGTATGGGGATGCATTAGTGCATATGGTGTGGGACACTTGCATGTTTTAAAAAGCACCATGAATGCTGAAAGGTATATTAAGGTTTTAGAGCAACATATGCTCCCCTCCAGATGACATCTATTCCAGGGAAACTCTCCAGCTGCTGGAAGCCTCTATTAAACAAGAATGGGATCAAATTACAATGGCTAAACTCAAGAAAATTGTCTGCTCAATGCCCAGATGCCTCCACTCTGTGTTAGAAAGAAGAGGGGATGCTACACCATGGTAAACAGGCCCCTGTCCCAACTTTTTGAGACCTGTAGCAGGCATCAAATTTGAAATGAGCTCATTTTCTGGATAAAATTGAAATATTTCACAGTTTCAACATTCGCTATGTTATCTCTGTTCTATTATGAATAAAATACTGGCTGGTGTGATTTGAAAGTCATTGCGTTTTGATTTTATTCACAATTTACACTTTGTCCCAATTATTTCGGAATTGGGGTTGTAACATGACCACAAACCTTGCCTCAATTGGTTGAGCGGCAATGTGGTGTGTTACAAACAAGTCAGCGTGGTGTTTGTTGCAATTTGGAAAAAAGTTGAAGACCATAATGGAAAAATGATCAGTCATATTTTCACGCTGTGGAGAAATGATGAATTAAAAATTCAAAACGATCTTAGAAACAAAGCACTGAAAAAATATGTCAAAAAATATAAACTATATAAAATATAATAATGATATATAATATTATTATATATAATAATTATTATAACATATGCAAAATTTGGACTCTGATCGTTCTTTCCTTTGTGGTCTTCACTTGCATTTGTAAATAATTCTAAACAGCGGATATGTCACGTTTTGAGAAAAAACCAGTTTAAATACTGAACATTCCTAACCCTGAATCTGTCATTTGGCCAGGGTTGATTGAAACAACGAAATAAGCATTTGTCACATTTGCCCAGAAACCCTTCACATATCTTTCTGGTGTCTGCACAGATGTGCTAATTACTTATGCTGTGTGCACTGATGCACTCCCACACTATCACAGATGCTGATTTTGAACTGTGCACTGATAACAAGCCAGACGGACCCTCTCCTCTTTAGCCCAGAGGATGCAGTGTCCACAATTTCCCAAAATAATTTCACATTTTGATTGGTCAAACCCCAGCAATGTAATCCAGCTTCAGAGAGTAAAGTCCACCCCAGAATTTTGTTTCAGCCACAAGACCTGTCAGTTGGACGTACTCTTCAGCCTGGAGGTAGAACTATCAAGTGAAATCAGCTGGCAGGAGTTTATGGGTGTAATGAAAACATGGCAGGAATTTTACTTTATGACCCCTGGATTACACACCGCAGGCCAAACCACAGGACAGTTTTCCACTTTGCCTCTGTCCATCCTATATGAACTTGGGCCAAAAGAAGGCACCAGCATTTCTTGATCTTGTTTACATATGGCTTAATCGTTATGTTGCAGAGTTCTAACTTGTATTTATAGATGCAGCAACAAACTGTGTAAACTGACAATGTTTTACAGAAGTGTTCCTGAGCCCATGCAGTAACTTCCAGCACAAAATCCTGTCTGTTTTAATGCACCAGAGTGCCTGAAGATCACAGCCATTCAAAACTGGTTTTCAGCCTTGTCCCTTGAGATTTCTTCAGACTCTCTCTATTCCCTGAATCTTTCAATGATACTTTTTTGAAACGTGTTGCTGGCACAAAATTCAAAATGAACTGTTATTTTTCAAAAAGCAATACAATTTCTCAGTTTCAACATTTGATATGTTGTCTTTGAACTATTTGTGATTTGTTGATCATTGCATTTTGTTTTTATTTACATTATACACCGTGCCCCAACATTTTTGGGAATGCAGATTTATTTAAAGATTTAAGTTGGATGCTTCTTTGTATAGACAAAATTCTCCAATTTGAAACAATGTTTGGAATATGCAAAATTATTATTATCATTTCTCGCTCTTTGTGCTCTAGTGTTCATTTGGCTACATTCTTTGAGCAGACCTTGTAAACTGAAAAGTGCTTTATATATATATATATAAGTATTATGGTCAACACACACCACAACGCCATGGGAATCACGGACAAGATGCAACTGTCCCACCATAAACATGTAATTTCACCACTATCTCGCAACGTACCTTTTCATCTCATTGCATTTTCCCTTTTCTCTTTATACTTTTGTTCGATTTTATAATGTTACTGATGCTCAGTGCCCTTGATAACGTAGTATTTGTGATATATCGTTATCTCACTAAGACTGTTCCGTTTTTCAGCCAATTGAAAAGTGTTCACACAAAGACGTCTGAATAGGGTCAGTGATCTAAGATCATGAGCGATTGTCATGGAAATTCTTTGAAGCGGGCTCTAGAGCAGGGGCCGCAGAGCGCGCGATATAGAGGTTTGGAGTTGAGTGCGAGAGAAAAAGTCCGAGCTCGTGCAGGATTTTAACTTTTCTCAGGAGTGGAAAGATATCGGCTGTATGTCTCTGAAATCGCATGCGGATTGATATTTCCGTCGACAGCAATGCCATTCCCGAAGGAGAATGTGGTTTCAACTATTTCATCTGAGACCAACGAATAACGGGACTCATTCGGTTTGCAACTGAAGTGAGTTGAGTGCAGGCATCTTTTTGAACTTTGGGTGATTCGTGGTTGTGCAAAATACGTCGACGGCAATCTGAAAATGGATATCCTGTAGTAATGATATGATTAATGATTTTATTTATTTACTGGTTTGGAATCATATCGTTTCTTTAGCCAATGAGATACGTCGAGGACTTTATGATTATGACTTCAGCTTATAAGTTAATGAAAAAAAAAAAAACATATTGCCGATAATTTGACTGACGTGCTGTCATTTTGCATTTAATTAATGATAGATATGCCAATCATAAATAGATTTGGCTTGCCAAAAAAGGGCATCTGTTTCATCAATACTGTTTGAAATTTTTTTGGACGTATTTGTGATAGTTGTTTCTTTATCCTCCTTTGTTGTTGCTTTTTTCATATTAGCATACTAATAACTTATTTTTCATATCGACTTATTTGCATTCACATAGTTTGACTGTTGAACATTTAGCCTTGATATGTTATTTGTACTGCCAAGTCATCGCAGGATGGGGTGGGGCTGGGGTTCGGTAGTGGTGCTGTAGCTTGTCAGGTGCTACTTTGTATTCCATGCTGGTTACATGCGGGACATATACAAGAGGCCGAGGGCCACTCTGCAGAATGGGGTCCTTTTGTTTGGTATGGTGGTGTCAGACGAGAACGTCCTGGTTTAGTTTATTAGTTTTAAGGAATTCTTGCGCTGTATGATTTGTTTTGAATATGTTGAGATAAAAAAGAGATTTCAGGGTTTTCTGTGGAGTACTGTCCCTGCGAGTACATCTGCAATGTCTAATTGTTCTTGTGTGTGACATGTTCATATCATACCCCCTGTAATACTAGGCACAGCGACTACTCCGGTTGGGTGGGGTTTGAAAATTTTGCACAGTATGCCAAATGCGCCCTGCAAATAATGATTTTGCTTTCGACTGAGTCTCTCAATAGAACTTGCTGTTTTTCTTTTTTTTAAATCTCGGTCAGTGATTTTGACAAAAAATCTCTGTTGCTGAACTGACGGTTAATGTTTCTGTCAGGGTGTGAAGAAAGGCAGATGTGGACTTTGATATACTGACCCTGTCCACTTTTGTGAAAAAGACTTAGGGGACAACAAGAGCCGATACTGAACACTCACTCACATTCAGGCTGAGCCCGTATGCACATCAACAATAGTGTGACATTTTCAGCCTTTCTTGTTTCCTGTGTCTCCTGTTTCAGAAATAGTAAACTTGGAGGCTGAAATAGACAGCACACACAAGAGGAGGTTTGTGTGACTGTTCCACTGAGGGGGAAAAGGGGTGACGATGTAACTATTGTTCTTGGTTGGAAAATTGATCCCTCTAGATAATTGCCTTCCTTGTTGTGTGTGTGTGTATGTGTGTGTGTGTGTGTGTGTTTTGCAGACTTGTATCTGTTTTTTTTTTTGTTTTTAAGGAAATGATCATTTAACCTCTGACTCATACAAGCTCATTGTGTGGCAGGCAGTTCAATTCATCTCAGGGAGGTGCCGTCACTTTGATCTCTGATATTCCAGTATGGGTGCATGTATGGAGTTGAAAAGCCCACACGGTGTATAGATCTCCTGTGTGGTGTACTCCATCTGTTCCTTCTCCCCTGTCACCCCCAACCGACTCCGCAGGGAGAGGGAGACACCTGGACAGCGGTTTAGAGGTTACATACCTGGAGTGGAAGGGCTTTCTCGGGGTTAAGAGCATGATACAGCATGTACAGCCATTCAAGTGAATGGTTCAGTCCATACGCTTGATGAAAAATGATGACATGTATGTGTCAGTTGTAAGTCTTGAAAATGTTACCGCTGTCAGTGGTGATTATTTTCTTGCGCTTTTGTGCCCTGCGTGCTGGCATTGTGCCAGGGGCAAAACAGAGATACAGCGACTACTGCTGCTCATGAGCTGTGCCTGTGTGTACGTCTGTGTGTGTGTGCGTGTGTGAGCATGCACACGTGTGTCTGCTTGTGTGTATGTATGTGTGTCTGCGTGTTTATGTTCATTTGTGTGTGTCTATACTCGGTCTGAACAGGCTAGAACTTCAATTCTATGTGCAAATCTATGGCTCCAATTAGGAGGCTGGGATAGAGAAAATATTTCTGTTTATTTGCTTATTTTGGGCAAATAATCCAGTTGTGATGGTGTTTGCAGAGGCTAGTGGGTTCAGTTTTGTGCGTATTGATCCACAGCTCCAAGAGGTTCGGAGATAGAGTGAAGATATTTCTATTAATATCCCTATTTGTGTGGATGAATGCAATGTTTGCAAGTTTGTCAGCACTTTCTTGCGTGTTTGTTTGTGTGCCTGTATCTGCTTGATACAGAGAGAAGGACTGCAGTTCTTTCGCGTATTCCTGACTGACTGCATAGGTGAGTGCCTCTCTGTTCTGTACAAGCAGAACTCGGGTTAAAGGGGCAAAGTTCAAGCCTGCTTTTCTCAAGCCCGTGCAAGTGAGCGGCAGCGAGAGGAACGGAGGAATGAAGCAGAGTATTTTTCTCCAGGTTTTTGAATGTTATGAACACAGAGTGGGGAATGAGAGAGGGAGAGAGAGAGAGAGAGAGAGAGGGCTTGTCTGCTCACCTGTGCTGAAGGAGTATGTGAGTGTGTGTTGTAGGAGGGGTCAGATAACACTGCCCACTCCCTGGCTCCCAGTTCACACTGCTCTCCGTGCCTCTCGCACTTCAAGACTCGGCCACACACGCGCGCGCACACACACACACAACCCCGGACACTCGAATTCACTCTGAGGCACAAGGGGATAAAGAATCAATATTTGACCAGTAACAGGCGGCACTGAAAGCGACAAAAGAAAGAGAAAAGAAAGTTGAAAAAGTGTGTTTTCCATTTTGTTTGACATTGCTGCGTGGAGGACAAATATAAAAATCTCAGGGACGACTTCGTGAAAGAAAGTTTGTTTGAAACAGGTGGATACTGGACACGCTGCCCTCGAGTTGTCAGAAGTTTCGGCGGAAGAGATAAGGGATTTACTTCTTTTCCCCTGGTTTTTTTTTTGGACTTTGGGATCAGGATTGGGAACCTGAGTGCTAAGAGGTTTGTGAGCACTTTTAACGCTTAACTGTGGGAAAACTGTTCTTGTTCGTACTTTTTGCACACTCAGTAGTTCTTTAAACATGGCCTATATAACTCTCTCTCTTTCCCTCTCTCTGCATGTTTGTGCTTGTATCTGTGATTGTTTGTTTATTGGCTGGTGTTGGAAAAGGCCCAGCAGGTATGCAGTAAGCAAGGACAGTAGAATATGCTCTGTGTATATGGACAGAAAAGACAATCTGTTTCAAGTTTCGAAGGGACTCCAGTTACAGAAGCTGCTTTGTCTACCTACTACCTGTGCTGAAGTGTGTCAGAGAAGCTATTCCCATATCTCCTTGCATGCCTGTTCTGTTTGTTCCTCTGCCCGTACCCTCCATTATTGTTGCTGGTAGTTATGTGTGCTTCATAAAACCAGCGCTTTGTGTTCTGTGCTGGAATTCTACTCAGGAGCTCGAGAAAGACCAACTCTGAACATTTCAGTTTTGTTTTATTTCTGAGTGTGAAAAAGCCTGGTACTTCTGAGGCTCGTCTACTTGTTAATTCTGTTTATTCACACACATGTATGTGGGAATCACCAACATTACCTTAACTATCAAACTCTGAAGTTCAGTAATCTATTGTATATAAATGTGGAGGATGAATGTCAATATCTGTAGGGTCTCTTTATAAGGAAAAAGTTTTTTTGCGCATCCACTCAATTTTTATAAAAATTTTTTGGCGCAATAAAAGATTAAGTTTGTCTCGCCATTTTCTAGTTGTCTCTATTTGTGGTATTCTGCGATGTTCCTGTCCAAGTGAGTTTGAAAATATTTGCCAGTTGAAAGCCTGGGCAAGCTGACAGGCACTGATAGAGTTTGAAAAATTATTGGAGAATTCCTTTCTGTATTTCACACCCTTTTGCTGGATCTAGTAGCATGAGTTGCAAGGAGGGAAATGTTGATACTGGTAGCATGTGTGTAGCTATAGACATTACCTGTGAGATGGTGAAAGGGCAGGGGCCAGCTTCTCTGAGCAACACAGTGACTTCTACTTGCAATAAAGTTTTCTTTATTCTAACCTGGAATATATTTGGAAGGTGACTGAGGGAAAGTGGTACCCTCAAAATGGAGGTAATAATAATAATAATAATAATGTATTTTATTTCTTGTGCACCTTTAACAAAATCCAAGGCCGCAGTCCATAGTCAACATGCTGAAGGTACTCACTGTGATGGTACAGAGTGCAAAAAAAATCTATAGAATGGTGTTCATGCATCATCTTCAAATGAATGACACATTAATATTCCTCCGTTGCTCTGCATTCACTGTGCATTTGCACTGTCGTTGGACGGGTGGAGTTTAGCGGTGAGGAGAAGTGGTTCAAGTGCACTGTGTGGACTGGACCAATTTGAAGCTGTCACCAGTTCAGATCCCCATGCCCCGGACCCCACCCCCACCCCCTCCATCAGCCTCACTTTCCTCCTTTCTGGTGTCGTCTCAGCGAGAGCGGCCCTGCCCAGCTCAGGAATGCTCACCTCGCGGGCTTTTGTTCACGCTCAGGCAAAATTGGGAATGACGCTCCTTCCTCCACAAGAGTCATCACAGTTCCTGGGATGGAGGAAGCCTTCGCTGGGGAGCGTGTGCGCTCAGGAAGGCGGAGCTTCTCTGCGTTTGGCTCTCGTCTCCTGCCAGGGCTTTATAGTCTCCCCTCCGTTCCTCCTGACTCAGCTATGTAACACAGGGCTCTTTGTGGCCCGTTATGTTCAAGGGGATAGAACGCGGCGTTCTTCTTTTTTCTAATTTTATTTACTTATTTTTTTGCTGTGCTCACGATTTATGTGACTGGCGAAGTGGGCGGGCGCAACAAAAAAAAAAGCTTTGAAGTTCGCGTCTTCGTGCGAAGTCACAGATTTCCCGCTTATTCCCCTCAGGCAGGGTTGTTTTGAAGTTGGCTGGGTCGCTCTCGCCCTTTTTAGAAATTCCTGCCGTCAGGAATGGCGTGAGAGCGAAAATCGAGAAGAGGACCCATTGGGGGGTTCTTTGCTCAGTCTGTGATGTTCCTCATTCTTGGATTTCAGTTGTAGCAATGTGTACTCAGAGGTGGGTGCTAGAAGAATCCATCTTGCCAGGTCGCTGATAGGGTATGGATCGGCCCCTTGGTTGAGTGCCTAATCCAGATTTGTCACTGCTTGCTTGGGCCAGTGGCCTCGCAGAAAGTTTTGTTGCTGGCTGTCGCCCAATGATGGAAGGGTTTCCATTCTTTGTCATGTTAGTGTCGCATCGCACATCATCTGTAGACCACTGGTCGAGAAAACTGAAATCTAGTTGAGAAATGATACTGGGGGCATCACAAGGTATCATGATGTTTCCAAGAACCATAACCCTGACTGGCAGGGCCCCTGAAAAATTATGATAACAGGGCATTCCCCAGTGTGAAGCCTGGTAACAGAGCCCCTGATTTTTTTATTCATCCTTAGTCACTGAGGTGAACGATTCAGCTATGTTGTTTGATACTAAAAATAGCACGTTTAATAAGGAAATTAGGGGCTGCACTGTGCTGCAGTGAGTGGCATTGCTGCCTCACAGTAAGAAGGTCACGGGTTCAAATCTGGCCTGGGGCCTTTCTGTGTGGAGTGTGCATGTTCTCCCCACGCTTGTGTTGGTTTCCTCTGGGTACTCCATTTTACTCCCATCGTCCAAAGACATGCATGCCAGTCAAATTGAGGACTCTACATTGCCCACAGGTATAAGTGTGAGTGAATGGTGCGTGAATGGTGGGTACGCCCTGCAATGGCTGGGCAATCTGTCAGGAGTGTGTCCCTTCATTTCATACATAGTCAGCTGGGTTAGGCTCCAGCCCCCCGTGACAGTCTGGCTGCTCAGTGAGGAGGAAGCGGTGTTGACAATGGGTAGATGGACAGAATGAGAAAATTAAATAATTGATTTTCAAATGCATTGCTCAGACTTAAGGACAAAATATGGGTGGATAAAAGGTGAAATTATCTTCATTTAGTAAAATTATTTTGGTCAATAGCGGCACAATGCAGATTTCAGTCGGACAATCATCCAGCCACATATCTTTGATGTCTGGCAAAACCATTAACTGGCTTCCTCAGGTTATCTGAAATGGCTGCGTACTGCATGGTGATAAATCTTTATTTTTATGTGAAATAGGGGCACTACCATTTTCATAGGGGTAATCTGAGAATAGATGGTGGTTGAAATTGCTTTTAAGCCACTGAAGGTGGGTCCCTGGTTGCTGAGTTGGGTTGCACACCATTCTTGGTTTTTTAAGCATAAGGCAGACCTGGTTCAGGAGGGCAGGATGATAGGGTTTCAGCTCTGTCTCGAGAGGAATGCTCAGGTGCTGATGTCATGCTCTCTAATGCGATACAGCTCTTCCTCCCTGCTTTTGATCTGGACACGCTAGCGTTTAAAGCATGGAAAAAGGTTATCTTGTTTACTTTGGTGCCTGTGTCTTGGTCTCTCAGGGATTCATTCGACAAGACAGGAATCCTTATTATAACTCTTATAATAATAATAATAATAATAATAATAATATTTTAAGGACCTGTTTCATGATTACTGCACAAGCTCAGAACTTTGAATCTTCTTCTTCTATGTTTATTAGCTGTTGGCAAACCCGCTTACATTCTTCATATCCTCAGCTAATGTGCTAAAATAGTGCTTTGAAGTTTTTAATTTCCATCGAAAATGCTTTAATATAAAATGCATAATGCCTGAGTAAATAAAATACACAAATACTATGCAAAACAATGACAGATTTGCAATGATTGAATCAGATTTTGACTTGCAGTCAAGCAGATTCGCTTCATTTGATTTCTTGCTCGGGCGAACAGTTTTCAAAGTTCTGAGCATGTGCAGTAATCCTGACACAGCTCCTTTCATGAGATTATTATTTGTTTATAAATAGCCTATTATTGATGCTGATTTTATTATTTGTTTTGTTTAAACATATTATTATCCCCTGCCATGACGTGGAGTGGGGGATAATACAACACCAATTCCGAAATAGTTGGAACGAAGTGTAAATTGTGAGTAAAATCAAAATGCAACGACTTTCAGATCACATGAGCCAATATGTAATTTACAATGGAACGTAGATAACATTTCAAATGTTGAAACTGAGACATTTTGCATTTTTATTGACAAAATGAGCTTATTTCAAATTTTCTGGCTGCAACAGGTCTCAAAAAAAGTTGGGACACAGGCAAAGAAGGGCTGAGAAAGCAATTAATATATAAGAGAATCAGCTGAAAGAACATTGAGCAAGTAATTAAGTTAAATGGCATCAGGTGTGTAACATGATTGGCTATAAAATGGATGTCTTAGAGAGGCTGAGTCTCTCAGAAGTAAAGATGGCCAGAGGCTCTCCAACCTGTGAAGGCTTGCGTAAAAAAATTATGGAATACTTTAAAAACAGTGTTCCTCAATGTCAAATTGCAAAGGCTTTGAAGGTCTCATCATCGACAGTGCATAACATCATCTAAAGCAGGGGTCACCAACCCTGTTCCTGGAGATCTACCATCCTGTAGGTTTCTGCTCTATCTCCTATTCAACACACCTGATTCAACTAACTAGCTACTTAATTGCCCAGCTCGTGATCTTGTTAAGTAGCTAATAACTTGAATCAGAAGCGCTGACTAGGAGGTAGAGCAGAAACCTACAGGATGGTAGCTCTCCAGGAACCGGTTTGGTGACCCCTGGCATAGAATGTGGAAGGAAAATGCACAAGGGTTTTATTTGCTGAGGGCACTGAATAATTTGAATAATTTTTAACAAATAATTTAGGTCTCCGATGTATTCTCTATGGCAGGGGTCTCCAACCCTATTCCTGGAGAGCTACCATCCTGTAGGTTTCTGCTCTGTCCCTAATTCAACACACCTGATTCAACTAATTGGCTACTCATCAGGATCTCAAGCTGGGCAAATAGGTGCGCTCTGGTTTGTCAGGAGTGAAAACCTTCTGGATAGTAGCTCTCCAGGAACAGGGTTGGAGACCCCTGATCTAAAGATTCCGAGAAACTGGAAAAATCTCTGCGTAAGGGACAAGGCCGAAGACCTTTACTGGATTCCCCTGATCTTCGGGCCCTCAGACGCCACTGCATCACTCACCGGAATGATTCTGTAATTGAAGTTACTAAATGGGACTGGGAATACCACGGTCTGTAAGCACAGTCCACTGTGCCATCCACAGATGCCACCTAAAACTCTATCATGCAAAAAGGAAGCCATTGTTGAGCATGATCCAGAAGCGCCGCCGTGTTCTGTGGGCCAAGGCTAATTTAAAATGGACTGCAGCAAAGTGGCAAAGTGTCCTGTGGTCAGATGAGTCCAAATTTGACATTCTTGTTGGAAATCATGGGCGTTGTGTCCTCCGAGCTAAAGAGGAGAAAGACCACCCCTCCTGTTATCAGCATTTAGTTCAAAAGCCAGCATCTCTGATGGTATGGGGATGCATTAGTGCATATGGTGTGGGACACTTGCATGTTTTTAAAAAGCACCATGAACGCTGAAAGGTATATAAAGGTTTTAGAGCAACACATGCTCCCCTCCAGACGACATCTATTCCTGGGAAGGCCTTGTGCATTTCAGCAGGACAATGCAAAACCACATACTGCAGCTATTATAACAGCATGGCTTCGTAGTAGAAGAGTCTGTGTGCTGAACTAGCCTGCCTGCCGTCCTGATCTTTCATCAAATGAGAACATTTGGTGCATAATTAAACGAAAAGTCCATCAAAGGAGACCCAAAACTCTCCAGCAGCTGGAAGCCTCTATTAAACAAGAGTGGGATCAAATTCCAATGGCTAAACTCAAGAAACTTGTCTCCTCAATGCCCAGACGGCTCCACTCTGTGTTAAAAAGAAGAGGGGATGCTACACCATGGTAAACAGGCCCCTGTCCCAACTTTTTTGAGACCTGTAGCTGCCATTAAATTTGAAATGAGCTCATTTTGTGGATAAAATTTTAAAATTTCTCAGTTTCAACATATGCGATGTTATCTCTGTTCTATTGTGAAGAAAATACTGGCTGGTGTGATTTGAAAGTCATTGCGTTTTGATTTTATTCACTATTTACACTTTGTCCCAACTATTTCCAAATTGGGTTGTACAATGGAGCTTGTCTGTCCGTCTGTCCATCTGGATAAGAGGGCACAAGTTTTTCCAGGAACTATTTCACTCAGATGGATGAAATTTTGTCAATGTATAGTCATCACCTTGATTGGGTTCAAAAATGGGACTCCATGGTGGCAGGGGATATTTATGACATTGATATATATATATATATATTCTATATATTAATTATCAGTTTGCCCAGCTTTTGCGATGTATCCCCTCCAAACCGCCCATCGGATCCCCGCGCCCCCAGGCATATACGTTCCTGACAAGCCTGCCTCTGTCTGCCGCCATTCAGGATCGAACCAACTCGCTCCGTTACTGAAATTTTGGCCATTTTATCCATTTTTGCCTTTTGTTGCCATGACTATGGGTGACGTCACTATTCGTTAGGATTATTGGTCACAATCAACCCCCTGTGCTGGTGACACTGTTTAGTGGAAGGGCATAGATGTGATACATAGGAGTTGATAAGTGAGATTCTAAGATATCCTGTCTTGTTTTGTTCTGCAGGAGAGAGATGGGGAGATGGGCTGTACGTCTCTCTGTGTGGGCATTTCTCACACTCTATTGGACCACGACACATGCTGACAGAGGTAGCATAGCCATAGCCCTCTTTCACCGTATCATGGTTGCAACGTCATTCCTCATTTCACCATCTTCATTTCCTCCTATCTGCAAAAAATTGTATGGAGGATAGGTGTCAGGCCATGGTGACCAACCCTGTTCCTGGAGATCTACTGTCTTGTAGATGTTCACTCCAACCTTGGCAAAGCATGCCTCACACAAAAACGAAAGGTCTTGTTTCTGCTGATTGGTAGCATCGGATGTGCCAGATTAAGGTTGCCATGATACATGCTGGATGGCACATCCAGGAACAGGGATGATGACTACTGGTGTAAGGGCTCAGTACAGAATGGGTACAGTTTGATTTCTGTGACTGTGTGTACACCCTGTGTCTTGTTTGTCCTCCAGTGAATCGCTGTCAAGCTGCTCGAGATGCCACCTGTTCAGAGTGCATCCAGACTGGGAAAGGCTGCTCCTACTGCTCTGATGAGGTTAGACTGAGTGATCATTGGACTGCATGATAATGACAGGAAATTATCTGTCTGGATGCTGGATGCTGCATGTCACATGACAATTTGATTGTGCATCAGTTGCAGCAGCAATCTTACATTTCCCCAGGACTATTTTCAATAAAGTTCCTGATTGGCCGTATGTCCTATTCACCTTGTTTCTTGTCTGTTTTCATGTCTGTACGTCTGGTCTGTTTGAATAAAGGTCTACAATCATCCACGGTGTGACCTTCATGAAAACCTAGAGGACAATGGCTGTATATTAATGATAAGTGTTCTTGGTTCGGTTGATATGTTGGAGGTGAGAGCAGCGCCGCTGAGACATAAAACTGTCATGAATAGATGGTATCCTTGAACAATGATGTTAGAAGATGCAGTCTGAGGAACTGTGTGTCATTGTCAGTTGAGTGTGGGGTGACCCAGTTTGTTGCTTACTCATGTTCCCTTCTACAGTACAAAAAGATCGACACCCAGTTGAAGCAGGCCCAAGTCTACCCTCAGCTGATGCAAATGCGCCTGGTTCCTGGAGAGGAGCGGGAAGTGGAGATGGAGGTGTTTGAACCTGCCAGGGGTCCCCTGGACCTTTACATCTTGATGGACTTCTCCAACTCCATGTCTGACGACTTGGCTAACCTGAAGAGAATGGGGGATGAGCTAGGTATGCTTTGGCAGATATCTCATTGCGGGCGTTTTGTTGGAGTTGTGTTTTTTGAATCCGCGTTACTGCAAAGTAAACATCTCATCCCCTTTTGATCTCGCAATGTGCAAAATTTTGAATCCTTTCCTCCCGTGTCTCCTTGTCTTTGTCAGCTAAGCTGGTGGGTAAACTTTCGGATGATTATACCATCGGCTTTGGGAAGTTTGTGGACAAAGTCACTGAACCACAGACCGATATGAGGCCTTCCAAGTAAGAATATACCAGGGATGGCCACTGCAAGAATGTAAAGATCAGTCATCTTAAGGAACACATTTCTATGCATACAGTGAGGGCATTGTTCATTGATACGGCTGTCATCACCTCTGTCCTTCCTACTCTGTTACAGATTGGAACAACCATGGCCCGATAGCGACCCTCCGTTCTCCTTCAAAAATGTGATTAAGCTCACCAGCGATATCAATTATTTTCGCAATAAGCTGCAGGGGGAGCGAATCTCTGGCAACTTGGATGCCCCTGAGGGAGGATTTGATGCCATTTTACAGGCTGCCGTGTGCCAGGTACTTCAGCTCTGAAGCGCGTTGCGCTTAGTCCTGTTATTTTTGTCAGTGTGATGTCATCTGATTTGCATCATTGGTTACGGAATAGGAGCTGTTCAGGCTGCATGTTGAAATGATAAGGAAGCAGTTCAGAGTTCATATTTGAGAGCAATTTTTTGCTTGATGGCCATTTGAAGACATTTTAATTTTATTTATTTATTTTTTAAATTTGGCATCTCCAATCCTACCGGAATCTGGAATGTCCAGTTGAGGAACTATGTACAAGGCTTTCGCATATGTGACCTCCTATTGCCAATTCAGGAGAGTGAAGACAGCTCACGGCTCTCCTCCGAAGCACGCGCCTGTCAGCCACCGCTTCTTATATTGTTCAAATCTTCACAAGTTCAGAACGAGGGCGGAGGATACCCAAACATGAACACGCTTAGAATCTTCCTGACGAGTGCCCGTCTGGCCAACAGGAGGCGCCTAAGCAATGAACAAAGCAACTTATATTACCCTTCCAAATTTGCATCCCTGTAGCACATTGGCCAATTGTGCGCTACTTCTGAAAAAGCTGCCAACCTCTGCTGGTTGGTACGACCGGGGCTCGAACCCACGCTGTGATAGTCACCTCTGCTTCACAATGCGGTGCTTTAACCGAGTGAGCTATCCGGCAGCTCATTTCAAGACATTTTGATTGGTTGTCAAAAAGTTTGCTGATAGGCCTGATTTACTAAGACACTGAGCATTTGTTAAGACATTTACCCTACACCAGGGGTGTCCAATCTTATCCGTAAAGGGCCGGTGTGGGTGCAGGTTTTTGTCCTAGCCAGCAGTGCTACTGCACCTGATTCCACTAATTAACTAATCTGGGGTTTCAATCAGGACCTTGGTGGGTAGAATCAGGTGTGTTAGTGTTGGGCTCCATCAAAAACCAGCACCCACACTGGTCCTTTCTGGATAAGATTGGACACCCCTGCCCTACACTATAAAAGATGATTTGTTCACTCAGCTTGACTAAATCAAGTCGTCTGATTGCTGTTGAGTGAGTTAGCTTCTGTGAATGTACAGTTGAGTTTATCACTACTAACCTTGACTCTTTGCACTCAGAGAACTCATTCAAGACAGCAAGATGACTTGACTTAGTCAAATTAAGTGAACAAATCATTTTTTACAGTGTATGCAAAACCAATAACATAAAGTATTTGTCTGGCTCCAGTCGTGGCCCATATAATTGGTTTTGCGCATGCTGAAAGGTTTTGTGTGCATCGAAGGTCCTAGTAAATCAGGCCTTATGTTGCTAATTGTGTGGAACTCCGTTAAGACTTAATGGGTTCACTTTAAAATAAACGGCTTATTTGCTGAGTACTTAGCCACGTTGACGTATCTGTCTTCTTCCCACGTGTCAAGGGGGACATTGGCTGGCGTCCCCACAGCACACACCTGCTGGTCTTCTCGACAGAGTCGGCATTCCACTACGAGGCTGACGGTGTCAACGTGCTCGCTGGAATCCTGCCTCGCAATGATGAACAGTGTCACCTTGATAGCGATGGCACCTATACGCACGACACAAAGCAGGATTACCCGTCTGTGCCCACGCTAGTGCGACTGCTGGGCGTTCACAACATCATCCCCATCTTTGCCATCACCAACCACTCCTATACCCACTACGAGGTATGTTGTGCTGGGCTAATACCAGATTTGGCTGTAGGATGTGAGATTATGACCTGGGTTCTACTTTGTAAAGGTAGACAACTTGACTTTTCACGAAGTGTGATGTTTAGTTGGTTGAGTGGGTTCACAGAGACCTCTTTTAGTTCTTTGGGGTTGAGTGGTCCAACAGTCTTAATTGAGAATTAGTTTTTGCTTGTTTACCCCTCCCTCTTACTAGGGCGCCTTTGGGTTGGATTGGGGTTGGCGTCCATTTTCTATGTATGTCCCTTCTCTCTGAGATGTTGCATTGTCGTTTGTGGTTTCTCGTATCTTGTTCTACAAGGATCCAGGTTCCTCTCTACCCCACTCATTGTTCCTTCAATGGGGGCTGTAGCATTTTGTGTACTGTACTGTGCTGCTTTTGCAGGCCAGTGGTGTGCCTGCACACAAAATATTTCCTTTCTGATCCTTTCAGTTGTCCTTTCGTGTTTGAAGGGTGTCTGCTTAATGTCTCTACCTACATGTGCTCCCTTTGCCCTAAACACTGAAAACTTGACCTGTTTCTACTACCAGCATTCCTGCCTGTTGACTCATTTATCTTTCTGGACTGACGTCTCATCTATCTCTTTTCTGTCTCTGTTGTAATCTGGGAAATCACTCTTAATAACTACTGCTCCTTCTCTCAACATATTTCTCTGAATCTGTTGATGCTCCCTGCTTTGCCTACTGTAATAGAATAGGCAGAATTCATTCTTATCAAATTTCAGTTTCTATGCTTCAAGTTCAATCACGTACTTATGGTTATCTTGGAATGAGCTATTTTACATTTTTTCCTTTTTGCTGTCCACTGGCTGTACCTTATTTCTTGAGTGTACTTTGGAGCTATATTCATTTATTCTTGAACTTTGGTTTTACTTGACGTCTCTGACTCAAGATGGTTGTTCCATGACCAAATATGTCTCTAGCTCATTTTTTTTTTTACCATATTCCTATTTTATTTGCATTTTATATATTGGTTTTTATTTCAGTTTATATTATACATTTTTAAATCAGCATTGAAAAGGGTATTAGCATAATTTTGGCGATCATTCTTTACATTCTGGTTTTTATGCACCTGTGGTTCCTAGCTTCAGTTCTGTGGACCATGTGCACTGCTGTTTGTTTCAATAACATACACAATCCAAAATTTTGACAAGCTGTTAATTTTTCATGCAGTAATTAGGTGTCTATAATGCTCAATTATTCACTCTCTTAAGCCACGGAATGTCAAAGACAACTATGCATGCCGTGCGGAGTAAGCCCCTCAGTGTTCAAATTGTGATATATTGCAAAGAATTTCATTAAAACAGAAATAAAAAATGGATCACTTTAAGAACGGATGTAGATAAGTAGCTCCTCATTGACAAGTGTGAGTACACAACTGCAAACACTAAGGATTTAGTGGCTACTGATGATTTAAAATGATAATGACCCCTCACTTATGTTAAGTTAGAGGAAAACATGAAATATCACATGCAATGCTCTACCAGTATTTGGGGGTACAGCTTCTGATATACATCCTCTCTTATTTTTCTATGAATAGAAGTTGCATCACTACTTTCCCATTGCTGAACTGGGACAATTGCAGGAGGACTCCTCCAACATTTTGACCATTCTGGAAAGTGCCTTTGAGGTAACATATTTTCAACATTCATTATTGTTGAGCAATAGACCTCAAGGACTGTAAACTGAAACAATGGGTTTGCTGCGCTGAACTGATTCCTAAGTGTTGTCTTACCTATGCTCTCTTTTCACACACTCTCTCACTATCTATCTATCTATCTATCTATCTATCTATCTATCTATCTATTTATATGTTCATATTTTCTGTCCATCTGTCTCTCTCCATCTTTTTATGCTACATTGTCTTACAGAATATCCGTTCAAAGCTCAGCATTCGTGCAGAGGACAGACCCAAAGCTGTGGATGCTCAGGTTTTGTCTGCGTCTGGGAGTTCAACTGAATATAGCACCTTTAAGATCACGCCGGGACAAATAGTGAGTAATGCCCTCAATAGGTTCCTGCAATAATGAAGAAGAGTTATTCTTAATTTATTCTTAATTCCCTGCTTGTTAAGTGATGGCAGGGAAAGGGACCACATATTAAAGTCTTCTTCTTCTTCTTCTTCTTCAGCATATTATTTTTATTGTTCTCATAATTCCACCCAAAGTTGTAACTGCTTCTCCTCCTAAGTCTATGGATATCACACCCCAAACCTGGTATCACAGATTTATCTTGCTCCTGTGCAGTGCACATGTAGTCTTTTTTTGAAACTTTACATCAATCTCATGTTTTAATCTCTTGTCTGTTCAATTGGTGGCTGCATGCATTTCCGGGACGCATAAACTCTTGCCTTAAGTTTTGTTACAGCTGCAATCACTTTGTATTGTCTTGAAGAAATGTGCTCTCTAAGTTCCTAATGTTCCATGACATGGATTTCTCATTGTCACCATAAGGGAAAATTCAAGGTTAAGGTGAGAGCTGAAGAGAAAGTTGGGGACCGGCCCGTCTGCCAGTTATCCAATGAGGAGAAGGAGGGGACTATGAGAGTGAAACCCACAACCTTCAGTACCGCCCTCAAAATTGATGCTTCAGTGCTCTGCCAGACTTGTGACTGCGAGAAGGTAAGGGCTGAATACAGCATGAATTTATAGTGGTCATTGAGAGGGAAGAAATTAGGATTGGAAAGAGGAAGAAATGATCCATGAAGATGATTTTCCTTATACTGGCAAGGAGGTCCAACATAGTTTGGTTCCAACTTGATCAGCCTGCTTGCTTGGTGAAAGAACTGTCATGTGCTTGATTGATCCAGGTGTGATGTGTTCTGTATCAGCTGTATGTTTGTGCTGAGTTGTGATGCCGGAGAGCCACTGACTGTAACTTAATTGTACTTCCTGTTGAAAATGCAGACACCCGCAGTGAAAGCAGAAAGATGCAATAGGAACGGGGATCTTGTCTGTGGCAAGTGCCGGTGCAATGATGGCTGGTGAGTTATAAATAAAGTGCAATAAAATTGAGTCTGAGTCCCAAATGAAACTGTTTTGAAACTTATCTGGAAAAGTCTAGACCTCATTTAAGTAGAGTCATGCTACCAATTAGCATAATTGGCAAAGACATTCTTCTGGGTGTCCTGTTGTTTGGTGTTCAAATCCCAGCCACGGCATCACTGGCTATGGCCAGAGTTTCGCATTGTTCAAGTAACAGCTGACCCAGCCTTGATGGGGATGATACGGGTTAAACCAGTTGAAATTTGTGTCTCATCACTCTAGCAGCCACTCCTGGTTGGCCAGGCGCATGTAACTGCATGAGCGGAATATGCATGGACTGCTTTACGCTCTGATGGCATAGACAGTTTGTAATTGGTGGTGCAGCAGCACAGTGTAAAACAGTGAGGGAATGTCATCCCATGAGTAGGAGGATAAACGCCACATGATCCTCCTCCTACATTGATGGGAGCAGGTCACTTTGCAGTGGACTAAGCATGATAGAACAGAACAGGACAAAAGGGGAAAATCCAAAATAATTAATGAACTGTTTAGATTCCTTTGTAAATGTGGCTTATAGACATTAAGTCAAAGCTGTTTTTCATTGGTGCTTCCGATATTTTGTGTGTTCAGAATGAAGAATAAAGAAAAGACCCAGAATGTTCCTATTATCTTTTATTATTGTGAAACTTCACATGCATTATTTTTTGAGAAGAATAGTGTGGCTAATTATCGCTTTTACGCAGCACACACTGCGATTATGGAGGTGCTGGCTGACGAAACGCGCTTTGAATGAGAATTACCTGCGGCGATCTCAAGCCTTGATGTGCAAGATACCTTCTTTAAAAAAAAATAACAAACCAATGCTGGAGCAAACAAATACCTTCTTCAGACTGTCCACCCAAAACAACTGAAGAGCCTTGTGCTAATCGTACTTAAATCAGATTTTTGCACACTGTGAGTTATGGATGGGAAAACATTTGTTATAGTTACCTTAGTCAATTTTCTGAAATTCCTCAAAATTAACATTTTGTGACTTTAGTACTTCTTGCACTGGGGTCTTCACTGTAGGACAGTTGAAGACCACAAAGGAAAAATGATCAGAGTCCAAATTTTGCATTTTTGTATACTTTATATATTATATATAATATTTATAATAATATATAATTATATCATATTATAATTTTTTCATATTTTATATATTTTGCATATTTTTTCATATTTTTTGCTTTGTTTCTAAGATCATTTTGAATTTTTAATCAATCATTTCTCCACAACGTGAAAATGTGACTGATCATTTTTCCATTGTGGTTTTCAATTGTTTGTTGCTTCAGCTATAGAGTAGCTGTAATTGGTCACTCATTTTTCTTCAGGCTGGGGAACTATTGTAACTGCTCTTCAGCGGACACCTCTGACAATAAGGGCTGTGTCGAGCCCGGCAAGGAGCTGGTCTGCTCCGGTCACGGGGACTGTCTGTGCGGCACCTGCGTTTGCAGCTCCCTACAGTACGAGGGCCCATTCTGCCAGTACGACAAATCCCAGTGCCAGCGCTACGGGGGATTCCTGTGCAATGGTAACACGTCTGTGACCAGTGATAGCAAGAAGAGTCTTCACAGCCAAAAAACACATCGAAGTCGGACCAACCACCTGCCAGGACAGGGAGGGTCACGAACTCTAGCATAGCAACAAGGCTAACTCGTTCGCGAATTTTGACAGCCACTATTGGCTGCTTGTGACTTGTAATATTGTAATGAATATTATGCATAGAAAGCGGGGATTCCCCTTGCCATTTTGGTATATACACTGAACAAAAATATAAATGCAACAGTTTAGTCCTTTCAATATTCTGCATAGTTATTTTTCAGGTTGGCTTAGTAGGGTTCATTTATGTGACCAAGGTGGTGTACTGCTGGTCTGTGTGCAGTCACCTTCTCCATGTCATTGTCAAGTTCATGTCCTTTGTCAAAATTGGCCTGTCAGACAATAGGACAATAAAAGGCCTCCTCAAAAGTTCGAGTTCTGCCATTGTTCAAAATGCCATAGATGACTCGAGCCCTCAGGTGGAGTGCCATTGGCACGCTCAATGCAGGAATGTTTCTCAGGGCTGTCGCAAGGGCTCATAATGCCCATGTTTCAACAATGAGTCGCATAAGATGCCGTTTTGAGGAATTAGGCACAACAGCAAACCGCCCACATGCATGACGACCACGTGTGACGACCCCCGACCAAGAGCGCCATATCTGGACTCTCCATCTCTGTGACCATTTTAGACCAGCGACTGCCTAAGTACATGAAACAGTTGGTCCCCACAATCGCTGCATTTTTGCCTAAACCGTGAGAAATCATCTCCAGGAAGTCCACATCTCTGCGTGTTTTGCTCTGTGTGGATTGGACCTCACCTCAGCTCGACGAAAAATCTGTTTGACTGAGTGAATAGACACGTTTGATGGCCAGTGGCACAATGGAGGACTGTTTTCTTTTCAAACAAGTCATGTTTCCAACTTCACAGAGCGGATGGACGGGGGATCATCAGTGTGGTGCGCATGGTGGCATGTGGAGGTGGAGTGCTGGTTTGGGTGGGAATATCCCTTGGACATTGCACCCAACTGCATTTCATTAAAACAACTTGAATGCAGTGTGATATCACAATGAGATACTGCGGCCTATCATCCTATTCGTTCATCAAACAACGCAATATTCCAGCATGACAATGCCAGACCTCACGTCACCGGTGCATGTAAAGAGTTTCTTAAGCCTGAAAACATTTGCATGTTTGAATGGCTAGCATAATCTTCGGATTTCTCCCCCATTCAGCATCTTTGGGATATCCTCAACCGAAGAGTTCGTCATTGGTTCCCATATGGTTCCCATATCCGACCGATATCCGCCAATTCCGTTCTGCTCTTGAAGAGGAGTAGGAGCACGTCCCCAAAGTCACCACTGGCCATTTGGTATGGTCCACACAGCAGAGATGTGTAGCAGTGCAGCAGGCCAAACGCAGACAAACCCAATCTTGATTTGTCAATTTGGACAATAGACCCCATGCCTTTATCATCTACGCCACTGTGAGATTCTTGTTTGTCTGTTTCAATCATTGATTGAAATGCATTGCAATATGGTCATACAATCTGTCAAGAGTCAATGGAAGTACAGTGAGTTTCTGAACATGGTCATATTTCTTACAATAAGAAGTGTTGCGTCTATATTTTTGTTCAGTGAAGATGATGGGGATTCCCCAGCAAAAATGTGGACGATTTTATTGATGAAATTGGTTAATTCATGGCCTTTTTTTTTCGGGTAATTTTTCCATCATCAAGTGAAATGCTGTTTACAAATAGCCCATTTTGTACCCTTTATCGATGTTTTCTCACCAGGAATGTGTACCAGCCAAAATTTTAACCTTATAAGGTGGCTGAAAACGGACAAAACTATTTTTTGATCATGTATGCCCTTGAGCACATGTTTGACACTTACTGGAAATGTACAGGCACGACATTAGACTTATTTTACTATCGCGGGTACATTTGTCATTTAAACTCTAATAGTTTAGGCTCCTTTTTTAATAAAGATAACAATTCATCTATTTGCCTGACAGTTTTATCCAAACTGACTTAGTTTGTACATTTGATGAGACAAAGCAGTGGCTACTTCCTCTGGGGTCCTGTGGGGTTAAGTGACGCACAGCTGTAGTTATTTTATTGTGGCTACACTGGGGCCTGACCTACTGACCTAGCACCCAAACTTCTAGGCTACAGGCTGCCTTGTAGCAGCATTAGCACCTTGCTCTGTTTCCACTGCTTTTGTTTTTTTGTGAGAGTGTGTGCTTTTTGGTATGAATTGGTCTATTCGGTTGTGCATTTCTACCTGCAGATAGAGGCTCCTGCTTCCATGGTCAGTGTGTGTGTGAAAGTGGGTGGGAGGGACCTGCATGTGAGTGTCCCATCAGTAACCTGACCTGCCTGGACTCCAGAGGGGTGAGCGATACAACCGTCCCGAGGGTTTTTTTCTCCGAAAAGAGCAGTACTCCTTAAAGGTCCCCTATTATGCCACCAGGTGTACAGCTAATTAGCCATTATGAGCCAGCTCAAAGTCTCCCTTTCTTGACATCACAAGGGGGTGGGACCACCCAGAATAATGAAATCCGATTGACTGCTTGGCTGACGTTGATCAGTCCTTTTGCCTCTGGTTGGTTGCTTCCCCATGTGATGTCAAGAGGGGAAACATTTTGAAATGGCTTGGAGTAACTAATTGGCTGTGCACCTGGTGACATAATAGGGGACCTTTAACTGCTGTGCCCGTGAAACGTCATGTTTACTCGACTGATTGCCTGGTGCTAGAAGTACTTAAGTCAAATTTTCACACACTGTGAGGTAAAGATGGGAAAAATTATTTTATAATTACCTCAGTCCACTGCCCAATTTTCCCAAGATGGAAATTTTGGGACTTCAGTACTTTTAGCGCTGAGATCTTAAATTATCAGCCGCACATCTGAATATGGACTATTTTTTGAGATGGCAAGTGAAGTGCACTGGATGAAAAGCTTGTTAATTATGCTAGTTTAGCTAAACAAGACTTCATCAGTATCTATCGTATGGCTGGACTGTGAGGATATATTGGAGGACTGCTGGCACCAGGGCTGTCAATGTTAATTCAAAATTTGAACTATTGTTAAGTTGTTGAAAAATTCTACGTTCAAACAATTAATTATTGGAGTGGCATGAACACGAGTTATCTGAATAATTAATCTGAACTATCTCTGAATATTATTTACTGTTGAAGTATTTTTTTTTTCAGCGTTGAACGCAATATTGAACGCAACAGTCAACTTAGCGAGCACAAATCTGTAATTTTTCATGTGCATGCCATGCAGTAATGCTAACTTAATATAAATAGACCTTATTTGCTTGATGACCACGTGATCTGTATTGGGCAAACATTCGGAACAAAATTGTGTCTTCAAGTGGCAATGACAAATATTTTCTATGTAATATATAATATACATAATTTGGATTAAAAGCTTTCATGTTTTGTCTAATTTTCTCTTGAACAGATACACCTTGAGGGATGTGGGTAGAAGGAAATTGGCTCCAAAGGCTACAATTTATTTATTTTTTCTAAAAGTTACATTCACGATGCATTTGTGGGCTCGGAAGTTGCTACCATCAAAGCCTCATGCTTCAGGAGTCAAAGAAAGAATGAGGATCCTCACAAGCAAATTTTAAAATGCAAACCTGTTGCTATCGGAAATGCAAAAGTTCTTGAAACATTGTGTTCCTATAAAGCTGGGTAGTAAAATTGCATTTTGTATGCCATAATTCTTTTATCAGTGTAATTATTTTCCAAATATATAATAAGCTTTATTCACCATCATTCAAAAAATGTAATTTTATCTACCCAGCTGTACAAAAAGCTTAGCAGTTTGCTGGCCATTTGAAACAATATTCTGAGTTTATGGAGCTAGCTAGCATGCTAATCTATCTCAGGCCTGCCTGTGCCTTGCCTTAGAAACCTCCTGATGCCGTAATTGATATCAGTTCATAGTTATTTGTTTTGAATGAGCAGTGGCCAATGGGGAAACTCCAGCACTCGACAGACTAATGGTGAATCTTCCTCACTCACAGTCACTCAGTCTCTCCCTCAGGCACTGACTCCTGTGTTCATAGGACTGGCCCCGGCCTTGCTGCAGCCCAGCCAAAAATCTGGATTATGCACATATTTCTGTGGTTTAGCTTGTAAATTGGGGAATGAGGTGGGCCATGCACAGAAATGTTGAGGCAAAGCTGTTTTCGTGTCAAATCATAGTGAAGAGTGATGAAGAAGTGGGCACTTTCTACAATGTATTTCATAGGCGAACGTCTTGCAATACATCTGCCTTACCTAACGGTCAGATGGTGCACAGTGTGTGCCATCGACGAGAGTATGACCACTGTCAGGGAAACCATGGAAATGCGTGCAACATTCCATTTACGAGCTTGCATCGGAGACAACTTTCTCTTCCCTTAATTTACATGAGAAAGGAAGTCAGTAACCTCTATTCAGAAATCTACACTGAGCCCTTTCTATTCATGGCGCTGTTTGTTAAAAGTAATAATCCCAATGAAAATTGAAGACCACAAAGAGAAAACGATCAGAGTCCAAATTTTGCATTTTTGTATATTTTATGTATTATATATTATTATTATAATATGGAATAATATTATATATTATTATAATATTTCATATATTTTACATTTTTTTGCATATTTTTTCGGTGCTTTGTTTCTAAGATCGTTTTGAATTTTTAATTCATCATTTCTCCACAATGTGAAAATGTGACTGATCATTTTTTCGTTGTGGTCTTCAATTTTATTCCTTTTTGTGGGGTATAGTGTATTTTGAATGGCATAATTTTGCGCTTTGTAGCACGTGATAGTATACTGACAGTTCGGGACTTGGAAGTTGTGCAATTTAGGATTTTTTTTTGACGACAAAAAAATAAAATTTACTGATTTCACTGCTTTTCACTTTCGTTTAGTCGTACCAAAGACTTCAAGCACGTGTTTGAAGCCTGACTGAATGTGTTTTTTCCTCTGAATGGCACAGAGAGTCTGTAATGGGCGGGGCGTGTGCAGCTGCGGACGCTGTGAATGTTTTGACAAAACGAGCGGTCTCAGCGCCACCTGTGAAGTCAACATACAGGTGTGTATGAAATCTCTTTCTGCGCGCGCTTGTGCGTGTGTGTGTTTATGTATGTGTGTGTGCGTGCGTGCAGGCGTGAATGTGTATAAGAACAGCTTACACACATACCTACAGCTCATAAATCGTATCCATGTTATGACATGATGCCACATTATTGGGATTCAGCAGACACTCCTATCCGGAGCGATGTACAACACAAAGTGTGGTATCTCCTGCTGTACGTTACCTTGCCATGTACCTGTCTCTCTCAGGCACAACTGGGAATGTGCGAAGGCACACGCAGCTGTGCCCAATGCCAGGCCTGGAAAACGGGAGACAAGAAAGGAGAGAAGTGCGATGAATGCCCCTTCAAGGTCACCATGGTGGACGAGCTCCCGAAGAGTGAGTGTAATGTGCCCCTTGACAAGGGCTGCTAACTTCAGCGTGCAATGCTAGTGGCTGCTGCTCTCGTTCTCGTTTATTTGAGCAATAGCGATGTGATCTGTCGTGTGCACCACCAGAGGAAGATGTGATCGAGACCTGCACTTTCCGAGACGAGGAAGACGACTGTACCTACCATTACACTGTGGACTACGCAACCAAGCCGAATGAAGCGAATGACGTCAAAGTGTTGAAAAAGAAGGGTGAGTGGTCAGGTGTACAACATATATGTGCTATGATCACATGCGTGTACAATATATGTGTTTGTGGTGGTATGCGTGAATATACAGTACCAGTCAAAAATTTGGACATACCCATATTTTTCTTACAATATATGTTAAATAAAGAAATAAGCAGCCCTTATTTTAAAAAAAAAAAAAAAAAAAGATCTAATTCTTAAATCCATCAAACTAACCACCATTTGTTGTCAAATTTGCAGAGCATTCTCGCATTTTTTTTTTTTTTTTTTACAAGGGCAGTCATATGACTATACTGAATTTGCAGCTGCACGGCTGTCCAACTTTCCGAAGACGTGCTGCACTTGAGGTTGCTTTTCATCAACCTTTTCGCCCAATAAGACCCAAAACCGCTTGACTTTAATTTGGCTGTTGGAAAATAGGAGGAGTTTATTTGTCTGTTTACTTTGCTAAATATGGCTTCTCTGAGAATTCCAAAATTTTGGACACTATTCAAACAAGTAAATTATTCTCTTTTCACTTTGACTGTTTTCCTTTTACAAGATTCCATGTGAGATTATATAGAGAAGTTAAGTCATTTAAATTTCTCTAAAAATAGAGTGCTGTGACATTAGCAAAGCGTGTCCAAACTTTTGACTGGTACTGTATTTGTTTATTTACAGTATCTAACAGTGGCCGCCAATGGACAGAAAGCAGGGAGGTTTTAACTGATAATTGGTCTTGATCAGTTTTCAATCATTTTCCTTGATTAAAGATACTTTAACCTTTTTCATGCGTCATCAATTCTCTTTGTTGAGACAAGAAATGAAACGTGTCATTTGGATACAATAATGTGCCATTTCAATCTTTGTTTCCATTTAACAGTCATAAAGCGTAGGTTTGATGGCCTGCTTTGCAGGGTATGACAGAAATTAATGCAGAAATTCCAAAGCAGTCTTTTTTCATGAAGGGTAGCCAATTAAGGCAAGTAAATGAAACATTTTTTATTCATTATTTATTTGCCTAAATATTTCATTAAAAAAGAAGCCGTTTGTTTAACTGCCAGTGGATTATTCATATTGTCGGAAAACAAATTAATCAAGAACAATGATTGAAAACAGGTCAAATATCATCTGTCTCAAGGATGTTTTCCGCCCTCCCCGTTTTCTGTTCAGCAGCCGCCACTGGTATCTATATATTGTAATTTGGTGTGCATGTGTGTTTATTTATGCGTGTGCATGCTCGTATATGTGTGTCCTGCATTTCTTATGTTTGTGTTCTTGTTTGTGCATATGTGAGCGTGTGTTTACGCATGGTCTTGTATTTGTTTATTGCGTGTGAGTGTCCATATTTGTGCATGTCCCGTGTTTGTCCCCATGTCTCTCATTGTAACAGCTGCAGTGTTTTTCTGCTCCAGACTGCCCTCCTGCAGGCTTCCTATGGCTCATCCCCCTCATCATGTTTCTCATGCTGCTGCTCGGACTGTTGCTCCTGTGCTGCTGGAAGTACTGCGCCTGCTGTAAGGTAATTATTCATCACTGTTTCCCCTTCAGTCGCACAACTGTAGTCCCACTCCTATAGTCCCACACCCACACCCCTCACCAACAGTCCCACTCCTGCAGCCCCTCACCAACAGTCCCACTCCTGCAGCCCCTCACAAACAGTCCCACTCCTGCAGCCCCTCACAAACAGTCCCACTCCTGCAGCCCCTCACCAACAGTCCCACTCCTGCAGCCCCTCACCAACAGTCCCACTCCTGCAGCCCCCCACCAACAGTCCCAATCCTGCAGCCCCTCACAAACAGTCCCACTCCTGCAGCCCCCCCCCAACAGTCCCACTCCTGCAGCCCCTCACAAACAGTCCCACTCCTGCAGCCCCTCACAACAGTCCCACTCCTGCAGCCCCTCACCAACAGTCCCGCTCCTGCAGCCCCTCACAAACAGTCCCACTCCTGCAGCCCCTCACCAACAGTCCCACTCCTGCAGCCCCCACCAACAGTCCCACTCCTGCAGCCCCTCACAAACAGTCCCACTCCTGCAGCCCCTCACCAACAGTCCCCCCTGCAGCCCCTCACCAACAGTCCCCTCCTGCAGCCCCTCACAAACAGTCCCACTCCTGCAGCCCCCCCCAACAGTCCCACTCCTGCAGCCCCTCACCAACAGTCCCACTCCTGCAGCCCCCCACCAACAGTCCCACTCCTGCAGCCCCCCACCAACAGTCCCACTCCTGCAGTCCAGTCCCCTCCTGCAGCCCCCCACCAACAGTCCCACTCCTGCAGCCCCTCACAAACAGTCCCACTCCTGCAGCCCCCCACCAACAGTCCCACTCCTGCAGCCCCCCCACCAACAGTCCCACTCCTGCAGCCCCTCACCAACAGTCCCACTCCTGCAGCCCCTCACCAACAGTCCCACTCCTGCAGCCCCTCACCAACAGTCCCACTCCTGCAGCCCCTCACCAACAGTCCCACTCCTGCAGCCCCTCACCAACAGTCCCACTCCTGCAGCCCCTCACAAACAGTCCCACTCCTGCACCCCCTTACAAACAGTCCTACACCTACAGCCCCTCACCAACAGTCCCACTCCTGCAGCCCCCCACACCTGCAGTGCCTCATCTACAGTCCCCACCTTCAGTCCCATACTGACAGTCTCACACCTACAGTCCTAAACCTACAGTCCCACTCCTGAAGTGCCTCATCTACAGTCCCACACCTACAGTCCTACACCTACAGCCCCTCATCAACAGTCCCACACCTACAGTCCTACACCTACAGCCCCTCATCAACAGTCCCACACATACAGTCCTACAACTACAGCCCCTCACCAACAGTCCCACTCCTGAAGTGCCTCATCTACAGTCCCACACCAACAATCCCACATCTTCAGTCCCACACCTACAGTCCTCACCTATAGCTCCATACCCACAGTTCCACTCCTGCAACCCTTCATTAACAGCTCATAAGTTGAAGTTTGCATTTATTCTTTAACAAAAATCAGAAAAGTCCTCTTGAACATATGTTGCTTGCCTCACTTGTCTGCTGTTTGGGGCAGTTTTTATCTTTAATATTTAACTGCAGGCCTTAAGTATTCAACTGAAAGATACAGTATTCAGTGTAAACACAGAATGACCTTGCTATGCTTTTATCCTCCGCAGGCCTGCCTGGCAATGCTACCGTGCTGTGGTCGAGGTGAGTGCTTTCCTCTCTTTATGCCGGAGTGAAGTTGTATAGAATGAGTACATGCAGGGGGTACACAAAATGGCTTTTACTTTGAAGTCTTTGAACCACAATGATAAAAGAATTCATACACGTCATTTCTATTAGTTTGAATGTTATTTAACAGCATGTACCAACTTAAAAGAGGTCTAAGCCGCAGCACGTTGCTCGATAAGCCTACAAGGCGTACTAACAGAGCTCCATAGGGGCCAATTAGCAGGTGCATCGGTTCCAAAAATGGCAAGGAAAACTGTGTCAAAAAGTTTTTGGCAGCACAGGCCAAACACCAGAGAACAACATCAGCAAAAACAAACTGTGGCCTTCAATTAGACAGACAGACATTTTGTAGGACCGTCGCTTATAGCCCAAGAACCACAGACAAAAAATAATCACCACCGAACTGCATCAACACATACCTGAAAAGTCTCAACAAAAAGTTAGCGTTTATGGCTTTTTTCCCCCAATCATTTTTCCACTTCCTGTGCCTGCATCAGTGGGCAGCAGTGGTGATTTCCTCTGTGCATAAAACCTCTGTGCTCAACTGTGTGTATGAAAGCTGACAGCTGCATGTCTCTAGGCCAGATGGTGGGATTCAAGGAGGACAAGTACATGCTGCGCCAGTCCGCCCTGGTGTCCAATGACCTGGACACGCCCTTGGTGCGCACCGGCCCCCTGAAAGGCACTGACGTGGTGCTCTGGAAGATCAAGGACAATGTTCACCGTCCTAAAGACCACCCACTGAATCAGATAACTCCAAACCCCAAGGAAATCAGTGAGTCCCACCGACTGCTGTTCACACTCTGCCTCTCGGCAATCCTTGCCGCTTTACAGCCTCAAGGCAATCTAGCGTACTAAGCTTGTTGCGGCACGCTCTCACAGGGTTTCTCGTGGGACTTTCTGTATGGATTTGTTTGTATTGAACTTTACTTTAGCGCGCTTGCAATGCTAAAGTACTGTACCAGCAACAGACTGCATCAGTGTTGCAGAATCTTGGAAATATAGAGCTAGGTAACCAGAGCTGTGTTGAAACTTAAAAAAGATGCCCCCCCTCTTTCTTTGTCCTAGCAAATCAATGTTGTTTCACAGTTCTCTCTACTCTAGCACTTCTCTTTCTCTGTTTCCAGTTCCACACCCTGTCTCTCTGCGGCTACCCCGCCCGTTCTCCGACGACCTGTTGCTCCCCGACGCCCTCGATACTGACGCCCTGCGCAAGGAGGTGGACGACGGCGTGAGTAGGGCTTCACTGTGTATTGGTGGCATTGCGGATGGTACCCCCTGTGGTGACTCCCTGGAATAACAGTGCCATGTTTCTCTTCAATATTGCAGCTCAATGAAGTCTACAGTCGAATTCCTGGAGCTCAGAAAGTCCGAAAGACCAAATTCAGGTGTAGTATCTCTAAAATGGATAATGCACAGGATTTACTGTGAGAACTGTTACTCCCTTGTAGATTGGTTTGAAACTCTTTTTTCCACACTGTTGTATGAGTTGAGAGGGCAGGTGCATTCTTTTTCTGCAGAATACTTTACCCGTATGCTCTTTTGTTAACAGTTTGGAAGTGTCAGATATCATGTTTACACTGTGTATAATCTGATATACTTTGTTATTTCTCTCTTTTAGGAATCAGCCCAATGCTGGAAAAAGGTAATGATTCATTTTTTAAAATTATAGATTCCTTAATGAATTTACTGATTAAGAATCATTATAATAAAACATTCAAAATTTGAAAAATAAACATGCAATATAATAACTATGTGCAATTTGAAATACGTTGCATATGCTATTTTTTTTGAAAGGCGTACGCTGTCAGCCTCCACAGCAACGGAATATCCCCAAAATGTCCCGATCCCCCGCCCCCTGGTGGCAGATTATGTCATCAGAAATTTGCCAAAATTTGAGCAATCGTCAATGCAAAAGACTGCCCTGATTTTGCAGTCACGCCCCATTTCCAACGCTTTATGGGATAGTTCGGTGGCCAAGTTGCTTCCGGTCTCGCGGAGCTGCAGAAGGTTACTTTTGTGTACGTGGTTATGGATACTTAGCCGTGTAATACCAAGCCTAGAAGTCGTATCAATTCTTTGCGCATCAGGTACTTTTTCTTGGCTTGATTTTTGCATTTAGATCATTTACAGTTTCTCAAGTCTAGCTGATTTGTTGTCAGTAAGGCCATGGTTCATTACTGCAAGGCTGCCATGTGCTGGTCGCACGACAATAAGCGAAAGAACCTTCAGAAATACCCCTGGATGAGAGACATCTGCCTGCATAGATGATTCTAATGATTCGCTCATTATCAAGCATTTTGACAGGTAATAAGCTGATCAGTTGACTCACCTGTGCTGGAGCAGGCAGAGCTCTAAAACATGCAGGAGAAGTGGTACTCTAGGAGAGGTTGGAAATGCGCTGATGTAGATGATAAGATTGCTATTGTTCAATGATACTATGTGCTAAGCGCTAGCAAGCTGCGCACCGGAAGTGTGGTGACTTTGGAAGTGTAAGAAATTTGGGTGAAAAAGCTAGATCTGGCAGTTATTTTTTGTATTGATGATTGCTCAAATTTAATCAGTTCTTCATCTATATGATCTATAACTGCCTGCCTAGAATGGATACCAATTTTAAAAACTGTTGCAGTTAACACGCTAACACATAATCTCTGCAGTGGAGGACACGGGTGTTGGGGCAATATTCCCAAAACTCTATTGAGGGGATATAATAATGTTGTAGAGATGCCATTATGTGAGAAATACTGCTCTTTATTCATGTTTCAATAGAATCAACAAAAATTATTTATTCATTACTCCACCTCCACCAAGGAGGTGTATGTTTTTGCCGGCGTTTGTCTGTTTGTCCAAATGTTTGTCTGTTTGTCTGTTAGCAGGATATCTCAAAACGGCCTCATAGATTTTAACCAAACTTTGCAAGATCTTAGAGAAGCACAAGAGGAACAAGTGATTAAATTTTGGCATATATAGGCCAAAGTTCAAATCCAGCTATGCTGGCAGAGATCTGAAGTCTTTCCAATGGGCCAGATTTCCAATCGGCATGCTTTTGGGTTTTGCTGCCACCTGGCGGTGGAATGCAACAACACCCTACATCAGCCCACGAAAATAACTAATGCACTGAGTTGCCTTGGTGTGGCGGAGGTGCTGCACTCTCTGAATGCTCTTGTTAGTTTATTTATTTATTTGTTCGTTAGTAAGATTACAAGAAAACGACTGTCTCAATTAATACTAAATTTGGCCTGAAGTTGGGCAATGACCCAGAATAGATCTCATTAAATGTTGGAATGAATTCAGCCGAGGTCAAGGTCACTGAGAGGGTAAAAATCGTTTTTTGGCAATAACTCTGGGACAAACGGTTTGATTGACATAAACTAAATGCCAAAATGTTCCTTTTTTGATTTTAAAATATAACCCTATTCATTGCTCGAGTGAAAAGTGTATAGCTTCAAAGATTGGTAGGGGTCAAAGTTCAGGGGGGGTCAGGGTCTTTGATCTGATTCATCTAATTTATTTACATTATATCTCAAACACACTGTAATTGGTCTTTTGGTTACTATTAAACACATACAGGAAATCATAATTGGAGATTAAAATGAGACCATGACCTCTGATCTCGAGTGACCTTGAGAAGTCAAACCAAAAGTGATGAGATTTCAGAGGGCTATCTCAAGAACTACTGGGTCATTCCATATGAAGTCAACCAGAGGTCCTCAGGTCACCAACTCAGATTTTGCTCAAATTTCTTTTAGGGGTACCTCTATATTGACAATGAACACTTGCAAAATTTTAGGCTCCTACTCCAAGGGGTTTCTGAGATATGGTCCCCCAAAAATCAGGGGCCATGCCCCAAGCGAATCGTGACTGTTAATAAATAGGGATTTTGGAGGCCAATATCTTTGGAACCAATCATAGGTGTGGGCTGAAAATTGCTAAATTGGGTATATTGGGTGCAGGCTTTCAGAATGTCTTGTCAAAATATATTTATCTCTTTTCACTTCCAAGATGTTGGCCTCTCAAATATGAAAATTTTTATGGGTGGAAATCAAAAATTCAGTTTTCAAGGATCCCCCATGAGGGCAGGATCCCTTACAGAAGCTAAATTGTGCTGGATTCCTTCTATTTGAGGACAGGTCTGTCTGTGCAAGGAAGATTGACGGCATCCAAGGCATAATAGTGTAGTTAGGAGACCCTGAAATAGGTCCTAGCTGAAAAAGTCACTTTTTTTGCCAATTTTGGATTGGCAAGTTCACCATGTGGACAGTTACCCACGGTAATGAAACTTGTTCTACATGGATGTATATATCTTGGCTTTAGTTGATCAAAATTACAACTTGTTTTCTCATCTCCTTCACTATTTACTCATGCTATGCAGGGTTTTTTTTTTTTTTTTTACAAAAAACTGAATGAAAACTGAATTTTTTATTTCCACCAATAAACATTTTCATATTTGAGAGGCCAATAGCTTGAAAATAAAAGGACATAGATAAATTTTGACTAGAGATTCTGAAAGCCTGCACCCAAATCACCCTGGATAGTAATTTTCAGCCCATACCTGTGATTTGTTCCTAAGATATTGGCCTCCAAAATCCCTATAAATTAACGTTCACGATTCTCTTGGGCATGGCCCCCGATTTCTGTGGGGCCATATCTTGGAAACCTCTTGGATTAGGACCCTAAGATTATGCATGTGTTCATTACAAATGTAGAGGTACTCCAAAAATAAATTTGAGCCAAATCTGAGTTGGTGACCATTGAAGATTCTTGTACTTTGAGTTCATATGGAATGACCCTACTGCAGATAGTGGCTTGGTTCCCAAATTCACATATAGGAACTCATATATGATGAATAAAATTACACCATGACCTTTGACCTTGAGTGACTTTGAAAGGTCAAGCCTTAGAGCGCATGTACCTAAAAAGTTGATCAACTCACTGAACAGCTAAAATATGTGCGAGGAGCGAAGTTTGCCGTTCCTAGCAGTGCTCGGTTCATTTGAAATAAATTTCCTCCATATCATGGTTGAACAATTAATGGGGTAGTACAAGATGCAGTCACCTCTTGTCTGAGCGCACTTAACTACAATCATCTTATCACCAGGTGCTGTGGTCAGATGTGACCAAAAATTTAACTTCTTAGTCTGATGGTGCCTGGCGATATTTTGAGTAAAAATAGAGAGGCATACAAATGGCACTTCATAAACACGGTGAAACATAGTGGTGGATCAGCGATATTTTGAGTTGCTTAAATTACAGAGGTCAAGGGGCATGGAAGAAGACTAGTGGCTTAGTGGATTTCATCAAGTATCTGACAATTTTGGCCGACAATCTGGTTGTTTCTGCCAGAAGGCTGAGACTTAGTGAGCAGTGAAGGTGGACTGTCCAGCAAGATCATGACCCAAAGCATGCTTCAAAATCCACACAGAAATGGTCTGGGCAAACAGAATCAATGTTCTGCAAAGGTCATCTTAGTCACCAGACCTCAGTCTGATGGAAAACCTGTGAGCTCAACTGAAGATGGCAGTTGTTGAGTGGAAATCATGGACTGATCTTGAAAGGATCTTCCAAAATTCCATGAAATCTGTGCCCTGACCTTGTCAAACAGTTCAGGAAAACATTCCATGCTGTTATCCTTGTCATTGGCAGTTGCACTAAGTACTAAGCCAGGGATGCCACAAACAATGAAACTTTGATTGGGAGGTGAGCAGTTTCAGTGAATAAACCAATCATTTTAGTTGGTTCCATTGAAACATGAAAACAGTATTTCTCATGGGGTGGCATTTCAAGTTTACCCCTGCCATGGTAAAATTTATGTCTTAAATAGTATATTTAGTGCATTTCCAGTCAGTGGTGCCATGTGCTCCAAAGTCCATTCGAAATCGGTTTTTCTTGAACAGAAACATACACTGACCTGAGAAAACAATTTTCAGGTTTTTTTTTTTTTTTAACTGGAAGCTATATTCCCAAACATGCTGTCTGCATTTTGTTTTTATATGGTGGGAGAAACAGATTACATTTTGTTAGAAGTACAAAATGTCTGCTGAATTTTCTCTTATGGTAAATGAGCTTTGAAACTTTGTGGAAACATGGACCATGACCGATGAGGAGACAAATCAGCCATTCAGAACTGGCAGACAAAACAGGATTAAAACAAGCGATGACTTTGACTCAAACAGCAACCATGGATCATATGTACCTCTAATGTTTCCCCATGTCTGCCTCTCTAATTCATTCCCTCAGGCAGAATAACACCATTGTGGATACAATTCTTCCAGCACCTCGTTCCACCTTTCCTGACATTGTCGAACTGACTGAGAAGCAGGTTGAAGCTGCTAACTTCGGTGGCCTGAAAGTTCTTCGCAACTACTACACTGTGGCCAATGACAGAGGTTGGTTCAAGACTGAAAGGAAAGCAGGCCGCTCATGAGTATTTTCCCCCTCTAATGATCTCTGTCCAAATCTGGTTCTGTAGAGGCGACAGGAACAGTTGAGATGCAAGAGGGCGTGGATCTTGTTGATGTGCGTGTCCCGCTCTTCGTCAAGGATGAGGACGACGATAAAAAACAGCTGTTGGTGGAGGCTTTGAAGGTCCCCAGAGGCATTGCTAAGATTGGTCAGGATTTAGTCAATATCACTATCATCAAGGAGCACGGTAAGAGCCAGCATCCACCTGCTGTCAGATTTAGTGAGGCCTTTAGCATGTTCACGCCCTGCTGGCATTAGCACAGCTAATAATAACGTGCATTATTGGTGCAAAGCAAAAACTGTGACCAATTATTGGTTATTTTATTGGTTTAGGATGTGCTATAAGGGTTTGCATGTACTAAAGGTCTTAGTAGATCAGGCCTTTGCAGTTAGCCTTGATATGCAAACTTCTGGTTGCTTCCCCTTTTTCCGGTACATTTGTGCCTAGCATTACTTGATGCAACATTGACAAAAAGTGAATTAAGTAAAGTAGCATGTGGGGCTGAACTGGACGGCTCTGAGCTATTGGAGTTGAGAAACGTGCAACAACATGCATGTCAACCCCTTTGGGTTCCCCACCTCTATTACCTTCAGTAAATATCTGTAAAGAAATGATAAATGGAGTATGAAAATTTCAGAAAAATATTTTTAAAAGCTTAAAAAAGCTGTCTCTTCAAGTATGTAATTAAAAACCTCATCCAGGACTGTGAAAATTGCCACACTCATGCTGATGTTACAGATGGGCATGTTGAGGATCCTTGATTTTGCTCCATTCTGTGAAAATCTTGACCAAAATTGCCAGTCTCTTATGCATATTCTAATCATTCCACTCCTCAAACACGAGGTTGAAGGGCTTCATCCAGTATTAGGCAATTCTGTGCAGCCTCAGGAACTCAGCTCTTTTTGATAATTTTTATTGTGTTTCTACGTTCGCAACTGATACTTTGGCGATTGTGCAGACCGCACCGTGTTTTATACTGTCTATGGTCCATATGCATGTTTAGCAGGAGCTCAGAAAAGTGGTCCACTATGACCAATGGCTAATTGTGTTGTGTTACGAAAACAAGCATCCGGTTGTTGTTTGTTTACCGCGGTATGTGTTATGTTCATGTCTTGTTTTCATCGTTGTCAAAATGAATAGCTTCCAGTGATTAATGATTTTGAACAAAGTTTTTTTTTCTAAATAAAAAAACCGTATAACTTTATTTGTACGTCCGTAGGCTGTGAAAATGGAGGAAAATCTGAACAATTTACGGGCAATCCGTATAAGTTCACATGTATGGCACAATATTTGACTACCAGTGGGTGGCGCCACACCACATGTTGACATTTGCTGTCTCGTGCTGCCTGATGTTGTACTTCGTTTGTTAGTGATTCTTAACATAATGTGATCGTCCTTCTCCTCTCCAGCAAAGAGTGTCCTGACTTTCCTGCAGCCGGCCTACACCTACAGCCGACAAGAAGGAGTGGCTAACATCCCAGTCAAGCGCGAGATCATTGAGGACGGGCGTACGCAGGTCACCTATAGTACACGTGACCTCACCGCTAGGGATAATAAGGTAACTATGCTCAGCTATCCATTTGTGTTTTTGTTCCCAGGACAGTGCTTCCACAAAACAAAACTCGAAGCTGAAATTTCATGTCAATATGTGGCTAGAAAAAATGTTATACATGAGTCTACATGACTACATTAACATAGTAACAGTTGTTGGCTGGTTGACTCTGGTTGGCTTCTTGGTCTCACAATTACCCGTATTTTTATTCTGCTCCTATTTTTCAGAGCTTTTTTCTCTGGGAAGTTTCACTCTCTGATTATTACTGGCTGTTTTACTGATGTTTTATTATTTATAGCTGCTGTTAAAATCTGATCTTATTGTACAAACTGTTTGCTACTGGTTGTTTTACTCTCTTCTTAGAGTTACAGGCTGGTTTACAGTTCCTTTATTATCCCTGGCTGTTTTTATTTGTTCCTATTTTTACAGGCTGTTTTCAGAGGTTGTTATTCTCTATTTCTATTGTTACAGGTCGTTTTCTCTCCTATTTCAGTTGGCCATTTCATTGTACAAAATATCACTGATCATTTGTCTTGGCATTTGTTGTTACTGGCAGTGTTTACGTACTGTCAGTTTTTCCCCCACTACTGTCCTAATCTAACTGGCTCTTTTTCCCTGCTTGTGTGTGCAGGACTATATTGGAGTGGAAGGAGACCTGTCCTATCAGCCTGGGGACACCCAGAAGATTGTGCCAGTGAAGCTTCTAGAACTGCGCGAGGGTGACTCCCTCCTGGGTGAAAAGCAGGTCAAGCAGTTTGTCATGGACCTCAGCAACCCACGACAGGGCGCCAGGCTGGGCAAATACCCCCGCACCACAGTAACCATCACTGATCTGCCAGGTGAGCACTGCGAGGGCAGTCACAATGCTGCTGATCATGAAACCCATACAATCATATACAATCACTTTGATCAAATGACTAGCCTGGGGTGTGTTTCACAAAAAAAGATAGATGCTAACTATGTTAGCAACATCTACTGCTCTCTACCTGGCTCTGGTTCGAACTATGAAAGCTGCCGACATAGGTAGCAACCTTGCTTTTGGGAAACTTACCCCGATTGACTGGTACTGGACCTGGTGGTGATTCGAAATCCCAGTGCAGCCGCAGGTGGACTAGTGCTGCTAAACCGATATTGCTCCGCAGAGGGTTAGCTCCTTCTTAGTCAAATCATCTGTAAGTCGCTCAGGATAAAAGCGTCTGCTAAGTATATCATTAACCCTTAGTGCGCTAAATACAAATAGTGTTGCTCAATGGCGTAAGATATCAAATTCAAAGCTATTGAAAACCTATCATGTGGCGACTTGTAACATGTGATGAATCAGGAAGAATCCGCTCTAAACACGCCCAAGACGCCCGCCCCCAAACCACCTAGAAACACACGAGAAGCAGATCGAATCAGCGTCTCTACCCAGACAGCTGTGATCAAGACCTCTATAGGCACGTAGTTTACACCGTCAGCAGATCCATAGCGACCCAGTTGGCTTATGGAACATTGAAACAACATGTGCGAAGTAAAGGTATGTCTGGAAACTTGTAACTCACTCACAGGTGTCTATTTGTTAAATCCAGAATCGTTGTTGGCTACTACACTTGATATAGCAGGGCTCGCAAGTTTTGAACGCAGGCTAGAGTGAGATTTTCTCTGGTGGGGGGTGCATGATTCTCCCGTTTTCCATTGTGGGTGAATGATTAATGCAGCTTTCAGAACGTTTTTGTAGCAGGATCACGTAACTAATTCCAGGATAACTGTGTTTTTTTTTCATTGGTTGTTGCCCTAAATCTTACCCAGATACAATAGTACTATTATCTGATTGGCTATTGTGTAGCCCCTTTCCTTTTTTTTGATTGGCTGGCAGGTGGCAAGCTGCCACCGAGAACTCCAGGGGAGACGTGTTTGATTCCTGCCGGTTTCCACAGTTATAGCGCTGCTGCTGCGCATATTGGCCTACTGTTGGAAATTGTTTTCGTTTTAATAATTTTTTTGACTGAGAAATACTATGTGTGGCGTAAGTGCGTGACGTCCGACTGTAATGAGTGACAATCACGCTCATTGCGTGAGACTTGAGAGCCCTGATATAGTATAGAGTAAAAGAGCATGTGGAGCTGGGTGGGGGCGGGCCTTGGAAACCAAGGTCTGCCCCTTCTGCCTCTGTTTTCGCCCAATCATGGCAGAGTGTAGTCCAAAAGCGACCGTTTTCAGGAAGTGGCTGCAAGGCTGTCAAAATGGGTATTTTTCTGGGTGCAGCCATAGACTGTATAAAAAGATGGACGAAGCAACCGTGATGTCACCCATTGGTTTCAGCATACCATTGCGGAAGCCCGATTTTGGCTGTTTGAATTGCGCCATTTTGTCATTTTGAAACCGGATGTGATTCCTATTGGACGAGAGCGTGAACTGAATATCCGGGGAGAAGCGAGGGGTGGATCTACGGGTGGACCTTACCGTATCAAACAAAGACCAGAGGATAGCTATGCCCCTAAAGCATATACTGGCTTTATCCTTTATTCTAGTGTATTTGGGACCATAATTTACTAAAATGAACATCATGATATATCGAAGGAGACTTAAAACTTGCGATAGATACAATAAAGTAATGTGGAAAATCATTACTTAAATTATAAATCTGGTGATAAAGTAGGGTCATTTTCTCATAGACTTCTATAGGATTGAACTTCTTTCTGCAACCACTGACGTCGCCATCTGCTGGCCATTAAATAGAATGCAAATTTTGGAGATTTCCGCATAGGCCTCAGTTTTCAGACCTGAGTGCTGCGTCCATCTTTTTACACAGTCTATGGGTGCAGCTCCGAGAAAGGTAGGGAGTTTTTCGAACTGAAAGTCGTGCTAAACTACTCAGTAGGTGTTCAGAACTGACACAATGGGAACATTAACACAGTGAAAATGGCATAATATGTCTCCTTGAAATAATAAATATTTAACATCAGTTACAATCTCTTTTAACCACAAATATCAACAATCTGGCAAACACCTGAATTTACAGAAAGCAGAAACTTTTAACCTGTTTTTCTCTGAACTTTCAATTTGTGGGTTAGTAGTAGACTCTGGTTTTCTTCCACTCAATTGCTGATGGGGATGAGGTAAAGGAGTCTCATCAAGTGAACTGAGACCGTCTGCCCTTTCCCCTCCTCCTGTGCCTTGGCAGTCGAGCGCAGTGTGGTGATGTTCAAGAAGGATACGCAGAACTACTCAACCTCTGACCCCACCTACTCCATCCCTGTGGTGCGGACCAAGAATCCGGATAATCCAGCGAGCGTTCATTGGCGTACGCGCAAAGCCTCACGCTTTGACCTGACGGGCATTCTCAACTTTAATCCGGGTGAGAATGAGAAGAACGTGGTGATTGACCCGCTGGCCTCTCCTAGCCCGATAAAGCCAGAATCCTTCAAACTGGAGCTGTTTGACCCGAGCCCCAACACCACCATTGGGGAGAAGAAGGCCACTCTCGTCAATATTGTTGACCGTGGTGAGTGGTCATGAAATGGACATATTTTGGTTGTTTTATAGCCCTCCTTACCTTGAGGAACACGTAGTTTTGACTTTTTTTTTGGTTGGAGGGTTTTTTTTTTCTATCAACGTACTTTTTTTTCCAGTAGAAACAAACAAAGCTGCATCATAGACCCTTTTCAAGACTTTGTTTTCTCTCCCATAGGGGACCAACCCAAACAGAGCATCGGGTCTGCCGCCCAGCTTGCTCAGTCACCTGGGGGACGGCTTTTACCTCCAGGCAACATCAAAGCCACAGCCACGGGACCTAGAAATATTCGTCTCAACTGGGACCGTCCGTCCGGGAACCCCCTCGGATACAAAGTAAGAATATGCATTACAGGCTTAAGGCAAACACTCTTGTCAAAGCATGACTTGCACAAGCTTGCAGTGTTTTATTAAATGCAATCAGGTTTGGATACTTACCTTAACAATTCAAGCTTTGTAACTTGCCGAACTCTGTTTCACCTCCATTTTGTGTTCTTGGTGTCTCCCCTCTCATACTCCATCTTACTCTCTCTCTCTCTCACTCTCTCTCTCTCTCTCTCTCTCTCTCTCTCCCCTCACACTCTTCATTTCTGCCTTTCTCATCCTCGCTCTCTACACTGTAAAGAAAATTTACCTAGCATTTTAATCTCATATTTAGACTTAAAACACTTATTTCTATTACCTTTTTTTTTTCAGAAAAAAATTACTTAAGATGAATTTGACTCATTTCTGGATTTCGTCAACGGGGGTAAGAAATGAGTCAGACACATGTAGCTGTATGAGTTAATTTGTACACTGACCATGTGATCCTCGCATGACATAGGCAGCACATAAATGGCAGCGTGACTGTAAATGTAATGTAATGAAGCGTCACCTGAGCAGGAGGACTCATATGTCACGGCATCTTCCTCCTGAGTCAATGGGAGCAGGTCGCGTTCCAGTGGACTAAACAGTTTAACTGTGTTCAGATTGGGGAAAAAGGGGGAAAAAATTACCTCACATCAGTGGCAGAATTTTTGTTTCACTGAGAAAAAAGGTAATAGAAATTAGAGTCTTAAGTCTGAACTCAAGATTAAAATGCTTGGTCTTGTTTTTTTGCAGTGCCTCCCTTTCTCTCACTTGTACAGTGGTGTTGGAGTTAGTCAGAAGGCAGATTTTTTTGTCTCTGATTTTCTCTTTCTGATCAGGTGAAATACTGGATCTATGGAGACCCTGAGGCAGACGCCCAAGTGATTGATTGCAAAACACCCCAGGCAGAGCTGACCAATCTCTACCCATACTGTGACTACGAGATGCGTGTCTGTGCTTACAATCCTCTGGGTGATGGCCGCTACAGCGACGTGATTGAATGTCAGACACTGGAGGATGGTATGTGTAGCTCCGCTGTTGCTGCAAACCCTGACTCAGGTTGTGAGCGTCATGCGTTTATGACCTTGGCTAATGATGCATGTACACGGTCAAGGGGAAACTTGAAGAAATTTTTGGGGACCTATCTTGGATATTCTCACTGTGGAAATGAGCACTATTATTAAAGGAACAGTGCAAAAATGACATAGTTTATTCGCTTTGCCTTTATGTACTTTGGTGATTCATCTCCCTAACATCTGACAATACGTGAAACCTGACTGTCTCAACTTTGTTGCTGTAGGACCCTTACTTAGGTAATGTCTGCTCAACCCATTTCGATTCTGTGCCCTTTTTGATTTCACAAGGGGATTCCTTTCCATGGTCCAATCCAGTGCATACAGTCATAAGCCATCCAGTCAAAGCAGTGCCTCATTTTCACTGATTAACTGCCCACTCCAGACATGGTTAGTGACGGGAGAGAATAAGTGGCTGGAGACTGGCTGCAAATGCTAAATTTGTGGGGTTTTTTTATGTTTTGTTTTTTTTTTTTTTTGCAAATTTCAGAACCTTTAAAGCATAAAATTTTCTGAAATTGTGAAAAGAGTACAAAATTGGAACTTTAATATAGCTTACCTTTAAAACCCACTAATTTTTTTTTTTTTTTATTGGGCTGGGCAGCAGAAAAAAATTTTTGGATGCTTTTTATTTTTCTGTGAGATGAGCTGACTTAGTGAATACACGAGAGTTTAACTAATTAATCCATACGCTGCATGCCCATACCTTAGCGAAGTTTCACTTAGTAAATACCAAGCGGTGCATCGGCGATCTGGTGGGTTGAGTCCGTTAAAGACTCACCACCAGAGATCTCTGACATTATAATTTCCCTCTGCTCTGCGCCTTTCACCCATGTCTTCTTCCTCCATTTCAGTTCCCAGTGAACCGGGGCGCCTGGCTTTTAATGTCATCAGCCCAACTGTCACTCAGCTCAGCTGGGCGGAGCCTGCTGCGACCAATGGTGACATCACGGCCTATGAAGTCACCTACACACCCATCGATGAGGATGGCAGTAAGGGCCTCTTGGTCTCCGTTTCCTTCCTTTCAAAGATGTGCACGTGCAGGGTGCACCATAACTCACTGGGCGGTGACACATTTTTTATTTTAGTGTTATTCTTAAGCACTTTCAGTTTGAAAGGATACATTAGCAACGACAAGTGCGGACTTTCATCTTTCACCAGAGGGTGTTTTCATCCATATTGCACAAACCGTTTAAAAATGGCTCCACCTTTTGAATATAACCCCTCATTTTCTAGAGCGTCAAAAGCATTGGACAGTTTAACTCAATGCAGAAACTAAGTTATCATTTGTAACATTTGGTCGCATGTCATTTGCATGCAATGACTGCCTAAAGTCTGTTACGTACAGACATCACAAGACGCTGGATAGCTTTCCTGGCGATGCTCTACCAAGCCTGTGGAGCAGCAATCTTCAGTTCCTATTTGTTTTGGGATTTGGTTCCTTCAGTCTCTTCTTCAGCATGTAAAATGGATGTTCAGTCGTGTTCACATCCGGTGATTGACTTGTCCATAAGAACCTAAAACAACAAATATGTGTCGCTGTCCAATTAATAATGGTGCCCAATGTAAATGATTGATCCCAGGCATTAATCTTATGTATAAAAATCCTTCATAGAGTATTCCATTGGTTAGTTTATGACACCTGGTCTCAACCCTTTTAAATTTCAGCACCCACTGGTCAAACCAAGAAAGTGAAGATCGACAACCCCAAGAAACGCATGCTGCTGATCGAGAACCTGCAGCCCTCGCAGACGTACATCTACCATGTCCGCGCCTGCAACAGAGTTGGCTGGGGGCCACACAGAGATGCCACCATTAATTTAGCCACGCAGCCAAACAGGCCCATGTCTAGTAAGTCCAAGAAGGAGACACAGACGAAGAGAGACCCCACAGTAGAAAATAGCCATGTCAAAGACCTGAGACAGCTAGTCCCTTCTTAAGTAAAGAGAAGTAAGTCTCTTCCAAGCCTACTGGCTCATCATGCCAATGCTGAGCCCTGGTTTCTGTAGCAGGAAGCGACTAGGAGTATTGCTACTCCCCCTGGATGGGATGCTAGTGCATCGCAGGTTACCTCCCAGCTCTCAGTCAGGTTTCTGACAATTTGTCAGTACCCAATTATAAAACTGAGTGGAGTGAGGAACCGTGGGAGTGATGTGTTTTACCCCAGAACACATCCCGAAAGCTGTGCCAAGGATGTTGTCGTCCAAAGTCAAGCACACACAACCATTCCATTACCACATCCCCTTATGTAAAGGGAGCAGATGTAAAAGACAAAGTAGACCTGCACAACAGCGTAGAGTCAGCACGGACAGGGGTAGAGAAGGAGGACTGGAGAGACACTGTGGGCAGAGATTGAAATGAAATTGAGCTCAGAGACATGGGATATAGTTGACTGCAGCGAAGGTTCCAGATTTTTATAGATAAAGAACGACAAGAAAACCACAAGAATGTTTATTACTTCTCATATTTGTGTGATGGGCGGCATGATCGCGTTGTGGGTAGTGCTGTTGTCTCATAGTAAAAAGGTTGTGGGTTCGAATTGGGCTTGGAGCCTTTCTGTGCGTAGCATGCATGTTTCCTCCCTCAATCCAAATACATGCATGGCAGGCTAATTGGACACTCTAAATTGTCCTTAGGTATGACCATGCACCCCTGCGATGGATTTGCGAGCTGTCTAGGCTGTTTACCTGCCTTTCACCCATATTCAGCTGGAATAGGCTCCAGCTCCCCCATGACCCTAGTGAGGAATGGGCAGTTTAGATAAAAAATGAGTGGATGTTCTTGTGATAGCTGGTCGTAACTGTTTGACCTGTGCATTTTACCTCTGACCAGTTCCCATCATTCCCGACATCCCCATCGTTGATGCGGAGGCGGGCGAAGACTACGACAGCTACCTGATGTACAGCAGTGATGTGTTGCGCTCTCCCAGTGGCAGCCAGAGGCCTAGTGTCGCTGATGATGGTTGGTATAACCCCTTGTTTATACACTACAAATCCACCTGTAACATTATGCTACATCACCTGCTAACATTATGATGCATAAGCTTGCTAATTTCTTGGTTGTTACACACTGTGGTTAATATTTTCAGCATGCCTTTCAGCAAACGGGTGACACAGTGCTGCAATACGAAGCACTGTTGCCCCTCAGCAAGAAGGTTGTGGGTTAGAATCCAGCATAGGGCCGTACTCTCACTACTAGCACCTAAAAACCGAGAAAGTGCACCTTTTTCTGAGAAATTCCTACAAAAACTTACAACCCCAATTCCGAATTAGTTGGGACAAATTGTAAATTGTGAATAAAATCTAAATGCAATGACTTTCAGATCATATGAGCCAATATGTTATTCAAATGTTGAAACTGAGACATTTTACATTTTTATCTACAAAATGAGCTTATTTCAAATTTTCTGGCTGCAACAAGTCTCAAAAAAGTTGGGACACGGGTAAAAGAGGGCTGAAAAAGCAATTAATATATAAGCGAATCAGCTGAAAGAACATTTAGCAAGTAATTAAGTTAACTGGCATCAAGTGTGTAACATGATCGGCTATAAAAGGGATGTCTTAGAGAGGCTGAGTCTCTCAGAAGTAAAGATGGCCAGAGGCTCTCCAACCTGTGAAGGCTTGTGTAAAAAAATTGTGGAATACTTTAAAAACAATGTTCCTCACTGTCAAATTGGAAAGGCTTTGAAGGTCTCATCATTGACCGTGCATAAGATCATCAAAAGATTCAGAGAAACTGGAAAAATCTCTGTGCATAAGGGACAAGGCCGAAGACCTTTATTAGATGCCCGTGATCTTCGGGCCCTCAGGCGCCACTGCATCACTCACCGGCATGATTCTGTCATTGACATTACAAAATGGGCCCAGGAATATTTCAAGAAACCACGGTCTGTAAACACAGTCTGCCGTGCCATCCACAGATGCCATCTAAAACTCAATCATGCAAAAATGAAACCATTGTTGAGCATGATCCAGAAGCGCCGCCGTGTTCTGTGGGCCAAGGCTCATGTAAAATGGACTGTAGCAAAGTGGCAAAGTGTCCTGTGGTCAGACGAGTCCAAATTTGACATTCTTGTTGGAAATCATGGGCATCATGTCCTCTGGGCTAAAGAGGAGAAAGACCACCCCTCCTGTTATCAGCGTTCAGTTCATCTCTGATGGTATGGGGATGCATTAGTGCATATGGTGTGGGACACTTGCATGTTTTAAAAAGCACCATGAATGCTGAAAGGTATATAAAGGTTTTAGCGCAACAAATGCTCCCCCCTCCAGACAACATCTATTCCAGGGAAGGCCTTGTGTATTTCAGCAGGACAATGCAAAACCACGTACTGCAGCTATTACAACAGCATGGCTTTGTAGTGGAAGAGTCCGTGTGCTGAACTGGCCTGCCTGCAGTCCTGATCTTTCACTGATTGAGAACATTTGGCGCATAATTAAACAAAAAGTCTGTCAAAGGAGACCCAAAACTCTTCAGCAGCTGGAAACCTGTATTAAACAAGAGTGGGATCAAATTCCAATGGCTAAACTCAAGAAACTTGTCTCCTCAATGCCCAGACGCCTCCACTCTGTGTTAAAAAGAAGAGGAGATGCTACACTATGGTAAACAGGCCCCTGTCCCAACTTTTTTGAGACCTGTAGCAGCCATCAAATTTGAAATGAGCTCATTTTGTGGATAAAATTGTAAAATTTCTCAGTTTCAAGATTTGCTATGTTATCTCTGTTCTATTGTGAATAAAATACTGGCTGGTGTGATTTGAAAGTCATTGCGTTTTGATTTTATTCACAATTTACACTTTGTCCCAACTATTTCGGAATTGGGGTTGTAGAATACACTGAGGTTTACTTAAGTTTGGACAACAACTCAGTAAACCTCGGTTAAATTTTCCCGAGACACACCGAGGATTGTCTGGCCCACTGAAGCTCAGAGACCACATCAGTATTCCTTTGGACTGCAGTACTGGAGGGAGGTCTTTAAAGAGGCATGTGTTTTTGGACTGCAGTACTGGAGGGAGGTCTTTAATGAGGCATGTGTTTTGACTGTCTTCACACCTCCCCTTTGTTCTGATGTGAGCATAGGCCTAGCAGACAAACTTTGGTCTACCTCGGTGAAATTTTCTCGAGGAATACCGACGCTGTCTCTGAACTTCAGTGGGCCAGACAATCCTCTGTGTGTCTCGGGAAAATTTAACTGAGGTTTACTGAGGTGTTGTCCAAACTCAAGTAAACTGGCCGGACTTCGGGATACCTCGGTAAAATTTTTCTGAGGTTTACCAAGTTGGCCTCAAATCCTTAGTAAATCTCGGTGTATTCTAAGTTTTTGTAGGAATTTCTCAGAAAAAGGTGCACTTTCTCGGTTTTTAGGTGCTAGTAGTAGATCTGTGGAGCCACAGTCCAAAAACATGCATGTAAGGTTAACTGGGGGCTCCAAATTGCCCATAGGTATCGGTATGTGATCCCTGTGATCGAGTAGGGAACTGTTCTGGGAGTGCTATTCTCTCTTACCAATTGTATGTTGGGATAGATGCCAGATTCCCAGTGTCCATTACCAGAAAAAATGGGTTAAACAGTTGATGAAAGAATTACAGTATATTCATTTACATCATGTAAAATATTTGAAATCCCGACACAATGTGCATGTTTCCTCAAATAAGGACTTGCACATTAAATTGTGCTATTATGTATTGTCATTAACTGCCTTCCAAACCCTGGAGAACATGCTTGTGCTCATTTGAGTCTAACATTGAGGGGTTTTATTGAAATATAAATGTATTACTTTCTCGTTCTGAAAATGACCACACCTAAAAGGTGGAAAATCTGTGTTGTGTCGTGATCAAGAACTGGTGAGTTTCTGGGTAACTTTCTGGCAGCTTCAGCTTCAAGACAGCACCATCAGCTTCAGTCTCGACTGTCCATCAGAGATAGTCGGCTAAAACAGAACGACAAAGACTAATATGGAAGGATTTGTCAAAGTTGCTCATCATACTGATGCATTCCTTTCACTGTCAGCAGACTGACATCTCCAAACTGGAACTCACCATTTTTTGTGTAGATTCCACAGGTTTCAGAAGATGCCTCAAACTGCTGTCTTTCATGATTCCAGTGTCCATTTTTTTTTTTTTTTCATTGTTGAAATGTCTTTGTGCTAGAGTTTTGCCACCTAAATGCAAAAAGCCATCTTCTTTGTAAATCAGTACAACTTCTGAACTAGCTGTTGAGTTCAGACTCCTTGCACATGCGGTTTTCCTAGTTCTGACAGGCCCACACCTTCACCAGTGCCCAAGATTAGTGAAAGAAAGGCCCTCGCTCTGCCACTCAGGCCTAACCAGCCTCCTCCTCTCCAATTCACCCACTCCCTTCCCAAAAATATTACTGCCCCGCCCCCCTGCCCTGCTTAGCTAAAATCCACCTACCCAGCCAGCCAACCCACCAAACCCCCACCATGCTTGCTTGCTCTCCCTTGAAAAAGGCTTGCGCTGGCAACATGTGCAGCTGATTGGCGACGACCTGGACCTTCGCAAGGTTTCCTGGAAGCTGCCCGCGGACATCATCCCCCGCCGACTAAGCACTGACACTGAGGCCAGCGACGAGCCGCCGCAACCTCCCCGTGCCCAGACCCCGTTCCAAGGTGAAGACCAACCTGGTAGACGCATATCAGCCTCTGCCAGAGGCCCACTTCAGCACCGGCGCCCGCCCCCCCCTTGTGCTCCCCAAGTCCCTTTTCTTTGCAGACCAGCCTGCCTCATTGCAATGCTAGTCTGTCGCTGTCTTTCCGGCCTCTACCACGCGACTCGCCGAGTAAAAAGACGGGATCTCGCCGGCATCAACTGCTCCAGCAAGTTGATGATGGAGGACTCTCCATAGTTGGCTGTGCCTCTGCCCCCCCTTCCCCTTTCCCACCACCCTTATTCCTTCCGCTGGGGCAGAACTGGGAAGGAGGAGGCTTCTATATCTAGCACTGCTGTCCCACAAATACAAAAGCTTAGCTCTGCTATAGCAGTGGTGGTACTTCCATACGGAGGAGGTTGTGTGGCCTTATTGCGTTCGCTGCGTTAAATGTTTTTTGTGCTTCGGTTTTTCTTCTGTTGTTTTGTTGGTGCCGCGGGGCTTCCCTCCAACCTTCTCCCACAGGCCCAGTTGTTCATTCGGCCCCTGTTGTTGTGTTTTGCAGAACAGTTCATGAATGGAAAATGGGATCAGAGTTTCTTGTTCCCTGGTCCCTCAAGCTCAACGACGCGCAATATCTCAACCTCCAGCCGTACCCAGGTCTTGCCCCTCTCCCAGCTTAGCCCCGGCTATGTCGGGGCAGGAGGCAACATGAATATCAACACCACCACCACCTACATATCCGGAGGTAACTCAGCATAGAGGCATTCAGCAAAATCTTCCTTATAATTCAGGACCCCTGCAGTGTGACTTGACTAATTGTGATCCGTGAGACATTAGGCCTTCAGGTTGATTGAATTCATACTGTATAACAAGCCAGCTGATTCCAATCAATGCTTTTGTCTTTCCCCGTTTCAGCATCTTTTAAAACCACTTATGTCCTTAAATCAGGCTTCTATACCGTTTGTAAAGAGAGAATTCTGTTGACATGTCCTGCTACAGACAAATGCTGTGTACAAGGAAACCGCCAGTCATTTTATCCCATGTATTTATCTCATGGATTACGTTCCTGCACGGTTGTGCATTGTAGTTCTATACATTTCCCATCTTTTCAAAATTCATTCAAGTTGACTTCCCCCCTAATCCCTAAGTATTGTAATGACCTTTTTCTCAAGAAAAGCAATGGTTCACTCATTTGGTCCTGTTCTGTTTGATCTTGCCAGTTTGATGTTCAGGTTAAGATCAACAGGATAATTTTTAATCCTTTAATTCATCAGATGACTGGAGTAGCCTGCAACTGAGCTAATCAGTGAACTGGGACTTAAGTATACAAGTTATTATTGCTCAAGAATGCCAGGAGGATAGACATTGGGAGAGAATAATGGAACCCACATTTTGGTTCTATGACACAAGAAATACTGCATGCTGTATCTATGTACTGGTTGTGTGCTCTGTACCTTTATGTCCCCGGTTTATTTCTGAAGACCTGCTTCTGCGGTTTGTACCATTTAAGAGATCCATTTAGTTACCAGTGCCTCGTTGATTCTGTCATTAACTGAGAACGAGATGGATAGATGAAGCACTTAGCTTGCGCATCACCACCATGTGCCTTTATCTTTATAACAACACAGGCTGATGACTGAATCAGCAGCACCAGTTTGGAACAGCCAAAACTTACTGCAATGTTACAAATTATCCCTGGTGGCAGGAGTACTTGAGGACATAATCTAACCCCATTCAGGTCAATCATTAGAAGTTTGCCATAGTTATAATTATAGTCGTAATATAATAGGTCAGAGGTGCTCGGGACCATAATTTCACATCTAAGGGCTCTGCAGGTCACTTGACCAAGCCATGCTGAGAGAATGTTAATCATGAATCAGTCACCTTCATCAAGATGGTGTCACAGTGGAGTCAGCCCAGGTAAAACTGCTAATACAGTGATAGCTGACCCAGCTTCACTAGCAGTCATGATTAAGGGCCATGTGGCCTGGGCCATTTGCACGTGCATAACCTTTTCACACTTGCAAAACCAATGACGCAAGCATGGACTACCCACGGTATTTGTTTTGCACCAGTCACTGGCCATGTTATCGGTTTTGCTGGTGCAAAAAAATGTTTTGTGCGCACGAAGGGTCTGGGTAAATCTTGTGAATTGGTGAATCTTGGTGAATTTGCGAATGAAGCCGTGAATTTAGCCTGAAGTATCTCCTGCCTGCACCCCTTTGCACCAACTTAGGGATGCTTGCATGCTCCCCTCATTTCGCGAGGGTTTCTTCTAGGTTCTCAGGTATTCTCTTGCCCCAAAAAACATGCACTGCCATACCAGTACACACCTGCCATTGCCCCTGACCGAAGCTCAGGCTTCAGAACTGGAGCTGGTCTCTGCTCTTTGCACTTGGGCTGCCCAATGCTCCTAAGGAACTAGGATGTAGAAATATTGACGGTGAATAACTCTTCAGGGTTCAATAAAGTGTATCTCCATTTTACCTCCTGTCCCCCAGGGAACCCTCTGCCAGCCAAACAGGGAGTGCCAAAAGGCGGTGGGCTCCGCACTGAGGAAGTGGTCCTGAGGAAACGCTCTGATAGGGGTTACTATGACGGCGACGGAGTGAGAGACTCCATTGTCATGGCAGACATGCCCGGAGATTTCACAGACAACCTAGGTACCATCTGCCCGCTGGATGTGAGAGGTTAAGGGTTGGGGGTCCATGTTTGCTTTATTAGTTTCTGCTATGCTAACTAACTGCCTGTAAGAGAGTATGGGTTAATTGCAACAGCTTGATAATAATCAATTGCACTCTGCCATATTATACCCTGTTGTAGTATGAGGGTTTTTTTTTTTTTTTTAAGAAAATTTTTATTCTGTGCTTAAGTGGACTCAATTGGATTTTTTCCCTGAGTTTTAATATTGCATTCCATTGCAGTTTTTCTCCCTTACTCCCTCTGTTTGCAGAAAGCTAAAGTGCAAACAGAATTACCTCTCATTCCTCATAAAAATAAATATCTTCCTGTGGGGAGTTACGACGGCAAAAAGGAAGTTGAAGACTAACTGAAATGAGAAAAGGCAGTTATCTCTGTGTGGCGATACAATCAGGAACGTCACTGGAGAATTATGGATTTGGGGGACAAAGGCTTAGCTTTGGGGGGTGGGGAGCTGGCTTGGCCTGTTTTCCCCCAGATTTAAATGTACCTTATTTAAGGGGGGGGGGGGGCGGGGGATAAAGGACAGTTTAGGAGGGGTAAAGTCCCCGTAAAATAGGCCTTGCTATGCCCCTTAATACAATTTTGGCAGAAGGAAATATTCTCCCCCTTTTGTGCATGGGGGGTGGGTTTGGTTTGTTCTCCCCCAGTTATTGATGATGTAAACTAAAAATGTAAAAAATTTGAGGAGGGGGGAGGGGGGTTGTTTAAAGAACATTTTAGGAGGGGTAAAGCCCTCCTAAAATTGGCCTGGCTGTGCCCCTTAAGACAATTTTGGCAGAAGATCTTTTACCCTTTTGTGCATGGGGTGCAGGGAAGTCATCAGTCCTTATGGATAGGGAGCTTTTTAATTTTGCAGTTATGCGCTTTGCCCAGAGCTCCTGCAAGACCTTCCTGCTGACTGGCTGCTCGCTTCTTCCCTCACTGTCCTACCCTCTTTTTCCTCTTTGGCTCGACACCCTCATTTCAAATCCAACCGACTTCCCCCGCCCAACCTTCACCTTCTCCAAACTCCACCCTTTTCCCCACTCCTCACACTGCCCCCTCCCCCTCTAACTTTCCCTCCCCTCACCCTCACCTGTCTCGCTTCCTGCTCCCTGCTACCTCAGGTGTGTCGGGCTACAGCACGACGCTGCTCAACTACAGCGCGGGTCAGAGCGGCAGGGCGCGCACACAGTCTGAAGACGTGAAGGACGCACTACAGAACCTGGATAGGGTGCTCCAGGGTGAGTGCACACAGCCCATTAAGGCCCTCTCACAAAATGGCCACCTGCCCAAATGCAGGCTTAAAGTCAGGGACCCGGAGAGATATGACGGTATGCAACAGTGCTTACTAATCAAGCAGTGAACCTGAAACGGAACATTAAAAGGTCAAATCAAAATTGTTAAACGATTATATTGGATGATCACGAGGGTGCAAGAAATTATGTGTACATTGGTATATGTTGTACTTTTTGGGCAAGGTAAACAGCAGCTCGTAAAACAAAAAAAATTGTGAGAGATTGGATAAATGAATTTAGTGATTCAATTAATCTAAAAATTGAACCATAAATCAATAAAACATACAAATATCTGTAAATTAATGTACATACATTCCTCTCTACGGCACTTGTGTACCATGGGAAATTTGATTTTCCATTTACCCGGGTAATTTTAATAAGAGAGAGTGTGAGGGTCACTAATGGGCTATGTGTCGCTGTACCTGTCTGTGTAGTTTAGTTTTGCATATGTTTGTGTGTTTCCATTTACTCAAGTATGAATACGCCATGTGTTTGTGTGTGTGTGCGTGCGTGTGTGTGTGTGTGTGTGTTTGTGTGTGTCAGTGGCAGTTGGTCTGCTGAAAATTGGGGAGGTAGAGAACATACCTTTAAACTAATGATTGACTTTGACTTGTATTCAATAATGTAAGTAAATAAACACTACTTGAACACTGACAACGCTCAACACTACCAGGAGTAGTCAGACTTCCTCAATTAAGTAAGATATGAAATAAAATGTGTCATTTTGATGTGAAATTGCATGTCAATCAATGTTATTCAGTAGTGGATACTTGTAGCTAATTATTATTATCTTTTTTGTAATTACAACCCCAATTCCGACATAGTTGGGACGAAGTGTAAATTGTGAATAAAATCAAAATGCAATGACTTTCAGATCACATGAGCCAATATGTTATTCAAATGTTGAAACTGAGACATTTTACATTTTTATCCACAAAATGAGCTTATTTCAAATTTTTTGGCTGCAACAGGTCTCAAAAAAGTTGGGACACAGGAAAAGAGGGCTGAAAAAGCAATTAATATATAAGCGAATCAGCTGAAAGAACATTTAGCAAGTAATAAAGTTAACTGGCATCAGGTGTGTAACATGATTGGCTATAAAAGGGATGTCTTGGAGAGGCTGAGTTTCTCAGAAGTAAAGATGACCAGAGGCTCTCCAACCTGTGAAGGCTCGCGTAAAAAAATTGTGGAATACTTTAAAACATGTTCCTTAATGTCAAATTGCAAAGGCTTTGAAGGTCTGATCATCGACAGTGCATAACATCATCAAAGATTCAGAGAAACTGGAAAAATCTCTTTGCGTAAGGGACAAGGCCGAAGACCTTTACTGGATGCCCATGATCTGCGGGCCCTCAGACGCCACTGCATCACTCACCAGCATGATTCTGTCATTGACATTACTAAATGGGCCCAGGAATACTTCAAGAAACCACTGTCTGTAAACACTGTCCGCCGTGCCATCCACAGATGCCACCTAAAACTCTATCATGCAAAAAGGACGCCATTGTTGAGTATGATCCAGAAGCGCCGCCGTGTTCTGTGGGCCAAGGCTCATTTAAAATGGACTTTAGCAAAGTGGCAAAGTGTCCTGTGGTCAGACGAGTCCAAATTTGACATTCTTGTTGGAAATCGTGGGCATCGTGTCCTCTGGGCTAAAGAGGAGAAAGACCACCCCTCCTGTTATCAGCGTTCAGTTCAAAAGCCAGCATCTCTGATGGTATGGGGGTGCATTATTGCATATGGTGTGGGACACTTGCATGTTTTAAAAAGCACCATGAATGCTGAAAGGTATTTAAAGGTTTTAGAGCAACATATGCTCCCCTCCAGACAACATCTATTCCAGGGAAGCCTTGTGTATTTCAGCAGGACAATGCAAAATCACATACTTCAGCTATTACAACAGCATGGCTTCGTAGCAGAAGAGTCCGTATGCTGAACTGGCCTGCCTGCAGTCCTGATCTTTCACCAATTGAGAACATTTGGCGCATAATTAAACGAAAAGTCCGTCAAAGGAGACCCAAAACTCTCCAGCAGCTGGAAGCCTGTATTAAACAAGAGTGGGATCAAATTCCAATGGCTAAACTCAAGAAACTTGTCTCCTCAATGCCCAGACGTTTCCACTCTGTGCTAAAAAGAAGAGGGGATGCTAACCATGGTAAACAGGCCCCTGTCCCAACTTTTTTGAGACCTGTAGCAGCCATTAAATTAGAAATGAGCTCATTTTGGGGATAAAATTGTAAAATTTCTCAGTTTCAAGATTTGCTATGTTATCTCTGTTCTATTGTGCATAAAATACTGGCTGGTGTGATTTGAAAGTCATTGCGTTTTGATTTTATTCACAATTTACACTTTGTCCCAACTATTTCGGAATTGGGGTTGTAGAATACACTGAGGTTTACTGAAGATTTGAGGCCAACTCGGTTAACCTCGGAAAAATTTTACCGAGGTATTCCGAAGTCTGTCCGGTTTACTTAAGTTTGGACAACAACTTTTGATTTTATTCACTGTTTGCACTTTGCACCCAACTATTTTGGAATTGGGGTTGTAAAAAAATAAATAAATAAAAATCACTGAGCTCAGGTTAGATGGCCTGCATTGTGGTTAGATGTGCTATAAGCCAACGCAGAAGTCAGAGTAGTTTATCGTTCTGTAAAATTAATAAAACTTTCTTCTGAATTTCATTGACTATTTAATCGCCGCAGGATTGCATTACAAAGGTGCACTGGACTGCTACTGAATTATCCTAATCACTGGAAAACTTGTTAATTAAGGAAAATGACTGAAAACAGGTCAAGACTGCCTCTTAGTTAAAAGGGGTTTTTCCATCCTCCTCAAATTTCAGTTGAGCAGCCATCACTGGTGAGCATGTGTATGTGCTAGTACGTCCATATACATGCGTTCAACTTTGAATGACAGCCTGAACGCATGTACCATTTGTCTCTTGTACTGTGTTTACATCATATCATAAACTGCATATCACGGGGCAACCCACCCCTGTTCCTGCAGATATGCAATCCTCTCGGTTTTCATCAAAACCCTTATGTTGCACACCTGGTTCTACAAATTAGCAGCTCAATAGAAACACTAGCTGTTGAACAAGGAGTGACTTCTCAGGGTCAGTGTGAGACCAAGCAGGATGGTAGATCTGCAGCAACAGTGTTCGGCAAGTTCAGTGTAACACTAGTTTCTGCAATAGCTGTTGTGAGTATGTCCTGTTCCTGCGGACTGTGGGTCTTTCCCCCTCTTTCGTTCTAACGCCGTCTGTCCCCTGCAACTCAGACCCCAGACTCACCCCAGGCGTCCCAGACACACCGAGTCGCCTCGTCTTCTCTGCTCTGGGGCCCACCGCCCTGAAAGTGAGCTGGCAGGAGCCTCATTGTGAAAGAGATGTGCTGGGCTACTGTGTGCTCTACCAGATGCTCAACGGAGGTAAGAGCCATGAGATCGATGCAAAAAACTTACTGCCTCAATCTCTTGTCACGTTTTCATTTAGACCTTATTAGCCCTTTTAAGTCTCTTTGTGAGTAATGTTGAATGGAGCACGTGCTTGCTGTTATGACAACAATCTGTCCAATGAAAGTCTAACAAATGCCATGCCTTGGTCTCAAGCTAGCTATTATATTTAGAGTACTCCAGTGGCAGCTGATGAACTGGCGATAGGGGAAGCTCAAACCATCACTTTAAAATAATGATTGGTCGTGACCTGTTTTCAATCATTCATTTAAATTACCATTACAGAAACTCCGAGAACTCTCAACAGTATCAGGTGAGATCAGTCTTCATTAATAACGCGTACCTGTCAACTCTCACGCATTCGGCGTGAGTCTTGTGGCATATTTACGTTCCCCTGCTGTCGTCAGCAATTATTCAATCAATGCGTAAGTAAGAGATGCGCGGAATTGAAGTCTTTGTGCATGGAGATTTATCAGTTTCACGTGCCTTACGGTGGATTTCACCACTAGTAATTGGAAACTGATTATCACTCTGGACTTCTCACGCCTTTCTTTACTCAGGGGTTGGAAGCAATGCATGTGTTTCATTATCGTTTAAATTGTTTAAATGAAATAAGATGATTTGAAACGTCTTTATGCAATTCCATTGCTTTCAATGATCTTATTTCATTTACACAATTTAAACAATCATGAAACACATGCATTGCTTCTGACCCTGAGTAAAGACTGGCGTGAGAAGTCCGGAGCGATTGTCCGTTTCCAATTACTAGTGGTGAAATCCACTGTAACGCACAAGAAACCGATAAACCTCCATGCACAAAGACTTCAATTCGCGAGAATCTCTTTCACGTGTTCATTGAATAATTGCTGACTACAGCAGTGGAACGTAAATATGCCACTAAAACTCACGCCGAATGCGTGAGAGTTGACATCTATGCGTTATTAATGAAAACTGACCACACCTGATAATGTTGAGTTTTTTTCGGAGTTTCTGTAATGGTAATTTAAATGAATGATTGAAAACAGGTCATGACCAATCATTATTTTTAGGAGATGGGTTTGAGCTTCCCCTATCGCCAGTTCACCAGCCGCCACTGGTGTACTCAGGTAGACTTGCATCATCCTCTGCCTCACAACACACACACAATGGTTTCACCTTAGTTTACAGTGGAGTCCCTTTATACTGAGAGTTGCGACAACTCAGTATTTGAACGCCATCTTGATTCCATCTTTCAGTGCGCGTGCATATGGCACAGTGAGCCGTCAGCTTCCCCCCAGACCAGCACAGATGTACGTACAAAATAATAATAATAATAATAATAATAATAACATTAAGGGTCTTTGCACACCGGATGCCTTTTTTCATGCGAATAATGCGCACGTAAAAAACGTGCATTTATTTTCGCCATCCTTATGATTGTCACTCAGGGGCGCATGGTGCCTAACAATGCCCTTTAACCTTGACTACATTCGGAAAATAGAACCGATTCTGGTGTCTTATTGCTTTATGAGCCTCGCAAACTAATTTACCCAAATCTGTTCTGCTTCACAAGCTAAACGAGCGAAGAGTTTAACCAGAGGCACTCCTAGAGTGCAAATCTCCACCAAGGCAGCACAGTCGTAATCTTCCTGAGCGAACATGGCTCTTAAGAAATTTAAGGTTTATCGCATGACTGAGGTGCTTTTCCCATAGCCCAGCTCATGACATATTTTTGATATTACCCTATATATCTTTTTTGCAAAAATTGGCTGAGAGCATGGGGGGAAAGAAATTGCTTAGTGTTACGTCTCTGCTGTTTCTACTAAGCCGAACTTTGCTTGAATCGGTATGGCTCAGCGCTGCAGGAGGCTAGTTAAGCGCCACTGACAAAACTGAGTTCACGTTACTTAGCTAGGTAGCGTGCACGCAGTACTTTTTCAAAACCAATATGGAACATTCATGTGTTACCCAGTGAGCTAATATTAGCTAGCTACTCAGTTGACTGAATTTACAAAGTGTTGTTTGTTCAGCCACGAATGTCTGTCACTCAGAGACTGTGTAAGCAGAGCAATGTAATTCGCGCAGTGCTAACATACATTGGGCACTAAGGGAAATTACATTTGCTTGTCATGAAATTCCGCTATTCAGTTATGAGATAAACAGAATGAGAAAGTTATGGAAGTGGTTGAATACATTTTAAATATCTTAAACCCCTTCTCAGACCTATTGGTACACCCGAAGGCACAACAACTAGTCTTTTTTTTCATTTTCAAAACACGAAATGCAGGGACGTAGTAGAATTCCATAGGAATTAGTATAAATTGATCAACCTGATGGATACAAAATGGATCCACGTGTCACATGACCAGCTTTTTTTGGTACCCCCTATGTCGCTACTCTCAGTATAAAGGGACTCTAGTTTACGCAAGAAGAATTGCTAGCTGTAATCTTAGTCTAACATTTTGAATAGTTTCAGAATGCTTAGTGTGGAGCCCTTTTCTGACCTTTATAACTTCTACTTTAGGAGATGTGAAGCGTATCGAAGTGCCCAGCACAGCGGGGAACTCTGTGGTGGTGAAGGACCTACTGCCCAATCACTCCTATGTCTTCAAGGTCAAAGCACAGAGCCAGGAAGGGTGGGGTCCTGAAAGGGAGGGTGTAATCACAATTGAATCAGCTGTGGACCCCAAGAGTCCCCTCAGCCCCGTGCCAGGTGACACTCCCCATTCTGTCTTCGCCACTGCTTAACTGCTTTCATCCGCCCAATAATCTCGGCTGAGGTGCCATAAAACATCCAATGATAGAAACATCTTATAATCAGAGAAACATGGGTTTTGGTTTTTGATTAGCTAACATGCTCAATTTACGAGGAAGGTAACAGAAGCGTAAACAACCAGCACAGGTAAAGTGCAACTCATTAAAGGGATACCTGTGACCTACCTAACACTTCAAGTGAAATAGAGGCTTGTTGATAATTAATGCCCCGTCTCCAGTGAGAGCCAGCTGCTTTCAGTTAAAGCAAATCAAAGCCAAGGCCATTGTTCGAAGCTCTACATTACCCAAATGATAATAACTGGGATTTTAAAGCTTTAGTAGCCGGCCTGATTCTGTTCATAGGTGGTCTCTAGATGGAGAACCCGGCCTGGGGCCTTTCTGTGTGGAGTTTGCATGTTCTCCCTGTGTTTGCGTGGGTTTCCTCCAGATACTCCGATTTCCCCCACCCAGAAAAACATGCATTATAGGAACACTCCTGCCAGTACCCCTGACCAAGGAACTGGTTTTAGAACTGGAGTTGGTCCACGGGGGCTGCTCTGTGGCTGCCCACTGCTCCTAACTATAGGATGGGTTAAATGCAGAGAACAAATTATCCTACAGGGTTTATGAAAGTCTATCTTAAGCCAGCCAAACCTGATTGTGTAAGCTGGCAGCTAAGCTAATGGAATGGATGACCATTCGATGCTCTACGGCTAAACAGCTGCCCAACCAGCTTAGATCGCCAAAACAACGCCGCTTTCACCAACTCAAAATTTAAATTGACGTTTAAATTTCCAGCAGGGATATTTTTCCTGACTTCTGAACCGTTTGCCTTGTGCCCATTTTCCTGTTCGTGTCACTGGCAGTCTCCCAGCGGTCGCCCTGTAGTCCATCCTCCATAACGCTGCTCTCTCTCTCCCTCTCTCCCTCACACCCAGGGTCCCCGTTCACCCTCAGCACCCCCAGTGCCCCCGGGCCCCTGGTCTTCTCTGCCCTCAGTCCCGAGGCCCTGCAGCTGAGCTGGGACAAACCGCGCAAGCCCAACGGAGACATCCTGGGCTACGTGGTGACCTGTGAGCAGCTGCACGGGGGAGGTGAGGCTTCTTTAACCAGACGAACATTTCACTCTCTCTTGCGATTGCCCCTTTAACACAAATGCATTACAGAAATGGGGAATGGGGCTCTTGAGTCACATCAAACAGTCCTTCTGTTCAACATACTTTGGGAATTTAAAGTTGTTCCGAATGTTTCAACAGCAGCTTTTCTCAGCAATAGAAAGCAGATATTTTGGCAGAAGGATTGCACCTACCAGTGAGGATACTGTTGGGAAACAGGATTTTTGGGTATTTGCAACATGAGGTGAGCCAGACTGTTTGATCAATAGGTATTGCATGTGTATTAGGTGATAAAGAGAGCCGTCTAGTCCGACAGGACATATCACCTATTTTTGACTTCCAGCTGGGATCTCCATTGTCTTCAGTTCCGACAGGACACGATACGCACTAGCGCCTTTTAGTTGGAGGTTCCATATGCCCACATTTGGAGCTCACTTCCGAGGGTTGGGAATCTATTGAACCAATTAAGTTGAGTGGTTCAGGAGAGGCCCAAATGTAGAGTATCCCTTTTTATCAATGTGTAAACCCTAGGACCAATCAGCAACAACTTCTGATAACATTAACCCTTTAAGGCCTAATGCAAAAATCCCAGCAGAGAATCATGCTGCCATGTTTACCATAGTAACCTGTATTTGGGCTGAAGCACAGCTTCTCAGCTTTCAGGAACAGTTGGAATTTTTTTCTATTGCTATAAAACTTACAGTAATTACGGTACTTTCAAAATTACGCGCATATCTGTGTCGGCAACCACACGTTCTAAAAATGCGCACATGCTGTCCCGGTTTAAATGGGTTAAAGAAATCATAAGCAAATATCTGTACTTTAACATGTATAAAGTTTCTTACGAAATTGAGGAATTTTGAACTCTGCATCATGCTGTTGTTCCCACGGCCGGCTGTGTAATAAACTTTTTTTCCTGCTTTTGCTACGAACATCGGAGTCTGCTTCTTCATCGGGACAACGTTGTTGTTTTTTTTATTAATTAACTAACAATACCATGGTTATGTCCTCTGTAATTTTAATGTCAATTTCCAAAGCCTATATTTCAGGTCATTCTTCAGTCAAAACATCAGCTGGAATGAGCAGTCATTAATAATTAATTTTGAATGAATATTAAGATCTAAAATTCAAGCCTGAACTAGAGGCAAAAGTACAGAACACTCTGCGAACAAGTGCCACCAAGCCCCAATTCTGAAAATCTAATGTCCTGATTGCCAGCAATCTTGCAAATTCTTGCATCATGAACCAAAACACAACACTGTGCATCATTCAGGCATAGTGTTACGTAACATATTCCCTGTAGCTTCCACATATCTAGACAGTGCCTGTTTGAGAGTGCTTTGACACACATTTGCAGCACTTTAATTGCCTCCAGCTGTAACTAAGCGCTTATGTTGTCTTGCACCATGATACACAGGATATGTCCAAAATGTAGCATTCATAGACTGCCTCTGTCTGCAGGTGATCCTCGCACCTTCCAGGTTGGTGGTGGGGACAACGCAGACACTAGTTTGACGGTGTCTGACCTGACGGAGAATGTGCCCTATAAATTTAAGGTCCAAGCCAGGACCACGCAGGGCTTCGGTCCAGAAAGAGAGGGAATCATCACCATCGAGTCCCAAGATGGAGGTATCATCACGATGCACTTTTCGCGCTCTGTTTTCTCTGTCTGCAGTGCACCTTTGCAAAACACTTGAACATCACTTTGTTCCATGTGTGATAGAAACTGCTAAATGAGGCTACAAACCCACAAACTAAACTTTTTTCCTGTTATCTTCAAACCAAAGGGAATTTTAAATTTGTCCAGTAACACTTACTGTATTCATTCCCCTTCCACAAGGTAACATGTCCCAGTTTGCCAGCCAATCGATGATGAAGAGAGATGTGTTTCATCTTCCAGGAGAGGTCACTACTCGTACCAATGTCACACACACCACATTCGATGACCCCTTCCTAACAGGTACGGCAGTCTCTTACCTTTACTGCAAGGACCTATAAAAAGCTGTGTTGTCTATGCCCTTTGCTTCTCCTTATAAACCAGCTTTAAGATCTGTCCAGCATGCCCTAGGACTCGCTCACACTTTCCACTCTTCTACAGAGGGGCTGATGGTGTCCTCGCAGCGCACTGAGACCAAGGGAATGGTGACCCGTCACGTCACCAAAGAGGTGGTGACCAGGGGTGCCGTGTCAGGAACCAGCATGACCAAAATGGTGGAGAAGTTCTACGAGGCTTGAGGGACCCACAGACCATAAAGCGTTAAAGAGAACTGAGAAGAACCCTCGTCTGACCTCTGCAGGTGATCATTCCTAGCAGTCTCTCCCGTGGAAGATGAGGGGAGGGATGTGGCCTCCAACATGTACGCCTTCCCCGTCTGTTACAACCTGAGGACAGCTTTGCTCTGGGATGCTGCTGTGGGGATTTATCTTCCTGTTTTACCATTACTTATTTCTGTCTCTTCTAATGGGGTGTGTGGGCGGGAAAAAATTGCATGCCTTATGCTTCTCTCAAGAACAGCTTCTTTTAGGGTTAAATGTTCGACTCCAGATTCGTCTGGCCTATTGTTCAGTTCCATTGAGGCATTGGATTAGCTTGTCCAGGTAATGAGACGGTTCAGCGACGCGGCCCTCGTGAGATTTAGCCGTGTCACGGAGCTGAGGCAAAAATCGGGCAGATTGCAGAGAGTGAGGTGCAGAGCTGGAGGCGATCCAAAAAAACAACACTCGGAGAGGGCCTCGTCAGACTTATTGCCTCCAAACATCACGGTGATTCATGTTTTAATTTCCAGCAGCACTGCAGTCTCTGCTCAGTGATCCAATAAGGATAGTCATAAAAAACCCACCCCCATTTCAGTACGAGTCTGAAGCTGCCTGAAATGAAAGATGGAAGAGTTGCCTTCTGATCCGTTAGAAACCGAAGCTGCCTTTGCAACAATGAGTCCAAATTCTCGTGCCAAATAACTTGCTGCCCATCCTATGATTAAAACTACATGCTTTTCTGGAATGGAATACTGCAGTGTTTGACCAATGCATTATGCAATTTAAATATATATTTTTATCTAAATTTTTTTAAAAATGTGTCTCAGAAAAGGGAATTTTATGGCCCTTAATTTTTTTGTATATAGGTATGACATGAGTACAACATTTTTAATTGTGTTACATAAGGCTTGGGGGCTATGGATCCTTGTCAGATACTGTCTGTATTTACCTTGATTCACCATTTTTATTGTCTACATTACATCAGTGTTCTCCTGGGATGTTAGAGTGGAGTACTTTTCAAATCAATAAGATGTAGTATCTGACATAACATTCTGCCAGCTGCCCATGCCAATGTGCTGATCCACAAGATTAAACTGCATGCTCACACGTATAACCAGCACGCTGGTTAAGTATTCTTGCTTAGTCTATCCATATACTGACAAAAGATTGTATTTTCATTACCCAAGTGGCCATATTGCTTTCTGTTACTCCTCTGATGACATTAACTGCCACCATCTTTCAGCATGCTCAACTTAAAAAAAAAAAAAAAAAAAAACACTGAACAACACCGAACAGCCAGTCTTAAAAAGTGCTTTGGTCGTGCATCAAGACCTAAAATTTTGTGTGTTTTTAAACTCAGAATATTATTCAAAGTTACAGCGTGCTTTGACTTGGGAAATGTTTTACCCCATTGTGAAATCTTTAAATTTGCCTAATATTGTAGCTGACAGCAGTACTTTAAGGAACAGAAATAAGATTCTGAGTCTACGGTAATTGCAAGACTAAAATACTTGTTTAGACTGCCTTTTTTAATTTATTTTTTACTTTTTACAGTTTCAAGAAGAAATACCCATTTCTAAATTTCATTTAGTACAATTGTATAAGTGAATTATCTGCAGTCTGCATTTGATCAGAATTGTGTTGTCGATCCCACCGACATTCCACGTCAATACCAAAATTTCATTGGTGAAACATCATTTAATTTGCATTAAAATACAGTCATAATCAATTCTGTACACTGAATTACCTTCATAATATCTGCAGTGACCATCTGGTTTTTATTAAGCATGTTAAATATATTGCGCTTGTAATAAATATGACTACGTGCTTTTAACAAGAATTGCCGTTTGTCGTCTTTTCCACCAGCTAAACCTCACCTTTGGTGCAATGCATACTATAGATCACAAATTAAAATCTATGAAATAAATATGCCGAAGAAAAAAATACCACAAATGAACAGAAACCTGAACCCGGTGAATGTATTCATCACACAAAATATACTACTGCCACAGTACCAAAATGCACAAGTCAAGAATAACATCACCACAATATTTTCCTTCAAATATAGTGCAAATACACAGCATAAATTGTAGCGAGCTGGAATGAAAGAATCAAGGTGGTGAGCAGCCATGACAAACTGACACTGAAGCACAGTCATTTGAAAACATGCTGGTCATTACAGCAGTGAATCTCTCGACTAAATATTAAACACTGGTCGTCACTCATATCTACCTGACCACGGGGATGATGACAGCAATCAATCAGCCCCACAGACACGGGCCAGAGCAGAAACAGTGTTCCCTGGTAGCGGCTGACCTGATGACCAGGTCCTTGATAGTCTCCACTGTGCCAAAGAGTGGGTAGAGCTTCTCTGTGAAGGTCTCGTTGTAGGTGTAGATGTGAGAGCGTTTCTCCACGTTGTAGAAGGACAGCTGGCCTGCGTCATAATCGAGGTACACGCCCACCTTGCGGGGGGCGAGGCTCAGGGAAAGAGGGGTACAAGGCGTGGTCAGCGCCTTCAGCTCGCTACCCCTCTCCAGCCGCAGGGTCAGGTACCCCGTCTGCGTGTTCAGGGACTTATAGCCCTTCCTCAGCGCTGACTCTTTGGCAACACCCAGTCGCCAGTCCCTCTCCCCGACCTCCACCTCCCAGTAGTGCCGGCCAGAGGTGAAGCCCTCCATGCCCACGGCGCACCACCACCCGTCGAAGCGCTGATGGTGGTTGGGCACGTCTTTCCTCTCAAAGCCGCACCGCATCCTCTTGTCATCATGCGAGATCACCAGATCGGGGTTGGCCGTGTCTGGGTCGAGGCGCACCTCCTCTGCATCAGGTGGTAGAGATGGGAGGAGATGCAAAGTTTGCCATAGAAACAGCAACTGTACCAAGAGAAAATTTAATTTGACTTACCGACAGCATCGCAGATCCAGTTCCATACTGCAAAACAAAACAAAAAAAAAAAACAAGTGAAAAAAATGCCCTTGATGACATACCCATCAGTCGAGCATTTACATCATTCTTATTATCTTCACCACATCTATGCAGGGTTTCACCTACCAGTATGTGGAATGTACTTTGCTGCGTCTGAAAGTAAGAGAAAGACAGTCTCAGGAGGGCTGATAGATGAATTCCCAACTTTCTTAGCTCTTAACCGTAAATCCCTCCGCTAAAATAACACCGCCACTGTACAACAATGCCTTTCCACTTTCATTTTTAGCTAAACAAAGGCATCTAAAAACATTCACTTTACCTGGGATGCACAACGCGATATAAACATTGCTGAAGTAAAAGATCTGTACACACCGATGTTCTGATTCCACTGCTTCCTGGTAAGCCACAGCTGGGGAATAGTCTTCTGTAACAACACACATTTAACTCAGAGTGTTTGTCCTTGATATGGAGACACAACAATAAATGTCTATTTTCTAGCATCTTCAGTTTGATGGGCTACGCATTTCATTTGTGCGTCCCATACGAGCTCAATGTGCTTGAATTAAAGAGAGGGACTCTACCCAAACATATGATTTGGGCTCATTTCTGTTGAGCTTTTGAGTAAATAAACTCCTCCAGATCATGCTTGCAAGTGCAAAATCTGGCTAAAGCTCAGGCTGCAGCCCTAGCAAGTAAAAGCAAGACAGCTTCAGGCATTTTTGAGACTTATTCTGAAGGACATAATAAACATCTACCAGGTAAATCAGTTACTTAATGTGTGTAAATATGGTTGGTCATGTGGTTTGTTTCCTAAGAATATCAGAATCATATTATTAGAGAGAAAAGTGGCATTATGGGTGCTGGGGGCCACCTGGTTGCTTGGTATATGCTAACAGGCTAGCGTAAAGCAGTCTACACAATCTCTCAATAGAAAGGATGGTTTGCAAAACTGTCTGCGAAGTTTATTTTCCCAAAAACTCAACCGAAATTGGCCAAAGTAATGTTTTCAGTGGAGCGTCCCTTTAAAAGGTGCTGACCTTCTCCTCGGCTTCTTCGAGCACAGCCCACATGAGCAGTTCCATAGCAGGCTGCAGGTTGGGCAGTCGGCCCTTCCGCCACTGGGTCTCCAGGTCATCCAGCATCAACAGCACTGGTTCCCCCGGCCAAATGCTCCGCTGAAGGGGCAGAGGAGACAATGAAACGTCAACATGATGGAAGTGATTGTGCTCTTTTAACATGAACAAGCTTCCACACAATTTTCTCAAAAAGGTCTGTTTATTTGGTTTCTGTACTCCTGGGGACCACTGTGCAAAATACAAGTTTAATGTTCATCTCGGTAGGCACTCGATGAGAAATAGAAAGAGACAGAACAAATGAGAAAACAGAAAATAGGTTGCAGAGCGCATTACACCAGAGAGTGAGCAACAGCAGGTGTTGAATCACAGATGACAGACAGGCAACAACTACAGAACACAAGCCAGCTGAGGGAACTTTAGCTCCCAGTTTCTGGACAGATTTTTACATCAAACTGAACTAATAAACAATGGATTTTTTGAAAAAGATGCTGCGTTTAGGAAAACACTTATGAGAATGATGGACTAGAGCGAGACATTTACACTGTAATTGGCTACGCAAGGATGAAAGCAGAGACACGGCACAAGTCAAACATCATAGAACCAAAAAACAACGATCTCCTTACATCAGCCTTCATCTTCAGCTCTCTGGTCCAGTCCAGTATGATCCTCTTCGAGGTCTCAATGTCCTGTTCGCTCTGCTCCAGCATGTCCAAAAGCTGCCTCTTCCAGTCACGCTTCCCAGGCCAGCCGTCCCTCTGCATGGGTCTTTCCTACAAACAAGAGGCACAAATACAACTAGTAGGCACATTCGACAAGACACCAGAGAGTCTGTAGAGCACTTTCCATTTTCTTTGTGTTCATCTTTTGGTCCTATGGTAGAAAACTCGAGTGAGAAAGGCGGATACAAGCACTAGCACTTCAGCTCCAGATAGGAGGTTATCTTAGGAGAGAAGCACTTAGGAGAAAACAAGGACAATCAATTTTGGAGCATCACCTTCAAAGAGCCCCTCAGCCACCCACTCTCCAAGCTCTACCTTATTCTCTAGCGCGGAACCCCACTCCAGGATGAAAGCCCGGCAAACCAGGGGAGACCAGGTGTCCTCACAAGTCCATATGCGCCTGAGAACATCCGATTTCTGAAATACAGACACGATCACACATTCACATATCACACATTCACATATTACATAAGAGAATGAGGGATAGCAAGAGGTGATGACAGAATAACTTCACAGGGTTCTGTCACAGCCAAGCATCTGCAGTGAACTTGAAAAAACTGGTATATATATATATATATATATATATATATATATATATTTATTTTCCCAAGTCACTGGTGGACATTGCTACTTTAACGTCACATCAAAGCTAATCATAGCTGTTAATCATAGTTTTTCTTTCTGAAAACAAATTATTTGCTTAGGGCAGGACTCTTAGTATGTTTTAGCACAGTTGTTATAGACATACATTTTGCTTGCACAAACATCGGAACATGGGCTTGTGTGCTGCTATATCTTGCCATTGATGCGGACAGTTGAACAATCTCTCATAACCTATGAGCATACATTGCACTTTGCTCAGCTGTGACAGTGCCCCTTTAAACACAGACAAACACACTGCAGCTGAGGGAAATTCTAGCACTTTGTTTGCAAAAGGATTCCACCATCAAACTGTGCAGACAAACAAAGAATTGTGGTAAAAGATGCCAAGACGAGCGACTTGCCAAAATACTTGAGTGAATATCAGTGGTGTAGGGACAAGGTCGCTTGGTTGGCATGGTGTGTAGACCTGCGTGAACATACCTGGCACACACGGTTGAGCTCCCGGGCCAGCTCCATAACAAACAGCTGAGTCTCTGATAGAGGCTGCTTCTGTTCACTCCTGACCTTCTTACGAGACCCCTGCCGAGAGACCAATGAGGGGAAAACAACAGTGACTCACAGATAATGTAAAAAAAAGAAAAGCACCCAGGTATTAAAGGATGGAATCAGATGCAAGTTATACAGCGAGGACACGACAGGGAAACAGACAATGTATTGAACTTTGAATGGAGCTTAAAAATGTGAGGCGACTTCTCACAGCCTATCATTCCCCAGGTGATATTTGGTAGCCAACAAATGTCACCATCTCGATTCACAAAGGAACACCCAACGTCGACAGGCGTATCACCCATCTGTCATTCTGTCACACAGTGAGATAATGCAGACAAGGATGACAGAGGGCCCCCTGATACTTGAGCCTCCGCTCACAATGTAATATAATATTATAATATGGCAGGAATGCTAATTATTTTAATGATTTTTTTTTTTTTTTTTGGGAGGGGATGTAAATTGACCTCAAACACTGGGGTAAGAGGTGCTGCAGTTCACTACCTTGAGTCGTATCTTGAGTTTCTTAGCAGGCTCGATGAGAAACTGCAGGCACTCCTTCAACATCTCTGCGAGTCTGTGGACAAATTGAACGACAGGATAAAATATAGGTGAGAATGTACCCTAAAATATTACTCCACCAATTTGCTCTTTTCTGTAACAACACTGCTCCCTGTTCTCTTTTATTGTTTTTTTTTTTTTACTCAGACATGGAGTACCTGCTTTGTGAAATTTTCATGAAATTGCAGTCTCTTATTTCACCAGGTTTCTTTAAGTGCTAGGTGTTACAGTCGCAGGCACAAATGCAGCCAGAACAGTCAGCAAGAAAGTGTGTGTGGTTCCGCACTGCGCACTAATGTGTGTCGCCCTGCGGATCCAAGGAGTCCGGAGGGGGGGCACGTTGGGATCTGGCAGGCTTTCCCACACACATCACTTGCTTTAATGAGAGGTTTAAAAAAAATGCCACAAAGCAAGATTGTGAAATACTGTGGTGCTGCATCGTAATCAACTTGTTCAAAAAAGGGGGCGGACAATCCATGGAGATCTGAACCAGCATTTAAGAGTAATATTTCATCAAATGAGAGGTCAATACCTTTACCCAGCTGAACTGAATCAGCATCCTCTTTCAGCAAGTATTTCTGCCCCTCACTTTTTGATCCCCTCCTGATGCACTGGTCGAATTTGCATCCCTCTTACGGCGGGGCAGGATAAGAATGGTGCGGGTAAGGTCCCAACTTCCCCTTATAATATTAGCACGCCTTCCAAACAGGACGCAACCCACAAATGACTCATTAATACAGACATCTTAATTGACAAGGGCGCAAAACTCATAAAACGATGGTGCTAAAGGACGTCCGACACTTCTCCCAGCAACATCAAAAATGATAAGTACAATGTGGGAATAGTTATGCTCCAAATGTGGCTCTCTCACACACATCATTCCGCAGCATTTCATGACAGTAGGGGAGCTTCAGGACTATTATACCGTAAAAAATGTTTGGCACAAGAGGAATACTCGGCTTAGAAAGTCCGTTGTCACAAATTTCAAGCCTTAAAACCGTCCCTGGGCAGGTGGGTATAGAATCATGATGCCGTGCCAAGGCACGCGTGAGTGAACGTGGCTGCGTTTGTTTACCACACTGTCAAACAAGCTTAAAAATGAACCACCTGCAGCTTTGCAGTCACCCGGGTGCACGTGCACGTGTGCGTACACTGGGACACTACACTTTCCCCTGAACCCAAAGACTTGATCCGTTTAGCGCGTTACACACCGCGACCTTTCAATGTGTGTTTAAAAAACGGAGAGCAAGTGAATTCAGTCACTATACCAACAAAGATGACGAATGAAACAATGCAAAATAAATGCATCGCACTGAGATAGAAAACAAATGCGGGGAAATGCAATGGCTAAATGATAACCTGAAACAGTTGGTTCCGCAAGAGAGCACTGCGAGATTAAGTTAAACCTTGGGATTTATATGCGAGCACACCGCAGTGAACATATATTTTCACACTACGACGAGTGGCTTTCCATCCTGAGATACCAAATATCAGATTAAGTGCAAGGAAGTAGCTAGAGGTGTGTACATCCGTACCTCCTATATCTCAGTCTAAAGATACGTACATCCGTATCAGACTGTTGTAAAGTGTGGAAAACTGTCCCGAAACAACTTGGTTCGGTTTCGGCACTAAAAACCGTTGGTTATGTATAGGGTTGGGGTTAGAAATAGGGTCAGGATTAGGTTTTGGCGCTGAAACTACTTGGTTAAATTGAGAATTTGGACTGGGGTGGCCGTAAGGATGTCAATGCAGCTTAGACCTGTAGTGTCTCAGCAAGCGTGTCTTGAAGCCGGAGACAGCTAGGTGCGATCCTCGAGAGACGCTTCTCTTTCTCATGTTTACTGATATGGTCAAATACTGTCGGTTTTGTTGAAGTCGATGGGGATACCGCGGCAGCAAAACTGGCACGAAAAAATCTCCTTTTCCTTATCTGCACTGACGCCAAGGGCATCTGTCCAACGTCGCTTTATGCCACCTAGGGCGTAAGATGGAAATACCATCCCTATCTTTGGGATGCTAGCTACTGATACGGCTCTGTTCCTTTAGCCCGAGTACCATTGATTCGGATATCGGATATCCGTACCCGTAGACACTGCCTAAATACAAAGCAAGAAAGCATACACCATGCCAGTTACTCATGGTGAGGGAAGTAAAGATTATTCGCATGACGCAAATCAATAATGCAACTGGTGTAACGCGGAGGCTAGAAGTACAGAAAAAAATGTAGCAGATAAACAAACACTATTCGTGGAAGATGCAATTAAAACAATGGGGAAGGGAGGCTGCCATGTCCATGTTCCCCGGTAAGCAATTTAAATTTAACAGTACAGTTTTATTCAAATTTACTAACTGCCTCCAAGACGTGAACAGCGCCGGATCCTTAACATTGAATAATAATAATAATAATAATAATAATAATGAAAAAACATCATCCAAACCGGAATGTGTCGCTTTCTAAGCCATTCCGTATCAGATATGACTGTCAACCGTCAAAATTCAACTTGGCACCATGGTCCCACCAACCCCGAGTCAAAAATTAACACTGTCATAACCCGTTACCACTTATGCCTATGCTATGGAAAGTTGAGCTTTGTCGGGTTTTGCTGCGCAATGCGATCACTTTCATGCGCAAAACAAAGCTTGTATTGCCCGTCACCACTGATAAATTTTGGTCGACGGTACATACAAAACAAGCTGACCTTTCCACATTTAAGGTCAAGCGTCGTCAACAAAGGGATTAAATTCCACTGACAATATCTTGGAAAGCTATCTTGGCAACAAAATGTAATCGCCAAGCACACAGCTTCAGGACATTGGCTGAATAAAAAACAAACCAAGCAAAGAACCATTCAAAGCCAAGCAATGCTTTTCTAAACTAAGTAAATTTAGGAAGTCTGGCTTACCGTTTTAAGGATGCAGGGGTATTTTGCCACAGGTGTTCAAAGGACGACTTGAGTCTGTCGCACACTATAAGCCAGTTCGACGTTGAGTGGAGCAACGAGAATCGGACCGATTAGACAAGCAGATACTCAATCAAGGTTCGGGTATCTCCGACAAGTGCCCGAAGATGGAATCAGACCGCGGCCATGTTCATTGTGGCTATTCGAGCGAATATTTTAGGTCCATCAAAACGGTAGCCTAATAGCTCGATGTGCCAGTGGCTATGACGGGTCTGTTACTGATAATTGTTTACGCAATACGTACAATTATACATAAAAACATGCATCTACCAACAACAGAACCTTGCAAATGTGTGACTATGCTTAGCTACCTCTTTGTTTCGTTTTGTCACTTATCTTAAAAGGCATCTGTAATCTCCCCACTCTTGTCCACTTGGTGTCGCCAGGATATAAAGGATGATCTCTCAATGGAAATAGATTCGGGCATGGGGTAACACTTACTGTGGCATAGACCTGTACATTATTGTGATTTTATCGATTGTCGTCCGTTCTTAACGCAATATAAGCCTAAACTTTAGATAAAACATGACCATATTGTGTCACCAATAAGCAAGCATACATAGAGGTAGGCAATCCCTCAGTTTCCGTTTTTGATTTTTTATTTCCTTCACCCCCAGATGTAACATTACATGGAGGCTGTCCTGGCATGTATAAAAGTGATTGCGGAAGTGTGCCAGAAATACGAAACGTTTTGACAGTCGACTGTCTCCAGCAGCAAGATCATGCCTTCCAAAGATCCGCTGCTTGTCACATTGAAAGGTATTGTCGCTGTATTGCGTATGAGTAGGGGGACGGGGGCGTAGCTATGTAGCCACCGAACAGATACACTTTATTTTGTCAATGATACGCTCGTCGAACAGTAACACGTTGTTGATTTTATTTATGATGTTGTCTATTTAGTATTTCTTAAAATATTGGCTTGTTCGCATACGGTTGGGCGCAACAGGTTGCAACCATGTAATTTGAACAGATAACTGCTTCGCTTCGAAGGCTAGCCTATGAGTTTATTGTGCTCAGGAACGCGCGTTTTACGGCCCGAGTGATGCCGTCTAGCTGTCATCCAGCTGGATTTGAATGGTAGAAATGCCGCAATCTGTTGACAACAGATGCGTTTGAAGTCATTCAGCAATTTGTTGCTATCAGTCTGGTAAGCATGGACTACATGCATGTTGTACATAAAAATTTCCGCACAGGGGATGGGTTTCTCAGTTTTGTTCCAAGTTGCTCAGATCTTGAAGTGGCCTGATATTTAATGTGTGACACCAAGCTTTTCTTCCTAATCCCTCCATGCAGCTCAGGCTGTGCCGTTTTCCATGATCCAAGACCATCCCTGTGAACTAATGGTGATATTTTGTTTATCTAGCTTGCATCTTGAGTTTCCAGTCAGATGCGGCCACTGTCACTGATGCGAGTTCTCAGCTCTTCTCATGCTGCCAGTTACTGGAAGTCATTTTTCGTAAAGGGCTGCAGCGTGAGTGTAAACTGATGTTTAGATCTGTTGGTACTGATGCTTAGATATCGACTGAGACATGCGACTATACTCCCAGACTGACTGACTGACACTGAGGAGAAAGTGCACAGACTGCTGTTTATTCATCTAGATTCATGCTGAGATTAGAGAGCCCTGTCCAAAATTATGGTTAAAATGTGATGGTTGTGTGTGTATTGTGTTATGTGTGATGTGCTACTGTTGTTGATGATATTGTGTCAATAAAAAGTTTCAGTATAAAATGAAAACCGATTAAAGTTATTTGGCATACGGGTGATCAGATGACATTACGGACACACTCCATAGCTACTGCACAAATTGGTGAATTGATGACTGTGTAGGTTTTGTGAACTGTTTTAGTGATTTTACTCTAGCTGGCATATTGCCACAATGACAGGGCAGTGAAAAACAATGTTGATGTGTTGTTGATTGCCTTCAGAGCCGGTCTTGGGCTTAATGCGGAGGGATTACTGGCATTGCGTGGAGCAACTCCTTCAACAGGACAGCTGTAGTGGGTGAGCGATTGTTTTCTCGCCTTGTTTTTTAGTGGCATAGGATAAACTACCCATGCAGAAGAGTTACCTCAGTGCTACACTTTCAGAAATAATAAGAAACATTTTTGTTCTTTTGCTTTATGGAACTAATTTCCCAAATGTATTGAGAAATTGTGATAATGCTCTATTTAAGAGTTAATGAGTACATATTACCCATGTTGGCTGCTGGGCTGAAAATGGTAGTGCCAGAAAGCACATAACCTGATTATGGATCTGAAATGTTCAGATCATTTTCTTTGATTGACAATATAATTGTGTTGCAAAATAGCTACTCACAACCATCGGGCATTAGACAAGAAATTAAACTCTTTTACTTCATTGACATCAGCCTTATTCAAAATTCAGATAAAATCTACTTTCTGTTTACTGTACTCTACAAAAACATTAATGGAAAGGGTCCTCAATACGCAAATTCTGTGATTGAAAAAGAAAAAGCACATAGTTAAGTGCTGGTGAAATAGCCTTGACTGCAGGTTGTGCTGAAAGCTAAGAGAGTAACCACTGCTGCTTTTTACCTGCAAAGAAGGCACCGATTAATTACTGGTACAGGCTGAGTTTGGGGACGGATTTTTTCCCCATGGGGTAATGATTCCTTTGAAAAGCATTTGTACCTCTTAAATTTTGTGTCTGAACCTCCTCCAATTAATTAAAATGAAGAACAGCAGTTAAGAACGCTTCTGGTCCCTCTGTCCTGAGTGCAGGTTGAGCCCTCTCTCTTTGGCTGTGGAGCAGACGTCTGCGTGCAGGAAGCTGCTCACTGCTCAGGGCCGAGGACGCTTCTTCCTCAGGGTGGCCCTCAGCCGGAAGATTTTAGGAAGTCTTGTGCAGCACATGTTGCACACCCCCAAGGTGCTGGAGGTCAGCAAAGCATGTTTGCGTCTGGTTGTATTTTAAATATTGATATTGTAACAAAATCAAATTTCGTTAATTGCTTGCACTCTTCATATTCCAGTGGTACGACCCAGAAATTTCCATTTTTAGGAATGAGGAGCTTGTGGGTGAGTTCATTAGCCTTCTTTAGCCTGATTAGCTACACCAATCAAACATCATGAAGCAATACTTAGAGCCCACCTCTCTCAGAGGGTTTGGAAGTTTCACAGAATTTGTGACTTGCTCCCTGATAGCCATAGGCATCCCGAAACACCTTAAAATCAGCAATTTGTGCTACAGGTGATAGTGAACTTAAAAAAATATTGTTATCTTTTTGCCAATTAACAGCCAGATATACTTTTGCAAATTAACAGCACAACATGGGAGAATCTCCCTGCTTAAATGTTTTGCTTAGGTCACATTATTTCCATTGCTTTATCATGATTCATTTCTACAAGGGTGGAATATCTCGGCCTGGCTGTGTGTCCCTGAATAATGTCAACTTGCGCTGAGGAAGCAGTAAAGAAGCATATAAGTTTTTATTCTGTCTCTGCCACAGAACCTTTCCTGTCTCTACTGCTGGTCCTGTCTGAGATGGATTTCAAACTCAACATTGAGGTGAAAATATTTGAAAACATCTTCTGTCTTTTCCCAGTTTGCCTCACTGAATTGCAGCTGAGGTACGTTATCTGCCCTTGTTGGTAGAGTAAAATTTGGAATACTTTCGTCACAGTTTTGCTACTTTTACAATTTTGCGCTTTATTCTTGTTATTGGGCTGGTACTTAGCATGGAACATATTCTGTTTCACACAGACAGTCATGTCAACTCTTCATATTGGGTTGATTATTGGGTTTATGAGCTCATCCAATAGTGTTATCTGTTCAGCCGGGCTTTTACCAGAACGTGTCAGACCACATAGAGCTTCCCACTGCTATCTCTAAGCCCAAAACTTAAGCAGCTCTCTCATTTACATCTATTGTAAAACGATGGCATAGTGAGCATTTTGTTTGGCTTGCGCTGGCAAACCTCATGCGCATCAGCTGCGGTTATTGTGCAGAAAAGGGGGGCTGTCCATTTGACACTATCTACACCCCAGGTACACTGAGGCAAATTTGTTGCACATCCAACTGCCAGCTACAGTAAGAGCTAGGCAACGTATTATTGATTTCGGCACCAAGGTAGGAACATACCCTGCCTGTGACGACTCCTCTCCTACTCCTCTGTCATTGCAGAACTGCAGCTTCTTGGATGAGAGCTGGCTTTTGCCAGTGAGTATTCCAAATGTTTGTCTCTTCACTGGTTTGTTCAAGCCTTAATAAAAAATACTCTGTTCAAATCAGTGTATGTAACCTGAACTTGGAAGGGTACTGGTGCGAGATTAGGCTCTGTGTGTGTTGCAGGTGTGTGAAGTGTATGAAGCTGTACCATGCCGAGAACTGGGAATGGTGCTGAGGTAAATTTCCATCAGTGTTTTAAATCCCGGATTCCCTGTTCTTTTCTGGCACATAAAGCAACATTTTAATTGTCCTCTCATTGTCTACTTGTCGAGCAGGTACCTCGGCGGTCGGGTCTTTGTGTTGGATTTAATAGAGGGCAGCCAAGCGCAGGTAGACAGGTGTGTTCAGCCTGGTGACATCATCGATGAGATCAATGGGATATCTCTCAGATACGCCAGCAATGGACAGGTGAGTGAGATGGTAGGAAAACACATTCAGGCATGCAACGTATAAACAGAGGCCATCAACTTACTGTCCTTGTGTTCATACAGATTATCAGAAACACTGCCATAAATATTGGGTCTGTGAATCTCTGGAGTCACAATACACTGTTTTTGTTGAGTCTGGTGAACATATAGATTCACTCAATTCTGTGGTGATTTTTAGAGCCCTGTTTATTGACAACTATCCCACCAAGTGTCCGTCTCTTTGTCAGAGAGCTTTGAGCTGCAGTCGCAATTTTTTTTTGAGTTTCTTTGGTGGTGCTCTGCATATGTTGTCCTAATGTTTGACGCAGTTCGCCTTGCTGCCTTAAGTAATTTTTCAGTTTTTGTTCAATTCAGGCTCCGACTATTTGGTCAAATTGGAATTCTGTCCCGGTTTACACCTGGCGCTAACATACGTCTTTTGGAGAAGCGATCAGGAGTGGGTTGCTCTTTGTGCAGGTGTGAATGCACCCAAGACGCATTGTGGACACATTGAGACCAGATCACTTGCACGACATTGGGCCATTCTTTCAGCAGTGCACACGCATATGTGTCCAGGGCCTCATTGAACGACCACCTACTCAACTGCCGTCCTCTGCGTTAGCGCAACTGAGCACATATTTCCACTATCATGTGTGATAAAAACAAGAGGAGGCCGCAAGAACAGGCAAAATGGATTCTTGTGGATGGAGTACACATGACACACGCTGCCTGATTTCCATTCTGGCTGAAGAGTCAGTACATTGGTCTTTGCAAACGGAAATGATGTACATATCTATTTGCATTTGGATCAGGAAACTGAGATGTGATCACAAGTGGTCGCTCTAGATGAGTGTGGAGATTCATTCAAATGCCAGGTGTGAACTGATGTACTTAGAGCTGTCCAATTGTCGTCAGATCTCTGAAGATGCATGTTAATACCAGGAGTGAAAAGGGCCTCTGTTAGAATCCTAATCTTGCTTTGGAAGCTTATTTGCAAAGTGTTAATGGTTAGACCTCTTTCCTCATTAGCATTCAAATGAGGAATCACATGTGAAGATGCTATTGTTCTTTCGCAATTTCAAAGTCAAAGCCAGGGGTCAAGGGTGCTTGTGATATTTTTTCCACCCCCTGTCTTTGTGAATTGGTCTAAAGATGCGTTTCCACCAAACGCGAAACGAATTATTCGCGCGGCCAGATTACATTCAAAGTCAATGCAAGGACGCAAATAGACGCGAGTTCGCGCCTACTCGCGTGTATTCGCGTCTTTGTATTGACTTTGCATATAATCTGGCCGCGCCAGATTCGTTTCGCATTTGGTGGAAACGCTGAAAAAGCCTAGTTTATGCTCGACGCAGTCGCGAGTGCGCGAGGTTCACGCTCCACAAATGAAGTAATCACGCACCTGGTGACAGCCGCGCGCGCTGGCGCTTCGCGAGGTCGCGCACCTCCAGGATTTTGAAACTTTTCACAAGCCGCTCTATGTTGCCCAGTTCAAAATGGGTGAATTTGAGGGAAGACTAGCTGAGCTGCTTCTACGTCTACTGTTTTACAGTATGTTTTTTTCTACCAACCCCTGTCTTTGCGCCGAATACTGCAACGGAGAATGCGCCGAGTATAAATGCCTCCGTGCTCTGTTGAGGTGCACGCGAAATCCGCGAACGGAGCCAGGCAAAGGTATAACTGGGGCACAGCGAGACAACACAGGCTCTGCCAGTTATGATATCACTTATATTTTCTAGGCAGGAGTGGTGCTAGCTCGGTTGAAGGGCCGCCCGTTGTCTGTGCGCTTGGTTCGTTGGAGGCAGCAGGATGGGACAGTGTACACACCCCTGTTGAAGCTACTGCAAGCTCTCCAGCAAGAGAACCCGTCCTTACAATTCAACTCCACCCAAATGCCCCGCCAACCCGGCAATGAGGCTCCCCGTCAGGAGCAGTCACAGTGCCTTAAAGAGGGCAGGTATGAACCAGGACTATAGCTACTTCATGTCAGTTGATTTTTTTATTATCCAATTGTATCATATCTAGTTATATAATGCTAAAAGCTGCTGTTTTATTAAGTGGTATTAAGCATGTGTGTTTCACTGATGAATGATTTTGAGTTCAGCTTTCATTCCTTAATTCCACCCTTCATGCCTTTCCTGTAGGATTGTGTACATTGTGCAATACCTTGGAAAGGCAAATATTGGAATGGTAATTATGTTTCATTCGCTCAAAGTATTTCCCATAGGTGTGGTAGCAACACTGCGCTACAGCCATTTGTGCAGCTTTTTCAGAGTTGGAAAATATGTGTTTCAAGTAAATATTTGTTTTTCTGCACCATTTAATCAATTTCAATGTGTGCTATGCAGATATCGATGATTAGCTTCTGATTGCTTGCTTCTTTCATGTTTGGTTAGGTGTTTCACTCATGCTGAAAATTTATGTTCAAATCATTTTTTTGTGAATGTCATTTTCCAATCTTTTTCATGTGGACTGCAAGAGCTTTTCTCTGTTGTGTGAGGATCAGTTAAGCCTGTACCTCCAGAGCAGTTGTATTGTGTAAACAATATTGACAGACTAAATGTGGGACTATGACTGCACGATTTAGTGTGTGATTAACGTGGGTTTGTGCCCTGTTTGTGTGTTCCAGTATGGGGGGAAGGAAGTCCTGCAGCGGGGCATCCCCCTGGTCCTGGAGAAGAGCCACTCTAGGAAGGTACAGTACGGGAGGAGGGGGGTGCAGATGGTGCTATGTATGGCCAGCAGGGTGGGACTGGGACGCACGCAGACCTGTTCTCCCTGAATGCAGTCTGCAGACTTTGGCCTAGGGGGTATTTACAGCCCAACGTGGGGAGCTGGCACACAGCTCCACTGTTACTCTGATGTCACCACCACTTTACTCAGCAGTCCTAAAGTCCCTCCTGTTTAGCATGATGCTTACCAGCCTGCTGCCTTCCTTCTTTTTTTATTTTCTTTATCATTTCTTTTTTCATTTTGGACTGTTTCCAAAGTAACCATTTGCAAAACAAGGAGTCACACTGACTGGATACGCACAATTGATAGCTGGGTGTGAACACTTCTCTGAGAAATACATGATAATGAACTGAAACATAAATCACAAGTACTAATCCTCACCGAGGCTGCGTGCGCCACAAAAACGTGCAGACTTCCGAGGACATGTGTCACAACTCTGCGCAGACTGACTCGTAAGCATGTCAGATTTGCTCGTAAACGGGGAAAATCGGCTTTGTCAGTCCCTGCCTATTCAAATGATTAGTGCTCGCGTGCTGTTTCAGATGGATTGGCCGACGCACTGAGGGGAAAAATTGATTCAGATACACCTACGGATTTTTTCCTATTTTATTGTGGGATAAATTGCAAGTGGGGTGCACTTTTTAATTGACTTTTAAACTCTTATTTATGAGAACCCCTTGAAGTTAGATTTTCGCTTGAAATTCCCTGTTAAAGTATATTCAGTTAGAAAAAGCATTTTTCCCCCCACAATGTAGGTCAATGTTACGTGCAGTACTGAAGGTACATGACACTTATATTGAGTGAAATATTCAAACCCAGGATGCCATGTTTTCATGGCCTCAGCATTACACCAAACAGAAAATATCTAAATCAAATGCATCATTTTACACACATTTCCCTGTAATTCAGCAGGACATATTTGAGCTCTGAGGAAACCTTGGGATCTCCACTGAACTTAAAATAGGCCTAAATTTCTACTGGTTTGAATAAAGCTGCTGCATTTCATGAACCCTCATGTGGGATTCTTGAAGAGGCTTAGTTATTTAATCATATATTATGTATCTTTCCTGCAGACAGTATTGCTTGATATGAAGGAAACTCATTTAACCTGCACTGAAAAATCTACAAAGCAAGTGAGTATGTTTCTTCTACCTCTAAATTCACCCTCTGACATCCAGCTTTTACCAAACATGACTGCTCTTCTCTAGTTAATTAAGACCAGATATCAGATATGCTCTTAGTTTTTTTTTTTTTTTTTTTTACCAAATTCTGCGTTAACCATAGCATTTCGTGTTATGAAATAGCAAAATTAAATGTTGCTTATACACTTCAGCTCAAGTTGGATACATTTATTTATAGCGAAATGTAGCAGATTTTACATTTTGAGAGCAATTGTTCAGAGGTACATGATCAGTTTGAATTTGAATCTTTGCTAAAGACCTTGATTAGTAGAATCCAGTGTGTAGCTGCTTAGTTTGAATGAAAGCCTGCACCCACACCGGCCCTCTCTGGATAAGATTGAGGGCTCAAGGAAGTCGAAAAACACGGGAAAATTCGTATTCGGGCAGAGAAGTCAATTGGCATTATACGGACATTTCTGTATTCGAGAGCGAAAGGGTTAATGTGTGCAAACAAATAAAATGCAATGCTGCTGAACATTGTACTCTAAATACAATTGATTTCACAGTAAGTCTCCTCAATGTCATGGTACAGGGGTAATCACTCTCTATCCAATCTTGTATGTTTGTATGTGTGTGTCCAGGAACTATTTCAGCATCACTACCCAGAGATTTCATGTGTGGGGCGATACCCTCGGCTAGACTATACCATCTTTGCCTTCTGTGTGGCGTGAGTACTGACTATGTTTAAGGGCAGATTTGCTGGCATTCCCCTGGTTTCAGTCTCCTGGAGCAAACAGTATTTTTCCTAAGTTGAATACATTTTTTAATACTGCGTATTCAATACACTTCAGTGTTGGAGTAAATGAATTCCGCTGTAACTGCTCCAATATTTAAATATTGATTTTACCTACGTTTCAAGTATGCATATACTTTTGAATTGTGCTGTTAGCACATGAAAAGCGATCAAACCGAGGCAATTGCGAAATGCAGTAATACTCTCTCTGCAGTCCGCTTCCTCCCTCCTGAGATCTCTTGAAAGCAGAGAAGGATGTGTAGGGAAGGGAGGGATAAGGATACACAGAATGTTTGCCAGCTAGGAGGGTAATGTGATTGGCCAGACCCAGATGTTAGCTGAGCATATGATTGGCTGTTTCCTAGAGACTGCCCGGAGACCCCCGAATTTAATGGCTTCTGCTGTGTGGTTCTGCAGGCTGGTTCTGCCAGGGAATGTGAGGACATCGTCAGTCGTATCGGTGAGAGTAGCGGTCACATATTTTGATTAATTTTTGCAGCTGAAATTGATGCCGCTGGCTGTCAGTAGTTGAGCTCACAGTTGAGGTGGACAGACTAGGTTCTGAAAGTTAAAGTCCTTACCAGTATTTTTTATCCTGGATTTACCATTGAGAACAACCTTTCAATTACACTGGGGTTCAATATTGTTGCGACACCCTTATCTTATCCCATGTTAACCAACTATTCCAAAGCATTGACATTTCTGAGGCTGCCAAATTGTTAACTAGAGCACAATTTTGAGAAACTGCATACATTGACATCTCCTGCTCATGAAATTGAAATGTAAGCTGCAAACTTGAAAAAAAAAATCCCATTTTAGGTGCTTGTGTCATAATGTTAAGTGCATGGCAGAACTCTTGATCCACCCAACAAAAGAGCTCATAAACAGCAAGTAAGTGATTATACAAAACACATGGTATTTCTATACAAAGAAATGAGAAAAATACTATTTGCAAAATAAAATCCTTAAGTGTTTGCCAACATGGGATAAGATGGAGGTCCCAATAATGTTGAACCCCAGTGCAGTTAAATCAGCTGATGGCTAGCAGTAAAACATGACTGAATTTTTTTAAACTCTGAAATGTCCACCTCTGGCCCACGATACAGTACTGACTCATACGCAGGATGAGAGGATGAATGCAAGTTAAAAAGAATGTTTGAAATTCAGACCGATATATATGAATCTACTTTATTTACAGCCACTGGCTTCAAGCATACGGAGTGGTTTGTGTGACCACCATCCAGGTTCTCCATGTATCAGTCACTGAACACTCCATCATGGACCCTCTTAGGAACAAGGTCCCCCATGAAGACCTCTGCAGTGTTTTTAATAGCAGTACACACCTTTTAAAATGTTATTGCTGAACAAATTCTCATTTGGGCTGTTCAATTACTGCATTCAGCAAGTTGTGATAGCATTTTAGTTTGAAAAAGAGAAGGCATTCTAGATGTGATTAATTTTCTAAACCAACCAATCTGTTGACTAATGGCAGGCCCAAGGTCCATATGGAATGCCAAGGACTCATTCTGTATTTCAGAAATGTTATGGACAGGATGTTGTAGCTCATGAAATCAGAATACTGCACATCATATAGCCTCCCATGCTACTATAGGGTCATGCAGGTGCCCCTTTGCTTAGGTATCCCATCAATGGCGCAAAAATACATGTTATCAATTCTGTCTTACTGTTGTGTAAGCCTCATGATTAAAGTAGTTTTGTACCAATTAATGCACTTTCTATGAGTGGACTTCCTACAAAGTATCATTTCATCCACGCTGCATTTGCATGAACATTAACATACTGGGATTTTCAAAGACACTCGAATGAGGCAATCCCATGTTAACACTGAAATCAAACGCGCAAACAGTGACACTACTTTTTAAAAGTTTAATAGAAAGACTACAATGTGACAAATCCATAAATAGTATTGTAGCTGCCAAAGTTTATATTTGGGGGTAATAAAAGAAATGGCAACACAAAAAAAAAAAAAAAAAAAAACCCAAAACACCCCATCCCAGAATATACAATGGGTCCACACTGCTCTTCGATGACAGCTGGATACAAGTATCCAACAGAACCCAAACGTGTGGGGAATTCTGTACTGTTGAGGAGAGGCTGGTTAACTGCTCAGAGATTATTGCATGAGCGACATCAGCAATGCCATGGGCCCTCAGGCTTTGGGGGGGGCAGCTAGCCCTGCTTTCCAAGTGATGTCAGGCTACACATTTTCCTTAGAGGAAATGCTTCACTGCTCAGCTCACTTGCATTGCATCCAAGTTCCCCAATTACACCTGATAAGGAGTTAATGGGGACTTGTGTATATCATAAATATACCACCACTAGGAAGCAGGGGATTTGTAGCACCGCTGTTCCATCCCATGGCCTCCAACGCCAACAGTATAGAACTTAATAGGTTCTCTTTGTATGTGAATACAAGTTCCCTGAATATTTAAAAAAAAAAAAAAAAACCCCAAAATAAAAAAGGTCAATTGTGAGGCCATCTACAGAGGTAAACCCACTTCATTCACATACAAAGAAAATGGAACAATTAAAGTTACCAAGCACCAGCACAGTCAATAGACTGGATTCAAGCAACTCAGCAGCCTACTCTTAGCTTGAGGAATGATTACAACCTTAATTTTACACATTTAAATACACAATACAAAAAACCAGGAAGGAATCAAATTCAAATATAAAATGAAACACCCACAACGTGGTAAAATATGGTACATAGATTTTTGCTGCATCTTCAGCTAAATGACACCAAGCAGCTGAACAGCACTCTAGGCCCTTTCTCCTCTTATCCTGCGTGCCAGCTGGATGTCTTTGGGCATTATGGTCACCCTTTTTTGCATGGATGGCACACAGATTGGTGTCCTCAAACAGTCCCACCAGGTATGCCTCACTAGCCTCCTGCATTTAAAAATAAAAAAGTCCATTTATATGGCATGCAAGAAATAGTGATTAATAAAATGCATACATTGTATTGGTGTGCTTGGAACACGCCAAAGATAATCACCGTGCATTCATACCTGAAGAGCACCAATGGCTGCACTCTGGAAACGCAGGTCAGTCTTGAAGTCCTGGGCAATTTCTCTCACCAACCTCTGGAATGGCAGCTTGCGAATAAGCAACTCTGTTGACTTCTGGTAACGCCTAATCTCTCTCAAGGCAACAGTCCCAGGCCTGAGGAGGAAGGAAAGTGTTTATCCACCTGGGCATTTATTGGAATGCATCACATTTTATCTGCTTCTAGTCAGCGACATCATAACATTTCAAATGAAACAAAGTATTTTATATAACATAACTGTCAGGTAAAAAAAATCCCTGTAGTCTACCACAGATGGCAGAACATACTAGACCCAGCCTACCGATAACGATGGGGCTTCTTCACGCCACCGGTAGAGGGGGCACTCTTCCTAGCAGCCTTAGTGGCCAGCTGCTTCCTTGGCGCCTTTCCTCCAGTCGACTTACGGGCGGTCTGCTTGGTACGTGCCATTTTTCACCTAAATGAAAAGCGAAACTTAATTAAACCTGAATTGAGAATATTTTGATTGATTAGTCTCGATTTGAGTATCACCTTCAAGATCGCCTTAAAAATTGGACTGGGGAGCCTTGAGAAACGGCTTTGAGAAAAGCCTCGCCTGTCCCAATAATTCAAGCTCTGCTTTTGCTCAAAATTGGCGGTTCAACGATAATTTAGTCGTCGCAAGAATCCCCATTAGCCAACTTAGTTCCCGCCAGTTCAGATATCAAAGTTAATCTAGCTAACCGAGCAACGCGAATAAGAGTCAGTCCAATTTGGTCAAATTCTGGAAACTCACAACCAATTACTCACAAATAAAATATTTAATTAACTTTCGCATGCAAGTCAGAAATGCTTGTCAGCCGCTGTGAATTAGTTTGGGTCCGTTTCTTGAAGAGTGTGATGACGAGTAACAGACAAAAGGTCTGTCAACGCAATTCAAATTCCCCGCCTTCACGAAGGCAGAGTTCCCAGGACTTCCGCTACGCAAATTGCCCTGCGGTCTTTGTTCATCGAGTCAGTAAAGCCGCTTTCACACTGGACGCGAAACGAATTTTTCGCACGACAGATTATATTCAAAGTCAATGTAAAGACGCGAATACACGCGTTTCGCGTGCATTCGCGTCTTTGCACGGACTTTGAATACAATCTGTCCTGCGAAAAATTAATTTCGCGTCCGGTGTGAAAGCAGCTTAACACCGACGTCCCGCTGAAACGCCATGTTTAACAATTATAACGCACTCTCTCGACTGCTTACAAACTTAATAACCGACAGATCTAGCCATTGAGCCGAATACTACACGTACCTAGCAACAAATCATCAAAAGAAAGGGTACATTCTTTAATCGGCAATAATTTAGCTGAATAACAGACCAATATCACACCTCTTACGCCTGATATTGTTACTTCGACTAGATGGCGCGTCAACCGCACCAACCTCAGCCAAGTTAGCTGCCACACAATAACGAGTGTCCCTAACGTGGCGCCAACGGCTGCCATCCTCAGAACGCCTCGAGTAAAACGTAGCCAACATGGCTAACGAATAAAATACACCAAAACCTCGCTGATCGCCAAAAGCAGAATAATAGGTTATCTAATGTTTGCCAATTCGCCAGCTAGGCCAGACGGGTCTCAAAAAAAATGGAGCCAAGCTGGCTAGCTAGCTAGCCAAACGGCAAATCCATATTGAACAGAATAACTGGATATCAGTCTGATAATTTTATTCAATATAGCCAGTATTCAGGAGGAAAGTTAGTTCTGAAAGTACAGCTAAGGATAAGTACCTACCTCACGTTATCGTATCGTCGACAGGCTCCGTTCTACCACCGCACACCAACACACGCTGCGTCCGTTAAACGAATTCCTATTTACAACTGAGAGATTGAAAATTTATAGCTTAGCCTGACGTCATTGAACTCAACTTTTAAAATTTCTTTCCCTGATCTGTTGATGATTGGGTAACCACAAAAGTTCTCGCATTCCCATTGGTTTAGAAAATGTAGCTATTCCATTGGCTTTCAAAATTACCATTCAATTGGTTCATTACAAAGAGTGAACCACCATTTGAGGACTACGGGAACTCGTGTCATGTTTGGTGAGGCGGTTCAGTGCGTTTACCCCATGTGGGCGGGATTATAGATAAAAAACACTGTAGTTTACTGTGGCTTGTGGACGAATTATGTGTTTATAAAAACTGCATGTTAATCGAAACAGCCACGTGTAATATTGAGGGAATTTCTTTTACGTAGATGTATTTCGTTAGAGACTGTCTCAAGCCTTCAGCCGAGCCATAATTCTTTATAGTGTTAAATGCGTTATTAGTCTTCATAAAATACCCCCGCCCTACCAAATCAGAAAAGATTTTCGTAGCATTGTAGTTAATCAAGCCAAAACGCCTGGCAGAACAAAATAGGGGTTCAGACCGCAGCTTGTTCAATCATCATGTCTAATCACAGTGAACAAAACAGTCACCTATAGTAATTCAAACCCATGTTTCTAAACCGCGTGCTCTCAGACAACGGGTACGCAAAGGTTTGGATGCCCCCGATGCACATGAGTTTACGCAGTCATGTAATAGGGGCCTACCCTAGGCCGTATCCGCGTTGTTACAGTCATATACATTTTACTGGATAGCGCTGTAACAGAAGGACTGAATTTATAGATTGGTTTAGTTTGTCAAAATTGCTCGTTATCAGGGCTTCAGAAGAAAAACCGTCTATACGACTGGAAATCACCTTAGACAATCCAGCAAAACCATGCTTATTTAACGAAATTTCCTGCTGCTATTATCCACGCAGATTAGGTTGCATTCTACCAATAGCCTTTTTGAGATTTTGAAATTCCCACTCCGTTTGAAATCAATACTGTCTTCAAAAGAGGGAACTGCTGTGCCGTGAAATGTGCTAACAGTGGACTGGAGTACAAGCAAAGACCTTTCTTCAGAAAGAAAATTAAGCCTTTTATAGGGAGATCAATACTAGAGAGGATAATTCTTATGTAAACACATAGGTACGTGACTGACTTCACCCATCGATTGACTCGAAGTCTGATCAATCATCAGCCAACTTCATTCAACTACTATAACCTACGCTTGGCCGGCCGGGAACAGCACAGGGGTAGACAGAGGTGCTCTGACCACAACGTCGAATGGTACCCGTACCTGTATTTTTTCAGACTTTGTCGATTGACGCACTCGACATGATTAAGTACATGTTATACGATAACTTGACATGATGTTACGTAGACCTTTGCGGCTTGAAAACCATAATTCAAGGACGTAGCCCACTGGGGTCTACTTTCCGGTCAACTGACTGCAGCTAGAAGAGGTTAGTGCATAGGTATTTAACGAGCGTAAACACGTATCGAATCAGCTGACTTTATGGACAGGGAATTTATCGCACAATACGTTACGTGTGCAAGATATTTTCTTTTCGAGCCGCGTGGAATTATATAATAACAATCGGAATGCCCTGGATAAGTTTAATGTTTGCTAGCTGACGTAGGCTATGGCTAGCTCGTAGGCAAATTGGTTATTCACCATGTCAGCTTCACATGAAGCGGAAGACTCTCTCCAACTACGCTTTCACATATGGCCCTTGTTCAAACAAGATGCGCTTATCACCGGTTTCACAGCATATAGTATCGCAACTGTTTTAATGCATTCTGCACGACAGATCTAAAAAAAAAAAAAAAAACACCGGGTTGTCATAGGGAACTACACGTCCCATAGCCCTACATTATCCCTCTGCCTCCGCTGTTCCCCTTCCTAGTGCCTAGCGCAAGCGCAATCCGAAGAGGTATGCGGACCTCGAAGCGCTCAGAACAGAAATAAAGAAGGCAGGCTGAGAAGCCTTTAAAAAGGAAATATGTCGAAATCTCTAGTACAAGCAAATTCCTCCTCGGGGGCTACAGCCACCGCTGGACCTTCTTCTTCTTCCTCCTCCTCCTCCTCGTCGGCAGGCGGCTCAACGTCTCCCGCTAACGTACTGCACGTACAGCCCGAAAAACCGCAGCACTACACGTACGTAGCTAGCAAGCTAACACACCCTCACGTGCGCTAACACGCGAAGGCTGTAGTAAAACACCTGACGTGGCCAGTATACTGTAATTACAAAGCGGCTAATAGCTAAATCTCTGAGCTTGATCAACATTATTTTCTGGGATCCATACCAATTCCCACTGGCCCACATCGACCTGAAGTATTTGAGGCCTACATGAGAATTTGCATTTGGTACAGCCCAAAAAGTAGGTCGTGGGTGGATCCATGGCGCGGAGTGAGTTCGTGAGCTTCTTGATGAACTTGTCTTTATCATCATTGCTCAGAGATGTTTGTGGCATGACCACAAGTTGATTGTTACTCACTGTCTACGCGACGACTTTGATGAAAGTTAGGGGAGGGCAACTTGACTGAAGTTTCACTGTTAGTACTTTGTATTAGTCCGTGATGTGTTGATGCGATGAACAAAAATACAGCCTCATGCAATCTGTTTATAGTATGTCTCCGTTTGAGCACATGGATGGACAAGGTTTGTCTGTTTATCATGATGCGTAAATTTACTTGCATTTTAGATCGCAGACCTATTGCAATCAGGCTCACTCATACACATTTTTGTGGCCCATAGTTTTGAATTATTGCTTGCTTGCTTGTTTGCTTCTTTATTTTTTTTAATTTAGGCCTATTTATTTGATATCGTAGTGAAAACAAGCAAATAATTGTACAGGACAGCTGTCTTTCTGAGCTTTCTGGGTACTGTTTACTTTGGTGTGAACAGTCTTTTAGCTTGATGTGGGCCCTGTCAGTTTTTTTTTTTTTTTTTTTTTTTTTGTTCATTAGTGCCTGATGTCGTTTGTTAAGTACTGACTGAAAGCAAACCTGAGTATTTCTGATGCAAAGGAGCTGCTCGCGTGTCTGGTTTGAGGAAGGACACTGCTCAGATCCTCAGGTGGTAGCGTCATTGAATAACACCTGCCAAACATCAGCTTCTGCAACAGTAAAGAGACAACTTCAGGGTGATAAAAGTCTGGAAACTGGAAAACACAAAGAAAGGGATAAAAAGTAAGACAGAAGACTATAGAGGCTGGACCACTACAGGGTTAATAAGGGCAGCATCCCAGAGTTGTGTCTTCACTGTTGCTGAAGCTGATGTTTGGCACGAATAGTTTAATAAAGCTGCTAGCTGAGGTCCTGTGAGACATCTGTTTCTCAGACTAGAGACTGTGATGCTTGTGTCCTCTTGCACAGCTGTGCATCTTGACCTTCCACATTCTGTCCTGGTTAGATTCAGTTTGCGGTCCTTTTTCAAGGCACTGGTGCCCATCGTTTTTATGAATCTTACATTCATTGGCAATCTCATGCATGGAATCAGTTTCATTCCACAAAAAAATTAACAACTGACCAGTTTCAGGTGAACATGGTTGCTTAATGGTAATTTCTGAATTAAAACTGAAATGCCTTAGTATTAGATAGTGTTGCAACTGAAAGATTATGAATATTCTTCGATCAGCACTATTGTGCCTCAGTATGCAGGTTTTCATTACAAAATCAGCACATAAGCTTGATTAAAATTGAGTGTTGTTAGTACTGTAGAATTATTATCATTATTGCGTGTTTGATGGCACCTCAGCACTTTTCAAAAGCCATATTGTGGCACTTGTCATACTTGGGATCACACACACCATTCATTCACATGCTTACTATTTGGCCATTTGGAATCGTCAGTTAGCTCAGTATGTATGTCTTTGGACTTCGGGTGGAAACCGCCACAAGCACAGGGAGAAAAGGTAACTCCACACAGAAAGGCCTCAGGCTCTGTTCGACCCCACAACCGTCTCTCTGTGGATAATAGTGCACCACTGCACCACCATTCCACTCTCTAACTTACACACAGCTCTGTTTTTGATCAATGTAATTATACAGTGTCTATCGAAAACCTGAACCTTTCTTATTGATCCCAAATTTTTTGAAAGGCACTGTAGATGACCATACCTGCTGTTTTAGAGCTACTTGAACTACATTTCCCCAAATCCCTTTAAACCCGGGACCCCTGTGGCCTACTGTTTCCAAATATTTCAATATTTGGTACATTTGCCATTACAGCCCTGGTCCTCAAATCACGGTCCTCGAGGTACGAGAACTGCTGGTTTTCCACCCACCCTTTACCTGAGAGACAGGTATAAAGACCGTCTGGCTAATCAGAGGCATGAAATGTTAATTTATTTACCTGGGTAAGTAGAAATCCTGGGCTGGATTTTGATTCGCGGTCTAGATTTGAAGATCCCTGCCTTATAGGTTTGTTTCAAAACAAACTGTATCTAATGTTTGAACTATAAGGGAATTTTTCTCAATACGGGCACTTTTTGGATGTCATTTAAAAAAAAAAAGTTGTCTGATTCTTTTTTCCACCAGGGCTAGGGTTGCCCCTAAGGTACTCAAAAAATCACGAGGCAGAGCTTAAACCAGGCAGAATTTTTTGGGCTGGCCATTTTAATTTTGCCGTTTCCTGGGATCCACTCAACTCCGTTACTTTTTCAAGTGAGGCCCTCTTCTGGTACATTGTGATATACCAGAGTTCTGAAACTGAGTGAATATCACCCTTTTCAGTGCCTCTGATTGAAACTGATGAACTATTACCATTTACCATTACCATTTTACTCACCTCCATAACCAATATTGGTAACGGAGTTGAGGTTATGGAGTTGAGTGTTTTTCGGAAAAGTGGAATTTTCCATGCACTAGTGCAGTAACTTTTGATGCTTTCTACCATACCATGGAGGGTTTTGCACAAGTAAGACAGCTTCTGTCTCCAGGGGGAGTCTGTGTAGTGATGGTTATGGAGTTGAGTGGGTTTTTTGGACACCCCTATTTTCAGTGATTTTTCTTAGAAAACCACCACCTTTGATTTTTTTTGCTTAGGAAATTTAGCTCACAGTGTCTTTTAATGTATGCTTGAAGTTTCCAGCCAAAGGAAATTGAAATCATTGGAGTATTGCGAGTTTCAAAAATATCATCCAGATTTGGGACACTCCCAAAATGCCCCAAAATCCACTTTTTTGACCCCAGAAATGATGGATAGAATGAAAATACACCCATGTTACTTTAAAAAGTAAATACCCATAAGATCGTCCCATTGAAAGTTAGCCTTAGTCTCTCGTTCCTTATCTCTGTCCCTCTCTCTCTCTCTCTCTCTCTCTCTTCGCTCTCTCTCTCGGTCTCTCTCTCGCGCTCTCTCTCTCTCTCTCTTTCGCTCTCTCTCTCCCGCGCGCTCTCTCTTGCTCTCTCTCTCGCGCTCTCTCTCGCTCTCTCTCTCGCTCTCTCCTGCGCGCTCTCTCTCGCTCTCTCTCTCTCATGCTCTCTCTCTCAGGTACCTGAAGGAGTTCCGCACCGAGCAGTGTCCTCTCTTCGTGCAGCACAAGTGCACTCAGCATCGGCCCTTTGCCTGCTTCCACTGGCACTTCCTCAACCAGCGCCGGCGGAGGCCCGTGAGACGCCGCGACGGCACCTTTAACTACAGCCCGGACGTGTACTGCACCAAATACGACGAGGGGTCGGGCACTTGCCAGGACGGAGACGAGTACAGTACTTTTCATCCCCTCCTCAGTAACATAAGAAAGCTCAGTCTTTCCATTGTAATTAGCATTTTTTTTCAGACTCAGTTTCTGAGGGATGTCCTACAGGGACGATGAGGGTTGATTTACGTAATCTTTCCTGATGTTTCAGTAAGTTTTCACTTGTGTGTTTGATGTACTGGTGCCTTAGTGTACAGAGCAGCAAATCGTATCGGTCGTTCAAAAGTTGATTGGATTTTGGGTTAAAGGTGGTTTAATGTGCAGCTTGGGGAGATCAGAAAGCCTTCCCCAAAGATATTTTCCCCATTGTTACATCGACTTTTCACTTTTGGGAACATTGATACTGGCTGTCTTCATGCATGATTAACACTTGTGAGGTGGTATAGATGGGAATAATTAAACTTCTCTCGTAATTCCTGAAGCTGAAGCCCGTTTGCTTTGCTGCTCGTTTGCGCACCAGATGCCCTTTCTTGCACCGAACGGCCGGGGACACTGAACGGCGATACCACCTCCGTTACTACAAAACAGGCTCCTGCATCCACGAGACTGACAGCAAGGGGCACTGCAACAAAAACGGTCCGCACTGCGCCTTCGCCCACGGCTCCCATGACCTGCGCTGCCCCGTCTATGACATCAGGTACGGCCTGCTACTCAGGTCTTTACCAGCTACACTTATACTGGAGTACCATGCTGTGCGATTAGATGGAATTCAAATTGAGGGGCAATATTGGTTCAGCTATGTGTTTATATTCATGTATTTTACAATCATTTCTTTATGATCACCACTGCCCCTCGGGATTTATGACTGCCTCTAATCTCTTTTCACCAACACTCTTCAGTGCTGTGCTTGTAGGATTTTAGCATTTAGCTCTGGATTTCTTGCTGTTTGGTGTCCGTCTGACAAATTCGATTTAGTTTCACCGCTGTGACAGTTTGGTGTAAAGTTCTGGTTTCCATGTTAGGGAGGCGCTCACAGTGCTCCTTTGCCAAAAATGATGCAGTATTGGAAAAAAAAAAAAAAACCAAAAGGTTCTTTGGCCTAAAAGTTTTTATAATTCATCTGTCTCCACCTTGTTAAATGTGCTGTTTTTTTTTCTGCCGCCATAAATCGTTTGGGGGATTTTGTGAAGAAATTTTTTAGGAAAAAAAGGGAAAAGTAGGTGTCCTCCTGTCAGTGCGTGAAGGTGTTTTCTTGTTCTGTGTAAGCGATGACGTGTCTCTGCAGGGAGGTGCAGGTGATGGAGGCCCAGGCTGGCCCCGGCGCTGCAGAGGGAGGAGGGGGAGAGGGGCAGTCCGGACTGGCGGCCAGCACTGCTCTCATCGAGAAGATCCTGAGCGAGGAGCCACGCTGGCAAGGCAGGCCGCTGCATTATCAACAATCTCTTCATAATTATTGTGCTGCAGTCAGGCTCTCACATTTACTCAAATACACTCTGATTTGCAGCATGTCTTGATAAGGTTAGGTAGCAGATCTCATCTCATCTCAGATGTGCAGCATGTGTTGATAAGATAAGATTAGATGAATATCCTATCTTATCTCTGATACGCAGCACGGGTTGATAAGATTAGATGAATATCTTATCTCTGATGTATGCAGCGCGTGTTGATAAGATTAGATGAATATCTTATCTCTGATGTATGCAGCGCGTGTTGATAAGATTAGATAAATATCCTATCTTATCTCTGATATGCAGTGCGTGTTGATAAGATTAGATAAATATCCTATCTTATCTCTGATATGCAGTGCGTTTTGATAAGATTAGATAAATATCCTATCTTATCTCTGATTTGCAGCACGTGTTGATAAGATTAGGTAAATATCCTATCTTATCTCTGATATGCAGCATGTGTTGATAAGATTAGATAAATATCCTGTCTTATCTCTGATATGCAGCATGTGTTGATAAGATTGGATTAGATAAGGTATCTTATCTCATCTTATCTTATTTTATCTCAGGTATGCAGTATTTGTTCAGCAATACATTAGTATTTGGACTGTCATTATAAATATAAATGGCTTTAATTCCTAAGTTCGGCCAATATGTATGCAACTCCCTTAAACTAAAGCAGGTAGTCTGTACTTTAACCTCCAATCCATTATTGCATTATTTCATGTCAATTTTGTGGAGTACAGAGCCAAACCAAACTAGCGCTTTTCCTTGTCTAAGCACTTGTAAACTGCTATGTGTTGTTATTTGACGTGGAAATGAATTGGAGTGAAGGCGCTCCCAGGATTCTGAGCTATGCTCTTTTGGTCCTTAGATAACACCTATGTGCTCTCCCACTATAAGACCGAACTGTGCAAAAAGCCGCCGCGCCTCTGTCGCCAAGGTTACGCCTGTCCCTATTACCACAATAGCAAGGACCGCCGGCGCAGCCCTCACAAACACAAGTACAGGTAAAGCAATAGATTAGTAAGTACTTTCGTCTGCGTGACTGCATGTGAAATATTCATCTGGGAACAGTGAAAATGAACCACCCAAACTTCTGTGTGTTCATATTATTAAGGCCCTGTTTACAGTTGGTTTTAAACTCCGTCCTCGTGATCTGAGCACTGGTTGACTGGTGGGACATATCACCATTTGCACCTGTCTCTACCATATGTCTCTAAAGTGTCTTAGCTGACTACTGGTGTCCCGTTTAGTAACCGCTTACATTTTTGATGTTGTGTATTTCTTAGTTAAGTCCATGTCAGGGACGCATCAAGACGCATTCATGTTTACACTACAAATTATATTATGTGGTCAAATGCAGCCATAGTTTGAGTGACTTGTACTTCACACTGTCCACCTGTGATCCTATAGCCCAAGACGCATTTTGAAAGCTAGTATGAACAGGGCCTAAGTTCCTAGTTCGAGGTATGCAAGTTACAGATTCACTGACGGAATTAAAGGCCTGTTAACCCTTAAAGCACTGAAATAAATTTTTTTGAAATATAAATTTAATTATTCTGTGCTGTTGAAAATCTATCATGTGGCGACGCGTTTAAAAGAGCTCCTTGCAGGAGCTCTTTTAAACAAGTCGCCGCATGATAGGTTTTCAACAGCTTTGATTTTGATATCTTACATTATTGAGCAACATTAGCTGCATTGAGCACTCTCAGGGTTAATACTTTGGCATCGCTATTGTGGCTGGAATAAAACCGGCGGCCCAAGGCTGCGACCCGCTGGGCTCAGTAATGAATGGATAGTATAGAGGTGAGCTGTGGTTTTCCCCTCACAGAGCTCTACCCTGTCCTGCCGTAAAGCACAGTGACGAGTGGGGCGACCCCAGCAAGTGTGAGGGTGCGGAGGGGTGCCAGTACTGCCACACGCGCACAGAGCAACAGTTCCATCCAGAGGTACTGCCCCCTGTGCCAAGCACACTAGCACCGCACCACCAGAGTCTTTCTCTCGGCTCGCAGCAGGGCGCTAAGCGTTAGCGCTGAGTCGAGTCCCTAGATGAAGAGAGTCATGACAACTCAAAAATAGAAGCCATTTTGTTTCCTTCTTGCGAAACCGAGCTGTTAAGTGCACTGGAAATAATTGGGTTTTTTTCATTCTTTTCTTGTAAGGGAAACATTAATTTCCAGGGAAAAACATTAAACCAGCTTGCAAATGATTTTGACAAGCAGACTAGGGGAAAATGTTCAGGCATTAGGTAAGAGAAAGCGGAAAAAAAAAAATTATTCAATTTGAGATGGTGCCTGATATTGTAATGGAGACAAAATGGCTCCATTATCAGATTTTCTGGAGCCCTCATGTCACAACTGTCTTTTTTGGGAACTCTGGCGCTGAGATCAGAATTACCATTGATGAATTATATGTATATAATATATAATATTTTTATGAATAGAATACATATGCCCCCAATGTCTGTTCCTGCTTCAGTGTAATGTACTGAGAAAATATGTAAGTATATCAACAGTGACTCCGTTTGAAAAGGGCTGCTCTGTCTGTGGTCCGCATGATGTGGATGTGTATCCCCATATTTAAGTGTCTACTTTCATCCCATATTCAGTATTTTTAAATCTAATGAGTTGGAGTGCGGAACCATAAAATTGAAAGTGTATCTTACATGCTGTACTGTGTTTATATTTCACCCTTCTCCTCTGCAGATCTATAAATCCACAAAGTGCAACGACATGCAGCAGAGTGGCAGCTGTCCCCGGGGCCCCTTCTGCGCCTTCGCGCACGTGGACCGTAAGCCCTCGTCTGCTCATCCATCTCAGTCACTTCCCTTCATCTTCCTCATCCCCCCCATCTGCTAACATTACCCTTCTCCACCCTGTCCCTATTTCACTTCCTGTCTTTCACATTCCCTGCTGCTGTTCAGTGAAATTTCGCCTTCTCTCACTGGCTTGTGTTTGTGTTGTGGCGTCCTGCGCAGAGCATAGCATTAGTGAGGATATCCGGCAGCAGTCGTTCCCACACCCCGGCTCACCCCAGCCCCCGGGGACTATAGCTGAGGAGCCTGGGCCGAGAAGTCCCAGCAGCCCTCGCGGCTGCTTCGGAGGAGGGTCCTTCGCCTCGTCCTGCGGTGTCCGTCTGGCAGAGCAAGGGCTGCTGGGAAGGGTCATGTGTGAGGAGTCCTCCAGTTTAGATGCCTCTCTGTCCCCCTGGGTGGGAGAGGGAAGCTATGGGCGAGCTCCAGGGTTTGAGAGGGAAGACCAGGTGAGCGAAGTTATCAGCATGTTGAGAGTTTACTAAGGAGTTTGGGCGATTAGTGTTTTGCAGTTGATAGCATTCGGTTGTTGATCCGTATTATTTTGCAGGCAAAGCTGAAGACACTGTCTGTGGAACAGCGCAGTCGAGACATGGCCCAGATGCACAGCAAGCAGGTAAGTGCTCGGCTCCCTCCTTCCGTGCTCTGCAGTGAGCCACCATTGCGGCTCCGGAGTATCTTAAAGCAACAGCATTACTGATGTTGTTGCCAATAAACCAAGGTTAACCCTTTATTGGGTGAGGAACCATATTTGGTAACTTCAGTCGGCATCCAAAGTGGCGCCCCCATGCCTCTCCGTGAGGCAGTAGACCAGCGGCGATTTCTCCCCGCCAATGAGAGAAAATCAGGCTATATCACAGGCAGTGACATCAGGGTCCTCGACCAATCAGCAGTGGCCTAGAGCGTCTCAAACTTCTTTTCTCCTCCAGACCTCTCACAGTGCTGTATCATTACTCAGGAAAGAAAACTGATGAAAACTCACGCATTAAAAAGTTGAAAAGGTTTGCTAAAATTTGAGATAGGTGTTGTTTGTGTAGGATTTCTAGAAATCGGTGAAATTTTGTGTGAAAAACAAAAAATTTGGTGATGAGGTCATATTTGATCATACGCCCTTTTCACCTAAGTCTACAGCAAGTGATGTTAAAACTATTTACGGACATACGCCCAACACACAGTACTTTTTTACAGTCAGCTTCTTAGGGTATTTTTTAGTGCGCTATAAAGGGTTAAAGGCACCATATTTTGAAAATGGCAGTATTCCTCACCCTTACACATGTACTGCAGTCCTCCCTCAGCCTAACAACTGGGAAAATGTGAAACTAGGTGGTGTCTGCATTGTTGCTGTAGCGTCTTTCCCAAGAAACCCTGCGTTTGAACAACCCGTTTTGATCATGTGCCGCTGTTGACATCACAAGGGGATTTATTTGCACAGAAAATCCCATCATAGACAGATTTTGGTTTTGCCAACTGTTGTTCATTTAGCGCTGTGATGAGGCTGCCAATCAGAGCAGAGCCTCATGCACATAGACTTGCCGCCCTCTCAAAACAGCGCGTTCTTTAAAGGAGCTGTGTCACGATGGCTGCACACGCTCAGAACTTCAGAAATTCTTAGTCTAAGAAAGTGAATCTGCTCAACTGCAGATCAAAATCTGATTCCATCCTCGCCAATCCACCTTTGTTTTGCACTGTATTTATATATTTTTATTACTCAGGCATTATGCATTTTATATAAAGGAGCTTTCATGGAAATTCGAGGATTCAAAGCACTATTTTGGCACTTTAGCTGAAGGATATGCAGAATGTAAGATGGCTTGCCAACTGTCAATAAACATCATAGAAGAAGAGGTACCTTCTATGATCATTGCGGTTGGCAAACAGCTTACTTTTTTCATATCCTTTGGCTAAAGCGCTGAAGTATTGCTTTGAATCCTCTAATTTCCATAGAAAACTTCATAATATTAAAAGCATAATGCCCAAGTAACTACAATATATAAATACAATGCAAAAGAATGACGGATTAGCAAGGATGGAACTAGATTTTGACTTGCAATCGAGCTGATTCACTTCATTCAAAGTTGTGAGCATGTGCAGTAATCATGTGACGGCTCTTTTAATGAGGGGAGAGAATGAGAGGTTTTGTGGGTTTTTTTTAATTTTTTTTTGGCAACAAGTTTCAAAGTTTTGCTTTACACTAGGGAACTGCCATGAACTGTTAACAAGCAGAATATGGGACGATTTAGGGCTGGCAGAAGAGCCTGACTGATCTCTGTCCGTACGCTAGGATCTGCAGGTCTTCCTCCCAGTGGGCAGTCCTCTCAGCATGTCGTCCAGTGTTCCCTCCAGCCTGGCTGCCACGCCCCCCAGCCCCGCCCCTCCCGGCCCCTCCTCAGGCATGAACGCCAATGCGCTGCCCTTCTACCCGACCAGCGACACTGTGGAGTCCGTTGTGGGTGAGTTTCTTTATGTACTGCTATGTCATGTGCACTCACTCAAGATGTTCTCGCACTGCAAACACAAAGCTTTAACATCTTGTATATGTTAAACACGCATGTCTCTGATCGCATCATCGATCACTTTACTTTGCAGTTGTTTTGCTGAGGTTTTTGTATAAAGCAGCTTACAGTTGATTGGACGGAGTAGGGACAAATCCCATGTGGCACAGTATTGGGTTAGGGGCTTACTAAAGGGCCCAGCTGCTGCACTGTTCTCACTGATCCACCAGCTTTCCCAGGCAAACACCCTAGCCACTAGGCTTTGTGCCGCAGCTGCTTACCAGGATATATCATGCACCTGGACCATGATATGAGGTAGGCAACAAACGTTCTGAATATACCTTCCTACCTGTCTCGCTTGCATCTGACAGAGTCTGCCCTGGACGACTTGGATTTGAATGACTTTGGTGTGTCCGCTCTTGAGAAGAGCCTGGACAGTAGCACTGCAGTGTCCAGTGTTGGGGTCATGATAGGTGAGCCATGTTCACACCTGTGTGGCTTAGTCTCCAGTAATTTAACCCTTAAAGTGCTAATCACTTCTATGGTCACAGAATACATGAAGCAAAATTTCCGATTTCAGCTTTCAAAAGGTCAGCAATTTTGTCCAGTTTTAGTCCTTCAGAAGGTCATTTGTCAACTGAATAATGAATGAATAACTTTTGGAGGGATAGGGTGAGAAAAAATTAAGCACTTTAAGGGTTAATATCGGTCAAATTGCATGCTATATAGAATTCCTCAGTAGTGGTGACTATTTGTTGGCCAACCTAGTAGTTTCTTCTGCTGTGGGTTTCCTCAACAGTTTTCCAGTGGGTTTTCTGCACTGCGTTTATATTTTTCTGCTGTAAATGGGGTCTGTGGTTTACTGAAACACACTGGCAACATTTTGTTCTTTAAGTTCTGCTACTTTTATCAATCTCTCAACTTCGAATTCTGAAGCTGCTACGTGCACGAAAAAGTCAATTGCTAACAAGTTGCTACATTCCAACTGCAATAATTGCCACAGTTTGTCAGTCTCCTCTCAGATTTGTCCTAGTCTATGTGCACTCGACATTACCGTTGTAGCTCTGATAAAGCAACTTATCAGATACGTGATTTTTTTAAAAGCATGCAAGAGCTTTAAAATTCACAGTTGAGATACTAAGCAATGTAATTTAAGTTGTTGAACAACCCAGAACGCTAGTCCCCTTACGCCTACTACGGACCTTGTATTCGGTAGAAAACTAAATCTGGTGACTATAAACCAGTGAGAAATCTGTTGAGGGAACAGGTGTTAGTGCTGCTGAATTGACATTATGCCCTTTTGTTCCACAGGAGGCAGCCAACTACAGAGTTCAGCACCTGTCAACATTCCGGGCTCGTTCGGCAGTTCTGGGTCATTCGGCTCACCCCCACCATCGCCACCCGTCAGGGCACTTCCTTCCCCCTTCCTTTCTACCCACCTGCCTCAGCCCAGCCAATCAGAGGGCAGCTTTCTGGGTCCATCACACAGCTCTTTGGGTCAGTCCTTTTGAATTTGCCCATGCATTTTAAATTTAAGACTATGTTTGAGGTTCTTAATGAAGTTGGCAAAAAAAATGTTGTTGGGCATCCTACACTACAGGATTGCTTCACAGTTCAGAGTTGGCAGCAGTGATGTTTTTATTAATAATTTTGATCAGTATCATGATACTGAATGTCAAATTCTAAATGGTAATCTATGCATCTACTAGCTTATTGGAAAAATACATGGTTGAATGAATGATACAGTGTTGAGAGGCAATTTTACTGACCATGTTCAAGTCAGAGGTCTGTCATTTAAATTATCTGTACAGTGAGTGACTCACCATGAGACAGAAAAGGATAAATGATATTGCTAAAGCAGAATTTTCTCGGTGAACATAATGAATGTAAGTCAGGATGGTGCCCTTTACAGTGTGTAACCAACGGTCAGAGCATGCTGTCCTGACTGCTCGTTGAACCATAGAATGTTGAAAAACTATGGACCGCATCACTCTTTTGCCATGCATTGACTTTCCTTGGGCACGGAAGTGTAGTATTTTTTTTTTTTTTTTTTTGCATTATCATGTTGTGCAAGTTGTCTGAGCCAAACAGCCGTCAAAATAGAGTTGTCCACCATGCATGTTAGATGCCAAGACATACAGCGCTTAACAAATTTATTAGACCACCACCTAATGTAAGGTTTATGCCACAGCTGCCCTAAATTAACAGTGTTGGTCATTAGCAAAATATTTTTTGTGTTTCTGTAATGGTTAATCCACCAGTATGCACAAGCTCTTTAATTTAAATAATATTTTTAATGCTAAAATATAATTATTGTTGTTATCCATGAATTATCAAATTTGCCGTTTTACAAAAAAAGCAGAAAAAATAGTTAAGCACATTATTGTATCTCCCCGACAACGATAGTCGCAAGATACTATGGTTTAGTTCCGGGGCCGCCGCAGAGATTTTCTGTTCTGGGCTCTGGAAGCCACAGTTATTACAGGAATGTTTTCAAATTTTACATAGGCGAAGATATATATGTGACAATGCTCAAGACCGATTTTTGTCAATTTTGGACGTCCAATATGGCTGCCGGCGGCCATTTTGTCCAAAATTTTTTATGTTCCAGGCTTTGGAAGCCACAATTATTACAGGAATGTTTTCATATTTTACACAGGTGAAGATATATATATATATATATATATATATATATGACAATGCTCAAGACCGATTTTCGTCAATTTCGGTCGTCCAATATGGTTGCCGTTAGCCATTTTGTCCGAAATTTTTTTATGTTCCGGGCTCTGGAAGCCACAATTATTACAGGAATGTTTTCAAATTTTACACAGGTGAAGATATATATATATGACAATGCTCAAGACCGATTTTTTCAATTTCGGACGCCCAATTTCATTTTGTCAGAATTTTTTTATGTTCCGGCTCTGGAAGCCGCAGTTATTACAGGAATGTTTTTTTTTCCCAATATATATGAAAATGCTCAAGGATCGGGACGTCCAATATGGCTGCCGGCGGCCATTTTGTCCCAAATTTGGGGATCGGGGAGATACACGACTCGGTCCCTGTGGCGACCGAGTTCTCTAGTTATTTTGTGATTACGATCCCAATAACAGTTATTTTCTTGCATTCCTGAACATAAAAATTAATTTTAGTGGTTGAATGCAAGAATGCACGCTGTTATCAAGGCCAAAGTAGGCCATACAAAATATGGTTTTTTTGGTTTTTATGCGTGAATAAGGACTATTTTGTGGTTTCAGTTCATTATTTCCCAAAGAAATAACAATACAAGTGGTGCCAGGCACAACAGACCCCACCCCTCGCACATACTTTCACCTACTTGTACGAAATTCAGTAGGGATCTATTCTCGTTATGTCAACCGGCCACTGGTGGGTAAATACTTGAGAATAGCCATGTTTCCATCCACACGTTCTCATGCGAATTAAGTCATATCAAATAAAAAATGCCTTATGGAAACAGTGAAATTTGACTTGATTTTCAAGATATGGACATTAAGTTTATACGGTTGATCTCATCGGATTTTCTTCTTGATCGGTAAAAGGTTTATGCAATAACTGCTGATGGAAACGTTATTTGACGAATAAATCTGCGACTGCATCGTGGCGGTGTTTCGATTCCGTCGTTGCCTTCTGATAATGGTTTGCATGTTGCTAATAGCTGGCACATAAGCACTATTACAACTTGTGCAATTATCATCATTTGTTGGGAGACACGATCCATTATTGCTAACTAGTTAATTTTGTTGCCTACCACACTACTTCTGTTCACTCGAAGGTTCTGCGATTCAGTGCGAAAATGAATGGAAACAGCTTAAAATGTCAGAAATCTATTCGATACACCGAGTTGATTGCATAGCAGCAAGTAACGTCGTTACGCACAAGTTTTTATTCGCTTTAATGCTGTTAGGTGGAAATGCATTTTCACCGCCTTTATTCGCATGAATATTTTTGGCGAACTTCAGGTAATTCGATTGACAAGTGGATGGAAACATAGCTTATGTCAAGCATAGATGCACAGCTAGGGCACTCTGACATGTCCACACAGAATTTTATAGCTTCATTAAGGGACAAACTTGTCACTGCTGTAAGCGCCGAGGCATCAGCACCTTCAGTGCTTTCATTTTCCTATTAGTTGGCTATGACACTGTAAACTGCATTGAATGCAGACTGCAATAATCAAGATGACCCAGGGCCTTATTAATTAATTAACTCTACTTGTGACACACTTAAAATGTTGACACATTTGTGTACTATTTTATTTATACTTGTACTTCAGCCTTAATTATTTAGTGGTTTTGTATTTCTTTCATGAGTAATCACAAGGGGGCTGAAGGTTGTCCTAGCCTATTACAGTAGCCTACGTTATGTCGCTTGTTCCAAATTCTGATTCACTTTGCAAAGTAGACCTGAGTAGGCTACACGTTGTGATATTATGAAGTTCGACTCTGTCGAGCTGTCATTCAGCCTGCAATGCGCGCGGGGCAGACAGGATCCGTCTGTCATCACAATCGTTTACATGACTGTGACGACGACACAGTCATGTAAAAAACGGTAAAAATAGAAAAAACGGTAACGGGACAGTATCGGGAGTGATTTATTCAGGATTGGGACGGGACGGGATTATTTTTTTAACTTTGTTACGGGACCAGGACGGGACGGGAATTTTTTTGCGGGAGCGGGACGGGACAGGATTGAAAAAACATTCCCGTGTCAGCCTCTAATGGAAATATGAAAAGGCACATCCACACTGTGAGATGTATCTATATATTAGATTCTGTGGAAAAATGTTGGACTGTTCTGGCCCCGAAAAGAAGCTTGACGAACGGACGAGCGGATCTACAGGTGGTCGGGCGCATGGACGGACAGACAGACAGACAACAGGAAGGTCAAAACTCCTTCCTGTATCCCCCGAAAACTTTGTGGCAGCAGAAAAAAACTGAAATATAAACCCAAGCAGTAACATCAGCTGGAGGCTGTCAGAAAACATGCACTCAGTCATCCAGTACTGCCAGAGTGTCCGGTCTGCTGTTCCCAGTGTGGTCCCTGAGCAGCGTGACGGAGATATTTTCTCCCGCAGGTTTGAATGGGATGAGCGGCAGTATTTGGGAGCACCTGCCCCCGGGGCAGGGGTCTCCGGGCACTCCTCCAGCCCTGCTGTCCTCGGGGCTGTGTGTGGAGGCTTCTCGGCTGAAGCAGGAGGTGGAGGAGGCCCACAGGGTGCTAAAGCACTGGGACCAGAGCTGGAGGCAGATGGCGCAGGTGGGTGACTGGCCCTGGGGGTCTGGAGTGATACAGTACACTGCAAAACCAACATTATACCAAGCACTGTCAAGTTGTATATAGACTTAAACACTTATTGTAGCCCCTGGGCGGCTACGATGGATTCATTCTTTTTCTCTCCACTGCCGCGTCCACGTCCATAGACACTTCCTTGTGGACGCTCTACAAGCTGTCATTTTTGACCAATTACTTTCATATTTGTTATGGACATTTGTTATACTTCACTTATGACACCTATCGATTTTGGTCGCCAAGGCGACAGTATTTGCTGAATAATGCGCAAAAAAAGGGGAGAAGCGTTTTATTCCCAAAGGATTAAAGGGAAAGTTCACCCAAAAATGAAAATTCACTCATCAGCTACTCACCCCAGGGCTAATCGAAGGGTTCGTGAATTTCTTTCATCCTCGAAACACTTTTGGAGGTACAAAGAAAAACAGCATTGAAGACAAATCCAAATCAACTGAAGTCAATGGAGGCTACTCTTTCAAGCGTAAAAAACAACATTTAATAACCACAAAATGCCTCTATACTGCTCATGCAGCGTAATCCAAGTGTCCATAAGCCCCAACATTAAAATTTGACGTGTAAAGACATCTTTTCGCCACGTTTTTAGCCCAAATGTCCAGTGTAGCCACTTAGCTTGGAGCCCTGTTTACTTTCGCGGAAGAAAATGACCTCGCTACGCTGGGCGACCATAAAAATGCGCTGTTCAGTCAGTGAATACTAACATTCGAAGCTGCAGCGGGTTTCTCCAGTTGGAATTGTTTAGGGCCGTTGCAGCATTCTTGCCCTCATTGGCCATCGTAGCTAGAGGTCTTGAATCTTCCGTGAAGATAAACAGGGCTCCTAGCGAAGTTGCTGCATTGGACATTTAGGCTAAAAACATGGTGAAAAGATGTCTTTATGAGTTAAATTTTAATGCCGGGGCTTACGGGCACTTGGATTACGCTGCATGAGCCGTATGGAGGCATTTTGTGGTTTTTTTAAATGTTGTTTTTTACGCTTGAAAGAGTGGCCTCCATTGACTTCAGTTGATTTGGTGTTTTGAGGATGAAAGAAATTTTCGGACCCTTCGAATAGCCTTAGGGTGAGTATATGGTGAGGGAATTTTCATTTTTGGGTGAACTTTCCCTTTAAACAAGAGTTTACTTACTACTAGCCTAATACCCTTGGCCGATGCAGTAAGTCCAAATGGCATTGAAGTAACAACAATTTTGGTGGAAGTCTTCGGCTTAGAAAGAAGGGGCAGAGTGAACTTATCGTAGCGTGGTTGCCTAAACTGGCGGGTATCGGTGAAATGTCACGCCATAAAAGACAATGTTTGGTCAATGCTGTATTGTACAGGTAAGTACAAACCTCAAGAGCTCTCTATCTGTGGCTCCTCTGCCATACACTCTTGAGGGCTGGGGTGAGTCAGGGTATGGGAAAGACTCCTGGACATCCTCCCTAAGGCTAGATGAGTTTTTTAAACCATGTGTCGTCCCTGCCTGGGTCTGCAGTCGTTGGCGGTGCTGAAGGCGGAGGCAGAGGAGTCGCGGGTGCTGGCGGGGAGGCTGGCCATGGAGGCGGAGCGCACGCGGCAGGCTGAAGAGGACGCGCAGCGGCAGGCCTCCCTCCTGGAGGAGGCGCTGGAGAGCCTGCGGACGGGGGAGAACCCGCACCTATCCCTCCACCACCTTCAGCTGCTGCACCACCTGCCGCTGGAGGCCGTCTGCAGTCTGCAGGCCCAGCTCTGCACCTGCCTGCACACGGTGGAGCAGGTAACGGCCGCTACACGCGCCTGTGCACAGCTGCACTGGGAGAGCAGGATCCAGCAGTACTCGCAAGAGGAGATTCTGTCATTAGAGATGCGTCAAATGGATAGAGTAAAATGGCCGATCGCAGTGGTAATCAGTGGAATAAATCACATTATATAAGTAGATCTTCTTGAATGAATGCAAATTCAGCTCAAGCTTGGGCTTTGGCTTTAGTGAGAGAAATCAAGTGTGCTTTCGATATTTTTATTGCTATCGCTATGTTCGCCTGTCCGTCCATCCGTAACATGTTTTCGTCTGAAGCTTAACTTCAAAACCATTTGATATTTTCCCATAAAACATGACACACAGATGAACCATGTGATGCAGGAGTGCCTTTTGCTTTCTGAGTTTTTATATTGATTAACCTTAGGGTGGCGCTACAATAATGAATTTTACATTTTGGGCTATAACTCTTGGCCTGTAGGTTTCAGAAACAAAATTCTTTTTGAGCTAGATATCATCGGCCAATTGCATTTCACCATCCTTTCTACTCTCTGAGTTACCATGTGTTATCACAAAACTTTACAAGATTATTCAGGATGTGTGAAAGACCAATCAGCCGTAAGCTGGAGTACTGCCTTTTGCCATTTTTCACTTTTCAAATTTTGTCAGGGCTCAGGGGATAGGCCATTACCTGATGGCTCTTGCTGAAACTTGTTTTGAAGGACATAATAAACCCACCAGGTAAATAATCAGCTTTGCGTTTGTAAATATGGTTTGTTATGTCATTTGTTTGCTTACAATGTCAGTATCATGTTTATGAAGGCTGAAGTGACAACTTGCTTAGTGAAGTGCATCTAGTCGCCCGAAAGCAGCTAACGGGTTAACAGATAGCAACTTATAATAATTCTGGATAGAAAGGATGGTTTGCAAAACTGTAGATGAGTTTATTTGCGTAAAAAGTAATGGTAATGGGGCCAAGTCATGCTTTGGTGGAGTACCCATTTTAGTTGCGTACTTAATGAAGTTGCCATTTGATTTCCATTCATTTTCTCAGTCGATAAAGAACTGCTCGGAGTGTAATTATCCATCATTAAAGATCCCATATCTCTCATTGCAATGAGTAGAGGGGTTCCTCAGTGTGTTGTTTGAATTCCCAACCTGGCTCTTTCAACCTGCCGTATAATCATCCCTGGGTTTAAATTGGTTCCTTGGCTGATGTGTGATGAGCGTTCTGGCCTAAAATGGCAGCCGTGCACCACGGAGATGAGTGCTACACATTGTGCTGGTTAAGGAGAGCGTCCTCTTCATCACTGCAGGGGACGGTCAGTGCAGTGATTTATTCATTCATTTAGGAACTAGGATGGGTCAAATACAGAGGACAAATGTCTCTCTCTTTATCTAACCCTCTCCCTCTCTCACTTTCTCACCCTGTCTCCCCCCCTCTCTCTCTCATCCTCCCTCTTTCTCACCCTCTCTCACTCTCATTCTCTCTCTCTCTCTCCCCCTTTCTCCCTCTCTCACCCTCTCTCTTACCCGGTCTCCCTCTCTACTCTCTCTCTTTCTCTTACCCTCTCTTGCTCTCTCTCACCCTCTCCCTCTCTCTCACATTCTCTCACCCTCTCTCTTTTTCTTACCCTCGCTTCCTCTCTCTTCCTCTCTCACCCTCCCTCTTTCTCATCCTCTCCCTCTCTGAATCTCATTATCTCTCTCTCCCACCCTCTTTCTCATTCCCTCTCTCTCTCTCTCTCTCTCTCTCTCTCAGGCTGTGTTCAGGAAGCAGAGACTGTGCTGTGTGGCGTGCGGGGAGCTGGGCTCGGTGTCCCTCCCCTGTCAGCACGGGCTGCTCTGTGAGGGCTGTTCTCCCTCTTCAGAGTGCCCCACCTGCACAGAGCACCAACAGAGCCTGGGCCTGCCCTCCTGACTCCACCCCCGCGGCCCTGCCCTCCTGACTCCTCCCACCCTGAGGCCCTGCCCTCCTGACTCCACCCCCGCGCGGCCCGCCCTCCTGACACCCCCCTGAGGCTCTGCCCTCCTGACTCCTCCCCTCCTGAGGCCCTGCCCTCCTAACTCCTCCCCCCCTGAGACCCTGCCCTCCTGACTCCCCCTGCGGCCCTGCCCTCCTGACACTCCCCTCACGGCCCTGCCCTCCTGACACCCCCCCCCACCCCTGCGGCCCTGCCCTCCCCCCCCCCCTGCCCTGCCCCCTGACCTCCCCTCACGGCCCTGCCCTCCTGACCCCCCCCCCCCCCCTGGCCCTGCCCTGTTGACACGGCCCTGCCCTTCTGACTCCCCCCCCCCCCGCCCTGCCCTGCCCTCCTGACTCCCCTGCCTGCACTGCCTCGGCCCTCTTTGGTCCCCGCAGCACTGCCCTCTGGCCTGCTAAACCTCCAGCGCCGTCCAGCTGGTTCCCCCTACACTCCAATACCTGAACTTCTGAAATCAAAAGCAGAAGCTCGTCTATTTCTGCCAAGACCACCACCTTCTTCGTTTCACTTACTTTTCACATTTTGCTTTCAGTTCGTTCTGGCTCAAGATTGTAAAAAAAACTGACAACGTCAGTATTGGTGCCAAGGAAAAGTACCACGCCCTGCAAGGACGCAGCTCTCAGAGTAGAAACGGTTGTTTTGATCGATCTCAGGTTTATCAGTTTGTTTTCAGCACCTATGTACGCCAATAGGAAAATGGGAACATGGCTGCAAACTGGGAACTCACACCTAGAATATTCAATCAATATGTATATTTTTCTTTTCACATGATAGTTTGTTTAACTCTTAATGCCAAGCTGTATTCTCAGACAGCAATTTTCTGTTTTGTCATGTTTTGTGCATCTGCAGGCATAAAACAGTAATCACTTTAACAGTCAGTATCTTCAGTTGTCAGACATAAGAAAGTCATTTCTTCTCTCTACATTAAACAGGAGTAAGGCCCTCTTGCAGAAAGCAGCAGCCTTCTTCTCTAAGCCAGAGGATGACTTTAGCTGAGATTATTGCCCAGAGTTTCCAAGATGGCCGCTGATATAATAGCTCATTATGAGCTCCTGTGTTTCGGGACTGGTTTCAGGGTTCAGGAGGACTGGGTTTGCAGTGGTTCGCGGTGCAGCCCTGCGGGTGTGGGCACCACAGATGTGTTGTCAGGGTAGGCAGGAACGTCTTTTAGCTCGGAATGATTCTGCTCCTGTTGCTGTGTACTCTTTTTGATTAACAATTAGAGTGTTTATTCAGTGACAAGGCAAGACCAGTAAGTGGGCTGTAATGACTCAGAAGCGCTCATCAAGAAGCGGTAACATGGCAATAATGCGACTGAAGTTGGCAATAATGTGAATAATTGAAGGAAAAGTCTGAACCATTTTTGAATTTCATCTACTGGCATCTGTTTCATCATTTTTTCATCGTGGTTCAGATTCATTAAAAACAGATTTATTTTACGATGGCTCCTGATTTAGTTTTAAGGGCTAAAAAGCATCCGCATACTGTAATCTTGATAAGTGTATCAACCCTGCGTTGAACGAAGTTTATAAAATTTTTCAGTTGTACTCCAACGACTTCATGGACAGTAAGGCCAGCTAACAAATTTATGGACATCTTTGCTGTTGCATGAATGTTTAAAGTTTTGAATGCAACAGACAGTGATGCTATCTGTTCATAAATTGTCCTGTCATGGACCGATTAGTTTAAGTTATCGAGCAAATCAGCCTTAGCTTCTGAGTGAATCAATAGTTTGGTTGCAAATCAAGGAAAGTAAGTGGGAACTGACGGAGGGTAATCATGCGATAAAATGAGGTTTCTGCCTACCCTAAATTACCTCCGACATCACACCACCTGCAGTCACCTGGTATTACTGAACATCAAGTGTTTCTTTTTTGTTTTTCTATTGGAAAATAAATGTATATTTTTGGATTAACTGATCTTTGTTGTCTTATTTTGAGGTGAGAGCTAGTTGTATGCTTTCCATTTTTTCTGGGACTCCAGGCAGAAAACCTGTTCACAATTGATGACCATACTTTTTTTCTTGAAGACGTTTTTTATTCATACTCATTATTTTAACTCTGTTTTTTCAGATTATGTGCACTCGCTGGCCAGTTAATTAGGTACGCGTTGCTACTACTGGGTTAGACCCCCTTTTGCCTTCAGAATTGCTTTAATTCTCTGCAGCATAGATTCAATAAGGTGCTGGAAACATTCCTCAGAGATTTTGGTCCATATTGACAAGATGGCATCACGCAGTTGTGGCAGATTTGTGGGCTGCACATCCTTGACACAAATCTGCCATTCCACCACATCCCAAAGGTGCTCTATTGGATAGATATCTGGTGACTGGAGGGCATTTGAGTTCAGTGAATTCATTATCATGCTCAAGAAACCAGTTTGAGATGATTTGAGCTGTGTGACGAGGTGCGTTATCCTGCTGGAAGTAGCCATCAAAAAGATCGGTACACTGGTCATAAAGGGATGGACTTGGGCAGCAAAAATACTCAGGTCGACTGGCATTAAAACAATACTCAATTGGTACTAAGGGGCCCAAAGTGTGCCGAGAAAATATCTCCCACACCATTACACTACCACCGCCAGCCAGAACCGTTGATACGAGGCGGGATGGATCCATGCAGTCATGTTGTTAAAGCCAAATTCTGACCTTACCATCCAAATGTAGCAGCAAAAATTGAGACTGATGAGACCAGGCAATATTTTTCCAATCTTCTGTTCAATTTTGGTGAGCCCGTGTGAATTGTAGCCTCAGTTTCCTGTTCTTAGCTGACAGGAGTGGCACCCGGTCTGGTCCTCTGCTGCTGTAGCTCATCTGCTTCAAGATTCAACGTGTAGTGTGTTCAGAAATACTCTTCTGCACACCCTGGTTGTAACGAGTGGTTACTGAGTTACTGTTGCCTTTCTATCAGCTCAAACCAGTCTGGCCATTCTCCTCTGACCTCTGGCATCAACAAGGCATTTTCTCCCACAGAGCTGCTGCTCACTGGATATTTTCTCTTTCTCGGACCATTTTTTGTAAACCCTTGAGATGGTTAAGCATGAAAATCCCAGTTGATCAGCAGGTGCTGAAATACTCGGATCAGCCCTTCTGGCAGTAACAACCATGCCATGTTCAAAGTCACTTGAATCAGCTTTCTTCCCCATTCTGATACTCGATTTGAACTTCAGCAGATCGTCTTGACGATGTCTACATGCCTAAATATTTAGTATGAGTTGCTGCCTTGTGATTGGCTGATTAGATATATTGTGTGAACGAGCAGTTGGCCGGTTAGTGTAGTTTGAGAAATGCGTGGCATGCAGTGTTCCTCTCAAAAATGAAAAAAAAAAAAAAAAATTTATATGTATAAGTGGTCCATCACTACCTTCAATTAAATATTTTAGCTTGACTTTCTCTACTCCGAAAGGTGGCTGTGAGGCGCATTGGCTTACACAGTATGTACAAAGTATTCAGAATATAGCCATGGTGAATACTGCTGCAGAATATTATGAATAACAAATACAAACCAGTTTGGGGATTATACATTACATTCAGTTGAAATATCTTAAGTGTCTTCACATTCAAAATACAGGTTGTAAATGACTACATTTAAGGAGATCAGGGTCTTGTTCTTGCACCAATGCATACAGATAACTGTGGCTGGTTTGTCAGTCACATGACCTGAGCAGCTATTCAGGCCTGATGTACTGCATGGCTGCATTCGAATAGTCTTTTTTGCTTAGGAAAGTTCCTATCACTTAGAAAATGGCCCAGAATTATTTACATGGCAGCCATGATGTTCGAATTCTCTAAACGTCAAGGAAAGGTGTTTCAATGCTTCCTTACTTATCGCCTTTACCATAGGGTACACCGAACCATCCTTTACGAAAAGAAAGGAGATAACACCACCCCGCAATACCGTGCGACAGCAATATTCAGAGTGATGACCATCCGCCTAACCAATCACAAAACAAACGAACAAGACGGGCAAGAGACGGGTGATCATGTTGCCCAGTGTAAGTGCACTCAGATTTGCTTACTACTGCTGTTGTCTTCCTAAGCCATTATAAATTCCCCTTTACACCTTTCCTTTACCTCATGACGTCTTCTATCAGAGTTAAATAAATATGATTAGTAATTAGAAAATAGGATGTAATTTTTTTTACTTTCAGAATGCAGCTCATGTCTCCTCTTACCCATGTGGAAGACTACGGTTTGTCTCCATGGTGATCTGATACGTGAGAACAGGCTTTTTTAAACCATTATGTATCCAGAGAATGTTCCAGTGGGGACCTATTTCTCTTTTTCAACAACGGTCTGGGAGGAATGCCAGATATAACAGTGGCAAGTGAGGAGGTATTGAGAAACTGGTAAAGCCCCTGGAATAATTTGGGATTGGCGGTCTTACTCAAAGGCCCAACGGCTTAGTTCTTCCCAACTTCATCTCTGCAGATGCAAGTAAGAGTCCCAAGCCCCACTAAGGGCTTGACCCAGGAACTCAGCAAGAGCCTTCAGTGAGGATCTTAAAAAAGCATCAAAAAGAAACAATACTGAGAATTAAAAACACTGTGAAATAAGGTCCTTGAGGTCTTTTCTTCACGTTTACCCTCTTCATTTTGTCGTTCACGCCTCCTGAGACATCTTCTCTCTCTGTCTGCGCAGCTTGACAAAGGCTTGTGCCTCACGGTCCTCCTTCCTGGTCTCTAGAAGCTTCAGAATGGCATCCTCTGGAAATGGAGAGATCTCTGTTACAAAGTATTTCATTCAGGAACTTTTCACAAAGCAGTGTTATTCCTCAATTTGTAATCATTATTAATAGTATTGGAAACAATATTATACAACAATGTTAACAGATATGCTTCTGTGTTCAATTCCATATGGTTTAAATAATTTATTTTAGCCCAGCAGTAGCACAGATTTTAATTTGCATGGAACACTGTGAAAAACCAATATTATTATATTATTATATTCTTTCATGATACTAATTATGTTTTAAAGTGGTAGGAAAAACTACATGTAATTAATTTACTTCTTTATCCAACAGAAGCCTGACATGTCCGATGGGGTTAGAGGGGAAGAGAGAGCGTACCGTTGGGTTTGGGGTGCGTGAGGGGCAGTCGGATTTGAGCAGAGGAAGTATGATCCGGGGTTCCCCGCCGCCCACCCCCGGCACGGCTCGCAGGGACAGGAAAGCCTCCCCCTCAAAGTCGTCGCTGCGGAGAGTGTCGTGGTCCAGCACTGTCACCACCAGGGACGCTCCGGCTGCGTGGCACTGCTCCACGGACACCAGGCTAAAGACAGGTACCAGCATTAACTTGTAGAGGAGCGTGTTTTCTAGGAAGCCACTCGCCGTGTTCAGGAATTGCATACTTGTTTAGTGCATATTGACCTCAATCAGTAATCAAGTATTAATCCTAGTCCTGCCTCTAGGCTAATGCTTATCCAGGATCCAGCAGGGAACGGGTCATTTGGACTCTGCAACTGTTGGACCCTGGCCAGTTGGACCCCTGACCCCGACCGTTTGGACCTCATACCATTTGGACCCCAGGCAAGTTGGACCCTAGACCAGTTGGACCCCGGACCAGCTGGGTTAGGGTTAGGGTTAGGCTAGCGTTAGGGTTAGGGTCTGGGGTCCAAACAGCAAGGGGTCCTACTGGGTTGGGTCTGGGGTCCAAGTGGTCAGGGGTCCAACTGGTTTGGGTCCAAATGGTCTGAGGTCCAACAGGTATGGGGTCCAAATGACCTACACCCGGACCAGCATACAGGGAATTAGCTACTGGGGAATGACATATCGATGACCAGCACACAGGGAAACTATTGTGTGCCCTCTCTATGTCGGCAACCAGCAGGACAAGGGTTAAGTAGTTAATGATTCCAAACATGGCCAGTGTTCAAGGACTCCATTGCTTTCAACTGCAAGCGGTCACCATCACCATTAGTATACTCAGTGTTTTCTCATTTCTCATTTGTGATTCCACATCGTTATCACTGTCCTTTAGGAATTGTTATACCTCTCACTGTGCGCTAACATTACTGTTTAAAACACGAAATGTCCAGCCACCCAAGATGTAGGGGAGACTGGGGTCCAATTAGCCATGGGGACCAATGAGCCATATCACTATCTTGCCTATTCTGAGCAGCTCTGACATTTATTGATTACAAATACGTGATATGTCTCATTGGTCCCCGTGGCTCATCGGACCCTAGTCTCGTCATTCTTTTTTTTGTATGTTTTCATGTGAAGTTGCATTCCAAAGTAAGGTCTTGTTGGCCTGATGGTATCATAAGAGCTTTGGTGAAAAACTGGATACACTTCCAATAGTGTCTGGCTCAACATGTCTTTTTAGCTTATGATAAAACTTCTCTCTCAGCCATTTTTTCTCTCTCTTGCCCCATTGGCCAATCTGGAAATGAGTAAAATTATCTCATCATATTCGCAGTATTTTTAACATACTGAAAGTAAAGAAATAGAGATAAGAGTTTTGAGTCTAAATAGAAGACTTAAATGATTGGTAAGAAGGCATTGTTTTTTCTTTTTTTTGCAGGGTAGGCCTTGGCCTCTTGTGTGGTTGGTTGAGGGACGTACAAGTCGAAGACCTCCTCGAAGAGCGGGTTGAGATCACGCTTCTTGATCTGCGTGCAGCGAGGCTCCACCTCGGGGAACAGGTGTCTTGGTGCCAGTGAGAGCTGAACAAATGGATCACTAGAACCTGATGGATACAGATCGGCTCAAATCAGTTAATGAAGACGGCCACTGAATATTTATTGTTCACTGCGTGGAGATAAAACATACTGTTGATTAACACACAAAACAAAAAACATGAATATCAAAGGGGATCCAGTGTGTGCAGTTAATTAAAGTCTCCTGAGGTCAAGCAAATGTATTCTGAGCAGAGATTGATTGGTTAGTTCATTTAGCAAACATCTTTACCCAAAAGTGAGATTACAGTCTCGCTGGAGCACATTAGGGACAAGTGGCTTGCTCAACGACACACTAGTGGTGGTGTTCTATGGTGCAAGTTGAACTGGCAACTTCTCAGTTCCAAAGTACCAGTCCATACCACAAGGCCATCACTATCCTACCTAGATAGCCTGAAATTTATTTATTTATTTATCCTTTATTTAGCCAGGAAGGTTCATTGAGATACAAGATCTCTTCCTCCAGAGAGTCCTAGAAATGAAGTGTATCCATTTGAGATAGCGCTCCGATATGCATAGTGACCATTAGCTCTATTCAAGTAGATTGTACATTGGGCAATCGTGACAGAGAAAATGGATATACGCTTGTTTTTCTTGCATTCTCACCATTTGAGTCCATGGGGAGGAGGTTGACAGCATTGAGAACCTCGATCTGAAGCCGCTGGTCTGACCTGTCATAGGAGCCAATCAGAGTGACCGCTCCGTACTTCTCTCCACTGTACACTTTCTGTTAGGGCAAAGTAGAGTCATCCTCACTGCGTTCTGGCAAGCAACGCCGCCATTTTGTTGTCAAGATGAGATGCTGCCCTTCGCGCTCTTCTTACCTGCTCCAACACTTTTCCTTCCAGAAACTTCTCAATTAGCTGCTGACTGCTTAGAGAGTTCTGCACTAAATGTGCTTTCAGCCTCTAGGATGCAAAAAAGGGAGGCAGCAAGCAATGGGATGCTCAGTGTTTCACATACTGTGCACAGTGCATATTCAATTATTCGATTAAAGATGTCCAAGATATATTATTGTTCTAGGAACCGTTAGGTGATGCTTCACAGATTGCACTATGAGCATTGCTGATGAATTGCTCTTGGGAGGATGAATGAAATACAAAAAGCTTGAACTTATTGTGAGGATAAATGTATAAAATGTGCCATGGGTTCCCTCCCAGAGTTGAGGCAACTACATAGAAAATTGAGTTGGATCAGCTTACACTACAGGCAGGTGTTAATGGCAAAATAAAGTGAAAACAGACTCAGGATCCTAGACTGAGAAAGTCCTGGGTAGCAATATCCACAGGTTGAGCTTCTGCAATACTTGGTGTAATGTTTTCCATTCTACCAATGAAAGCATCTACATCGCATGTTCTTTTGCTTTGTCGTACCCCACTTCCCATTTACAAGGTCACATCTGAAGCAGGACCCAATTGGGCTGTGGAGCGCCCCAATCTCACCTTGTACTCATCAGTATGAAGTGTGTCCAGCTGCAAGCCGTTCCCCTCGGCGTGAAAGCATTGCTCCAAACACTGTTTTCAGCATACGGCACAACATCACTACTCATCCATCAACCCACAGTCAAATACACACAGTCACGCCAAGTATGGCTGTGACCAGGCATAGATTTATAATACGAGTAAAACTCCAAAACAAAAGGCTTGAACTTTTGCCACATAAGGTGCTTTTCTCCAGTGAAATACGAAATTGGGAGCTGTATACAGGATTTAAGGAGGGAAATAGACTGAGAAGGAAAAGATGATTAAGAGTGGGACCGGCGAAGGAAGAAGGATATGAACCAAAAAGAGTAAAGTGAGGTAATAAAGAAAGAAAGAAAGAGGGGACAAGGGGGCTTATGAAAGAGAAATATGAGACCGAACAGCATCTTGTATTGATGAAAGCACTGACTTGTAGTGTGTAGTGCAGTCTCTGATAGAATTGCCTCACTCCGGTCTGCTGCCGCGAGACTTGGTCCAGGACCTGAACAGAGTTTGTCCAAAGCACAGACAACATGCTGGAAGCACAGGTAGGGAACACAAGATGGAGGAATAGTTGGCACAGTGCCCGCTATATGCATACCGGTCATGTCAATAAAAAATTACATGGACTTCGGCAGCAGTACCTGTTGAAGTTTTCTTGGACCAGGTTTTCGTTCATATATTTCAGCTCCTTCTCCAGATAGCGCATTAAAGGAAACACCGCCTGACAAAAGAAACTTTGTGACTTTTTCATTTCTTTACTTTGCATAATATCCTGCGGTGCATGCTTTCAAAATGCATGCTCAGTTTCTTTTTCAAACAGGCAGTTGACCTCTCAATTGCTGATGCTTGCCTGCATTGTCCTTTCTAAGCTAAGGATACACGCCAAACCAAAATAATTACAACGTTGTACATAGCATTCATGTACCTAATTTGAAATTCTGTCTGACATATCCTGACTAAGATGCAATCATCCACGCAGTCCAATAGCAGGTGTGTGGGTGTGTAATTGTGCTCTAACTGTGGCTGTCATGATTTCTTACGTCTTCTGTGGACCTGGAGTATGACCTCTGGTGACTGGCCATGTTGAGTACATGCTTCTCAATGTCTGCCCGTAGCTGAGGGACAAAAGGGACAAAAGTAGGCCTGTAGCCTCAGGAAATACATGAGCGGGTCCTAAAGGTATTTCCTCAAAGACTGAATTTCATAAAACGCTTAGTAAATGGATTAAAATAATGGGTTACATTTATATGAGCAGTGGCCAACCCTGGTCCTGGAGGGCTTTGTTGTCTGCTGGTTTATGTCATTACTCGGCATGTCAATTACAGCAGTTGATAGCTCAGTCAACTTGCCTGTTTCATGGATCCAAAAGTAGTTGGTTAAAACAAAGACCAACATACCCAGTAGCTCTCCAGGACCAGGGTTGGCCACCCGTGGCGGATCGTGAACTGGCAATAGGGGAAGCTCAAACAATCCCTTAAAATTAATGATTGGCCATGACCTGTTTTCAATCATTCATTTAAATTACCATTGCAGAAACTCCAAAAACTCCCAACATTATCAGGTGTGGTCAGTTTTCATTTATAAGGCATACCGATTATGACTCCGGACTTCTCACGCTTTTCTGTACTCAGGGGTTGCAAGCAATGCATGTGTTTCATGATTGTTTCAATGAAATAAGACCATTTGAAACGTCTTTATGCAATTCCATTGCTTCCAACCCCTCCATGCACAAGGATTTCAATTCCGCGTGAGAATCTCTTACATACGCGTTGATTGAATAATTGCTGACAACAGCAGAGGAATGCAAATATGCCACTTAAGCTCACACTGAATGCGTGAGAGTTGACTGGTATGCATTATTAATGAAAACTGGCCACACCTGATAATGTTGAGAGTTATCTGAGTTTCTGTAATGGTAATTTAAATGAATGATTGAAAACAGGTCATGACCAATCATTATTTTTAAGGGATTGTTTGAGCTTCCCCTGTTGCCAGTTCACGAGCCGCCACTGTTGGCCACCCCTGATTTATTTCATAGCCGATGTTGGTCTGCTCAAATCAGTGGGGCATTCAGGTTACAGCTTTTCTGCAGCGCTTGACATCGACCTGTTTCCCCAGGGTCTCCAGGGCGGAGCGGATCTCGCGGGTCAGCACCGCCTGTGTGTGCTGCAGCTGGGAGGGCAGAGTGTTATGGAACTGCCCCTCTCCAATCACATTGCTTGTGCTATTGCGTAGCCCCGCCCAGTTGAGCTGCTGTGGCAGTTTGTCCAGTACTGTGCGGAGGTGCTCCAGATCATTCACCACCACACACAGCTAGGAAAACAGAGCAAGACGGAAACTCATGTGAAGCCTCCTCTGAAGCTGGATATCACTACAAGTCCCATATTATAAAAATCACATTTTTCCTTGCCCTTACGCGTATGCTTTTGTTCGTTCCTCTACCAAGCATCAGGCAAAATATGAAACCAGATTGTCTCTGTGTTGTTGCTGTAGCGCCCGTACTAAGACATCATGTGTTTGAACAGCCAGTTTCAATTATGTACGCTATCGACATCACAAGGATCACAAGGGAATTTCTTTGCACATTACAGCCCACTCCAGGCAGAACTACAGCTTGGCTAGCATTGCTTACTTTGCGCCTCAGCAGAGCCACATTTTAATTGACTTGCTGCCAGTAAGAAACAGTGCCTTGTTAATGGGGGGGTGGGTGGATGCTAGGCAGAAACAGTGCCTTGTTAATGGGGGGGGTGGATGCTAGGCAGGTAACTGGCTGCAAATGCTGATTTTTTGCATTTTTTTTTCTCCACAGGCATCAAAACCTTGTTATACACACACCAGCAAATTGCCTGAAACTGTAAAAAAAAAAAAACAAGAAAATATGGGATGATTAAATCCGCTCAGACATTTCATTAACATTGAGCGTGTCTTCGTAGCCCCGCTACCAATATGAACAGACCACGCACAAATCAGAGACATGGTAATGTCCCCAGCCCCTGCCCATCACTCCTCACCTTGTCGACAGCACTGCCGTGATCTGAGTTCTCAGACAGGGTTTGTACCCTGTGCTTCAGCATATGACAGTATGTCACCGCTATCTTACAGATGTCCTAAAATGGTGGACAGGAAGAGAACTCTGCATTACTCTCCAACTCACAGCCTGTCCTTAACTTACGGTGCAAGCAATGGTAGAGGCTCCAGGTGGATCCAGAGGTCCGAAAGTGACTAGCACTCATCAAATAAGCCAGCTTATTTCCCTAATTGGATCCCCTGACAGATGAGCAGTGGTGATTGGCAGATTGAGCGCACCACTGTGGCATCAGCAGTGTTGGCAGCCATTTTAATCCCTCACTGGAGCCATGGTCCCAACATACCTCAGTGAGTTTGACCATGAGCATGAACCCTTCCTCTGGGTCAGGCCAGCTGAGTCTCTCCCACAGCTGGCAGATGGGGTGCAGACAGGCAGCCAGGTCCACTGCGGAAGAGCTGTGTTTGACAGGCACTGCGCCATCCAGGAGGGGTTGCAGCTACATGTGGGACCAAAGGGGGGGAGTGTGGAAACAACTAAGTCATGAATTGGATATACAGCTCACGTCCTCAAATCTGTCCCTCAAATAAATACGAAAATCTGGCTCAAATCTTTTTTCCTTCCCGCTAAATAACTGAATTATTAGAGATAATGACTGCAAGCTTTCATTTGGGACTAATTAAATTCATTTTGGGAGAATGGCTGAGGGAATTACAGCCTCTTTATGAATACTGTTTTCTTTTTCCTCAGGTAATGAACTGATACAAGTGCCACTGACTGGCCTAAATGGCTTAACACCTGACTCCCCAGTAAAGGAAGGGCAGAGAGATCTCAGCCCTGGCGGACTGTGAGTTGAGAAACTAGGTTACATGGCATTGAGTAAACTGAGGATAGGCTGAAATAAACTGAGGAATTGCAGAAATGCATGTTGGTGCGGTGGAAATAAGGAGCAGACCTGGTCCACTTGTACGGCCCTCTGGACTCTCTCTAGGGTGGTGTTGTAGGCCTTGCTCAACCAGAAGGGCAGAGACTCGCGGAAAAATATGTGGAAGTTTGAAAGCTCCAGCATGTGGTCCCTGCAAACAGCAACGGCAAAGACATCAAAAACAAAGCTTTAACACCTCCATAAAAATGCCAATCATGTTATTCTGTGTTTAGTAATACAGCCACAGGAATTTCTCAAGTTTCATTTTCACCATCAGTGCTTACACTCGCTGAAAAAGACTGTAATTGCTGTGATAAATGTTGTGACTGGCGGCACTGCATCTAACCTCTTCTGCAGAAAAGCTTTTTGCTTGTGAATGGCCTGCAGGCTGAGGTAGAGGTTAAACAGGCTGTTGGCTGTCTCCGGCTCCAGCTGGCTTTCAACTTTGCCCAGAGTGTCCCGCACCTCCGCAGCCACCTGTACAGAGACAGAAAGAGGGAACAGAACACAGTTATGGACAGAGAGAGGTGAACAGTCCATCTTTTTTGAGCTATCTAAATGTAACTAATAGGGCAAACAATCACATGGCTGTTTTATAAAAAGGAATGTACAAAATATTGGCTGCACCACTGAAAAATTTAACGATTAAATATCTGAAGCACAATCACAAAAATGTTGACACACTTCATTCCAATCAATTTAAAATACAACAAGTGTTGCCACTAAACATGGCCATGTCCCCCGCCAGGTCACGGAAATCAACTGGGGTCGGCGTATCACACTAATACACATTGAAGCCAAAGATGAATGAAATTGGTCAAACCGTTCTTGAAATATCGCGTTCACAACAAACGGGACGTGACGGACGGACGGAGCTGAATACTATGTCCCCCGCTCCGCTCGCTACCGCGGCGGCGGGGGACAATTAGAAGCATGTGTACACGTGAAACAGGTCTATCCAGCAGCACTTTGCTAAGTAGATCTGCAAAGTAAAATCAGGATTCTGACTGAGTTCCATCGGGAGCCAATGAGCTGGTGCCTGGATTTCAGGTGCATCAGTTGCATAAACATCTAAATTATTAAAGAGGGCACATGGAAGAAAAACTATGACAGCATACACCCAACACCCAAGCTTCACAAAGCCAGTTTTTATGAAAGCGTTTCCTATTATTTGTATTAGTCCTGCTCACCACAGCGTCCAGCTCCTGGTAGACAACAGTGAACAAATCCACCTGAACAGCACTGAACAGAGAAACAGGAGAAACATGGTGAGGAGATTCAAAAACACCTAGAATAATTGTACTAAAGAGTCAGACAGGCAGGTTGAGCTGTGCAATTCTCACCTGACAAACACCTTGTTCCAGACATCCTTGCTGAGCTTGACATCTTCTTGCACCTCCCTATCAAACGGCAGAGGGCGCCCACTATCTCAGATAAATTCTTCGGAGGGAGGTGATGAGACCACGGGAAATAATGGTGTGATTAGTAAGAGAAAGTGAAAGTGTAAGGATGACAAAAAGAAGTCAGAATGAGGCATTGAAAGGACATGTAAACATGTTTTGTGTACCACCAATGACCCATTCACTTTACCTTCTTCATTGGTTGATGGAGACCCTTTTTCAGGTTAAACCATTCCCGTGTGCCCTCCTGCAACAAATAAACACACATAACACCAATTCTCCCTCTATCCTCAAACATTAATGGATACAGCATTTGATTCTTTCTATGTTCTATTCTGATTAGACTGAATTTACTCCCTCTATATACAAGCCCAATTCCGAAATAGTTGGGACAAAGTGTAAATTGTGAATAAAATCGAAACGTAATGACTTTCAAATCACGCCAGCCAGTATTTTATTCACAATAGAACATAGATAACATTGCAAATGTTGAAACTGAGAAATTTTACAATTTTATCCACAAAATGAGCTAATTTCAAATTTGATGGCTGCTACAGGTCTCAAAAAAGTTGGGACAGGGGCCTGTTTACCATGGTGTAGCATCCCCTCTTCTTTTTAACAGAGTGGAGGTGTCTGGGCATTGAGGAGACAAGTTTCTTGAGTTTAGCCATTGGAATTTGATCCCACTCTTATTTAATACAGGCTTCCAGCTGCTGGAGAGTTTTGGGTCTCCTTTGACGGACTTTTCGTTTAATTATGCGCCAAATGTTCTCAATCGGTGAAAGATAAGGACCGCATGCAGGCCAGTTCAGCACACGGACTCTTCTACTACGAAGCCATGCTGTTGTAATAGCTGCAGTATGTGGTTTTGCATTGTCCTGCTGAAATACACAAGGCCTTCCCTAGAATAGATGTCATCTGGAGGGGAGCATATGTTGCTCTAAAACCTTTATATACCTTTCAGCATTCATGGTGCTTTTTAAAACATGCAAGTGTCCCATACCATATGCACTAATGCATCCCCATACCATCAGAGATGCTGGCTTTTGAACTGAACGCTGATAACAGGAGGAGTGGTCTTTCTCCTCTTTAGCCCAGAGGACACAACGGCCATGATTTCCAACGAGAATGTCAAATTTGGACTCGTCTGACCACAGGACACTTTGCCACTTTGCTACAGTCCATTTTAAATGAGCCTTGGCCCGCAGAACACAGCGGTGCTTCTGGATCATTCTCAACAATGGCTTCCTTTTTGCATGATAGAGTTTTAGGTGGCATCTGTGGATGGCACGGCGGACTGTGTTTACAGACAGTGGTTTCTTGAAGTGTTCCTGGGCTCATTTAGTAATGTCAATGACAGAATCATGCCGGTGAGTGATGCAGTGGCGTCTGAGGGCCCGAAGATCATGGGCATCCAGTAAAGGTCTTCAGCCTTGTCCCTTACACACAGAGATTTTTCCTGTTTCTCTGAATCTTTTGATGATGTTAGGCACTGTCGATGATGAGACCTTCAAAGCCTTTGCAATTTGACGTTGAGGAACATTGTTTTTAAAGTATTCCACAATTTCTTTTACGCAAGCCTTCATAGGTTGAAGAGCCTCTGGCCATCTTTACTTCTGAGAGACTCAGCCTCTCTAAGACATCCCTTTTATAGCCAATCTTGTTATACACTTGATGTTGGTTAACTTAATTACTTGCTAAATATTCTTTCAGCTGATTTTCTTATATATTAATTGCTTTTTCAGCCCTTTTTTTTTTTTTTTTTTTGCCTGTGTCCCAACATTTTTGAGACCTGTTGCAGCCAGAAATTTTGTATAAATTTTGTAATTTTTTATCAACATTTGAAAAGTTATCTATGTTCTATTGTAAATAACATATTGGCTCATGTGATCTGAAAGTCATTGCATTTTGATTTTATTCACAATTTACACTTCGTCCCAACTATTTCGGAATTGGGGTTGTATTTCTTCTCCTTCCTTTGTCTCATCTCAAAAAACAGAATCAAACAAGATTCAGGGAAAACCTAGTGCCTGCCTTAACTGTTTATGACCTATATACGATACTACAGGTAATGAGCTATAGCCAAAGGACAAAGTGCACTCGACCAGCCAACCAGTGGTGTAACTTCAGCAGTCAGTCACTCACTCTGTCAAGGACAGTCAGTCAGTCTGGACCTTAGACGCAGGGGCAGACCATGCCAGTTCAGAAAAAAAAAAAAAAACAGCAATGGTGATTTTCCGGACAGAAATGTCACTAACCAGGACAGCATCAGTAACCTCTCGATGTAGTTCAAACTGGGCTGGGTTTAGCTTCTGGAAGGCTCTAGTTTTGCAGATCTGGACCAGAATCCTTCTCACAGACAGACAAAATAGTGGAACATCAGGCAACATATTGTTTTTCCTCACAGTATGACATGATATGATCTTAAACTAAAATCTGACATGAATATCCCATACACGCACACTCCAGCACAAAGAAGCACAGTGCCAGAAGATTTGAAATTAGTAGTAAGTGACAGTGCTGACAATTAGCTTTGATTAAAGTGTATTTACATCCTCACCAGGGAGATGTGTGTAGTATTTACACAGCCTTTTTTTATAGAACATATTGTAGAGGACCTGTACATGGCAGCATGCGATTTTTACCTGAGGAGTGTGTGAAGCTTAGGGGTAGCGCTGGGAGTTGGGGGGAAGATGTCCCTGTATTTTGACACCAGACATAAGCCATACTTCAGGAAGCCATGGAGAGAATCCCCTAGTTCCTGTTTCTGTACACACAACAGGTACACAATAACTCAGTTAGTTATGCTGGGCATTGCTACACTATTAATATTCACCCTTCATATTCATATATGACAAAAATTCATTCATGCAAATCCATGACTCAAATCATAGCTAAGACAAGAACTCAATGCTTAAATCACAGTTGCACAGACCAACGATTTCCATGATGGACTATATTACCTGCTGATAAAGGAGTTCCTGCTGGTCCCAATGGTATTCAATGCTTGTGAGCTGTTGAAAGAGAACGGTGGAGTCCAGCTCCAGACTCTGGTAGAGGTTACTGTAAACCACCCATTTCCTGTACACACATACGCACACACGCGCGCATTCACACACAAAGACACAAGCCAAGACGCACGTAGAAGCCACAAGTGACTAAAGTGTAGTGGCTGAAACGAAGGCAGGCAAAAATAAAACAGGCATTCTTGAAGCATACCATTTTTAGCGTTGTGCAATAGTCATAAACATCAACAGAGATGTGTGCATTTTCTTAAAGGCACCTCATTACTTATAAAATGTGGTTAGTGTACAGTTTTTTTTTTTCTGTAAGTCCAAGGGAGACTCACGATAGGTCCTGGAGAAAAGGTGAGAGGTCATTCTGTGTGGCGTACAGCTCCAGCAGAGTCTGACCCTCCCCACATAGCTCTCCCTTCCAGGGTCCACTACCCTGCTGAAGGGCACCAAGCATACATTTATTTTAAGCATCCACTGCAACTGACCGCACCTGTCTATAGTGCATACAAGACCACCCAAAAAGTAGATTACACCAGACTAGAACAAGCACAAAATACTTAGATTCCACCCACGAGATGGCTAATATTTCGCCTGGAAACAAAATGTGGGAGGGACAGATGGACAGGAGGATGGATGGGAATTATGAAAAGGCATACTGTATCTGTAGAACAAGATGTAGCCATATACTGAATTTTGTTGAGAAATATTGAACAGTTTCGGAGTTCTGGCCTGGAACAGAACGGGATGGTTGATATCTGCAGATCTGCATAGTAAGATCTACCCATATTTTCAATTTTGTCAAGAAATATTGCATGTTTTAGGAGTTCTGACCCAGAAAAAAGTGTGATGGATGAATGGATAGACGGACGAACTCGTGGAAAGACAGCACTCATTCCTGTATTCCCATCCACTTTGTGATGGGGGATAATAATGGTATCTCCATGAAGAACTGAGGGTGGCCTACCTGCTGTTTGGAGATGTGGGCCTGGACAAACTGTTGCAGGATGCCACAGTAGTTAATGTAGGCAGAGCGGCCGGCGCTCAGGGTGTCATCTCTCTGTCACAAAGAAACACAGCACCACGAGACATTCAATCCACAGATAGAAGAGCAAAGACGAAAGGGAGAACAAGTAAAGAACAGGGAGAGAAGACCAAGTGCGAAAGGGAAGTTCAAAGTGTGGCTTTGTATGTCTGGCCTATTGTACCTTTCTGTAATTCTGAGAACACCAGATTGCAGCAGGACCCAAGAACTTTTTCTTAACACCCAATACCAACCAGTGTTGAGTCAAAGCTTATGACACAAGCTCATGTTGGGAAGGTAAGTGTGTTGAACTAACATCTTCTTACATCATAGTTCGAAGGAACATCCGTCATGGCTTGATGGCACAACTGCAGCCCCATTGATACACAGCCTACAAATGTTTATCAACTTCCAATCAGAAAAGTCTTCAGCTTGTTCGCACTCTGTTATATCAGAGGGTCTAGTGGCAGCAGAACCAGTCAATGTGAGTGGGTCTACTCTGGTTTGTACATGTAACTGACCTCTTTATGAATGAACTTCAGTTGTAAGTGACATTTTCCTCGGTCAGGGTATGTGTCTGTCCGTGGCTCCAACGTGTACCAGCAGTCCTCTGTGCAGTGCAGATCCTGAGCACAATAGAACACACTTTTAGGTCCCACACTTGAAGTTTCTGTGCATCAGGGCAAATGCATATGTGAAACAATATGCTAGTGCTGAACAAAGTGTCACATTTAGGAAATAAAATAAGTTCTCTGTAAAATCAACAAGTTTGTTCCTTCTGAAAGCTTTAAGTACCCTGAACTGAAACAAGAACTGAGGAATTCTAACCGGAATTTGAGAAATTCACACGTTTGCGAACTATCAGTAGTAAACTATCAGTTGCTACTACCTCAGGTAATAACTCTTTCTCAATTTTTATCTTTTCCAAGTGTCTCTTACTATACAACAGAGGCAACTATAAGCAGAAATCAGAAAAAAATCTGAGTAAAAACGCACTTTGATTGGTTTTAAATCTGGACACTATGCATTACGGTACACTATCAGTATGAACTTCCTAAACAAAATTTAAACAAAAGTACAACTATTAACCAGCAAACTTGCTCATGTTCTAAAGCAACAACACATGAATGTTTTCATCATAACATACACATGACCTGAAATTCCAGTGATTTAGAAAACTGCTGTTGAAAAATACATCACGTGGACACTATTCAGCACTAGCATATTCTTGCATATATACATGATTAAGGAGCTTGTATGTCAGTTCACTTTACTGGCATACTGCATATATGGCACTTCCTGCTCTTGTAAATTTACAGAGGAGAATTCTCGCCCGAATGAGAATTAATGCACACACAAATGAGAAATACTTCTATTTGATAGACGTGATGTAAAATAATAAGGAAATACCACTAAATATGCAAAGCATGTGTTCATAAACATGTAGTATCATGTATTTTTAAGGCGCACATGTTCCATTTCAGTAAACATAAAATAACTGACATTCTCACAATCAGAGGTGCTAATTTTTTTTGCTTAGTCTATAATCCATGCTTTGATCTCGGACCAAAACCTTACTGACAAGTACTATATATTTGTTGATAAAATTTGTATATTAGACTGGATATAAAAATGTAATGCATTAATTGAATGGGGACTGATGCTCTGGCTGTACCTTCAGATTGAGCACTACGTTTCCCAGGAAATCATCCTGGCCCCTGTCCTTCTTCACCTCTTTGATCATCCTACAAGTCAAACAGAAATTTAGTTTCATAAAATGCAACTGCAGCACTTATTACCTACATCCAAAGAAAGGAGGAAAAGAGGTAGATAGAGACAGAAAGCACCAGAGATTAGTGAGATTTTATTGGAGATTGAGGCAAAATTAGTGCACCTCTTAAATCCCTGGAAGGTGGTTGTCATCTCTTCCAGCTTCCGTCCCAGTGACAACTCCTCATCTTTATCCCTATTTGACACATAAATAAAAATATCACTCTACTGTGCAATGAAGGAAAACAAGTGTAAATAGATTTCTGAGCTAGGCATGGATTAGCCATAACAAACACCATGTTTGAGCATAAGGGTGTTCATAAGTGTACTAAGTACCAGAACACTCTTAGTCAATGGTTGATGATCGATTTTGTAATCGTGTCATCAGATACGTGGCCGCATGTCTTGGTTCAGAGAGGGGCAGAGCTGTCAACTGATCACCTCCTAGTGGTGAGCTGGATCAGATGACGGGGAAGACTGCCAGACGGACCTGCTTAATCTAAACTTGTTGTGAGGGTTGACGAGGAACATTTGGTATGGGACCCTGTTCGGACAATTTTCAACTTGCATCTTTGGAAGAGCCTTTCCCACATCCCAGGGGAGGCTGGGGACGTGGAGTCCGATTGGACTCTGTTCAAAGTCTTCATTATGGAAGCAGCTACCTTGAGCTGTGGCCTGAAAGTGCCAGTCGTGGCAGCAACCCAAGGACCCGTTGGTGGAAACAAGCAGTGAGGGAAACTGTCAAGCTGAAGAAAGTGGCCTTTCAGGCTTAGCTGGCCCAGAGAACTCCTGACTCAGCCAACAGGTACCGGCAGGCTAGAAAGACTGCAGCGGCAGTGGTTGCAGAAGCACAAACTCAGGCTTGGGAGGAGTTTGAGGAGGTTATGGAAAAGGACTTTCAGGTGGTTTCAAAGAGGTTTTGGGAAACCGTCAGATAACTCAGGAAGGGGACGGATGGGCTTCGCCGAGGCTGTTTTCAGCAGCGGTGGGGAACTGCTGACCTCCACTGGGGATATTGTTTGGCGGAGAAAGGAACACTTTAAGGAACTCCTGAATCCGCCAGACACGCTCTCCTTGGAGAAGGCAGGGATGGAGAACTTGGGTGAGTCTCTGCCCATCTCCCTGGTAGAAGTCACTGAAGTGATGGAGAAGCTCCGCAGTGGCAAATCACTGGGGGAGGACAAGATTTGCTCTGAGATGCTGAAGGCTCTGGATGTTGTTGGGCTGTCATGGTTAACATGCCTCATTAACAGCGTGTGGATGTCGTGTACACTGGCCTAGGACTGGCAGACTGGAGTGGCGGTTCCGATTTTAAAAAAGGGGACCAGAGAGTGTGTTCCAACTATAGGGCAATCACACTGCTCAGCCTCCCAGGAAACACTTATACCAGGGAGCTGGAAAGGAGGCAATGCCTGATTGTCGAACCTCAGATTCAGAGGGAGCAATGCGGGTTCCGTTTTGACTGTGAAACTGTGGACAAACTTTTTATCCTTGCATGGATATTGGATGGGTCATGGGAGTTTGCCCATCCAGTCTACATGTGTTTTGTAGACTTGGAGAAGGCTTATTACCGTGTCCCACGAGGTATCCTGTGAGAGGTGCTGTAAGATAATGGGGCATCGGAACCATTGGTTCGAGCTATTCGATCCCTGTACAACCAAAGCTGGAGTTGCATTTGCATTTTTGACACAAAGTCAGACTCATTTTCAGTTGGTGTTAGACTCCGCCAAGGGTGTGCCTTGTCACCAATTTTGTTCATTATTTTCATAGGCAAGATATGAAAGCACAGCTGAGGGTTGGAGGGAGTCCAATTTGTTGGCCTCAGGGTTGCATCTCCACTGTTTGCAGTTAATGTAGACCTACTGGCTTTATCAGGCTGTGACCTCCTCAACGCACACTGGTTCATGGCTGAGTGTGAAGCAGTCAGAATGAGGATCAGCACCTCAAAATCTGAGGCTATGGTTCTGACCATATGGGTCTGACTGTTTACATCCATCACTATGCTGGATGTTCCCAGGCGTGTGCTACACCTGCGGGTTGCTTCTTCTTCATTATTTTTTTAAATGTGTCCCAAATTACCTTGAAACTGCCAAATTCTTCAGACTTTGAGGTAAATGAAAATAATTAGTTAACCTCTTTATTGATGGATCACAGTTCCTATGTGAAATTGAAAATTTTGGTGAAATTATAGTTGCTTTTGGACTTTTTAGATTCCCTATTCTTGTCTTACATTGCGTCATTTATGATTATTCAAATAACTTAAAACTGCTGAAATTTCACAAAACCATGAACAAAAGTAGGATTAAGTAACACAAAAACTTCCAATCAGTACTGTATAATTTCAGCGTCTGGCTCAAATAAAGGCAGCCAGAATTTCCCTGCTCACAGAAACTGAGAGAACAGCAACCACGGAAAGATGATATTCAGAAGAACTAAGCAGTGGACAGAGGCAAAAAAAGATATATGGGGGAGGATGGAGTGGGGCAGACAGAAAGAGGAATAAACACAGTATATGAGGGAAGGAGAGAAGCTACAGCGGACAGAGGGGCTAATCATTCAAATAAGGACATCACAATGCTACGTAGAGAAAAGGGGAAACGTTGTGAGAGGGATCAGTCATGTTTTGGAACAAGCAGCTCACCACATTTCAATATACAAGGTTCCACTTTCAGTGTCTTTGAATTCCCTGTAAAATAAAACATTAAAAAAACAACAGTAAAAGCAATGACACACACAATTTACACAAAATATCATCAGTTGATTTAACGTGCGATTTAAATACCCTCACTCTAATTAATCTAACTCACAATAAATCTGAACCGGTCACATTCAATCAGCAAAACTATTGTATGTTGCTGCACAAAAAATAAAATCTGCTACACTGTAAAAAAAAAAAAAAAAGTCGGTTAAATTTAAATAAGTAAGGCAACCAGCTGCAAAGCATTTTTGAGTACGCTCAACTTCAAGTTCTAATTTTTCTCAGGGAAGAAAAAAAAAGTTTGGACGACAACGGGTGATTGAAGTTGAAGAAACTCAAAAAATGCTTTGCAGCTGGTTGCCTTAATTTATTTGAGTTTAGTCAGCTTTTTGCTAATTTTTTATAGTGCATTTATAGTGCAACATTTTATCACTCATCAGTGCTTCCCACAAAGCATCCACAGATTATTACTTTGCTGAGAGTGTGTTTGAATCACAATTCAAAAGGCACAAAGAGATCAGCCAGTTGTCTCACATGACGAAAGTCTGGTTCCAAACAGGGTTAATGGTCTGATTCTTGATGTCGGTTTGATAGATCTCCGCAGCTGGCACCACACCTTTAACCACTGCTTTCCTGGGCTTTGAGAGAGAGCTGCTTTTTTTGCTTTCGCTCTTCTCATGTGCGATGGTTAGCAAGCAGTAAGGGTCACTCAAACCTGATGTCAACAAAAAGAATGAACACTTTCAATGTTACCTTGCGGCTTGTTAACGCTGCCGAATTTCTCAAATCCATTTTCAAACCATTAACTCCTGTAAATAGATGACCGTATAAGCTTACCACTAACATCTTTTCCCAGAATACCTCTTGCCTCCTTCACATTGACTATCAAACAGTACACTGGAGCCTGTAAAGAAAAGAACTATAGAATAAGAATAATATGGAGACGCGTGCAGATAACTGCTACAGGCTACTCCATGACAATGACAATGCCATGGATTCAATCAATACGTTTTTAACTCTGCCAATATACTATCACATCAAATGTTCCTCTTCTGAAACACAGTTCGGGACATTTTCCTGACACATTCCTTTTCTCCATACCTCCATGTCCTGAACTTTGTCCAACAAGTTTAAATGTTCTGTCTCCGTCAGGGAGAAAGTCTGTGATTGGAGAGAAAGGAGTATGGACTGAGCAGCAAAGGAGAACAGTGTGCTAAGTAAACACAGGTGGATTCCATACCCATTAAATGAGGATGGGGGGGGGGGCAGCATATTTGCAGGTAAAACCATTGTTCATTGTTTACGCACAGCGGACAAGAGTGCCTCAGTGCTTACCTCCCTAATGTACTGATGGAGCTGGCTGTCATCAAACTCCTCCTTAGCAACTGGTTTGCCCAGTTTGTGTTCAATGGTATATAACAACTCCTTATACAGCGGTATTAACTGAAAGGTAGACAATAAGTAATCAGCAAGCAAATCCATTATAGAAAGAAATAGTGCAATCGTGAATTTGTAAGCTAAAGGTAGGAGTTGTTGCATGTTTTACCTCCTGCTCTTTATGTCTTTTTTCCTTGTCCTCCGGGTTCTCATCATCTCTGAAGCTCTGTGTGGCAGACATGCTAATGACAGATGACTTGAAAATATAACTTAAGAAACTGTGTCCTCCTAAAGGCGCACTGTCATGGCCGAGGATGCGTAGAGGATGCTCATTGGTTATCAGAGAGATAGTCCAGCTGTCAGTGATCTTGGTTTCACTATGTGACTTTGATGTCTTGCAGTATAAATTAAATAAAATATAATGCTTTGGAATACCCACATTTTTTGCATTTTGGATTCCTTTTGTTTATCATCTAATGTACCGCGTGTCATCCAATATCATGGACAGAAAAATATGTTGTGATTTTACGAGGGTAATGTTATGTTTCTGTCAAGTATTCATGGCCAGACATAGCAGCATACAAACAAACAAACAAACATCTCAAAGTTCCCACAAGCAAATTGGAAGTTGAAAAAAAAAAAAAACTAAACTAAAATATTAAAATATACTAGAAGTCTTGCCCTGAAGTAAGTAATTCATTTTGGAAAGAATAGCAATGACTAACTGCAATATGGTGTTAAACTAGCAATTTCCACCACTGATGAATTTCAACAAGTTGGCTTTTTTTCAAATCAAGTTTTCTATGTATGCTTGGCTGTGACAGTGCCCATGAAGAAATTAAAAAAAGAAGAGCTGACAGCACCCTCCACCCTAAAGTCACGCTGAAGATGTTTTCACTTCTTCAACATTTCCCCCACGTTAAAGATGACATCGACTCACCCTCCTGTCCTTCGGCCTCCTAGTTGTTCCTAGTTTACGAGCCTGACCCGGAGAGCCTTGCTGATGTGCAGGGAAAGCAGAAAGACCCTTATGAAAAATTACTACAATTCCCAGCTATAGTTATCCTATAGTAAATGGATGGTATTTTCACCACCATGGTGTGGTATTACTATAGTGATACTATAGTTATTCAAACTACAGCAATACAGTTGTGTGGACAATAGCAATATCATGGTACTGTTGACTGTGATAATACTAAAGTTATAATGTGACAGCTATAGTACTACTCTAGTTACACTATGCAAACTGTAGTAATACTATAGATATGCCATAAATTCCATAGAATTACTAAGAAATAACCATAGGATGTTTTTATAAGAGAAAGAAAGACAATCAGCAATTCTCTTTCACATATCAAAGAATCACACAGTATTTTCAATGCCTGAGCAGACTGAGAAGAGTCGAAGAATGATAACTGACTGTACCTGTTTCAAATGATGCCTCAAATGTCCCCTGTCTGTGGATCGAGTCTGTTTGGGTGTCATATGATAAGTTATTTAACCCAAAAAGACAGTTTACTTCATTTTGGAAGATGAAGTAAACTTCATTTCAGACCCCCCCCCCCCCACACACACACACACACACACACAAACACACATACAAACACACACACACACACACGCACGCGCGCACACGCGCACACGCGCACACACACACACACACACATACACACACAAGCATGGACCCACTCTTGAACACAGAGACATAAATATGTGCCAAGCTTCTGAAAATCACTTCCTCATAATTAACCAAAGGAAGAAGAGATAAACCATCACAAGTCCAGTGACCCCCCTGACCCACTTTCAACAGAAGACAAGGCACAGTGTCTTCATCTGAACAACATATCGCCTGAAGATCAGCCAAAACATCGTATAATTGCATACAATGACCAAAAACCCTCTCTAGACCTCATCAGGAACATGAAAGTTGTGAAATCCTACAAACATCCACCCAAAAATAGACCAAGCCTTCAGTATGGATAGGATCATAGAAAAAAGTAAAATCACATAGCATAAGCCAGATTTGACTCGATGTATATCGTCCAAAACTCAGTAAAATAATTGAAGAGCCTGGTGCTAAAAGTAGTCACATTTTCACTTACCGTGAGGTAAGGATGGGAAAACGTCTTTCATTATTACGTAAGTCGATTTTCATAAAATGGACATTTAGCAACTTCAGTACTTTTAGCACTTCATTTATAGCCTTGGCTAGACAATTACAACATGCTTTTATACTCGAATTGTCTAAAATGTGACTCAACTACTTTTAGCACTGGTCTTTCATTCTGAAATAGCTGTTCAGGTTCTCTTCAAATTCTTCAGTAAGCGCAGAAAGGGCATCATAGGACGGCCAAGCCACCATGCAGACTCATGCTGACAGTGAGCCCCTAATTCAGGAAATATGTCACCACTAGCACAAGACTAAGGCTGACTTCAGTTCCAGTTTAAGACACTGAATGAAGACTAAAAACTAACTGCCTATGTTGTGATCCCTACATCGCATATTAAGTTGGTATAAAGAGTAGAAAAGGGTAGTAGTGCATGTTAAGTGTGTACCGACACATACACACGCACAAAAACACTTGCCTGGTCCTGTGGAAGGGCCAAAGTGTCCTCTGATAAGGAAAACCCATCTTGAGCTGGATTCATGGTTCAGTGTGTAAACCAGGTACAAGGCTATTTGTGAGAGATCTCAACAGTTTGAACTTCTCTGAAAAAAGTCAGATGATTGTCACTAAGCAGCAGATGCCGGAAGCATTAGTTTCCTGTTACACAGAGGCACTGACTGTGACGGTTTCTATCGACAGCTCTATGCACTCATTTGCTTGCAGTGTGGTCTTTCATAATTTCTGTCTCTTGTATATATAGATTTCCCAGGGCTCAGTGCCATTACATTTCAATACTAAGATAAATGTATCTAACTTGTCCTATTTATTTCTCCGTCGCCTTTATTTGTTGGCTTCTTGTGTCCATCTGCTGGATCCAAATATATTACTCCCAGCCCCCTCTGCTATAAGATATCAGATAAGTGATTTTTATTAGCCCCAATAAATTCAAGTAACCGTTATTGAGATAACTTTGCAGTATTTGACCTGGTAGACTGCATCAACAGAAATTTTGCATATTATCATTACATCAAATGGAAATGAAATGCAACAAATGAAAATAAAATCTGAGGTTACAAGGTTAGACAGATCCTGAAAGGGCATGAAATTGGGAGGCCTACCCTGTCCGATAAATCTGTCTCTGCAGTGTTCACCTCTGTGTCCAGTCATCAAAAAAATCATGTTTTATTTTCCAGAATGGACGGAAAGAAATTTAAGAGAATTCTCCAACTAAAAACTTTTAAAAATACAATACTCTCGCTATTGTTTAATTTAATTTACTCACAATTGTCATTTAAACTATGCCAGTAACAACCATTGTCCTTGTGAACAATTGCAAATATAAAGTTTCATAATGCCAGCCTTAAATCATTTTCACTGTTTTCTGATTTCAATCAAAAAACATATTATTATTGTTTCCAATCGTTTGTTGATATCGGTCTCTTATTGAATAATTTCATGTCTCAAATTCAACTTGATAGACGGATGAGTCAAACGTGTCCACAGAAAATGTTACTCATCATCATTGAGGAACATGGGATTATTAACGGAGGCAACATTCATTGCATAGATTCATATACTAGTCAAACAATAGATTGGAGTGTGGCACCCTCAGAAGCAATTAAAATGTTATTCCCCGATTTATCAGCCTTCTTGATTTAAACTCTGAATTAACGATGATTCAGTCATTTTCCAAAGCTCAAGATACAATCATTTTTATTCATAAAGCCTCCCGTGGTGCTTGGACATGTCAAGAAGAAGTACAGACATCAGAACTGACATATCTAAGCCTTCCATACATTTTGACTCAGACTATCTGGCCAGCAGGTATTAAAGTTATACAGCCAGAGTGGTGTAGCCATGCTTCATAAAGCTGTATACTCAAAATGCATTCAGACAGTATGTAATGAAGAGAGATTATAATTCAGTTTCAGCAAACTGAGAAATATTCACTACAAGTAATCGAAGCTGTTGGTGTGATGTACAATATCTATAAAATCTATGCTTTTCTTCTCAAGGAATGTATCATCGAGTTGATATTCCAAACTTGATTTGAATTCCCAGTTAAGGACCTTCGTCACGGTTATTATTAGGGGCCAGGCAGCCTGAGCTGCCAGGACCCTATTGTTATCCTGCATGTTCTTCTTTCTTCTTCTTCTTCTAAGGAAATCCTACTTCTCATGCGCAAAAAATCACCAAACTTTGCACAAAGGTCCAGTCCCATGCCAGATTGCCTCAGCTGCAAAAACAGGCCAATAGTCCTGATGGTGGCGCTACAGCAAGCCTCTAAAAGTTCAAAAATTTGAAAATTCACAACAAATCAACCATATGTGCTACAGATTTGCACTTTCACAAAAATGTAGCCCCAATACTGAAGAAACTTTTGTACTTTTAAACCTGTGCTAATTATGAAGTGCATCACTGTTTTTTTTTTTCATAAACTGTAAAACTTATTAAACCCATCTCCTCCCACAATTTTTGCTCAATTGACACCAAACTTGCTACAGAGCATCTTCAGACCATCCTACACAAACGAACCACACAGATATTTGATTTATAGAATATTGACCCTACAGTGCATCAAAATGTTTGACTGTAAATGGTATTGTAAACATATACTTGCAAAGTCTTGCTAAATACATTTTCAATGTTCATTAAAAAAATGACAAAATTTTGGAGTCATGGTAGATGATGTTTAGAAAATATCAGAATTTTATCTCAAAAACTGCATTTTTTACAGCATTTTGAATTTTGCTCTCATGCGAACAATTGGAGTCAATGCAAAAATGGCATTTTTGAAAATCAGTTTTTCACTTATGGAGCCAATAAATCATTGTTAAAAACAAATTATCAACATCTCCATGCTGTCTCGACGCAATTTGTGTATTCTCGGATTTTTGTCTTAATAACTGAATTTTTGACAGCCGTTTGAAATCTGCCTTTGCACGCTAACAGCTGCTGACTTGCACACAGGCGACAGGCTAATTTTGTGAAGCTACATGTGTCATTTCCATTTGCCAATTAGCTAGTGAGATAGAGCATAGTCTCTTGTGCCAGAAATTGAGAGTTCAAGCCTCAACTGATGTAAAATGCACATTAGAATGCCACCTTTTTCCATCTTCCTAACTCTGCTTGTTGCTCAGAATTTGCCTAATTTTGCCTAAAATCGCCCGGCCCCGACCATTGCTGCAGCAGCTATAATTAACTTTGCTATGGGGCTACACTTGTAGCGCACGTGAACAGATGTGATCACCTACCGCCGGATAACCTGTCATTTCTAAAGTTGAGTATCTAGCGCCACCCTGTGTTGTGTGCCCAGAAAAGCTGCAAATAAATGTATTCACAAAATGTTGAATTGAACGAGTCAGATAGATGAAAAGGTTTAAAAAAAGGACTCGCAAAATAGGCCTAACTAAAACGATAATGGAGGCCAGCGGCGTTATAGCTGCTTTCACACCGGACGCGAAACGAATTTTTCGCACGACAGATTACATTCAAAGTCAACGCAAAGACGCGAATACACGCGTTTTGCGTTGACTTTGAATGTAATCTGTCTTGCGAAAAATTCGTTTCGCGTCCAGTGTGAAAGCAGCTTTAGGTCCGAGACAAATGCGATCTGGCCTGCAGTGACGTCAGGAAGGGTGACGCGTACGCTGGTAGCGCAGGTGCATTTCATAATAGGGACAGTGATCGGTTGTGAAACTAGATTTGGATGTCAGTGAAGTCTTAAATAACGTTACTGGGAGATTGTTGCCTTCATATTTATCTAAACGCACGCCGCCATGGCGCTCAACAAAAATAATACGCCATCAGGAGGCGTAATCATTAACAACAGCGAAAGGTATGTTAACATACCCCACTACCTACCCAGCTGCTGTCTAGCTAACGCGTTTTCTTGCGCCGGTGATGTTGGCTATAGCTCGCTAGCTAACTAACATTAGACTCTTCGCTTGCGAGCTACCGGACAAAGAGGCATTTCTAACTTAGTTGCTGCTATCGGAATCCAGATGTTGCCCGCAGATGTTCCTTAGTTTCAGTTATGGATGTTGGCTAGCTTCTAGTCTAACATTTAGTTATGGTTAGCGTTAGTCACTTTTGCTTGTAATTGAGCATAAGATCAACTTCTGTTGACTTGTCATAGTTAGATGGCCATAAGGTTATGATTGGATGACTTGGCAGCGTCAGTTGTTAACTAACGTTAGCTTGTAGCTTAGACGAGTATCCATTGCCTTTCAATAACCGCTAGCTAGCTTGCTATTTGCCAGTGTTATTGCTGTAAACTGATTGGTCAAATAGTAGGCCTCCCCTGGAAAATAGTCTTGCAACATTATATACTCATGTGTGACATTGTAGAACTTTAGTCCAGGTTTTGTAACGTCCCTTAACATTCTACTACTGCTGATGTTGGATCTAGCCTTATTGTGGTTCAAATCCGTGTCATGTAAGCCTATTAACCTTTGCTTAAAAGATTTGACAAAAAGCGTGACGCGACCAGCAGTGTCACCTGCGTGGGTAACTTTGCTTGCTACGGGGTCAGTCTCCTACTTGGCTATGCTTTGGTTAATATTTCGCAGAGGCGAAATGTACTAATTGCACCAGCGCTGAATTATTATCTCTATGATGGGAAGAAGAAGAAGAAGAAGAAGGGGGGGCGGGGGAGACCGTGAGAGAGCTAGGTGACCCCAAAGGTGATGATCCGGGAAATTTTAAACCAAATTAATTAGCATTCCAAGCTAGTTTTAGCTGGTCTGTTGCTAACTAAAGCTGCTGTAAAGTTGAAATGGAATAAACTGGTGGCAATAAATAAACTGGAAATCTCAATTACAATATCAGACCATTTTAAGGCAGTATTTTAACACTCATAATCATGGTAATGAGTGCATCACATCAAGAGGTTCATGGGTTTTGATCTGGCCTGGTGCCCGCCTGTGTGGAATTTGCCTGTTCTCCCCTTTATGTGGGCTTTTTCCGGGCTCTCTGGCTTCCTTGACTGTCCAAACACATATTAGTTGGAGACTCTAAATTGCCCAGATGGTATGGGTGTGTACCATGCATTAGTCAATGATGTGAGATCGCTGCAATGGATTGACAAACTGTCCTGACTGTGTGTTTTCCTCTCTCTCTCTCCCTTCTGTTTTTGGAGATGGGCTCCAGCCCCCATGTGACCCTGATCAGGAGTAAATGCCTTACATACTAGACTGCTTAGAAATTTGGTCTCCAGCCTTCCTAAAAGACGGGTATTTTGTAAATTCCTACAGTGTCCTGATGACATATGAAAATGTGGAGCTGGTCTTCAGTGATGCAGATGGCCTACCTGAGACATTCAGAAAGAGTAAGAAGGGAAGCGTCTACCTGACCCCATACAGGGTAAGGAATGCAGAAATGACAACCCTGCTGTGTTTTTGGACTGATCGGGTGCATAGAGGAAATGTGGAGAAAGAAAATAAGTGCACTGTAAAGAAAGCATGCTCCATTCTGTTTATTGGCTGCACCAAAAAAATAAAGCATGGATGTCAGTAAAAATTGCTATTGGAGTCACGCTCTAAGAGTAATCCATATAGGAGTCATACATGGTGAAGTTCTTTCTAGAAGCTTGTTGTCTTTTCTAGCTGTCTGTCCTTTTTCATGTGACAAGTATGATGTAGTTTAAGCCACATTTTCCCTTGCATTACTAGTGGTTGGCTTGCCCAGATGCAATTTCCTGTTCCATTTGAATTTTGAAACTTTACCTCACACAGTAACATGGGTGATATCATCAAAGTTTTTTTAACTATAGAAACACAGGGAACGACTGAGCCTGGTGAGGTGTTGGTCAGTGTGATGTGTGCTGCCATTTAAAAAGGCTGCTGGGAGTTGTGCTCTTTGCCTGCCAACATGACGTACTGTTTCTGCAGCTCATCTTCCTGGCCAAGGGGAAGGAACCCCTGCAGTCCTTCATGATGCCCTTCTATCTGATGAAGGGTTGTGAGGTGAAGCAGCCAGTGCTGGGAGCCAACTACATCAAGGGCACCGTGAGCGCTGAGCCTGGAGGTATACTGGGCTTATGGGAGCAGGGGTAGGCTTCATCAGAGGGGGAGACTCCAGGTTCACAAAGTCCTCCCCAGTATTTTGTTTCAGTCACACAGGCGCATTTCTACAGCTGAGAGGTGGCACTACTAAGTGAAGCCAGCTAGCATATTTAACTGGTGGAAGAAATGCTTGACAGAGCTTAAAGCTTTCTGATCCATGGACTATCCACCTCTGGTCTCACTGAACCTGTAGAATATGTTGTAAAATGGGGATCCTCAATCTGGGCCTTGAATCTAAATCCAGCCCCGGTTTTCCTCCTCCTCAAGGTATTAACTAAACAATTAGCAATGCTGATTGGCCAAACTGGCTTCACTCCGGACCAGCACACCCAGGTAAAGGGAGGATTGATGACCAGGGAAATAGAATATACTGTGAAACCTGCTCACAGTCAGTTTTGAGTTGCTGCCAGGTCATGCATGTGTGAAGTGGCTCAGTTTGAAATGCAAGACGATGTGCAGCTGATGTTGATATTTAATGAGTCCCTTGCTTTGCTTTGTACGCAGACACCTAGAAGAAGCCTCCAAAGCTTATCACTTACCTACTAGAAATATATCTCTCTTTGTGATGATGTCTTCAGCCACAAACTGTCTCTACTTTCATGATTAGCCGCGCTTCCACCACTTTTGGTATAGTACCCTATAACTGGTGCACAACCTATGGACTAACACCTAAACCTTAGCTTTTATTTTTGTTTCCACCAGGCTGTACTCATAAATATATTTGGGGTTATTACAGGATGGTTGTGGTGACATCAACCACGTACGTGGCGGTTTTGAGCAAGAGTGAAGATTGTCTTGACCAATGGAATGCAGTGTTCCTAGGTTTATCTTAAAGTATTGGATCAGTGTGCTAGTTACCTCAACAGAGGGGTAAAGAAAAATGGGAGGGATTGGAAAGGTTATTTTGGTACTGTACGCGACTAATGACAATGGAAACGCGAAAATAACTATTCTGATGTGTAACAAAGCGAACTGATTCGGACTGCGTGGTGGAAACAAGGCGATTGTCTGTCACAGGTGGCTGGGAGGGCTCCGCTTCCTTCAAGTTGGTCTTCGTGTCTGGGGGCGCCATTGAGTTTGGCCAGTCCATGCTGCAGGTTGCTGCTCAAGGTAGGAACTCCATTGCAGTTATTTTTTTGTATAGCATTGGATGTGTGTTTGTTGTGTGATGTGTTATATGTGCTGACTCTTACTTTTGGTCTCTCCCACTCTAGCTTCAAGAGGGCAGCCTGTGACTGCAGGCTTTGGTTGCCCCTACATGGCCAATGGTGCTTACGCTTATCCCCCTCCAGCTGCTGCTAATGGCATGTACCCTGCTGGACCTCCGCCAGGGTACTCCTACCCGCCACCCCCATCCACAGGTCTGTGCCCTGCACTGCCACCTTCAGGTCTGGGTATCGTTCAATTTCTGTGGGGCATGACTCTATTGAGGAATGGATCCTGCATGTACAGATGGGTTACAGATGAAAGGAATAACCAACATCGAGCGTCTTGGTAACATTTTGGCTGCCATTAGCTGCCAGAACAGAGCAGTAGCCCTTGGCATGTGTCCTGCAAGTCTCTGGAACTCCACTGGTTTGGATCGAGCTCCTACTCAAAGCGATATTCTCTCGTTTATTGTTGTGATGATGGTGGCAGTCTGTTCAACGCATTGGTCCAAAATCTCCCCCGAGCTATTTAATTTGGTTGTGATCATGTTACTGCAAAGGCCACAGCATGATTCACATTATTTTCATATTCCTCAAACCATTCCTTGAGCCTCTCGTGCCCTGTGGATGGGGGCATTGCCATCCTGGAAGGCATCACTTCCATCAGTATGGAAACGCTTTATCGTGGGCGATCACTCAGAATAGAGTTGTTTTGATGAATGGTGATACTTTCGTCTTCGTGCACAAGTGGACCCAAACGATGACGGGAAAATGTCCCCCTCGGCGAAACTGAGTCACATCACCCACTCATTGTAGCGCCTCTACGGTTGTCTTGGTTCATGCCACGCCGGCACTTGCCCAGTTGTTGAGAATGTGGTGACAGATGACTCATCTGACCTTACTGCTTCCTTTCCACTTCCCTGCAGACCAGCGCCTCTGGTCTCTCTACATCGCTGCAGTTCTCCCATATGCATTCATCTTTGTAATGAGGGGTTTAGCACTGCAACCCTTCTGTGGTATCCCTCTCCGCGCTTTTCATTGTACTGATCTTACTAACACAATCTGATCGCGTCCGTCATTTACTTTCTTAGTTGCCTGGGGTAGAGATCTAAATGCAGTTGTCGCTCTAGTCACTGTTCCTATTGAAACAGCAGCCAGTTGTGTGGTCTTTGTGGCTGAAGATCCTGCCATTCGTGGCCCAGAAAAATTGCTTAGATCTGCTCCAATGGCCATCTAAAGCCAAATTCAGTATCAACCGGGCCCATTAAGCATTTTTATGTATGTCACAGTGCCTGATGGGATACTGATTAATTGCATAGTGCAGTACACCTGTATGGAAATGTCTGCATGTTTACGTTTCTCTACACGTTGTCTTCCATCACTTGTAGCCAACTGGTTTATGAGATTTGCTCTGATATAATGGCAATATAGCAGAATGTGGTTGACACAGGCTACATGATTTAATTGTATACCTTCCTTGGCATCGCATTACTGTATATACTTGTCTTGTGTGTTTGTGTAATTGTGTTTAATTTCTGATGTAAATACTAGAAGTTGTCTTTGTGCACTGTTCAGTCGTGAGCCGCTTCTGTGCACCATCTCACTTTTGAGCAGAACGTTATTTGTCTTCCGCAGACGGGTTCTACCCTGCCCCTCCTGCCTTCGACGGCCCTGCGGCCTACATGCCCCCACCACCTTACTCTGGGCCCCTGGGGCAGGCCCCCCCAGACATGGATCTGCCCAGATCTGCTGCAGGTAGGTCAGACGGGGGCAGTAAACACGCGAGACGGTTTTATGATGTATGTCGGTGCTGAACTCGCTCTCATGCCTTTCTCGCTCCACTCCATCTCCACTGCTCTCTCTCTCTCTCTCTCTCTCACCCAGCGGAGGCCAAGGCTGCTGAGGCAGCGGCTAGCGGGAGCAGCTCCGGAGCCCCACCGACTCACGTGTATCTGCCGGAGGTAAGCATTCTGCTCAGGGCTAAATGCACCACACAGGAGTGGGTGATGTGTATTGGTAGAAGGGATATTTCCAGAGAAGTCTGTGCCAGGTTACGAAGTGGGTTATACCATTCATATCAGCAGATGAGGGCGATCGCGCCGGCACCCGTCTCGTGGCATGCACTGCACTAGCATATCGTTCCTTTGCATTTGGTTGGCTGCCGTGACATTAACTTATGCTCTCCGGGATGTATTTATTAAGACTGCTTGAGTTGGTCAAAATATTTCAGTACGAAGCTGTTGTACCAGTACTACCGGACATTAAATTTTTGAAAGCCAAATATCGCTACTAATTCAGAATGTGTGTTGCTACTGCAGCTCTCGTGGATTCCAGCAGCAATGAAGCAAATAAGTCATAAATCTTGGGGGGGAAATCCACCAATCAAGTAATTTTATCGTTTCCTTTTGCTTCAGGACAAACCGCCCCCCTACTCTCCCCCTGATGATAAGAAGACGCAGTAGAGGACCTGCATTGCAGCTCACACCTGCCACAGCCTGTACCTCGCTGTATTTCTCTCCTCTTATTTGGCTGTCAGGTGTCCTTCACTGGTTCTTCTGCATAGCAGTCCCCTCCTCATCCTCGCTCACATTCCCGCTGTGTTCACCTGTCCAACCCGCAGGTGAAGCAGGGCAGTGATAAGCGTCGGCTTCAGCTGTGAAAGCATTGTTTTGTCATTCCATTTCATTTTTAATTAATTTAGGCTTGAAGTTAGGAATGAGCCTGTTGTTTTTTGGCAGGATTTGAATTGGAATATGACAGTATTGATGTGCTGGGATACCTTTTCTGGACGGACACTGCAGAAGAGGTATCCCAGGTGTTATGAATGTGTGAAGCTGCTTTGGTTTTACAATGTTTTCTGACTGAAATTGAAAGTGATTATTTAATCCTATTTAATATTTTACTGTGTTCAGGGCATTTCAGGGCTGTTCTGTGTTCGGAAATATGTGCGTTTCTTACCTTATGAAAGATATGGCAGCAAGAAATGGAGAGTGCAAGCTGCAGGACGGTATGTTGGTAATGAAAGGGATCACAAATAGGAATCTTAAGTGAAAATCTGGCCCTTTCTGTCCTGATATGCTCTTACCCAGAAGCCAAATGGACAAAAAAGGAACACTATTGGGAATGTGCATATTTGTGAATGTACTGCCTTTGTGTTAACTGGATAGATCAACCCCCTCATAATCATTCCTAATGATTTGTTCCCCCATGGACCTTTCTAAGTAGAATTCATCTCTTCCTCACACAAGTGAGAAAAGGACATCCATGCTCACACATACACTCACATACTGACAGTCCTCTTTGCCTGCCGTCAATTTTTCATTTGCTGCAATATGAACTTACTTGTCTGAATGCACTTTGTAGACCTTTTCAGCTTGGCACTTTACCAAATCTCAATCTCCTTTCTTCTCTGGCTACACACAAAAAAATGGTCAGCTGTTCCTTGCAGTTGGCAAGTCCTGCACTTTGAAAATTGCTATGCATCATTCCTGTCCTCTCTTTTCCTAACCGTGTGTAAAAAGTATGCTATTTATTTAAATCTCACTAATTTATGCTTTAACTTCTTTGGGAAATGAAGAGATGCAAAGCATGGTTTAGACTGTGAAACGTGTAATGTGTGAAAACGATTGGATTTTAATAAACAATGTGTGTGAAGTGTTTCCAGCCTTTTACTTTTTTCTAGGCCAAACAAAATTATTCACATTAGATTGCAGCATTTCCCAAAAATCAAGTCTGAGGGCTTCAGCCAATGTCCTATTCGGGGGGAATTAGAATTGGATATTATGAAGTAACCCTCCTCGATTAGACTTGCAAGAACGAACCTCTCATTCGAACAGCTGAAATCTCTGCAGCTCATGGTGAATAAAGGGCTGTGCAAATTGATTTACAAAGTAGAAATGCCCTGGTCCATGGTCCAGTGAGCAGTTTCCACCCGCTCCATAATGTGCTTCTTACTTTTCCATACGGCTCAGTGGAAGCGTCATGCAAGATGACCGTGGTGATATTTGTACCTTCAGTTACAAAACATCAACACTCTCAGCACTACATAAAACAAGATGGCTCTCTAACAGGGAACGTATGCCTTCGGCACTAAATATACTGCTCATGAAAAGTTGGGGATATTTAAATGAAAAGACATACAACTCTAAAAATATACTTATTTAGAATTTCTAAACTACGTTACTAAATTGGCGAGCAATTCAAGATGAGGTTCATGACACTTTATTATCACTTAAGTTATTGGGAATTTATTTCTGGAGGTACAAAATGTCACATAGGATGGTTACTCAAAGTCGCATAGTGATCCGTAATGAGTTGGTCCGCCATTAGCGTCCAAATAAGCATCACACTGACGCCGCATGCTCCTAATGAGATGACCAATGTCAGCTTGAGGAATTCTCTGCCACTCCTCCTGGAGGGCCGCACCCAGCTGTACCAAGTCCTGACAGGGTGGACGCTGCTGTTGTAGACGTTATCCCAGCATATCCCACATATGTTCCATGGGGGACAAGCCAGGGGACATCACAGGCCAGGGCAAGGTTTGGATTTGGTGCCTTTGAAGATGGTCAAGGATGACGTGTGCACAGTGAGCTCTGGCATTATCATCTTGATTGATGAATCCAGCTCCATGATGGCGTGCAAACGGAAGTACATGTGGAGTGATGATGATGTCACAGCAGTACTCTGTGACTCTCCCATGGCAGATGTGGAGGTCAGTCCTGCCTGCCATAGTGACTCCACTCCACGGCATTACTGACCCTCTCCCATACCAATCATGTGGAATCATTGCGGCTTGCTGATGACGTTCACCTGGGCAGCGCCAAACACGGTGACGACCGTCGTGAACCATGACTCATTGCTGAACATCACACGTGACCATTGGGCATTGATGCTGTTGACATCACTGTCTCCTTGTCTGCCGATGATGATCGGAGAGGGGTAACGGGATGTATGGCTGCCTGGCTCACAGGTTGGCAGCATGCAGACGGTTTTGTATGATCTGCATTGAGAAGAGGTTGCCTGTAGCCTGTAGTTACCCTTGTTGCAGCTGTGTCGCATTCAGTCGCCTGTCACGCAGGGTTCTATTGATGATCTGGTGGTCATTTCGCCTGGTTGTGCATCTTGGACGCCCTCTACAAGGTCTGTCCTGGACTCTACAGGTGGCAACATAGCGTGCCCACTATCAGCTCATGATGGACTGTAAGACATGCAGTTGTCTGGCTGTATAAGCCTGGGTTCTTCCGGCCTGGAGTATCCCTATGGCCTGCTATCTTTCTTCTTCCCGGAGTTTTCTCATCATCAAAAGTAGTGAAATGATGGATGAGTGTGGTTCTAGGCAGCTTTTATACCCATATGTGCACAAAAAGCATGTGCATGACAGCATTTGCACCCTGAAGGCATGATGTTACTTTTCACATGCGTCCCCAGGTGCATTCAGGCGCCCTGTTCCTGCAAATTTTGAAACCTAGTGGTTTATGGGATTCATACTGAAATGTGCCAAGGGCTAACCACAAGCATACAAAAATCTCATGAACATCTAAATTCAGTTGCTTTCCACAGTTAGTTGAATTTGAATATCCCCTACTTTTTGTGAGCAGCATAATTGTGGCACCATTGCGCCACGAATTTTTGTTCTTAACTTAAAAAGGGTGAACGTTTCTCCTTCAGGAATTAATGTCACAAACCTTCACATACTATAAAGAGGGGGGCGGGGGACACTAAAAGAGGACACTGTTTCAAAGGCCGGTGCTAAAGCCGCTGTGCTCCTTGGGGACTCCGTTGAGGGCTGCAGATGGTCACGCTCACGCCCTCTCCGATCCAGCAGGCGGGGAACAGCTCCTGAGAGAAGGCGTGGTGAAAAGCGTGCAGGCGGGCCTGGCCGTCGCCGTAGAAGGTGAGCGTCCCGGCCTCGTAGTCCAGCAGCATGCCAATCCTGTGCTGGTGCGGGTGCCCGGCCACAGCCTCGCTTCGGCCGTTGTGCCAGGCGCTCAGCTGCCTCTCGTCCAGCTGCAGGCTCCAGGACAGCTCGTTCATGCCCACCATGCAGCGCCTGCTCTTCTCCTTGCGCGGGATGCCCTGGTAGGTCACCCCCAGGTAGGCCCAGGGCTTGGACACCTCCACCTCCCAGTAGTGCTGCCCGCGGGTGAAGCCCTGGAAGCACAGCACCTGCCAGGTGGTGTCGAACCTCGCCTCGTCGGCGGGAACTGGTCGAGGACCTGACGTGTGGTGCTCGGCCCTTCGGTTTTCCTGAGTCAGGTGCAGGTGAGCGTTGGCTGTGCGAGGGTCAAAGGTTAGGAAGCACTGAACTGTTCAGAAAGAGAGAAAAAAAGAGGCGATGCATGTCTTTCAATGATGTCATTAACTAGATGTTCTGAGAATAGCTAGGAATAGCATAGCATGAATAAATGCTAATTTATCTGAGTGGGGAGCTCACCTAAAAAAGACCTACAATTCTGAAATCTTTCCAGGACCATGGACCTTGCATTTGTGAGTTGGTTGCTTCACACCAGAATTAAGCCTTTTGCTAGGCTGTAGTTACCTTACCATAGTGTTCACACCCACCCGTTTCCCATTACATTAATTGCCTTTCACATCAGACAATGCAAGAATTACGAAATTTGAGCAAAAATTAGAGCACACACTTGGAAATAGAGGTGTAGTGGATAGTCTGATGAAAACAAAATTAAGATACAGATTATACACTACATTCAAATACATCTTGAATGGAAAACACGTTCATAAACCCAAATGTGTTAGCATTTTGCTTAAGGAATTTCAGAAATATTTATATTTGATCGTATTTGCCAGCTGCTGTGTCATAAGGCAAAGCACCAGACCCTTAATATGGGTTGACATAACACTTACATGCGCTGAGGCCCTCTTTGGCAGCTGGGTAACAAGGGGTGGCAGGGCTGGGGACTACAGCCAACACGGGACGCTTATCCTGCGGGGATCCTAGGAGAGATAGCCAGAAACAACAGGAGAAATGAGGAACTGGAGCCAAAAATTGAGCAGCAAGAGATGGTTCTTTAACCTCTTAAGACCTGGCGTCCACAAGCATGGACATCACTTTTTGGGTTATATTAACACAGTACTTAATTCTGCTTAACTGGGGCCTTATGACCACATGTGTGGACACTAACACTACCATCTAGTGGTGTCAGAAGCGTACAACACGCTACAGAAAAAATTCAAAATGGTGGCGAGCGCAAGTGAAAGTTCGGGTGGCCACTTCAAACCCAAACATCGACAAGGTAAGACGTCCAATCATATTTCATGGCTTATTCTTGTTTACATATGCATAAAAGCGTTGCAACTTTGCCATGACATGCAAATTTGACAAAAATTAGTAAATGTAAAGATCTAGTATGCTGCTAAACACGAAGTACATGTATGTGTACAGAGGAACTTAGCTTTGTTAAAAATGTTAATATGTTAACATAAATGCTCCCAGTTTTTATACTTATCAGGTTCCAATAAGCCCAAATGGCAAAGAGAAATAAAAAATGCATATCAAACAAGAGCTCAGCTCTTAAGAGGTTAATACACAGCTCATGGATCGATGGAGGCATACAGTCAGGTATGGAACTATTAGGATGCTGCCACAATTTAATTTTGCCACAGTGCACCACCACAGTGGATCTGACATGAAACCATCAAGATGTGATTAAAGTGCAGACTTTCAGCTTTTACGACCTTTCACAAAAACCTCACATTAACATTTAGGAATAACAACCATTTAAATAGCACTCCATTTTCAGAAATTCAAAGGCAATTGGAGTTTCAGCTTTTGAGATGCATTACCAGGCCTGCACTACAGCCGCCTTCAGTTGCTGCTTTTGTGGGTCTTTCTTAATTGGGTAATGTCGACTAGACAGTCCGGTCGGACTGAAAGTAATCGATCAAAAAGTACAGCCTATACAGCGTCCACAAGGAAGAGTGTATGTTTCAGCACAAATTTGCACATTATTTGGCCAATATTGTCGCCATGGCAACCAAAATCGATAGGTGTCATAAGTGAAGTGTGATACGTGTCCCTACCAAATATGAAAGTATTTGGTCAAAAATTGCAGCCTGTACTGCGTCCACAATGAAATCTCTGTTTTGCCACTAATGTGCATATTATTCGGCCAATACTGTCGCCATGGCAACCAAAATCGATTAGTGTCATAAGTGAAGACTAACACATCTCCATACCAAATATGAAAGAAATCGGTAAAAAATTACAGCCTGTAGAGCATCCACATGAAAGTGTCTACGGATGTGGACGCGGCGGCGATGGAGACGACACGTGAATCCATAGTAGCCGTCCTACTTCTTCCAGGGTCTACAATTAATTGGTAAATGCTTAAATGGTTAGCTTGCTTAACTGGGTTTAAGTCAGGCGCCTGACTTGGCCGTTGAAGAATATTCAATTTTTTTGGATTGAGAAGCTCTTGGATTGCTTTAGCAGTACATTCTGGGTCATTATCCATGCGTAATGTGAATCCATTTTGCAGCATTCGGCTGAATCTGAGCAGACAGTGCAGCCAAATACACCTCAGAATACATCCCGCGATCTGTATCAGCAGTCACATCATCAGAAAACCCTGACCCTGTTTCACTGGCAGACATGCTTGCCCATGCCTAAAATCTAATCTGGCCTTTCCATTCTTGAGTATTACCAGTGGTCTGTCCGTTGTAGTGAACCCTCCGTATTTACACTCATGAAGCAGTCTCTTGATTGCAGACTTGGACAATGATACGTCTACTCCCTCAAAGGTGTTGACCTGGCTAGATGCTGTAACGGGGTTTTTCATCATCAAAGAAAGAATTCTGCAATCATCCACCTTAGTTATCTTTAATGGTCTTCCAGGTCTTTTGGTGTTGCCGAGCTCTCCTGTGCATTCCTTCCAAAAACCCTAATTCCGATGAAGTTGGGACGTTTTGTAAAACGTGAATAAAAACAGAATACAATGATTTGCAAATCCTTTCCCACCTATATTCAATTGAGTACACTACAAAGACAAGATATTTAATGTTCAAACTGATAAACTTCATTGTTTTTTTGGAAATATTTACTCATTTTCAATTTGATGCCTGCAACACTGGCATCTGGGACAGGGGCATGTTTACCACGGTGTTACATCACATTTCCTTTTTACAACACTCAATAAGCGTTTGGGAACTGAGGACACTAATTGTAGAAGTTTTGTAGATGGAATTCTTTCCCGTTCTTGCTTGATGTACGACTTGTTGCTCAACAGTCTGGGGTCTCCGTTGTCGTATTTTGCACTTCATAATGCACCACACATTTTCAATGGGAGACGGGTCTGGACTGCAGGCAGGCCAATCTATTACCCGCACTCTTTTACTACGAAGCCACGCTGTTGTAACACATGCAGAATGTGGCTTGGCATTGTCTTGCTGAAATAAGCAGGGACGTCCCTGAAAAAGACGTTTCTTGGATGAAAGCATATGTTGCTCCAAAACCTGTATGTACCTTTCAGCATTAATGGTGCCTTCACAGATGTGCAAGTTACTCATGCCATGGGCACTAACACATCCCCATACCATCACAGATGATGGCTTTTGAACTTTGCACTGATTACAATCTGGATGGTCCTTTTCCTCTTTAGCCCAGAGGACACGACGTCCATGATTTCTAAAAACAATCTGAAATGTGGACTTGTCAGACCACAGCACACTTTTCCACTTTGCGTCAGTCCATCTCAGATGAGCTTGGGCCCAGAGAAGCCGGCGGCGTTTCTGGGCGCTGTTGATATATGGCTTTCGTTTCGCATGGTAGAGTTTTAACCTGCACTTTTAGATGTAGCGACGAACTGTGTTAACTGACAATGGTTTCCTGAAGTGTTCCTGAGCCCACATGCTAATATCCTTTACAGAGTGATGTCGGTTTTTAATTCAGTGCCGCCTGAGGGACTGACGGTCACGGGCATTCAATGTTGATTTTCGGCCTTGCCGCTTACGTGTAGAGATTCCTCCAGATTCTCTGAATGTTTTGATGATACTATGGACTGTAGATGATGAAATCTCTAAATTCATTGCAACTGCACGTTGAGAAACATTGTTCTTAAACTGTTGGACTATTTGCTCATGCAGTTGTTCACACAGTGGTGAACCTTGCCCCATCCTTGCTTGTGAAGGACTGAGCCTTTTGGGGATGCTTTTATACCTAATCATGACACTGACCTGTTTCCACTTAACCTGTTCACCTGTGAAATGTTCCAAACAGGTGTTTTTTGAGCATTCCTCAACTTTCCCAGTCTTTTTTTTTGCCCCTGTTCCAGCCTTTTTGGAAAGTGTTACAGGCATCAAATTCAAAATGAGCAAATATTTCCAAAAACACATAAAGTTTATCAGTTTTAACATTAAATATCTTGTCTTTGTAGTGTATTTGATGGAATATAGGTCGAAAAGGATTTGCAAATCATTGTATTGTTTTTATTCATGTCTTACACAACGTCCCAACTTCACTGGAATTGGGGTTTGTATTTCAGAATGTGCCAGACTGTTGATATAGCCACTCCTAAAGTTTCTGTCATCAGTCTGATAGTTTTTTCTTGTTTTTTTTCAGCCTAATGAAGGCTTCCTTCAGCTGAATTGACAACTCTTTAGATTACATATAGAGAGTTCTCGTGAACAGCCTCAAATGCAAGTTCAATACTTGAAACAAACTCCAGACCTTTTATCGGCTTCATTTATAATGAAATAATGAAGGAACAGGCCACGCCTGGTCATAAAACTGACTGTCTGTCGTCCAATTACTTTTGAGGCCTCAAGTGGACCTCAGTACTATGTATAAAAATGGCTGTAAATCCTAAACGGTTAATGCAAGATTTTTAAGGAACCCTTTGAATTAAAGTTAAAAGTCTGCACTTCAATCACATCTTGATGGTTTTGCTTCAATTCCTTAGTGGTGGTGTGCAGATGAAAAACTACAAAAATTGTGTCATTGTCCAAATACTTCCATACCTAACTGTATAACCAAAAAGTCACACCATGGCACAATCACCCCCCCTACCTTGCTGGTCCTGCCCAACAGTTGCATGTATTGCTTTCTCCAAGTCCTCTACCACCAGCTTAGAGATTCGGGACAATGCCTCCGTGACGGCGCCGAGTTTGTCCTCAAGGTTTGTGTTGACATCCACAGAAGTTTCTGTCATCCGTGGGACCTCGACTATCCTTGATTCCTGCAGTCAAGGGGAAAGACATATGACCCTGTCTGACACTTTCTTGGAGCATCTCCCAAACTTTCGACAGATTTCCCAAAATATTTAATTCCTCCTCCATTTCTACTTACCTGAAGAAACTGAATATCAGGCATGGCTTTCAGTGCAGCGATTTGGCCCTGGGTTTCCCTCAATTGTTGGGCCCTCTCCTCCAGTATAGCCAGCTGGGCCTCTGCTTGGGAGAGGGTAGCCTCTCTCTCCTGCTCAATAAAGAGCACTGTGGACTCCTGTTTTTCTGCCAACACCTTCATGAGATGTGCAAATTTAGCAATCATCCACTGGGAGGTCTGCTGCAATGACACCTGGTTAGAATGAGAAATGAAGGAGAAGCATACAAGGTCAGAGATTGACAGTTTTCTTTCAGTAGTTTTCTTATTGGTACAAACAATCTGTACAGGCCTTCCAAAGTGATCTACAAGGCACCCAGATTTAATTCTCATTGGCCAATAAACATGCAGTATGATTGAGCATGTGGTGTTGGCTTAATATCATGTCTTTCCCTATATTCCACTCTCTAAGCTATGCATAGTGGCACAATTCTCATTGTTTTAAGCAGCTGCAATTAGCAATGAACTGGGTAAATTCACCAGCTTACTTTGGCTGTGGCAATGTTCTCCGACAGCTCTGAGATGCTACTCTGTGTGTCCTCCATGTGCTTCTCCATCTCTTCGCTCTTTACCTTCAGACTCTCCTGTCAATCATCAGATCACATCATTAGACAGTCAGCTGCATTCAGATTTCGGTCTGCCTCTACGAATAGTTTCCAAAAGCAATGAAATGAGTCAAACTACCGCAATATAATACTTGCCTCTCGTTTTTCCCTTTCAATCTGAGCCACAACTTTATTGTGCTTGTCGCACTCCCTGATTGCGCATTCGTAGCACACACACTTGCTTTCGTCTCTGCAGTAGATGACAAGGGCCTTCTTGTGTCGCTCACAAACTGCCTGTGATTCGACTGTAGCATTGCTCTGCCTCGACACAGGGATGGCACGTCTGGTCTCAACACAATGTGGTGCTGTCTCCGCCAGACCAGACAGCGATACATTTCGTTTTAAGGTGGGCCTAGGGTCGAACTCCTCGTTGCATACAGGACACAGTATGTCGAGGCGACTTGCCGCCCTTTTGTCCCAGAGAACAGATATGCACCTCTGGCAGAAAGTGTGCCCGCAGGGGATGGTCACTGGGACATTGAATCGCTCGAGGCAGATGGCACAGTTGAGGTTTGCAGAGTCCATACCTGTCGCACGGTTTCTTTGACCTAAAAGGCTGAATTATTCAGAACAAGCCAAAAAAATAATAACAGCTAGTTGAGCATGAATGCAAACACAAGAGTAATTCGTGCCTAAGTATTTTTTTTTCCTCGACGCCAATTTGAGTTATATTCTTCCCTAAACAAATGAAGGTTGGCTTGTTGAACCCACTCGCGTATCAGAACACATTGCAAATGTATACACTAATAGCTAATGTAAGATGGCTCTATCAGCAAAGTATGTGACATCCTTGTGGGGCGATAATAGAACTCCTGATGAATGATGTGAGCTAGTGTATCCCATCTAACGATCAGAATATCAGGTGACCTAATTCGCTAACGTTACCAGTATTTCATTCAATTGAGAAGTCGTCTATTTGTCCAGAGAATAAATAATAAATTAAACTAGATACAGAAAACATCACAACCTAAGCCGTTAACTTAATTTCATTTATCGCAAACTGCCTTAAACAAACCAAAAAATTGGAAACGCACATCGTCCGCATCTACAGCCAGCTAGTAAAACCTTACAATACAAGTTAGCAGGCTAGCTAGCTTGCTAAGAAATGGCTATCCCTCTATGCATGACCGACAAAACATTCGTACTGTCAAACACTCAAACAGACATCAAGCGAATAAGCAAGCTATATCGTAAGTGCACGCTGTTTTACCAAATCGAGATCTGTTGTGGATCATATAGCCGGCCAGCTAGGATGCCATTCTTCCCCAGACCCGTGGTCAGAATCGCTGGTTATCTTACAGTATGAGAGCAGAGTAGCTACTGTAATGTCTTCTTCTTTTACGTTTTAGTAATCTAAATTAAATTTGAAGATGCATACCGCCACCTACTGTATCAGTTGACTTAGACCTGGGTTACAGTTTTACATGAGGTCGCTAAGTTTACAGGAAAACAAACAAACATACAGTATATCAACAGAAAAGTACTCATTTTGAAAATAAAACCCTAATTCCTTGACTATCACGTACCCAACGACAAGGCATCTGGTCGCCACTAAAACAAAATTCTCAGTATGTCGTCTCCCTTTGCATCAGTTAGACCTATTTCTAAGATTTCTCTGGCAGCATGCACCACCATCCTGATCCTTTCTGAATTAATTTCAGTTTTACTCGCTCAATTAGGTACCATTGCAATGAGCTCTAAAACTTCCAATGTCTAAATTAGTTCTTTATCACCTCTGCTTTTTTATTTTCTCACCGTTTCCACCGTATCTTGTACTTTTCTTGCCGTTCCCTCTTCTACCCTCACTCTCTTTATGACCACCGCATAAGTTATTTTGCACATTCCACTTCACTTTCAAACTTCCTTTTTTCACACAGCTTTGCACCCATCTCATGATTTTCCCGAAAATGAAAGCAAAAATCTCTTTCTGTCTGCAATTCACAACTGTCGTTTGAGGACCCATCTTGAAAAAACACCTTCCACAGGTACATCTAAACTCGCTTTTCCTGTATACAGTTGGCACATGGCTGTTATCTTGACACCAATAGCATCTTATCAGAGCCCTTTCTGTAATGGTGGGTAGAATTAGGAGGCCAAGTGCAACGACCAGAGAGAAAGTGAGCAGCACGGACTCAGTACACACAGAGAATAATACAGACCAAACGAAAGTACTCGCGCTTCCAAAGGACGTATAATAGTCCGAACCACAGAAGCAAAGCGAGATAGAAAAAGGGAGAAGAAACTCCAATAATCAGAAGATAGAAAGTCATACAAAACCTGACTACAGAGATATCTTCGGCTATAGTGCGAAGCAAAAAACAGTCACACTAGCAAAGGGGCGTGCCGGACTTCCTACTTATATAGAGTCTGGGAAAGCGCCGCCCCAGCTCAATCAGCCAGCTGGGTAAAGAATTTGATAGCCCAGGAATTCTATATCGTCCCGGGACGAGAGCTGCAAAGAAAAGTCCAAAAAACACGCACACCTCACAAACCATGACACTTTCAAATTCCCTCACCTTGTAGCTGAGTCATTCCATGAGAATGGTTCAAATTGGACTTTGACATTTTCACATTTTCTACCAAAATGTATTATTTGTATGTTTATCCAACAGCATTATGGACATATTCAACTATCAGAAAAACATATTTTCCCATCTCAGGCATTAGCTTTCTATTATTATTGGTCATTATTTCAAGATGGGGGCACTGTTATTCTTCAACCCCGTTATGTACACTATGGAAGCTCAATGAATATGATCATAAAATGTATTTCTAAAGAAAGCAATATTTTTTTATTAATCTGATGTCCCCCACACTAATTCAATGACTGCAAATACAAAAATGACATAAAATCTCACATTTTAGCTGTACTAAAGCCTGAAATATACCTATGTGAGAAAGCACTCTTGTCATTTTTCATCAAAAATGTAGTTTAACTGAAGAATTTTCATCAAAATCAATGATCTTATGATAGCTTTCAACATTTTAGACAGAAGTCAACAAATATTAAGTTTTTTTAAATACATTTTTAAAAAATAATGTATGAACATGTAGGTGTGCCGGGATTGAGATGAGGGTAATGGGGTTGAAGAAGGGACAAATACAACTTTACATATTAATTGTTGTCTTTTAACTCTCAAATTCACTGGAAAGGATTTTCTATGAGCATTGTATTTCATTATGTAACCATGAAGGACAACAGATATAAATTACAGTTGAATTGAGTTTTATTAACCTAAATTAAAAACAGCTACAACAACGTATTATCTGTCAAGCATTGTAAAGTGAATTGCTCAAATGTAACATCATGTGGCTTGTATTTGCGTGTGTGTGTGTGTGTGTTCAGGCATAAGAGCCAACCCTCATCTGGTCAAATATAGTTTTATACTGCAGGTATCTCTCCCTTCTTTCAGGATCCGCTTTAAGGCATGCCCGATACTTTCTCTGCCTTTCTGCTGCTGTTGTTGGTGCCATCTTACTCACAGCTTAAACATGGAACATACACCGAACAAAAATATTAACGCACAAAGTAATTTTTTTCAAATTTTTTTTTTTTTATCAATCGGGAAGTATTTCAATAAAACAATTATTATTTTATTCTTGCCTCAATATTCAAACAACAGAAACATGACTAACAATTTACTGTACGCAATTCATGAGTTATCACAGCCTGAAACCAACAGGGGTCAGCGGGCAGAGTTCACAGCACTCAGTAACAAGTTTGTCCATCATCGGCATCATGTAAAGCGGTACTTCTCCAGCGCATGGAGTTCACAAGATAGTCAATAGTGGCCTGTGGAATGTTGTCCCATTACTCCTGCAGCGCAACTCAGAGCTGGCGCACGTTTTCTGGAACCGGAACACATTGTCTGACTCACTGATCCAGAACATCCCAAAGGTGTTCAACTGGCGACATATCGGGTGAATATGCTGTCCAATTGAGAACAGGGACATCTTCCTCATCAAGAAACTCTGAGCAGATCCTGGCAGTGTGTGGCCGGGCATTATCGCACTGGAATGTCACGTGATGGAGTCGCATGAACGGTACGACTATGGGCCTCAGGATCTCGTTGCGGTACCGCTGCCCTTTTAAGTCACCCTAAAAGAAATGCAGACAGGTACGCTGTCCATGGCATATGCCTGCCCATGCCATTACACTTGCACCACCATGTGCCACCCGACGCATGACAATGGTGTCAGTGTAACGCTCGCCCACACGTCGCCATACATGTTGTCTGCCATCAGCTCGGTACAGTTGGAATCGCGATTCATCGCTGAATAACACCGTCCTCCACTGTGCAAGCATCCAGCAAAGGTGATTGTTGGCCCAGTCGAGTCTGTACCAGCAATGGACGGCAGTCAGGTCGAGACCTCGGTGTGGTGAGCGGACTCGGAGGTCCGCGTCCTTCAGGCGGTTTCGGATAGTCTGAGCTGATATCCACCTGTTGTGTAGTCCAACAGTCTTGTCAGATGTCCTGGTGGCTGGTCGGAGCCGATCATGGAGGTGCTGGAGCCGCATGTGCCGATCCTGTGCGGGCGTGGTCACACGTGGTCGTCAGGCATGTGGACGATTCACAGTGCTACCAGTCTCTCTGAACCGACTTCTCAACCGGCTGATGGTGGAATGATGCACATTCAAGTGTGTTGACACTGCTATCACAGATATCCCAGCGTTCAGCATGCCAGTGGCACGCTCCCTCATGAGTTGTGACATCTGTGGCATTGTGACTTGTGACAAAAGTGCACATTTTGGGGTGGCCTTTTATTGACCCTGGTTCAAGGAGTGCCTGTGTATTGGTCACGCTGACTGACCAACTCAATGTTATGCTCTATGCAGCTCAGGGGCGGAATAACTCAATGAGTGAGTAAACTCACAGGGAGTGGTCAGTGAGAAGTGGGTCACCAGAACTGATCAAAACAAATCATTCGGTACACCAATAAACACTATTTGTGGGCATATTTCTATATAGGTCAATTTAACTCAGCATTTTTGGTTCGTGCGTTTATATTTTTGTTCAGTGTGGATCACATTCAGCATGCATGTGGTAAAAGAATTGTTAAGACTGTTTTCTGTCGTGGAGTCAAGTCGGGACCGATGAAGTGACACACCAATGACCACTTTCCAATTGAAAAGGCTTTTATTACAATGCGCAAGGGAGGATTCTAGCGTCCGACATAGCATTCGCAGAGAATCCTAACACACTGTTCACATCTCAGGGTTTAAGTACAAGATCAGTGATAGAGCAAGTGGTGGATGTAACACCTTCCCTTAAACATCCAGCCAAACTTACAGGATGTTGATATTACCTTTGATCATATACCTTCCTTCTGAGCACAATACACCAATTACCAAGTGTGACCAGGTGCCAGGCGCCCCTCACTGTGGGAGGATATTGATGTGAGTGTGTATGAGTGAGGGGAGGGGGCTGGGAATGGGTGCGTGTGTGGATCTGTGTGTGCTGAGAGAAAAACCTTATTCCAGTAGCTCAATCCTATCAGAATGTTGATTGAATATAATAACAACTCATTTAAATATTTGGATAACTTAACAACCAAAGTATTAAAATCACTAAAAGACTTAAATGATCTTGCCCCACCCTACCTCTCTGAGCTGCTGCACCCCTACACTCCCAGCGGGTCTCTCAGGTCAGCTGACCAGCTGCTCCTGACAGCGCCTAAAGTTAGGCTTAAGCTCAGAGGGGATCGAGCATTTGCTGTTGCCGCACCAAAACTGTGGAATGACCTGCCGCTGCACATTAGACAGGCCTCCTCACTCTCTCATTTTAAAAGTCTTCTTAAAACCCACCTCATTTCTTACGGCTTTTTGACACCATGTAGGTTGTTGTTTTTATGTGTATGCATACTTTTTATCTTGTGTGGGCGGTATATTTTATTGCTTTTATTTTTTTATTGTATATTTTATCTTTAGTTGTGTTATTTATTGTTTTTATATTGTACAGCACTTTGGGAACCTTGTGTTTGTTAAAATTGTGCTATATAAATAAAGTGGATTGGATTGGATTGGATTACTCAGCAGACTCCTACCACCAAATGAATCCAAACAGCTGCCAATCACGCCTGGGACGGTTGCTCAATTTCGCATTGGGAGTTGCTCGTGTGACATATGAATTTCTTTAACGTGTAGTGCTTTTCCCCTTTTTCTCTGAGCTCGTTGTACAGTCTATGATCACTAATCCGCCACTGCACACCCTCTCTGCTTTTACGTCTTGCTTGACAAATTTCATCACAAAGTGCTTGTCACAAAATTCATGATTTGTTTCTTGACTTGTTCCAACCAGTATCATCCCTACAAGAAATAATTCCGCCCCAACTTTTTTTTCAATTTCTTTTATCCCTTTTTTTTTCCCTCCATCCACCCCTTCACACGCCATTTTTGTGCCACTCATTCCCAAGGTACCTCTTTATCTGTTTATTTTTTGTTTATATGAAACCTACTGGTGTATTACTGCCAAATATTGGATTTATAATATTTACTTATTTTCTCTGTATACTAATCAGTGAGCCGCCATTAGAACAACTCTCAAATGAAGCAGTTGATAAGTTGTTTTACTTGCAACAACGATGTATCTTTTGACCAGCAGATTGACCTTACAAGGTAAGTGAACTGTCGGTTCTTGTAGTTGAGACATTCGATGTGGGAGAATTCGGACCTGAGCAGCTTTGACAAGAACCAAATCTATATGGCCAGATGAGTGGGTCAGAGCATCACCAAAGCGGCAAGGCTTCTGGGATGCTTCCAGTTATCGGTGGTGAGTACCTACCAATAGTGGTCCAAGGAGGAACAAACCATTAACCGGCGACAGCATTTTGGGCACTCAGGTTCATTGATGCAAAATGGCATTGAAGGCTATCAATTGCAGTTTGAACTGACAAAACTGCTACTGTGGCAAATTGCAGATAATTTTAAAGATACTTATGTGAGGAATGTGTCACAACTCATAATGTGTGACACCCTGCTGCGTATAGTGCCCTATATCTGCTGATCAGTTGAATTGCCCATTCTAACAGCTGAAAGTGCTTTACAATGGGCATGTGAGCAACAGAACTGGACCCTGGAGAAATTGAAGAAGGTTACCTGGTTCAGTGAGTCCTATTTTATTTTCCATCATATGCTTTGTCCAGGTATGTGTGCTCTGGTTATCTTGGGAAGAGATGGCACCAGGGCGCATTATGGGAAGACGACAAGCTGCTGGAGGGAGTGTGATGCTCTTGGAAATGTTCTGCGGGGAAACCCTTGGCCCGGGAATTCATGTGAACATCAGTTTGACAAAATTGTTTTGGTTGGAAAGGGGGATGCACACAATATTTGGCAGGTCTTTTTAATGTTGTAGCTGATCAGTGTACAGTAAATATTGCTTATATTTAAAAAAGCCTTGCTCTAACCCACAGTCTTCAGTAACAATAACTACACACATATTACTATTTGGTGATTGGCTCCCACCAAACCCTTCCTTTGATTTCTCTTAGACAATTTAGCATCATTGCTATGAATGCTAAAAACTGCCTTTTGTCCCTACTTGTACACTCTCAGTCAGGTTAACTGTTCTTCACTCAACTTCTCCACTGTACCCTATTCTCCCACTGTAATATCTTCTAATTTAGTAGTTTTTATGGCTTTTTTAAATGCTCATTTAGTGTATTTCTACCGTTGGAAGTCTGGACCCTCTGGGATACAAGTTTTGACTGTGCATGGATTGTAGGAGGGGGATGCAGAGGTGTAGGAGGTGTGGGAAAGCTGAGTGTGGTGAAGACAAGAGTGAGCAAACCAAATAGCATGCTAAATAATTTCACAAAATGGGGTGAGAGAAGCAAGATGGAGGTTGAGGTGGAATAAGCATGAACACTGAATAATGCAGAGACGACTAAAAAGGGCAAGGGTTGTAAGGGAAACAGAACAAATGGAATTTAATAATTTGAAAGTCAGAAAACAATGAGGAAGAGAGATTAAATAGTTCATTAATATGGCTGGAGGGAGTTTCTTGCAGTGGTGATCAACTGTGCTAAGAACACCGACGCAAAGACGGAGAGGATCAGAACGGTGGTTAATGCAGCGAAGGGAATTCTAGATTTTTCTGATGTGAAGGGTGAAGAAATTCAGGGAATATTAGCAAAAAGCATTTGGACGGGATCTGATGCTAAGGAAGTCGGGAAATTAGAGGGTTTATTGTATTGAAAGACTACAAGAAAGGAAAATTAAATGTAATAAACCCAATAGGCGGCGGTATTACTAAAATGGTTTGTTAGAACTAAACAAAACCAACGAAGAAGAAGGGGTGAAAAATGGCGTGCCTCATGGTGTGGGAAGCAGTGCTTCGGAGTGGTTTGGATTTGGGGGTCAATCAAGCAAGAGGCTTACGAACAGCAGGTTTGCGGATTCTTATCCTTGTGTGGGAAAAATTTGTTTAGTAAGCGATAGTTTATAGCCCTTTGTATTTGTTTAAGGGGATGATTATACTGAAAGCCACACTAATTCCCTAAGTTAGCTGCAAGGACAGTTCAATGTTTATCTCTGAAGACGGTCGGATAACGTTATTTATCATGATCATTTGGTCCCAGTGTTGTGATGAAAACAACAGGAGTCTTCTGTTTACCTAAATATCCTTTCCAGCGTCTATTCATGAAGGACATTGAAAGACAACCTTCCTCGCATGTACAGAGGATCTATTATTATCCCATGCAAAACATGGCCTTAACCCGAGCAAATTATTGGTCTTCTTTCATGGTAAATTAAAACTTGTGTCCTCTTGTCTTTTATGAAAGGCAAACGAGCACTATATGCAAGCAGTGCTATATAAAGGCTATTCCTTCATGACATTCTGACGCTGCGGTGTTGTAGCATTGGTTAATTCTTTACGGATCCTGTCTCCTGGATGTGTTGCTGCGGTGACGATGCGAGCTAGGCTTAGCAGAAAACTTGGTTTCCCCGCAGAGTGGGTGCTTCAGCTTGGCTGGCTTGAAATCGCTTACTCGATCATATGGCTGGGGTTTCCATCCCTGCTTGTGGATGTATAGGTAGTCGCACATTTGAACACTTAACTAAACAAACCTCCTTTTGCAGCTGGAAAAATTATGAGGCTGCTGGGTTTTAGAATCAGATTTGCCTGCTACATTTCATTGGCCAGAGTGCAAAAGTTAGAAGTTAAGTGGGCCTTGGACCCACTGTCATACAGAGACCCTTGGGGTGCTAACGATCTGTTTCGACTAAGATTTGTATTTATTTTATGAAAACCGTTGTTTTATAGAAATTCACTGAGATTTGAGCGTTGAATTTGCATACAGTGCAAAATAATAGGACTAATCAATAATCAATTATATATCCCTGGAGCTGAGAGCGACTCGTGATATTTCATGGAGACATTACCACTTTTGTGTTTCTCAACAAAAATGCACTTTAGAAATCGGTACGATGCAATGTTATGAACTGTCATGTAACTAATATTCACATATGCTGGCTTCCAGTGTATTACCTGACCTGAAAAGACTATGGACATTCAGTAACTTTTATTCAGTATTATAGAAAACTTAAATTGGTTACAGTGCTTGACTTCAAATTTAATCCTTCACCTCGCCGTGGCTGTGGGATTTCAATTCCAAAACATTTCACTGAATAAATGATATTATACCCTGCCTCCGTGGAGATGGTACGTGCAGCCACATTTGAAGTGACGCTGCTTACTTTATTTCTTATGAATCGTATGACATCTGCAACTTGGCTCACAGCAGGCTTTTTTAAATTATGTTTTTAATTTTACTTTTATTTGATCTTTTCTTGACTTGTATCCGTGTTATTGTTGCTCTGTCTAAAACTGCAGCTGCTTTGTGCCGCCGGGCTGCCCCATTGGGCCCAATGCCAAATGAAGACATCGACGTTACGGATTTGGAATCGCTGGAGAAGTATCGCAGTTACAGTCGTTATTTGAAGACAGCTCAAGAAGCGGGGAAGAAGGCAGCCTGGTGGAAAACATACCAACATTACCTCAAGCTGGAAAAGGGAGACAATGGTAAAGGCTCAATGTGGTGTGAAGTTAATGACATGTATTGTGTGTGCTTGGTAAGGGAGACTGGAGGAGTGAATCTTATACTTAAATACTTGCACAAACTGTTTTTGACTGGTTCCTGAGTCCAAAGTAGGGGTGGATGATTTGCATTATCAAGTCATAAAAATAGTTCTAACAGGCTTGCAGAAGACCCTGCCATGGGCATCATGACTGATCTGCTTTCATAGGTTGTATTTTTTTCTTTAAAGTGCTTTCACAACTGGGCTTCATTCCATCTGAACACTGGTTTAGTGGATTGTCATTTAGAGCTTTTTGACCGACAGAAAACTGATGTGGCTCCTGCTCGCTGACCAGTTCTGTTGGGAACCTCAGAACTAGTCGGCATGTTGCGAAACAACGCATTTCAACTGCAGCACCAGATCCACACTCTAGTCTGTTTTCTTGTTTGTTTTGATGGGGTGGCTACATTGCCTGGAATCCATACATATCAAGTGCTGGTTGCTCCCAACGGTCACTCACTGATATGCCTGGCCTCAGTCGGTAGGCCAGCGTTTGACTTTCAAATATTCGCACAAAATCCATGCGAGATCTGTGATTGGCTCACAGTCGCAAGGGTGCCCCGCCCCTTTAGATAGACTTGCGGCGGGTCCTGAATGAATTGATTCCAATGGGGAGAAGTGAACGTGAGCACAGATTATCACCGATTATTTTGCCCCATTGTCACAGAATTAAATACTGGACTTATTTTTCACAGGCCACATATCTTCCAAACATTCTGGTGCTGCAATGGCATTTTTAAGACCAACAGATCAGGAGAAAATGAACTTTGTTCAATACCTGTGTCTCTGTCAGCAGCGATAATATCTGGCAATACAGAAATACAGTATGGACTGCGGCAAACTACGATTTAAACTTTCAAACTAAAATAATGCTTGTGTTTATATGTTCAGTGATACTGTTATTGCCATCGATGTTTAATCATTTTTAAAGGGAAAAGGAATGGGGCGCCCCGGTGGCTCATCGGTCTAAACGCGCGTACCATAAAGGCTGAGTCCTTCCCGCAGCGACCTGGGTTCGATTCCGTCACAGGTCATTTGCTGCATGTCTTCCCCCATTCTTCTCCCCAACCTTCCTGTCTCTCTACACTGCATAACTGTCAAATAAAGGAAAAATTCCCAAAAAAATAATCTTTAAAAAAAAAAAAAAAGGGAAAAGGAATATATTTGATCGCTATGATCTTGCACTGGATTGATATCAGATATTACAACCGGGGAAAAGCGGCAAAATAAGCGTTGGCCATCCACGTTAAAAATGCCGAAACGTTGTGCAGCAATAGGTTGCAATAATAGGAACAAGTTATCAATCTTCTCTTTTCCGAAGAAAGTAGACAGGCAAGAAATAAATTAGTGACTGTTGTATTACATACCAGCTTCATAGGCTTAACCTAGCTGATGCAATCATGCCCTTCAAGCTATAGCTAATGCCAATTACAATGAAATACGTTTCGTAATTTGAGTATTATTTAATTTAGCCTTTATTATACTGGGGAATCCCACTAAAATAAACAAAATGCAGATATGGCCAAACATTATCCTGTTCAAAACCTAACAACCACTCCAAGAGTAAACACAAGCAAGCCACAATCTAATTTTTAAGCTCATGTTTGCCCAGGTTGTGCTGCTCATTGTATGCAGTGGCAGGATCTTAATGGGTTTATCAAGCTTAGACTTTCGAAAACGTCTCGTAAAATATATAAATCGTCCCTACCTTCCCATAAATTCTTGTTTTCCAGGTACTCCAGATTGTTATCTTTTGATTTGCTACATTTTGAAATAAATATGTCTATCGATTGGTGGACAAAAAATACATTTGTTTTCAGTTTAATTTTTCTCTCTTTCTAGTCTTGACCAAAATCGCAACCGCGCATGTGCAAATCAACAGAAATAGCAATTCAATGGGAAGATGTTTCTACCGCGCATGTCCCGTTTGTTTTAAAATGGCAGTTTGTCTAAGAAGTTTATTGGATTCATGGAGAAAACCTGGATTTATTTGGTAAGTAAAGTAGCTAGTCGTCTTAATTTGTTAGCTAATTACTAGAGGAACATTAGAACTGTCGGGCGGTGACAACGTTTTTGCAGTCGGCTGTATACAGAAGGCGCTATCACTCTCCTAAAAAGCTCTAAGCTTTTTTTACCCCACATCGTCTGTGGACTGTTATCGCATTGACAGTTCACATGGGCTAGCTCATGTCAAATAACATTCACGAATGCCATAGCTGGCCAGCTAACTCATATTCGTAATGCTGAGTACAGCCGTTGGTTGTGTTGTAAAATGCATGATGTAGCAAAGTAAAAGGAAATATACACGCAACATGCAGATAGATACTTGTCCCAACATTGAAATGCTCGCCTGCTTAGCTACCACTTCTGACAACAAGATGCGACAGATAACCCGGTCAGCATTCATTCTGCAAATGGCGCCGCGTGATTGGTGGTTCTCGCCAAAAGGTCACCCAATCAGCCAAGAGCAGAAAGTATGAATATTTATATATCCAGTTCGTTAGTGCCGTAAGGGCAAAACGCTGGCCTATACGACTGAGGCCAGACTATATTAGTTGGTGACCGTTGGGAGCGACCAGCACTTGATATAGATGGATTCCACGCACGTGGCTACACACCCACTCATGACGCATGTATATTCATGATTCCCGTTCAGGTCCGACTGGCATCTGGTTCTGGCTGGGAACCAATATTTTCACCTTTTTTTTTGGTCAAGATGCCCTGAGCTTTGGGAACTATAATGGTTTTCTGTTGGTCAAAAGGCCCCTATTGTATATTGTCCCAATGAAATACTGCTGTGCCTTTTTACTCTGCATCTTTTAAGCATGGCTGAGCAGTGCAGTGATTAACTGACCCATTCTCTCTTCCTGGGGTGAAGATCTTGAGTTGGTCGACATCAGTCTGCCCCATCGCTGCTCCTCTCGGACCAAACAGGTGAAAGAGAGGAAGCGAGTGATAAAGGAGAATAAAAGCAACCCCTCGCTGGAGGCAGCCATGCGTCACCAGACCTGTAAGTCCCTTTCAGGCGACTGTCTTTCAGGGAGTCTGAGATAAAGGGGCCGTCCGTCCCTTTCCGGTTCCAGGGCCTAAATGCTATTGGATGGCGTACCTGTTATTTGAGATTTTCTCCAAGGGAATTAATACATATGCATGCACAACGCAATATGCTGACTTGCATTATCATGCAATACCTTTGTGTGTGACACCTTTGTGATTCAATTCTGGCTCATTAGGTCTCATGCCCCTGAAACTGAAAATGGGGGGATGCTGCTCATTTCTTAGAAGTTGTGAAAATCCCACTTTCCTGCCTGTTTGTATCAATACTGAACAGTTATCCATTTTTCATGTCAGTCATAAGCTGTATTTCCTTGGCAGCAATTTATGTCCTACTCCTGCGAAATGGTGCAAGCTAGCTGTGCGTGAGCTTCTCAACATAACAATGATATACGTGGGTAAACAGGGTTGCTGTTTATAGTTGGATTTTGTGTGTGCCCTTTATTTTCATCCAAATGTTCACATTTGTATTCCTGTGGTTGGTGTACCCTGGCTTTGAATATGCTCGCAATGACTACTAATTGTTGGAAACTTACAGATACCTTTGTTCAAGTAAGATGTTACAAAAATTGATTTCCTGCTCTGACGCTCAAAGTTTCTCGCTGGTTTGTTGAGAATCTACTTCGGGGAAACTGAGTTCACTATTATGGCTTTTACATAAATAGACACTACCATACTGGTGATGTCACTGCAAGCAGAACTTAACATTGGTGGGGCCCTAGCAACAAAACAGCAAAATTAGCTCACAGTTTCTCCCTTTATTTGTGCTTTGGCACTTTTTAGCACTGGATCTGAATAACACTGATGCTACATCATTAATTTCACTCATCCATCCATTTTTGTTTCAGTACCCCTTTAGCTGTGGTAGCACAGTGCTGTTATTTAGTGTTGGTTCTGTCTTGCAGTTCGTATTCCTCTTGATCGAGTGAAGGCTGAATGGGAGCGCACTAGTGGGCCTCATCACATCCAGAGGCTGGCGCATCACTATGGCATCTACCGGGACCTCATTCCTGGGGCCCACTTCGTTCCACGAGTCATGCTGCATGTCGCCTTTGGTGAGGCGGATAGTGCACAGGTGCATTATGGGAACCATATAACTCCCGCACAGGTGAGGTTAAAGGGGTGGAAAGTCGTTTCTCTCTGATTTGGTATTCTTTGAATATATAGGGGATAATCTTGTGAATATTTTGGTTCGCAGGCTGCGGCTGCTCCTCATGTGAGCTTCGAGGCAGAAGAAGATTCACTCTGGACCCTGTTGCTCACCAGCCCAGGTACTGGCCGTATGTAGTAGGTGACTGTACAGCTTTTCTTGGTACTCTGTGTATGCCAGTACGTGATACCGAAAAAGGGTAGAGGCATATATAAGCTTAAAAAAAAAAAAAAAAAAAAATATATATATATATATATATATATATATATATATATATATTTTCTTTAGCTTTAATATGAATTATGCAATTTACAACTGATTTTGTGTTATCATTCAGGGTCTCTTATGGCTAAAAGAAACAATGGAGTGTTGTAATATTTGAGATGTTTGAATGGTAGTTGCGGTTTCATAGTTGATTGAAGTTTTTAAATCCCTAAAATGTGATGAGGGATAGGAATTCAAGTTTGTTGGCTCAAATGCCTTAAAATATTTAGTGCAATGATGACACTCCACATGAGGGCGCTACTTTCTCACACAATGACGTGAAATGCTCGTTTTCTGCTGGTAACGCTCCGTTGTCTGCTTACCATCCTTCATTTTGGTACCAAAAAGGTCAGATAGTGGATGTTTTATGGATTTATTGCTAGAAATGCAAAATATAACGAGATTTATAATGAGTATGGAGAGCAGGCATCCCTCAGTACTCCCACTATGACATGGCAGGATGGCCGCTGTTAAACAAATTTAATTCTGACTCGCTTTATAATTACAATGCACTGTTCCAGAGAAGCGTGTCAATTAAAAGTAATTAGAATATATTCGAATATATTCCGCTCCATTCTCTTTTAATCTTGATCTTATTGTTTTCTTTTAACACTGGACGAGACGGATTATTGTGGATTTCAGAATTATTGGCCACCCTCTCTGGCAGTGCTTTAAAAATACTGTAAAAATATATAATAACTGTGTATTGATAAACTTAAAATGTCAAGATACGTGAAATTCTGTACTTAATGTTTCAATGTATCCAACCAAAGTTAAGTATTCGTTTAAATAAGAATTATTTTCCACCAAATCAAGGTTTCCCTATCAGTGGCACTTCTAAAGATAATTGTTATTAAAATCTACCAAATTTAAACTTGGAGAGAAAATCAGCTTTTATCAGTTAATATAAGTTATATGGATCTATATTGTGCCCTTACCTGACTAATTGCTTCCCTAGAATATAAAACACTGATTTAGCATGCATGCAGAACCCCTTTTTCATGTAGCACCATGGAAAAAAAACATAAGAACTGGCAGTTTTAAAGAGATGGATGGTTCTAGACCTTCATAAATCTGGCAATAGCTGCAAGAGGATCCACAAAAGACTGCATGTACCTCAGAGCACTGTTGGTGCAATTTTTTTAAGGATTAAAAAGTAGGGAATATTTAATAACCTAAAGTTTCGACTCATTTTGCTGCATGGGATGGGAAGAAGGATGGTGAGAGAAACCAAAAAATCCCCAAGTATCCCTGTGACAGATTCTTTCAGTAGCCTGCAGTCCTGGAGGAGGCAATATGGTAGTGCTTTTTGAAACCTGGTGACAGCGAGATGCCACCATGTTCATAGCACCACCAGATGCCACCTGCATAGCAGCAGGCTCTTTCAAAGGGTTCCAAGAAGAAACTGTTTTCTGACGCATGGATTTAGAAGTAAGTGGTTTGCCAAATGACTGGATTAGTGGTGCTGTGGTTAGACGAGACGTCTTGGTTAGATTCAGCACTGGCATGTGTGATGCTGAAATGGAAAAACATGCAAATAAAGACACCTCATACCTGCATGAAATCTGGTGGTGGATTGGTGACCGTTGGGGCTTTTTTGATCCCAGTGGTCTGGAGACCCTGATTAGTGAATTCAGTCAAGCATCTGGCAGTTTTGGCTGACAATCAAGTTGCCTCTGCCTGAAGGTTGAGGCTTGGCTGTTGGTGGACTTTTCAGCGAGATAATTACTCAAAACGCACCTCAAAATCCACTCTGAAATGGTTCCAGGACAAGAAAATTAGTGTTCTGCAATGGCCATCTCAGTCACCGGACCTTAATCCGATTGAAAACCTGCAAGCTGATATGAAGAAGGCGATCGGTAAATGCAACCCTAAGAATGTGACTGATCTTGCCAGGATGTGAGTAGAGGAAAGGTCCTAAATTTTTCCAAATTTGTACCTCAAACTGGTCAAACAGCACAGGAAAAGATGCCATGCTATTATCATTGCCAGAGGTGGTTGCATTTAGCACTTAATTAGGGGTTCCTATAATTATGGAACTTTCATTTTTGTACAATTAAATAGCTGATTTTGATTGATTTAGTGGAACATTACAAATCTACATTATGCTTTGCATTTTGAGTTTATGTTTATAATTTAATTACTTATCTTTTTTGAAAATATGTTTTTCTTTCAGTTCCTATCAGGGGTGCCAATTCTTCTCAAGCCCAATAAAACTTACACCAGATGTTAAAATGGGTCACTCACCCATGTGACCTATTCAATAATAAAATTCCAGCATCATGCGACTCTAGTAGGACTGTGGGTCCTTTTAAGAATGGTTTACTGAGTTTTTTGAAAGATGTTTTTAATTAGGTGTCCCTTGGAAAAATAGGGGAATTCTTGTCAAAAGCACATCTGTAAAACAGTTCAGTGTTTGTCTTTGTGTGAAGGAATTGTTACCCATTTTATTATATTTGTACATCAAGTAACTGTAATTCATATGTAACTAGGGGTACTTGTGCTCATTTATTCATAGTTTTTTCTTGTTCTTTTCTGGTGGTTTTTATTATGTTCTATAAATTAATTTTTATTTGCTGCATAAATTATGTCTCCCCCCCGAAGGGTTGGGGGGGGAGACATATTGTTTTTGGTTGAGTTCCCGTCGGCGTTGGCGTCGGCGTCGGCGTTGGCGTTGGCGTTCCCATTGTTTCCGGACCATAACTCAAAAACTACTGGTCTGATTTCAACCAAATTTCGTATGAAGTTTCTCTATAACATGTAGATGTGCCTTTTGGGGGTTTAAGATTTTTCTGAATTTTTTTGTTTTTTTTTCTGTTTCCATGCCAACAAGTTGGACTTAGTCTTTTTGAAGGGTTGGGCTCATTTCCGGAGCATAACTCTAAAACTACCTCTCCGATTTCAACCAAACTTGGTATAAATCTACTCTATATCATGCAAATGTGCCTTTTGGGGGTTTCAGATATAATGAATTATATATTTTTTTCTGTTTCCATGGCAACGATTTGGACTTAGTTTTTTTTGAAGGGTAGGGTTCGTTTCCGGAGCATAACTCTCAAACTACTCAACCGATTTCAACCAAATTTGGTATAAATCTTCTCTATATCATCTAGATGTGCCTTTTGGGAGTTTGAGCTATTGTCAATTTTATTTTTTTGCTGAAACCATGGCGACAACTTGGACTTTGTCATTTTGAGGGGTACTTTTTTGGTTTCTAGAGCAGAACACTCAAACAACCCATTTTAATGAAATTTGGTATAATGCTTCTCTTTATCTTGCAGATGTGCACATGCCTTTTCTTGGTTTTACATATTTTCAATTTTAATTTTTCCTTTTCCATGGCAACACTTTAGACTTTCCGTGTGTACAGTTCATAAAACACCATGAATTTTCTTTGTATATTATGTATGTTTTCTTGGATTTAGCCTTTGTTACAATCTTTATTTACCAGACAAAACTCTGGGATTCATTATTCATTCATTCATGCATTTCATATGCAATATAACAGTGAAATTGTTCTTGGGCAATCAACTATAATTTACAAACACAAATAATTTAATATCATTGATATGTGTTTGATATGTAGATTTGTTGTGTGCTTAGGGATTACATGGTGGAAAGGGGGGAGACATCTGTTTTTACGAGTAAAAACACTTTCTAGTTATGTGTTAAAATTGCATCAGATGCTGACATGGCCTAAAATATTAATCAGCTTCCTGCTTCCTGTTCTCCTCCTCCCCTCCTTCTTTTTCATAGTAAAAAGAAAGGCCTACCAACAGCAATTTTTCATTGTCAGGATTGCAGTGGAAGCAACACAATGCTTGAAGCATTTTATTCTATAATATTATGGGATAAAATTCATTAAACAAAATGGAAAACCATGTCAGTCTAACTGCACGCATGTGCATAGTATTTTCCTACAGAGGTAACAGTCACATTATTACCAATTTAAATCCCCTTTCTATCTCTGACCTTTATGGCTCCTGAATTGGCCCACATTTTCTCCCACTGCCTGATGAAATATTTTGGGAAATGTGGATAGAATTTTAATTATTACCCTCCATCGCAAACAATTGCAATACATGGTTGAAACTAGGCTCAGAACTGAATTTCCTTGACAGGCCCTTTTGCAGTATCTCAAATGCAGTTTACTTTTTTATGTTCAATGCAAATGTGGTAATGTATTTCTAAATTCTGTGCATCTATTGTTTGAAACAGATGAACATCTGCTGGACAGTGAGTCGGAGTATGTACATTGGCTGGTGTGAGTATTTAGATTGACTGTATAACTTTCTTATTGACCAGTGCCAATTGGTTGCACTAATATTCTGATAAATTGCTGATTATTATTGTAGATTAATACTGATAAGCTGTAAATTCGGATCTCTTTGACCCTGAAGGCGCATAGTATGAAATTTATTTGTCAATATACTGTAGATCAGAAAAGGTGGAGTTTATGAACTTCACAACTCTTATTTCAGGCAGTGATGTATTTTTTAGTGAAGCTTTCATTGCCCAAATGGGCAAAGCAATGAAAACTGATCAACCAAAAATGGAAGCCCTCTAATGCCAAAAAATAAATGTATTTGGCTTGAACTGCACTGTGTGACTAGGTAGCTGTTGGAGCAAAGAAAGGCTCAAGTGCGCTGCTGTATACAGTATGGACTATTACTGTGCGTTTTGTGGCCATATTCCCTTTAACGGGCATCAGATTTTTCCCATGGCGGGTAAACTGCCACCCTGATCCGTGCATTGTGAATTGAGGTCACTCACTCACTTGTTCATGGACGTTTTTGGCGGGATGCTTGGGAGGGACATTTGTGCATTGTGCTTCTTGTGGCTGAGCAGTTTTGTGCTTGATTTATTTATTTTTTTATTAGCTCCTGTCAGTGACAAATGGCTTTCGGATTGATATTGTTTTTGACTTTTTTGTTTTTTAACTGAAACAAAATTGGTTGCAAGATGAGATATGCAATGCACAAATTATTATTATTATTATTTTTAAATCTTTATTTAACCAGGAAAGTCCCGTTGATATTGAAATCTCTTTTGCAAGGGAGCCCTGGGGGGTTGAGGTGGGAAGGGAGAGGACAAGTTGCACAGCCTATTAGATCAGGGGATGATTAGGTGGCAGGTTGAAACAGCCAGATTGGGAATTTAGCCATGACACTGGGGAACCCCCTACTGTTGTCAAAAAATATCATTGGATCAATCAATTTGGAATAATTATTTGCAATTCATTCGTGCGTCCTGTTCCAGAGGGAATATTCCGGGCTGTGCTGTGGGATCAGGAGAGGAGCTGTGTCACTACATCCCACCATTCCCTGCCAAGGGGACAGGATTCCACCGATTCGTGTTTCTCCTCTTCAAGCAGGACGCACTGGTCAACTTCGAGCAGGATCGCCGATCCTCGCCCTGGTGAGTCTGGAAATGACTTTGTGAGGCCATCAATCATTTGGCCTTACAGCAAATGTAGATTCTAGAAAACTGAATACATAAGAACCACACACTTAGAGGATGACCTTTCTGGTTTTCCTCTTCTGAGTTTTTTAATGAGGTGAGTAAATAAGTCTTAGTCCCCAGGTTGCACCTTGTGCAGCGTGTGTACAGTAGATATGATGGTGAGGGGCTAACTGCTCCACATTTTACATCGACGGTCATGTAGCAGCAAAGCCTTGGCTAAAACAGTGCCTAGTTTATTGAAAACAATATTGTTGGATACCGTTAAAACATTAGGTGGATGGGGGAGGGGGAGGGGAAGAACAATTTGAAAATGAGTTTTTCTGTGTCTTATGTTTGTTGAAAATTATTCCATTGGGGTCCCTGTTAGGCTAATGCTACCAGGGCTAATCAGATTTTCGGGAGTGATGTACCCACTGGATTAACAATGGTCTGTTAAAAGTATTAATGAAAATAATCTAACTAATGAGCATTCGGCTTGATGAAGCCTTAGATCTGGGAGCACTGGATAATTAACCCTTGGAGCGCTGAAATAAATTTTCTAAAAATATAAATTTCATTATCTCCTGCTGTTAAATCTATCATGTGGAGACTTGTTTAAAAGAGCTTCTCTGAGGGAGCTCTTTTAATCAAGTCACCACATGGTAGGTTTTCAACAGCTTTAATTTTGAAATCTTACATCATTGAGCAACAATAGCTGCATTTAGCGCTCTAAGGTTTAAACAGGCTGATGGGCAACCTGCCGCAGTATAGCCAATATATAATATGAATCTGAATAAAAAAGGAACAATGCACATTCAGACTCCAAGTATAATAATTTATTATGACCACGTTTCGGGCCTAGGCCTTTGTCATGTCTTGCATACATGAGACTCGACAAAGGCCCAAGGCTGGAACATTAATAAATGATTACACTTGGAGTCTGAGTGTGTGGCGTTCCTTTCTTATTTTAAGCTACCTTCTCCATCGCCTGCACCTCACATAATCCTACGGTGTGCGTTCACTCTCCTTCTATAGAGTAATATTTGTGCCTCAATCCTGAGCGAGCAATTGGAGATTTTGAGCCCTAAAAAACATATTGCGCAAGCACACAAATATTGTTTTGAGGAAAACATAAATGTGAGCAAAAAAAAAAACCCTCCCTTTTGTACAAACAAAAATCTATTCTCTGCTCAACAAATGTCTTTGCATGTTTGCTGTGATCAATATGAACGTGCAAGAACAACCCCTTTCACTCAGTTTCACCCTTTCCCTCTCACAAACTAATGCTCGGCACGCTGGCAGCCCGCTACATGTTCGCTCAAAGCTTGTCTCTGTCTCTCTCAATCTGCCCACTCTGTGTGCGCTCAACTTCTCCTACACGCTCACGTAGAGTGAAACTGAGTGAAATGGGTTATTATTGCATGTTCTTATTGATCATGGCAAACATGTAAAGACATTTGTTGAGCACAGAATAGATTTTTGTTTGTTCAATAGGAAAGTCTTTCTGCACACTTAAATTTTTCCTCAAAACAAGATTTGTGCGCTTGCACAGTATATTTTTCTGCACCCAAAATCTGCAATTGCTCGCTCAGGATTGAGGCACAAATGTAACTCCATATCCTTCTTCTAATAAAGTGAATCAGAGCCTGAGCACGCAGCGTTTGAAAGAGAATTTCAGTTTTTAATAACATCTTTGTGTCAGCCAACACGCTGCTTCCGGATCTGGAGTGAATTCACGCATTCTGCTACCATTTGGATCGACGTGTTTTTACCACTAGGGGCTGCTGCAGGGCAGCTGTTCAGCATGCGTGCTGCTCATTGCGTTAATGCGGTTTTGGCATGATATCAGATAGAAAGGGCCAGGGGGTCTCTGGAGAGTGTTTGTTTGTGTCTGCATCAATAGAAGTCCATTTTATGGTCAAACATTGATCACGTTTCACATGCGTTTTCCAGCCACAGTCTGAAGCAGAGGACTTTCAAGACTCTGGAGTTCTACAGGGAGCATCAGAATGTGATCACGCCTGCGGGCTTGGCCTTCTACCAGTGTCAGTGGGATGACTCCGTCACCAACACTTTTCACACACTGCTTAGTAAGTTTTCTGGCCCAGCAGGAGGCTAAGCTGTGCATATTCTTGATTAAATCCTTTGGAGAAGAACGCAATAATTGTTTCCGATAACTGATAAATGGAAGGGATCAGGAACCATAATGTCCCTCTCTGTGGGTCTTGTAACAATCTTTTATCGAGAAACCTGTGGCTCCTGTCCAATTTTACTTTGTTGTCAACAGATTGGATTTCTGCTGTTTCCCCTTTTTAGGTTGCCGGCCGTAGGCCAGTAACCTATTGTCGTCACTTTGCGTCCGGCGGCGTCGTTGGTGTCGGCGTCGTCTGTTTAAAGCCGTATCTCAAAAACGGTCTGAATTTTTTTAAAATTTGGGGATGTGATCAAATCGGTCATCGACTTAATGCCCGAGCAAAAATTTTTTTGATTGAATCGTTCGTTTAGACTTGGCGGCCATTTTTATGTCAAATGGCCATTTTTGGCACTTAGGTGCAATTTTCTCAAAACCTGTCGGATGAATTTTTTTTTTTTTTTTTTTAATCGCAGCAATGGAATCGGTATCATGACCTGCTTCAACGGTGTAAACGGCGTTTTGATTGAATCGCTCCTTCATAGCGCCACCTAGGCAACGTGTCTAGACTTCATCATTTTTCGAGGTGTTTTGTGCTATAACTCTCTTAATATGGCATTTAGAGCTCAGGTATGTATGAGGCACCCATAGCGAATCAGGTATGCCGAACATTTGGAGTCAGTCACTTTTGACCTTGGGTCTCAAGGTCAAGGTCAAATGTCAAAAATGTGCTATAACTCTCTTAATATAGCATTTAGAGCTTAGGTATGTATGAGGCACCTATAGGGAATCGGGTATGCCGAACATTGTGAGTCAGTCACATTTGACCTTGGGCCTCAAGGTCAAGGCCAAATGGCAAAAATGTGCTATAACTTGCTTAATATGACATTTAGAGCTTAGATATGTATGAGGCACCTATAGGGAATCATGTATGCCAAACATTCTCGGTTGTTCGAATTTCACCTTGAGCCTCAAGGTGAAGGTCAAATGACAAAAATGTGTTATAACATCTTAATGTGGCACCTATAGGGAATCATGTAAGCTAAACATTCTCTGCAAGTTGAATATGACATTGGGCATCAAGATCAAATGGCAAAAATTGCTATAACTTGCTGAATATGGCAATTAGAGCTCAGGTATGTTTGAGGCATCTATAGGAAACCATGTATGCTGAACATTCTTAGGCAGTCAGTCAAATTTGATGTTGGGCCTCAAGGTCAAGGTTATATGACAAAAATGGCTCATATTTGTTTAATATTGTTTGTAGAGCTTAGGTATGTATTGGGCACTAATAGCAAATCATGTATGCTGGTTGTTTTCGGCATATTGGATTTGACCTTGGGCAACAAGGTCCAGGTAATGACAAAACGGCCTAAAAGTCCTTTAATGTTGGCTTTAGATCTTCGGTATGTATTGGATACTAATTACAAATCATGTATGCTGATCAAACACACCATATTGGATTTGACTTTGGTCTTCAAGGTCAAGGTTGTGACAAAATCAATTTATTTATTTCCTCGTTTAATAATGTCTTTAGAAATTAGTATGTATTAGGCACTACCTATATAATTAAAATTTTTACGGGCATTGTAACCGCATGGTTAACCTTTTTTTTCTCGATCAATTGCGGCAATAAAAACTGGTCAAAACCCATTTTTGGATGTTTGTTTCTACTAGCATCATGGAATAGTAAGAATAATACTAATTAGACCCACTCGGTGGCAGTGTTGTGTATAAAAAAAAAAAAAAAATCAGTCTGAAAGCAGAGCAAGAACCAGAAGTGAATTGAGAAGAGGGCGCACTTCACAAATTGACAGCAGACGACAGTGAAAGTTCAGGTTAGAAAAAAATCTCATCGGATTTCATGATCTAGACTTCTTAATGATTATATTTTTGCTAAATGGCAGAAATGTTGCTGTCTGTCACTCATGAAAAAGTGTGACTGCTCAGTCGAGTTGCCCGATAATGGTAACTAAAACCCCTTTCTCACTGAGCTGCGTTGGCCCGTGGAAGTGTGCGGATGAAACGGTTCTCTTTTGCAGAGAAGAATTGATTTGAAGAGGCGTGAATTGATTCGCAGTGGTACGGGACCATTCGCCATCACCGCCGAAATTCGCGGAAAAATTAAACGGGTTTAATTTTTTTCGCGGATGTCCGAGCTGGAGCTTTTTAACGCCAATATCGTTTAGACAATGTTTTGCTTTCGCAAGAATTCGTGTTGGCTTGCTGTTGAATCCGCGGACTGATGCTAGTTACTTTTCTCCTGTTGGAGCTGTAACTGCCGGCAACCTTCAGGGCCCTTGGCACTCTAGTTTTTTATCCTGCTATTTTGCCAAAATCAGACACAAATGGGCTGGCCTCACATTTTTGTTTGCAATTCTTAGTGCCCTGGAGTAGTTGTTGCGTAATTAACTGACAGAAAGTACAAAATCATGTATCCACATTCATCGATAAGACTCTTACCGTACTTTTCCTATTTTTTTGACGTGAACAGTGCTCCTTTTTATTTGAAGGAAAGTTTTCTGTACAGATGCCTGTGGGTCTTGTGAATTAAAAGCATTTCCCCCCAGTTTGAATGGATATTAAATTATCTGACTAATCTCTACATTTAGAGTCGATGCCGTTTCAGAATAGTCAGTGCGACAAGAACACAGTGAAACTGCAGGTCGGGATGTGTAAAGTGGGCTGTGGAATGTTAAATTGTTATGGGGCAAACCAGTCTCTAAATGACATTCAACTGCCCAAACCCCCCTCCCTCCCCCCAGACATGAAGGAGCCGGTGTTCGAGTTTGACAGACCCCCAGTCTACCACCCTCCTCAGAAGAAGTACCCCCATGGACAGCCACTGCGATACCTGGACAGGTACAGAGATGGACACACGCCCACCTACGGCATCTACTGACCCTACCTCCCATCACTGTTCACAGGATGCACACGCCAACCATTGTTGTACAGCATTTACCATTTACATGTGCTTTTTTCAAATAAATAAGAATATGTTGTTCACTCATCATTTTGAGTTGGTTGTAATCCTTTTACATAAGCATGACCCTTTGACTGGTAAATGTGATTAGTCTAATGTATACAAATGTATATTTGGTGTACAAGGGAACGTTATTTAAAGGTGACAGAGTGGTTGAACAGGGTATTTATCCTTGTTCTGTGATGTGACATATAGACAACAAAATTTTGGTTGGGTCTGTAATGCCTCAGAAGCTTCCTAAAAACCTCTCTCAAAAAGCTATGTTTGGGGGGGAGTTTTGAACGCGCTGTTTTGCACCTATTTGGCGACCTTTCGGGCTTAACTGGCAACCTCATTATGAAATGCAAGCACTTGACGCTGATTGGCTGGCTTTGCTGCCACTCAAAAGAATGTAACTTCGCCCAGAGCAGTAGGGAAAATGGAAAACACTCGCCGGCTTCGGAACACGGACAGACCAACTTCATGCAGCTATGGCATATCCAGAGATTCAGCCTTATATGTTTGAGCCCAAATCGGATGAGGACACTGAATTGGAGGAAGAACCAGTCCAGCAAAGGCTGAATTTAAACGTTTCTGAATGGTAAGTATTTTTGAATGGTTTTTTTTTTTTTTCTTTTTTCCCCAAACGTCTCGGAGACAGCTAGATTGGCTACTTCAGAGCTGCCAAGGCTTACGCATTCGGAATGAGTCTCTCGCATTGACGTTCCTGTGCCGTAGTCAGCAAGTGTTCAATCAAAGCGCACTGAAGAAATTCATTTGTGGAATTTAAGTCCTTGTGCAATAAGTTAATCCGTTTCACGTGCATTACGGTGGATTTCCCCACTAGTGACACGGAAATCAATTAAGACTCTGGAATTCTCACGCTTGTCTTTACTGAGGGATTGGAAGCAACGGAATTGCATAAAGACCTGTATGCAAATTATTTTGAAGGGGAGGAATGAGAGTGGGGGGGAGTGAGATACATGTGACATCATATATATTCGTTTTTCAGATTGGCCCGTTTTCTGGCGGTCATTTTTATAAGAGGAATTTCTAATGAAACGGAGATGTTCAGAATGTCTAGCACTTTTTGTATGTTCTTGAATGCGGGTAGACTACCGTTATTCAACATGGAATCAAAAATCGTTTTTACCTCGTCTATGTCGCCTTTAAATCATTAGATTGAATTTCAAACTTCAGAGTTTTATTGGGGACATGTATAATTGTATCTGTATGATGTACAGTGACATGTTCTGTTGCTTGCTCTTGCATAGTGCAATGTATATAAAAATATAAGGGATAAGGAGACAATCTAAGAATGGGAAAGGAGAAAGGAAAGAAATAGTCTGATTTGTGTGTGTGGTGTGTGTATATATATATGTATATGTATATGTATATATTTTGTGTGTGTGTTTATATGTGTGAATGTATACATACACACTGATGGACTTTAAAAACTTATAACCAGAATTGTAGCCAAACTCGGATTCAAATTTGTAACCATTTATTGACTTTACCCATAACAACAACTTCGACAAAATGTCAGATAACGTCAACAAAAAAAAAGAACGACAAAAGAATCAACAATGACAAGTTTAACAACAAAATCAACAACAAAGATCAACTCCAATCTCAGTACCGAGTGTGACTGCCACATGCCTGCAACAAAGCCATCACTTGTCTTGGCACGGACAGCACCATTCTGTTGAGCTGTTGCTGGGGAATGGCCTGCCACTCCTGGAGAAGGGCTTCTTGGAGCTCCGCCCTCGTCCTGGGCGCTGGAGTGCGTTGCCGAACCTGCCGATCCAACAGGTCCCACACATGCTCGATGCACTTCATGTCGGGGCTGAAAGGTGGCCATTCCATGACTTGCACACCATTCTGGGCCAGGAGCTGCTGGGTTACGTGCTGAGTGAGGTCGTGCGTGTTCTTGCGTGAACGTGACCTCAGGGTGGTCTGTGATGTAAGGCACGATGTGTGGTCTGATGACAAGGTCACAGTAGTGGGCTGCATTAATATTTCCATTGATTATGACTAAGTTGGACCTTCAGCCGCACCGAATGGCACCCCAGACCATCACCGAGCCTCCTCCAAAGCGATCTGTCTCAGCAATGCAGGGGGCCGCGTATCTCACCACGTCGTCTGTAGACCCTCTGTCTTCCATCATGTCGGTACAGACAAAATCTGGACTCATCACTGAAGACAACATTCCTCCAGAATCGGTTGGGGACTCGTCTCTGACCATATTCTTCAGCCCAGCGAAGCCTGTAGCCCTGCACCGTGCATCAAGCTGCATTCCAACACATGCCCTGTGGGCTCTGATCCCTCGCTCTGCAAGTCGGCAACTCACTGTTCTTCTGCTGATCCTTGGTCTGTGGATTCCTAGGGTCTCCTGAGCCGTCCTGGTGCAGGTTCGAAACCAATCTCTCAGGTGGACGTGGCGGATTTGATTGTCCTGAGCTGGGGTCGTGACCCTAGGCTGACCAGGTTGGGGTCGATCATTGGTGCTTCCAGTCTCTTGGTAATGAACCACAAGGTTAGAGATTGTGGGTTGGCTTACCCCAAAACGCTGGGCGATGCGATTTTGGGATGTTCCAGCCATCCACAGCCCAATGGCTTGATCACGTTGGGGTCTGGAAAGGCGAGGCATGGCGCACGTATTGTCTTTGAACAAATGATCTCGGGTTCTGGCCTTATTGACCTCAAGGATTGTTTTAAGGCATTTGACAGCATTGCAATTGTGATCAGTGAAGCCGGACGAGGTTAGATCACTAATTCCTCAAATCCTGCTCCACAGACACAAACAAGGTCATGACCTCACGCACTGTTGTCTCCTTTCTCAAAGACAACTGCATAACAATTATGTAATCATCTAATTGAAGTTCCGTTAACCCAACTATACTATTTCTGTCTAGTCAGACTTATAAGTTTTTAAAGTCCATCAGTATGTATGTATGTATGTACACTACAGGCCAAAAGTTTGGGGCCACCCTCAGATTTTTTGAAAAATCACATCAGCTGTTCTTTCCTTATTTTTTGCACATGAAATGACTTCAGTGCATAAAATATAGGAAGCCAATAGGTTTTGGGTGAATTCCAGACCTCAGACGACATTTTAAAGCTGTCTTGACTGATTGCTCACTGACCAGTGTTTTTTAATTGAGTTCCAATGCCTTTGTGTTACATGATTTTATGTCACTAGGACGAGACAATTTTATGTAACAAGAAGGCATGCTGTATAAATGCTTTACCAGAAACCAAGGGGTCACATTGCACTTGGGGCACCATTAAAAATCTGAGGGTGGCCCCAAGCTTTTGGCGTGTGTGTGTGTGTGTGTGTGTGTGTGTGTGTGTGTGTGTGTGTGTGTGTGTGTGTGTGTGCATATGCATGCATGTATATGCACTACTCACAGAATATACCATATTTAATTTAAATTTTATATATATTAAAATAGTTCAATAGAATTAAGATATGTGCTGGACAAATGTTGCACAGTAGCAAGTAAAAATCTGAGGAGAAACGTACAATGAAGATAAATGAACGGAATATATGAGGTATGGAATATATGAAAATGCTTTACCGTTTAGGAAATCAATATCTATAAGCTGAAGTGTGATAGTGCTGTGTTATTCTTGTCAATTGTTCTGAGAAATTGGTCTGAGTCTCACTGCAGTGTGCCAGCCCTTGAGACTGTAAAGGACCCATATTATTGAAAATCCCAGTTCAGTCCTCCTGCCAAGAATATCATTTCCAGCAGACAGTCAGTTGGAGTAAAGTTACATTTGGCTGCAAGCCACTCCCTGCAGGAAGTGGCTGGAAAATCACAGGGGAAGGCCTCCATTGGACTGCGTAATGTTAATTCGCAACTCTCATGAGTGCCATGTTTTAAATACAGTATACTGCCTTGCAATTGGGCAGCGCCATTCTGGTCAGATGATCCGAACAGAGTCTGAGCGTAAAGTGCCGGCCCTTGTCAGTGTGTTAGAGGACCCTTATCGTGGAAACTTGCCCTGTTTTCACCAGGTCTGCCCACCTGTACAGCGGTCCCCACTGTATCTAACAGCCCAGCCCAGGGAGACATTGAAGACTCTCCAGTTTTACCATTAGACCCACCTATTCCATCTCAGCATTTGAACTTTTGAAAATTCTCGCTGTTTCCTACATCACAAATGGACCTGCTCTGTATACTTCATGCCTACCAGCTCTGTCTGTGGGGCGTGCTCGTCCCATAGCCTTGTTTGACCTTGATTTATTGGTTGGTATTTGTTGTTACTCTGTGTTAGAGGTAGATGGCTATGTCGGCTGGGCAATACAAGCAAAGCTAATTATCTTGGAGGGGACCCGCACTCAAAGCAGCCAGTTCTTCAGAGGAGAGAGAATGACGAGCTGCAAAAGGCCTAGAAATTATGAATTTTTTAAGTACTGTTTTGCTGAAATGTTCATAAATCTCCCTTGGGGACATCCAAGAATGTAAAAACCTAGGGAGAAAAAAATGCAACTTAACGAGGGACCTTTAAGGAGGCGTTTGGCTAGCTGGCACAAGCTGCTCCTGAATTTATCGACATTGGCCTTGTGGTTGTGGAGGCATGAGCCTAACCTCAGCATTTTAAAAAGGCTAAGAGGTTTTTGTGATGGCTGGTTTCTTCAATGATTTTCCTTGCCGTGGTCCTGCACTGCCTGGCGTCTGTTGATTCGCATGAATGTCAAGTCCTGTAAAAAAGTTGGCCTTTGGAGCTGTCATTGTTCCTTTATACTAAATCGGCTGGAGGACCTGACATTACCCCTGCCAAATATTCCTATAATCCGCATTTCAGACTGGCAACCAGTGGGACGACTACCCTTAAATTTATCTGCTAGCCGCATCTTGCAGCTGCCAAGCAATGTGCTCTTATGACCAGCAGCATTCATACAATCACAGGGGAAGGCCTCCATCAGCCGAAATAAAGTTATTTCTCGACCCACATGACTGCTATTTTTAAATAAAGCACCCTCTAAAAGGATGGCGAGTGATGGTGGAGTGAACTTTTTACTTTTGCTGTTTGCTTGGATTTGAGATTGAAAGATGAATCTGAGGGAAAAAAAGTACAGTTGACTAATGTTGCAGTATTTCCGTGCATATGCACGTATTACAGAAACAACAGTTTTTTTTATTTTTATATTGAGTCGCCAAGTCCCATAATTTCCATCAATGAAAAATCTGACTTTGTTTTTAAACAAACGTACTGTACTTTCAGGCGTTTCTGTATCCTCCTACAGAAATGTCTGAACCGAACACCCACGCGTATTATTGCTCTTTACTGTCGTTTCACCTGTTTTTCTTGCTCATTCTTCCATTCCTACAAGAATAAAAAAATCCCGCTGGCTGTTTCACATGCACTTATACTCGTTTATTTTGGCTGATAAACAAACCTGTGGAATTTTCCATGGCGCATGCTGACTGTTATTAGTGCACAGCTGAGAATTCCCCTATTGCTACTGAGAAACGGCTCATTCAATTACAGCCAAAACAGCATTTCTTCAATGCATGATAATCTCTTTGGAAAATACAAGTAATGTGACAAATGTTGTATTCAATAGACAGCTTCTCATCCTAACTGTATTTTCTTGAGTTGAGAAGTGATACCGGTTTTATTTATATTTATTTGCAAAATTTTGATTGGCTACAGCGATGATAAACTTAACATTTTTAAAAATATTTTCAGATGTTGAATTTGAATTTATACATGATAATAAGTGGCTTCTCATGGTTATATTTGTCTGAAATCCAGTAAAATTGTCAGTTACCTCCATATCTGTTTGTTAACTGATAAGTCTGATATGCATATTGAAAGAGTCCCCTACTACAGATACTTGGGTATTAAGAAAGATCAAGTTCTCAATTTCAAAGTTCTGATTAATAATTTCGCAAAAAAGTTGGTTTAAAAAGTCAACTATTTGTATATACACAAAACATGTTCCCCCATTTTGTGTTCATAGAGGCTATTTGAAAAAGTATTTCTGACTATTTTACACTCTTTACATGCAACTGCTGCCACTCTTGCTAAATGCATTAGATGCTTTATTACCGATTACCTCCTGTGTGCTGTAAAATAAGGTTGGCTGGCCTTCTCTGTCAGAAAATGTGATCATCACAGGTATACTTTTATTTATCAAGCTTTGTGGATATTTCCTCCACACAACATGCTCAAGGGTCATTTAGAGTAAAATCAGAGATTTTTGTTCACATTGAAGCATTTGTTCAAATTATTTGACATTAAAAAAATAGAGTAAAATATTTTGGATGAATTTTGAGAATTGCATGTTTTTTGTTTTTTTTTTGCCATTGAGGCCCTAAAACTACCCATTTTACATTCTTTTCCATCTTCACTGGCATAGGACTCCTGCTTGTGGATTTTAATCTTTTGGAGTCTGTTGCTCCATGGCTCTAGGAGTTATGTGTCAGTCGATTTTGAACCCTAAATAGGGATTCCCCCTGAAAACGGGGGCGAAAATGACAACTTTAGGCGCAAAAAACTGTAATTCTCAAAATTCAGCCAAAATATATTTCAGAATATTTATTTTTTGGGAGGAGTTAGCATATACATCAGGTTTTAGCAAAATCTCAAATGTAAACAAAAACCTCCATCTGATTTGGCACAGAATAACTCCCAATAAAGAGAATGATACTGCTGTAAAATTGAATGATCTCTATATTCTGGCTCATTTCTGAAGACCCTGATTGCAATCCCACGTTGATCCATGGATTTTGGATTACATTCGCAAGTGGCTTTTTTTTTCTGGTTCCAGGTGTGATTGTTTTGAAACATTGAGAAATGTGACAGTTTACCTGTAGAGCACCCATGATGTCAGCCTTTGCAAGATTAAACTAGTTTTGAATATTTTGAATACTTCTCACCGAATGTTGGCAGGCAGTTTGGAAAATTCCAGTTAATTGAAACAATGATGTAATCTCTACAATGTTTTGCTATCTGAGCACAAAACTTTAAATTATCATTTTCAACAGAAAAGGTGCGCCACGCATCCAACAAGACCCCAGTAGTACGCCTAAATCCTAAATGAATAGCACTATGCATGTAATTGCTGGTAAATGTCCATATTAGCCTTAGTCATTCATAAAGTTAACCCTTGGAGCGCTAAATACAAATAGTGCTGCTCAATTACGCAAGATATCAAAATTGTGTGATGATGAATACCAGCAATAGCATCATATTAAACCAAGTCTTTAAGCCCATGCAATATGCATGTACAGCCTTGAGTGATGGTTGTGCTGAAAGAAGTTGGACCATCAGTGAGACAAGACTTCTAGAAACTTTATTTTTTGAAATGGTCAGTTTTTGTTGTGGAGGTGGTGGTAAGTTTTCCAGAAGCTCAAACAGCAGCATGTCTTTCATCAGACAAGTTGAATTAAAAACATTTTCCACAGAATAACACCTAATATGTAAAACATGTTAGTTGGTAATACTAGTGATACCAATCATGGCTGCCAACAGTGATGGATGGGATTTGGAAAAATATAACTCAGTACATACAAAGATAAAGTCTAGTGCATTTTAGACATCAGACTGGTAGCAATCAAGATTGCAATACATTACCGATGGTTAGATGAAGATTTTATCTTGAGATTTAAAAAGTAGAGAGTAAAAGAAGCAGTCCACCCCAGCATTTGGCTCCAACAACTTGAATTTTCTGATGAGCACAATTCTTCAACCAGGACTCAGGAGGTAGAAACGGTCAGTGAGATCAGCTGGGTGAGTTCAAGGCTGGAAGATGAACATGGCAGGACTGTCATTTTCTGACCCCTGGTCTCTCCACCTCAGCTCTTGTCCAAAATGACTTACAGTTGATTAGACTAAGACAGGACCAATCCCTTCTGGACAACTTGAGGCTAAGGGCCTAACTCAAGGGCCCAAAAGCAGCACTGATCTTACTGTGGCTACACAGGAACACTAGAGGTCCAGTAGACTGGCCCTACACATTATTACGCGGGTGTCTGCAGTGTAACCCCGGCTCTTAGGATCGAGCCGTCTTCAGCATTTCGGCCACGTCCAGCAGCTTCTCCCGAGGCTTTCCCACCGCTCTCCCCCTCTTCATCTCCTCCGCATCAATCTTCTCCCAGTCTGAGAATGACACCGGATTTACACCTACAAAACAAAACACAGACCAGGTGAAACCAGGTGTCCCAGGCCCCACTCCAAAAATTCAAACTGGGAGCAACCTGCACTCCCAATTCTAAGTGAAGTTGGGTAAGGTGAAACATTACGTGCTGTAATTTTGCATAAGTGATTTTTTAAAAATAATTTTTTAAATACCCCCTGATTCCAAATGGCAAATCCCAGCATGCCTTGCTCTGCACTGCTTTGTACACAGAAAAAGGAAGCGATAGAGAAAACTTCAGGTGTGGCTTGAATACTTCAGTCACAGTGGAGCTTTGAAAATACCAAAAATAAATGCAATTTTCTCAATCATGACTCCCCCTCCCCAAATGCCATAAATCCTTAATCGAGGCCTAATACTTTTCAAAACATGCTTATAATGGTTGTTTTGCCATGTGTGAAGTTTGAAGAAAACCTGAGATGGGCGAGCTGAGAACCTCCCTAGATTTCAGACTATGCGCTGCACATTGAGTAAATGGGGTTTTGGCTCGACAGCAGATAGAAAGACCAGGGGGTCCAAGGAAAGTATTTGTGTGTGTCTTCATGAATAAAAGCCCGTGTTATGGTTGAACATTTATCACGTTTCTCTCCCGAGTTTTACCAAGGAACTCTTTTCCTAATGGCAAAGAAGTGAGCAGAGCAGTTTGGGGATATATTTATAGTAACTAGTTATAAGTATACAAATTTTAGATCCCAGATAGTTAATCTCTTAGAATATAGGTAACCTGTCTGACCGTGGTGGTTTGTAATTTGCTGTCAATCAAACAAAGTTGTATTTTTTTTGTGCCCACTAAAGTGAGTCACTGGGCTGAAAAGGTTAAACCATCACTGCCTTATGACTGCCTACAACATGTACTGTTCAGCCTCAGTCTGAAGCAGAGGACTTTCAAGACTCTGGAGTTCTACAGGGAGCATCAGAATGTGATCACGCCTGCGGGCTTGGCCTTCTTCCAGTTCCAGTGGGATGACTCCGTCACAAACACTTCTCTCGCACTGCGTAGTAAGTTTTCTGGCCCAGCAGGAGGCTAAGCTCTGCATGTCCTTGAGTGAACGCTTCGGAGGAGAGCGCAAGGATTGTTACAGATAACTGCCAGATGGAAGAGATCAGGAAATTCCTCTTTGTGGGTCTCGTAGCAATCTTTCACTCGGAAACCAGTGGCTCGTGTCCACGTTTACTTTGCTGTTAACAGATCCGCTCTGTTTCTCTCCTGTTTTATGTCCTACTATTTTCCCAAGATCATACACATATGGGCTGGCCACGTCAAAAATTCATACTGGGAGCAACCTCAACTCTTAGTGAAGTTGTGTGGCAGTCCAGCTCCACAAGTTTTAAGTCTCCAATGGGTAAGGTGAGACATTACCAACTGTAATTAAATACCCCCAGATTCTGAAAGGCACATCCCAGCATGCTATACTCTACGCTGCTTCGCCATGTACATAGAAAAAGGTTGCTTTACGGAAAATTGCAGGTGTGGCTTGAATATTTCAGTCACAGTGAAGCTTTGAAAATACCGAAATTAAATGCAATTTTCAAAATCATGACCCCTCTCCTTCCCCAGGTGCCATGAATTGTTAACCACGGCCTAATACTTTTCAAAACATCCTTAAGCCGCTTTCACACTGGATGCGCAGGACAGATTACATTCAAAGTCAATGCAAAGACGTTTTGTGTGTATTCGCGTCTTTGCATTGACTTTGAATGTAATCTGTTGTGCAAAAAATTTGTTCCGCGTCCGGTGTGAAAGCAGCTTTATAATGGTTGGTTTGAACCTGGCATGGGTGAGCTGAGAACCTCTCGAGATTTTCCTGATTTGACATGGTGTGGCCCATACATAAAAAAGGCACAGTACCGTTCTGTTTACTGTTTTGTGAAAACTGAGACCAGGCAGTCTTGTTTGGCAAACGCATTGATGCATGAATTCTGAATTGCTGAAACTTGGGGCAGACGAACAGCATGGTTCAGTGGTGCAGTGAAAGTAATCACATTACCTCGCTCTTGTAGGAGAGGAGTGACAGCATATGAGCCTGGCTTGATAGAGGAAACATCCAAGGAGCCCGTCTCCATGTCATGGATGAGCACACGGGCTGTTTCGAAGCTGTCGTTCATGGTGGTGGCGATGACGCCCGTGGGGCCGCGTTTGACCCATCCACTGCAGTACAAACCTTGAGGAGTTAAGACAGATCGCGGAAATGCTGAATGAAACGAGTCAATATCAGATCAACTGAACAGAACAACGTGGCACGCTAAAAAAAACTTGATTTTAAATTGAAATCAATTCAACCAAATGGATATAAGAAGACAAACATTTCTATTTTTCCTTTTAAGAGTTCATTTTTGATTAATGATTGCTTTACAACTTCATCAACTGCATAACAGAACCAACCAGGTCATTTAAAGGTCCTCACATCCTCATGACACGATTAGCCCTTTAGGATTGCGTCTCCTGAGTGCCATATGATACTATTGTGTAACAGCAATACAAATTCAAAGAGTGACACATGGCTAATTCCTGCAGAAAGCATAAATAACATCAGATGGGGCTTCTGACTTTAAGGGTTAAATGAGGTTTGCTGGATGAAAGATAATTTTTTTCTCATTAGAGACAACCTCACCTGGGGCTTGAAGAATTTTGCCCTGTGCATTTGGAATGATGGCCTGGCGAGGGTCAAAGGGCACGGCAGGGTCAATCGGCAGGCTCTGGTACCCGATGCTGTTTATGACCATGCCACACTTTATGTCTTCGGTCTCCCCTGTTGGCACAGCCCGAGCACTTTCACCGGAGCCCTGGGCACAAAGGGCAGATACGCACGCGGGTGACCTCAAACAGGCAAAGTCCGAATGTGCGGAACGCGGTGGATCCCAACTCACAGAGGAGAATGCAGGCCCAAAACCCAGCCACACACAGAAAAAGTGCGGTGACTGACTGCAGCAAATTTACACGGTAACTCTACGCTTTTGAAAACCTTAACTCTTAACTATAGCATTCCCCATGGATGGGGGAATATAAAAAGACAACAAAAAAAAAAAAAGAAATTGTTATCAAATAACATTGGTAATGGAGCAAACTTCAAAAATCCTTCTTGCACCCTCGACTCAATTTTTAAAATTCACCCAAATTTTGCAGGAACATGGCTCATGTTTCATTATAAATAGTAACAAAAGGATTTTTACATTTTCTTCTTAGTGAGTTAAAAGGAATTTTCCTATATCTTCCTATATCATTACTGTGTCAAATTACACTGGGCTGAAAACAGGAAATTAAAGATTTGACATCTTCAAGGTTATTTCAAATTTTCAGTCATGAATGAGATAGAGAAAATTCCAGATAACTGTCCAGTCCAACTCTTCTCAGGCTCCCTCAAGATAGGAACTAAACCAACACGACCAGTTCCAGATGAACGCACCAAAAATCTCTGCACTCAGGTATAAATACTGCTGTACAGATGCGCTCCATACCTCCAGGCGGTTCATGCCCAGCCGGATCCCCCCCGTCCGGGTCTCATCAGCGGCGGGTAGAACCTCCACCGGGCTGCGCAGGAAACGGAGCCCCCACTGGCGGGAGGTCGCACTCACACTCACAGGGGTGTCCTGCGCCACCTTCATCATCAGTTCCGTCAGCCTCTTCCTCGGCCTGGGGAGGTCTGAGCGTGCACACACACACACACACACACACACACCCACGCTTATACTCGCAAATTCTCATAGCATAAGCGCAAGCTGCATGACATATGCACAGCTCCATAATGAAGTATTTTGTCCCTGTTTTTTTTTTTTAAAATGCTGTTTTTATAATGCAACAAATAACACTGAAATCTTCTGTAGCGATACTTTTTCAAAGAAAAGAAAAAAATTCAGGTCAGGTCAAAGGTAGGGATGCACCGTTCAGTCTTGACACTGATACCGATAATTGGGTTTCGGGTATCTACTGATACCGAGCACCGATCCGATACCAGTAAGCCTCACTGTATGGAAAAGACTGGGATTTTTCTTTCATGTGTAAGGCAATATCAGGCTTGAATAAACTTTGTAAAACAAAATCTAGCAAATAAACGCACTCACAAAAATTAATTGAAATGTTGTTTATAAAATATTGTTTACCGATAGCAGATCGTCGCTTTGTCACCGATACCTCCCCCAGCTATGAGAGTCAGTATCAGACCGATACCTGATAACATTACTGATGCATCTCTAGTATCACCTGAGGTTAAAAAATCCAAACAGTCTAAAAGCCACACAAGTGCTCACATGCCCACATGCCCAGACAGCCTTGCCTTGTTTCACAGCAATGTTTTGTGTTGTTGAGTTTGGTTTCTTGGTTCAGTTTTTGTCTGTTGCTTCAGGTTACTAACAGACTGCGCAAAAGCTACAGGAATTTATGTTCTTTAGGTCAGATTGTGAAGATCACATGGTAGTATGGGGTCAGACCAATCTCATAATGAAAAAATGCACATAGAAGGATTCACACTTTTGGGATTCATACATGAAAGGCTGTCTCCACAAAACTATTTTTCAACATGCATAAAAATATTCATCATTAATAAATGCTTAAAAAATCCATATATAAAAATAAATTAGTTCCACAAATGCATTTCTGATGCACATTCAACTATTTTTGTTTTAAATATATCTAATAGAAACCCGGAAATACAGGTATTGAGAAATTATGAATATTATGTTAGAGAGCATACTTTGTGCTATTTTGTGCTCTCTGAAGACCTAAAACAGCGTGCTTTCTTTCCATGAAAATGTTGCAACACTGATGCCAAAGAATGATACGAAGACCTTGTTCTTTATCAGCAAGTGGCATGAAATACTGATGTTGTCAAGGCTGTCACATTTAGAGGATCAATGCCAGGTTCAAGGGAATGTCACTGTGAAGCTGCATACAATCTGACTGTTTATTTAACTACAATTTCAACTCAATGAGGTCCATAAGTATTTGGACAGATACACAAACAAGAGTTGTAGTGGAGTGATGAGCTGGCATCCGTTGCGGATGCCAAAACACTCCCTTTCTGGGTGATGACTGCCAGCTGTTTGTCATGCAACTATTGTGTCTGTAAACATCAGCCTTGCTCATTGTGTATCACTTTTGCTTTTTACCTTTCAGTATCTCTGCAGTGCCTTTAAAATCTGCTGGCACCATGTCAGGTTTGGTTCCAGGCAAGTTCACCATCTCCCTGAGCTCCTGGCATCGGGGGGATTGCAATAAATACATTAGTGTGGTTTGGCTGTTTGAGGAATGGGTGACCAAATCCAACCTTTCAACTTTCACACTCACTTGCCTTCCTTTCTCATTTTGTTTTTGATAAATGCACTAAATTATGTTGGACTTCCAGACTAATTACTGAGTGGCAAAAAATGATAAACAGCAAACTTTTTTTTGTTTAACCCCATAAAAACAACGGACCCATATAAGGGTCCATAAAATGCATCTGCTGTATTCAAACCTGAGGAAATTCAGGCATGTTTTACATTCTAGTGGAGATCCAAGGTTTCCAACAATTCCAAATATGTCCTGCTGAATTACAGAGAATGAAATGATGTACAAGATCCAGATATTTTCCATTTGAAGTAATACTGTGGCCATAAAAACAGGGTATCCTGGGTTTGAATATTTCTTTCAACAGAATTGTGATGTAGCTTAATTGAAGCGCTGCAACTAGCAGACACAGAATATGTATGTGACAGTGTCCTACAATTTGAAAAAAAAAAAATGCTTTTTCTGACTTGGAACCTACTTAAGGGAAGACTTAAGTGGAAAAAATTGAGTTTAAGGGGTTTAAAAAAATTAAAAAAAATAAAAACCCTTGAACATATTGTGCTTAATTTTCAATATTGTTAGGATTTTCAGGTGAAAACATTTTTTAACAGATCAAATTAGACTCTGAGAAAATCAGTAAGCTCCAAATTAGGTTTCTGAACACAGGTGTTTTGAGTTTTTCCCAAATAACCTGCCTGAACCAAATAAAATCAACACAAAACACAACAGGTGTGACCCCATTGTTTGCCAAGTAAATTGTTGGGCTTTGCCACCATGTGTCAAAAGTTTCACCAATGAGGAACCTATTGATTGTTTATGTTGGTTATGTTTGGTTAAATTGTTTCCTTCTGCTGATATTTACAATATATCTCAATGTGGATATTAGCATAAATGCACCTAATTAAAACAAATCAACAGCTTGTTAAAATCCTAAGATTGCAGTTGTGGTTGGAACAAAAACCAGCATACGCAGTGGGGCGCCAGGACCGAGTTTGAGAACCACTGGTTTAGAATGACATATTTGCTAAAATGACCACAAATGGCTAAATTGAAAATTTCACACTGAAACCTCAATCTCCATGATGACATCCCCATAGATCTCAAAAGTCTATGATTGATTGTGTTGCTGCTAAACTTGTCTGCACCACTGTCAGGAAAGCAGTAATGCATTGACATCTGGCAGTTGACAGGCTGACCTTAATGGTAAAGGCCACCTGAAGGGGCCCACGCCGGCCCACAATCAGAACCCGGCGCACCCTGCTGGCAGCCAAGGCCTCCAGGGAAGGCTGTGTGACGTCTGTCTGCTGTAAAGCAAATGGGCAAAGAACTAGAGTTCAGCTATCGTATAACATAACAAAAATGAAAACATGACGACAATCAGCCATTTCCAGGGATATCCAGTGAGATCCGCAATTCTCGGGACACCTATTTTTCTTCTTGATTCAGCACTGCAGTTAACAATTTTACATTTAAAAACAGAGAATTCCTGCTATCAAAAGGCATTTTGATACTTTTTTTTTTTACATTATGTGGCTTTATCCACATAGAAAATGCAGCACTTATTACACATATCCCCCAGCCAGGATACCCAAGAGAAATGTTCAAAATATTAAAACAACCTAGTGATGGAAAAGACCGACAGCCTTCTGATTTGAGACTCCTTTCAGTTTCACTGTTATAAGCCAAGAAAATGACATTAGTTTCAAAGCCTAATGAAGAAGGAAGTATAAATACCAGTATTTCAGGTATTCATAGTTATCAAACAGGAAAAATATGCATCTGCATACACGTGCAACAATGATGGACCTCATTTGAACAGCTGAGGCATTAATGCCACTGACAGCTTCACAGACTCAGCGTTTAAAATTGGAAGTGAAATTAAAATTTGTTTGACACATTTCCAGATCAGCACTAGCAATGTTTGCAAATTGCCTTCATGGAGTATTTTTATATCGGCCTTCCGTTTTAAGATATCCAGATAAATCTACCATGCCAGTCCATTAAAACGTCCTGTTCTCACCTTTAAAATGTCAAGGGGAGAGAGCAGTATTCTGGCCACATCGAGAGCCACGTTCCCCTGACCAAGAATAACTGCTGTTTCACTGCTCAGGTCGGGATTCAGCTGGACACAAAACATAAACAACACACACCTTTACACACTGACATAATACTTTGAAGCTCAGTACCTATTATCAATTTAATATGTGGAACAACTCCATAAAAATGTTGTGGAGCAAACTCACATCTTTGTTGCTAGGGAGCCCATTGTACCATCCGACAAAGTGTTTAGCGGAGTAAACTCCGGCGAGATTTTCCCCTGGTACCCCCAAAGTGCGGTTTCCCTCAGCTCCATAGCTCTGCAAACATTTATACGATAGACAGGCCCAGACTAAATCAGGACTTCGTAGGTTTGCATTTCATTAATGCTTTGTGAACACAGTCTAAACTCAGCCTGAGGCCCAATGTTTTCGAGGACAAATTACAACTTCGTTTCCAGAAAAGTTGGGACGTCGTGTAAGATGTGAATAAAAACAGACTGCAATGATTGGCAAATCATTTAAACTATAATAAATTGAAAATAGTAAAAAGGACACCATATCAAATGTTGAAACTGAGAAATTTTATTGTTTTTTAAAAATATCCGCTCATTTTGAATTTGATGCCAGCAACACATTTCAAAAAAGCTGGGACTGGGCCATGCTTACCACTAATAAATCATCTCTTCTTTTAACAACACCTGTATTTTAGGATTGATGAGACTAATCACTGGAGTTTTGAAAGCAAAATGTTTTCTCACTCTTGCTTGATTTTAGATTTCAGTTTCTCAACACTTTTGTAGACTCATTTGTCACATTTGTCGTTTCATAATCCAAATTTTTCAATGGGTGACCTGTCTGGACTGCAGGCAGGTCAGTTTAGCACCCGTACTCTTTGACTACGGATCCATGATGTTGTAACATGCGCACAATGTGGTTTGGCACTCTCTTGCTGAAATAAGCAAAGCCTTACCAGAAAAAGATGTCTGGATGGCTGTATATATTGCTTCAAATCCAGCATATATTGTTCAGCATTAATACCGTCTTCACAGATGTGCAAGTTACCCATGCCACATGCACTAATGCACCCCCATACTATCATGGATGCTGGCTTTTAAACTATGTGCTGATAAAAAGCCAGATGTTCCCTCTCCTTAGCTTAGAGGACATGGCATCCTTGATTTCCAAAAAAAGAAGAAAAAATTCCAGATTTTGATTGATCAGACCACAGGATATGTTTCCGCCTTGTCTCAGGCCATCATAATGATCTTAGGCCCAGAGAAGGCGGCAGCGTTTCTAGATCTTGTTTATTTATGGTTTTTTTCTTTACGTGGTAAAGTTTTAACTTGCATTTGTGGATGCAGTAGCAAATTCTGCTCACTGAGAATGGCTTCCAGAAGTGTTTCTGAGCCCATGCACAGATTTCCACTACAGAATCCTGTTTGTTTTTAATGCAATGCCACCTAAGGGCCAGAAGCTCATGGCCATTTAATATTGGTTATTGGCCTTGTCCCTTGCATCCAAAGTTTTCTTCAAATTCTCTGAAAAATGTTATGATATTACATACCATAGATGATTAAATCTCCTATTTCTTTGCAATTTCATTCTTAAATTGTTGAACAATTTTGCCATGCAGTCTGTCACAGAGTGGTGAAGCCCTCACCATCTTCTGAAAAACTCAGCCTCTCTGAGATGCTCTTCTCATACACATTTATGTCACTGACCTGTCGCCAATTAATCTAATTAGCTGTGAGATGTTCCATCAGGTGCATTTTTTTTTAGCATTGTAAAACATTTCCAATCTTTTGTTGCCCCTGTCCCAACTTATTTGAAACAAGTTGCTGCCATCATATTCAAAATTGAGCTAAAATATTCCTAAAAACAACAAATTTCTCAGTTTCAACATTTGATGTATTGTCTTTGAACCATTTCCGATTAAACATAGGGTTTAAATGATGTGCAAATCATTGCATTGTTTTATTTACATATTACACACCATCAATGCATTTAATTCCTGTGCTAAGAAATGGATTGCAGATCTCAATAAACTGGTAGAGGATATTTCCTGGACTGACATATGGAAAAATGCAAGGCAGCCCTGCCGCTATACAAAAAATAAATTGACACAATTCAAAATTTTAAATAGACTGCACTCTATCACAGCTTTACAAAATGGGAATAAAGGTTGACAGTAAATGCTTAAAATGTGGTGTTGCTGAAGGTACTCTGCCTCATCTACTCTGGGGCTGCATTAAAATTAATGACTTACGGTTTGGCATAACAAAAGAAGTAATGAACAACATTGATATAGCCATTCCATTTACACCACAAAAGTATATATTGGGAGATTTACATAACTTCATTAAGGTTCCTTTAAGGACTAAAAAAAGTCTCTTTCTCATTATGTATGATCACAAAGAGTGTAATTATGAAAAATTGGATTACTTCTAATATACCTACGCATAAAGAATGGATCTCTGAAGCATCAGAAGTGATCAAATTGGAAAAGATAGCTTTTAGACAGCAAAACAATGAGTAAGAATATGCCCAAGTATGTCATATGTCATCATAAAAGCTGAAGGAGGTGTTTCAAGGAGGGGGGGGGGGGAATTGAGACAATGAGTCAGAATATGCCCAAGTATGTCATATGTCATTATAAAAGCTGAAGGAGGTGTTTCGGGGGGGGGGATTGAGTCCACCATTTTCGTTTAATTTGTTTCATTTCTTCTTCTTTATTATTATTTTTTCTTTTCTTTCTTTTGATATTGTTGCTTGCTGCTATTATCATTTTCTGTCTTTCCTGGCAAATCTAATAATGGATGCTTAACTCTATAACTGTTGATTTCTAATATTTTTCTTAAACTGTTGCAGAAAACTACAAACCCAATTTGATAGATATTTCTACGTCGGGCTGATATTGTTTGAGGGCTGCATTGCTAAGGTTAAATTGTTTTGTTTGATCTCACTGTTTGTTGTTTTAATATTGTGTTGCTGTTTCTGTTTGTAATGCACATGCATAAACATGTTCTGAAACAGATTTGTCTTATCTCTGTTGGTATAACCCTCCCTCTTTGAGATTTCAAATGATGTCCCCCCCCTTCATCAAAATTTTTATTACTAAATAATGTTGCCCTCCTCAGAGGGGGGGTGGGGGGGGCTGAAAAAAAAAAAAAATATATATTACACAGCGTTCCAACTTCTCTGGAAATGGGTTTGTATGTAAGAAAGTTTAAAGCAATATTTTCACAACTTTGAATATAGGGCTTAATCTGTTGTTACTAATGTGGGCAATACATTTTGCAGTTGACTCACCAAGATCCCATACCTCTGTGATGAAGAGGAGTTGTTTGAAACCATTCGGTTGCATTGCGCCTATGAGTATCAAAGAATCAATGATTTGTATACGGGAAACCTATCCAATATTAGGTGTTTGTTTCGTGATTTTTTTTTTCCTGAAGATAGTGTATGGCCAATTAAATTTTACTGAAAGTATTTCATTAGGTTGTGCTATTTTTTCAATAAATCTTCTTACTGATTTTCTGTTGACATGACAGTGCAGTGCAAGGTCTCGAAGACCTTTACTGGATGCCCGTGATCTTCGGGAACATTGGCGCATAATTAAAGGAAAAGTCCATCAAAGGAGACCCAAAACTCTCCAGCAGCTGGAAGCCTGTATTAAACAAGAGTGGGATCAAATTCCAACGGCTAAATTCAAGAAACCTACCTCCTCAATGCCCAGACGCCTCCACTCTGTGTTAAAAAGAAGAGGGGATGCTACACCATGGTAAACAGGCCCCTGTCCCACCTTTTTTGAGACCTGTAGCAGCCATTAAATTTGAAATAAGCTCATTTTGTGGATAAAATTGTAAAATTTCTCAGTTTCAACATTTGCTGTGTTATCTCTGTTCTACTGTGAATAAAATACTGGCTGGTGCGATTTGAAAGTCATTGCGTTTTGATTTCATTCACAATTTACATTTTGTCCCAACTACTTCGGAATTGGGGTTGTATCATGGTATGTTGGAAACTTTGGGTTTGGGAAGCATTGTTTACATTTATGCGAGTCTGTTGCTTTTTCAATCCACGTGAATGGCGTAAATTTCAAACACGCCTTCTTCATCACAGAGGCATGGAATCTAAGTGGGTCAAATGCGAAATGTATTGTACACATTACTAACTGCATATTTAAGCCCGATATTCAAATTTGTGAAAATATTGCTTAAAAGCACTTTGATAGTGAGAGGCGTAATGCTCACCAGTACAACTGCATGATAAGCCAGCTGCAGCTCCTCCACACTCACATCCTTTCCAACATTCACGTTGCCAAGAAAGCTGCAGCGCTCATGCTGGGCTGTCTGAGTGAATGTGTTGATGACATTCTGCGGTGAAGATCATGTGACGGAGGGAGACAAGAATGCCACAGTATGTCCTCATTTGCCTTTGATTCCAAAATGATACTTCTTAGCAGACAGAAGGGTCATTCCATGAAAAATCAATCAGTGCCTCCCATCTGACCCTTTCAGAATCAGCTGATTTTGTGTTGCAAAGTTGTTTGTAAAGTTGGTATATTTAATGAAATCATGCAAAATTTTACCTCCACACTATGAATATCTTGTGAGTTAGAGGCCCTAAAAGTACATAGGGGTAGGTTGAAATTTTGCACTTTTTAATTAACATTATTATTTTTTTTTCAGCATTTTTGAGTCCTCCTAAATTTATAAGTACAGGACACAGCCACTTAAAATTTTCAGCGCTGAAAAACACATTTGAGCTCCATTAAAAACTGAAACCAAATCAATTTGAAATCCACTTCAAATGTCACAATCTAATGCTACATTCTAGTTTTTGTTCAGTGCAATTTTGTCCACAACCAACTTAAAGATCGCGGGAGATATCATAGTTTCAAAAAGCAAAACTGCACCAATTTAATATCTATGACATAGCATTATAAATGCATGTATTGCTAACCTGGATGTGTTAGCGGTTTTCTAAAAGTTTACTGAAGAAAACTTTACAACATGCATTTTAGGAAAACTTTCAAGGGTCATATCGCCATGTGGGATAGGTGGTTGGTCAAAAAAAGTTGAAGCATAAAAAGGTCTCTTTTTTTTTTTTTTTTTACAACATATTGATTCCAGGTTCATCTTCCAGCCATGACTCCTTCAGTGTCAAAGTAATTTTCTAACAATTTTTTAAAATTGGTTGATTTTATGGAATGACTCAAATGTATCTCCAGTAATTACCCACATTTTACTGCATCTCTGGCCATGGAGCTTTTCAGAAGGATGTTGAGGCTTTTCGGGTCAGACATAAGATCTAAGGTTATCACAGCCGATCCATTTTTTTGCATGAATGGCAGCAGCCTGCCAATTTGTTTCATATCAGGCAACTCGGCTCAGGGTGTTGAAACGGGTACTCAATGGGATCATACAGACAAAAACTAAAATAGACATTCTGTCTCTGTATTAAAATTTAAAAGGAGAAAATCATGGTTGTAGCATTGTTGACAGAAAGTCCAGTATTTCCATTTGTTTCCTTACTCGCAAATGGTCTCTATCATTTAGAACAGTAAATATTTTAAACATTATTCCCCTTACCCCATTAAACCTATGGACCCATATATAAGCCATCAAATACAGCTGCTATATTCAAACCAGTGAAATTTCAAGCCTATTTTAAATCATATAGAAGATTCTAAGGTTTACAATGATACAAAACATGTCCTCCGCCAAGATATGCATATAATATGATGTAAAAGATCAAGACATTTTCCATTTGATGTAATGCTGTGGCCATAAAAACATGGCAACTTGGGTTTCAATATTTCTTACGATCTGAGCACGATGTAGCTTCAGTGAAGCGGTGCAGCTAGCGGATACAGAATATCAACGTGACATCGTCCTACAATGAAAAAAAGACAGCTAGCCATGCAAAGCGTGGTGATACGCAAACATGGCAGCCTTGTTGATGACATGTTATTTGACTAAAAATATTCCAATCATCACAAAAATCCATAGGGACCGTCTTCATATCACCATTGATCCACAAAATAAAAACGGAAGGAGTTTAAAAAAAATTTGAAGTTTGTAGAGTGAGAACAATAAACTGTGGACAGACTGACAGAAGGACAATCCGGTGGAGTGGGCGTATAATGAGAAGGGTACAGCAAAAATTGTTCCATGTAGAGTGAGAACAAGCTACACAGAAGCAGTGTATAGTGCTGTGCTACGTTCGGTGCTACAGTGCCGTGAAAAATCATCAAATCATCATCGAAATTCATTGGGATCCTCAGCATATCACTATTGCCCCATGAAACAAACACAAAAAAGATTCTACCAAAACTGTACCAAGGGTGAGACTACATATGAGCCATTCTCTCATTGAATTTTAACTTTTCCATCTATAAGTCATGCATTGGGATGTACTGAATTCGGTGGCACAAGTCTGTGACAAATTATCTGATCGTCATCAAAATCAATGGGGATCCTCTTCACATCAATACTGACCCATGAAACACACATAAATGGAAACAGCAAAATTTGTACCCTGTAGAGTAAGAACAAGCTATGTATAAGCCAGGTATATGGATGACTTAAGTTTGGTGCCACAATTCCGCGAAAATTTTCCTGATCGTCAACAAAATTAATAGGGATCCTCTTCTTATCACTATTAAACCATAAACAAAAATGAAAAGGATTCAACAAAAATTGTGGTCAGTGCAATGATGAATTGTGGACGGACTGACGGACGGAAAGGGGTGATCATAATACACGCCCATCCAGTGGAGTGGGCACATAAAAATGCTTTTCTGGAGTTAAACCTTCTTAACAGAACTCTTAAGTGAAAAGTTTAGACTTTAAGGGGTTAAATGGACTACTTTAGGGGCTAAAGTGGTAAACAAAACCCATCCCTTGAGATCAACCACTGCGGGGGTTTCATTTCAACCGCAATAGACAAACCTGACTCAGTGAATTACGAAACAAATAAGATTTACTGCAGTTGAATGAGGTGTACCTTGACACTTGATAGCCCTGAGGTGAAAAGTGATAAGAAAGCAGATCTCCAGGAACAGGTTTGGTAACCATTGCTCAACTACAGTTAAATTACTCAATCTAGCTTCCGGCTCTATACTGACATGCAGCCAAAATATCTACGATAGATGATGATGACTTCTGTTGTAAGTGAATTTCACCTTTAAATATACATTACAAACTTCACTGCACAGTTTACCTTGACTTCTGGATGATCAGGTGCCACCCCAAACCGAACTAGCCCAAAAGGTATGGGCAGTCGTTCATATATGTCTACCTCAATGGCCAGATGAGCCTGAAAAAAGGGAACGAGGTACAAATATTATTATGGTTACCTTGGAAAATGTTTGTGAACTTGGCTTTATTTCATGGTATTTCTTCTAAAATGTAATCAAAATATTCAACAACTTTCCCTGCTATGACAGTTAGAGTGCATGCAGTATTGCAAAATATCAAGCTGAATTGTGTGCTTAAATTTGCAGAATTGCAGCTACAAAGCCTGAAGCCTAAATAAGAGAAAAACAACAAAAGAAATGACTAGCCTCACAGAACTTCTTTTCAAACTTAATAGATGACCACAAATAAATGGCAAGATTGGTTTATGCTTATTTAAAAACTAGGTAAAGAACTAAAATAGCATCAGAAACATCTTAATGGTCTCAGTAATTTAAAGAGCGTTGCCTGGAACCTCACATTCTATGGTCCTTCTATGGAAGAACTATGCATCATAAGTACTTGACCCTCTACAGACAATATATAAGGAAGTCTCACTTTGAGTAGATATTGAGCTGTGTAGAAGCCAGCTGGTCCTCCACCCACAATACAAACCCTGGGACTGGCCTTAGCAGTGCATGCAAGTCTACGCAATCCTGTGCAAAACATAACAAAAGCAATAACACATTCTAATCCGGACACTGGTCAATCGCTGCATCCTGCTGACCATGCAACAAGAATGACTTCATCGTGTCCGTCAAACTCCAAGCAGACAAGTCCCTGTGACGGACGTGCATGAGGCAGACTATTGGTAGTACACGGACTACGACATTATCAAAGCTGATCTATCAACACTTCTTCATGAAATGATGGCCAGCAGTCTCCTTTGACTGGAAAACAGGCCACTGGTTGTTACAGAATCCTCACCCTCTGTTGTTGCAAGATTGCAAAACTGGTTTTATGGACATCAAGTTTGAAGGGTGAGGACATAAAACACCATTTGTCTTGAGATCCTACCTAGCTTCAGAGGCCAGACAGCCAGGTACTTAAAAAAAAAAAAAAAAATCACAGATCACTGGTTAAGAACATTCAAATTTAACTCCATCTCTGGTATTTACTTAGTTCACATGTTATCTTTTGGAAATTGTTTTGAAATATAACTGCTACCACAAAGGCAACCCTTGCAGTATGGTTAACACCAGTTAAATCGGACAAAAATCAAACGACACTCAAGTAATAAGAGGGTTAGACTGAAGCACTCTTTTGTGCACCAGTCAATCCTAAAACTAAATATGGTGCTTAATCCCAGATCAAATGCATGTTAATAGGTCTTAAATGGTGTCTTTGTATTTTTATGATAAATGTATGAATTTTGTGATTGTATGGGTCCTGTATTATTGTCTTCTTGTTAGTAATCTTACGTTGCAATGGAGCAACTGTGATGTAAGAAAAATTTCAGACTTTGTCTGACAAAGTATTAACATAAGTACAGCAGTGAAATGACAGAAAATCACTTCCTGTTCAACGGTGACCCACGTCAGTCACGTGACGCTTCGGTACTGGCTTACTGCAATGGGTCCTCACCATGAGCCATCGCGTCCCTGAGGTGTCTCGTTGTAAATAATGATTGCATTGGCTTGTACTGGAGCAATCTGGCCGTATTCATCTCGTCGTTTTCTTGAGAAATGGAAAGGAAATGCTACTATGTTTCTTAGCTCGCTGAAGATTTTGCATCAAATAACCAACGTATTTGAATTAATATGCGCAATTTAGCTCATGCTGCGTTATAACTCAGCTAACGTTAGCTAGCTGACTATCGATTTCCCCAGTTCGCTGAGTATTTGGCTAGTCAAGTTAAATCGTCCAGCTTAACGTTCGTTACACTGCAAGGAATTGCAGCAGATGAACTTTGTTATTCAAACGTTCGCTACCAAGCTAAACAGCTTAATAACTTCACAGTCAGTCTGTATTTTATGAACTAATGTTATAAAAGTGATAAACTTACCTACAGCTTCGCTAACTGCTGTAGCCACAGCTCGCTTTGCTCGCGAGCTAACGCAAATTCTGCGACTGAATAACTGCTCGCATTAGCTAGTTAATGCTGATATCCACGCGCTGTAGTTACCTTCAACTATAAGGTTTCGCCTAGCTTATCTGCTACATGTGTCCTATTATTAACTTTTAAAAATCAAGCAGTACGGCATGGGAAGCTAGCTAGTTAGAGCGTAGGCTAAATTGTTAGACCGTCCTGCGCCAGCAGTGCCCTGTCCTGCAGAAACAAGTTTTATTAAATGGTAGTTCCGTTTAATTTGTTATACTGTCAGACTTTGTGCTGGCATCAGGAGAATCCAGTACTCAAGGCTCTTTGCAAGATAACGCCAGTGTCATCTAAAGTCCCTCTCCTCCTCAAGCACATGCGCTTCGCCATTTCAGTTGCTACGTAGCAATCACTGCCCTCTGAAATACTGTTGGTCCTGGTTATATTTGTATTGCTGTTTAATTAGTAAAACTTTTACACGGAAATCACCAACTTCAACCTTCAAGCCACCTCTTCAATAGCTTAAAATACTCTTACAATAATAGTCTTTGACGCATGCTTTCCCTACCTAGCCATTGCAGTGCCAATAATGTGTTTGTTTCTTATTCCGTGAACTCTTCAGGGGAAGTGAGGAGAAAGTTCACCTTGGCATTTAAAACGAGGGTTTTTAACTGCAACAACTCACTGGTGCAAACCATTTTAAATTGTGTATTCTTCAACTCGAGACCACGACAGCCGTGGCAAAGCATTTTATATGTGATGTCAGTTTCTCCTTAATTTTATTTCACTGTTGTTTTTTATATGTATATTTGTATGTGTTCTTTGCTTTTTATATTATAGGTATGATGTATATGGACTGAAATGTCTGAAATAAAATCAATCTATCTAATAGGACACACATAAGTAATTCTCTCAATAATTGATGGGATCATTCCCCATTTGAAATGTATTTTAAAAATGTATATGTCCCAGAAATTCTGATTACTGATGTTAGAGGGATTCTTGTCTTACATTCTAACATAGTAGTTCCTGCCGAGGTAAACTGCTTCCTGGTGTGAGGGGTCATGGACGGAGAGGCACCTCTAGGCATGAGAACGGGAGCCCCTACGTGCTCATCATATTTCATATGTTGTGATTATTTTATTCTTTAGGCAGGGCACAACATCTCTACGTCACTGGTGTTATGTGCTATAAGGGCTGGGTAACTTAAATTTTGTCAAAATAATCCCATAAATCCTTTATATCATTTTTTTTTTGAAAAGTAGCACTGCATGGTCACCATACCCGATGGGGTGGTCACTTTAGAAAAACCACCATTTTATGCAAAATGTCACTGTGATAGCACACTACAGCACAGTCAATCCTATCTCTATATAACAACAGTGACATGTTGGGACACCAATGACTATGGTTAATGTGATTAAAGTTTGTAATGTTCTGAAAAAGCGTGATCATTGACAAATATGTACCAATATTTTGTGTTGTTAATGCTTTTCTTGTTACTTTGCTATGTATGGCCAGACTGAGCATGACAAAGAGGCAGAGGCTGTATATGCTGCGTAGAGATGCAAATCCAGAATGCAAGGCTGCTAACCAAAAAAAAAAAAAAAAAAACATTCAAGAGAAACGATGAATAGAGAAGAGAAAACTAAGAGGGGAATTCTCATTTCTCGGAGGGAGGGAAATGACAAAAAATAGATCGCAAGGAAGGCAGGCAAGTAGCGCGGTATGGCATGTATTCCCGCAGGATTTTTGTGCTAAAATAGATTTTTTTTTGCTGTTTTGGATTCAGTAGGGATCAGACTGTTAGAAAAGGAAGGGGTTCAAATTTTCAGGCCCCTCCCCTCTTCCTGACAAGGTCACTTTCGTTTTGCTCCCCTCAAAACTGACTATGTACCTATTTCTGCCATTTGTTGACCAATTTTAATAATGTAAGAGTCATTTTGTAGGTTTATAGGTGTCCTGAGTTGATTTATGCTGCTTATAAATCAATTGGAAGTGTCTTTTACCAACTTCCGGTCCACCAGCTGGCGCCAAGAAGAGGAATCAGCTTTGTGTCCTCTTAGTTCACCAACCGCAAGATTCAACTTTGACAACAATGCAGTCAGTTTGATGTTCAGACAATGTAATACAAAATCCTATCAGATTTATTGGAAATGTCATTCACTCCGGCGTACTGGCTGCTCCAACATCTCTAATCAATCACTAATTATGTTGTATAAATTTAATTTGCTACACAAATTTTGACATGGTCACCTTGGGTCAGCTGCTTTACCTCAATGAGAGTCTGGCCCATTGCATCGGAAAGAACACGGTGCAGTGGCTCTGAACCAGCCTTGGGACAAAAGTCACAGGATGAAAACAGACACACCGCCTCCTTGGGGATTGTCTTCAATAGTTTTGGTCGAACAGATCCTGTTGCACTTGAAGGGCGTCCAAGTCCTCGGGAAGAACAGGGGACAGGCGAGTCAGGTCGGGATCGCTTACACCGGAGACGTTCAATTAAGCCCTTGTTTACGATAGGTTTGCGACACCCACTGTGATAAACAGATTTTAGTTCCAGTTCATTCAAGCTAGACAAGTGGTCAGTTAGCAGCTGAATATCACTTTGACCTAGAGACACTCTCTCCCGGCAACTCTGTAGAAAGGTCATCAAGCATAGCTGGATTGTTCAATAGTCGCTTGCTTGGGGTGGCCCCCTCTGCAAATCACACAGACTTTGCTGTCCTCTGACATATTGACTAGATCGTCCTCAGCCAATCTCACTTCACCATAAAATGTCCAAAGTTCTTGGTTCTGGGCACTCTGATGCTGCGAGAACAACCAGTGTATAGGCTCCTAATCTTCTCTCGATCGGCTTGTTTTAAACACACTTGAAAAAATAAACGCAAGACAAAAATGTGGCGTATCTGCTGTTAAGGCTTTGCAGTTGGGAAAACTGGATCAGCCATATTTCTTCACTATATAGAGTTCCTGAAAGTAGCAAACAATATAGGGAGGGATTAATGTGGATACTGATAGAATGTTGGCCATAACTCCACCCTTAGTTTTACTGAAACAAAACGGGATGTCTTCAGAATGGTCTGCAACTGCAAAAAAGAGGTTTTTTGTAATAGGATGCCACTGGATAATTGTAAAATTGGACTTTTATTGGCCAAGAAAAAAGCAGGGGTCGGGCGAGGTTTGTAGTAATAACTTTGATAGGCGCAAGGGTCAGTCCAGTGGGACCTAATGTGGAGAGACGCCCCAACCGCTGAAGCAGAAGTCAGAAAATGACACCTCTGGTTGCTTTAAAAGTATGAAAAAATGAACTCAGCACATTAAAAACCTACTAAACGACTTTATGAAAATTGACGATAAATGGCCAACATAGGTGTAATGACTATTCTGGAGGGTCCTGAAAGGGAAATGATCCCCTAGATAGGGAGTGGGGGGTCTGAAAATTTCTCACTCTTAAGATTGTCCCATGGCCCTGTTCTGACTGGAGAAATATTGGCCTTATTTTCTTGCTAGTGTAAGATCTCAGTGAAGATTAGCTGTGTGCTCTATCACATATTTATTTTTATAAACTGTATTAGTACATGCTACAATCACATTTATACAATGTTTATTTTTGTTTGTCTTTTTCATAAATTTAGGAATAAATCAGGGGTAACTTTTTGGAAATTTTGGGGCAAATTTCAATCACCAGTATTTGTTCCGCTACATTGGTTGATACTGGTTTTGCTATTTCCCCTATGACATTAGAAGATGAAACTTGTGATGAACGTTTCTGTATTCATGGAGCAAGGAAGTAAGTTTAGATATTTCAGATATCTTATTCATGTATTTTCCCTCAGATAAGCGACTGGGCAGGCACAATGGACCAGGATGTGGTGTAGGATGTGGTATTTGAAAAATAAGACTGCTGACATTGACATTCTGAAGAAAGTCATATATTTCATATTATTCACGCATGCACAACATCAAAGTCTGAACCCCCCACGCACACACGCGCACACACACACACACACACACACACACACCATTAAATGAGGTAATGAAAGGACCATTTAGGCATTACATACATGGATACATGGTGTATTACTTACTGAAGGACTGTATTGCTTAGTAATAACAGATCATTAAACAAGAAACATTTTTAAAAACACTGAGAGAGAAAAGCACAATGTTGGCATCAGCTCCCTGGTTAGATTCAGTATTCACAAGACAGCAGAAATGATGCTTATTGATTGCAATAAATGTATTGCTGGTCACTGTGCTGGGAGCAGAAGCGGTGATGTCTCTGATGCGCACTGGTAGGCCTGTAGCTGTCTCCTTGGTTCTGTGAGGGAACAGGAAACCGATATAAAGAGGAAGTAACATGTCAACAAAGGTGAGATATTCAGTGGTTTCAGTAGCGTGGCCATCCATGCAAAAAATCATTGGTGTATTTTATTAATTTGAGTACAAGAAGGGATGGGGAAGAGCGCAAGGTTAAAAAAGAGACGGTCATTTTCATCTGACTCACCCTTGTGCACCACCACCATGCCAACACGCCAAGGCAGACGCAGACCACAATCACACAAACTATCATGCTGAGCAGGGACAAGATTTCTCGCTGGGTAAGGGTTCTATGACAGCCCTCTTTTGGGTCCCTCTCTGAATAGGAAGGAAATGACAAGACATCGCTTTCAAAAAAGGCACCCAGGCTCGGTGTCTAATTTGAGGTTCTGATTTCAGTATTTTGAAGACTTGTTTTAGCTGTACATTGCAAGCCTTGACATTGATCCAGCCGGTGTAATCATATATTCTGCACTGCCTAACAATCATTGCCGCATAATCTACATCTGTCATTTATACTGGCTCCCCCTCAGAAATTCATGCTCTAAATGCAAAAGGATGCCGGTCACAAGTATTTGGATGGTGACAATTTTTGATTTTTGGCTGTTTACCTCAGCACATTGGGATAACAGCTCGAGGGTTTGGAGCACAAGGGGCGTAATAGAACATACCCCTTGGAGCACAAGGGGCGTAAGTCACATTTTCCAAATTTTACAGGAGAGCAAAAACAAACTTCGCATTGATTGTAACTATTTCATTGAAAGCCATATATTTAAGCATTCTATAATGTTATAGAGATAAAGTTGTAAGGAATTCATATTCTAAATGATAATAAACAAAAAACTCTGACTTACTATTACATTTCAGCCAAGAAGCCCAACAGGCGATAGAAAAGGCACTTACGCCTTTTGTGCACCAACAATTCCTACTATTTTGTGAGTTGTTAAGGGCATAAGTGACATTTAAAATACTGATACTACTGAAACAGAGAGATTAAGGCAGAATTATCTTTAAAATCTCTCTGGTTCCTTGCTCCTCTCCCTCATCACTGGTCTCCTCTCTGATTCCTTGCTCCTCTCCCTCATCACTGGTCTCCTCTCGGGGTCCTTGCTCCTCTCCCTCATCACTGGTCTCCTCTCTGGTTCCTTGCTCCTCTCCCTCATCCCTGGCCTCCTCTCTGATGTTATCACTGGGGTCTGGCTCCTGTCTCTCATCCCTAGCTTCCTTATCTCCAGAATCCTCCATCTCTCTTGCTTCATCCCTGGTTTCTATGGCCTCAGTGATATCTACCATCTCCCACTACTGTTCTTCACTGAAAGCTGCCTCACCCTGAGCTTCATCTGACATATAGAGAAATAGCCAATGGATTAGTATTCACAGTACTTAATTATTTATTGAATGCATTCATTCTTGAATGGTGCACCGATGTGAATGTTGTGGCCAATGCCGATAACCAATTTTGACATTGCTGTTATGGCCGGTAGCCGATATTTACCGATGTCGATATTTGTATATATTATGTTTTTATGATAAACAAATATTTATTTCCGACATACTGAAAGTCACATGCATAATATAATAGATTATGTGAATGACTGACTGAATGAATGAATGAATGAATGAATGGTACCAGCCTAAAGCTTTGTCAGCACTAACTGGAAGCTATAGTAAAAGTGATCTTATAAAACGGGTGCTTCCCATCCTTAAATGTGATTGGCTGAGCCGCGTTCCATGCCAGTATAAAATCAGTGTAACCCACTGCATTCTGAGGCAGGCCGCAGCACAAAATATCCCTGCGCGCCTGGCCTAGCAACCAACTACTCTGCGCTCAACTGACTCGTTAGGTAACGTTTGTTTCAAGACTTTTGTACACCTAGCTATCAAGCTAAAGTGATATCGAACTCTATTGCTAGGTTGCTAACTAGCTCGCTATTTCAGTGTTAGTGAAGTGTAGCCTTTTAGCCCACTAACCAGTTGGCTATCTACCTAGCTAGCTATTGCATTATAGAGTTCGATATCACTTTAGCTTGCTAGCTACGTTGCTAACTAGTTCGCTATTTCAGTATTAGTGATAAATTGTAGATTTTTTTCTTGTGTGTTTATTTTGTGGGCTATATGTAGGGTAAACACATCCATTGTAGTGAACGCTAGCTAGTTGACAAGCTGGCTAGCAAACTAATATGCAATTCAGCATATTTTCCTGGACACCGGCAAGTGTGGAGGACAACAGTCAATCTTGTTCCCTACTCTCGCTGCTGGTTGTAATGATATGGCAGATCGGCGCGAGTTGAGAACAAGGACACTCGAAAACCGAAACCGAAATGAACGTAAAATTATTAAACGGGGCCTTCGGGAGACCGAAGGAGACATTCCAAATAGCCTGCTTTCATGGTATATCTACATTAACGAGCCCAAATGGCCTGATGTGATTTGATAATGGCGCTAGATGAAAAAGCAATCTTAGCGTCTGTGTTGATTGCCAACCATTCTGTCCACTCTGTCTTGCTTGGTGGAATAGTTCTCAATTTTATTGTTGCATTATTACCAATAAATTGTTGATTTTTTTTCTCGTGTGTTTATTTAATGGGCTATATGTAGGGTAACCGTTTTATATCACTGTAACCCACTGCTTCTCGGGGCTTATTCCTTTATTAAGCAGTATGGCTTTGCGGCTAGCTAATTAGCATTAGCTTAGTGTAGGAATAGTAGGTTAACATGTTGATCAAAAGGCTAAAACTTTATCAATACTACTTCCATTATACAGCTATTTACTTGTAACCAATGGAATGTAGTTCAACTGGAAGTTCTCCATTGATGTGTAGTAGCACTTGCTCAGCTTCTGTGAGCTGTTCTCTGGCATTACCATCCATGATGACAGTCAAAATGGGCCAATGCAGGTTCTGTCAGTGTAAGTCTGGCACTTACGCCTTTTGTGCACCAAACACAATGCACTTACGCCTTTTGTGCTCAAAACTGAATTTAATGTTTTTACTTACGCCTTTAGTGTTTTAAGCCTTTAGGTCACTTTGATTGGACAAAGTGATTAAACCAGCATTCTGATTGGATAGAGCTTGTCAAGACCTTTCTAATGATATCAAAATGTCATTTTACCCCAAAATGTCACTTACGCCCCTTGTGCTCCAAGGGGTATGTTCTATTACGCCCCTTGTGCTCCAAACCCTCGAGCTGTAAATATGATGTTGAGACTTAATTTTACAGATTTTTTTTCCATATCATGGGGACCATGAGGTAATTGGAGCACTTATTATACAGTGCCACTGTCCAATTATCTGTGGACTGTGCTCTGCTTGCGTAGCACTCATATTGCACTCAGTTTGCATGATTTTACCAGCTGGAAGCTGAGGTTAGGACCCACTCAAACACATAGTTGAGCATGTGGTCAATTCATGGCTTTTGCCTCCTTACATTTGGAAAGAAGGCTTAGCATTGAAAAGGCATTGTAGGATGCACTAAATGTGCAGATGCTGCACAGGCTACATAACAACTGAACGGGAAAATTTTGGGGGATTCTTGTAACCCCAAACTTCCAAATTCAACACTGGCTGACTTGGTTTCCCTCTGAAAATGTTTTTTTTTTTCCGGTGTACCTCGTACGATGATGATTGTGTCGTTGCTTTCATATGTTGTCAAAGCCCCAGTTCTATCGTCCAACTTGCTCCACATGCAGTAGTACCCATCTGTATCTTTCACACCCAGCTGGGACAGCTGTAATTTGTAGTCACAGCATTGACCCATCACGCGCAGTCTGTCCTTGTACTCACTGTTTATATTGGATTTTTCTGCTAGTACTGAGACGTACAGCACTTCCATTTCCTTTGAGAAGCGTCGTTTCAAATAGAGTCCTGTTGGATCGATCAAAGTTGTCCTGCATTGTATTTCCGCTGTGGAGTTCACCTTCATAAGTGAAATGGCGTTTGGGGTCTGAAACACCACAGGTGGTTCTAGAGAGAGTAGAGAAGGGTATGACAGCATGTACATCTGTTGGACCTACATAATTTAACAATGTGAATATTCTCAGAAAAAAATATGTTTATTTGTCATTCTCTGCATTGTCTTGATTGTCCACATATCTGAAACAAAGTTAATTGTTCAGTTATTTGAAACAATTACTTTTAAATAAATGAATATCAAAATTTTCTTTTTGTAAATAAGGGCATCACACTTTTGTGTGCCTGCCAGGCTGCCCTAACCACTTCACCTCTAATTTTTCGCAAGTTTTTCCATTAAGTTGGTTCAAAGTCAGAAAAGGTTTTTTTTTTTTTATATTATAGGGACAGTGTCACATACAAATTCTGCATCTGCTGGTTGCAGTGCTTCATTACGCTTATCTTGAGACAAATATTCAAACACAGGACACCATTTTTTATGGCCACAGCATCACCTCAAATGGAAAATATTTAGATGGGTGATTATATGCATCATTTTACATACTTTTCCCTGTAATTCAGCGGGACATACTTGGAATCGTTGACAACCTTGGGATCTCCAGTAGAATTTAACACAGGCCCGAAGTTCCACAGGTTTGAATACAGAAGCTGCATTTGACAGATCTGTCTGTCAGATGCAAAGTTTTTTTTTAAATTTTTAGATGATTCACTTCCTCTCTTGTTAGTTGTCTTTGGCAACTATTCTTGCATGCAAGGGAAGTGCATGTTTGACATGAACAGTGGGCATTCTTTCTCATAGGGTTCTCTCTAGTGTTAGAATTTGACTCAAGAGTACATTTATATGTTGAATATCAATTATTTTGATTCTGATAAAATTTGCTATGAATGATGACATCTGTAAAAAAAGATAATTTTTGCTGAGATGTCATTATAGAGAACTCCCACAAAGCATATTATTGCAATGCCGAGCTGGTTCAGCTGCTACAATGTGAGTGTTGGATAATTGGCACCGGACAAAGATTGTTGCAATGTCAATTTTCCCTCAGAATCATACAATTTTTCACCATCGAGACACAAATTTTGTTGTTCACTGATCATTTGACAATTCAACATGTCCAGTTGATGAGTCTCTGACCCTTTTCTGCTCTGTATCTCTTTGTGTGTACATTGTTGTTTTACTAAATAATGCACATATGAGCCCCTTTATTGTGAAGCAAGATTTTTGCACTGTTATTAAGATATCCCGAGTGATTTCCTGTTGAAATCGAATAGCAGCAGTAACCTATTTAAAAACTTACATGACTTAATATCATGTAAGGCTGTGTATATCATAGCTTTCTCTGCTATCAGATGTGATTGCCTTTATCCTGTATTTTTCATGGTAATGTAAGCACATCGGACCCCACTCTTACCTGCTCCTGCAGCCCCTGCTGGAGTGGAGAGGAGTCCCAGCGCACAGGTCCACAGAAGAGCCTCCATTTTGATACCTGTGTTCAAGGTGAGCCTGCCTTGAGAGCCACAAAGCTTACTGTCACGTTTTTGCTTCACATCACTGGATATAGGCCAGGACAAAAAATATAGATGAGTAAGTAATCATTTCCTCTGCGCTTCACTCCGGAAATGTGGTTTCTGTTTTTTTTTTCTGAGTTCAACACTCAGTGTATTAATGCTGTATTCAGCACTGATAGTCTGTAGCTTAGAGCTCGCATCAATGGATGTTTAAGCAGGACTCTTTGCCAAATATTGAGTCATATCCAAGTGAATGTTTTTGTAGAAAGTGATTACTTCCACTTACACAGACTGTTTCTCATAAAACGAAGGTCTTGACATAAAAATGTGTGTCAGACAAGTGTGAATGAGCAGAAATCTCGCTAACAGCACAACATTCATCATGGTTTGACAGTCACAGCAGGGCGCAGGTTTGCATCAAACAAATGCTTTCCTCTCGTGAGATCATAATTATTTTTTTAGTTGTATATTCCACCATCCCACTCAATTTGTGCATTTTGGATTACAGTAAGACCAAAGTAAAATCAAGCAGCACTTTATGAAACATGCTAGACTACACCATGGCACTCATGAAATGAGCCTCGCAGTCTGGTGGTTACCATGTCAGGGCCAAACTTGCTTCCATGGATGGGGTACATAGTGGACTTCATTTAAAAAAAAAAAAAATCTGTGTAGGCTCCTACAAAAGGCTTTCCCACAACTCCACTCTATACAACCTTAGTTATAATCTGTCGTTTGAAAAGAAGTAGCTCGCCATATCATGTTTATGTCAGGAGAATAGCGGGTGTCTGCATTCTTCAGAGCATTCAACAAATTCCCTGTTGTTCTGAAAACAGCTTAATATTGTCTTGTAAATTCTTTTACTGTGGCGGGTTCTCTTATAACCTGGACGGCGCACCCTCCATGGTGATAGATTTCTCATCTCACATCTGTGTCCGTTTGCATCTACGGAAAATTCCAGCTGCAGCTGGAGTCCCAAACTGGTTTATGATGGTCTACGCTGTGTTTTGGACACTTCTGACTGGTCATAGCGAGTCTACTGCTGGTCAAAGCTGGTTGTGCCGGTTTAGCTGGTAAAGCAAGCTGACGATTAAGGTCATGGACCAGCTGGCTGTACAGACTAGCCAGCTGGTTAACCAGATTTAAGTGTGTGAGACAGTGTGAAACCAACTTGACCACCTTACGCTTCCTGTAAGATATGGTAATTGATATGCAGTTGTCAGCCTTCGATTCCCCACTTACATGTGACATGAAGCAACTGGTCTGCTGCCCTCTTCCTGGCGTGATAAACATCTGTTTGTTCTCCAACCAGTTAATAAAAACATTTTCATCACTTGAGTTTGATCTGGTTTTTCTGCTGTGTCTAACTGTCTGCACTCTTTGATGGCAGGTAACTAGGCATTAAAATCAACAGCGTGAACTTGCTGCATTGCAAAACTATCATATAATTGGTTAGCTGTTAAATGTGATGGAAACCAATACTTGCCCTCCTGTTGTGAAGTCATGTACTGCCTAAATGCAACCTACCATGTGCTATCTATGTACTGGTTCACTCAGTAGTCTTTTCGGTGTATGCTTGCCTTAGTAGGAGCCGCCTACTTTGCTACTTGAGCCCTTAAATAAGGCAAAGGTGATCCTGAAAAATCAGAAACTGTATGGATCTGTGCTTCTTTGATCTGACAGCCCTTGCTGTAAATGGTTTCCCATCAATGAGTTAGTGAAACCTATCAACAAAAATTCAATAGGTTAGTGTCTGGCAATGGATACTGCTGGAAGGTTGCACCATCCATCTCCTGCTTCAGTCTCAGAGACAGGAGGTAAGCCTTCCTCCATCCGACATTTAGCTGCTCTTCAGGAGTGTGTTTAGTGTGATAAGCGATCTCTACTCCCAGCTGAATGAATTCTGCAGCTTCTGCTGCCATAGCCCTCATTTTACCCTACATTCCTGCACTGCTGTGCACTGTACTACCCCTCTGGTTCTTAGTGTTTGTAAGAAAGGCCTGCTCCCTTTTGCAGATTCCTGTATTTCCATGGCGGATGTCCAGCCTAGCTGAGCCTTCAGCTGAATGATGTCCTTGTTTAAATCTACCCCCTGTTAGTGCCCATGTTCCGGGCAGGGGTTGAATTACGGTGATGCTCGAGAATGCCCTGCATACATGGTTTCAGTCCTGTTCTTGAGAAACCTTTATTTGTCCCCTTAGGGAAATTCAGATGTCCAATCAGCCAAAGGGGCCACAGTAAACATAGTCAACAATTAAAAGACAAGACCATAATTTAAGACGGTCAATAATTAAAGCAATATATAAGTAAGATCTGCGTGTAAAAAAAAAAAGAAAGAAAGATGTCTCTGGCCCCTGGTATGTTTCCTGCAGTAGTCCTTATCTGTGCCTTGGTGGGATTTACCGTAAACCTCTTCCTCCCCAATGCACAGAGGACTACTGATTATGAGTGCCACATGGTGTGCATTTTCATCTGAGAATGCAGCAAACCGATCAAAAAAAAAAGAAAGATGTCTCTGGCCCCTGGTATGTTTCCTGCAGTAGTCCTTATCTGTGCCTTGGTGGGATTTTCCGTAAACCTCTTCCTCTCCAATGCACAGAGGACTACTGATTATGAGTGCCACATGGTGTGCATTTTCATCTGAGAATGCAGCAAACCGATCAATAACATTTTGGAATCAGTAGTATATTGGAGTTTTGTGTGAATTCTACATCGCACAAAGCCTTAGCCAAAGCTGAAACCTGTGGCAGGGCTGCCCAAATCTGGCCCTCGGATCCTTATTTAATCCTGGTTTTCTGCCCTTCCAGGCAATTAAGTGAACAATTATTGCCACTGATTGGCCGGACTGTCATCACACCTGACTCCCAGGTAAAGGAAGGGTGGAAAACCAGCAGTTCTCGGCCCTTGAGGACCGTGATTTGGGCAGCCCTGACCTGTTGTCACCATACGTACTACGTTCCTGCTGTGGAGGCAAAGGAACCCTAACTCAACTCCTTTATAGATATTGTCCAAAACCTATTTGTAATTTACAGCATATGCCAGAAAAGGCTGCATGTCGTCTCTGTGTAACTAACACTACAACTGGCCTTGCTATTATGCGGTGGAATTTCCATGAGTCTTATTCAAAGCTTTGCATTCAATAGTTAACTTCCAACTGCCATCCTGCTTCGGAAAGTACCTTACCACCACCCTTTCCTCCAGCTAATGGATCCCTTAGGCAATGCTCAGGGCGTCTGGTTTGATAAGATGTAGTTTATCTAGAGCTCACCAAAGCTGAAAAACAAGAAGTCCACGCAGTCTGCTCCTAGTCTGCTTTGCTCGATGTTCACCCCATTAAACTGAGAGCCTTCCTGATCTTCGCTATTGACACAAATATGCAGCTATACTTCTTTCTCTTGTCCTTTATTTTTTTACTTTGAGTCTGAAATTCCCCTTCAGAATGTTCTCTTGCTAGATCAGGATATGACAATTGCCAGACCCACTTCCTGTCATGACTATACATGGTCATGGCTGTGAACAGTATCCACAGGAGGAATGCTGAGACAGAGCTGTAATTCATGATGAGTTTATTGCTTTACTCTGCACTTTCATGCATTCACCCCGGTTTTTTGCTTTTCCCCTCAGTCGACTTACTTTATCCGACCACTGTAGGCACCTAGGCGGTGACACAGAAGAGTGTAAAACATAACAGCTGCATTAGAGGTCTTGCTGTGGTGGTATCCTGCTTTAGCTGCCAAATTGATTGGATGGCGAGATCTCCTGGAACAGACTCCAATTACACAGGGGGAGCACCTCAGAGGAAGTCCAAGAGAACTCCATAAATCCTGCTGAAACATTATGGGGAGACACTGAGACTGTAATTGGCTGATTGAAATAAAAACCACATGGACAGCCAAAAACATGGTGAAACTAATGTTGGGGTTGCACTCTAGTGACCATGACCCCTGTGCGGGCTGCCCTGGGATCAGACCACGAAGCAGGCAAGCTTACCGCCTGTAAGCCAGGTAGAAGAAGAGAGCTGGACAGATAGAATTAAGTGTGTGGGGGGGAGGGGGGGTCAGCCTCGTGGAAGACTTTGGCAGTGGTGGATGGAGGCCTTTGGTTTTGGGCAGCAAGGAGTCCAGGGTGCTGGGCAGCATAGAAGCCAGGATCTGGGACGGCTTTTGCACGGGCGTTGTAGACTGGCTGCTGGGCCGCAGAAAATCTGAGGGATGAACCATAAGCAGAATAGGAGGTTGGCACAGCACAGGTACTAGAGATTGGGACGGCTGCTGCATGGGCACTAGGGGTCATCGAGGTGGCACCGGCAATCAACAGGAGCCAGCTGGGGTGGCACTGGACCGGGCTGACCTGATGCCAACACGGGCAATAGGAACATTGAGTTGGCAGCCTCGAAATTTACAACCCCATTTCCAAAAAAGTTTGCACTCTGTGTAAAATATAAATCCAAAGAGTGCAACGATTTGCAGTTCATTTGAATTCTATATTTAATTGAAAATACTAAAACAACTTAACATGCTGTATATGTTGAAACTGAGAAATTGATTTTTGAAAACTACATGCTCATGTTGAATTTGATGCCAGCAACCCATTTAACAAGACTAGGTGCAACCTAGTATATGGCTGGGCCGCCGAGAGCTGTATGAGAATGTGCGCCCAAGAAAAGGGTGCTAAATGAGGCAAAGCTCATTCTGTTATATGAAGTGCAAGTTTAGTAATGAGCTGGAGTTGATTAATTATTTACAAAGTGGGTGAGGAGAGTGGGAGAGTGAGAGTGTGAAAGTGTTTTTACATAAAGCGTTATTCGATATTGGTGATGGTTGAATATGGTTAACTGTTGACAAAAAAAATTGAAATGCAATTAATTTTAATGAATTGATTACCTATTGAAAGCTCTCAAAAAGGCCTTGTAGTTGACACCAAGATCATAAGAATTGGCCCAGAAATAAGGAAGTTTTGAAATTTTATAGTGCCCCCAAATAGCAAATTGTTTGGTATTAATTTCAGTTGCTGCTGATAAAGAAAAAAAGTGTCTTGCGAAGTGAGCAATTTAGGTCAATTTTACCTCAAATATGGTAGACAGTCAAGGAAATGATATAAGCAATGTTTAAAAAAAATGCAGTAAAATACAAGAATTCAGGAAAGAATGCATGAACAATTTTCATAAGCGACAGTTACAACCTGACCAAGTATTGCACTTTGTCACATAGCCAATATGATAACAAAGGTGTGTAAAGTACTGGGAAAAAAAGTTACGAAAGAGTAAAAGTACCATTACTGAAAGTTACTTTGGTAAGAGTTGAAGTCACCCATAAGAAAATTATTTCAGCAAAAGTCTTAAAGTAGCTCACATTAAATGTACTTGAGTAGTATCTTGTGAAAAAATATAATTAAGTATCAAAAGTGCAAGTACAAAGTATTTTTCATAGCACACATAGAAAGAAGCAAAGCAACCACGCATTGTTCTCTCCTTGTGCTCTTTAATTAATTTTCAGGTGAATGAAAGATGCAGTATTTAAAAAACAAACTGGCAGTCTCTCCTTTATACATTTCTTCTTCTTCTTTGAGTTTACAGGCGGATTCAAAAAACCAAAATAATTGACTGTAATTAATAGAATTACATGGTATCAATACCATGTTGAATTTTTGCTTCAGAAAACTGCTTATTCTGAACTCCTAATTGGGATACTATATATATATATACATATATATAATTTTTATTATGATTTTTTTTAACTGCTATGGGCAAGTATATTGCGCAGTTTGCACATCAGGCTTAGCTGAGGAGTTAAATTAAGGTAAGTCCTGAAAAACAGATATTGGAGTGAACTCGTCCATATTCTAAGAGCTCGGCTTGCTTGTGAATATGCAATAACTGATCCGGGTGTGCCATCTAGTGATTTAATAGTGTAACTGCGTGCATAAATTTGCAGCTCCATGTCCTTTGGCAAACACATCCGCACAAAGCGGCTAAGATACCCTGCCGAGCACCGTTGTTCTTCTCCAACACGCCAAATCCAGATAATCCTTAAATGTTGAATTACATTCATATTTTAATGTGTAACGAGAAACGAAGTGGCCAGTGTCAAAGTAACGAAGTGAAAGTATACATTTAAATCTTTTAAATGTGGTAGAGTAAAAGTAAAAGTCCCGGTTGAAAAAAAAAAAAAAAAAAAAAAACACAATTGGGAGTACAAAGAGGCCTACTCAAAAAAAAAAAAAAAGAAACTACTTCAGAATTGTAACGAAGTACATGTACACCTCTGTATGATAATGTATCCCTAATCCCTTCATTGTACCCGTTCTCTCTCGTATCGGATGCGAGATTCAATAGAAACATTACGGAAATGATTCTGGTACCGGCTGCGAAATTCAATAGGGAGATAGAGGAATGTAACACATCGTACCAATCTAACGTAATAGAATCATAACAATGGTCGGAATCTGTTTTTAATTTCCCTATTCAACCTCGCAACCGATACTGTCCTCCATGCTTGTTAACTGTCGTATCGGTTGCGAGATTGAATAGGGAAATTAAAAACACAGTCCGACCATTGTTATGATTCTTTCACGCTAGATTGGTACGATTTGTTACATTCCTCTATCTCTATGGAATCTCACAACTGGTGCCAAAGAAAATAAGCATGGAGGACTGAAACAAACCGAACCAATCTAGAGTGAAAGAAGATTAGCCTAATAATGGTCGGATTGTGCTCATAATCAAAAATCGAATGGAACTTTTTAAAAGACTGGGATGCTAGCTAGGGCGAGCGCAGCATATGCATCCGCTATATTAAGATTACTATTGAAACCATCAGACTGTCGGACACGAAGTTATGTTAAACCATGTCCGACTTTAGGACACGTAAACACTGCTTCGAAGTGTCTCCGTGTCGGACAGTCGGATGGTTATCAAAAATCCATAATTCATTTTTAAACTTTTTCAAGCCATGAACCTCATGCAAGAGAATAAAACTGGGTAGCTAACTTAATTTGAGCAACACCGATTTCGGACACGGAGACACTGCGAACAAACAAACAAACACCACAGCCTACTGTAACTTAACTCATGATGAAATGCTCATGCAAGAGAATAAAATTGGGTGCTTAACATCATTTTCGAGCAACATCGCGGACCCGCAAAAGCCCTAAACAAACACTACTGTGACTTAGCAAACTGAATTTTCGAGCAATACCGCGGACCGCAGAAGCCCTAAACAAAAATACGTACTGTGACTTAACTCATGAAATGCCCCCGTTTTTAAATGGGTGAACTTTTTTCAAGCCATGAATTTCGAATGGTCTGACTTCACCTAGGCACACATTCGCAAGTCAGCAAAGTGAAAATTTCACTTACGTTCGAGAGACAAATCCAAAATCCACCAACGGCAAAGAACTCCGGTCAAATCCAAAATCCAGCAACAGCAAAGTAGGTGCTCCGTTTCAATTCCGAAATCCACTAACGGCAGAGTATTCCGTTCCTACCGCAAAGCGTCAATGCCGACATTCGAAACCCATGTAGCCAATTTATAATGCACAGGCCAGTAGTCTGCCAACCAATCGTTGAAGTTCTTCCCCGCCGGCCGACCAATCGCTGAACTTCTTCCCGGCCGGCCAGCCAATCGTCGACCAACCAATCGTTGAAGTTCTTCCCCGCCGGCCGACCAATCACTGAACTTCTTCCCCGCCAGCCAGCCAATCGTTGAACTTGATCACTCACTCAGTCACTCAGGTACTCAGCGACATTCGCGTTTGTAGGGGCCTGGCCGCTGCTCGGCCCAGCCCAAAAAAAAGTTGGAACCGGGACATGTTTACCACAGTTGCGTCACATAGATAACATTTCAAATGTTGAAACTGAGACATTTTACATTTTTATCCACAAAATGAGCTTATTTCAAATTTTCTGGCTGCAACAGGTCTCAAAAAAGTTGGGACACAGACAAAAGGGCTGAAAAAGCAATGAATATATAAGAATCAGCTGAAAGAACATTTAGCAAGTAATTAAGTTAACTGGCATCAGATGTGTAACATGATTGGCTATAAAATGGATGTCTTAGAGAGGCTGAGTCTCTCAGAGGTAAAGATAACCAGAGGCTCTCCAACCTGGGAAGGCTTGCATTTAAAAAAAAAAAAAAAAAAAAGGGAATACTTTAAAAACAATGTTCCTCAACATCAAATTGCAAAGGCTTTGAAGGTCTCATCGACAGTGCATATCAAAAGATTCAGAGAAACTGGAAAAAAATGATCAGAAAGGGACAAGACCAGAAGACCTTTACTGGATGCCCGTGATCTGGGGCCCTCAGACGCCAAAAAAAAAAAAACTGGCATGATTCTGTCAAAACATTACTAAATGTCAAAGCGTTCAGGGAAGGTCTCATCGAGATGGAAATCAAAAACATGCCTTTAATGAAGTCCGGTCAAAGACCAAAAACAATTGCCAAGCCACAAACGAAATCCAAAAACAGAGTTGGCTAAACAGGCAGAGGGTCAGAACCAGAAAAACAGATGAGCAGAGGTACATAGATGGTAGGCAGAAAAGATGGTAGGCAAAAAGTCGTAGTCGATGAACAAAGCCAAGGGTCATACACAGGGCATCCAAACACAGAAATCGTGGTCATACAAAAAATAGGTTGAAATCCAAAAAGACAAAACAATACAAGAAGGGCTATGGCAAGAATCGAAGTCAGACAAACCAGTCGAAGAAAAACAATACTCAATGGCATACACAGTACTCTGCTTAAAGAAATATTGATCAACGTAGAACTGCAGTGAGGACTCTTAAATAGACGAGAGGGAAGTCACATGCTATGCAGGGAACAGGTGAGCTGGATCAGACTAATTACAATGGGAGAATCACATGAGGGAAACCCTAACCACGAAAAAAATTGGGAAAAAGCCAAGACACGGACGGGAATCACACAAACAGCCTATGACATTTAAACAGCTCCAGTCAAGGAGTTCTAAGTGCACAGATAATGAGTGCAGGAAAGTTATTAAGCACGTGCGAGAGATCTTGCAGAAACGCAGAGGGAGATAGGTAAAGCTGAGCAAGAGGCAGAGACTAGAACAGGGCCATTGCTGAGAGGGAATTAGTATTAATTAGTAGCGGTGCAAACTTTACAGATTTAATTAGAGTGCTCTAGTAAGTTAGTAATATATATACATGGATTAGTTGTGTTAGTAGACTATGATATAAAATACAAATGTTAGTTTGGTTAGTAATCAGAACAGTAAGGCGAAGGAAGTAAACGAGAATCGAAGGAATATATTAAACACCAGAAATCATTTAAATCACCCGAAGCATGTGAGCACACAAACCGGGAAGACGGACTGAACCAACTAGATAACAAGACAGGGGAGACAAGTGCAATGGAGCTGGAGAATGGACTGAACTAAAACCTGAGAATTACAATAACCAAAAAGAATAAATAAAAGACAAAATCATGAACACTGAACTTGAACATAAACATGAACATAAACATGACAAAAAACCATAACCATGACATTAAATGGGCCCAGGAACACTTCAAGAAACCACTGTCTGTAAACACAGTCTGCCGTGCCATCCACAGATGCCACCTAAAACTCTATCATGCAAAAAGGAAGCCATTGTTGAGCATGGTCCAGAGCCGCTGTGTTCTGTGGGCCAAGGCTCATTTAAAATGGACTGTAGCAAAGTGGCAAATTGTCCTGTGGTCAGACGACTTCAAATTTGACATTCTTGTTGGAAATCATGGGTGTCGTGTCCTCCGGGCTAAAGAGGAGAAAGACCACCCCTCCCGTTATCAGCGCTAAGTTCAAAAGTCAGCATATCTGATGGTATGGGGATACATTAGTGCATATGGTGTAAGACACTTGCATGTTTTAAAAAGCATCATGAATGCTGAAAGGTATATAAAGGTTTTAGAGCAACATATGCTCCCCTCCAGACGACATCCATTCCAGGGAAAGCCTTGTGCATTTCAGCCGGACAATGCAAAACCACATACTGCGGCTATTACAACAGCATGGATTTGTAGTAGAAGAGTCCGTGTGCTGAACTGGCCTGCCTGCAGTCCTGATCTTTCACCAATTGAGAACATTTGGCACATAATTAAACGAGAAGTCCGTCAAAGGAGACCCAAAACTCTCCAGCAGCTGGAAGCCTGTATTAAACAAGAGTGGGGTCAAATTCCAATGGCTAAACTCAAGAAACTTGTCTCCTCAATGCCCAGACGCCTCCACTCTGTGTTAAAAAGAAGAGGGGATGCTACACTATGGTAAACAGGCCGCTGTCCCAACTTTTTTGAGACCTGTAACAGCCATCAAATTTGAATTGAGCTCATTTTGTGGATAAAATCTTAAAATTTTTCAGTTCCAAAATTTACTGTTATCTCTGTTCTACTGTGAATAAAATACTGGCTGGTGTGATTTGAAAGTCATTGCGTTTTGATTTTATTCACAATTTACACTTTGTCCCAACTATTTCGGAATTGTGGTTATAGATGGTGACAAGTCTGAACTGCAAGAAGTCCAATTTAGCACCCAGATTCTTCACAACAAAGCCATGTTCGAGTGATACCTGCAGAATATGATATTTGGTATTGTCTTGCTGAAGTAAGCAAGACCTTCCCAGAAATAAAATGTTGGGATGGCCGTATACGTTGCTCCAATAACTGTATATTTTGTTCAGCATTAATTGTGCCTTCACAGATAAACAAGTTATCAGTGTCATGTGTACAAATGCATAAATATACAATTATGGATGCTGGCTTTTGATCTGTATGCTGATAAAAAGCTGGATGGTCCCTCTCTTTTGCCCATTGGTTGTGATGTCCATGATTTTGGAATAGAATTTCATATTTTAATTGTTCAAACCACTAGACAGTTGTCCATCTCAGCTCAGTCCATTTAAATGAGCTTAGGCCTGGAGAAAGTGGCAGCATTACTGGATTTTGTTTTTATTTGGTTAAATCTTTACATGGCAGAGTTTCAACTTGTATTTGTGAATGCAGCATTGAATTGAGTTTCCTAGCAATGGTTTACAGAAGTGTTTCTGAGCCCATAGAGTGAGAACCACAACAGAATCCTGTCTGTTATTAATGCAGTGCGGCCTGCGGGCCTGAAGATCACAGTCATTCAGCAATTTTCTGGCTTGTTCCTTGCATCCAGAGATTTCTTTGGATTCTCTGAATCTTTTAATGATATTATGTACCATAAAAGATGAAATCCCTAAATTCATTGCAATTTTATGATGAGAAACATTATTTTTAAATTGTTAAACAATTTGCCCATGCAGTCTTTCACAAAGTGGTGAGACCCTAGCCATCCTTACTTCTTAAAAACTTTTAATACCCAATCATGTTTCTGACCTGTTGCCAATTAACCTAATTTGCAGAGAGATGTTCCATCAAGTGTATTTTTTTAGCATCGTACAACTTTGCTTGTCTTTTGTTGCCAATGTCCCAACTTTTTTGAAATGTGTTGCTAGCATAAATTTCAAGATGAGCAGATATTTTCCAAAAAACGTGAAATTTCAACATAAGATATATTGTCTTTGTATTTTTTTCCAATTACATATAAGATGAAAGTAATTTGCAAATCATGGCATTTTGTTTTTATTTACATTTTACTCAACTTTTTTTTGGAAATGGGGTTGCAGGAATTTTTCTGGAAGATTGAGATTCCCCAGTACCTAACAAGTTAGCCACTAGTACTGGACTTTTGTGGGCATTGGCTGGTTCTTTGACTCTATTTCCAGTTGAATTGGTCTGTCACCCGCGAGGGAGCAGAAGGAGTCTGTCGCGGAACCAGAAATCACAAGCATAGCTGGAATGGTCAACAAACACAAGCTGAGAACAAGAAACAAGTACAATCCAGCCAGGAGTAAATAACAAACAAATTAAATGCACAGAGACACTGAGTAACAGTTGGTAACAGGTGTAAGAAAAGTGTAAGGAATGTACCGAGGGATTGGGAGGTAACGAGACAGTAATTCAAAGATTGAAATCAAACAAAATGAAACTAATGGCGCACAGGTCATGGCAATTTCTGATATGATGTGGCTTAAAACAGTAAACCATCCTAATTACCTCCGCCAAACGAAGTTGGCAGGAGGTTATGTGATCGGTTTTGTTTGTTTGTTTGTTTGTCTGTTTTTTTTTGTGAACAAGAAAACTCAAAAAGTAATGAACGGATATCTGACATTTTGTGGGTGGTTCGGTATTACATCAGGGATCTACCCTATTGATTTTCACTGCGATCAGTCAAACAATGTGGCCGCCACGGCAGCCATCTTGAAATCATATGACATGCGATAACTGAACTTTGCTCCCACTCACCAAGATTTGGATTGTACTGCCTTGGCGGAGGTTAGCTCTCTAGGAGTGCCTCTAGTTTTGAATAGTGTTACTTAAGTGCAAAACACACTGCTGCCACAGGGCCTCGCACGCCAAATGCAGCTCCTAGCTCCATTAGGAAGACCACTCAAAGCATGGGTCAATGAAATGCCATGAGAATAAGCTTGTGATGTTTCCTGAACACAACACCTATTGTCTCCTCATCCATGGTTTTGCACATTAGAGAGACACCAACAGCATGAGGAGGAGAGAAGAATTCGAATGGCCACCAGAATAGAGAAGAAGAGCCGCTGCAGGAACTGGGATTTACACGAAGAGTGTGAGTGGTCAGTATTTATTCATTCAATTATTTATTTTTTACCTTGTAGATACAGGCACAATAGAAAGGTTTAAAACCAAGAGGAAAGTAAGTGATATACTTGTAAATTAAGTTGTTCACAGAACGTGACATTGGCCTTGACTTTTGAAATACCCACCAAAAAATTATTACAGTGAACATCATTTTACAGTTTATTAAAATGTTTTAAAAGCAAACTTTCAACCAAAAGGTTCCAGCAGCATTTTGAAAAAATACATTAATTTTGGTAAATTCAGATTTTGACTTCAGGAAAATATCAATTGTGTTCAAACAGTTTGACCAATTTCACTAAAATCTTTTGTGTGAGCGACTTAACCAACGGGCAACACATGCCAGTCAACGAAAGTACAGTAGTTTATGCAGAAATTGAAAATCTATGTCACGCTATGATGTCATTTTGATATCCTTCCGGCCCTTGACCGCTAGAAAGGCCCTGTCAGATTAAAAAGTTTGTCATATTAACAAAATGTGTTTTTGACCTTTTGCATGACCTTGAACTTGAAGCTAGGGACAGGTAAAAGTATAAGAAGACCAGAATGGAAAAATGATCAGAGTCACATTTTCACGTTGTGGAGAAATGATGAATTAGAAATTCAAAACGATCTTAGAAACAAAGCACTGAAAACATATGCAAAAAAATATAAAATATAATAATATTATATATTATTATAAACATTATAATACAACCCCAATTCCAAAATAGTTGGGACAAAGTGTAAATTGTGAATAAAATCAAAATGCAATGACTTTCAGATCACATGAGCCAGTATGTTATTTACAATAGAACATAGATAACATTTCAAATGTTGAAACTGAGACATTTTACATTTTTATCCACAAAATGAGCTTATTTCAAATTTTCTGGCTGCAACAGGTCTCAAAAAAGTTGGAACACAGACAAAAAAGGGCTGAAAAAGCAATTAATATATAAGAGAATCAGCTGAAAGAACATTTAGCCAGTAATTAAGTTAACTGGCATCAGGTGTGTAACATGATTGGCTATAAAATGGATGTCTTAGAGAGGCTGAGTCTCTCAGAAGTAAAGATGGCCAGAGGCTCTCCAACCTGTGAAGGCTTGCGTAAAAAAATTGTGGAATACTTTAAAAAACAATGTTCCTCAATGTCAAATTGCAAAGGCTTTGAAGGTCTCATCATTGACAGTGCATAACATCATCAAAAGATTCAGAGAAACTGGAAAAAATCTCTTTTATGTAAGGGACAAGGTCAAGACCTTTACTGGATGCCCGTGATCTTCGGGCCCTCAGACACCACTGCATCACTCACCGGCATGATTCTCTCATTGACATTACTAAATGGGCCCAGGAATACTTCAAGAAACCACTGTCTGTAAACACAGTCTGCCGTGCCATCCACAGATGCCACCTAAAACTCTATCATGCAAAAAGGAAGTCATTGTTGAGCATGATCCAGAAGTGCCGTCGTGTTTTGTGGGCCGAGACTCATTTAAAATGGACTGTAGCAAAGTGTCCTGTGGTCAGACGAGTCCAAATTTGACATTCTTGTTGGAAATCATGGGCTTTGTGTCCTTCGGGCTAAAGAGGAGAAAGACCACTCCTCCCGTTATCAGCGTTCAGTTCAAAAGCCAGCATCTCTGATGGTATGAGGATGCATTAGTGCATATGGTGTGGGACACTTGCATGTTTTAAAAAGCACCATGAATGCTGAAAGGCATATAAAGGTTTTAGAGCAACATATGCTCCCCTCCAGACGACATCTATTCCAGGGAAAGCCTTGTGTATTTCAGCAGGACAATGCAAAACCACATACTGCAGCTATTACAACAGCGTGGCTTCGTAGTAGAAGAGTCCGTGTGCTGAACTGGCCTGCCTGCAGTCCTGATCTTTCACCGATTGAGAACATTTGGCGCATAATTAAATGAAAAGTCTGTCAAAGGAGACCCAAAACTCTCCAGCAGCTGGAAGCCTGTATTAAACAAGAGTGGGATCAAATTCCAATGGCTAAACTCATGTAACTTGTCTCCTTAATGCCCAGATGCCTCCACTCTGTGTTAAAAAGAAGAGGGGATGCTAGACCATGGTAAACAGGACCCTATCCCAACTTTTTTAAGACCTGTAGCAGCCATAAAATTTGAAATGAGCTCATTTTGTGGATAAAATTGTAAAATTTCTCAGTTTCAACATTTGCTATGTTATCTCTGTTCTCTCGTGAATAAAATACTGGCTGGTGTGATTTGAAAGTCATTGCGTTTTGATTTTATTTACAATTTACACTTTGTCCCAACTATTTCGGAATTGGGGTTGTAATATATCATATACAAAATATACAAAAATGCAAAATTTGGACTCTGATCGTTTTTCCTTTGTGGTCTTCATATCGTCCCATGAATAACAAAAGGTCGCAAGTGACATTCCTGATGAAACCTGTTTTTCTGCAGAAAAACAGGTTTCATCAGGAATGTCACTTGCAACCTTGTGTTATTCATGGGACGATATGGTTCTGGCCAGAACATGACTAAACAAGGGGGTTGGAGAAAGACTGAGAAAATAAAATGAAGTACTACGCTCTCTGAGTGCTCTTGTTACTTAAGAGTGTTTTTTCAAGAGCTGCTAAGTGGAAACAGGATGAAGTGTCGCTGAACAGTGCACTGACGAGTCCCGGCACATGCCCAAGTGCAACTTGTGTGGGGCGGTACATCGAATAGGGACAGCGGTTTTGACTTGTGCCATCAAAGAGCAATGTTTTTAGGCCGTAAGAAATATTTACATGTTCTTAAAACTCTGTGATTGTGGTTGACACAAAAACCAACACGCATAGGGGGGTGGGTGATAACTAATGTTGTGAACCACTGCCTTTGTCAACCTCGTTGATATCTAGCCCAGTGTTCTTCTTTTTTAGTTCCATATTTCATCATACAATTTCGATTTCTATAGAGGGAGCAACAGGCCTTCAAAAACTTTAACGCTGAATATACTGTAGCCTGTTAACAAAGTTACAGCTTATGTGGGGGGCAAGAAAATACCAGTTTGTTTTTTTGTAGTTTATTGGCAGCATTCCATAAACAATGCATCAGGCTTTACAGAAAGAGGATTGCCCCGATTTTTAGTACTGCTCAATGAGAAAGTATTTGCCCCGCAGATTATTTACTAAAGCACGAAATTCACTCTGAAGAAAGACAAGGCTTTCATTTTGGTATTTCTATATTGTGACAAAACATTTATGCCATTGTTAGGAAGTACATACACGTTTTACCGAAATATAGAAATGCCAAAATGAAACCTTGTCTTTCTTTGGAGTGAATTTTGTGCTTTATTATTTAAGACTTATCAGTGGATCCAATGGTTTATAGATTATTTACTATATTTGTTACACGATATGATCTCATGAGACAAAATGTTATAATAAACAAAAGACAAGTCAGTAAACTCAAAAACACCTTTCAAAATATATTTATTTAATGGACATTTTAACTGAAGCTCACATGTGAAAAGCAGCTTTCCCATTACCTTAATGAAAAGTTGTAGCTTATAGCTGCAAGAACAGCAACCAAAGGATTCTTATAATTTGACAGCATTTTTTCATCCACCTGTTTAGGACTTCGGGCCCAATCATTTTTTTTTTTCTGATTTGCCTTAATTCAAACAAGCTGGATATATGAGATTCCTAAGAAATTGCATCTGTGATGTCTAATGAAACTCAATTTCTAAAAATAAATTTGTGTGATTGCTCCATGTGGTGCTCGTAAATGCGTGATTGATACAAAAAAAGAAAAAAGGTAGAAAAAACAGCCTTTTTAGTGAAAACAGTATGAACAGGTTTCCAAGAAAGTTTGTTCTCTAATGTATGTGTTAAATGTATCTTAATGTTCTTTAATGTAATTTTAAAAGAACAATTGCTGTTTATACTTCCTGTCACCTGCAGAATCTCTGACCTCCGCTCTTTTTTGACTATTAAGCTTTGCAGAATACGGACAGTGTGGCCTCATTAATGATAAGCTTATTTGTGCTGGCTTGAGCTACAACAACTGACTGAAAAGTTACTCTTTGTTATAAGTCAAAGCAGCCAAAGGCAAGAATAATCAAAACGCGGACTCTGACTGCTGTATACTAGATTCAAAAGGTCTGCCATTACATGGCAGTATGCAACAGAATTCTATTGATCTTTTTTCAACAAGCCATTGCAGTCCATGCTTTTTTTTTCTTTTCTGGAAAATCAGGTCATTCACTGTTGGAGTCCACAAAGCAAAAACACTGCGGAAACACACATATTGTGAAGAAACATGCCGATTTAAGACCTATTTTGCTGAAGCATGGTAACAGAAACAAAATTGATATTAGGGACCAAAACACATAAGTATCTCACTGTGAGCAGTAACCAAGTGTGGGTCTTCATTTACTATAATTGGAGGAAATTAATTTTTCAGAGCACCATGTATCCTACACTTTCAGGCCAGTAGTGTATTTGGGATCTATCAGGGCTGGAGCTGGTCACACCAATCACAATATGTGTGGAGAGTTTGATGTTGGGGCTCAGCTGGCAATTCATCTTAAGAGGGAAACCTGGTATGGCCCGGTGATAGGAGATGTCTTTTCAAAGAAAGTTTTCAAAGATCCCTTGCTTTCAAACATCTCCAAACAGAACACTGCTGATAAGCTGCCTTCCTTGGTAATCACAAAAGCACTGCCTACAAGTTTCCTATATAATTTTACCAATGCAGGCTATACCTGAAAGAACTGCAAAAGGCAGACAAGCACACACAGTGGCATGTTAAAAAGTAATCAAAACAAAAACAAATGAAGACCACAAAGGAAAAACAATCAGAGTCCAAATTTTGCATTTTTGCATGTTATACAGTATTATTATAATATTTTATATATTTTATATTTTTTGCATATTTTTTCAGGGCTTTGATTTTAAGATCATTTTGAATTTTTAATTCATCATTTCTCCACAATGTGAAAATGTGACTCTGATCATTTTTCCATTGTGTATTTTCAAATTATTTAAAATGCATGAAATGTAGGCCATACAGGCTCAGCCTGTTAAACACGATTATATTATAACTTAACATTTCACATTGTTACCAAAGTAATCAGGCAATCCTGCCTTTACAGTCACCACGAACACTGAGTCCTATCATTGCTGTGATTGTTATTGATTCTTAATCTGATAATCTATTTTTATTTACATAAACAAATAATATGTAAGCAGACTCACTTCCAAGGGACAGTGTAAAATTACAAATATGGATAACATGCAAGCAATCCATGCTATGAATGGAGCTAAAATGTGACAGTTCTTTTATAAATACTGCATTTAAGAATTTCGGAGTAAAAAAATATATATATACACGCAGTGGGCTCCAAAATTACTGGCACCCCTGACTGGTGATGCACAAACAATACTTCAAAAAAATTCTTAAAATATATATTTATTGAGAAACTCTAAATAACAGCATGTGAGAAATACTGTGTGATATTCATGTTCCAATAGAACCAACCAAAGTCATTTCCTGCTTTAATTAAAAATCGATTCCCTCCAGATCAAGGTTTGACAACTAATGGCACCCTTAATGATTATTGTAAATAACGTCTACCAAAATTAAACCAGGTATTAAATTCCACTTAAATTTTAAGTTTTATCTAAGTTTTAAGAAACTATATCGAGCCATTACATCACTTCCCGTTTCACTGGGATATAAAAAAGAGGTACCACACATGCAATATCCTTTTCTAATCCAACACCATAGAGAAAACAAAACAACTCACAGTTGAAAAGAGGCAGATGGTCATAGACCTTCATAAATCTGGTAATGGCCACAAGAAGATTCGTAAATGATCGAATATGCCTCTATGCACTGTCAGGGCAATTATTGAAAAATTGCAAAGATATGGAGCTGTTGAAAACCTCAAGAGTAGGGGACGCAACTGCATTTTACCTCCCAGGATACTGAGGAGAATGTGAGATAAGCAACAAAATCCCCAAGAATCACAAAGAAACTGCAGGTATCTTTGGGTCGCCAGGTTTCAAAAAGTGCCATCAGGCACCACCTCCACAACCACAGGCTCTTTGCAAGGGTTGCCAGAACAAAGTCTTTCCTGACCAGAGGATAGAGAAGCATGCGCTTGGAGTTTGCCAAACATCATTTAAATTATGAGTGGAACAAGATGCTTTGGTCAGATGGGACCAAATTTGCATGTTTCGATCAGATACAGCATTGGCATGCTTGGCGTTGAAACAGAAATGCATACAAGGAGAAGCACCTCATACCCACAGTGAAATATGATGGTGGGTCAGACATGTTTTGGGGCTGTTTTTGTTCAAGAGGTCCAGGGGCACTGGTTAAGATTAGTCGCATAATGAATTCCACCAAGTATCAGGATATTTTGGCGGACAATCTGGTTGCCTCTGCCAGAAGGCTGGGACTTGGCTGTAGGTGGACTTTCCAACGCATACCTCAAGATCCACAGAGAAATGGTTCGGTGACAACAAAATCAACATTCTGCAATGGCCATCTCAGTCGCCAGACCTCAATCCAATTGAACACCTGTTGGCTGAGTTGAAAAGGGCAGTAATGCAACCCCAAGAATGTGAAGGATCTTGAAAAGATCTGCTTAAAGGAATGGTCCAAAATCCCCCCAAAATGTGTACTTTCACCTTCTCAAAAATTACAGGAAAAGACTCCATGCTGTTATCCTTGCCAGAGGTGGTGGCACTAAGAACTATATGAAGGGTGACAGTTATTATGAAACCTTGATTTTGTTGAAATTTATTTTGTATTAAATGATAGTTATGATTTTGATTGATTCCATCTAAACATAAGTAAAAGTATAACACACATGTTGGTTTACTCCGTTTCTCTATAATTACATAGTTTATATATATTTTTTGTATTGTTTGTGTATTGTCAGTTGAGGCAGCCAGTAATTTTGAAGCTCAGTGTGTATGTATGTATATTGCCATACTATATATATATATACTCAGCTTCATTATGAACGCACCAGTGAGGTATGTACTGTATTTGTGGCAAATTGAAGAATCGATTGATTTTTATTGCTTTTCCAGTGAGGCCCGAGAGGAAATAAAGAAAAGCGCGTGGCATTGTAATCCTGACACGCACCATGTGCACGCACCAACTGGGTTTTCTGTAGGGCCCGTGTGCAAGCATGTGTTGCTCACGTAGACGGCGTCAAACGGTACTTGCGCTCACCCTCAATTGTCTGGGACCCCTCGTCTCATGATCAGTTTTGGTTGCAGTCCGGAATCTGTCACGTACAGGCTGTAACCAGATGTGGCGCGCTTGAGCTGCCATCGTCACTCATGGCTGCCCTAAGCGGGGTCAGTCAGTGACAGTGGCTGTGTTCCATTCTCGGATAGACAGCCAACTGATTGTTGAACGGTGACAGTGCAAATGGCGCACCACCTCTCCGCGGCTGAGATCTGCCCATAACATGCCAAAGGCTCTTTTTCTCTCTCCTGTGTCACAAGCGGTTCCATTCTCTTGATGCAATGGCATTTTTCGTTTTTTTTTTTTTTTTGGCTTAATGTAGGCTGTTGACCACACCAAAAAGAACAAGTCAAGCGTCACTGTACACATCACGAACAGCTCAATGTTTGTTATTACTGAAGTGCTTGGCGCGTGCACGTGGTGCGCATCAGGATTACAATACCACGCGCTTTTCTTTATTTCCTCTCGTGCCTCACTGGAAAAGCAATAAAAATCAATCAATTCTTCAATTTGCCGCAAATACAGTACATAGCCTACCTCACCAGTGCGTTTTTAATGGCGCTGAGTATAGTAAATACAATAAAAAACCCTTTTTTAATTTTTTATACTGTATGTGATAAAAAAATTGGTGTAATACGGCCATGTCATACGTTTGATATTACACATACAGTCTTCTCGTGTTGCAATATCTTTGCGATATCTAACCAGTATCTTCGCAATGATAACGTTACCAATCCTGCCTGTAACTGTTAATCATCGCTAGCGTTAGTTTCTAGTTGGCAGTCTATTTAAGTCAATGGGATTAATAAGTGCCTAGCTGGCATGCTTAGGCTTTTCCCCATAAAAGTAATAAGTTACAAGTGTAACTGTTATCGTAGAAACTTAAATTTATTAATTTAATGGTGAAAAGTGTTACCATGCTAGCCAGCAAATTATTCATCCCATTGACTTTGTTAGACCGCCAAATAGAAGGTAATACTTTTTTCATTTTCAAAAGAATGAGACACTGATATTTGTGGGATAAATAGAATCTCAAATTCATGAGCTTGAGATATCAAATTTATGAAACGAGAGTAGTAATTTTCATTTATTCCTTGCCATTAAGGCTTGGAATAAATGAAAACTTCTACTCTCGTGTCATACATTTGATAGCTCGAGCTCACTCATCACAGTCCTATACAGTACCAGTCAAAAGTTTGGACATAAGTGGCGTAGCCAGAACTGAAAATCGGGTGTGCCAGGAACATCCCTTTACAACTTCTATTAATCCTGACTTGTTCGCAATCATCTTTCCTAATGAACTATGCATTCACTTCAAAAACACTCCTCTCTGTCAGGTGTTGCTAGTTCTCCTCGTGAAAGATGGAAATCATTCGTTTGGACACGCTTTTTTTTTGGCCGTGGCTATTCTTATGGCAGCCGTAAAGATACTCCGTTTGGCTATTCTTATGTCCTTCCATTTGCACATGCGCAGAGCACCGAATTCAGGACTTGGTGCAAAAATATTACCTTATATAATATAAAATATATGCCATAATTCGCTTGCTTAGCTTGCTGGTTCGCTTGCCTAGCTAGCCAACAGTTTGGTGCACAGAATTCAATAGAAAATAAATGAATAAAAATGATCCATTATTTTGCCATCTAACTTAGCTAGAGTTGAACGGCGAGTATTTACGTTATACTAAATATAACTGGCTAGCGAACTAGCTGGCTAAGCAAGCGAACTAATGTTAGCGAGCTAGCTAGCGAGCAGTTATATTTGGTATAAATGATCGCGGTTCAACTCTAGCTAATTGAGATAGCAAAATAATGGATAATTTTTATTCATTTATTTTCTATTGACATCCGTGCACCAAACTGTTGGCTAGCTAGGCTAACGAATTTGGTAGCAAAGCAAGCGAACTAATATTAGCTAGGTAGCTGGCTAGCTAGCCAGAAAGCCTCGCAAGCAACCAATCAGAGGCGCCAAATCGGGCCTAATGGATATAACGGGTAGAAGAAAAAAAAATTCGCAGGCGGCTGATCAAAATTTAAGTCCAGAATTCGGTGCTCTGCGCATGTGCAAACGGAAGGCCGTAAGAATAGCCACTGCCTTTTTTTTTTGCCTTTCAATCAGCCATACTCAAAATTGCGTACAGGTGTTTCTCATCTTCATCCTTGATTTAATTCCAACAATGTAAGCGATCATGAAGAGTCTGATCGCCTGATGTGCCAAAAAAATGTAGCGCGGAAGATCCAGAGCAGTTTCGTAAAGCGTGCGGCTACGAGTCAATTTTTTTTCTGAACTGAGTTTAGCCTATTATTTTGTCACACTTGGATCGCATTAAGGAAAACGCCTTGTCTATAAATATAGGTTACGGTGCGAGTGTTTGTAGCAGATTGGAATTCCAACACAAGTACGGTAAACTATGTATTATATGCGCCATTTTTTGTATTCATTTGAGACAAAATAAGTTCTAATTCAACATTTCATATAGATTTATTTAGTTCGTTAAAAATAACAAAAAAAACAAAACAAAAAGGGAACTATTTGATGTAGTATGGGTGTACTGGTGCTGTCAGCGAGACGCGCATATAATACTGAGGATTACAGCGATCACAACAGTCATTTTACATTCGCATGTATGATGAAAAATGGCTAGATTTGCAATACCTGTCCAACAAGAATTGTCTACATAGCTAGCAAGAACAATGCAAAACAGATGTGGGACACAAAATCCATAATATCAGCATTTAATAATCTGTCACATTTGGCCATGGTCGTATGCATAGCCACTGACTCTCCATTGCTCACTATCAGCGCAACCGCACTCATACCGCGTCATGTACTCACTTTAAAATGAAATTATATCAGCACTTGCCACTGAAATGATATTTGGATCTTCCGAAATTGTCGAGAAGTCAATGGTCCAAGTTGAACAGCGAGAATCCAAGTCATCTCGAACACAACGGAGGCCATATCTGATAGAAATGTTGACTGATAATCCGTTATAGCTCCATCAAAAAAGCAACCGATCTGAAAACAACTGTAAATGGGAAAACTAATCATCCGTATTATTTTGAAAATAACACTTGTTTCAACTGCCCGAGGTGCCACGGAAACGTCCGACTTGAAAGTAGTTCCGACCATTTCAGCCAGTACACCGGTGCCATAATGTTAGCCGTCGAACATTATGGCACGGGTGTACTGGTACTGTCAGCGAGACGCGCGATATAATACTTGCCAATAGTGTATTGTTATAATTGTAAAACGTTTTAATTAAGGAGAATGATTGAGAACAAGTCAGGAACAATAACTGTTCAACCGCGTCCAAACGAATGATTGTCATCTTACCTTCACGAGGAGAACTAGCAACAACTGATAGTGTGGATTGTTTTCGGAGTGAAAGTATTGTTCATTAGGAAAGATGATTGTGAACAAGTCAGGACTAATAGAAGTTGTAAAGGGATGTTCCTGGCACACCCATACCCACATTTTTTCTTCCAAGACATGTCTAAAGAAACAAGCAACCTTCATCTTGGAAAAAAAAGATCTAATTCTTTCATCAATCAAACTAACCAGCATTTTTAGTCAGAATTTCTGAGCATATTCAAATTTGTTTTTCTTTTACTAGGGCAGTTGTATGGCTGTAATGAGTTTGCAGCTGAGCGGCCGTCCCCAAAGATGTGCTGCACTTGTGGTTATTTGCTTTTCATTGACCTTTTTGCCCAATAAGTCCCAAAACAGCTTGATTTTAATTTGGCCCTTGGAAAATGGAAGGTGCTAGTTATTTGTTTACTTTGAAAAATATGGCTTCTTTGAGAATTAAACATTTTTGGACACTATTCAAACAAGAAAATTATTCCCTTTTAAATTCTGAATGTTTACCTTTGACAAGACTCCCTTTGAGATTATATGGAGAAGTTAAGCCATTAAAATTTCCTAAAAAACAGTGCTGCGACATTAGCAAACTTTTGACTGGTACTGTAAATATTTCTGCATGAGTAAAAATGATAAAAATACATATGTTAAAAAATTAAATCAATACATTATAGGTATAAAAATATAAAACTTCATTTAGGAAGGAAGGCTGAATTTGCGCATCAATCTAAATCACATTTGGGAGATAAGAGCACATATGACACACTGAGTAAATACCACATTGTACATAGATACCTGCTCAACATCTTGTTGAAATTAAAATCACATTATAAAAGGACAAAATGCCGGCACTTAGTGTAGTTTACTTTTTTAGTAAATTCATTATTTAGAAGGTAGCTATTTAAATTAGTAGTACATTTAATATCATCTGGCAAAATATGCCAGAGGTTGGGTGAAGGAAAGAAAGTGTCTGAGAAGGCTAAGCATACTGCTGTAGCACCACATGGTCACATCTTAAAGCTGCTCTCGTATCCATGTACACCTTCCAGAACTATTCAATCACTGTAAAGCTCTGTTCCTCAAATCAGTCCTCGAGGGCCAAAAACTGCTGGATCACAACCCTCCCTATACCGGCAAGGCACATGTGATGGCAGTCTGGCCACTAGTAATTAAATTTGTTCATTTAATTGCCTGGAAGAAAAGAAAACCAGGTCTAGATTTGGATTCGAGGGCCAGATTTGAGGATCCCTACTGTAACGGATGGGGGGCTAAATCTGTTCCACCCATTAAGACCCAAAAGTTTGGCACTCGATATACAAGAAATTATTCTTCCTTGCAGATGGTGAAGATGTTCCATCCAGTGCTCGTGCATTAAACAGGCTCGAAACTTTGAACGCTATTCCCAGGTGTGTATAAAACAGTCTCCTTGTCTTTGTGATGACCGCATCTGAGAAAGCGGTCAGCAAAATGATGGAACCTCTTATTGAATTTAGTAGCAAATGCGATGATAGAAAGGGCCACAATCAGAGACGGCAAGATCAGATACACAGCTGGGAAGTGAGAGGTGACTCGCTTTTCGCCAATGCTTGAGTCTAAAACAAAAGAAAACAGAAATAATTAATTGAACATAGCAGTGTGATAACATGGAAGAAACATTCATGTGCAATAAAACTACGTTATTTTTTTTGGTAACACTTTACAATAAGGGTACAGCAATTAACATTAATTAAGATTAGTTAATTAACAGTTAATTAGCGGGTAACTAATGGGTTAGATAGCCGAATAAGCATTACGCAAGCATAACTGAACATTTATTAATTTTCTGTGTCTCCCTTATTGTGAAGACGAAAACATCCCTTTATTATCCCCTATGTAGCACTTCAAACTATTAAACCTTAATGTATAAATTTATACCTTAGCCGATGTGAACATCATATGTAAATGATTACCAGGTACATTTGTTAAATGTTAATTACTCGTTCGTAAATGCTTATTACTGCATTAACCAATGTAAATTGTTGTGCCCTTATTGTAAAATGTTACCATTTTTTAAAAATAATATTTTGTTTTGTATAAGCACAGAGTTTGAGGGTAACCCAATTTGCTAAAAGCTAAGTAGTTAAATTTTTTAATTATTGATGTATTAATTCATGATTTTGAATGAGAACAGACATGAGTGAGACTCAGACAAATCACAGGTTTCATGGTTTTGGTTCAGGACTTCAGCACAGAGAATTTTAATTAATACTATGGAAACAGGTGCAGAATCTCAGGTCAGAGAGTTGAAGAGTTAACAAGTTATATCCAAGTAATTACTGTTTGGTTTCCATTTTTTCTGGTCATGGAAAGTGTTATGTTTTGTTCTCAGCGTTACTTCTACCATTTAAACTGGTAAACATTTTACCAGAAGACAAGGGTAGATTTTCCCCACTCCACATCACATGCTATTTACAGTTGTGCTCAAAAGTTTGCATACCCTGGTTGAATTTCTCAAATAGGTAACATTCTTTGAAAGAAAACATGAATGGCCAGGCAAAACACATTAATTTCTTATTGGATTCATATCCAACTGCAAGTCATGTAGAATGGCACAATCATCAAATAAAACAAATAACATGGCAATAAGGGGGGAAAAAAAAACTAAATGAACCCTATTCCAAAGTGTGCATACCCTTAGTTCTTAATACTGTGCATTGCCCCATTAGCATCAATAACAATGTGCAGTCCTTTGAGATAGCTGTCAATGAGGCCCCTAATTCTCTCATGTGGTATAGCTTCCATTCTTCCTCGCAAAATGCCTCCAGCTCCAGCTAATTCTTTGGTCGTCTTGCATAAACTGCACGTTTGAGATCTCCCCAAAGCGGCTTGATGATATTGAGGTCAAGAGACTGTGATGACCACTCCTGAACCTTCACCTCTCTCTTCTGTGACCACTGGACGGTCAACTTGGCCTTGTGCTTTGGATCACTGTCATGGTAGAAAGTCCAAGTGCGTCCCATAAACAGCTTTCATGGTGAAGAATACAAATTGTCTGCCAGTATTTTCTGATAGCATGCTGCATTCATCTTGCCTTCAATTTTCACGAGATTCCCTGTGCCTTTAGATTTCACACACCCCCAAAACATGAGAGAGCCACCACCATGCTTTACAGTGGGAATGGTATATTTTTCATCTTGGCCTCTTCAAACACAGCGCTAATGGTTGTGACCATTAAGTTCTATTTTGGGCATGTCACTCCAAATGACAGAATTCCACAAGATGTGAGGTGTCTCAAAGTGTTGTCTGGCAGGCTTTTTTTTTGCGATTGGCGCAATAATGGCTTCCTTCTAGCAACTCGGCCATTGTTGATACTGTAAGTACCTACTTATTGTGCTCCTTGAAACAACCACACCATCTTTTCCCAGAGCATCCTGTATTTCTCTTGAGGTAGCTTGTGGATTTTTCTTTGTGTCCTGAACCATTCTCCTAGCAATTTGGGCAGAAATCTTTATTGGCCTACCTGACCTTGGCTTGGTATCAACATATCCCCTCATTTTCCACCTCTTAATCACGGACTGGGTAGTACTGACTGGCATTTTCAAAAATCAATAGTAACACTTAATAAGCCCATATTTTTTTCCACCCAAAAATGTACACTCAAATCTTCGTCGAATGCGCCAACTTGTTAACTATGTGCTATGTTGGGGAATTAGGCCCAGCACTGCTCATCTGCACCACTGTAAAACACCTTTGTAAATTAACATAACAAAAAGTATGTTGAATTGAAAATTAGCACAGTAAGCTAATATTTTTGGATGAATCAGGTTATGTCATGTCACTACTCATGCTTTATGTAGGTCTAAAACTCGGTGGCTGTACTATGCAGATTCTGGTTTAACAACACAGAAGTTATCAAAAAACTACACTTTCCTGACCCAAAATGCTTCTCAACATGCTAAAGGCAAATCAATAAGTGATGTCCCAGTGACTTGGTCCATATATTTTCTACAATCTACATCCATCACCAAAGTGCAATACTACCACTGACACATCCGCAAATACTGCGCTCATTCATGGCAGGAGACCTCATGGTAGTTTTCCCAAAGCATGCTGGGACTGATTTTGACGCACCATGCAGGCTGGCATTCTTATAAATTATGCTGCCATGTCTGAAAATGCTACTGCTGCGCAAAATGACTGCAGTTCTTGTTTTTGCCTAAATATTAAAATATGAGTCAGCCTACACAAGCAACTTCAATATTTGTTAGCTTGTTATAACATACGCACATTGCCCGTCCAAAAAAAAAAAAAAACAGCCACTGTTTGAATTTAAATAAGCAAATACTCAAGATCCTATGATTGATTCATTATTACAGTGATTAATATGTTTCAGCTGGCAATAATTATTTTAATCCTGACTGATTCAGTGCGTAATTTCTCATTTCTTAAAAAACCATGTCTGAAGACTTATCTCAGGGTTGTGGAAAAGATGTTACTATGTTTCAAGGGGGGGAAATTATTGGCCAGCATCAAGCAAATGAAACAGTGCAGGAGATTGTTGAAGTCGCCAGAATTGGGTCAGGAACTGATTAAAACCTGGACGGATAGCAGTGAACTGTCAACATCGCAGAAGAAATGGGTTGGAGAAAAATCATGACTGATCCTGATCGGGGATCCCTAAAATGCTTGGTGAAGTCTAATCTTAAAATATCAACAGTAGAACTCAGGGCTATTTTTAATAATGAAGGTAAGAGCATTTCCACATGCAAGATGTAACAAAAACTTGGTGGATTGGGAATAAACAGCTGCATGACCACAAGAAAGCCACTTGTTAGTGAGGCTTATTTGGAAAAAAACAACTTCAATTTGCAAAAGAGTATACAGATTGGACTGAGTAGCAATGTAAAAAGGTCATATGGTCTAATGTATCCAGATTTACCCTATTCCAGAGGGATGGGCACATCAGGGTAAGAAAAGAAGCCCATAAAGCGATGCACCTGACATGCATAGTGCCCACTGTACAAGCGTCTGGAGGAAGTTATTATCTGGGGTTGCTTCATTTTGTCAGGTCTAGGCTCAGCACTGTTCTGCAGCAACAAAATGAATTCTGCAGACTACTTGAATATACTGACTGACCAGGTAACCATCAATGGACTTTGTAATCCCTGACGGCGCAGGCATATTCCAGGATGACAATGTGAAGGTTCATCAGGCTCAAATTGTGAAAGAGCGGTTAATCAAGCATGAGGAATGAATTTCGCACATAAATCGGCCACCTCAGAGTCAGGCCTTAACCTATTGAATATCTTAGGGATCAGCTGGGGAAGGCTTGATGGAGTGGTTTGACTCACCCATGGTCAATGCAATATCTCTGCCAAAAATTAATGCAAATCTGGTCAGAAATAAATTTTGTAACATTATATAAGATTGTGGAGACCACAATACCACAACAAATGTGTGCCGTGATCAAAGACAAAGGTGGCACAACAACACATTAAGTGCGAAATTTTTTTTGGACGGGCAGTGTATAACAAGCCAGTTAAATTTGTTTAATGGTACTGTCACACCTTGACGATTTAGCCAGCATATGCTGACGTATCAAAATTTTGGCAAATACGCTGCCGTACGCCGAATAAGTTATGGGCAAATTTTGCATAGGTTAAGAGCACTCTGAAGCACACTGGCACACGTCATAGTACGGCGAGGTCGTCCAAAAGTTTTGTGCATGCACAAAATTTTCGACGTATGCCAGCGTATGGCTCATACGTCCCGCATACGCGGGCCATAAGTTGTAGGTACGTTATGCGATCGTTGACACACGTTCACACACGTTACTTCTAAGTTACTCATAAGTCGAAATACGTCGAGATAATGTCTAGCGTACCCAAACCTTATTTCTAACCTATGAGTAACGTGCTTTGAACATATGAGTAACGTATATTGAACTTATCTCCAACACATATTGACATATGTAGATGTATTTGACGTATTCCGGATGACCACAGAACGCACTGAACGTGTTTCTAACTTACAGCTGCCATATACTGGCATATTGGCAGCGTTTAGGGGAATTGGTATATAAAAATGGGGTTCATAGGAGGAACCCGTCAATACTCCTCAAGACTCCATGGTGAGCAGATGGAACCTGCATCATCTACATCAGAGGGTGAATGCGAGAGGGAGGGTGTGGGTGATGATGGATCCTCCTTACGTCCACGCCCACGGCCACAGCCAGGAGACTTCTTGGCAGGGCTCTTCGAATTTTTCTTTGGCATGACAGTGATGTTGATACTGCAACGGCGATGTTGATCCTGCAATATCTAGTGCGGTTATGATTTGAATCGTCGAGCGGCATGCTTTTTATAGGCTACGACAGGTGATTGTCGGCGGTACGCTGCCATGCGCTATGCATAAATTATAGCCTGTTTACACCGAACCGCAACCCTGATTCGACCCTGATATGACCATGATGCGGTCGCAATACTCGTACTTGTCGCGTGTACTAGTCATACGTGTGATTGGCAAAGGACAAAAAAGAAGGAAAATATGCAGAACACTTACCATGGCTCCACAACGGCAGTGAACCCCCCCCACATACACCATCACAAACACACACACTGTGACATTATTTAGAGTATATAAATTTAATGAGAGCAAACAACGCACAATGAGTGTAAACCATATACAATCTCACAAGGAGTCTCACAATGAATCTCGCAGTGAAAGGCACTGTTTCTTGGCAGCAAGAAGAAGAAATTAATCAATAGAAAAGAAATAGCGTCAAATACACCCGCATTTAACATAGAATACAAGAATGACATTACCTACCTGCATCTGGGTATCAATTACAAAAACTGTATTGCTCAAGCAAAATCCTCTTACTACTCTGGCTTAATCAGCTCACATAATGGCAACTCTCGGACCCTGTTTTCCCTTCTTAAAAAACTTACACAACCTCCCAATCTACTTCCACCACATATGCATTCCACCGCCTTCTGTAATACGCTCATAACCTTTTTTACTGACAAAGTCACAAATATTCATCAGCAACTTATCCTCAGTTCTTTTCACAATCTATCCTCCCCATTTCCCTCTGCTCCCCCTCCACAGCCATTCTCTTTCTTTACTCTACCATCTCCCACTGAAATCTCTGAACTCATTAAAAAATCCAACTCATCTACCTGTCAGTTAGACCCCCTTCCAACAGTTTTCATTATAGGTGTTGTTTCCCCCATAGCTCCTCTCATAACTAACATAATTCATTCTTCACTCACTACTGGAATTGTTCCATCCTCCCTCAAAACAGCTGCTGTCACCCCTATAGTTAAGAAACCCGGAGCTGATCCCACAAACCTCAATAACTTGCGTCCCATTTCCAACCTCCCATTTCTAGCAAAAATACTTGAAAAAACAGTTGCCTCTCAGCTCCATAACCATCTATCCAGCAATAATCTTTTTGAACAATTCCAGTCTGGGTTTTTCGCCCTTTTCGTAGCACTGAAACTGCTTTAATCAAAATTACTAACAATCTACTCCTTGCAGCTGATTCCGGTCTCTTATCCATTCTCATCCTACTCGATCTGAGTGCAGCATTTGACACCATCTCACACACTGTTCTCCTGGACAGATTGCTCTCCATTGGCATCACACACACACCCCTTAACTGGTTCAAATCTTACCTCTCCGGCCGCACTCAATTCATCCAAATCAAATCATTCACTTCACATCCCCGCCCAGTTACCACAAGTGTGCCTCAGGGCTCAGTCCTGGGGCCCCTCCTGTTCATTATTTACTTACTTCCCCTTGGCCGCATATTTCATAAACACAATTTCCACTTCCATTGTTACGCGGATGACACCCAGCTTTACATCTCCACCAAATCCAATTCCACCCTCCCACCTTCCTCCCTCACAGACTGTTTGCTTGACATCAAGTCCTGGTTCGCGTCAAACTTCCTAAAATTAAACAGTGATAAAACAGAGATGCTGCTCATTGGCACCAAATCCACCCTAACCAAATCCCCCAGTTTCACAGTATCTATTGATAACTCTTCCATCTTTCCCTCCCCCCAGGTTAAGAGTCTGGGTGTCATCCTTGACAGCACACTCTCCTTCACATCTCACATCAATAACATAACCCGCTCAGCTTACTTCCACCTCCGCAACATCAACCGCCTTCGCCCCTCTCTCTCGCCTCACACTGCTGCTATCCTGGTACACAGTCTCGTCACTTCACAACTTGACTACTGCAATTCCCTTTTATTTGGCCTTCCCCACAAATCTCTCCGTAAATTACAGCTAGTTCAAAACGCTGCAGCACGCATCATCACAAGGACCCCATTCACTCACCACATCACACCTGTATTGCAGCAGCTCCACTGGCTTCCCATCACACACCGCATACACTACAAAATACTGCTCCTGGCATTCAAAGTCATTCACAACCTTGCCCCTCCTTATTTGTCCGACCTAATTCACCTTGCTACACCAGTCCGCTCACTCCGATCCTCCTCCTCCAACCATCTCACTGTTCCTTCCGTCCGCCTCGTCACCATGGGGAGCAGAGCATTCAGCTGCTCTGCTCCCCAGCTCTGGAACTCACTCCCTCCTGACCTCCGCAACACCAACTCACTCCCCCTGTTTAAATCTTGTCTTAAAACTCATCTCTTTCGTGATGCATACTCCCTCTGATTATATAGTCCCATGCTTTTTGTATATTTTTGTAATTTTTTTAGCTGTTTTATTTTATTGGTGCTATTTTAATGTATGTTTTAATTATGTGTTGTAAGGTGACCTTGAGTTTCTTGAAAGGCACCCTTAAATAAAATGTATTATTATTATTATTATTATTATTATTTTAATTATCTTACCCAAGGGGCCTGATTTACTAAGACCTTTAGCACATGCAAAATCTTTTTGCCCGTACAAAACCAATAACATTGCCCATGATTGGCCAGGGTACTTGCCTTGCACCAATCAGTGGCAAGGTTTCTGGTTTTGCACGGGCAAAAAGATTTTGCATGTGCTAGAAGTCTTAGTAAATCAGGCCCTAGGTCCGTCAGAAGGTAGGCTGCTGGATTCTCGCAGTCGGACATACCACGTGACTGCCATGATAACAGCGGCGGCCGTGACAGTTGGGGAATAAACAAACAAAATCGTGCCTCCTTACCAGCTGATTGGCAGGAAAATGAATAGATTGGTGTACTCATTGGTGTACGCGACGGGTGTATTCGCGTCTTTGCATTGACTTAGAATGTAATCTGTCGTGCGAAAAATTCGTTTCGCGTCCGGTGTGAAAGCGCCTTTATGAGGGTCGCAAATGTAAGGTTGAATCTGAGGATTTCTTTGTTATCCTTCCGTGATTCTAACATAACACATGTTGCTTTTGCAGCCAGCTAAATTCAAATACAAAGGTTGCAGTTTTGTCTTATTTGGATCGCCCCTTCTCTGTATTGCCCTGCTAGCAGGCTAGATATCGTGAGGCTGAGAAATATGGGAGCCACTGTTGCTACTGCTGGGTCTGTCTAGCCAGATCGACCAACTGTCAAGCTCGTTCGGTTTTTTAAGTGCACAGCACTGCTAGGACCGACGGCTGAGCTACAGGGGCATGATAGCAACTTTTGCCGTTGAACTGGCGTGTTTTTTAGGAGCGCAATGGCAAACATTGAGGGCACGGCAGCTTTTGCTGTTATGTCAACCCAGATGAATTACGTGGTGATTTGATGAGATAATGATAGACATCTTTAAATTCAATTCCTGGCCATTGCTGAGGGTTGTTGACCCATTTATCGGCTGGTTCCTCATAGGGACACTTGCTGATTCCAAAAAAATTAATTTTGTCAAAATATCAAGACTGAGCTTCGGGAGGTAATTGTTCCTGATATTCATAGGACATTGTTTCAAATTATTAGCTTAAATGACAGTAAAATGATAGTATAAAATGAGTGCCCGGTGAATGCATGTTGATCGGAACCTCTCTCTTGCCATCCCCCATGGCGGATGTTTTTTCACGTGATTGTGACATCACGCCGACTGCTCGAGACGATACGTGCAGGACTAGGGGTGCGTTCGAGCGTGTCTGCAAGTAAGCCGGCTCTTGTGAGATTCCCAAAAATTGGCGAGAATCTTGCGAAGTTGCGCGATAAGCCCTCCAAACCCGTGATAGCTGCAAGATCCAGCAGTTATCGCAGGGTTTGGAGGGCTTATCGCGCAACTTCGGCATGATTCTCGCGTAATTTTTCAGGAATCTCGTGCAGACGGCTTACTTGCAGATGCGCCCGAACGCACCCTCGATCTATTTAGCGGTCTGCCACTACTGTGTGCTATGGAAGCCCATAGTGGACAATATTCAAATGAAAATGTAATCCCATTGTTGCATTATAATTTTCCACTTTTGAATAAGTTATTTGAGACAATATTAAATTGAAAATGCATTAATCCAATTATCACTTTCATTTTCACATACACATATGGGAAATCTATGACTATATTCAAATGATAATGAAAAGCTGTTTGACATTTCATTTTCAAAGTCATGCTCCGCAATACAGTGGACAATATTCAAATGCAATAAGCAAAACAGCACCCCCAGCCTATTGCATTTACATTTACATGTCAACCCGCTCTTTTAGGGTCAACATGAAAATGAAAATGCTGTTTTCTAATCACTTGGAAATAATAATGATATAATAATGATGACGACATTTAACATTTCATTTTCAAAGACTTATCCTGCAATACATGGGACAATTTTCAAATGCAGTAAGGGAAACAGCGCCTCCCAGTCCATTGCATTTTCAAATACATGTCACCACGCTCTTTTGGGACACAATGAAAATTAAAATGCAATCTGTTAGCGTCTCATCAAGGCGGGTCTTCCGTTAGGGACGTCACTCTTTAGGTATGAACGGAAACCATGTTCCTAATTTGCATACCAACCAATCAGCTTCTGGGTAGCGCTTGTACGCACGGAGGCTCACTGATCACATGTCATGATGGCTAGGCTGCTATGTATTGTGTGCCATCGCGCACTAGGCTACGTTGCGCTTTGGATGTAGCCATCTTGGCAGCTAGTATGCTAGTTAACGTTAACTAAAGAAAATATTTGTAAATGATCATGACATTAAAACGATATGATTTGATTTTTGCTTCAACTCTATTAACTGAGCTAGCTGTAATATGCATAAACTTATCCGAGGCTTCGCGGCAGTGTTGTGCAACTGCAACCCAAGTGTGCTTGCAGATTTCAGAGACGTTAGCTAGCTTGCTAGTGAGTCTAAACGCAATCGCTTGGGTACAGCTAGCTAGCTATGATGCCTACTGGAGAAGCTCTTACAGCCCTGATTTGTTGCTTTCAACGCCATCTCACACACACTCTAACAGATTGCATTTTAATTTTCATTGTGTCCCAAAAAAGGTGTGGTGACATGTATTTGAAAATGCAGTGGACTGGGAGGTGCTGTTTCCCTTACTGTATTTGAATATTGTCCCATGTATTGCAGGATAAGTCTTTGAAAATGAAATGCCAAATGTCGTCATCATTATTATATCATTATTATTTCCAAGTGATTAGAAAACAGCATTTTCATTTTCATGTTGACCCTAAAAGAGCGGGTTGACATGTAAATGTAAATGCAATAGGCTGGGGGTGCTGTTTTGCTTATTGCATTTGAATATTGTCCACTGTATTGCGGAGCATGACTTTGAAAATGAAATGTCAAACAGCTTTTCATTATCATTTGAATATAGTCATAGATTTCCCATATGTGTATGTGAAAATGATAGTGATAATTGGATTAATGCATTTTCAATTTAATATTGTCTCAAATAACTCATTCATAAGTGGAAAATTATAATGCAATAGTGGGATTACATTTTCATTTGAATTTTGTCCACTATGGGCTTCCATAGTATGCAAGGAGGCAGAATTGTAGAACTCTGATGAGTGATGAACTGTCGGCTTTCGCGAATGAAGTTCCCTGGTGAGACGTGACTTAATGAGCACGAGCATGTCTTTTTTTTCTCCCATCCGCTAAAAAAAAAAAAAAAACGGTTCTGCATGATTTACAAGAGGTCCCATTTTTAGGTCCGGAAAAAAACGGAAGAATTACAGCCCTGTATAAAGCGTGTCGGCAAATGATGGAGAAAGTGGTGGCCCTGTGTTTATATAGACAACGTCTGGTCTTAAGTTGCGTCGCTACCGGTCGCGGGAAGCCTCGCCATTGGTCGGATTTCGATCCCTTTAATCGCACATGCGGTCTCATCGCGGTCGCAAATTCGGTCGTATTTAAAATGCGTACATTTGTCCGTCGTTATGGGGTTGCAATAGGCTCGCATTAAGCTCGCCATAATGTTCGCGAGTGAAAGATTCCTAAAAATTTGTGATCATTGATGCAACCGCATGCCGAGCCGCTTGCAAGTCTATTACGATGTGTGATACCGAGTGGAGAGTAAGTTGAGACTTGTGCAAGCTTACTACGATGGATTATGATGTCCTCGTGTTGTTCACCGTTCGCCAGTAGCGGAGCTACAGGGGGGGCAAAGACACGTCCCTTTTAGTCCTGGCTAGATCTCAATCATTTTCCTTTATTGACGTCTTTTCCAATTATCGTAATTGGCAGCTGAAGACACGGTTTTTCACCGTATGCGGTCTAACAGCGATGAAATCATGGGCTAAATTCAGTGCAGAAAAATAATTTACTTATTAATTGGCCAATGCTTCGCGTGATTGAACTGGTCCGTGTTCCAATGAAACGCGGACTTTCACTCTCGGTATTTCGTGGTTTGATTTAAAAAAAAAAAACAAAAAAAAACAGTGACACTCGGCAGTTAAATAGCCTAGGTTATAACAAGCGTGCGGCTCAAGCCATTTGCGTGAGAGTCGACAGGTAGGCTATGCAATTTTGAATAACGTAGATTTAAATACAGCAAATACGCGTCCAGAGGAATGATTGATCGTCTTACCTAATCGGGGAGAACAAGCAGCACCTGTTAAGTGCGGAGCGCTCTCGGAGTGAACCTTTTGTTAATCATGAAGATGACTGAGGACAGGTCAGGATTTATAATTGTTTTAAACGGCTGTTTTGTGCAACCCAATTCTCTGTTCCGCCACTGTGCTGAATTTAACCCGCGATTTAATCGCTGTTAGATCGCATGTGGAGAGAAACTGTGTCTTCAGTTGCCAATTACAATAATTGGAAAAGACGTCAATAAAGGAAAATGATTGAGGTCTAGCCAGGACTAAAAGAGACGTGTCTTCACGCCCCCTGCAGCTCCGCCACTGCTGGTCGCACAACCTTTGCGAGTGTTACGAGCAGTTCTATAGATTCGCAAATATCTGTGAGACCGACGGAGAGTGTACGTTATGTATAAATCCAACTCATTATGAATACGCCCAAAATTGAAAAAACATTGTTAGTTCAGCGTATGCCAGCGTTTTGGAGAAATTTTGATACGTCGGCATATGCTGGCTAAATCATCAAGGTGTGACAGAACCATAAAGGTAATAAGCTGCATATCATTACCATCCAGTGTCCAGCCGTTACATTTTTCAGCAAAGCCAGCCAGTACATGCAATTATTTATAGTAAATGCTTCCATGTCGAAAGGCGCAACGTAAAACGTTTAAAAAAAAAAAAAAAAAAAAAAATCTTTGAAGATATTTAAGATACAAGCGTAGAGACAGACCCGAACTTGTGGGTCTGCATGTGCTGGAACTGCTAAATACCACAAGTCAGTAGCTAGCACAAATCGATACGCCAAGTGTTTGATGTTCGCGAATTTTCAACAGCTGGGGCAATAAAGCGATTATTCTTATCAACACTAGTCATGGATTTCCTCTCTGTTTAAATATCGCTCTTAACTTGCAGGCTTTCAGTGCCTGTACAACCATCGCATCTGCACCATTCTTGTTTATTCTTCGGTCTTTAGAAGTGGTACGTTTAATTCGGGTCTCAATGGAAGTCACATTTTTCGAAGGGAAAATCCGTAAAAACTAGGAAGTGCATGATATTCACGGATTGGTCAATTCCAAACATTCTTGGCTGCAGCACAGTTCTGACAGAGGATAGTCCTGGCCAGGACCATCATAATATGCACAACATTTACAACCAAGTAGTAAAAATGCCAACTATACATTGTCCAATAACTGATGGTCCCCATAAACAAAGGGACTACATATGAAAACGGCTGCAAGTCATGGATTGCCCAATGTAAAAATCCTCACATCGTCACCCTATTAAAATAATGGCCTAAGTCAATTTTTGACGAAAATGAGTTTTTGGCCTAAATCATCTCTTGCTCTGCATTTGGTAATTTTTTTTATGTTTTCCCAAAAACTTGAAAAAATGACTTAGGCCTTTATTTTAATAGGGTGACGATATTATACCACACAATGCGTAATGAGGAAAGGAAACAGATTACTGATGACAGAGTTTTGTGTTTCTTAAAGATGATTTTATGTAACTTTACCCTCACCCGTGATGATGAGGCGGACAGTTCTTGTTTCGTGGCTGGATGTACAAACTGTCCTTACATCATAGCCATACTCCTGTGCATCAGACGTTTGCACGTTCTTTATCAAAAGAGAAATGTTCCAAGATGTATTGTTCCATTCCTGACGGATGCATTGGAAGCGGTTTGGATTGTTGGTGTTAGTATTTTCAGTGCAGTTAACATATATGTTTTTCCAGGCAAAATAATTGATTGCACAACCACTTGAAATTGTACAATTCAAATATGCACTGCTCCCTGCTGTGGCATAGACGTCATCGCAGCTGTCCTCAATTCGAGTTACATCTGAAACACAAAAGGCAAGAAAATGGCTTTTAAGAATTCATTGTTGTAATCTCTGCTTGTGGTCTCATCCAAGTGATGAAAAACTTTATTCACTGTGATAAAACAATGTGTACATGAAAAATGTATTATGAGTTCGATCTAAACTATGCACAATGTAAAAGAACAGAACAAAGTTACGCTGACATTACAGGCTGAGGTTAAAGCTCATGGTCTGTCCTAAAAGAAATATGTATTTGAATGCTAATGATCAAGAGACTCACCAGCCAGAGTTACTGACAGAAGGCTTAAGACAGCTGCATGCAGGCAGAGTGATGACATCATCTGTGGAAAATGTAGCAGTTCCGCTGAGAGTGCCTAGAGATGATACAAGTTAACATGCAGTGTTTAGTATTTTACTGACTCGATTGACTCCTTATGACAAATTAGGAGTGAATTTTTACCTCCTTGAAGGAAGTTATGTTTTCACCCCTGTTTGTATGCCCGTCCGCCCGTCTGTCCGTCTGTCTGTTACCAGTATAACTCAAAAAGTTATGAACAGTTTGGCACAAAATTTGGTAGGGTGATAGGTGGAGGTCCACGGATGAATTGATTCAATTTTGGAAGTGATCCCAAACATATTCTGGATTCTGGATCCACAGGAATTAAAATGAAGACCACATTGGAAAAATGATCAGAGTCATATTTTCACGTTGTGGAGAAATGATGAATTAAAAATTCAAAATGATCTTAGAAACAAAGCACTGAAAAAACATTTAAAACAATATAAAATATATAAACCAATTATAATAATATATAATATATTAAAGATACAAAAATGCAAAATTTGTACTTGTTTTTCCTTTGTGGTGTTCAAATATATCTGTCTAACTTGGGTCTGTGTGATATTTATGACTGGATAACAAAATGAATAGTTTGGCATGATGTTAGGTGGTAGTCCAAGGAAGAGTTGATTTAATTTTGGAAGTGATCCAGAACATATTTTGTAACCAAAAGAACAGATATATGAGGTGACGGAGGTCTGCACTCTACTGAGTGCACTCTAGTTCCAGCTGAACTCAACAGCGCACTCACAATTTCACTCGCATATTTGGCTACCTGCGTACAGCCTGATTTCCCATAGATTTGAGATGGTATGGAAAATGCAAATAAAAAGGCAGTCATTAGTAAAAATCTTTGATCTGAATTAGATTAAAACAGAACAAAACAAGATATTCAATGTTTTAGCATCCAGCTTTTTTTTTTTGGAAATATGATATTTTTTATGCTCATTGTGCATTTGATGCCAGCAACACCTTGCAAAGAAAGATGGGACAGGAGCACTATATGACTAGATAAGTAGTGGAATGTCAAATATGGCGGACAGCTGATGCAGTCATGCTTGTGTACAAAATAAGCCTCCACAAAATTCCCAGCCATTTACAATCAATTCCAACATTTTAAGAACAATCTTTCACAATGCAGCATTACAATCATTATCCAGCATAATATAATTAAATATCATATTTAAAAGATTCAAGGAGTCCTGAGAAATCCATGGGTAAATGACATGGTCGAGAATTAATCAGCTTGTGATCTCAGATCCTGTAGATGGCACTGCACCAAACCAGATAACCAGATATATACACACACACACACACACACATATATATATATATATATATATATATATATATATATATATATATATATATATAAAACCAGATTAGCTGGGGAATACCTCAGTAAACTTTATAAATACACTGCCATTGCATGCACAAGTACGAAGAAAGTTGGATGTAATCGACGTCCAACATCTCCTTTGGGCTCAAGCTTATTCGAAATGGATTAATTGATTTATTTACATGTTTTATGGCACTTCAGCACTTCTTAAGGCCATACTATGCCATTCTTCATACTTTTACTACAGCAATGTAGGTATCACTCACCATTCACACACAAACTCATACCTATTGGCAATTTAGAGTCTTCAATTACCTGGCATGTATTTCTTTGGACTGTGGAAGGAATCTAGTGTACCCAGAGGTGCACACAAAAACATGGAGAGAGAGCATGCTTACTCCACACAGAAAGAATTCAAACATGCAAACTTCCTGCTGTTAACCAACAGTGCCCGCCACCTGAAATGGACTGACGCACAATGGAAACGAGTGCTGTGGTCTAAAGAGTCCACCTTTCAAACTGTGTGTGATGATAATACAACCCCTGGCAAAGTAATGGAATCATGACATATAGAGGATATTCATCCAGCTTTTTTTTTTTTTTTTTACTTCACAGCAAATAAACAAATTGCAGATATGACTCAAAACAATTTTTGTTCAATGGTTGAACAGTCTGGCTTCATAAAACACATCTCAAGGAAGTTAGATTAAATTATTTCAATAAATGGCATATTTTTCCAAATCAAGAAGAGAAAAATATATAGAATCACTCAATGTTGAGGAAAAGTTTTTTTTTTTTTTTTTAAATCATCAACATCCTTGGGCTTTTATGACAGCCTGAATCCTTTGTGGCATGGACCTCACTAATAAAAACAATATTCAGCGACAACAATTCAGAGACAATGTAGTTTCATGTTTAGTCAGATGTAAGGTTGAGGGAGGACCTAATTACATTGTAATTGCAAGGGCAAGAAAAATGCGATCTTCATGATATTGAACCTTTACAAGTAGGGGAGACGGGGGCTGGTTGGAACATTTTGGTGAAAATCCTTGTGAGATCTCAGGCATTTGTTACAATTTGTTTTTCAATGAGTACATACTATAGTGCCAACATAGGGCTGTATGCAGCAACTAACTAATTACTGAGAAAACCAAAGGCAAACTTTGTGAAAGCAAAATAAAACAGGTGGTTTCAACCAACCCCAGGGGGTGTTCCAACCAACCCCATACCCGGGGTTGGTTGGAACACCCCCTGGGGTTGGTTGAAACAGACCTGTTATATAAAAAATGGAAAATATGAAGTTTTGGAGGCTTTTTTTATTTAAACTTGCCAAAAAACAATATGGCACCAAAGAATTCAACATTTCAAAACACAATCTCAGTATTATTAGCTATTATTTGCGGTTACACTTCCTTAGGATAGCTGCGATTCTACTGCTGACATTTTGTCATCTCTCGTGGAATCGAACCAGTGACCCCAGAGTCAAGAACCAACCGCAAGCACACCAAGCAAGCTGCACTATCTGCTGAGCCAACACACTCCCTCAAAAATAGCAGATAGCTGACCGGTTTACTTCACTACGAACTTTGAGAACCCCTCTTGTACAACCTCAATTCCAAAATAGTTGGGACGAAGTGTAAATTGTGAATAAAATCAAAATGCAATGACTTTTAGATCACCTGAGCCAATATGTTATTTACAATAGAACATAGATAACATTTCGAATGTTAAAACTGAGACATTTTACATTTTTATCCACAAAATGAGCTTATTTCAAATTTTCTGGCTGCAACAGGTCTCAAAAAAGTTGGGACACAGGCAAAAAAGGGCTGAAAAAGCAATTAATAAATAAGAGAATCAGCTGAAAGAACATTTAGCAAGTAATTAAGTTAACTGGCATCAGGTGTGTAACATAATTAGCTAAAAAAGGGATGTCTTAGGGAGGCTGAGTCTCTCAGAAGTAAAGATGGCCAGAGGCTCTCCAACCTGTGAAGGCGTGCATAAAAAAATCGTGGAATACTTTAAAAACAATGTTCCTCAATGTTAAATTGCAAAGGCTTTGAAGGTCTCATCAACGACAGTGCATAACATCATCAAAAGATTCAGGGAAACTGGAAAAATCTCTGTGCGTAAGGGATAAGGCCCAAGACCATAACTGGATGCCCGTGGTCTTCGGGCCCTCAGATGCCACTGCATCACTCACCGGCATGATTCTGTCACTGACATTACTAAATGGGCCCAGGAATACTGCAAGAAACCACTGTCTGTAAACACATTCCGCCGTGCCATTCACAGATGCCACCTAAAACTCTATCATGCAAAAAGGAAGCCATTGTTGAGCATGATCCAGAAGCGCCACCGTGTTCTGTGGGCCAAGGCTCATTTAAAATGGACTGTAGCAAAGTGGCAAAGTGTCCTGTGGTCAGACGAGTCCAAATTTGATATTCTTGTTGAAAAGTGTCCTCTGGGCTAAAGAGGAGAAAGACCACCCCTCCTGTTATCAGCGTTCTGCTCAAAAGCCAGCATCTCTGATGGTATGGGGATGCATTAGTGCATATGGTGTGGGACACTTGCATGTTTTAAAAAGCACCATGAATGCTGAAAGGTATATAAAGGTTTTAGAGCAACATATGCTCCCCTCCCGATGACATCTATTCCAGGGAAGGCCTTTTGTATTTCAGCAGGACAATGCAAAACCACATACTGCAGCTATTACAACAGCATGGCTTTGTAGTAGAAGAGTCTGTGTGCTGAACTGGCCTGCCTGCAGTCCTGATTTTTCACCGATTGAGAACATTTGGTGCATAATTAAACGAAAAGTCCGTCAAAGGAGACCTAAAACTCTCCAGCAGCTGGGAGCCTGTATTAAACAAGAGTGGGATCAAATGCCAATGGCTATACTCAAGAAACTTGTCTCCTCAATGCCCAGAAGCCTCCACTCTGTGTTAAAAACAAGAGGGGATGCTACACAATGGTAAACAGGCCCCTGTCCCAACATTTTTGAGAAATGTAGCAGCCATCAAATTTGAAACGAGCTCATTTTGTGGATAAAATTGAAACATTTTTCAGTTTCAACATTTACTATGTTATCTCTGTTCTATTGTGAATAAAATACTGGCTGGTGTGATTTGAAAGTCATTGCGTTTGATTTTACTCACAATTTACAGTTTGTCCCAACTATTTCGGAATTGGGGTTGTAGTTTGGTTTGAGACAGCAGACATTTTCTGAACAGATGAGAATTTACATGTCATTTATTTCAGCAGTAGAAGCGCTGCTATCCCAAGTAAGTTTAACTCCAAATAATAACTAATAATATCTGTTATTGCCTCACTTCCTAAATGAAGTTTAGGGTATGTCAAGGATATGCCAAAATCGTTTGCAATTGCTCTGCAAAGTTTATTGTTTACTAGAATGTAATTTGCAGCACGCATCATAACATGCTGTCCCTGTTTGTCTTTTGTTTGTAGTTTCCCATATCTAAAATTGTACAGAATGCAATAAAGATGTAATATATATCACTACATATAATCATTACATATTCAGGACGTGAACAAATATTTTTTCGGGGAAAGTTAGAACCGACTGGGGTTGGTTTAAACATGTTCCAACCTGCCCTGACCATAGTGTTCCAACCAACCCCGTTGGCATAACCAATAACTGTACCACAAAAATGGATACTAAAGATATTTATCAAACAACAAAAAGCTGTGTATTGCAAGGTAAACTTGTATTAATTTATATACAAAATTGTTTTCCAAGATATCTTTCCACAGTGTGGTAATAGAAGGAAAAGTTTTGGCTCCATGAAATTTACTCAAGAGCCATAATTTTGGCAAAATCGTACCTCTGTTAACCACTACTACCAGATCTTTTTGAAAACAATATGGCTACAACTGGTGTCTTGCCTGGGTTCTTCCCTAAAATGTGTGACATCATCAATTAACAATGTCATTGAATATTTACAATGTTTCAACCTACCCCATGTTCCAACAAGCCCCGGTCTCCTCTAGTCGATTTAGGCACAAATCACTGGTCTTTTTTATATGCATTTTCCATACCATCCAAACTTCTTTAGAAATTAAGAAGTAGGAATTACATAACATCTATTAGACAGATGCTTTTATCCAAAGCAATGCACAGCAATGGCATAGAATCTGGTCATTCAAACAGCAGATCAGACAAGCATCAGTTTGCTCGGTCATGAATATCAAATGGTTTACGCAATTGGCATACATCAGATAAATCTGGCTATTTCAAAAAGGACAGGCAATTAAACAAGCAGAAAAACTGTTTAGAAACAAAAAGTACAAAGCAAAGCAGTTTATTTTTTATTGTTTTTTCGAGAGGGGCACTCTAAGTCAGGTAATGTCTGAACAAGATAAGTCTTTAAACCATGACGCAAGATCTGCTCAAAGTGATTCTTCCAAGGGAAAGCTAGGTTGCAGAGGCTTTGCGTTGTGAATGAGCAACTGCCATTCAAATAGAGGGCAGGAAGATGATGTCATCCTATTGCAGCTGAGCGGAGTGGCTGAGCTGGTTAGTGTGTGTGTGTGTGTGTGTGTGTGTGTGTGTGTATACAAAGTCCCACCATTTTGGGGTAGCTTAAGTAATTCGACAATTGGTTGCTCAGCAGTTTCTTTTACACCTGTGCAGTGCTGCATAATTTATTTGCATACAAAAAACTAACAAAGGAGCTGATTCTAAAACCTCAATCCACAAGAAATGGGACAATATGTGAAACAGAAATGAAAACCAATTAGCAGAATAAAATGATCAGCAAATTCTCCTCTATCTACATTTATTTGAAATCAGCACAAAGAAAATTATTTGCAAGTTTCACTTTATCAACTGCATTGATTTTTTACATATTTGCCAATTCTGAATTTGATGCTTTCAACATGTTCCAAAACAACTGAGAGAGGAGAATGGGAAGACTTTAAAAAGTTATTAAATCTTCATAAAAAGATCCCTTTTGGAGCTTGATGTATGGTGTTAGTGCATGGCAGTTCACTTCACCTTCCATCAGAGCAGAGCTCATTATCATTTAGGGCAGTGGTCCTCAAGTTGTCCTGGGGTGCGTTTCCCGAAAGCAACTGATGCTAACTAACATAGTTGGAACCATTGACTGTGAATCGACAAACTATGCAAGTTGCTAACTTAGTAACTATGGTTTTGGGAATTGGACCCCTGAGCAACGTAGCTATATGTATCTTGGTTTCTGTTCCAGCTGAAGTTGCAATCCCAGGATTTTAACGAGGTGTTCAATTTTACTTTAATGCATTTATGATAACGCAAAGGATTAGGTGCATAAAAAGGTCCTTTTGATCACGCAAGGGATTATTTTAAGGCACAGGATAGAGTTACGGCAGCCGTAATAGATACGTCAAATTCTACTGTTACGGCACCCGTTCTGCGCATGCATATTTTTGAGGGCGCTTCCAGCCATAACAGCAACCAGCTATGCTAGTGACTAACCCCAACCATTGTCTTATTATGCGTATGCTCAAATGGATGCCGTAACTTCAGCACAATTATAAATGCATTATGGCTGCCGATACAGTAGACAGTGCGTTATTATTATTTTTTATCCATCATAAACATTATGCCATAAATAGATTTACAATGGCAGTTCATATTACTCTTAATGTAGTATATAACCAACATTTACGAAAAAAGGGAAGAATGTAGCCCGAGCTGAATGAGCTTCTTTGTAGAACTTCCATAACTTTTTTGTAGAATAGGAGAATTTTTTTTTTTTTTTTTTTTTTTAGTTCAACACTGGTTCGCCTCATTATTAACATAACTTTGAAACAATTATTAGACCTGACTTGTTTTCAGTCATTTTCTAAATTGACAATACATTCACTCAGAGGACAGTCCACAATATCAGACGTTGCTAGTTCTCCCCGTTAAAGTAAGACGACAATCATTGGTTTGGACTCGCACTTTGGTGCATTTAAATCAGTGTTATTCAAAATTGCATGAGGGCGTTTCAAATGGTCTTTTATTTCATTTCAACAATTTAAACGATCGCGAAGCGCAGGTTAGATCGCCCGATGAGCCGAAAAGGCATAGCTTGGAAGTTCCTGAGCAGTTTGTCTTTTGTGAAGCATAGGCGTACTAATAAGTAAATTATTTTTCTGTACTGAATTTAGTCCATTATTTCTCCGCCGCTAGATCGCATGGGGGGAGAAGCCGCGTCTTCAGTTGCCAGTTGATTATTACCCAGCCGGCACACGACCGACCTTCAATTTAGAAATATGATTGAAATTATGTCAGTTGTCGTTTCAACGTTGAAACGCTATTGAAACAACGTTTAACTCTGATGGTTGTAAAAAGGTTCCCCCCCCCCCAAATCTCCAGTTCTGGCGCCGCCACTGAAAACGGAGCGTTGCTGAGTTCTGCAGATCATACATTCTAACGGGAGAGACTAAAAGCCACAGTATATATGCGCAAAGCAGGCTTCAATCAATTCACCCAAGACGTAAGATTAATCGGCCAAATCAAATTCTTCCGCCGCAGTTATTCCGCAGCTTTAACTAACATTCCCGTAGTTCTGAAGAAGAAAAAGCTCAACGCAAAAGACTCACCACTTCCGAAGCTTAAATCCGTTCAACTGGAATTTTCTTGGGCGGTGCTGGAGTTTTTAGGGAGCTGTGAGAAAACTAAGTCACTTTCACTTTCATAACAATGAAAACGTGATGCAAACGGAGAGTAATCACAGTCTAAGGCCAATAAATCTCCTGTTGGCTGCTGCATCACTGTGTAATCAATGATGGATGACGACTCTGAATATCTGCCAACTATGGCGCACTGACTCCTTCTCGCATTCCAGTTCTAAATAAGGCTTCTTCGATTGTAATCACCCTTACAAAAAAGGATACTTCAAGTTCGTTTTAAAAGTAAACTTCAAGTATATTTCAAGTATACTGGTAGTATACTTCTAAGTGTACTATTTCAATACTTCTTAGGACTAATTTGGCCCACTTTAAGTCACATTTCTCTCACATCCAACACGTTGAATACGAGAACTGACTATTCGTTTAAGATCTGTCTGCAGACCTGGACATGTGCCGTTGTTACGAGATAATTAACATTATTAGCTGCATCTATGAGTGTTTTCAATGATGCTTATTGGTGATATGATAATACACGTACATGTAGATATTAGTCAGATTTAAAACCTGTCAACCTGCAGGTTAAAATTTAGATGGCCATATTATTTACCAATTTTGATAGTTTTGTCTGGAAGAATTACAATTTAGGCTTTGTTAGCAAAAAAAAAAAAAAAAAAAAAAAAAAAACATGACATTTTCATGGTCTTAAATAACAAGGACTGCTTAATTAAAGTAGAAAGCCACTATGGAATTGGTAAGAATTGATCATTTTTCAGATTCCGTCTATTTGAACACCAAATTCTGAGTGATTATACATAACCTCATTAATTATTCTTGGTTATGCTGCAGAGGTATCCCAACTTGTATCAATCATGCATATTCTTAATTTTAACCCTCACACTATTTTGTGATGAGGCAAGGGACATTATTTCTTTGAATTCCGTCCATAACCCTTGCAGATATTTTGGATCTGACCCAAATATGAAATACTATGGTTGCTTGCTTGGAATTCTGCACATCAGTGAATATATTTAAGTGTAATAAAATATTCTTCTGTAGGGGGCATACATTTGCAGTCATAGGCAACCAAATTTTGAAGTTGAAACCGAGAAGGATAGTAGTGAATTGACTTTGTGAAAGAAATGGGTCGGAAAAAAAGTCATGAATGATCGTGTTCGGAGATATCTAAAAAGCTTGGTGAAATCTCATCGTCAAAAATTGATAGTAGAACAAGTTATGTCTAATTGTGAAAGTAAAATCATTTTTGCATGCACAGTGTGACAAGAACGTGCAGGATTAGGACTAAACAGCTGTATGGCCACAATCAAGCCACTTGTGAGACTAATCGGGGAGAAACAACTTCAGTCTGCCTGGGATCATAAAGATCGGACAGTGGACTATGTAAAACGGTCATGTGTGTCTGGATTTACCTTATTCAAAAGTGAATGGGCATATCAGGGTAAGAAAGAAAGCCCATGAAGTGATGCACATCATGCATAGTGCCCACAGTACAAGCTTCTTGAATGTTATGAAGTTATGCTCCGGAGTTGCTTCAGTTGGCCAGGAGTCAGCTTAGCAAAATTATATAGCGATAAAACGAAGCCAGCATGAATGTACTGAAAGACCAGGTTGTCCCATTAAAGAATTTCTATAATCTCTAATGGCACTGGCATATTCCAGGATGACAATGCCAAGATTAATTGGGCTCAAATTGTGAATGATTGGTTCAAAAAGCATGAGGCATCATTTACACACATGAATTGATGTGTTCATTACCCCAAAATTAGGTTTAGAATGGGAAGCCCAAAAATAGTACATTTTTCTTGTAAAATCTGACATCAGTAGGTGTGGTTATTGTAGTCAGGACAGAGAATGATGGAGAAGTAAGCAACAACATCCTCTATTGATGACGCATAGGTTCCACTACAAACTGGTGGGAACGCGGATTGTTTCGGTAGAGCGAATCAAGGTTTGAAGAATTTTCAACAGAACCAGTTCAGGAACCAGAACTCTTTTGTTGGAAAAGCTATATCATTGGTACAGCATACAAGGTTGTCAGATGGAAGTTTTTTAGTGGGTGGCCTTGTGAGTGAGGTATAGGAGCGAGCTTTGGATAAAGTTGAGTTAAGCTAGCTCTCAGGGTGGCCCCTTAGGACAAATTGATCATATAATTTTTTTGCCTCCAATTCGAAATCAGAGAAATGTGTACAAATACATTTAACATGCAAGAACTGGTTATAAGGTAAGCCTCTTTTCAATGATGATGTATGAAACTAGTAGCATGTAGAAGGCTGTTCTTGTCTGTGGGCTTCACATACAAAGATGAGGATAGTTTTCTGTCATTCAGTGTGATTTGAGCTACTCAAATATCCCCTTCAGCAAACATATTAAGGATATTATTAACAAACTAAGGACAAATCAAGGAACATGTTAGTTTTCTTATTTTTATAGCAGGAAGTACAATGACGACAAGGAAAGAAGCCATTAGGGCCATCCATATTTTTAATGCTGGACAAGGAGGCAAGATGGATGGCCCTAATGGCTTCTTTCCTTGTCGTCACTGTACTTCCTGCTATAACAATAAGAAAACTAACATGTTTGTCAGTCATCCTACCAAAAAAAGAATACAAAATTCTGAAATTTATTACTTGTCATTCTACTAATGTCATTTACCTTCTTTCATCTCCTTGTGGTTTACAATATAGGCTATAGGCAAAACGAATCATCAACTTAGAACTAGAATCAATGAACATAGAAGTTCTATCCACAGAGGTGATCTTAACTCATTCCCAACGGCAAGCCGCTGCCAACGGCGCGGCGAATTCTGCCATTCCCTACGGTAAGCCGGTGCCAGCGGCGTGGACGACCATTCGCAGTCCGATTAAAACACAAAATCAGTTGACGATCGCGGTGGCTGCAGCTAGCGCGGGGTTTGGAGGGCTTATCGCGGAACTTCGGCAAGATTCTCGCGTAATTTTTCGGGAATCAAACGCAGCCGCTTACTTGCAGATACGCTCGAACGCACCCTTGGTTTAAACACCACTTGCGGGGTTTTGTGCTTCCAGCAGGACAGGCCGGGAGATTGCGTCAGATGTGCACAGGTGCCTCACATTTAAATCACCTGACTTCTTTTAAGCTGCAGCAGTTGCACTGGGGGAAACCTGAGCCTGCCACACACGTGTACACGCAGGAATGAAGGACTGAGTTACATTGCAAAACTTTCTTTTGTTTTAGAGTTTCCTTGTGCAACTGCATTTTACATTTGATTTTGGTTTTGTATGCAGTTGTGTGGGTGTAGTCAGTAAAAGGCTAAGTGAACTCAATTGTCAATATTGTTCATTGAGAAAGAGCTTGTTGTAGCAGGAACCTTGCTTCAATTTCCATTCAAAAGTTGGATCCATAAATATTTGGGCATATAAATAATAGTATTTTCATTTTATGCTGGCCTTACAGCAAATTACTTTGGAATCAAAATAGACTAGAGAAAATCTTTAGTGTCATTTTGAAAACAAAGAAAGGCAGTTTAGCAGCTCTCAACATCTAGCAGCATTGTAAAAAAGCAATATCACTTTTGCAAACAAATTTCCAATGTTGGAAAAAAATCGTGAATTTTGCTTGAGTTGGGGCACGCGCCCGTCATCTTGATCGTTTGATGCAAGGTCCTCATAAAACTGTCTTTTTCTTGTCCTGCCACTCCGATAAAATCAAATACGTTCAGTATTATCTGAAGTCTTTATTCACAGCACATGCAAACAGTAGGGATCAATGACGTGAACATAATCATCAACCAATTTGTGAGCTCCGCAAGATCTCCAGTGTTTGCAAATACTTAGTTTATGAGCAAATACTCTGTGACTGACGCGTTTCTTTTAGATGTGAGAGGGCGTCAAGCATTACTCTTCCGAAAGTCTTTTTAAAGTTTTCTAATGTATGGTAGGGATTTGCTGTTAGCCACACCATATTGGTTCAGAACCTACATCATACACTTCAGCTTTACATTGAGGGTATTTACATAAAAATTGGGTTAAAATGAGTGAGAGTTACCATACTTGTTATTTATGGTTCCATCTTGTTAGGGGAACAAAAATAAATGGACAATTGGATGCACAGCTGTTGCATGGTCAGGTGTGCCACCCCCACATTATTCAACTCACAAGTAAACAGATCAAATGTCTAGGTGCACTATGAGGCACTGGACCACAAGTTATCTTTATTTTGCTTTGAGAATTTATAAATGCCATCTGTAAAAATGACAAGCTTCATAACATCCTATTCCTCATACAAGGACAGGAATACAGATGTTTCAACAGATTCTTGTCAATGGGTCATTCCACGCCAAACTGAACAAAGCTCCCCCCGACCCCCTCCGATTTCCATGAAACTTATTTTGCGAATAGCCCTTAGGACCAATAGTGATATACCAAAATTTCAGAAACAACGGTGAAACAGCTTTCAAGATATGCATGATTGAAATTTGCTGACCACGCCCATTTTGCTATTTAGCTTGCTCCGGGTCCAATGTTTAGAGGCCAGTATCTGATTGCGCATCAGTAAGAATCTCAAGATTTTTTTTCTACGTCATCTATGCCTTGCTTGCTTTTAGGCTTCACCATCAGAAGCACTGAGGAATATTTCATATCCATTTTAAAAATTGTTGAAAATGGGAGATAAATTTGCACTTAATTTTTTTAAGGACTTTGCAATGCGCTCTTCTCATCTAACAGATATGGTATTCCAAAAAGTTGGTGCCGTTATATTGTATGGACATGTGGTAAATACCAATATGTCTTGCTACCCTTAGGTCGACTCAGTTTATCGAAAAATTTAAGCCTGAAAAACGCCCCGCAAGCTAATATGCAAAATTAGCATATGTTTCGAGTTCGAAAATGACAAGGTTGACAGTTGGTGGATGAGACAAGCTTTTCACCACGCAATCGTCATTGACATATAAACATTTGAACAAAGTCTTATCGACTAGCTCAACCTCCTTCCATGGGAAATCCTATGGACATTGATTAGTCTTTTACTCCTTTCTACCAATGATAATAACAGTTCTCATACAACATTTTACACAAATGTAATCAACATTCAAAACTTTTTAAAATGAAGGTCTACTTCTTTGCAGGATGCAAACTGGAACTGTAATTGGGTAGCATGGGTTCTTCTTAGTAGCTAGTGTAAGCAGCTCACTCCCTTCCCCCATCTCTCAAAATTGTCATTAACGTTCTTAGGTGGATCCAGAAATTTTCAAAGAGACCAGAAATCTTCTAAAGAGCTGGGGCCGGGGAAACCAATAAAAGAACGGACGAAGATTGAAGTGGACAAATTAATTATTCATGCGTGATTTCTTCTCCTTTTTCTTTCTCGAAGAGTAAGATCACCTCCTGATCCTGGATCCAATACTGTTCAAACTGATTTACTGCAGTCTAGCTCAGGAACAGCACAACTTACACTGTTACGCCAATATCCAAAAGAAGAAAGTTGATTTAATGTATTTGACATATTTGTCAATTTCATCAAACCATACATCAATGTCCATTGGATTTCCCATGGAAGGAGGTTGACCTAGTTGATTGGACTTCGTTCAAATGTTTGTATGTCAATGACGATTGCTTGGTTAAAATCTTGTCTCATTCACCAACTGTCAACCTTGTCATTTTCGAACTCGAAAAATATGCTAATTTTGCATATTTGCTTGCGGGGCGTATTTCAGGCTTTAATTTTTCCACACCCTCAGCGCCCTTAATCAGCAGCCTATTAGACCCGGACCACATTCCTCGGTCCACACTCATTAGCTACAGCTGTTCCCTATTGTGTACATGCAATGGTGTTCCCTATTTAAGAGAGACTTTCGCACTCATGCAGGGCGAAGTCTCGTAAACTGCGTAAGCCTGTATTTACTCTCTAGTCTTGTTTAGACTTTATTCCCGCATTCGCGTCTAATACTTTAACTCTTAATCTTAGTGCTGATAATGTTTATGTTCAGCACTTTAATATCATAATCCAAAAATGATTCCTTGTTCTTTTCTATTTGCAATACATATACTGTAGCTAACGTCCCAGTTGTATGTATTACTAATATGCACACTAACTAATAATTACTAATAATGTATTACTAACCTCGATTCCTTGTTCTTTTGTGTTGTGTCCTATTGTGCCTTCCTACTCTGCCACGAAGGCATAATAAATACAAACCAGATTCTTCTTTGCACTTGAATCCAGTCCACTATTTTTGATCTCTGTGCACTGCAATGGTGCTCAGAATCAAACCCTTACATTATACGTTGTCATGAAATGGCTAAACAACAATACTGGTTTAAAAAAAACAATACAAGTAGTTACAGTATTAAAAAAAAATAATAAAGTAATTTTGACCACCAAAAAATGCTGATAGCAAAAATGTGCCAATATGGTTGTACAGTTGAATAATTCATAAACTGTCTAAATACAAAGAATATTGAAGATCCTCATGAAAAATGCTTTGAAAGGGAAACTCTGTATTTAAATGAATTTTGGCTCCATTATGCTTTCTTGGTCATCTTTGGTCTTTCAAATTTATTTATTTATTTATTTATTCATTCTTTTCCCAAATTCAATTTTGGCATGTATGCATGCTGAATTTTACAGTAGCCTTCTTGAGCAGTGACTAAGGCCAAGCAAGGGTCTGGATGTCACAAATAGGCCTACTATAAATGGCCAAAAACTGCAGCAGTCTCCCCATCACACTAATGGGATGACTCCTGGAAGTCAAGATTTGTGGGGCACAGATAAACCATTGGACCCCAAAATTTTACACTTAACCAACTCAAAAACTGGGCAACAACAGAGGCTCCTCATTCGAGCAATGTCATAAGTGCTGAGCTGCAGTAAATCATTGATTATCACTCGAGCAAATGGCCTTCTTATTATTTGAAGTATTAGGCAAAAAAGGGATTACAAATGAGAATTTCAAATGAAAGAAAATACCAAAGTGCAATTAATGTCATGTATGTCAGGTAAGTAATGACCAACATGGGACTACACTGATACTGAAATAAATCCACAGGGTAGGTTCTAATCCAATCATTTTTGCGGTCACTGGTGTACATATTGAGTGGGTTATTGCTTGTTGCAGTCAATCTCCAAATCATCTGGGTAACTCAGTTTCAAAAAGTCCATATGTTTGTTTATAAACCTTACATCTGCCAATCAATTATACAAATATTTTGAGGTGTAAACCAACAATAAGATTGCTTAATACTAGACAAAAAGAAAGAAAGCTTCCCATGTTGCTACCAAATATATATATAAAAAACTGAACCAGGGAAGGATAAAATGTATAAACGGCGATGAAAAATCAAAATGCAGTTGTGCTTGTTATGATTAGGCTGAGAAGGTCGTGCAAAATGACGTATTGAGTTCACACCAAAAAACGTCCATGGCTAAAAAAGCAACTACAGTGTTATTTGAGTACCCCCTAGCGTTAAAAATTGATATTACATTACTGTAATGCATGACTTTTTTTTTGATAAATAATTTCATACATTGAGTTATGAGTGACAGTATCAGGTGCTTGTTCCCTTTATCGCCAAAGTGAGAAAGATGATGGCTATTTTAGACCAAAATTTAACTCTATACCTGTGTGTATTAGTGTGACCCTACATGAACCCAAAACTCAGATTTTTTTTTGGTAAAAATTGCCAGTGAAAACATGAAAAAATTAAGTAGAATATCAAAAAACCAATTCACAATCCATTAAAATTTTGCTGGCCTGTACATGTAGTTATTACAATTCACAACGGCTGACCCTGAGAGCTGTAACATCCATTAATCTTTTGCAACTGCCTATAGCAAATTCAGATGACTGAGTGCAAGCATGTTCTGTCTTCTGAATGATGTGATGTCAGTCCTGCTTATTAATATGATGCAGTTCGGGTGTCATGTAAGAGTCTGTTGAGTCTAAATATGTGTTTCAGTGAGTTGACCCTAAAATTACCAGGCATCCATTCATGTGACGGCAAGAGCCCATTGAGCAGAGCCGCAATACAGATGATACTATAGCGAAATCCAGACTTGATACTGGATGGTTAGTGTGTTGCCTCAGCTTAGCACCACATTTAAAATAAGCTCAATTCTTACCTAAACCTATGTTACCGCCTTTCCTATGACATATCCAAAATGATCACACTTCTTAATCAATAATCTCGCACAAAAACACACTCGCTCACCTCAGTGTCTTGAACACAATTTCATTCACCTCAACGCCAAACTAACCTTCGGTGGCATTTTTGAAGATGTGTTCCAAGAAGCTTTCTGAACCTCCCCCCTCTGATCTTACCACAATGACTTCAGCAGCTTCGCCGAACCCATAGATAGGCAAGCAGACATGCTCAGATCATTCTCAGTCATTCAAGGACCCCCCCCAAGCAAGTACCACTCGCGATCCGAGGGGACAGAATCCAAATCTTCAGTTGTCACTTTCCTCTTTATCAGCTGAAATGTTTCACCTGAAATGCCATGCATTTGCAGTTATTGAGACCAGATTTTATACTTCATATGAGATTTGACATAGGAGCATACAGAGGGTTAAAGGTCGGGGAGCTGACGCTATGGGGATATACGAATTGTCTGCTATTTTTCACGAGCACTTTCAGTGGAAAGTGCAAAAGAATGTGGGATGGAGTGACAGAAATTATGTATGAATGGTGCTAGACAGAGAAAAAAATACTAACACTGTATATGGTTTCAACAGGATGACGTACAGTTGGTGGACTAAAGAAAATGGAAGAACAATAATGTACAGCATATACCCTTACATTGCTGGGTTATTGCCATATTCACTTGCAGTGATTCGCTTTAGCTCATATAAATGCATTTCTTTGTTGAGGTCAATGGTGTCTCATAAGAGGCCGATGCCATTGTACACAGAGAATCATAACTCAGTGAGTGGTTTCAGGAGCATGGCACCCAAATTATCTGTACATCATGGTTTTTCTAATAACCAAATCTGAACCCAGCAATGTTTAACAGAAAGTCTCACCCATGCAAGTGTATAATCCTGGCATTCCCCCATCAAATTACTCCTATACAGAATCCACATGCTGCTAAGACACACTCAGAAGATAAAGGCATAGTCCACTATTAATTAAATTCTTTTTCCCCCTTCGTATTTTAACCCGTAGAAAGCTCCCCCGTTTTTGTGCACAAGCTCAGAAAAGATATCCCCCAAAAAAAAAAAAAAAAAAAAAAAGACATTGCAATTGTTATTCAATCCTGCGGAGGATATCCTGAAATAACAGCGTCCAAGCACCAGCTCTGTTGAAAAAATTGAGAAAATATAACCTCCAGATGCAAGGTCTTGATTATGTTAATGAATCACACATGGTGTATGTGGGCTGAGACTCCCTATAACAATGAGAAGGCCTGCCTTTTATACCTCTGAGGCCCTTACCTCTATTTTACCTTTCCTCTACCACTGGCCGTGGGTTTCTGGCTTAAACTTTAAACATTACTTATTCATCCCGTTCAGGGTCATTGTCCCTAACATGTGGTCATTTTGAGTTTTTCTCAGAATTGTTATTGTACATTGGTATGCTATAAACCAACCTTTAGCGATACAAAAACAAACCATACATTTCATGGCTCAGAAACGCTTAACAAATGTGGCCAGAAAATGCTGCATCATAATTATGAATGATATAATCTCTGCCACAATGAAATAAATGGCTAATAAATGGCAGGAGTCCCTTTTGTCTGGTGCCCTACGATGGCTAATCCACCCAACACATGGTCAACATATTAAATAATAATAATAAAAAAAAAAAAAACACCAAAGTGACATAATTCTTAACTCCTGGATAAGCTGTTTGTGAATCTTACCGCCCGTGGTCGTGCTAATGGCAAATTGATTGATTAGTGAGTGACACTTGAGTCTCATCACAACACTCCTTGCTAAGTTTCGCTTATCCAGGAGTAAAAAACTGTAGATTGCATTACATCATTGCTAATGGGCTAATTTAGTTTGGGTATTATCACAGTTCAGTCAACTTACTGCCTGTTGGTCTCTGACTACAGTCAAATCACATATGCGTAAGAAGCTCCAGTGCATCATAAATCTAACATAACAATGATACAACTTGCATGCAACAAAAACACCATTGCATTGACAAAAGCTTGCCTTGTTAAATCCAAGATTACAGGTGTACTAGTGCTCACAATGACCTTTAAAATGAAGTCAAGGTCAACAAAGTCAAGAGGTGTCTGCACATCCTAAATATAAACCTTGGTACCAAATACAAATAAAATCAGTTAAATTGTTCTTGAGATATCGCGTTAATTTAGCGAATACTGAATAGTATGTCCCCCGCCTTTGTGTTAATGTGGCAGCAAGGGTCAATATTGACCAATTGTATTCAATAATTGTTTGCCATCATGATAACTCGTGTGCACCTTGTCCGGATGAGTATACAACAAGGGTAAATTGGTCATGTGACCGTGCTCTTGGAGCATACACTTGTTTTATTTACACTTCTTTATGCCTCGAGTTCTATATGGAAATCACTCAAATGACCAATCCTGTGGTAGCTTCCTGAACCCACTGCACAGAGCTGGCGCAGATCTGGAGCGGAGGTGCTTGCTGTCTGGGTTAGATTGCATAGCTTCTGTGCCGTTATCTTTGCTTGCTTCACTGAACGTGAGGCGTTCAGATTGCCGATCATAGGTCCTACATTCACTATGGGAAATACCTCATTTACAAAAATTTGAACCAACCTTTAAGGGTGCTAGCTAGCTACGGTAAATACTTGCGAGTTTATGAATACTTATTTTATCATGAAAATGGTGGAAGGTAATCAGGCCAAATCTATCTGGCTTAATCGCATCTTCTGGATAAAGTTGAGAGTCGCTATCATCGTTCTGATATAGCTAGCTAATCTTGGCGAGGAACATCTTAGGCTGCCACATACTGTCAAGAATAGGAGATGTTTTCATTTAATTTAACTCAATTTTATCAGTTACCAAGAGAAAACCTATTCCTACCACCAATCAAAATTAATGGCAAGAGCAGGGACTTGCCTCACAAAGAAATGATGATGTTGGTTTCTATCCTTCACAACAGAATAGCCCTTATTTTTTTCTAAGTGGATCAGCAGGGAACCTGCAGAGTTTGTGGCCTTTCTCCTACCTATTGTTGCACCCCCCCATATCAAGGAATTTTGAAAACTTGGCTTTAAAATTATGTGCTCATTCACGTATGAACTCATTCATCACGAGACAGTTCCCCATGAACCTTTTCGACCTGTCAATCAAGAGTAGAATAACTACCAATCACATTGCCTTATCTTGCCAAGGTCCTGCCGACCCTGACAGCATCGCCATATTGTCCAACAATCAATGCAGTTAATAGCTGTGTGTAATGCGCGAGGTGTCTGACTTTATCGGTCTTTATATGTGCTTGGGCAACATGTAATACTGGCGAAAAATACCCTGCCCGGCAATAGGGAGCTCAAGTAATCCTTTTTCCAAAGCCAAAAACGCAGTTGGAAAAGTGTTTGCGATGGATTAAGGCATGTGGAAGACCTCCCATGCAACTCAATGTGAATAAGATCAACAAACACAAGGCTGTTTGCTCGAAGGTAAGCAAATGAAATTTTTTGCCATTGCGCCTTCACTAGTTAGTTACCAACAATCTACGCATATGTTTTGCTGAGAAGACAGAATTACACCAACGGCATCATTGATGTATACGAAAACATAGTATTGTTTTTCCCCAGTGGACATCTACATGCAATGCCAAATACAGCCACAAAACAGTAGCAACTCTGCTGAGAACATGATTCCCTCATGCCATCCAACACAGGCATTCGCAAAACTAGACAATATAAAACATTTAGCCAGATGGTGAAGGATTTTGTAATGGCATGATGTGATCTGCTTAGAAGCTTTAACGTGAGAAAAGTTGGCTGGGTAGTTAGCTAGCAAACTAGCTACAATCAGATTCTGAATGTCAGTGATTAGTTTGTCATCGAAATTGGTTTGGAGGAAAATGCCGCTATAATGAACGTTAGCTTAAAAACTCAATTATGTCTAATGTAGCTAGTTTAAGGGTTAGCTGTATTGCGTAATATGATTTATAACTAAGTCTAGCTAGAGTATTGTCTGACTCATGGCAAACTGACATTAGACAGCATAGCTTACTGGATCCAGTGCTATTTTTAGCTCAGTGATGGCAACAAACAAATGAAAACTACTTGCCCTGCTTATCACGTGCAGTATGATTTCTCCATTTTGGCTTGTTTGATCTCAGTGTGCAGTTTACTTTATTGGGTGTTTGGCTTGTCTGCATTGATCGCCAGCACTTCGCAGTAACTCTTGCATCTCTTGTATCAAATTTTGATGTCATGGATATATCCTTCTCTGAAATAGTTGAGGCCTCTCCGGACGACTTTGCTGGACATGGACACATTTGGTAAGAAACAAAACAAAAATATTTTTCGGTATAAGCACGAGAGAGCAGTGCTCAAACTTCTGCTGTGCTGTTGTCAATTACCCCTTTTCTACCAAAAAGAACCAGGTGCTAGTGCTAGTGCTTGATTGGTTCAACCCACACACCTCCCAAGAACCTGTTTGCTTTTCCATCGCCCAGGACCCAAATCAGAGCCATGCAATTACGTCACTGTATAACGTCAGTACATCTGGCAATACAGAAATGCAGTATGGACTACGGGAAACCATGACCAAAAATTTAAAACTGAAATAATGCTTGTGTTTCTATGCTCAGCAATACTATTATTGTCACTGAGGTTTTACCATTTTTAGAGCGGGAAAGGAATATTATTTATTTTTTTATTTAACCCTTATTTAACCAGGGAAGTCCCGTTGAGATTGAAATCTCTTTTTCAAGGGAGCCCTGGGGGTTGAGGTGGGGCGGGAGAGGGCAATTTGCACAGCCAATTGGATCAGGGGATGATTAGGTGGCAGGTCGAAAGAGCCAGGTTGGGACTTTAGCCATGACACCGGGGAACCCCCTACTCTTATCGAAGAGTGTCATAGGATATTTAATGACCATAGTGAGTCAGGACCTCGGTTTAACGTCTCATCCGAAAGACGGCGTCTACTTCAGTACAGTGTCCCCGTCACTGCACTGGGGCATTGGGGATTATTCCGCCAGAGGGAAGATTGCCACCTACTAGTCCACCAACACCTCTTCCAGCAGCAACTTGGTTTTCCTCGGTGGTCTCCCATCCAAGTACTGGCCAAGCCCACACCTGCTTAGCTTCAGCCACGCAGCTGGGGCAGATCGAATAGTGGTATGGCTGCTGGCACAATTACCTACTAGATTGCTATGATCTTTTACTGGGTTAATATCAGATATTTAAAAAGTGGCAAAATAAGGCGCAAACATTACCGTATCTTGCGTTGTTGTCAATGCATGTTAAAAATACTGAAACCTTGTGCAGCAGTAGGGTATAATAATAGAAACATGCTATCCATATTTTCTTTTCCGAAGGATGCAGACAGATAAGAAGTAAATGATCAACTGTCATATTTCATTCCAGCTTCATAAGTTTGAATGATGTCACTGATGGCAATTAGTCATTTGCTAATGTCCAAGATAGCCAGCTAACTCATATTCGTAATGCTTAATACACACGTTAGCGGTGTATAAAACTAGAGTGCCAAGGGCCCTGAAGGTTGCCGGCAGTTACAGCTCCAACAGGAGAAAAGTAACTAACTAACATCAGTCTGCGGATTCAACAGCAAGCCAACACGAATTCTTGCAAAAGCAACACGTTGTCTTCACGATATTGGCGTTAAAAAGCTCCAGCTCGGACATCGGAATTTCGGCGGTGATGGCGAATGGTCCCGTACCACTGCGAATCAATTCACGGTTCTTCAAATCAATTCTCTGCGAAAGAAGAGAAATGTTTCATCCGCACACTTCCGCGGGCCAACGCAGCTCAGTGAGAAAGGGGTTTTAGATACCATTATCGGGCAACTCGACTGAGCAGTCACAGTTTTTCATGAGTGACAGACAGTAACATTTCTGCTGTTTAGCAAAAATATAATCTTTAAGAAGTCTAGATCATGAAATCCGATTAGATTTTTTTCTAACCTGAACTTTCACTGTCGTCTGCCGTCAATTTGTGAAGGGCGCCATCTTCTCAATTCACTTCTGGTTCTTGCTCTGCTTTCAGACAATGATTTTTTTTACACAGCACTGCCGCCGAGTGGGTCTAATTAGTATTATTCTTACTATTCCATGATGCTAATAGGAACAAACATCCTAAAATGGGTTTTGACCAGTTTTTATTGCCGCAATTGATCGTGAAAAAAGGTCTACCATGCGATTACAATGCCCGTAAATATTTTAATTATATATAGGTTAGTGCCTAATACATACTAATTTCTAAAGACATTATTAAATGAGGGAATTAATAGGTTGATTTTGTCACATGACCTTGACCTTGAAGACCAAAGTCAAATCTGATATGGTGTGTTTGATCAGCATACATGATTTGTCATTAATATCCAATACATACCGAAGATGTAAAGCCAACATTAAAGGACTTTTAGGCCGTTTTGTCATTACCTGGACCTTGTTGCCCAAGGTCAAATCCAATATGTCGAAAACAACCAGCATACATGATTTGCTATCAGTGCCCAATACATACCTAAGCTCTACAAACAATATTAAACAAATATGGGCCATTTTTGTCATATAACCTTGACCTTGAGGCCCAACATCAAATTTGACTGACTGCCTAAGAATGTTCAGCATACATGGTTTCCTATAGATGCCTCAAACATACCTGAGCTCTAATTGCCATATTCAGCAAGTTATAGCAATTTTTGCCCTTTGATCTTGACGCCCAATGTCATATTCAACTTGCCGAGAATGTTTGGCTTACATGATTCCCTATAGGTGCCTCACACATACCTAAGCTCTAAATGCCACATTAAGCTGTTATAACACATTTTTGCCATTTGACCTTCACCTGAGGCTCAAGGTGAAATTCGAACAACCGAGAATGTTTGGCATACATGATTCCCATACCTTTAAAGGTGCACATTTTCATACATATCTAAGCTCTAAATGCCATATTAAGCAAGTTATAGCACATTTTTGCCATTTGGCCTTGACCTTGAGGCCCAAGGTCAAATGTGACTGACTCACAATGTTCGGCATACCTGATTCCCTATAGGTGCCTCATACATACCTAAGCTCTAAATGCTATAGGTGCCTCATACATACCTAAGCTCTAAATGCTATATTAAGAGAGTTATAGCACATTTTTGCCATTTGACCTTGACCTTGAGGCCCAAGGTCAAATGTGGACTCAAAAATTCCCTATAGGTGTACCTAAGCTCTAAATGCTATATTAAGAGAGTTATAGACCTAAAGGACTGACTCACAATGTTCGGCATACTTGATTCCTAAAGGAGCCTCATACATACCTAAGCTCATGCTATATTAAGAAAGTTATAGCACATTTTTGCCATTTGACCTTGACCTTGAGGCCCAAGGTCAAATGTGACTGACTCACAATGTTCGGCATTCCTGATTCCCTAGAGGTGCCTCATACATACCTAAGCTCTAAATGCTATATTAAGAGAGTTATAGCGCATTTTTGCCATTTGACCTTGACCTTGAGGCCCAAGGTCAAATGTGACTGACTCACAATGTTCGGCATACCTGATTACCTAAGCTCTAAATGCCATATTAAGAGAATTAAAGCACATTTTTGCCGTTTGACCTTGACCTTGAGGCCCAAGGTCAAATGTGACTGACTCACAATGTTCGGTATACCTGATTACCTATAGGTGCCTCATACATACCTAAGCTCTAAATGCTATATTAAGAGAGTTATAGCACAAAACACCCCGAAAAAATAAGTCCAGACACGTTGCCTAGGTGGCGCTATGAAGGAGCGATTCAATCAAAATGCCGTTTACACCGTTGAAACAGGTCATGATACTGATTCCATTGCTGCGATTAAAAAGAAATTCATCTGACAGTTTTTGAGAAAATTGCACCTAAGTGCCATAAATGGCCATTTTCGACATAAAAATGGCCGCCAAGTCTAACCAAACGATTCAAAGAAATTTTTGCTCGGGCATTAACTTGATGACCGATTTGATCACATCCCCAAATTAAAAAAAAATTCATCAAACCGTTTTGGAGATACGGCTTTAAACGGACGACGCCGACGCCGACGACGCCGCCGGACGCAAAGTGACGACAATAGGTTACTGGCCTACGGCCGGCAACCTAAAAATACTGGAAGAAGCAAAGTAAAATGAAATGTAAACGCATCATGCAGATATAAGACAGATGCTTGTATATTCCAGCATTTACTGCGAGCAGAATGCTCAAAATACTTCCGCGGTCGCGCTTACTTAGGAGACAGGAAGATGGACCACTTTCTTACAATGGGGGTATATTGGGGATGTCTTTTAGCTAAGCCTTCTCCATTTTTGTTTCTTTGAAAACAAAAGCAGACTACACTCGCTCGGCTGTTGTTTTAATAACGGCGGTACAGTGTTTGCGCTGGTCTTGTTTGTCACTAAAACTCTGCCCCCACTCCCTGACTTAATTGGTGCTTGGCTCTAGACCAGCAATGAGTTGGTGCTTGATCTCGCACCAGTTTTGAGAGCCAGGAGCCGGTGCTTAAGCTGTGGAAAAGCAAAGAACCGATGCTAAGGCAGGCTCTGGCTCCAGACTAGGGCTGTCATGAATATTCCATATTCGAATACATATCGATTTTTTATCGATAAAACGAACCACCGGACGTGAAAATTAATTATCGAATATTTTTTAAAAAAGTCACTTCAAGGTAATTAACCCACTGTCAGTGTGTGCAGTGTATAGCGGGTAGCTACCAACGCGTTATACTGCAGAGACTGCTATGTCTTGAAACTGTTACATCTTTGTGTCGGGCGTGCGCAGTGCATGCCGGTTTGGCAGCCAGCATTGACCGTGAGTTTTGAGTGGCATATGTACGTTCCCCTGCTTCATTCAACGCATATAAGAGATTCTCGCGCGGAACTGAAGTCCTTGTGCGTGGAGGTTTATCAGTTTCACATGCGTTACGGTAATTATGACTCTAGACTTCTCACGCTTTTCTTTACTCAGGGCTTGGAAGCAATGCATGCGTTTCATAATCGTTCATTTTTTTAAATGAAATAAGATCATCTGAAACGTTTTTATGCAATTCCATTTCTTCCAACCCCTGAGTAAAGAAAATCGTAAGAAGTCCGGAGTCATAATCACCATAACGCATGTGAAACTGCTAAACCTCCATGCACAAGGACTTCAATTCCGCGCGAGAATCTCTTACATATGCGTTGATTGAATAATTCCTGACGACAGCAGGGGAACGTAAATATGCCACTCAAAACTGACTCCGAATGCGTGAGAGTTGACAGGTATGCGTTATCAATGAAAACTGACCACACCTGATCATGTGGAGAGTTTTCGGAGTTTTTGTAATGGTAATTTAAATGAATGATCGAAAACAGGTCATGAAGAATCATTATTTTTGCGGGATGGGTTTGAGCTACCCCCATCGCCAGTTCACGAGCCGCAACTGTTCAGAAAATAACGAAGAATCTAAAAAGCACCGTTTGGAAATATACTACTCAAAATTTGATAGGGATCATAGGAATTTTTTTGTGAAATGACATGCAAATTTGGTAACTGCCACTGATGAACAATATATTGGATAAATGACATGCAGTCAGACACAAAACACATTTGCAAGTGCATTTAATGACATTAAATGGCGTGCAGCCCCACACTTTTAAAAGCTTTCACTTAACACTTCATGGTTTCACTTCTGACATGTAAAGTGAAAACAGACAGTGTTCGATTTGATGTTTCATTACCACAGTTAATGTCAATAACGGGTATGGCCTCCCCTAGCTTGAATGACGGCTTGACAACGTCGGGTCAAACTGTCAATCAGAACCCGGATGCTTGCAATTGGAATGTTGTTCCATTCTTCAACAAGGGCATTTCCGAGCTCTTCTAGAGTTGTGGGTTGTGCCCCACGACCGGAAATGGCGACCTGCAGCATGTTCCACACATGCTCGATAGGGTTTAAGTCCGTTTTTAACGCGCTGGCCAGTCCATGCGGACAATTGTCTCCTGCTCTAGGAATTGATTCACCACCCTAGCACGATGGGGGACGGGCGTTATCATCCATCAAGATGAAATCAGGGCCAACAGCACCAGTGTATGGTCTTACGTACACATTGAGGATCTCATCCCTGTACCGTACCCTGTCATCGTCCCTCTCCCCATGACATGCAGGTCCGTTCTGCCGTTCCTGCTTATTCCTCCCCAGACCATAATTGATCCGCCACCATAACGTTCGTGTTCGTTGATGTAGGCATCATTAAATCGCTCACGTTGTCTTCGCCACACCCGTTGCCTCCTGTCAGTAAAGTCCAAGCAATATCGGGACTCATCAGTAAAGAGAACTGGAGCCCAATCGTTGTGTGTCCATGCGACATGATCGTGGAGCCCAATCCAAACGGTCACGCCTATGACGCCACGGTCAGTGGGATCGAACACATGGCCTTCTTGAGTTGAGGCCGGCAGTATGAAGATGATTCCGTATCGTCTGAGTGGATACCCTGACCCCCGAGGCATTATGAAGGTCATTTCGTAGGGTGGTGGCTGTCCAGAAAGGATGACTTCGTGCCTGAAGTGTGAGAAAGTGGTCTTGTCGTTGTGTAGTCGATCTCTGACGACCACCCCCATGACGGTGTGCTGCTGTACCAAACGTTTGATGCCGGTTCCACGCTCTGTTCACAACGCTTTGGCTGACGTTAAGTGCATTAGCAACGTGGCGCCAGGAGAAGCCAGAGTCAAGCATTCCGATGCATCTTCCCAATTGCTCTGAAGTCAATCGACGTCTAAGACGTTGAGGGGACATTGTTATTGCTAAATGTAATGCAAAAAATTTGGGAACTTCCAAATTTTCACCAACAAGCAACACACACGTCTGAGTTGAAATGGTGAAGTGTTAGTCAAAGCCAAAATGTGAGGCTGCACGCTCATTTAATGTCATGAAATGCACGTGCAAATGTGTTTTGTGTCTGACTGCATGTCATTTATCCAATATATTGTTCATCAGTGGCAGTTACCAAATTTGCATGTCATTTCACAAAAAAATTCCTATGATCCCTATCAAATTTTGAGTAGTATACTTTGGGTTTTGGTCAGTCGACGACGGTAAAATTGAGGACCGACCGAGCGAAAGTTGTTCGCAAACTATATGCAAGTTCGAGTTAGCCTACCATTCCTGCAGCGGGTGTTGGTTTTTATTGCTTAATGTTAAAAACTGGAGAAGAGAAAATGAGCTTTCTGAAATGCAGTTTCCTTTGCGGACAATAGTTTTGGATTTTACTGGGGTGAGGGAGCTAATTATGTGGTGTACTGTACTGTAATTAACCCTTTAAGGCCTAATGCAAAAATCCCAGCAGATAGTAACCTGTATTTGGGCTGAAGCACAGCTTCTCAGCTTTCAGGAACAGTTGGATTTTTTTTTCTATGGCGCAAAACTTACAGTAATTACGGTACTTTCAAAATTACGCGCATATCTGTGTCGGGAACGACACGTTCTTGAAATGCGCACATGCTGTCCAGGTTTAAATGGGTTAATTATAGTATTTACTGTCTCACGGAATAAAACTGAACGGTTGGCATCTCGTTCGAACTTGAGCCTGTTGTGTTGTTATTTCATAAGCTCTGCAATGCGTCAGGGTCCACAGTGGGTTTTAACCATAAAAAAGTCAGAAAAAATTCTAATGGCATGAAACCAATGATATGTACTCCAGAACATGGCGTAGAATACATATATGAAAACGGGAAAAAAATCCGTTGGGAAATTTTTGAGAAAAACGTGTTTTTCAGAAATTGCCATTTTGAACTTTGAGAAATTCAAAAAAGTGTTAAAATCCCCAAAAATGAGACATCGAAGGGTCATTCATGGGCGTAGTCTCTTCGCTATTGATTCCACAATGGTTATGCCACATTTCATGGGCCATAGGTCATTGCACAATTGCACAATAAGCCTTATTATGACTGGGGATGGGTAACATTTATTATATCATCATTGATTACATCAGACTTGCCTACATTCACATACCTAGGCCCTCCTTATATTGTGCATTGTCCCTGAATTCTGTCCTTTTCCCTGAGACATGCAAGGGGCTGACAGCAAATATGGACCACTGCTCAGCCCGCACGAAAGTTTGTATTCTGTTTCTGAAAAGGAAGCTATTCCATCATAAACAAGCCCCACCTTATCTTTGCCATCCATGATCTGATATCTGAGTATGATGTTGATGACAGACGCCTCCCTAGAGCTCTCTGCAGCCCCTGTACCACTGCCATCTATGCCATGCAACGAGGAAAGGAGGGGTAAAATTCAGGTGCCTTAGCCAGCTTGAGAATGTTGTCTGTAATCAAAGATGGATCTGCTTGGGTTGATAAATCAAATGGAAGCAAAGCCAAGCAGATCAAAACTGCTATTAAACGCGGACGACCTAAATCTGGCTAAGGCACCTGAATTTTACCCCCTCCTTTCCTCGTTGCATGGCAACATGGCAACATGTTTCGTCAACAGATTATACAAACTTTCGTGCGGGCTGTGCAGTGGTCCATACTTGCTGTCAGCCCCTTGCATGTCTCAGGGAAAAGGACAGAATTCAGGGACAATGCACAATATAAGGAGGGCCTAGCTTTGTGAATGTAGGCAAGTCTGATGTAATCAATGATGATATAATAAATGTTACCCATCCCCAGTCATAATAAGGCTTATTGTGAAATTGTGCAATGACCTATGGCCCATGAAATGTGACACAACCATTGTGGAATCAATAGCGAAGAGACTACGCCCACGAATGACCCTTCGATGTCTCATTTTTGGGGATTTTAACACTTTTTTGAATTTCTCAAAGTTCAAAAATGGCAATTTCTGAAAAACACGTTTTTCTCAAAAATTTCCCAACGGATTTTTTTCCCGTTTTCATATATGTATTCTACGCCATGTTTTGGAGTACATATCATTGGTTTCATGCCATTAGAATTTTTTCTGACTTTTTTATGGTTAAAACCCACTGTGGGTCCTGAGTTCCGACTCACTGTGTCGGGGCTTATTACAGACATAGGAAACTCTAGGTCTTAATCTGTGCTTATATTATCCATCAAATATATGTTTATGTTGATGTATCTTATGTTAGTATGGTATCTCGTTATTTTGTGTGGGAAATACAGAAGGAAGTGGCTATATCTACGGCGCCGTACACGCTGATTCGGGGCTATATTTACGGCACACTTGCGCACTTACGTTTCTTCACTTGTGTTGGCAGCTTCCAAGCTCAGCACGCTGAACTACCGCTGCGGTCTACGGCGGAGTGTTTGTTTTTAACACAAACTCTCAGACCGCTTTCGCACAAGGTACAATTGTTCGGTACCGTGCCACAGTGCGATTTTCACCTCTCCCCGCTGGTCAGCTTTCTCACTAGTAATATCGTACCATACCTGAATATACACATGCCAAAGTTCCAATACAGCGCATTGCAGTATGCACCTAGGTAGTTTTAATTGGGGAAATATACAGAAAGGAGTAGTTAACTCTTGCGTAGAAAGAATTCCGTATCCAATCTCTGCTTTTTTCTGGCTTTTTATTTGCCAGTACGATTTTAAAAGGAGCCACCAATACAGTATGTTTTGGGGGATTTTATTATTGAGAAGGGGCTTTAAAATATTAATATCGCGAATGCATGCTGCGCATGCCCTAGCAACCCGGTGTGTCATCAGTTACATGGATTACCAAGTATCGCAGCACAAGAAATTAAACTTGAAATTTTCTTGACTGAATTTCAGTGGCAAAATCATCAAAATTGCTCCCTACAACTGTCAAACGCGAGTCTGTCATCTTGGATTTGCCCGGTGACGCCTCCGGGCATGCCCACTCCGACTTGCCGTAAATATAGCCCTGAATCACCGTTTACGGTGCCGTAAATATAGCCGCTGCCAATACAGAAAGTAAAATATTCGATATTATATCGATATCATATGTTTAATTGTCGCGAATATTCGAACGGCATTTTAGGCTCATTCTGACTGCCCTACTCTGAACTAGCACTGGAACCAGCTCGGTGGAAAAGGGGTAAATGTGTAACTGAGCTGCGTTGTATGTGAGGCATAGCAACAGTAACTAAGGGGGGCGGAGCTGGCCAGAGTTAGTTGGAAAGGTCCATAATGAGATGGAATCAAAATGACTCCATATGTCACATCACCAGGTTTTGCTGGAACCTTCATGATGCAACTCTCTCTTTCTAGGAACACTAATGGAGACAACAAGCAATGGAACTATGGAATCGTCATGGGACAAAAGACACTAACAAAAATGGCAAAACAAATTTAAGGCCAAAGAGAAACAGGATGAGACAGAATCAGTGTTGGCCAAAAACAAAAACTGTCATCCGCATCAGCACTCATGTCGGCTATGGTGGTGTTTAGACCCGGTTCACTGCACACAGCTGGTGAGGGGACGGGTTAAGGATGAACCCCACAGATGGAGTTAGGTCCAGTTCATCCTCTGACACCCCCGGTGGTGGTGTAAAGTGAAACCTCTGCAGGAGGAAGGTGAAGAATAGGAAGAGCTCCATCCTAGCCAAGCTCTCTCCTAGACAGGCTCGTCGCCCTGCAAAAAAAGAGATGAATTCAGCACCTAAATACAACAACAGCGAGGAGAGGGAATTAGAGTGCATACAGTGAGCACTCCTGACTGGAAATGCACAGAAAATACTGCAAAAAAAAAACCAATAACATTTAGTGATAAACTGAGCACTGCAAAAACTGAAAAATAAGTCCACCTTACCTAGTGCTTTAATCTTGTATTAAGACTTAAAACACTTATTTCTATTACCTTTTTTCTCAGTAAGAAAAAAATTTGGGTGAGATAATTTTGACTTATTTCAAGATTTGCCAATGGGATGAGAAAATTTCACTTGCCAAGCACATGGTAACTTAAAATAAGCTCGTTTTTCTACTTGAGAGAGAAAAACTAGGAAGTTAGATCATATATTAAAATGCCCCCCGTATCATATATGATACACCAAAGTTGAAGGACCATGCCCACCTGGTAAGATGCAACACAACCACGACTGCTTACTGTCACTGTATCATATCTGATACACAGTGCTGCCACCTGGAAGGAAGAAGTGACATTACAGGAGCAGTCTCTCCCCTTGTCACTCACTTCAAGGTAGTAGCTCCCATGTGAATGGGAATTCATGAATTTCCTTGGACTTTGGCAGTGAAGTTCGGCATTCCAAGGTAAATATTACACAAAAACTTATTCTTATACATGTTAAGGGATAGCTATAGATAGTAGAGAGCATATAAATAATTTGAAATTTCGAGTGTTGAGTTCTGGAGGGGTGCTGATTTTTGGCTGTATCAGATATGATACTCCTGGAATTAGAAGTTGTTCTGTTCAGCAATATATATTTAGCTGTCACAAAACCTAATGATGAACAGTGGATCTGAATACTACCCTTCAATACTTCAAAAATATTACTGGGTCATATTTTTCCTATAATGATGTCTGTGTCTGGGCATTATAGGGTTTAGACAAAATGACTTGTTAAAACAGACACTTTTTTGCACTGAAAATGGCAAGTTTAGTTGATCAATTCACATTGAATTGTTTGTTACAGTAGCAGAACACAGTACAAACCCCAATTCCAATGAAGTTGGGATGATGTGTAAAACGCAAATAAAAACGGAAATTAAAAAAAGTATGCAATGATTTGCAAATCTCATAAACCCAAATTTTATTCACAATAGAACATAGACAACATATCAGATGTTGAAAGCGAGACATTTTACCATTTCATGAAAAATATTGCCTCATTTTGAATTTGATGGCAGCAACGCATCTCAAAAAAGTTAGGACAGGGCCATATTTACCATTGTGTAGCACCCCCTCTTCTTTTAGCAACAGTCTGTAAATGTCTGGGAAGCTAGGAGACCACTTGCTGGAGTTTTGGAAGAGGGATGTTGTCCCACTCTTGTCTGATGTAGGATTCTAGCTGCTCAACATTCCTGGGTCTTCTTAGCCAGATTATTCATTTTATGATGCACCAAATGTTTTCTAGTGATGAATGATCTGGACTGCAAGCAGACAATTTCAGCACCCGGACTCTTCTACAGCGAAGCCATGCTGTTGTGATGGATGCAGTATGTGGGTTAGCAATGTCTTGCTGAAATATGCAAGGCCTTCCCTGAAAGAGATGTTGTTGTAAAACCTCTATATACTTTTTAGCATTGATAATGCCTATCCAAATGTGTAAGCTGCCCATGCCTTCGGCACCAGTGCAACCCCATACCATCAGAGGTGCAAGCTTTTGAACTGAGCACTGATAACAAGCTGGACAGTCCCTCTCCTCTTTACCCGCACGACACGGCGACACGGCATCAGTGCTTTCCTAAAAGAATTTCAAACTTTGATTCATCTGACCACATAACAGTTTTCCATTTTGCCTCAGTCCACTTTAAATGAGCTTTGGCCCAGGGAAGACAATGGCATTTCTGGATCATGTTCACATATGGCTTCTTCTTTGCATGGTACAGATTTAACTTGCATTTGTGCATTGCACAGCAAACTGTGCTCACAGACAATGATTTCTTGAAGAGTTCCTGAACCCTTGCAGTGAATTCCAGTGCAGAATTATGCCTGTTTTTAATGCAGTGCCGCCTGAGGTCCCAAAGATCATGAGCATTGTCAAGTGAAATGGAAAAAGAAGTCGAAATCTCTGGGAGGGGGGGAAGAATTTTTGTAAAGAGATTAATGGATTTAGTCTCTTTCTAATGAAACAGGCTGGGCTTAAACCAAATGACTTTTCAAGCAATTTCAAAGTCAGACAAATTTCCAAAGTGGGAATAAAATCGTGAGAGTTTTGCTAGAATTGCAGCACGCTCCCGTGATCTCGGTCTTCAGGTGTAAGGTGGTCATTAAACTCAATCTGAGCTGTTTTAATGCAGTCTTTTTTCCTCGTCTTGGCCTTAAGACAACATCAAACATGTTTAATATTACCGAAAGTCTTTGGTATAGTCTTATGCAAATTGTTTTGTTCAACGATGTGTCCATTATCAACAAACAATAGGTGCGATCTTCCCAGCACCAAACAGGAAGCACCAGGTAGAGGATGAGAAATAATCTCAAAAGGAATCTAGTTGTAGTCTTGCAAATAGTGACCCTGCAAGATCCCCAGTCTCAGTGATTTGCTGACACATTGTCTTTAGATATGAGAGGGTGTCAGATGTTAGTCTTTCAAAAAGTCTTCTTAAAGTTTCGTCAAGATCCTCTAGTGTATATTTGGCGTTATCAAAAACCTCTGACAGGTTTTTCTACTGCTCCTAATAAATAAGCGATATGGGCAAATCTTGGGCGGCATTCAGGGGTACAGAAAACCAAAATAAAATAAACAAATAAATGAATAAAAAAGGGGACATGCTCTTATTTTGTTGGTGGTCACAAGGCTGTTACTTGATGTTGTCTGTTGTCTTAGAAACTGGGAGGGATGTACACTCATAGTTTATGACCCTGTGTCTTCCATGGCCCTAAAAGTGAAACCTTTGGAAATCTTGCAGCAGTGCATGCAGGGCAGAGCTTGAAAAGACCACATTTCTGGAGATGAAGAGGGACAGGACCCATCACCAGGAAATGCACAAGTCATTACCGATAAAATTATTCTGTCTGACTCTCTAAGGTTTAGTAAAACCACCAAAACTAACCACTAGTTGTCTGATACTGCCTAGAGTCCGACCTTTTCACTCCCCGTAGATTACTTTCCATGAGGCATTGGGGAGTGTTGATTAAATATCATCCCATTCTGCTCTCAGCCAGAACCTGCAGGTGAATGAAGGGGTGATGGCGGGGCTGAAGAGCAGGCTGCCATACTGGTGCAAAGCAGCAATGCGTGTACAAGCAAAGGGAGAGTCAGGAGATTTTCTCGGCTTTAATACTGTGGATCGCCATATCAGAGGGAGTGATTGCGGACAGTATAAATAGTGAGGTAATAGAGCAGCTTGAGTTGACTGCCAGAACTAGCTTGCAGATGTTGCTGAATATGTGAAAAAATATTTCCCCCATCACTTCAGTCCGCAGGCTTGAAATCGAATTGAAGCTTGGTGACTGAGATAGCAGAAGATTAATGTTGTTGTCCCAGAACTGTTTCTGCATGGCTTTTGAGGCGTGCTTTGGGTCGTTATCTTGCTGGAAGCTGCACTCATGGCCAAGTCTCAGCCTGCTGGCAGAGAAACCACATTTTCAGCCAAAATTGAATGATACTTGGTGGAATCCATTGAACCATTGATCTCAACCAGTGCCCTGGGACCTCTGGAGTGAAAACAGCCCAAAAACATCACTGATCCACCATCATATTTCACTGTGGGTATGGGTTGCCTTTCCTGGTGTGGGAGTCTGTTTTGAAGCCAAGCAGGCTTCCTCTTGAGCTCAGGAAAGGTGTACCACCAAGGCTGCCAATTCTTTCGGGGCAATCCTTGGGGATTTTTTTTTTTTTTTTTGAGGGGGTGAATCCTTTGCATCAGGAATGTCAGGTTTTAAACAGTTCCATATTTTTCCGTTTTTCAATAATTGCTGATTGCTCAGGAGTATATGTAATCTTTTCTGAATATTCTTGTAGCTATCACCAGATTTATGAAGGTCTACAACCATTACAACCATGTTTCCTTTAAACTCTCAGTTCTTTTGTTTTCTCCATGTCGCTCACAGACCAAGGGACTTTGTATGTGTATTGCCTCATTTTTATACTCCAATGAAAAACAAGGGAATGTAATGAAAAAATAAGTGGAATTTTACTCCTAGTTTAAATTACATTTTCTTTATGATAAACTTCAGGGGTACCATTAATTGTGATTTGTGAACCCTTTATTTTGACGAAATTGAAGACTTGTGTGCAAGAGGTACTTAAGTCACATTTTGCAGAAAATGAGCTGACACCAGTATTAAAAGCCACAATGGCCAGAGCATCATCTGATACCAAAGATTTCTGCAAAGAAGCAAGTCTTGTGGACTGGTGCATTTCCATTGTCAATTTTCATGATCTGCTACATGTTTTTAAACTTTGACCCCCAAAATCTCAAAAGTATTATTTTGTGACTTAGGCACTTCTTGCACACAGGTCTTCAATTGGTGTTTGATTAAATGAGAAAATAGTTTCGGTTGGTTCCATGGAAATATGAATAAACTGCAGAATTTCTCTTTTGTTAGCATTTTGAGCTTATCTCCATAATGTTTTTGTTTATGCTTTAATAGTATTTTTAGTTCATTTCCTGTCAGGGGTGCCTGGAACCCACTGTAACTACAGACCCAGATTCTGACATTGGCGTGCAAGTGTTGTTCTGGGATTAACAAAATAATGCACAACAATATCAGACTGTGCAACTATACAGACATAGGACAGATATAATCATACCACCACTCCCGTAAAGAGCAAAAGAGTCACCTGATACATCGACTGTGTATGTTACGCAGCTCTGATCCTGGGTTAAAGATAGTGCTATACCTGCAGAATAGGGCATGAAGGCGTCTCTCTGAATGAAGCGGCCGTTCTCATCCAGGAAATGCCCGGGGTTGAAGCTGTGGGGGGTCTCCCACTCTTCTTCATCACGAAGCACCGACGCCAGGAGCGGGATTACCGCAGTTCCCTGACACATAAGCATTTTATTACCGGTTGAAATTTTGTGCCTCACAATACAGCGGAAAATGTGACCTGTGCACGTATACGAATGTGTACCTTGGGCTGGTGGAAGTAAAACTAGTAAATAGATGGAATCTTTGCCAAGATGTGTAGCGGAGGGTGAAGGTGATCTGTTCGTTTAAGTCCAGGCTTTAAACTGTGAAAAAATGCTCTGTAACTAACTATATCTAACTGGAAAAATGGAAAACAAAATGCCTGTACTTACACTGACTTTACTCAGAAAATTCTGCACACCCCTCACTCTGGAATGTACATTTTTGAGCCTATTTTTAGAACTAAAACGACAACAAAGAAGAGGGGGCGGGAGGACAGAGGTTTGGGAAGAGAGACCTTCTTGATGAAGTATCCCTGGAAGTAAACATCACAGCTGGTCATGTGGGGAAGGCTTAATGGGGCAATATTAGCCAGTCTCTGGATCTCATGGATCACAGCATCTGTGTAGGGCAGGTTCCTTCTATCTTTTACTTGCGGTTCCCTGTCCCCAATGACCTGGCGCAACTCCTGCTGAACCTTGTCTGCATCCAGGGAAAGAAAGTATAGTCAGAAGAGGCCAACACAGAGCCAGCAGAAAGTGCCAGTGTGAGTGCATATACAGATATTTCCCCACCCTGTATGTGCGGGTACTTGGCCATCAGCAGGAGGCCCCATCTCAGGGTGGTTGCGCTGGTTTCTGTCCCTGCGGTGAATAGGTTGAAGATGGTAAAGTTCAGGTTGTTGTTGTCAAAACAGGAGCCTGGTTGGCCTGACTCCTGTGAGGGAATAAACGCAGAACACCAGAGAGACCACAAATAAAGCAGAGGCATCATGAAACTTTTGTTGATCAAACAATTGATGACAAATGTTTAAGGCAGTATTTCAGCACCTAATAAATGACCTACTTCATGAAAATATGTGCTCATGAACTTGCAAAGATTTAATGTTCAGGGATTCTGACTGTAACTTAATAACAAGTTTCAGGTCTCTGTTTGGCCTCTTAGAATTTTAACCGCTTTGCGCAGAAGCCAAATATGGCTATTTATACGTTGCCCAATTTCAGGCTTTATAATTCAAGACCTGAGCTTCACAGAGAGGGTGGAACTGGCTGAAATGATTTGTTGTAATGCCACGCCCTCGGCATCCTTAAAGGGGACCTATTATGCTACATTTCCAATTTTATATTTTGATCTTTGACTCCCCTAGAGTACTCCTGATCGTTCAAAGTCCAAAAAAGGGTCCTTATTTAGCTCATACTGCCATCCTGAAAAAACCCCATTTGTAGTCCATTGTAGTCTCTGCCTGAGACGCCTCATTTGGGTGGCTCTTCCGCTATTGCCCCCCCTCCCTGTGTGCCCACTTTCTTCTGATTGGCCAGCTCTGTGGAGGGCAGAGCTGGGCGGGACTTGGCAGAATGCAGTTTTCCGGGTCCGCCTCCCTAGTGTGAAACATGAGACCGAGACGCGTCTGCCATCTGAGCTAAGCAATCCGCGGGGAACTTCCGCAATCAAACACAGTACATGTGTATAGATCTAATGAAATTAACTTGTTCTAATAAACGCAGCGGCGAAAGCGGAGGATGCAGTGCGAAAGTCGGGCAGCTCAAGCTCTAATTTGCTATCTACCAACGGCTACTATGGTGAGTACACCGGTGTTTCTACTCTATAGCTAGGATTGAGGGAAAGCTAGAATCCACCCCATACAGACACATTTGTAGAACGGGTCGACATACCCAAGTGTAGACCGGAGACCATAGAAATCCAGTGGGTCTGAGTTTAGAGGGAAACATGGACAGTGAGGAACAGCAAAAAGTGGAAGTTATGGAGTGCTTAGGTGTGTACTATAAGGACCTGCTGGTCCGTGTGCATGACTGTGGTGTGTCGTTAGCATGGAGTAAGGAACAGCTTCTGCGCTGGTATATGACGGAGGGGCAAAAGCTCCAGGCTAAACGGCCTTTTCAGAAATTGCCCATGGTAATGGTTTACTTATTGCGTTGGAATGACCAGCGTTTGCTCGCGTAAAATGGGCGCGTTAAGCCGCTTTCACACCGGACGCGAAACGAATTTTTCGCGCGAGAGATTACATTCAAAGTCAATACATTGCCTTTGCATTGACTTTGAATGCAATCTGTCGCCCGAAAAATTCATTTCGCGTCCGATGTGAAAGCGGCTTAACGCACCCATAACGCATGTATTCGCGTCTTTGCATTGACTTTGAATGTAATCTGTGGCACGAAAAATTCGTTTCGCGTCCGGTGTGAAAGTGGCTTAACGCGCCCATAACACGTGTATTCGCGTCTTTGCACTGACTTTGAATGTAATCTGTCGCGCGAAAAATTTGTTTTGCGTCTGGTGTGAAATCAGCTTAACGCGCCCAGAACGTGTGCATTTGCGTCTTTGCATTGACTTTGAATGTAATCTGTCGCGCGAAAAATTCATTTCGCGTCTGGTGTGAAAACAGCTTTATGGATAGTACGTGACAGCTAGAGAGAGCTCTGCTTATGTTATGAACATAATACAGGTTTTACAGACCGTAAATTCCGTTAGCGTGGACAGTTGCTTATGTGGAGCTAGTGAATCGACAACTTCTACAGGAAAGAATTTCCTATTCAATCTCCACCTTTTTCGGCTTTTTATTAGCCAGAACAATTTCTAAAGGGGGATAAAATTACCACGGCAGTGCAGAGAAATCATTTGTTATACCAGACACCTTAGAGCTTGTGCGTTTCTCGATTGCTTTCACCGGTAGCATCAGAGAGCTAGCCCAGATATTGGTGAAGTATCCAGCTGACCTCGGTCATGGATAAGTGAAGCAATTGTTTCACAAGCACCCAAACACGTACCCCAAGCTCTGCAAAACCTACGTCTGGTCTAAGTACAGCCTTTTACAGCACCTCTCCGGTTAGCTTCATCTGTAGTGGCTACAATCAGGCAACAATATGATGGAACTGCCACATTGATGCTTACCGAAGTAACGTAAGCATACCGATCAGAATTACTGCATATAAGTTAACCAGGAGCATTTTTAATTGGCACGGCACACAAACTAACATGCAGTAGCTGGTAACCGAGCGGTCATAACCACAAAGACAAACCCTTGCAATACAGGTCTTACAGACAGCAAGTTCTGTTACCGTGGACAGTTGTGCCAAGCATCCAAATTACAAACAAGTATAAAAAGTTAGCTTCAAATGAGGTTTATGTTCACACACCTTCTGTTGAATTTCCCCTGATATTACTCTTGCATATTTAGGACACAAACATTAGCAACAGTAACTTGGCTACGTTAGCCGCAGTTCTACAGCCACAATCAACAGGCCATCACGTTAGGTAGGCTTATGCAGTAAAGCAACTTACAGCTTCTGCATCTGTGAGTCACAGACAGTCGCAAGCGATCCAAGCTTTATCTTCAGATATTTTACAAAGCCTGCGTTTGAGGCCAGTTGTTAGTGCCAACTATCGTTAGCGGTCCTATTAGCCACCCATAACACGTTAGCTTCACTTACATTATTTGCTGTTCTATCGTTACTTACAGCTTGTGGCTTTGAGCGCTTGATCGACGCAACTGCTTCAGGTTTGAGAAGCAGCTGAAGCGCTTACCCTATGTCGAATTATCCTTTATTGACAAAGCTGTCTTTGGTGAAATGCTGAGCACAATCAGCTAACGTTCCCCTTGACCGAGGCTGTTTGCTGCTAGCAAACAAAAAAAGCTACCTACTGATTTCTGCTGGCATCATCTTTTGGAGGAGAAATAGGTGCTTTTCTTTGCGTCCAAAAATAAACGGACAAGCAGCTTTAGGAGAGATACTGACAAAACTGCATCTCAAATGATCTGCGGTTCTTCTTTTGTATTTCCAAAAGTGTAGATGCTACTAAGGCATAGTATGATCCGTGGTTGTTTGTGCCTGCTAGAATAGTTTACGGTGTGGGCAGGTCCAGCCCCATGATTGGCTCGGGCTAGCTCTGTACTAATTGGACGGCACAACCTGACGTTAGGTTTTATCCAGATCTCATGAAGATCTCGGGACGAGCTGTTCAGAAAGGAAATCATGTTCACGAAATCACGTTCTTGGATTACGGCAAAACCCCTGTATCTTATGTTTAGAAACTTTTCAAAGGTTCAGTATGGACATCCAACATTATAACATTACTTATATGTATTAAAAGAAGGATCAGCATAATAGGTCCCCTTTAAACACCAGCCTATTAAGACCTGGACAGTATTCCTCAGTCCGTGATCATTATCTGCAGCTGTTCCCCATTTCCACTGTGTGGTAGTATTTCCAATTTAAGTCTGAATTTCGCACTCATTCAGTGTGAAGTCTCGTAAACTCGTAATCCTCACAGGCCTGTATACACTCTCAAGTCTTGTATAGGCTTTTCTCCCACATTCGTGTGTATTCATATTATAACTCTTGAACTTAGTGCTGTTTAATGTTTTGTTCAGCACTTTAATATTATTATCCAGGAACCTCGATTCCTTGCTCTTTTCTATTTGTAATACATTGCGCTATAGCTAACGTCCAATGTTTGTATTACCTATATTATCTAGAAACCTCGAATCCTTGTGCTTTTGTATGGTATCCGATGTTGCCTTCCTGCTGTGCCAAAGGCATAATAAATACAACCAAGTTCATCCTCGCACCTGATTCCAGCCCTACATTTCCTGTCCTCCATGCACATCACTGGTGCTCAGAGCAAAACCCTTACACTTGTAGCATTTAGAATTGTATCATATTTCATTTTCTTTTCATGATTTTAGTTCAGAGTGAGGGCCAGAAACACAAAAACCTCATGAAAATTCAGCAATGAAATTATTTTAAAAAAATAATACAGAGAATTGAAAAATGGCTGGGAGTAAAAACAATACATTTCTGGGATCATAAACTCCTTGACCACAATTCTACTTCATGTGACAGTGCTTTTCAAAATTATCTGCAATCTATGAGCCAAATAAGACAGCTATCCAAGTGGCTCTCCATGCTGTCAGGGCCCTCAAAATAGCAAACTGTTAAATCATAAAATAATCATATGTTTAACATAAGTCAACTTTCTACTCATGAACTTCAATATGAATGAATGATTTTCTGGCGGAATTTAGCATGAATTTATCAATACAGTTGTGTATGGACATCAATAGTCATCAGTAACCTCTCCAAACCAAAACATGCCTTTTCTCCATGATGAAATTCAGAGCTTTGTCCATTTTTCTACAGAGCAGCATCAGCAAGCACACATAATAATTTAAGGAACTGCTTATTTTATGGTCAGAAAGTTCATTCTATGACAGAGAGCTTGCTGTTTACAATTCCGATCATCCAAGCAAAACGCAAGCTTGTATAAACGCTTTTCACATAGGAGCAAGTATAACTCACTAACACAGTAATATCTAAAATGTACCGTATTATAACAAAACAGACATTCTACCATCAGGAAAAAGGAGGCAATATGCTACCTGAGATTGAACAGAGTCATTGGTGTAACAAACAAAGCAGACGATTTACCAAAGTCTTTGAGCTGTTCGCATTTTAGACAAGCAAAAATCCAAGGCATTCTGTTTAGTTGAATACGGTATAAATTCTAAGATAGATCGCCACATTATGGCGCTGGCAAAATGCCAGCACATGCAGTATTATTAGCAAAGCTTATCGGCTACTCTTGTTAACCAATGTGGCAAACTAGCTGTGATCACGGTGGTAAGCTGAAAATAAGAAATAGCTGGCTAGTTAGTAAGATAGAGCTACTCCATACAAAGATAGTTCAACTCACATTGCAAGAGGAAAAACTTTCCATCATTGCATTACTCCTCTAAAGAATCAATGCTGTCAGCCCTCCAGTCTGTTCCATTCAAAAAAAAACTGCCATTTTCCATCTCCGAATCACATTTCCACCCTGCAAATATAAGCTCATCACTCCAGGGTTGCTTCTGGAAGTCATTCTCAGCTGTGCAAAGTTGAGAGAATACAACCTAACTGAATACAACCTTACTGCTATTACACAAGTGCTTTCTGAGGGTCCAAGCAATGTCTTTCAACTACTGAGGAAAGCTTATACTGTCTGGAATTGGATTAAAAAAATGCGTCAATCAATAGGTAATTACCAGGATAGTTTCACTTGGGTGTGAACTATAGCTGTGGTTTACAAAGATAAGCCTGAGTAACCATTGAAATGATTGTATTTCCATGAGGGATTGTATGAGGCTCTAAAAAACAGCTGAATTTTTTCAAGAGACGGATCTAGGTGTAAATGCATGATAGGGAATTACGTGTTTTTAAAATGTAATGACTATGATTTTGGCCCCCGGACGAAGTTGTGTGGCTACTATGGATTCATACTTGTCATCTCCACCTCTGCGTCCGCCTCCATAGACACCGTCGTCTCTGCCGCCACTGCCGCATCCATAGACAATTCGTTGTGAATGCTGTACAGACTGTAATTTTTGACCGATTACTTTCATATTTTGTATGGACATGCGTTATACTTCAGTTATGAACCAATCGATTTTGGTTGACATGTGACAGCATTGGCTGAATAATGTTCAAAAAGGGGAGAAGAGGGCTTTCGGGGGCTACACTGATGCGGTTGCAGGCAATCGGACTGTCTAGTTGACAGTAGAATGACATGGTATCAATAACATGGTGAATTTTTGCTTCAGAAGACTAATTTTTTTTTTTTTTTTCGTAATTGGGATACCATTGGCTCACTATAGCTAAAGTGATTGCTACAAAGGACAACGATTTTTTTCTGTCAAAAGAGATCATTTGTTTTGGATAGATAATATGGGCAAGTATATTAAGCAGTTTGCACATCAGGCTTAGCTGAAGAGTTTAATTCATGCAACTCCTGGAAATCAGGGATGGGACTGTAACTGCGTGTATAAATAGAGCAGCTCCATGTCCGCTGGCATCTACATCTGCACAGAGGGGTTAATGCTTGCTCTTTTACATGGATTGGCTGTACAGTATTTTGCGTGAGCTGCATGAAAATTACCTGAAAGCTACTTTTATGAAATGATAGCTAAGCAACGAGGCTTTTCTTATCAGCTTTTCTTTCTGTTAGCAATTACACTGTATAAGCTGAAAATAGACTGCATGCCAATTACTGTATCCTAATTCTCTTACCCCAAGGCCAATGACGACTGAACAGCTTATGAAACAAAAAATCTTACTCACATACAGAAATAGACACACACACACACACACACACAAGAAGATATGTGAAGTTACCACTTCATTAATAGGTTTTGTAATCAGGTGCTTACATTTGACTTTTCTCAGTTCCAGTGCCTGTCTAAATGTAGCATCTGCATTTATCACTAGGATAAGTCCTTTCTGTCCCTCTCCATACCTCCTGCTGACGAACCAAGAAGGAGTCTGCAAATCCCCTCAGGTCCTGGGGGTTTAGTGTGTCCTTCAGTCCCTGCACCAGCCTCTCAATCTCATGGACATTGTCATCATTGTTCTTCATCACCCGGGCCCAGTTTACAAGCCACCGGCCACAACACCAGCGCAGCCAGGGGAACATATTGTAAAGCTGCAGAAACCATCCCAAAACCAGGATACCACAAATGAGTTTTAATTTTTTCAAATAAATCTCCTCATCAAAAATTTCCCATCCAGAGCTACCACTCTGTCACCTGTGGGTTATATAGGATAGACTGGAGCCAAGCCCCCAGAAAACAATGCACAATTCCAGAATTACTCAGCATTCAATCTCAAATTAAACACAGCGAGCTGCCAGTTAGGGAAAGGATGATACACAGCAAGCTGGTCATTATTTGTATCATGCAGGTCATGCAGGGAGCTGCAGGACCCCGACTTAAAGCGAGGGGGGGGGGTCTTGATCATCCTGAAGGGATTTATTTTGCAATATATACCTGCTTACCCGCTTGCTGCGCATTATCCCGCTCATTAAACTACTACTTACTAACAAGATCAATGTTCTGAAGCAAAATATTCATTTAAAAATTATTTTATTGCTTCCACGCAAAGAAACAGTTCATTCTACAGATGGAATTGCATATACTGCATAGCAACAGTCTCTTATAGTAGCGGTCTGAAATTCAAAACTGACACAATGTAGAATGCCGTAATCTGAATCAAGTATTCAGAAAAACCTGTGTAATTAAATACATGAAATTACAGATCCCACGCTAAGAGCTCGTAATATCTGTGCAATGGGTCTAATCTGTGCCTGAAAATTTCTGACATTTATGCAGCATGCTATCTAATTGTGACAATACCTGTATTTCAGCTGAACCAGCCAGGCAGGTGTTTTCATACCCCATGGAGACCATTTTTTGAAAGGTCAGGTCAGCGTAATCGAAGCGGCTGCCATAGATGATGGCACAGATAATGTTGGAGACAGCGTAATTCAATGGCATAGTGGTGTCGAAAGGCTTGCCTAAAGACCCAATAAAGAATCATCAAAAGTTGAGTTTTTTTCTCCTCCCGTGAGCTCCAGTGTAGAGCAATCATCCGAAAGCCTTATGGTCTCCATCAAGTTTAACTACAATTATTCACAATATTTTCACTTCATTTTCTTCACCTCTCAAGTTTAACATTTAGCTCATTGTCTTTTTCTTTGTCTTTGGAATTTGCGCAAGCATTTTTGTGGCTTGGTGTCCAGTCTTTCAGCAGTAGAGACCTACTGATTTTTACTGACAGTCTATAGTTTTATCAAAATAAAATGTCATTTTTTTCTACTGGAATTATTGTTCATAAAGTACATTAAAGAGAATGAAAATAGTGTTTGATCAGGCTGAAAAATCTTTGTTGTAAGCATCATAATTTATGACATGCTATAGTTTAAGTGTCTGATTATTAAAATGGCCAGACTAAAGAGCATCGTTTGGCGTTTTAAAATTTGAAGACTAGTAAATGAATGAATACCAGCACACTTTTTGTCCCCAGGCCCTAGTCTGGAAACTGAAAAAAATTCTACTTCTTCACGTTTTCTTTCTTTGGCATTATAACTGCATGCTTTGCAGTGGAATATGTACTTGTCTGTCACAGCACATAGTGCTGACAAATTTTATTTGCCATTCAAAATTAAATTAGACAGCAGACCACTCCTTTTAAATAAAAGGTTGGCAGTATGAAGTCAGGCCTATTCTTCTCTCACCCTGATATTTCTCGAACACCTCAGCCAGGTGGTGGCATTCCTCAATTATCTTCTCCTCGCTCACCCTCTTGCCCATTCCAAAGCTGCGCAGGGTGACAATTGAGAAATGTCTTAGTTCCTTCCAGGTGTTTCCGTTGGAGAAAAGTAGACCTGAGAGAGGGCAGATAACCTTTGTTTGTAGAACCAACAGCTTGAGTTTTACACATATTTTTTATTTCTTAAGGCAAACAAACAAAAAGCTGCAGTCTACAGATCTATCGGTCTGGTATTTTGTGTACAAAAAAAAAAAAAAAAAAAAAAAAATGCAGATTTGGAAGAATAGGTGCTACCAGGCACATATTAGAGCAGAGTGTCAGCTCTCACGACTGCTGTGCTCCAGGACTCTTTGCTTTGATATTAGACAGTTCCTCAACCTCAAATGTTAACCCCTTTAGCCTAGAAAAGGAAAAGGCTCACTTGATCCCTTTTTATGGCAAGCAACAGCCTGGCCTCTTCTGAGAGGAAACCCTTGTTAGTCAGTTTTGCAAGGTCAGAATCACTCTCAGTCAGAGCTGCTCAACTCTCATCTTAGAGCCCTACACTGTCCTGTATGTTTTCATTTCAACCCTAATTTGGCATACTTGATTCTTTGAATTAGTAGCTCAAAGCAATCTCTGGCTGTTGACAGAGGTTTATTTTGTAAGGGACAGAGTGAAAACCCGCAAAATTATAGATCTTATTGATCAGGGCTGGGTAACCTTGATCTAACTGTCACATGAATTGTGGCTTTGTTAATACTACTGCAGGACAGTAGATCCTCAGAGACAGGTTTAGGCAGCTCTGCACAGTATATAACTAAAGTAACAGGAGCTTGATTAAAATGGAAGTGTAACTTTTTTACCTCGTCTTCAGAGTTCTCCAGACCAAATAAAACAAGGACAACCTAAGCTGTTATCAGCGCCTGGTCAAAAAGCCAGTGTCTGTCATGGTATGGGGGTGAGTCAGTTCACTTGTCATGGGTGACCTGTGCATTTGCGAAGCCTCCATTAATGCAAAAATGCTGCATGTATGAATTTTGGAGCAACATATTCTGCCATCTCGATACGTTTGTTTCAGGGGTGCCCCTGCATTTTCAGGTAACACAATGCTAAACCTCATTAAGCTATTTTACAGGTGCGAGGCAGCATAAGCATCAGAGAGTTAGGGTGCCAGATTGGCCTGCCTGCATTCTCTGATTGAGAATATACAGCACACGGGAAGCAACATATAGCAATGAAGGCCCCACACAATCGCACAGCATAATGAAGGAATATAGAAAAATCTGTTCTTCCAACTGCCCGGATGCTATGTGAGAGTGATTAAAAGACATGGTGATGTTACAAAGTAATAAACAGTGGGATATGCCAACTTTTGTGTCTAAAATAAACTTGTATTTTCAGGAAACAACTGGATTCACAAGTTTAACCATCAAATATTTTGTTGTTGCAGTGTTTTGAATATATTGGAGGATGAGTGGACTTTTCAATTAGCTCATTTTTGATTTTACTTGGATTTTCCATAACTTGCCAATTTTTTTGGGAACTGGGATTGTATTTGTTGGACTTAATTAACAAAAATTACTTGCGGTGCCAGTGATTTTCACAATTTTGGCTTTCAGAAAAAATAATGCCACTCAAAGTGACAACAAGACTATACATTTCTTGAAATAAAACAATAGTTTCCATGTGTATTTGAACTGAAATCAATTGTGGATTTCTTACTGTGTAATTTAATTAATGCAGCCCTTTTTCTTAATTTCAATCAACTGCACTGATTATTCTGAATTTGAATTTATTTTTGAATATGCAGCCTGTGGTTACTTCCAGACGGATATGAGTTCAGTCACAGCGTCACTATGAGCTCAATGGACAGAATCAAAGAGGGATTGAACTGGGTTACATACCAAAATCTTTTGAAGTATCTCTGAATATTGGAGCGATGTCCCTTTCTCCAAACTCATCGGCATAGTTGACCAGTGCCTGTTTGACTGTCTTGTAACCAGCCAAGATGACTACCTTCTTTGGGCCCAGGTGAACCGTGAACAAAGATCCGTATTTCTTGTGCAGCTGGTGAGAAACACATTAACAGGGTTTGAATATCACATTGTGTGAAAATGGCCACCATTTTGCTCTGAGTAACTCTGTCATGCAAAACATGTGCATCAACAGAATGAACAACATGTAACTGTGTAAGTCTGAGGGGGCCTGATTTATCTGGATATGCTACATCTGACGATATGTTCATAGACGTATCACTATTCTTATTTCTATTTTCCTCGAGCTGCAAGGACTAACTGGTAATTTACCCCCAGGTCAATGTGCAACTAGGCAGAGAGATGGACGCCAAGGGTGCAATTACATTGCAGGGATGTTTTCCATGTACAAAAGTAAATTAGATGACATCGATAGGATTGCCAGTTAAATGAGGTTGCGCAAGGCAATTTCTTTTGTCTTTCTGATACAGAAAGCAGACCGCACTTGACTTGCAAAACCCATGTCTTAAATGAAGCGTTATCTATTTATATTTTCACCACAAGGAGCCAACAAAGAGAAAAATCTCTGTATTTCACGGAAATAATATAAACAAATTTTCACAATTGTTATGTGCTTAATGAGCCCCTAGCTTGATGATGTCACTAGTATACCCTCTTGGCATTATGGGACTGAAGTAGGGTCTCGTAGTCGGCCATATTGATTTTCACTTGGTAAGTAATATAAAAAACAATGACAGGAGGCATGATCGACGAGGAAACAACATGACAAAAACAAACTGTTGTGTTCCAACAACACAAAGGCGTTTCTTGTTGAACTTCTATAAACTTCCAACAGACAAGCAACGTGCAATCTTATTGGATTGTACAGGGCCCTGCGATGTGACAACTGAAAAGACAGCATTACAGCATGAGGCTGAAGTACCGCTTGTAAACTCAGGATCCATTCAAAGAATGTAGCTAGCTAGTAAAGGTAATGTCTAAATCATTCCTACCCATCCAGCAAAATTTGATGTGTACATTAGCCAGCTAGCTAGATACAGAGCTCATGAAAAATGGGCTACTCATCGCCACGCTGCTCTCCGACCACTTTTGACGTACTGGCGCTTTTCATATCATGTCTTCTTTCAGCTATTGTATGTTGTTTATAGCACGCAAATGTTTAAACATACTTGAAAGAACCACTCCCATTGATGGATTGCATATATGGCTGTGATGGTCTTTGTGTAGTTTGCATATGATAGGAAAAATCAGGCCCTAAGTATTAAACAATATTTTACAAATGCTTACTCAGATGAATGTAATGTACTTGTCAATTTATCTCAGAGTGCAGCCTCTGGTAACATTAACCATTTTGACTTTGCCTTGCTTTCAGCAGTAACTACTTGCCCTCTCCGGCTATTTCTACTTGGCACAATTTTCAAGGATGTATAGACAGTAAAAATAATATATATATATATATATTTTTTTTTTTTTTAATTTCTGTATGTTCCTTTTTGCTTTTGATGTAATTTTTAAGTATATTATTCATTTTTAACAAAATGTATTTTCTGTAGTTTTTCCCACAATTTATTAGTGTTAACTGAAGCTGGCCTCCACTACGTCTGGGGCATCCTCATCAAATACAGTATGTGAGTTTCCAAACTGTCATCCCGCAACAAACCAATGAGTCAGATGGGTCATTAAAAAATAAACAAACCTAGAAGTCCCTCTAATTCTTCAGTATGAATATCCTTTAGTGACATATGTGGCTCTCCGCATAAATTTCTTTTATAGCAATATTCCTTTCACTTGGGGCTTTGCTTTTTTATTTTTTTATTTTTAACTGTGCTGGTCTTATGCTTTCAAACCTTAAAATTGGTGATCCTACTTCATTATCTGATGCTCAGGATACTTCACCATCTTGCATTAGCAATGTTAAAACAGACATCAGGAACACTTGAGACTTATTAACACTAAAGAAGTCTTATTCACGTTCTTATTCTTGTAGCTTGTTCCTGGTGTGTCAGCAAACTGGTATTTGAGCCTTCCTTTCAGCACAGAGGGTGTGGCGAGCTGATGACCCGACTGCAAGGAATATCAAGGTGATATTTACCTAACTACATCACCAAACGTAGGGGACGTGAAGGGAAAACAAACAACAATGTCAAATAAGGATGCCAAAAGCCTCATTTTTCGTTGTATATTGACGCTTGGTCTGATAACGTCACTATATGACAAGTTGCGATGAGACGGTATTGCTTTTGATGCACTGGGGCATCCAATGACAATTTGACCTTGATGTGCAATTCGGAGTTCCACTAATTTACATCAATTCATGAAAGCAGAAAACCTGTTGTTTTAACACTGCCAAATGTGTTTTATTATTTATTTTACGAGAAGCTTTTGAATTTTATTTGATCAAATTGCTACAGTACTGACAACAAATTATTATCATTTACAAAATTGTTAATTAGTTATATTCACAGTATCTTACAAAAGTGAGTACATCCTTCACACTTCGACAATTAATTTATTATATCTTTTTAAGGGACAACGTTACAGAAATGAAACCTGAATATATTCTAGAGTAGTCATTGTACAATATGTGCAGCAGTGTAGATTTACTGCACTGTCCAAATAACTGAACAAAAAGTCACTATTTCCAAAATGGCTGGCAACAAAAGTGAGTACACCTCACAGTCAACATGCAAAATTGTGTCCATTGTGTCAATATTTAGTGTGACCACCATTGTTGTCCAGCACTGCCTTGATTCTCCTAGGCATGGAATTCACCAGAGCTGCACAGGTCGTTGCTGGGATCATCCTCCACTCCTCCATGACAACATCACGGAGCTGGTGGATGTTGGACACCTGCTGCTCCTCCACCTTCCTCTTGAGGATGCCCCACAGGTGCTCAATGGGATTCAGGTCTGGAGACATACTTGGCCACGCCATTACCTTCACCTTCAGCTTCTTCAGGAAGGCAGTTGTCATCTTGGAGGTCGTTATCATCTTGAAAAACTGCCATGCAGTCCAGTTTCCGAAGAAAGGGCATCATGTTCTGCTTCAGAATGTCACAGTACATGTTGGAATCCATTATTCCATTAATAAAGCCAGCTTCCCAGGACCAGAAGCACTCATGCAGCCCCAGACCATGATGCTGTTACCACCATGTTTGACTGTAGGCAGTACACTCTTGTCTTGGTACTCCTCACCAGGGCGCCGCCACACATGCTGGACACCTTCTGAGCCGAACAAGTTTATCTTGGTCTCGTCAGACCACAGAACATGGTTCCACTAGTTCATGTTCTTGGACTGGTTGTCTTCAGCGAACTGTTTTCGGGCTTTGTTGTGGGCTAGCTTCAGAAGAGGCTTCCGTCTTGCCCGACGGCCACGCAAACCGACTTGGTGCAGTGCACAGCATATGGTCTGAGCACTGACAGGCTGTTCTCCCACTGCTGCAACCTCGTTAGCAATGCTGCCAGCACTCCTGCATCTGTTTTCTGAAGCCAACTTGTGCACCTGACGCAGAGCACGAGGACTCAACCTCTTCAGTCGACCCTGACAAGGCCTGTTCCGAGCAGAACCCATCTTGGAAAACCGCAGGATAACCATGGCCACGGTGATGTAGCTCAGTTTCGTGGTTTCACAGATCTTTTTTTATCTTAGACCATCTTTGTGGAGAGCAACAATTCTCTTTTTCAGATCCTCAGAGAGTTCTTTCCCATGAGGTGCCATGTTGGCCATCCAGTGACCAGAATGAGAGCATTGCACCCAAAGCACCACAATTTAAACCTTCAACACGTTACACAACCTCAAATGGCCCAGTCGAACAGATAGAAGTATGAACATGATAAATAAGACGCGTTTCATTGCTTGGTTGACCATTACCAATTGGGGTGTGCACTCACTTTTGTTGCCACCCAGTTTGGAAATTGTGACTGTTTGGAAAGTGCAGCAAATCTACACTGCTGCACATATTGCACAATGACTACTCTGGAATATATTCAAGTTTCATTTCTGTAACATTGTCCCTTGAAAAGATATAATAAATTAATTGTTGAAATGTGAGGGGTGTACTCACTTTTGTGAGATGCTGTATGTTTATATCATCCCTACCCTCCCTTCATGTTCTTACCTCACAGAGAGACACATGAAACTGTTTGAGGTCCAGCTGAAGCAAGTTCCCCAGGAGAGGAAGAGGTCTGGGTCCCGGTGGGTCTTTTCCAGCCCCAGGGGTGATGGAGAGCAGGTAGAGCAGAACCAGCGCCAGCACCATTCCCAGCAGGGTCAGCAGTGGGAGTGAAAGCCCCTCCAACATGATTCCCTTAGAAATGAACAAACCCAAACATGGGAGGGAGACAGAGTGAGAGACTGAGAGAGTGAGAGAGAGAGAGAGAGAGAGAGAGAGAGTTCAGTCGAAGCAGGACTAGCATAGTGGTGTTTCATGAACATACATCCTTTTGCGCCTATCACTTAAGAGCTAGTGTTAAAAAAAGTATAGCTGTCCTTACTGAGTGCAGCTAAGGTCAAGAAACTAGATACAGGAACATATGTGCCATTGCAGAATGTAGCCAATGATAAGACTATGTGTTTAGCTCTGGCAAGCGGCCAATACATATTTTGTATGAGTACATGCAATTTAGAGGATTACTTCGAGGCTTCTCTGGGTGAACAATCTCTGAGAGGGGGCTGAAACATCTTGTACACTGTACTGGTGTCGCAAGCCAGTGCAGTTACTGTTCTGTTTCACCAGGGGGGCACTTCAGTTCGCAGCACTTCAGTTGTACTGCAGTTCTTGGCCTGTTGCACTAGGGGACTGTTTCAAAGTACTTAGCCACTGCAGAAAGAAAGCGCCACAAACTACTGAGATAAACTAAGCCAACTCAAAAGGGTGATAACACTTAATTAAAGTTACTTCATAACTTTTTTTAATGTTCACTAGCTACGAAAAATTCATCTGTTCAGATTGATTGATTGATTGATTGATTGCTTTATTTCGAACATGTTAAAAAAGATAAACAGAGATAATCACCAAAACAAATGGTCACCATGCCTATACCAAAACAAAAAACAAAAAGGTAAACTGTTGACAGTTGTCTTGCATGTGCAGCAAGATTATATGCTCAAAAAGGAGTAGGAAGAAGTAAGAACTTATTTAATCCTACCCCTTGTATTACCGCATTCTACAGTCAAGTTATTAAATTCTCCATTATTATATTTACAACATTCACCGTCTATTCAGGAACCAATGGTACTTAAAATATATTGACTATAATATTCAATAAGCTACTTATATACAAATATACACAGAATAGTGCACCTGTATATAATACTTAATTTCTATACTTATAGTACCCCCTGCGCACACACAGAAGAAGACATTACAAGACAATGTATCCATATTTTTCTAAACCCTGCCATTACCGTCCTGGGTCAAACTGCTGCTCCTCATCCTTATATTTATTTAAAATTTGTATTTTATATGTTCTTTTAAACTTGCCTTTGGTTTTACATTTCCTTAATTCATCTGTTAAACTGTTCCATAATTTGACCCCAGAGATTGACACACACATGCTTTGTTATGTTGTTCTGACACAACGTATTTTTAAGTTCAGTTCCCCTCTTAGATTATAGCCTCCTCTCTCTGAGAACAGTTTATTTATATTGTCTGGGAGTAAGTTATTTTTTGCTTTGAATATTATTTGTGCTGTTTTAAACTGAATCAGATCTTGAAATTTTAGAGCTTGCAATTTTAAGAAAAGTATATTTGTGTGGTCTCTAAATCCTACATTGTTGATGAATCTGATAGCCCTTTTCTGCATTATATTTATTGTTTGAAGATTACTTTTATACGTGTTTCCCCATACCTCTACACAATAGGTCAGACAAGGTAAAATTAATGCCCAATATAAAATATGCAGTGCTTTGAAGTTGAAGATCTGCCTTGTTTTTCCCAGGACGGCAATGCTCCGTGCCAACTTCCCCCGAACATATTTAATATGTGGTTTCCAGCAGATTTTGTGGTCTAGAATTACACCAAGGAATTTAATTTCATTTACTCTTTCTATGCTAATATTATCAATGTTTAATTTTACATCTATATTTCTCTTATAATGTCCAAACAACATAAAATAAGTTTTGTTCAGATTTAAAGACAATTTATTAGCATCAAACCACCTTTTTAAGGTATTCATTTCCTTTGTAATCACCTCCAAAAGCTGCTGTAATTCCACATCTGAACAAAAAATATTTGTGTCATCTGCAAATGACACAAATCTTAATACATTAGATACCCTGCAAATATCATTAATATACATAATAAAGAGTTTTGGTCCTAAAACGGATCCTTGAGGCACCCCGCACATAATATTCATAAGACTAGATGTATTCTGATTTATTTGTACGAACTGTTGTCTATTTAGTATATAACTCTTCAGCCAATCTAAAACATGACCTCGGTTACCATATTTCTCTAATTTTCTAATCAATATATCATGATTGACTGTGTGAAATGCTTTCTTGAGATCTAAAAACACTCCCATTGCGTACTTCTTTGTATCGATACAGTGTGTTATTTCTTCTACTAATTCTAACAGTGCCATGGCTATCGATCTATTATTTCTAAACCCATACTGACTGTCTGTTAACAACTTGTGTTTCTCAACAAAACCATCAAATTGTTTTATGAATACTTTTTCTAATATTTTTGAAAATTGGGAAAGAATTGATATCGGCCTATAATTAGTGAAGTAGTGTTTATCGCCTGCTTTGTAAATGGGAACAACTTTTGCTACTTTCATCTTATTTGGAAATATCCCATTTTGAAAAGACAGGTTAAAAATATACATTAGTGGTTTAGTGATACCATCAATAACATTCTTCACAGTCAACATGTCAATATCATCGCAATCTGTACTGTTTTTGTTCTAAAATCCTTTGAATATGTCATAAATTTCTTTTTCTTCTACAGCTGTTAAAAACATTGAACTATTTATTCTCTCAACATAGTCTGTAGGATCGATTTCTGTTCCATCCACCTTTATTTCCTCTGCCAGTTTTGGTCCAATATTTACAAAAAATGAGTTGAATCCATCTGCTACATCCTTCATTTTTTTAACACAGCTTCCTTCAACTATGAAATACTGAGGATATTGATCATATTTTGTTCCATTTTTAATTACACTGTTTACAGTACTCCATAACGCTTTTGTGTTATTTTTATTATATTCTAATTTATTACTAAAGTTTTCTTTTTTACACGTTCTCATTATATTGGTTAACTTATTTTTTATATTTATTTTCTGCTTCAATTGTTCTATGCTTAATAAATTCTCGATATAAGGTATTCTTTTTTTTGCAGGAATTTTGTAGCCCTTTAGTCATCCATGGTCTTCCTGTGTTTTTTCGTTTCATGTTACATTGTATTACTGGACAGTGTTTATCATATAATATTTTAAATATCTGTAAAAATGTTTCATATGCTTTGTTAACATCAGTCTCTTCATATATGATATTCCAATTTTGCTTTGGCAACTCATTTTTAAAGATATTTAATGTCTTCTCTGTTTGGATTCTTTTATACATAATGTTACTCTTGATTCTGTTGCCCTTGCAATTACACTCGTAAGCAGCAAAAACTGGTAGATGATCACTGATATCATTGATTAATAACCCACTTTTAATATTATCATCCATTATATTTGTAAATATGTTATCTATTAAAGTGGCCCAATGTGTTGTTACTCTACTTGGTCTTGTTATTAGGGGAAATAGCCCCATGCTGAACATGGTATCTATAAATTCATCTGTACTTTTGTTGTGATTTGGATTTAGTAAGTCTATATTAAAGTCTCCACAAATAAACACCCCTTTGTGGTATAAGTTTGTAAATAATCCCTCCATGCTGTAGTAAAAATGTCAATATTGGATCCTGGAGTTCTATATATACAACTGAAAATTATGTTTTTTTTTTCCATACAAATTTCAACCGTTAGACATTCCATCACATCATCAATAATAGTTGTCATCTTTTCAACTCTTTTATAGTTTAAGTCTTTATCAATATACAGTCCCACCCCACCTCCTTTTTTATTTTTCCTATCTAAATGAAGGAATTCATAACCATTTAATTCAAAGTCTCCACTCTTTTCAGGAGTTATCCATGTTTCTGATATGGCTATTACACTGAATGGTCTTTTAAACTGTCTCAGATATTCCTTAATGGTTTCAAAGTTTGCATACAAACTTCTACTATTGAAGTGAATCATTGTTAGGCCATCTTCTACCTTTATCTTCCTACCAAATTGATCATCTGTGTAATAAGTGCAGTCATTTGTTAGGTTATTAAAGAGATTTTTTTTTTTTTTTTAAGATTTTTTTTGTGAATTTTTCCTTTATTTGACAGTTGTACAGTGTAGAGAGACAGGAAAGTTGGGGAGAAGAATGGGGGAAGACATGCAGCAAATGACCTGAGCTGGAATCGAACCCAGGTCGCTGCATTAAAGAGATTTTTGTCTGGGTCAATGTTATTTTCATGCTCTACAATCCTGTGATCTGTGTCATCACAGGTTGTAATATGCAATCTGTCGAACATCAGTGTTTGTTGTAATATTTACAGTCACATCCACAATACATCATACATCATCCATTACACTCAATAACTGTCACTGGTATCACAAATCAAGGCATTACTGGTATTTTTCTAGTTCTGTTTGCTCTCTGATGACTAAAACTTTTGCCTGCTCTGGAGTCCCATTCAGCTTGATGAACACCTTACAATTTGATGTCCATGTCGACTGAATTTTTTTCGGCTTCTTTAATTGTCGCGCCAGTCTTGCAATGTCTGCATTTTTCTTTATGAGGTGTTCATTAACATAAACATTTGTTCCTTTCAGCTTTCGTCCCTGTTTAAGCAGTTCATTCTTTTGTTTTCTGTTAACAAAGCGAATAATAATGGCAGGTTTCTCAGTTTTATTTTTCCTTGGGAGAACGTGACATCCCTCTATTTCCTTACTCTCAACATTTATGTCCCTGCTTTTAAAAAAAGCTATAACCTGTTGCTCTAAGGAGAGGAGCTCTTGCTCAGATGGATCACGACTTGCGGCTACTGTTGCCGTAGCATACGACCGGTGTGTGGTGTCCAGTCCATTGATAATGACGTCATTTATTCTGGAGTATTGCTCCAATTCTGACACCCGGCATTCCAAGACAGCAATTTTCTTATCCTTCTCCTCGTTTTGCCTCCTAAGGTCTTTAATGTCCCCCATTAAGTCCATAATCACTTTCTGCTGCTTTAGGATTGCTGATATTTCTTCGGACATAAAATTCAGTGACTTCTTTATCTCCTCCATTTCCTCATCATTAACTCCACCTTTTTTAGGTGGCATCTTGCACACAACTCACAGTTGAAACTAATACCCGTAAAAAGACAGAATATGGATATAAGGCCCCAGTATCTGAATGTAATAGTGCCACACTTGTATAGTAGTTTAATGCTGCATTCACATGGAATCAGGGAGACGGCAGACGGCAAACCGGATGTCATTTTAGTGGACAAGAGAAGGACGGTAAAACTTGAGCGAGGCTGGCAGAGAAAACCGTGGACGGCAACGGCAGACGGCAATGCCGTTCAAAGTTAAAATATTTCAAGTTTTACCGTCTACCGCCACGGAATTCAGTAACGGATGTGACGTAGTTCCAGTTTGCAAGGCAACATCTAGAGGAAACAGAATTTTACAGCCATATATATATTGCTACGATAATAACACTAAATAATACACAAGAATATATTTTTTATATTTTATTTTATTTACTGTAAACAATACGACATCGCCATAGAAACATGTCACGTGGGTCTCGTTTTGCCGTCGTGCCGTTCCGTCGGGCTGCTTGTTTGTTTTTCCGTTCCGTCCAGCAGATGTCTCCCATCTCCCGTCTGCCGTCTCCCCGATTCCATGTGAATGCAGCATAACTATTTAATTAAAAGTTTGTCACGCCTAGCGATCTGTGTTTCAGCTACAGTCCAGCTGGACAAGCAAATGGAGATTTACTAGTGATGTTACCCACGATACCAAGGCTTCGGAGCGTGTATCAAAAATGTGAAGCACTTCTTAACGGAGCTCTGTGTCGAGGCTTGTATCGTCTCGGCGAAATGACGTCAACCATTACGTTCGAAGCCTCATTTGGGATGCTGCTTTCGAGAAGGGGTTCACTTTTCGGCGAGTGATTCGACTATAAAATGACCCATTTCTCTTCTGCAGATCTTCTGTGGGTTGTTGTCAGTAGTTTAAGTTTGCCAGTGCGGTTTGCGATTTTGTGCGGTGTGCGAGTTTATCATTGCGTGCGATGGAGCCAGCAAGAAAGAGAAAGTTTTCATCCGTTCGGGAATACTTTGATTTGATTTCACCGAATAAGGTAGCTTCGTGTGGCTAATTGTTAGATTATTATGTGATGTCGTATTTTAAAGCCGTTTCAAATAATTTCCAATACATAATAAATTCCCTTATTTTGATCGTTTTTCCATTTTATTATTAGGGGAAATGCTTATTATTTTTGAACAAAAATACAATGCTCTTTGTTTCACAAGCACATATACTGCCCTCTGTCCAGTCCCCGAAAGTATCTTTTAGTTTCGTGATGACATAATTTGTAGTCAAAATACTTGATTTTATTTTGCATTTATTGATTTTGCCACTTTCAGGCTGTAGGCATATGCTTGCCTATCATTTCCTACAAAGCACAATTCGTATGTGTTTTTATTGACCAATAGAGGTCTCTAGAGTGCATTCGAAACCTCAAGAAATGAACCACACTTCAACACATCTGGCTGGAAAGCCTCAACGCTTCATGAAGCTTCATCTCACCAACACTAAGATTTACTTATCAGCGAGGACACACCACCGTGGTGGAGAGATGAAGGCAAAGCTAAACCAAGGGGGTAGGAATACACCCGGAAGTTGAGTCGGTCCTGGGGACCCACTACAGGTGCTCGGTTTTTGCTCCAACCGCAATTCTAGAAGATAGCAGATGATCAACTAAGCGGAAGCTGCTCCATTCAACCCCCATTCATTTTGCCTGACTTTTGACATCAAATAACTTTACTCTAAAAACATAATGAGCCTTCATGTCAAGAATAGTGATAATATTTTCTACAGAGAAACTACATTTTGTAGCAGGCGTCTTTAGCTGCTCCATTCACCCCCATTCATTTTATGTAGCGTTATGGTCTAATAGTAAGCATTTTTTTAGCCGATGGCACCAGGCTATGGCTAAAATTTTTGGCGTGAAATGCCGGCGACTGTCTGTCGCTGGGGCGTAAATAACCGTACTGTTTAGACCAGAAGCCCATAACGAATCATAGACAGAAGACGATTGAGCCACATCGCTAACGAAGTGAAGCACCTATGAAGTAATAGTTCGCAAAACATAATAAAAGCGAACGGAATCAGACTATACTGACAGACGCAATTGCTTGCTCGCTGGGAATTATGTGTAGGATACATCTACCAGACGAGTTACTGCTTCTCAGGACGTTGGTTTACGTCAGCGAGCTGACTTCGAGCCTGCGCAGTAGGCGTGGTGCTCAATGAAAACTCGTTCAATTGAGCTTCACACTCTCCCGTTGAAAATAGCGCCATCCCGCCATCCACTTCTTTTACTGTCTATGAGCTAAACAACCCAGTCGGGTACTACAAAGCAGGCCGTTAGCAAGCAGGCAATCCACAATCACAGCAACAGCAGCGGCGACCATAGACATTAAGAGAGGCTAGATTGGCCCCTCCCCCTTTTTTCACGGCAGACTTGGTGGCCATCTTAAAGCGGTCGACCGCCCAAAGGCAGCGTGGGACTCGGTGACAATAGTAAATCACTATCGTTGCAAAATGCCTCAACATTGTGCAGCCTACGGCTGTAAAAACCGGCGTACTGCACAATCCAGACAACAGGGAATTACCTTTCACAGGTAAGACACGTTTAGTTTAATTTGGTCATTATAACTTACCCATAGACATCTATAACGTTACTACTAGCCCCGAAGTGACTGGAGTCTCCTCCGTAGGCTGATTGTGTTGCGCTCGCTCGCTTGCCAACAATCTAACTAGCTAGCTAGATGTAGCGTTAGCGGTGTTAAAATAACCACATTTTCGCAGAGAAAGGCTGAATCAAGTCTGTTTTTAAAAATAATCAGTAGAACTAGGCACTCAAACGAGCTACTGTTGTGGTTTCTCGACTAGATGTTTACATATTTTTGAGGTCGCCTTGTTCGTGAATAATTGGAGGGAGACAAAATCTTCAGAAGCCATCTTTATTCCCACGGTGAGTAGTCCCTGGCCAGGCAGTGCTAACTCGGCATTCTTTACAGAGTAATATTTATGGGAAAAACTCAATCAACTTTGCTCCAATCAAAATACATGGGTTGTAACCATCTTATCTCTAACAAACTTTGCTCCAATCACAATTCATGGGTTGTTACCATCTTATCTTTAACTTTTTTTTACTCTCCAACTTTGTTTTGTTAAACCATGGTGGAATATAGAAGTATAGGATTTAAAAAAAAAATAAAAGGAATATATACTAAAATGGACTGGAAAATTACAGTCAAGAGAGGAAAAATACAGCCAAAGGAATAGGATACAAGTAGATACATAAATGACTCAATTGATTATGTTTTTTTTCAGTAACAACTAATGATTTTACTGAACAAATATTGATCAAAGCTACAGAAATCAAATGCATCACCTGATTATGTTTTTGAATCAACTAAACAGAAGCCTGCTTACTAATCAAAGCTACAGAAGCGTGCTGCTTATGTGTGTGAGCTGCTAATGCATGTGTGAATTAAATTGCTTGTATGTGTGTGTCTGTGTGTGAACTGCTTGTATGTGTGTGTGTTTGTATGTATGTACATGTGTACGTGTGCGTTTGCACTGCTCATGTGTGTGCGAACTGCTTGTATGTGTACGTGTGTGCGTGTGTGTGTGTGTGTGTGTGTGTTACTGCTGCATACATAATATGGATACTGATTATGATTATTGATTATGGTTATTCAACATGGCAATTGATCTACTGATGAATATGATGAGAAATATAATCTTCAACATTCCTCCCGTTGAGGCCATCCCAATCATGGCCTCACATTAAACATGGTTGAAAAATGGCACAGCATTGTTTACCCCTGGTCTATGACCCCCATACTACACACAAGTGAATTTCTTATGAGCCCGAACATAAAATATGGCTGGTGGGCCCTTTCCAACTGTAGCACTAAGAGTAAAAACAGTCTGTCTTGTACGCCAGCATGTGAACTCCAATTGTTTTCGTGTCCAGGTTTCTCAAGGCCTTTTGTTGCTCTGGTAAATAAAGTCCCAGTCTAATGTCCAACTTGAATCCAGTAATGTTGTTTATTGCAGGTAATCAGTCCAAAGTTAGTCCAATGTCTAAGTCCATACTCCACATTGATTTGCGATTTTTCCATCTGATTGTTTTGGTGAACGAGCCTTCATGACTGGAATCACTGTCTCAGCATATTTGTTCAAAACTTCAGGGAGGCTCCAGGAATGAGCGGACCTTGACTGGCTGGTACGCTAAACTGCCACCCACCCGTCACTGGAGTGAGAAAATAAAATACAAACACAGGCACAGACACAGACTCGGCACATACAGAACGAGGGTCATCTGCACCTGCATAATTTCACTTTAAGTCTTACATGTACCAAATTTTATAATATTTACTTTTGCTGTAAAGGCTACGCAGACACTTTTGTGTCAGAACATTTTAAAAACGGTTTCATCCAGGCCTTTCCAAGGACCTACATTTGGAATTCCATAGCACCTTCATGCAATAGCCCATAATAATAATCTCCCAAAAGACTTTGATTTCAACAATGACCTGGGGGTCGACTCACCCCTGCCTTAGGCTGTCTCCTTGATAGGAGATCTTACCCATCTCTGGAGTGAGTCACAACACACACGCAGGTGTTCAGCATTGAGCTCTGTCCCTCTCATAATGGGATAGTTATGAGATCATTCCAGTTGAATTGGGGCTATTGCAGCAGCTTTGTGGGAATAATAGATGAAACAGTTAAAGTTACAACTCGTCAATAACAATTTGAAACAAATGCTGCAATTATAGTTCTGACACTTAGATTCTTCTTTAACCAGCCAAATAAGTCCCAATTCAAGAAATTTGTCTTGTGTATTTTGTCCCCTCGGTCTGAATGTGCTTTACAAAATCATTAATGTCACCCTCATTATTTGGAATACAATGAGTTGTCAACCACAGTGCATGTGCCACCCTGATAAATTAATATTATATTAAAAATTCATAATTATCCAAATTGCTCACCCTTACTACTGAGCTCCTGTCAATTTTAAATCAATATTTTTTGGCAGTGAACTCATAATTTTGTGTTTCAGTGTATTCTGGGTAAAAAGATGGGACAGGAACAATAATGTCTAGGGTTCCGCTAAGAGCATGGAGGAGATGCGCAGTCAGGGCTTATTAGCCCCAGCCATGACAACTCCCCATGTCCTCAGCAGAACCGGGTGGAGTTGCTTTAGACCGTGTGTTACAATATGCAGTTTTTTTTTTAATTCAAAAACATGGGTAAATATTCAACCGTGATACAGTTTTTTCATTGGGATCCCAGCATGTAAAGGTAAACAATCATCCCAAATTTGGTCAGCTCAGTCAATCAGTCAGTACCTTTTATTTGAAAGTCCCCGTCCTTCTTACTAATAGTCAGAGGAAAAGATTTTGTCAGCATAATCAAAATAAATTTAGAATGTGATCACGTTATTAGTGGACTTTTTCAATTATACGGTGGTCCACCTTTTGAATTTAGTCTTATGTTAATACTCCGAATTGAATTTCTCCAAATTTATTTTAGAAGAATCTCTTCTCTTCTGGAGTGCGCACTCTGTTGGAAAAGTTTCAGTAGAATGAGTTAGATGCGTACAACAATGAACAAAACTCAATCATCATAATTTTGTTACTTTTCCTCTTGCTTGGGCTTGGATCTTTTCCTGTAAAAGTTAAAAAATTGGAGAAAGTTTATTAGTCACTCAGTTTCTTTTCCATGAAGACATTTAGTTCCTGTTCAAAACGGAGAAAAGATTTATTATTCACTAATTAAATTTTTTCGGTCAGGAAAGCTTTCAGTCACTTTTTTAAATCACAATGCCACTTGTTATAAAATTTGATCCTTCACATGACTCATTTTCTGGGCAGAACTTATTCTTGTTAAACAAATTAAGAAAATTCCACATGAAATCGTATTGCTTAGACCCCCCTTTCTCCCCTTCTGTTCTCTGGCCTCTGAATGTCGGCCTTTCACCTATTTCTTTTTCCCTTATCTGCTTTTGGTAACTAAGGCTCCATTCGCAGTATTGTTTTCTCTGCGCATCTTTGTTTAAAAACCCATCCAGTCATCCAGTCTCCAATCCCACAATAGTTCCCTTGATTTTTTTATTCTTTCATAAATCTAATATGTACTATTAAATGTCACAACTGCTTCTTCTCTGATCATTCAACCCTATTTTTTTTTAACCTTCAAATAGCAACTAAAAGTTTCCAATTCTTGACAGAGAAACCTCTGTATCAATTAAATTTACTGAATTTACTGCCCTGTATATCGTGTTTAACAGTACTTTGGCAAATTTTGAATGCTCTGTGTTATTCTTTTTGTTTCTCAGTGTTACTTTTTCTTCATTTTCTTTTCAGAGATATGCTTCTAGCACACCAATCTCACACAGTCAATTATTTAAAGAAAGCTGCTTAGATTTTCTAGTTCTTTAGAATTTTACAAATATTTAACTAATTCAAATGGTGTAATTGCTTCACACTCATTGAGGATATTACTGGATTTGCTGATAGCATTAGCTTATTTCACAAGATGGCCACGCCTACCGGAAAGCATGTAAAAACACTTCCTGTGGCTACTACGACAGAAGCTTAGAGGCATATACTCTTAATTTGTCTTCTCGCAAACTCCTCTTTCTTTATTTCAGGAGTCCATTACAGTTGTGGTCCGTATTTTGGAATAACAGGGTAGCGTAAGGAGGTACAAATTTGTTTTAGGTTATTAGGTTAGCCTTTTCTTGATTCGTTTTTGATTGTATAGCTATAGCTTATGATAGCTGGCATTTCAGATAATTTGGCTAGCTTGCCTGTCAAATGTTAGCTAGTATACGACTTAATGACTTAATAAATGCCTGTGTTCGTAAAACTCGCTGTTAGTATGTTTGTTTTTCACTTTACCTAGCTATGTCTACTCTCAGACATTGCATAGTGGTCACTGGGTTGGATGTTATATCGTTCAGAAGCTAGCTAATTGAGAAGCTAGCTAATTGTATCAAGGTTGTAGCTCCAGCGAGGCGAGATTGGGGATTCGCTAGCTAGGTGATTTGTGTTTGGCCTGAAGCCATATATATATATTTTTTTTTGTCACGAACATAGCTCGGTTTTATCCAGGCTAGAACGCTTAGCAGTGGTGTCTGATAGGGAGCTTGAGGTTTGCCCCGCCAGCTTATGCAAAGAAAGTCTGGCTAAATGTAACTTGCTTCGCAGTAGATGGCTAGCCAGCTAGCTAGTAAATCAAGATATTGCAAATACAGTGCTGGCTAATGACCACCATTACCTGGCGTTTCTTTTTGATTACTGCAGCTGCTGCGACTTGCGTTTTCAACAGACATCGTGGCATTCCGTCTGGGGCAGCCAGTGAGAGCCCAGTAACCTTCGCCAACTCAGCGCTTTCTTCTCCAGAGGCAGTATTCCCAAAAAGGCGAAAATGCAGTTTTCCGTCAAGGCACCGATTATCAACAAAATTAATACCATACCTGCGCAGAGTTGGTTAAGGTGTAGCCTTGAACCAAAAAAAAAAAAAAAAAAAAAAATTTTACCCGTGCTGTTCTGAATATAAAACGATGTTTCTTCCCGGGAAATCCCTTTTGAAAAAGTGGGTTCGTCTTATTTTCGGGGACTCGGCTTTTTAGTCAAAATCAGTGATTCTGCGTATTTTAGTCTATAGTCAATATACGTTGACAACAATAGATGGCGCCGAACTACAGTCTGCCTTGTTTTATGTTGGTTTTTCTCAAGGTTTTATCAGTATTTTCATATTCGTGATTAAAACAAGATGTCATGAAAACCCCCTTTTTCCCAAAAATTTGTCTTAAGGGGGGTCGTCTTACATCCAAAATCCTCTTATATTCGGAACAACACGGTGATGATTTTTATTGCTTACTTGGTAAATGTGTAATTGATGTACCCTGTAATATAGACTACAGAGATGCTGCAAAAATTAAAAGCAAAATTACGTTTTACTGCCCTTTATGTATTAGACATGTCGATCAAGAGTAAATCTTATTTTGCTCATGTGGTTTTTTGTTTTTTTTTTTCTTATAGTCAGGTATCATATGTGGGACATACTGAAATAAATGCCCCATCAAGGAAATTGAACACCCATGGGTTTTTCACATCCAGACATCTAACAGCAGTGAATGAATGAAATCGTAACTATAATATCATTGTTGGTAAAATCCATGAGTAAGCTAAGCAAGCCCAACTGGGTGGCACGCGTAAACTGCCAGGTGTCCCAGTCTGAGACCAAAGAAGTCTGGCCACCTTATTTATTAAATTTACCCCGGGTGTACTCAGTGAATCTCCAGGACTTGTGAAATTAAGATGTCAAACAAAGTTTACATCACAGTCCATTACAGCACACTTGGTTCCAAATATGTCCCTGCTGCTGCTTACATGAACATACAACAGATTTGGCACAGGCCCCATGCTTATGTAAAAAGGGAGTAACTCAAGTCATTACTGGACAAAGATGAATGAAAATGAAAACTTTGATGAAACCAATTTTATTTGAAAAAAATGTACTTTGTTAGGTCACTGCTTCAGAGCCAGCTGGTGCACTTGTAGTGCTCAATTCTACAGCCTCAGGAACAAATTCTGTGCAGTCAACACTACAGAACTAACTATCCCAAATCTGCATATTTGCAAAACTATAAACTTCACACACAAATGTTTCTGGACCACTGCCTAACAAGGACAACTTGACTGCAACAGCATCAATAATTGGCCTTCGACCACAGCTGCTTACAGCAAAGATTAGTGATGGCTTGTCAAGCACTGAACTGACTTTCCAAAAAGGGGTCCTGGGTGGATAAGATGCGACATCATGGGTACATCTCAATTCTCTTAAATAGCACCCATGTTTCCCTCACTAGTCTTTCCCTAGCATCTCAGTCCTTCCCACCATGGAGAGATGCAAGGAAACTATGCGATGAGGGAAGAAACAAGGAATCCTTTCCTCTGAAGAATCACATGAATCCACATCCATTTCTGTTGATGGCACACAGCTGGATCTGCTGCCAGTGTCTGTCATTACGGACTGACCGCATGGTTTTCAGCTGAAGTCTTTCAGGAAGGCTGCCCTTGTGAATACTCACTCATGGCTCCTCAGAGCTCTCTCCTCGCAGCAGAACTGAGAGCTTTGATATGACCTGTAAGATGGCTGATACATGAAAACTTCTGCTTCAAGTGAAGAGCAAGGAAGTATCAAATAAGATTTAAGATGTACCCATGTCCTCCAGTTTTCAGATCCTTTCCAAAGGTGAGCAAGTGCACCTGATGAAATAACAAAAAAAGACAAAGCAATTTATGAATAGAATGTCAGACAATCAAACTAAAACTTCTTTAATAAGAAATATGGCACAAAGACAGTGTAAAAACCCAAGGAGATTAGATGATAAAAGAGCAATAGTAAATGAGTAATTGGAGTACTATCCGCAGGACTGTATATTACAAGGTAATAGTGCAAAATACCACTAAACACTAGTAAAACACCTTGGTAAATTTGCGAAGATCGAAGCAAGTAGTACCAATAAGTCATAATTAAGCAGCTAAAGGTTGTCGCTGTGTCTTCATGAAATTACAAAAGAAGTTGAACAAATTGATCCCTTACATCTACATAAGCGGTGGCTAATGGACTGAAAATATTAAGCGCCAGTTGGATAGCCTGCATTGCAGGATGTGCCAAAAGCGAGCACAGAAGTTCAGAGTAGTATAATTATTTATTTCACTTTTTTTATTTACGTAATTAAAACAATGTTCTTAGTTGAATTTACCACGTTGCAGCATTGCAGCAAGAACGACGAGCGTTAAACTGCCAAAGGATTATTCTAATCTTTGGAAAACTTTATTAAGCATAATTATCAAACACAGGTCGGTACAAATGCGTTACCCACACAAGCCATTCTCGACCACAGCTTACTGACGTTTTCTAAACAGGTAATAAGCAACTTCGGAGACGTGATATCTAGAAAACAAATTCATAGACGAATGTTCGCCAGCTAAATGGTGCAAGATATCTTTAATACTAACGTAGTTCGAGCGAACACGGAAGACTAGCAGTTAGCTACGGATTACAGCATGAACGATAGGTAGCAAGATAATGCTAGTATTTTTATGTTCCATTAAGTTAATTGTTGATGCCATAATATTGTGTCAACTGGCCAATAACTCTAAAATTTTCGGTTTAACTGGCTTTGCCGATCCTATTTTTGCCTCAATTTTTTAAACGCATGGTTAAAGTAAGCTGCGTGATTTGCAAGAAGCAGCAAGATGGCTAGTTACCTGCAGGAGGGCAGCAATCGTAGTCAATGCTCCAAAAGTTCTGCACCAGGTGAATCCGTTTTCTTATCGGTTTTTCAACCCGACTCCATCGCAGACCCCTTTCTTCGCCGTTGCAGTCACTCGTATTTTTCACGCCCCAGTTCACATGGATCTGAATGGGACAGTTTGTGCATTGCACACTCAGGTACCTAGGTAGCTACATCTCATGATCGTAAATCTTCCTCCGTCATCTCTTCTTATGGACAAAATCCATCTCCTCACGTCGTCTTCGGTGGGCAAACCGAGGAAAGAGAGGTCGGCTTGCTTCTTCGAGTTAAAGTTTGAACAGTCAGGACCGGGAACACCCGACTACTAACACTCTGCCATTGTTAATATACGGAGTATCAAGCAAGCATAAATTGGCGGAAGTCAGTTTACATGCTATCCGGTTTGTATACCCGGAAATGTGAAATAGGCCTATTCTGCCACATATGTATCATGTCGAGACCATAGTTGTTCTGGTAATTTGTCTAATTCTGTCTTAATTTGTTCTCTCAGTTCATTTCTGATTCTTCAATAGGAATTTTCACTTGCTTTATTTTCCCTATCAATGAACAGTTGATCATAATCTTAATCATTTGTTTCCTGTCCTGTTCCAAATCAACATTAAGGGCCCTTTTTTTTTTTTTTTTTTTTTTCTAATTCTGGGTCCTAAGTGGGGTCGAATATCATTGTACAATGCCATGTAGCCTGGGGTCTTTGGGCCTCAATATACAGTATTTTCCCCAGGTACTCCAAACTTGCTGTTTAATTTGGTCTACTATATCCCCCAACCAATAAACATTTGCTAATTCACTTTTTTTTTTAATTTGTATGCTATACATCCCCATTAAATCAATTTCTTCTTCTGCGCTATTTAAATTTGAACCTAAAGCCATCTAGGTGTTCTTTTACACACTGCCAACGGCAATTTTGTTTCCTTAATCCCTACCCTTATAGCCATACAATTGGGTTTTCCAAATCTGATATTACTGTATATTACTCACTTCAGGTTTTTTCAGCTGCTGTCTCTCCCTCTGCTCCTGAATATGGGGGGGGCATACGGCGCTGGGTTAAACAATTCATTGTCAGTAAACTTTTCAGATGGCTTTGACTGAGACGCAGCTTCACTTTGCTTTGCAAAATATTTATCCTGTTCTTACATTTTTAGCATTCCCCTTTCTTTAAACAGTTCCAGAACTGCCAGCTCATTTTCTTCTTTTGTTCAACCCTTTTTTGTCGCCGATGCATAATTTGTCATTATACCCATCATTTTTTCACATATTGCAAGATCAAATTTCCCCTCTTCTGGCCACTTTGCAAGTCTGTTTTTTTTTTAGTTCTTTTTTCCCAGTTATTTGACAATTTTTTTTTAATCATTCTCAAAGGTGGGAAATTGCTCTCTTTATTCCTCCACAGGCGTTTGCCATTGTTATTTATTAAAATTTTATTACTTTAGCCGAATTATTTCCCCCACGTATTAAATTGCAATATGTTTATTTGACCAGTTACACTGCTCACTATGCTCAGTAAACAGTTTATATTATAAACCCGCTTATGCGATTTCTCCTCTTCCTTTTAGACAGATCGTATTTTGTTACGCATTCCTAAACCAGTGTTATGTTTAGTGTATAACCATCTAGTTGTCTAATCAATATTTCTTGTTTAGTTCCATTTGCCTTTTTTTGTTTTTTTCTCCAACATAGGAAGTTGCTTTTGCTTTCTTTTTTCCTTCTTTTACCTTTTTTCCTCTATCCACCAGCTTTCCCGTAATCATCGTTTATTTTTTAATCAAAATTTCATTTCTCGGCCTAATTGTTTTTTTTTTTCTCACCTATTCAATGATGATAGTACACCGATCAAAATAATGCTAAGTAATCTTTTAATACATGCAATTTACTACTTCTTTTAATCTGCCAAATAGTAATGACCATTAATAATAAATTTAACTTACTGCATGTAAACTAGGGGTTATTTATTCATATTTAGTGCACTCTTAACCCTCCCAACTAATGCAATACGCAACAAAACCACTGTTCACATCCACATCTACTCTACACTCATTCAAAAGGGCGCCGCACCCACCCCACAAACTTCCCGTCAAAAAGCGTCTGTATGAGACCTCGCAATCCTTACTACCAGTCAGTCCAGCCTTAGGACCCAGCAAACCTTACTTCCAGTCAATGTCCTCACAGACCCATTAATCGGCTAGCTCCATACGCCAAACGTGCTGCGCACCCTTTTTTAAAAATAATAAACAACAAGACAGACAACACTGCAAAAACGGATCCCAGTACCTCTCTTAGGTCATCCAGGCCATATCCCAGTACCTCTCTAGGTCATCCAGGCCGTATCCCAATCTCAAGCAGGAGAGGCCTGCAGGTTTATTCCCTCCCTTTAGGGTCCCAGCACAGGTCTCACATATAACAAACAGCCATACACCAAACCAGTTACAGAACGTGCTCCGAGTTTCACACAATTACTCACAGTAACTTGTTGCGAATTCAGTGTTAGTGGTTAGTAGTTACATATCAATTCTGCAGATTATGTCCCTCTCCTTTTAATTTCCCCAATTTTGTGTCTAGATTCTTTGAGCCGAAAGGTCACTCGTGTCCAGTGCTCCAGATCAGGGCCAGGACAACACAAAACAACACCCCCACTTATCTATCTGAGCAAGATAATTAAAGCAAATTAATTAAATTGCTCACCTTATCCTTAGTTTGCTGGCATCTTAGGGTGTGTGTGTGCTCCCTGCACCATCTCCGAGCACCGGAAGAACGCCCACCCTTACGACTGTAACCGACCTTTGCCGACTTCTGCCGCTGGCTCGCCAAATATGTTGTGGTTTCTCGACTAGATGTTTACATATTTTTGAGGTCCCTTGTTCGTGAATAATTGGAGGGAGACAAAATCTTCAGAAGCCATCTTTATTCCCACGGTGAGTAGTCCCTGGCCAGGCAGTGCTAACTCGGCATTCTTTACAGAGTAATATTTATGGGAAAAACTCAATCAACTTTGCTCCAATCAAAATACATGGGTTGTAACCATCTTATCTCTAACAAACTTTGCTCCAATCACAATTCATGGGTTGTAACCATCTTATCTTTAACTTTTTTTTACTCTCCAACTTTGTTTTGTTAAACCATGGTGGAATATAGAAGTATAGGATTTTAAAAAAAAAAATAAAAGGAATATATGCTAAAATGGACTGGAAAATTACAGTCAAGAGAGGAAAAATACAGCCAAAGGAATAGGATACAAGTAGATACATAAATGACTCAATTGATTATGTTTTTTTTCAGTAACAACTAATGATTTTACTGAACAAATATTGATCAAAGCTACAGAAATCAAATGCATCATCTGATTATGTTTTTGAATCAACTAAACAGAAGCCTGCTTACTAATCAAAGCTACAGAAGCGTGCTGCTTATGTGTGTGAGCTGCTAATGCATGTGTGAATTGCTTGTATGTGTGTGTCTGTGTGTGAACTGCTTGTATGTGTGTGTGTTTGTATGTATGTACATGTGTACGTGTGCGTTTGCACTGCTCATGTGTGTGCGAACTGCTTGTATGTGTACGTGTGTGCGTGTGTGTGTGTGTGTGTGTTACTGCTGCATACATAATATGGATACTGATTATGATTATTGATTATGGTTAGTCAACATGGTAATTGATCTACTGATGAATATGATGAGAAATATAATCTTCAACACTACGTGTCTAACTTTACCACTGCATGTGCTACAAGCAGAGGAAAATGGGCAATATTAGCTATTGGTTTGGGTTGGTTTGTGTGTAGCTAGCCAACACGTTATGGTTAACTGTTAGCTTGCTAATTTTCTTGCTAACGTTACTTTTCCCACTCCCTGAAGGTTTCCCAAAGAGCAGAACCTTAGGAAGAAATGGGAGGTCGCCCTCAAAAGACAAGATTTTAGAGCCACAGATGAGTCTGTGCTCTGTTGCGAACACTTCAAGCCAGAGGATTTCGACAGGACCGGTCAGACTGTCCGGCTTCGATCTGATGTCATGCCATCCGTTTTCAACTTCCCAGCTCATCTCCAAACAGTAGGTGTATCATTTAGGCTTTTTGTATTCTGTATATCAAATATGCTTATGTCTATAATATAAACACAAGGGCCTCTTTGGCTTCATTCACATTAGCAATTTCAACCTGGGGTCACAGACCTGCCATTTCACACTTGCATTTATGGGTTAAACTTCCAACACAGGTTGAGTCAACCCTAGTAACATTAGATGTAACAGTCACATCTACATTTTTTTTAATGAATGTCAGAAAAAAGTCAAAGCAGCCAGGACCTCTGCTACTTCAAGGAGAGCTGAAGAGAGCCTGCCAGTGGACCCCTGTCAGGATGCTCCTGTTGAACCAGAGGAGAGCCTGCCGGTGGATCTCTGTCAGGATGCTCCTGTTGAACCAGAGGAGAGCCTGCCAGTGGATCTCTGTCAAGATGCTCTTGATGAACCTGAACCCTCGCCTAAGCCTTGGCCCAAGCGTGCAAACATGTCAGGGGTGGGAAAGGTGAGAAGGATACGTGAGCTGGGCCAGGGTTGTGTTCCTCCCGATTTTTGTTGTAAAATTTAGTTTCGAAATGCTCATATCTGATTTCAGAGGACAGTAGCCTATTAAAAAAGAAAAAATGTTACCTTGCACTCATAGCCATGCTGTAGCCTACTCTGGTATATCCATTGCTTCCCTTTTAATGATGCGCGCACATATGAACTAGGCTATTTGTACTGAACAAGGTGAGAGATTTGCATGCCTGCCTTAGCCTGTTGTGAGTATTTGTACTTGATATATGTTCTAATCAGCTGTAAGCATCATGGCCTTGATCAACTGAAATCCTATCTCACTTGCTTTCTGACTCTCATTTTAGACATGTACACACCCACACTGTACACATGCACACTGCCTTCATTGAAACATGCTAGAATATGTGTCCCTGCCACAAACATTCTCATACTCATGGTGCTGGCAGTTGGATAGATAGATGAGATTAAGAATGACGGCCAGCCATAACCTATTCATCCCTTCTGCTAGGACCACACCTTTGCACTGCCCAGCTGTCCAATTGCTCTAAAGAAGAGACTGATTCAGGCTACAGACAATGTGATCACACTGGAGCGGGAGAAGAGTAATGCAAGGAAGCGTGAACTGAGGGCAAAGAGTCATATGAAGGCTAAATGTAAATAAAATGTCTGGTTATATAGATTTAGGAAACGGCACCAATGAGACTGATATAGCCAGGGAAGCTCTTGTGGTGATGGTTGTTGACCTTCAAGGCCATTGGAAGGCACCGATTGGGTATTATTTCACAAACACACTAACGGCAGACACACAGAAAGAGCTACTTGTCCACGCTTTAGAGGCGTTGCACGACCATGGCATCAAAGCAGTGTCCATAACCATGGATGGACATGCCACTAACCTTGGTATGTGCCAGTTACTTGGGGCTGACCTGAAGGGTAACCCGAGAGAGCAAACCCTGAAGACCAGCTTCCCCCATCCCTCTTCAGGGGAAGAGGTTTTCATCATGATGGACGCTTGCCATATGCTCAAGCTCTCCCGTAACATGCTCGAGGTAATTGATGCTTTACATTTCTCTATTTGTATTTGTGTGAGTCCTTTCTATGGCTATCTATCTCTTCTCCTGTTAGGTGTCGCCACAGTGTATCATGATTTCCTTTTTTCCTATCTGTATCCTCCTCTCAGTCCAACCACTTGCATATCTTCCTTATCACATAACCTTCTTTTCCTTCTTCCAGGTAGCTCCTTCTCCTAACATATCCAGTGTGTGTCCTCTGTACATGTCCAAAACATCAACCTTGCCTCTCCAACTGTCCCCAAACACTCACTGGAGCTGTCCCTCTGATTGACTCAATCCTGATCACACCTTCCCCCTGAGCCCTCATCCGACTTTGCCACCTGTACTCTTTGCATCCTAACCAATCCAATGTACCCTTTCTCATTCATGCACATATACATCCTTGCTCCTACTGACTTAAGATACCCCCTCCTCTCCAGTTGTCAACCTGCTCCCTACTCTCTCTACAGGTCACCAAGATCATCTGCCATCATTATCGCCCCACACCCACCTTGAATCTCATTGTGAATCCTACTGCACATCTCATCACTTTCACACTATCCTCTTACATATCCGTCTCGACTTAACCTATGTTCAATCCAATTCAATACTATCACGATTTTTAGGTGCGGATTACATTTAAATAGCTATTCTTTAATATCGCAATATTACATGTAGCGCCATTCGTTTAATCACGATTTATTTATTGTGATTTATTTCATGACTAATTCATAACAGAATTGGAATTTTACTTCAATTAGCAATTCGATAATTGTCACACCTGAGAATTACAAATTTTTAACATTGCAATTTTTCTTTCCCATCCCTAAGTATTAGCACTGCAATACCACACCCGCTCTCTCAGCATCCTTTCATATGGTTGTTCTAAATTCAGAAATTGATAGTGCCTTCTGAACTTCTTCATGCTTCGCTATCAACATTCTCGAAGCAAACACTGCATCTGTAGTGCTGGCATGAAACTAAACTGCTGCTCACTAAACATTACCTTTCCTCTTAGTCCAGCTTCCACTATTATTTCCCATATCTTCATGCTGTGGCTGATCATCCTTCTGTAGCTGCTGAAGTTCTGAACATCACCCTTGTTCTTGTACTTGTGCCAGTACTGACAAATAATGATTCTGATTCCATTTCTGTAGTCATACAAGTCTATCAAAAGCAGCAGTGGCTTCATCCAGTGGAAGCACATTGTTCAGCTGAACAATGTACAGAAGGAAGCAGGACTCGGCCAACAAAGTGACAGACAAGCATGTCACTTTCCAAAATCAAAAAATGAAGGTATGTATGTACGTGTCTGTTGTATGTAAAAGCACTCAGAGATTCGTTTCAAATGTAAAGTGCAATACAAATAAAATTCATTATTATTATTATCAAGGTGTCCCTGGCCGCGCAGACACTGAGCCACTCGGTAGCAGTGGGCCGCCGGACACTGAAAGATCTTGGCTACTCCCAGTTCAATGACTGTGAAGCCACAACAGAGTTCATCGAGGTATTGCAACACGTGGTTATGTATCCCTTGAACCCCACTGTCACTCCAACACCTCATCACCATCACACTATCCTCATTCATGTCCTGCACCACTTTTACATACTTGCATTGCAGTATAGCCTGTCATTCAATAATTCATTTAAAAGTTGAATTAGAATTTTTTGCTCAAGTGCTACCTTTTTTACCAGCTCACCGAGTGCTACTAAGTAATTTACATATTAAATGTGTATGTATTTGGGTATGTGTTTGCGAATCTGAGTGTCTTCGAGCGCTACTTTAAGGGCTCTGCGCGCTACAGTAGCACGCAAGTTACCTATAACCCAAACCTAAATTAGAGCATCAAGAACAATTAATTGATTATGATGTATTGTGATGGTAGAGTTGTAAGTTGTTGTGATGGTAGACTGGCTTAGTGTAGGGACAATAATGCCTCTCACCCCCTTTCCAGGTGGCTACCTCTTGCCATTATAACTTGGAGCCCCTGACCATCAGAATATATCTGCAATACAGTTGTCTATTTGGAATTTCTTTTGATAAAATGTCTACTTGATGGCGCCAACTACTTTAGCTTTGTCCCGCTAGTTGCTGAAGCTCTGGCATCAAAGTACTGTACATGTTGTGGTGATTTAGATTTAGTCAGTTAATGCAGACTTTTTTTTAGATGATTGACCAGCTCTTCGATCTGATGAATAGCCGTAATCCCCGAGCCAGAGGATTCAAAGCTCCTCTTGGGAACCTCAATTGGCGGCAGAAAGTTGAGTTCATGTCAAGAGCCAGAAAGTACCTGGTCGATCTGATGATGTTGGATGGCAAACCCCTTCAAAAGTCCCAGAGGTTAAAAAAAAAATACTGAATGATCTGGGGTTCATTCAAGTTCAGCAGATGGAGCGAACGTTTGTCGCAAACATGTTTGACAAATTGGATGAGCACCTCTTCAGACCGTTCGCTTCTGTTAGCTTGCGTTTGCGGTGAACACACAGCTAACGAAAACATGATTCAAATAGTTTGCGAATGTCCGCTCTGCAAGCTGAATTTGAACGCACCCCTGATCTGTTCCCTTGTTACACATCGAGTTCATAAGATGCTGTATCAAGTTCATAATATGCTGTTCTGCATGCATAGAGTTCATAAGAGGCTCTGTTATCTTCTGCATCAAGTTCACAAGATGCTCTGTTCTGTCCTGCAACGAGTTTATAAGATGCTTTGAAATGGGGTTCATCCAGTTCTCACTTTTTTGTCATTTTTTTTTTAAATTTGTATTTACCTTGGGTTCAGTATGTTTTCAGGTTCTACGATGTCAAAATGGTAAGTGGAACGGAGCTTTTCTGAACCAGCAAGAGTTTGATCCCAAGACCTTTCAGAGTGAAAGTGAAAACGGCAGTCTGCTAGAACAGAGGCAAGACCCGTTGTCCAGGGGATAAATATTTGACTTCACAACTGAGTTTGGCCCTACCAGATTGGTCACGTGTGTTTATCAGTGATGCTCTCTTGAGTTGAGTTGCTTTTATTGTCATTTTTCCTTATACAGGTACATGAAAGAATGAGATTACAGTTCGACTTTGTTGGGGTCACACGGAGGAAAAGTTTCATATGTGATGAAAAACAAAATGGAGCCCAGGATTTCCCATGACCACTTGCTGCCTGTAAGCCCCTCCCTCTAGCAGGCCAGGCAGATAAAAGCAGTGGTCAACCATTTTCTCTGCTCTCATCTCTGGACTCTCTCTTGGCTCTCTCTCTCTCTCCCTTGGAGAGGCTCCTGGACCCCCGGGGACTGCTCAGGCTGGGGTACTCCTCCCCCACCTCTTAGGCCCAGCATAGACCGGCCATGCTGAAGAATCAGCCATGCTACCAGGAGTAGAGCAAGCCTAGGATGCAACAGCTTGCTATTCAGGAGCGGCCAGCCTCCCTCTTCTTTCCACAACAAAGACACGGACCTTTGCAGCACCAGAACCGCTCTTTCCAGCCGGATCAGCATCGTCCGCAATCGGATCCTCCACCAAGCAGCGACTACCAAACTTCCTTCCTCTACAAAGGACTGGTAACGACTGGGCATTGAAACCTTCTTTTTACACCAAGACTGACTGTATGTATTTGTAAAATGATTGTTGCTGTGAGTGTGTTTAGGATTGTGTTTCAGTAGGTCAGGATGGTATTCATGTGTAGCAGACAGGGTCTTGCATGCAAATAACCTCCTGTATACAAACACTGCACCGTTCCTGTGCAAAACACACACACATCTCTTCATTTTAACTCAATACATACACAACACAGCATTGAGAGTTTAAGTCAATTAAACTGACTTTAAACACTCTATTTAAACTTTCCTTTGTTACAAGGACTTGGTCTTGTTACAGTAGGATTTCCCTCCCCCACTCCTCATGGTCAGCAAGACACCTTCGATCATCCCTTTGTTCTCTCTCACCCACACACACACACACACACACACACACACTCACTCACTCACTCACTCACTCACTCACTCACTTACTCGCGCGCACACACACCTCCTTCATTGTGTATATAGTGTTAGTGTTTGGTGTAGTTTAGATTGTAGTTTTCAAGAAAAATAAATGACAAAAAAAGGAAATATAACCTACCGTGGCTTAGTCCTGAATGTATACAACTAATGAAATTCCGTGATCAAATTTTAAAAATAGCTTTAAAATCAGGATTAACCACAGATAGACAAAGATTTACATCTGCTAGAAACAAAGTAACGCAAGCTCTTCGCAAGGCTAAAGCAGATTTTTTTAGATCTATCATTGAAAATGCCAAAGGAAATAGTAAAAAATTTAGAATAATATTGATAAATTGACTAATAAACAAAATAAAAAAGACCATGGAGAGTTAAAACTTAATATTCATAATAAATTGGTGAATAGTCCTATTATCATCGCCACAGAATTGAATAATTTCTTAAAGTCAGTAGAAGAAATATCCAAATTATTTGTTCCACAAGACAATGATCACTGGCTGATTAACCGAGCACAACCTGTTTTTAACATAGAGGAGATATCCGAAATAGAAGTTGCAAATATTATTGGCTCATTAAATAGTTCAAAAGCAAAGGATAACTATGGTCTAGACACCAACTTTTTAAAACAATATAAAGACTCTCTTATTTATCCAATAACTTATTTAGTCAATCTATCAATTAAACAAGTGGTGGTCCCAACTGCGTGGAAGGTAGGGGTGATTAGTCCTGTTTTTAAATCGGGGAATAAAACAATTATAAACAATTATAGACCAATCAATATTTTGCCTGTTATCTCCAAAATAATTGAAAAATGGGTAGCATTGCAATTGACTGAACACTTAAATAATGGCAATACACCCCTACATCAAGCGCAGTTTGGTTTCCGCGCTCACCATTCGACCGAATCAGCAATTAACTTATTTTTAGAAAAAAATAAATCCTTTTTAGATGGGTACAGCTGTGTGGGTGCAGTATTTTTACATTTAGATTTGACACTGTTGATCACAACATTTTATTAGCTAAACTTACACATTTCAATTTTTCAGATAGAGCTATTCAATGGGTTAAGTCATATCTACCTGACAGACAACAGTGCGTGGTGGTCAACAGTGTCAAATCGCCATACCTTAGGTGTTCAGTAGGAGTCCCACAAGGCTCAATACTTGGACCAATTTTATTTTCCATTTATATTAATGATTTACCACAAGCATGCAGCAACATTCATATTCAGATGTATGCAGATGATGCCGTCATTTTTACTCCTGCGAAAAATACTCAAGAAGCCTCTAATATTCTCACATCAGCGATGACTCAAATTCAAGCTTGGATGAACAAATCATGTTTGTTATTAAATAATAAAAAAACTGTAAGTATGATATTTACTAAGAAACTTTTACAGATCACACATTCAAACATATTTTTAAATGGTAAAGAGCTAGAATTAGTTAAAGAATTTAAGTATCTTGGGGTTACTCTAGACTCTTCTCTAACTTTTAAAAAACACATTAAAAAAATTTCAAATACAATTAAATTCAATCTACTAAATTTTAAACAAATAAGACCTTCGCTGACAACCATGGCAGCTAGAATGTTTCTGCATGCAATGATCTTGTCTCACATTGATTACTGCTTCACAAACTGGTCCCTTACTGGGGTAACTGCACTTAAAACAATAGAATCACTATATAAAAAAGCCCTAAAAATCTTTGATAAGAAAAGCCAAACATATCATTGTTGCCATATTCTAAGAAATATAATTTCCTATCTTTTGAGAATTTTATAATATTCAAATACGCCTGTGCCATATATAAAATATTGAATGGACTGGCCCCACCACCGCTCAAAGACTATGTTAAACTGAAAACTGCTGCGGGCGCAACCACTAGGGCCACGACTAGGATGGACTGTCAGGTCCCCTTCAGACGGACCACTTTTGGACAATCTGTATTGTCTGTGAAGGGCAGCAAAATTTGGAACACTATACCACCGGTAATTCGCGATCAACCCACGTATACAGCATTCAAATCACGTTAAAAACTGGCTTTTAATCAAACAGATTTGCACTCATAAATAAATGGACCATGTGTAGAGTATATAAAATGTATTTATGTATTTATGTTTAAGTTATTGGAGGAATGATCTAACGACATTCCTACATTTCATATATAATGCACTGCACTTTAACGTATGTACTTGAAATAAGAAGTTTTTGCCTGTATCAGGTATGAGTTGTGCTCTTGGAATTTGCTGTACTTGAATGAATTTTTTCATCGTGTCATACATGGATTGTATTTTCCGAATTTAGGTATGCTTGTTTATATCTTGGCACATGCACGCATATTGTGGGGTCATCATCCAGTCCAGTTTGTCTAGCCCTGAGATGTATGTGCACATCTGTATCCATCTTGCACTACCACTGTACATTGCACTTTGACCATGTGTTTATGTTGAGTAATCGTATGGATGTTTTAACGAAATTCCTATATCTCATATATGATGCACTGCACTTTAACTTGTCTTATGCACTCCAAATATGCGTTTTTTTTTAATTTATTACATTTTGAATTACACTCTCGAATATATTGTATAATTGAATGTATGTATTAAGTCTATGTGACCTGCCAAGGGACAGAAGATGCAAATTAGCAATATGCTAACTCTGGTATATTTACATGGTTATTGTAACTATGTTCATTAATATACATTGTCCCTTTCAAATAAATAAATAAAATTAAATTGTGTGTTTCATTTGTTTCATTTAAATAAATACCCCTTAAAGACATATGCTGTGGTTATTAATGTTGTACAAAAGTGAATGAAATTGCCAACCTCTTCTATGTAGAACTCCAAATCCTTCAATCTAACTATTGATTGGGTAAGTTGGTTACAATTATTAATTTAATTATTAATCAATTTCCATATCAATTGTTCAGTGGATATTGAGACTGAGGTGTTGTTAATTGGCTATCGTTTTCCCTTTGCTGAGGAAGGGTGGTGCCCCGAGATATTAATATTACAATATCATATACTTTGATAGTCAAATTAATAACAAAATTCGACAAATTACCCCAACATTGGTGTTCTGTGCGAGGCTTGAACCCAACAGACTCGCTACAGTGCAACAATTAAGACATATTTGGGACACATCGAGGTACACATTAAACACTAGAAGTACACCTTAAACACTAGTAGACATGAGAACACTGTGTGGCATGAGCAGTAGTGACGCAGCATGGGTGTGTGTAGTGTACACATGAGAACACTGTGTGCACAGCAGAGCAAACACTGCACGGTAGAGCTCTGTGTGGAATGAGCAGTAGTGATGCAGCATGGGTGTGTGTAGTGCAAATGAGCAGCAAGTAACCACATTTAAGGTAGCCGCATGGTATGACATGACTCTTGCTCCAATGTGTCTGCGGATTTGTCTGTGTTCGAATTGTCTTGTTTTTCCTCCTAGATACAGGTGTCAAAGTGGTATGTATTGCACTACAGAATTGACAGAGCGGAAACACTGACTCAACTTTTTATCCCAAAACGTGGCACTTCAGTGAATTGTTAGATGCTTGCTTTTGCATTCCCGAGTTTGCACCCCTGTTAAGTACCCAGTAAATTTGCAGCACTATTTTTCAACAAGGGATGACAGTAGAGCAATGAAAATATTCTCTCCAACTATGTCACCCTTTGTTGTTTCAAATGTCATGGACATGGTAGAAAAGTCAATAACTGTCCATACGAGTAGATCCTCCGCACATCCGACTTAGCTGAGGTGCAGACAAAGATGATGAAAACCGATGCAAAAAAGTACTCCGGGCACTCTCAGGATAGTGCAGCTGAACTTTATTTAGGCAAAAAAAAGAGGCAGCGAAAAATCACCTAGCTTTCGGTCGAATGACCTTCGTCAGAGTGAAGCACAAACGAAAAAAAGAAACACTTATATAATTGTGAAAACCTGTAGGCTCTCTTCTAATTAGTATCAATCAATTAGTCAACCATGTCTAGCAATTAAGTCAATTCATGTCGAACATTTTGTCTTACATGCATCACATTTCAATTATAGACCAGAAAATTAACCAAAATCACAAGGAATAGCTGATATGGCTTGAAAACAGTCATACAAGTTCTTAAACCGATGATATACTATGAATAATAATGTACATCTGTAGACCTCTAATTAGTATAAGTCAATTAGTCCAATAAGTCAAATGCAAGCAAGCAAATTCTTACAGAACATTTTGTTTTACATGCATGGCATTTAAATTGACACCAGAGGATTACAGAAGGGCAATTCTCTATGATTTTGGCCAATTGAACTGCTATTGAGGCATAGTCATACCAGTTCTTACATAATATGCATTATAATTATGAAAGTCTGTAGACTAATTGGTGGTAGTTGACTTAACCAATTAAACACAATAAGCAAGCAAATTCACATGGAGCATTGTGTTTTTCATACATGACATTTCATTGTTTCAGTCATTTATAGTAATTACATATAGTCATGTTGAGTTGAGATGCTAATTACAAAAGCCTACTAAAGAACCTCTGTGAAAAATAAAATAAACAAAGAATATTATATGGAGGATATATACAACACAATCAGGAAAAGTGTACCTGTAATCTACATCAGGGAATACAGTCATAAAACAGGAGCACTGAAGGCCCGTAGAAAAGTACATAGATAGGAGAAAAGTGCGGTTAATCAGCCATGTGGATCGCACTCCACGACCAGGTCAAACATAAACCAATTATAGAAATACACGCATATCAAAATCTTCATTGAGGCCCCTATTAAAGCTGTCTAAAGTGTGTATCCAATAGAGTTCTGTTTTAAGAAGTAACTTCTCAATGTTGCCTCCTCTCACTGGTGTATTTACCTTCTCAATACCTAAGAAGCGTAGGGAGGCAACATTGTGGGAGTATTGATTAAAATGTACAGCAACAGGATAGTCTGGGTCTAGACGTCTAGACATGGTTGACTAATTGATTGATACTAATAAGAAGAGAGCTTACAGGTTTTCACAATTATATAAGTGTTTCTTTTTTTCGTTTGTGCTTCACTCTGACGAAGGTCATTCGACCGAAAGCTTGGTGATTTTTCGTTGCCTCTTTTTTTCGCCCAAATAAAGTTCAGCTGCACTATCCTGAGAGTGCCCTGAGTACTTTTTTGCATAGAAAAGTCAATAACCAAATCACTTGGTGGGTTCTAGAGCAGTGTTTATCAACCACTGTGCCATGGCACACTATGTGATGTGAGGGATTGTCCGATGTGCCTTGGAAATTTGTACGAATTCATGTTGTAAAAAGAAAAAAATTGCCAACATACACACCACTCGTTGGGCTCATACACGAGAATACAACAGCTAGACTAGTGTAGATGTACGTAATAGCGAGGAAACAAAACAAATTCTGCAGTTATTGTCCTAAATGCATTGCTATATCTCGCGCAGACCACACGGTCTTACTGTATTACACAGAGGTCATATGGTTAGCACAATTGTAAAGTACTGGCATGAATATTCCATTTTGGGATGGTGCCGTGCGATTTTCTCAATGTCAAGTTTCCAGTGCAAAAAAGGTTGAAAAACACTGTTCTAGAGGTATCATGTTTGCCATGATCAGAGTAACAAAGCATTTTTCTTTTAAAGGTACATGTCTGTCATGGGGTTTGTGATAAACATCGACACGCTGACACAGATGATCCCAAAACTCCTGGAAGAACAACAGTATGTCAGAACATACAGGTTCAGCCAGGATCATTTGGAGCTACTCTTTAACTCGATCAGAGCATCAGGTATGATTTCGATTTTATAGTATTTACAAAAAAAGTGTGTTTGGTTTCATGTTAAAAAAAAAAAAAAAGTGGACTTGAATAGTGACACACCCGGGCATAATTTGGTAAATTTAGGTAAAACTTGATTGCTGGCTAGCAGGGCCAATCCAGGGCCAATCCGTGGTCGAGAAGTAGGTATAGAGACCATTTCAACAAGTGATTTGTCTCCCTAAAACTGAGGTGGGCGACGGGCACCAGAGCTGTCATAAATTGACGCACAGTTTCCCCATAGCCTCTCATGTGTAGATCAGGAGAAGCCAGCTTCAAACCTGGGAGGGCGGCGTGGCTGAAATAGTCTATACTGACATTCAATTCTAGCAAACCTTCCGGCCTGAAGTTAGGCTACTCTAGCAAACCTTCCAGCCTGAAATAACTTTCCAGACTGTTTTTAATTAGCCTGCATGCACCATCCTATGCTGATAAGGACCTCAGTTTGTGTGTCCCCTGTCTTGTTAGATACGCCCTCCATGTGAGCAGTGTGCGATGTGATTGGTCTACTTGTGGGGGCAGACAGAGCCACAGACAGACAAACCTCTCTGTACCACTCCTCCCGCTACTCTACCATTACTCTCTACTCTACCACTCCTCTCTCTACCGCTCCCCTCTGCCACTCTACTCTCTACTATACCACTCTACATTATAACTTTTCAGGGTTTCCTTATATCTGTATAATATGTTGTATGTGTTTGTTTGTTTCCCTGTAAGGCAGCTGGAATGACAGCCCAACTGCTGGACAGTTCCAGAGCATCTTTCGCAGGCTGATGTTCCGGTGTGGTGTGAAGCCAGTCGCATCTGGCAACGTGACAGAACAGGATGCCACTGTGTCCCTGTCTGTTGACCACTTTGCCTGAGTGTCCCAACCTGCTGCTGAGATGTCCTCTGCTGATGCCTCCTCTGCTGAAGAGCTGCCTTCCCCATTCGCAAACATCCCAGCCCTTGTGGGTGACTACAGCTACCTCCCTACTCGCTTTGGTGGTCTGGTGGACAACGCTCTGGTCTACATGTCAGGCTTTGTTGTTCGATGCATTCTCCGCAGCCTGAAATGTGGTGTGTGCCGGGCCTGCCTGGTGACAGATGCTGTCCCCACGTCCATAGATATCAACAAGAGCTACCACCTTCTTGAGCTGAGAAACAACGGTGGGCTGATGATTCCCTCTAAAGGAACAGTGAAGGTCAGTCAGAATATCCATCTGCCCCTCTGTACCCACAGCTATCATGCTGCTCACAATGACCAACCCCCCCCCAACATTCACACATGCTCCCACACACTGTCCCCTCCCATTATCCTAACGGAGACTATCCCCCCAATCTGTGTGATTCCTTTTTACGCCTGTAGTATGCCTAAACCCGCCCCTACACACTTCTGATTGGCTGGCTTGTCTATTATTCCCGCCTTTATAACATAAATGTAGCTATTTATGCAGGTTTTGAATCGAATTTAAGTTGTTGCTTTGTGGCCTGGTGGCAATGCTCTCGCCTGGTAATCTAACGACCTGCATATGATTCCCGCTCAGGGAACTATATGTAACTTCTTACCTTATTGAAAATTACATTCTGGCACACAATTTTTTATTTCTTAATGTAAGATTAGGGTTAGGGGTTAAGGTTAGGGTTAGGATATGGGTTAGGGTTGGTTTAGGGTTAAGGTTAGGGATAGGGGTAGGTGTTGTTTTGTTAAAGTTAGGATTCGGTTTCGGGGTTTCACACGTCAATCTCCCCCTCATTGCCCAATCAGAAGTACGTATAGCAGACTACAGGTCTAAAAAGGAATCACGCCCCCAAATCCCACCTCCCCAACCGCCCCTTTTTTGCATGCCTTTGACTTCCTGTCATCAAAATTGTCATGTTTTTAACTTCTTCTCGTTATCATACTTTTCATTAAAATTCTGTTGCTAGTAGAACCGTTTGTTCTATGTTTACATGCTGTCGAATTGGGAGGCAAGTGGTAGTCGTCTGCACTACCAGTGCATTGCCATCGATTTAAAACTGAATAAACCTTATGAGGCAAAACAAATTCCTAATAGGTATTAGCTTGACTGGCAATAAACATCTTATGATTCTCTATCTGAAGGTGGTGAGAGCAGCAGAGAGGACGATTCACCATGCTCCATCAGGGCAACCTCCTCATGTGTCCGTGGTCACACACTTCGTCTGCAAACAGATCAGTACAGAGGATGTCTTTTCACTTGGCGAGCACATCGAGGAAACGCAGTTCTGCATCGATAACCATCAGTCCCTCCTACTCTCTCTGATTGTGTCTGTGTTTGTGAGAATCAGGCTGCGCCACATTGCAGAACTGACAACCCGTACATGGCAGAGCGGAAGCACAAGGAAGAAACTGACCAAAGTAGTTCACCTTCAGGGATTCTAGCCTCCCGCCATATATCAAGTTGTCACCAGCACACTATCGCAGGAGAAGTTGGCTGCTAAATGAGCTTCCGCCTTCGACTACAGTGCTGAGTTCTGCTTACAGTAGGCAGATATGTGATCTTATATGTTTCTGTTTGTTTTGTACAAAAATGTTTATAAAGGCTGAAGTGTTTCGACCATAGTTGACAGTGTCTGTTTTGTGCTGTAATTAAAATGATATGTAGGTAGGCATATACTGCAGGTTTTTCCCAGCATGTATTTGACACAGGTGGTCCACCTAAGAGTCTTCACCCACCACCAAAGCCAAGGTAACATCTTAAGGCTTTTTAAGGGCATTCTAATGACTTTTAAGGACCAGGGACCACCTGAGCCCCCCAAAAAGCTAGGGAAAACCCTGTACTCAGTGTGCATTTTAAATAAATTCCCTCAAGCCATTCCCACAGCATGGACTGTTTAATGTATATTTTGGGTCTAATGTTAATGCTTGACTTTCTACTGAGCCATCATTTGAATACTAATGTGTGTGTGATCCTTGGTGGTCTGGCAGAGTGTTCACAGGTACAATAACTACATGAGAACCTCAGACGAAGAACCATATTTTTTCACATTTTAGATAATCATCAATATTACACTATTTAGATTATCACATTAATGTGTGTATATTTACCTTGAGAATTTGATTGTATCAGAAAGAAAATGATCAAATGAGGCCCTCTGACAAGGAACCATATATGCATGTTTTCACATTTTAGATAATCATCAATATCTTCACATTTTAGATAATCATCAACATTACACTATTTAGACTAATATGCCAATCACATTAATGTGCATATATTTACCTTGAAAATTGATAATGTGTCCTTATTCTACTGACAAAATATATTTCTTCCATCGGCCTAATCTTTTAATATATGGCCATGAGAAACCCGAAATTGATAACAAATGGACTGACAGGCATCTTAAAATTCGCCATTTCTAATGATAAAATATGCTTTCTGATGGGCATCTGAGAGGAAAAAACATGCTTCTAGCGAGAATTTAACCCGGGTCTATAAATAATAAGTCTTGTGTGATAACAACCATACCACTACAACTTCAAAATATTCAAGGGGAATAGATATTTATCTCTGAAAGCTTGTATTGGTTATACAATAATGCACAGTGAATCGCGGGGTCAATCGCGGCAAGATGGCCGCCGCCGTCGGACGTCAGTCTACTGGGATTCCACCTTAAGGCGTCCAGTCTACCTATATATGTCTGTGGCGGTGACAGCGAATTTGTCTGTGGACTTCCGTGTTGACCCCGGAAGGGCAAAAGGTTTCAACCACAGATCATTAGGCTAAAGCATAAATTAGATAGTATGTAATGATAAAATCTGAGGCGAACTTCCCAGATCTCAGACCTATTAAAGGAGTGCCTTACAGCGAGTAGTGGTAATATATGCACTAATGCAAACATCTGCTCAATATGATAAACACAAAAGACAACTCTCGTTTCACTTTCTCATATTTTGAAGAAAAGAGACTAACTATGAGAGATCATCAAGAAATCTCATTTTTAACACAGTGAACACGGAAAGGGAGGGGGAGCACTAGCTCATGCAATAACCTATTTATACTTACAAAAAAGCTCAAAGTAAGTGGGAATTTAGAACAAAATGAGTCAAGCCTATACAGACTTTGATTAAGCTAAGGTTCTTTGACATCACTGTCCTGTGACTGCCAAAGTGTTCCTCAGCCTCTCATTGGCGAAACCTTTTTGAAGGATTAAAAGATAGAGACCTACATCTTGTTATTATTTTGACACATTTTCATCATTTGAAGCGTTGTACAATGTTACAGAAAAATTGCAAAAAATCCAAGGCATAATATCTGAACTCCATATGGGTTATTTTTTATAAAACATTTGTTCTGTATGGAGGTTGTCTTTCCCTTTCAAGGATACTGCAGTATTAATGGGATCGCCTATGTGGACAATTTTACTTTGTTTTAATCATCTTGAATTTTAATCAGCTTGTGTCTGTCATCAGGGAATATCGAAATAACCTGTAAGTTCGGCAGGAGCTATTTAGTTCTGATCTGGTCCGTATTTGATTCGGTGCAACATTAAAATATGAGATAGTAATTTTTAAATGCATGTAGACATTGTATCATTTAAAGGAATGATTACCTGGAAAACACATTTTTCCTAGTTATTGCATGTATGCATTAGTCTTCCCTCACTCTGACAAAATCTGAGATGTTTTAGAGTCAAAGCAGCTTCCTGCCTTCCTTTTTTCCTCATCAACTCCGGAGGCATGAAAATTGGAGATTTCAGGTTGGGCAAACGGATGACGTGTAACTGAGCGGGGGAGGAGTCGAGATGTGGCTAGGGAGTAGCAAACCGCGCCCACTGTTTTCCGCAAACACAACAAGAAAAATGTCGGAGAAGAAAAGAGCTACTGGTTGAGGTGCACCTAAATGCTCTGTTGCTGGCTGCCAAAATCCCCATAAAAACGTCTTTGACATTCCATCGGGTGATGAATCGCAGAGGATCAAGTGGATTAAATTTATTTTTTGCGGACAATGGTCCTGCGGCCCCTGCCTCAAACCTATTTGTGTGTGCTCAGCATTTCACTTCGGCCTGTTTCTGTTATGATTCTGCCATGTCCTGATTCTGCCATGTCCTGTTATGATTCTGCCATATCCTGTTATGTTTCTACCATGCTCTGTTCTGTTTTTGCCATGTTCTGTTTAGTTTGTTCATTGCCATGTTTTTGTTTTTGCCATGTTTTGTAATTCCCTGCCATTATCCATATTTCTGTTAGATTCCGGTCCATGTGTTTGTTCATGCCCTGCATTGCACTTTGTCTCCCCTGTCTGGTCTTGTGTTGTGCTACAGCTTCTTCCCAAGTCCTGCGTGTCACATGCTTAGGTGATTTCATGGTTTCTGGGTTTCCAACCATTCCTTCTAGTCTCGTTTGCTTCCTTCGCCTTGCTTTTCTATTTTACTAACCAGTGCTAACAGTTTGTTGTTTTGTTAAAGATACTAACCAAGACTAACATTGTATATAATACTAACTTACTAACGAGCACCAGGGATTGTATAGCTGCACTTTACTAATTGATTAACAAGCTCTCAGCTTTTCGCCCTGTTCTAGTCTCCGCCTCTTGCCTTCACTTAGTCTTTGCTACAATTCAGCGGATCCTCCGCACCTGCTCAACTCTGTCCTGCCTCTCATTATCTGTGCACGTTAGAACTCCCTAACCGGAGCTGTATGTTTTGTCATAGGTTGTCTCGTGATCCCTGTCCGCTTTTTGGCTTTTGCCAATTTCATGTAGTTAGGTTCTCCCTCGTGTTTGCTCCCACGTAATTAGTCTGATCCTCTTCACCTGATCCTAATCATAGCATGTGACTTCCCCTATGTGTTTTTAAGCAGTCTTTTCACAGCAGTTCCCCGTCAGAATGTTTCCCTAGTTTACCTGTGCTGCTCTCGTTTTCGCCTTGTACTCCTAGTGCTGCTTTTCTGACTGGATTGTCTGACTTTCGATTTTTGGCTCTGATTTGGTATTGTTATTCTGCATCTGTTATCGAACCCTTTTTCTGCCTGACTACAATTACTGCTTTTGCTGCCCTGCTTTTTTGACTTTGGATTCTGTCCCTTGGATTGTGATTTTTTTTGGATTGTGGACTTTGTACTGTTGCCTTCTGCCCTGCGGGGGTTTACCCCCTCGCTTAATAAAACATCTTCTACTGCATTGCTGGATTCTCGCGACTGGTTCCTGAATGCCACCTCACAGTTTCTCAAACTTAGCCCAGTACAATGTTGGCTGAGCTAAAAACCTGCGCCTTGAGAAAGGTGTTGTTCCAACACTACGGAACCTGACAACTGTGTGTGTGTGTGTGTGTGTGTGTGTGTGTGTGTGTGTGTGTGTGTGTGTGTGTGTGTGTGTGTGTGTGTGTGTATTGTCTGTAAATGTCAACTTTCGCACTAGCTGACAACTTTGTCCCCCAACTTCAATGTTATCATTACATTACCGTAAGCTATTGCACGGATTGTGGTGTAGCTCAAAAGAAACTTGGCAGTATACCCAACATGCAACTATTACCCTCACGGCCCAAGGGTTCGCCCGACATGCTGTATTTCCGAGGCTGTAGTGGGCTTAATTTCAGCTAAAGTGAAGACAGAGAGACACACACACACCGCATGAAACTAGACAACCTAAGGAATCTATAGATTCTAAAAATGCTATGGTGTTGGTAAGCAGGCGAAATAACGCTCCAAACATACGCTAAATTTCCACTGGCGAAAAGGTGATGTCAGCTAAGTTAATTTAGGCCAACCGTGCACATTGTTTTAATTTATTGATGGATTGCTGTATATTTTTGTCTTTTTATGCTGTCCAAATGCAGCGTGTTACTCTTGATTATATGATCATGGATCTTAGATATACTAACATTAGGTTGCATGTGACATATATTCCCGGATTCAGGTTCACACATGAATGGTCTAATTCCGTAGATCACAGCCCGGTCGCTAGATTCAGCCATGATGAGGTCACATGTTGTGTTACTGTGCACGCGTTGCTGTGGCTGTGTTTTCAAGCCACTCCTCCTTCCGCTGACCCTCTTCCCTCGCACCACTTCCTCTGCCCAGCCATGCCTCTATCAGCCAGCCAAGTCAAAATTTTCTCGCGAGAGCAAGATGGGCTTGCTAAAAAGGGCAAAATAAATCTGAATTTTGCGTCATTTTTGCAAATTACCACAACCGCATTTTGTGATTTCAATTTCATTAGCCACGCCCAGGCCTGATTACTGCCAGACCTGTTGAATCAAGAATCGCTTAAAGAGAACCTGTCTGACAAAGTGAAGTAGGCTGAAAGATTTCAAAAAGCAACGCATCAGGCAGCAATCTGAAGAAATTTAAGAACAGGTGAGAAACAAAGTCATTGACATCTATCAGTCTGGAAAGGGTTACAAAGCCATTTCTAAGGCTTGGGACTCCAGCAAACCACGGTGAGGGCCATTATCCACAAATTGAGAAAACTTTCCAGGAGTGGTCAGCCCACTAATTACTTCAAGAGCGCATTGACGACTCATCCGCGAGGTCACAAAAGAATCCAGAACAACATCTAAAGAATTGCAGGCCTCACTTGCCTCAGTTAAAGTCAGTGTTCATGAATCAACAATAAGAAAGAGTCTGGGCAAAAATGGCATCCATGGAAGAGTTCCAAGGCGAAAACCACCGCTGACCAAAAATAATACAAAGGCTTGTCTCACATTTGCCAAAAAACATCTTGACGATCCCCAACACTTTTGGGAAAATATTCTGTGTACTGACAAAACAAAAGTTGAACTTTTTGTAAGGTGTGCCTCCCGTTACATCTGGCGTAAAACTAACACAGAATTTCTTAAAAAGAACATCATACCAACAGTCAAACGTGATGCGATGGTCTGGGGCTGCTTTGCAGCTTCAGGACCTGGATGACTTGCTGTAATTGATAGAACCATGAATTCTGCTCTCTATCAGAAAATCCTCAAGGAGAATGTCCGACCATCAATTTGTGACATCAAGCTCAAGCGCACTTGGATTAAGCAGCAGGACAATGATCTGAAACACGTCAGCAAGTCCACCTCTGAATGGCTTAAAAAAAAAGACTCATTGCCAGTTATCACAAATGCTTGATTGCAGTTGTTGTCACCGAGGGTGGCACAACCAGTAATTAGGTTTAGGGGGCAATTACTTTTTCACATAGGGCCAGGTAGGTTTGGATAGCTTTTTCCCTCAATAAATGAAATCATCATTTAAAAACTGCATTTTGTATTTTTTCGGGTTATCTCTGTTTAATATTAAAAGTTGTTTCATGATCTGAATCATTTAAGTGGGACAAATATGCTAAAATATACGAAATCAGGAAGGGTGCTTTTTCACAGCACTGAATATGCACACATTGTACATTTTGAATGGTAATTATAATAAAGAATGACCCATTGGCCTCTTTATTGTGGCCAACACCAGGACTATCAGCTGGGTGAAAGGTATGATTCTAAGGGTCTACAACTGGGCAGTCGGAGTAGGGAGGCTGAAATTTGCTAAAAATAAAAAAAGCTTGGTTCAGAGCAGTGCTATCTTAGGGGCTGAGAATTCATGACTGTGACTCACTCGAGTCATTGCAAACTGATATGCCAGTCATTCAATGTGTCTGATTCAAGGTATTTCTTCTGATACTTCATTTATAATGGCACTCATGAAGTGTTAGGTGAGACGTTGATAGCCACTTTGCAGCTTGCCAGGTTTTTATTTGGAACAAATAGATTTTCTACAGATTGAGTAAAGAAATCTGAGGGAGGATATTTAAGGAGCTGTGTCATGATTACTGGCATGCTCATAACTTACATCCTGAGAAAGTCAATCTGCTTGACTTGTCGTATTCTGATTCCATGCTTGCCAATCCGTCTTCGTTTTGCATTGTATTTCAATATTTTATTTACTCCGACATTGCACTTTTTATATTAAGGAGCTTCATATGGAAATTTGAGGATTCAAAGCGCTACTTTAAGCATTAGCCAAGGGACATGAAGAAGGTAAGCTGGTTGCCATCGCCAATAATCATGGAAGAAGAAAAAATGGTTTGATTTTGATTTGCAGTTGACAGGATTTACTTCGTTCAAAGTTGTGAGCATGCGCAGGAATTGCGACACAGCTCCTTTCACTTTTCTGCCATTTTCTGAAAAGACCAAGCTGAATTTGCACAGTTTCTCCAGCAGGGGAAGCAGCAGCCTAACTTTGAGCAATGATGAAAAGTGTGCTCTTCCTGAGAGGTAGCGACATTATAACCTACACCATAGCCAGGTTTAGTTCAGTAAGCTACTGATCCATAGCAATAATGGACACGCTCTGTACTTAAAATTTGTCCTTAAAGGAGGTGTCTTAATGACAAAGTTATATTCAGTGGAAAATAATTATGGCAAAGATGAATTCGATAGAAAAGGATAATGCTTTTGGATTGAGATTTAGATTACCAAGAGTGCCACTGTTTATCCGATTTGATGCACATAACATTGAACCAAACCTGCATCAATTGCTTTTATGTTGTCCTGGATTCACATATTTCTCTCCCAAGAAATCTTGCTGTTTTGATGATGTCACCTTTTTACGCCATATTCGTCACCCTATTAAAATAATGGCCTAAGTCATTTTTTGACGAAAATTTGTTTTTGGCCTGAATCATCTCTTGCTCTGCATTTGGTGAATTTTTTTGCATTTTCCCAAAAACTTGACAAAAAATGACTTAGGCCATTATTTTAATAGGGTGACGATATTCATATTGCAACTTTGTCTTGCTGCATTCTCCGATAATTCATTTATAGATGAATCATCATAAAAACATATTCATTGACAGCTGTCACAAAGATTACTGATCACAATTTAACTTTGTCATCAAGACACCTCTTTTAAGGACAGAAATTTAAGTACTGAGTGCGTTCTTTTAAGGACATAAATTAAAGTACTGAGTGTGTCGTTTATTGCCACCTATGGGTAGCTTATTAAACTAAACCTGGCGATGGTGTAGGTCATAAGGCGCAACCGTCCTGAGAGTAGGCATGTAATGGGGAGCAGCTGAATAAAGTGTGTCTCTGAGTATATCTGCATGTGTGTGTGTGTGTGTGTGTGTGTGCGCGCCGTGCGCGCTTTTTCAGGTTGGAAGAAACATATAATGTATATGATGGTTCATCGTTTATTTATTTATTTATTTATTTATCCACCCTGTAAAGGTGTACAATCTGTAGAATGTTATTAGAATATTTGAACACATAGACTATGTCAGCATATTCCAAGTTAATGTAACAACTGCCACCCATGAGACAAAGTAAGAGTTCTAAAACACTAACTTTGAATTAAGAAAAAAATAAAAAATTCTGTGAAGTAAGGGTGAAAGTCAGCAGGAGGAGAGAAATGTTGGCCTGTGACTGTTGTGATTACTGGAGGGAATAGCATTCACTCACACACACACACACACACACACACACACATGCACACGCACACACACACAAACACACACACACACACACACACAGAAGCATACATTCCAAAATGAACGCACAGATACCAATGGGGAGTGGTGAAGCACTCGGATTAATTAAAGATCACATAAATGATTAAAATTTCAGACTTCTCTGTTATTTCCCTGCTGTAATTGGAAGTTATTAAACTGAGAGAGACAGTCATCAAGAAATAATTAACTTCAGTGCAGTAAGTAGCATTCATGTATTTGATATGTCTCATTTTCAAAACATTTTGAAACATTTCAAAATGAAACATGAAACATTTTATGGTCAATGATATTGCAAAATCATCTCAGCCTCTGCCAGTGTCCCACCCATCAAGATGATCCACTGCAGCCATTTTGGGCCAGTACACACAAAACATCTTCACATTTTATGACTCCATCATATAATGAGCAACAAGGGCTTCTCTCGACACAATTTCGCATTTAGCCTGACAACAACACACTGGTCGACCAGCCTAACATTCTTAATATGTTTCCCTGTCATCCATGCTGAAAGTCCCTCTAACACCAGTTATGATTCAAAACTTTTTAATGCTGCATTGCGCACTTGTCGCTGGTGAAACCTGGTTAAACCTGGTTAAATTGGTACATTTAGCTGGTGGTCAAACTGGTACACTTGCTGACTACAACCTAGTTTCCAGAAAAGTTGGGACGTTGTGTAAAATGTAAATAAAAACAGACTTCTATGATTGGCAAATCATTTAAAATATCTAATGAACTGAAAATAGTACAAAGACAACATAACAAATGTAGAAACTGAGAAATTTAATTGTTTTTGAAAAATGTCAGCTCATTTTCAATTTGATGCCAGCAACAACCCAGATAGCACGCACCTCTGCTCCGGATCTGCCCCGGCTCTGAGCCGGATCAGCTGGTGTCGGCACAGAGCCGGGGCAGATCCGGAGCGGAGGTGCTTGCTATCTGGGAAGTTTTAAAAAAGTTGGGATCAGGCCATGTCTACCGCTGTGTCAAAACAACACCCGGCGAGTGTTTTTGTTCTGAGGGGACCAATTACTGTAGTTTTGAAAGCAAAAAACGAGGAAAGAAAGGAAAGACCTGGTGATCTCCGAAGTTGTCAAGATCGATGAGCAGAGCTACAAAATCAAAGCCGTCAGCCAGCAACAACAAGGGAGATGGACGCCATGGGAGGCTGTTGTCAACAGAACCATCACGTGGGCCGACATGTGGAGGATGCCCCAAGTTAAGGCTGAGCTTCATGATACAGGTGGCGCCATGACAGAGTGCTATGCAAGCTAGCTGAAATCCTGGAGGCACGCAGGCTGGAAGCTAACAACGCCATCCTCTAACATCAAGGCGGCGGATCCAGTTTGTCCAGCAAAGGGCAAAGTTAAATTTGCAGATGATACTAAATTGGGGGGTTTGGCAAATAGTTTAGAGTCCACTAAAGTGATTCAGGATGATTTGGATAGAATCCAGAATTGGGCAGAAATGTGGCAAATGAAATTTAATGTAGCGAAATGTAAAGTTGTACATGTAGGTAATAAAAACATTAGACGGGATTACTTCATGGGAGGTTTAAAACTGGAATCTGCTCCACACGAGAAAGATCTGGGAGTGATTGTTGACCAAACCCTCACAGGCTTTAGCCATTGTGCCGTAGCAGTTAAAAAAGCCAATCGGATGCTGGGATACATTGCCAAAAGTATTGAGTACAAATCTAAGGAGGTGATGCTTCTTTTGTACAACACATTCATCAGACCACATCTGGAGTATTGTGTACAGTTCTGGGGACCATACTTTAAGAAAGATATAGAGGCTCTAGAGAAAGTTCAGAGAAGAGCCACTAAGCTAATTCCAGGTATAAAACATGAAAGCTATGAGAAGAGGCTGAAGATCCTTAATCTCTTTAGTCTTAGGAAAAGGAGACTAAGGGGTGATTTGATTTAGGTCTTAAATATGTTAAAGGGATTAACAAAGTGAATTATGTAGGATTCCTTCGACCAAGTGTTGTTAGTAGAACTCGGGGTCACAAATGGAAGTTGACCAAAGGTAAATTTAGCACTGATATTCGGAAATATTTCTTCACCCAAACAGTAATTTCGATGTGGAATAGCTTGCCTGACCATATTGTTGAGGCAGAGACCTTGGGGGTTTTCAAGAGTAGGCTTGACTTAAAGCTAGATACCATTGAGTCATTGAGTATCTGAAGGGATATATTCACAATAATATAAAGAAACTGGCGAGCGTAGTTGGGCTGAACGGCCTGTTCTCGCCATTCATGTTATGTTATGTTATGTTATGTTATGTTAAAAGCTAGAGCAGCAGCAGAAGTCAATGGTCCCTTCTTTCCCCTGGCGGCAGATGGAACAAGAGAGCTGACCTTGACGGGCAGTTGAAGTTCCCTGAGGAAATAACACCTACTTCCCTCCGGCCAGACATTATCCTCTGGTCCATCCCCATGAGGACTGTCATCATGGCCGAACTGACGGTTCCATAGGAAGGGGGGATGGACGCTGCCTTTGAGAGAAAAAAAGGAGAAGTACACCGACCTGGCAGCTGTGTGCTCTCAAGCAGGGTGGAAGGCAGTTATCTTCCCAGTAGAAGTCGCATGCCGAGGCTTCACTGGAACCTCCACCCAGCGGCTCATGGTGTCCCTGGGAGTTCCTGGATCCAAGCTGAGAAAGGTGCTTAAAGACCTGGCAGAGGAGGCAGAACAAGGCAGCTTTTGGCTCTGGCTCTGGAGAAAAGATAAAGCATGGGAGAAGCAAGGATCTTAGGGCTGCCGAGATGGTTTAGTATGCAGTCAGGACTATGCTTGACTCAGGGAATCAGACATCCCTGCCATGCATAGTCCCTTGGGACTCCTTCCACATACACAAGTACAATAACTCATGGACAGAGTATGGGAGAAGGATCCTCAAGCCGGCTGCAGGGAGTGGCAGGGAGACGTCCTGCCACTGCTCCACCACCTTGAGATGTTCCGAGATTAAAGGAGCGAAACATCAGTGAAGGGTGGCTCCCAGCTGGCGACCCTGCAGCCGGCCCACTGGCACCGTCGGAGGTGCGACAGGTAGTAATGCCCAGCAAGAACATCGACCTGTGCTTACATCTCATTGAAAAAAATAGCAAGAATCTTTTCAATTATAAATTCTAAAATTTGAGCGATCGTGTGCACGTTTAAATAGGCACATGCACAGTTGCCCATTCATAAAATATATACATGAAATCACAGGGACCCACGTTCATGCTTCAATCAACTATCCTCTGTAATGGAAGCTAGTCTCCACCAAGAAATTGAAAGTCCAGAGGATGATAGTTCTTTTGTTCAACATTTCATATAGAGTTCAGAGAAATAGAGAGAGGGACTCCAGCACAGGAAAAAGAAAGAGAGAGAGACAAGACAATTGAAGGAGCTGGTTAATGAGTAGATCTGGATTGTGATTCTCTTCGCATGAGGGAAACTCAGAGCTCAGGTGTACTTGTAGGTGCTGATCAGATTGCCTGTGTGCATGCAAGGTCGTGTGAAAGAACACTTATGCGTGAACATGCCTATAGGTCTGGGAGCTCCACTTATGAGGAGCAGAAATGCCACTGCAACTCAAGGAGCTATAGTCAGGGTCAACAACTGGCCTTGTGGCAAGATTTTGTGAAGTTATGAACTGGAATTCTTGGTGAATTAATCCACCCATATGAGGCCATATATTACAAATTGCATATAAAAGACAGGTCATCCTAAGCAAAACAAATAAATTGAACCTGATAAATTTACCTCTGCCCCTTGAATATTCACTGCATTGAATATTCACTGCATCTCCATTTGTTGATTTTAGTTTCAGAGAATATGCTAAATCTTTGGCACAGCAGACAGGGTTTATGGGGGGGTGGGAGGGGGGTGGGGGGATAGAAGAGGGGACATGACCCCTTCCTATTTTCAAAAAATACACTTCTTTCTAAAAGGTTTTTTTTTTCCGGCTAAATGTTAGAAAAATACATTAATTCCTCTACAGACTCCTCAGCACCAAACCGTATCCCCTGGTTTAAAAATCACTCCTATGCCCTTAAGCTGCATAAGGTGCCACTCACACCATACACATTCGAGAAACTGGATATTTTTAATGGGTTTGAAGTGTTTTCAACGCTGCTTTTGCGTGGTGAGTGCTTTGCGTTTATCAGTGCTGAACATCTGACTGTTATTAGATGTGCGTTCAGCTAAAAATATTCCTACTTTGAGGCATTTTCAAAAAAGCAGCCCTCCTCACGGTCGTTCTTTGATCTATTGTTCAATCACGTTAGCGTAGAGGCAGGGCTTGTATTCTGTGCTAGGTTCCTTTCGCAACAAAGCTGGTGGTAAAATTTGGGTCACAATTAGCAGTTTCCCTGCTCATCCACCACAGTTGTTTTTATCCGCTAATTTTGTCTCTCACTCTCCTTATCAATTGTCTAAAAACTAGAACACCACACTTTCCAATGTGATTATTTTACTGATGCCACAAGCATTGTTACCTCTGCCAACGAAGTTGGGGCGGAGGTTATGTTTTCACCGCTGTTTGTTTGTCTGTTTGTCTGTTTGTGAACAACATAACTCAAAAAGTAATGCACGGATTTGTCTGAAATTTTGTGGGTGGATTGCTATTACATCAAGGATGGACCCTCTTGATTTTGACCGCAATCAGTGAAACAACATGGCCGCCACAGCAGCCATCTTGAAATCCTATCACACGCGATAACTCAACTTTGCTTCCACTCATGCACATTTGGATTGTGCTGCCTTGGCGGAGGTTTGCACTCTACGAGTGCCTCTAGTTAAGGATGTTTTTGTGGGATGTTAGGGAGGACCCAGGTGCAGCTGCGTAACCGCAACAATGGCGACGCCACCAGCAGTTTTAACTGAATAGTGAAAAAATATAGATGTGTACTGAACCATGTATTTCCACACCGAAAAAGCATGTTTAGCGCAAATGGCCCCTAATGGCTATTCAACATAGAAAGCATTTTTAGAAGCATTTTTGATGTCCATAACTTGCGCATTCCTCGGGACAGATAAGCTTCCATTTTATTAAATGAATCAATCCTCACTGATTCTGTTAGACCCTTGAGTGACGCGCATCTCACAGAAACCCCCCTGTGTTTTCTTTTACACTTTGAGCCTATTTTGGTCATGTGCAGTGCTCAGACAGATGTGTTTTGAACTTATTCATCGCGCCAACATTGATTGATCAAGCCTCCTAGTCTGTCCATATGCTTGCATGGAACACTAACTTCACAACTTTCCCCACACTTGCTACGGGTGGCAGGCAAATGAAATCAATGAATCAATAGGCTACATCCAGAAACTGTTGATTTCTCCCATGCCTGGTCACACCCTGGAGCTACTTTTTCATCACCACAGCCTCACAAGTGCCAATTCCTTCTTCAACTTTTATTTTTGTTTTTGTTGGTATTCACTTGTATTATCTTATGCGTCTGCAGCTCCAGGGTGTGATTAGGCCAACCTAGGACAGGCTCGATTAGGCACGGGTGTGGGGAACAGGGCTGAAGTAATGTGACTCGTGAACTCATAAGGCGGAAGGATGGGAGCTCCTTGAAAAGACACAAAGGGAGAAATTCAGAGAATGTGGACATCAGCACATTGTTAGATATAATCCTTACATCTGTACTTCAGTTTAGATTGAAATTCCAACCAAGAGTCAAGGATTAGATTCTTGCCTCTATGTCACAGCCCATACAGGAGACAGAGGATAAAGAAAAATATACAGCAGAAATACAAAAGAAAGACATCATTGTGGATTCATCCTGTAGTGCCGACAAGGACGTATTATGAAGAGTTTCATCATATGCTGACAGATTTAAAAGCAGATTCAGCAAGATTCTAATGCTACTTTCAGAAGAGCCCAGAGCTGTTGAACCAGAATTTGCCCTTGGCGAGCCCAAAAATTCAGAAAACACATAAACATGAAGAAGCCCATTTCTGTCTTGAAGAACATCTTGACATCTGTCTGGGGCAAGCCTCATAATTTATATCAACTTTTAAATATGCAGGCAACATAATAGCCTATATAAAGTAGCATATGCATCTGGATTAGCCAAATCTATGTTTAATGGAATATTAATAAAGAATTCCAAAGGTAGGGTACAGTGATATAAACTAAGGATCACTTAAAAATCAGGGCAGGATACAGAACGACTACATTTTTTATTGAACCACTGCAGACAGTGTGGAGGAGCTTTCATCGCCACACCCATGAGAGATGAGAATGGGGAACAAACTTTAAATTTCTTCAAATTTACTAAATATTGCAACACCAACCCTGAAAAAGCTGGACTCTATGTAAAATGCATATGAAAACAAAAAAGCAAAAGAATTTCTAAATTTACTTTGAGATGTATTTCATTGCAGACAGAGTGAGGACAGGATATTTAGTTTTTTTGTCAGGTAAGCATCATTGTAGGTATACATCCTTTTCTGCCATTTAGGCCTGCCACCCAATTAAGACTAGTAATGAGGTTAGCATTTTGATTAGTGATGTGAATTATAACAGATAATGTCAAAAGATCATTGAAATAATGATTTGCTGCGAAAGCAGCATCCAGGAAAGGTCTTGTCATTCAGGAGCAAGAATTGGCCAAAGATGGTCAACTTTCCCGCAAATTATTGAGAAAATTATCAAGGGGTTTAATTTTGATATTTCCCTCTTTATAGTGCAAAACAAAATGAAAAGATTCAAGGAATCTGGGGGAATGTCCGTGGGTTAAGGGCAAGGGCACAAGTCTAAGCTGAAAACTTATGATCTCTGATCAATCAGATGGCACTGCATCAACAACCGTCAACCACCCATTCTCTGTATGTCCTCTTCCTCACTAGAGTAACAGAGGAGCTGGAGCCTATCCCAGCTGACTATAGGCGAAAGACAGGGACACACCCTGGACAGCTCGCATATCTATCACAGGGCACACACATCATTCACACACCTACACCTATGGGCAATTTTGAGTCTCCAAGTAGCCAGACATGCATGTCTATGGACTGTGGGAGGAAACCCGCACAAACATGGGGAGAACATGTAGGCTGGACTTAAACCCACAACCTTCTTGCTTTGAAGCAGTAGAGCTGCCCACTGTTCCACCGTACATCCACAGATGCCAGGTAAAACTATGTTACGAGTGTCCAGACCTCTCTGGGCTTGAAGCATTTGTCAGGGACCATCACACATTGGCAAATGTGTATTGTGGCATAACGAAATAAGATTTTGAGTCTTTTTCTTGGAAGAAATAGATGTCGTGTGTACAAAACCAAAGAAAAAGAGGACCATCCAGACTGCTCCCGGCGACAAGTCGAAAAGCCATGCTCTGCCACGGCATGGTGTTGTGTGCAATGCACTTAGTGGGGCTAAATTGCACTACTGTGAAACAAAAAAAAATTGTCATGAGAACTGGGCCATTGATATACGCAGTGGATGCTGGAGATCATACGTGGAGGCTGAGTGGATCTGATACTGGACGCACAGCCAAAGAACACACCGTAGTGGTCTGCATCACCAAAGACGAACACATGCGGATCCACCAGACTTACCTAACAGTGATTTTCACCCCAGTGAAAGGATACCAGCCACGGAAATGGTTACCCCTGCAATGACCACTCTTCAACCTGATGACACTTCACAGATCCAGAGGCGCTATCCAGGCAGGCTTAGAGTACCACCCAAAAGACTGGCTTTGTAATGAATTGAACTGGGCTTTTAAAAAAAGGTTTCAAAAGCTAATGCAAACGGTGTGTCGGAAAAGCATGCTTACTCAATATGATCTGTTATTGAACAGAATATTTTGTTATTCACTGAATATATGATATACTAAACCAAAATGGGAGGAAGTGCAATATGTGGATCTATTTCTTTTAACTGAGTCACTCTCTTGAGTATTTATTTCCTATATAGATTGTTTGCCTATGTGCATTGATCAGTATTCTATGAGGGGCCGTACAAGACATAATTTATTCTGGCCCTCACAAACACATACATTCTCCTTCCACACACATACATTCTCCTTCTCACACACATACATTCTCCTTCCACACACATACATTCTCCCTCTCACACACATTCATTCTCCTTCTCACACACATACATTCTCCTTCTCACACACATACATTCTCCTTCCACACACATACATTCTCCTTTCCACACACATACATTCTCCCTCACACACACAAGGAGAATGTATGTGTGTGTGAGAAGGAGAATGTATGTGTGTGTGAGAAGAAGAATGTATGTGTGTGAGAAAGAGAATGTATGTGTGTGTGAGAAGGAGAATGTATGTGTGTGTGAGAAGAAGAATGTATGTGTGTGAGAAAGAGAATGTAAGTGTGTGTGAGAAGGAGAATGTATGTGTTTGTGAGTTCCAGAATGAATTATGTCTTGTACGGCCCCTCATAGTATTCTTCTTCTCTGACAGCAATAACATTAATATTCAAGTAAACTTTACCCGCTATAGGTCACCTTCTGTGGTTGCAAAGACATAAAACAAGATGTGAGGCTTGGCCGAAACCTGTGGCTGGACACTTCAGAAGGGAGCAAGGGCTATGAGGCGATGTGCTGGTGTCGCAAATGAAGGCACAGTATGAGATGGGGATGGGACACGAGGCGAGACAGGTGCTGCTGTCCTGAGTGTGCAGAGGTTGCTGGCAGTGCAGTGAGGTGCAGTACAACGATGGTGCTCAAGTCTTTTTGTCTTTGCCATCCCTGCAGTGTTTTCTTGCAATCTGAAGAAGTAGATTTGCCATGGGACCAAGGGACCAATTGAAGACCTTACTGTTCATAGCACTGCAATCACAAAATGTCCAGTTTGCGAAAATGAGGTCTGAAAATATAATGGACCCATGCAATTTTCCAATTTCATTTTTGTTTTCAACTTTTTAACGGCTGCTATTGGCTGCTTGTGATATATAATATCATGAACATCACATATGGAAAGCAGGGAATCTGCGCATTATTTTTGGTATATAGACAATGGGAATTCCCCAGCGAAAACTAGTACAAATTTATCAACAAAATTGGTTAATTTAAGGTTGATTGTTTCAGGAAATTCTTCCATCATGAAGTGAACAACTGTTTACAAATGGCCCATTTTCCACCCTTTATCAATATTTCCTCACCAGGAAAGTGTACCAGGTGGAATTTTAACATTATGAAGTGGCTGAAAACAGACAAAACTATTTCTAAAAAAGTTATGCCCTTGGGCACATACTCAGCATTTTCTGGAAATGCATAGGCGCAACTTAAGACACATTTTGCTATCACAGGTCACATGTAAGCCTGCAAACCCACTGCTCTGCAATAATAAGTGTAAGACCACGCCTCCAGCCCTCCAGCTAACCGGCCTATTTAGACCCGGACTGCATTCTTCACTCCTGCAATCACTGCATGCACCTGTTTCCTATTACCACTGTGTGGTAGTGTTGCCTATATAAGACCGAGCCTCGCACTCATTCATTGCGAAGTCTCGTATCCACATGCCTGTGTTGTATTTCTAGTCTTGGAAAGACGTATTCCCCGCGTATCGCGTATATATTCTCAAACTGGTAAAACTTAAGTACTGTTATTATTTTAATCCAGCACTTTAAACAGGAACCTCGCTTCCTATTTGTTTCCCTATTTGTAATGCATTGTTACTGTAGCTTACGCCCAGAGTCTGTATCACTTATAGTGTTTATAATGAACCTCAATTTCTATCTTGTTTTGTGCGTGCTTCATCTGTGTCCTTCTGCTGTGCAGTGGGCATAATAAACTCTACCAAGTCCACCCTTGCACCTGAGTTCAGTGCTCAACTTCCAGTCCTCCGTGCACCTGAACAGTGTGCTTGAGTGCTTCTAGAGTACTGATATTGATCAGAATACTTTAACACATACAAGTCCACGAAAGGCATATTCAAACTAATGGATTACCTTTAGCGTTGCAACCTGCAATCTTGTTCTTTTTGATGGTGCTATTTTTTTCTTTCTGACTCATGGATACAGTCTGACGAGGCTCTCAATTGTCAGCCAGTTTGCTTGCAACGTACAGTACTCTGTAAAAGTCCTCGGCATCTTGCATTTTTTGAAATCTCGCTTTAGATGTTTACTTTTTGGGTTTCCACATTAATGTTGCTGAAAATAGAAAGTAAATTTGAAATTCTAAATGCTAATTTAAAAATAGTTTTAAAAATAATGATTTGCATTGTATTGAAAACAGTTGATAACAGATGATATAGTCTTGACAGAGCCCTGATGTCAGCATCATCATGGATGTCTGCAATTACTTGAAGGGAGAGATGAAAGTTAGACAATAAGTCTGCAGAAGAACAGTGGCAAGTTTTTCTCTCCGCTTGGAGCAATCAAAAAGTAAATAGTCTTATAAAATTACAGCATAAAAGGACAACCTCCCTAATTTTTAGGAAAAGTGTAGCCCCCAAAACATTGGTTTGATTTTGTTTTTAACAGTTTACTGCTCTGTATAGTGCATTTCCCAGCCATTAGAAATTTTTAATTTCAGTACATTTGCAAGCATATTTGCCAAATGAAATGGCTTGAAATGGGCGTAAGATTTTTGCATAGTTCTGTACATATTGCAGGTGGTCACTCCTGACAAAGGCACTTTCAGCACCAATGCGCCAGACATGTCCACCCAGAATATGAATACCTGTTGTCTCCACACTAGAGAAAAGAGATCTTTGCACCATTTCTGTCGACAATATTATTTCATGTGACCTTGGCTAGACAAATGCAACATGTTTTCATGCTGAACTTGAGTTGTCAAGACAAGTGACCATAGAGGTTGTAGCACCCAAATCTTCAGTTGGTGGAAACGTGTGCTTACAACGCATCTAAACTAATATGCTTTTTTTTCTTTTCCATTTTTGACTGACTCACCATTCTCAGTGTAAACATAATCACTTCAGGGGGTTGTGCGGTGCTTTCCTTCATGACACATCCATTTGCTGAGGATGCACTCCATGATGCGCTTGTGGGCACAGACAGCCAGTGTCCACCTGGAAATATTGAATGCCTCACAGTCTATTGGGTAGGGAAATGCTGTGAGCACCAAGACTGTCAAAACACTCCTTTTGCAGGATTACAAAATCCTGTACTGGATTGTGTGGTCCTAGAAAATATTTGGAATGTCAATGATAAAATGCATGTTAAACAAGAGAAATAACAATATTATGGAGTGGTATATTAGTAATCGCTCTTCTCACAATCCCTTGATAGTTCGAGGAAGCACATTAAAGCACAATTTAAATATTTCTCTAAACTCGAACTCAATGAAGTTAATCAAATTTTTTTTCCCCACCTCTCAGCACAAAATAGTAAGTGCCTATGGCAGCTGTCGCTAAATAATGCCAGAGAAAATTCCTGGTTGAAAATTGGTGCTCTTTGTCTGCGAACAGCCACAACAAGCTATGCAGTGCCCAACAGTGAAGTATCCTGGCAGGGTGGCCACTTTGGAAATTATCTAATTTCTCTGAATAAGCTTTTGTGACGAACAAGTACAAGTAGGATCACCTGCATGCTGAGCTAAAGAGAGCACAAGTAAACACAACCAAATAAATTGTGAGATTTTCTTTCACACCATGATGTCCACAGCTACATTTTAGAATAGCCCCAGCAAGCATGCGTGCCAAAGCAGCATAGACTGGCTTTATGCTGCAGTTTGCACTCAGGAAGCACAAGTTGACTAGCAGCAGGCGAAGTCACATAGATGCAGGCAATATTAACTGGCTACAGGCAAGCAAGGAATGCTGCAGCAGAGTGCGATGCAGCACAGTAACAGGCAGAGGCATGTTTTGCCTTGGAAGCAAAGCAGGAGAGCAGCATAAACAGCTCTCCTACCCTAGGAGCGGACCAGTGTCTGATATGTATGGAAGTGTCGAAGGGAATGGGGGCAAGTACGGAGTTGTCTGCCGGTAATAGCTCCGCAAGCAATGTCCCATCAGTTGAAGATAAATTTAATAGATACAAACCAGCAAATTAGCTTATTCACTTCTTTATGAACATTATATGACTTCACATTGATATGCTGGTTTAAAAAAAGAAATAGGAAATGAAAATTAAGCAACAATACAAAGCATGTCCTTTGATGATAAAACACATACATCAACTGTCGATAGGCTTCTGAAGGTCCATCAGAAAGAAAATAATTTCTCTTTGAATAATATAATTTTTCATGTAGAAAGTTTGCTAGCAAAAGAGGTTTTTTATTGTTGATAATAATATTCTTACTTTCATTGTTTAACAAACCCACAATTGTGGCCCCCAATACTCCTACCTTTTGTACATATTCAGATTAATGCCTTTTTAATGAACTCTGGACCACTCCCAAAGTGGAGCAGACTATTGGGTGGAACTGCAGATGGGAGATGGGGGAAAGTGTGATGTTGGACTTGGTCTGCGATTGTGCGGACGTTGGGCGTCCCCCAGGTGACGAGACTCAGGGTGGGGCTCGTGTCTCTTGTCGGAGTCGGTGTGGCTCCCAAGCCCCCCAGGGTCCCTGGTGATGACTGTTTCTTGCTTCCTTCTTGGAGAGGGGAAGGGAGGGAGGGAGGTAGAAACGAGACGAGTGGGGGTTGTGGGAATGTAGGAGGTATATATAGGCCTGAGGACGAATAGGAAGGTGCGTTGGGAGTGGCCCTGTTCATTAACCTACGTTATCGGGAACTCCCTTAAATGCATCTAGCCTATATTTTTATGGTCCCAAAATTCTGTTCTTCTGCCTTCTAATGGATGAAGAATTTACATTATGAATCTGTAAGATTTTGCACGTTGGTTCCAGGTCAGCATTGCTAAATTGTTCAGATTTGAGTGAGGCAGTATTTTTATGTTCTGGCCTGGAACTGTCATTAGACAGGTCTGGCACTGCTAAACACAATTATCAAAGGCTTATACATTTGTAGTTCTATTACAAAAAAAAGATGCACACACGAACACACCTTATTCACATATCAAACACACATAAAGTATGCACGAGAAATATTGTCAAACTCTCCTGCAAGCATCAATATCTTGTGGTAAATCAGATATATTGCATGTACTTTCTCCACAGCGCATTTTCAAAGAAAACTTTCCTATGATTTTGAATATATACACGGCAATTTTTGAACTAATTTTCCCTTGAATATGACCAGAAAAAGACAGTCTTAGAATTAAGCATTATTACATGCGAGGGTGTGCTTGACCGTCATTCTTGTCATGACAGTGAGGCGTCCGCATCACTGAAGTGACAAGAATGACGGTCAAGCACACCCTCGAGTGTAATAATGCGATTATACAACTATTACTAAGAAAATAAAATGTATCATCAAAATTTATTCATGCTGTGGGCATTTGCTCTCAAAATATAAAAGTTTTTTGTTAGTACTCTCTCCGTTTCCGTGGAAACACATGAGATCTGACGTTAACTAGTCCTTGTCAGCCAGCCAATTTGGGCTTATGTTTTCTAGACATCGTGATTTCCCAAATCTGAATAAATACCGCACATAGCAGCACAAAACTGCTTTGCTAGCTCAATCATGTTGTAACTAGAATATCCGCTGGAAAAAAATATTTTTTTCATGGACTGATAGTTATACTTCTGCCGACATCTCAGTCATTTTTAAGCTAACAGGTGCCGTGACAATCAATTTATAGAACGACCTTATATTCAGGGTTATATTTAAATATAGGCAACGGCTTTCCAGTGTCGGCGCCAGAGCAAAAATCTGTCTTTTAGTAAGCTCACCAGCAGATGTTTCATTTCAGCTGGGGGTGTGTCACTCCAATTTAACGTTAGCTCCAATTAATGTGGCTAAGCAGCAAAAGTAACAAAAGTAACCAGTAACATTAAAGCTGAACAGTTATTTCAACCCCACTTATCGGGGGCTTTTGCTAATCACCTTTTCAGGCTATTATCAATTTATCTGTGAAATAAAGACGGCAGTTTTCACAGATGTGTTCATTTATTAAATGTTCATCTCAATGTACAAATGCAAACAAATTGACAAATTAATTAAATCAATGGCCTAGGCAACTTAGATAGGTGGAGTAATATTTTCAGTGATGAGGTATTTTTCATTTGAGCACAGGCTACCCATACTGTCTTGCTCATTTGAGAACATTCTAAACGTCTAATTGACCAATCAGATTGCTCGGTCGGATCTTCATGTTGTATATTCTTAAAAATGAAACAGTTTTGTGTAATAATTTTTAAATTATTTGAATTCATTGTTAAACTGCTTTATTTAGTGTCAGCTTAGAAATATTGAACTTATACTTTATCATTTTTTAATGAATAATCAGCATCTTTCAATGGTGAATTTTTATCGGATGTGTCTGTCTTTGATTTAAATGAATTGAATAATTCAACAACTTCAGAGAGTGATGAGCACAGATTAGCTTTTATGCAGTTGTTTTTTTGCATTAGTGATTCAGCGCTATTGAAAATCAAGCGTGTATTTCATCAGGTAGCAATATTCTCTCCTCTTATTGTTTCCTCCAGTAGTCATGGTTACGACAAAAGCTGGTGTGCGATGACAGGGAGTAAATCTGATTTTTTTAACTTGGTGTTGGACCAAAGATTTGGCTGCCAGCCAGGACACCTGGGGAGCAGGCTGTGGCCGTTCGGGACGTTGATGTTGTTTGAACAGATGGTGTTTTGGACAGTGTTTGCCCCGTCTGCCAGTGCCAGGGGAAGAGGAGTCGAAATTCCCTAAGTAGCTGGCTTTTAAACTCCAGTTGATACATGAGGTGATGCAATTAATTTAGCCTTTAGTGGCAAAAAGTACATTTTACTCATCAGATTTCATCATGTACAGTGACTTTACTGGGGTAGAATTGAAGGATTTATTTCCATAAGTACACAAGGCCATATTCATTAAAAAGCCAGATAACACTACAAATCCATTCTTTCATTGATGAGAAATAAGCCACATAAGCTAATTTTGGCCAAGAAGCACTCAAGTACAATATAAAATGGGCAGTGAATTGGAAATTCCCAAAGAAGCTACTTCTAGCGGTGACCAAGTCCAGTCTAAAACTTCTACAAGTACAAAAGTCCAGTCAGCCAATCAAAGCATTGCTCAGAAAATTGGTTGGCCAAGAGCAGCCACTGTAGCTTTCTTACCTAACCAAATTGGCTGACTCTACAGGCCAGGATGTGTGTGTGTGTGTGTGTGTGTGTGTGTGGACTCAACCCAGAAGAGCTAAAAAAAAAAAAAGAACCAAGCAGACAGAAACATGGGCTAAAAACAAGCGAAAAGAAGTCTGGCAAAAGGTAATCTTTTTTATCTGCTTATCTTTGGCTGAACTTCCTAATTAGCACACCACATCACTATCAATGACAAATTAAGTCTTTAAACTTGTGTGGATAGTGGCACTGCCCATTCATAATACATGGAGATTGGTTTTTATTGTGACCTTTGGTCAGCTGCATTTACCATCCATTTCACTATATACAAAATATATATATATATATATATATATATATATATATATATATATATATATATCTTCTATTAATTTTGTTCAAGAAGCTTTTTGACATTCATGACTATAGTAACCTTATGCTGGTATGACTATATTTGCTGTTCATTTTGATAAGAAATGTGTTTTGTTTTCAAAAAGGTGCTCTGTTTTCGTACCCTGAAATAATTAAATTTAATGTTGTTAATTTTTTAAATAGAGTTAAATTTTCGTTATTTTGAGGCATTTGCTTCTAAAAGTACTCAAGTCCGCAGACTGGCGTTTGAAATATCTGGGCCAAGAATCAAAATAGAGGCTACAAGGTCTCTTAAAATGTTTTAAAGGGAGATTGTGTAGGAATTACTCCCATCCAGTGTTGAAATCGTGTATTACATTCAAACGCATAGTGCACTCTAGCGCCTCACTTTTTCAAACACGTATTGCAACTACGGTAGCCACCGTGTATCAAAAAGCCTTGACAACACTGATGAAAACATGGATGTATTATAGGTGAACGCGCTGACGCCTGAGGTATCTATGATAACTGTCCGCACCCGAAGCACTCCCACACAGGATGCGTGTTCACGACCAATGTTCTCCGGAAATGTAGCTATGTCCACTGCAAAACCCATGCAACAGCTCCACACCGAACGGGCAAACATAGCACTGGGCTTAAATATAGTTTAAAAAAACAATTTATATACCTAGTAGGGATATAAAATGTTGATGAACTAGTTTTCTTTAACCGGGAAATAAATTCTGCCAAGCGAAATTACTTTTAGTGTACGAATGCTCAAAGCTCATTAATTCCATCCTTTCTCTATACCTGGAACTGGTGCCCATCCCAGCTGACTCGCAGGGTGCACACACCATTTATTAGAATTTAATTTTAATATTTCGAATGCATATGCTGCGCATACTCTCAACCAACCGGCGTCATCCGTAACATAGCTACTGCCATTTCTTGCCACGTTTATCAGCACTAGAAAATAAACTCTAAATTTTCTTGACTAAACTCACGCTTGACGTTTTTACTACCCATATGTTTCTCTGGGTACTCAAACATCAAGGTAAGCCAGAAAAGTGCTGATTTCATTCGATATTAGTGGAGTTTCAATTCTGAATTATTTTCCTTCCCCTTATACACGATTAGCAAATTCCTAAGTCCGCACATGATCAGCAGCCCAGTTATAAAATATACATAAAGTTGATCTTAGTTTCGTTCTCATCGGTTTCTTCTGAAGACCTCGTGTTTCCTCTGCGCAGATGGAGTTCAGCCGCATTACCGAATCTCTGCAGCATCCCTCCCATACACTGATGCCCCTCACGAACAGTGTGTCGTTCACATCTCATCCTATCCAGCGTTTCCAACCCACTCAACACTTCTAGCTAATAAAGGCTGAACAACAAATACTGTCTCTGTGCGGTGCTGTCATGCAAGTTTGGCGCATGCATAAAATAAGATACAAAATATGAAGTTTCTGTTATCGTAAAAGTTGCTGAAAAGTCACGACATCAAGTATGCACATCTGCTATTGTTTTAATAATTAAGAATGAGCATGCAATGGTAAATAAATGATTAGCTGCGCAGTTTTTTGGGCTGAATTTATACCACGCTGAAAGTGCACATATGGACGTAGTCAATGCTACTTAGCCAGCATATAATACACGAAGCAGCAAAACACAGTACCGTGAATCGGTGTAAGATATTCAAAGTAATGGAAATAAACAACTCGGCTTAGGTGCATCTTGAACAATTTAATATGAAAAACCAAAGCAAGTGTTAGCTACATGCACGCTATAGGATGTCACCTTCAGTAGTTACCGAATACACGCCCGTTATCCAGCCTAAGTTAACCAACAACAGCTTTTGCTACCTTACTGTATATTCTGTAACGTCACATAAAAGACAGGTGAAGCAGTCAAGTCGCTACATGAAAAAGCCATTAATCAAATACAATAACTGAAAACATTGGTGTCGTTACACCTGCTCACTTTACCCACTTGGTAATAACATAAGCCGACAGCACGGAATCTCCTGACCAGTGCTATAAGCAAAGAACCGCAGCTGCTGCAGTGCCTGCGAGAACGCGCTTAGAGACAAGGTCCCCTTGTCCCCTTGTTCGCGTAGCCTGAATTTGAAGTTCACTTACTTGTCGATCAGAAAGCTGGCAACTTCAGCGTCCCTTTGAAAATCTTTTGCTTTCATTAGCTCCTTCCACCTGGGGAAGGCTAGCCCGATGTTGACCCTCGTTTTTTGAATGCGCCGGTTGCGCTGCCTTTTTAATTCTCTTTTTCGCTTTCTTGGCGATGAGGATTCCGTCTCCTGTGCTGCTGCTGCATATGCATGGTCCTGCATTATGCTGCAGTAGTGCAGATTTTCAAACTTGCCATGGTAGCCTCTCTTGCTGATCTCCTCCGGTGTCTCAATCACTCTGCGCTGGCTGGCAGGGCAAACGCAGATTTATTCCGCGTTTGGTGCTATTTGTCCCTTGCCGGCGGCTGTAGTTTCAAGATGGCAGACCGTCATGGCGCTTCCCTGCCGGCTTACCCGTCCAATGTACAAACAAATCTAAAATTCTTCGTTTACGAGAATGTGTCAGATTATTAGCGGAAGTCATAATACACCAATGATGACATATATATGAATGCAGACTTAGATTTTGGCCAATAAACAACTGAAAATGTTACACCTTTAAGACATCTTTTCTGATATTTCATTACGTTTACATCAGCTTAACACATGTAACATGATCCCCACAAGTTGTCAAATTCTTATAATCACATTTCTCTAAAAAGACGAAAAAGGACTTGCGCACTTCTGGAAATCAATTACTATATTTTGATCAGCAATTTTTAAATTAAAAAAAATCTCGAAAGTTGACAGTTATTTAGGAAGATTTTGTTTTTAATGTAAATGACAGATACCTTGGGACCAGAACTCAAGAATCCACCTAAGATGTGAGGCAGACGGCCATTAATGTGCTTCCCCCTCAAAGGAGACAATCTGGGGTCAGGATTTGGCAGAGGTCAGCAAGACCTGTCACTGCCACCTGGGTGAAAAATTCCAGAAACGTTAAAGCCTTAGTTAGTGCCACTGCTAAGAAAGATGAAGAGTCTCTCCTGTCATTTCTAATGAGCCTCTTGCCTGACATGCTGGGGACAGGACATTGCTGGCAGATTTTTTTGTTGACGAATTGAAGCTTAAGTAAAGTTTAGTTTGGTTTATTTGTACAGCACTTTTTGCAGAAGACTGTATGCTTTATAAAGTTAGTAGAAGGGGAAACGTCAGACCTAGTCCCTAATTAGCATGACATGCCTGAAAAAAAGTCCATAGTGGTAAATAAAAACCCTTTAAGTGTGGAGAGAAAGAACCAGCAGATAGACTATTGGAGCTCTAAATGTAATAAAACTACCATAATATTTGTGAAAAAATTGTCAATAGATCTATAATTACTGAGTAGCCTACATATTTTTGCAATGTATATGCAAATATTAACATCACTCATGATATGTAATAGTTTGACTTGACTATATAGCAGGTGTAACTTGCAAAGTGCATCTAAACATGAATTTCCTCCAAGATTTTTTCATGCCATATCATGGCACTTGTATTATAAAAGTTGCCTATTATATTAGAGGTGCCCAGCAAATTTCCATTATATGCCATTTAAAAATGTACTCATTCTTGCCATCTCATGAGGAAGTGACCGCCTAGTGGCAAGAAGGACTGATGAACTTAATCAGTTTTTTAATTATTCTCGGCAGTGGTCACTCTCCCTTGTGATGTCATGAAGGATAGATTCTGAAATTACTAGTAATGGCCAATTGGCTGTGCTCCTGATGACATAGTAGGAGACCTTTAACCCCTTAAACGCTAGCTTTACACTTATGTTTTCCCTTAAGTAGGTTCAAAGCCAGATAATGTTTTTTTTTTTTTTTTTTTTTTTGTATTGTAGGACAATGTCACATACATATTCTGCATCTGCTGGTTGCAGTGCTTCTCTGAAGCTACATCACACTTATATTGTGAGAAATATTCAAGCTCAGGACACCATGTTTTCGTTTGCACAGCATTACAAACCCCAATTCCAATGAAGTTGGGATGTTGTGTTAAACGTGAATAAAAACAGGATACATTGATGTGCAAATCACATAAACCCATATTTTATTCACAATGGAACATAGACAACATATCAGATGTTGAAAGTGAGACATTTTACCATTTCATGAAAAATATTAGCCCATTTTGAATTTGATGGCAACAACATATCTCAAAAAAAAAGTTGGGACAGGGCTATGTTTACCACTGTGTAACATCCCCTGTTCTTTTAACAGTCTGTAAACGTCTGGGAAATGAGACCAGTTGCTGGAGTTTTGGGAGAGGAATGTTGTCCCACTCTTGTCAAATGTAGGATTCTAGCTGCTCAACAGTCGTGGGTCTTCTTTGCCGAAGTTTCCGTTTTATGATGCGCCAAGTGTTTTCTATTGGTGAAAAGTCTGGACTGCAGTCAGGCCATTTCAGCACCCAGACTCATCTACAGTGAGGCCATGTTGTTGTGATGGAGGCAGTATGTGGTTTAGCATTGTCTTCCTGAAATATACAAGACCTTCCCTAAATAAGATGGTGACTGGATGGCACAATTTCTTGTTGGAAAACCTTTATATACACTTTTCAGCATTGATAGTGCCTTTCCAGATCTGTAAGCTGCCCATGCCACAGGCACTAATGCAACCCCATACCATCAGAGTTGCTGGCTTTTGAACTGTGCACTGATTAGCTGGATGGTCCCTCTCCTCTTTAGTCCGCACGACACGCTGTCCATGGATTCCAAAAAGAATTTCACATTTTTGATTCATCTGACCACAGAACAGTTTTCTATTTTGCCTCAGTCCATTTTAAATGAGCTTTGGCCCACATGCCTGTTTTTAATGCAGCGCCACCTGAGGGCCCAAAGACCACGAGCATCCAATATTGACCTTCGGCCTTGTCCCTAGCACACAGAGATTTCTCCAGATTTTCTGAATCTTTTGATGTTAGGATGTGCTGTAGATGGTGGGACATTCAGAGTCTTTGCAATTTTATATTGAGGAACATTTTTCTGAAATTGTTCCACAATTTTTCGATGCAGTTTTTTCACAGATTGGTGAACATTGCTCATCTTTACTTCCGAGAGACTCTGCCTCTCTAAAATGCTCTTTTTATACCCAGTCATGTTACTGACCTGTTGCCAATTAACCTAATTAGTTGCAAAGTGCTTCTCCAGCTGTTCTTGATTAGTACCACTTACTTTTCCTGCCTTTTGTTGCCCTTGTCCCAACTTTTCTGAGATGTGTTGCTGCCATCAAATTCAAAATGAGTTAATATCTTTCACAAAATAGCAAAATGTCTCACTTTTAACATCTGATATGTTGTCTATACTCTATTGTGAATAAAATGTGGGTTTATGAGATTTGCAAATCATTGTATTCTCTTTTTATTCACATTTTACACAACGTTCCAACTTCATTGGAATTGGGGGTTTTACATCAAATGGAAAATATCTAGATCTTGTATATTATTTTATACACATTTCCCTTTTATTTAGCAGGACATATTTGGAATTGCTGGAAACCTTGGGATCTCCACTAGAATAACATAGACCTGAAGTTCCACAGGTTAGAATACAGCAGCTGCATTTGACGGGCCCATATATGAGCCCGTAGGTTTTACGGGGTTAATGATGTGATCCATGTAAAAATTGTGAGGACTAAGCAGGAGTGGGTTTTTTTCAGATTATACATTTAATAAGGTATTTTATCACATACAGTGCAGTTTAAACACATTTGCACAGCGACACTGCATGATGCACAGTGAACACTTGTAATGCCAATAGGTGGCGCCCCACCATACCACCTTATTCAGATCTCGCAAAACCAGACACATGCCACAGAGAAATCTCTTGAAATTAAATATGTGCAATGTACACTTAGTGAAAACACTGATTTTGCTTTGGCAGTTCGCTGGTTTAACTCATAGACTGTATAAAAAGATGGACGCAGCACCCGGGACTGAAAAGTGAGGCCGATGCGGAAATCTCAAAAGTTTGCATTATGTTTAATGGCTAACAGATGGCGATGTCGGTGGTTGCAGAAAGAAGTTCAATGCTATTGAAGTCTATGAGAAAATGACCCTACTTTGCCACCTGATTTATTATTTCAATAATGATTTTCCACATCATTTTATGGTATCTATCGCAAGTTTCAAGTCTTCTTCGATATATTGTGATGTTCATTTTTGTAAATTATGGTCCCAAGTAGACTAGAATAAAGGATAAAGCCAGAATATGCTTTAGGGGCATGGCTATCCTCTGGTCCTCGTCCGATACAGTCAAATCCAGAGCCACGCTCCTCCCTGGATCTTCAATTCACGCTCTCGTCCAGTAGGAATCACATCCGGTTTCAAAATGACAAAATGGTGCTGTTCAAATTGCCAAAATCGAGGCTTCCTAAATGGTATACTGAAACCAATGGGTGACGTCACAGTTGCTTCGTCCATCTTTTTATACAGTCTGTGGTTTAACTAGTTACAGAGATAGGTGGTGCCCATAGACGCACTGGTGCAAGATAAATTTTAAGGATTCAAACAGAGGTAAGCAACATATAATTTCAGTACATTTGGATAGTATATTGGAACAATAACTATGACAGAGAAATTCATGAGAGTTGAATTTGTTGGTTGTGGTATATGTAAAAAAATCAGTCATTCTAGACACCAGTAGGTGTAACAATTAACATTCTGCAGTCACTTAATACTTCTGAATACAAAATGGCTATGTGTACATTGCACATATTTCATTTCAAGAAATTTCTCTGTGGCACATGTCTGGTTTTGCGAACTCTGAATAAGGTAAAACGGTGGGGCGCCACCTATTGGCATTACTAATTAAACCGTCATAGCGGCAAAACAAAATCAGTGTTTTCACAATGTACATAAGACATATACTCCATTTCCAGAAACTTCTCCATGGCACATGTCTGGTTTTGTCAGAGACATATTGGTAACAGTGCCCCCTATACTGATATATTTTTGAACATTCGTCCCCTTATATCCAGATATTGGCCAGGAGTGCCATAAAACTTCCTTTGGCATGTTAAAATGTCCTGAGAGGGCTGGAGATTCAGCTAATTTCAAGGCTCTGTCTTCTTGGTTAACACTTTTATGGGCCCCCAAACATCAGTGAAAATAGGCGAAGTGGAAATTTTGTCAAAATGTCTGTAGCCGCTGCTCCAAGATGGAGCATAGTGCCAAAGATGTTTCTGGTGTCCTTTGTTTAGCCCAAAGGAAGGTTCAAATTAATTGCACCCATAGTTATATCTACAGTAGCGCCCTCAGGAATAAGGTGGATAATAACTGACATGTTATTTGCAAAAAGTAGGATATCTGCTGTCATTAGTGAGTAATCAGAGATTCCCATTATTAAATGAAGAAAAAAAATGAAGAACAAAACTTTCCTCTAGTTAAAGACAGAATAATTCCACTTCAATGTCTTTGACCAAGGCCTGACTCACCAACTCCACTTACCCATCTAATGAGATACTGTCAGTATGACTGATGTAAAGACTGGAAGAATTTGAGTCAACAGCTGTGTCTATTCCATGGGAATAGCAACTAGAATGCAATGTCAGGCTGCCTTCTGTCACCCTGCTCATGGTACTTAATTATAAGGGCCAAATTCAAATTTTCACGGTAATCAGTAAATCATCTGTTTTCAGTTGGTTTAGGTAATTTCTCTCCCTCTCTCTCTCTCTCTCTGTCTCTCTCTCATTATGCAAAGAAACACTTTCCCCAGAAATCATGTGAAATTGAACACACCGGGGCTTAGAAACCAAAAAAAAAAAAATTGACCAAACAGACTTCTCGTATTTTGGCTGAAATAAATTATAATTGACCTATATTATAAAAACATCAATAAAAGAGCAGGGAAATGAATTTTTTTTTTTTTAGCAAAGAAATACTATCTCCAGAAATCATGCAAAGTCAACCTGTAAGGGTTGGGACGGTCGGATGCCTCTTGGCAGTCCGGCGGACCACAAAACCCGGGTCTGGAGTCGCAGACTCAAGTGCAAGGCTGTAGAGTGATGAATAGTTTAATAAATGAAGAGTGAAAAAAACACAAAACAAAAGGGGAGCAAGGTCCCAACTGAGTATACAACAAATTTAAAGAAATGCCAAACCAAAAGTGAACCCAAAGAAAGTGACTGCCAAAACCTACTAACCAGCAGCAGGGAATAAAATGGCAGGCAAGTAAGGCTAAATGCTGCTACCTCATTCATAATGAGCTGCAGATGTTGCCAATTATGAGTGAGGGGAAAGGCGTGAGGAATGTGACTAGGGAGAGGGCTGGAGGCACAACCTCAAACAACCACTCTGGGGCTTAGAAACACAAACAATTGACTGAACATTTTTAATAGATTTACGCTGAAATTATCCAGCAATGACCTCAACATTATGAAAACATCAATACATTGGCAGGGAAATGATTTTAAGCCAAGAAATGCTTAACACAGAAATCATGCAAAATCAACCACTTAAAAACCCAAAAAATTAACCACAAAAAATTGCCTTATTTTTTGGCTGAAATTAATCAGAAATGACCTCTATATTATGAAAACATCAATGAAAGAGCAGGGAATATAATTTAAGCCAAGGAACGGTTTCCCCAGAGATCATGCGCAATCGAGCACTCCAGGGCTTCGAAACCAATAAAATTAACGAACAGAATTTTCTTTTATTTTATCTTAAATAAATCAGAAATGAACTCAATATTATAGCGTCAATAAAAGTGCAGGGACATGATTTTAAGCCATGAATCAACACATTTTTAAATGAAAGCCATTCAGATTTTTTGCTGAAACCTAAGTGTGTGGTCTAAGGATAAAAAGATGGCATTTCTTCTGAAAACATTTGGTTTTTTTTTTCTAATATGAGAGGTCTAATGAACATATTTGTGCAATCTTCTTCAATGCATCTTCCTCAAACATATAGGGCTCTACCTTGAACCTGTTGCCAACATAAAACACCAAATGCAATATTCGAAAATACATTATTTATTACAATCAGGAAGTAGTAGTTGCCATTTTTCCATTGAGCGCATTTGCTGTCAAAATAACTGATGACTGAGCACATACTGTATTTCCGCGGTTTCATTTTTAACTGAGTTGTGATCAGGATCGTGCTCAGGATTATGCTATTTCATGCAGTTAAACGTCTGCATTTGAACCAGACCTACCCTGATCAGAAGCTCTATATTTTTAAGGAAGGTGTGCTGAAGGAAGTCGCACAAATATACACACTGTCCATCCCGCATACCATATATTGCTGTTTCATGTGGCTTTTCAATGGCACAGTATTTGCAATGTGCCTACAAAAGAACCTCCATGAAATGAGCTCACTCTCCTGTCTGACACACATGCATAGATGCAAATAAACAACCTATCAAGATTATAACATGAATACCATGACAGCTATGTTCATTATGTTCATAACTAGCAGACTATAATACTATGTTCATTTCAAAAATGATAAAAAAAAAAAACTATATTGATCTAAATTTGACAAACTCAGCAATGACACATAAAACTGTTCAGTGGCCAATTTAGCTACAAGCTTCATTATCTGTCTGTCTCCTGGTAAGCAGATGGAATTGTTTATTTGATAAAGTAAAGCCTTAAGCTTTATCCAGTCATCTAAGCTTTAATTTTCACATTTATGCGATGCATGACAATGTTTTGCAAAAAAAAAAAAAAAAAAAAGCCCTTGCTCTCAGGTACTGACTGTGCATCACGAGTGTTTTTATTTTTGAACACGATTAAAAGAATGGAACTTGAAAATGTGGTTGGAAAATCTTATTCATGCATCAAGAACCCTGTTAATGAAAGAAGACATTTCATCCTACTTGCGGTGACTGATGTGAAATAGATCTTTGCACTGTTTTCCATCTGAGCTGACTAATTCCATGAGCACAACTGAGAAGGGAAGATGGAGGGAGGGAGGAGAAGAGAGGGAAAGAGGAAGTGGTGGAAGAGGTGCAGAAAAAGACATGGAAGAACATGGACCACATTCTTATGCTCTACCCTTCCTGGACCACATCAACCAACCCCCCATCGATCACAAAGGATCAATCCAGCTAATATCTCTAGCCTGTGGGGATATTAAACTGCACTTACTGCCAGCACTATTGATCTAAGCACTCAATCTCATTAAGACTCATGGACAATAGCCAACAATATCTGCCGGGATCAAAAACATATAGGAGGTTCATAAACTCAACAAATCCTAGATTTAAGATTTAAACACTTACAGTATTTTTGCTTGAGTTCATGCAAAAGTATTTAAAAAAAGAAATGCAAAAATAAAGCACCAGTGTTCAGTAGGTCCTTGCAGTGGAAGGGCAGACTGCCCAGGGGTGCGTTTCCCAAAATCGCAGATGGCGACTTACATAGTTGGAATCATTGACTGTGAATGGACAAACTGCTGTATGTAAGTTGCTGTTGGGAAACACACCCCGGATTATATTTCAGTACAGATAGATCAGTGGGGCCCTGATTTTGTAACGCAGATAGCAGTGGCGTGTAGGTACTGTCAGTGATGTAATCATGTACCAAATGTACTGACTGTGACAGTTGAAGGGTCCTGTCACTAGAAATGCCTCCTAATAAGTACACGCCCTGGCTACCTAGCCAAGCTCTTTGACGATGTGGTCAGCGCGTTTGACTCTTATCCGGGAGTCTGGGGTTCACTTCCCCACCTGGGTCCTCCTTTGGCCTGCCACATGAAAAAATGGGGAACAGCTGGAATGTAATTGTATTAATGCCATAATACATCTGGGAGTTGTCAGATAAAAAGCCTGATGTTGTATCCTTAACATATTTTAACTATTATTTTTACTTCCTATTCTTCTACTGAAATTCTTTTCACACTGAATTTTACCTGAACTTCAAGAAATTTCTAGATTTTTTTCTGAGTGGATACTAAAGAGAGTGATCAGGTACAGGCCATTGAAGTGCAAAGTACTTTAATGAAATATTTAATTCCAACTCCCTCATGAGTCTCTATCATCAAGAAGAAAAGTAGTTTCTTCTCAGCGTGTCATATCTCCATCTTATTATTCTCTCTCTGCTATCTATATTCCCATGTTTTATTTACTGGTAGATCAGGGCACTACCAAACCCATGTACTCTTTAGCACACCTCACTGATGTACACTACTTTAAGAGAAAGATTGGTCCTAGTCATGCCCAGATCCCATGCCCAAGTCCTTCCTCAATGACATTCAAATTACTTTTTGTTGTGTACCTGTTTGCAATGTACTAACAGATTAAGCCTATTTTGTGGCTTAATGACAATGTTAAATTCAAGAAATCAATAATGGTGATTGTGTTGGGTTTTAAGCATGGTGAGATGTTCTCTTGAGAAACAGGACGTGATTTAATGCTTGTTGTGTGCCGATGTTAATGAAATCAGGGTCTATAATTAGGCTGTTAAAGAAAATGGCAGCCCATTTATCACCAGAGTTTGCTACTCTAATTTAAAACTGATACTTATGCTCTGACCTTCATCTCAACTCTCTCCACATCTCTTGCTCCATCTCTCGCTCCCACCACCTCCCACACTCCTTTGTCTCTTTCCCTCTCCTTTCTCCTATCTTCCTTGTCTGGAGAGTTAAGTTATCCGGTCAAGAAAAATCCTGAATTTCTTTATTTGGCATGTCTTGGTCTCCTAGCAACCAGAAAGTGGTGAGTAGCGGATGGGAGCCGGCGTTTTGCTTGGTTGACCATGAAGTGCAGATTGGTTGGTCTCAGGAGAAATACCAGGCACTGTAATTTGAAAGAATAAGCCCACCCCCTCTACCAGTTCCAAAGAAGAAGAAGAACAAAACAAAAAAAAAAAAAAAAAACACATGGTCTTTTGTTTGATTGTGCAGACATTATTGTCCTTGGATGCAGTATGTTGGTCTAGCAGCCTGAAACTCCCAAGGGACAGGATATGTGAGGGTCTGCAAAGGCTCTGAAACTTTCTGGCTATGGATCTGAATAAATCCACAATTCTAGACGTATTGAACTCTTGATGCATTGAAGTGCTTTTGAAAGAAAGTCTAAAGGCTTGGGACGCCAGTATAGGTAATTTTTCTAGGGTTGCAAGAGGTGCATTTGCACCCTATACTGTGGGAAAGTAACAATAAAAAATATAGAAGACAAGCAAAAGATTGCCACCTCTAATCCCGGTGTCCAAAGCAGTGTGTCCTTGGTGAGAAGGAGGACATCCCGCTTCATTCAGGTATCCAGTCCGGTCCATAGTTCAGAGGAAATCGCAGCAAGTCTCTAAACACTTCGCTCAACTAGAGACTGAGTACAATCGTTTTTGCTGTCATAAGTGAGCAGAAACAATAGGAGAAACCCTGAATTGCAGAACTGAAGTCTTTAGGGCGGTGACATGAGCAAGTCGTGGGCTCATGAACACTGTCGTACCAAGAGCACGTGCATTTTGGGATGTCTCAGCCGCAGTCAATGAAGAAAACTCCTTCAAAGTTTGTCGATGGCTCTCGCATTTGCACTAAAACATTTTCATCCGTTAAAAAAACCACAGTCTTTTATTAGGACATGATTCATCAGTTCGGGCAGGCTACACATTTGCTTTGGAGGACAATACAGGTCGAGTTACACTGGGAGGCGGGTTACCCAAAGCGATTTGCTGGAGTTGTATTCTTTTGCAACGGTATAGAGGCTAGTAAAAGTTGTTTTGAGCGAAGTGGCAGTTTTCCCACAACCAGTTGAAAACCTGCTTGTTCCTTGTCCTGGATTAAAAATGTTAAAGTCGCTGTAAATGCTTCATTGCTGCAATCTTGTGGACTGAGAAAACATGCGATGAACCAAAATAAAATAAAATAAAATTGCACGGGACATTCATTTTCAATGTTTTAAAAATCTCACTCTGAGTTACAAAATGATTAGCAAGGACTCCAGTTTATTTGCCCACAGAGGAGAATGGGGGGAGAGCATCATTTCCAGAGATGCTTGTCCTTATGGGGTGAAGGCTTGTTTGTGAATGTATTCACCACTGCATTTAGAACTGCCTTGCATTTAGAAATCCCCAGACGATAGGCAGATGGGGAGATCACCAACTGTCTGGTATTATGAGATAAGCCCGGATGAGAAATTTTGCAGCCCACCATAAAAATGTTTATTTATAACCATTACCTCCCATTACTTTCTTCCTTTCACCCTGAGTGTACTGCATCCCATGATACTCATCTTGGCAAATGCAACTTGCACTTGGCTGAACCCCTCCAAAACATAAAAGTGCAGTAAAAACAATGGCCTGCTCATATTAATATTTAAAACCGTAAAATTTGCTCTGTCTGTCACCGACTCCCACTTAAATATGTGCCAAAGGGGAAAATACTCACCGATTCCCATTGCGAAGCAATTTTGCATATTCGCTTCTCAAAAAGTTGAGCAAAGTTGAACTTTGACATGCAAATTTGCACTGATGTCAGCCAATAAAAATTCTGATTGCTCTTGTTGACATATCGCAATGGAGGACAGCATCATTCTGGCAGTCTCACACTATGAAAGTTTGTACAGGCCTAATACTGTTTTGGCTGATTAGAAAACAAATATAAAAAGGAATTAGAGTGGATTACAGTTAGCAATGAGATGACCATAGAAGATTGTGTTATAACCTGTTTCCCTGCAAAATGCAAAACTCTTTCACTAGGCATATGCAGATGTGACCGTGGCTTAACATTATGTGAACTGCATTTTATGCAGTGCAAAATAATTAACTGCTTTATTTTGCATTTAACTTAATATATGGATGAGTCCACACAAAATTTGGGGATCAGTGAGCATCTGTGGATATGTGTGTTTGCTTTCAGTAACATATTTTCTGATTCATTTTGTGTTATCAGACAGTGACACAAGATTCATCTTTAAATTTGATGTATACAGCGCTCAGCACCCTCATATCCTCAGAGTGTTCCCACTTAATATAGCAATTCAATCAGCAAATTGTTATCCACCCCTGATGCTGGATTCTAATCCGGCAATTTGGATCCACGGAGTGTTTTCATGAGAGCAGGACACCAATTAAAATCTGCGAGCCTTCCAAGAATCCATGAGCCTTCTTAAGCGGGAACATGGTAACCAACCTATTAGGCCTATCTGCCTCTAATCATCACTTCTTTGTCATTATAGGCTGCATATTGATTTTGATTGCTCGATAAATGATTGCTATTCAGGCAAAAAAAAAAAAAAAAACCCAACACAGGCGCAGGTTGCGACTAATCATGCGTTGAAAGGTGATAAAAGCTGTTCAGACTCTGTAGGCCTACTGATTAGTTGACTTGTCAAAAAAAAAAAGAGAGAGAAAAAAAACAATAATCCCAGAAGCATTTTACATGGCCTCTGACATTTTGTTTCTGTTGGTATAAGACCATATAAAGATTTATTCTGGGTCAGGAGTAATTAATGCCACATAAGAATTTTCTTATATCTTAATTGTGTCTCTCATGGTTCCATTCACTATCTTTTCATTATGCTGGTTTAAAACATTAATTGTACTCAAAAGCAAAAGAGTCAACTTATAAATTAAAGTGATCCCCACATGAGCAGAATCAGCAAAAAGTTTGAAGAGGAATCGAGGGCCTTCGGATGAAATTAATTCATCCACACCGTATGTGGGCATGCATGTATGCATGACATATGTGTGTAAGCTTGTATATCAATGCATTTTATATGATAAACCATAGTGTGAGTCACTAACAGAAACAGGGCCACTGTCCAGTGAAAGCATATGCAATTAGCCTAGTCTAGCTCCTTATTATATATTCTGTTATTATCAGGGACGAAAACACTCAAGCATTAGATTGAATTTCGCTGCTCTCCATTGATCGAAAATGTTAATGCCGTTGCGGAGAGTTGCGTTCCACTTAAAATCAGCGGGTCTTTGATGGGACCCAGGTTTCCAGGGGAACCATGCAAATTGAACGAAAGCAAAGGTAGTTTCTCAGGAGCAGCTTAAATGGCTTTTGGAAGCTGTTCATTTGAAATGCAGATGCCCATATTTATGTTGGCAGGTTAGATTTTGCTGGGTAGTCATAAATAATAGTAACTATTATATACTGTAGTTATAACTAATTTGGGTTACTCACTTTGATTGCATCGCCAAAATGATCTCCATCTGGCTTAATACTTGCTTTTTTAATGACTGGTTGCCAATTACAGTTATTTTTGCTGCCGCTTTTTATCCAAAGACATACTGTTGATCCATAGCGCAAGTGACCCAGACCCTCTGGAGCAATGTGGGGCTAAAGACCTTCTTTTGTATGAAGAAAAATGGAGGGAAAAGTGTAAATGTAAATGTATGTAAACATACAACATAATCCACTCACATTATTTTTTTTCTTTCTGGTCTCTCTCTCTCTCTCTCTCTCCCAGTATTTGTATTTCTTTCACCTTACAATTCCATCCCTCCCACGTTCCTGTCACTTCGCCACTTTTTCTTAATTTAATCATATTCTCTCTTCCATCTGTTCTCTGCGTTATTAATTTCTACCAGAGCTGCACTCGGTTCTTCTTGCTATCTTTAGCCCCTGCAGGTGACAGATAGCAAATATATCATCAACACATTCTTATGTACTGTGCTCTTGTCGCAAGCATGATCATTAAAAAAAATCACAATCGGAGATTGAACGTAATGGAGTTCCAGAAAACTGACATAGGATTTTAATGAAAAAAAGCATTCAGAGAAACCTATACTTAAAGCAATTAAATCACCTGCTCACTGCTCCCTCTCACTATTCCTCTCTCTTTACGGGGCCTGTGTCTGATTGCAGGGTAAAGACACAAGAGTAGCATAAGTGCTATGTTGTCTGTAATCACCCTGTGATTAAGTGAAATAATCAGACTTTTATCTGTTCTTAACTAATGTCAGGTAATGTTAGCTAACAATCCGAAAAAGTTGAGCATGGCAAAAAGCATAGATATTGGAAGCTACCAAGTAATTCTGCTATAATTTGGCAATCGCAATTCATAGCATTTCCTAACAGTACTTAGTAATCATATAATATCCATTATGTCTGTGGGATCATAGAAGCTGACCCTGCCAAAAAAGTTCTTTGGAAATGTTATTGACTAAGTTTTAAACAAATTCTACAGAGTTCCCAGTTCAACTGCAGGACCTCTGATCCATACAACACAGTACGATAGAATTCTGTAGAAAATCTATGGAGTGCCAAGCCCCTAAGAAGGTCTTGAAGGCCTAAAGAGTTCTATAAAATTCTAAGTAGTTTTATTTACAAGTTAGGAAGAAACAAACCTCTGGTCATTTCCATGACAATGGTCACAAACTTGCCTGCTAAGGGGAATGTACAGGAGTTCAGTTGTAATTATTTGCAGCATGTGCAGACTGCTGCAAATGTTGGCTGTGCTAAATGCTCTTCAGGTGCATGAGACACATCTAGGGCTGTATTCGAATCCCTGTTCTTGACTGTTCCCGAACAGCTGGGGAATGAGATTTGAATATGCTGGAACAGTTGGGAATGGTAACCATGGGTACGCGTCTGCAATCATATGTGTGGACCCACGCTACTGAATGTTTGGCAGAGGTACCGAGGTTGTCAGGGGCAACGCGGTTCTCGCAAATAGTCCATTCAAGATCATGAAGCAAAGAATTGTGAGCATTTAAGTGATTTTTTTCAATCCGGAATTGGGTCAACGTCAAGGCCTAATGGATCAGTGAATAGATGAAATTATTCCGAAATCAACAAGTTATGTAAAATAGACCATACGAGGGATAAAATCAGCTTACATTTCATCAGTTTCACCAGTGGCCGCCATGTTTGTTCCCCGTGTTGTCAAGTACGCCAAGAATGCGTTCGCAAACACGATCTCGGGTATTCGATTCGCGATGGACAGTGTTCTCTGTTCGAGAACAGGGATTCGAATACAGCTCAGGTTCTGTCTAGAGAGCTAGCCAGGTGTGTTGCCTGGCAACAGTCAACTTCTGTCATGTCCACCAGCAGGACACCCTCATGACAACCATCTATAACTTTCTTTTCGTTCTCTGCCATCATCCTGCCATTTTTAATCCTCTGCTTCTCATTTCCTTGAGTTACTCTCTGTTTGTAGAGCTAGACAGCACAGTTATAACCGCGGAAGGGTAATACAGCATTGATATCAGGGTATCAGTGTCTTCATGGGTTGTTAATGCACAAATTGCTCACCACTTTCTGTTGTAAAAGGAGTCATGTGATTGCATAGATAGTTCAAGGGTTGTGAAGTTGTTGGGTAAAATGAATTCTCCATCTGGGAGATTTTATACTACACACTGTGGTGAGCGCATTCCATAAAACATTAAAGGGGTTTCTCCATCAAGACAAAACAAAGCACCCGTCTATTCAGAGAGTTCATTTCACAGAATATTCTGTGCAATATACATTTTTATCAGATTCTTCATCCTGAGCCACTCACACGACCAGACTGGCTAAAATTCTGTAGAAAAGGCACAAACTTATTAAATTAAGTAATTGTACAAAAAATGCAAAAGATCCGTGAAAAAATTCAAAATATCCTGCCAACTAATTAAAAAATGTTTCCAGTTCTAAAAAATATCCTCCCACAACAGAAAAGCCTGTTGGCAGTGCAGCACAAATGGGTTGCAATCCTGTGAACAGCCAATGTGAGCAAGGAAACAGTGATGGGTTGTGCAGGAAACAGTCCTTGCAAACACAGCCTGTAACAAACCCAGAAATGAGCAAACTGCGCACTTACTTGTGAGTGCACATGCGCAGTTGGTTCGTCTCTGGGTTTGTTACGGGCTGTACGATTCATATGAGTTTGGTTCTGGTGAAAATGTATTGACTTTCAAGTGTTGTGCGAAGTTTTGGGGGAATGTGGCATGTTTTTGATATCGTGTTACTGGTAATTTGAAAAAGGTAGACATCTGATAAACTTTTGTTACAGCTTGGCCGTTTTCTTTGGTAGGCCTGTAAATGAAGCAAAGAGTAGCGCTCATCAATTTCACGCTGATCCCAAAGTTTAGGCAGATGGGTAGTGAGCCTCTGGCTTCAGCTGGCTGTACTGGAGGGCAGGGAGGTGACAACTTTGTGATGTCAGGGCTGAAATGGCCTGGATGATGTGAATGAAAAAGAAGATGCCCCATCAGCCCTTTTTTTTTGCCCTTTATATGTCGCTGAAGCAGCTAATTGGCCCACTAATGAAATAATCAATTTGGCAAGTGTAATTGGCAATGGCGGTTTAACAGTCATTTGTTTGACATGTGTGTTTTTCTTCACAAACAACCGCTGGAAACGTGAGATGACACTATTCTCTAAAAACTATCATGTAGCAAGCCTCAATCGGTATTAATCAAACAAAAAATAGTTCAGGAAAGCGATCGTAACGCAAATAGGCACAAAGTAACACACAGCATGCGAAATAAAAATAAACGCAAACAAATGATGCTATGCCCCACAGCACACAATGTAAAAATAAACAAACATTAACCTGCTTATTCTCCCCTGACATTCACGAACACAATAGAGGATGAAACAAGCATATTTGATTTGCGTCAAAGAAGCTAAATCCCTATCAGCAATTAAAAAACACATACAGAATAAATGGCACAACCACCTCACTCAAGGTGTGGATCATATTCATGTAGCACTATTATGTTGTACTACTTGAATACAACATATACGTTACTTTTATATTTCAATGTTGTGGATCAACCTATTTATTCAAGTTATGCTGCAATATCTAATAATTATGCCTCATAAATTAAAGCAATATTTATTGCATGGTAAAATGTGGCGATAGAAACATTTGAGTTGGACAGAAAGAAAAAGCAATATAGAGAACAAGAAAAATGAGACTTGAGCTTAGTATGATTACGAGACCATCACCGCACCAAAATCAAATCTTTCAGCTTTGAAAATAATTCAGTTTCTTGCTTTATTCCTCCATCAGTCAAACTAAATGGCTTGGGGTAGGCTCAAAAGGCCTTGGATACATTTCCTAAAACCTTTTAACCTCCCTCCTAATTGGGCGGGACACCGGCATCCCAAACAATTACAAATCATTCCGAGTTTAGGCAAGGACAGACAATGGGACCCTTGAATTGTCATCACATTTCACCTCACTGGTGCTGCTGAGCCAGCCAGCATGTCTTTGGACTGCCGGAGGGATACAGAGTTGAAAACCCACATGGACACAGAAAGAACATGCAAACTTCATACAGAAATTGTTATGATCTGTATCTGTTTGATTTTGTATTTATTATTTTTTAATGTTTATTCATCCATTCCTTTATTGCATTGCACATTGTCTCCCCTGTAATGTCTGATGTGATCTGTGTCATCATGCCAGTGCACTCCCCTGTCTGCGTGCAGACATGCTTCGGGTGATTTCGGAAGTTTTCCGGTATTTCACGAACTTCCTTCAAGTCTCGTTTTTACCTTCCTTCCCGCTTTTCTGAAATTACCATATAAATTAACTGCTAGGCTGCTTAGTTGGTACTGGTAATTTTACTGTATACTAATCCCTTTGTCTGCACATAAACTAACCAACTAACATTCATGTATTTTGATTAGATGTGTAGATATCACTGTTTACTAATATAACTAACTCTGCCCTGCTCTGCTCTGTAACTCTGCCCCTTTTGCTTTCCCTGTGCTCTGCTTTGATTACAGCTTACGCACCTCAGGTGCACTTCTCTCTCTGTCCTGGAAACTTAACTGAGCACTTAGAACTCCTTGACTGGAGCTGTTTATCTGTCATAGGTTGTCTGCGTTGATCCTGTCCGCGTTTTGGTTTTTGCCAATTGTTTGTGGTTTAGGACTTCCCCGTGTGTGCTTATCTCTGTAATTAGTCTTATCCAATTCACCTGTTCCCTGCATAGCATGTGACTTCCCTCTTGTCTATTTAAAGTCTTCACTGCAGTTCATTCCTTGTCAGAACGTTGATCAATTTACATCTATGCAGAGCTCCTCGTATGCCTTTTGTTTATTGCTTCTTCACGACTGTTTTGCCCGACCTCAAGCTTACCATTGCCCTTCTATTCCTGTATTGCCTTTTTGGATTTTGACCTGTTTTTTGTATGACCACAATTTCTGTTTTGGATTCCCTGTGTATGACCTACCTTTCTGGATCTCAACCACGAGTTTTGGCTTACTGTCTATGTACCATTGCACATCTGCCTTACTGGTTTTGACTCCTCCCTGTCCTGTTGACTTCGCTTTTTGGACATTGTTTTTGGCTTGGCAATCCTTGTGTCTTCTGGTCCTGACCCTTTTTTGCAATAAAGGCTTACGATTTTTGGATTATCCCTGAGTTGCGATTGGTTCCTCTGAGCGTATCATTACAGAAATGCCCAGGTTGATTCTCTCTTGCTTTCTGCCTGTCACCGTATTTCCCCCCCAGCCCAACATGAGAACAGAACAGGGCTGCAAATTGTCATTGACCCCTGTGAGTCACCCGCTGGAGCAAGGCGGAACTTATTTTCATGATGTTCATCAAAATTAAATATTCAAAAAGTCCTTCCAAATATTACAAATGTTTTCAAGGACAGCACAAAGGTACCACAGCAGACACTCAGAAATGCAGAAACTGTTATATCTGGGCAGAGAAAGCATTGAGGCACTGAAAATTCCAGCACTGGGCTACAGACTTCAGACACTGCTCTGTTGACAGGCTAAAAGACAGGGCACGCTGACCTCATACACACAGAAGCAAACCCACTCACCCCTCAGTCTTAGTCACGGCTCATTTTCAGCAGCCAGTCAGGGGGTTAGGGAAAGGAACTGGCTTGAATTTGAGCTTGCAGGCTGGAATACCAACTCAAGTGTGGTGCTTTGACTCAAGCTGTTGGAAAGCTGGTGGGAGAGGCCTCTATATTACATTGAATTACAATTACTGATCTGACTTACGTAGTGTTGACTCACAGATGCGGGGACTAATCCCCCTGGAGCAGGATGGGGTTAAAGGCCTTTCACAAGGTCCCCACAGCTGCATGGATCTTCAATCCCCATCAAGACATTAAAAGGATCTGATGTTCCCAGAACCCACCTGAATGGATGAAGCTTGCTTACGAGTGAGACTCCAACCTCTAACTACCTGTTTATGATCCAATCAAATGGTTTTTTTTTTTTTTTTCCATCATGGCAAGACACCTGATTGGCTGCAATTAGTGGGTAGCCAAAATCTTGTATGGCTGCTCGACTAATTATCATTTTTTATTTTTTTGCTTTTTGAGATCCCATGGCCCACCCCCGCCTCTTTGTATCTTACACAGGCAAAATGTCATGGCATTTAGTCACAGATGCTGGCCAGCTGTAGTTATTTGTGACAGTCCACAGGAAAAGGGTGTATAAGGGATTTTTTACGTTTTTGAGAAAAACTGTTTTTCTATGTTTAGTACATGGTAAGGGATCATCAGATGCACTTAATTCAATTTGACCAAAATATCCCTTCTACACCCTTTTCCTGTGGACTGTCACATTTATAGAAATTTACCTGTGAAAATGCACTTGGGTGAAAGGAAATTCTAATCACTGCTTACACATGCAAATGCAGGAGATGATTTCACAAATTAGTGATTAACCCCTTAAGCCTGACGCCCCCGGTACCAGGGGCAGTGCTTACGCATAATAAATACAGCATGTTTCCAAATCGTAACATTGTAATGCGGCATATCCACATTTCGCGAAGAAACTAGGCAAAAAGCTCACGTTGACCATTTTTACCTCAACCGAACGCAATTCAAGCACCAAGCAAGTAAATAAGCATGTAGCAAAACACAGGATAAAATCATATCAGCGCTGAATCGCTAAAATTTCTCCTGAATTAATGCTATGCATACAAACAATACCTCAAATGAAAGAGGAAAGTCCACAGAATCCAACGATGTATGCCCTGTCATTTTAAACCGACACCACACTCAAAGAGCAGCAGGCATACACTTTACAGTCTACAGAGATGAGCAAAGAAATTTCTTACCTTTGATATTTTGTAATAAAAAAACTGTTTGAAGGTAAATCCATGCTTGTTATTGTTAGCCCAATGTGTCCGTGTTATAACGAAACTAGATCTACCAGTATCATAGCATGTTTTTCTTCTCCAGCATTGCTTCAAAGATCTCAGTTCCTCAGCATTCAGCTTGCTTGCAATGTTTTTTCCTCTCTGTGATCGGCTTGTGATGTTGTCAGTAAGACTTTGCCGGTAGCTATTTGATTTTATGGCTTCTGACGTTTCCAACGAGTCCTGAACCAGCTTTATCGCATAAAGCTAGCCTGAGCTAAAGCCTTGCATTCCCAGTGCGTCAAACCGAGTCCGTGGGCCATTCGAATGTACTTAAATAGCGCGACAGTATAAACGCTTAACAGGTTTGTTTGTGGTATTTTCGGTATAATTATTCGCTAAATATTCAACCGTCTTTTTCAAAGTCGTTTTCTGACAGAAACGCCTGAATGCCGATGGCACAACAGTACAAACAGGGTGACTGATGTAGTGTAGTGGTTAACAGTGGCGGTTCTAGAACCGGGAACTGGGGGACACAGACACGTCCCCTTATGACAATTAGGATAGTCCTGGCTAGTTCTCAATCATTTCCTTTACTGATGTGTTCTCCAATTATCGTAATTGGCAACTGAAGACACGGTTTCTCTCCATATGCAATCTAACAGCGATGAAATCATGGGGTAAATTCAGTATAACTGAGAATTGGGGTGGACAAAACATCCATTTTAAACAATTATTAGTCCTGACCTGTTCTCAGTCATTTTCATGATTAACAAAAGGTTCACTCCGAGAGCACACTTAACAGGTGTTGCTTGTTCTCCCCGATTAGGCAAGATGACAATCATTCATCTGGATGCGTATTTGCTGAATTTAAATCAACGTTATTCAAAATTGCATACCTGCGCAAATCGCTTGAGCCGCATGCTTTTTATAGTCTATTTCACTGCTGAGTGCCACTTTTTTCACTCAATACCAAGAGTAATTTTGAATAACATTGATTTAAATTAAGCAAATACGCGTCCAGATGAATGATTGTCATCTTACCTAATCAGGGAGAACAAGCAACACCTGTTAAGTGTGGAGTGCTCTCGGAGTCAACCTTTTGTTAATCATGAAAATGACTGAGAACAGGTCAGGACTAATAATTGTTTAAAACGGATGTTTTGTCCACCCCAATTCTCAGTTATACTGAATTTACCCCATGATTTCATCGCTGTTAGATCGCATATGGAGAGAAACCGTGTCTTCAGTTGCCAATTATGATAATTGGAAAACGCGTCAGTAAAGGAAAATGATTGAGAACTAGCCAGGACTAATAAAGGGACGTGTCTGTACCCCCCCAATTCCCGGTTCTAGAATCGCCACTGGTGGTTAAGATGACAGTCAACAATGCAGATGACCAGGGTTTGATCCCCAGTCAGAGTCTTTTTGGGTGGCAACTGTAGCATTTTTTCATGTATAGATAGTTGATGGGGTTTTTGTTGTTTTTGCTTTTTTCCACTTTTAACCTTTCCGTTGTATTCATAATCTTATTAATTTGCTTTTTTTTTGTAAATAAATCTGCTCCAGGGGAGCTAAACTTCATTTTCTTTGTATTTATTGTCTTTGAATGGGATGGTATAGGCTATAGGACTGGCAGAAATAATAATTAAAAAAACATTTCTAAATTCTAAAAATTAAAAACTGGCTGTATTTGGGTGGAATGTATGCCTGTAGTGACATATAAGTGAAATTAGATGAGTTTTACAGTTTAATATCTGAGAAATCTGATTTGGCACATAAGGTACCTGAATTGCCAATTTGGAGAAGCCACCTAGACATTCCTCTATAATTGTGTTCTGATTTACTTGATTGGAATAAACTTTGGCAAAGATAATGGTGAGATTCTGTGCTGTAAATTTTTAGAGGTTTCAGCGGCAACTAATTAAGTTTACAAGGGATCGAAGTAAAACTTTGTTTGGTGCAAAATGAGGTCTTTGATTTATACTGTATTCCATCTTCATTTACTCTGACTCAGTGATCTATATACTGATTTTTACACCATAGCAGAAATCCCAAATGGTTTTACCTTTATTATGATACCAAGATTATTCAAATGGACCAAATAGTTGCAGAGATATACTCATTTCATTTTGAGCTTGCCATTTTCGAAAAAGAGGCTCAGAGCTTAAGGGGTTAAAGCAATTGAATCAGGGCATTCTAATGCTGATGTAACAATCACTGCAAGAGTTTGAGAGCACTCAGAATCCTATAATAAAAAATCCAAAGCCTAGTCATGAGAAATTAAACAACAACAACAAAACAAATGAATAAAATAAAAACAAAATGCGGCAATAAAAACCAATGGGTAGGACAGACAGGGAAAGCAGTATTAAGAACAAGGGAGAAGAAAAATGAGCTTAGGTTTGGCTATTGCCTCTAACCAAAATCAAATTGAAGAATTCAACAATCTGAAAGGAAGGCTGTCTTTCATCTTTGAAAATATCCAGTGTGTTTCTTTATTCCCCCAATCGATTGAACCAAATGGCTTGGGGCAGGCTCAGAGAGCCTTAGATACCTTGTCTTTTCACCTCGGCCCCCAAATGGTCAGGACATAGGCACCCCAAGCAATCGTAAATGAGTTTCGGTTTATGCATGGGCTGTCAATGTGGACAGCTTTTTTGCGTCTCATCTTGTTGCATGGAGCAAAACTAGTGCAAGAAGCTGGCAAAGAATCACCACCAGTGATTTGCCCTCTAATATTCTTCATGGTCCAAGAGCCAACACAAAATTTCTGTCCAGATTTTAAAATATGGAACATTTGGAACATATTTACATGTCATATTAATTTTTCAGTCTGTTATCCATCGCTGCTCCAAGGCTCCATGCACTAGAGGACGAGGACGCTAAGGTGTCACTCCCACTGAGGTGGGAGAGGATGAATGCCACCTGTTTCATCAGGGTTGAGCTTAAAATGGTGGTCATATACATGCCCTTCAAATGACCATGGATGTGATTGGGGACGTGAGTGTCTGAGGAAAGGCTGAGTGTCGTAAACATAGCAGTGGTAAGATGAACCACAGGGCCAAGAGATTGCAGGACCAAGAGAACTTGCGTGGAGGGGGCAGGTGACCCAGGACTGTACCCTTGGGGACTGCTATGCAAAGGGGATAAGGTGCTGATACTGCATTATCCCAGGCTTCACTATCCTGAAAGGAGTGTTCTGAGAGATAGGACATGATGCAGGTTGAATATAGTTCTAACAGGATCAACGTAGACCAAATGGAGGCTGCTATTATTGCATAGAGCAATAATAATTGTTAAATAATTGTTATTAATGTCAAAAATTATGGGGAGGAGAAAATACTTGAATGACAGGAATGTAACGGCACGTTCTATTGAACCCCATGGAGTAATTCGTCCTCTGCATTCAAGCCATCCTAGTTACTTAGGAGAAGTTGGCAGCCACAGTGCAGTGCCTGAGGGCCAACTCCAGTTCTGAGGCCAGACTCTTGGTCAGGGGCACTGTCAAGAGTGTCCCAATAGAGCAAGTTTCTGTGGGCAGGGGAAAACCTAAGAACCTACAAAACCTACAAAAATATGTGGAGAACATGCTAACTTCACAAAGAGAGGTCTGGACTAACTGGGACTCAAACCCTGAACCTCATTGTTACAAAACAGCAGTGCTGACCACTGTGTCACCATGCTGCTAAGCATAGATATACACTCAGCTCAAGGACTGCACAAAGATTGACCCTGACCCTGACAAACTCATCTCTGCTGCTCAAGTGTCGACAGGAAAGTTTCATAGCCTAGCTAAAGTCAACTGATCTGTACCTAAAAAAAAGGGAGGCATTGTAGTGACCAGGAGCCGAGAAGCCTTGGAGATTCATGTACATATACTTACTGTTCCACTGGGAGCAGAGGGACACAGAATCCTTACCCTGAAATTGTGACTCCAATTTCTACTCTGAAAATAAACCAATATGAACCGAACCAAAACAAATTTCATTCTCCTCTTCTTATAGCTTCACCCATTGCAATAAGTGGGCACTGATTCACAAGAGAAGAAAAAATATTTACACTACATTCATTACCTAGCCTCTGCTAAGCAGATTAGCTAAAGACAAAATTAATTAGTTAGAACTGCTCTGTTGTCTGTGCTAAATGTTCAGACTATGTCCTGCTATAATCACTACAAGATATGCCTTGCAGCCAGTCATTCCAGACAGCACAATGTTCGCTAGGTGCTGAAAAAAATGGAGTATTATACATACTAAAGATCATCACATCATAATTTAAGAATGCTTCTGGTGTAAAGAATTCTCTTTAACACAACCTATAAGAGGAGCCTGCCCATTTCCTTTCAAAAGATCAATTTTGCTCTCATATGAGCCAGAACCCAATTGACTCAATCTCCCATCTGCTCTAACTAGCTTGGCGACAGCCTATACCCAATGGTAGTCCATGCAAAAATGATTAACTATCTGGTTTACACACAAGCATAGAGAGCAAATGGGGAAGACTCTACTCCAAAGGTGTAATTTTTCCAACCTCAGTTACAGAGGAATTGGGAAAACGTGTAAAATGGAGATTAAAAACAGCAAGCTGTAATTTTTCAATCCCCTTAACCTTCATTCAGTTGAACCGTTTTGGCAGACTCTATGGACACAATTCACCATCTTTGGTGTTTCGGTGCTAAAAATAAATGATAGACATGTCCGTATGGTCAATGAGAGTAATTATCCATGTCTACTTTCCAACAATTTCTACCCTGGTCCCCTAACGTTTTTCTGCCGAACGAGTCCAGAGACAGCTTTTCACGAACATGAAAGCTAATGCAGTTTCTCCACAGCTGTCAGAGTTCTGGGAGTTGTCAGCCTTGGCTTGGTTCACCCGGCCAGAAGCCCAGTTCATCTCGCAGGAGCCTACTGTGAATGCTACAAAATACTTTTATATGGTGTAAACCATTGGGAGTTCAACAGCAACCAGGGCTGTGAGCCTCCTCAAAAACCCTCTGTGGCAGGAATGGACTTTTGAGGTAAATTCTGATTGGCCACGGAGTCAAGCTTACTAACTTAGAAGAGCCGCTTCTCCTGCCAGAGAATTACCTGAGCGCACATGACTGTCATCTGACTTCGCTGTCAGATGATTGCTTGACCTTATTACTTAAGCTTGCCATCCTGAGAAGTGGCTGATCAGCGCGGTTGCTTAACAACCCTGCTCCTCCCCAGCTTCACCCGTGACCCGTCTATATTTAGCTTTCCGTTATCCTGTTCTTTTATATCTAAATTGCATTCCTTAACAAAGTCTCTACTTTTTGAGGTCATTGTTGCTGTAGGCTTGTTCTATGGAGGGGGGTTAGTTGCAACACAACCACCACTGACTGCCATGCTTTAGCAGAACAGGTTGACAAATTATTTTCAACAACTCAACAGCATTCCGTGGCTATGCTTTTTCCTTCCAAAGCCCTTTCACCACTGCCTAGAGACACAATGGTTGTTGCCGCCGCTGCAGCTCTTCAATGGCTTTGAGAACCAGCCTGTGTTTTTACCACACAAAGTTTGGATCAAAAGCTAAATGGTGCCTATTTCCGTGCAGTTTCAGTTTGGCAGGGAACACTGAAGCTGGTGCATAGTAGTTGCCATAAACATTGGCTGAGCCGGTAGGCTGCTGTTTATCCAAGACACTATCTTTGGATGGCGATTGCTGTGTGACACAGTCACGTAGAGGAGTGTCTTGCTCGCATCGAGAATAGACATCCAGGATGCTGGACATGATCTCTATGGAAGCAGTTAATGGCAGCCCCATCCACTCTCCAACAGCCTGTGGGCTTCACCTTCCCACATTGTCCAAAAGCCTGGTAACGGATGGTGCCTGTGTGGTGATGCAATGGTGCAGGACAGCTACCTGGTTTCACAAGTCCAGGACTTTTCTGGCTATCTAGCCAGGAAAGTAATCTTTTCAAAATTTGACCTCATCTGTGGATACCATTAGGTGCCCATCCTACTCCTGGAAATCACCTCATTTGGGATTTTGGAGTTCTTGTGAACACAGTTTGGTCTTAAGAATGCCGTGCAGACTTTCCAAAGCCTCATAGACTCAATGCTATGGGACCTATGTTATGATCTGTATCTGTCTGATTTTGTATTTATTATTTTTCATGTATATTCATCTACTCCATTATTGCATTGCACATTGTCTCCCCTGTAATGTCTGATGTGATCTGTGTCATCATGCCAGTGCATTCCCCTGTCTGCCTGCAGACACGCTTCGTGTGATTTCGGAAGTTTTCCGGTATTTCACAAACTTCCTTCAAGTCTCGTTTTTACCTTCCATCCTGCTTTTCTGAAATGACCATATTAATTAACTGCTAGGCTGCTTAGTTAGTACTGGTAATTTTACTGTATACTAATCCCTTTGTCTGTACAGTGACTAACTAACTAACAATCACGTATTTTGATTAGGTGTGTAGATATCACTGTTTACTAATATAACTAGCTCTGCCCAGCTCTGTTCTGTAACTCCGCCCCTTTTGCTTTCCCTGTACTCTCCTTTGATTACAGCTTATGCACCTCAGGTGCGCTTCTCTCTCTGTCCTGGAATCTTAACTGTGCACTTAGAACTCCTTGACCGGAGCTGTTTATCTGTCATAGGTTGTCTGTGTTGATCCCGCCCGTGTCTTGGCTTTTGCCAGTTGTTGTGGTTTAGGACTTCCCCATGTGTGCTTACCTCTGTAATTAGTTCTTATCCAATTCACCTGCTCCCTGCATAGCATGTGACTGCCCTCTTGTCTATTTAAAGTCTTCACTGCAGTTCATTCTTTGTCAGAACGTTGATCAGTATTTATTTGTGCAGAGCTCCTCGCATGCCATTTGTCTATTGCTTCTTCACGACTGTTTCGCCCGAACTTGAGATTGCCATTGCCCTTCTATTGCTGTTTTGTCTTTTTGGATTTTGACCTGTTTTTGTGTGACCACAATTTCTGTCTTGGATGCCCTGTGTATGACCTACCTTTCTGGATTTCGACTACGAGTTTTGGCTTACTGTCTATGTACCATTGCACCTCTGCCTTACTGGTTTTGACTCCTGCCTGTCTAGTTGACTTCGCTTTTTGGACATTGTTTTTGGCTTGGCAATTCTTGTGTCTTCTGGTCCCGACCCTTTTTGCAATAAAGGCTTACGATTTTTGGATTATCCCTGAGTTGCGATTGGTTCCTCTGAGCGTATCGTTACAACCTACCTTTCATCTTCATCTACCTAAATGATATTCTTGTTGCGAGCACCTCCAAAGCGGAACACCTGTCCCACCATTAATTCTTTTGGACAGTGAGTCACCAAAAATGAGGCTGTTCCCTTCCTGTCAAAGGTGGATGCCATCATGAACTTCCCATACCCGATCACAGTCAAGTCCTTGCTGGAGATCCTCGGCATCGTGAACTTTTACCACTTTTTTTTGAGTCCCTTGAAGGAAAGGCTATCAAACAGACATTGGACTACTCCGTGGAGAACAACAGGGTGTTTGCAGACACTGAGACTGTTATGGCCAACGCAACAATGCTAACATATTGGTCTCCCAAAGCTACAATTGCCATTCCCACGGACGCTTACAACTATGTCATGGGCGCAGTGCACAAGCAATAATTGAGTGTTGCTTGGCAGCCACTGGCCTTACTCAGTCAGCAGTTATGTCTCAGCAAAGAGAAATGCAACATCTTTGATTGGGAGGTCCTCAGCACTTACCTGGCAATGTGACACTTCTTTTTCCTGCTGGAAGCCCCCAGTTTCATGATACCGAGACCACGCTCCTGTGCGATGTTTCCATGGGTCAGCCCTGGCCCATCGATCCTACTTGATGAAGGCAAGGTGTTTTCAGTGTTATCAATTGCCTCTCTCACTGGGGCAAAAAGCCATTTCAAAGACCGGTGATTACCAAGTTCATCTGGTTTAAAGATGTGAGAGACTGGGCTGATGCCTATGGGGAGTGTCAGTGCACTAAGGTGCATCTCCACGCTAAAGCTCCTCCAGCGCAGTTTTCAGCGCCTGAAAGGAGGCTTGACCATCTTAACATGGACCTTGCGGGCCCCCTGCCCCCTCCTATGGTCTCACTTGTCTCCTCATCATGGTGGACAGGACCACTCAATAGCCGAAAGCTGTCTTGTTGCTGTCCTGAATGTCCACCAAGGTAGCCTATCGGGACCTCAGTTGCCTGGTTCTGCATTCGATCAGACCTAGTCTCTGTAAACCGGGTTTAGAGTTTACATGTGAGCTCTAAAATGCATTCACTGAGACCCAGGGGATGAAACTCCCCCGCACCGCGGCGTACCACCTGCAGGTCAATCGGTTTTCTGAGCGGTTTCATTGTTCTCTGAAGGCTGCTCTTGTAAGCCAGTATCACGGACAGTAGCTGGGTTGACAGGCTCTATACTAATTGCCTACAAGGAGGCCTTTCTACTAGCTGAATTGCTTTATGGCAAAGTGGAGATCCTCAACCTATCATGCTGGTAAACAACTGTGCTGTTTGTGGCAGTGCATTTTACACCCAATCATAATTGAATCAGCTGTTTTCTATTCAGCTGTTTACCTGCGGAAACTTCCAAACAGGTGTTTACTCCCAAGATGCCACATACTTTCCTTCAATTGTGGGGGAATGTGTTGCAGGTATCAAATTTGGAATACACAAATATTTACAAAAATTAAAACCATTGATGACTGCAAATATTTTTATTTGTGCTGTTTTCAACTAAATGCCAGTAATAGAGAATTTACAAATGACTTAGGAGTCCACAACATTGTTTTCAGACAAAATATAAATGTAAAAATCAATTATCACTTAAACAAATATGTTTAAAATGATAAACACTCGCATGAGATGAGGATTCAAATTGCTTTATGCGATTAAAATTAGCTTTTTCATTCTATAAGAAGCAGGCTGCCCAACATGCAAGCTGCCATGTTTGAAACAACTAACTAATGTTGACATGTGCGGAAAAAAGCATACTTTGTGATCCAACAACATCTCTTGAATAAATGAGCACTGGGCTGCACAATTATTGCCCGGGGCTGCTGCCATGTATCCTGTCCAGACTACTGTGCCTAGTTAGCAATGTTTCTGTGCCAGTTCTGCCAAATTACCATTTGGATCAACAAAATAAATGAAAGATCATCATTTTGAGGCAGGGTCTGAAGCCATCAAGCCCAAAAAGCATAAGAAGGATGCAGGGAAACAGCAACTTGCTTTCTAAGTCACACATTATGACCTCTATTTGGACATGATTAGTTTTATTGTGGGGGGGGGGTGTTACATAGTATTTACTCGATCACCTCTGGTATTTCAGTCCCCTCCAAATTTGCGCTTTTATGACAGTAAAAATGCCAGTATCTTTTACCGCAGTGAAACACTGTAAAAAAGACTCCAGGTGATACTAAACATTTCAAAGGTCCGATGATATCATCTTGTCAGAGTAAGGCTTCATGGGATTGTTTCTGTTTCACTAACTTCAATTTCAACATTTCATTTTTATGGCGCACAAGTCTCAACTTTATTGCTCATTATTTTGGCCATTTCTTTTGACTGTCAGAGAAATAGAGATTATGTACAGCAAAGCCAGAGAAATAAAGTTTACAAACAACAAAGCCCAGGGCGAAATATTGGACATGGGTCTGCTGTGAATAATGATAACGTAAGGTACTAAATGTTTACCAATGTTATCTGGCAAATGAGAGGAGTAAGAAAAGGTTTTTAAAATAACAACAATATTTATGGTGGTTTTTTTTTTTTCCCGAAGAAACTGCTGCACAAAGGATAAGGGAACAAAAAACTTGCATCTGATTCTGACATCAATTGCGTAAGATAAAAAAGGAGACCGAATGATTGCAACTTCTTGCCATTGAATAAATGCAGTGTGCTCTCCAGCGCTCACAGGAGTGCAATCATGCCATTTTTCATCCATGTCGGAGGGTGTCAGCTTAGAAATCGAGAGCAGTGTGCTTCTTAATGCAAAGAAGGGATTTGGGGAAATTGACTGCGCAAACTTTTGGTTCAGTTTTTATTTCTATTTTGCACACTGTGCCAATTCCAAATTTGTGACCCCAGGCCTGCAGTGCTCATCATCACTGGAGACCGAGTCACCGGCCTGTCCCAGCTCCTGCAATCCTCATGCTCACCTGTTGATTGTTATCTCTTTAGCCCAGCTTGTATATATACTCCTCTCTCCCTCAGTCCTATGCGAAGTCTCGTTTGTAACTCGCCTTTTCTGACACTCAGCTATCTAGCTAATTTACTTATGTAGTGGTATATTCCTGTTTGTGTTTACCTTTTGCGAACTGTTAGTCAACCCAAGTTTGTCAAGAGTCTTCATTTGCTCTGGTATTAAATAAAGAAGAAATCCTACCTTCGCATTTGAATCCTGTTCTCCATTCTTGCAGTGCACATTCTGTGTGCCCACCAGTCATCATAAAACTAAAGCTAACAGTCTGCACTTTAATGTCATTGCTATTGTGTCCTTTCAAACTCATAATGGTACAGTGTGCAGTATTGGCAATACTTTTTTAAAAGTATCAAAAATGGATTGTGGTAGAAGGAGGGACAGATTCAACCATTATTCCCACAGCTGGATAAAGAAAGACAAAAAAACCTGCTTAATCGCAACTGTCTCTAGGAGGATTATTGGAAGCCAGCTGGATTGCACACCATGCTGGGGATATTTGTTGCATGGTTAAACTCCTTTCTTGTCTGGCATCTTCTCTCATCCCGCCCCCGCCCCGCGAAGTCCCACACCATCTATTTTTATGTTATCAAGCAGACCATCCTAACATAGATGGGTGGAGAGGAAAAAGAAGCATAGTGTGACAAATGGAGCAATAGAGAGATGAAGACTGAACGAGAGAAACAAGGCGCTACAGCTGCAAATTAGCAAACTGGTTGAATCTGTCCGAAATGTAGCTCAATGATTGTTGTCCCTGTAAAATAAATGGAATAATAAAAATGGCTTTTTATTTTCTTCTTTTCTGCATTTTCAAGCATCTTATTTCAAGCATCAAAGAAAAATTCTGGCCCATAACTTGAGATGGCTACACAACACTAATAAAAGCAGAGCTTGAAAAACATGTCATGACTTACTCTGTAATGAGCTAGAGTTTTGGAGCTACAGGCCAACATAGAAGGCAGTCTATGAGAAGACACTTGTTATCGTTCTGACATTCTTTCGGACTTTCAATAAGCTACCTTGGACAAAGCAAAAGTCGTCCTACTGCCTGAAATCGCAAAGAATGCTTAAGCCCAAAAAATGCTAATAGGGATGATTGCAAAAACATCATCATGTAAACACTTTCTCAAAAGCAGGCACTTTGAAAATAACTTTTTTTTGGCACACTGCCCTCGCTAACAGTGGAGCAGCTAGGCTACAGTCACAAAAGGCCTTCAACCAACAAGCAGTTTTTTAAGGCCATGCATTTAACCATTTCCTCTTTTCTGAGATCAATTTAAATGATTATTTATTTGTGCTTGTGCTTATATTTTTACTTTTGCATTGTCATATGATTGCTTATTTTTCTTAACTTTTAAACATCAATGTCATTGTCTAGCAGCATAAACTGGAATGTCTCCCAGGAATCGATTCTTATGATAAAACTAGAGCTGGACTCGTGAGAGCCCATACCTCCACCAGCATAGCTAGATTTGAACTTTGGCCTATATCTCAGCTGTACTTTCGCCTAAATATGCCAAAATTTAATCACTCGTTCCTCTTGTACTACTTTAACATCCTGCAAAGTTTGGTTAAAATCTATGCAACCGTTTTTGAGATATCCTGCTAAAAGTCAGACAAACAAATAAGTAACAGACAAACAAATAAATGACTCCCGCCTAGCGGGACCGTTGTTGAAATCGTCTGGTGTCTGACTCAAGACTTCAAATCTCCGCCAGCATAGCTGGATTTGTACTTTGGCCTATATCTCAGCTGTGCTTAATCTCTGCCAGCATACATTGTGATAAGTAACCTATAGAATTTACCCAATAAATTTGAGGTAACAATTTGCATCAACTTTTTTTGGGTAGATTTAATTCCATATATTGAATTGAGTTATTTTATACTCAATATATGGAATTAAATCTACCCAAAAAAAAGTCGATGCAAATTGTTACCTCAGATTTATTGGGTAAATCCTATAGGTTACTTATTACAGTGTAGCTGGATTTGTACTTTGGCCTATATCTCAGCTGTACTTAATCTCTGCCAGCATAGCTGGATTTGTACTTTGGCCTATATCTCAGTTGTACTTAATCTCTGCCAGCATAGCTGGATGTGTACTTTGGCCTATATCTCAGCTGTACTTTGGCCTAGATATGCCTAAATTTAATCACTTGTTCCTCTTGTGCTACTGTAACATCCTGCAAAGCTTGTTTGAAATCTATGCAGCCTTTTGTGAGATACTGCTAACAAACAGACAAACAGACAGACAGACGAATAACGGAACGAAGTGAAATGGTTGTCGATTTCGATGTCCAATAAACAAGAGCAGTCAGTAGCGCAGCAGCTCCGCCACTCCAAGGCAACTCTGCGTTAGTTTTTTTTTTCGTTGGCTGATGTAGGGTATTGTTGCATTCCACCGCCAGGTAGCAGCAAAACCCAAAACCATGCCGATTGGAAATCCGGCCCATTGGAAAGACTTCAAATCTCTGCCGGCATAGCTGGATTTGAATTTTGGCCTATATCTCAGCTGTACTTTGGCCAAGATATGCCAAAATTTAAGGACTTGTTCCCCTTGTGTTACTCTAACATCCTGCAAAGTTTGGTTAAAATCTATGTGGTCGTTTTTGAGATATCCTGCTAACAGTCAGACAAACAAACCAAACAACGCTGACAAAAACATACGCCTCCCTTGGTGGAGGTGACTAAATGAACAAACGGAAGCAAAAACATAACCTCCTTGGCGGAGGTAATAAGACAATTTATTTATTTTTTTTTTTTACATGCTTAGTGGTTGTTATTAAGTTTTCTGAAAGGAATATTCATGTAGCTGATAGGTTTGTGATGCAAATGGTTAATAGACAACATGAAATTATGCATTTACTCAATTTTCAGCATTGTTTGTGCAGCTGGAGGCAATTTGCAGTTGGAAGCTCATCCATTACTGGAGGAGATTATTTCTATTGCCCTTTATTCAAGATTTTCCCATTAGATGGGCACTTATGGTGGGTGCATCAGTGACATTGCTTTGTTTCAAAATTTAAAGATTTCTCAAGATGTAAGCGACAATGCACTATCTTGTTTTCAATGAAGCAAGTTTGTGAGAGACAGAGCAAAGGGGAGACACGCAGACAAATTAATTGATTGGCTGGCAGACAGACAGACCAATGGATTTGGATTCTCTTTTCTATTTACATTGGATTGCCCTCCTTGCTGGATTACCGTCCTGGGAGAAAGATAGTTTCCTCTTTACCATACCCTACAGCCGGGGCAGTTCATGGACTTCATGAAAAATGTCTTCCCATTGTAGTTGTTTTTTGTTCTGTAGTCAAATAGATTGTTCAGAAGGCTGCACCCTCAAAGCTTTCCTCTGTACCCTAATTGCATGGTAGTGGAGTGACAGAGCCATAGATTACTGCAGCTGTGGAGTCATTAGTTTATTTTCAGCTCACCCATCACTGCTCTTTTTGAAGCACTATTGCTTGTTTGTTCCTTTTTGCATCCTCCAGCTCAAGGTCCGGCTCTCTAAGATGACTTGGAGGGAGTTGCAGACAGTGAACCATTGTAATCTTATAATTGTGTTATTATTATGCATACCCACATTCATGTGTATGTAAAGTTACCAATTTTATATGCCTGACATGCTTTGATAACACTTGGCCAATAGTGTTTGTTTTGGTAAAGCACTGCAGAATTGAATTGAACTACAAGAGGTGGACAAAGGAGGTGGGGAAGGAGTAGTTATTATTTTTAGTAAGGCCCATTGAAAATGTAAACTAATGCGCAATTATGCAAACTCTCTATATGGTGTGTAGCCCACCATCTGGATTCCAATCTGAAATCTAACCAATAAAGAGAGACCAGTTTTGTCAGGAGAGGGGGTTTCACAATTAGCGAGTGGCCACTCAGACCAGACTAAAGGCTTAATAACTGACGAAAATACATAAATTATGATGTTTAAAATTGTATTCATTACATTTTTCTTCCCAACAAATAGTATTAAGAATAGAATAAGTCAAAGGATGTCAGTTGTCCTAACATGCAAGGAGTCAAGACCAGGGAATAGTATGAAATATATGGTGAGATATCCATTGTTAAATGTGCTTTATTAATGAACATGCAGGTGTTTTCATCCATATTGTGTTAAGCATGTAGGAATTGCGGCCCTTTTCATATGCAGTCGCGGGCCACTTGCTTACCAACTGCGCTGTGCACACTTTGTGTCAGGACAATGCGTGCTCATGATTTCAGTGAAAAAAGTTTTCCCTCTTTTCACAGGAATGAATATTATTCTTTCAAAACTCTCCTGTGGTTCCTTGCCCTGGAGTGAGCAAACAACAGACTTTCTCAAGCCCCTCTGGAGCAACACAACTCTTCTCTTAACGCACACATCACCCGGATTTAGTAAGTCAACAAAATAGTTAAATAAATAAACATGACCCGTTGCTGAATACCCCTCGGCCCAGACACGATTTCCTGCCTCAACGTCACAGCGTTAAGGTCAAAGGTCAAATCCAGCAAAAAAGGTGACGTTGCACATCTATGTGTCACAGTGAGTTACCATACCAAATTTGGTGAAGCTGCGATCAGTAGTTGCTGAGTACTGGCCCATATAAGATTTCCTGCCTCAAGGTTACAGCGCAAAGGTCAAAGGTGAAATCCAGCAAAAAACATGACATTGCACATATGTGTGTGATAGAGAGTTACCATACCAAATTTAGTGAAGCTGCGAGAATTAGTTGCCGAGTACTGACCCGGACAAGATTTCCACAGTCAAGGGCACAGAGCTAAGGTCAAAGGTCAAATCCAGCAAAAACCCTGACGTTGCACATCTATGGGTCATATTGAGTTACCATACCAAATTTGATGAAGCTGCGATGATGAGTTGCCGAGTACTGACCCGGGCAAGATTTCCAGGGTCAAGATCACAGCGCTAAGGTCAAAGGTCAAATCCAGCAAAAAACCTGACGATGCACATCTATGGGTCATAGTGAGTTACCATACTAAATTTGGTGAAGCTGCGAGAATTAGTTGCTGAGTACTGACCCGGACAAGATTTCCAGAGTCAAGGTCACAGAGCTAAGGTCAAAGGTCAAATCCAGCAAAAACCCTGACGTTGCACATCTATGGGTCATATTGAGTTACCATACCAAATTTGGTGAAGCTGCGATGATGAGTTGCCGAGTACTGACCCGGGCAAGATTTCCAGGCTCAAGGTCGAAGCGCTAAGGTGAAAGGTCAAATCCAGCAAAAAATGTGATGTTGCACATCTATGGGTCATAATGAGTTACCATACCAAATTTGGTGAAGCTGCGATCATTAGTTGCTGAGTACTGGCCCGGAAAATGTCACCCGGACAAGATTTCCAGGGTCAAGGTCACAGCGCTAAGGTCAACGGTGAAATCCAGCAAAAAACCTAACGGTGCACATCTATGGGTCATAGTGAGTTACCATACCAAATTTGGTGAAGCTGCGATAATTAGTTGCCCAGTACTGACCCGGACAAGATTTCCAGGCTCAAGGTCACAGCGCTAAGGTCAAAGGTCAAATCCAGCAAAAAACCTGACTTTGCACACCTATGGGTCCTAGTGAGTTACCATACCAAATTTGGTGAAGCTGCGATCATTAGTTGCCGAGTACTGGCCCGGACAAAATCATGGACGGACGACGGACGACGGACGACGGACGGACGACAGACGGACACGCAGGTGACAACAATACCCCTCCGGGCCGGAGTCGGCCGAGGGGTAAAAACTGGGAATATCTTCAAAAAATAACTTGGTTCACAATTTTATATGACACTCATGGGTTAGGTGCCATTAAAAATACAAGACCAGGTGCCACACCATACTTAGGAACGGATACAAGGCCACAAGGCCCATCTACATACTAGAACATTCTTTTAATAGAAACTAGACTTGGGGTCCATCCAAACACTGTCACAGTTTTAACAGATCCCACATGACTGGGCATATCCACATGCTGGATTGGTGCCTTAACCCTTTATGTCCCACGCCCAGTCTTATGTTATACCTCCAAGTCAGGTGCAAATGCCACAGGACTCTTGGGACCTGCTGGAGAAAAGATACCCAACCTTGGGGCCCACTCACACTCTGGGACATAGACATAGCGGGACGAGTATCGTGTCCAGAATGTTTCCCTAATAATCTTTCCCAGTAATTCAGCTATTCTTGTTAATTGCAGTCTTGTTTCATTTATTAATTCTCATCATTTAACAATTTTCTAGGTCTTCTCCCCTCCGTCCTTGTTTTACTCCCTGTGCATCACAAGCATTTTCCACTTTTTTGATTGTTGTCTTGTTTATTTAAGTTCCTGGTATTTGTTTTCCCTTTGGTGGAATGTTGTATTTCATCCTTAAAATTATCTAATGAAATATAGTTACCTATTTATTAGGAATACCCTTCACTGAGTCTGTGGTCCTGTTGAGTGGCTTCTTCTAGTCTCCCCTTCACCCCAATTCAAGGGTTTGCACCTGCTCAGGTGTACCCTGGTTCATTAGACTTGCCATCCCGATGACAGACCTTGGACCGATCTCTTTGATCACGCCTTGCCTCCTCCATATTCCTGATCGCTTCCACCTGACTTTAGACCATCTGCGGACATTCTCCAATAAAAGCCTTTGAGTTTTTGTCTTCTTCTGTAAAAAAAAACTGGACAAATTCAGCAGTATGTATGATCTGCACCTGGTTGCTGTCCTGAAACTCCAAACATCGAGCCACCCAACAGGCATAATTTGAAATTTATGACCTTGACTTTGCTTGGACAACTTCCACGGACAGTTGTAAGACATTTGGGAGTTCTTGTAGGAACTGCGCTGTTTAATATTCATGTAGTGCAGGACAGGTAAACTCCACGGGGAGGAGGGCAGGCCCATGTCAACCTTTTCCACTGCAGCACAGGAGGTGTGACAGTGCTTATTCATGACCCCAAACACCATGCCTCCCTGGCAGCCAGAACTAGTGAAAACTGGCCGCGCAGGAGGACAGCTTAGGAGAGAAGGAAAGGAAGCAATTTTAAAATAGCTGGCAAATGCCTCAACAACTTTCAGGGAAAAATCATTTACCAAATGGCGTGACAACTTTAAGGGAAGGAAAAAACAAAACACAACAGAAAATTTTCATGAAGAAGCTAGCATCTTTGAATTGTCAGCTCTTTAGAGTTGGTTATATAAGTCTGCTTTCATCCAGCAATCCACCAAGGATTTTTTATTTTTTTTAACAAAGGTACAGTTGTCAAGGCATATGAAATGTCCGCATATTCATATAATTTTTTTGATAAAAAAGGCACAGTAATGGAAAATAACTTAAATCCAAAACACAAAAAAACTAAACAGGAAAAAGAAAGGAAAGAAAAGAAAGAAGAAATAAAGAACCAAAAAAGGGGAGTGCTAGGGGTCTTTGAAGAGTTCCAGTTCCTCATGAGTTCAAAGGTGACACAGCGCTTTCCTTTTCATCAGTGTCAGAATCCTAATGTGATTATCCACGGGGCTCCTCTGGAAAAAAACAAGAGTGTGGCTTTCATCTATTTACCTCAGAAACAATTTGGCTGAGAGCATGTTTTTTTAAATCTCCAAATTATATGCCAAACACAAGTTTTTCTGTAGTGAAAGTGGAGAGTTGATAGACTTTAGTTCACGCCCAGTCGTGCATGTCTTCCCAGTGTTCTTGGAAGGTATTGACATAAACACAATAAGAGCACCACCGGTGGATTTAATATCAGCGTCACAGAATTTTCTAGGAGTTCTGATTAATATTAAACCTAATAACTAAAAATAACTTGGATGTGTAAACATTATTAAAATTTTTGAAGTGGACTTTAGTTTTCGTGCTTACTGGAAAAGTGACATAGTTTGTTTTCCATTTCTTTATCGCAGCCACTGAGAACAACTGGAGTATGTTATTTCTGTTTTAGTCCACTGGATACAAAGAGTGATTTAACCCTTAAATGCCCAACTATAGTAAAAGTTGAAAGAAAAATCTATGTATTCTGTTAATATGTCCTGGGGAGGGGCTAATAACAACCCAATAGCAATTTTTAATTTTTGGTGACCTTTGACCTCATTTTAGTTTTGTGACATATATGTCACTCTGTTTCTAGGATATAAAGAGAACTTCTGTCCATCATTGTTTTGGTAGTTGACATATAGCTGAAGTATTAGGCATAGCTTATTTTTCATTAGCTTACCTGTTCGTCTACTTTATCCAGTGATGAATAGGTGCTGATCTATCGTGTGGATTCCACCATGGGGGCGGCCATATTGGAAAGGTTAGCTGCTGCAGCCAGTGTGGTGTCAGTTCCACTTTTATGCATCAGATGGCAGCACTGATGGTCTAAATATGTCACTATGGGCATTAGGTTGCAAAATTTATGTGGGGTCAGTGGTTTTGACAACCCCCAAAATCGTGTGACAAATTTGTCACAGGGGGGGCATTTAAGGGTTAAATAAATAAAATAGAGCAGCCTTCCTTCATACCTCTTTTGATTAGTAAACCTGGATGATGTGCCAATGGGTAATGCATCAGAGCTTGCTGTGGATTAGAAAAGAAAAGGAATAGAAAAGGATTTTATTATCCTACAAAATTTAGATCCTAATCCATACAGACGCAAGATTTTGAAGAGAAATTGATGTTCTAACAAATCAAAGGCCTTGTAAAAGTCAAGGGATAAAATGAAGCCCTTATCCTTCATGAAGTTGCTATTTTCTAGTTGCTCTTGAAATAATGCGATAGTGTTATGTTTTGATCTCTGCCTGTTGGTGTAAATGTGAGTCACTCAATTAAAATCTTTATTTAATAATGTTAAAGGGTGAATATTATCTAGAATCCAACACTATTTCTCCGATCTTGGTATGAGTGTGATGACTCCTTATGTCATTTTGTTAGGAAGTGTAAAACTATTGGTTGCTTCTCTAAATATCTGGAGCAGTAGGTCTCTAAATAGACTCCAAACATTTCTGTAGAAATTGGCTGTCAGGCCATCAGGGCCAGGAGAGTTCTTTAGTTTTAGGCATGTAGTTACTTCATCCACTCATCCGAGGAAAAATTCTGCATCACACTCTCCTCGAAAGGCACTGTCAAAGAAATAACATTTCTGAGGAATAAAAGTATAATTTTATAAATGAAGAGGTCTGAGTCAGATATTTAGAATGAACAGTTGTGTATATTTGGTTAGAATGCACTTCTTTCTTTAACAATTAACATTGTATCAATACATCCCTGCCATTTATCACAAGAATATTGCTCTAGTGTTTTACCTTTCATTTTATTAATCTGCAGGACAAATTTCTCTATCATTTCCCTTTGCTCTGGACCTGTAAATGCTCCCTTTGCTTTTCTTCCACACAGAATATTTTATCTAATTTTGGTTGCGGGGATAAAAGTTTAACCTTATCATCTTTTGTAGAAACAGGCCTATTACAAATTATGTGCATCATTTTAATGATTTTGGTCTCCTCTAAATTGGGCATTTAGCTAATATACTTACAAATTGATATTAAAAATTGGTGGATCTTAAATTTAAAAAATTCTCACATGTTAACATACAGTTAGAGATGACTGAGTCATCCTTAATGATTTTTTTTGGCTCTTTGATGTATTTACAATATTAATCATGTTTTAGGAAGCTGGTGTTAAATTTCCAGCACCCTACTATTCTGGCATAATGTAACTGAGGAGCGATTAACCGATCAGTGCGTGGTGCTCAGGAGATATCAGTCTGAAATTTGGTCCTGCATAGTTTCTGCTACTTAGCAATAATCAATCCTCTGCTTAATGGAGGCATCTGGCTTAACCCTTTCAGCGCCGTGGGCGACTATACTTGCCCAATGATGTAAGATATCAAAATCACACGCTGTTGAAAACCTATAGTTTTCAACAGCTCAGGATAACAACATTTTTAATTCCTTGAAAATGTATTCAGCGCTCAATGGGTTAAACCTAAACATGGTGCCTGAGATGTGAGTTTTTGTCTCTCCAAGGATCAAAACAGGTTAAACTTAGCAGAAATCAACTTTAACAGAATTCAGATGAAGACCTGAGAATTTGGAAGGAAACTGGTCAATCCACTCGTCCAATACTGAAATCTCCCCCATATTAAAATATATCTTCCTTTAAAATGTGGAATTCTCTCGATGATATCTGTGAGAAGGCTTCTGTTCTGGCTAATGTTACATTAACTGTAGACATTACTCACAAAAAGGGAGAAACCTTCAGTAAGTCAAATACAAAATACCCAATGACCATCAGCATTAGATTTGGCTGCAATCACCTTCACATCAAATAAAGGAACCACCCCTCCTGATGTGAAAGACACACATGAAAATATGATTTTGTCACTCCACTGAGTTGTCCAAAACTTTTCATCAGATCTATTTGAGTGGGTTTTTTTTTTGGAGAAATACGCATTGTGGATTTTTTTTTCTTTGCAAAGCAAAGACATTCCTTTTTTTCAGATTGTTGTTTGTGACGTTGTATAAAAAAATAATAAAGAAGGAAATGAATAAAGGAAGGTATCGCAATGAAAGCACTCTCTGCTACTTCTCAGCAGCAAATAAGAAAATAAAAACTCCCCAACAGTATACCTTTTATAGGCCGACCTCAGAGAGCTCATAGGGGAACTTTTCGAGTAACTGGTATAAAGTAGTGATACTCGGTTGTAACCTTTGTACTACCCTGCATTTTTCTATTTATGAGATTTGATGTTCTAAAATAGAATCATCGAGGTTAAACTTCTCTGTACATTTAGAAAAGACTGAAGCTAGTTGGTGAATGCCACTGCATGCCTAGCAGTCAGAGGTCATATTTAATAACTACAGAACACAAAACTGGAACGCCATTTCTGAAAACCTGAGGAAAGGTTGAGCCTTGACGATGCGTCCATCAATTATGGTAACGTGTCCTCTGTAGAATGCCATCTTCCCCAGCGCTCTTGCCTATATGATTATGGGTCACAGGTCTTCACTTGTGTTACTGATCCTCCATGACTATATACTGAATGAAGCAGGGGTCCAGATTCTTACAGGCAAGCAAATCTTTGGTTATCTTCCACACTTCATCTCAGTGGCACCTTTTCACAAATTGCATGATGACTTGGAGGCATCTTCTTCTTTTCCCCTGACACAACTTCCAGGTAAATCAAGGTTATCAAAGCTAAGCTAATGCTACATTCCATGTACTTTGCATGCTGCCGTGTAGCTAAAAATGTTTGCTACAGGGGGCTAATAGCCTTAAATCTGGTCAGGTGGACGCTGGACCTAATAATCACCACCTGAGGCCATGAGGAATTGTCAACACTAACAGATCAGCTACTTTGGCAAGTATTGGATTTTTCGCTGCTGTTCTCTCCGCCAATGGCTTTTCACACATATGCATGGAAGGGCAGGGAGTTTTTTTGCTCCCCCTGACTATTGGCTTTTCATACATGCGTGTGGAAGGGCGGGGAGGTCACCTGTCATAGCAACTTGGGTTTTTGCCTGATATGATTGCATGGGGGGGGCTTTGCTGTTGCGCTCTCTGCCTTTGGCTTTTCACATGTATGCATAGAAGAGCACGGAGGATTTTTATTTTGGCTCTCCTGCTTTTGGCTTTTCATGCATGCAGGAGGAAGGGCAGGGAGGTCGCTTGGCATGGCGACTCAGATTTTTCGCATGGTGTGGCCGTTTTGGGGGGGTTTGCTGCTGCTCTCTCCGCCAATGGCTTTCATGCGTATACATGGAAGGGCAGGTTTTTGGCTCTCCCTGTCTATTGGCTTTTCATGCATACGCGTGGTTGGGCTGGGCAGCCCCAGAACAGAGCCATACCGCCAAATTCAAATATGGCAAATAAATTTGCCGCAAATAATACTATAATTTAGGGTTTTGACAAAGCGGACCTGACTGAATTTGATTTCAGTGAACGGAGCTCAATATCAAGCCCGTGCTCTGCTCGCCATCTTGCCGAAGTCATCCAGTAGGTAACATGCTGAGACGTTTTTGAATTATGGACACCAAATATGAGCACAATCCATCCATTCATCCATCCATCCAGTGATTTATTTGTTAGATGGATAGGTGGATGGATGGATGGCTGTAGTGTGCTCATATTTCAGCTTATTTGGCTACAAAAAAACTTTAGAAGCCAACTCCTGGCCTTTCTGTGTGGTTTATTGTTTCCATGATGTCTTAAAATAAACTCTTTTTATAGGGCTGATTCCCTCCTGTGGGCATGAGAGTGCCAATGAAGGGTTTGTGTGTGTGTGTGTGTGTGTGTGTGTGTATGCTCAGCTATTTACAGATGAGCAGTCCAGGCTGTATTCCTGTCCCTCACCCAATGCATGCAGGGATAGGCTTCAGCACCCCCTCCCCCCCAAAGTGACCCTGGCCAGAGGTTTAAATGAATAAATGGATGGATGGAATTCTGGATGGAATTCTCCAGAATCAGACAGTGTGCCAATACAAACATCGCGTCCTACTATAACATTAGGAAAACTCTGTTTGAATTGATTTTCCTCTCCAGTGGGTTGGCCAATCAATCTGAAACTGCAGAGACATTGAGTATTGGCACAGGCAACAACTGAAGAAGTCAATTTTCCCTTTTTCCCCAAATATAAGCTTTTCACTGGCAAATTTACTGCTTTTGCTGGCAAGTTTGCACAAAGTCTGCGAGTCTTTGTGGCAGGCACAGCCCCAAGAGTGGACGAGTTTTATTTATTTTCAAACGTTTAATTAACCCTGCGATTGGCAGACTCAGTGCTGTATCCAATTACGCCGGTAAATGCAACAGCGAACAACTGCACCGCTGAAAACTAATCTCTTATGAATGCCTTTGTGGAACAGGAAGTACTAACCCTTTCTGCAGGCATAATGGCATGAAGGCTTAATATTAAACTTAGTTAATCCTCACGGGGGGGAGAGATGGACAGCACTGTGCCCAAATGAAATTATTCATCTGGAGTAAAAGTAAACAAAAGCATTAATGATGCGGACGACTGACGTGAGGAAGAGGGAGAAACTTATTTGAGGGGCGAAGAGGGCAATGTGGCAAAGATGAACAGCTGAATAAATGCAGCACTGTCATGCTTCCATCCTGTCACAAGTGAGAGACCCCATCGCTGTCTCTCTCCCCACCAGTCTCCCGCAGTTCTCTCTCTGGCTGCCTTTCTGTCTCTGTTTTTCACTGTGCGACTCTCTCTGTCACACTTTATCATTATTCCTTCTGTTATGCCTCGGCCTGTTTTTTTTCTGTTGCTTTTGCTATTCTTTTTGATTTGCTTGCTTCTGTTGCTTGTGCTGTTGACGTATGGTTGTTTTGTTTGAGCAATAAAATGTGTTAAAACTCAAACTCCTGTCTGTCTATACTTGTCTATCAATCTTTGCTGTGGATTTTGGTGAGTGTCCAGCAGGCATTACCAATGCAAGTCCTAGAGGATGTGCGAGACTCCTCACGTAATGGCTTTCAACCCCCTTTATCTCTCCGTGCAGATGTCGGGGCAGTGCCTGAGTGACAGGAGGGTCAGATGGAAGTCTTCTGTTATTGATCCCCCAGAGCTGGAAATTTCTGGAATAAGAATTAGAAAAAAAAAAAAAGGCAAGTACACAGTGTGTATGTTGAAATGTACAATATTCTTGATTTTAGTGCTTGGTTTTTATTTTTAATTTGTTTAACTGATTTGCAGTTAAGATGCTTTGAAAAAAGGGCAAGACTCTCTTTTTCTCTCACTTATTCACACTCTACAGCTGTTTTGATGAATTATCCAACATTAACACAATCCATAATCAGAATGAAAGTGGAGAAATTTGAGATAATTTTTTGTTTCATATGCAATTGTGTTGATGTATCATGTCAAATGCAAAATAAAGCCTAATAGCTCTTGACTTTTCACAGACGTTTAAAAAGGAAATAATAATGAAATATAAAGTTGCGTCTGGGGGATGCAGTTTTATTAATGGTCTCTTAACTGAGAAATTAAAGTCATTTATATCTGACTTCAGTCAAACCTAAGATAAGCATGGACGTTTTGTTGGGTAAACCTCTCAATGAATGGCGCATAATTTTGAGTGTAGGCAGTCCCTATACTTCAAATTCAGTTTAAGCAATCATGCAAAAAGCCTTGTTGTGCAAGCGGGGCCATTTGTCTGAACTGTAAGATGAGTAGAGCCTTGTAGTGAAGTAATATATTGGTGTCACGAGTCCCGTGTTCAAACACCCATTACGTTTGCCAGATGTCGCATGCTATCGATCTCATCCTGCCTCTGTGCCAATCAAACTAGCAGTGGACACCCACCCTCCCTTGGTTGCCAGGTCTGTTACCCTTTGTCCAACTTAATGGAAAGAGGGCCATACAGGCGCTCCAAAGCCCAGTCAGTCAATTTTAGGGGTGGCCCCTGTGACAGTGCGTGGGCAGGGAGGTCATCGCCTCTGCTTATACGTGTGTCTGTGGGCGAGTGCGTGCAGGTTTTGTGTCCCTCTTGCACTCACCAGTTAGAGAATAACTACATTTGTAAACGTTGAAAAATTCTCATTAAAGATTCATGACGAAACAAGCTGGGAGTGATTGGTAGTTTTCATAGGTTTCGGCTCAGAATCGATTTTGGAGTTATTCAGGGGAAATCATTTTATCTCAGTTTCAAAAGCAGCAGAGACATACTGTACACTTTTTATGTCCAGATTCTGTGACAAAAGGTTGTTGTGTGTCTCACTTTGTTTTACATTAATTCCTGTTGCCGCCAAGATTTTATAATGTATATCTGTATTTTAACATCGGTGGCTAGAGTTGCCATGGGAGTGTTGCCAAGGAAACCTGACAGGGATAGAAATACCCGGGAAACATCTCATTATCTTTATTTTTGGGTCAACAGGACCCCCCCCCCCACAACCACCACCAATGTCCCAATTGTTTGCTCATTATCAAAGTAAGATGCAAAAGAAAATGGATGATTACACTTTTTTGTGATGCAATGATGCAATTACAATTTCACAGCTACTTTATTGCTGTATCGCTGTCCTCGGTGCTTCGCAACTACAGTGAGGTCAGTGAGTAAATATTCAGGTGCATCAATTTAAAAGGCTGTAATTCCTGCAGACTTCACTTCATATGGGTGGAAAGCTGTTCATCTGCACTGTAATTGCAGGTTATTTGCATCCACATAGATTGAACTGTGCAGGAATCACAGCCCTTTCCAATCTTGTCTAAAACTATTTGATGCTATTTGACAAAAAAAAAACTGTTTAACCGTGTTTTATAAACTGCATCTCAGCCTTGTTAAGCCAACATACTGTCTCTCAGGTCACCCAGCACTGTATTTTGAGGTAGAATTGCTACTAAAACTATTTGATGCTATGTGACAATTAATTGGCATTTCTTTGTTAAAGATAACTCTTTTCAGCAGTGCATTCAGCTCAAACTCCCAGCAAGGTGAACATAAATGCAGCCATTATGGGAAACTTAAGACATTTGTGTTATTTTATTGTTATTTTGAATAAGAACATTTTTGTGACCCTTCATGCAAAATTTTGGGGAACATGCCATAACTCTTTTCCCTGCATTCAGCTGGGGAACACGTTGTCTCCTTCCTCCATGCATGGGGGAAACATGCTGCCCTCCTGCATGGGGAAACATTGCCCTCCTGGTTACGGGAACATGACATCCTCCCTGTTACGGGAACATAATGGCCTCCCGAAGCAGATCATGCTGTGATCCATCTTACAAGAACATACTGCCCTCCCAGTTATGTAATTATATCGCCTTTACTGTTACACGAATAGGCTGCCCTTTCTGTTATGGGAACATGCCATCCATGTAAAGGGAACATGATAATGCCCTCTCCAAGGGGCATTCAGCCCTCCATGTTGGGAGTGCATAATTCCCTCCCTGTTGGGGGAACAGGCTATATACGTTTTTTAGTGTGCGGGTCAAACTTCTCTAATTCAGTAATGGCTGCCCTTCTGAAATAAAATGTTGAATTGTCATTAATAGGTACACTGTACAACAGTATCTAATTTTTACATGGAAACTTTTTTCTCCCCATGTTCATGACATTGGATATTTCCCTTAACACCATATGACAATTATGGGTCACTATCACTGAAGATCCGTTATTAATGTCCCCGTCACACTTATTCAAAATCAGCAGGAATCAAGCAGAACCAGCCGGAGTGAAGAATTTGCGCAACATTCGGGTGGGAATTTCAAATTGACCAAAATTCTTACAGCTTTGAAAGAATGCCGTTCGAAATCTTAGAATGCGCTTCGAACCTGTCTCAAATGATTCTTGCACATTCTGGGTGTATTAGCTCTCGAATGCAGCTTGAAAGTAGTTGGAACGCAGTAGGAATATTTAGAATGCTGTTAGAATGCAGTCAGAATATTTAGAATACACTTCGAATGCCATATGAGTGTGATTCAATTGCTGCCTGAACTCCATCCGAAGTCTGGTTGGAAGGTGCCTCGAATCCTGTACGAATTCACCTCGAATGCAGTCAGAACGTTCCTGGAATGGCCGCCGAATATGGTTGGAATGTCCAAGAATTCAAACAGAATGCAGCTCGAATACTCAGAATGTACTTAGAATGTAACACGAGTGTCCCATAGCGTTGATTGAGTAATTGCTGACTACAGCAGGGTAATGTAAATATGCCACTAAAACTGACGCCGAATGCGTGAGAGTTAACAGGTTTGCGTTATAAATGAAAACTGGCCACACCTGATAATGTTGAGAGTTTTCCGAGTTTCTGTAATGGTAATTTACGTTGTAAATGAATGATTGCAAACAGGTCATGACCAATCATTATTTTTAAGGGATGAGTTTCATCCTCCCCTATCACCAGTCCACCACTGATTCCAGCGGCAATCGAAAGATTCCTACGGCATTCGAAGCGCATTCCAGCTGAATTGTTTTAATATCGAAATAGATTCCTGCACCAATCGAGACACATTCGAGGCGCATTCAGGACATTCTGGCAGGATTTGACGTGGCTTGCCATTTCGATTCTCCCTCGAATGCAATCAGAATGTTTTGAATGCTGTTGGAATGGTGTAAGAATATTTATAATGCAGTCAGAGCGCCGTTAGAATACACTTTGAATGCGGTTCGATATTTCTCCACTTCGAATGCACCTGGAAAGTTTTGAGCACGAGCAAAACATTCGGGCCGGCCACAAGAACGGCCCCGAATATTTGGAATGCACTCAGAATGCAGTCAGAATTTTTAGAACGCACTTGAATATCCAGGAATATACAAAGAATTTTCATTCCGACGGCATTCCGGCTCATTCCACCTCTAGTGTGACTAGGGTTTAAACATTATCACGACAGATCAATTATCAGTCATTATCACCAGACACCCATGATGTAATTATCACTCTTGATCAAATATCAGTCATTATCACCATAAAATTATTATTAGTCACTCATGCTTAATCAGTCATTATAATCACAGACCCATTTTCTGTAATAGCTTTTTGTCAATGCAAAAATGTTCATAATCATCATCACATTCATGATCATCTTAAGATAGTCAGATTTTCCATCCTTGTGAGGAGGAGGATGAAAGTTCTTTAAAATAAAACATAAAACAGAATATCTCGACCTGTTTTCTGAGGCCTTAAATATTTCATTATGATTGGCTTGACCCATTTGTTGCACGAGGTCTGCCTTTGCTGAATATTTCAGGAATGCACAGAACAGACTCAATTTTCTCTCCACATTTAGTGGAATGAGTGTATTTGGGTGTTACTTTTGGTGTGCGTACCCTGAAAATAGTGAAGTGACCCCTCATACTGCTTACCCCTGAAGTCTGAGCTAATCGCAGGAAAGGAGCCCAGTCTATATGGGAGAGTTGCCCTACAAACGATGTTCAACTGCACATAATTATGTTTATTCTCAGTAAATTTGATTGTTGAAACCTTTTGTGCTCCTCGGTCCTTCGGCTAGAAAGGGGGATAAAACACTACGATGAGGGCATGGACTGAGCTCAGAACCAATCAATGAATCAATTAAACAAACAAACTGCAGAGAGAATGAAGTCAGAGATAAAAAAAAGAAAAATAAGGAGTTCTGGCAATCCATTTGAAAAATATCTGCATTAAATATTTCAAAAATTTATAATTAATGCAAACTGCTTACAGTGGGATTGTTGATGTTTACTTTTACTTCAGATAACACATTAAATGCGTTGTTAAAATGTCTCTATGCAGGAGATAGGCTTCTGTTGGTGTCTGGAGGGCAATCACACTTAAAACTGCCAATATATTGGCTTTTGAAAATCAATATAATTAGAAATTAGGATGGCAAACGATGAATTTATGAAATTACATCATTGACAGGCCTATCTCACATCACCGCCCTTTGCTGACATTTCAGAGCAGCACTGAGGACCTATTACTGCGGATTGATTTCTATTTTCCATATTCCTCTCAGATCAATCTTCAGGATATGAGAAATGCACAAAATGTTCATTTCCCTGCCATTGCCATCCACGCCAGCTGTGAGATATGGATACAGTGTTATGAAGTATGGTGTCTGGGGGGTGACAGGTCACCATGTAGTTTGTAATGAATGGTAAATGATAAATGGGATTACCGTGCTAGTGCAGCTGCAGATTATTTTTGGCAAGCTGGCAAAACTAAGAGGCGGCAAAGAAAAATTAACTTGCTACCTACAGAGACCACAGGAAGGCCAAAAGAAAGTGGGAAGGCCAACACAAGAAACTGAGTGCGCATCAGAGGAAACTGAGACGGCTCCAGGAGAAAGGTTATTTTTGCAATCGGGAGGAACACATTTATCATTATACTTCACCATCTCGTGCAATACCTGGAAGTGGCAATCAAAGGTGCCTCTCCCCACATATTATGAAGTGTTGAAACATGAATTTGAGTCATGAAAACGTTTCATTTCAATGTGTCGATGCAAAATTCCTTTCCTGTGAGGGAAAGACTGAGATTGCATTGCAAGATTTTGTCTGACTGTGGTCCAGTTCATCAAAGATCTACTGGAAAAAAAAAAAAAAAAAACAAGAACAAATGTCACTAAATTTCTGACGAGGAAGCCCGAAATCTCATTCTGAGCACGTTTCTGCACTTTTCTATTTCTCAATGAATCAGCCGAACACTCCCCTCCGTGAGCGAGCTCTCTCCCTCTCTCTTACTCACTCCCTCTCTCTTTCTCGCCAGGGATGGTTATTTTTATCCGAGTCGTGAGAGACCATGCGCCAGGACTCTCATTTTCAATAAGGGAATAAGATGAAAGCTGTACATGTGAGTATTGATGCAAACAGGGAGCAATTTTCGCAGCGCAAGACAGAGCTGTCAGAGCTGAGTATTTTTATTTTAGGAAATACGTTGAGAGAAAAACGGGCAGCACAACAAAGGTAGTCATTGCAACCATCTGAACAATTTTTTTTTTAAATCATCAACTATCTCCATGATGTAAAGCACTTTGTTCTTGATGCAAAGCAATGAGTGTTTAATGTTTTTAGACAGACAGCCCTAAACTTTTTTTTTCTTTTTTTTTTAGCCAGGTGGTTTTGATTACACATTTGAGCAAATGAAATGCACCTGGATTGTTTCACAAAACCTCTGCTAAAATATGAGACGCAGCCTGGACTTTGGAATTGATGGCAACATGACTCACTGAAAAAAATAAAAATAAAACATGAACAGTGCTCCAATGAGGACAATTCAGTGGAAGAAAGCCATAGCCTGTTTAGCCATTGTAAATATCGATTTTTATAACTCTGGCTGCTCAGGACTCAGATTTAGAGCCATAATCCAGCAATATCCAATGACCCAATTAAAATAGCCTCCTGCTGTGTCGATGGGCCCCATGGTCTGGCATTAGCTACTGCATGGTTTTAATGTCAGAGTGCACCTCACAATTTGGTGTAAGTTAATGCTTTGATCTAACATACGGTCTGGTGTCTGTTAAGAGTTTTGATATCAGTTTGTCCTTATTGGCAGCATCCTTTAGCATCCTTTATTGGCGGGATTGGGTCAAGAACACAGCAAGGTTTGACACCAAATGGGGGTTATCTGCAGTTACCCAAAACCACTTTTATCATATCATATTGTGAATGACCAAAGACAAACATCCCAAAGTATTCTAGTCCTTAAAAAAACTAAATTAAAATTTCAGAACAAAGATAGCTTCTGTCCACTTTTTTTCAAAAACTGTTTTACCTTTAATATGACATTATCGGGGAGGGACCAGAATGGGGTTATTTAAATACGTTAGTTCTCATCTAATCAATGTCCTTTCATGAGTGCTCAAATCCAGTGGAGTTCAGAACATGCATTCACATTGAACATCAAACAAATTGACTCCCTGCTGTAAAAATCTGCAGGAAGATTAATTTCACCTGGATAAATTACCGATGTCAGAGGAATATTTTTATCCACCGCCACGAAGTGGAGCAGGGGAAATTGCAATTTGGCTCGTCTGTCCGTCCTTTTGTTCGTCCCGATAAGTAAGGGCAAGTTTGTTCAGAAACTAGTTTACATAGATGAATGAAATTTAGAGTATATGTTACTAGTCATGGCCGTCATTGGGTCCGAAAACTGTATTTGGAAAATATTTTTCTGGAGAATTATGGCCCTTTTTAATGTGTTTGGACCTTGAAAGGGATTCCGTTGTGGAGGGGGATATTGATGACAATTTCCTCTTGTTCTGCTCCAGCTTCCTTATCACAGTATCACCAACCCTCATAAATACAATGTCACGCATCCGAGCAGCTCCCAGCAAAGACACTTGTTGCTGGGTATATGAGTCTGAGCCACGCCATTATCGGCTATGGCTGAAGGCCCGTATTGGCGAGGCAACAATTGGCCAAGCCTTGCTGGGGATAAGTGGGTTTGTGTTGGTAAATATTTGTTTGGCTCATCACTCCCTAGCAGCTACATTTGGTGGCTGTAGCTGTACGAGCTGGGAGCAGGTCGCTGCGGTGTACAGAACAGGGCGCATAATCGGTATGATGTCACACCCCCTATTGGTCATTGAAAGTTTTTTCTTTTTTTTTTGAATATCGATTGTATGGATTGAAATTAATCAGCAGGACCACATACAGTACACATTTTAAAAAGTGCCTGTCTTAGCGAGTAGTTTAATCGTATTATGAGACTTAACTTCTCATTTTCTCTCTCACAAGAAGAAAGTATTGTTTCACTGTTTTACTGTCAAGGTACAATGTGTTTGACGAATGAAATTTTCTTACCCCATAGACCAATCTAGAAATGAATCAAAATGATCTTGCATCAGTGGCAGAATTTTTGTTTAACTGAGATAAAAGGAAATAGAAATAAGAGTTTCCAGTATAAATACAAGATCGAAATTCTTGGTAAGATTTTTTTTGCCGTTTACCCTGAACATTTTCTCCATGCCACACAGGACAGCCTTAGGAGAAATTTTTATTTGAAGTGAGTCAAGTTTTTTAGAGTAGCACGAATAAGCTTTTAAATCCTTTAAAACCTTTTTAACTCTCATATTACTTTTCTTTTATATTCATTATAATAGTACACCGTGCCACCAGGCAGAGGAAGGGCTTGCCCTCTATTATTCCTGGGTCCTGAGATTTTCTTTTCCCGCTCAGCTTTTATTGCTGCTGTTTGAGGCCTTTTTTCCCTGCTGGAGATCTTTTCAGCACTTGTACTTGCAAGCATTCGGGGGTTGAGGCATAGGCTCTGAAACCCAGTGAAGCATCTTTGTAAAAGTCATGTAAAAAGTGCAGTTTAAATGGAATTGAATTGAAATGAACTGAATTTTAACAAGGTCCTTGCTCCGGAAGCAGGTATATTCACGCACGCTCCCTCTCTATGGAGGCAGAGATTCACTGCCTGTCTACTCTTTATATTCCAGGCATGTCGCCATCTATTTTTGGTTGGCATTTCTCAATGAATCTCTAATGAGCTGTCCAAGTGTGGTCCCTTTTCAGTGCTCACCCATCTCTCTATCACTTTCTTTTTCTCTATTTCTCTCTCTGTCTCCTTCTCTCTCTCTCTATCTTTCTCTTTCCACCCTCCCTCTCCCCATCTTTATTCCAGTACAAATGAAATAGATGTGTTGTTTGTCCACCTCATTTTCAGGTACATTTGTATTTGTCGATTCTGGAAAAGTACTGCCTTACACAGGGGTGAGAGTGAATGCTTTTAGCTGGTACTGCTCATCTCACCATTGTATCAAAAACGAGGTGCACTGAGCACTATGGGGTAGGGGGTTATTTTTGGGTGTTATGGGTGTTTTGGTGGGTTGTGAAGTGTGGTTGTGGTGTTTGGGCATCTCGGGATCTGGGTCAGGAGGCTCTGCTGGATGTGGGGCTATGTGACTACCTTTGAGAAAATAAATCATCTAGTGAAATATTATCTCCAGGCTGAAGTGGTGATATAGCCCCCCAAAAAAAAAAAAAAAAAAAAAAAAAATATATATATATATATATATATACAGTCGCGCCCAAAATTATTCATACCCCTACCAATTTTTGTTTTTTTTCGAGATTTTTTTTGACAAATCAAATTTATTCTTGCACAAATGACACAGTAAGTTGGCATAAGGCTGTTTGTTGAAGTTTGCAAGAAGTTGATCAACCTGAAAAACTGTCCCAACGGTCAAACACGGTGGCGGGAGTATAATGCTCTGGGGTTGCTTTTCAGCGAATGGGCCTGGAAACCTTGTTAAAGGGAATGATATCATGAAACAGGACCAGGATATCCAGATCCTCAGTGAAAATATTAAGCAATCCACCAAAAAACCTGGTCTTGGGCAGGAATGGATCTTCCAACAGGATAATGATCCTAAACACAGGGCCAAATCTGTTAAGAAATGGTTAGTGGACAACAAAGTGAACGTTTTGGAGTGGCCAAGCCAGAGCTCCGACCTCAATGCTATCCGGAATCTGTGGAGGGAACTGAAGACCAAGGTCATGGCAAAGAAACCCTTAAACCTTAAGGATCTGGAGAAGTTTGCCAAAGAGGAGTGGGCCAAAATCCCCGTGCAGACGTGTAGAAACCTTGTGATCAACCACAGGAAGCGTTTGGAGGCTGTAATCGTGAATAAAGGCTTTGCCATCAATTACTGAGAAAAGGGTATGAATAATTCTGGACATGGCATTTTTTGTAAATCTATCAAATAAAATACCAAGAAGTATTGTATTTCTTGAAAAATTGTTTACTGTACTTCTTACAGCCTTATGTCAACTTACTGTGTCATTTGTGTAAGAATAAATTTGATTTGTCAAAAAATATCTCGAAAAAAAACAAAAATTGGTAGGGGTATGAATAATTTTGGGCGCGACTATATATATATATATATATATATATATATATATATATATATATATATATAAAATAAATCAATAAATACGGACAAAAGAAGGCACATCATGTGTTAAACATCAGTGAGATCAGTGGGTTAGCGATGCCTGTTGAGCCTATAGCAGGGGTTTTCAATGTCACAAAGGTGGCTCTCTTTTAACCTGCTGTTGTAACTTATGGTATGTATGCGAGTTTATGATTTTTTCAGCCAGCTCAGGCAAAGAATGAATGGCTGCGTTGAACTCTCTTAGTAAAACACCCCCCACATATCCTCCAACTTTCCAGACCTCCCATTAAATTTATTCAAACAGATCCTCTGACCTTGGTGGCATAAAACAAGCAATCAAGCATAGGTAATAGGGGTTCACCAACATATATGACCAGCTGCCACTTGCATCTTCTTCACAAGCCCAAATTGGATAAGTTTTTTTTTTTCTTTTTTAATATTTATTGTTTGGAGTAAAACAAATGTCATCGTCACCATATCAATTGCCCCCATCTATTCTCATTGCATTCCTCCCCCAAATTCTGGACAAAGAAATTACATTAAAAATGGTCTATTTGTACATTTGTTCAGTTATGACAGTCTGATCACTTTTGAAAATTATGTAAACAAGATATGAAAACAACATGTGAACACCAACATCTGAGGACTAATTTTCTCACCAGATGTTCACACCATGTCACACACACAGTACAATACAGTGCTTATAGCCTGTAGATGTACAACAGGAACTCAAGAGTAGTCTACCATTCAACGGGACAGGACGTGACATCATAGTCTCAGGTAGGGTAATTAGGGCTTCTATCTGGGTCATCCCTTGACATTCCTGGAAAAGACAGAAGTTCTGCCCAATTATTATTTTTTTTTCAGTGAAATCTTCCAAGCTTGGCAATGCCCCTAGTTCTGGGAAACAATTCAACCACTGAAAATACAGTTAATTTAAAAAAAAATGAAGAGAGAAGAAAAAAAATGATTTGCCTCCCCAACCCCAGGCTAATTACTGTAGGTCCTAACACTGGGCAGGACTTCTGTCCTTCTTGTCATGCTCTTCCAGAGGCAACCACCTGTCTGTGGCCTCAAAACGCTGTAAGATCCACAGCGGAGTGTGATTCCTTGTGTCAGAACAGAATTTATAAAAGAAGTCAATGGTGCATGTAAACAGATGGTGCATGAAAGTAAGCAGATGTTTATTTCTTAAATGAAAAGAAACTGCACATCTTATCATCAAAAATGTGTGTGCTAATAATGCCCACAAAAAAAAGCTTGTCGAGGTAAATAAATAAACGCAATGAGGAAGAGTAGAACGATGCTTTTCACTTCAGTTCAAATCTTGGCCGTGCCAGACACACACACAAACACACACACTCACAAACACACACACACATAATATACACACAAATAACACACATACATGCAAGCACAGTCACACAAATGCATAGGCTTTCACACGTAACGCACACATGTGCATACTGTTCACACACATGTATGAGCATACATGCAGGCAAGCACAGTCACACTCACGTTCATACACGTAAACTCATACATTCATAAAAATACATGGTACACAGTGCATGTGTGTGTGTATGGAAGAACACTGGAGGGGACTATTCTAACCCTTTCTTGCTTGTGAAATGCTTTCATATCCACTCATTCGTTCCCCTCATTTAAACACATAATATTCTCACATTCATTAATTGAACTAGTCACATACATATTAGCATCTCTTAAGTTAAAAACACAGTATGTGAGTTCATGTGACAAGTTTATGTGAAAGGTAAAAGTAATATGCGTGAGGTAAAAGCAGTCTGTGGGAGGTAACAGTGAGGCAACAGTTTGTCATTAGTTTTAGCTCTCACATAAACTGATTTTAACTCTCACATATACATGTTCCTGCTCCCATATTCACTAGTTTTAGCAGTTGCAAACACAAGTATTAGCCATTACACAACACACCCCATGTAAGCCATTAGATTCACCATTGTAAGTGAGAGCTTTCTATGTGTATGCAGAGGTTAATGTATCTGTATATAAGCATTTTATGTGCATATGAGGAGAGAGTATTGTATGTGATGGCTAAAACCCATGTGTGAGAGGTAAAACTGCTATATATGAGAGCTAAAACCAGGGTATGTGACAGTTGAAACTAGTTTAGGTGACAGCTAAAACTTGTATATGCGAGGGCTAAAGCTTGTATACACGAGAGCTAAAAGTAGTGTATTTGAGAGGTAACATTCAAATTATTTTGTCTGAATGAGCAAAAAATTGTGCCCTCAAATGTTACCCTGCTCACAATGAGCTGTAATTAACATGTTGCCTCGCACACATTAATGTTTCTGGACTCCCACGCACAGACAATACCTTTCCCTTTTACATGCACTACTTCACCCATTGCGTACACCATTTTTACCTTGTGAGAGACCAATGTGCTTTGCGTAGATATAGACGCCGGCGTCCGTAAATTCCGAAATTTAATTCCTAAACAATTCTGTAAGTGAATTTTCAACTGTCTAGCTTCACTGGAATAATTTTCCAGAGTCTCTGTGACACAAATACTGAGTTTTAAAGCTTAAATAGGCTCATGCACAACAGGAAAAATTGGCATAATTTTGTATTCTGCGCAGAGGGGTTAAATAAGTGAACACGAGAACATTGTATGTATATATGGGAGGTTAGAGTGAATGAATGTGAGACCATTTAATGAGCGTATGAGAGTAAGTATGAATGATGTCTCAAACGGCTCCTCAAGATAAAGACCAAAGATGGACACGCACACAAATACACACTAGCATAAATCGACACATTTAAAAACACATATACATACTCAAGGGTGCATACATACCCTCACAAACACATACACGCACACAGCTCTCACACACACAAACTCACGCACAAATACAAATATACACACACATACTAACATTACCACCCACCCACTCCATCTCCCAGCTCAGTCATCGCTCAAAGCTGTCAGACGAGTCCCATCAAGGTTAAATAAAAAAAAGGCCTCGCTGGTGGTGATGTCAGCTGATGCACTACTTGATCACACAGGATCAGAAAAGGACCCATGCTCTCTCAGTAAGTCCCTGGGTCACGGTATCTCTGTTCCGCACCCCACCACATCCTGAAACAGTACTTAACCTCTGCAGACGAGCATGCTGTGCGGATCACAGATGGAGGATCCGTGATGTCATCAGAGTTCCTGCTTCAGTCATCGAGTGTTCCAGAAAACAGTTGCCTTCAGAGGCAGTCCCAAGAGTGTTCATACTTATACAGAAGGAGCATGTGTGGCCTGTCCAGGAAGTGTATGGCGAGTGTGTGTGTGTTTGAATGTGTGTTTGTATGCGTGTGTGATTATGGCGCTTGTCTATGTGTGTGTGGGTATGAGTTTATGTGTACAGACTGGTGAGTCTAAATTTTGTGACAACTCACGTAAGAAGCAAATAATGTGGGTTACATTGGTTTGGGGTATATTAGACGGTAAATGAACAGCCAGTTCCCGTACAAGTCTGATCCAGGGGAAATGGGCTGCTACATAAACCTAGGCAACAATGACACCCAAATTATTACGGCCAAATGCCTGGGACAGAGCATCTCCAAAACGGCAAGGCTTGCGGGGTGCTCCAAATCAGCAGTGGTGAGTATCTTCTGTCAGTAGTCCGAGGGGGGACAAACCAAAAACAAGCAACAAGGTGGGCTGGGCTCCCAAGGGTCATTGATAGGCAATTCCGTCTGGTCCAAACTGACAGAAGTGCTACTGTGGCACAAGTCACAGAAAATTTTGAAGATTGCAATTCAACACGCAGAGCATCGCACCCTGGTATGTGCACGGCATAGTAGCCACAAACTGGTCAGTGTCCTTGCAAACCTCTGTTTGACTTCAGTGGCTACATGAGCTTTGAAATTGAACCTTGAAGCAATGGAAGAATGTCACCTGGTCCGATGAGTCCCCTTTCGTTCACATTATATGAATAGCCAGGCTCATGTATGCCATTTACCTGTGAAAGAGGTGGCACCAGGATGCACTGTGGGAAGAAGACAAGCTGGTGGAGGGAGTGTGATGCTCAAGAATCCTGGTCCTGGTTTCATGGCCCTCGAGATGCGAGAACTGCTGGTTTTCCACCCTCCCTTTACCTGGGAGTGGAGTGTAAAGACCCTCTGGCCAATCAGAGGCACTAAGCTTTTGTTTGCCCACCGGGGATATTAGAAAACTGGTCTGGAGTTGGATTCAAGGTGGACATTTTTTAGGATCCCACCTCTACGCCATTTTTGGCGGGGAAACTGGCAAAACCTGGGCATTCATGTTGCCGCCAATTTGACGTGTGCCACTTACCTATATAATGATGCGGAACAGGTGCATTTCTTCCTGCTAACAGTAATCCACAATGGCAGGGCCCTCATATATCAGGAACATGACCCCTGCCATGCTGCACACATTGTTCAGGAATGGTTTGAGGGATATGATGAAGAGTTCAAGGTGTCCTGGCCTCCTAATTCCCAAGATCTCAATCCAATCCAGCACCTGTCGAAGGTGTTGGCAGAGGTCCAATCCACTGCAGCTCTTAACTTAAAGGTCTTATCAGGATATGCGTTTGTAAATGTTATTTTGTGTATTTTGTCATATGAGTGTGTAGGTATGTGAGTTTCTGTGTGTGTGCGCTTGCTGGAGCATGCAGGTATGTAAGTGTGCTTGCTTGTATACATGCACTTGTGTATATGTGCTGGTTAATGTTTGTCTGTGTATGTGTATCATAATCTGTGTGGTGTGTATCTGTGTATGAGTGAGTGCAACTGTGCGTGTTTGTGTTTATACATACACATGCACATGCATACATGTGTATGAGTGTATATATCGCTGTGCGCTTGTCTGTGTGAGACCATATGTGTGTTGGTATGCGTCCATGTTTTCATGTTTTTGTGTATGTGTTTGTCTGTGCATTTCTGTGAGTGAAATTATGGCACGTGTGTATGTTTGTGTGAATAGAGGTGTGAGTATATTTGTGCATTCGTGAGTGTAAGATTGTAAGATGTGATTATGGTCCGTGTGACAGAGAGTGCGCGTGTGTGTGTCTGTGTGCGCGTGGCCACGGTATTTTCCATCCCATCTGACAATCCGGTCAGATCTCAGTCCCAAGGGTAAGTCTCGGCCTGCCATTGCTCCTCACCTTCGTTGCTCTTCTTCCCTGTCCACCTACATCCCTCCATCCGTCCTCAGAGGGCACACTGCTCAGAGCTGAAGGAGCCTCCCTCCTTCCTCCTCCTCCTCTTCACCCTGTGAATCCTCCAGCAGGCCGCGGCCAGGAGCACCATGGCCAGCCCAAGCCCCAGGAGCACCACCGACACCACCTTGGTCTGCGGCACGGTGTTAAAGCTGAACGTGACGCCGGTCCCCGCCACGCCGATGACCAGCGAGATCAGGCCGAACGGGAATACGCAGCGGTACCACGACTTCTCCGTGCCCCCCGTGGCCTGGGCCAGCCGCTCCACCGTGGACAGGGTCTCTGGAGCCTTGGGGCCTCCGTCATGCAGCGCACCCTCCTGGTCGGAGGGCAGCGGCGGAGGTGGAGGCGGGGGAGGGGGGTGGAAGGGGAGGTGGCTGACGGAGCCGCCCATCTCGGGCGGGTGTCGCGGAGGTGTCGGCCGCTGACTGTACCGGGGCGTCTGTTGAGGGCAATGTCAGGAGTCAGCATTGGCCTGCGGAGAGGAAAAATGGCAGGGCTTAACACAGTGTGTGTTTATGTTTGTGTGTGTGCATGAGGGCTTATTTAAGTGTGTATGTGCGTACAGGTGTGCATGCGCACACTTGTATGGATTTGAGTGTGTTGTGGATTTGGGTGTGTGTTAGAGTGTGCGTGACTGTTTGCGAGTTGGTGTGAGCAGGTGTGTGTGGATGTGGGTGTGTTTTTGGATATGCATGTGTGTGAGTGTGTGTGCGTACTTGGGTGGATGAGGGTGTGACTGTTTGTGTGTGTGCGGGTGAGTGTGTGTGTGTGTCTATGTCTGAATGTTTGGGTGCTTCTGCCCATAGGTGTGTGTGAATATGGCTGTGTATGTTTGTGTGTGAGAGTGTACATGCATCTGTGAGTGGATGTGGGCATGTATGTTTGACTGCAGGTGTGTGTGGATATGGACGTGTGTTCAAATGTGTGTGCCAGCATGTGTATGTATCAGTATGTGTCTTTGTGTGTGCATGCATATGTCTGTATTTGTGTGTGAACATGAGAGAGAGAGAGAGAGAGAGAGAGAGAGAGAGGATAAAGGTAAACAAGGGCAAACAGGAACCTGATTCAAACACGAAGACAGAGACAAACTGAAAACAATAAAGACAGAATCAGAAATAATGAGAGAGGAGAAAAAGAGAAAGAGAGAGATGGAGAGTGAGAGGGAGAGAGATGCGCAGACACTTTGATCAATAAGAGCCTCTCTTACTCTGTTCTGTCCTTTCCTCGCTCGTCCGATCGGCATCGAGGAAGCAGCCGGCTGTGTGTTGTTCTTCCAGTGTTGTGTCGGTTAATATATGGATCAGACTGCATGGGAGGGACCAGGGAGAGGTGGGTGGGTGGGCTAAGGGGCCTGATTGGCTGGTGCTTGAGAGTGACGTCAAAGGCATTTGGAAGTGGAAGAATAGATGACTGAGAAGAGGCTGGGGTCTCTCCCTCTCTCTCACTCTCTGTCTATCTCTGTCTCACTCCCACTCTCTCTTCCCTCCCTCTCTTCATACATCTATCTATTTCTGTCTTCAGCTGTCCCCCTCTCCATGAGCGATTGTGCATATATCTTTTCAAATTCAAATAAAATTGCAAGCTGTAGATTACGGCATTATGATATAATTGATTTCATCTATATCAATTGCCTTTATTTTTCTTTTTCCATCTGTGCCCGTTTCTTGCTCTGTCTCATTCAAACACGAATTATAAATTTTCCTCCTTAACATGACCATAAGCAGACATAGCACTGCTAAAGCCTGTGTTTGTATCAAATCCAAATGAAGAATAACAATCAAATCTATTTAATTAAAAATATACACTCAATGGCCATATTATTAGATGCATATAGCCGGAGTCTTTGTAGCATGCATTCAACAAGGTGCTAGGACAATTATTCAGTGATTCTGGTCCATGTTGACAATAGGTAATCATGGAGTTGTGGCATATTTGTTGGCTACACATTCGTGCAGCAAATCTCCCATTGAATATACATCCCAAAGGCGCTCTGTTGGATTTAGATCTGGTGACTGTAGAGACATTGGAGAACACAGAACTCGTGTCCGTGGAGCTAGCTTGAGATTACATGACCGCTGTGGCATGGCATGTTACCCTGCTTGAAGTTGCCATTCGTAGATGAGCTGACTGTGGCCACACAAGGATGCACTTGGTTGGCAAAATACTCAAGTAGGCTGAGATAAAGCTAAGCTAGTACTAAGGGGCCTAATCTTTGCCAAGAAAATTCCGCAAAACAGTGCATTACCATCACCAGCTTGAACCATTGACACAGGGCTGAATGTCTCCATGGATTCATGTCGTTTTTGCCAAATTCTGACCCTGCCATTCACATGCTGCCGCAGAAATTTAGATTTATCATATACTTCCTTATAAATACAGGGAATCTGCACCTGTGATACAAGCGTGAGGCACAAGGCTGCATCAGCCCGCGGGCAAAATCCCATATCAGAGTATATGATATATAGAACATGATATGGGCATTTTCATATCACACCCTGTATCAACCCAAGACTCCAATATCAGCCCGAGAGCTTTAGCTATTTATCAGACGAGGTGAAGTTTTTCCAGTATCCCACTGTCCAGCATTGGTGAGCTTTTGTGCTCTGTATAGCCTGTATATACACAGAAGCAGAACCAGTTGTGGTATACAGCTACTTTAGCCTATCCACTTCAAGGTTCAACATTTTGTGTATTCAGAGATGTTCTTCTGCAGGACTGTTGTACTGGATGGTTATTTTAGTGAGTTGTAATTCAATTCAATTCAAACCTTTATTTATTCTCGAAAGGACATTGAGGTTTCCCTCATTTCCAATGCCGTTGAGATTACAGACACATTAAAACCACAGCACAATAAAACAAGTATAATATAGAACAACCACTGTGAGCAACAATTTCGTCAGTGACAAGGTAAAATGCAATAAAATCAAGTAAAACAGTTGCAATGTGAAACACAATAGCTAGAAATTGAAGTCCTGAACTCTGAAAAAGAAGGAAGAACATCAATTTTTAGAGAGTGTTGGAGGATGTTCCATGAGCTTGGAGCATCAAAGGAAAAAGCTGTTTTACCAAGTTCAGTACGTGCTCAAGGAACTTTCAAAAGTAACAGATCAGTAGAGCGAGTTGTATAGCTACCAGCCTTCCACTCTAACAAGGTTGAGATATAAGGTGGTAATTTTCCAACGAGGGCCTTAAAGATATATAAAAACCAATGTTTGTTGCGCCTCTCTTCCAGGGAAGGCCAACCAACCTTCTCATACAGAACACAATGATGAGTTCTGTACCCATCACCAGTAATAAATCTAAGAGCAGAGTGATATACACTGTCCAAAGGCTTTAGAACTGAAGCTGCAGCATGTCTGTAAATCACATCACCATAATCAATGACTGATAATAACACAGCTTCAACAACTCTTTCTACAGAAAAAAGGAAAGCTGGATTTGTTTCTGTACAAAAAACCAATCTTTTGTCGCATTTTAGTGACAAGGTGGTTTATGTGGTGTTTGAACGTTAAATCCTCGTCAATCCATACGCCAAGATATTTATATTCAGTGACTCTTTCAATTCTAGAGCCTTCTAAAGTGAACAAATTCAAAGTTTCAAGATCAATGTTTCTGGCTCTGGAGAACAGCATGTACTTTGTTTTTATTACGTTTAAAAGAAGTTTATGATTTAAAAGAGATTTTTGAAGCTCATTAAAAGCAAGTTGCAAATTGTTGATAGCAAGCTGTACAGAGTCTGCAATACAATAAACAATGGTGTCATCCGCATACAAATGGACATGGCAACCACTTAAAGAGGACACAATATCATTAATGTAAACAGAAAAGAGTACAGGGCCCAAAATGGAACCTTGCGGCACACCCCTATTAATAAACAAGAAATCTGATTTGGTGTCACCTGATTTAATACACTGACGCCTCTCAGACAAATAGTCATGAAACCAGGCACATGTACTTTCACTCAGTCCTATGTTGAACAGTTTACTTAACAGTATGTCGTGATCAACTGTATCGAAGGCTTTGGACAGATCTACAAAAACTGCTGCACAGTGTTGCTTCTTGTCCAATGCTGATATGATGTGATTTGTGACTAATGTAATGGCTGAAACTGTGCTATGATTTGTTCTGAAACCAGACTGGTGTGGGCTAAGAACAGAGTAGGTTGAAAGAAATGACTTTAGTTGATTGTTTACCAGGGATTCCATCACTTTTGCTAAACATGGCAATTTGGAGATGAGGCGATAATTGTTCATGTCATCTCTTGAACCTCCTTTATGCAGGGGGATTACATGTGCAGACTTCCATAACATTGGAAAACTTCCTGTGGTCAGGGATAAATTAAATATATGCCTTAATGGCTCAGCAATAATTGGAGCAGCCAATTTTAGAAAGAATGAATCCAATTGGTCTTCCCCAGTGGAACTCCTGGGGTCTAAGGCTTGCAGCGCATTCAGAACATCAGCATAATAGAAGGGGCAGATGGAAAAACAAGAAGTGTGGCTCCCAGCATTCAAACAACTAACATCAACTGACGGAAGGCCAGGATATTCTTTTTCAAATAAATATGCAGCATCTGCAAATTGCTTATTAAAGGCATGGAAAATGTCTGACCTATTAGAAATCACACAGATTTAAACGCTAGAGACTGTTGCATGTGTAAAATCCCTGGTGATAAGGTGTTCCAGAAATACGCAAACCATCCCATCAGTTAACAACAGTCATTCCATGGTCAAAGTCTCGTAGATGATGTTTCATCCTCATATTGATGCTTGGTCTGACAAGTGAACCTCTTGATGATGCCTGGTTGATTCTGTGTACTGAGTTTCTGCCTCATTATTGGTTGTTTACATTAATGACTGGGTGCACATATTTATCTGATAAAGGAGAGGGTATTTACATACTAGTGAAGTAATAATATTGAACACTGTCATTATTTTGTTTTATTGCCCTGCACTGTTATAAACTGGCACCTTTTTTGCCATTTATTTTAACTGTCATTTTACAATCAGTTTATAACAGAGGTTCCATGTATGTATATTTTAAACCACAGTTAAATTCGTGCAGGACAATACTTACAGGTAAAATAACAAGGAGACAATGTGTTAATTTAACAGTTAAATTCAGTCAATTTATAATGGTGTGTTTTATCTTTGACTCCCCCTGGAGTCAAATCAATAAGTCCTTTTACTTGCGCAGTATGGACAACATATCTCAGCTAATGAAACGACTATTATATTATCCATCTGTCTGTCCATCCATCCATCCATCCATCCATCTATTATCTTAACTGCTTCTTCCTCACTGGAGTCTTGGGGGAGCTAGCCTATCAAGGCCAAATATGCGCAAAGGTCAGGAACACGCCCTGGACAGCTTACCAATCCATTTCAGGGCACAGACATCATTCACTCACACTCATAACTATGGACAGTCTCCAATTAGCCTGACATGCACATCTTTGTACTGCGGGGGGATGCCAGGGTACCCGTAAAAATCCCATGTGAATACATGGAGAACTTGCAGACTCCACAGAGAAAGGCCCCAGGCCAGATTCAAATACACAGCCTTCTTGGTGTTAAGCAACAGTGCAACCCAGTACGTCACCAGCCCAAACCTCCCCGACCCCCACTATTATATTAAATTATACAGGGGTGGAACAAATAATCAATACGATGATGTGTCGTCACCTTTATTCACATGATGCATTGTTGATACAGTTAGGTCAAGCATCAATGTTTTTTTATTTACCAAAGTGTAGGATGAAACTTGATTGGATTTTGCCCGTTGTCATGAATGTAATTTCTTCATGTCTCCTAGGGAGGACGCCAATCAAAAAGGGAACAGCAACCTTCTCAACATGAACAAGATGTGTAGCAATGCAGTATCACACAGTTTTACATAAAGGCTGCATCTAATTATGTGTGATTTTATTTTGGTTTGCCTGTAACTTGACAGTGCTTAGCTGCTCACCTCACTTTGCCTCACAGGCTAGGCCGACATAAACTTTTCATTGCTACCTTAGTGCTTGAAAATACATGAAATAAATATTTTTGACTCATGAAGCTTATAAAAATGTAGCTGCTGTACTGAGTAACTTTTTTTTTCAAACAAAAATTAAAAAATGTATTGTATTAGGAATCGCCTGTATGGTGATATCACAGTAGCCTGGAATCCATCCGTATCAAGCTTTGGTCGCTCCCAACGGTCACTTGCTTGTACGTCTGGCCTCACTCGGTAGGCCAGTGTTTGACTTTCAAATATTCGCACAAAATCCATGCGAGATCTGTGATTGGCTCACAGTCGCAAGGGTGCCCCCCTCTCCATTTAGACAGCCTTAAAAATAAATAAAAATACCACAGTTCTGCATGCAACGGAAGTCCCGCCTCCCGGCTCGTGTTTATACGAGTATTTATCTGAGAAGCAGCAGAGTCTCTGGGCAATGAACGAGCCGGGAGGCGGGACTTCCGTTCAATGCGCGAGCTTACTGTGGTATTTTATTATTTTTAGCGAAAAATAACCGCGTTTCCAGAGTTCTGAGGATACGAGTAGACAAAGCAGACTTGGATTATACTGGACGATGCGTTGGACGATGGTTTGAAAGTTTGTCAGCGGACGTTTTGTGGAGTTTTCCCATTGCTATTGGCCTGGGTGACCCCATTTGCTTCCAGCAAAAAAGGAATTTGGACTATTTTTCAAAACTCTCCAGTGGCCATAAAGTTGCGCCAGGTGAAGAACAACTTCGTCCGTTCAAGACATCTAATGGTGAGTAATTGATATACAAATTATAGTTTTTGGGTGGAGTATCACTTTAATCTAGCTGATGCAATCATGCCCTTCGATCTATAGCTAATGCCAGTTTCAGTGAAATACGTTATGTAATTTGAGTATTATTTAATTTTGCCTTTATTATACCGGGGAATCCCACTGAAATAAACAAAATGCAGATATGGCCAAACATTATCCTGTTCAAAACCTAACAACCACTCCAAGAGTAAACGCAAGCAAGCCACAATCTAATTTTTAAGCTCATGTCAAATAACATTCACGAATGCCGTTGCTGGCCAGCTAACTCATATTTGATTGGTGGTTCTCGCCAAGAGCAGAAAACATGAATATTCATATATTCACTTCATTAGTAACGTAAGGGCTAAATGCTGGCTATACGACTGAGGCCAGACTGATAAGTCAGTGACCGTTGGGAGCGACCAGCACTTTATCAGTAAGGATTCCAGGCTAATATCACAGTTATCATGAACAAAATATTGTATTTGTATTTGTGATTGTATCGTATTGTGAGCCCTATATATTATATTATATTATATTATAAAAACCCCTTTCTATCTTTAGCACATTAGCAAAAAATATGCAGCTTTTGTGAAAACCACACTTTTTAAAAAAAATTATCAAAACTGACCCCAAACCCCTGCTGATCCTTATTTTGTTTTGTTGGCTTGATCTCCCCACCCCATCAGTTTTGGAATAACTCTGCCTTCCCAATGGAGCCAGTAACTAGCTCTATTAATCCTCTCCCTCCTTACTTGTGTACACACCTTCAACTGACCCCCCCAACATACACACATGTACACGCACACACGCATACACACACACACATTTACTCCCCTCCTCCCCACAAGCTCAAATACACTTGAGGCAGACCACTACAGTCATAGTAACCCTGTGAGGCTCCTTCTATAATGTAGAAGAGGAACAATTTTGTCCAACGACTGTTTGATCTGAAACCTGTCATCACAGCATCTCTTGTATCAGCACAGTGTGGCAAAGAGTTCTGTGCAAACCTATCCAACCCACGGACTGTCGGTGAAAACAAGAGCACCAGTAAGCAAGCAGGTCAGGGATTAAAACCCAGTGGACTGTGCAATCCAACTGTACTATTGCACCATTTGAAGCATATTAAAAATGACATTTGAAAATAGTAACCAATAATTCCTACGCATAGCATGTGTTCTACCTTCCCTGTGAGACATTAAAGTGAGATTCTGACTCACTGCTATCACAAAAACTCCAGTAAAAAAATCAAACGAGCCAGTCAGGCTACTCACAGTGATTTAGGAAAACTCTCCCAGGCATAAATTAAAACAGGTTACAGAAGGATCCTCAACACAGGTCTTTAGGTCAGAGGTAACCAACCCTCTAGGAGCCATTATCCTTAAAGGTTTTTATATAAATGCCAATCTGGTTATTTTACCAAATAACAATTAAAAGTCTCATGCAGTTGTTGTGTAAGGTAACTTTACTTATGGTTGGAGTGAAAAGCTTGGCAGACCGCCAGCAACTGGAGTGGCAGCCCTTGCTCCAGTTGAATTAGGTGCACTCTACAAGGGTTGGATGAAGGCCTGCAGGACTGTGAATCCGTTCATATGTGTATTTCAAAATATCAATTTTACAATCAGATGGAATTGCGGTTACTATAATGGTTCAGTCAGGACACTTATGTCAGATTTAACCATTTATTGCAGGACGGCCTGCGTTCGGGTTTGGGTTCAGTTTGTTGGAGTGATACTCTGGAAAAATCTGAGCAAGCATGTCCCTAAGATCACAAACCTCCCGGTAGAGCGTGAGATTCTCTCAAATCTCGTTAACACTTAAGTTACTGAACATGATATAAATGAATACTGCTTGTGATGAACAATGATAATTATAAAGGAGGAGGCTGGGGAGGTGGAGGAAGATGAGAAGCAGATTTCTAAGTAGAACAGAGTAGGAGTGGTGTAGAGGGCACGGAGCCAGAGAAATGAATAAACGCTGCCTTGGTTATAAAAGCTCGCAAATTGGGTGGTAGGAGCTAAAGTAAAGAACGATTGGACAGAAACAGACTTGTGACCAGCTTGACTCCGATGCCCGACTGAACTAACACTAAAGCTCAATTTATGATTACCATGATGATTATTATTATAAAATATTGAGCTAGTTTGATCTGACATGGTTCCTTTAGACAATAAATATTCCTCTGACTGCTTAAAGAGATTGACAGCGCAGTGAAATGTTCTATGTTAATTCAACAAAAAGCAGTATATACAGTTCATATGAGTCAAACTGAAAGAGGTGATTTAATCCTGCACATTTTACTGTGCATGTCTATTTTACTAGGGCACCATCTTGGTGGGTGACTCACAGTAGTTTTTTTGTTATCATCTCTCCCTCTTTGTGGCTAAATATATTCACAGAAACCAAATCTGGATGTGTGAATCACTCAGTTAAGAAACAGCATCACAAGTTAACACATAATGTGATCTCATGCAGTCACAGGTATGAAGGACAGGCAGGTAAATATATGCATCAGGCAGACCCCAGAATAGACTCCATTTCTGGGGTCACTTTAGCCTCTCCACCACCAACAGAGGTCAGTAACAGAGGTTTTACTTCAACTGTGAAGTAAATGATCTTACATTTGGAAGCGGCAGGAGCCTGAGGTCGCTTTATTCATAAAAGCAAAAGGTACTTTTGCAGAAAAAAAAAAATCCTGCAAATGTTTTATATCATACTACAAGTAATAAGTGTTTTGTCTTCATTTCATTTAAATGGGCAGGCATAACAATACGGCAGGTCACAAACATACAACTATACTTTTGGCACATTTTAGATGTCAAGCACCCTGCAGACCGCCAACCACAGTAATGTCTATGGTTTCTGGGTGCTGGGATTTGTTCTGTTTGGTGGGGGAATATGATGCTGGAGCCAGTGCTGAGCTTTTTTAATGCACTGCTGCATCTTTCATGATCCAGACAAGGAGCCAGATGTAGATTCAGAGCACAATCCAATGAAGGGTATTTATTGATAGGTATACGGTAATTACTGGAGAGAAGGCTGAAGCCCAGAGCAGGGAAAGGACAGTCCAGCCTCGGTGGAATAGACTGGTGAGGGTAATTGCCGTGTCCGGGCCTGTCCAATGGCATCCAGGGCACAAGGCTGGCGGTATAACCCCTGCCCAGGCAGGACTGTCACACAGCAGGTCCAAAGGGTTTAGCGCGAACACAGTCCCAATCCTGGAAACCAATGAAGGTTTGGGAGGAGTTCCTAGTAAACTAGTCAGAGGAACATGCTAGCACAGACAGTTAACAGGAGCGAGGTCCCAATCGGGGAAACCTGTAGTAAGGCTTGGGAGTTTGTTCCTATTAATAAGGCTCCAAAGAGTTATGCGTGTATTCGCTTCTTTGCATTGACTTTGAATGTAATCTGTCATGCGAAAAATTCGTTTCGCGTCCAGTGTGAAAGCAGCTTATCTGCCGGAGACCCACGGAAACCCTGCGCCACTGTGCCAATCCTATAATAATAATAATAATAATAATAATAATATGTATTTGTTTATTTAGTTTATTTAAGAATGATATGCGCGTGTGAGATGTTCAGTCTGCTTGCATCACAAAAAGTCTGATGACGTTATTCAAAACCATACAATAAATCTGTAGATAAGCAAATGCATACTGCGTGATAACCATAAATTTTCGTACAGTTGCAGTGCACTGCAACCCTTGGGGATTTCCTTGTTTTTAAATGGGCTATGTTGTTCACCTTATCTAAAAAAAGGCCACCCGGACTTCCAACCATCTTGCCAAACAGATTAAAATTGGTGGCTTCATACAGGTGCAAAGGTTTTTAAATTGTTCGCTGCAACATTTTTTATCTGTTCATGATTATGGAGATGCTTTTTATAAAAATGATTCAGCTCAGAGTCATCATGATTTTGATAGCAGTCTATAAGGAGCGCTTTATTTTGAAACATTATTCCCTTCCTCACCACTGCATCCCTCTATGCATGTAGTGGCTGACCTTCCTTATCTATCAGGAAACTGAGACACTGAAACATTTTTATTTACAAGACATGCATAGGTTTGCTTCCTTCCTACTTGAGTATCTGTATCTCTTGCAAAAAAAAAAAAAAAATTGCCACTAAGTACTGGCCAAAAGCTCTACACCTACCTGGAAGTACCCATGGGACTAACTGAAATGAGCAAACATGAATTTGAATTGAGTGACCTCTTCAATCAGAACTTGCTTCAAGTGACTCAAAATGCCTGGAGATCATCCCTCTTGGGAAATTTTAGGCCATTATCAGGAATAGGGAAGCAGACTGCCGTGCTTTTCTCTATTGCTATCATCTTAATTGACTGCTGATGATCTGTATCTTTAATTTGGACATTTGCTCCACCTTAACCAGCTCATAATTCCTATCTTTGTATTTTATCATATCAGTTGATTGTGTTATCCAATTTTGTTGAGTGTTAAGTGTTGTATTGTTTATTGTTAGATTATTTTTTTTTTGGGGAATTTTTTCCTCCATCCGACAGCCACACAGTGTAGAGAGACAGGAAGGCCGGGAGAAGAAGGGGGGAAGACACGCAGCAAACGACCCGAGCCGGAACCGAACCCAGGCCGCCGCGGGAAGGACACAGCCCCCACGGCGCGCGCGCCCAGACCGACGAGCCACTGGGGCGCCCCTGTATTGTTTATTGTTATACTCTTTTTATTTGGTAATTTGTTGTGTGCTACTGTCTCTTGGCCTGGTGACACCGAAAAAAGTGACTCTAAATCTGTGAGTCTCACCTGGTTAAATAAAGGTTTCATAATGTTTCTTTGGTTTCCCCAGGATTATGAAAACATATTTGGGCCAAATTTCCAGAGCAGTTCTCATTGCGCAACCTTAGAATTACAAGGTTCCAACTGACATTTTGGTCAAAATTGGGGAAATGTTCCATATTCTTCGTAGTATGAAATTCTATCAAATGAACTAAATAGAACATAAAAATCTGTAATGAATCTAACTTGATATCAGAATAACAAGGTTCCAGTTCCCCTGCTGGGAAGTATGCATTCTGTTTTCTAAGAACAATAAAAATGTTTGCGAGAACCCAGTAATTCTAAGGTCACAATTGGTCATTTCTGTCTGAAGTCATTCATTTAAGAATCACCAAAAAGCACTCAGGGAAATGGCTCTTAATTCTGAGAGGATGGAGGATTTCCTGAGGGCAGGGGATACTGAGCAAATTGGTCCAGCAGCTGATCTGGTGAGATTGAACACTTAATTTGATAACTATGCTCACTTTGTAAAGGTTTTCCCTTGCAGTCCCTCCCCTGCTGCATTCCTCACCTCCACTTTAACGAGCAACAGGTGTGGCTCGTTGAAGTGGAGGTGAGGGCAGGGTATATAGGGCTGGCTGCTGGCAGTGATCATTGCCACTGCATTCTTTGTTTTAACCTGGTGTTATGTTTGGTGCTGCTTGTTGTTTTAGTAGCTTTGTCCTAAGAGTTTATTTAAGTAAATCTTTTGTCTTTTTACCAGCCTCGTATTTGAGACTCTTCATTTATCTTTAGGCCCATGGTCCTATCTCCCACCGGATTGCTGTTTGGCATCCGGCGGGTAGACAATTCCATGACACACTTAGTTAACCACATGCCAATCTACCTGCTTAACCCTCATGAAAAAGTACTATAGTTCCAAGCTATAGTTATCCTATAGTAAACGGATGGTATTTTCGCCACTGTAGTGCAGTATTACAACCCCAATTCTGAAATAGTTGGGACAAAGTGTAAATTGTGAATAAAATCAAAACGCAATGACTTTCAAATCACACCAGCCAGTATTTTATTCACAATAGAACAGAGATAACAGCATATGTTGAAACTAAGAAATTTTACAATTTTATCCACAAAATGAGTTCATTTCAAATTTGATGGCTGCTACAGGTCTCAAAAAAGTTGGGACAGGGGCCTGTTTACCATGGTGTAGTATGCCCTCTTTTTTTTAACACAGAGGGGAGGCGTCTGGGCATTGAGGAGACAAGTTTCTTGAGTTTAGCCATTGGAATTTGATCCCACTCTTGTTTAATACAGGCTTCCAGCTGCAGGAGAGTTTTGGGTCTCCTTTGACAGACTTTTCATTTAATTATGCGCCAAATGTGCTCAATCGGTGAAAGATCAGGACTGCAGGCAGGCCAGTACAGCACACAGACTCTTCTACTACGAAGCCATGCTGCAGTATGTGGTTTTGCATTGTCCTGCTGAAATACACAAGGCCCTCCCTGGAATAGATGTCATCTGGAGGGGACCGTATGTTGCTCTAAAAACTTTATATACCTTTCAGCATTCATGGTGCTTTTTAAAACATGCAAGTGTCCCACACCATATGCACTAATGTATCCCCATACCATCAGAGATGCTGGCTTTTGAACTGAACGCTGATAACAGGAGGGGTGGTCTTTCTCCTCTTTAGCCCGGAGGACACGACGCCCATGATTTCCAACAAGAATGTCACAGGACACTTTGCCACTTTGCTACAGTCCATTTTAAATGAGCCTTGGCCCACAGAACACGGCGGTGCTTCTAGATCATGCTCAACAATTCCTTTTTGCATGATAGAGTTTTAGGTGGCATCTGTGGTTGGCACAGCGGGCTGTGTTTACAGACAGTGGTTTCTTGAAGTATTCCTGGGCCCATTTAGTAATGTCAATGATAGAATCATGCCAGTGAGTGATGCAGTGCCATCTGAGGGCTCAAAGATCACGGGCATCCAGTAAAGCTCTTTGGTCTTGTCCCTTACGCACAGAGATTTTTCCAGTTTCTCTGAATCTTTTGATGATGTTATGCACTGTCGATGACAAGACCTTCAAAGCTTTTACAATTTGACTTTGAGGAACATTGTTTTTAAAGTATTCCACAATTTTTTTACACAAGCCTTCACAGGTTGGAGAGCCTCTGGCCATCTTTACTTCTGAGAGACTCAGCCTCTCCTAGACATCCCTTTTATAGCCAATCATGTTACACACCTGATGCCAGTTAACTTAATTACTTGCTAAATGTTCTTTCAGTTGATTCTCTTATACAAAACCCAAAACCAGTGAAGTTGGCACGTTATGTAAATCGTAGATAAAAACAGAATACAATGATTTGCAAATCCTTTTCAACTTATATTCAATTGAATACACTGCAAAGACAAGATGTTTAATGTTCAAACTGAGAAACTTTATTTTTTTTTGCAAATAATCATTAACTTAGAATTTAAAGGCAGCAACACATTGCAAAAAGTTGGCACAGGGCCTTTTTACCACTGTGTTACATCACCTTTCCTTTTAACGACACTCAGTAAACGTTTGGGAACTGAGGAGACCAATTTTTGAAGCTTTTCAGGTGGAACTCTTTCCCATTCTTGCTTGATGTACAGCTTAAGTTGTTCAACAGTCCGGGGTCTCCGTTGTCGTATTTTTACGCTTCATAATGCCACACATTTTCAATGGGAGACAGGTCTGGACAACAGGCAGGCCAGTCTAGTACCCCGCACTCTTTTTACTACGGAGCCATGCTGTTGTAACATTGCGTGCAGAATGTTTTGGCATTGTCTTGCTGAAATAAGCAGGGGCGTCCATGAAAAAGACGTTGCTTGGATGGCAACATATGTTGCTCCAAAACCTGTATGTACCTTTCAGCATTAATGGTGCCTTCACATATGTGTAAGTTGCCCATGCCTTGGGCACTAATACACCCCCATACCATCACAGATGCTGGCTTTTGAACTTTGCGCCTATAACAGTCCGGATGGTTCTTTTCCTCTTTGGTCCGAGGACCACGTCCACAGTTTCCAAAAACAATTTGAAATGTGGACTTCATTCCACAGAACACTTTTCCACTTTGCATCAGTCCATCTTAGATGAGCTTTTAGTCGGGCGGCGTTTCTGGGTGCTGTTGATAAATGGCTTTCGCTTTGCATTGTAGAGTTTTAACTTGCACTTAACGAACTGTAGTTACTGACAGTGGTTTTCTTGTTCCTGAGCCCATGTGGTGATGTCCTTAACACACTGATGTCGGTTTTTGATGCAGTACCGCCTGAGGGGTCGAAGGTCACGGGCATTCAATGTTGGTTTTCGCCTTGTTACTGCAGTGATTTCTCCAGATTCTCTGAACCTTTTGACGATATTACGGACCGTAGATGATGAAATCCCTAAATTTATTGCAATAGCTCGTTGAGGAATGTGGTTTTTAAACTGTTCGACAATCAGCTCACGCATTTGTTCACTAAGTGGTGACCCTCGCCCCATCCTTGTTTGTGAATGACTGAGCATTTCAGGAAGCTGCTTTTATACCCAATCATGGCACCCACCTGTTCCCAATTAGCCCGTTCACCTGTGGGATGTTCCAAATAAGTGTTTGATGAGCATTCCTCAACTCTCTCAGTCTTTTTTGCCACTTGTGCCAGCTTTTTTGAAACATGTTGCAGGCATCAAATTCCAAATGAGCTAATATTTGCAAAAAATGACAAAGTTTACCTGTTCGAACATTAAGTAACTTGTCTTTGCAGTGTATTCAATTGAATATAGGTTGAAAAGGATTTGCAAATCATTGTATTCTGTTTTTATTTACGATTTACACAACGTGCCAACTTCACTGGTTTTGGGTTTTGTATATTAATTGCTTTTTCAGCCCTTTTTTGCCTGTATCCCAACTTTTTTGAGACCTGTTGCAGTCAGAAAATTTTAAATAAGCTCATTTTGTGGATAAAAATGTAAAATGACTCAATTTTAACATTTGAAATGCTATCTATGTTCTATTGTAAATAACATATTGCCTCATGTGATTTGAAAGTCATTGCATTTTGATTTTATTCACAATTTACACTTCGTCCCAACTATTTCAGAATTGGGTTGTACTATAGTGACACTATAGTTATTCAAACTATAGCAATACAGTTGTGCGGTCTACTAGTAATATCATGATACTGTTGAGTGTGGTAATACTACAGTTATAATGTGATGGCTATAGTACTACTCTAGTTATACTATGCAAACTATTCTAATATTATAGTTATGCCAGTAATACTATAGTATTACTAAGAAATACCATATGAAAAAAACAGTGTGAAAAATGGCTGGGTGTTTTCAGAGGGATCCTGTCCTATCTGAAGCAGAAGCAGCTTTATTCCTATGTACACAATGGTCACATTTATGAACAGCACTATCACCGTCATCAGCCTGAGATACGCTGCCATTGTTCAAGAGAGTTCAGATTTGAATACTCATGCAGATACATTGCCAGAGCCTTCCATGGAATAACATTATGCACACCATTTTCCTATTCATACAAGATCTGTGTCCTCAGGGTCATAGAGACCATTTTTCATACAGTACCATTCAACCGCTGCAATACACATATTTGCACTTATTTGGAGAATTGTCAAAGCAGTTTTTCACACTTCCTTTTTAACATTTTATTGTGAGAAAATGCATGTGCATGCAAGTTTTCTAAGTTGTGCACCATATATCTAAAAAAAAAAAAAAAAACCCACAACATCAGCATCAGTTTTTCAAGCAAACTATAACCCCCACCCCCCTCTCCAAACAAATAACATAAATAGGAAAATGATCTTTCAGTCAATACAATGTTTCTCGTCTGGGCCAAGCCCAAAAGGGAAGAAAACTGGGGCACACAAATTTGGAAAAATGCGTTTTAAAGGAGGAGACCGCACCTCGGCAAAGTATATTTCAGTGGAAAGTAGAATTCTTGAAGTGTCTAAAACACATAGTTTCATAAATTTTAATTTAGTAATGATCCAGTGTGACACATTTTTGAACTGGCAATTCTTCAAATCGGCGTCAATAACAGGGGGCAGACATTTTTACTTGGGGAATCTAAGGCTGCGTTCAGAATGCACACTTATCCACTTGCTCACTCATTCTTTATATTGTTTTCAATGTAGAACATTCACTATATAGTGCCCTTTAAAGTGGGTGAGTGTGCATTTCGAATGCATTATCCAATCAAACGCCAGTGCCGCGGTGCTAGTGGCATCAGTTATTCTCTTTTGTGATGTCAGTTGTTCTCCATCCTTTCATCCAGGCCATGAAGAAGTTCAGAGGGCCATCAGTAAGCTCTTTCTTTTTGGTTTGACTGCCCGCAAGCTGTTTTTATTTAAGCTGGCTTGATTAACAATCAAACAATTTATCGACTGAGCGACCAAGACCAATACATGACCTATTATTAGAAATGATAATGAAAAGGTGAATTCCCATTGCCTACATTCATATAATTGAAATAGCATTGTAAATCCAAAACTTTTGCTGACTTCGCAGCATTTATTTTTGCCATCCTTAGGATTGTCACACAGCTGTGCAACTTGCCTTACAGCGCCCTTTAGCCGTGATAACATTTGGAACAAGAGCAATCCGAGATTTCTGATCTCCGCCAAGGGATGATGTTGATACAAATGCAAGATCTTTCTCTTTGGAAGATTACAGGACCACCCATGTGACAAGTTTAAATGGGATTTTTGTATGTTTGAAGCATCCATTCTCCAAAGCCGTCATCAAAGTACAGAGCGATCACATGATCTACCTCTGGTGAAAATTTCATGAAGATCCGTCAAGTAGTTTTCGAGAAATGCCACTAAGATTGTAAATACAGATCCGGATCCGGATCCAGAATCCTGATCCGGATCCGGATCATCAAAAAATTTTAATGGAGTCGTCCCTGGACCAAGATCTACCTCTGGTGAAAGTTTCATGAAGATCCGTCAAGTAGTTTTTGAGAAATCCTGTCCACAGACAGACAGAAGGACAGACGGACAAATAAATAAATAAATAAATAAATAAACCGACTCGATTGCATTATCTCCTTGGCGGAGATAATAAAGAACGGATTCTCGCAGCCTTGCAAACTAATTTACGCAAACCTGTGCTGCTTGACATATTGATATTTTATGTCGTCATTTATGCGCAGAAGAAGACGCCTCATAATTTTGTGGTGCAATGCATAACAAGGCTATCAAAGTAAATTAGACTGTTGTTGGTTTTTACCAATTAGTCTGAGCAACTGTGGCTAATCGGGAAATGTAAAGCGAGAGGTTTAGGTTATTAAGCATTTTTTAAAGGTGAGGTTTCCGAAGATCAAATTCAAAATCAGAAGATTCCCCAAGTAAAAATGTCTGTCCCCTGATATTGAAGCCGATTTGAGGACTCCCTGGTTTAAAAATGCGTTGCACTGGATCATTACTAAATTAAAATTGATAAAACTATGCGTTTTAGACACTTCAAGAGTTCTACTTTCCGCTGAAATATACTTTGCCGAAGTGCGGTCTCCTCCTTTAATCCAACAGGGCAAGATTGACTCTTCAGCAGCGATGACTCCCTCAGAATCAAAGAGGAAAGGTGCAGCAGTCATTTACATACCCTAAACATACTGCCTTGAAAGACTAGTAGTCCAATCCAAACATTGTAGTTTATATGCTGGTAAAGGCTGAGCACTGGTGATCAAATCGTTTGAGCAATTTGACAAAGCCAATATACTATAACCAGTAAACACAGATTTCTATGACGCTTTACGCTTCCATCCAGAGGCGGTCCGTCAGCACTAACGAAGGCCTTCAGAAATCTCACCTTTAAATACGGAATAACCTAAACCTCTCACAGTTTACTTTTCCCGATTAGCAACAGTTGATCAGACTAAGTGCTTGAATGAAAGTCAAATTTCTTTTTGATAGCATTGTAATACATAGCACCACAAAATTATTCAGCGTTTTCTTCCGCGCATAAATTGTGACTTAAAATATCAATATGTCTTTATAAATTCAGCACTCATATAGCTCTTGAAACGGCTCAGATTTGCGTAAATTGGTTTGCGAGGCTCATTAAGCATTTTGCCGTGAGAATCCCTTCTATATTCTGAATATAGTCATGGCAAAAGGGAGTTGTTAGGCATGATGCAGAGCTGAGTGACAATTGTAAGGATGGCGCAAATAAATGCTGCGAAGTCAACGGAAGTTTTTGATTTTTTGCATTTACATTGCTGTCCTTCCAATGCCATATCAATTATATAAATATAGGCAATAGGCATACACTTTTTCATTATCATTTCTCAATATAGATCATGTCTTGGTCTTAGTTGTTCAGTCAATAAATTCTTTGATTGTTAATCAGGCGAAGTTAAATGAGAACAGCTTGTGGGCAATCGAGTGGTAAATGGTTCGGTTACTGAAGGCCCTCAAAACACCTGACTGCACGCCACTGCTTCCATCCCACTGATTTTATAAGCAGAAATTGATGCTGCTAACACTGATGCTTTTGATTCTGGTTGGAAAACTGTTAAAGAAATGGAATTTGTGATTACTGGACACCCTGTTTGTCCTGTCTACTGCTGTCTTCATAAGGTACATAAGTCACTTGATGATCTGCCTTAACTTTTTACTGTTTCAGGTATTGCAAGTGTAACTTAACCCCTTTCAATATGTTGGCTTCATTAAAAAAATTAGCCCTTAACTCACTAGCTCATCTAAGTGATATGACTGAAATTTTAAATATGATTTAGGGGCTGCAGGTAGAGCCTGCTTCCAGTTTAGCCATTCTGGATGCGTAGAGTCCATTTGCTGATATTACCCATGCAGGAGGTCTCCAAACTCTAATAGAGTGAAGGTGTGAAGGTGTGCAGCCTCCTTCGGAGTTTTTATTCAAACTGAGTGGATTGACACTCACCAAAAACTATCTCCGATACTAGGGTCTTTTTTTTATTTATTTTTTTTTTTTTACTATAAACACGAGGAACTGTCATGGGTGCTGCTTTAGCACCTAACTATGCATACCAATGTATGGGCCTCTAGGAGGACGGGTCCATTTTCGACTCTAAGCCCATCCATTTCAAGCTTGGCCTCTGGCACAGATATATGACATCCTGTTTGTTTCTAGTCGTCCAGAATATGACCATATTCAATTTGTAGAATATGTTAACTCTGCAGACAGCACTCTCTCCACTACAGTGGAAAAGAGATTTGATTTGATTAATTTCTTTGACCTCACCATCTACAAAGGCAATGACAAATTCCAGCAATCCCCGATCTTTCGCAAACCTTTGAGTTACAATACCTCGCTCCAAACAGTAACCACCCTTGGTCGTTGATAAGTAATATTCCTGTTGCATTATTTCAACATTTCAGTCCTCACTGCAGCTTGGACTTTGACTTTGAGTCTAAGTCTATTGATATGCTAAAGTGCCCCCTACAAAGACGTTCCAGTTTTACTGATATTAATTTTGCCATGGAATGCTCGTGTTACATAGAGCTTTCTTGTCTATAATGTCTACACAGGCTGAGACCATGGAGGTAATGTTCGCCACTCAGTACAGTCCGGCTGCTAGCCAGATTAAAAACGTTATGTGTAAGCACTGGTATATACTCCAGCGTGACCATCAACTTAAAGATTTCATCATTTCATCTGCAAGTTTGTTTCAGAAGATCTCCAAACCTGAAGGACAAACTGGTGCACACTGCAGTTATGATCCCCAGTATGCAATCTACGAGGTGACCTGCACCGCCCCCTCCATTCAAATGACCTCTGTCGCACTTTTCCTGTTTCATTCTGGGGAAGTAACCGCAGCTGAAACATCAATCCTGCCCTTATGGTTGAAACTATTTACTCCTGACATTTTACTCCTTACCGTCTGACTCTGTCGAGCACAATTCCTCGCCGTGTAGCCGTGCCGAAGTTTGCTGGAACTTTCCTTTTCACTGATGTTCCAGTCAACCTATAGAGTCTAGCACTTTCATTTTGCAGAGAGTGCAAGAAAAAGAAGAGACATTCCAAAGCGCAGATACAGAAGAAGCCTATTACAGCCAACAGGTGAGGTCATTTACAGTGTCTTGGTTGCCAGTGGTGCTAGCTACTTCTGGCAGTGGGATATCAATAAAACATAAAATTATGCTTTCTGCAATGATCTTTGAAACATTTTATTTTCAGAACACTGAGCATTTATTTTACAAAAAACAATTACATTTCTCAGTTTCAATATCTGACATGTTGTCTTTCAACAAATTTCAGTTAAATATAGGATGTACACGATTTAATTATCATTGAAATCTGTTTTATTTACATTCAGCACATCGTTCAAACCTTTTTGGAAATGGGGTTGTACCATAAGTTTTGCATTGTTATGGTCTGATCTAGCTCTTTCAAAGTTGGCTTGGAAATGTATTTTAATCATTTGTCGATCATCTATCATCTGAAAACCTCTGTGGTATTTCAGTACCTTTTCACAACTAAAATGTCCACTGGGATAAGAGAGATTACATATTAACAGCACAATGATTTAGATCATGCTAGATAATCCTCAGTCAAATAATGCCTAAACGTAAAATGTTTAGTTAAAGAAAACCAACATATTGGTAAATAATTAATTGGTGCGAATGGTCGGGTATGTAGCAAAACAGGTTTTACAATTCTATAGTGAAAAAGTATCCATTAAATGTGGAATTCACTGACAGAGAATGCTGATACAGAGTAAACTACAGTTTTCTAGCTCGGCTCCTTGCAATTGCGGAGTCTGATAAGAAGTGTAGCCTATGAGCATTGGGACCATGACCCTTTGTCTTTTTTGGTTCTTTACTCCAGAAAAATTCAAATAAAACAACAAAGATGAGGGTGAAGTGCAAACTGTCTGCTTTAATTTGAAAAAAATTATGGATGACTCCATAAACAGTTCAACAATTTAAATGAGACCTCTGCATTTGTTTTGTTATCATTTGCAGATTTAGAAACTGCGCAGTAATGAAACAAGGTGTGGTAATCTTCCTGCTCAGCTCAGGTCTGTGATTACTCTTGAATACATCTATGTGCCCGTCGTGTACCTGTGTGTGCCGTGTGTTTATTTGCTTGTAAATGGATATTTTTTGGCATACAGTAGATCAAGCAAGAAAATAAAGCAAAAATGCTTATTGATACAACAGCAACTTAATGATGATGATGATGATAATAATAATAATAATAATAATAATAATAATAATAATAGTTTCTATGCATTTGAAAACATTTGTCTGAGAGTGCTTGCATGTCTTTACATGCAGTTTCAGAGTTTGCCATATATGGGCCTGTGCCATCACGTGGAGCAGAAGAAGAGGGAGGTAAAGGGCTTTATTGCCATGATAGCTCACTTCCTCCTGGAAATATGACTTCGGAACTAATTTTGAATACATAAACCTTAAATAGGATGAAGAGTATAATGTCCCTATGTAGTCTATTCATATTGATGGTCAAAATCGGTGATGAGTAGACCCTTAACATGTATCGCTGTATTCTATTATGAATGACAGCTGAGTTTACCTGGGTTGTCATTGAGACATGGCAGATAAAATTACGTATTACAGATATACCATTACTTACAGAGAATGTAATGTAAAAAGATATGCCTATGGTCTCATATTACCAAAATTATATTTTTCTGTTACAAAATGGGCAGGGGTGCATTTCACAAAAGTGTAGATGCTAACTAAGATGGCAGCTTACATAGTTTGTCCATTCACAGTCAGTGGTTCCAACTACATAAGTTAGCATCAGTGCTCTCGGGAATGACACCCCAGAAGGGCAGCCAAATGTAGGATCAACGAGCCACTAAGACGCATAATGAGGAGGACAAGGAAAAATGGAAGAAGGCCTGGAGAATCTGTTATACCTAATAATTTGTTCTCTATTAATTTACTCACCAACAATTTAGCTCACTGTGAACGACACCAGGAAGTAAACCTAAAATGTAAAGTAAGAGGTTAGCGTCACCCCTTCAAGTATGAGGATTCATCTTCAAGTGTGGCAAAAGCCACAACCGGAGAATCAGTCGCTGCAGCTGATCACATTAAGGGAATAACGTGGCGATCAGCCAATCACCAGGATCAACCCACAAGACTGCTGGAACAGGGGAGGAACCAATTAAGCTGACATGCGGGTTGAGACAATGCTCAATGTAATTCAACAAAGCAACCTACAGTACAGTGCAGCGATGATTTTACCCACCACTTAAAGCCCCACTATGTAGGATTCCCATTTTCGTGCGCTCTAGCGGCCACTAAAGGCCGCTAGAGTAAGTAGAAGCGCAACACCGCTGTCGTAAAATTCAACTGTCGTAAAACACACAGAGCGCTGTTGCCGGCTGACGTCCCCAGTGAGAACGTGCATTTTTTTACACCCTGAGACCTGAGGAGCGCTCAATATGAAGAGGAGCAATGTCGACCGACAAGGTACAGTAATATTACCGGAATTTGGCACAAATATGACTTTCCTTGCATTTTTCGCCTGTTATTATCATAATGTTTGCATGTGGAGCATGTTAGTATAAAAAGAAAATGTTGGCTTGATGTCTGCAGATCACGTCCAACTTACATCACTGCATTTATCATCGAGAGGGTAATTTATTACTTGCAGGTAGACATGTGTTTCTAAGGGTCAAAACTTACAAGGTTTGGGCTACCTGTGGAAAGACAATTACAAAGGCAACTTTCTGGTGTAACATTTATTTATTTATTTTAGTGCTGTCAAACGATTAAAATTTTTTATCAGATTAATCACAGGGTTGCTGTGGAATAATTTTGATTAATCATGATTAAATATCATTCATTTTTAATCTATATTAATCATGTTTCATTTTGCATGAGCAAAGAGACTCAAGAAAGAAGGGAATATATATGCACCTAACCCCTTTGCGCAGAAGCCAAATCTGGCTATTTAGGTGTTACCTTATTTAAGGCTTTATAATTCAAGATTGCAGCTTCAGACAGGAAAATTAATTAAATGATTAAACAGTCAAGACATTTACCCTGCAATGAAAAGCTAATAGTTCCCATTTCTGAGCTCACAACCTTTCTACACCTTATAAGGAACAAGTAAAACTCACTAACTCCATAATATCTGAATTCTGAAATATACCTTACTTTAACAAAATAGACATTCCACTTTCAGGAAAAATCTAACAATATATCGAGGGCTGATTGCAATAAACAGTTATGTCCAATGTGAAACATCTGGACATAACTGTTTATTGCAGTCAGCCCTCGATATGCCTCCCTTGATTCAATATATAGTGTTCCAGGTCGGCTTGCGTGTGAATATTCAATAACTGATCTTGGGGTGCCATCTAGTGATTGACTACTGTAACTGCATGCTTAAATTTGCAGTTCCATGTCCGCGAGCGTCTTTAGCGTCTTCCATACCAAGTTGTTTGGTTCTGCCTTGGGTTCTTCTGGATCAACTGCCCATTTTCGCATGCGCAACCGTAACACTACTTGGACAAACTGCCCGAAATGCGATGTTTCAGGGATTTTGAGTCATTCTGCGCTGCAGATGGATGAATTGTGTGAAAAATTTTATCAGATTAATAATGATGATGGATTAATCCGCGTTAACGCGTTAATTTTGACAGCCCTAATTTATTTGTTCGTTGTTTGATTGTAAACCTGCGACCAAAGTTGGATTAGATAACTCACGTCATCCATGAAATCTCGTAAACATGATACAATGAGAGCAGATAGCTCCAGTTCACAAATGACGCTGCCATGTGTTATGAATAACTGTTTTGGGGATGTAACTTACACCCTAACGTTCGTTTGTTGCTTTCTTATTAGCCGTGAGTCAGACAATAATTGTCAATAACTCGTCTATGTAAAAAGCTGGAATCAATAAAGTTATGTTATGATTGTGTTTACACAGAAGTCCTCAACAGCGTTGGATTAACACTATTGCTCTACAACAAAGTATGCGCAAGCACCGCTCCTAAGAGTAACGTTAGCAGACGTAGTAGCTATTGTAACCTCAAAACGGGACAATATCAATATAATGACGGTACAACGCCAGCCTACAAAGCTGATATGGCCTGTCTTTGCTTTCAAACAATAGTTGCTAGTAACTCAACAACTTTTCTCGCCATGAAGCATAAAGTTCGCTATAAAAAACACTCCGAAAAGGGGCTAACTCTGCCAGTGAAATGCTAATGCTACCTCGGCTAACCTTGTTTACATTATTTGAATGGGCTTACAATCAGTTACGTTTTGATAACCCAAATAGTGACGGTGACTACACACGATAACACAGCCAACAAAAACAATGTGTGATAAATACAATGCATGAACACGAGCATATAACTCACCTGTCAATCAGCAACATTGCCAGCTCGGCGTCCGACTTGCAGCCCTCTTTGGCCATGAGCTCTCTCCACTGTGAAAAAGCTGGTCCAATATTCACTCTGGTTTTGTGCCGTGCACGGTCACTCTCCCTTTTTCTTATCCTGGCTTCCACCGACACTGTCCTTTTTCGCTTCATTGCCTCAGCCATCTTTCGACACATGATACCGGGCTAGCCTAGCTACCTTCTCCTTATGCTCCTTATCCAAAAGCTTGCGTGTGCCGTAAAGCAGAACGTACGTCTCGCGAGAGTGTGGGACCTCCGGTCGAAAGTTACATAGTCCCAGATGCAGGCCACCAGGTCCCTCTGTGGTAATGGGAGAGATGCCATTCTCACTGTAATAATCCAGCCCACCAATAGATAGACTTTGAAACTGATATTTTAAGGTGAAATTCCTACATAGTGGGGCTTTAAAGGACCAGTGTGTAAGATTTAGATGGACAATCTGGCTGAATAACTGGCAGGAATGGAATATAATATTCAAAAGTACATTTTCATCAGTGAATTATTTCCTGAAAATAAGAATCATAGTGTTTTCTTTTATGCAGAATGAGCCCTTTACATCAACAGAGAGAGCGGGTCCTCTTCCACGGAGCTCGCCATTTTGCACCGCCATGTTTCTACGGTAGCCCAGAACGGAAAAAAGTAATTAAATAAAGCACTGACATGAGAGCGCACTTTTCGCATTTTTTCAAGTTTTGAGGCCACCGTAGGTTCTCTGAGAAAGGGAATGATCATTTGGTTGCAATCTATAATCTCACCACTTGATGGCTCTAGATCTCACATACTGGTCCTTTAAGTCTAAAAGGGGTCCTAATATATTACTTCTCTGTATTTTTTTGGTTGAAATTGTATTGAAAAATACTACTGTAGGCAATGAGAAAAAAAAATCATTCCCACTCATATATTGAGGTGAAAATAAACAAAAACACTGAAAACATCAATTTTTTATAACAATTGAGTGGCGTAGCAAATTTTATTTTTTTGACCCTTTCATAGCCTGAATGCATGTTTGAAGGCTCATTGCATGATTATTGATGCTAAAAAAATTGTTTAAACTTATTTTAGGCGACATTATTCTGCAAAATTACCTCTGATGGTCAGTTGTTCCATCATGTAAGGTGGCATGAACTTTGAGCCGTAACACAGTGTTAAACACAATGGAATGAGCTCACTGAAATTGTTCGTAGCCGCATTGGGGCCTTACATGATGATGAAGACTTTAAATTCTGCCATGGCATTTTAAGAAACACCATCAAATGTTTCAAAGAGACCAACTCGCTGAAAACTAGTGGCAATAGAGAAATAAAGCAGGTTAAGTGCCTCTGATCTTCGTTATCTGTGTATGACACGTAAAAAAAAAAAAAAAAAAAATCGGCGGTTGACAGCATGACAACTCCGTGATGATATTAATAGCGCCAGATGTGAAGAGACGAAAGTGTCAAGATCTACTATTTTCAGATGCCTCTGAAAATGATCTGATTGGTCGTGTTGTTGCCAAGAGCTGGCAACATCAAAAAAAGACTTGAGTTTGCCAAGAGATTCAAGGATTGGACACTAGTGGACTGGGAACAAGTCCTTTGGACCGATGAATCAAAATTTGAAGTTTTCTCACCCAAAGGCAGACCTTAAGTGCTCCGTATAGTTGGAGAACGTTTCAAAAATGACTGTTTAACTCCTTCAGTAAAACACAGAGGAGGCAATGTTATGGATTGGGGTTCAGTGTGCTCGAAAGGAGCCAGTGATCTCATAAAAATCAACGGAATCGTAGATCAAAAGAAGTATCACAGCATCCTTGTGAGGCATGTATTGCCTGATCAGGAAAGAGAATGATTGGTCGGGGATTTTATTTTCAACAAGATAATGACAATAAACTCACTTCTAAGTCCTGCAAGAATTATCTTAGTTGGAGAGAAACATCTGGTGAAATTAAAGTTATGATTTGGGCTGCTCAAAATCTAGACCTTAATTTGATTGAGCAAATTTGTCATAACATCAAATGAATCTCTTTGGAATGAACTTCAAACCATATGGAATGGATTAGCGAATGAGGAAAAAAAAAAATATGTGAAAACTACACCTGAAAGTTTAAATGCTTTTATCAAAGCAAACAGTGGCCACGCTAGATATTGACTTATTCTCTCAAAAAGGCATATTTATTTTTGTTTCTCCTCTTTATTATTATCTGTTTGCTTATTTTCTTTATATCATCCAATATTACATGAAATAAATGCTTGAATAGTACGTTGTTTCTGATTTATCTTCATTTTATTAAGTGTGTAATAATCACTGCTCACCACTGTATCTTTTACATTCATTAGAAAAAGAGTCCGCAGGGTGGGTTTACTGGGTTGCAGTTACGTGTTCACTGCATCTTGGCTGACGGCAGAGATAAGAATATTATATATCGTTTAACAACACTAAAGGTCCAAGCCAAGAATAGTTTACAGTTTTTTGATCGACTGGTATGATGGAAGGGAAACATCCCAATGTTTGAAACAACATAATTATCATTAAGAATTACAAAATATGATTAGTGTAACATATTCATTTGAGGAAGCATTGCAGATTTGTTTGAAACAAACATCTATGGCTGTCACACCCTGGCACCCCAGGATGTTGAAGAGGGTGCCAGGGCAAGGAATGGAGAGGAGGACCCAGTTGCAGGGACATGGAGTTTATTAAATAATGAGTGCAGGGATAACTAAACAAATACAAACTGCAGGAGAACATAAAGGGGAGTACTCCAAACACAAAGGGGGACACCAGACTAAGGCTACCTGCCCGAATGGGGAGACACTAAAGTATAAATACCTAAGGGAATGAGATTAACTAAAAGGAAACAAGTGGGCAGAGGGAAACAGATAATTGGATGATTAGGTGCGGGGCAGGTAGCCAGGGAAATGGAATGCCAGAGGGGAGGGGCATTACCATGGCAAATTAATTTTTGATTGTTGGATTGTCCAGTCTCATTCGTTTTGGCTAGAATATACAGTTCTGAAAAAGTTGGCACGTTATGAAAAATGCAAATAAATTAAAATGTGAAAACCTTTTACTTTATTGAAAATACTACCACAAAGAATTATTTGATGCTTTGACTTGTGAATTCAATGTTTCATTTACGTTATGCACTTATCTAAAATCTGATGATTAGAAAAACTCCATAAATGTTGGCACGGGGGAAATTGACTCACTGTCTTTCATAGTGATGTTGCTAGTTATAACAAATCCGGGTGTGCCATCTAGTGCAAATTCTAAATGAGAGTGATTAAAAACGTGCTGATGTTACATGATGGGAAACAGTTAACCATGCCAGATTTTTTGGACTTTGTTGCAGTCATCACATTGTATGTTTCCAATAGACAATTATATTCATGTTTTAGAACATAGATAATGTGAGATATGATACATATGATTTGTGTCTTGCTTGTGTGTTGTTTACCTCTCAAACTTAAGAATTCATGATGGCGGTAAAAACTTGTATATTCATATGTATGTATGTATGTATGTCGGTAATCCACAGGACTCTGCGAGCAACCTCTCTGCAGTTATCAATATCACTTTGTGAGTGCTCAGATGAGCTGGACGGAAGCGCAGAGCTACTGCAGGGAGAAGTTCTGTGACCTGGCATCTGTAAACACCTCAAAAGACTTGCAGGCTCTGATGGAAACTACCAATGGTAATGGTGGATACATGTGGACTGCACTGTATGATGCCCCAAATAACTGGCAGTTGTCTCACATAAGTACATCCTTGAGTGGACTGTCAAATAATAGCTGGGATTTTGCAAAACCCATCACCAACAACATTACAAATGAATACTGTGTATGGATAATGAGGGGACTGAATCTCTGGTACCTTTCTTTTTGCCATTACCGAGCACCATTCGTCTGCCGCAGTGGTAAGAATTCCTGCCTTTTTTCAGCCCATTACACATAGTTTTGTAGCCTTCACTGAGAGAATCACTCGTCCTCATTTATAAGCGTCGCTATTCACCTCTTAAAACAATTTTGTGGTTCCATTGAATGACATCCTAGCTCGCGCTTTTTGCAGGGATCACACACCGTTCTCTCACATCATGCTAATCTTCATTTAGCAGAACGGGCATGTCTTTGAATTGTGGGAGAAAACCAGAGTGCCCGAAGAAACTGTGAAAACACTAAGAGAACATGCAAACGGCACACGTTAAAACATATGTTGGGGGAGGATTGTGCAAATTGCGGGTGGAGACATGATAAGAGTGGCTGACTGCGCATTGCGTTTGTGGACTTGAATTTGATAATGTTTGCTCAATTTGGATCCAGAGAATCAAAGGTCGCTCGAGAACTATCTGCTTCTTAACTGCAGAAGAAATCCATTATCGTAAGCCAGATGGAGACTCCGGTTGTCCCCTAGGCATCGAAGGAACACCTCAGCGAGCACATGATCTCAGCAACAAGAAAACCACTATTTCAACTCTCAGCAAGACATTTCCAAACTGTACAGACTGAACAGTTATATAATTAATACTTGGTCATTGTCACAGGAAATACTGACAATGAGTAGCCATGAAATGAAGTCAAAATCACAAAAAAAAATGGAAGGATAGATAGAAATGATGGAGTGATTCATGACGAATTTAAAGTGATCAATCAATCTCATTCCAGAAGAGGCACATCTATAAATGAAATCCGTAATTGAATCAATAGTACAAAATTTGTGACCATGGAGCCACCCCATGAAGAACACCCCAAACCTAAACTCGCCTCTTAGTGATTTTTCATTGGCAGCCATGTGTAGTTATCTGATACACTGTTGGTGTTGAATAGACTTCTTTTGGTAATGCACAAAGTGTGTATCTGTTTCATGAAAGTAATAGCAATGACACAATATGTGATGTAACCCAACATGTTCTGTTGTGAATAGGGGAGACGGGGTCTGATGAGCCATGGGGACCAATGAGCCATATCACTATTTTGCGATCAATTGATGCCAAATGTGTTTAAAATAGGCAAAATAGTGATATGGCTCATTTATCCCCATGACTCATCAGTCAATGGTCAAATATTTTGCCTACTTTAAGCAGCTCTGTCATCGATTGATCGCAAAATAATGATATGGCTCATTGGTCCCCATGGCTCATCGGACCCCAGTCTCCCCTATTCTGACTTTATATCATTAGTTGTTGAATGAAAGCAGTGTTGATGTGAAGAGAAATGTTACGAACATAACAAAGACTTTGCCTGTCTAAGGTGACTGCATCAAACAGAGGCATATATTGCGAGTGCAGTTGAGGACAGCTTCATCTCCCAATATGAATACTAGTGATACCATCTTAAATCAGGTGAGTGTGTGTACGTTTGTGTGAGAGAAAGAGAGAGAGTGCAAAAAAATTAAATTTTTAGTCTCAACTACATCTGTATTTCTGATTAATTTGCAGTTTAGACATCAATGTCACCAGGATGAACACAATAAAACTTTCACATTTTGTACCAAAAATACAGTACATGAGCAGTACAGCTGTTTCACTGATTTTAAGGCCACATAGCTGGTGGAATCCAACTGTTTTTTTTTTTTCCCTTAGCCAGTTCAATCACAAGGGACTGTGACATAAATATAATTAAAAAAATAAATACTCATCAACTCTCATCTGCATTAGTCAGATCCCTATTTTATGGTACAATCGAAAATCTGACTAGGAGTACATGCCTGCACTCAGTGGTCACTTTATTAGGTACATGAGCGCATCTGCTTAATAAGATGGCCCATTACAGTGGTTCTGAAAACAGTGCTTGTGCCTCTCAATGTATGCTTGTTTTCCCCAACCACAATTGAAATATAAAAATTTGAAAAAGCTCTTAATTTGTCTAAATTCAATTTCACATTTAGAGCAGATACAGCCATTTACCCACTTAAGCCACATTTCGATAGAAATATCCATGCATGCCATAAAGAATGAAAGACATATTTTGTTTTTTTTTTCATATAGCAAGTCATTACCGGTCGTATCATTTTTTTAAATGATCAAATTAGACCTAGAAAATCTTTATGCTCCTAATTAGGTGCTGAACGTTTTACATTCTTTCAAATACTTTGCTTGAACATTGTATCATGAACATGACACAAAACAGGTTGACATTATGTACTAGTGTAATAAATGTTTATTTCTCACTGCCAAGTGTCCATGATTTTAACAATTAGGAACCTCCTCATTCTATGTTTGACCAATGACCAACCTCCCTCTTTTGTTTATATGTGCTGTTGTTTATAGTATATCACAATGTGGGTATTGTGTTTTTATTCTTCATGACACGCATGGTCCTTTCTGACATGTCTTTTAAAAGGATCAGCAAACCCTGTAGACATGTGCAGTTAAAGGGCACCTATTTTGCTGTTTTTAATTCAAGTTACAGTATGCTTGGATGTCCAAAAGGGAGGTTAATAAACTTTTTAGCCAAAAAAAAAAAAATCTATGATTTCAAAACAATTTGATTTCTGGCTTCACTAACCCTCAGAAAAATGGATTGTTCTGAGTGGCGGTTCCCTCTCTGAAATGAGCACTCTTCTGTTTGGCCACAAACAGAGGACCGCGTCAATGAGGATGACGATGTCATAATTCTCCAGCTGCTGCCTAGTATCTAAATACAGATGACTGAACAAGTTGTTAGCTACCGAGCTAGCTATTAAACTAGCTGCACAATGATCATGGAAAAGAAACGTGTGCAGGCTAGGCAAGAATGATTTTTACATTGACAAAGAAAGGCAACATTTATTACAACTTGTAAATTAAACCAAACTTGAAATTCAGTCCATTTAGAATGATATGCGGATAGCATGTGTATAGTAGCGACCGTTAACTAGCATTTCTTTTATTTTGAAAAGCAGCGCCACTTCATTGAAAACGAACAGAATTCCATTAAAAACAGCCATCCGTTCTGTCTGTTCCTATTGACATATTTCTGACATAGCCTCTAGTTAAACTGGGGACAATTTTTAAATTCATTGTCAATTTAGTAACAAGATCGCTTGTAACAATCAGATTCACTTTGAATAATGAAAGAAATTGGAAGCACTCTCCTTGCTTCAGATTCTCATTGAAAATAAATCCAGGCCACTACTTCTTTGTATCATCCAAAAAGCATAAGTTCCCTATAAGAAATGTTTACCCTTGATCCCTTACTTCTTTCATCCTTTGAAAGTCCAGATTAAGTGCATTTGCCTTTGCATTGATGAAAACATTTTCATCTCGGGATGGCAATAGTAGAAACCAAACTCACCCAGGCTAGCAGTCTGAATGAAAAGGATGGACAACAAACAAGGCCTTTTACACAGTTCACAAGGTATTTTCTGTCGGCTAGAATATCTGGGGCTCTTTGGTGGGCTTTGAACTTTGTAACTTTGTAGACCTGTTATACTCAATATACCACGTAAAACAACGAATAAAGGTTAAATGAAAACACTTAAATGTCCCCTTTAAGTACTGGGTAATTCAGAAAAAAATAATTGTTTGTTAAAATCCTGGGATCACAACTGTGATTGCAACAAAAACCAGCATACCTGGAAGGGCTCCGGGGGGGGGGTGTACTACAAAGCATGTTCAACATAGCCAGGCTTTCTTTGCGTGAGCTGGCTCAAAAAACCCTGAACTACTGCAATCAGGGATACCATAATTTTTCATATCAGGTGAAAAGAGAGCTACCTTGTGACATTGTAAATCTTGGCTTTGGCTCTATATTCCTCATTAATTCACCAATCTCGCTTCTAAGTACACTCTTTAGGACTGAAGTTTTCTGATCCACTGCCCTATTAGAAAGTATTAGATGGAAGTACCAAGCAAAAGGGCCACTGAGTATGCATATCTTAAGTTGATGTTCACTGTTTTACACTGTGTTTGCTAACTGCTGGTGTATGTTGCTGACCCTGGGAACTATTCCATGCAGAAATTATATTATTATTATTAGTAGTAAGTAGTAGTTGTAGTAGTAGTAGTAGTAGTTTTAGTAGTAGTAGCATGCACTTTGAACACCATCATTAAATTATAATATTTTCTATGTCTATGCTTCTTTATCAGTGGAAAGCCGCACTGACCAATAAGGGAATTAGTGGAGTTAGCCTGAGGTGGAAGAAGCAACCTGGTGAAGAGATTTTCCACCCAATGGCAAAGGATGAGATGAATTAGAACAACTGTGGGAATAACAGCATGCATCCTGATCTACTGATTTCTTCTCCTCAATTAAATTACTTAAATAAGTGTGTGCACTGGTGACAGTAAGCCGATACTGGACGGAACAAAATACCGGCGTGAAAGTTCTTACCAGCACGCAGTCCTAAAAGAAAATTTGGTCTGTTAGGCAGGGAATATATTATTGATGAAAAAATAATTTTGTTAAGAATGCAATCCACGAATCATGAACAGTACTAATGTTGTAACTAGCTATCACAATGAGAGCACAGCGGCAATCAAAGCCCAAAACTCATATCTCAGCTCAGCTTTGTCCTCACAGATAAAAATTACACAGTTTTCAATGATATTCAGCTTATTTTTCTCAATACATGATGTGCATGTAAAGGATAAATGTTTCTATTCCTGTGTTTTACTTTACATTTGGCACTCCGTACCAGTGTACTGTACACGTTATGTCTCGTAAAACTGAATCAATCTGCGAAATTGATGTCAAATTTCAAAATAGACTTTGTTTAGAATCATCCACCAAAGTTTGAATGAAAAAAAATAACATACATGAACAGACTCATCAGAGCTTTGTTGTGGATTGTAAGGGCATGGCCATAATGAATGTGTTAAGGCAAAGGGGTGATGTATATTAATGGTGATATTGGTTGAGCTCTTAACCAAAGAAATTAGGTGAATTACTTGAGTACGACGTGGCATCACCTTGGGATGAAAAGATTCATGCCCAGTTTAAATCCAGTCACTGAGAAAAGAAAATCTTTTCATTTTTATTTTTATTTAGGGAAAAGTAGTAATCTTCTCTTACTTTGCTCATATATACTGTATACTTCAAATTCCATTAAAGGATGGCTTTATGAACAGAGTTCCTATGGTCATTAAATAAATGGAATAAGTGCTGGATGCTAGATGGACAGACATTTAAAAAAGGAGGCATCAAGTAAATTTGAAAATTAAAAATGCTCCTCTTTGACTCCATTTTCTTGGTGGCGCCTGTGCTAAAACACAATATGAACTAAAGCACAATTAATTCCCCAAACCAAAATAAATTAAAGGGTTGATTTCCAGAAGTGCACAAGCCCATTTTTCTCTTTTTAGAGAAAGGAGATTTTAAGAATTTAACAACTTGTGGGGATCATGTTACATGTATTAAGCTGATGTAAACATAATGAAATATCAGAAAGGATGTCTTAAGACATAGTAAGAGACCTTCTAGCCTCTATCTTGATTCTTGGCCCAGATATTTCAAGCGCCAGTCGTACTTGAGTACTTTTAGAAGCAAAAGCCTCAAAATAACGAAAATTGGGCTCCATTTAAAAAATTAACAGCATTAAATTTTATTATTTCAGAGTACTTAAGCAGAGCATCTTTCTGAAAACAAAACACACCACTTTCTAATGAAAATGAACAGCAAATATAGTCATACCAGTATACTGTAGTCATAGATGTCAAAAAGCTTCTTGAAAAAATGAATGAAAGATACGTATATACAGTGAAATGGAGGGTAAATGCAGTTGAACAAATGTCACAATAAAAACTAATCTCCATAAATTATGATTGGGCAGTACCACCATCCAAACAGGTTTAACTCCTTCCCCCTCACAAGTGCATCTGGACGCCTATCTCTTATTTCCCCACAAGCGCCTCTCGATGCCCGGTCTCAGCTCCCCAACAGAGCATACGCTAAAAAAAAATGAAAAGTTAGAAATGTTAGATTTACTTAATAATGTTATGTCAACTGGTTCCACAAAACTGAGTTAAGTACATTCCACTCAATGCAATTAATTAAACTGGCCAAAAATGTTAGAAGTCAAATAAAGGTTATGCAAAGCAATTGCGTGGAACCAGTTGACATAACATTATTAAGTAAATCTAACAAAATCTAACATTTCATTTTTTGAGCGTACACTGCTGTGTTATCTTTAGGGCTGTGAGGGGGAAGGAGTTAAACTTAACCAAGAAGTGCTCTGCTAACTTGCTTTGCAACTAGGAAAATTTAAAATCAAGTTTCCCAGGAAAGCTTAAGTGGGAAAGGGTTAAGGACTTAATTTGTCATCTATAGAGATGTGGCGTGATAATTAGAAAGTTCAGCCAAATAATAAGCAGCTTTTTTATTACCTTTTGCCAGACTTTGCTTGTTCTTAGCCAATTTTTTAGCTCTTTTGGGTTGAGTCCACACACAAACATCCTGGTCTGTAGAGTCAGCCATTTTGGTTACGGTAGGTAAGAAAGCTACAGTGGCTACTATTGGCCAACTAGTTTTCTAAGCGATGCTTTGATTGGCTGACTGGACTTGTGTACTTGTAGAAGTTTCAGACTGGACTTGGTCACCGCTAGAAGTTGCTTCTTGGGGATATTCCAATTCACTGCTCATTTTATATTGTACTTGAGTACTTCTTAGCCAAAATTAGCTTATGTGGCTTATTCCTCATCAATGAAAGAATGGATTTGTAGAGTTATCTGATTTTTAATGAATATGGACTTGAGCACTTCTGGAAATAACTCCTTCAATTACAATTTCAAACTGAGCATTTGCGGTACCCTACAAAATTTGAATTTAAATATTTGTATTTTACGAGTGAAATTTTGAATATTTTAAATTCATGTACATTTAATTGTATTTCTTTTCAGGATGGCTGCAGTTAAATTTTTAATTGTTGTTTTATCCTCACATTTCTCGTAAGAGGTTCCGCTACTGTTAATGTTGTCATAACAACAGCAATGCAAACAGAATTAGCCCTTTAAAATCAGCATGGTGGCCAAAATAGAGGAAATGCACATCATCCAGCATGAGTGCGACGCATGAGAATCAGTCGTGTAATAGTCTGAGCAGCCTGGGTCAACTACAGACACAGAGAGCTGCAGCATATTTGCTCCAGCCACCAGGTTCCACTTGATTCCACAAACATCCCAGCTTCCTTAGCTGAGGAGGAAAAATGATTAATCACATTATGTGGCACAGAGCACTGTCGGCAAATATCTGCCAGCCCTGCTGTCCGCAAAATCTGAAACTGGGAAGACTTTTCTAAAATTTACTAAATGTGCAGTTTTTGAAAGAGATCATGAGGGAGGTTAAAAAGTTTCCAGGCATATCTAAATGGATTACTTAGGTTTTGCATGTCAGTAGCAAGTTCACGTAAATAGATGCTTTAAAAAAAAAAAAGAGCTGGCTTTCATAAATACGGGCTTTATTGCTTTATTTGCTTTGGGTCAAGCCCTGGCTACAGCCCATTGTGGCTGGATCTGTCGGCTTTGATTTTTTCCAGCCATTAACCAGGGTTTTAATTTACTTGCAGCTCATATGGTAAACATGGTTTCTCTCCTTAGCTCACTTGAGAGGAGTGAAGTCTTACACAGACACGTACACTCACAGACTGCAGCTGTGGCTGATGCTCATACAAATGCCAAATCAAGAAATGATTCCGTAGAAAATTAACTTATGAAGAGAAGGTGGCTTAAAATTCAAAAACACATGGTTTGACTAAGGCATTAGCTGAATCCAACAGGGAGGGAAGGAATTGGATGAACACGTTTTACTGTTGAGGCATCGCGCCATCTGCTGGCAAAAGCGGGGAAGCAACCAAAAAACATCATAACAAGGAAGTGTGCGGCATTGAACAGTGTGTGTACATGTATACTGTATGGAAGCCCATAGTGGACAATATTCAAATGAAAATGTAATCCCACTATTGCATTATAATTTTCCACTTATGAATGAGTTATTTGAGACAATATTAAATTGAAAATGCATTAATCCAATTATCACTTTCATTTTCACATACACATATGGGAAATCTCTGACTGTATTCAAATGATAATGAAATGCTGATTGACATTTAATTTTCAAAGTCATGCTCTGCAAAATAGTGGGCAATATTCAAATGCAATAAGCAAAACAGCACCCCCAGCCTATAGCATTTACATTTACATGTCATCACGCTCTTTTAGGGTCAACATGATAATGAAAATGCTGTTTTCTAATCACTTGGAAATAATAATGATATAATAGTGATGACGACATTTGACATTTCATTTTCAAAGACTTATCCTGCAATACATGGGACAATATTCAAACGCAGTAAGGGAAACAGCGCCTCCCAGTCCATTGCATTTTCAAATACATGTCACCACGCTCTTTTTGGGACACAATGAAAATTAAAATACAATCTGTCAGCGTCTCATCAAGGCGGGTCTTCCGCTAGGACGTCACTCATTAGGGTCCCGAGCGGAAACCATGTTCCTTATTTGCATACCAACCAATCAGCTTCTGGATAGCGCTTGTATGCACGGAGGCTCACTGATAATGTCATGGTGGCTAGGCTGCTATGTATTGTGTGCCATCGCGCATGAGGTTATGTTGCGCTTTGGATGTAGCCATCTTGCCAGCTAGGAACGTTAACTAAGGAAGATATTTGTAAATGATCATCACATTAAAGCGATATGATTTGATTTTTGCCCCAACTCTATTAACTGAGCTAGCTGTAATATGCATGAACTTATCCCAGGCTTCGCGGCAGTGTTGTGCAACTGCAACCCAAGTGTGCTTGCAGATTTCAGAGACATTAGCTAGCATGCTAGTGAGTCTAAAAGCAATCGCTTAGGTACAGCTAGCTAGCTATGATGCCTACTGGAGAAGCTCTTACAGCCCTGATTTGTCACTTTAAACGCCATCTCGCACACACGACCTCTTTCAGCATTGATTAGCCGCTTCTTTTACCTAAAGAACAAACTGACAGTTCAGCCTGAGACATGTTATTTCATAGCTAGTTAAAGCAGCATTATCCTTCCATGGCGTGCTATAGTGTATTACATTACTCCAGATAAAACGCTATTCGTCTTCCCACCCTGCTGACGCTAGTTAGGGGAAATGTTTGTCATCATTTTTATACTTAATATATTTTTAGTATATATAGTATATAGAAGTATATATTTTTATACTTCCGCTCAGGAAACAATATGATTATGGATGGAAGGACACACGGACGGACAGACATACTGATGACTATATCCCCCGCATTATATGTTGGATGGATAATAATAAATAGTCCACCGGCATCTCAAAACTTCTAAGATGACTTCAGTGTGTGTTTCATCAACGCTTGGTTAGTTATATCTATGTAATACAGTTTAAACACGATCTGACATTTATCCTAGTTCTTAAACATCACAGTGAAAGGTATTTTGTCTGATTAACCCTCTAAACACTCTAATACAGATCATACTTACAATATAATGTGTGTGTGAATGCAAAGATCCATTGTTATTTTTTCGAGGCCTGAATACCAACCATGTTGTCCAACTATTCCATAGTCTTAGGGTGTCACCTTGCCTAATCACGGCTCCTGACCCATGCCTCCTTGGAATGCCAGTACAATAACAAATTAACGCATGCCCAGAAAACAGCAAATTGCCCAGTTTTGATTGGCATTCGCCTTGAAAAATTCCTTTCTTTCTCCAACTCCAGATGCATAAAATAGAATTGGGGTTACACATTCTCAGTAGAATTTTGAAAATTTATCATAACCAAGATCTGTACGGGTTTTTAATTTTACTCACTGCCATACCCAGGCCCAATCTGCAGTATCAGCCAAAACGGTACTAGCCTCTTCATACGTTATTCATCTAAAGCAAATCCAGCATATAGCTCCAGCATGGAAATTACTGGTTATTCTGCCTGCTCCTGTTTTTCTGGAATGCATAATTTTAGTTTTAGCCAATTAATTAAAAATCTACATTTCCCACCCCTGAGGTTAACAATATTTAGAATATTCTGCTAATCCTCCTCATTCCCTGAAAGGAGTACTATGTCATCACCATATAACATAATCTTCAGTTTCTCATCACCTATTTGCAGACAAATATTTTCACTTATTTCCCTCAGCTAAATCATTAAGGTACTGAGCAAAGAGGATTAAAGAGACGACATCTCCTTGTTTGACATGCAGAGTGGAAACCAATCAGTAACATCTAGCCTCCAAAGTCTCCAGCTCGCCGGTCTATTAGGACCCTGCGGGAGCCCGGATCATCAACTCCACATTCCATTCAATTAATCTATCTGCACTCTACACCTGTTTCCCGCACCGGCTGATTGAGACAGCAAGCTCTGTCCATGGTGTAGTCTCGTATCCTGGTGCCTGTTTAGACTTGCTGTCTGTATTAGGCTTTATATTCGTGTATATCGCGTCTCTCTCGTATATATCTATTTTTTTCATCCTGTGCCTGGGTCCAGTCCTCCACTTCCCGTACTTTAGACGAACCGTTACACAATTAGTCTTCATGTCAGTCCCACTCTCGTGTCAATCACTCGCATGCAGGCAACTGGGATTTTATGTAAGACATTGATGGCTTTATAAAATTTTCCATCCACAGAGATCCTTGCTCTAATTACAGTACTCACAATGTAAATATGATATGAATTAGTATAGTGTTTTTTGAATCCATTCTGCTCCTCCACAAGTATATTGTCAGCCTCTAGGTACTGGGACAGCCTAGCATTTAGAATATTAGTACAAATATAATATAAATTATATCAATATTGAGTGCTTTAAAGGCTGACACCTCCGTAATTTATACTAGGTTTATGTTAGATGATTTTGTTATTGGTTTAATTTATACCAATCAGATGGAACAATATGCTTGTTCTTAACTTATAAGGAGATCCTCGTTGCCCATTAGGCTAAGACATCTGTCCTCAAGCCATGGCCTACATAGCTAACTTACAAAGGACTGGCACAACCACTACAGCAGTTCAAAACGTATCAGAATCAACACTAAAATCTGTGTTGCAGGTCATTCACAGCTTATCATTATTATGGTTTATTTCACAACCAAGAAATATTGCACTCCTTTGCTATGTAAAGCCACAGTATTGCAAGTATACTGGACAAATAAAGTTAGGGATCACCCCAAATTTTGAATTTAAAATATGTGATAGTTTGTATTTTTTTCCATATCATATTTTAATATTGAAAAGTTGGGTGATCCCTAACTTTCTTTGTCCAGTATAGTTTACATGATACATAGGACATATTGCCTGCAGCCGCTACAGGTGGATTGCTAGAAAGATTAGGTGCCCCTCAGGATTATCATTCAGTATGATTTTTGAAGGTTGGAGGTGCTTCCTGATGGAGGTCCCAGACAGTGGCTGGTGCCTTCATCACACATTAATAACCCCACTAGGTAGTATATTCCTGCTTGGGAGTTGCCTCACAATGGCCTTTGCTTAGCCGACACATTGTCGGCTTCACTTGGTAATACTATATTCCTGTATGGAAATGGCCATGCTACAGCTGGTACCTAGCTCACATATTCATAGCTTTACTACCTAGAATACTCCTGCATTAATGGCGACATGGTGGCTGGTGCCTGGCCCACACATTTGATAGCTTCAGTAGGTTGTATATTCCCGAATGGGAAAGGCCACATGACAGCTGGTGCCCGGCCCACTCATATATAGTTTCACCAAGATTACTGTTCAGCATCTGGGTTTATTTGCTGTTTTGGGGGTTACTTTTTTTCTGCTGTTTTCGGGGATGCCCTGAAAGTTCCAGTTCTCTTCTCCTTAAACCCTAGTCACACTAGAGGCGGAATGAGCCGGAATGCCGTCAGAATGAAAAGTCTTCGTATATTTCTGGATATTCGAAGTGCGTTCTAAACATTCTGACTGCATTCTGAGTGCATTCCCAAATATTCGGGCCCATTCTTGTGGCCGGCCCGAATGTTTTGCTCATACTCAAAACTTTCCAGGTGCCTTCGAAGTGGAGAAATATCGAACCGCATCTAACTGCGCTCTGACTGCATTATAAATATTCTTACGGCATTCCAGCAGCATTCAAAACATTCTGATTGCATTCGAGGGAGAATCGAAAAGGCAAGCCATGTCAAATCCTGCCAGAATGTCCTGAATGCCTCGAATGAGCCAGAATGCACCTCGAATGCATCTCGATTGCTGCAGGAATCTATTTCGATATTAAAACAATTCAGCTGGAATGCACTTCGAATGCCGTTGGAATCTTTCGATTGCCGCTGCAATCTGGCGGCTGGTGAACTGGCGATAGGGGAGGCTGAAACCCATCCTTTAAAAATAATAATGATTGGCCATGACCTATTTTCAATCATTTATTTAAATTAGAAATAGAAACTCCGAAAACTCTCAACATTATCAGGTGTGGCCAGTTTTCATTAGTAAAGCAAACTTGTTAGCTCTCACGCATTCGGCATCAGTTTTAGTGGCATATTTATGTTCCCCTGCTGTAGTCAGCAATTACTCAATCAAAGCACATGGGACACTCGTGTTATATTCTAAGTACATTCTGAGTATTCGAGCTGCATTCTGTTTGAATTCTCAGACGTTCCAGCCATATTCGACAGTCATTCCGGGAGCGTTCTGACTGCATTCGCGGTGAATTCGTACAGCATTCAAGGCATCTTCCAACCAGACTTCGGTTGGTGTTCAGGCAGCAATTGAACTGTACTCGTACGGCATTCGAAGTGTATTCTAAATATTCTGACTGCATTCTAAATATTTCTACTGTGTTCCAACTACATTCAAGCTGCATTCAAGAGCTAATACACCCAGAATGTGCAAGAATCATTTGAGGCGGGTTTGAAGCGCATTCTAAGTATTTGAACTGCATTCTTTCAAAGCTGTAAGAATTTTAGTCAATTTGAAATTCCCGCCCGAATGTTGCGCAAATTCTTCATTCTGGCTGGTTCTGCTTGATTCCTGCTGATTTTGAATAAGTGTGACGGGGCATAAGGTTCAGTGAGCTGCAGGGTTTCTCCTGGTCACAGCCTAGCCATCAAACCAACATTGCATCTATGTGCAATAACTGTTACGAGTTGGCAGACTAAAATGGGGCAGAGCTATTTCAGGCAGATGACTCGAGATATGTTCTCATTGCCATAGACATTTGCATGCATATTTGCCACTGCCCTGTCCCACTGGCTATTTAAGCTGACTCTCCTCCTCTACCTCAGCAGCAAAAAAAAAAAAAAAAAAAAAAAAACAGGCCTCTATCTGCTCCTGCCTTGCATTACTTTCTGTTGCTGCTAGGAACATTACCTGCTGCTGCATCACTCCTGCCTACTGCCAGTTAATATCCCACCTTCCCCAGCATTGATCTGTGAGCTGTGCATTTTTTTTTTCTTTTCTTGTGGTGGCAGTTCCTGACTGTTCTCTTTAACCTTAGTAGGTTGCTGGGTGTGTCAGGGTCAGAGCATAAATGCCAAACATCACTGTATTTATTTGTTTATACTGCAAATAACGGTTTACATGCTAGGTGGCCGACAAAAATGTTAGGCCCATGCTCAATCGCAGATGAAACAAAAAATTAAAACCACTCACAGAAGGAGCAAATAATGTTTATTATCTTGTCAATAATCTCAAGATCTGCAGATAAACCCTTAACAGTAAGCAAACAGTCGGATCTTATAGTCAGCCTATTTTATGTTACAGAAATGGAACCTGAGCAACTTTGTCAAGGGCTAAATCATTATGGCCAGAAAAGTAAGTCAGAGAGTATCTCCAAATCAGTAAGGATTCTGGGATGCTGCCAGTCAGCAATGATGAGTACCTACTGACAAAAGTGCAAAGAGGGACAAACCATAAACCGGTGACTGAGTGTTGGGCACCTAAGGTGATGTATAAGGGTAACGGAGGCTATCCGGTCTACTTCGAACTAACAGAAGGGCTACTATGGCTACTAAGTATTTCAATGGTACATGAGGAATGTGTTGCAACAAATAGTGTACCGCATCCTGCTGCGTATAGCGTTTCATAGCAGCAAACCAGTTGGAGTGCCCACTCTAAACCTGGTCCACCACAGAGAGTGTCTCTACGGTGAGTATTGGAACTGGACCTTGGAGCAATTGAGGGTCACCTGGTTCAGCGAGTCCCATTTTCATTTCCATCATGTGAATCAGCCGGCTACGCATGCTCAATTTACCCGGGGTAAAGACGGCATGTGGATGCACTGTGGAAAGAAGACGAGCTGGTGGAGGGAGTGTGATTCTCTGGGAAATGATCTGCAGGAGAACCTTTAGTCCAGAAATTCAAGTGGATGTCAGTTTGACTGAGCTGTTTTGGCGATACGAGGGGGAACTACACAACATTAGGGAGGTGGTTTTAATGTTGTGACTCATTGGTGGATATGGCAAAGATTGTGCTAACAGCTGGCTACCAAAGTTATGTTCCATTGCTTTAATGGCCGGTACACACTGTACGATTTTGGGCCGTCCCAGACGAAAGATGACCATCGTAGGAGAAACGTGGAGAAATCTTTGGTCGTGGCTCTAAAACGGTGGTCTTACGTCGCACTGTGAGACAGGTTCAAGGACGGCCGTTGCCAGCGTCTTGCGACCAAAGATAACCTGAGATTAAATTCTGACGGTGTCAGAAATTTAGGATGACTATCTCACAGTGTGACAGCTGCTACGACCTATGGCTACTAATCAGCCAATACAAATGCAGCAGGAAATAAAATGATATTCGTTTATTTTTTAAAATAAAATAAACAGAATAATTTATAGATTACGCATTAGCTGATGCCGACAGTGATTCATGTAGACACACATTGGAGTTAAATCACGGACACAAGGCGTTCGATTTTAACGGGCATTTAATTGCATATCATTAACGTTTGCCATGTGGTGCGAACTGAATAAAATAAATAAAATACAAATCAGTTCAATACAAAGCATTCTCGAAGAGAACGAGCATTAAAACATTTCACAAATACAACTTGCTAACCCATCGGCTTTTGAAGGCTATGAACCATTAACCTTACAGAACAATTATTCTTCAAAAAGCATTTAAATGTTCACTGCGGCGTAGATGGTTCATCGTGTCATTATCGCAAGTACTGTTGATTGTATAACCATATTAGCTGCACGTCATCTTATCCGCGTCTTGCATTGCCATTCAGCAAGCACAGAGCTAAAATAACAGTGAATACAATGAACATGGTAGCGCCAGCGCAGATGGATGTCGTACGCTGATGACGTTGCATATTGACATACGTCGTAACCTGCGATTCAGTAAACAGCCATCGCACAGTCTGCACACATCAAACTTGACGTCGTACCAAAGTTTATTTGATCCAAGTCGCATAGTGTGTCATGCAATGGTCTGATAAGATTGCTAAAATCGTACAGTGTGTACCGGCCATAAGGGAGCTTGTCAATATTCTGAACACATTCAAATTTGAACAGGCATTCAAAAATGAACAAGTCTCCGTTCATGTTCAGCTAAAAAACGAACGGGACAGTGTTCCACAAGCATGCGTTCATTTCCGACCGGACCGCATCCAAAAATTAACGCAGCTACCCTCTCTCGTTACAAAATGAATCAGCTCTCCACTTCGCAAAATTTACACCAACATGCGTAAATATTTCCTTCTTACGAGAAAATAATTCCCCGTCTCTCATCCTGCAGAATTTAGAAGTATATTGTAAGGTACATGCCTATTAAACAAAGTTTTCACGTCGGCTAAAAAATCCTACCAATCTCCAGTTTCGAGATAATATCCTTACCGATCGTCAATCTTCCACTATACGCTTACACTTTTCATCGAGTTCAATAAGATGCTTTAACACATTCCACACTCAAGACCGGAGATAAATTGTGATTCAATGATACCGGGGTACGTTCAGTCAGCCAAAAGATTCAAATGTTGCTGTGTGAATACTTTACTGGAATGAACATCGCTTCCGTGTGGTGTCAGTATGCCACTTTTTCCTTCTTTTATAAAAAAGCATTTTAGAATTCCAAATCATGATGTGACCGCTAGGCAATTTGTATGCAAAAGATTGTAAATAAATTAAATACATTAAAATTATAATTTACGCATTGTATCACATCATCTGCGCGACAGCCCAAGTTTAATTCTACTATTCTGTGAGTATAAGAACTAGGATAACTTGGTCCCGCTCATATCAAATTGCAAAATTATCCGTGATATTAATCCTTTCTTTTTAAACCTGTGAACGCGCAAGCAAAAAAAAAAAAAAAAAAAATGCCACACTTTACAGCCCACTACGTACACGATAAATTCTGCAATGATATTCAGATTTTGTTCCATTGATTGTCGCAGATTTTGTACCATTTGTCATGCGATAAATGCCCCACAGCCTGCAACGAACTACCCCTCCGGTACCAAACAACCCCATATATGGGGTAGTTTGTTACAGGTGACAGGGGTCTATTTTTTCCTCACCAGCATTTTGCATGCGCAGAATATAGGGGTTGCTGCAGATCATTCATGTAGTCTAATAAACTTTCTGTCTTTACAGTGCATATTGATAACAAAAACCTGATAATGTCAATTCTACAGCCGTTAAAAAAAAGGTGTAACAACTACACCCGGTCTCCCCTACGGACTTCGTTGTATTTATAAAAATGGCCCAAATACTTTTGTAAATTGATTGCAGTGCCCATTGGATGTTCTGATTGTTGGTTATATATTTTTATTCTTTATGTCGTTATAAATCTGCTCTCATATCAATACTTCTACTTTCTGCTGGCTGCCGGACATGGACTAGGGGAGAGCTGGTACGAAAGTAACATTTTTCACATAGACATCATTTTAAAAGATAACATTACAGACCAAAAAAAAATTTTGGAGCGATTAACTACTTTCGTGTGTGCTCTGTCAATATCAGGTGCTAAATCATCCCAATATATATATTGACTTCGGCATAGTTTGATGTCGAACGGAAGTTGCGCATTGCTACTTTTGACCCCTCCAGTCGGGATGAAAGCTACACACGGGCGGGACAAAATTAATGTGATCAAATTAACTGGAATCTTTTGCATTACTGTCGTTTTTCATAAAAAAAAATCAAACAATGTCTTTGCTAACATGCAATTGTAAATATACAATGCACTTTATCTAAAAAAAAGTCTTATTTCATTTTAAATGAATGAATTTATTTATTTCAATCATAAAAATGACATTAAAACAGAAACAAAAACAATCAGACATTTGTTTTAAACATTTTTCATTTGCTTCAAATGTTTCAAAAGTAAACGTGAACATGTTTAATGTGCAATTGGTCTATTTATAAAAATTATGAAATTACTTTGCTCATTATCACAGTTGGGACAGATATAATGAGCTGCACCCTCAGTGCATGCCTCATATGACCACAGCAGACAAAAGATGCACTGCACCCACACTTCTCTAGGCAAAGACGAGGCACATGGCTCCCCACAAACAAGACATTCCTCATCATTGCCCTGAGAAACTCTGGTTGCAGTGTCCACTAAACAACGTTTTCTTTGGGGGTTTTGAAGAGGCCTGTTTTTTCTGGCCCCTCTGCCGACTCTCCTCCTCCAAAGCAGCTTTTACTGGGGTGTCGGTCAGTATTGCTGTTGACCTGCAACATTCAATGAGATGATAGTCAGAATCAGCTTGTTTTTATACAAGCAAGAAAATCAAGACAAGTTGAAAATGACACTCTACTCACCTCTTTCTGCCTCTTCTTTTATTTTCTTTCCTCGAGCCAGCCTTTGGATATGGGCGAACCTTTTCTGGGCTGAACCTCTGTAATGGCGTGCCACTAGATGTTCCTGGAACCACAAGCATGCCTGGATAGATAATATTTCAAAAAAAATAAATAAATAATGCTTGGCAAGGCTCAACATGCACATTTAAAGACACACAGACACAAACTCTCACCATCTACAGGAATGGCAGACTCATGGGGATGCAGCTCAAATGGGCTCTGGCTAGGTTGGTGGTGTCTTAAGGGAGCGGGCGGTGGTGATGGAGCGGACATTGGTGATGAAGAGGGCGCTGGTGATGGAGCTGGCGGTGGTGATGGAGCTGGTGATGGAGCTGGCGCTGGTGATGAAGAGGCGCTGGTGATGGAGCTGGCACTGGTGATGAAGAGGGCGCTGGTGATGGAGCTGGCACTGGGGATGGAGCTGGTGCTGGTGCAGGACGGTCGGTCACAAAAGCTGGAGCAAAGTCTGTCTCACTGGGATTAAAGGGCCAGATGGCGTACACTCGAACCCAGATGAAATGCTGCTTGCTGTTGCAGCTTGAGGCAGAGCTTTAGCCACAAGCGGGATGTTGTAGATGGTCAAAGTTCTTCCAGGGTTCATTGGATCCAATTGTCTGCTGCACTGTTAATGGTGCCTCAGAGGACCAAAAACGCTGTCTGCTGAAGACGGTGGGAGCAGTGGGGGTGGAAAAGACAGGAGTACAATGCCATGTGACTTGCAAAAAGTCAATAGCTACCACAGAGAGGTGTGATGGATGATTGTCTAAGAGTAGCAGCAACTTTGACTCTGGGGTCACGCTGGTGTGTCTTGCAAAATGCTGTAAAAATGCCCAGAAATCTGCCTCCTGCATCCACTCCCGATCCATTGGCAGAACCAGTGCAGCCAAGGGGGCCATGATGAAGTGGTCCTGGAACTTCTTCCTTGGGAAGACAAAGTGGGGGAACAAAGTTGCCTTGTGCGCTGGCAGCAAAGGCAACAGTCACCAATGTCCTCTTTCCCCAGAGGTCACAGCACCGACCTGGCACTGCCCCTTGGTGCAATGATTTTGTCTGGCACTTGAACCGTTGTGGTACCTGAAATAATAAATGAAATGAGTTATTGCTGTTGCTGTTGCAAATCACTGTTGCTTTTTAATTTATCTAAATTTTTACCTGTTTCATCCATGTTCCAGATGTCCTTTGCTTCAAAATTATAGTGGGTGAGGACAGTCTTTAGGTTTTTAAAAAACGTGGTCACGTTGGTCTTGTTGAAGCTGGTGGAACAGGACATGCTGGTGGCTTGAGGTCGACGGATGGACAGGGTTTTGTTGTGCTCGAGGAAGGAGGTGAGCCAATCCTTCCCTGCCATCTGCTTTTTCTCCCATGAACATGGAGTTTTGAGGCCAATATTTTCGGCCAGCTCATATGCAAACTTTTGCACCTAAAACAGCATGAAAAAAGAGGTTAATTGAGAGTATGTTCCTACAATTAATCTGATCTTTTTTTTATGTGGATTTATTTAAAATTGCTTTTAGTATGACTCTAGCTATACATTGAACTCACACTTCTAATACATAAATAAATAATGTCAATGGCATAAATAATGTCAAGTTAATTTAAAATGAGGCAGATGGTGATCCGGATCTGCTCAGAGCAGGGCAGATCCGGGGGAGGTGCTTGCTATCTGGGGCTGCTGACTTTGATGTAGGCAAATGGCAGTAGTGGTGTAGCTCTGGCAGTGCTCCAACCTCTTTAGGACTCAGGCCAAAATATATATCAGCTGCTCTCTTTATATATGCCTGCAGTCTCTTCTCCTGTTCTTCTGTGAAGACTTGGTTGTGAGCCCTGTACCCTGGGGCCCTGGTCTGCTACCCTCCTGCCTCTGCCCTCCTCTTGCAGACCTGGAACAGGGTGACATGGACAAATGACATGCACCTCTGCTGCCCTCCTTATACTCTTGCCTCTTTGGACATCAAAAAAGGCCCTTCCGTAAACCTGCTGGTCAACCTTTCCTCTCTGGTAGTTCTGACCCTAACTCTTGGCATTTTCTGTCAGTAAAATAAAACACACACATTTTTAATGAGCTTTAAAACACAAAATGATGAAGGGGATTGGCAGAGAGAGCTGAACGTAACTGGTTACTTGGACCTCTGCTGCCCCCGTATCTCTCGCCTCTTTGGACATGAACCTGCTGGTCAACCTTTCCTCTCTGGGTATTTGACCCTAACTCTTGGCATTTTCTGTCGGTAAAATATAACACACCCATTTTTAATGAGCTTTAAAACACAAAATGCGGCCGATTAGCAGAGAGGGGATGGCTACTTTCGCCCGACAGTAACTCCAGACATTAGAACCAGGATTGCTTCTAAAGTGGAAAAAGTCTGACATTTCAAATTTCAGGATATGTTACAAAATTAAAAGACCTATCATTTCATCATAAATATGACGCATGGAGTGATAAAGACAATCTTTAAAGCAAAAAAAGTTTACCATTTGTCTGAATTTACTCACCACTGTGGAAAACAGTCTCCCGGTCTGCTTGCAGTGAAGTGATGAAACCTCAAGATTTTTCCGGGCTTGGAGAGTGTTTTAGCTGCACATGCTGACCTAATTTGACGATCGGCGCGGATGGCTTGTAAATCGCTGCATTATGGTCAACGTTTTCTTCCGGCTCTCCCCAATTTTGCATTTTGCGTCCGACAGTCTTGATCGTGCATGTGATATTTAATTCACAATGTCAATGGACATGGAATTGATTTGCTCACTGACTACAAGCACTATTTTATCTCTGGTGTGGAAATAAAGTGTGAATCTGTTTGATCCATCTGGCTAATTTTTAAAAGAGAGACCGAATAAAGACTGTTGTCTATCTTCAACGGAAGAAAACAGATGAATAAAAAGACCAAGAAAAGTCGATATATATCAATTTGCATTTTGTGAAGGTCGAACACAAACATGGCCAAGTTGGTACATCTAATAATTGCTGGAATACTCGAAAAATTAGAACTTTTATGACTTTCGGACACGGAGTATTTTAGGATCTCTTTCCGACAGTCGCTAAATTCATCATAAATGCACAAAGTACCGCGCCAATGTCGACTCACTTGATTGAGCAGAGCTTAAACAAAACACTGATTGAAATTCTCGGTACTCATCTTGATGAACTGAGCCCTCTTATCAAAACATTCGATTTTAATATCTAAAAGATTCAGTAGATTTGAAGAAATTAAAAACAATAATTGACTGTCGGACACGGAGTTATATTGAAACCATCCGACTGTCAGACACGGAGATATATTAAAACCCTGTCCGACTTTCGGACACGTAGACACTGCGTTTCTCATTTATTATACAGTATTTTTTTTCAGATTGAAATCACAACACATGAAACCGCCGCTCTGTGGGAGCTGCCGACGACAAGTCCAGATCTAAATAATCAGATGAGCAAAGTAAAACCTCTGCATGTGCACAGTAGGCTATTATAAAATCAGCATATCTGAATGTTAATAAATATTTATCTCTCCCCCCCCCCTTCCCCCTTTATGAATATAACCCTCATTATAAGGGTGTTATCAGTTCAATTAATGAATAAGCTTGATTGCAAGATAAACGACTAAGTAGTCCTGTGATGCCATGGGGATTAGCTGGTTCAGGGATGCGAGATCATGGAGTGAGACCTGAATTCATGCGACACGCTGGAATACCGGTGACAAGACTTTTGGATGACGTGCACGATTAATACTTAATTTGTTCAGTCGACTAAGTTTAATATGTTTTTGTTTAGATAACAGAATATATTTTTGTTCAGAGAACAGGAGTAAGTCGCATATAATCCCATCCTGAAGCGTCACCTAAATTGGCAAATGATCTTTAGCAGGCGGATTATGCCTAGTACATGAAAAAAAAACTAAGAATGACAATGAGAACTATTTCACTCTAAGGAACTGAGAATTTAAGATAGGCCTGTACAAGCGTTTAGATAATCCGTCATCCATATTCAGTCGTCGTTCACAAAAGAATATCCGCGCCCATAATCTAAAAGCTCACTTCACACATAGATGAACGCATCAGGCCCTGGGCAGGCATCGGAGAATGAACACATCGGGAAATGAACGCATCAGAAAATGAACAGAAGGGTGTTCATCATCGAACGCAGTGACCAGGTTTGCAGCCTCGAACACATCCAAAAATGAACAGGCGTCCGTTCAAAAATGAATGCGTTCACTGTTCAGAATATTGACAAGCTCCCTAATTAACAGACACTAATCTGATTTTTTACAGTAATTACATAAATGAACTCATTTAAAATTTTCTACCTTTTTAACTTATACCCATTGCCTTTATTTAAATGACACTATCCATATAGGCTGTTTAATACAAGTGCAACTCCAAAATATATATATATATATATATATATATATATATATATACTTGCACACTTAAAGCAAATTGTTGGGCAAATATGCTTGCAAAAATGATGAAATAAAAGGTTCTAATAACTGAGAAATTTACTATACAGAGCTTTAACCCATTAAAACCTAAATCAAATCAAAATTTGCTGCAACTACCCTCTGCAAAAAAAAATTGGGACTCTGTCCTGTTGCACTATAGTTTTATAAGATGACTGGCGTTTGCTTGTTCTAAGCAGAGTGGAAAACTTGCCACCATTCTTCTTCAGACCGACTGTCTCATTTGCGTCTATCCCTCCAAGAAATTGCAAACAGCATGATGATGTTGATATCAAGGCTCTGTAAAGACTATAATTTCTGTGTCGACTGTTTTTAATAGAACATTTACAGTGCTGTAAAAAAGTATTTGCCCCCTTCCTGATTTCTTATTCTTTTGCAGATTTATCACAAGTAAATGTTTCAGATCATCAAACAAATTTTAATATTAGACAAAGATAACCCGAGTAAAGACAAATTGCAGTTTTAAATGATGTTTTCATTTATTGAGGGAAAAAGCTATCCAAACCTACCTGGCTCTGTTCTGGCGAGAAAAGGCAATCCGTTTTGAAACTGCTCGCGCGGATTTTTGTGACGTCTAGGTTCCGGCAAGTCCAATTACTGTCAGCGTCATCAACAGGATCACCTGGGAAATGAGAATTGAGAGAAGCCACAGAAGACAGTGAAACGGCAGATGAAAAAAGTATCATTAACATTATCATAGCGTTATCAACATTGAAAACATTACAAATAAATTATTTTAAAGGCATTATTTTAGCATTATTTAATCAACTTTATTGTAAATACATGCTAATTCCACTCTTGTTGACTGCAAAACATGCAGTGTAATTACATGTAACATCGAGAGGCTTATTCAAAAATACCCATTTGGAGCATTCCCCTGGAAATCAGGTTCATAGGTAATACTGGTGCAAGATTTCAGCATGCTGATGGTTTGATTTTCATAGTGCATGCATTTCTCAGATTCAGGCAGCCTCAGTTTCTGATGTAGAGACCATTAACAACAATCAGCAGACAATTATTACTTTTTTTCTTTATTTCATCTGGGTATTCCTGAAGTATTCTTGGTCAGTAAAATGAATAAAATTAAAATAAATTTCAAATTTTATTCTCCCTTTGCTACCAAAAAAGCCTTTAGAGAATGTTCAGATTAAATTGGCCATTTGAAGTGTTCAAATGTGTGATTAGATCCAATGTAGTCTGAATTTTATTAGCCTGTAACGGGGAGAGTGAGAGACACATGGTTTATGAAATACTTTGAAATGTTTATGTAAAGCTGGAAAAAAATAAAAAAACCCTGAACAACCCCGATAAACAAAGGGCTGAGATGATATTTAGTTGAGGTCGCATGGCCGAGAGTGTGGTGAGCAGACCTGGTCATCAGACTTTCCCTGGTGGGCAACTGGGTGGGAAATCCCACTAAGACCCCGCCCCCTGTCTTCTTATTGGAGAGCGTAGCATTGTCGCACTTCCCTTTTGCAGTGGGTGACCGCACAGAAACCTTCATGTGATGGCTTCAGTTTTACTTTGTGTGTGTGTGTGAGCGTGTGTGTGAGCGTGTTTACTGTCTATTTGCATATTTTTGTGCATTGTGTGTGTGTCAGTGCAGTATGTGCATTTTTATGTTTGCAGAATGTGAGTGTTTGTGGTATGTTTGAAATGTCACGTTTATGTGTGAAAGTGTGTGTCTGTGCGTGTTTACTGACTGTGTGGGCCTCCTACAGTTGTAAGAGCACTGTTTCCTGCACTCATGATATTCTCACATATGCCCACTCTGACTAGCCCCCAGGCTCTGTACTTTCCTTTGGGGGTGGACGCTTTTACAGTTCGCTTTTAAATTCATCCAGTCTGCCCCTTCTAACTGACCAAGATAACAGGTTGCTTCAAATTTTGGAAATCAATCTATCCGCTTAGTTTCCTGAGTAATACTAATTTTATTTGTACCCCTGGACCATGAGTCGGGGATATTATGGATCAATGATTGTTACACCGCACCCACCACTGCCGTGTCAGTCATAGCTCACATTCCTTGTGAGCTCTCTACAGGTCACGGTTATGTACAGATTGCTTTCATATTTAACCCTCTGTTAACCAAGTACCTTTCCAACTGTATAAAAATCATTTCCCTAGGCAAATATGTTGATTATGGGCCAAAATTTGAAAAAATGGAAAAAAAAAAAAAAAATTCGACCCTTTGGCCCACCTTTCCAAAATGTAGCAGATCTGCTACATTGGGTAATAATGCAAATGGAAAAATTAAAGTAATGGATCATTCAAGTTATTCTCAAATGTTTATTTGGCAATAAGAAACAAAACCAGCAGGGTGTCCAGGCTGTTAACCCTTTCACTTTATGTAGCAGATACGCTACGATGGTTAATAGAGGGTTAATAGAATAATCACATCATGCATTACACTATGGAAAAAAACTAGTTGGTTAGTTTTGTTTGTTATTTTAATACTAATTAACTTATGACCATAGTGTCAACATTACATTTTCTGCTTGCTGTTGACATAACCATGTTTTTGTGATGATAATGATATTATAAGGTCAGAGGGGTACAGTAGGTGTTCATAACCTTTAGCTTCAGCCTACACCCTTTCGGTTTATTACTGAGAAATCAGAAAGTTTTTTTCTGTCTTTGTATTTTGTTTTGTCCATTGAAAACGAACCGAAATAATAAAAAAAAATCTATCTATCTATATTTGGCATGGCTCTTGTATGTGGTAAGGTCATGAAGTCTCCTGATTTTGGGAGTGATCGGCGCTCCCGAACATACAGTAGGGTGTCCAGGGATACATGACAACCTGCCAGCGACTGACTGTGTAGTTGACCATTTTGAGTCCAAGCCCTGCTGTCCAAGGGTGTATTTCTCTTTTTCGCCCATAGTCGGCTGGGATAGGCTCAGTTGCCCTGTGCCTTTGACGAGGAAGAAGTAGTTTTGATTAGGGATCGATGGAGGGATTTAGAATCAAGGGCTGTTTACATAAATATCATATTCTGACAGCTGTTGCTTCCTTTATGTCATGAAAACAATAAAATAGACGTCTGAATTACCGTGCACTGCTTCAACCGAAGGCCTTTAATCTTTTCCTCTCCCCACGTACTACTGATGCTGCACAATGTCAAGGCCCATTGTGAGTCTTTGATGGCCTCAGCACCTATGGGGTCACTCGCCCTGGTCATGGAAAAGTGCCAGCGCCAGTGGAGGGCCCCAGCTGGAGGACCCCTCCCTCTACTTGGATACAGAGCTCCAGTTCTTTCCATTTCTACCATAAAGGTGGTGTCTATGGTCTTTTGCATTCCTGTTAAAGGGAGTCATTGCTCCCTCTGTTCTTGACATTGGCCTTTAACAAAAAAGTTCATTGGTTTTTTTTTTTTTTTGGAATTCACTGGAAATCATTTATTGAATTCATCATCTTTCTTTTTCAGCTTTACAACTTTAAGGAACTGCTGACTACGGAATTATTTCTGTTGGCTGCTTAATGAAGAAGTGATACTTGATTATTCTTGCATTCATCAAAATATCACTTGAGGCAAAAAGAGAACAAGGACTCTTCTTACGATCACATGACCCAGCTGTGGGGGATTTTCAGGCTCTTAAAAAACCCTCAAAAACAAAAAGAGTCGACCCACAATACATAATTTGCTGACAGGATTGACTGTTAAAACTCTTCAAAAGTTAGATGGAACCTGGGAAAAGATTTGTTTATGCTTGTTTTAGAATTCTGTTCCCTCCACTAACATTGGAACCCTTGGTGAATATTGGTAAAATAGGGTATGAAAAAAATGTGATTGCTTTCAAAATATTGACAAAAATCTAATCTTCAATTTAAAGAAAATAACTGAGGGAAAAAATGTATTATTATCTTGAAATAAATGTTTTCCCTAAAAACGTGTACTGCAATCATTGGCATCCAAAAAAAAAAAAATTATACCGCAATTATATTTTTCTTATATTCACATATTTTCATATTTTACTCCTTTCAGTTCACCACAATAATTAAGAAACTCTTTGAGGTAATATAAAGCTTATATTCTATCATCATTCATCATAATGGTAAAGACACACACCAAAAAATAATAAAAATGACAGAAAGTTGTTGAGTTTCACAAAGGGGGAAATGGAAATCAGAAAATAGCTATAAAAAAAATACCCATTTTGATTAAAGGGCCAATAATTAAGAAGTTTAAGGCATATGGCCATATTGAAAACCCACCTGGATGAGACATGTACCTAATATGAATGCAAGCTTAAGAGAATGGTTTAAGTGGTAAAGAAAACTCAGTTGGAGGATCACAGCTGCAAAATTGCAAATTTTAATTATGCCCCAGGGTCAGAAAGTCCATAAAACTACAATCAGATGCCAACTATACATTAATGCAGTGTTTCCTAAACTTTTTTCTCTCGCGGCACACTGTTTACCATGAAAAAATCTCACGGGACACCACTATGATATTGTAACGTTCCACTCGTGCTACCTACCCCGCAGCGCGACCGAGTGACGAGACAACCACTCGAGCTTTCCAACCAGGTTATGCAATCATTAAATAAGTGACTAAAAGACTCATTTTCATTTTGACAGAACACACGCTTAACATCAATATCGCAAATACACAAATGCAAATAGGCAAATATTCAAAATCGAATTTGAATATTGTATAAATGTTAAAAAAATGTTGCAAATAGTAAAGCAATACAAATGCTGCATGTTTGTGAAGCCTTGTGTTTTTTGTTTTCGAATATTGTATACACCTGAACTTTGTAATTTTGAACTTGTATATGATATGTTTTTAATGAAAAAAAAAAAAAACCTGTATTTTATTGCCAGAGCACAAAAACAGTCCTGGCCCGAAAAACCCCACCGTGATTGGCCAAAACCCACCAGTTCGGCAGCCAATCACAGCCACATGCTCCTCAACAAAACCAACCAATGGCTGGCAACAGCGACACAAAAAGTCAAACACTCCAGTCGCAACAATATTATGAATGAATGGATGCTATTTCTTTGGTAATATAAAAGACAATTACAAAACCCAAAACCAGTGAAGTTGGCACGTTATGTAAATCGTAGATAAAAACAGAATACAATGATTTGCAAATCCTTTTCAACTTATATTCAATTGAATACACTGCAAAGACAAGATGTTTAATGTTCAAACTGAGAAACTTTATTTTTTTTTTGCAAATAATCATTAACTTAGAATTTAAAGGCAGCAACACATTGCAAAAAAGTTGGCACAGGGCCTTTTTACCACTGTGTTACATCACCTTTCCTTTTAACGACACTCAGTAAACGTTTTGGGAACTGAGGAGACCAATTTTTGAAGCTTTTCAGGTGGAACTCTTTTCCCATTCTTGCTTGATGTACAGCTTAAGTTGTTCAACAGTCCGGGGTCTCCGTTGTCGTATTTTATGCTTCATAATGCGCCACACATTTTCAATGGGAGACAGGTCTGGACTACAGGCAGGCCAGTCTAGTACCCCGCACTCTTTTACTACGGAGCCATGCTGTTGTAACACGTGCAGAATGTGGCTTGGCATTGTCTTGCTGAAATAAGCAGGGCGTCCATGAAAAAGACGTTGCTTGGATGGCAACATATGTTGCTCCAAAACCTGTATGTACCTTTCAGCATTAATGGTGCCTTCACATATGTGTAAGTTGCCCATGCCTTGGGCACTAATACACCCCCATACCATCACAGATGCTGGCTTTTGAACTTTGCGCCTATAACAGTCCGGATGGTTCTTTTCCTCTTTGGTCCGGAGGACACGACGTCCACAGTTTCCAAAAACAATTTGAAATGTGGACTCGTCAGACCACAGAACACTTTTTCCACTTTGCATCAGTCCATCTTAGATGAGCTTGGGCCCAGCGAAGCCGGGCGGCATTTCTGGGTGCTGTTGATAAATGGCTTTCGCTTTGCATTGTAGAGTTTTAACTTGCACTTGCAGATGTAGCGACGAACTGTAGTTACTGACAGTGGTTTTCTGAAGTGTTCCTGAGCCCATGTGGTGATGTCCTTTACACACTGATGTCGGTTTTTGATGCAGTACCGCCTGAGGGATCGAAGGTCACGGGCATTCAATGTTGGTTTTCGCCTTGTCGCTACGTGCAGTGATTTCTCCAGATTCTCTGAACCTTTTGATGATATTACGGACCGTAGATGATGAAATCCCTAAATTTCTTGCAATAGCTCATTGAGGAATGTTGTTTTTAAACTGTTCGACAATCAGCTCACGCATTTGTTCACTAAGTGGTGACCCTCGCCCCATCCTTGTTTGTGAATGACTGAGCATTTCAGGAAGCTGCTTTTTATACCCAATCATGGCACCCACCTGTTCCCAATTAGCCCTGTTCACCTGTGGGATGTTCCAAATAAGTGTTTGATGAGCATTCCTCAACTCTCTCAGTCTTTTTTGCCACTTGTGCCAGCTTTTTTGAAACATGTTGCAGGCATCAAATTCCAAATGAGCTAATATTTGCAAAAAATTACAAAGTTTACCTGTTCGAACATTAAGTAACTTGTCTTTGCAGTGTATTCAATTGAATATAGGTTGAAAAGGATTTGCAAATCATTGTATTCTGTTTTTATTTACGATTTACACAACGTGCCAACTTCACTGGTTTTGTATAATAATTTAATAATATAATATTTTCGCGGTAGACAATGCGTGATCGGCCAATCACGAGAAGGAATTGTACAATAGAATACATGATGCGGAAATATTGAGAAGGAATTGTAAATAGGCATTTTAATAAACTGAATTGAATGAATTGATAATGACATGAATTGTTATTTTTATATCCTGCAAGTTCAGCCGTTTTATATTATTAGGCTATCAGGAAAACGGTAAGTGGGTTTTCTCGCGGCACACCTGGGAAGCTCTCACGGCACACAGTTTGGGAAACACTGCATTAATGAATTCCTTGGGAGGATTGACATCAAAAAAACAAACGTGTGCCAAGAATTTGCCGATCGGTAATGGAATCTCCAGTGGGACCAGAATCTATCGTCAGATGAGACCATGAGCAGTCAGAGCACATACACAACATTGAATCTCAACTCCAATATACTGTAGTAATCAGATAAAACACAAATAATCCATAGTTTCTGTTGGTCCCAGCAAGAATTTCTTTCTGGTCAAAGTTAACACTCATCAACCCCCTGTATCACTGGTATCTGCTAGTAGTGCAGATGTATATTGTGACCGCTGACTTTATACTGTAGCTAATGAGCACAAAGCATTTCCTCATTGTTATTGTGATCACATGGTTTCAAAATGGCCACATATGGACAGGTGACCAACAGCTATTTACTGAATATAAATTCTTATTTTAGATGGGGGAAGCAAATTAAAATATTCTCATCATATAAGTATTGATCTTCAAACCAAAAACAATATCAATTTTTGGTCACACTTTAGATGAAGTGTCGCTCATAAAGGCTTTATACAGCATGTATAATGCTGTCATAAATGAGACATAATGTCTTCATAAATCATACATAAGCAAAGGTCATGCTTTGAAAAGGATGAAATAACACATCCTTATTTGCCATGTGATGCCAGATGTGACAATGAGATTGTCACGTAGCTGACAATGTCACCCTTTATAGCATTTAGCCACTAGCAAAGTGACATTGTCAGTTAAATCACATCTGGGATAATATGCTGAATAAGGATGAGTTATCTCACCCTTTACAAAGCATGACATTTGCTTATGTATGATTTATGAAGACATTATATCTCATTTATGAAGGCATTATACATGCTGTATAAAGCCTTTATGAGCAACACTTCATCTAAAGTGTGACCCAATTTTATATACAGTAGGTCAGAGGTGGGCAACGAGGGCCGTACCTGTCCTCGGTTTTCACGTAAACTTCTGGGCTTCAATTAGTTGATGATCTTAAGTAGCCGAACCGTTTACTAAATCTGATGTTTCTACTGCATTTATTCAAATGAACAAGAATGACCACCAAAGACTGTTCTTATCTTCTCAAATGAAATATTATTCTTCCATCAGGTCTTTGCACAAATCTTGTGTGTTAAACCAATTAGTGAGGTTAACTGATCGAAATAAAAACATGCATACACACCTGCGCTCCAGGACTGGAATTGCCCAATTGTCCACCCCTGATATAAGCAAATGTTTCCTGTCTCCAGAATTGCTCAATGCACCTTTAAATGATAAATGTGTTTGAAATCAAGGTATCAAATGAGGCTTGGTAAACAGTGACTATGTTTTTTAGTTCAAACACCATAATTCTGCGCACTTTGTTTTAAATTGCTTTTAAAACAAAAATATTTGAGTAAAAATCTGAATAATTTTTGGTGAATTTCATTTTCTAGTACGATGGTAAACAAGAACTCAGAAAACAAGAGCCTACTGCCCTCTTCCCCAGCCTTGCGCGCACACACGCGCATACACACACACACACACACACACACACACACACACACACACACACACACACACAAAACCTTACAGCATGTTTGGTTCTGTTGCACTGGCAAATAAAAAGTAAGTTTTCTGTGACAGTTTGCCTGAAGAAGGATATTTTTGTCAATTCTCTTTCCAGATATGCGGTTCGAACTACTTTTCCAGAGGAAGGTAGACATTTTAGAAAAACAAAAGAAATGAGGCCAAGCTGGTCTGTAACCTGAGGGCTCTCTCACACCACAAAGAGAGAAAAAGAGAGATGGCGTACTCTCTGACGTATCACAGACACCACACTTTCTCACTTTCCACCTACTCCGAGTGAGACCGCCAATGGGGGGAGTATTTGTATGGGTCCGTGACATGTCTGTTTCCTGTCTTCGTCATGGTTTATGTTTCCACCACAAATGTTTGGGCCTTAAACAGCGTGTGGGAGGGGCGTCTCCGCCAGTTTGACAGCAGCCTCTGTCTGAATGATTACTCCAGACCTGGCAGATAGGTTATCAGATTCCACTTTTATGTGTGGACTGGCTTGGACAGCAACAGACTGTAATCAACTGCCATAGATTGCCTTGGACTGCTCTAAGGAACTTTACACTGCCGCAAACGTCTGCATGCTGTGGTGGACTGCTGTATCACATTTTTTATTTTTTTTTTATAAAGGCGCTTTCATCTGCTTCCATCACTAGGTGAGTCCCAAGATTATCTCATCGTAAACTGAAATGACCCTGAAAGCATAAAAGTACAGTTCATCCCATAAGTATTTGGACAATGACATACTTATCAGCTGTTTAGCTTCGTGCTGTAACGCATTGTATTTTACGACGAGGGATATAAGAATGAAGAAGACACTTTGAACTCTTATTTTTGTGCGTTTACACTTATATTGTTTGAGCTGCATTTTTGCAATGTCACTGTTGTATGTATACATTATACTTTTATATTAAATGATGTTCATGCAGCAAGTGCTCAGAGAGACTGAAGAAAATAGAATAAAGTTGAGAGGATGCACAGTTTTGCTAACACTGGAAGCATAAAATGGCATGAGCAATATAACCTCTTAAAAGTTGTACTTGACATTCTGACTCGCTTCTGGAGAGATGAAGTTGAGACCAAATCTGCCTTTTCAATACATGAGCGGTGCGCTTAAACCCAAGTCTACTACTGGGATACAATATTCAAAGTCCTGTCGGAGCCCCTCAATCTAAAACTTCAACCTAATCCATGGATGAGCATTTCTGGGGTTCAGGGTGATGAATACCAAACTTTTAACACTAAACATCAAAACATAATCCTCGTCGTAGAATACTGTTGGACAGGAAATCACCTAATCCCCCAAATGCCTCCATGTGGTTAAGGGACTTAATTTCATTTTTAAAATTGGAGAAAAACAAATTTTAAATGAGGGGGCATACTGAGAAATTTAAAACCATTGGAGCCCAGTTATTCAGTACTTTGACAACTTGAAGACTCTCGGTTTAGATTCTTAACTTTTTTCTGTTACTTGGACCTTCTTATTTTATATATATTTCTTTCTTTTCCTACTCTTATTCCTCTTTTTTCGAAAGAAGGTTAAAAAAGGTCATTTCCCATTTAATATTGCAAAAGATGTGCTTTATCATTGTATAAATATTTAATAACATTTAATGCTTATTTTCTCTGATTGTCTTTAAGATCTTATAGTATGGACTTACATATTTTTACATTAATTTATTTTCCCAATCTTTCTGGCCCTGTGTCAAATCGAAAGTATTCAGGACATCCCACCCTCACAAGAATACATTCCAATTACTATTAATATTACTATATAAGAGTAGGGTGGCAGGGATTCTCCATTGCTTTACAAAAGTGCAACTGTTTGTCTGATTGTCGAGGGGATGAGGTGAGATGTCTGGTGAACTGTAATACATCTTCATAAAATTTTAGCCGCAGTTAAATTTGAAATGTTTGGAATACCTGAATGGAGGACATGCCCCCAAATATTTTCAATCAGCCACGAGTTCATAGAAAGTGTTCAGTCCTTTGCCTGGTGCTATTGTCTTACACTGAGGAATAGGGCTCATTAAACCTTTGTTCAAGACAAGCCAGCTGAGATCTGATGCTGAAAAAAAAAAATTGTTTTCATTCCACGTGACCACTCCTAATCTCATTGTTTCCAGGGCAACGTGAAACCCGATGTCGCCCTTAGAACAGGTGCGTGGAGCTGGAGATGACGCATGCCATCCATGCGGTGAGTGACTTCACCACACCGCTTTTGACTCTCACGCGGCAAAAACAAAACAATTAGAGATCGTCAGTCATAATGTGGTCTTATATTTAGACCAAACATTTCTACAGTTTTTATCTTTTTGACCAATAAGACAAATATTGGCATTGTGGTCCGAATTCTAATCATTTCAAGATTTTCCAAAGGGGTCAGAAAATTTTTCTTGTCAAGCACGCAATAAAGTAAATGAAAATAATGTATTCTGCCTAACCCTTTTGCGCGGAAAACAAATATTGCCAATTTTTTTCCTGGTATGCATGAGCCTGTTTAGGCTTTATAACTAAAGTATTTGTGTCACAGAGACTGTGGGAAATTATTCCAGTGAAGCTAGACATTTGGAAATTCAATTACAGAATTATTTAGGAATTAAATTTTGGAATTTACGGATACCGGCATCTATATCTGCAGGATCCTCATCTGGTTTCTTGGTTCTAACTTCAATGCAGATTCTATGGCAAAAACGAAAAGCAGACCCCCCCCCACAGTGGTCTGTAGAAAGAGCATGTGCAAAATGTTCATGAGTCAGCTTTGGCTTTCTTGTGCAGTTCCAAGAAATAGCATTGCCTTTTTAAAATTTCCCCTAACTTCGAGCAGAACTCTTGCCTATGGGCTCTTAATGCCTCTTTGGGATGACTGGAATTTTTGTTCTAATGTGAAACAGAAAGCGTGAACAAATGGAGGACTTTGCTCCTGAGAATGCAGAAGAAGGGAGTTCTCCCGTCCAGCAAGGCCGTAACCTCGAGCCCGGAGCTTGGAAACCACCTTTACGGACGGCCGCTGCTCAGCATCTGTGATGAGAACCAGATGCTTCCCAAGCCAATCAGAGTATGTCACTTCCTCTGCTGTTGCAACTCTTAACTAATCACAGCCCGTCATCATTGGCGCGGTTACTGCTCACCACCCACAAGAATCTGTCAACAACATTGATATCTTGGTGTAAAATCGAAATTCAGACAGTAAAGGTATTTCCCAGGTTTTTGCTTGTTCAGAAAAATGATACCAGAAACTGTAATGAAAAATGCTTCTTCCTCAACATTTTCTGATAAATGTAAGGATGGTTTCATGATATTTGACATAAACTGACTGCAATTATCATTCTGCTTTGTCACAGCTATTATTCAGTGTTATGACATTATTATTATTATTATCATGGATGGGTTACACTAAATTGGTCTTGAATCTTTTCCATGGAGGCCTGTTTCCATGCGGCATGACCTCTGACCTCTCTCTATCCCCTCTTCACAGGATGTGCTCACAGAACTGTGGAGGAGGGGCCCGGACACAGAGGGAGTGTTCCGGAAGGCGGGGAATGCTAAGCGTCTATCCGAGGTCAAATCCCAGATTGATGCTGGATTGGACCTAGAGGCTGAGACCCTGCCAGTTGTTCTCCTCGCTGCTCTGCTGAAGGTAAGGTGTGCAGTGGTGGAAAAGCCAGATTCAGAATGTTGAAATCCATCCCAGAACTTTGTTCCAGTCACCTGGATGTCATAATTAATGCAATACCTCATCATGGAGGTATAACTAATCATTGTAATCAAATGAGTAAATGCTTGAATGAGAAAAAAAGGCAGAACATTATTATTATTATTATTATTATTATTATTATTAAGTACATTTCATCACATTTCCTCTCCCAATCATTCATGAAGATTTTTTTACGTGATTATCAGTTTTTGTCAACATCACTGCATGCAAACATTGGAATGTGTAGAGCACACTCAGTAATTCTCACTGGCTTGTTCTGAGGAGGACGAATGCTTGCGTTCAGCATTAACACGCTCTGAATTTAAACGCAGGACTTCCTGAGACAGCTCCCAGATGCCCTGCTGGGGCCGCTGCTTTACCCGGCCTGGATGAGTGCGATGGAGAAAGAAGATTCTCAGCGGTGTTCTGAGCTGAAACAGTGAGTGAGACTGATTAACCCTTTCAATGTCACGGCTGTGTCTGAAATAGCTTACTTGCTCACTGACGCATTCTTAAATTGAGTCCACTGGATGAGATGGTCGTACAGAGGGCATATTTAAAATTGCCAAATATACTTATTTCCATGGTTTTGCTGAGTGCAGTACGTACTGCAGGACGTACGTACAGTATGTACTGTCTATAAAACATACTGCGCGGACTGTCGATTGTTCTTCCATACTGTTTTCCCGTAGTGGGAGAGATTTGTGATAAACTGTCTGCCCTTGCAATAAGAAGCACCTGACTCTTTCTCCATGATCAATCCAACTGTGATTAGATCCAGAAACAGCTCTGCCTTCCCCTATGGGACTGCCTAAACATTACAGTTTGCACCCAAAATTTACATTTTGGGTGCAAACAAAATGTCATTTACAAGACCTTTTGCAAACAGTACATTGTTTGGGGACACAGAGGTTAAGAAAGTTTCTGTCTACATCCACACTAATACGTTTTCATTTTCAAAACGCATACATTTCGCTAAGTTTTTGCCTAGTGTCCACACAACTCTGGCATTTTCAACCCCTAAAACGGAGACATTTGAAAACGCGACTGACCCCGTTTTATATTGAAGACTCCAAGAACGTGTTTTAGTACGGACAGAGATCATTTTTGTTTTAAAATGCAGTTTTAAAATAGAAACGTATTAGTGTGGACGTGGCCTCAGACGCTGCCTAAGTTTTTTTTTTTTTTTTTTTTTTTTTGAAAATGCAAAAACAGTGTTTAAGCTTACAATGACCGGTAATGAATGTTGTATCAGCATTTGAACAAGAAGATTCAAGAACATTCTAATTGCATATTTGTGACCTCTTACCTTAAACAGTTCTGGGGTCCTCAAAAGCAACAAGGTTCACCAGCAGCTCGGGGTCTAAACCCCAAACTTAAATCCTTAGACACATGCATGGGGACTAAACCGCACAGTTAACCCTTTAAGGCCCAATGCAAAAATCCCAGCTGAGAAACATGTTGCCATGTTTTCCATAGTAACCTGTATTTGGGCTGAAGCACAGCTTCTCAGCTTTCAGGAACAGTTGGAATTTTTTTCTATTGCGCAAAACTTACAGTAATTACGGTACTTTCAAAATTACGCGCATATCTGTGTCGGCAACGACACGTTCTTAAAATGCGCACATGCTGTCCCGGTTTAAATGGGTTAAATCCTCAGACCACAGCCTAACTCCATTACAAGTGGACAAACCACATTCTCATCCCGTGGCATTCACCAATGCGTTTGTCGAGAGTGTTCAAGAACTAGTCCTTTGCAGGGTCTGTAGGGCTTGGGACAAAACCCACAGGACGCTGGTCCAAAGGTCACCTATTAGGACTATATGTGCACGGACAGTGCAACTATTGTCCAAATGTATTGTAGCTCTGCCATTTAGGAGTTAAAAGCTAATAATTATACAGTTAAAACAAATGTAGTAATTGACCCAGAAATGGTATTGTTCCCCAAGAATACATTTCTCCAATAGGGATTTTAAAATGTAGTGCTAAAGGGCATGGTATTTGCACATTTTCAACACATACTGTAGGTGCTTAATTTAAGCCGCTCAATGGCTAAAGAGCCCTCTAACTTTACTTGCAAGACCTTGAGTACATTCTGCTCTATGGACCATTTATCAGAGAGAAAAAAAGAAAAAAAAACTCATCCTTCCATCCCCCTTCTACCCCTCCCTCACCATCCTCTTCCAGCGTGTCTGACCAGCTTCCCAAAGCTAATGTCCACCTGCTGCAGCACCTCCTACTTGTCCTTCACCACATCAGCCAGAGCTCTGAGTCCAACAAGATGGATGCCAGGAACCTGGCTGTTTGCATCTCGCCCAATCTGCTCCCTCCTGAGCACCTGAGCCTGAATGAAGTTGAGAAGGTAAGCACCTCCAAATGCTCAGACAGATGCATGGACAACTTAGTAGAACCAGGGGTTCCAAATCTCCTCCTCAGGAACTTCCCCGCCAGATCCAAGTACTGAATGTATACCCACCTCAAGAGCACCAGATAACTCATGAAAGGGCATGGTGAAGCAGTAAAGTTTTATCAAGACTAACACTCACACTAACTCCAAGAGAGTCAATTTGAGCCCACCTTTGCCAGAGTGGGAACAAATAGACTGTTTAAGAGTTGATTCAATTGATTTCAGATATAAGAGTGAAGTTGGGAGTTGAAAATTTTGCTGAGTAGGTGTATCAAGAGTGTTTAAAATGGAAGACATCAAATGCCTGGATTATTCTTTGGGAACTTAAGATAAAATGATTGCCAAGGTGCTGACAACCTTGCATTATGGGAGCACATTATTCAGAGTGTGTCTGAGAGAGACATATTGGACAGCCCGTAGCCTTGTGACTGAGATTCTCTGCTAGAGCCAGGACAGTAGGTTGTTCAACCTCACAGTGCAGCTTTTGGGTTCTTGAGTTAGGCCCATGACTACAAATATAAATGAAAGTTAAATTACTAGATCTCTCAGTCTTCCCCGTTAGCAGCCACCTTTGGCCCCCACACTCCTTTTTCTGATTCTTGGCAAAAATTCACGGTGAAGAGAAAAAAAAGTTGAGTGCATGGAATACATGCGTTGTGATGCACATTTGAAGCAGGTATTACAGGCCAGCCCATCTTTGTTTCCCAACCAATTACAGGTCACAGCCCTGACACAGTTCCTTATCGAGCATTGCAGTGAAATATTTGGTGAAAGCCTGCAAACTGTTGCCGGGGGCCCAGCCGAGGTCCAGCTTGCTGACAGCTCAGGTAGGTTTCTGGGTGGCAATGTCCAGCCTTTCGACTGGAGTGAAATATTTTCCAGTTTATTCTTTACATACTCAGAGACACAATTGTGCCTTTTTGGCTCAGTCCTCCAAACTGCTGGATTTGAAAAAAAAAAAAAAAAAGGTTATCACAGTGAATGTTGGCTTTAGTTTGTGGGCGTTAACGTCATTAATGTTAAGCACGCTGGAATTGCTTCCCATCTCTCTCCGTTTCTTTCCCCAAATACTTACGGACTTCATTGTGAATCAGTAAATTAGCAACAATTACAAAACTTGTGTTGTTCTTCAGATAATTTTAAAGGAGCCTGGTGCAACATGTAAGACATTTGCATTTGTACATTTTACTGTAGTTTAATAATCCATAACATCCATTCTTAGCTTCAACAACCAATAATAATAATAATAATAATAATGTTTCTGGCCCAATGCTTGCCAGGACAGGCTCCAGTACTCCCTGCAACCCTGAACAGTAATGTGCAGATTAAATTATGGATAAGTATTAATAATATCCTTTATGTTTTGCCTTAGACTCTCTGTGGTCACATGGTCAGGACTCAGCCTATGAGAGTGCAGACCCAGAGGCAGAGGCAGACTGGTCCCAGGAAGTGGCAGTCGCGCCATCATCATGCCTGCCCTCGGCTGGACTCTCCCGCAGACCCAGCAGGCCCATGGGCCGCCGGCGCTCCGAGCCGGCCATGCTTCGCTCTGCAGGGATGCGGAAGCTGCTGACACTGGCCCGGGGCAATGAGGGGGGCCAAGGGGAGACGAGACCGCTCCGAAAGCAAAGCTCGCACGACTCCTTCCTGCTGACCAATCACAGTGACATGCTTCAGCACAGCACCGTCTGCCCAGTCAGTGTCCTCTGAAGCCTCCTCATCGAGGAATGTAAAAAACTGAAGACAGTAACCACAAACCGGTCCCAACAATTCCTATGGGAGCTATTAAATAAAGCAAGGTGCCCATTCATGCAAGCTGCAGTTTTTGACTCTGGGGCTTTTTTGAACCAGACAATGCGCACTGGGCGCCTAAATGGACTCAAAGTGAAATCAGAATTTTCTGTGCATCTCAGAAAAAATTGCACCTGGACAGTAAGGAGTTCAAAGTAAAGAAATTTTACAATGCAAAAGCTCTAATTTCACCAGAGTAAAGCCATAGTATTGAATGGAGTTCAATGGGGAAATTTATTCCTTAGCGCCAGTATGCTGACTCCTCTAAATACTGTACTTCAGTGTTATTTGGCCATGCTTTAGTCTAAAGCAACTGGCAGTTCATTGGACTCAGCAACATCCAGTCCAAGTGAAGCAATATGGGGTTAATTTCCACAGTTGACCGTGGAGTACAGAAATATAACTTTCATATTGAAAGTCCTACTGTGAATTGTTATATAATGATCATAATGTGTTTTATTGTGAATTGCTACAACAGTATTATTGTAAATGATGTAAATAAACAAATATCTTTATTAAGCAGATTCTCCATTTGTGATATGCAATGCACCAAGTTTTGATCATTGAATTTCTCTTCAAAAAGGGAATTTCCTTCGCACTTCACCACTGAGAGCAGATTTGACAGTTTCATCACAAATCTGCCATCTCTTTCCAAAGCCTCTGTGTTTAAAGGAAGGAACTGACCCGATTATATAAAATCTGAGCAAAACCTTAAATGGGATGACTATCTCATAACAGTTAGAAATTTCAGGGCCATATATAGTATAATGCTCGAGACAAATAATTACATTTCTGAATTTGGCTTCAACAGTTTTATTTCTTTATTTATTTTTTCGATTAACATTTTTTTTATTGTTTTTCAGATGCCACAAGAACAACGCATACAGTGCTTGTATCATTACAGGTCCCATCAGCAAAAATATATGAATGACAGGATTTTATATTTCATGTAGAGGGGTACACTTATGGAGTCTGGTGGCCATCTCCCTCCACCTTCCAAAAACAACAAAAAAATTTGGCTTCAACAGTTTTAAATTAATGACCAAATAATTTACTTGTGAATAATTGCAGGTTCTAAGCTTTGCATTTCATGCCATTTTCATTCTCGTCATCTACTCCGCAAAGGTTTCAATTCGCTGTATGTGACTTTTTGTTAATACATTGGTGAAAAATATTAAAGGTTGCAGGCTCATTTGCCAACTGACAAAATAAAAAGTATCCAAGGCTATCAATTGGCCACATATCATTACACAGCCTCCATCAAAAGGTGACGACATCATTGTTCATCTTCTTATCATTCCTCTTCTAATCATTCATGCCTATGGGTGGGCCTGCATGGAATGGCCCATAGCCACTACTACATTTCTGGACTCTACAGTTAATGGCATAGCCAATGCCACACTCACACAAATGTCCCACAGGCTTTAAGTTGGGCGTCCCTAAACAAACTATTTGCCATCTCACAGCATCACATAAATTATTTCTGAGCCCAAATGCAGTTCATACACAATTAAAAAACCATGACTTTTACAGACAAAATATGAGACTCATGTAGGCACATACTTGAATAGAGTGTGCTGCTGAAATGGAAAAAAAATAAAAATAGAGGCTCTAGAGAGCCTGAATTGCTCACCTGGATCTGTATGAAAATGAACTAATTCTTAAAATTACAGAAACATAATATACTGCAGCATACAAGTAATAAGGTACAGGATCTTGATGAAATACCAAAAAACATGATTACGCTTCTGACCTCGTCCCATAATTTCGCAAAATCGATTTTTAAATGGAAAAGAAATAAATAAATCAGTTTGATTCAAATGGAAATTCCAGGGGATTCTGATTATCATTTCAAGAATCTAATGTGCAAATTGAATGTGATGGTTGATTCAGATGCTACAGAGAAATACAACAAAAATCATATTGGATGTTTTAAGGCGAATAACTCCTACAAAGAGCCATTTTACAATTTCACTGTAATGGAGACTTTTGTAGAGCTTTTGTATTTGCTGATCATTTTAGCAATTGAAAGTTTTTCTCTGTCTCTTATAGTTTTCATTATATAGGCCAAAAAAAACACAAAATTGTCAAATTTGACATCTCAAGGTCAATAACTCCTACAAGGAGGCATTGTATGATTTTGATTCTATGGAGACTTTTGTAGTTTCATCTGCTGATCATTTTTAGGTAACAGTTTTTCTCTAGCTGCTTTAGTTCCTGAGACACAGCTGAAAATGTGTGGTTTTGCCCCATGTTCTATTTTTAGTAACAGCGGCCATGTTATTCAGACAGGGGGCATAATCGACATAAAAGTAGACATCCTAAGGATGCTTGGGCTAAATTTAGTCTGGATCTGTTCAGTAGTTTCAGAGGAGAAGATTTTTGAAAAATGTTAACGACAGACGACGACGACGACAACGACAGGCGCCAAGTGATGGTAATAGCTTCAGGTGAGCTAAAAACGTAACAAATAGTGGAATCTTCATATTGAATATCCATATCAGATTCTACCGACAAATGTCTGAGTCGGGTACAGCCCTGTTAATATGTAGCCAAAGTCACCAATAATACATTTATGAGTCAAATTGGCGATAAAAACCTGAAATTCAGTTAGCAAGCTGACATAATTTTGCCTAAATGGCAAAGTCATCTTCTAATGTGGAAAACAAAACCATATTGTGTCCTTCATCTTAACTGATGTTTTTGCTGTTTTAATGACATGTGCTTTGTTTTTGTTTTTTTTTCACGTGAATTTGCAATCTAAGCGCGTCCCCTGACAAAGACTGCTTCGTCATGCATGTGGGTGGGAGTTTGTGGCAGGGAGTTTGCCAGGCCACTGCTTATATCCATACCCTGCCAGCCATTTCTTTGGAACTTTAACAAGTGAAAAAGCTGCAGTCTGTAACTTTGGAGAAAAGAGCAAGAAAAGAGGAATGCCATCACTCCCCCCTCTCTGGTCTTTCTTGCCCCCCAGTACTCCCTCCCTCCTAGCTTGCATATGAGTTCAGTTCAAAAGCCATATTGCCCACAGCAACCAAACCAAGAGAAACTATGTTTTTACTCATAAAAACGTACATTTCCTCCCCAGCCCCCTTCCCTGCCTAACCCACCAGACAGACAGACAGACGGACAAACAGTGAGCTAAACTAAAGTGAAAGTGAACTCGGGAGGTGTTTCAGTGCCGTCAAAAAGGAGTAGCTGATGCACTTCGGCGTTACCGTGAACGAGATAAGCCGTTGCTGCCAGACAGATTTATATAATTTTGAGACGTTAACAATGCACTGATGTGGTTGTGCGTACATAACATGCGTGAACAGTCAGGTCAGAGAGCTATTTTTGAATTTTTAGAAGCATATTTTTTTCCCTATAAACGTACCACAATTTTGCTGCAAGCCCTTTTTTCTCCGATACAAACTGAAATGATAGTCCGATCAAGAAGACGTTTTCAGACTAGTTGAGTTTACTTTCTGCTTTTAATCACCTCTGATGGAGGCATACTCAAATTAAAAAGTAAAATGTTAACGTCAGAAAAGTACGTCAAGTAGTCTCCTCAAAATGTTCTATTCCAGTATAGCGAAGCGAGCGACATTGCACATGTCTCCAGCACTAAGGGTAGAAATATACTTGCTGCGTGACCTAACGGATGCGTACACAGTGTGCTTCGTGAGTGCACACACTTGCTGCAGCACAGCGTGTCCAAAACGCATGATACTGGAGGTCTCCACTAGGGGGGCAGACAGCAGCAGATTGGACCCGGAAATCGCGAAAAGGGCGGTAACGCCCGGATATCGCATTCACTGTCACAGTGTATTCGTTTGCACGAGCGCCTCTAGCGGTCATGTCAATACTGCATCTTGCGCACGCATCACGTTACCTCGCGTCGAGATGAGCGACCTCTGCGCACACGAACATAGAATACGCGTGGCAGCCATGATGCGTAAGCGCACGCGTCGTGAGCAGCAAGTATATTCCAGGTCAAAGGCAACGACTCTGCCTTACCCGTCGCAGTCTGAATAAAGACGGAGAGATGTAGCAGCAGTGCTATATGTAAGGGGTTACCGCAGCGATTTAAGACCGCGCTGAAGCACGGTAACCCACTTCATACAGCACTGCTCATTTTCTACTCTGATGGAAGTGTCAATTTGGGGAGTAAGGACAAATTTGATAATGACGGATTCTAAATATGATTAAAATGTGACATGGAAGGGGGACTGATTGAATTGTGATGGTCACTGTCACATGAATACTTGATTATAATGATCGAATATTGGCCATTTTACTGATAACAATGGTCACAAGTTTCTAAGATAATTACTCTGGGCCTACTATAATTGAGATAGCAATCTATAGAGGACAATTCAGAATGACTGTTAAGGTAGGGTGACCAGATTTCCTGAAACTAAAACCGGGACACTTTGCGCGTGACCGTAGTGCGCGTGAGGTCATAGACGCAGATATTAGGCTACATTTCAGCACGTAGGACTACTGCTCACAACACAGCCTAATGGGGAAAAATTATGCATGTTTTTGGTAGGCCTATTTACACATTTAAGATAAAATATGAAAAGACATTGCATGAGTTTCGTGTGGGACTCTCTTTATTTTTATGAATTAGCCTGAAGCTGAAGAAAATTTTGGAAAATACACCAACTGAAAGTTTTTTTTTTTTTTTTAACAAAGCATTGCAACACATTATATCATTTTGATCTCTTAGATCTCTAGTAGGCTATGTCTGGGTGTGTGTGCGCGTGTGTGAGGTGTCAACCTCATAGAGCTCTGAAAACATGACCTCAACACAGAGACAAACGCTCTTCAAATTAGCCTACCTATATTTGTCTGAGGAGTAAATGTGCTCCAAAATCGATTTTTTTTGGCTGACAGCCTGCTGTGGAATTGCGGATAGGTGTCATCAAAATTGGCCCGAGTAACAATCATGAATTTTAAGAGATTCTCGTGTGGAATTGAAGTCTCTATGCATGGAAGTTTTTCAGTTTTTAAAACGATGAATTTAAACAATCATTAAGCCCAAGTTAAATCGCCTAATGTGCGGAAAAGGTAGCACGGAAATTTCAGAGCAGTTTGTCTTTCGTAAAGCATTGGCCTATTAATAAGCAAATTATTTTTCTGTGCTTAATTTAGCCCATTTCATCACTGTTAGATCGCATACGGAGAGAAGTCGTGTCTTCAATTGCTATTGGATTATTACAATCATTGGAAAAAGCGTCAATAAAGGAAAATTATTGAGAATTAGCCAGGACTAATTGTCATAAACTGAAGACACCGCGCCAAACCACCTGTGGAAGCAGGACGCCGACAGCGGACTGTTCAAGTCATGTCAATCGGAAACGCGAACCCTGGAAGTTGGTTTTAATTTCAACCATCCAAGGAAATAGTGAGCCAAACTCACGTTTAGTTCATGTGAACAAGCTACGACACTGTTGATTTAAAGGCCTTATTATGTGTTAAGTACAGGGACGTGCGGTCAGGGTAGGCAGTGACTTCTTTTTTATCGCTAGATTTTGTCAACCTATTTCCACGTACTATGCCTGATTGATTGACAATCAATTTGACCTTTTTTTCTGGTCAATTAAGCCTGTAATGATTAAGAGGTGATAGTGACAAAGATTAATTTACCTTTATGCTTTGATTCGAGACTGCAAGAAAGTAAATCTTATTAACTACAGAATGTAATTCCAGGGAATTACGAGTGCATGAAAATGCAAGCGGTTGTCGCTTAAGTTGCTTTATGATATTGGAAGCTAGGTTGTTAGTCGGATAAATAGAAAAATCCAGTAGAAATTTTGAATGTGCCTGATGTTCTACACATACAGTATTCGGGGTGCTTGCCAGGGTTCTGGGAACCAGTTGCTATGGAGTTCCGGGTGGTTTCTAGGGCATTACTAGCCAGTTGCTATGGTGTTCCGGGAGGTTGCTAGGTCGATGCTAGGCGGTTGCTATGGTGTTCTGGGTGGTTGTTAGGGCATTACTAGGCGGTTTCTTTGTTGTTCCGGGTGGTTGCTAGGGCGTTGCTAGGTGGTTGCTACGATGTTCCAGGTGTTTTCTATGGCGTTGCTAGGCAGTTGCTATGGAGTTCTGGGTGGTTGTCAGGGCATTGCTAGGCGGTTGCTATGGAGTGCTGGGAGGTTGCTAGGGTGTTGCTAGGCCGTTGCTATGGCATTCTTGATGGTTTCTAGGCCGTTGCTAGGCGGTTGCTATGGTGTTCCGGGTGCTTGCTAGGGCATTGCTAGGCGGTTGCTATGGTTTTTCGGATGTTTTCTAGGGCGTTGCTAGGCCGTTGCTATGGAGTACCGGGTTGTTGCTAGGGCATTGCTGGGTGGTTGCTATGCAGTGCTGGGAGGTTGCTAAGGCGTTGCTAGGGGGTTTCTATGGTGTTCCGTGAGGTTGCTGGGGCATTGCTAGGCGATTGCTATGGTGTTCTGGGTGGTTCCTAGGGCGTTGCTTGGCTATTGCTATGGTGTTCTGGGTGGTTGCTAGGGCGTTGCTAGGCGGTTGCTTTGGTGTTCTGGGTGGTTGCTAAGGCGTTGCTAGGCGGTTGCTATGGTGTTCCGGGTGGTTGCTAGGGCGTTAATTGGCGGTTGCTTGTTGGAATGGTTGAACAGTTGGATGGTTGAGTAGTTTAAATAGTTAAATTATTTAATTGTGATTAATTGCAGTGAGGACTTTTATTTTGAAACAGTTGTGGACAGAGGAAACAGTTGGCGGGAGTCATAGTTGATGACAACTTACAGTTGGAATGGCTGAACAGTTAAATAGTTGAGTTGTTTAAATGGTTAAATTATTTAACAATGAATTATTTCAGTGAGGACTTTTATTTTGAAACAGTTTTGGACAGAGGAAACAGTTGACGGGAGTCATAGTTGATGACAACTGGCAGTTGAAATGGCTAAACAGTTGAAAAGTTGAGTAGTTTAAAAAGTTAAATTATTTAATTGTTATTTATTGTAATGAGGACTTTTATTTTGAAACAGTTGTGGACAGAGGAAACAGTTGAACAGGATCTGTAGTCTTAAGAGAGCCAGATTGTATTCTTAAAGACTGAAAAACTGACAGTTGCTGCAGGTGGCCAGGACACCTGGCACAAGATTCTATTTGCTTAATGGCCCTACTGTGATGTCATCAGCCCAATGTTAAATCTATGGGGGGAAAAAAATAATAGTTTTTTTATTCATAGTTTAAAAAGTATAAAAGTTAAAAAGATGAAAAATACATTGCACAGGTGTCATAAGTAAGACCTACGCAACGCAGTTTGAATGAAGTTTCTACGTTAAACGGTGGAGGCCGCATTAAGTGTGTTGGAGGAATAATAATAATAATAACTAGAGAATGTAATTCCAGGGAATTACGAGTGCATGAAAATGCAAGCTGTAGTTGCTTAAGTTGCTTTATGATATTGGTAGCTAGGTTGTTAGTCGGATAAATAGAAAAATCCGGTAGCAATTTTGAATGTGCCTGATGTTCTACACATACAGTATTCGGGGTACTTGCCAGGGTTCTGGGAACCGGTTGCTATGGTGTTCCGGGTGGTTGCTAGGGCGTTGCTAGGCGGTTGCTATGATGTTCCGGGTGGTTGCTAGGGCGTTGCTAGGCAGTTGCTATGGGGTTCTGGGTGGTTGCTAGAGCATTGCTAGGCAGTTTCTTTGGTGTTACGGGTGGTTGCAAGGGCATTGCTAGGCGGTTGCTATGGCGTTCCTGATGGTTTCTAGGCCATTGCTAGGCGGTTGCTATGGTTTTCCGGGTGGTTGCTAGGGCGTTGCTAGGCGGTTGCTATGGTGTTCTGGGTGGTTGTTAAGGCATTGCTAGGCGGTTGCTATGGTGTTCCGGGTTGTTGCTAAGGCGTTGTTAGGCAGTTGCTACGCTGTTTTGGGTGGTTGCTAGGGTGTCGCTAGGCGGTTTCTATGGTGTTCCATGTGGTTGCTGGGGCATTGCTAAGCGCTTGCAATGGTGTTCTGGGTGGTTGCTAAGGCATTGCTAGGCGGTTGCTATGGTGTTCTGGGTGGTTGCTAGGGCGTTACTAGGCGGTTGCTAGTTGGATAGGTTGAACAGTTTGATGGTTGAGTAGTTTAAATAGTTAAATTATTTAATTGTGATTAATTGTAGTGAGGACTTTTATCTTGAAACAGTTGTGGACAGAGGAAACACTTGGCGGGAGTCAGTTGTTGACAACTCACAGTTGGAATGGCTGAACAGTTAAATAGTTGAATAGTTTAAATAGTTAAAATATTTAACAGTGAATTATTTCAGTGAGGACTTTTATTTTGAAACAGTCTTGGACAGAGGAAACAGTTGGCAGGAGTCATAGTTGATTACAACAGGCAGTTGGAATGGCTGAACGGTTGAAAAGTTGAGTAGTTTAAATAGTTAAATTATACTATTCAAAAAAAGTAGGGGATATTTTATTTTGAGATCAAAATTTTCACATATACAAAGGGATACGAAACCATGTTGTATAGTTCCTTACTGAGGAAGCATTTCCAAAGAAATTCATCACCCAAACACATCAATGACACTCTCACGATCTGCACGGGATGCTATTGATGATCAAGGGGGTTGTGCCACAAATTTGCATGACTCTGAATTGGAAGGTTAGAGCCACAGTAAAGGAAGATTTTGAAGAGAAAGCATCAGATTATCAGTGGTTGAAGTCGTTAATTAAACAGATACCATGCGCCGTCTAACACAGGAGGAGAGGTTACGTGCCCTTGGCATGCTACAGGTTGGCACAAGACAAGTCGTTGTGGCAAGGGCAATGAATGTTTCCCAGTCTGTCATCAGCAGATTATGGTCCAGACATCGTGCTACAGGGTCTGTTCAGGATAGACCACGATCCAGTCGACCAAGGGCAACAACTCAGGCTCAGGACAGATTCATCCGCACTATTGTCTTGAGAAATCGTATGGTAACAGCAAATCAGATAAGGTCTCAACTTCAAAGGGATACTGGCTTGGTAGTGAGTGGCCAGACCATCAGGAATCGTCTGCACAGATTTCACTTACACGCCCGACGCCCTCGTGTCATTCCCTGTTTGAGGGATCGTCACATTAGGGCCAGACTCAATGGTGTCGCCATCATCAACGTTGGGATAATCGCCGATGGAACAACGTAATGTTCTCAGATGAGTCGAGGTTCACTGTGGACTTCCTTGACAGACGCAGGAGGGTTTGGCGCCGACGTAATTTAACGTTTCCATGACGTTAACGTCATTAGACATGATCCGTATGGGGGTGGATCTGTAATGGTGTGGGAGGCATCACTGCTGCCGCAGAACAGACTTGCATGTTGTTGCTGGACGTGTCACAGGGCAGTACTACCGGGACAACATCTTGGCACCCCATGTTGTGCCGTTTGCACATCGTTATGGCCGCCGTTTCATTTTCCAAGATGACAATGCCAGATGTCATAGGGCCAGGATCGTTACAGATTACCTCCAGCAGCAGAATATCACCACATTACCATGGCCAGCACTCAGTCCGGACCTTTCCCCATCGAGCATGTCTGGGACATGCTTGGACAGCGGTTACGCCAACGCCAACAACCTCCTGCCAATGTCCAAGAACTTGCTGCAGCATTGCAACAGGAATGGAATAACGTTCCCCAAAATGACCTGGGACGCCTCGTTAGGAGTATGCCACGCCCAATTCGAGCTTGTCTAGCCAACCGAGGGGGGTTTTACCCGCTACTGACTCTGTTTCACAATGGTGGTAAATTTGCTGTGTGACCCTGTGTTTGTGTCGACCCTTATTCTGGAGAATCTGTCCTTTACTGACTGTACACAGGGTTTCGAATAAATTGACAAATGTTTCCTGAATGTTTTTATGTCATTTGTTTCCTTCCTGACCTCATGATCTGCATTTCATGGTACTTGTAAATCCAATATCCTCTACTTTTTTTGAATAGTATATTTAATTGTGATTTATTGTAATGAAGACTTTTATTCTGAAACAGTTGTGGACAGTGGAAACAGTTGGCAGGAGTCATAGTTGATGACAACGGGCAGTTGGAATGGCTGAACGGTTGAAAAGTTGAGTAGTTTAAATAGTTAAATTATTTAATTGTGATCTATTGTAATGAGGACTTTTATTTTGAAACAGCTGTGGACAGGTGAACCAGTTGGCAGGAGTCATAGTTGATGACAACTTACAGTTGGAATGCCCGAACAGTTAAATAGTTGAGTAGTTTAAATAGTTAAATTATTTAACAGTGAATTATTTCAGTGAGTGCTTATATTTTGAAACCGTTTTGGACAGAGTCAACAGTTGGCGGGAGTCATAGTTGATGAGAACTGGCAGTTGGAATGGCTGAACAGATAAATATTTCAATAGTTTAAATAGTTAATTTAATAGAGAATTATTGCAGTGAGGACTTTTATTTTGAAACAGTTTTGGACAGAGAAAACAGTTGGCAGGAGTCGTAGTTGATGACAATGGTCAGTTGGAATGGCTGAACGGTTGAAAAGTTGAGTGCTTTAAATAGTTAAATTATTTAATTGTGATTTATTGTAATGAGGACTTTTATTTGGAAACAGTTTTGGACAGGTGGAACATTTGGCAAGAGTCATAGAAGTGAAAAGTTGAGTAGTTTAAATAGTTAAATTATTTAATTGTGATCTATTGTAATGAGGACTTTTATTTTGAAACAGTTGTGGACAGGTGAACCAGTTGGCAGGAGTCATAGTTGATGACAACTGACAGTTGGAATGCCCGAACAGTTAAATAGTTGAGTAGTTTAAATAGTTAAATTATTTATCAGTGAATTATTTCAGTGAGGACTTTTATTTTGAAACCGTTTTGGACAGAGTCAACAGTTGGCGGGAGTCATATAGTTGATGAAATTTCTGACTCAGAACACCTGGCACAAGATTCTATTTGCTTAATGGCCCTACTGTGATGTCATCAGCCCAATGTTAAGCCTATGGGGAAAAAAATTATTAGTTTTTAATTAATAGTTTAAAAATTATAAAAGTTACAAAGATGAAAAATACATTGCACAGGTGTCCTAAGTGAGACCTACGCAACGCAGTTTGAATGAAGTTTCTATTTTAAACAGTTGAGGCCACATTAAGTGTGTTAGAATAATAATAATAACTAGGGAAGCAATTTCTGAAGAAATTGCGGGTGTGAATGCTGAAAGCTGAAGCCACACTGCGATGCTGTCTTGAATACAATAAAGTTTGAATGATTTGAATGTTTGAATGTTTGCTGACGCCACACTGAATAGCTGCCATGAAAATATAATAATATTTGAATTATGTAGAATACTTGAACATTGATTAAAAAACTGAAAGAAAGAAAGCTGAACAAAGAAAGAATGAAAGAATGATTGAATGAATGAGTTAAACATGAACCAGCTCAAAGTTTGAATGTATTAACAGTTAAAAAAAAGACTGCAGTCTAAAATGCCCAAGATGGACACAGGAAGACAGACAGACACAGACAGAGTGACACACAGAGACAGGCAGACTGACAGACAATCTTTTAGACTGTTCATGATTTCAAAGCTTGAGCTGCTTCACATGTAATTGTCTCTGTAAGAGGTTTTAACTGTTGGTGAAATAGGCCCTTTCAGTATTCAAATTTCACTGAGCTGTTACACACAGGCGATTGGCCGAACTGCAGTTGATTCGGCCAATCACCTGTGGGCAACGGCACAGTGACATTTGAATGACCTATGACTGCAGTCTAAAATGTCCAAGATGGACACAGAAGGACCCAGATAGGCACGCAGACTGACAGACAGCCTTTTCGATTGTTCATGATTTCAAACCTTGAGCTGCTTCACAAGTTATTGTCTCTGTATGAGGCTTTAACTGCCAAAGAGCATTTTATATGTAATCTAATGACCTCAGTATTGATTAGCTGAGTCCCCAGCTGTACAGGTTGCCTGTCATTTATTCATTCACTCATTCATTCTTCGTAAATTATTTACAGTACGGTAGGCTATTTGATTTGTTTGTATGATTTTTTTTTTTTTTTACAAGAATAGAACACCGTTAACAAAACATACAATATGAGACAGAGTTGTGAAGGATTATATTTTAAATATTCATTTGACTAAATTAACAGACTAAATACATATCCGCATTTGCTGATGCGCTATGTGTAACGGATGGAATCTACACCCGCTTGGTAAGGGTTTAAAACCCTTCTCTGGATGACTGGAAGTCAAAAGGATCTAGGTCCCTGACTCCCAAGCCAATTCGCCCCAAAACTTCTTTGCTGCCACTGGATGGATAAAGTAACTTGGGCTTCAGGTTTTGAGTGTGTCACAGTGATGACCTGAAGGATATGTGAGCTCTAAAGATGGCGCCGGCCTATGGCGACATGGTGGTGCTCTGTCTGTCGGTGTGCCTACTTATGTTGTTTTTACATGTGGATTATGTCTTTGAGATCATTAAATACGACAGATTGGCTCTCCTACATATTCGGGATTACATGGCTAAAGTTGAGCCTAAACTGAACTTTTATGACGACATTTTAATCGAGGCTGCGGACGCAAGTGTGGGACGGGTGATTATCAACTCCAAACTCCAGCCGAGAATCAGGAAACGGGGGAAAAGAGCCGGCACACTGGTTCGACTCAAACGAAGGAAACATCGGTCCCCATTACCAAGCATTTTACTCTCCAACGTCCGATCACTGGCTAGCAAAGCGATTTAACTCTCCATTCTAATCAACAGCAGACGGGTCATTGCAGACTGCTCCGTGCTGTGCTTCACCGAAACCTGGCTCAACGCTGACAGCCCCGACTCGGCGGTACATCAAGAAGGCTTCAACCTACACCGAGCCGACCGCACCGAGGCGTCACAGAAGACCAAAGGCGGAGGAGTATGCTTTTACGTGAATCAGAGGTGGTGCACAGACACTACCGTAATCTCCCAAACCTGCTCTACAGTCCTTGAAACACTATCCCTAAAATGCAGACCCTTCTACTTGCCCAGGGATTTCACATCCATCATACTGATCGCCGTCTACGTACCTCCCCAGGCTGCCGAGGCCGAGGCAGTCCAACAACTGTCTGCTCTCATCACGGACATTGAGAATTCCTATCCGGATTCTGTGGTGCTGGTTTTAGGGGACTTCAATCATGTCAGCCTGAAGCGGTCTCTGCCTCGGTTTAAACAGCAGATACAGGTGCCTACCAGGTATGATAAAACGCTGGATCAATGTTATTGTATAATTGCTAATGCCTATCATGCAGTGGCTTGGGCTCCTCTAGGGCAGTCGGATCATAACACTATTGTCTTAATCCCCGCCTACCGTCAGAAACTTAAGACAGTCAAATTAACAGCCAGGGTGGTAAAACAATGGTCTCCTCCGGCAATAGATGCTCTGAAAGACTGCTTCGATAAAACGGACTGGTCTGTTTTTAAAGAATTATGTCGTGATCTTGATGAATTCACAGAAGTGGTCAATGCCTATGTAAATTTTTCTGAAAATGTATGTGTCCCGACTAAAACTGTGACTGTGTACAGTAATAATAAGCCATGGTTTAGCAGAGAGATTAAAACTCTATGGAAAAATAAGAGTAATGCCTATAAGAGTGGAAATAAAGAAGCGTACAAAGCGGCTAAATATGAATTTGAGAAAGCTGTTACTAGAGCCAAAACTGATTACAGACACAAACTTGAGAACAAATTAAACAGCAATGATAGCAAAGGAGTATGGGAAGGCCTGAGGCAGATCACCAACTACACTAGCACAGCGTCAGTGGTGGATGATGATCTCGACCTACCTGACTGTCTCAATGAGTTTTACTGCCGCTTTGATAATAGCCATGCCAGTGCCTCTATGCCTCCTGTGGGCATAAACCCCTCCAACCCTCCACTGGTCATTGAGGAGGATGAGGTAAGGCGCCTACTAAGAAAACAAAACTGTAGGAAAGCTGCAGGCCCTGATCTGGTATCCTCCGCCACCATAAAACACTGTGCAGATGAGTTGGCTCCTGTCCTTACAGATATTTTCAACTGGTCATTAAGGGAATGCAAAGTCCCAGACTGCTACAAGTCTGCAGTCATAGTCCCTGTGCCCAAAAAAACTAAGATTAGCTGCCTGAATGATTACAGACCAGTTGCTCTAACTTCTGTGATAATGAAAATCTTTGAACGCATTGTATGTGAATATCTGTCCAGAGTGGTCAGATTAGACCCCTTTCAGTTTGCATATAGAGCAAATAGGTCTGTTGATGATGCTGTGTCCCTATGTCTCCACTCCATCCTACAGCACCTGGAGACCCCAGGAAACTATGCGAAGATTCTTTTTATTGACTATAGCTCTGCTTTTAATACAATTTTACCTAACAAACTTTTTAGCAAACTACAGCAGATGGGCATTCATGAGTCTCTTTGTTACTGGGTCTTTGATTTCTTGCTTCAAAGAAAACAAATGGTTAGAGTCAACAACAAGACCTCCAAGGTGAAACGATCAGTACCGGGGCCCCAGGGGGTGTGTATTGTCACCTCTTTTATATTCATTGTATACAAATGATTGCGTGTCCCTCTCTGACCTCGTTAAAATGTATAAATTTGCTGATGACACCACACTAGTGGGGTTGATTTCGGAGGACGATGACACTGCATACAGAAAGGAGGTCCTCAGCCTGACTGAATGGTGCTCCTCACACAACCTTGAGCTAAATGTCTGTAAGACCAAAGAGCTAGTAGTGGATTTCCATGGGAAGAGGAGGGTGTCCCAGCTTCTGTCCATAAAGGGGGTGGAGGTGGAGCGTGTAGACAGCTTTAAGTTTTTAGGCACCACAATCTCATCCTCACTGAAATGGGGAGATAATGTTAACTGTATTGTAAAAAAGGCCCATCAGAGGCTCTTTTTTCTCGGCAGTTGAGGAAATTTGGGGTTGCCTGTAAGGCGATGCTTCAGTTCTATCGGGCCACAATTGAGAGTGTTCTCACTTTCTCTATAACTGTCTGGTTTGGCAACTGTACTGCCCTGCAGAGGTCACAATTAGACAGAGTAGTACGCACTGCTGAGAAAATCATTGGACATAATCTCACTCCTATCTCAGACATCTATAAGGCCCGTATCCAGAGAAAGGGCCTGAAAATACTATCAGATAATACCCACCCTGCCAACTCCCTTCTAAATTTACTCCCATCAGGCAGAAGACTGAGGAATATCCCAACTAAAACCTCCCGGTTCCTCAATAGTACCTACTGCAGTGTCATCAGGTCCCTAAACAGCTCCTCATCCCTGCCCCAGTATCCAATGGAATTAAGAGAGCTGGTTCAGTAATGGAATGTATAGGAAATGCAGCGTGTTGAGAGGGGGAGGTATACTGGATGAGGGGAGGCATATTGGTTGCTTCGGTTGTCTGCCTGATCTGTTGTCGGACTGCGCCATGATTCAGGATGGCGAAATCTCATATTTAGCCCCTTAATGATCCTGCATAATTTGCACTGTTTTTATTGACATTTTATGATTTTACTACTGTCTCTATACTCATGAAGTTTTATATTGTGTCACATCTATTATATTGCTGCACTACTAGCACTAATCAACTGCACTGCACTCTGCAAGGGCTTGCACCCTGCACAGCCACTTGGTCCCCTTGGATGGGTACTATTTATTTATTCCTCCAAGCAAGGGGACCCTGTGTAGGTGCAGGCCATTTCTGTATTTGTTTTTATATGTCCTTGTTCTTTGTCTTGTATGGTTTTAGTTTATGTAGCTGTCTTGTTGTATAGAGCATTACTAAAGCAAATTCCTAACAACTGAAGTTGTATGGCAATAAAGTATTGAAACTTGAGTGGAAGACTGTTAGAAGCAGGAAACTCACCGGTGTGCCCCACGCTACAATATCCTGCCAACAAAGAATGAGACGCCCCTACTCCAGAGAAGATTCCTAAAAACCTTATCATGGAAAACAAAGATATTTAAATATGGCAGAAAAATATTTATTACAGTTAGAGCAATAAGAGAAATAAAGTGGGATATACAATGGAAGTAATGTTTTGTCAATTAACTCAATCACTAAATTTACCCCTCTTTTTGCCCAAAGTCACCTTTCAACAATGTGTCAACCGTTAAGGCTAAATCCTACTGAGCGCTCAAAGAATTCAAATTAACCGAGCTTCCTTTAACCATGAAATATGACCCCACTGTTTAGTATCACTAAATGCCCGTTGTTTCAAAACATGTCACACTGCTGTACATCCCCATCTCATATCACCACTAAGAGTAAATAGCATTAAACAGTTTTAGGGAAAAAATATATAAATTAAACTCAGTCATGAACGCGATCGCGGCCCCAAAACATCTTTCTTTAAACACGTTTCACTTCCAAGCACTGTTCTGTGCGGAAAAAAAATGTCCTCGGTTCCAAACAGCCGATGTGAAAAAAAAAAATGAAAATAAGTCCCGACAAAAACAGCGGTTTAACTCCCTCGTAGTATCCCGGTCAGCAGTAATTAGCAACGTAGCAACAGAAATCCTCTTCGACGCAATCCTGATAGCCGTGCAACACAATTTACAAGCAAAACTAAAAAGTTCACTTGGTACCTTTGATGCTAAACAGCAAGGATCGACTCACTTCACCCGAGCGCAGTGCTGAAGACGCAGAGCAGTCTCTGGATGGCAGGGAACTGTTGAACTTAGCACGGGCTGATTCTCAAAAAGCTGATTAGCAAAAAAAAAATCGCGACTAACTTTCTTCTCTCGGAAGACGTACGGCTCTGCATCCAGCCACACCATTCACTTCAATGACCAAAAGACGGGCTAAAAAGCACTTTGCGATAATGACTATCACTCTTGCTCAATCGCTAACACTTGTTCTTCGCGGCTAATTCTCTAACCTTCTCATCTGTAGTCTCCTTTGCATTACTCTTGTAATGTGGTAAAAAGCCACTAGATGGCTGTATTGACATTTTTTTTATTAAGCAATCTAAAGCTAGGTTTGGGCATGTCCCGGGCATGCCTCAGAGGGAGCTGGAAAAGAGTATATAAGGAGAAAAATCGAGAGAGTGTAGTAGTAGGAGAAATTGCAAGGAGAAATTGTGGAAGGATACATTTGACCAGACCTGTCACTCTTTTCAAGACCTGTGAAGCTTTTTGTGGACTTTAGCCTGTGTTGGAGCATTTTCCTGTCCCAGGACATCGCAACATAGCAGCCCATCTCAATTACCAAGGGACTGTAACTATTTTTTTTAATTATTATTTCAATCTTGGTCAGTAGGGTAGAGAGTAGATTAGTTCTGTTTGTTTAATTAAATCTGTTGAAGTTTAAGAATTTTGTTTGTCATCCCTTGCTGTCCGTGACGTCATAACAAATTGACGCCATAACAAATTGGGGCCATAACACTCTCCATTTTCATTCTTCTTCGCCCCAAAAAAACATCTCTCCTTCACCCTTCTCCTTCCGGTCCAAGACCACTCTAGCTTTCTGCTCTGTGGTATATCCCCACCAGCTGATTGGCTATGAATAAGGAAATTCCGGAGGAAAAGATATTTCATATATTCGCCACATATGCAAGGAGCTACGGGGAGTTGTAGGCGACAGCTCCTGTCGCTAGCGGTGGCGGCCAGTGGACAGAGAGCTGGGAGGGCGATAAACATGTCTTTAAACGGATTATTAGTCTTGGACTGTTTTCAGTCATTTCCCTTGATTAAAGATATTTTAATTCTCCCATCTCAGGTGTAGCTAATTCTCTTGGTTATTCGAAATGCTTAAATTAAGTGAACCCAATATGCCCGGGATATGTAGTACAGTTTGCTGTAACAACAGTCGTCAGAGAATCTCCAAACGACAGTTTCATTCCATCGCGAAAGACTTCGCTACACCGGCAGAGTTTAATGGTTGGCTTCCTTCAGAAGGTACCACTGGCAGCCTGCATCTAACTCCCAGGTATTGTGCTGTCAGCGCTTTGTTTTCAGCAAGATGCGTTTGTCTTCAACTTAGCTGATTATTATTTTTTATCCTTTATCACTCTTTGCCAAGAAAACTCTAGGGAAACACTTTAAACGCTCAAATACGTTTAGTTAACTTATAGGAAACCGTCATTGAGTCGCTTATTAATTATTAAAACCAGTTCTTACTATTTCTCAAACCAGTTCTACAATTTCAGAAGACTAGATACAGTAACAGAACAATGTTCACTTGCTAGCAGATACAGATAACGCACGCATTTGGTCCAGAACTTCCGTTGTCTGCAGGTTACAGAGGTTTAACTTAGGCATGCTGTTGACTTAGCGAGCCTGTATTGTAATGAGCGAAGACATTTGGTTTTGCCAATAAGCGTTGCATTTGACCAACACTAGTTCTGCTAATGATTTAATTTTAGACTGCGGAGGTTCCATTCATTAACATTGTTTCTATTTTTCCCAGCAACATTTTTTTTCCGTTTGATTGATTGAGCAAACAACTTGTCTCCCAGCAACACACAGGAGCAAACCGCCACACACAGAGTCACTCAGTCAAAGAAATCCTCGTTAGCGCTCACCTCAAACTCCTGCTTCTCACTCAAAAAATGTTCGTCCTGTCACCAATGTAACCTCATCGTTCAAGGCAGGAGACTTTGCTGAGTGTGTGGATGTCTTTTTTTATTTCTCTGAGTGATATAATGTTGGATTTACAGCGATCTAAAAACTCTGCCCGTTTGCTGTTCTCTCAAAATTTTTGGGTGAATTTTGAATGGAAGTGATAGAGAAGTTTTACGTGCTTCCTGTCCTTTGACTGTTCCCTGAGCCAAAACCATCTACTTCTCTGCTACAAAAATTGTACTGCTGGAACAAGAACAAATTTTCCTACGTTTTTGTGAAAAGTCATGAAGAGGGATTCAAATTTGTGGAAGTTACAGCGATTTAAAAAGTTTTTTTTTTTTCAGCTTGTCTGCTCCCAGCTCGCACTCTAGGAATAAAATCAAGCACTCTAGCTCCGAAGATTCCACGCCGTAGACACCCATTATAAAGTCTGAGAAGGGCTCAAAATGTCATGTTTTTTAAACTGCCGGTGTAGAAAAACTAAAAGAGATGATGAAAATTTGAGTCAGACGCTGAAAGTCGACGGGATTGTCAATGTTTGAGAGTTGGAACGGAGTTTCTACGTGAATGTATGAGTTCACGGTGAGAGGGTGAAGATGAGTGAGTTTGAAGGATTTTCTCATTGACTTCCATTATAACAAAGTTTCAGAAAACAGTGAATATTTTTTAAGGTTTAAATGGCATTGAAAAGTGGAATCATATGTAAAACTTCAATGTTGAATACTTTAGAATGGAGTTTCTAACTGAAAGTATGAATTGGTAGTTACCGTTTAAAAAAAGGCGAAGTTTTCTGATTTTTGAAGATTCCGTAATTCATTTCCAATGGGAAAACGGTTTGGAAAAAACCTGGAATATCTCGGAAAGTATGAATCTTAGGAATTAGAAAAGTCGTTCCAGTCGATTCCTAATTCAGCTGAACATTTTGATGTTTGAATGGTTTGAATCGGTTGAAGTTTGTGGAATGCATTCAGGGCCAAAGTTTTTTTTGAATGGGATTTAATAGGAATCAGAATTTTAACGTTGAATTTCTGGAAAACTATGAATGTTACGGAAAATCTGAAAGTTTCCGATAATGTCCTCATGGAACTGAATAAGATGAAATTTGAATGGTTTGAATCGGTTGAAGTATGTTGAAGTTACAGTGAGCCGAAAAACGCGGCAGAATAATATTAAGAAAAATAAAGAATTTTGGTAACAGAAGAACTTAGGGTTTGAATGCTTTCAGCATTCACACCCAATAATAATAATAAGAAGACCAGAATAACAATAGCGCGCATTTTCATGCACTCGAATAATAAAAATAATAAGAAGAACTGGAATAACAATAGTGTGCATTTTCATGCGCTATAATAATAATAAGAAGAAGAACTGGAATAACAATAGTGTGCATTTTCATGCACTCTAATAAGACCAGAATAACAATAGAGCGCATTTTCATGCACTCTAATTAGGAAAAAAATCTCAACGCTCTCAGTAATTCCGTATATTGTTTTGATCTTTTGTTTATCGGATTATGAAAGAAGACTGAAAATAAATACCTATTTTTTTTTTTAAATGGCATTAAAAAGTGCTTGTTTAAGGGGGGAAATATTATCGTAAACATATTGACCACACATTGAACGCTGCATAAGAAAGGTTTTAACATTTGTTAATGGCATTGCGTTAGCTTCCTCTAAGCAAATATGCACAAACTTGCTGTCTCGTGAGCATTTTAAGTTTGATGCACTGAGCATTAATGTCGTGGATGGAACTGGCACGCCATTCTTCCGTTTAGTTTTGTAAATTAGTTAATCAATCCTCAGATTGCTTATCAAGCAAAGTAATAGAGTTATCGTTTGTTTAACAGTGAGGATTCTGCCTCCCCTAACTGACCTCCGACGGCATGTCACTGGTTAAGTGTTATTACTTTGTGTTATTTGTACAATGTAACGTTGTTGGCGTAGCCTACGTTTGTAGCCTAGCCTACGCTACACGTGCAAGCGCACGCACCCACACACACGCACACACATACACACATACTGTTGAAATCACATGCTGGATGCTTTATTTCTATGTGTTTTTTAGTTAATGATTGGGCGTTGGCTATGTAATTGCTGACAACAGGGGACATTTCACAGTGGTTGGTGGAAACCGGGACATTTTAGCGTCCCGACGACACGCAACTAAAAACCGGGACTGTCCCGGCAAAACCGGGACGTCTGGTCACCTTATGTTAAGGACATTGATTTTCAATTTGGGTGACTGCTGAATGAGGTGAGGTGAAATTGGCTGGAGGCAGGAGTTTAGCTAGTTCATAAGCCTGCTCCGGAGCTGGCTAGCTCCACCGACTTTGTTTCCATAGTAACTAGTGCCATGGCTTAGCTCACACGCTCTGTGCAATCGAAATGGGGCTTGAGATCAGGCTAATCCCGTGTGGATGCTGGGCTAATCCCTTATCCTGCCTTTGTGCAATAGGCCCCAGCTTTGGAAAAAAATGAAGACAAGAGACTTTGGCAAGATGGCCTCTGGTCACGAGAACCCTGGCAATTTAAGTGTAAGTGAAAAATAATAATTAATAATAAATAATAATAAAATATACTTGTAGAAATTTCTACGCACTTGGGCTTGCTTGGCAGTTCACGTGTGCATTTTTATGCACAATCACATCTGCCTGTTTTCTTGTCTCGATGTTATATCTAAAATAGGGTATGTCTAGCAATGACGGCTAATCCCATTCACACAGACCCCAAAGTGTTCAGCTACTCCTTTTTGACGGTGCTGAAACACCTCTCGAGTTCACTTTAACTTGAGTTTAGCGCACCTTAATACTCCTCTCAAACGCCTTGCACCATTCAGACAGAAACTGAAGGAGAAGGAGAGGCAATAAAGAGACGTCATTCCTCTGTCTGGACGCGGTCTTTAATTGAAAGCTGGCACATGCATCTGCTGCATTTGCTGAGTATCCATGCTGATGATCAGCGATTCTGTGATCGATCTCGGGGTCTGTTTGAGGTAGCCGTGTGCGCGCACTCAGCAGGATCACAGCAGCTGGCTTAACTTAGCTGATCATCCTCCATCCGCTGTTGGCTTTGTGCAATCAATTAAGCGTCTTGGCTGGACCTCTTGGCTGTGCTGTAGCGCTGTTCGTTGGTGTTCATTCTGCTTGGGTTGAGACAGAGAAAGATGTGTGGAGGGATTGAAGCTGAAGATTTACTCTTGTGCAAACGGGGTTTTCTGAAAATAATTTGTGTGGTAAAGCTCAAACATTAATAGAGGTTAGACGATTTGCTCCCGAGGTATAACCTTTGTCACATTAGGGGCAGGGAGAATCTTCCCCCTTTCTTTTTTTCCCCCTTTTTCCCCCTGTAACAACTCGGTGAGCAAATTAAGTCGCTAATCTGGTCAAACAAAGGCTACGGGGGTTTTTTGGGGTTTTGTGGGGGGGGTTCAGTCTCCCGGGAGCAGAGTAAGGTAAAGTAAAATAAATTTAAATGCTAAATTTAAAGAGTAGATTTAAACACTAAATAATTGTCTAAGTGAATTGTGTGATATACAAAGTAAAACAGTGTTGTTTTCAAGGACTGAGGTACTGTCGCCTGGTTTTTCTGTAGCTGATTTAGCTAACGAACCTCAGCTAGCTCTCAACGCCAAGAATATTATTGAATTACCTGGCTTTATAACTATAACCCGGCTGGTTTCATACCTGGCGGCTTGCCTTTCATACAGTCTTCCAGCCAATAAATATTGACGTTCACTGGGGTTTTTTTAGTCCCCTTCATTCTCTATCCTGACCGCATTACCGCATAAACGCATTGCCAAGCTTGAATATTAACGTGAACCGGGGGTTTTGTCTTTTTCGCATTTTATTATTACCGAAGGGCTCTTCTGATTAAACACATTGCAAATTACGTTATCTTTGTATTTTCCGGCGGTTGCGGTGCCTTGATCAGCTGATTAAAGTTTAACTGCTTGTTTGAGTGCTTAGCGACAGCTTGTTGGGGGAGATACCGTGTTTAGTTCGCTCACATAGTGAACGACTTGTTTATTCGGTCCGTTTTAATTAAAGGGAACCAGGGCTTTACTCTTTTCTCAGTTACCCTTGGTTGTATTTGTGGCTAGCTAGCTAGATAGTTACTGTTTGCATTTTTGGCTGGGGATCTGAGATTTGGCTGGGGAGTGCTTATTACATATAGAGTTTGTCTCAATTTGGTATTTCATTTCTGTTAACTGAAACTAAGCCCCTGTTAAAAGAGGCTTATTATCCATTTACATTGTTTCCCCACGGTTTCTATTGTGACTGCTGCTTAGGGCTTCTCAGGTTAATTAAAGTAATAAATTGTGGTTCCTGAGCTTCTGTCTCAGCATTAGTAATTTTCTTTTATCTAGGGTGAGCGAGGTCATTAGGTAGGGGGTTCAAAATGTGGCCAAAACTATGTGACGGTTGCAGGATGATCGCACTTTTAGAAAGAGATTTCCAGGGTGGGTTTGTCTGCCACCGGTGCCAGCTAATTGAGCATCTGGAGAGCAAGATCCTTGATCTTCAGGGACAGTTGGCGGCGCGACATAGTTCGCAATCAGTAGAGTTCCTAGAGGAACTAAGTAGTATGTCGTTTAGAGAAATGGCGTGTACACCAAAGCAGGGTGGTGCGGGGACCCCAGAGCAGGCAGAGAGAGAAAGTTGGGTGACGGTAGGACGTAACCGCAGGAAAGGGCGTGCACACCGTACAGCGACAGCTCCTCCAGTGGTTGAGGTGTCCAACCGATTCCGGCCCTTGCAGGAACTCGAATTGGCCCCTGACCCTGAGAGTGAGGGGACTGATGAGCATCAGGGCACCCTGTTGGCCTCTACCCCTCAGAAAAGAGAGTTAGTGATAGTGGGGGACTCAATACTCAGAGGTATAGACAGTTTAGTCTGTTCGGGCAACAAGGAGTCTCATACGGTGTGTTGCCTGCCTGGTGCCCAGGTAGGAGACCTCCTGGAGCATGCGGACAAGCTCCTGGCCAGAGCGGGGAGGGATCCAGTTGTCATGGTCCATGTTGGGACAAATGACATAGGTAAGGGTAGGTTTGAGGTTCTGCAAGGCAAATTTGTGGAATTAGCTGAAAAGCTTAGGAGCAGATCCTCCACGGTAGTTTTCTCTGGGATTCTACCGGTACCACGTGCAAGCAGAGGGAAGCAGACTTTTATCTGGAGGTTTAACATGTGGCTACGAACCTGGTGTAGGAAAGAGGGGTATAGGTTTATGGGGCACTGGAACTACTTCTGGGACAGGGGTGACCTGTTCAAGCCGGATGGGCTACACCTGAATCGGAGGGGTACCTTTGCACTGGGTCAGCGTATGTTGAGGGTAGCACAGAGTTATTTAAACTAGGGACTTGGGGGGCAGGGAGGTTAGAGAGTGTTATACAGAGGGAAATGCAGACTGCCCTGATGGAAGCTGACAGCGTTACATGCACTATTGATGATATATTTTTAAAGCAGCAAAGCGTAGTGAGGGGCTTGGAGCAGCAAGAACATGGGAAATTGAAGGGGAAGAGCGTTCATGATAACCTGAAATGTTTTTATCTAAATGCAAGAAGAAAAAAAAAAAATTTCCAGAACTTGAGGCCGTTATGATTAGTGAAGGCTATGACATAGTTGGGATTACAGAGACATGGCTTAGTGAAGAGGATGGAGATGAATATAATATAGAAGGTTATAATCTCTTTAGGAAGGATAGATGCAATAGGCGAGGAGGGGGTGTAACACTCTATGTGAACGAAAACATAAATGTGCAGGAAATTCCTGAAATTGAACATTCCTTGCCCTGTGAAGATATCTGGCTCAGGCTCATTGGCAAACACGAGACAGGTTTAAACATAGGTGTAGGCTATCGACCACCAGCTTTGGACAGTACAGTCAATGAAATACTCTTTATGAGGATTACACAAGCTTGTTGAGGAGGAGGCACTATTATTATGGGAGACTTAAATTATCCTGGTATCGATTGGGATATAGTGAAAGGACAGGGTAAGGGGGAGGAAGAATTTCTAGATGTTGTAAATGATAATTTTTTGGTGCAGTATGTTAATAAACCTACAAGAAAGAAGGCAATTTTAGACTTAGTGCTCTGTAATGACCCAGATAGAATTAGCAATGTTGAGGTACTGGAGCCACTTGGGACAAGTGATCACTCTACTATTAATTTTGATGTTTCATGGGAAGTTAAAAAGGTGTCTTCAATAACAAAAATTTTCCATTTTAGGCGAGCAAACTTTGACAGGATGCGCTCATATCTAAGTGAAATAAAATGGGAGACACTCCTGGACTGTGAGTCTGTAAATGAGATGTGGGAAAGATTTAAGGGGGTTTTACTTGATTCACAATGCAAATTCATTCCAAAGGTGTCCAAAAGTAAGCTGAAAAAGCAGAATCCTCAGTGGATGACCACAGCTATTCGTAAGAGTTTGAGGGAAAAGAGGAATCTTTATAAGATGTACAAAAGTACATAAAGGACAACAATGAGAACACTAAGGCTGAATACTGTAAAATGCGGGCTGTGGTCAAAAAAGAGCTGAGGAATGCCAAAAGACAGTATGAAAGACAAAATGCAGAGGGGGCAAAAACTAACCCTAAGCGCTTCTTTCAGTACTGTAGCAGAAAAAGGAAAGTCAAAGAGCAGGTTAAGTGCATAAAGAATAAAAATGGATTGCTGCTATATGATAACAAGGATATTGCGGATACCTTAAACAGTTACTTTGTTGAGAATTTTACCTCAAAGCGGATCATTAATCGGCCAGAGGACATGTCCAATGCTCAAGATTATTTAGCGGAAATTGAGGTTAGGGATAAGGAAGTATTAGACAAGTTGCATAAACTAAAGGCAGATAAGGCGGCGGGTCCTGATGGCTTATATCCTAGAGTGCTCAGGGAAGTTAGTGAGATCATCTTTAAGCCGCTATCCGCCATCTTCAGACGGTCTTTAGAAACTGGAGAAATACCAAATGATTGGAAACAGGGTAATATAATACCAATATATAAGAAAGGGGGCCTTACTGAGCCAGGAAATTACAGGCCAGTCAGTTTAACTTGCATTGCGTGCAAAATATTTGAATTTATCATAAAAGATGAGCTGGACTTATTTCTTGAACGTAACAATATCTTGAGGGATAGCCAACATGGTTTCCGCAAGGGAAGGTCGTGCCTGACAAACCCTCTGGAATTTTTTGAAGAGGCCACCAAGACTTATGACCAGAGCAGGGCTTATGACATCATATACTTGGATTTTCAGAAAGCATTTGATACAGTACCGCATAAGGGACTAATTTTTGAAATGAACTCCACTGGAGTTACAGGAGGTATTCTGAAGTGGATTCAAAACTGGTTGCAGGACAGAATACAGAGAGTGGTGGTCAGTGGTATCTCATCTGAGCTAGGTATGGTGGGGAGTGGCGTCCCCCAGGGATCGGTGTTGGGACCCCTGCTGTTCCTCGTCTATATTAATGACCTTGATAGGAATATTGAGAGCAGATTAGTTAAATTTGCAGATGATACTAAATTGGGAGGTTTGGCAAATAGAGTCCACTAAAGTGATTCAGGATGATTTGGATAGAATCCAGAATTGGGCAGAAATGTGGCAAATGAAATTTAATGTAGGGAAATGTAAAGTTGTACATGTAGGTAATAAAAACATTAGACGGGATTACTTCATGGGAGGTTTAAAACTGGAATCTGCTCCACACGAAAAAGATCTGGGAGTGATTGTTGACCAAACCCTCACAGGCTCTAGCCATTGTGCCGTAGCAGTTAAAAAAGCCAATCGGATGCTGGGATACATTGCCAAAAGTATTAAGTACACCACCAAGGAGGTGATGCTTCTTTTGTACAACACATTCATCAGACCACATCTGGAGTATTGTGTACAGTTCTGGGGACCATACTTTAAGAAAGATATAGAGGCTCTCGTGAAAGTTCAGAGAAGAGCCACTAAGCTAATTCCGGGTATGAAAGATGAAAGCTATGAGAAGAGGCTGAAGATCCTTAATCTCTTTAGTCTTTGGAAAAGGAGACTAAGGGGTGATCTGATTGAGGTCATTAAATATGTTAAAGGGATTAACAAAGTGAATTATGTAGGATTCCTTCGACCAAGTGTTGTTAGTAGAACTCGGGGTCACAAATGGAAGCTGACCAAAGGTAAATTTAGCACTGATATTCGGAAATATTTCTTCACCCAAAGAGTAATTTCGATGGGGAATAGCTTGCCTGACCATATTGTTGAGGCGGAGACCTTGGGAGTTTTCAAGAGCAGGCTTGACTTAAAGCTAGATACCATTGAGTCATTGAGTATCTGAAGTGATATATTAACAATAGTATAAAGAAACTGGCGAGCCTAGTTGGGCTGAACGGCCTGTTCTCACCATTTATGTTATGTTATGTTAAGCCAGCGACGTGCTGTTTGGGATATGGCAATCCCTGCTTTGATGTTGATCCAGGATCTGACTTTTGTGCAATTGGCCCCTGTACGCCAGTGATCCGTTTGTGAGCTAGTGACACCCTTCTGTCCGATTTCGATACCTGTCTGCCTGTCTGGATTTGTTTGCCTCCTGTTACCGACCCATTTCTGTACGAACACAATTCCTGTCTTTTTGCTGCCCTGGCTTATGACCTTGGATTTTGGACTCTCAACTCTCCCTCTGGTTTGCGATTTGGTGCTATGCTCTGTACCTTTTTTTTTTTTTTTTTGTTTTTGGACCCTGTTTTGGATTACCTTTTTGTACTGTGCCACTGTGATCACCTGGTTTGGACTCAGACTGTCAATAAAGGCTAAGATTTTGCATTCTGGACTACTTGCAGCTGGTTTCTTTCTCCAGACATTACACTATTCCTAATTCGCAGTAATCAATTTGAATTATGACACCATTGCTACAATACAATACAAATCTAAGCAAACACAAATCAAATAAAAATGCACTATCATTTCATCAGCCCCCACGCCACTTTGCTCAGTGAAAATTGCGCTTTACATTATTTGAGAATAAAAGTCCGCACACTGTTTAAGATGCTCCCAGAAGACTTTATTCCTTGCACAGTCTTCTGAGAGCATCTTAAACAGTGTGCAGGCTTTTATTCTTTTCTACTGTGTTTTTTTGGGTCCTGCACCTGTGATATCTGATTTTGGATGTGCGTGCATTTAGTCTATTTTTGCTTTACATTATTTGCATTAAAACACCCAAATGGTTTGACCAACCCACCATGTGTGAAACAACCCTGTTTATCTAAGGGGGTGCAGCCACTTGGTCTCTTCGATGGAACCAGGAAGTGCGTGTGCAGATGAATGGCAGTGAGTGAAACTGAATACGGAGTTGCAATGACAGCAATTTAAGCTAGGCAGAAATCAAAGACTGTATAAATAAGAAAAAGCAAGCTTTGAGAAATAAAGACAGGGCAGGACTGTCAGAAGTTCAAATAGAACTTAACAACTCCTTACAAAAGCAAGGGACCTCAGGCCAACAATGGAACAGAGCTTTTTAACTTCAAATATTAAAAGCCTCTGGGATACAATGAAATCAGTAACTAATATCAGCTCTGCTAAAAAGTCAATGTGCATCCTAGATAAAGAACAAAAATCAAATGAGCTGAATGATTTTTGCACGAGGTTTGACTTCAGAACTTCTCTCATGAATGTAACATTGAGCTGCAGTCTTTGCTGGAAACTGATGCCACCTGCTGGTGGGAAGTGGACACACCCAATGTTCTGCGTGCTCTTAGTAGTGTACGCACTAAAGGCCTGATTTACTAAGACCTTTAGCACATGCAAAATCTTTTTGCCCGTGCAAAATCAATAACATTGCCTCTGATTGGTGCAAGGCAAGTACCCTAGCCAATCATGGGCAATGTTATTGGTTTTGCACAGGATAAAAGATTTTGCATGTGCTAAAGGTCCTAGTAAATCAGGCCATAAGTCCGCAGGTTCCAGACAGACTGCCAGCTTTTCTGCACAAAAGCTGCGCAGAAGAACTGACATCAGCTAAGTGTCCCATATTCCAATAGTCCTTAGACACTCACACTGTCCCAGCTTTATGACAGAGTCAGTAATAACACCAGCACCCAAAAAGCCCTGTGCAAATGTAAATAATGATTTTCGCCTGGTAGCTTTGACCTCAATTGTCTGAGAAATTTGTGGGGTCACTGCTCAAAGCGTGAGACGCACGACGGTGGCATAGAGGAAGAGTTGTGTCCAGTGACTGATATGGTGTCCAGGTGTAATTTGGGAATAATTAGTCATGCGTGACTGTTTGTTTGTGGTAATGGCATGAAAAATATTTGCAGCCTGGGCACGGGAACCATGTGGACTGGGGTGGGGTGAATTCCATCTCTGCTAAAAAATGGCGAGCGGTTCCAGAAGAGGTTAAAATAATCGAGATTGCGTCAGTTTATTCTCAAAAATATGAATGCTCTGAACAAATTCATTTTATCTAGCCTAGCTGGAAACATTAAAAATGATTGGCAGGTTTGGAAAGTTATGTTAATAAATTAATTAATCTCTGTTTATTATTGTGCTTTCTGTCTGCACCATAGAAACATAATTTTAAATTGAAAGTTATATCTATACTCTGGCAGAGGGGTGTGATATAGCCTAATGATGTTGTGTTTAAAATGGGGTTTTGATTATGGCTCTGTGTAATTCATTTGAAAATGTGGTGACCGTTTCTGACAAGTAGCCAAATTTGGCTTCACAGAAAACACGAGAAAACGACTTCATGGTTTTGCTATTCAATCCTTCTTAGCAAAGGATAAAAATGTTTAGACTGTCAAGGGGGACGGATGTTTTACCTCTGCAGAGGGCAACTTTTGCTGTCCATTAGACATGGAACTGAACTCACCCCGCGACTGTAATATATCTTAATTGTGTAAGCCGATTTACCACTGATCGTAGTACAGTACCATCGGCCCAGATAAGCCATGAATAACTTATAGAGCAGGAGCCCACAGGGGTTAGCCTAGCTGAAAAGCTAACCAATTTTCTCTTGTGTAATACTGCTGCATGTACATTGCTTTTCATGAGAATGGAAGTCTGCCGGGGTCCTGGTGGTGGGTGTGGCCAGGAGGGCTGTCACACAGGACCAAAAATATTGAGCTAGATAAGCTCAAAAGTGTACCACATGAAACAAGTGCCAAAATGCACCCTATATCAATAGAAATGATAAACAGGCACTGACAGATATTTCTGGTGGTGGGACACTCCCGCCAGACTTACGTAACTGCCCCACCAGAATTGAGCTAGAACAGCTGCAATCCGAACCGAATGAAACCAACTGGAGATTGTTCAACACCGTCTCAGGTATCATGAATGCCCACTGCCAGACTGTTTCTGTGGTGGGGTACCCCTGACAGACATGCCCAAAGGGCCACACCTTCAAATTGAACTAGATCAGCTGAAATCCGAACCGAATGAAACCAACTGGAGATTGTTCAACACCGTCCCAGGTATCATGAATGCTTACTGCCAGACAGTTTCTGTGGTGGGGTACCCCTGACAGACACGCCCAAAGGGCCTCACGTTCAAATTGAACTAGATCAGCTGAAATCCAAACCAAATGAAACCAACTGGAGATTTTTCAATGTCATGGCTTGGAGGCTGGCGGTGGCTTTGGGAGCTTTCTTTGTTGCTCTCGTCCCGGACAATATCGTTTTGCCCACAATCGGGTTCTTGGGCCAGCTGGCATTAATTAGGGGCGGTGCCCGCACTCTATTTAAGCCCAAGTTCCGCCTTGCTGCCCTTGCTAGAGTGTCAGTGTTTTGTTTGCACTATAGCCGGTAAGGTCTCTAGTTAGAGAGTTGTTGAGGAATTGGCTGCAAAAGGGGAAAGTGCTAGTTAGCAAGGGAATCTTTCTCTCTTTCCCCTCTTTCTGATCACCGTCTGGTGGTATACCATTTTATCTCGGTTTCCGAGATCTTTCCCTTTCATTTCGTTCTGTCGAGCTTGCGTTGCTTCCTTATTGTTACTCGGACTGGATCTATGTCCTTTAGAAGCGCGAGTCTCCCTCTCTTATTTTGTCTGTGTTTCTCTTTTTTTGCTATACTTCCTTTCGCTCCGGCCACAGCATTTGGCGTCTCGGAAAACCAACCATCACAGTACACGATAGCCAACATGGAGACATCAGCTGTGGCCGAGATCGAAAAGGTCGTTACCAGCCAGCAAGCTATGCTGTCTGGTTTTGGGAAAGGGCTTTCCAGCCTGGGTAACCAGCAGGCTAGTTTGGCTGAGAGACTCCATCTTCAGGAGAGTTTGTTGCAAAAACAGGAGAGCATTCTGTTAAGCTTGACCGAGAGTATCAGATCCCTGTCTACACAAGTTTCACAAAACGTTGCACAAGCATCACCCATACACCTTCCCAGAAAACCGAAGTTACAATTACCCCAAAGATATAATGGCGAGGCCGGAAAATGTAAAGATTTCATCACCCAATGTGAGATATTTTTTAAGGCTCAGCTGTCACGTTTTGTTAACGAGGATTCTCGGGTCGCATTTATATTATCCCTTTTGGCTGGCACAGCACTCACTTGGGTCGGCCCACTTATCAGATCTAATTCACCGGTCGTAAATTCTGTGGAGGCTCTTGTTAGGGAGATGGTGTCAGTGTTTGATCAGGATGTTTGTGGTCAGGACGCAGCTACGCGTTTGATGCATCTGAAACAGGGCAAAGAAACTGCTGCGGAGTTTTCTATCTTATTTTGCTCCCTGGCGACAGAGACAGGCTGGCCGGAGGCTCCGCTTATGGCTGTGTTCAGTCATGCCCTCTCTGAGGAGATAAAAGACGCGTTGTCTACATTGGAGCCCTGTTCGACTTTAGATTCTTTGGTTTGCACTGCTGTGCGAATTGACAATCGCATCCGCGAACATAACAGGGAGAAACTAAACAGATTGCCGCTTGCGGACAACGGGGCCAAGGTTGCTAGTGGCGAGTGTGCTGCTCCTATTCCACCCACTGAAAATTCCACTCCGGTTGAGGCCATGCAAGTTGATAGTTCGTTTGAGAGCCGGACTCATAAACCTGCTCGCAGAAGAATAATCTGCTTTAATTGTAATAAATCGGGTCATATGCGTCCACGTTGCCCGAAGCTTCAGGGAAACGGGAAATCCCTCTAGCGGTATGGGGGGCGCTAGAGGGGCAGATCCAATTTCCCTTCCGAACACTAATCCCTGTTGAACAGACTGTGGGGAGCAAGAGAGTTATTATTGAAGCGTTCGTGGATTCGGGCGCCGTGAATTGTTTCATGGATATTGAGTGGGCTAGGAGGCACTCAGTTCCTACCTGTCCTCTTTCACAGCCACACTCTGTGAGAACTTTGGACGGTCGCCTGCTTGGAACGGGAGTTATAACCGAAGTTTCAGAACCGCTAAATATGTTCATTTCTTTTGGTGGCCATTCTGAGGAGGTTCGGTTTTTTATTATCAGTTCCCCTGTTTTTCCCATTGTTTTAGGGCATTCTTGGCTACGGGAACATAGACCTTGCATCACTTGGGGGGAACAGAATAACCCGATTGTCCACTGGGGCACCAATTGTAAGTCTTATTGTAGAGAGAATGTGACTTGTTTTCCCAGACATCAAGCTATGGGGCAGACTGATGCCTGGAGCGAGTGTGAGGAGGTTGTCTCACCGTACCCTCCTAAACTAGAAAGAGGGGCAGAGGAGGGGTTGGAGTGGGATCCTCAATTTGATTGGCGACAGCCAGAAGACGATTACCTTTTAGAGGATTTTTTTGATTCTGAATCAGTCACTGAGACATTAGATTCTGAACAGGGTGAGGAATTTGGGGCCACCCTGAACTTTAGTTTGCCTTCTAATGTTCCTAATGATTATGATGATCTCGCCGAGGTTTTCAGTAAACAACGAGCATCGACGTTACCTCCCCATCGTCCGTACGATTGCGAGATCAATCTCTACCCTGGTACTACTCCCCCTAGAGGTTCGCTATACTCGCTGTCAGGGCCTGAGCGTAAGGCCATCATAGACAGCCCCATCCCGCCATCCTCTTCTTTTACTATTTTCAATGGGATAGTGTGAAGCTCAATTGAACGAGTTTTCAGTTGGGCACCACACCTACTGCGCAGGCTCGAAGTCAGCTCGCTGACGTAAACCAACGTCCTGAGAAGCGGTAACTCGTCTGGTAGATGTATCCTACACATAATTCCCTGCGAGCAAGCGATTGCCTCTGTCAGTATAGTCTGATTCCGTTCGATGTTATTATGTTTTGCGAATTATTACTTCATAGGTACTTCACTTCGTTAGCGATGTGGCTCAATCATCTTCTGTCTATGGGCTTCTGGTCTAAACAGTACGGTTATTTACGTCCTGTGCGACAGAAAGTCGCCGGCATTTCACGTCACTTTTAGCCTAGCCTGGTGCCATCGGCTAAAAATGCTTACTATTAGACCATAACGCTACATACAAAGTAAAGACGTCTGCTACAAAATGTAGTTTCTCTGTAGAAAATATTATTGCTGACATGAGGGCTCATAATGTTTTTAGTGTAAAGTTATTTGATGTCAAAAGTCAGACAAAATGACTGGGGGTGAACGGAGAAGCTACCGCTAGTTGATCATCTGCTATCTTCTAGAGCGTTCAATTGAGCTTCAACTTCCAGGTGTATTCCTACCCCCTTGAAGGCCGTGCGAGAATATATTCAGGAAGCTCTAGCTAATGGTTTTATTCGGCCATCCACGTCTCCTGCCGGAGCGGGGTTTTTTAATGGGAAAAAAGGATGGTGGTCTGAGACCCGGTATTGATTATAGGGGTTTGAATAAGATCACCATTAAAAACCGATACCCCCTTCCATTAATGAATTCCGCGTTTGAACGTCTGCAGGAGGCGTCATTTTTTACCAAACTAGATCTCTGTAATGCTTATAATTTAGTTCGCATTCGGGAGGGGGACGAATGGAAAACGGCATTTAACACTCACAACGGGCACTACGAATATTTGGTCTTGCCGTTCGGATTGGTTAACGCCCCCTCGGTGTTTCAGGCACTTGTCAATGACGTCCTCCGAGAGATGTTGGAGAAATTCGTCTTCGTTTATCTTGACGACATTTTGATTTTCTCTTCAACACTCTCAGAGCACAAACAACACGTCAGACGTGTGCTTGAGGCCCTCCTTAATGCCAAGCTCTTTGTCAAGGCTGAGAAATGTGTTTTTCATGCCCAAACTGTCTCGTTCCTTGGCTTTATTGTTTCCAAGGGGTCGGTCCGCATGGACTCGGACAAGGTGGCTGCGGTCAGGAATTGGCCTGCCCCTCAAAGTGTTAAGGAGGTCCAGCGCTTCTTGGGCTTTGCTAATGTTTACGGGAGGTTTATCCGTAATTTTAGCGCGGTTGCTGCCCCCATTATTGCGCTCACCAGGAAGAATACCTCCTCAGCGTTTTTTTGGTCTCCAGCAGCTGATGCTGCCTTTCAGGAATTAAAGACACGTTTTAGCTCAGAGCCCATTCTGGTTTTGCCCGATCCCACCCTCCAATTTGTGGTGGAGGTGGATGCTTCGGAGGTTGGTGTGGGTGCTATTTTGTCCCAGCGCCTCCTTTAGGATAATAAGCTACACCCATGCGCATATTTCTCCCGGTCTTTGTCCGCTGCGGAATGGAATTACAGCATTGGTGACCGGGAGTTATTGGCGGTCAAGTTGGCGCTTGAAGAGTGGCGCCACTGGTTGGAGGGAGCTGAACACCCTTTTGTGGTATGGACAGACCATAAAAATCTCCAGTATATTCAGCAAACCAAACGACGTAATTCCTGGCAGGCGCGGTGGTCATTGTTCTTTAACCGCTTTAATTTTACGCTGACCTACCGCCCTGGCTCTAAAAACATCAAGCCTGACGCCTTGTCGCGGATTTACGACTGCTCTGATCGCAATCCTACTCCAGAGCCAGTTATTCCGGCTGCTCAGATTGTGGTGCCCATTCAATGGGAGGTTGAGGCGGTGGTTCAGGAGGCTTTAAAGACCGATCCCGGTCCTGGGGGGGGGAGCCTCCTGGCTGTTTGTTTGTCCCGCCTAGAGTTAGGCTACAGGTCCTCCAGTGGGGAAACTCTTTCCGCTTGGCGGGGCACCCGGGGGCCCATCGGACCAAGCAGTTCCTGGCCCGACGTTTTTGGTGGCCGGGTATGATGAGGGACATTCGGGAATTTGTTGCTGCCTGTGGCATCTGCTCCAGGAACAAAACTTCCCACCTCCCTCCCTCTGGTCTGCTGCGACCATTGCCTGTTCCCAAGCGCCCTTGGACGCATATTGCGTTAGATTTTACTACGGGACTGCCTGTGTCTGAAGGCAACACAGTCATCCTGGTCGTGGTTGACCGTTTTTCCAAGGCCGCTCATTTTGTCGCACGGCCCAAGCTGCCTTCAGCGCAGGAGACGGCCCTTCTTGTGGTTAACCATGTGTTCCGACAGCATGGGCTTCCGCAAGATGTGGTCTCTGACCGGGGTCCTCAGTTTACGGCCAGATTCTGGCGGGCGTTTTGTAAACAGCTGGGGACCACGGTGAGTCTCTCCTCTGGGTTCCACCCAGAGACTAACGGGCAGACTGAGCGGACTAATCAGTCATTGGAGAACACTCTTCGATGTTTAGCGGCGGATAATCCAGCTTCATGGAGCCGATTTTTAGCATGGGCCGAGTATTCCCATAACTCACTGAGGAATTCCTCCACGGGTCTTTCCCCGTTTGAAGCTCAGGTAGGTTACCAACCCCCACTGTTTCCTGAGACTGAGAATGATTCCGAGGTTCCCTCGGTCAACCATTTCATGTGTCGCTGTCGGTCGGTTTGGACCAGGGTCCATTCTTCTCTGTTGCGCTCAGGGCTCAAACAAAAATCCGCCGCCGATAGAAGGCGTCGTTTGGCACCATCTTATCGGGTGGGTCAGAGAGTTTGGTTGTCTACCTAGGACCTCCCCTTGAAGGTAGAATCCCGAAAACTGGCCCCTCGCTTTATTGGCCCGTTCAAGATTGTGCGGAAGATCAATCCAGTCACCGTCCAGTTAAATCTCTCTAGATCTTTGCGCATCCATCCGTCGTTCCACGTCTCTCGGATTAAGCCAGTTAGCACTAGCGTCCTGGCACCTGCCGACACACCCCCGCCGCCACCGCGAATGGTTGAGGGGGGGCCGGTTTACACCGTGCGCCGCATTCTGGTCGGGAGGAGTGTTGGTCGCGGGGTCCAGTTTCTTGTCGACTGGGAGGGATATGGCCCCAAGGAGCGCTGCTGGGTTCCTTCTCGGAATATTCTGGATCCCACACTCATTTCTGAATTCCATGCACGGGGTTCCCTAGGGACTTCTGGAGCTGTCCCTTAGAGGGAGGGGTCCTGTCATGGTTTTGCAGGCTGGCGGTGGCTTTGGGAGCTTTCTTTGTTGCTCTCGTCCGGGACGATATCGTTTTGCCCACAGTCGGATTCTTGGGCCAGCTGGCATTAATTGGGGGCAGCGCCTGAACTCTATTTAAGCCTAAGTTCCGCCTTGCTGCCCTTGCTAGAGTGTCAGTGTTTTGTTTGCACTATAGCCAGTAAGGTCTCTAGTTAGAGAGTTGTTGAGGAATTAGCTGCAAAAGGGGAAAGTGCTAGTTAGCAAGGGAATCTTTCTCTCTTTCCCCTCTTTCTGGGCACCATCTGCTGCTATACCTTTTTATCTCGGTTTCTGGGATTTTTCCCTTTCATTTCGTTCTGTCGAGCTCGCGTTGCTTCCTTATTGTTACTCGGACTGGATCTATGTCCTTTGGAAGCGCGAGTCTCCCTTTCTTATTTTATCTGTGTTTGTCTCTTATTTTGCTATACTTCCTTTTGCCCCGGCCACAGCATTTGGCGTCTCAAAAAACTAACCATCACAGTTCAACACCGTCCCAGGTATCATGAATGCCCACTGCCAGACAGTTTCTGTGGTGGGGCACCCCTGTCTGTGGTGGGCGTCTCCATACTTCCATACATTCAATAGATAAACAGGGACAAAAATACACACTATCATTGGGAAATCGTAAGAGCCACCCTGTTAAACTTATGAATAAAGAAATTGAAATTTGAAAATCTACTTCAATCTACATTTATTTTCTAAATGTAGGAAGATAAGATTATTATTCACAAATCTGTGAAAAATGTAGGATTGAAAAGATTCCATACATATGGGGTGGCCAGAGTGCCAAAAAACTTTTGAATTCCATTTTCCAGTGTCATATTCAAGTCACAAAATGCTGCTGATCAAAGATACCTTTAGATTTTCACAAAAAATAGCCAAATGTGTAACAGATACTATCTAATTTATTCTTAGAGGAATGAAGTATGCAATTACAATAGGCTTAATCCAGCTATATACCTATGACACCGAACTTGAGAAGACAGTGTCTGTTGATACGTGTACAAAGGTTCAAAATTCAAAACCCAAAATGCTCGTTGTCCTCTTCACAAGTAGTTTAAACAGATTAAATGAACAGAATACGCCAACCCTAATAATGTTTTAATGCTGCAATGATAAGGTACTGTAGTGAACTTCAAAATTCATTATAGGAATTCACCACCCAGAAGGAAGGAGGCAATAATGGCAGTGACTGGGTACTGCCCGGAAGTGCTACACTGCAGACCTACAAATTTGGCTGCTCTGCCTCCTCTGCATCAGAATCTGAGTCCTCACTCCATGGCTCATCGTTAGACATGTCTGACAGGTAGTGTTGTCCTTCTTTTTAATGGTCTGTCCCGGGGAAAAAAAATATTCTCCCGGGACGCAAAATGTCCCAGTTTTTCGATAATGCCTGGAATTTTCATATCGGTTTTAATAGATTATTTTTGTAGTTTACGTTCATCCCCTAGAAGTAATGTCGCATCTTTTAATTCGCCACACAGACCAGCTATGGAGCGCAGAGACTCGCTTGACTTGAGCGTTCCTGCTGATTGGCTCTACATACGTGACGTAGCGTAACTTAAGGCTGGCAGGGTCTACCAGTGTACTGGCGGGTTACTAACAGGCTGTATTTGAGAGACCGAGAAGATTGCTGAAACTGACTGCTGAAAGAGTAAAAAAATCACAAGTCAAAAGTTCATGAGTCACAACGCCAAGATGGGTGGAGAGACAGAGGACGAGGGTGAAGGAGTGTCTTCAGAAACTGACAGGCCGGTGAAGAAAAAAATGAAACGGTCTACCCATTTCAACAATGAGTGGTTAAAAAATGAAACATACTCAGTGTGGCTAAAACCATGTCCAGGCGAACCACTATATGCTAGCTGCTCCTTATGCTCAGTTAAAATTCTGGTCAAACATGAAGGCAAAACGGCTTTGGATGACCATGAAAAGACGAAAAAACACCAAAAAAGCATCCAGGCCAGAAAGCACTTGAAGGCGATTTCGTCGTTTATGATAACGAAAAACTCAGTGGACAAAGTTACTGTGGCTAAGCTAACAGCCACTTACCACGGTGTGCGTCATGGCCGCAGTTATCTCTCCACTGACTGTGGGAACAAGGTAAGCGCAAAAATATTCAGTGATTCTGACATCGCAACAAAGATGTCTTGCGGAAGAACTAAAAGTGAGGCATTGGTCGAAAGTGTGTTAGCACCATTTAGTTAGGAAAGATTATCAGCAGAGCTTAAGAAAGCCCACTACTTTGCCATCTGTTCTGACGCATCCAACTTTGGCCACACTAAAGTGTTTCCTTACACGGTCCAGTATTTCAGTGCATCTGACGGAGTGAAATATGGATTGTTAGATTTTTACGAGGACCCTGATGAATGCAGTGAAGCGATATTCAAGCAGATAGTGTCCATTACTGAGAGCAATGGACTTTCTGTCAACCAAATCAGTGCCTATGGCGCAGATAATGCATCTGTTAATTACGGTCGGCACAACTCAGTATATCAGAAACTGAAAGAGGCTAACCCACATATTCTGAAGGGAAATTGCAAGTGTCACATGATACACAACACTGTGAAAACAGCTAATCGTGTCTTCAGTGCTGCTGGTTGTGATGTGAAGGTTTTTGTGCTGAAGGTATACGGTGAATTTAGTTGTTCTGCAAAAAAAGTGGAAACGCTTAAGGAGTTCTGTGAATTTACCAGTACAAAATACAAAGAGATTCTCAGACATGTGCCCACACGCTGGCTCTCTTTGTTACCAGCCATCCAGAGAATTCTAGAGTGCTGGCCACCTTTGAAGTCTTACTTTGTATCACTAGGAGAGGAAGATTGCCCAAGTATCATCTGGACATTTGTATGTGGCACAGCTGAGGCAGAAGATGTGGACTGTACTGTGGCTGAATGTGTCCTGGCGTTCATGCACAATGTGATGCAAGAATTTGATTCTTCAATCAGAGTGCTTGAGCGTGACGGTGCTACTGTTATTGATGTTTACTCTGTGAAGAACCGCTTGCGGAATCAGCTCATCTCAAGGTGCACAGACAAATTCTATGGCAGCAAAGCAAAACAGATACTGAGGAACCTTTCCCCCCATCAGCAGGAACATTTCAGATGCCTGGTAGACAGATTTTTTGAGAAAGCAGTGTTGTACCTTGAGGATAAATTTGATTTCAGTGACCAGTTTCTCTCTCACCTTGGCTGTCTCAGCCTTAATGAAGCACCCCAGTGGTCTGATTTTGAACTTCTGGTGGAAAAACTAGCCCTGGATGTGAATGAAGATGCACTGTACAGTGATGTGACCATCCTAAATGAAGTGTTCCACACCCTCCCAACAGAACTAAGCCCAGACAGAAAATGGGCCCATTTTTTCAGTAAATCAACTGAAACTCTTGAGCTGTTCAAAATTGTTGCTTTTGTTTTTTCAATACCAGTGAGCAATGCCTATGCAGAAAGAGTATTTAGTCACATGGAGGATGTTTGGACAGATAAAAGAAACAGGCTGACTGTGGCAATGGTGAAGTCTGAACTTCAAGTGAGACTCAATTTCAAATTTCCATGCACTGAGTTCAAAAAATTCATTGAAGAACATCCTGGAGTGATAAATGCAGCAAAGAAAAACACAAAGTATAAATGGAAGAATAGGTAAGATGAGAACTAGATCCAAATTAAGCTTAAAGGGGACATAAAATTGATAAATGGAGTATGTACCTTGTTTTCTGATGTTAAATAGAATATACAGTATTCAACTTTAATTGATCAAAAATAAGCTCAAGTGCAATTTCACAAGTCTTTTTTGGCCAATTGGCATCCTTTGGCAACCACAATTGAAGTTCAAATGCTAAGTGCTATTTTACAGCTTAGTGGCCCATGATATTTCTCAGTTCAAAATTTTCATATGGTTTTCCATTCTATGTCTCCTTTAATCTAGTCTATTATGTAGCTTATGTGAGCCCAGTTATGTCAGTCACATGTCTGTCTATGTATTTGTTTAGCCAAGAGCAGAAAGGATCAGAAGAGAGGGCAACCTCAAGCCAAGCACAAAGTTTATAAGCCATAAGATAAGCAGTTCTTCTCTTTGGAATTCAGGATTATACAGGGTTATGACCAATCTTACAGCAAAAGGGGGTGACTTTTTTTCTTGTGGGTCAGATCTGTGAGGGTGTCTCCGCTTATAAGCAAGGGGTTGATCAGGTCGACAAAATGTCCAGGTTTTCTGACAGACCTAGGTGGCAACCCTACTGACAGGTCATGATCACTGAGTTCATCCATGTCATTTGTGTCCATCTCATTTTCTCCTGGCTAATTCAGAGTTATTGTCTTAGCACTGTCGCTATCATTGATATTCTAGTCTCTGCCATCAGCATGGCCAGAAAATAACGAGTCTGGAACTGGTGGTCCATCAAACCAGGTTGATTGCAACAGGTCTCCCTTAAGAGACCACCCATAATCAGTTGGAGAGAGGCCTTGATCCGGGGAGGCTGTATTGGCATGGTTCCACAACACAGTAACATACTGAGCCCTCTGTAACTTCTTCTGTAGCGTGCGACGCGAGGGTGGCAACAGTGCACAGTCAATCTTCTTGATATTGACCAGGGGGTTTTCCTGAAAAAGAAATCAAGAATAAGCCGAGAAGTTGTGCTGAGGTACATGAAAGTTGCACATTAGCTCATTACATATAGTGCACAATTTTGGTTACTTTCCATTAATCAAAGAAAGTGGAAAAAAATTATGCACTTGAAGAATGAAAAAAAACAAGGTCGTTCTACTGTCAACTTAGGTCTGCCTTATCTACTTTGCCAGACATCTGCATGAGTTTATTGTAACATGCTTCATCCACATTTTGTTCTTTGGCTTGGCTATAAACCCTGCAGACAAACTCGGATGCTACATCTAAATTAACATCACCGCTGCCAACATTGCCCATATTGGTTAATAGTTGGAGGAAGCGTCCAGATTCATCCTTCTCCACTATGTCAAGAGGTTTTACTTTGCCTTTCCTGAAATAAGAATAAATATGTGAGTGTTGTCATAACTCTAATGCTCATTAATTCATCTGCATAATGGCAAAACAATAATACAGCAAATGACATTCGTGGTTAGAGGAATAACTGTCTTGAAATTACCGTCTTTTGTAGTATCAAATTTAATGCCTTGCCTGACTTACCTTCTGAGAATAGCCACACTGTATACCATCTCTGCCTATAAGCCTGTATTGGCAAATGATGAAAAAATACACAAAAGTAGAAGATCCTACCTGTAAAAGGCTGACGTGTAATCACATCCAGTGAATGCATGGTATCCAGGTAGTGCTCTTAGGAGTCCTGGTTTGCGTTCCTCAAGGGCCTCTACAATACTTGACACATTTATGTAGCGCCTGTTGTTGCCATTTCCACAGTCCATGATTACTTTGGTAGTGGACCTAACCTCCGGTCGTTGATTTCCTAGTGCACCAATAAGAATCACAAGGACATCAGTATCAGATGCACGAACCAGTACAGTGCTTGCAGAGACATTTTGCAGGTGGAAGACAATGAGGGTATCTGCTTCCTCATGGTCCGACTGGAGGTGAACCGGCTTGGTCACAGCGATACTCTGGTCATCCATTGGCAAGAACTCGAAGCATTTGCCACCATGGGAGACGTACACTGTCTTTCCAGTCATGATATTCCAATAATAGTCCTTCCCAAATTCTTTCAACAGAAATCTTCCCAGCTCATTTTTGAACATTCCATTTTTCAGCAGTTTTTCTCCCTTCTGCCTCATTGTTTGGTCAGCTCCTGTGATGTTGTAGACGGAATCCTCAGCCCCACGCAACTTCCTTTCACTGTCTTTGATCGAATTTTGTATGTATTTGTCCAGGCAGACATGGACTTCATCTCCTTTCCCAGTACAAACGATTGACAAGATCCTGCTTGCAATAGACCCATACGTTGCACCAATGTTTGTAGTAGACAAAATGGAGTGAATCAAAAGTCCACCATCATAAATCCTTGCTGTACCCCCTCTTATGTTTGTCAGTTTTTCAGTCTGAAGATCTTCAAGCTTGTTCAGCAGGGCAGATTTTGGTGTCTTCAAGAGTGCACCATCAGCATGCGCCAGCGACAGGGGGTATGCAGTTATTGGGTAGCTGAGAACATGTCTAAGGTCAAGATTTGTACTTTCCGCAATAACAACGATCATTCTTATGAAAAAGTCCCTCAAACTTTCAGCATTTTTCTTTGCATTCTCAACAGCTGGAGTCTTCCCTTTTTTCTTTTTTTTATTTTTCTGTAGCGAAGTTGCTCACCTTGGTCCTTTTTACTGCCTTTAGAAATCTAGCAGGGTCTGTGTCCCACTGATTTTGAAATTTCTTCTTCCCAACCCGATCGTCTGGAGCATTTCAATGAGGTAGATTTCTGTCTCCTTTGCAGCAGCCCGACCAGTCGCAATATTCGCCAATGTGCCCGGACCTGCCTCGCTGAAGGGAATGCAGAATTCGTCTATCTTTTCATTGAGAGCATTCATCCGATTGTTATCCTTTTTTATCCTAGATGCACGGCACTGTGCAGAAGCAGATTCTCCGACTTCAAGTCCCGCAAATCTCCTCAATTCCGGCACGGCCATAGCCCTCTGAGTCATGGTCAGACTCCATCTTCGCATTGCATTTTCAGAATTTCTGAAGGCCACAATCCCCTTCATACTTGAAGCCGCATCGCGGTTGACTGTTTGCTCTAGTGAAATGTCAACAGCTGATCTGCTGTAGTCCTTCTTGGTCCGGCATATTGAAAATGCACCTCTCTGAAAGATTTCTCGCAGTTGTGGTTCCGATGATGAGAGCTTCTGCAGAAACAGCGTGCCCTATCTGGCATAGTTTGGGCGATTCAAGACAAAGAACACATCAAGTATGGCTGGGAACAAGGCAATATATCCGTCCACATCATTCATTTTGACACATCGCTGGAGCTCTCGGTGGATCCTGTTCACTAGGAATACGTATGTTCCCCAAAACTGGGCCATTGGGCCTTTGGTGCCCTCCATGAGGATTCATATTTCTGCAGATGCCGGGTGATGATGGGGTCCGACAGGTGTTGCTAGACTTGATCTGAGGGGATGATTGTCATGAAGTCATGAAATGATTGATACTTCTCCTCAGGGAGCTCCTGCAAGAAGCGATCATACATTCTCTGTTCTAAAACATTGGCAAGCAGCTTGTGAATCCTCGTACAACGATTGTAGAACTTCCCCTTCATGAAACCCATCATCGAACCTTCTGCTAAGACATCTGTTTCTGTGAGGATGAACTCAATCCCACTCTCATTTATCATTGTACCAATGGCACCATAAAATGCGAGCTCAATGTGAAAGTTGCCTAGCAAAATGAGTAATTTGTCAAATAGAGTGGACTCCAGGGTTTGGATGGAGTATGCTTTGAGGGCTATGGCCAGATCATAAGTCACCACTGCATATTCCTGCCCAGTTTCCCTGGCCACGTTCAGTGTGCGTATCATCGTCTCCTTAACAACTGCATTATCTGTTGGTGACTTCGGGATTGGGTCCATGTAACAGATACGCTGAAGAGGCAATGGGTCAGTCACAAATTTACTTGTGAATCCAGCATAAAGCGGTGTGTCACCCTTCCTCAGCTGCCAGAACCAGTACAAATCTAATGATGTCAACTGTGGGCGTGGACTCTCATCACTATCAGCTGTTGTCTCAGTGCTGGTGAACGTAGCTGCCTTAAGGGACTTGCGGAAGGCAGGAATGTCCTGTTGGCTCCCAACAAATGATCTCCTATTCCGACCTTCATGAAATTGACAGCCACAGTTTGCCCATTGTTTACTGTCCTCCCCCATGATGTTCTGGTAGGTGTGGCCAACTGTGGAATGCAGGGTTGCCTTTCCATCTAGAGTCTCCACATTGGCATCATTATTGTCCCATACACAGGCTGTAGCTCTGTCTGAGAGAAGGCGTATTCCAGCAGGTGTATTATTACCATCTGATGACACAGAATGGGCAATTCCGTTTCAAGTCCCTTTGCATCCCTGTAACTTATGCTATGCCCGGATCTGTTCAAAATTTGGAGGGCTAGCTTTGAGCCAGTCAATGATGATAAACCGAGTCCCATGGCAACATGTTTCCAGGGTTTCACTGATCCCCGTGTCACATTGAAAACTGCATCTGATGCCATTGATGCAACCTTTCGGTCCATAGCACCCTTCTGTTGACCCTGAAATGTTGTTGGCGTTTGGCCACCTAGAAGGGTTCTGAAGAACAGGTCCACTTGCTTTGGAATATCTGAGGCATACTCTTTAAGATTCTGTACTGTGGCTGGATCAGGTGTTTTTGCCTTGGGTAACTGCATAATGATGGAACGGAGGTGGAGAGCAGCCCATCTTAGTTTCTCATTTTCCTCATTTTCCACTGTTTTATCATATATTTGTGCTCTAGCATCCTCTTCAGTGAGTGTTGAATCACAGATGTAGTTGCCCCTTCGTTGGTCAGCACGTTGTATGCGGACTTTCTCAGCAAACTTATCTTGTACCTTCCTAAGTAGGTTCTGGGACGTGTATGAGAAAATGTCCTTTGGTTTACCCCCATTGTTGTAATACTCTACTTTGTATATATTCGGCAAAGAAGACACCAGCAGAGATTTTCAATTCCCAAGAACTTCCATGTTGATGAAATCACAGAGAGACAAAAATGCTTTCTTATGGATATTAGGTGTTCCATCGCTGGACCCAGCTATTTCTGTCTCGTGCATGAACTGAATTCTGCATGATTTGTGATATCTACCCTCCTTTGCAATGAGATCAACATCGCCCATTATAAGACTCTTGAAATGGTCTTTGTTAGACCTGAGAGCACGTTCCACAAGTGTATAACAGCCCCCTACTGTTGCCACAGAGGTTAACTTTTCCTCTCGCCTTCCCTTCTTTTTCCTCTCCTTCCCACAAAAGATACAGCCCTTCAGGATGCCATTTCTGTCTGTCTGGGGCAAACCACTGCTTTTTCTAGTTTCTCTTCCTGGCTTCTTGAGCTGAGGTTCAGTTCCAACTTCATTTTTTGGTCTCTTCACCGCTGTGTAGTTTCGATGGCAAGAGGGGTGATACATTTCCCCATCCACACCACTGCTCATAATCCTACTGGTGACTTCTTCATATCTGTCACTACTCTGTGTGGCGTGAAGTGCTGCAGCCTTTCTCAAAGATGCGCCTGTTTTATCCACAATCCTCAACTTGCAGTCCTCTTCAGTCAGTTTGTTGCAGATGAAACACGTGGAGGCAGCATTTTCATTGCCCTGAAAAGATCAGGACATGATAATGGAGTCCACAGCAAGAACTGATGGGCATATTGTGTTTGGCAGCGGTCCTGGAGATCTCACTTGGCAATTAAGGTGGGTGTGGCTGGCTAGTAAATTTTGTGCAAACATCATTAAATAATGTGGCGAAATTCATTATTCAACATCTTCATTTTCGAGTAGGAGCCTACTCAAAAAATGTGAGATTTCTAAATATATCCTATAGCCTTATTAGCCTTAGTTCACCAATCCTCTAATCATCTAAATCATCTGAAACCAGGCATTGGCTTTCCCTGCTTTGCGCATCAGATCCTACTATCTTGAAATCATGAGGATCTCTGGGCTGCAAACCCCGCATTCTGCATCTACATGGATTTCTTTTTTACAGCACACTATCAACCAAATAAAGTGGTAAGGAAGCTTTCATATTTAAAGGGGACCTATTATGCTGATCCTTCTTTTAATACATATTAGTAAGGTTATAATGTTGGTTGTCTATGCTCAACCTCTGAAAAGTTTCTGAACATAAGATACAGGGGTTTTGCCATAATCCAAGAACGTGATTTCGTGAGCGTGATTTCCTCTCTGAACAGCTCCTCCCGAGATCTTCACGAGATCTGGGCAAAACCTGACGTCAGGTTGTGCCGTCCAATTAGTACAGACCTAGCCAGAGCCAACCACTGCGCTGGACCTGCCCACACCGGAAACTATTCTAGCAGGCACTAACAACGGCAGGTCATTCTATGCCTTCATAGCGTCGACACTTTTGAAAATACAAAAGAAGAACCGCAGATCATTTGAGGTGCAATTTTGTTAGTATCTCTCTCAAAGCTACTTGTCTGTTTACTTTTGGACGCGAAGAAAAACAAATATTTTGTTTTCAGCAAACAGCCACGGCCAAAGGGAACGTTAGCTGTTTGTGCTCAGCATTTCACCAAAGACAGCTTTGTCAATAAAGGATAGTTCGACACAGTATAAGCGTTTCAGCTGCTTCTCAAACCTGAAGCGGCTGCATCTCGGAGCCACAAGCTGTAAGTAACCATATAACAGCAAATAATGTAAGTGAAGCTAACGTGTTACGGGTGGCTAGCAGGACCGCTAGCGATAGTTAGCACTAACAACTGACCTCAAACGCAGGCTTTGTAAAATATCTGAAGATAAAGCCTGTATCGGTCGCGACTGTCTGTGACTCACAGACACAGAAGCTGTAAGTTGCTTTTACTGCATAAGCCAACCTGACGTGATAGCCAGTTGATTGTGGCTGTAGCACAGCGGCTAACGTAGCCAAGTTACTGTTGCTAATGTTTGTGTCCTAAATATGCAAGAGTGATATCAGGGGAAATTCTACAGAAGGTGTGTGAACATAAACCTCATTTGAGGCTAACTTTTAATACTTGTTTGTAATTTGGATGCTTGGTACAACTGTTCACAGTAACAGAACTTGCTGTCTGTAAAACCTGTATTGCAAGGGTTTGTCTCTGTGGTTATGACCGCTCGGTTAACAGCTACTGCATGTTAGTTTGCGTGCCGTGCTAATTAAAAATTCTCCTGGTTAACTTATATGCAGTAATTCTGATCGGTATGCTTGTGTTACTTCGGTAAGCATCAATGTGGCAGCTTCATCATAACGTTGCCCGATTGTAGCCACTACAGTTAGTGATCGCTTCACTTATCCATGACCGGGATCAGCCGGATACTTCACAAATGTCTGAGCAAGCTCTCTGGTGCTACCGTGAAAGCAATGCGAAACGCAGAAGCTCTACCGGTTTACAAATGATTTCTCTGCACTACCTTGACATAATTTCATCCCCCTTTAGAAATTGCTGTGGCTAATAAAAAGCCGAAAAAGGCGGAGATTAAATAGGTAATTCTTTCCTGTAGAAGTGATCAATTCGCTAGCTCCACATAAGCAACTTGTCCGCGCTAACGGAACTTACGGTCTGCAAAACCTGTATTATGTTCACAACATAACCGAGCTCTCTCTAGATGTCGCGTACTATCCATAAAGCTGCTTTCACATCAGACACGCGACAGATTACATTCAAAGTCATGACCGCTTATCAGCTACTGCATGTTAGTTCGCGCGCTCTGCAAATTAAAAATGCTTCTGGTTAACTTATATGCAGCAATTATGATCGGTATGCTTGTGTTACTTCGGTAAGCATCAATGTGACAGTTTCATCATAACGTTGCCTGATTGTAGCCACTACAGTTGAAGCTAACTGGAGAGGTGCTGTTTGTGTCTGCCGAGTTGGGCTGCAGTCAGACCAGACGTAGACTTTGCAGAGCTTGGGGTGCGTTTTTGGGTGCTTATGAAATGATCGCTTTACTTATCCATGACCGGGGTCAGCCTGATACATCTCCAATGTCTGGGCAAGCTCTCTGATACTACCGGTGAAAGCAATAGGGAAGCGCACAGGCTATAACGTGTCCGGTATAACAAACGATTTCTTAGCATTGCCATCGATTGAATATTAAATTCTTTCCTGTAAAAGTGATCGATTCGCTAGCTCCACATAAGCAACGGTTCACGCAGACGGAACTTACGGTCTGTAGAACCTGTATTATGTTCATGACATAACCGGAGCTCTATCTAGCTCTCGCACGCTACCCATAATGCGCCCATTTTCCGCGAGGAAAAGCTGGTCATTCTGAAGCAATAAGTAAACCATTACCACGGGCAATTTCCGAAAAGGCCGTTTAGCTTTGAGCTTTCTCCCCTCCGTCATATACCAGCGCGGAAGCTGTTCGTTTCTCCACGCTAACAACACACCACAGCGATGCAGACGAACCAGCAGGTCCTAATACACACCGAAGCAGTCCATAAGCTGTTGGTCCACTTTTAGCTGCTCCTCACTGTCCATGTTTCCCTCTAAACTCAGACCCACCGGATTTCTACGGTCTCCGGTCTACACTTGGGCATGTCGACCCATTCTATAAATGTGTCTATATGGGGTGGATTCTAGCTTTCCCTGCATCCTAGCTATAAAGTAAAAAAACTGCTGTTACTCACCACTGTCGCTGTAGCAAACTGTAGCCGATAGCAAATTTGAGCTTGAGCTGCCAGATTTTCGCACTGCGTCCTCCACTTTCGCCGCTGCATTTGTTAGAACAAGTTCATTTCATTAGATCTATATTGAAGTATCAGGTTAGATTGCGGAATTTTTCCGCCGCTTCCTTATCAGATTGCAGATGTGTCTCGCGTTTCACTCTGGCGAGCCAGACCCGGAAAACTGCGTTCTGCAGCCTCGTCCCGCCCAACTCCTCCCTCCACAGAGCTGGCCAGTCAGAAGAAAGTGGGCACACGGGGAGTGGGGGGCCAGAAGGAAGAGCCACCCCAATGAGGCATTTCAGGTAGAGACTACAATGGACTACAAATGGGGTTTTTTGAGGATGGCAGTATGAGCTAAATAAGGACCCTGTTTGGGCTTTGAACGATCAGGAGTACTCTAGGGGAGTCCAAGATCAAAATATAACCTTGGAAATATAGCATCCGAGGTCCCCTTTAAATGTTTTAGGCTAACTGATTTTAAAATCTGTGTAAAAATGAACATTTAGAGGGCAAACCGTTATCTCATTCTCATACACGTTTAGAAAATCAAAAACTGTATGACAGATTAATCCTACAGAATCTTCCCATACCTGTCGAACCATTTGAGATGTAGTCGTTTCTCCTCTCTGCAGAGGCTCATCTCTAGGCTCACCAACGTGACTTTCCATTTGGGAAGATTCCTTTGCATCCGTAATTGAAGATATGAATGCAACAAGGGAGTTAAGTGCCATTTCGATGAAATCAAGAAAAAAGACAAAAACCAAGATTTTTCCAACTTGACCCCCTTGTAGCAGTAAGTAAAACATAGAGAATAGTGTATGTTCTATACTTTCTGAGACTGTGAAACGCTCAGGGAACATGCAGAGAGCCCTCTAGTGTTCAACAGTGATGCTAACTCATTTTTTCAAAATTGGCACTTAACCACCTTGTTGCACTCACATCTTCATTATTACAAACAAGTTTTACCTGAAACAATATGTATGCTCCACATACCAAACTAACCCTAACGAAATTCCAATCACATTGAAAACTTATAAAATACCAACTTAGAGAATGGCCAACCAATATCTCTTTTCCAAAATGATAATTATACATTGTAATATGTTGGTATGGGGAAGAGAGGTGGAATAATACCCAAAGAGTCAGTCTGGCAATAATACTCTCTTGAGTTGAAGTTGATCTACCTTACTTTGGGAGTGTGGCACTTTGGCGTGCTTGGAGATGTCTGTCAGGGGTACCCCATCACAGAAACTGTCTGGCAGTGGGCATTCATGATACCCGGGACGATGTTGAACAATCTCCAGTTGGTTTCATTCGGTTCGGATTTCAGCTGATCTAGCTCAGTTTGAAGGTGTGGCCCTTTGGGCATGTCTGTCAGGGGTACCCCACCACAGAAACTGTCTGGCAGTGGGCATTCATGATACCTGGGACGGTGTTGAACAATCTCCCGTTTGTTTCATTCGGTTCGGATTTCAGCTGATCTAGCTCAATTTGAAGGTGTGGCCCTTTGGGCTTGTCTGTCAGGGGTACCCCACCACAGAAACTGTCTAGCAGTGGGCATTCATGATACCTGGGATGGTGTTGAACAATCTCCAGTCGGTTTCATTCGGTTCGGATTTCAGCTGATCTAGCTCAATTCTGGTGGGGCAGTTACGCAAGTCTGGCGGGAGTGTCCCACCACCAGAAATGTCTGTCAGTGCCTGTTTATCATTTCTGAGGATGTAGGGTGCATTTTGGCACTTGTTTCATGTGGTACACTTTTGAGCTGATATAGCTCAATATTTTTGGTCCTGTGTGACAGCCCTCCTGGCCACACCCGCCACCAGGAGCCCGGCAGACTTCCATTCTCATGAAAAGCAATGTACATGCAGCAGTACTACACAAGAAAAAATTGGTTCGCTTTTCAGCTAGGCTAACCCCTGTGGGCTCCTGGTCTATTAGGTCAGTGTTTATAGTATGACTGTTGCTACAACCAAGTTTATAATACTTACTAGCGAGCAATCTCTTGTTTTCATTCATCTATTCATTCATATTCCCGGAAATGGCCACCGCATTTTCAAATGAAGTACACAAAGCTTTAATGATTCAAAACCTCTTTTAAAGTATAAAATCATTAGGCTGTGTCACACCCCTCTGCCTGAGTCTAGCTATGGTCGTCTACTGAAAATTAAGATTCTATGATGCAGAAAGAAAGCACCATAATCAACTGAGATTAACAGCCAACAGCAAAGTGTGAATACAATTCATTAACACCACTCGCCAAACCTGCCGATATGTTTATAACATTCAGTAGTTAGGCTAGATAAAAATAATCTGTAGGCTAACAGAGCATTCATATTTTAGAGAATAACCTGACGCAATCTCAGCTATTTTTACTTTATATTCATCGGATTTTGTTCAGTGTCACCAACTAGTTTATTAGGCTATTAATATGCCAGATCACTGCAGTATAAAAAAGCGGGTGAGCTGCGTATTTCTACTAGACTTGATTGTAATCAGCTCATTTTACCAGCTTCAAATATTTGAACAATTACATTCATAACAATTCATTTATCTATATGACAGGCTAGATGAATGATTTGGTCAACAGTTATACTGAGGGTAAGGCAGGCATCAACAATGTAACAGCAGTATTACAGGCATGGACTGTGCCGTGAGTGGTTTTGAGACCGTACCTCGGTGCAAGGCCAGTAAAGACAGAAAAATGTCACTGTCTCAAGACACTCCTTCAGTGGTCCAGGGGTGCAATTCCCAAAATCACAGATGCTAACTTACATAGTTGGGCCCATTGACTGTAAATGGACGACCTAAGTAAGTTGCTAACAACAGTTAGCAACTACGTTTTTGGGTAACGCGCCCCAGAACAAGATTGCTGATTGGCTGTATGCAAATGAGTTTCTGTTGGTGTCCGCAACTCTCGCGGGAAAAAAAAATTGGCCCCCCTCCCTCCCTTCCTTCTACACAGCAAGGCAGTAGTAGAGAATTACGTTCTGACCAAAGATTCTTGAGCGCTATGCAATGACTGAAGTCATGCTGGAGCAGTGACGCGGTTGGCGAATACTTTTGAAAAATAATAGCCTGCCTACCTAAATATACTGAGAGGCGTTAAAAATGCTTTTGGTTTTTATCTTCTAATTTGAAAATTGATTGTTTTTCCTTTTGCTGATTGATATGATGACCATCAGGTATGGTAAGCATTGCAAAATGTCAAGTGTCTGGGTTCGAATCCTTTCTTGGTTTAACACCTCATTATGATTATCCAAATTCAGCACAGTTCCCTGGATCATGGTCGTGAATCACATTGGGAGAAATCATTTTGCACATGAAAAGTTGAAGATCAGGGCCAATAAAAACACACATAAACAAAGTCACATCATTCCCTCTTCAAATACCACAAACAAATGAATCTCGGAAGAATCAAACATTTTGAATGTTGAATGATGGCCAGTCTCAACGAAAAGATTCTGGACGCATTAATGTCCATTAAATGTCTGCATCCAGACTGCAGGGATGACACAGAATGACCAGATGTGTCAGCTGTCGTCCCTGACAAAGTGCGTCATCTGTGACGCCACAAAAACACATTCCATAATACATCCTCTGCCATGTCAGATAATGCATAAGAACTGCTGAATTGACTGCCAATGTAACGATAACAGTGAGGGCAAGTCTAACTACCAAAAGCACAGTTTCCTGAGACCGTGTTTTGCAACTACGAAAGAAACCATTTACCACTACTTAAAACGGTATATTTTTTTGTGCGTTTTTAATGCCTCTCAGTTTACATTCAGACTTCTTCAGTTTCGGTGTAGAGAAAATAAAATTCCATGACTTTTCCAAAACTTTAGTGAATTCACAAAATTCCATGATTTTCCAGGCCTGGAAAATGACATTTTAAAATTCCATGACTTTTCCAAGATTTCCATGACCGTGGGAACCCTGTAGATGGTTTTATTCTTTTTAATTAAACGGATACAAGAAGTAGGTCAATGCGACAGTTTCAGAAATGAAATACAGCAATATAGGGGTCCCACAAGGTTGCGTGATATCACCAATACTTTATGACTGTGCACAAACGACTGCAGGAAAGTACATCACAATTATCAGATTTTTAAATTCAGAGATGATACTGTGATTTTGAGCCTTCTCCACAAGAACATGGACCATTCTGTGTACTGTAATGAGACTGATACCTTCATCAAGTGATGTGACACCAACCATCTCATTCTAAACACCACCAAAATGCAGGAGATGGTCTTTGACCCAAGGAAAGTGACTGACCACAAGCCAGTGGTCATTAAAAACCAAGAAATCAGTGGGGTGTCTTCCTATAAATATTTAGGTGTACATATAGACAACCTTCTCTGCTGGAAATCACATATTGAGAACTTGTGCAACAAATTGCGGCACAGTGTTTTTTAATAAGGTTGTATGGAGTGAGCAGCCTGGTCATGCTGATGTTCTACTGGGTGATTTTAGAGAGCATCATTAGATACGGAATTATGGCACGGTTTGGCAACCTTTTAGTGCAACTAACAAGTTTGTCAGCATGCACAGAATGGCGATGACGATAATAGGGACGACTTAGTATGAGCCCACACAGAGTCCGAATGAACAGGCAGTTTTGAAGAAAGCAACAAAAATCATTGCGGATGAGTAACATACCCTCTTCTCTGAATGCAAACCTCTGCCATCAGGAAGAAGACTCCATGTGCCAAAATGCGAATCAAATCGTTTGAAGTTATCGTTTGTTCCAACTTCCATCAAGCTGCTGAACTATACAACAGGCACTTTAGCACTTAGCTTTTTTTTTTTTTTGCATTTTTATTTATTTTCATGTCATTGTGGCATTGTGTTTTGTTGTCAAATTAGATGTCTCCTCATGTTTTTGGGATGGTTGTGTTAAGCAACTTTCTAGATTTGCGTCATATTGTTTGTGTTTTGTGATGTTTTTATCCTGTTTCATGTGAAGCAGTGGACTGTAACACCAAGGACGGATTATGGTCCTCTGAGGCCCATGGGCACAAGCACTAATCCAGCTTTGTGTAGCACTGTACCCAAGACAAATTTTTCCTTTGGGGACAATTAAGTTTACTTCCCTCTACTCTATATGGGACAAGGATTTGGGATTTATACATAATTAATTTTTCCAATCCTTAATATAACCCTGATGGGCCAAAATCGTGTATTAACGTGACCCCTCCTTTAACACAATCTTTTTGTCATCTCGTCGCCTCTCAAATTCCCCTGTGTATTCTTCACGCCTTTCCCGCATCTGTTTAGTTATTACTCATTGCCTCTGCGCATTCAAACCTCCCCCAGTGTTCGGTTAAATCTGACCGGTTTTACAGCTTTCCTGAAACATAAATGATGTATTTTTCGTCCGATTGCCTCAAAATCTCATGATCCACCAGGCACCTGAACATATAAAATTGCTGAGCACCATTTTCATTGAATTTTGACAGATTTATTCAACTTTGTTACACCCTGGTCAAAAATGACCGCCATAGGAAATGAATGGACAAGACTACATTATGTTCATCCTGCTGATGGAAAACATCCCACTACACACATCCCCCCCCAACCCATATCCCTTTCTCGTGCTTATGTGCCCACAAGAGCAACACCTCTCTAGGCTAAACATAACATCTTTAATGTTAGTTGCGGGAACCTGTCTCTTTCTCGTGCTTTGTGTGCCCCACCCTCACCCCAGACGAAACATACCTTCCAAATAAACTGAAGGTAGTTGCAGGAACCTGCCGCTTTCTCCAGCTTTGTGCCAAATAGCTACATGAACCACACCTTCAAGATTAAGCAATGTATCATATCTTCCCACAAAGCACACACACACACACACAGTGGACTGTTCATGTTGAGATTGTGTTCATATGTTCTGTTTTGAATTTGCTTGCTTGTTTGCTTGTTTTTTTACAATAAATGTTCATTTAGAAATATATGTGTAGTGTCTGTTCTTTGTATAACCACTGCAATTACTTATGTTAAGCATTAGTTGAAGTTATTGTTTCATAGCTGAAAAAGGTTTTAAACAAAATTTAGTGATGATTTATGGCTTTTGTGTCAATATAAGAGCAGTCAAAACAGACTGGTCACATTAGACTGCGAACACTGAAATAAGGGGGGTAGCAACGAACGCTGGAGGAGGGTTTGTCGTGGTTTTCATTCAGAAGTATTCACATATTATGAGGTTCTCCCATCCTCAAGCAATTGGAGAGAGACAGATTCTTCAGAAAATTAGGGTTTATTGTGGGATATTGATGAATACAAAGCCGAGTTCATTTTGAGCGAGAAGAACTGCCATTCTGCTTTTCACACCCAATTTTTATACCTTCATCACAGGAAATATCTTCAAAATATATTTTTTCCGGCCTCTCACGCTACAATGGTTCAATAACGTAATGCCTGCTTTTAACTTGTTTTTAAGTGGTACAATCATGTGGTGTCTGCATGTTACTTGTTTTCCTCTTTTTATCATTAGTTGGCATCCTTTGCAAAATAACAACTTCAAGGCTACTTCATTGTTTAAGAGGACTTTTAGTTGGGTCACAGGTTGTCCCAGAGACAGGCAAACCAAAACACTGCCAACTTGCCTTAAAACTGCAACCAAAAGATAACAACCCTCTTCCAGTGAAATTTATTTTTTTATTTATTATTGAACCTCCATTAGGAGAAATACATAGATCAATAATAAAACAATCAGACAATACAATACATGTATACAAGTATGACAGCAGATCAATCCTAAAACACTTTTACGAGGAGACGAGCTCGCCGGTGTTCTGTAGAGTTAAATAGGTAAAAATTTTCAGTTCGAGTTAAAAATCTTAATGTGTCAACCACCACACCATCTTCTTCCTTAGCCGCCTCCAACTTGGGGCGGTGGCCGCCAATACCAACTTGTATAGGATTAAATGAAAAACTGATAAAACGATCAAGGAGAGTCCCCGGCACGAGCTGATCATTTAAAAGATATTTTGCAAGGAAAAATAAGTTCAGAGATCAGGCTGGAGTTTCAGAGGCAAAAACATCTCTCTCCGATACCAAGAGCCTCATGAAGTTTAGAGTGATGGGATCTCTTGTTGAAACCACAAACCCACTTCATTATTTCGCCTTGCATACTATTCAGTACCTTGAGCTCTTCACGTCCAGTATTCAGGCATTCAGTGCCATACATAAGAGTTGGTTGAACAACAGAATGAAACAAAAATGTTTTGGCCTCGGTGGACAGAGCAGGATAGCCATCCTACTACATTGTTACCGGTGAAAGAATTTCTTGAAACTTTGCGCAAACGAACTTGGCATACTGCACCTACTTTTTACTAAATATTTAGGGTGGATCACTTTGGGAACTATATTTAATTTTAAGTGCTGATGTCGAGTTTCCTGAACTTTCTCTGGAAAACTTACAAACTTTGGCATGTGGATGTTATCAGATCAAACAGGCATCAGGATACATAGCTGAACACTGTAATGATGAGGGAGACTATGAAGTTTGGGTGTACAAACACCTTGATAACCTTATACGTTGTCAGATGCATTCACGTCACAGGAATCAAACTACAACATATCGATTGAGTTTGATGTTACTCTAGTTAATGACCCTATTACAGACTATTATTGCACATGCCCTGCAGGGAAAAGAACAAATGGCATGTGTGCGCATGTTGCAAAGTGTATTATACTACCTGGGTTATTTCAGGTCTGAAATCAAAGACATTCAGCCTTACACATATACATTTTGACAAGCTCTCAACAAATGAAAAGAAACATATGATTAGTGGCTTAGATGTCAACTTAAGATTAGATATTCAACGAATTGATCCACAACATATTGCTGACCATAAATCTTTCATCTTTATAATACGCAATACACATAATACATGCTGGATCTTTTCAAGGGAGATCTGATCCAGAAGAGATCCAGATATAATCTCTGCTTTTTAAAATTACTCCTATGATGGTAAAGGCCCTAAATGACGAATACTGGATCCACTGTGACCAATTTATTCACTGTTTTCATGATCTAGTTTGCCTTTGCCTCAAAATGGCGTTTCAGATTTTCTTCTATTTTCCAAGGATGATGTACATGCAGCCGTCCTACTACATTGTTACCGGTGAAAGAATTTCTTTAAACTTTGCGCAAACGAACTTGGCATACTGCACCTACTTTTTACTAAATATTTAGGGTGGATCACTTTGGGAACTATATTAATTTTAATGTTAAACTTTCAATTTGTGATGAAAAATGTACCCAAATTATGCTTTTTTTATGGCTTCAATTCCTCCAGTGTCTCATTTTTCAAAGCAATTAAACCATGTTTGGTGTCAAATTGTTCCTTGGGATGGCAGCAACAATAACAGTTATAAATTTTAGAACTAGCACCGTGATAATTGGGAGTTATTCATTGATTTATCCCCATATGTTGGTTTTAGGGGGGTGCTCATCTAAATTTGGCCCACATCTGTCCGAGCACATATGATTCAAAAAAACTGCATTTTCTAGGCCCACATACATCTCTTCACGCAGTCAATATGGTAAGGAATCAAAAGCTTTCGTGGGCAATTTTCCCATACTGACGCAATACCACCTTTTTAATAATAATTTTTCAAAAGAAGTCACACAAAAAGTGTGATCAATGAAATGAGGAGCAGAAGGGGTCATGACCTTTTGTCAGGGGTTGGAGTGGTCCTTTGTGAAAACTCAGCTAGATGAGGCACAGTGCCAGCACAAGATAAGATGAAAATCACGTTTTAACTTGTTTAAATTTAAATAACATTGTAGAAAAAAAAATTTGATTAAGCATGAATATGAAAAGACGAATAATTGATTGTTTAAAGACACCTTATATTTTCATTTATATACTAAAACTGTGTGCTTTTTGTTTGTTTGTGGCTCCAGGGCAACATTGCCCATTTAGACAACTTTTGTTTGGGCAATATCATGCTAATTGATAGACACGTTAGAATGCATAATTATGGCCAAAATCAATGTTTTTTACACTGCTATCTACTATTACTCGCAGGAAATGGAAGTAGTGACATTTTATGGCCGTAAGGAACCAGCTAGAGCTGTTCGGCTCATCCCTTCTGACAGTGAGGACAGTAAGCTGGAGAGTACCAGTAAGGAAGAGTAGATCCCAGAATCAAGTTTGAGCCAGTTAGGGGGAGGTCAGGGGTCAGTCAGTGAAGTATCATGATGTGATGAACTCTGTGTGTGCATGTGTGTGTGTGTGTGTGCGTGCGTGTTTGACCCATTCTGATTTCATACTTCCTGCTTTCTTTTTCACAGGAGGTGACATCTCTGTTGATGAGTCAGGGGATCAAAATGGAGGGGAAAATGGTGATGACAATGACATATAAGAAGATGATGCACCAGAGGATGATGGTCCACTCTTACCCCACTGGTGAAACAGCTAAAATGCCACCATCACTTGAATATCCAGAATTGCCGGGCAGCCTTCCAAGATCAGATGACATCAAATCCGCCCTCCAATACTTCAAGTTGTTCTTATCCTGAAGGCATTCTGAAAGTTATTGTAGAGCAGTCAAATAAATCGCTTCGATGAGCTTTTTTTGGGAATATGTTCACAGCCATCCCTCTTGTCCTCACCCTCGCTCAGCAGGGAATCCAATGCTGGGAATATAATTGTTTCGGGTGTCGCATTGGACATCTTTTTCAAAGCCTGGCGACCTAGTCTCTGGCTTACACTGGTTGAACAGACTGCCAGGTGCCAACTCGATGTCTGATGCTGACCTACACAGAACTGGACATGGATCTTTCCAACACAAGATCGCCATGGTTAGAGAAACCACTTGACATACAGTAAAGTAGCATGATGACCACTTAGTGAACATGCTCAGCAACCACACTGGAGCACACCCAGTCACTGAAGTTGAAAAGTGAGGACACCAAGTAAAAGGCGCACATCAAAGTCCACTGCCCAGCAGTTGTGAGAGAATATAACAAAAACATGGGTGGGGTGGATCTCCTTGATTCACTCATAGCACTGTAATGCAACAAAATTAAGATCAAGGAAATAGTAACACCAGTTGGTGTTCCATTTTGGTGACTCGATCATCTCGACTGCCTCGCTGCTCTTCAATCAAACATTGTAGGAGGTCTGTGCAAAAAGAGAAAAGAATGTGGAGGGCAAGAGAGGTTGTCCCAGTTCCACTATTGCTGGGAGTATGAAGAGAAGAAGAGAAGTAGACCCGCTACACCCATTGCAGTCCCTGATATGTGCCTGGATGCCACAGCCAACTGGATGGTAATGGCTGAGAAGAAGAGGAGTTGCAAGGTACCAGGATGCAATGATACACTGAAAGCCAAGTGCCAGAAATGTGAAGTCCACCTCTGCTTCACATCCACCAGCAACTGCTTCCTGAGGTTCCATACAGAATGTGCATTTTCAAAAAGAGATCACGCCACATTCGATTGGCTGCTTGGCATGTTGTATGGTTCTGCATGTAAATAATGTTGGTATTTGGGCCTGGGGCCTTCAGAGGAAAGAAATTTTACTGCCAGTTATGAAGTGTGGTTTTTACTTGTTTTACAAATGATAAAATGTTTTGGCTATGTGTGATTTTATTTGTCAGGATTTTATGCTTGTTTTTTATAATGTGAAAATAAATTTATATTATTTTCATTAAGTTGTGGACCTATCTTGTTGTGTGCGTTAGGGAAGTTGAATTTATGAGTATTGCTTTTTTTCCTCATTCCACTTATTGTATGTGGGCCATACCATAGAAAACCTTGGCATTTTTGCACCCATAAAACATGTTGCTGCCCTGAGACAACAAACCAATATCTGCGTGGTGGGGGCGATGATCAATATTGTAGCCTTTATATTATCAGGAGCCCCCAAGCGACCAAAAATTAGGCTGAAATAGTTTTACCCCTCAAATCAAATAAAAGTTAATGAAGTAAAGGGTTAATTGGAGATCAAGAGTGCCCTGCCAGCATGCTTGACCTCAATAAAGCAAGAGAAAAATGATGTAATTGTTGCAAACAAAATACGCACTTATTCTTATTCTTTGGCTTATGGTTCACTTATGAATCCTCCTTGACAGTCATGTTAGTGATCTTGAAGGCTGAATTTAGGAGTGATCAGATGAACCAGTCGATCATTTTCTACTTTTCCATAATTATCCAGTGATCTTGAATAAATGAAAGTTGATTTCTCTCGATTAAATCTCCTTATCTCGGTCTATCGTTTTTTGGAGACAACGAGACAAATTAACCTGCACCGAACGAGAAAATTAGTTTTAATATCTTGAGATAATGAAATGTTTAACTTGTGCCCTCGCAATAACGGAATTAAAAAATAATTGCAACCATTGCCGTACTCTGCTTCCATAAAAAGTAAGTAAAAAGCTGCTGAAATTTCCTGAACACTAATGCAGGCCCCCAGAGGCTCGCACACATACGCACACACGCACGCAATTTGCATGTGCGCTCACGACTCAAACTTTATTTCTTCTTCTTCTTTACGTTTTGGCCTCATCTAAAGCTACGGCTTATGAATGCACTTAAATATATGAAATATTCATTTGACGTTTTCCATTGAAAAGTTTATTTTCTTCTGTGTGCAGTGAATGATATTTCCGATGTTTAAAAAAAGGTTCTGATGTGGAGGCATACTAGTCATAAATGTTTTCATGAGATATTTATTCATTTTTTAAACGCAGTGGATATTTTGCCGTGAACCGGTTTCAAATTTCTATGGCTGTTTGGCCGTGACTTCCGGTAAGCATGCGCAGTTGTATAATTTTCAGACTTGTGCATAGAAAGCAATGCATAACAGTGATTAATTATAACTTTTCCATTTAGTTAGCCAACTAGCATTTACATGCAGCAAATGTAACCAGCTAAGTTGGCAAAAAAAAGACTTTATAGCCAACTAGCTAGCTAAAGTTAGTTTGCCTGCTTAGCTAGCTAGTTCGCTAGCCTAGCTAGCTAACAGTTATATTTCACTCATGTAGCTAAGTCAATAGAAAATAAGTGAATAGTCATTATTTTGCTAACTAATTTAGCTAGGGCCGAACTGCGACCATTTAGCTTCGTAGCTGGCACCAAATGTAAAGTTTGCCTGCAAACATTGATTAAACAAACCAACAAAGTAGCTCACACACTAGGCTAGCTAGCTAGTTAGCCTGCTCAGCTACCTTTTTGCATTGAATATAAATCAATAAAAACAGTGAATCACAATTATTTGGCTTCTGTGAGATTAGCAATTAGTAATGAATTAGCTGTGTAGCTTGGTCAGTTACACATTGACAAGGCTGATTACCTTGTTCGCTTGCTACTGAGTTTTTATGCTGATGTTAGTCAAAGATACTCGGTTATTATTGTGTGCTTGCTCCAGGGAAGCAGCACACTCTATTCTCTTCTTCTTCTTCCACCTAAATTTAGCCAACTAACTCCTCCTACACCGTTTAAGCTATTGATTCCGTTCAAACTTTAACAAATTCTGCTTGTTCTGAATTACGTTGTATCTGAACAGATTTTTTGTTTGTTTTTTTTTTTAGTTTTTGAGACATTCAATTTTAAATGTGATTTTTCGGGGTCCCATTAAATCAAGCCATTTTTGTGCAGATTCAGTAGATTCGGCTATTTTCTGCTATTTTTTTACTCTGTCATACTTTTAGCTAGAAATGTCATTCAAACTGGAAAATGTTAAGTTAAGCTTTTATAATTTCTCCAAAGTTCAAATTCTTCATAACTTGTATAATTTTTTAATTATAATTTTTTAAAATAATTATTTTATAATAAATTCTGGGAACTTACAGTGCGGTGACATCACTGTTAGAGTGACAAACGGCTGTAAAATCGCCAAGAAGTCTTCTCTTAAACTTGCTCTAACCAGGGGCGTTACCAAGGGGGGGCAGGGGGTGGGCAGTTCCCACCCTGAGAAAAGCTCTGCCCACCCAATGAAAACTCAAGATAAAAAACTGATTTACTACTATTTGACAGCAAACACGCGATATCCCACGTGATTCACAGCCGGAGGTAGACAGCCATTAAGAGAGAGCTTTACGTATGCTTCATCTATCTATCACTATGAGTGATTGGTGGATTCCTTTGCCAGTCTATTCTGATGTGAAACTAACCAATGGGCTCTCTCGAATTATTAGGGGCCCTCTCATTCTCTTAGACTGCCGTCTTCACTCAGTCTGAGGTCACGTCTGCGCTGCTCATATCTACCTTAATCCCTGGACGTTGTATCTCCCCTTATTCATAGTGGTTCAACAAACTCGCCAGTCTCCTCCTTCTAGTCGAACTAATACTTACATCCGTTTTCATCAAACCAAGTAGTAGCTTGCAGCTAGCATCTGTGGTGCAGCGGGATGTGTACATACACATACATACAGTGTATATTCAAATCTAGAGGCTAGCTATCCTATTTTTTATTCGGCCAAAACATTCTTTAGCTTGATGAAGACGTGATATTTATTTGGGTGGCTACACATGTTCCTACAGCCAAAGTAAAAAAAAAGCGTGACAAGACGGCGAGTTGCAATTCATATGCAGGAACTGATTAGCTAGCAAACTGCATATCAAAATGCTTTTGATTCAGCAAATAGTCTGGCGAGCAGTTTCTTTGTTTTGCACAAGGGTAAAAACCCAGCCGTCACCCGCTCTACTACAGAATAATATCACATTAGCTGTGGGCAACAATCATTATTAAAAGGACCAGTGTGTCATATTTGGCTTGGTTTATTGGCAAAATCTGAATTTACTACCCATTAATATTTTTATATGAGTGTATAATCGCTATAAAATAAAATTTGTTTGGTTTTCATAGCCTTATAATTATGCGTTTATTCACACATATAGCAAGGGCCTTGCTTTACAGATGTCGCCATCTTGCACCGCCATGTTGGTACAGCAGCCCAACCGGACAATCCAGCCAGCTAGAGAACGCGTTTCGAGTGTATAAATCCCAGTCATGGAAGACGCCATTTCCGCAAAAGTGTTTTGGGCCTCGGAGGCCACCGTCTTTTTGCCGACGGGAGGGGTGAGTGTGAGTGAGTGAGTGAGCGCTGCAGTCTAGAATCTGAACGCTGGATGTCACTGTTTCCCCCCCATTTTACACACTGGTCCTTTAAGAGCACGAAGGTACAGTCCCCAAGCTTCACTTCGCATGCTGGAAATCACCAAAGCACGGAACGAAATAAAGATCTCAGTCCAATCCTTCACAACTGCTGTAGCTGACAAGCCAAATATTTGCCACAAGAATACAGTCGACTAAAGTTGAGGTTTTTACAAAAGCCAGGATTATGATTATGCACCATTCAATATTCACTAACACTACTGGTAATCCCCTCCACTGCTTAATGTCAACTTAATCAAAAGTGCTAACGTTAGCCTATATAACTGCTAAATGTGTTGGTTTCAATATGCATCCCACGTGTGACCGTAGATGGCCACTAATTACATGGGAAACGCTGGTTACTTCACTGGGAAACTAAACTGACCACTGGCTGACAATACTGCTTTTTGTTCGAAAAAAAGATACTTGTTGGACGGATCTTTGAATTGACATATCAGGGGACTATATAATGTATAATACAGTGGGATCGGGATGATCATCCTGTTCATCCGTCGGGCGCTTTTTTACGAAATGGTGTGAGCATACGTATATCCTCTTGGGTGGATACTTCAGTCTTAGCACGGCTAGACACTACTCGCTGGCATCGAGTGTAGACTGTAAGTTGCTGGGCAAGGGTAATCTTTCCTAATCACCTTGTAAATAAGGCACTCTGTTTTCATACAAATGTTTTATGTTTTTTGAGTTATTGGCACAACCAACAACGAAGCAAGTGGAGCCTGAAAGCATTCAGCCTGCCGATCTCTCTTCAGTACAGCGAGCAATGACCGGAAGAAGGAGACCATCAGGGTTCTCATGGCGGCGCGCATCGTTATAACAGGAATTAGGTGGTTCAAATGAAATAAGATCATTTGAAACGTCTTAATGCAATTTCATTGCTTCCAATGATCTTACTTCATGTAAACAGTTTCAACGATCATGAAACACATGCATTGCTTCCAACCCCTGAGTAAAGAAAAGCGTGAGAATTCCGGAGTCATAACTGTTTATTCTTAACAGAGACTTGGCTAGCCGCTGGTGACATCTCCCCTTTTGGAGACCTCTGCCCCTCCCACTGCAGTTTCCTGAACTCACCTAGATTGACTGGCCGCGGGGGTGGTCTAGCCACCGTTTTTAATACTCATCTTAAATGTAAAGTTGTGCCTACTGAAACTTACTCCTCCTTTGAAGTTCAGGTTCTTAAGATCCATGTCTCAGTTCCTATATTATGTGCTCTTGTGTATAGACCTCCTAAAACCAACAGCCTTTTTATCCAAGAGTTCTCCGACCTCTTATCAACTTTGGCCTCTCAATCTGATAAACTCTTAATTTTAGGTGATTTTAATATTCATGTTTGTTGCCCAACCAAACCCATGGTTAAAGAATTGTAGACTTAATTGACTCTTTCAGTCTCTGTCAATCTGTCTCTGGTCCAACAAATCATAAGGGCCACACTTTAGATCTTGTTCTATCCTCTGGCCTCTCTGTGTCTGGTCTTGAAATGATTGATACGGGAGTCTCTGACCATTCCTTGATTGTGTTTGATTCCTCTCTACCCCACCTCAGTCCAAGCCCTCCCCTGCTCCCATTGCTGACCAGGCGCATAAATTCTGCCACAGCCTTACAATTCTCCAAAACTTTCATGGTCTCACAATCTCTGCACATTTCTTCTGTCCTCCCTTCCTGTAACGACACGGAGGAGATACTCTCCCTGTTTAATGCCTCCTGCTCTGTCACTCTCAACTCTGTAGCGCCGTTAAAACCTAGACGGCCCAACCTTGCTTCTGTGCGCACCCCTTGGCTAAATGACTCCATCCGTTCCTCAAGACAAGCCTGTAGCAGGGCGGAGCAAAAGTGGAAAAAGGACAGGCTACAAGTGTCTTATGAGATGTTCAGGGAAAATTTGAAAATGTATCAATGCACCGTTAGGAAGGCTAAAGAACAGTATTACTCTGACTTGATCTCTACAAATGCCCACCGACCCAAAGTGCTGTTCAACACCATAAATTCAATGATCAATCCTGTTTCCACTGCTGGCACAGTTACCCCATCAAATGAATCTTGTGAGCGTTTCTCAACTGTTTTCACCAACAAAATTGATCGGATAAGAGCTAGTATCATTCCCCCACTATCAGACCCCTCAGACTCTCGTGCCATCACCTCCCATCTCCAACACTTTCAGCCAGTATCATGCTCACAGCTAACAGAGGTGGTTCAAAACATGAAGCCTACTTACTGCCCTCCGGACATCCTGCCATCACGTCTCTTTAAGGAGGCTTTTTCTATCCTCTGTCCAATTGTCTTGGCCATCATCAACAGCTCCCTAATGAGTGGCAGTGTCCCTCTGAGCTTTAAACATGCCATTGTGCAGCCACTCCTCAAGAAACCCTCACTTGACTCTGACAACCTCAAAAATTATCGACCCATCTCTAAGCTGCCTTTCATATCAAAGATTCTAGAAAAAATTGTTTTTAACCAGATTTCCTCTTATTTGAAAACATTCAATATTTATGATAAATTTCAGTCTGGCTTTAGACCTGTGCATAGCACAGAATCTGCTCTTTTAAAAGTACATAATGACATCCTTCTCACTATTGACTCTGGGTCTTCTGCAATTTTAGTACTGCTTGATTTAAGTGCAGCTTTTGACACAATTGACCATTACATCCTTTTTAAAAGATTAGAGGAAGATGTAGGTTTGAAGGGACAGGTACTGAAATGGTTTCACTCTTACCTAACAAACAGATGCTTTTCTGTCAGGATTGGAAACTGCTCATCCTCCTCCACCCCTATCAAATGTGGTATCCCTCAAGGCTCCATCCTGGGTCCCCTTCTGTTCTGTTTATACATGCTTCCCTTTGGGTCAATTTTTAAGAAACATAACATTTCCTATCACTGCTATGCAGATGATACTCAGTTTTACCTGCCAGCTTCACCTGATCCCCACTCCACAAATAGTCTCATTAGCTGCCTGAATGACATTAAACGCTGGATGGCAGGAAACTTCCTTCAGCTGAATGATAGTAAGACCGAGGTGGTCATCTTTGGCCCCTCCAATTCAGCTGCCAGTATCACCCCTACCCTTGGTCCCTTATCTGCATATTTGCACAGTGAGGTTAAAAACCTTGGGGCCTTTATGGACAATACATTGAGTTTTAACAAGCAGGTGGCAAATGTGGTGAGAGGTAGTTTCTATCATTTGAGAAATATCGCAAAGATAAAACCAATTTTGGCTCCAAAAGACCTAGAAACACTTATTCATGCTTTTATTACTTCTCTGTTAGACTACTGCAACGCACTTTACCTGGGATTGACTCAATCCACCCTCACACGCCTACAAATGGTCCAAAATGCTGCAGCTAGGCTTCTAACTGGTACAAAGAAAAGACAGCACATCACTCCCAAGCGCAGCAACACTGATTTTGATTTTAAAGTATTGTTGTTTGTTTATAAAGCCCTAAATAGTCTGGCCCCTCAGTACATCTCTGATCTCCTCACACCTTGTTCTGCTCCCATGTCCCTTAGGTCTTCATCACAACTTCTTCTTTCAGTACCCTGCACACGCCTTTAAAACCAAAGGTGACAGAGCCTTTCTGTTGTTGCTGCCCCCAAGCTCTGGAATAGTCTTCCTACACATGTCAGATCCTCTCCCAGCATTGATTGTTTTAAATCCAATTTAAAGACGCATCTTTTCTCCCTAGCTTTTGGCACAATTTTGAGGTTTTAATTTTGAATTTTAATTTTTCAGTTTTAATTTCTCTATTTTAATTGCTGATGTCAAGTCCTCCCCCTTTTAATTGTTTTTAATTACTTGTATCTATTTTTGTTTGTTTTTCCTTATATATTTTATATTTATGCCCTTTCTCTATTTCTCTATTCTGTTATACAGTGTTCTAAATCTTTGTGTTGCATTGTGAAGCACTTTGGGGACCAACTCTGTTGTATTTAAATGTGCTATACAAATAAAATGACTTGACTCGACATAACGCGGGTGAAACTGATAAACCTCCATGCATGTGGACTTCAATTCCGTGCGAGAATTTCTTACACATGCATTGCTTGAATAATTGCTGACTACAGCAGAGGAACGTAAATATACCACTAAAACTCACGCAGAATGCATGAGAATTGACAGGTGTGCGTTATTAACGAAAACTGACCACACCTGTGGACATTTTATTGCCCACCGGAAAACGGGCCTGTGTTCAGTCATGCATGAAATTATGCATTTAATTTTGGTATGGACGAAGCAGGATGTCCATACCAAAATATGCAAACAGAGAAATTTCATGATAATGTTCAATTGTAAATTTGGTGGGTACTTTTTGGAGAGTCTACTTTTTTTGATACACCCTGATATATATCAAGATGTTGTGCATGTTGTATTTTACGCCGATTTAGAAGTTCTTTTTTTTGCCCCCCCAAAGAGGACAAATGCCCATCCAAGCTTGGCATCCTGGCAAGGCCTCTGGCTCTAACTCCTAGTGTTTTCACTCCACATAAATATGTTTATATTCGAGTTGTAGCAAGAGTTGTGCTGGTTACGAAAATGTAACTATTCAAGCAATCGGACTGACGGTTTTGGCAGTATGAGCCGAAAAGCCACGGGAGCACTAACCGAAACTCCATTAACTCCTATATTAAATGAGATAAGAAAAGAAAATACCGGTTGGGAAGCTGAAAGACACAGTTTTATAACTTGCTCTTGTTCCCACATTTTGGCACCACATGCACAATTTTAACATATTTTGTTCAGCAGACTCTCCTCTTCAATGTAGTACCTTTATTTCGTATATTACCATCTTTGACGTACCGGTAGTAGTACCTATGTAAAGCCTCAGCCACAACCGGACAGCATCATGCGTTCTCTGCGTTTTTTGCCGTAGGTGAGAGTCATAGAGCACGTGGAGGTAAAAAAAAAAAAAAATGTAGCAGTCAACTCGTAAGGTGGGAGTAAAGCCTAATTTATAGTCGTCCAACTCCGTCGATGCGCAGATATGCAGAGCCCCTCTCCGACGTCGCAAACCCTCTCCGACATGCTCTCGGACGCATGACGGACACCTCCCAAATTTTCTAACTATCCGTCAAAACGAAGGAGAGCCCACGGATAGCGCAAGCCTGTGATTGGTCAGCTAACTACATCATTCCCGGAATGCCGCTCAGACGTCATGAAATAGTAGGCTGGTCTCCGAAAAAAAACGCTACGCTCCCTATTGTCCTAGCGGTGAATTGCTATGCAACACCCATTAAGCAACGGAGAAGTCTGAAAGGTCCACTTCTCCGTCGATACAACTGCTTGTCTGCGCATTGACGGAGTTGGACGACTATAAATTAGGCTTAAGAACGACGTAATCGTGCCGTGCTGCACTTGAGGGTGACCTAAGAAGTTTGCGGCAACACTCTTGCGATTTGGCACGTGCGTGCTTCGTAGAGGTAGTAAGGAGGATGTGCGGCTGTCACACTAAAGCTATGTTTCCATTAATATGGCTGAAGTCCGGCTGCGACAGGCTGCGGGGCAGACACGGGGCATCGCATGCGTCCCATGGTGCGTCCTCAGTGTTTCCATATAAACAGCTGAACTACGCTATTCATCCGTTTCGTCCTCATGGCAGGACCCAACACAGCACTACTTAAACAACACCTCATGGTGGACGAAGAAATCCTCATAATAATTAAAAGCTACAGTTTAATACAGAAGAAGAAACGAACTAAAAGAAAGCGCCATTAAAGATGATAAAAAGATAAAGATGGCTGGAATTATGTTCTGTTGAATAATAAAGTATGATATTCTGAAGTTTCTGCTTCATCCTCTGAATTGCAAGAATTAGATGAAATTATGTTGAAACTCCGTACAAATGTCGCATGAAAACCACTACTCTGTTATCATCTTGGAACAAACTTAAGCGTGTGATACACAAGAACACTTCTGATATACAGAAATCACAAAGGTATCGTTGCATTACAAAGCTCAGATCATAATTTAAAGCGGTAGTATGCTTTTGATTCACTGAGAATGGTAAATACATGTATGTTGCAGCAGAAACCTCGTCTCTGCTCTGTCTGAACAGGGCAATAAAAACACATTGCTTCAAAGATACTCATTTGTTAACAAAATAAAGTGGGGAAACCCCTTTGAACTATAGGGAATTCCTCGTGCGATTGGTGTGCGCGGGAGCTGGACTCGCTCCCTGGTCCGATCGGAAAAACAGGCATGCGGCTCCGCTCCAGGAGCCAGGTGAAAATCGCGTGGATGGAAACACTTCATATAAAGACAATGATATGCGATTTTGACGCAAACCCGTGTCTGCACCGGGCGCCTGACTTCAGCTTTATAAATGGAAACACAAGTGTTAATTTCCACAAACAGTTAAAAAAAAAAAAATCACTACGGCTGACATGCATGTTCTTGCGTCCGGAGCTGGAAACTTGCTCCTTGGCCTTTCTCTGGAAATCGTGAGAGTTTTTGTTGTGCATGATCAAAATCCCATCGCTCACGCGTGCTTACGGGCAGTCTGCAGGCTCAAAATTTCTCAAGAAGAACCTGCTATGGCTTTTTCGTGAGTTCCTTGGCGTTAAAAAAAAAAACTTTAGACAAACCCATGGAGTGGAATATGGCGGTTGTGACCGAGGCTTAAGAGACCCCTTAGTTAAAATCTCCGTTGGTGCAAATGCTTTCAGCCTGGTAAAACCAGACTCTGCTACTTCGCTTTGCTTCGTACACAGAGTCTGGGTAGTCGTCATTGACAAGTGTTTACTTCCTGATGGGTGGGCGCTTGTCAGAAGTGTAAAATCATTGGAGTACCCGTAAACTAATCACTAACGTTTGGCGATGGCGTATGTTATGCGCTGGCTCAGCCGCCTAGTACTTCCGCTGGAAACTACAGTCCTTCATACCAGGAATGCGCTTAAAAACAAACTGATCAGTATATTAAAGTTAATAATGTACCCATACATATGCCCATCTACCAAATTTTAGCCTTCACTCATTCACTTAAAATAACCAAAGGTGCTCTTTCTGTTCTCCTTACAAGAAACAAACTGTTGGCTATCGTTTTTCCTGCAGATACTGCTGCTGTTAAAAAAAAACTAAGAGACCCGAAACCAACGACCGAATCGGTGAGAATAACACATTATTTACATCAGGACGAAATCTGCGTTGACACGAAAACTGAACCGTTAACCATACTTGCGCTAACATCATACCGAGCTCGCTATCTAACTTTATAGCAACACAGTTTGGCTCTAAGCCATAGGTCGGCTGTTGGCCCGATTTTCATTGGCCCGCCAGATGATTCCGATCACAGTTTTTTTTTCTGTCTCCGGCGTTTTTTTTTCTAAAAGCGCAGGCTATTCCTGCGATTCCTGCCTATAGCCCACCGGGCACCTGATGTTAAGCAGAAATGAGAGAATACCAGAGCCAGGATTTGCATTCTTAATCTTAGTTGTCTTTATTTCACTTTCTTCAACTAAAAAGGAAAAGTTGCGTTTTTGACATAATGGGGAGTGCCTATGAAAAGATGCGCTGTCTTTAACTGAGCGTGAGGCCGACAGTCCTGCTGCAACAAAATATTCGGAAGGACATTCAGCGTTGTTCAGAGCGCCACAACACAGGAAACTAAGTTTATATTTTTTATGTGGAAGCAAGACAGTAACTCGAATATAAAACCAATTTTACCGCGCCATAATCCAGAAGGCTTTCACGCAAAGTAAAATGAAATAAAACGATGATCAGGCAGTCGTGCAATGGCAGAGGTGGTGGGCACGGATGCTCCTGAAACGAAACGCACGAGAAAAAAAAAAGGAACCGAGACGCTTTTAAGGACGCACTCATGGCTTTTTCTTGGGATGTTAGACTTCGCACTAGGACGCTGCTGCTCCTTGAATAACCATCTGTCAGCGCTTCAATTTTGCTTTTCGTGCCGCAGACCGGAGCAGATAAGCAACGTTGAAGGAGCCATGCTTCGTTTCGTGATGCCACTTGACATAATACATTATACATTATACTCTTTGCAAACCGCGATAACTTCCTTGCATATGAGGCACATGGGCTTTCCATTACTACAACTGGGTAAGATGAACGCGAATTTGTCTCTCCATTCCTCTTTATAGGCTCTGTTTTCGCTGTCAACTTTCCTCTTTAGACCTTTTGACAGAGACATCTTTTTAATTCAGCTTACTCCTCTCTGCACGCTATTTCCACCAAAACAGCAAACATTGTATTATGGCCGATGTTATGCGCACTTATTTAAGTGTGGCCAAGATGCACATTGCTCCATTGCCCACACTTATTTTAAGAGCCATTCCGTGAGAAAATGGCACTTTTTGAAGAAGTTGAGGAGTTGACCCCCCTGGAATTGAATGAAACTTGCAAAATAGGTAGATATGGTAGTCTCACAGAAAAAGCCAAATTTTTAGGTCCGTATCTCAAGAAGTCTGCTGGTGGCGCCACCTGGAAGCCACAAAAGTGGCTCAGTTGCTTTTGACACCATATTTTACATCAATTATTATGACTTAAGGGTACACAGTACCAGATGTGTTATTCTTTTATCATGACCTGTGATACTTCAAGTCTGGATAGATATTAGCACCACATCAGCGCCAAGCTGGGCAACTATGTTATTGAGCCGGAATTATTTGAGAAATCACGGTAAAACGTGAAAATGGGAATGGGAATAAAAAATATGGGACATATACCAATCAAGAATGCTTTATTATGTGTTTACTCACAACAAAACTATCATTCTCAGTTAAAATTCCCTTGGTATCTTGCTGGGTTAGTGCAATGTTAAAGGTTAAAGCAACAAAGGGTAATGGAGGGCTTGAAGCAGCAGCCGCATGGGAAATCAAGGGGGAAGAGCATTAGTAATAACCTGAAATGTTTTTATTTAAATGCAAGAAGCATAAAAAATTAATTTCCAGAACTTGAGGCCGATATGATTAGTGAGGGCTATGACATAGTTGGGATTACAGAGACTTGGTTTAGTGAAGAGGATGGAGATGAACATAATATAGAAGGTTATAAGCTCTTTAGGAAGGATAGATGTAATACGCGAGGAGGGGGCGTAGCACTCTATGTGAACGAAAACATAAATGTACGGGAAATTCCCGAAATTGAACATTCCTTGCCCTGTGAAGATATCTGGGTCAGGCTCATTGGCAAATACGAGACAGGTTTAAACATGGGAGTATACTATCGAGCGACAGCTTTGGACAATATTGTCAATGAACTGCTCTTTAAGAGGATTAGGCAAGCTTGTAGAGGAGGAGGGACTATTACAACCCCAATTCCGAAGTAGTTGGGACAAAGTGTGAATTGTGAATAAAATCAAAACACAGTGGTTTTCAAATCACACCAGTCGGTATTTTATTCACAATAGAACAGAGATAACACAGCAAATGTTGAAACTGAAAAATTTTACAATTTCATCCACAAAATGAGCTCATTTCAAATTTGATGGCTGCTACAGGTCTCAAAAAAGTTGGGACAGGGACCTGTTTACCATGGCGTGGCATCCCCTCTTCGTTTTAACACAGAGTGGAGGCGTCTGGGCATTGAGGAGACAAGTTTCTTGAGTTTAGCCATTGGAATTTGATCCCACTCTTGTTTAATACAGGCTTCCAGCTGCTGGAGAGTTTTGGGTCTCCTTTGACGGACTTTTCCTTTAATTATGCGCCAAATGTTCTCAATCGGTGAAAGATCAGGACTGCAGGCAGGCCAGTTCAGCACACACGGACTCTTCTACTACGAAGCCATGGTGTTGTAATAGCTGCAGTATGTAGTTTTGCATTGTCCTGCTGAAATACACAGGGCCTTCCTTGGAATAGATGTCGTCTGAGGGGGAGCATATGTTGCTCTAAAACCTTTATATACCTTTCAGCATTCATGGTGCTTTTTAAAACATGCAAGTGTCCCACACCATATGCACTAATGCATCCCCATACCATCAGAGATGCTGGCTTTTGAACTGAACGCTGATAACAGGAGGGGTGGTCTTTCTCCTCTTTAGCCCGGAGGACACAACGCCCATGATTTCCAACAAGAATGTCAAATTTGGACTCGTCTGACCACAGGACACTTAGCCACTTTGCTACAGTCCATTTTAAATGAGCCTTGGCCCACAGAACACAGCGGCGCTTCTGGATCATGCTCAACAATGGCTTCCTTTTTGCATGATAGAGTTTTAGGTGGCATCTGTGGATGGCATGGCGGACTGTGTTTACAGACAGTGGTTTCTTGAAGTATTCCTGGGCCCATTTAGTAATGTCAATGACAGAATCATGCCGGTGAGTGATGCAGTGGCGTCTGAGGGCCGAAGATCACGGGCATCCAGTAAAGGTCTTCGGCCTTGTCCCTGACGCACAGAGATTTTTCCAGTTTCTCTGAATCTTTTGATGATGTTATGCACTGTCGATGATGAGACCTTCAAAGCCTTTGCAATTTGACGTTGAGGAACATTTTTTTTAAAGTATTCCACTAATTTTTTTACGCAAGCCTTCACGCATTGGAGAGTCTCTGGCCATCTTTACTTCTGAGAGACTCAGCCTCTCTAAGACTTCCCTTTTATAGCCAATCATGTTCCACACGTGATGCCAGTTGATGTATTTACTTGCTAAATGTTCTTTCAGCTGATTCTCTTATATATTAATTGCTTTTTCAGCACTTTTTTTCCTGTGTCCCAACTTTTTTGAGACCTGTTGCAGCCAGAAAATATGAAATGAGGTCATTTTGTGGATAAAAATGTAAAATGTCTCAGTTTCAACATTTGAAATGTTATCTATGTTCCATTGTAAATAACATATTGGCTCATGTGATCTGAAAGTCATTGCATTTTGATTTTATTCACAATCTACACTTCGTCCCAACTATTTCGGAATTGGGGTTGTATTATGGGAGACTTCAATTATCCTGGTATCGATTGGAAAATGGTGAAAGGACAGGGTAAAGGGGAGGAAGAATTTCTGGATGTTATAAATGACAATTTTTTGGTGCAGTATCAATAAACCTACAAGAAAGAAGGCAATTTTAGATTTTGTGCTTTGTAATGACTCTGATAGACTTAGCAATGTTCAGGTACTGGAGCCACTTGGGACTAGTGATCACTCTACTGTTAATTTTGACGTTTCAGGGGAAGTTAAAAAGGTGTCTTTGAAAACCAAAATTTTAAATTTTAGGCGAGCAAATTTTGACGGGATGCGCTCATATCGAAGCGAAATAAAATGGGAGTCACTTCTGGACTGTGAGTCTGTAAATGAGATGTGGGAAAGATTTAAGGGGGTTTTACTTGATTCACAATGTAAATTCATTCCAAAGGTGTCCAAAAGTAAGCTGAAAAAGCAAAATCCTCCATGCATGGATGACCACAGCTATTCGTAGGAGTCTGAGGAATAAGAGGAATCTTTATAAAACGTACATAAAAGATAACAATGAGAAAACTAAGGCTGAATACTGTAAAATGCGGGCTGTGGTCAAAAAAGAGCTGAGGAATGCTAGAAGACTGTATGAAAGACACACATTGCAGAAGGGCAAAAACTAATCCTAAAGCGCTTCTTTCAGTACTGTAGCAGAAAAAGGAAAGTCAAAGAGGAGGTTAAGTGCATAAAGAATAAATGAGCCCCTAAGAGCCATACTGGGCCAACCCATGTTGGGGAACTTTTTGAGAAAATGGGACTCAAAGTTGCTGAGGGCCATCTAGAGTATCTGGGAACTAGAAACACTGCTTCTGTTCAAAACTCAAGATATGTACAGTTACGTAGTGCACTTCTTATGCAGGTTTTGGATGCCCTTCTGTTTCATTTAAAGTGAAAGGTACCTCCTTCTGAAGAGGAACCATCATCTTCTGATTGATTTGGGTCAAACTCTGGGTCTCCATTATCTTCCACTTCACCATCATCATCAATCATAGCAAGCAATTCCTCATCAGTGCGATACCTAGCCATGTTTACATTGAATTATGGAAAAGTTGTGGGATGGTCCACTATGACTAAGGCAGTGCATTGCATATTTACAGTGGCAGAGAGGACTTACATGAACAATCCATGTGGGCAGATTGGGTTGGCTTTCGTTTAGGAAATGTAGATCTCAGTTTTCTGCACATGCTGACTACCTCAACTCAATTCCGCCAAAAAGTGCGGGATGGTGGTATGGTTCTTAGGGGCTCAAATATGGATCGCTGCTATATGATAACAAGGATATTGCGGATACCTTAAACAGTTTTTTTGTTGAGAATTTTACCTCGGAGCGGGTTTTTATTCGCCAGAGGGCATGTCCAACGCTCAAGATTATTTTTATGGAAATTGAGGTTAGGGATAATGAAGTATTAGACAAGTTGCATAAACTAAAGGCGGATAAGGCGGCGGGTCCTGATGGCTTATATCCTAGAGTGCTCAGGAAAGTTAGTGAGATCATCTTTAAACTGCTCTCCGCTATCTTCAGACAGTCTTTAGAATCTGGAGAAATACCAAATGATTGGAAGCAGGGCAATATAATACCAATATATAAGAAGAAGGACCATATTGAGCCAGGAAATTACAGGCCAGTCAGTTTAACTTGCATTGCATGCAAAATACTGGAATCTATCATAAAAGACGAGCTGGAATTATTCCTTGAACATAATAATATTTTGAGGGATAGCCAACATGGTTTCCGTAAGGGAAGGTCATGCCTGACAAACCTTCTGGAATTTTTTGAAGAGGCCGCCAAGACTTATGATTAAAGCAGGGCTTATGACATCATATACTTGGATCTTCAGAAAGCATTTGATAAAGTACCGCATAAGAGACTAATTTTCAAAATGAGCTATATTGGAGTTACTGGAGGTATTCTGGAGTGGATTCAAAACTGGTTACAGGACAGAACACAAAGAGTGGTGGTCAGTGGAATCTCATCTCAGCTAGGTATGGTGGGGAGTGGCGTCCCTCAGGGATCAGTGTTGGGACCCCCGCTGTTCCTCATCTACATTAATGACCTTGATAGAAATATTGAGAGCAAATTTAGATGATACTAAATTGGGAGGTTTGGCAAATAGTTTAGACTCTACTAAAGTGATCCAGGAGGATTTGGATAGAACCCAGAGTTGGGCAGAAATGTGGCAAATGAAATTTAATTTAGCAAAATGTAAAGTTGTAAATGTAGGTAATAAAAACATTAGACTGGATTACTTCATCGGAGGTTTAAAACTGGAATGTGCTCCACATGAAAAAGATCTAGGAGTGATTGTTGACCAAACCCTCACAGGTTCTAGTCATTGTGCTGTAGCAGCTAAAAAAGCCAATTGGATGCTTAGGATACATTGCCAAAAGTATTGAGTACAAATCCAAGGAGGTGATACTTCTCTTGTACAACACATTTGTCAGACCACATCTGGAGTATTGTGTACAGTTCTGGGGACCATACTTTAAGAAAGATATAGAGGCTCTAGAAAAAGTTCAGAGAAGAGCAACTAAGCTGATTCCGGGTATAAAAGATGAAAGCTATGAGAACAGGCTGAAGATCCTTAATCTCTTTCAGTCTTTGGAAAAGGAGACTAAGGGGTGATCTGATTGAGGTCTTTAAATATGTTAAAGGGATTAACAAAGTGAATTATGTAGGATTCCTTCGGCCAAGTTCTGTTAGTAGAACTCGGGGTCATAAATGGAAGTTGACCAAGGATAAATTTAGCACTGATATTAGGAAATATTTTTTCACCCAAAGGGTAATTTCGATGTGGAACAGCTTGCCTGACCATATTGTTGAGGCAGAAACCTTGTCAATTTTCAAGAGCAGGCTTGACTTAAAGATAGATACCATTGAGACATTGAGTATCTGAAGTGATATATTCACAATAGTTAAAAGAAACTGGCGAGCCTAGTTGGGCTGAACGGCCTGTTCTCGCCACTCATGTTATGTTATGTTATGTTAATGGATGGCCGGAAAGATGGTCAAAATTGATTTTGGTGCATGTTTGCAGTATATTTTCTCAGTAACCCAGATATGTTCCATGATGATAAATGCTGTTTGTTGTGCTTTTGGAGCTCTGTTTTCAGGAATATTAAGAATTTCTTTGGTAGTATCAACACTTTCAAGCTAGACGGAGCCAAAGTTGGAGTAAAACTCAAAATGGACCATTTCATAGCAGATTGTGCCTTTGTTTAGGCGACATTATTTTGTTTACCCAGCAAGATAGAGATCCGAAATTCTCTGGATACATAGTCCCTTTGGGGTACATTACAGCATTAGTAAAATCTGAATGGTAGTATTTTCAGTGTGGATGATTTTAAACATCAAAAGTCAGTAAAAAATTTGCCTCCAGGGGGCACTGTATGCTGGATGCAAGCACTGGCCATCCCCAGCAATGTACCAAAGAAATTTTTTTTTGAATTGTGATATACACAGCTAGTTTTCTCAGAAAGTGAAGAGCTTGGTTTGGTACTATGCTGGGTTGATAGCTTTCTGACTAAAGGTGGCTTTCTAAAGAGCTAATGTTCCATCGACCTAACATTCCATATTCCCAGACACATACCAATACGAAGCACATACACAGTTATTCATAAAATTTGTAATCCTTTTGGTATAAAGCTTGTTTGGTTGTAAACTGGTGGTGACTGTGAGCATTATCAAACGCACAATACATGGGCTATTACCAAGTACGGGTACAGCGCAGTCAGAAACATACAGCACGTTATAAAACATGACCAGTCCAAAATTTTTAATGCCAAAAAAAGAACTAAGGTAAAAGGCGTACCACTGTAAGTACGTATGCAGACATGCGTCACCAGTATACGTACACTTACATAAAATAAAAGTCCATAATTTGAACTCTAAAAAAAATCTTGGTCACACAACCGTGTTCATGAAGACAGAATGTATAGTACAAAAGTTAAAACTGTTTTATACTTTTCATGTTATCCAAAGCGAAATGATGTCAACACAGCATGTGACTAGCTCTATCTGTCAATCTGTTTTTGGAATTCGATTGTGGGTTGGCGGCACCTGGTGTTGCGCACCAGTGGTGCTCCTTGGCCTTGGCCTTGAGCAGCCATCCATGGCCTTCTTCTTGGATCCGGGTTGATGTTACCCATGGAGCCAGTTGAGCCCGAGGCAAGCCCTACTACATTGCATCCTGGGTCTCTACAGGGCTGCTTACAAGCCATTGATAGTGAGCTTGTCTGTCTCTGAATTAAATAGCGGGCTGCAGCCTATATGGCGCAATAGTTGTGTCAACACCCATGGCTTGGTATGCACAGAAATGGGAAGTCTGTCAAAGAAACCCCGCCCTCCCAACCAGTGGGCATCTCGTAGGCTACGCATCATGGGCAGGTGTTAGGAATGAAGGCATGCAAGTTAGCACTACAAATGAACTACCCTTTTCTTGGCAGGGTGCTGCTTGCTTGCTAGGACCTCTATGCCCTTTATCAGGACAACCACTTGCTAGACGTGACTGCTGTGCCCTTTTTCATACCCAAGCACCATACCCTAGGGAAATTCTAGAATTAACACTGAAGCCTGCTGTCCGATTCTGATAGTAATGCAAAAATGCAGAGAATTTGTTATTTTCTGAAACTCACCAACACTACAAAACTGTAAAATGTACTGACTACTGACAAAAGTCTTGCATGTTGACACAATGCTACAATCACCACCAACATTCTTTTCTAATTTATAACCAACCCAGCTTTATACCAAAGAGATTACAAATTTTATGTATATCTGTGCATGTACTTTATATATGTCAAAAGACAGAACTTTGGTATATGTCTGGGAATATGGAATGTTAGGTCGGAAGAACATTAGTTCTTTAGAGCACCACCTTTGGTCAGATAGCTATCCACCCAGCATAGTACCAAGCTAAACTCTTCATTTTCAGAGAAAACTAGGTGTGTGCATCACAATTCAAAAACAATTTCTTTGGTACTTCGCTTGGGATGGCCAGTACTTGCATCCAGCGTACAGTGCCCCCGTGGAGGCGAATTTTTCCAAATTTTGATGTTTAAAATCTGCTACACTGAAAAGACTACCATTGAGATTTTTCTAATGCTGTAATGTACCCCAAAGGTACCATGTATCCAGAGAATTTCAGATCTAAATCTTGCTGGGTAAACAAAATAATGTCAACCTAAACATAGGCACAATCTGCTATGAAATGGACCATTTTGAGTTTTCCTCCAACTTTGGCTCCATCTAGCTTGAAAGCGTGGATACTACCAAAGAAATGCTTGGCATTCCTGAAAATAGAGTTCCAAAACACAACAAACAGCATTTACCCTCACAGTACAAATCTGGGTTAAAGAGAAAATATACCGCAAACATGCACCAAAAATGAATTTCAACCATCTTTCTGGCCGTCCATTGCACAAACACACCAAGATACCAAAGTACTATTCACTGAAAATGATAGTCTTGTTGTGTGTAAACACATGACAAAGCATTCTACTTTGGTATATGTCTGGGGTATTATTTTATTCCCATTCCCATTTTCAATTTTTATTCTAATTTTTCAAATAATTCTGGCTTGATAATGTAGTTACCCAGCTTGGCGCTGATGTGATGCTGAAGTCTAACTGGACTTGAAGCATCACAGGTCATGATAAAAGTATAACATATTTGGTACTGTGTACCCTTAACTCATGATAGTTGATGTAAAATGTGGTGTCAACAGCAAAACTGAGCCACTTAAGTGGCTTCCAGGTGACGCTATCAGCAGGCAAAGTGAAATACGGACCTAAAACTTTGGCTTTTTCTGTGAGACACCCATATCTGCCTATGTGCCAAGTTTCATTCAATTCCAGGGGGGTCAACTCCTCAACTTCTTCAAAAAGTGCCATTTTCTCACGGAATGGCTCTTAAAATAAGTGTGGGCAATGGAGCAAGGGGGGTGGAATGGCTCGAATGTCAATCTCTCGTGGAATGGCTCTTAAATGTGTCCAAAGCTAATTTTTTTTCTTAGCCTAACTTATTTTAAGCTTTGGCCAAGAAAAAAATTCAGCATAGGCCACACGTATAAGCACGAAGTGCAGCCAAGAAAAAAATTAAGCATTGGTCACACGTATAAGTGCGAATAGTCAGTTTGTTGTATTATTATAAGGAGGCGGTCAACCAAGTATTTCAAAATAAACGTAGCCCAAGATAGACTAATATTACTAGTAGCCTAATAGACCAAACTTGAGCCTATCATTGCCATCATTGCCTTTTTCACAATTTCAGATGACTCAATATTGAAAGAGATACTAAGTCCATTAAGATTATTAAATTATCAAAAGAGACTTCTGATGGGCTTGTGCACAGTCCACATAGTTTATTTATTGTCATTAGTTATTTTTATTAGACTCACCATTCTCCGTGTAGGCCTGGTTTTTGCGTGTGGACCTTAGGGGCACCTATCGCAGCGTCAAAATAGGCCGTAGCCCGGCCTCTGGCCCGCCACCTAGTGGCGAGGCAAAATATTGGCCCGCAGCCCAAGTTACTTGCCGACCCCTGCTCTAAGCGTTTGGCTGTCTCAGACAGCCATTTCATTCATGGATAATGACAACATGACAGCGAATAGGTCTTGTGACATGAACAAAAACACGGCTTTTAAAAAGTTTGCTGCTAACTTAAATAGTGTGAAATTCGCAGGCAATCTAACACTAGAAGCTACAAGCTAGCTGAGATGGTTCGGCTGTCTCTCACAGAGATGAACAGGGTGCCTGTTTCATGATGGCTATTAAGTAGATATGACAATCTGTAGGGAGTAGCGCTACGTCATCATTTCCATTCAAAAAACTAACCAAACATTCATCATGTTGTGGCTATAAGTCGCTGATACCTGGGATTTTCTCCACGACAGAGCGAATGGCCTCCAGTGTATCCATGTCCGTGGCCATTGTTGATTTCGGAGACTACAATTTCAAACTCGGTGCAGCGGCTTCATCATGGCTCTCAGCCACGCCTTCTATTTGTTGGTTGGTCCGGCGTATTTTCTGCGGATGGTGAATGAGGCAGAGCTCCGAGTGATCAGACCTTTGTACTGAAGCGAAATGAAATTAAGCAGAAGTACGAAGGCTGGTGGAGTCAGGCTAAATGCTTCAGCTAATAACTCAAATGGTTCAGAGTGACTAAGCTAAAATTGTGGCGTTGCGGTATTGCGGCTCAATCCTGCCCTCTGCTGGACTTTTTTCCCCCCCAGGCCTCAGCATTATCATTGTTCGGATTAAGATTGATACGACTGTTAAGACAAATCTAATTCTGCTTCAAACTCGGTGAAAGAATTTTGGTATTGTTGTTTGTACGGTCGCTCAAACCGGGTCCAAGAGAGCACATTGAGCGCGGCAAAGACCGATCTTTTTGCAAGGCGCGTCCATGAGAACATCTTACAGTCTAAAAAATTTGCAAAGCAGAAAAAAGTTGCTCGAGGTTCGATTCCAGTATATACAAGCAATTGTTTGCACCAGCTAGATATATTTAAGATGATATCTAAAACAGGCAAAATATTGGAATCAAAATAGAGCCTGTTAAGTACAAAGAAATGAAAGTGATGTCCCCACTTGCTATTTGTTCATCGACCTACATTTCTTTTTCCTGCATTTGAAAATAGTCGGGTTTACGGCCGGAGTAAGCAGTAGCCCCTAGTAGTTTGGCAGCTCCAAAGTCCTGTGTTTCCTTTCAGCAGATTTTTCTAGCCTGGAATCCATCCGTATCAAGCTTTGGTCGCTCCCAACGGTCACTTGCTTGTACGTCTGGCGTCAGTTGGTAGGCCAGCATTTGACTTTCAAATATTCGCACAAAATCCATGCGAGATCTGTGATTGGCTCACAGTCGCAAGGGTGCCCCCCCTCCCCCTTTTAGACAGACTTAAAAATAAATAAAAATACCACAGTTCTGCATTCAACGGAAGTCTCGCCTCCCGGCTCGTTTTTATATGAGTATTCATCTGAATGGCAGCAGAGTCTCTAGGCAATGAACGAGCCAGGAGGCGGGACTTCCGTTGAATGCGCGAGCTTACTTGAGGCATAACTGTGGTATTTTATTATTTTTAGCGAAAAATAACTGCGTTTCTAGAGTTCTGAGGATACGAGTGGACAAAGCTGACTTGGATTATACTGGTCGATGCGTTGGACGAAAGTTTGTTAACAGACGTTTTGTGGAGTTTTCCCATTGCTACTAGGTGACCCCATTTGCTTCCAGCAAAAAAGGAATTTGGATAATTTTTCAATACTCTCCAGTGGCCATAAAGTTGCGCCAGGTGAAGAACAACTTCGTCCGTTCAAGACATCTAATGGTGAGTAATTGAAGTTATAGTTTTTGGGTGGAGTATCACTTTAATCTAGCTGATGCAATCATGCCCTTCGAGCTATAGCTAATGCCAGTTACAGTGAAATACGTTATGTAATTTGAGTATTATTTAATTTTGCCTTTATTATACCGGGGAATCCCACTGAAATAAACAAAATGCAGATATGGCCAAACATTATCCTGTTCAAAACCTAACAACCACTCCAAGAGTAAATGCAAGCAAGGCATAATCTAATTTTTAAGCTCATGTCAAATAACATTCACGAATGCCATTGCTGGCCAGCTAACTCATATTCGATTGGTGGTTCTCGCCAAGAGCAGAAAACATGAATATTCGTATATTCACTTCATTAGTGATGTAAGGGCTAAACGCTGGCTATACGACTGAGGCCAGACTGATAAGTCAGTGACCGTTGGGAGCGACCAGCACTTCATCAGTATGGATTCCAGGCTACAGTTTATCAGCATTTATTCAACAATTTCTTTTGCCTCTCAGTTTCCAAGCACCTTCACTTTATAAGCCAACCTCTTCAACAATTCACGCTGAAGCAAGCACACAAATTTTTTTCGGAAAATTTAGCCTTTTCTAATTGTAAATTGCTGCTTGTTGCAAAACTTGATATTTAAATGCTCGCTGTTCAACTCTGGCTAAGCTAGTTAGCAAAATAATGGCTATTCACTTATATTCTATTGACTAAGATGTATGAAATATAACTGTTAGCGAGCAAAACCAGAGAACTAATTATACATATTCGCTGTTATCCATAGATTTCTATGCATCACATGCAAGGAGCCTGAATGATACACCAGTGCATGTGTAGCGGAAGTCACAGCCCAATAGCCATGGAAATGTAAAACTGGTTCATGGCAAAATATCCACTGCCTTTTTTTTAAAGGCGTCATATGCGGTTCGTTTGGCAAAATTAATACCATTCATATAGCCTACAGTAAGAATCGCAAATGGAAACTATCTAAGCGATAAGAAAATTCGGATAGAATTAACCCTTGTGTTCTGTTCGGGTCAAATTGACCCGTTTCAAGTTTTTACGAAAAGAAAAATGATACAAGGATACATTTTTTAACCTGAAATTCTTTGTCTTTGGCTCATTTTCTTTGAAGAACATATAAAAGCAAAAAAATTCATTGAGTATACATGCTACAATGCCCCCACACATTTATATCCTTCATATGATGTTCGGGTCAGATTGACCCGGATACACACAGAGACACAGACACAGAGCACACACACACACACACACACACACACACACTCCTCCCTCTCTCTCTCTCTCTCTCTCTCTCTCTCACTCACTCATACACACACACACACACACACACATACAGGGGCTCCAAAAATCTAGCAGGTCTTGGTGCCCGATCATCAAACCTGATCACCATCGACAATATGTGAAAGCTTCTTATGTTAGCAGCTGAGCGGGAAGGCTCTCTCATTGGGGATGAGAGATGGTCAAGTATGACCTCTGGTTTACACTCATCCCAGCCACTGATCCCTCCATCCCTTTGTACACATAGGTAGAGAGAGAGACGTACATACTCACACACCTGCAAATTGTGACAATCCCAACACCGTGAGGCTGTCTGCAGCTATTTACCTGCACTCTTTACCTTCTGTACTGTGGGAACCCACACAATATTACAACATTTAAATTTTCTCACACTGTACCCCTCATGCCTGCACATTGGGGGGAGGGCAAAACAGATAAATAATGCATAATAATTCATACAGGGAAGCCAGAGGGAGGAGCCCCTGAAAAAAACCAGGGGACATGGGTGGTGCTGGGTATGACGCAGGGCCTCAGTGGCCACAACATCACCTTGGATAATTTCTTTACCTCCTACAACCTGGGACATGAACTTCTCAAAAGAATGCTGACAATGATTGGAACAATTAGAAAAAACAAGACGGAGCTCCCATCTCAGCTTTTAACAGTACAGAACAGGCCAGTCCATTCCTCCAACTTTCTGTTTAAGGCCAACACTGCCCTGGTATCCTACATACCCAAAAAAGGCAAAAATGTGGTGCTCACGAGCACTCTACATAGGGATGGAAGGATCATTGATCAGGAGGACTGTAAGCCAGAGGTCATAATTGAAACGCCACAAAAGGAGAGGTAAACAACTGTTGGCCCGGTACAGCTGTCAAAGAAGAACTTTACGGTGGCCACTCCTGATCTTTTACAATATTCTGAATGTGTCAGCCTATAATGCGTTTGTAATCTGGATGGCAATCAACCCAGACTGGAACCAAAGGAAGCTCCAAAGACGACAGCTTTTTCTAGAGGAGCTAGGCAAGGCACTGCTGACACCGCACATACAGAGGAGACAAAATCAGTTCAAATTAAAAAAAAAAAAAAAAAAAAAAAAAATTTATTGAAACAATGTTTCATTTATTTTTTTTTTTTTATAGATAAGCATTATTTATGCCACCTTCAGTTATGCCAGTCTTTATTATAGTGGATTTTTTAGATGAAAAATAAATTCACAATCACAAAAACGCCTGATACGTCCATTGTTAAATGTGATAAATCAGAGATTAATAGCAAATATTCATTATATGTGTAATCTATATTTTTTGGAATTGAGATAAAGACAATACATGTTAAGTATTTTCATAGACATTTTTATTTCTGTATTGCTTTTAAAATCCCAAAAAATATCCCGGGTCAGATTGACCCGAACATGAGGTGCGTAAAAGTGAACCTAACATAAGGGTTAAGAGACATACCGAAGTGCCGCTTGTAAGTTGCTGATCAGCTTTACCATCTGTCGCATTGTTTTTGCCTCAAACGACAAATCGTGTACACTAAAACTGTGAAAGCGTGTCTCGAGATTTAGGTGCGGTCCTCCCTCCCATACATATCCATGTCAATTGAGTCGCTTACTGCTTACAAAACTGAAAGTACATATGAGCTTCCTCAGTCAGATGAACTTCGAGGTAATGGCAAAGTTACAGCAAACAACTAAGAAATGGAGAAATTTTCCGGTAAGCTTATACTTCGATAATTTGTAAATATAGACATTTCTGTTAAAAGCCGCTGAATTGTTACCAGCTCAGAGCACTCATATGATAGACATTTTGTGATGATTAACAACTCTTGACGATACGTCTACCGAATGACAGTGGGACTGATTCTAAACACTGTATTGTAGCAAATGTGCGCACCCGTAAAAGGTGCTGAAACGAACCTTTTTTCTTAGTGTGTAGCATCACATAACTTTCTCAAAGGGAATTAGTTAGGGGAACAGAACTGGACACAACACGGTCACTTAATTTCGCCACGAACGGGGTCACAGACAAAGAGAAACGCACTTCATGAATGGAGCAGCTTTGGTGAACAAGCGAGACCGTGTTTGAAGGCAACGCACAGTATACTGAACAAGTTGCAAAACAAGTTTCAAAAACACCACAATTTGAAGACCTTTTTCAATGATGGCACGTGAGGCCAGTTTACCAGCGACAATGCTGAATTTGCCCTTTATTATAGCGATGGTCGATGATCATAATACCCAGTGGGCACGTTGATTCCACGTTGATATAACATTGAAGCAACCCCAACAGCGTTGTTTCAACATTGTTTCAACGTTGTGTGCCCACTGGGTAACTTCGCTAATTTTTAGACTAGTCAATCCAACTCGAATGAGATGTCCCGAGGTCGACTACGGTCACTGCCGGTCGCGTGACGATTCTCACTGACCAATCAGCGGGCTGCGGTGTTGTCACATCACATTTTAGTACCTACATGGTACCCGCTCGGCTTTTTTTTTTTTTTTTTTGGAACCCCAGGAGAGCAGGTACCAGAAAAGGTGGCACCTGGTACCAAGGACTAGGTACTTTTTCCTAATGGAAAAGCAAAAAGGCGAGTAGAGTATAGTAGAGTAGAGCGGGTATTGAAACAAGCAATCCATTCTCTGGTGTTTATGAGACTGGTAAAAAAATTCCTTAGGTAAGTTATAACTTGCCCTGTGTTGCCCAGGAAAGCCCAAGAACTGAACTCATGCTCTATTATCACAACAAAAGCATGTGTCTTGTTTGGAGGATGAATTATATGCATCATAGGAACACTCCCACTGGTGCCCCTGACCAAGGAACTGGCTTTATAACTGGAGTTGGTCCTTGTGCGCTGCTCTGTGTGGCTGCCCACTGCTCCTAACTATCGGATAGGTTAAATGCAGAGGACCAATTAGCCCACGGGGTTCAATAAAGTATATCTTATCTTATCTTATCTTATCTTATCTTCATCTTATCTTATGCAGAGCGTCCCAAAAAAAAAAAAAAAAAAAAAAAAAAAAAAAAAAACCTAGCTAAACTGGGCAACCTCAGAATATGTGTTTCCCTGGATCCTTGTATGGAATCTTCTTACATGAAAATTTGTCTTTATTTCATCAAAATTGGTCAAATAAATCAGACATTATGTCAGATTTGATGCAGCAAGATCAGCCCCTCAACTTCAAACCCCAATTTCAATGAAGTTGGGACGTTGTGTAAAATATGAATAAAAATAGAATACAATGATTTGCCAATCCTTTTTGACCTAACTGAGTACACTACAAAGACAAGATATTTAATGTTCAAACTGATAAACTTTTTTTTTTTTTTTTTTTTGGAAATACAGAATACTTCTTTTGCAATACGTGAAAGTGTAAAAGTATGACTTTAGGGGGAAGACGCCCCCCACCCATATGGGGTAAGATGCCCCCCCATGATTTTCAATATCTAGCCTTGCTAATGTTATATTTCTGGGAAAGTATGTACACCATCATCTAACATAATTAACCTATTAGCTAATCAGTGGTAAGAAATGTATTATTTCCAGTTTGCAAAGTTACTTAGCTGACTTTATGTCACGATAATAGCATTAAGCTATATTAGCTTGCTTTTGCTAGCTAGCTAGATTCGTAGCTGGATTCTTCACAAACTGTAGCCTGTGTACTGCACACACGTGTGTGTGTGTGTGTGTGTGTGCATGTGTGTGTGTGTGTGTGTGTGTGTGTGCGTGTGTGTGTTTTGATTATTCAACTGTTTATCTGATTTGAAATCTTTTTTAGCTTGTTCTCATAACAATGAATTTTTTACAGCTTTTATTGATATTGTTCATAGAATTTTAATGATTTAAATGGAATTTTTAAGAATGTTAAATTGTTTCTCTGATTTGAAATGATTACTTTTTAGTTTGTTCACATCGAAATTAAATTTTAACTTAGGCTATTGACTTGAAAATATTGAAAATCTAATTATTCACATATTTTTAAGTAATTGTTCACTTGTTTCTCCTTTATGTAGCATCAAAAATAATAAAGTTACACATTTTTTAAACATATCTTTGCAATTGTGATTTGTCACAGGCCTATTAATTTGAAATTGGCATTAATCAAACGGTTGTTAAAAACAATCAATAATCATTTCTGTATGTGTTATGTAACATTTGTGCTCAGTCAAAGTAAGAGCAATGCCAAAATTTGAAAATAAAGTTTAAAATTATGCATAAATACCAAGTTTGTATAGATCAAAATGACTCGTGGGGTAAGATGCCCCCCAGGGGCGTCTTCCCCCAGTAAGGGGGGCATCTTCCCCAGGCCCTGGGGTAAGATGCCCCTTTTCAAGATTTTACATTTTGTTTTATAATAACAAAGTTGTAGTCTGGAGTGATTTGATTACCCTCTAAATGTGTTTACTTAGGCATACTTCTTGTGTACATATTATGTTGACATTCAAATTATTTATATTTTCAGGGAAAATGGACATTGTTCTTTAGGAGGGCGTCTTACCCCGCTTTACCCTACTGCAGGCTTGTGTAAACTTTCTGACAGGAAGATCTGCAGAAGGAAATCTGGGTTGCATTGATGTGGTCTGTTTCCCTTGGCAGGTGATTGGAGGAGAGCAGTTAAAATGTGTTGGCTGAAAGAAATCAGTGGTAGGAGCTCATTACCATGGAAACGGCGCTTTTAACGCCGTTTTCCACAACGCCGAATATAACGCCGTTAATTTGCATATGAAAACGGCGCTTTTAACGCTGTACTCGCGAGAAACGGCGTTAAAAGCGCCGAAAAAAAGCAATAACGGCGTAAAACACGCGCGTTCTCGTCCCAAAACGCGTTTTATACAGACGAATTATGGCACTATCGGCTTGCCATATATTTGTTGCATGCCGCCACCAACAGTACTGAATTTCGTGCTGTATTTTAACTGTGTGATTTACTTTAATTAAAAAAAAAAAAAAAAAAAAACTCAATCCTATCACATATCCTTCTCCGCTTCAATTATTTCCCAGGCTTTCTGTCTCTCCTTAATTTTCTACTGTCTGACTGCCACCGAGCCCTCTTTCCAAAATTCTCTGTATATCTTCCCTCTTTAAATCTACTACGCCCAAAATCTCTCTTGCCGCATCTACCACCATCTTAATTCTCTCCGTTTTGCTTTCTATCTCACCAGCACATTTAAGACCATTGAAATGAATGCTAAAAAACTTCCTCTGTTCATCCTAATTTTGTCCTCCTCAAACTCCTTTTGCTTTTCATCCACTGGCTGCACTCTGGCCTGCTCTTTCCCCACCGTTTGTTTTTTACTCACAACTCTTTTAGTTGCTTCTGCATATGATATTTTTCCCTGTACTCTTGTCCTATCCACCTCTTTCCATTTTCCTTCTTTCACACTGCCCTGACCCCATCTAATGACTTTCCCCACAGTGAAAACATGCTTTTGCCAGTATACAATCATCTTCAATGCATCCCTCCTGTCCACACCGTCTACACCTGTGCATTTCTTTTTTACACACAACCGCCACATGCCCGTACTCCTGACACCAGAAACAGCGCAGTGGAGCCCTTTCGTACATTCTCACCCTGTAACTCACATAATCAACAAATATTCTTTCCGGTACTTCACTGATAAACTCTAATAGCACTGACAGACTTTCTTGCACCTTTCCCTCCCGGTAGCTTCTCAGTCGCTTTGCTCCACACAGCCCCGACAAATTTCGTCTTTCTTTCTTTGTGTTTTTATGATAGTTTACAGACCATATGGTGTATTACTGCCACCTACTGGATTTATCTTATGGCTTAAATGATCTTTAAAGAAACCAAAAAGAAAAAAAAAAAACTACTCACTAATTCCAATTATTCAACCGTATCTCCTTCAAATACTTCTGCTACAGTTTTCTATATGCCCTTATTTCTCTACAATCTGACCACCACCGAATCCTCTTTCCAAAATTTTCTGTATGTCTTCCCTCTTAACATCTACAACACCCAAAATCTCTCTTGCTGCTTCCACCACCATCTTAATTCTCTCAGTTTTACTTTCAATCTCACAAGTACAGTTCAACACCATTGATATAAAAGCCAAAAAACTTCTTCTTCCCATCCTAATCTCATTTTCCTCATATTCCTTTTGTTTCTTTTCTACAGTCTGCACTTTGTCCCACTCTTTCCCTACCATTTCATTTCTGCTCAAAACTCTCTTTGTAGCTTCTGCATATGAAATCTTATCCTGTGCTCTTGTCTTTTCCACCTCCCTTTCCATTTTTCTTCGATCACACTGCAATGAGCCCATTTCATGATTTCCCCCACAGTGAAAGCATTTTACCAATTCACAATCATCCTCTAAGCATCCCTCCTGACCACACCGTCTACACCCGTGCATCTCCCTTCTGCAAACTGCTGCCACATGTTCGTACTCTTGACATCTAAAACATCGCAATGGAGTTCTTTCTAACATTCTCACTCTGTTGCTCACAAAATCCACAAATATTCTCTCTGAAATTTCACCAGTGAACTCAAGTAGCACTGACCTACTTTCCTGCATCTTTCCCTCCCTATAGCTATTTAGCCGCCTTACCCCACATACTCCCTCCACCTTCAAAAAATCATCTTACTCTACATCCAAAGTAACACCACTGATCACACCCTTAAAGGTTGGGTTTTTCCTCAGAGGAAAACTAATTACCCGAGTACAGTCATAGTTTTTAATTTTCAATGCATTATCTCTCTGTTTCACTGTTCGACATTGTACTATCACTAATCCTCCCCTCAACACCGTTACTGCTTTCACGTCTCCAATTTTGCTTTTTACAAATTTCCCGATATCATGCGCATTACTAAAAAGACAGTTTACTTCGCCACCCTTTACGTCTGGCTTGATTCCTATAACAAATGTTTCTCCTTCATTTTCACTATCACTTCTTTTTTCCTTTTCTTTTTCACTCCCTCCGCCACATCACAATCTATTTCTCAAAAAACCATTCATCCGCAATCCAAAATCAAAACCAAAAGCCGTTCAAAATATCAAAATACCAAACAATCTGTAAATCTATTTCAAATCTTGCGCCAAAGCCTCAATCCACCAACCCGTTTGGCAGCCTGGGAGCAGGTATTAGCCTTCCCCGACGAATTTTGTCATTACCTTTTCCCCCCTTTGGTGGTTGGGCATATTGCATCTAATTGGAGACCGAAGCAGCCAATCAGAATCGTGGCACATTTGTAACACTCTGCACAGCTCGAGCGAGCGCGCAGGTGAAGTTGAGCCTGCACAGAGAGGGCAGACTAAGAGAGAGGGAGAGGCATGCTTTGAGCGAGCATGCTGCGGTCTGCCAGCATGCAGAACATGAGTTTGCGAGAGGGCATAGAGTGAAACTGAGTGAGAGCGGTTAATATTGCACGTTCATATTGATCATAGCAAACATGCAAAGACATTTGTTGAGCACAGTATAGAGTTTTGTTCGCTCAATCGGAAGGTTTTGTTTGCTCACTAATAATTTTTCCTCAAAACAAGATTTGTGTGCTTGCAAAATATATTTTTCAGTGCTCAAAATTTCCAATTGCTCGCTCAGGATTGTGGCACAAATATAATTCCATACAAACAAACTAGTTATGCGTTTATATTGTCGCGCTATTCAAGAACATGCAAATGGCCCATGGACTCAGTTTGACGCACTGGGAACGCAAGGCTGTAGCTCAGGCTAGGTTTCTGCGATTAAGGTGGTTTAGAGTTCGTTGGAAACATCAGGACCCATAGAATCAAATAGCTACCGGCATAGTCTTACTGACAGCATCACAAGCCGATCGCAGAGAGGAAAATACATTGCAAGCAAGCTGAATGCTAAGGAGCTGAGATCTTTGAAGCAACACCCTGGGAAAGAACATGCTAGGATGCTGGCAGATCTAGTTTCGTTATAACACGAACACATTGGGCTAACAATAGCAAGCGCAGATTTACCCTCGAGCAGTTTTTTATTACAAAATATCAAAGGTAAGAATTTTTTTTGCTCATCTCTGTAGACTGTAAAGTGTATGCCTGCTGTTCTTTGAGTGTGGTGTCGGTTTAAAATGAAAATGACAGAGCTCATATCGTTGGATTCTGTGGACTTTCCTCTTTCATTTGAGGTATCGTTTTTTTATGCATAGCTCAAATTCAGGGGAAATTCTGGCGATTCAGCGCTGATATCCCAGCAAACATGAGACGTCTGCCCGACGTGCACATGACGTTTATAACGCGATTATAGACATGATCTGCACGTCGGGCAGACGTCTCATGTTTGCTGGGATGATTTTATCCTATGTTTTGCTACATGCTTATTTACTTGCTTGGTGCTCGAATTGTGTTCGGTTGAGGTAAAAATGGTCTACATGAGCTTTTGGCTGAGTTTCTTCGCAAAATGTGGATATGCCGCATGACAGTGTTGCGATTTGGAAACATGCCATATTTATTATGCGTAACAACCGGCCCCCGGTACCGGGGCATAGGGCTTAAGGGGTTAACTAAGGACAAGTAAATGGATAATAAAACATATAAAAGCAGCGCATTTACGTTATTTCTGACCTTGCTTCTATCCATTCCTTGCTTAGTAGCACGAAAACCGAACTCTTCAGTGTAGTAGGCCTAAATTGGGCTTGTCCACACATAGCCTATCACAATATTTTAGGAACTGTAGCTTTTTCCATTAAGCTACGGTTTTCTTTCTGTAAACACTGGTGTCCATGGTCACAAGCATAGGTGAATTTAGCCCCTTTGTAGGGCTGCTCGACCACTATTTAGCAAAAATTCTTGAGTTGCATTTGTGATTAGAATGAAAACCAGCATACACAGTGGTCCCCCCAGGACAGCGTCTGGGATCCTTTGGACTAACTGACAGAACCAATGTGCAGTCCTACCGGATTGTACAGGATGCAGTGCGTTTTGGCACATTGATGAAGTATGGTGCAACTTCACAAATTCTTCCTAACTGTAATCAGCTCATCTGCTACACTGCATCTGTTAGAGTACGAAATGAGAAGTTATAGCTGGTACCTTCTTGAGATATTGAGTACAAAGATTGTCAATCACTCACTTACTTTATAGCCATATTAGCCTGGGAATAGGGAACATTTTTGTTTCTAAAATCACTGCAGTAACAAAAAGGCTGTCATGCATAAAATAGCCTACACAGAGGAAGTTTCATAAACATGGCAAATTTATTTTTAAGAAGTTTTTAGGTAAAGATGCCCGTTGTGGGCCTTCTTGGAAGTTTTTTGCAGCTTTGATATGGTTCATATCAATATCGAAATTATTTTGTATAGACCAACATTAGGATATAAAGAGTTTGTTTCCAAAAAGCAATATATCCATTTTACTCATTTTGAGTAAATCAGCTTTTTCTATGTTGATGTCTATTGCATTTTATCAAAAAGCACAAACTCTGTACATGAAAAAATACATTTTATAGTATGAATTTCTACAAACAGATTTTTGCACCATATGTAAGAGGCACAGGTCTATCCCGCTATGGTGTTATCTCAATTTTTGTAATATTGGCACTTATTGTGTTTTGCAAACAAACTCTTCATATTGTGATTTAAATTTTGGCCATATCGTCCAGCCCTACCTAAACTGAGTCCCAGCACCCCTAAAAAATTAGAGTATAAACAGTGCTTACAGACTTACGAGCAGATGTGACAGTATCAAAGGGAAGAAATTACTAATACATAAATGAAAAATTAGGCTATTTTGTGGAACAGTTCATTCCCCCTACTTGTCTGTCTCCTCCTGTTTCACAATCACTCACTCACAATAAATAAATATTAAATAAATGCATTGAAGCTACAAATAAATTGTATGTCTTGGTGCTTACAGTAAAAAAATTTGACTTGGAACTTAAATATAAAAGCTTCAAAATTCAGGAAATGACCTCCATTTTTTACTGTTCTCACAATGCTTATATAAACGTGAGTAATTTCTAAGCTTCTTTGATTTTTCCTGTACTTGGAACATAATGCATGATAAATTGTTAAAATGTTGTCTTGCCTCATCTCTTTTAAGGAATTGGTCCTCTGACATAGCATTGAGACTCATCACAGTATACAAATCAAATGTAAAATGTTAAATTTTGGGGAATGGAAAAATGGGGTGTGTGGAGATTTCTGTCAAATGTAAGCCATTCTGTAAGCTGCGAATGTTCATCGTTAAATCAAATTCAAAAATTTTTTTAAAATTTTATTTTGGATTAAAGCTGATATTTTCCACATTAAGGGACAAATACTATTTTGTGAAGGAACTTTGCAGTAACACTGGGGAACTTGGTATCTGAGATATTAGACCTGTTAGGTAAATTTTGGTCACTGATTCTAAATATGCCATCAGTTTTTCTCCATCAACTCTGGTTTTCGAGATATAATAAATGATATACAAGTCTAAAATCTGAGGCACCAGAAAACCTTTTTCTTTTTCATTTGTTCCCCAGTGTAATCATTAAATTTATTAGGATATGTTTTGTCTGGGGGTGTGGGTGGATTGCCACCGGGTTTTTCGCACACCCTTCCCTCTGATCAGATTTTAAAGGGTTCCAGTAGGTACATCACTGGGTCCCTGTGTGACAACGCGAGGGTCGATTTTTGGCAAGATATGGGTTCCCTAGGGTTCTGTGTGCTCCGGCGACTGAACGTTCTGATTCGGGCTCCGCTCTGAACAGTGGCGCCTAAGTGAATCGTAAGGGAACTCATTCCATCAACGTTCAGGTGATTTGCGATGCATGGGGTTACATCTTGAATGTATACGCAAATCATCCTGGAGGTAGCCACGACACTTTTATAATGGAACAGTCGGTCATTTCTGCAGTCTTCCAGGGGGACCCCCCTCTGGATGGGTGGCTGTTGGGTGACAATGGCTATCCATAAAAGACGTGGTGCATGGTGCCATACATTACGCCAACAAGTGTGCGTGAGTTCGCTTTCAATAGAAAACACTCAAGCGCACGAGTTGTCATTGAGCGAACATTTGGCGTGCTCAAAATGTGGTTCCGCTGCTTGGACAGGTCAGGTGGGGTCTTACAGTATGGTCCTCAGAAAGTAGCATCTTTCTTTGTGGCATGTTGTGTGCTGCACAACATTGCCCTACGCCATGGAATGATGCTGGAGTTTGCGGATAGATTATTACCGGACTATAGAAGGCGGCAAGCTGAAGTGCAGGTGCCGACTCCAAATGCTGATATAGTGCCAGCAGTAGCAGGGGCAATTAGGGACCAGCTAATAATGTAATAATATATGTAATTCATATAGCGTTTTATTAAATACTCAAAGTCGCTTTATAAAGAAAAAAGAGCAAATGGTTGCAGTCAATGTAGGCATTTATTTGGCTGTGGGTATTTTCTAAAATGGGATTTTGTTCTATGCTTCATTTCAGACAGGAGAGGGAGTTGGAAGTGCATGACGAAATGCATTTTTTTCTTTTTCTTTTTTTTTTTTTGAAGTGTCCATCACAAAAGGGGTAGGCTTGATGTTTTTTTTTTTATTACATACCAAACATTAAACAATATGTCAATGTCAAATAAATATAATAATAATAATAAGTTAATCATGAATTTTATTATTATTACTAACAAAAACAGATCCTCCCCTGTCTGGATTTGACCTCATGCACAAGCAATTTAACTTCGTCTTCAGAGAAACGTGGCGACCTTCCTCTCTCCATCACGGGTTTCGGTTTGAGGATTTGGGATAGCGCAGCCTGCTCCTAAAGGCAATGGCACCTGGCACACTGATTGGTTTAACTGGCGTAACGCCCAAACCACGCCTATGCATAATATAACGGGTAGCGCAGGTGTTTTAGGGATAAAGGAAGATGTGCAAGATCACAACTTTTGCGGGGGAACGCCTCTTACGCAATGCTAAATCCCCAAATAACGGGTTTAGGGACTCTGGCGTAAGATAGGGCCCGTACCCTGCCAAGGTATTTATTTATTTATTTTGAGTTGGCTGCCACTGCCAGAATTTTTAATATTGATTGATCTTACATTTTCTATTTAAGTCGTAAGATCTGTAACTGCGCCCCCTCGCCAATGTCACCTCAAATGAAAGCTTATACAACATAGGTATGCGATTTTAGGATTACCAAAAATTTGGACCCTTCATCTGGCCACAATGACCACGACCTTAAAATTAGTTTCCAGAGCGTAGCTCAAACTATTTGCACTATGACCTTGATGTAAGGCTCAGAAATTATTACAATTACAGCTTTGATATTAGGTTTAAATGAAAGCATTTACATCATAGACATGTCTTTTTAGGGTTGGTAAGTGTTTTGACCTTTAACCTGGCCATGGTCACCTTGACCTTGAAATTCGTTTCATATCTCAAAAACCATTACCACTCCAGCCATGATGTTAGGTTTAAATTAATTAATTTACTCCACAGGTGTGCCTTTTTAGGGTCAGCAAGAATTATGATCTTTGCCCTTGGGAATGTGGCCTTGAAACAAAAACAATTTGCCTTCTGATAAATCTTCAGTTTTAGAAGTCCCTCAACTCTTAGATTGAGTTTGTCAGGTCTGTGGACCACGGCCATCTGCTGATGGTCATTTTTTAAAAATTATTTTAAAATGAATTCTGTACTCTTGATTCTGGCAGTTGCTTGCAATCTCTAACTGTTCAATAAGCATGGGTAGGGTTGAGTATGATAAATCTCCAGGAGCCAAGTTAGGCAGTGCCAGTGGGGAAGGTAAAGAGTGAGTCAATACCCTCTGATCTTGGATCAACGTCTTTTCGTTCCTCTCTCACAGCTCAGACCAGGGGCAGGACTGTGGATCAAAGTGAGCATGCTGATCTGAGACCAGTGTCTTGTCACACAGTCACCGCTCAACACAGTGCCAATGCTGTTGTACCACAAGTAAAAGAATGTAATATTGGGGGAGACTTGAATCTCAATGTAACCATACAGTCTGACGCAAAGGTAAGGAAAGATTTATCCTTTTCATGTCTGATTAATGCGCCTCCATGACACACATCATGGGCCCAATTTTTCCAATCATATATGATACACTCAAGGACCACTGCAACCTCATCCACAATCCATCAAAGTGTGTGGTTGTTTAAAATATATTTAATCATTTACACATGTTATGCAATAGTAAAGACGGCAGGATATGAAGAGCAAAAATCCATAAAAAAGATGCCCAGGACCTTCGGTGTATTACCTCTCCAGCACTCCTCTTCAATTAAGTTTAGTTAAAGGGGGCCTATTATGCTGATCCTTCTTTTAATACATATTAATAATGTTATAATGTTGGTTGTCCATACTCAACCTCTGAAAAGTTTCTAAACATAAGATACAGGGGTTTTGCCGTAATCCAAGAATGTAATTTCGTGAACGTGATTTCCTCTCTGAACAGCTCCTCCCGAGATCTTCGCGAGATCTGGGCAAAACCTGACGTCAGGTTGTGCCGTCCAATTAGTACAGACCTAGCCAGAGCCAATCACGGCGCTGGACCTGCCCACACCGAAAACTATTCTAGCAGGCACTAACAACGGCAGATCATACTATGCCTTAGTAGCGTCTACACTTTTGGAAATACAAAAGAAGAACCGCAGATCATTTGAGGTGCAGTTTTGTCAGTATCTCTCCCAAAGCTGCTTGTCCGTTTACTTTTGGACGCGACGAAAAACACCTATTTCTCTTCCAAAAGAGGATGCCACCAGAAATCAGTGGGTAGCTTTTTCTTTTGCTGGCAGCAAATAGCCACGGCCAAAGGGAACGTTAGCTGTTTGTGCTCAGCATTTCACCAAATTCCAGCTTTGTCAATAAAGGATAATTCGACACAGGATAAGCGTTTCAGCTGCTTCTCAAACCTGAAGCAGTTGCATCGATCAAGCGCTCAGAGCCACAAGCTGTAAGTAACGATATAACAGCAAATAATGTAAGTGAAGCTAACGTGTTACTGGTGGCTAGCAGGACCGCTAGCGATAGTTAGCATTAACAACTGGCCTCAAACGCAGGCTTTGTAAAATATCTGAAGATAAAGCCTGTATTGGTCTCGACTGTCCGTGACTCACAGACACAGAAGCTGTAAGTTGCTTTTACTGCATAAGCCAACCAGACGTGATAGCCAGTTGATTGTGGCTGTAGCACAGCGGCTAACGTAGCCAAGTTACTGTTGCTAATGTTTGTGTCCTAAATATGCAAGAGTAATATCAAGGGAAATTCTACAGAAGGTGTGTGAACATAAACCTCATTTGAAGCTAACTTTTAATACTTGTTTGTAATTTGGATGCTTGGTACAACTGTCCATGGTAACGGTACTTGCTGTCTGTAAAACCTGTATTGCAAGGGTTTGTCTCTGTGGTTATGACCGCTCGGTTATCAGCTACTGCATGTTAGTTTGCGTGTCGTGCTAATTAAAAATGCTCCTGGTTAACTTATATGCAGTAATTCTGATCGGTATGCTTGTGTTACTTCGGTTAGCATCAATGTGGCAGTTTCATCATAACATTGCCCGATTGTAGCCACTACAGTTGAAGCGGTTGCTTGTGATCGCTTCACTTATCCATGACCGGGATCAGCCGGATCCCTATCACAAATATCTGGCCTAGATCTCTGATTCTACCGTGAAAGCAATCGCGAAACGCAGAAGCTCTAATGTGTCTGGTATAACAAAGGATTTCTCTGCACTGCCGTGACATAATTTCATCTCCCTTTAGAAATTGTTGTGGGTAATAAAAAGCCGAAAAGGGCAGAGATTAAATAGGAAATTCTTTCCTGTAGAAGTGATCGATTCGCTAGCTCCACATAAGCAACTTGTCCACGCTAACAGAACTTACTGTCTGCAAAACCTGTATTATGTTCACAGCATAACCGAGCTCTCTCTAGCTGTTGCGTACTATCCATAAAGCTGCTTTCACATCGGGCGCGAAATGAATTTTTCGCGGGGCAGATTACATTCAAAGTCAATGCAAAGACTTGAATGCATGCGTTATGGGCGCATTAAGCAGCTTTCACACCGGACACGAAACTAATTTTTCGCGCGACAGATTACATTCAAAGTCAATGCAAAGACTCGAATACATGCATTATGGGTATGTCAAGCCGCTTTCACACCGGACGCGAAACGAATTTTTTGCGCGACAGATTAGCTACATTCAAAGTCAATGCAAAGGCGCGAATACACGCGTTATGGGCGCGTTAAGCAGCTTTCACACCGGACGCGAAACTAATTTTTCGCGCAACAGATTAGCTTCATTAAAAGTCAATGCAAAGACGCGAATACACGCGTTATGGGCGCGTTAAGCAGCTTTCACACCGGACGCGAAACTAATTTTTCGCGCAACAGATTAGCTTCATTAAAAGTCAATGCAAAGACGCGAATACACGCGTTATGGGTGCGTTAAGCAGCTTTCACACCGGACGCGAAACTAATTTTTCGCGCAACAGATTAGCTTCATTAAAAGTCAATGCAAAGACGCGAATACACGCGTTATGGGTGCGTTAAGCAGCTTTCACACCGGACGCGAAACTAATTTTTCGCGCGACTGATTAACTACATTCAAAGTCAATGCAATGATGCGAATACACGCGTTATGGGCGCGTTAAGCAGCTTTCACACCGGACGCGAAACGAATTTTTCACGCGAGAGATTACATTCAAAGTAAATGCAAAGACAGTGCATTGACTTTGAATGTAATCTGTCGCGCAAAAAATTTGTTTCGCGCCCGTTGTGAAAGCGGCTTATCGCGCCCATTTTCTGCAAGCAAACGCTGGTCATTCCGACGCAATGAGTAACCATTACCACCGGCAATTTCCGAAAAGGCCGTTTAGCCTGGAGCTTTCGCCCCTTCTTCATACACCAGCGCAGAAGCTGTTCGTTACTCCACGCTAACGACAAACCACAGCTATGCACACGAACCAGCAGGTCCTTATAATACACACCGAAGCAGTCCATAAGTTGTTGGTCCACTTTTTGCTGCTCCTCACTGTCCATGTTTCCCTCTAAACTCAGACCCACCGGATTTCTACGGTCTCCGGTCTACACTTGGGTTTGTCGACCCGTTCTACAAATGTGTCTATATGGGGTGGATTCTAGCTTTCCCTCAATCCTAGCTATAGAGTAGAAACACCGGTGTACTCACCATAGTAGCCATAGGTAGACTGCAAATTCGAGCTTGAGCTGCCAGACTTTTCGACTCGTCCTCCACTTTCGCCCGTTGCGTTTATTAGAAAAAAAAGTTCATTTCATTAGATCTATACACATGTACTGCGTTTGATTGCAGAATATGCCCGTCGATTCCTTCGGGAGACGCGTCTCAGTTTCACTCTGAGGAGACGGACCCGGAAAACTGCGTTCTGCTGCCTCGTCCCGCCTAGATCCGCCCTCCACAGAGCTGGCCAGTCAGAAGAAAGTGGGCACACGGGGAGGGGGGGCCATAGCGGAAGAGCCACCCCAACGAGGCGTTTCAGGCAGAGACTACGATGGACTACAAATGGGTTTTTTTGAGGATAGCAGTATGAGCTCAATAAGGACCCTGTTTTGGACTTTGAACGATCAGGAGTACTCTAGGGGAGTCCAAGATCAAAATATAAATTTGGAAATATAGCAAAATAGGTCTCCTTTAAAACTTAGTACTGTAAATGTATATCTGCCCGAGGCAATTACGTTTTGTACACTCCGTAAACTGATGCAAATGCACACATTCTGCTCACCAAAAAGTACTGTTCCAAACTGAGCGGGCATAGAATCAGAAAAAAAATTCAATATCATAATTTTTGAGTTTCAGTTCATGTCACAACTGATGTTCTGTTTATTATTCAACAATGCCCTTATATAAACCTACAGAAGGGAGCTGACTCCACAGGATAGTTACATTATTTTCAATGCCAAATGAATGCCTACAAATAATAAAAAAACGAATGATACAATGAAATACAATCATGATACATTGTATTTATATTATCATTAAATACAGGCAAATTATATTCTTTGTTGGCTCTGTGGCAAACCGAGGCATGGCCAGGCCGATCGACCATGTCAGCACGCTCGCGACAGCTGATTCCCTTCTCCCTCTCCCTCGGAGCCCAGCGGAGCTTCAGCTCCCTGGACAGCAACTGGAGAGTCGACACCCGCCTAGCACTCCCTAGACTCGCAGGACCATGCACAGTTCCCACCAGCTGCGAGTCATAAGGCTAGGCAGGCCCGGAGAACGAGCACACGAGGATCCTCTGCTGCGGCTCATTGTAATCAGAGCCGACCAGAACTCAAAAGAGACAGTTAGGCTGTTGCAAAGAGGCCAGCAAGGTGTGCGCATAAAAAGCTGTTGATTAAGCATGTGTCTTTTTTTTCTTCCTTTACCCCTTAGTGCAGATGTGTCTGCCTTTGGACATGGAGCTGCTCTATTTATGCACGCAGTTACACTATTCTATCACTAGATGGCACCCCCAGATCAGGTATTGAATATTCACTAGCAAGCCGAGCTCAAACAAGGTTTAGAATATGAACGAGTTCACTGCCATCCCTGTTTTTCAGGAGTTGCGTGAATTAAACTCCTCAGCTAAGCCTGATGTGCAAACTGCTCAATATAGCCTACTTGCCCATAGTATCTATCCAGCAGTTCAAAAAAAAGATTACTTGCAACAGAAAAAAATCATTGTCCTCTGTAGCAACCACTTCAGCTACAGTGAGCCAATGGTATCCCAATTAGTAGTTAAGAAAAAACTGTTTTCTGAAGCGAAAATCCGACATGGTATTGATACTATGTCATTCTACTATCAATTATAGTCATCACATATATAAAATGCGTAGTTCCCCACCGTGGATTTATGCATAGATTCCTCCATCGGCGAATTCAGCGCTCCCTTATATCCTCCTAAGTACTGGTGTTGTTAGCCAATCACTCAATTATATACTACGGCTCATCTGAGTAACTGCACAGTTATAGTTCACACCTGCCTGAAGCTTCCCCGGTAACGATGTTTTGATTGACTTATTTCTTATCCAGTTCTCGAGAGTTTAAACTTTCCACAGTAATTGAAACACATTAATTGGACAATCAGAAGAGTGTACAAGCATTTGCGTATCAGCAAGGTAGGTTGTATTCTCTGGACGTCATGCATGATTGCGCAGCTGAAACTTATGCGATTTATAGGAAAAAAAGACTCCCAAAACCACCCCGAAGTGTTCAGTTACATTCACAGCATTTAAATGAGGTAAGGATATTGTCAATGAGAATTATTCCAAATGAAACAAGACAGGAGGGTCTCCTCCAGAGACATTCAATGAACAAAGGTTATGCTGCTACTGTGGTTGCATTTTGCTCAATGTGGCTTTTTGTTTTGGAATTTATACCTTATTCAATGAAATCGAATGCCGAGGTTTTTGCTCATTTAAAATGTGAACTGCTCAAGCACTTTGCTAGACCCCTGGTATGTTCATTGCACCATTCTGTTCAATCTGGGACAGAATATTGCCTGATTTTCCTAATAGTGGAATGTCTATTCTGTTATAACACTCTAAAGAGAAGATGCATTGTCTTTTTATTGCTTTTAATATCGGGAAATGTGCATACAAATCCTGGACCTGGTCTAAACTGTATCCCCACACCTGAGGAGCTTAAAGACAGGTCTGGTCTAGGTATTATCCATATCAATATTCGAAGCTTACTTCCCAAAATGGATTTGATTAAAATTTGGGCCTGTTCAACAGATGCAGATATAATTGTTTTATCAGAAACATGGCTCTCTAGGTCTGTTCTAGACAAAGATATCTGTATAAAAGGCTATAATGTATACCGCTGCGATCGTCCCAGGAAAGGGGGTTGAATCGCTGTGTATACAAAAAACAAATTTAACGTAAGTGTTTTATCCACAGTGTCAATCCCCAAGCAATTTGAACTGTTGGCCCTTAAACTAGATTTTGCTCAGGGTCAATTTATGAATGTTATTGGATGCTATAGGCCACCCTCTGCTTGTGCTGAAGCCTTATCCTTATTAGCTCATTACATATCTACTTTTGGCTCAAATGAGCTACTGCTAGTGGGGGACTTAAATTGCGATTGGTTGACCTCAGCATCCGATAACCTTAAATCGGTGTGTGATTCTTTTAATTTGACGCAATTAGTTGAGGAGATAACGCGCCCAAACGATAAATGCCCTGAGAAGTCATCATTGCTTGACTTGATTTTAACAAATGTTCCACACAAATACTCTGATATAGGCATTTTTGCAAATGACTTGAGTGACCATTGTGTCAATGCAACGGTAAGACAAGCTAAGCTTCCTAAAACCAAGCCTAGATTGCTTATCAAAAGAGATCTTAAACATTTTTGTGAGCAAGCTTTCTTTCATGATCTCTATCATTTTGATTGGAACAGACTTAATCTTATAGGTGAAGTGGAACAGGCCTGGAAATTCTTTTACGATGGTTTCCAAAACATTCTGAACAAACATGCTCCCTTTCGCAAATTGCGTGTCAAAGGTCGTAACAATCCCTGGTTTTCTCCTGAGCTTAGTAGTCTGCTTAGAGGTAGAAATGTTGCATGGGCCAGAGCAAGACAAAGTAAAACTGATGCTGACTGGCTCAGTTTTAGACAGCTGAGAAACCGCTGTACTCAGGCTGTAAAGAGAGCAAAAGCAGAGTACTATCTTTCAGAAACCAGTAAGAACTTAAATGACCCCAAAAAGTTTTGGAAGGTGATCAGATCTTTCTCTGGCCAGGTTTCCTCAACTGAACCACCATCCTTTATTCATAATGGTTCGTGCATGATAACTGACGAGTCTGCGATTTTAGATTCTTTTAATGAGCACTTTATTTCAGCAGGTTTCTTAACTGAGACTGGAAAAAAGTCAAACAATCCTGGCTATTTAGTTGAAAATGGAAATGCCTTGCCGGTCAGTAAGGTCAGAGTGGAAGCCCCGTTCCAGTTTGTTCCTATATCTGCCGCTGATGTTTTAAGAGAGCTGAAACAGTTGGACTCCAAGAAATCTGCAGGTCCTGATCAGCTGGAACCGCACTTTCTCAAATTGGCTGCAGATTACATTGCTGAGCCTTTATCGGTTTTGTTTAATCTCAGTCTTTTTAATAGTGAGGTCCCACATATATGGAAGTCTGCCTTTGTCTTACCCTTGTTAAAAGGAGGGGATCCCTCGAAAGTGAACAACTATAGGCCAATCTCGAAGCTATGCATTTTAGCAAAGGTTTTCGAAAGGCTTGTTAGCAATCAATTAAAAGATTTCCTTGAGAGGAATGAAATTCTCTCGAGACATCAATCTGGCTTTAGAAAAAAGCACAGCACTGTTTCAGCAGCTCTTAAGGTCTTAAATGACATTATGGAAGCGCTTGACCTAAGGAAATTGTGTGTAGCCGTATTTATAGATTTATCAAAGGCATTTGATATGGTAGATCACAATATCCAGGTTGACACATTATACAAAATCGGCTTATCGGAGCATTCAGTTTCCTGGTTCAAAAACTATCTAATGGATCGTTCACAGTGTGTTCAGATGGCTGGGTCCTCATCGAAATTCCTGACGGTTTCAAAAAGGGTACCTCAAGGTTCGGTGTTGGGACCTATTCTATTTTCCATATACATTAATGATCTTTGTAATGACCTGTCCGACGCCTTGTATCATTTTTATGCGGATGATATGATCATTTATTGTTTTGCACCATGTGCTGTGCAAGCCTTTGCCCTTTTACAGTCTGCTTTTGACGTAGTTCAGTCATGTCTGCAAAGGTTAAAGCTGGTGTTAAACATAGATAAGACAAAGGCTATGATGTTCTCTAGAGCTACTGTCCCATCGCAAAATCTCCCTATCTTAAGCTGCCAGGGAACAGCTATTGAGCTGGTTTCGTCTTATCGGTATTTGGGCTTCCATATTGATCAACACCTCTCTTTTAAATCCCATATATCAAGTCTGATCTCTAAATTAAAGATAAACCTGGGCTTTTATTTTAGGAACAGATCTTGTTTCTCCCATAGAGCTAGGAAATATCTTGTATCTGCAACTTTTCTCCCACTACTTGATTATGGTGACATACTGTATATGCATGCTTCAGCTACCTGTTTACGCTCCCTGGATTCTGTGTACCACTGTGCATTGCGGTTTGTCACTGGTTGTACTAATCTGACCCATCATTGCACTTTGTACCAAAAATCAGAATGGTCATCCTTGTCTAACAGGAGATACACACATTGGATGACTTTCATTTACAAAGCTCTCCTTGGTGTGGTCCCGTCCTATCTAGGCAATTATTTAATTAGGAACCAAGGCCACTATAGCTTAAGATCGTCAGACTTCTTTACACTCAATGTCCCCCGAGTGTTCACGGAAATGGGGAAAAAAGGGCATTTCGCTATGCTGCTCCCTTTTCATGGAATTCCTTGCAGACTGCCTTGAAATTGCCTGAACTGATCCCGTTTGACAGCTTTGTTAAAATTCTCAAGGATAAGGAACTTGAAAGCATTGGGGTTTGTCACTGCTTTTAAATTTGATTTGATTTTACTTCTTGTTTGTATGATACTGTATGAATGATTGTAATTGTGTAAATGTGCTGCCTCTTGGCCAGGTCGCTTTTGTAAAAGAGATTTTTTATCTCAATGAGCTCACCTGGTTAAATAAAGGTCTAATAAAAAAAATAAATAAAATAATAAGGTATATTTCAGATATTACGAGTTAGTGAGTTATACTTGTTCCTTATAAGATGTGGAAAGTGTTTAAGGTCTTGAGCTCGGAAGTGGGAACTGCTAGCGTTTCACTGCAGGGTGAATGTTCTTACTGTTAAATAAGCAGTTCAATCACGAAGACTCCGGAATTAAAAGAAGAAAAGATTTATTGACAATGAAATGAATTCGAGAATATCATTGGTGAGGACTCCGTCCTCGAGGATCCTTCAGCGAGGTGGGGCGCAGATCTGCCGGTGTAGCAGGCAGTGGCGAAGCCATCCCCCGTTTGGAAGGGTCATCTGGTCAGCAGGGAAATGGGTTTGATGCTGAAGAGGGCGGAGCCAGGAAGTTCGTGGTGGCGGGGAGGTTGTGGGTGATGCGAAATCTCTGCATTTCAGCAAATGGAAACACATTATGGGCATTTAGATAGAAGACCTATGGTTGCACTTGGGTGAATGAAATTGCCTGGGCATTCCTACGTGTCGTGATTGAACTTTTGTTTACACGTCCATTTCAATCCCGAAGACTCCGGAATTAAAAGAAGAAAAGATTTATTGACAATGAAATGAATTCGAGAATATCTTTTGCGATGACTCCGTCCTCGGGGATCCTTCAGCAAGGTGGGGTGCAGATCTGCCGGCGTAGGCAGTGGCAAAGCCATCCCCCAAAAAGAGAAGGATCTTGAGGACAGGCGAGTCATCTAGATGAGCTGCCCTAGGAGACAATTTGCATTAGAAAACTTAACAAGCAATGGCGCTAGCTAAGCGCAGATGCAGTGTGCCACTGCTAGGGCACAAGAGGCAAATACTAGCATAGCATCTCTGATCATTTGCCAGCGAGGCAGTAAGCACCTATAACCCAGTGCTAGCCAAGCGCTTGTAAACAATGACAGTGCAAGTGGATGAGGAAAATGCATCAAGTATCTGATTACTTACCATTATAGATACTTATCGCCGCAACCCTGATCTAAATGCATGAGCAGGGCCACTGCTAGCATCTGTGATAACTTACCAATATATATAGGTTACGGTGCAAGTGTTTGTAGCGGATTGGAATTTCGGAATGAGTTGGGCCGCGGAGGGATTTTTAAACATCCCTCCGCGGCCCAACGAGTTCCGAAATTCCCTAGACGCTACAAACACGAGCACGGTAAACTATATATTATATGCGCCATTTTTTGTATTCATTTGTGAGGCAAAATAAGTTCTAATTCAACATTTCATATAGGTTTATTTGGTTTGTTAAAAAAAAAAACAAAAAGGGAACTATTTGATGTAGTATGAGTGTACTGGTACTGTCAGCGAGACACGCAATACTGAGGATTACAGCAATCACAACAGTCATTTTACATTCACATGTATGATGAAAAATGGCTAGATTTGCAATACCTGTCCAACAAGAATTGTCTACATAGCTAGCAAGAACAATGCAAAACAGATGTTGGACACAAAATCCATAATATCAGCATTTTATAATCTGTCACATTTGGCAATGGTCGTATGCAAAGCCACTGACTCTCCATTGCTCGCTATCAGCGCGACCGCACTCATATTGCGTCATGTACTCACTTTAAAATGAAGTTATATTAGCACTTTGCCGCTGAAATGATATTTGGATCCTCCGAAATTGTCGAGAAGTCAATGGTCCTAGTTGAACAGCGAGAATCCAAGTCATCTCGAACACAACGGAGGCCGTATCTGATAGAAATGTTGACTGATAATCCGTTATAGCTCCTTCAAAAAAGCAACCGATCTGGAAAGAACTCTAAATGGGAAAACTAATCATCCGTATTATTTTGAAAACAAGTAGACATGGTCAACAACATCCCCTGCCAAAATGTCTTCTTTAAAGATACTATGAACAGAGGCTCCCAAAAATGCCACAAGGACAATAACTGTGGGAAAAATAATCCTGAGCTTCTTATTTTCGAACTCCATCAGGGTGTTTATGGTGTTAAACTACACACCAAATTTGGTTATCCTATCTCAAATAGTTTCTGAGAAAAGCGGTCCGCTTTAGAGATACCGTGGACAGAGTGCAAAAATACGGATCAAGGGCAATAACTGCGGGAAAAATAATCACGCGCATCTCATTTTCGAAATCCATCAAGGCTTTTATGGTCTGAAGCTACACACCAAATTTGGTTGTCGTATCTCTAACAGTTTCTGAGAAAAGCTGTCCCCTTTATCTCGGCCGGACGGACGCACGGACGGACGCACGGATGGACAGACGGAGCTCAAACCTATATCCCCCTCACACTTCGTGGCGGGGGATAATAACACTTGTTTCTACCGCCCGAGGTGCCACGGAAACGTCCGACTTGAAAGTAGTTCCGACTATTTCAGCCCCGTATGGCGCAAACATTATGGCACGGGTGTACTGGTACTGTTAGCGAGACACGCGCATATAATACAGATTCTTACTCTCACAACCATCATCTAAATGCACGAGCATTGCCACTGTGAGTGGATGCGAGGTAGATACTCGTGTAGTATCTGTGACTGCTTGCCAGCTAGGCAAAGTGTGCCCATAACCAAAACGCTAGCCAAGCGCTTGTGCTTACTTACCAATATAGATACTTACTGTCACAACCATCATCTAAATACATGAGCATGGCCACTGCTAGTGGACATGAGGTAAATACTGCATAGTATCTGTGACTGCTTGCCAGCTAGGGAAGGTCTACCCATAACCAAAACGCTAGCCAAGCGCTTGTGTGCTGTGCCACTGCGAGTGGACGTGACATGCAAACATGAAGAATCAGAGATTAATTACCAATATAGATACTTACTTACACAACCATTATCTAAATGCATGAGCATTGCCACTGCTAGTGGACGTGAGGTAGACACTTGCGTAGTATCTGTGACTGCTTGCCAGCTAGGCAATGTGCACCCATAACCAAAACGCTAGCCAAGCGCTTGTGAGCTGTGCCACTGCGAGTGGACGTGATGTGGATACGCATGTAGTACTCATAAAGGCTGGCCGGCGAGGCAGCACGTGACCTTGGCGCTAGCGTAGCACACGTGAACATGCCACTGCGAGTGGATGTGAGGTGGATACATGTGTAGTGTTGTGTCTGCCTGAATCAAAAGTTTTCACACTTTTGAGGTCCCCTTGTCCGTGAATAATTGGAGAGAGACAAAATCTTCAGAAGTTATCTTTATTCCAGCCTTGAATCGTGCAATAATCCAAACCCGTAGAGTAGTCCTTGGCCAAGAAGTACTAACTCAGCGTTCTTTACAGAGCCATACTTATGGGAAAAACGCAACCAACTTTGCTCCAATCACAATACATGGGCTGTACACACATTATCTCTTAAGTTTTTTCTTTCCCTCATCGGTTGGTTAAGCTCTGAAAAATAATGGTGGCGCACAGAAGTATTGGTCTCATAAAAAATGAAAGAATATATACTAAAAAGGAGTGCAAAATTACAGTCAAGAGTGGAAAACTACAGTCAAAAGAATAGGATACAAGTAGATACATAAATGATTCAATTGATTGTGTTTTCAGTAACAACTAGAGGCGCTCGTAGAGTGCAAACCTCCACCAAGGCAGCACAATCCAAATGTGCATGAGTGGGAGCAAAGTTGAGTTATCGCGTGTGGTAGGATTTCAAGATGGCTGCGGTGGCGGCCATATTGTTTCACTGATCACGGTCAAAATCAATAGGGTCCATCCTTGATGTAATAGCAATCCACCCACAAAATTTCTGACAGATCCGTGCATCACTTTTTGAGTTATGTTGTTCAGATAACAGACAAACAGACAGACAAACAAACAAACAGGGTCGAAAACATAACCTCCGCCCCAACTTTGCTGGTGGATGTAATTAATGATTTTACTGAACAAATATTGATCAAAGCTACAGAAATCAAATACATTTAAATGTCTCACCCGATTATGTTTTCAAATCAACTAAAAAGAAGCCCACTTACTAATCAAAGTTACAGAAGCCTGCTGCTTATGTGCATGTGAGGTGCTCATACATGTGTGAATTGAATTGCTTGTATGCGTGTGTGTCTGTGTGCATGTGTGTGTGTGTGTGTGTGTACTGCTCATGCATGTGTGAACTATTTGTATGTGTGTGTGTTTTATGTGCATGTGTCTGTGTGTCTGTGTGTGTATGAACTGCTTGCATAATATGGTTACTGATTATGAATATTGATTATGGGTATTAAATATGGTCATTGATTTACTGATGAATATGATGAGAAATATTGAAATATAATCCAACAGCAGTATCTGTGATGGCTGGCCAGCTAGGCAGCATGTGACCTTGGCGCTCGTGTAGCGCAAGTGAGATTGCCACTGCGAGTGGACAAGAAAACATGGCATACCATTTGTAATGATTTGACTACTTCGGAATAAACATTGCAATCATTTAACAGCACCATTATTGTATGACAATTAATTTGCAATGAACACATACAATGGACATTTAACATTTGAAAACCAAGCTATTCAGGCATTAATTATTAAAGCTGCAGTTGGTAAGTCTTATAAAAGTAACTTTTTGTCATTTTTGCTAAAACTGTCACTGTGTACAGACAGTATTACATAAAACTAGTACTCTGTAATTAAGAAAAGGCTTCTTTAAACCCACCTACTGCTCCTACTGCTATTTGAAAGAATCGTTCGGTCCGACCAAAAAGAACCAATTAGAGCCAGAATGGTGTCTGACAGCCGTCAAACAGTGCACATGCACGCGCTGCGGACAGCCTCCTCCCCCTTCCTCCTCAGTTCACGCCAGTGATCAGTCAAGCTCAAATCTCCGAGAGAGGGTTCAGGAGCTTAGAGAAACTAATGACGCAACAACAGCCATCAGCGAGGAAAAAAAATACCGAACAACAGCACACACGGCTAAGACAAGTGAGAAGAGGAAGCCAGAAGAAAAAAAAAGCACAAAAGAAAGAATTAGACAAAAGGCGGGATAAAACAAGAGTGAACATCGGATGGCTTTTTCAGAGAGAACTCCTGGATCTGGAAGGACTAAAAACCTGGATTACTTTTCTGGACAGGTAAACCCCTGCTTTATTCGTTGGTTCATTTTTTTCTCCGCAATGCTCTGCAAATAAGCAAGTTGGGGGCATGACAGGTGGCCCCAACCCTAAATTCCTGCAAATACGAGTGAGCGTAAACACAAGCACAGTCGCTGTTCGAATCAGGCATGTTAGTACTCCGTAGTGCATGTGATGTTACTGTGATGTTGGTGGAGAGCCCGTTTTAACATTTATTCCATATCCTTGATATCAGGCGGCAGTACCCACTAGTTCAGTCTTTGTCCGCACTAGTGGACCTCTGGACCGAACTAGTAACACAAACGTCTTACTAGTTAACTAGTGCGCTGCAAAAGCATGTACATATTAACTAGTCAAGCATAAAAAGCTTAACTAGTGAACTAATGAATCACAGTTATGTGCACTAGTTAAAGTCAATTTGCTTACTAGTTAACTAGTGAAAACAAAATTTTCACTAGTGAACAAGTAAACACCTTTTCTAACCTTACTAGTTAACTAGTTTGATTTGTTTACTTGTAGAAGAAGATAACAAATTGTCTACTAGATCCTAGGATGTCCCTGTAACTACTCTAAAATGCAGAGTTTCAACTACAAAAATCCACTAGTCACACTAGTCAGTGTCTTTAACTAGTTCACTAGAGAGGCTAAAAATGATCACTAGTAGAACTAGGGAAATCAAAATTGCTCACTAGTTAACTAGTTTGGGTGTCTTTTTGGCTTTACTAGTCAACTAGTTAGGGCTCAAAATGTTTACTAGTAAACTAGTAAAAAGAATAAATGTTGACTAGTGTCACTACTAAATGCTAATCGGGGAATGAGGGTGATATGAGGCTTCCTATTGGCTTATAAGTTCAAAATAAAATACTGACCCATCAGGAATCAGGATTTTGACATTATCCGCCTGCCTCATTTGTATGTTGCTCACTAGTTAACATGTTGGCCTGAGAAATTGCAACTAGTTAACTAGTTTGTCATGTTAACTAGTCAAGGCAAATGCTCACTAGTTAACTAGTTAGACTTTATTTACCTTTATTCTGTGCTAGTGTGACTAAAATATCTATGAGTTTACTAGTAACAAAAACTAAATCTAATGAGGGTCCTTTTTTAATGTACTAGTTATCCGGTGCAGGCTAAAAAAGACTAACTAGTTTACTAGTAAGGGCCAGAGTGTCGACTAGTTACACTAGTGAGGTTCTTTTTACCTTACTAGTGAACTAGTAAGGCTTAAATTTGTTACTAGTTAACTAGCTATGCCCAAAATGTCTACTAGTGAACTAGTTTCAATGTTTGTTACCCTACTAGTAAACTAGTAACATTAGTGAACTAAGTCACTAGTAAACTAGTGGGGCTAAAATTTTCCTCACTAGTCAACTAGTGGGGCATTCTGGCACACTAGTTGACATTTTAGTCCTACTAGTTCAAAACTCTGCACTAGTTGACAGATCTAGTTAACTAGTCATGAACGACTAAAAACGCCCACTAGTATTAATGTTTAGTGCACAGTTTTGTCAAACTAGTTAGACAAAAACATCAACTAGTTGTAACTAGTGAGAAAAATTTCAGCCCTACTAGTTCACTAGTGACTCATTTTGGACTGCACTAGTTCACTTTTAACTAGTAAGGTCACAAACATGAAAACTAGTTAACTAGTGGGCATTCTGGTTAGAGTGGCTGTTTTACTAGTTAAGAAACTAGTCAACATTCTGGCCCTTACTAGTAAACTAGTGACTCTTTCTGGCCCTCACTAGTTTAACTAGTAAAGTAAAAAAGACCCTCATTGGACATTTCAGCCCCTCACTAGTTAACATGTGAGCTCCATCAACTTTGAAATTTCAACATTGTACTATTAGACTGCATGCAAATGAAACAGGCGGGACAATGATTTTGATTGGTCATTCAGATTTTTTGATTAATATTATGGAAAAGGACTGGTCATTAGGGGCAGGTGTCACCAGAAAGGACCGTAGGCAAATTGCATTATTAATTCTCAAACATGATAATTATCTGATTAAATGTATTGTCTATAAATTTAGCATTTTCCTAAATTGCATGGAATTTGTGTTTGGATTTAAGTTCATGTTTTTGGTCTCTGTTTTGCTGCTTAGACCGATCTCCTGATCCATGTCATTTAATATTTTATACATGTGAAAATTTCATGCTATGTTGGCTGGATTAGTGAGGTAGCCTGAGACAAGCATGTGGGGCTGACAGCCCCAAATACAGCGTCATTTCATCAGGCATCTTGTTATGCGTGCCTACCGGGCGACCATGTTAGTACAGGGTTAGCGGACTGTGTATGTACTTCTATTGGGGTAAGAAGTATCAAACAATTTCTACAAATCATTATGACCGATTTCCAAAGCGGTTTGATTTGTTATAATAACAAATTTAGCTTATGATCCAGGATGCCCTGATACTCTAAAATGCGGTTTTACTACCAAAATACAACTTTTATTCATAGCAGTCGGCGCTTAAACTGAAATCTACACCAAAGATGCCAGATTTTTGCGCAGCATATGGATGCTGAACGAGATATCAATACCAGATCCCGTGGAATTACCTTTTGCTGGTAAGATTTAACGATAGATTTTGGATGTATTTTGTATTATAACATTACGTTGAGGCTACTGTAACTATTTGTCCACCAGCGAAATGCTAATGTAGGAGCTAGACTAGCCCTAGTCATGGAATGAGGCTTTATAACAAATAAATCATAATTATAATGTATAGTTATCCGGGTATTTCTCCACAGGCCCAATTTTATTACAATCCTATCTTTTCTTCTCGACTAACAAAGAGGATGTGATTGCATTTCAAAGCTGGTTACTAAGGCTGCCAGGTCAGATCCTAACGTTAGTATTAAGTTTACAAGATTGTTGTTGGCCCAGGTATTTTATGCGGTTGGATACAAAAAGAAATGCTCTTTCTATTCACAATTTCTCTATCATTTTTGTAATATTAAAAAGGCCTGAATCTACTATAATTTTTAAATTATATTAAAAAGACTTGAAAAAATATGTTGCAGTTCATAGATATTTCTCATTTGTATTTTATACATATTTCAATATGTTGCAACATTATGACAGTAAGACAACGGTATACTAATGTATAATATATTGTTATGCTGGATCTAGACTAGAAGGTGATGACAGTGCGTCACATATATGCTTAAGGACAAGGTTGTTGCCATAATGCTGTCATAGAGTGGATCGATCCTAATAAGTTGTCTGTGCGTGCGCTTTGCTGTGGTACTAAGTGGTGTTTAGCACTCTACTTTGTTTATGGCATTGAAGGCTCTGCATTTGGAGCAATGGTGGCAGATTGCTTTTAAACAAACGTCGACATTGCGAAACTCTCACTCACTCATCACTCACTGCATGCGCTCTCTCTCTCCCTCGTCTCTTCCGTGTGTGTGCGTGTGTGCGATAGTGTTGACTTTTAACTAAAAGCTTTTAAGGTAAAACAGCAGCAGATAAACTAATTTAAGGAATTGTTGTATAAAATCACCCCATACCCCTCGTTTACTGTGACCCCCCCAGACCTGAAATCTAAACATTGACTGCATTTCTACATTTAACCAAACATGCAATGACTTAATGCACACCTGAAAACCCAAATATATATTTTTTGCATTATTATATATATTTTTTGCATTAGATAGATAGATAGATAGATAGATAGATAGATAGATCCCATTAATATCCGCAAAATCCTTTAAATATGCAACTGATCGTACTGGCGATTGTGCAGACTATTTTGTTTAATACAGTCTATATGGTCCGTACGTAGGCTATGACGAGCAGAAGCCCCGGAAAGTGGTCCACTATGGCCAACGGCAAATGGTCTTGTGCTACGAAAAGAAGCATCTGGTTGTCGTTTGTTTATCGTGGTGTGTGTTCGTGTGCTCTTGCATTGCTGTCGAAATAAAAAGCTTCCCATAATTAATAACTTCGATCATGAGAGACGATTTGGAATTGAACCAGCCACAAAGACAGCAGGGCGATTGCATGAAAAGGGCTCGATTGAAACATGCGTAATCTATTGCACCAATCATAACCATCTTCGAACTCAAAGTTTCTTTTTTATTCCAGCAAGTGACATTATGTTCTTAATGTTGAATCTAAAACGGTTCCGATGTTATAGTGTTAACGTGAACAGACAGAACCTCTGATTCCAATACAGCTACGCCTCGCGGCTGATTTTACAAGCTACGATTCGTGGCTGGTATTAAAAATCCATATATTTTGATTTGTAAATCCGTAAACTAAGTTTTTGAGGAAACGAGTATAATTTACGGACAATCCGTTTGCTTCTTGATATGTTTTTGCGGTGTTTTCCATTTTAAAATAAAAATTGGTAAGGAGTGCGATCTCCCTACCATTTTAACATTGCGCCCGTAGGCTACTCATTTCATAAGTTCAAAATCCTTGCTGAGAACGGACAAACGGAATTGATATGTACGTTAAATATCTCCTTAACCGAAGGGCAAATTGGCCCCGTTTAAACCGAAATGTCAACCAGTTATTTTAAAGTAAGCAATGTCACCATTCCCGCCTCCGAATTTACTTTTGTTTTTGCCGACTAGTTCACTAGTGCGCATTTTGGCCAGCACTAGTTAACTAGTAGAGTCAAAAGACCCCAACTAGTGCTACTAGTGAACGTTTTGGCCTGTACTAGTTAACTAGTAAGGTCAAAAAAGATCTTAACTAGTGCAACTAGTGAGCATTTGACCCTCACTAGTTAACTAGTAAACAATATAAGCCTTGCTAGTTAACTAGTAAGGACAAAAGAGGCTTTAACTAGTTAACAAGTGAGCATTTTCTCTCTGACTAGTTAACATGTAAGCCGCAACATGCAGCCACTAGTTAACTAGCTGCAATTACTCTGGCCAACATGTTGTACTAGTGTGCAACATGGAAATGAAGTAGGTGGGATAATGACAAAATCCAAAGTCCTGATTTGTTGGAATTTTATAATTTCAACTTTAGAGCCAATGGAAAGCCAGAATGCATGCTAGTTCCACACACTCCTCATTAGTATTCAGTGTAACTAGTGTGACTAGTGAACATTTTAATTTAATTTAATTTAATAGTGTACAATTTAAGCCTTACTAGTTGACTAGTGAAGTCAAAATAGATCCTCACTAGTGCAACTAGGTAATAGTTTGGCCCGCACTAGTTAACTAGTAAACATTTAGTGCCTCACTAGTTAACTAGTAAGATCAAATTAAATTTTACTAGTGCAACTAGTGGACATTTTGCCTTCACTAGTAAGCTAGTTGAAGAAAATGGGTTCAACTAGTGAACTAGTAAAATCAAATGTGACTCTTACTAGTTAACTAGTCAATATTTGACATTATTTTTATGTCACTAGTGGCACTAGTCACACTAGTGCTACTAGTGCCACTAGTCGCACTAGTGCTACTAGTGGATTGCATGCAAATAAAGCAGGCGGGAAAGGATTCTGATTGGTCAGCAGTCAATCTGTGGGCTGGAGAGCCTAAAGCTGCCTGCTCTGAATTGTGATGCATTAAACTATAGTATTTCACCACATTCTTTTATAGAATTGGAGAATTTTAGCAACTTGCCATTACTTATACTATTATTGATTCAAATACTGTTGGTCTGAGCAAATTTTGATTCACTTGGCTACATTATATACGTATCATTTGGTTCATAAAGAACTATCATCTTTAAAATGAAACGGATCTTCAAGCCCACTAGAGACCCAAGTGTATTGAATTGTGGCCTCCCAGTTGTATTAACTCCTGTGTTTGATACATTTTTTTCTAATCACACTATCATTTGATTCTTTAGATTAGAACAGAAAATGGAAGCGTTGTCGCAAGACAATATACATATAAACAGCAAACACAAAATTAATATTTGGAAGACTAAATGATCATCTTTGCTACCACCAATAATCTGGAGGACTGCTGGAACCAAAACTTTTCATTGTATGTTTAATGAATTGCACCGTGGAAACGCACCGATACACAAGACTTGAGAACTTCCTCTGAGAAATCCTAGGTAGCAGATCATGCTCTGGCCATTGTGGCTTCTTATACTGGAGTCAGCTCTTTTTTTTCTGCAAAATATGACTATAGTACTTCTCGCACTCAGGTCTTCATTTACTTTCATTTACTTCAATTTTCTTTGACCCAGTGCTTTGGCTCTCATAAAAATTGTGTGGTCTGATGCAAAAGGTGTCATGCTTGAGGTAGGCTGAGACATCTCAACGTAAATGCCAGGAAAGAAAAGCTGAAATTCTGAACACTTGTCTCTTACTCATCTCATGATTGTAACCCCACATTTATTCAGTGTATTGCATAAACAAAGGAATTGGGCTGGCTGTTCCAGTACTTTCAGAGGGGATTGTAAATAACAGTATGATGTACAGACCCAACATTTCAAGACTGCTGTTTCCAACCCTTTTCTGATATAAACATCACAACAGCAAAGACTAAATAAATATGACAGCTCTCTCTTGATTAAAATACAGCGTTCTCATTAATAAAGCATATTAAGGTAAATTTCAATTATTTCTCATGAAACTTTTATCATGACTTACATCAATCAGCCACAAGATTAAAACCACCTGCCTAACGTAGTGAAGGTTCCCCTTGTGCTGCCAAATCTGCTCCATCAAATTGACATCGCTTGAGTTCTCAAACTCAGGGATTCCCAGCAGAACATTTCCCAGAGTATCACACTCCCTCCACCAGCTTTACTTCTTCCCACAGTGCATCCTGATGCCATCTCTTTCCAGATAAATGGTGCACACGCACCCATCTAAAGCAGATGATCTAAAAGGAAATAGGGTTCACTGGACCAGGCGACCTTCCTCAACTGCTCCATTGTCCAGTTCTGGAGCTCAGGTGCTGTTTTGATTGATCTGCAGGCTAACAAGTGCCATACATAACTGGGTGTGATGCACTGTGCCTTGTGACACATTCCTTATGCAAGTATTATTGAAATTGTCCGCAACTTGTGCCTTTCGCCCTTGTGCCAGTTAGGACCAGAAGGGATAGTCTTCATAGCCCTCGTGCATCAATGAATCTTGGGTGCCCAAAAACCCTGCCACCAGTTCATGTTTTGTCCTTCCTTGGACTACTGTCAGCAGGTACTCAAATCTGCTGACAGGGAGCCCCCAGAAGTCTTGCCACTTCAGAGATGCTCAAATGCACATAGTGATTTGTCACTTGTCAGAGCCTTCCAGTTCCCATTTCTCCCACATCCAACTAATTGAATACGAGAGCCATCTATTGGCTCACCATCTAAGCTCTGTCTTCAAATCTGGATATGCAATTATATTCTGCATTATTTGCTGCATCAGTGAGTGGTTTTAAAGTTTTGGCTCATCGGTGTATGTTCCTTATATGCACACTTGATGTGCTGTTATCCTTTATTGCTCAGCCTGTTGACAGCACAGTATGTTTGTTTAATTTTACTGTTGTGATGATAGTCTTATTTATTTACATATGACAAGTTTCTTTTAAAACAATAATTGAAGGATTGAAGCTCACTTTCACAGGTATAAAAACCAACACTGCCTATATGAGGTCATTTAGGGTGGAGGCCAATCTGCAAGTCATAGAAATGCAACACTGTTTAGCCTTTCATGGTAGACAAGTCAACTAAATCCAAAAGGTCACTCTATATTGTTGTGTTATAGAAACATAGAGGAAATTATCAACAGCAAACATCCATGACAGGGATGGATCCAGGAATTTTGGATGGGTCTTGAGGCTGGTTCTGGGGGCCCTCCCCCAGAAAAATTTGGAATTAAAGATGACAGGAAAATATGCGTTTTCCTGGCATCTGGGAACAAAATTCAAGGTCTTATAGTTAGCTGAAAAAAGCATTTTTTTAAATTAATAATTATCTCTATTTAAGGTGTAAGTTTGCACTTGACTCTGCAAAGACAATGAAAACAAAGAGACTTAGGTCCTATTCCGACGGAAACGGATGAACTGTGAAAATGATCAAAGCATACATCAGGATACATCATGGATTAAACATTTAAAACACAACACTAAAGTTGTTTTCTTTCACGGAGAATGGTATTTAATTCACTTTGAAATGAATTTCCTACTTGCACATTAGGCATATTCAGTAGGCATGCAGAGCCACAAAATCACCTGGAAATTTTTAAATCTCACTGAATGGGTATTGACTAGGCCTCTTCATTAGTATTGAAGAGGCCTAGTTGTACCGTGTTAAAATATAGCATTTAAACTGTAGTGCAATAAATACTCAGAGAATTAACTTAACTAAAAGTGTCAATATCACAATGTAAATGCTTTAATAAAAGTAGAAATCCCGCATTTAAATTAGTGAACTCATCCATAAAACCGTGTTTCAGCTTGGCCTGCTTGTGAATATCCAATAACTGATCCTGGTATGCCATCTAGTGATAGATATTTTAACTGCGTGCATAAGTTTGCAGCTCCATGTCCGCTGGCGGTCACACCTGCACAAATACCCTGCCAAGCACCATTGTTCTCGAACGCGCCAAATCCAGATAATCCTTATGATGAATTTCATTCATATTTTAATTTGTAACGAGTAACGAAGTGGCCAGTGTCAACGTTACGAAGTGAAAGTATACTTGTTATCTTTTAAATGTAATAGAGTAAAAGTAAAAGTCAAAACTCACGTAAAGTATACATACTCAAAAAAAAAAAAAAAAAAAAAAATTATTTCGTTATAATACACCTCTGACCATCACAAAGGGCCTTATTTATAAAAATTTGCGTGGATTTCATACCTAAATAATACGTACGCATAAAAAAATAAAAATGACATTTTGTGGAAAATAACCTAAGTTATAAACCTATGGGTAAAATAAACTGCATGGAATTTTCATTTATTTAATCAGGATGGACTTGGAATTTATTGGCATTGTGCATGATCTTAATAATTTCCCGCGCCGCGTATCTTCAGTGATGAAATAATTCTATCCAATTCCAAATAAAAAACATTGAACATTATGGAAAACTGGAGATAAAAAATAAAATCAAAACGAATTGATTTGAAAATTTTACTGTTGTTTTGAAGGCTTTATTCCCCAGTAGCAATCAGGTTTTATAGGGTTAAATTTTGGCTGGGAGGAAGACATGCAGGAGAGCCAATAAGAAACTTCAATTCCTGTTCCTTCCCCACCTCCTCATTAGCATTTAGTGTAACTAGTGCCACTAGTGCCACTAGTGAGCATTATGGCTTTCACTAGTTCAACTAGTAAACCTCCGAGCCTCTCTAGATAACTAGTAAAGTAAAAAGAGGCTTAAACTAGTTAGCTAGTGGGCATTTTTCGTTTCACTAGTTGAACTAGTAAACATTTAGAGCCTCACTAGTTAACTAGTTAAGTCAAAAAGACTGCAACTAGTGAACACTTTGGCTTGACTAGTTCTACTAGTAAACATTTTGAGCCACACTAGTTAACTAGTAAGGTCAAAAAAGGTGTTTACTAGTTCACTAGTGAGCAATTTTGTTTTTGCTAGTTAACTAGTAAGCAAATTGCCCCTCACTAGTTAACTAGTGCACATAATTGTGATTCACTAGTTCACTAGTTAAGCAATTTTATGCTTGACTAGTTAACATGTACATGCTTTTGCAGCGCACTAGTTAACTAGTAAGACGTTTGGTGTTACTAGTTCGGTCCAGAGGCCCGCTAGTGCGGACAAAGACTGAACTGGTAGAGTACACTGCCGTCTGATATCAAGGATATGGAATAAATGTTAAAACGGCTTGCCATACAGTCGAGCTAACGTTAGCTTGTTTCCGATGCTAGGGCTCACGTTACTGGCGTCGTTTTATTAGAAAGTAGCTGAAAATATCTTTATGAAGTGACCAGGCAGTCTTATCGGTTGTGTTGTTGACCTCATAAATATGTGTAACGTTTCTGTGCTCTCAAAGCTAAATGCTGTCATACATGGTTTACTGGCCATTCAGCAGGATTCACGACAGTTTCTGTACTCAAAAAAACGGGTAACTTACTGAAATAAGCGTGTGCTGGGTTTTTACTGAATACATACTGCTGTAGATTACTTTTCATGTCGACGTGATTTATTTCTGCTCGTCTTTTTTGGCCAGCAGTGTTGACTGTTCACAACTGTAATGTTTAGCCTCGACAACTTGGTCGCATGCATAACAGCTCGCGTGCCTTCGCGTGCACGGCAGCCTTCTGGGGGAAGGTCTTAGGGCAGGAGTGCAGTGGAGAGGGGAGGGGGAGGGATCTGAAAGTTGAATTTTTTCAGATTTTTATGCCAAGTCCTCTCTCTCCTCAAAGTTACCAACTGCAGCTTTAATGCCCAACAATTCACATCTCATTCCTCAGTCGGACCACAAACATTGCACGCATGCAAGCGAGACCACCCACTTATGTAAACTTAGGACGCTGCTTTGATGAGGCCATGAGAACTGCACATGGATTATCGTTGAGGCTGAGGGCCGCATTTATGAAGTGCCCACAGATGACCAACGCCCATGCTTGTAAATTGGAACGTTCCATTTGCATTGAGCTGCAAATGTAATGCTCAGAACCTGAATGAATGTCCCGAGTAGGTAGAATGTGATAAAGGCATTAGATTACCACTTGTAAGCTGAGCCATACCTAGTGAAGGAGAAAATGATATGATAGCATAGCATTTGTACGATTTGGCAACTTGAATTGGATTGCTGTATTCATGGACAAAGCACCATCATTGGATGACAATTCATTTGCTAAGTGCAAACACATACCATGTACATTTATAACTTGCAAAGCATCTAAATTCAGATGTCAATGACTCATGTAATTATGCATCACCCAACATCTAGTTAAGACTTTAAAGGAGTATGAACATTGAATGGATACAAGCAAACCACCACCAGCCTAGATGTAAGGTACGGATATCAGTTTGATGAGGCCACTGAGAGCTGCACCTTGACTATGGTTGAGGTAGAGGGCCGCGCGCAGAGACTGATGCCCATTTCCAAATTTAGAACATTTAATCCGCATTGGAAAAGGTTTGAATTAAAATTCCTTAATGCACAAAACAATGAAACGCAATAACAGATTGGGAGTCTACCAACAAGTGATGACGAACTGATTCTTTTCTCTCAATTCTGAGGTAGGATAGAAACCAGACCCCCAAAATGAGGATTGAACCCTGAAACTAGATTCACACCCCAAACTGTTCAATAAGGTTGCACATGACAAACATCACAATAAACGCAACAGTGGAAATTAAGACTGGATACAGTAGAATACCTTGGACAAACAAAATTTAGAAATGACGTGAAAGCTGAATCAAAAGCTTTAAATATGAAAGAGCCCAACCATCCCTTATGAATGCATCATGATTATTATCTTCACCTAGGTCAGGAGCAGTTCGATTAGTGATTGGATTGGGACCGGTTTCAGATGGGCTTAAGGACGGGGATTCCAAAGTTCCAGGATCAAAATCAGGAGAAAGCCTAGCTAAGCAATTTTACGAACGAGGAAGAGCTCAGCTCTGAAAATAGAATTGGTTACGAGCCAAGTCAAGCATCAATTATTTTCCAAAAATTATTGAATCCTTCATCATTTTGACCCTCGCTTTATTGTCGCCACAGAATAAGATTCTTTTCCAATCCCAGAGGGCACCTCACGCATAAAAAGCGATGACAATGGAGTAGATTTTGAAATATGCGAAGAATCTTGTGAGATATAGAATTCAAACGGCTATATACTCACAAACCATTGTCCTTAAAAAGATCCTCCAAACATACAGTAGCCTTTGCATGGAGATGCATAGAAAAAGTAGCGTAGGCTGAGAATCGTTAATCACGAAGAACAAAATTCATTCCAGCTTCCAAAAGGAGAACTAGAGTGGCATAACAGAGTGGTAACCTTCAGCTAAGGATGAAATCAGTTAAGGAATGGACATATTTACTTGAATCCAAAAGCAGAGATATGAATAACCTCCCTTGTGGAATCATAGTCTATGCATAGCAAAATTACGTGAGCCAAGAATGAAAGAAGTGCTCGTTTAGTAATGCAAGCCAAATACAGCCTGGTAGTAGGTATGTGAAAATCGAACAGGTGCGTACGGGTCATTTTTTTTCCCCCCTCCCCCAAGGTGCTTAATTTCCGTGAAATACTGATCAGGCACCAATAAAGCAAAGTAGACCTGTTCTTTGATACTTCGCCTAAATTTGTGAAATTTCGTCATATTGGACAGAACTATTTTGACTTCTAGGCGATCAGAGTCGTTTTTGACTGGCAAGCAGCTTGTTTGAGCATTGATCTGTAACAAACTGCGCAATGGAATAACACAACACTTATCCCTACTTACAGATCGATCCCATAGAAGCAAAGTGCTCGAAATAATTTGTAATTTTATCAAGAAATGACAGACGTTCCGTGAAAAAGCGTTTTTTTTTTGTAAATTTTTATTATTTCTCTCCCCCCATTCACATAGGCCTACCTAGATATTGCAACAAGACTAATACAATTTACCTTTAATGAAGGAAGAAAGCTTGTATGAAACTGTTTCATATTTTTTCCCAAGATCACATGGAAATAGGGCCAATAGTTTTCATCCGGTGAGGTTACATTGAATTTCCAAGAAGTGCGTTTTAATGATGAATGAATGATATGGATTCACACGCGACTTCTTACAGTACTATAGACACTCGAAGCGCCTTTAGAGTGATATGCGGTAATCGAATCTCTTGACCGCCACTGTGGCACACCGACCTGATGATGCGATATGATGTTTCAATGAAAGACTTGGATTTTTTGACCGAAAATCCATGAGTCCCAGCCGCTGTGATCATTTAACTTTGTGACCTCCAAAGACAGACTTGCACGTAATCTGGGAGATATGTAACGCAGCTTCAGCAAACAAGATTTGATATCCGTAGAACAATCCTCCACCGAATGTAGCTGCCAACAGCAATTAAGGGAGATTAATGATCAACTCTTGACGACACTCGAGATAAACAAATAATGGCTGTGTCCAAAATCACTCACTACACACTATATAGTGCACTATATAGTGGGTTCGCCATTTTGTAGGGCTGTCTGAATTGTTTGTAAGAATTTTTATCCCCTGTATAGTGAACTCATTACATCCCACAATCCACCGCAAAATGTAGTGAACATCGATGGTCACTAACCTAGCTATGCATCCCATCATGCACTGCACACAAACCGAAAAGTTCGAAAGAGATGCGTTTAGTCAACGGAGTTTGAAAACAAGCACGAGACATTAGCTTCAGGCGCGAAAATTTTTTTTTTTTTTAATTGGAAACCAAGCAGCGCAGGAGACCCTTTTTTTTTTTTTTTTTTTTTTTGCTGCGACGAAACGAGTTAGGTAGTGTCCGAAAGCGTTTCTTCCCTCTGCCAATGATCTCACTATATAGTCACCTACTCCCTTTATAGTGAGTAGGAAATAGTGAATGAGTGAGTGATTTCGGACACAGCCAATATCTCGATAAACTCCAAAGCCACAGCGAACTTAGCAACTGTTAAACACCTAATGATACGGAATTCACTCTACAGAGAAGTAGACCACACGTATGCCCATTCGGAAAACAGCAATAGAAAATAAAGACCTGACAAATATCTACCTTGTAGTACTTGAGAAAGAAAGAGGATAAATTGATGTAGCTGGTAAAATATAGCCTACCGCTCGATGTCAGGAATAGCTAGGCCAATGAAGAATAGAAGATACTTAGAAAACACCGCGGAGTTCAGATTTTGTTGCGATGGAACGAGCCGGCTGAATGGTTGCAGCTTCTACTGCCGGGCCTGCTTTCTGATGCTTCCACGATTTTCACCAGGGTTTGGACGGCTGGCATCCAGAACCAGGACACGACAGGGAGGCGATGCTTCTGCAGGAGGCCGCTGAACTGTTTTGAACTTAGAACTCTGTTGTACTGAAGAGGATTCGCGTTGGCATTGGACAGAACAAGTAGCACCAGTAACTCCGAACGAAGAAGTTCAAGGTTGATACGAATTTGTAGTTCTTCTTGGACGATTTGCTAAATGAAGATCGAAATCGTGAGAGGACTAACATGCCGGAAGCTGCGTGATGCAAAATCTCTGCAAACAGCGAATGGAAACACGTTATGGACATTTAAATAAAAGACCCATGTTTGCACTTGGGTGAATGAAATTGCCTAGGCATTCCTACGTCTCGTGATTGAACTTTCGTTTACACTTCCATTTCCTTAAAAAGGTCCCCTATTATGCTATATTTATTTGTTTAAAATCTGTCCGATGGGTCTTTAAAATAATGTGAAGAATTCAGTTACAAAAAACCACACACATCCAGGCTTAGTGAGACCTATTCTCTCACCCCATCTGTGCCGGCCTGAAACACGAGCTGTTTTGAGTGGGCGGGAAGGCTATGCTAATGACGCATTGCTTTGATTGGCTGCCTGGCCGTTTCGATCCCGGGGGACGGTGCAGACCTGAAAATCCAGGAAACCAAGACGGCAGGTATTTCAGGACAGCTCTCCGTGGCATCTATTGCAGTAAGACCGTACTTGTTTGATCCCGAATCTGACCCGAACAGGAGGAGTAAGCAATTGCAGTATTGCAGCAACGTTTACAGTAAGATGTCAATGAGTGGCAAATTGAAATTTTAGTGTTTTGCTCGTACTGTTTCGCCTTGCATACATGTGATTGTAGCTGTACTGTTACATAGTCATGTTATATACCCACTTAGCTATCTGGAGTAAACTTTGCTAAAAGCTCCTGCTAACCATTTCTACCAAAACGAAACACAATTCCGACACCAAGCTACTAAATGAGTTCGTAGCAAAAGCACACAAAATGTGTAAGCATTACTTATGTGGAGCAAGCGAATTGATAACTTCTACCGGAAATTTGTGTCCAACCTCCACTTCTTTTTCGGCTTTTTATTAGCCAGAGCAATTTTTGAAGATGGATGAAATTCCGCCACTTCAACGCAGAGAAATCGTTTGTTATACTAGACACGTTATCGTGCATTTCGCGATTGCTTTCACCGCGGTAGGATCAGAGAGCTAGCCCACACCACGGCAAAGTACCCGGCTGACCCCGGTCATGGATAAGTAAAACGATAGTTTCACAGTAGCAGTAAACAAACCCAAAAACATACCCCGAGCTCTGAAAAACCTACGTCTGGTCTAACTGCAGCCTTTTCAGCCCAACTTTGCAGACACATACAACACCTCTCCAGTTAGCTTCAACTGTAGTGGCTACAATCAGGCAACATTATGATGAAACTGCCACATTGATGCTTACCAAAGTAACACAAGCATATCGATCAGAATTACTGCATATAAGTTAACCAGGAGCATTTTTTAAGTAGCACGGCATGCAAACTAACAAGCAGTAGCTAGTAACTGAGCGTTCATAACAACGACAGAGAAAAATTTTACCCTGCAATACAGGTTTTACAGACAGTAAGTTCCGTTACCATGAACAGTTATACCAAGCATCCAAATTAGAAACAAGTATAAAAAGTTACCTTCAAATGAGGTTAATGTTCACACCTTCTGTTGAATGTCCCCTGATATTGCTCTTGCATATTTAGGACACAAACATTAGCAACAGTAACTTAGCTACATTAGCCGCAGTGCTACAGCCACGCTAGGTAGGCTTATGCAGTAAAGCGAAACAAAATGGTAAAACTTACTGCTTCCGCATCTGTGAGTCACGGACAGTTGCTACCAATCCAGGCTTTATCTTCAGATAGTTTACAAAGCCTGTGTTTGAGGCCAGTTGTTAGTGCTAACTATCGTTAGTGATCCTGCTAGCCCCCCAAACAATTTAGCCTCACTAACATTATTTGCTCTTATATCGTTACTTACAGCTTGTGGCTCCGAGCGCTTGATCGATGCAACTGCTCAAGGTTTGAGAAGCAGCTGAGATGCGTATCCAGCGTCGAATTATCCTTTATTGACAAAGCTGTCTTCGGTGAAATGCCGAGCACAAATAGCTAACCTTCCCTTTGAGTGTGGCTGTTTGCCGCAAGCAAACAAAAAAGCTACCCACTGATTTCTGGTGGCATCATCTTTTGGAAGAGAAAATAGTTGTGCTTTTTTTTTCGCATCCAAAAAAAAAAAACACGTACGAACAGCTTTGGGAGACATACTGATAAATATACTCGATAAATGATTTGGGCTCGTTTGTGGCTGATAGAATAAATTCCGGGTGGGCAGGTCCAGTGCCATGATTGGCTCTGACCAGGTCTGTCCTGATTGAACGCCACAAACTGACGTCAGGTTTTGCCCAAATCTAGTGAAGATCTCGGGATGAGTTGTTCAGAGAGGAAATCACATTCAAGAAATCACTTTCTCGGATTATGGCAAAACCCCTGTATCTTATGTTTAGAAACTTTGCAGAGGTTGAGTATGGACATCCAACATTATAACATCACTTGTATGATTTAAAAGAAGGATCAGCATAATAGGGGACCTTTAATGAGTATCTGTCCTGGCTTCTGGGACTCTGAAGAAAAATGGACAAAACTCTAAACTTTATCATGGAGAAAAGGTGTGTTTTGTGTTTGGAGAGGTTACTGGTGACCACTGATGTCTAACTGCACTAACTGATAAACTCATGCTAAATTTAACCAGAAAATCATTATTTCACACTGAATTTCATGCGTCAAAAGTTGATTTGTGTTATTATTTTATGATTTGACAGTGCGCCATTTTGAGGTATCTTAGACTTTGGGGAGCCACCTGGATAGCTGTCTTACTTGGCTCCTAGAGAGTAGGATTTATTTATTTATTTATTACAATTTCAATGCTGAATTTTCATGAAGATTTTTTATGTTTGCAGCCCTTTTTCTCAACCAAAATCATGAAAATAAACTGAAATACGATGGAATTCTAAATGGTTCAAGTGTCTTGACACAGTTGAGCCATTCCTTTCCTGTCTGTGAAGCTGTTATCTGGAATTATAAAGCCTTAACTCCTTTGCGCAGAAGCCAAATCGCCAGATCAAAGATCTGCGCTTTATGTGTTACCTTATTTAAAGGGGACAGGAAACACAAGAAAATGCTGAGTAAGTATTAACATAACATAACATAACATGAATGGCGAGAACAGGCCGTTCACCCCAACTAGGCTCGCCAGTTTCTTTACACTATTGTGAATATATCACTTCAGATACTCAATGACTCAATGGTATCTAGCTTTAAGTCAAGCCTGCTCTTGAAGACTCCCAAGGTCTCTGCCTCAACAATATAGTCAGGCAAGCTATTCCACATCGAAATTACTCTTTGGGTGAAGAAATATTTCCGAATATCAGTGGTAAATTTACCTTTGGTCAGCTTCCATTTGTGACCCCGAGTTCTACTAACAACACTTGGTCGAAGGAATCCTACATAATTCACTTTGTTAATCCCTTTAACATATTTAATGACCTCGATCAGATCACCCCTTAGTCTCCTTTTCCTAAGACTAAAGAGATTAAGGATCTTCAGCCTCTTCTCATAGCCTTCATCTTTTATACCCGGAATTAGCTTAGCGGCTCTTCTCTGAACTTTTTCTAGAGCCTCTGTATCTTTCTTAAAGTATGGTCCCTAGAACTGTGCACAATACTCCAGATGTGGTCTGACGAATGTGTTGTACAAAAGAAGCAACACCTCCTTGGATTTGTACTCAATACTTTTGGGCAATGTATCCCAGCATCCGATTGGCTTTTTTAACTGCTACGGCACAATGGCTAGAGCCTGTGAGGGTTTGGTCAACAATCACTCCCAGATCTTCTTCGTGTGGAGCACATTCCAGTTTTAAACCTCCCATGAAGTAATCCCGTCTAATGTTTTTATTACCTACATGTACAACTTTACATTTCGCTACATTAAATTTCATTTGCCACATTTCTGCCCAATTCTGGATTCTATCCAAATCATGCTGAATGACTTTAGTGGACTCTATTTGCCAAACCTCCCAATTTAGTATCATCTGCAAATTTAACTAATCTGCTCTCAATATTCCTATCAAGGTCATTAATGTAGATGAGGAACAGCAGGGGTCCCAACACCGATCCCTGGGGGACGCCACTCCCCACCATACCTAGCTCAGATGAGATACCACTGACCACCACTCTTTGTGTTCTGTCCTGTAACCAGTTTTGAATCCACTTCAGAATACCTCCTGTAACTCCAATGGAGCTCATTTTGAAAATTAGTCTCTTAGGCGGTACTGTATCAAATGCTTTCTGAAAATCCAAGTATATGATGTCATAAGCCCTGCTCTGGTCGTAAGTCTTGGTGAAAAAATTCCAGAAGGTTTGTCAGGCATGACCTTCCCTTATGGAAACTATGTTGGCTATCCCTCAAGATATTGTTACGTTCAAGAAATAAGTCCAGCTCATCTTTTATGATAGATTCCAATATTTTGCACGAAGTGCAAGTTAAACTGACTGGCCTGTAATTTCCTGGCTCAGTACGGTCCCCTTTCTTATATATTGGTATTATATTGCCCTGTTTCCAATCATTTGGTATTACTCCAGTTTCTAAAGACCGTCTGAAGATGGCGGAGAGTGGCTTAAAGATGATCTCACTAACTTCCCTGAGCACTCTAGGATATAAGCCATCAGGACCCACCGCCTTATTTGCCTTAAGTTTATGCAACTTGTCTTCGTTATCCCTAACCTCAATTTCCGCTAAATAATCTTGAGCATTGGACATGCCCTCTGGCCGAATAAAGACCCGCTCTGAGGTAAAATTCTCAACAAAGTAACTGTTTAAGGTATCCGCAATATCCTTGCTATCATATAGCAGCGATCCATATTAATTCTTTATGCACTTTACCTCCTCTTTGATTTTCCTTTTTCTGCTACAGTACTAAAAGAAGCGCTTAGGGTTAGATTTTGCCCCCTCTGCATTTTGTCTTTCATACTGTCTTTTGGCATTCCTCAGCTCTTTTTTGACCACAGCCCGCATTTTACAGTATTCAGCCTTAGTGTTCTCATTGTTATCCTTTATGTACATCTTATAAAGATTCCTCTTTTCCCTCAAACTCCTACGAATAGCTGTGGTCATCCGCTGAGGATTCCACTTTTTCTGCTTACTTTTGGACACCTTTGGAATGAATTTGCATTGTGAATCAAGTAAAACCCCCTTAAATCTTTCCCACATCTCATTTACAGACTCACAGTCCAGTGTCTCCCATTTTATTTCACTTAGATATGAGCGCATCCTGTCAAAGTTTGCTCGCCTAAAATTGAAAATTTTTGTTTTTGAAGACACCTTTTTAACTTCCCATGAAACATCAAAATTAACAGTCGAGTGATCACTTGTCCCAAGTGGCTCGAGTACCTCAACATTGCTAATTCTATCTGGGTCATTACAGAGCACTAAGTCTAAAATTGCCTTCTCTCTTGTAGGTTTATTAACATACTGCACCAAAAAATTATCATTTATAACATCTAGAAATTCTTCCTCCCCCCTGCCCTGTCCTTTCACCATTTCCCAATCGATACCAGGATAATTTAAGTCTCCCATAATAATAGTCCCTCCTCCTCTACAAGCTTGCGTAATCCTCTTAAATAGCATTTCATGGACTGTACTGTCCAAAGCTGGTGGTTGATAGCATACACCTATGTTTAAATCTGTCTCGTGTTTGCCAATGAGCCTGACCCAGATATCTTCACAAGGCAAGGAATGTTCAATTTCAGGAATTTCCTGCACATTTATGTTTTCGTTCACATAGAGTGCTACACCCCCTCCTCGCCTATTGCATCTATCCTTCCTAAAGAGCTTATAACCTTCTATATTATATTCATCTCCATCATCTTCACTAAGCCATGTCTCTGTAATGGCTTAATATTAATGGCTTAAGATTGTAGTAGTGTCATTTTTAAATATTTTCGGCACTGGCAAAAAGCCCAAATCCCCTGCATTTTTGCACATTTTTATTTCAAATTTACCGCAAAACGAAGCCCCAGCACCTACCGCGCGCGATGATGTCTTCGGTTGTTTCAACGCAATTGTATGCCATGGCCGAGACTTGCACGACAAAGGGCATGAAATAATTGATTTTAATGACAGTGCCGAGGACAATAACGTTAAAGACCTCGCCAAAGTAAATTTCAGCGGAATGTAGAATTGTTGAAGCGTCTAAAACACATAGTTGTATAAACTTTAATTTGGTAAGAATCAAGTGCAACGCATTTTAATACCAGTGAGTCTTCAAACTAGTGTCAATATCACAGGCAGACATTTTCCAATGACTGAAAGAACAATAAATAAAAATATAAACAAAATATATAAACAAACAAACAGTTGGGTGGGCTTAACCCTACCGTAGCTCTGCCTATATCTGCCCCTGGCACAAAGTGTGCATGCTCGCAAGTTTTTCTCAATATTATCCCCACTATACAGATAGATAGATAGATAGATAGAGAGAGTGAGAGAATGGCACAAGACTCAATATGGCATTTTATGCACATCAGTTAATTTCAAAAATTCACTCAGTAAAATAAATAAAAATAAATGCACTTTAATTCCTTTTTTCATTCAGATTTGCACTTTTTAAAATAAAAAGATTAATATAACAAGGTTCCTCTTCTTTCGTGCTCCTGCCTTATCTTCAGAAATCTTGTTCATCATGAGATGATGCCATGAAAATCAAGAATGCATCAGAAACAGTATATGATTGGCTTTGTGGATCAGGGCAGGTAATTATTATGCATAGTTATTTTATGTCATTTGAAATGAAGTATAAAACTTTATGTAGCCTGAAATGGTTGGTTGCAGCTTACTCAACCATCTTCAAGGTAACGTGAGGACAAACTGTTTATATAACTTAAATAGCCGTACAACCTATCACAACAGGATTTGGATTTAACAGTGTTAAACCAGAAGGTTGGTGTGCTTTCTACACTCACAAGATCATCTTAAAAGTCTAAACTGGTGCAGTGAAGTATAGATAATTTGGATGAATGAAACTGTCTTACAACTATCTAATTCCAATCCCACTTGCGTATTTTTTTCGGTCTACAACAATCACAAAATGAATGATTAGTAACATATTGTCGTACAAAAAGTAGGCAATTTGTGGGATCGGTAAAAAAGCATTTTGGAAAATTCTGCAATCTACTGCGCACGGAGCACAAACACCTGTAATCGCCTTTTCTTGCTTGTGCACTATCCGCTATTGTGCCAGCCAGTGTATGGCGCGAGTTAAACCTATGCTGCCCTGTCAAGCCAGACGGCGGTATCTGCAAATTTCTCAAAATTGGGAAAACCCGCCATTGACCCTCTACAGCACCAGCTCCATCTATTTTTAGTGGAGATTAGCCTGATCAATACACATGTTCAGAGTTATTGCATGTGCCAGTTAGCAGTATCTACAAAAGTAGGGCAGGAGGTAAACTGTAAGGCCAATTTTCTCAGTTTCACTATTTTGCAGATACTGCCCTCTGGCTTGACAGGGCAGTATGGTCCCCGCGACATTTACTCTATACAGAGTTATAAACTTGCACCTTTTTTGCCAGTTAGTTTAACTCGCACCTTTTTTGTCATTATTTTAACTGTAATTGTACCATTATTTTATAACAGAGGTTCTGTGTGTGTTAAGTGAAAACCACAGTTAAATCGCGCAGGACTCCACCTACAGTTAAAATAATAAGGCGATAATGCGTTAATTTAACTGTTCAATTCAGTCAGTTTATAACAATGTAGATTGCATTATCAATGTTACTCATAAACTCGGGTTGTGCTCCGTCATGCCTGATAAATTAATGCCCCGTACTGTCTAGATAACCCAGGGAGTTATGAAATCTACTGTAACGTTTTTCGAGTGTCAATGTAACCAAGAGTGACTGCACAAAAATAACTTTAATATTACTTTAGTCAAACTGTAACCAAACTATTGCCAACTGTCACACGCAACAAGTTATTACGTTACCCTTAAACTAACGTTATGTTTCAGTCGTGCCCAATAAATTCATATCCTGTAGGGACATCAGCCAACTGCAGCGAACTGTCACTTGCAACAAATTCGGCTACAATATGCCCAGCAGCGCAGAGGTTCATTCAATCTACTCGTCTAGCCTGTCTTTCAATTACTTGTAATATTTTCAGTTCCATATCACATTTCAGCAAACTTAAAATAGGCGGTGATTTCTTTGAGTGCGGTTTCGTCAATCGTTTGTGTGGGTGATTTGACAAACGTAAAGCGCAGCGGCACTGGAGCCATGCAGGTAAAATACACGGAATACTGTCACGAAAACGAATCAAAATAAAACATTTTATTCATTAAGATGGTGTCATAATCAGCTGTTGTCCATGAACCCCTCAAAGAAGCCTTCGTTAAGATTTTTCTGCGTCAGCCATTCGAATTTTCTGTTCATTGCCATTCTATTTCAATGTTTAGTCCAACCAGTGACGCCACTCACTAAGCGACGCTGTCATGGCGCCTCCGATGAATTTTTTGCATGGACTTTATTTAATCACCACAGGAAAATGTTGGGTATTAGGAGATCAAAAATTAATCAGAACTTTAGTTTATGAACGCATCCTTTAGATGCACTGAAAATGTTCCGCTGTTGCGTGTCCCCTTTAAATGAAAGCTTTATAATTCAAGATTACAGCTTCACAGAGAGAAATGAATGGCTCCACTGAGTCAAGTTAACACTTGAAGCTTTTAGAATTACATCATATTTCAGTTTATTTTCATGATTTTGGTAAAGAAAAAGGGCTGCAAACATAAAAAATCTTCATGAAAATTCAGCATTGAAGTGTTAAAAAACTAATACTGAGAATTGAGAAATGGCTGGAGGTTAAAACTATACATTTCTGGGATGATAAACTCCTTGACCACAAGTACAAGTCATTTGAGCATTACATTCTAAATTTCCTACTCTATAGGCACCAAATAAGACCGCTATCCAGGTGGCTCCCCGAACTCCAAGATGCCTCAAAATGGCGCACGCTCAAATCAGAAAATAATCACATATTTAACACTAATCAACTTTTGATGCATGAAATTCAATATTAATTAATGATTTTCTGGTTGAATTTAGCAGGAATTTATCAAAATAGGCAGGGGCGTTGCACGGGAGGGAAAAAGGGTACCGATTACCCGGGCCCACAGTGGGAGGGGGGCCCTTGAGAAGCCTGGAATGAAAAGTGTCATTTTTTTATTAATTTAATTTTTTCTTAGTAATTAATGTCATTATTGAATGAAAAGCAACTAAATGGATTGGTCAAAAGATTAAAGTTGCTCTCAAATAGAGTAAAATAAAATACTAGGGGCCTCTGCTCCCCCCTTCTGAAATGTACAAATAGTACAGTCCACCGCAGGCCTTTCTTGCAGGGAGAGCAAGCCTAGAGAAGAGGAGAAAGGTGACTAAACAGGTAGTGTGATGCCGCCCAAAGTTTGTGGCTTCAGGACTTTCTACCTCTTCAAGCCTGGAGGTTGCTGGAGCCACGAGATATTTAACCTAGAGGCGCTACGTTGGTCGTTCCAGATCAGCCAATGTGTGCAGAGCTGGCCGCCACCTTATGACGGGCGTGCCTGCCGCTTGAACCCATGTAAACAAATACGCTCTGGTTAATATTTCGGTAAATATCAATAATAATCATGCAGCAGCGTTTTGATTTCCGGCCTTTTTCTGACCGATAACTAGCGAAGAGTTAGCTTGAAGCGCCATTTCTGTCTATTACCGCCCATTGCGTTTACCAAAAGCGTTGTTGCTAATTAAGTTAGCAGCTTACATAGAAGGTCCATTCATTGTCAATGGTTCCTACGACGTAAATGATTATCTGTGATTTCGGGAAACGGACCCCTGAGCGATTGATATTTTTCCATAGGGAATGTTTGAAAATACGGTGGTACACAGCCAGGCCATCTTAAAACCCCTTCGGTACGGTAAAATTGAGCCCCTAAGAACCATACCGGGCCATCCCGCACTTTTGCCGAAATTGAGTTGTGGTAGTCAGCATGTGCAGAAAACTGAGATCTACATTTCCTACCAGCCCAACCCAATCTGCCCACATGGATTGTTAATACAAGCAAATGTCTTCTCTGCCCCTGTATATATGCACTGCACTGCCTTAGCCATAATACGCCATCCCACAACCTTCCCATAATTCATTGTAAACATGGCAGCTCGGTATCTCACTGATGAGGAGTTGCTTATTGTGATTGATGATGATGGTGAAGTGGAAGATGTCAGAGACCCAAAGTTTGTCCCAAATGAATCAGAAGATTATGCTTCCTCCTCAGAAGGAGGTTGGTTTCAATTTAATGCAGCAGAAGGGCACCCAAAACCTGCACAAGAAGTGCATGTGCATGATTTTACATATCTTGAGTTTGTACCAAATGCAGTGTTTAAACTAGATGACTCTAGGTGCAGTGTTTACTCTGGCAACTTTGAGTCCCATTTTCTCAAAAGTACCCCAACATGGGTTGGCCCAGTATGGTTCTTAGGGGCTCAATTATGAATGATCTCATTCTGTCAGGCCGGGTCTATTTCTCTTGCAGTAGGATCAAGGACGGGGCACTCGTCAACTAGTAAGATAAATTATCATTGCAGATGCTGGGAACCTTGATAACCAATGTCTTATTGTGACTGCAGCCAAGTCGTGAAACTAGTTGATTAGTTTAGAGAGAGCAAAAATGCTGGTTTGTTATTGAATCTGACATGTAGGCATATCTATTAAAAAAGAAAAACAATAATTGGTTTGTAATTGGATCAGAAACGTATCTATGACTTTTTTTTTTTTTTTTGATAGAAGCTGCATGGTGCAGACCCGGACACTGACATTACGATGGATGAGGAACAAGTAAACCTATTCGCATCTACTGACAGCGGCTGCTGATTTCAACGGGTTTTCGGACGTGCCTAACTCTTAAGTCGGGAGTGATTCAAAGTACTGCGGTATTTTCACTTGTTAGGACTGTATGGCACTCAGTGGAAATCAAAATTTCTGGAAGGCATGAATCCACTTTGCTGCACCTTTCTGTGATGGATGCCCGTCACAAGATGCTGGCCAGACTAGCACATTGAAATCGTTACATAACGCCTCTAGTTTATATAGCTCGTTGGCTGGAGCAGTGTGCGAAATGCCGGGGGGTCCGAACCCCCCCTATTAACCCATGAGACCCCCTGAAAGCCTCAAAAGCAAAATTTGAAGGGGTCTCAAATTTTGTCTGAAGAAATAAAAAATTAAATATTTTGTTGTCACTAATAGTCACTAAAATGTTTTTAAGCTCACTATGTCCAGTATACAGAATTCAAAACATTTATTCACAAATAGAGACGACCGGCACATCCGGGTACTTCGCCAAACGTCAAGGCCACGCCCCTTTTTGGGGGGATAGAAAACCTCAGATCCCATTGACCCTAATGTAATTTGATGTGTTTTCAGGTGTAAAATTTATCAGATTTATTTAACTAAATTTCCTGTTTATATTCATTTATTGATTTATTGATATGTCTAGCGATTATTTTGCTACCTTGCCCGAACCTGAGCGTTCACGTTATCTTAATAAATTAAGGTTGATCGGTCCACCCACTTGCCCCTTCACTACCGCGAATTTTGAGTTCTGTGTCAGTTTGGGATTAAGAATAACTAACAAATGCACATAACGTTAGACCGCAAACCTGACTCGGTTGGCTGACACTATTTTACGTTAGCTAGTTTAGCAATTAAAGAATAAATAATGACGCGAGACAAAAATTGTAGCGAATAAACCTATTTCAGTATAGTACCAAGTCTTACATATTATAGGGTACTTACATTACTTTCTAAGTTTAAAAAAAGAGTGGCATGGCCTGTTATGAAGCGTTTCCCACACATATAAACATGGGAAGACACTGGATACATAGCTTTTACTCTTCATCTTCTCTTAGCTCTCCTTTGTGGATTCTTCCCTTTTCCAGGTAGGATGGGGAACCTGAGGTCCGGACTGGTCATTTTATTGGAGGTGCAACCCGGCACACAACAACTTTTGGGCATTTTACTGCTCAATTATCGCGCTTACTTCTCATTGATTTCAATGCATTAGAGCGTTTGTTTTCCCCCAGAAAGGGGCGCGGCCTTTGCGCTGAGCTCTTGATGACGTTGAACCGGTCGTCTCTATATGTTCTATTTTTTGCCAAGCGGAGCTAGCCAGTCCTGTGCATGTATGCAAATTAGCCATGCGCGCCAAACAGAAGAAAGACATAACGTTGAGAAGTTGTACTAAAAATGGCGAGCAAGCGAAAACTAAACCAGAGTGTCTCACTCGTACGCTTTGGGTTCACATCCAAAAATGTGGCACTCAGAGATGAAGAGGCACCGAAAGACGATGCTGGGGCAGCTAGCACAGTGGACCCACTCTCGCCACCAAAACGGAGGATCCTCTGATTCCTCTCCCACCCAGTAATCCTGAGGCCGAGTGCTCCTCTGACACAGTAGGTGCTGAGGTATCGTTAGTTGCTACAGCTGCTAGCACAAGCGACTTGCCGGCTGGTTGGACAGACAAAGCAAGTGGGCGAATGGACGAATAGATGAGTGTGTGCGACTGTGCGTGTGTCCTTTTCGGCTTCGGCATATTGCATGGTTATGTAGGCCTTGTGGTTGGTTGTGGTCACAGTGAAGCAGCCTAGCCTTGGAGTTGGAGAAGTTAGGGTGATTGCGTGCGTATGTGTATCTGTGTGTGAGAGAGCGAGAGAGCACCCGCTGTGGTGGTGTTTGGCTTGTTGTTAGTAGGCTATCTTGTCAGCATCCGCCGTGGTGCTTTTTTCAATTTAAGAGATTGCCTGTTTGCACAGTTAGGCGAATGTGCTTTGTGTATGTGTTCAATGATGTATCTGTGTGATCGTATTTGTTGTAGATGGATGGTTAAATAATGTTACACGATCGGTGATAGTGCAGGCTCTCAGTTGCAAGTGCACTGATTGTGTGCCAGTCTCCGATAGGCTATACCTGGCATTTATTCAGGTGATTGCTCATGTAAGTGTGCCAGATTGGTGGCAGTTATTGTTGCGTCTGCATTGTAATGCGCAACTTTGCCTCTCCTTGTTATTAAAACTACGTGCATCCAAACAACTTTAGCCAATGCAACCTCCTATGTCAGTGTTGCTTTATGAATACTATAGCATTTCGCCGGATAATCAAAAATTGTTAAGTGTGTGCGTGTGCGTTGAATACTTTTTACTTTCACTTGAATAAATTTATAGACCAGTACTTTTAGTTTTGCTTCAGTTAATTTTTACCAGAGTAACTGTACTTCTACTTGAGTACAATAGTTGTGTACTTTTTTCACCTCTGAATAAAACCCAGCAGTTGGAATCTTGTTCAAACTTGAAAGAACCTGGTGTGTTGTGATTTTATAAAGTGCAACCGTGTAAGGTACATAAAGAACCACAAGTGGTAAAGTCAAGAAATATATATGCAGTGTTATAAGAATTGTCCGAATGTGGGGGTTAGATGCTTAAATGGTGTATATTATATCCTACTTTGGGAATATGCTAATAAACACAAAGTATTTATTTATTGGAAATAAACTATTGCTTTTAATACAAGGAAATTAAGAGTTGAAAAAATACATAAAAATGCATAGATATTTGTAAAAAAAAAAAAAAAAAAACAGACTTTTCTTGTTTGGCTGGCTGCCTGGGGGGGACTGTGTAATTTTCATTCTGGGGGCCCAAAATCCCTAGCTACGCCCCTGAAAATAGGTGCAGTTGGACATCAGTGGTCACCAGTAACCTCTCCAAACACAAAACATGCCTTTTCTCCATGATAAGTTTCAGAATTTTGTCCGGTTTCTTCAGAGTCCTACAAGCCAGCACATACACTCATTCAGAGAGCTGCTTATTTAACGGTCAGAACATTCAACCTGCAATGAAAAGCTAGCAGTTCCCACTTCCAAGCTCGCAGCCTTATATAAACACTTTCCACACCTTATCAGGAACAAGTATAACTCACCAACTCAGTAATATCTGAAATATACTTTATATTTTAACAGAACAGACATTCCACTTCCAGAAAAAAACCAAAAATGTCCCAACATAGAGCAGCTATGATGAGCAACGACTAACGGTTACTCTAACTAACCAAAGAGACAAACAAGCTCTGTGATCATCATGGCTATGGTAAACTGAGAATAAAAAACAGCTAGCTAGCTAGCCATAGTTTAAAAAAATATATAAAATTGCACTTACCCAAAGTGAACAAAAACCTTTCCTAATTGAATCCCTCCTCCAGAGACGCAACTATATCGGGTAGAAGGAACCCTCCAGTCCTGTTTCATTCAGAATAATTCCCATTGACTATATCCAGACCTCATTTAAATCCCGTAAATATAACTGAACACTTCTGGCCAGATTTGGGAGTCTTTTTATCCCCCGCAACAACGAAGTTCGAAGTTGCGGGGGATATAGCATTGAGTTCCGTCCGTCCGTGCGTCCGTGTGTCCGCGATACTTTGTCCGAGCCATATCTCACAAACTATTCATTATATCAAAATCAAACTTGGTATGCATATTAAGTATGATCCCTAGATGTGCCTTTTGGGTTTTAGACCAACATGTGAATTATATTTTTGCCGGTTTCCATGGAAACATGGCTTAGGCTGTATATGAGAAGGAGTCATCTTGTCCGGAGCAGATCTCTCAAACTATGCATGCTAGCTACCCCATATTTGGCATAAATATCAACCAATATCCCTAGATGTGCCTTTTGAGGGTTAGATCTAGATATGAACATTATTTTCAGCGGTTTCCTTGGAAACATGACTTAGGCTAAATCAGGCTGAAAGTGTGAAGAGGTTATCTTGTCCGGAACAGAAATGTAAAAGTATACATGCTAGTACAGTGATCATCACCTTGTGTGGGCACAGCTGTGAGCATTGACCTACAGTGTACAACAGACCTGTCCAGATTTCAACACTATCAGGGTATGATGAATGCACATGATATAGTAATGACTAAGAAAGCCATTAAATTGCCATGATCTCCATCTGAGTTAGAGACTTAGATGATTTCCATTCAAGACACATTAAGGATGACCTATTACAAAGGTAAACATTTAACTTCACAAGACGTCAAGATTAGCCATCAGTTTACCTGTCACAAATGCTACTGTTGCGGGGGATATTGATGACTTTGTCTTCTTGTTTTCTTTGAAATTGCATCATTTTCAGCTGCGTAATTGTGCGCAACATAAATACAATACAACCTACCTTGCTGTTACAGAGAGGTTTGTATAGTCTTCTTTAAGTCCAGTCAATTTTCTGTTACTGTGGAAAGTTTAAACTCTCTGGTATTGGATAAGAAACGAGTCAATTAATGCATCATCACCGGGGAAGATTTATGCAGGCATGAACTATAAGTGTGCGGTTATGCAGATGAGTCTTAGTAAACAATTAATTGGCTATCAACATGAGTACATAGGAGGATGTGAGGGAGCACTGAATTCGTCGATAGAGGAATCTATGCGTAAATCCATGGTAGGGAACTAGGCGCTTTTGATATGTGATTACTGTAATTGATAGTAGAATGACACAGTATCAACACCATGTCGAATTTTTGCTTCAGAAAACTGATTTTTCTTCACTACTAATTGGGATACCATTGGCTCACTATTACTGAAGTGCTTTCTACAGTGGACTATCATTTTTTTGTAGCAAGAGATCAATTTTTATTGAACTGCTGGATAGATACTATTGGCTAGTTTATTGATTTGTTTGTACGTCAGGCTTGGCTGAGGAGTTTAATTCATGCAACTCCTGAAAAACAGGGATGGGAGTGAACTAGTCCATAATCTGAACCGTGTTCGAGCTTAGCTTGCTAGTGAATATTCAATAACTGATCCGAGTGCGCCATCTAGTGATAGAATATTGTAACTGCTTGCATAAATCTGCAGCTCCATGTCCACAGAGGTACGCATCTGCACAAAGGCGTTAAATAAGGTAACACATAAATAGCCAGATTTGGCTTCTGTGCAAAGGGGTTAAGATTCCAATGGTGGAAAGACTGGGGGTTCTTGCCACTACTAGCTACGGTGTATCCAGCCACGCAGCCCGCTTCCAGAATCATCAACTGAAACCAATGATTCAAGTCATTAAAGAGAAGCATGTTTTTACACATAAAATAATAGGCACCTTTTGTTTTGCTTAATTTTGTATAAATAAAGCCTCGCAAATCACTGACAAAAACGACAGAGGAAGATGACGCCGTGACCTTCCTCCACATCGTCGAGGGAATAGGGGAACAAGAAATATGGGAGCAGGATGAGTGGGTCGGGATCCTGGCACCTTTCTTGACCGGCATTGCCCAGCTGGCCTACTTCAACCTGCCACCCACGGAAGGCCATTATTACCCCCGCCTACGTGAAAAAATATTGCTGCTTTCAGGCCTGTTGTTCTACGCTGCTGCTTAGAAGTCCAGCACGTGGGAGTACCAACCCGGCCGCCCCGCCCGCACCCAGATGGCAGAGCTGGCACAACTGGGGACCTGATGGCTATAACCTGAACTGCTGCCCATGAGCAAGATCGTAGACCACGTGGTAATGGGTCGCTTCGTGCGAGCCCTCTCTTGTGAGGCTAAGAAGCTGGCCGGCCAGCAGGCACCCACCACTTTAGAGGAGATGGTCACCCTGGTGAAGCGAGTGGAGGCGGCACAAGAAATGCTCTGGGGACCCAAACAACCTGGGGTTCGAAGGTTTCCAGACAGGAAACCCACTCACCCTGCTCTTACCAACGAACCCCTCAGGTACAGCCGGGAAAGACTCCGGCCCGTCTTAGCAGAGTGCCCACCTTGATTGCCCGCTCCTCAGCCCCAACCCTGGAGAACACCGTCCAATGCCATCATGCCCACAACCTGGGTGCCACGGGCCCCCAGCCAGCCATGACCTGCTGCTTGGCGAGTCACCTCGAGACACCGACTATGGCGGCGGTGCCCTTCAGGTACCATGTGACGGTGCATGGCAAGAAAGTCCGGGCCCTCTTGGATTCTGGAAGTGCCTTGACCTTAATCCAGCCGTTGCTTGTACCCTCTGATGCGCCATCCAACGGCCTCCGCTCTTTGATGTGTGTCCGTGGATATGTTCAAGAAGTGACTGCCGTGAAACTGCTCATCAAGCATGCCTGCGGATCTTACTGGATAGTGGCATGTGTGGTGAAGAAGCATCCCATCCTATTCCTATTGGGACGAGACTTCCCAGGGTTTGACGCCCTTTGGCACAGTCGGACCAGTGCCGGGGCTGGCAGCAGGGCGAAAGCATGAAGGCGCCGGACCAGGGAGAAGGAGGATAGCCTGTACATGGCCTGGATGGGGGAGCGCGTGGCTGCAGGGGCGGAGGCACGAGAGGCAGACGGAGAAGGTGAGCAACCACTAACTCTCTCTATGTCTGATTTTCCATCCCAGATCCCTCCCTGTGGAAAGTTCAGGGTGGAGCAGCTACAAGACCCCAACCTACGGCAAGTCTAGTCAAAGGTGCGGGAGGTGGAAGGCGCCCCCTGTGGAGAGGGAGAAAAACGAACCCCACATTTCCTAGTAAAGAAAGGTCTCCTCTACTATGCCATGTAAAAGAGGGGAGAAGTGAAGGAGCTATTGGTCATGCCCAGCCCTTACATCACTCAAGCGATGACATTAGCACATAGTCACCTCTTGGGGGTGCACCTAGTTCAAGAGAAAGCCCTATTACGCATCACTGACAGATTTTTTTGGCTAGGCATGCAGGCATGCATGGAGAAGTACGGAAGTTTTGTCAGAGCTGTCCCACATGCCAGCTGATTTTGCTGGTCAAGCTGGCCCCCCCACCCCTGATCCCATTGCCGGTCACCAACACCCCATTCCAACGGATTGGGATGGACCTAGTGGGACCTCTCCGGCAGTCAGCCCGAGGGCACCAATACATCCTGGTTATAGTGGATTACGCCACCCAGTATCCCGAGGTCGTGTCCCTGTGGATGGTCACCACCAAGAACGTCGCCTGCGAGTTGGTGCAGTTGGTGAGTAGGGTGGGTATCCCGGTGGAAATCTTAACTGACCAGGGTACCCGCGTTGTCTCTAGGGTCATGGCGGACGTGTGTTGATTGCTGCGGGTGAAACATCTCCACAATTCTGTATACCACCGTCAGACAGACGGCCTGGTGGAAAGCTTCAACCAGACTTTGAAGTGTATGCTCACCGAGAAGTGGCCCAGAATGGTCGAGACTGGGATCAGCTGCCGCCCTACGTGTTGTTCGTGGTGAGGGAGGTGCCCCAAGCATCCACTGGGTTTTCCCCTGGACCTGGCTAAAGAGTGCTGGGAATCTGAGCCCGCCCCACTGCGCCTGATGGTTGAACATGTGCACCAGATGCAGGACCAGATCCAGGCTATGATGCCGCTGGTGAAAGAGCATACGGAAGAAGCCTAAGAAGCCCAAGAATAGGTTTATAATCGAGGAGCCCAGCCGAGGGAGTTCAAAGCAGGGGAATGAGTCTTAGTGCTGATCCTTACCCCAGAGAGCAAGTTTCTGGCCTCCTGGCAGGGTCCCTACTCAGTAGTCAAGAAGGTGGGGCCCTCGTGGAGCAACCAGGCCATTGGAAGCCGCAGCGGTTGTATCATGTGAACCTGCTCAAAGAGAGGGTGGAGGCAACAACTGCTGTCCTGGTCGCATTGTTCACCACCCCCTCACTGCCCATGGGGACAGAAGCTGTGAAGATGGGCAACGAGTTGATCCCCCAGCAAGAACATGAGGTATGTGAACTCCTAACGAAGTATGACGATGTGTTCTCTTCCCGCCCAGGACACACCCATCAACGATGTGGTGGTAAACTATGCCACCTGGGGAGAACACCTCCAACACCTGCCACAATTACTGGAAGCCCTCAGGTGGGCGAGGTTAACGGCAAACCCAGTGAAGTGCTGCGTAGCCCAGGATGAAGCACAGTACCTGGGCTACACCATCAGTCGGGGCCTCCTGAAGCCCCAAGAAAAGAAGGTGGCCGCCATCCAGGACTGGCCCCAACCCGACCACCTGGGCTTGGTGGGGTACTTTAGGCAGTTCATCCCCCACTTCACCTCCACAGCCACGCCTCTGTTAGACCTTACCCAGAAGGGACAGCCTGAGAACTTCCATGGGGACCGCGACAGGAAGCAGTGTTTGTGGCCCTGAAGACCGCCTTTTGCTCACAACCGGTAGTGCATACACTCGACTTTAAACTCCCCTTTGTGTTGCAAATGGACACCTCTGAAACGTTTTTGGGTGCAGTGCTGTCCTAGGTGTTCCAGGGTGAGAAGCACCCATTGATATACCTAAGCCGCCGGCTGCACCCCTGTGAGACTAAGTACGCTCTGGTAGAGAGGGAGGCCCTGGCCATCAAGTGAGGCATTGAGTCCCTCCGCTACTACCTGTTGGGAGGCACCATCACCCTCATCACTGACCACACCCCATTGCAGTGGATGAGTCGAGAGAAGGACAGCAATGCGTGGGTCACGCGTAGTTTCTCTCGTTGGAGGCATTCTCGTTCCAGGTGGTGCACAGGCCTGGAGTGCTGCACACCAATGCGGACGGGCTCTTCAGAAGGCATGCACTCTGGGCACATGAGACGGTGAGGCGGGGGGGGCAATGTGGCAAACCACGTCAGCACGCCCTCAACAGCCGATTCCTCTCCCCCTCTCTCTCAGTGCTGAGCAGAGCTTCAGCACCCTGGACAGTGATCGGAAAGCAGACGCCCGCCCAGCACTCCCTAGACTCGCAGGACCCTGGACATTTCTCACCAGCTGTGAGTCATAAAGCTAGGCAGGCCTGGGGACCGAGGACATGAGGAGCTGCAGCTGCAGCTCATAGTAAAAAGAGCTGACCAGAGCTCAAAAGAGACAGCCAGGCAGTTGCAAGGAGGTCAGCGAGGAGTGAGCACAAAAAGCTGTTGATTCACCATGTGTCTAATTTTTCTTGCTTAAGATTCTGATGGTGGAAAGACTGGGGTTCGCTCCACAACCAGCCATGGTCAATCGAGCCACGCAGCCCGCTTCCAGAATTATCAACTGAAACTGACGATTAAAGTCATTAAAGAGAAGCGTGTTTTTGCGCGTAAAAGTATACATGCCTTTTCTATGTTTAATTTTGCATCAATAAAGTTACTTCCCTTTGGGCGGGGTTTTTACCCTTCCTCCCACCTAGTCTGCACCTTGTATTCCAGTGTCTCACTACAGCACCTTCTGGTGAAATTAGAAATGGTTTGCGCCTCAGTTTTGCCATGGATTTGGCAAGTCATTATGTATCAGGAAGATACCAAAAATTTCCAAGCACAGCCACATTTTAAATCATTATAAAACGAGGTTTAGAGGAGAAAAAGTTTTTGCAATTTGACAAGTAAAATACAACTAAAGGTCGTTTTTAAGGCAAAAAAACAAATGTCTCCCCCCACCCCCCACCCCAACGCAGCCGCCCCTCATTGATGTTCACAGACATTTAGGAAGAAACTAGAAAAGTTACTAACCTCAAAACAGCAAAAGGCACATTTCCACGACCTGATGCAAATGATTGCAAATTTTTATGGAAATATATCACGGTTTCTGAGTTATGGTCTGGAAATGGTCGGAACGCTAACGGTAGAGGAGAATAACTAGAATAAATATTAAACACCGAAAAAAAACTTTTGGCCAGATTATTGGTGATAGGGGAGTCCATTTGATTGACATTACAGGAACTAAGTTTCCAGCTGAACGTGTGCATTTTGATTATTAAAGCTAACTTATACTTGGGCCATGGGAAACTACTATCTGCCACTGTAAGGGGAGGCAAATAATCCAAACAAATCCCAGCCATTCTCCTTGCCAGTCAGGCAAACTTCACTAACAGTTAGAAAGCTTAGCTACTTTCAACCACTTTTCATAGCAAATTTTCCGCAGATATCTCATTTGGACTTAAAAATATGGTATCGACGAAGCCAAATGTGAGAGATCCTGACATCGGCTGTCCATTGCTTTTTCCTGAATGCCCTTTCTAGACTCAAGTGCTTGGGAGAAAGGCATAAAAGCATTTGGATGGGCAAAGAAGTGTTCCACATTTGGCATAACCTTGGTGATGTGAGTAGCTAGAGAAATCTACATTTCGGCCCAAAAGCGCATGCTCAGCACATATGCTAATCAGCCCATTGCTGTTCCTAGCCTGCATGCCCAGTTGGTGACTCAGCCTCTTCAAACGTATGCACGCATTCCAGACTGTGATGGATTTGAAAATTAAAGACTATTGATTGTAAGGGAAGGGATAATTGCCAGACTTATTCAATCAACACCACGCCTGCAAGAACCCCATGACATTATACCAAAGCAAAAATTTTTGGAAACCATTATTTGAGCAAAAATGTACAAAATTTTTGCAGCTTCATTATTGTTGTCAAGCTATGCTTCAAGCTGTTTTCTATCAGTCAATCAGAATTCACAGTATTGACAAAGCAGTTCAGTTTGATTTCAGCTGCCTTTTCAATGACAGCTCCACTGGTGTAATCTAATTTACATGGAAAATGCTCCCTAAAATGTAATTATTCATCTGTCTGCCCAGTAGCATGTAGCCTTGCAGAAAATTACCAGTTGGTCTTCGCCTGTAAGGACACGCCTCCTGCCATCCAGCTCACTGGTCTACTAATCCCGGATCGCTTATTGCTCATTATTCAATTACCACTTGCATCTGTTGGTTGTTTCCTCTGAGTGGTGGCAGAGTTGTTTAAATCCTAGTTCATTTGTGAATGTCTTTGTGATTAGACTATGGGGCATGGCGATCAGAACGCTTCCCTTGCGACCCCCATATGCACACCACCTAAATTTGGTCTTAAAATCCACAGATGAATTTATTAAATTTTATCAGTGTGTTTCCCGCATCGGGAAGTGGAGCATTTAAAAAAAAAAATAGTTAAATCAATGAATGAATTCATCATCAATAAGATGCACTGAAGTGAATTTCAACCAATAAAATGCTCCATTTCATCGATCTTTGTTTCCAACTAACGCTATCCTAACGCTGCCGCAGTTAATTGTTCCGATTGGTGTATAAAATGTTTACATTGAAGGATATCGCCGAATAAACCATTCACTTCGTCCTTACATATCGCCATGGCATGCTGCTTAAACCTGCTTCGTTCTCGAAATGGCATCATCTGAGGATAAGAACAAGTCGAGTACATCGCAAAATACGCCAACATTAGTGTGTTTTGCACATTACCCTGGTGTTTCTCAAGAATTTAAGCCATTGACAGAAACACAGTGGTCCAAATTTTTTATTTCTGTTGGCGTATGGAAAGATTTAGTGGGGTATCAGGCCGATATTTCGAAAGATCATTGCGATGCGTACGCTACCCTGCCAATGCCAGACCACGGTGGATTTCACGCTACATGCTATCGATACTTCACCGATTCCTCGAAGATGAACCGTGCTGCTAAACAGAAAGAGAAACGGGAAGCTTCAGCACCTTCAGGTTAGTGAAATATTATTATATTCGATAATCTTATTTAAACTGGAATAGATTCATGTGTCACTCGACCAGTCTGATGACACTGACAGTGTGGTAATTGTGTTTCATCAATCATGTCAATCATCATGTCACTGGCCCTCAGTGTCACGGCAAGATTTCCATTTGTTTTGTTTTTTTTCCCATCCTTACTTACATGTAAATCATAAATGCCAGACTTATTTTTCCCTCAAATGCAACATGTTGAAAAGAATTATTGTGGGTACAATATTGTTTGCTGAGTTTATAGTTTTTGGACAATTAAGTCAAACAGATTCTGTAAGTTAGGAACTATTTAGCTTATTACATGTAAGTGCAAAGTATTTTTTATTTTGAGATTATGTAATAATGAGTTCCAATTCAAAAATAATATTAACAGAAGTCTTCTGCATTTTGATTTTGATTTTTTTTTTTTTTTTTTTGACCAAGTTGTTGCCATGTAGGGCTACATGTACCTTCATGTCACAGAAGGCTTCCCATTAAATCAGAATTTCAACATCTATTTGTACATTCCCATCTTTCATTTTTCACTGCTGAGATGGCTGGGTGCTGTTCATCTGTGTTGATGAATGCACTCAAACTAATTTTGCTCAGTCAGGAGAAGCTGAAGAGTTTTTACATCCATGCTGCATTAATCTAATTTGTTGCAAGGCTGTGATATTTATCATGTTAATTTCTTACATTATGCATGTACATGTATTCCTGTTATTTAACATGCTGTGATATTTATGAAGTTGTCCCTCACTCTTCTTTTTTTTCAGATTCGCAAGGATGTTCTTCAACAGCATCGACATCTTCCACGACACATAGCACTGACCAGACTGCAGGCCATGACGGCAGGTCATTAAGATCCATGTCCACACTCCCTAAGAAGTTCGGTGCAACCTCTCACATTCTACCGAAAGTCTGCATTATATGCTGTAGGAACAAGACAAAAAGAGACACAAGTGGCTGGAAGCAGAAAGAAGCCTTACTCCTGTGTGAGCAGATAGATGGTGGCAGGCTACTGACAGCTACAAAAGAGAAGAAGGACACCAAGATACTGCTTCAAATTGAAGGGAGAGATTGTGTTGCTATGCCCATTTCCTGTCTGCATTGCAGATGCTTGGCAACAACTTCAACCCAAGTAATGAAGTCACAGCTGCACTGGAGGAATTCGTTTGTCATTTGTATGGCCACAAGACAGACAAGCAAGTGAATGATGTGCGGTATGCGTTGTTTTCATTGTCCATCAGGAACGAGTTCTCGATGCCACCAAACCAAGATGTGTTGCTAAAGCATATCGCTCGTGCCAACTATCAAGCTGCCTTACATAAGCGCAGTTACGAGAGTCAACCAGAAATGCCATCACCAGTCGGAAATGGTTGGAAACTGATCGACAGTATGCTGGGAATAGACTGGATGGACATGCAGACAGCCCAACAAAGCATCCTCGAGCTCTCACGATGTTCATGCAAGGAAACGAAGTGCAACCGTGAAAAGGCAGATGAGCAATGTTGTGTTTCTTTGGGTCTGGTGTGCACAGAAATGTGTGCATGCAAGAACTGTGAAAACACCATCCAACCAGATGAAGACGAGTCCGACAGTGCTGATGATGTTGACGATGAGGATGAACTTAATGATGATGATGAAGACAACTTCGAAGCTGAAGAATCTTTCGAGGTAAGCCAATGTAAAATAACTAATTAATCGATGAATTTTTTCTCAACAGTCAATGGTACATAGACACTAAGCTTTTACACTAGTCATGCTCTGAAATGAGAAAGCTTTAAATCAATATTATGCGTGGAACGGCAGCACATCAACCATAATTTTGGAATAATTTTAACTGAAATTCAGTTGAGAATTATATGGATTACATTCATTCTGAACATGTTCCACTTAAGATCTTAAGAAATTATCAATTGTGACTTCTGACATTTTACCTGTAATTATATCAGCATGTTTGACAGTTAAAAAGAAATATGTGGGCCAAAGTTCAATTAAAGTCTTCCGAAGGAAAAACTAACAACAGCAACAGTCTTAAAATTGTGGGTGAGTAATTTCAGACTTATAAAGACCTGTGGCTGTTTTTCTTACCATTTCCATCCATTACTGTTGCAGGTTTGATGACTTTAATGATGAACTGGTGAAGACAGGGTGCAACCTACTGTGCTACTGATGACATTGGATGTGGACTCTTCAAGCTGCAATGTGGCGTCGTGCAAAATCAGATTTAGATAACTTACTGTTAGTTAAAATGTCGATGTTTGTTTATATTAATTTGAGATTGAAACACTCCTTAAATTCATTTAAAATACCATCATCCTGAATAAAATGGACAAAATGCAAAAAGGAATCCACAATCAAACAGTTGGTATATAATGTTTATTGCACAAACATTGGAAAATACAATGTTGCATCAAGTGAACATTATTTTATAAAAAATCATCAAGTAAACGTTATATTCATTGACCTTGACAATAATTCAAAACCTGATGCCACTTGCAAGTCAATATACATACCACAGAGTGAATCCCAACAATTTACATATTAATGATATTGACTACCCAGCTTGTCTTTTTAAAAGAACTACTTGTTTTTGATATTTCATTTAGGCGGGAATTCCCGGGATATGCTCCACGTTCTGGCATGGGAAATGTCGGTAGTGTGATAAGACATATATTCCCCACATTTTAAGACCAAATTCAGGTAGTGTGCAGGAGGGGGTAGCAAGTTTGGTTTTCTGGTAACATTTTGATGCCATGCCCCATAGTCTAGATGTCTCATAGTGCCACGCGCTAACAGTGCTGCAAGTATTGTAACTTGATCCGTTTCTCGCGTGCTTAACTCTAGTTCCAAAGCGAAGCGCTGCTACCTTAAATGCAGCGCTTTGATTTACTTATTTAAAGGAACCTTTTATGGAAGCAAATAAGTGACATAAGTATTTGAATTTTAACAGCCGTTGAATTCTTAATATTGAAATATAAACACCACTGAATTCATAGCATTGAAATATTTTACTGTGAAAACCATCAATCTGAATTTATTTGTTCTGAATTGATCTCTTTCAAATCAAAATATTAATTGTTTTAATTCAGTGTTTCTTTTTCAATTCAAATTGGTCAAATTCAGATTGGAAAAATTCAAGTTGAAATAATTCAGATACAACGTTATTCGAATTCAATTGGTCAAAATTCAAATCAGAAAAATTCAAGTGAAAAAAATTCCGATACAAGTCAAATTTGGATTGTTAAAATTCAAGTTAAATATTTTCAGTATAGAAACATCCGGGCTACTAGGGACAAGATGGGCAATCGACCCTGAATGGAATTGAACCGACTTCTGGCCTATCAGAGCACGGTCTGTCAGTGATGTGAGATTGAATTGAAGGGATTGAAGTGGAGTCTCTAGCTGTCTCACTTTGCACATTAAAATATATACTATAACAGATGAGCTGATTAAAGTTTGGTTGAATTTGTGAAGTTGCATCATAATATATTGATATGCAAAAATGCGACCGCATCGCACAGTCCTGAACAATTCGGTAGGACTGCATGTTGCTTCCAAGTGTAACATGCTAGCTAGCTTTCTTCTAGCTCAGCTGTAATGTACTGCATCAACGTTACTTGCACACACCTTCTTTTCATGACTGTGTTGCCTTGAATCGGGTGATTCCACCATTTCCTCCAGGCATTGGACAGGTAAATCTTTGCCAGGATGGAAAGACTTAGTCCAGGCAGATAAGGACAGGTCATTATTTTGGCACTGGATTTGGTTAGAATGCGGTCGACCGAATCATGGACAGATATATGAAGTAATGAAACAAAGTAGAGCCAGGTATCATTATGCGGTACGAAATGTTCGGAAGCATGTCAATGACCTCAAAGTTGGCGTTGGCTGACCATGTAAACAACTCTACAGATCTTTGGAAAGAACTTCGAAAAATTAATCCAAATAATAAATGTATTTCAAGTGTAGTTGATGATGCTTGTTCGACGGAAGATATTGCTGAGTTACTCGCTAGCAAATATGAGAAATTGTATACTAGCGTACCCACTGAAAAAGAAGAGTTGGATGAAATTAAAAAGATAATACATTCACGTCTTTCCAGGGAAATGCTGGTAGATACTCCTTCGTTGATTTTACCAAGCCTAACTGCTAAATCTGTCAACAAGCTAAAAAGAGGTAAAAGTGACGGTTTGATTGGTTTTGACAGTGATCATATTATAAATGGAACAACACGGCTGTACACCCTTATTTCTATTTTGTATAATGTAATGATCTCGCATGGACACACTGCAACAGCAATGTTGCAGTCGACCATTATTTCTATACCTAAAAATATGCGCTCTTCGCTGTGTTCTAGCGAAAATTATCGAGGTATCGCTTTGTGTAATTCCTTGTGCAAACTTCTGGATCTGATTGTTCTGGAATTATATGTAAACCATTTTTTCACATCTGACCTGCAGTTTGGATTTAAGCCTGGTCATTCCACTACATTGTGCACTGCAATATATCTGGAAACAGTAAATTATTACGTAAAGAAAAATTCCCATGTGTACAGCTGTCTTTTAGATGCCAGTAAGGCTTTCGACCGAGTGCATTACGGTAAACTGTTTAAACTTTTGGTTAAGCGAAATCTGCCAACTGTTATCATTCGGATTCTTTATGATTGCTATGCTCGGCAGGTGATCAGTGTTTCATGGGACGGTTTCATGTCTCGTAATTTTACTGCTCAGAATGGCGTAAAGCAAGGAGGGGTTTTATCTCCTGTTTTGTTTATACTCTACATCGATGAATTAATTGTCAAGTTAGCTAATGCCGGTATAGGGTGTCACGTTGGTCATTATTACGTGGGGGCGCTTGGATATGCTGATGATATTACGCTTAGTTGCCCTAGTTTAGCTGGCCTAAACAAGATGTTGAAGCTGTGTGAGTCTTTTGCTAAAGAATATAACGTTGTCTTCAACCCTAACAAGTCCGTCTGTATTAAATTTGGCGCTCCGGTTAAAAAATGCGAAAAGGTATATTTAAACGGTAACGAACTGAAATGGTCGACCTCAGTTAAACATCTTGGTGTTACTGTTAATTCTGACATCTGCGATTCTGACGACTCTTATATAAAGAAGTGTCAGTTCAATAGCTCTGTAAATAAACTTCTGAGTAATTATAGCTATCTTTCAGCTAGCGTTAAAATTAAATTGTTTGTTACTCAGTGCTGTGCTTTTTATGGTTCACAGTTGTGGTCAATTGGTTCTTCTGGTTTTGTGTCCTGCTGCAAGCAGTGGAACAAGGCAGTTCGCAAAGTTTTAGACTTACCACTGTGTACACATACTTATATTTTAGGTCCATTGTTGGGACAGGCACATATTAGAGAACAATTGTGTGCTAAGACCTTGAAGTTTTTATTTTCTGTGGCCGACAGTAAAAATGAAATTGTTGGTTTTGTTGGTAAGATGGCTATGCGTAACATAGATTCTCCAATGGGTGCCAACATAGCTCGCCTTCGTTTTATGTATGGTGTGAATTTTAATCGCCCGCTACTTGGTAATCTACGTCGTATATATGCATCAGCTAAACCAGCAGCAGAGAAAGAAAGTGTAATATGTATTGCTAAAGAGCTTATCGATGTAATGGATGGCAATGCTCATATTGATGGTTTTAATCTTGATATTGTGAGGCAAATGTTGTTTAATGTGTTATGTGAGTGAGAGAAATTTAACATTTTTTTTAATACCAACCTGTACCCTGAGTACGAATAAAGACAATAAATAAATAAATATCCAGTCAGCTGCTAGCTAGCTATGGAGCCACAAGACAGCCGTAGCATTGAACAGGCCATTCTATAGCTAGCTAGCTGGCTGGCCATTGTAGATGTGAAATGAAGGTATAACTATAACTATGTATAACTAGGTATAACTATGTCCTGGATGTCTTAAGTAGGTTGGAATGGCGGTCTTGTGGCCAGATGAATAGCATTGCTCTGTCAAGTTCCTATTTTGATTTGTGGTCTCTCTCTGCTTGTTTTAAAAGACAGATGCCCCATCCCAGCCACTGAAAAGAAAAACAAGTAAGGTTTGATCCTTTATTCTAAATATCTGTTACTTAAATAAATTGAAGCCATTAATAGTTCCTTGAAGGACTGGTAAAAGAATTTAAGGCATGTATCCAGTTGAGTAGTATTCAGACTGTATTATAAAAATACATTGCATTTTCTAGATATTAGTGGCTCTCACTCTGTTAAAAGGGGACCCAATGTCACAAAACTGTAAGTTTGAAAACTGCATCTTTGATATTGCTTTCCAAGTACAAGCCCACTGTACCTCTGTAGCTAAACCGCTGTGTAGTGGAGGCAAAATGGTATGAAACTTGAGTGGTGGCAATATGATTTTGGCATAACATGATCATTTTCTGTACTTTTATTTCAGTTGCTTGTTAGTGAGTAATGTCATTTAAGCACAGCTACATTTGGTTGCAGTAGGGGTGTAATTGAAACCATTAACCATATATTTAGGGGCCGGGCAGCCTAAGCTGCCAGGACCCTATTGTTATCCTGCATATTCTTCTTTCTTCTTTCTTCTTCTTCTGAGGAAATCCTACTTCCCATCCGCGAAAAATCACCAACTTTGCACAAAGGTCCAGTCCCATTCCAGATTGCCTCAGCTGCAAAAACAGGCCAACCAAGCAGTTACATACCTGACACCACTAATCAACCCCAAGAGTCTTTGCTAATGAGCTTGATTAGTAGTGACAGGTGTGTAAGTCCTTAGTTGGAATGAAAGCCTGCACCCACATCGGCACTTGCAGGATAATGTTGAATAGCCCTGCTCTAACATTGAAAATTTTGAAAATTCACAACAAATCAACCATATGTGCTACAGATTTGCAACTTCCATCAAAATGTAGCCGCCATACTGAAGAAACTTTTGTACATTTAAACCTATTGCAAATATTGAAGTCCATCACTCTGTTTTTTTCAAAAACTGTAAAACTTATTAAACCCATCTCCTCCCACAATTTTTGCTCAATTGACACCAAACTTGCTACAGAGCATCTTCAGACTGTCCTGCACTAACAATCCACACAGATTTGTGATTTATCTAAAATTGAGCCTACATTGCATCAAAACGTTTGACTGTAAACGGTATTGTAAACATATACTTGCAAATTCTTGCTAAATAAATGTTCAATGTTCATTAAAAAAATGACAAAATTTTGGAGTCGTGGTCGATGATGTTTGGAAAATATCAGAATTTTATCTCAAAAACTGAATTTTTTACAGCATTTTGAATTTCGCTCTCATGCGAACAATTGGAATCAAAGCAAAAATGGCATTTTAAATATCAGTTTTTCACTTATGGAGCCAATAAATCATTGTTAAAAACAAATTACCAACATCTCCATGCTGTCTAGATGCAATCTGTGTATTTTCTGATTTTTTTCTAAATAACAGAATTTTTGACAGCCGTTTGAAATCTGCCTTTACACGCTGTCATTGCAGCTGTAGAAGTCCTATAATGAGCAGGGCTGCCAACTCTCATGCATTTGGCGTGAGATTTAGTGCTTCATTCACGTTCCCTTGCCGTAGTCAGCAATTATTCAATCAACGCAATGCATGTTTTTCACGATCATTCAAATTGTTTAAATGAAATAAGACAATTTGAAACATTTTTATGCAATTCCATTGCTTTCAACCCCTGAGTAAAGAAAAGCGTGAGAAGTCAGGAGTCATAATTGATTTCCCTGTTACTAGAGGTGAAATCCACCGCGCATGTGAAACTGATGAACCTCCATGCACAAGGTCTTCAATTACGCCTGAGAATCTCTTACAAATGCGCTGATTGAATAATTGCTGACATACAGCACGGGAATGTGAATATGCCACTTAAACTCAGGCCGAATGCGTGAAAGGTGGCAACCCTGAATGAGCTAGAAGAAGTTTTGAACATATATACTGCAGAGTTGTTTCTTGCTAATTAGCTCAGTGAGATAGAGCATAGTCTCTTGTGCCAGAAATTGTGAGTTCAAGCCTCAACTGATGTAAAATGCACATTAGAATGCCACCTTTTTTTCATTTTCCTACACTCTGCTTGTTGCTCAGCATTGCCTAATTTTGCCTAAAATTGCCCGGCCCCGACCATTGCTGCGCAGCAGCTATAATTTTTTCTGTTTTTCTCTTAATTGTTGACTTTTCCCATAAAAGTTTATCAGTGCTTTTCATGTAAATTTATTTCAATACTTCAAACTTCCTTCTCCTTTATGACATTTTGGCAATGTTTCAATAATTCCTTCATAATCTTTATCATTTTAAGTTTCTGTATTAGTCCTTGAACAAAGTGATTAAATAAAGTCCGCACACTGAAGGACAATGCTCCCAAAAATTTATTCAGTGTATCGATGTTTCTCTGATTTACTCTGAATAAATTTTTGGGGAGGATTGTCCTTCAATATGCGGACTTTGTTTAACCACTTTGTTCACGGATTCTCCGATTGTCCTGCACCTGCATTAGAGTGGATGTGCATGTTCTACTTTGTTAATTTTAAGCATCTTTATTTGTCCTTCACAGGAGAATCCATAATAAGAGACCAGGAAACATTAAAATCTGACTTGAATAAGAAGTTTTCAGATATATTTGATGGATTAGATAAGAGGGGCCATCCGATCCTCCTAAATGAGATCTACACAGAGCTCTACATAACTGAGGGTGGAAACAGTGGGGTCAATAATGAGCATGAGGTGAGACAGATTGAATCAGTCTTCAAAAGACAGCCATCAGAGGAGACTCCAATCATCTGCAATGATATCTTCAAGCGCTCCCCTGATCAAGTGCCCTCTATCAGAACTGTGCTGACAAAGGGAATCGCCGGAATTGGGAAAACCATTTCTGTGCAGAAATTCATCTTGGACTGGGCAGAGGGAAAAGCCAATCAGGACATTGATTTTGTCTTTACGCTACCTTTCCGAGATCTTAATTTGAAGAGAGGGGAAAAATTAAGTTTGATGGAACTTCTCCTGCACTATTTTCCAAAACTAACTTTTCCAAATCATTTTTCCCAGGAAGAGATTAAAGACTTTGATTGTAAAGCCAGAGTTTTGTTCATCTTCGATGGTCTAGATGAGTGTCGACTTGCTCTTGATTTCCAAAAATATGAGATGTGGTTTGATGTTACAAAGAAAATTTCAGTGGAGGAGCTTCTCACCAATCTCATTCTAGGAAATCTGCTGCCCTCAGCTCTTCTCTGGATCACCTCCCGGCCAGCAGCAGCCAGTCAGATACCACGTAAATGCATCCAGCGTGTGACTGAGGTACGAGGGTTCAATGATCCACAGAAGGAGGAGTACTTCAGGAAGAGAATCAGAGATCATAATCTGGCTGGCCGAGTTATATCACACATAAAGTCATCCAGGAGTCTGTACATCATGTGTCATATACCGGTCCTCTGTTGGATCTCTGCTGCTGTACTGGAGACTGTGTTTCATGGCACGGAAACGAAAAACGTCCCTAAAACTTTGACCGAAATGTACACACACTTCTTACTCATTCAGACTAATATGAAGAATGAGAAGTATCATGGTGCCAGTGACATAAACTCAAAGAACATGTCAGCATTTGACGTAGAAGTCATACTGAAACTAGGACACCTGGCTTTCCTGCAGCTGGAAAAGGGTGAGCTGATATTCACTGAAGAGCACCTGAAAGAATGCAACATCGATATCACAGAGGCACTCGTGTACTCCGGAGTGTGCACACAGATCTTTAAAGAGGAGGCTGGGTTGTATCAGCAAAAGATATACTGCTTTGTGCACCTGAGCATTCAGGAGTATTTTGCCGCGTTGTTTGTATTTCATTCATTTGTCAATGAAAATGTAAATTTACTCAGTCCATTCTGTGAGAAGGAAGATGGGGAAGATTCGTACACTTTGGAAGAATTTCCTGATAAATACCAGAGACTGCCACTGTCTGACTTGTATTGTAGTGCAGTGGATGAGGCTTTACACAGTGAGAATGGACATTTGGACCTTTTCCTGCGATTCCTTCTTGGACTTTCAGCGACGTTCACATGGGAACTTCTCCAAGACTTTCTGGCGCTGGCCAGAAGTAGCTCACTTGGAGCAGGCAGACTGAGAAGCATAAAGAAAATGTTATGGCAAGCGAAGTCCTCTGGAAACAAATCACGTGTGGCAAAGTCAAGATGCACAACAAATGGCATTAAGAAAATGGTCAACAAATTCCGCAATTTGCAAATCAAACCCCATAGATGGGGCTCTCAAAGACAGAGAGGAAGTACCATACAAAGAAAGACAGGAATTAACTTTTCTATTAGGGGCCTGCTGAGGAAGAATGGGAGCACCTCATCTACTCAAAAATCACAAACGAAGGAGGGACATGGTTCTCCAAGGACAAAGTACATTATTCAGTACATTAAAGAAAAAATCAGGGAGGAATCATCGGCAGAAAGGACTCTAAATCTGTTCCACTGTCTAAATGAACTGAATGATAACACTCTAGTTGAAGAAATCCTGACTTCCTTAAGATCAGGAAAACTTTCTCACACAACACTGGAACCAACACAGTGTTCAGCTGTGGCCTTTGTACTGCTGATGTCAGAGGACATCTTGGATGTGTTTGACTTGAAATCATACAAGACATCAGTGGCAGGCCGGCTGAGGCTGCTAACCATTGTCAAGAACTGCAGGCGAGCCTTGTAAGTCTTGCCATACTGGTCACATTTGCAAGCTCATTATGTATGTATTGTAATTGAGGAGTCTACTTGCAAAGCCTTCTAAGTCAAGTTGGTCCATTTTTTAGAAAAATCTGATTTTTTGGTAGGCATAGAAATTATCTTCCTTAGAAACCAATTTTCACTATACTGAAACTATTAGCCTTGCAGACATAACCCATATTTTTTTTTAAGAAATGACTTTGATTTTGCAACACAAAGTTTTGACTTAGCAGGTTTTGAAAGTGGAGTGGAAATTTAGCAGGTCTTGACAGTGTTTAAACCAGCCCTGTTGCTCAATAGGTGAAAGTATTTGACTCAGGACCCACTCTTCTTGCAACTCAATGCTACAGACAGCACAGTGGTTGAATAGCTGCTTTGACAATGACAACATAAACATCAATCCATGGGTTCAAATCCCCCTTTTATGGTATCACTAGATTTTTTTGCAATATCTGCGATCAAAACGAAACTTGAGTCTGCATCCCCCATTTTGACTTAGAGAAAGCAAAAGCTTAACAGGCTATAAAAGCTGGACTGTGATTGGTTCCTTCTAGCGAACGAAAACGGAATCATGTTTCAACATTGGCTGCTGACTTAGCAGAATTTGACAGTTTTCCTCCTTGACTTGGCAAGTTTTGACAGAGTTTCACTTTTTCGTTACAATTTATTACATGATTTCGTAGGTTTTGAAAGTGGAGCTATCAGTGGGACATGCGCAGGTGCCTGAAAGAGAGGCTAAAGGCCCATTCACACCAAGCGCGGATTTCCGTGTGGATTATTCGCGCGGGTTTTCATAGGAGCTAATTCCATGGGCTCTAATGTAAGCTTGCACACCAAGGCGGAATTTCCGTGCGGCAGAAAAAACATCCGCCCGGACTTAAGCTTCTGCGAAAATCTGCCTGCGAAATTGAACTTTTAGCCAATGAAATTATTTGTTTTTATTGATGTCACAGCATTCAAACCTTTTGATTAGCTAGATAGCTTGTATTCAGTTAATACTGAAATTTAACGAGACATAGCTATGTGCGCAGTTAGTTTGCTTTTTCATATTAATTAGAGATCTAGCTAATCAGTGTTTTTTTTTTTTCGATTAGCGTTTTCATATGTTGAATATTTGGGCACCAAATCACAACGTTGTGCGTCGCTGAGGTGCAAATTATGACGAAGCTTCGTCTGGGTTGGACAAGTTAAGTTTATTGAAACAGCCCCAGGTCCGGACATCAATAAGGAAAACGTTCATTGGCTACGTCAGTCCAAAAGTAGACTGCGAGGCTAACGTTATGGTTCAGATACATACAAACAATGTCATCGTCGCTGCTGCTGCTATCATGGTTCATTTAGGTTAAATTATAACTCGCAAATTTGTTTTTCCGCTGTGCGGAATTGGAACACAAGAACGCAAAATTTTGCATCGAGGTCGGTGTGAATGATTTAACTCGGAATTTTCGTGCTGCGAATATTCCGCAAATCCGCACTACTTTTCCGCTCCGCCTCGGTGTGAATGGGCCTTAAGAGAGATAACTCATTTATTTTCAAAACTTGACTTAGCAGGTTTTGCAAGTCGACTCCTCAATTAGAGTCATCCCTGTGACTTGGAAATGTTGTAAAATAAAACACGATACCGGGAGAAAGGCTTAAATTTAACAAGGCACTTGTAGCATTTAGAATTCCATTGTATCTCAGTGTCTTTCTATAAGTTCAGAGTAATGGCTGCAAACTCAAAAAATCTTCATGAAAACTCAGCAATGAAATTATAAAAAAATACTGAGAATTTTAAAAATGGCTGGGAGATAAAACAATACATTACTGGGATCATAAACTTCTTGACCACAGTGTATTTCATCTGACAGTGATATTCAAAATTATCTACCATTTGTAATTCAAATGAGATAGCTCTCCAAGTGGTTCCCCACGCTCTCCGAGCCCTCAAAATAACACAATGTCAAATTGTAAAATTATCATGTGTTTAAAGGGGACCTATTTTGCTATATTTCCAAGGTTATATTTTGATCTTGGACTCCCCTAGAGTACTCCTGATCGTTCAAAGTCCAAAACAGAGTCCTTATTTAGCTCATACTGCCATCCTCAAAAAAACCCCATTTGTAGTCCATTGTAGTCTCTGCCAGAAACGCCTCATTGGGGTAGCTCTTCCGCTATGGCCCCCACTCCCCGCGTGCCCACTTTCTTCTGACTGGCCAGCTCTGTGGAGGGCGGAGTTGGGCGGGACGAGGCAGCAGAACGCAGTTTTCCGGATCCGCCTCCCCAGAGTGAAACGTGAGACACGTCTGCCATCTGATAAGGAATCGGCGGGGAAATTCTGAAATTTAACGCTATACTTGAATATATATCTAATGAAATGAACTTGTTCTAATAAACGCAGCGGCGAAAGTGGAGGACGCAGTGCGAAAGTCTGGCAGCTCAAGCTCGAATTTGCGATCGGCTACAGCTGGGGTGGCCAACCCTGGTCCTGGAGAGCCGCAGTGTCTGCTGATTTTTGGTGTTACTCAGCACTCGATTGATGGATTAAAGTAGTTGATTACTCACTCAACTGATCTCACCTGGTGTCTCAGGTTTAATTTGGTAATAATGAGCCAATCAAGCAATTAGCAGGAACAACCCACAAGACTCCTAGAGCCAATTAAGCAGACTTGCAGGTTATGACAGCAATCTACGTGTTAACCAAGATTTGTCAGTGTGGTTGGATATTTTTAGCGTAGTTGTAATGCAGACAAAGTAGAAGTACAGAGTACAGATAAAAGTTTATAGAGCAGGGGTGGATAACGCTGGTCCTGTAGAGCCACAGGGTGTGCTGAGTTTGGTTTCCTCCACCCGATTTAAATCTAAGACACCAGGTGAGACAAGTGAAGTGTGTAATCAACTGCTTTAATTCATCAATCAAGTGCTAAAAACCAGCAGCCACAGCGGCTCTCCAGGACCAGGGTTGGCCACCCCTGGGCTACAGTTTGCTACGGCAACAGTGGTGAGTACAGCGGTTTTTCTACTGTTTAGCTAGGATGCAGGGAAAGCTAGAATCCACCACATACAGACACATTTATAGAACGGGTCGACATACTCAAGTGTAGATCGGAGACCGTAGAAATCCGTGGGTCTGAGTTTAGAGAGAAACATGGACAGTGAGGAGCAGCTAAAAGTGGACCAACAGCTTATGGACTGCTTCGGTGTGTATTAGGACCTGCTGGTCCATGTGCATGACTGTGGTGTGTCGTTAGCGTGGAGTAACAAACAGCTTCTGCGCTGGTATATGACGGAGCGACAAAATCTCCAGGCTAAATGGCCTTTTCGGAAATTGCCCGTGGTAATGGTTTACTTATTGCGTCGGAATGACCAGCGTTTCCTCGAGGAAAATGGACGCGTTATGGATAGAGCGCGAGAGCTAGATAGAGCTCCGGTTATGTTATGAGCATAATACAGGTTTTACAGGCCGTAAGTTCTGTTTGTGTGAACCGTTGCTTATGTGGAGCTAGCGAATCGATAACTTTTACAGGAAAGAATTTAATATTCAATCGCCGATTTAATATTCAATCGACGGCAATGCAGAGAAATCGTTTGTTATACTGGACACGTTATAGCCCGTGCGCTTCCCTATTGCTTTCACCGGTAGCATCAGAGAGCTTGCCCAGATATTGGAGAAGTATCAGGCTGACCCCGGTCATGAATAAGTAAAGCGATCGTTTCACAAGCACCCAAAAATGCGCCCCCAACTCTGCAAAACCTACGTCTGGTCTAACTGCAGCCTTCGCAGCCCAACTCTGCAGACACATACAGCATCTCTCCGGTTAGCTTCAACTGTAGTGGCTACAATCAGGCAACGTTATGATGGAACTGCCACATTGATGCTTACCGAAGTAACACAAGCATACCGATCATAATTACCGCCTATAAGTTACCAGGAGCATTTTAATTTGCGCAGCACGCGAACTATCATGCAGTAGCTGATAACCGAGCGGTCATAACAACTACAGAGACAAACGTTACCTTGCAATACAGGTTTTACAGACAGTAAATTCCGTTTCCGGGGGGGCAGTTGTACCAAGCATCCAAATTACAAACAAGTATAAAAATTTCACTTCAAATGAGGTTTATGTTCACACACCTTCTGTTGAATTTCCCCTGATTTTACTCTTGCACATTTAGGACACAAACATTAGCAACAGTAACTTGGCTACGTTAGCCGCAGTGCTACAGCCACAATCAACTGGCTATCACGTCAGGTTGGCTTATGCAGTAAAAGCAACTTACAGCTTCTGTGTCTGTGAGTCACGGACAGTCGAGACCAATACAGGCTTTATCTTCAGATATTTTACTAAGCCTGCGTTTGAGGCCAGTTGTTAGTGCTAACTATCGCTAGCAGTCCTGCTAGCCACCGGTAACACGTTAGCTTCACTTACATTATTTGCTGTTATATTGTTACTTACAGCTTGTGGCTCCGAGCGCTTGATTGATGCAACTGCTTCAGGTTTGAGAAGCAGCTGAAACGCTTATCCTGTCGAATTATCCTTTATTGACAAAGCTGAAATTTGGTGAAATGCTGAGGACAAACAGCTAACGTTCCCTTTGGCCGTGGCTGTTTGCTGCCAGCAAACAAAAAAAGCTATCCACTGATTTCTGGTAGCATCCTCTTTTGGAAGAGAAATAGGTGTTTTTCTTCGCGTCCAAAAGTAAACGGACTAGCAGCTTTGGGAGAGATACTGACAAAACTGCACCTCAAATGATCTGCGGTTCTTCTTTTGTATTTCCAAAAGTGTAGATGCTACTAAGGCATAGTATGATCTGCCGTTGTTCGTGCCTGCTAGAATAGTTTTTGGTGTGGGCAGGTCCAGCGCCGTGATTGGCTCTGGCAAGGTCTGTACTAATTGGATGGCACACCCTGACGTCAGGTTTTGCCCAGATCTCGCGAAGATCTCGGGAGGAGCTGTTCAGAGAGGAAATCACATTCACGAAATCACGTTCTTGGATTACGGCAAAAGCCCTGTATCTTTTGTTTAGAAACTTTTCAGAGGCTGAGTATGGACAACCAACTTTATAACATTACTAATATGTATTAAAAGAAGGATCAGCATAATAGGTCCCCTTTAAAAATTATGATTGGTTATGACCTGTTTTCAATCATTCATTTAAATTACCATTACAGAAACTCCGAAAACTCTCAACATTATCAGGTGTGGCCAGTTTTCATTAATAACGCATACCTGTTAACTCTCACGCATTCGGCGTCAGTTTTAGTGGCATATTTACGTTCCCCTGCTGTAGTCAGCAATTACTCAATCAACGCATATGGGACACTCGTGTTATATTCTAAGTACATTCTGAGTATTCGAGCTGCATTCCATTTGAATTCTTGGACATTCCAACCATATTCGGCGGCCATTCCGGGAGCGTTCTGACTGCATTCGAGGTGAATTCGTACAGCATTCGAGGCACCTTCCAACCAGACTTCAGGTGGAGTTCAGGCAGCAGTTGAACCACACTCGTACGGCATTCAGAGTGTATTCTAAATATTCTGACTGCATTCTGACAGCATTCTAAATATTCCTACTGTGTTCCAACTACATTGAAGCTGCATTCAAGAGCTAATACACCCAGAATGTGCAAGAATCATTTGAGGCGGGTTCGAAGTGCATTCTAAGTATTCGAACAGAATTCTTTCAAAGCTGTAAGAATTTTGGTCAATTTGAAATTCCCGCTGGAATGTTGCGCGAATTCTTCATTCCAGCTGGTTCTGCTTGATTCTTGCTGATTTTGAATAAGTGTGACAGGGGCTTTACGTTTGTTACCTTGTTATGTCCGTTTCACTCTTTGAACAGAATGCATAGACTGGATGTTGTTCTACGAAGCCTCGAGGCATATAATTTGCGTTGAGGCTTTTTAGTAATCGATTTACTCGATTTATTCAAGGAATCGTTTCAGCCCTCATTCACATCATTCAGCTGCACACACTTGAAAAAATAAAACCTTATATGCTGTTACTCGAAGGTTGAAATTGTTTTCTGAGGGTCCAATCAATGGCTTTCAATTACTGTGGAAAGTTTGTACTGTCTCGGATTGGGTAAAAAAAAATGTGTCAATCAATAGATAATTACCGGAAGAGTTTCACGTGGGTGTGAACTATAACTGCTTTACGTAGATAAAGCTGAGCAAACATTAAAGTGACTGGATTTTAGTGAGAGATCGTTTGAGGATATAAGTGAGAACTGAATTCGTCAAGGGACGAATCTATGTGTAAAGCAATGGTAGGGAATCACGCGTTTTTTAATATATAATGACGATAATTAATTGAAGAATGACAGCATCAATACCATGTTGAATTTTTGCTTCAGAAAACTGACTTTTCATTACTTAATGAGGATACCTTCGGCCTAGCATAGCTGAAATGGTTGCAACGAAGGACGATGATTTTTTTTCTGTCGAATGAGATCATTTTTATTAACTGCTAGATAGACACTATGGGCAAGTATATTTGACAGTTTGGACATCAGGCTTGGCTGAGGAGTTTATTTCATACAATTCCTAGGAAACAGTGATGGGACTTAACTGATCCATATTATAAATTGTTCACGGGGACCTCTTCCTTATAAATATTCAGTAACCCTTTCAGATGTACGACCTATTGACAGCAGTAACTGCATGCATAAATAACTGCGTCTACATCTGCTTCAGGGGGTTAACAAAGTCAAAGATAGCATATCTGTTCAATTTAATTCTTTCTGCTTCTTTTAATTGAAAAATATTCTGCGTTTATTTAAAAAACAGAAATTTTTTAGTGATTCCAATATTTTATATGGCACTGCGCATGTGGCGAAAGTATGATCTGATGTTAGAATGGCACTTCTATGGCACTTCACAACATGTTATTTTAAATGTCTGGATTCAGCAAAATATATACAGTATAACACGTGTATATCGTACTAGCCTGAAAATAAGACGAGCTTGATGGTAAGACAACCCCCCTTTTTCAAAACGCATCTTGGGAAAAAGACTTTTTGAAAGCCAAATCTTGTTTTCATTAAGAAATTCATTATGTCTTGCAATTATTGTTATAAAAATATGATTAGGCAAGGTCGGCTGTTGTTTTTACATCTTTTTAACAAAATCATGCTTGAAATATCTTTCAGATGTAATCATCACACTTAAATTACATGAAACAAAATTTGTCGATTAACAACTTAAGGTATTTAAGTATCAATGGTATTTCTAATATCAATGAGGCTAATCTTATCAGAGTCAGAAAAATCACCTACGAAAGAAAAATTTCAATTTCTGAATTAACTTGGAAGTGAAGTCTAATTACAACAGTCTAAAAACAAAAAAAAATTGCTAGAAGTCCTTCTTGATGCTAAAATAGCAAGCTAAATGTATTCAACATGGTCATATTATTTTTGCACTTTACTTAGCTTCTTGCTTTCTTATTAGTTTGTTCTATTTGCAACAGTCATTTTTGCCACAAAATCCACGAGTGATGTAATCTGCGGCACTACGGAATATTGGTGTATATGGACATTTAAATGTTTAAACCTCGAATATAAGACAAACACCCTTTTTCAGATGTATTTCCAAGAAACAGAAAACCCGTCGTATATGCGGAATATCACAATATATACAGGTGACAAATTAATGGAAAAATCAACAAAAACAGTCCTAGTAAGGTTTTGGGTCTCTACAAGCTGCCAGATCTGCATCAGCATGAAAATGAACTGTATTTGTGTATTGTTTATCCACACATTTATTCATTTATTCAGGTTTTGCCATTGAATTTGTCACACTTCTGCAAGTGTGTGTGTGAGTGTGTGTGCATTATTATTATTATTATTATTATAGCATCAGAATGGGTCAAATTTTCAATATGGAACAAGTGGCCAGGAGACAATGAGGCCTAAGATTAAAACCTCTGGTTTTTACAGACTTTCTGGCAGTGACCTCCCTGATGATTCATGCAAAATTGTGGCCTCAGTTTTCCAGTCAGACTTTTCACCCCTGGTAGAGCTGGACCTGAGTAACAATGACCTGGGAGATTCAGGAGTGGAGCTGCTGTGTGCTGGACTGCAAAATCCTAATTGTAAACTACAGATTTTGAAGTAAGTAGTGTTGTTGCCTCATGGTAAGAAGGTTGTGGGCTGAAATCCAGCCTGGGACCTTTCCTTTGGGTAATCCAGTTTGCTTGTACAGCCCAAAAGATGCATGCTTGGTTAATTGGATGCTATAACCACAGATTTGTGATTTATTGAAAATTGAGCCTAAAGTGCATCAAAATGTTTGACTGTAACCGGTATTGTAAACATTTACTTGCAAATTCTTGCTAAATACATTTTCAGTGTTCATTAAAAAAAGACAAAATTTTGGAGTCATGGTTTATGATGTTTGGGAAATATCAGAATTTTATCTCAAAAACTGAATTTTTTGCAGCATTTTGAATTTCACTCTCATGCGAGCAATTTGAGTCAAGGCAAAAATGGCATTTTTAAACATCAGTTTTTCACTTATGGAGCCAATAAATCATTATTAAAAACAAATTACCAACACCTCCATGCTGTCTAGATGCCATTTGTGTATTTTTGGATTTTTGTCTTAATTACTGAATTTTTGACAGCCATTTGAAATCTGCCTTTACATGCTGTCATTGCAGCTGTAGAACTCCTATAATGAGCCAGAGCAGTGGTTTTTGCGACCATGTATCAACAGTTTCACCAACAAGGGACCGATTGATTGTTTAAGTAAATTAAATGTTTGGCTAATTGTTTCCCTCTGCAGTTATTTATACTAGTTTCTAATATATATCAATGTGGATATGAAATTTTTATTCTTCAAGGCATGTATAGATTCTTCAAATGTGGCTTAAGAGGATAAATAACGACTCCAAACATAAATGCATCTAATTAAGACAAATCAACTGCTAGTTAAAATCCTGAGATTGCAATTGTGGTTGGAACAAAAAGCAGCAACACAGTGAGGTGCCAGGACCGAGTTTGAGACCCACTGAGCTAGAAGAAGTTTTGAACATATATACCACAGAGTTGTCTCTTGCTAATTAGCTCAGTGAGATAGAGCATAGTCTTTTGTGCCAGAAATTGTTCAAGCCTCAATTGATGTAAAATGCACATTAGAATGCCACCTTTTTTTCATCTTCCTACACTCTGCTTGTTGCTCAGAATTGCCTAATGTTGCCTAAAATTGCCCGGCCCCGACCATTGCTGTGCAGCTGCTATAATTAAGAGCTGTTTTCTCCTCTCTACAGGCTGTCAGGCTGTCAGGTTTCAATGAAAGGTTGTGCTTCTCTGGCTTCAGCTTTGCGTTCAAACCCTGCTCACCTGAGAGAGCTGGATCTGAGCTACAATCACCCGGAGGAGTCAGGAGCTAGAGCGCTCTCTGCAGCGCTGGAGGACCTAAACTACAGATGGCAAAACCTTAAGTATGGCACACATCGAAGTCAGCATAAATTAAAATGCTGCCAAACAAAAGGTCACAAACAAATTTTATGGCTGCTGTGGTGGGAAAAGTATTCTGAAATCGAAGCATTGCCATAATCACAGTTCAACAGAGAGAACTCAGCCAGGATCATATGGCCCCTTAAATGGCCCTTTAAAATGAGAGAGAGAGAGAGAGAGAGAGAGCTGAAAAGCAAAAACTCATAAATATGTCAAAAAACTCAGATAGCAAACCCTTAGCAGGCCACTCAAGACCAGTTAGACGAGCTAATCTTCCGGAATGACAATATCGGTAGTCTATGAATAAGCGGTCCCATTATATGAGGTGACGTACTCCAGTTTATTCTGGAAAAAATCCAAGAATCCAGCCAACTTGGGCACCCTGACTGACCCTCAGGTGAACCCTAGGTTTGGGTGGAATGGGTGGGGTGCTCGAGCATCCCTGAAGCCCTAAAATGAATTTACACAATTATATAACGGCGAACTTGTAACTAAGGGTGGAGTATTCCCATATGACAATGTACCAATCAGAAATGAGTAATGTTTGATATGGTAGAAAGTGTCACAGTTATCCACACTAAAGGAGGAGTCAGAGACCCTAAATAATAAGAACAGCAGTTTGGACAATCAGTTGTCAGTCTGTGTCTGGTGATTGTTGAAGAATGAATGCTTCTTGGTTTGCGCAGACCAGCCTGGGTTTTTGTTTTTCACTTTGAGCAACTTACAGTAAACGCAATTGCATCACACTCAGGAGAATGTGTCCAGTTCTTGGGAATAGACTTACAGCTGTGAGAGGAATACTTGGTCCACTCGCCTGGACTGTGTTTTTTCCTATCGCACTGCCCAACTGTGTTTCTGAAGTATCCTGTGGGTGTTCACCCCAAAACTGACAATGCACTCCTCATTCAGCTAATTTGTAAAATTAGGAGCATAGACTGTATAAAAAGATGGACGAAGCAACCGTGTCGTCACCCATTGGTTTCAGCTTACTATTTAGGAGGCCTCAATTTTGGCAATTTGAACAGCGCCATTTTGTCATTTTGAAACCGGATGTGATTCCTATTGGACGAGAGCATGAATTGAAGATCCAGGGAGGAGCAAGGGGTGGATCTATGGGTTGATTTGACCGTATCTGACGAGGAGCAGAGGATAGCCACGCCCACAAAGCATATCTGGCTTTATCCTTTATTCTAGTCTATTTGGGACCATAATTTACAAAAATGGACACCATGATATTTCAAAGGAGACTTGAAACTTGCGACAGATACCATAAAATAAGGTGACCAGACGTCCCGGTTTTGCCGGGACAGTCCCGGTTTTGAGTTGCATGTCCCGAGTCCCGACAAAAGCCTGTTGGGACGCTAAAATGTCCCGGTTTCCACCAACTACTATGAAATGTCCCCTGTTGTCAGCGATTACATAGCCAACGTGGTCTTATTATAGCCCGATCATTAACTAAAAAACACATAGAAAGAATAAAGCATCAAGCATATGATTTCAACAATGTGTGTGTGTGTGTGTGTGTGTAGCGTAGGCTAGGCTACAAACGTAGGCTACGCCAGCAATGTTACATTGTAGACAAATAACACAAAGTAATAATACTTAACCAGTGACGTGCCGTCGGAGGTCAGTTAAGGTAGGCAGAATCCTCACCGTTAAACAAACGATAACTCTATTACTTTGCTTGATTAGCAATCTGAGGATTGATTAACTAATTTACAAGACTAAACGGCAGAATGGCGTGTCAGTTCCATCCACGACATTATTGCTCAGTGCATCAAACTTAAAATGCTCACGAGACAGCAAGTTTCTTCATATTTGCTTAGAGGAAGCTAACGCAATGCCATTAATTGTTAAACGCAGTGTCTACGTGTCCGAAAGTCGGACAGGGTTTTAATATAACTCCGTGTCCAACAGTTGATTATTGTTTTTAATTTCTTCAAATCTACTGAATCTTTTAGTTATTAAACGGGAATGTTTTGATAAGACGGCTCAGTTCTTCAAGATGAGTACCGAGAATTTCAACCAATTTTTCTGTTTAAGCTCTGCTCAATATAAGTCGACATCGGAGTGGGACTTAGTGCATTTATGACAAATTTAGCGACTGTTGGACAGAGATCCTAAAATACTCAGTCTCCAACAGTCATAAAAGTTCTAATTTTTCGAGTATTCCAGCGATTATTAGACATATAAACGTAGCAATGTTTGTGTTCGACCTTTATCAAATTCAAATTGATAGCTATCGACTTTTCTTGGTCTTTTTATTCGTCTGTTTTCTTCCGTTGAAGATAGACAACAGTCTTTATTCGGTCTCTCTTTTGAAAATTGGTCAGATGGATTGAACAGATTCACGCTTTATTTCCACACCAGAGATAAAATAGTGCTTGTAGCCTAGTCAGTGAGCAAATCAATTCCATGACCATTGACATTGTGAATTAAATTTTTTTTTTTTTTAATTTAACCCTTATTTAACCAGGGAAGTCCCGTTGAGATTGAAATCTCTTTTTCAATGGAGACCTGGGGGTTGAGGTGGGGAGGGAGAGGGCAATTTGCACAGCCAATTAGGTCAGGGGATGATTAGGTGGCAGGTCGAAAGAGCCAGGTTGGGACTTTAGCCATGACACCGGGGAACCCCCTACTCTTATCAAAGAGTGTCATAGGATCTTTAATGACCACAGTGAGTCAGGACCTCAGTTTAACGTCGCATCCGAAAGAAGAACGTCTCATCCTTCAGTACAGTGTCCCCATCACTGCACTGGGGCATTGGGAATTATTCCACCAGAGGGAAGATCGCAACCTACTGGCCCACCAACACCTCTTCCAGCAGCAACTTGGTTTTCCGTGGTGGTCTCCCATCCAAGTACTGACCAAGCCCACACCTGCTAAGCTTCAGCCACGCAGCTGGAGCAGATTGAATAGTAGTATGGCTGCTGGCATACAATATAAATATCGCATGCATGATCAAGACAGTCGGACGCGAAATGCAAAATACTCCATGTCCGGCAGCCAGCAAAAAAACAGAAAAAGTATTGATATGAGAACAGATTTATAACGAAATAAAGAATAAAAATATATCACCAACAAACAGAACATCCAAAAAAGATGGCCCGCAAATAAATAAATTGCAGTGTTCACTGGATGTTCTGTTTGTTGTTAAAATGTTTTTTTTATTCTTTATTTCGTTATCAATCTGTTCTAATCAGCTTCTTTTATTTTGATTTATTTTTTTAAATTTTATTTTTTAATTTTTTTTTTTTTTTTTGGCTGTCGGACACGGAGTATTTTGCATTTAATGTCCGACAGGCATTGAACGGACTTCGTTGTATTTATAAAAATGGCCCAAATAAATTGATTGCAGTGCCCATTGGATGTTCTGATTGTTGGTGATATATTTTTATTCTTTATTTCATTATAAATCTGCTCTCATATCAATACTTTTACTTTCTGCTGGCTGCCAGACATGGAGTATTTTTCATTTCGCGTCCGACAGTCTTGATCGTGCATGCAATAGCCTAATTCACAATGTCAATGGTCATGGAATTGATTTGCTCACTGACTACAAGCACTATTTTATCTCTGGTGTGGAAATAAAGCGTGAATCTGTTCGATCCATCAGACTAATTTTATACTTTATGACTGTCGGAGACGGAGTATTTTGGGATCTCTGTCCGACAGTCGCTAAATTTGTCATAAATGCACTAAGTCCCGCTCCAATGTCGACTTATATTGAGCAGAGCTTAAACAGAAACATTGGTTGAAATTCTCGGTACTCATCTTGAAGAACTGAGCCGTCTTATCAAAACATTCCCATTTAATATCTAAAAGATTCAGTAGATTTGAAGTAATTAAAAACAATAATCGACTGTCGGACACGGAGTTATATTGAAACCATCCAACTGTCGGACACGGAGTTATATTAAAACCCTGTCCGACTTTCGGACACGTAGACACTACGAAAAATGCGGACGCACCGTTCATTTGGTGTATTTTCCAAAACTTCCTTCAGCTTCAGGCTACTTCATAAAAATAAAGATAGTCCCACACGAAACTCATTCAATGTCTTTTCATATTTTATCTTAAATGTGTAAATAGGCCTACCAGAAACTTGCATAATTTTTCCCCATTAGGCTATGTTGTGAGCAGTAGTCCTACGTGCTGAAATTGAGCCTCTGCGTCTATGACCTCACGTGCACACGCACTACGGTCACGCGCAAAGTGTCCCGGTGTTAGTTTCAGGAAATCTGGTCACTCTACCATAAAATAATGTGGAAAATTATCATTGAAATAATAAATCAGGTGGTAATTTTCTCATAGGCTTCTATAGCATTAAATTTCTCTCTGCAACCACCGACATCGCCAATCTGCTGGCCATTAAATAGAATGCAATTTTTGGAGGTTTCCGCATTGGCTTCACTTTTCATACCCAGCTGCTGCGTCCATCTTTTTATACAGTCTATAATCAGGAGAGCCAAACCAGAGTGGAAATAAAATCCTACAGAATGGTTGATCTCCGGGACCTGGCATTTTTGGCGTATTTTATTCATTGTGGCTGTCTGAATCTAGTGATAACAACAAGTTAACAATAAGGTGATGTTTACTGCACCTTGTTTTTTTCCCTTTTAATTCACAGATTTATTGCATGCATTGTTTGTTTACAGTGACCATAAAAGTCTGTGCACTTTTTTTGTAAATGGCAGGTTTTGGAAATGCAAAGTCAGAAATTAACACGTTGAGGAAGTAAAAAGCACTACAACTGTATTATCTACCTTTTTAGAAGAAGACTGACAAAAATAAATTTAAAAAATACGTTACTGAACCTCGTGGGGTAATTTGTCCTCTGCATTTGACCCACCCTGCCGCACTGACATCAAATATTATTGGCACCCTTAGTGTATATGAGCAAATAGGCTGCGAAAAAATTTCTTTGAGCAGACAGAGAGAATAAAATTTGAAACTGATGAATTATGGTGGAGGACATTTTCAAGGCACACTGGCCTCCTGTCTGTTTATTGGGTTCATATATTCTATATCCTGTGGTTAAACGTAGCATTTTGCCTGAAGTTTAGTGCTGCTTTAAAAGCTGCTTTAGCAAGTAGATGTGGAAATTTAAAGAACAAAATGAAAAGGAGCTAGGAGCTGCGTTTGGAGATTGATTGCTCCACATCGTGATATACTGTATATTGGACCATTTGCTGTGTGGCTTTTGCATCAACATTGGCGCTCAAACATTCCAACTAGTTTGGCTAGAGAGATACACGCATAATGGCTGCCAAAATCGACGCAAAGTGTTGTTTTCTCTGTATGCAAATGCTTTTAAGTTCTGCAGCTCATTACCCAGCAGTGTTATTGAGAGTCCTTCATGGCGTTTGTCTTTGGTCGAACCATTCCCTCTGCTTTCTGGGGCTGATACAAAATGCTGTTCCACTATGGTTGATGACTGCTGTTGCCTAAATCAGTGATAACCATATATGGCATTTTGTGGGGTCAGAGAGTAAAAGTCCTACCATCTTTTTATTCCAGCTAGGAGCCTTCACTGATTTATTCTACCTCCTGCCTAAAGAAGTGCACAAACTAGCAAATTTAGGTGATTAGAACAAAATATGGGTAGGCCTGTTTATTATGTTCCCCGCAAATGTTGCGAGGAACATAATGTTTTACCCTCCGTCCGTCCGTCCTTCCGTCCTTCCGAGCAAGTTTGTCCGGGCCATAACTTTTAAACCGTTCAATATTTTTCCACAAAATTTGGTAAATCATTAGATCCCATGGTGTAGATGTGCCTTTTCATAGTTCTCTCTTCAAAATGTGCAACCAAATATATATAATGGCGGGGAACATCATAGTGCTTCACAAGCACAGATTCTAGTTCTGAACTGGGATTCTCTTCCTCTGGTGGTAACCAACACCTTGCCTAGACATCAGACATCCTCTTGGTTTTCACTCACTTCCCAACAAAGAACATGTCATTCAGTGGCTAGAAATCTCTGAAGTACTGTTTATCAGAGATCTCCTGAAACAGGGATGGTTCTCCCTGGTGTATATGGTAAAACTGCCTGTGGGAAGCTGTCGATTTGTCACAGAGCTCAGTTTCCTTTCAGCACATCATACACAGGCAGTCAGTTTGTCTCAGAGTCTGTCTGTCCTTCTGTCCCTACAGTGTGGCCCATGGAGGACAGGACAGGCTCAAACCAGGCCTGAGGAAATGTAAGTCTGCTTGTACTGAAAGCTTTAAAAAGCAGTGAGAGCAGAGAAACAGAGGCAAGAATGTTTGTGAAATTGTGATGTTCTGATACCCTTTGCACTCTGCTCTTGTATCTGATTAAAACCTGCCTCCTCTCATCCTCCACTCTTCCCTCCTTGTTGATAGCTTATCATCTTTTCCTCCTGCATCAGGGGAGTTCATCGACAGCAATTTTGAAAGCAAACATTATAATGAATACTACTCTCTCTCTCTCACACTCACACTCACACACGCGCACACACGCGCACACGCACACACACACACATATACACGCAAACACACTTTGTTCCACCATGATCCACTGTGTTCTGATGGAAATGTTTTCTCCTCTGACCTCCTCATCTGCAGATGCCTCTCAGCTCACCTTCGACCTCAACACAGCCCACAGGGAGCTCTCACTCTCTGAGAGGAACAGGAAGGTGACTCGCTCAAGGGCAAAAGAGGAGCCATACCCTGATCACCCAGAGAGATTTCAGTCCTATCATCAAGTGCTGTGCACGGAAGGGCTGACTGAGCGCTGTTACTGGGAGGTGGCATGGAGTCCAGAAGATAACAAAAAGAGTGGATGGACTGCCGTTGGAGTCGCATATAAAGGAATCTCCAGGAAAGGTTTTGCAGGAGATAGTTTCCTTGGTGGCAGTAAGAAGTCCTGGAGTCTGGAATTAACAGAATCAAAACACTTTTCCAAGCACAATGAGGTGTCAAGTCCAGAATTTGACTCTGAAATTCGTTCCTGTAGAGTTGGGGTGTACCTGGACTGGTCGGCTGGCACTCTGTCCTTCTACAGGATCGCATCAGACACCCTGGTTCACCTACACACTTTCAACACTACTTTCAGTGAACCAGTCTATCCTGCATTCGGAGTTCCTAAAGGCACCTCAGTGTCCCTGTGCATCCAGTGAAGAACTCCTTTATCCTTGAGGAACCCCTGAGTCCAGGGCTGATGAATAGAGGGGGGTGGCCTGTTGAGCCAAAGTTGCTTGTCTTTCTCACTGCTTTACTTTCCCCTCAGTAATTCCACTCAAATTTCCCATATCATGAACTGCGTTGCAGTCTGGCGTTGACTCAGTTGTGACTACCAGCTACTGTATTGCTGGTTACAGCTTTTATATAGCTCAGCTGGGATCCTGACTTGGCACTGGAGAGATGAAGCAAGAAAAAAAATCTCTTTTTGGGTTTCCCATGGGGCATTTTTGCTATTCTCTGTCTTGCTCTCTTAATTCGCTGCTCTATTTCTCCCAGGTCATTCTTGAAAAACCTATTTTCCCCCTAGTTCCCTTTTGTTTATACAAAGCATGAGAAAGCATTCTGCCTCCAACTACTACTAATGGTATCTCCAATGAGACAAGTGTGGGTTCTTTATTCTATTGTGCTTGTTTTGGTCCGCTGCCTTTTTTTTAATTTTGGATATAATGGAATCTATAGACTTTAGTCTTTCCAAATTTTAGTTTTTCTTTGAGAGAAAAAGTGGACATTTTCAGTCTTCTTTCATTTGTTTCTTTATTAATTTCTCTGTCCTTACCATTCACCATTTGTTAAAGTAGTTGAACCGTCATCTTTGAACGGCACATTGAATTGCTTTGCCTTGTCATAAATCAAGTGACAATAAACACTATACAACCAAAAGTAAGTTAAAACTTCTTGTGCTAACTAAGTGGGTAGAATTCACAACCCCGAATCAACTAGTTTTCATCCATCAGGAACATAATTCATTGAATATTATTGGGTAAATTTTTTCCTCTTTTTATGCAGTTGCTGCCAAAATATCCAAAATGTAGATACGGAATTTTTACTCCTGATAGTGGGCATAGGTATTTCTGTCTACATGTGGCTTAAGATGCTAAATAACTGCTCTAATCATGAATTGCACCTAATTAAGTCAAAATATGAGAATGTTAAAATCCTACAATTGCAGTTCTGATTGGAACAAAACAGTCGGCCTCCATGCTAGACTGACACTGAGAAAAAATGAACTAACCCTCATGATGTCTTTAACAGCAGGTCAGTCAACTCTCATGACTGTTTTCATGAGTAGGATTATTATGCAAAGTAAAGCCTGGAATAACTCAGCTAATTTCAGTCCATGGTCCATATTTTACTTGGTGAGGTTATCCAGTGTATTGAGTAATCTAGCTTTGTAAATCTGACCCCTGTTGTGCATGTCAGCAGTTTTTCCATTCAGATTAGCATCCATGCAAATGCAATTTGTGATTCCAGAAAATGGGGAGATTCTTCTGATTTGCAACACTTCACGTAGAAACTGTCGTGTCATTCTTCAAATGTCAACCCCCCTCCCATCCTGTCTCCCCCCCTCAGAGAACCAAACTTTTTTGTTAGATTTATTCTTGAAGAGCTATCTGGACTTTGGTTTATTTACTGTGATGCATTCTAATGCCCAGCTCTGTTTGAACATCAGTCACAGGGTCTCCAGCCCTGGAGTTCAACGGCCACTGATACCAAGAACGACACCTCCTCTTTTCTCTCTGCTTTCAGTCTTTCCTCTCTCTCTGTTTATCTCTCCCCCTTTCTTTTTCCCTCTCTGGCTTTCATCAATCTTTCTCTCTCTACCCTTTGCTTTTGTTTTCCCTCTCTCCATGTTTTTTGCTGTCTCCGCTTTCTTTGTTTTTTCTCTCTCTCCCTCCTACTCTTTCTCTGTCTCTCCCTCCATCTCTTTCTCTCTGGGTCTCTACCCCCTCTTTCTTTCTCTTTTCCTCCCTGTTTTTATCCCTGCCTTTCACTGTCCCTCCTGAGATAATGATTGACTGGGGCATTGGGGTCAGTTTGTTTAGCTGCCCCATCTGAGGAAAAAGGTATAAACTTCATAGCAGTGTGAGAGGAAAAATTTCTGTTTGTCGTCCCAATGATGATTGCCTGCACCACTCTCCTGTTCTGTGTCTTGTTCCTGGCTGGTAAGTTATAACTCGCCCTAGAATGCAACGGTCTCCAAGAACTGAAAATAACATCACACTATAGCAATCTGTGTTCAAATTCCAAACCATGCTTCTCTGTATATCAATCTGGGTACATCAAAACAGGGCTATTGGGCAGCATTTTCTCGTGAAATAATCTTTTTTAGTATATTGTAACCATCAGGATGAATAGCAATCTTATTATTCAGATGTGACCAAGTTTGATGTATAAATAGATGCACTCCATTTAAACCTCATGGCCCTTAGGTTTGGTAATTTATTTCAGGTGTCTTCCCTCAGCGATTTGCATTCATATTTGTTTGTAATATGAGCATGGAAGTTTCTTGAATTGTCACCCAGAGAGTCATCTGGCATTATCTTAATTGGTTAATTTAATATTGTTCACGTTTTTTATGGACAATTGACATTTCTTTTTGACCTCTCTTACTGCTCAACTGCCAATTCAAAATTAAATGTTGGATTTATTTAAGAATGTTGTACCACCCTGTCTTCAGCACTGTATAAAGTATCTTTTTGGTTTCTAAGCCTGGGTGCATGGAACCAGTAGACATAGTTCTATTATATACTATTAAGTAAATCTTGCTTACTACCAGAGTTAATGGTGTGTAACTGAGCCTACTTTAACCTGCACGGCTGCACAGCTATGGCATCTTCCATGACATACAGGATATATTGCTCGACACATAGACATAAGAAAATTATTTGTGTGGAAAAGCAAAGGCAGGGTTAATTATTTATTGTCGCTCTAAACCAATTGAGGAGTAGATTGTTTGATTTTTTTTTTTTTTTTACACAAGTATTATTAAGGAAGTTGGGGTCCAAAAATGCCGCCTGCATTTGAAATTTTTTAGTTTTTTTATACCAACTTTCCAGCCACAATTTGTGATATCACTCCATGAAGAGGTGGAGACATTTTCAATCCTGCTATGAAGAGCCGGTCAGAAATGAACTCGAGCACATAGTGTGAATATGCATTATGGCCGTGCTCAAGCTCTTATAGATTCTAGAAAGCAGCACTTTTATCTCGTACATAAAATGGTAATAGAATGATATTTCCCCAAAGAAATGCAAAAATGGAGCATCCATGCTGTAACTTGCTTGTGGTAAAATGAACCCTATATGCAATTAAGTTATTTTATGTGGATTCTAAGCAAAAGACACTTAAAAAAAACATGAAGTTCCACTGGTCAGGTGCACCATTGAAAAAAGCAGCATGTTTGTCAACAGTGTCATGATGCTTGTCAAGGATATATACAACATATACTGCATTAATAATGACAGTCTCACAGGTTACACCATTCTGCGTCCTCTTCTCCACTACTGCTACGCTCAAGAATGATTGGATATTTCCATTATGTTAATGAAATGTATGCAACTGTTGACAATGTGAAAAAGGCATGTAGCAAAGGCGACAGTGAGACATGGAATAAAACAAACTTTTTTCTGTTTCTCCCCCCCAACAAACACACCTTATCTTTTCCCTACCCCCTGTCCCCTAAAGGATCAGGTGAACCACTGCCTGCTCCACAGTCTGGTACCCAAGCAGGTATGAAATATGTGGGTAATTCCTTGCTTTTATGTTGAAATCAGTTCATTCTAACACCAACTTCATGATGTCAATAGCGTCGAGGCTTGTTTGCATAAATTGCACTCCAAAAAATATTCTGGCATCTTTGTTTATTTAAGCATGCTTAAAGTTTTGATACAGCTTAGTGAAAGACAATCTCTCTCACCTGAAGTGAACTGCTAATGAAAGAACTGCCCCTCAGGTGATTCAGTGTTTGGTCATTTTAAAACAAAGCAGAACTGAATAATAAAGACTTCAACATTCAATTCGAAACACCCACAAAATCTGCCCCATTTTCGCTTTAACAGCCATGTCGAATGTCCCATAACTCTTTTATGGCAAGAGGTAAAAAAAGGTCTCGCTGAAGACCTGAAGTGTCGTCTTTCCAGTGAGTGTTCTGACACCCAACAGCTGAACACTGAGGTCACCATCTTTGCGTCCCTTGAAAAAGGTTTAGGCTAAGGAAGGCTTTGGCAGTCACGTGACAGTGACATCGAATGGCCATAGCTCAGAGGGGCACTGTCACGACATGTGCATGTGTGAACTTTGATGAAATGCAAAGATTTGCAAAGGTCACAAAGATTTACAAGAAGAATTTCATGTATTTTTTTGACTTAATGTTTGAAAGGATTTTAAAAGTGTTTTGCTGTCCTGCTTTCACTCACAATAATGATAATAAGGCAACCATATAGATTTACTTCAAACTAAGGCAGACAAATAAGGAGACGATTCCGGAGGAGACAACTCAGGTAAAGTGCTTTTCATTGCTGTGTGGTTTTAGTTCACTTCCTTGCAAAACTAAAACTTATAAAGATATTTTTACCTTGGGGAACTCATATCTCAAGCAAGTGTGAGAGCACTTGCTCTGCAAAGAGAACAGAGCAAAGCAATTTCGGATGCCCGTGTAAAGGAAAAACTCCCATGAGTTGCTCTCGTACCATGTCAAGAACGTTCAAAAATAAAAACTCAAACCAGATGAGTCTCTTTTGAAATAGCTCTACATCCTATAAATGAACTTCCGAGACTGCAAAATTATAAATTAAGAATTGGAGTTCACGAGCGTGTTTGGACTCCGAAACAAAACTAACAGCCAAAAAATACAAAACAGGAATCAATGTAAATAACAAAACAGCTGAAATATTCTAGATATGCAATTTTCTCTGTAAAACTGGGGTGGCATTTCTCTCCGTACCCGTTATAGGGCAGCAGCAGGCCCCCGTCCTCGCTGTCGAGCCTGGCAGTGCTGTGGTGAAGGAGGGCAACACCACCAGTTTTCGCTGCACTGTTCAGAGCGGGACACTGCCAGTCCGCCTGGAGTGGAAAAAAAGCAACAACCAACCACTGCTCGGTAAATTCAATACTGTAAACTTCTCTTTTTCTCTTTTATTTTTGGTAAGAGCCTTAGGTGTATGAGGATTTAGAACAGATGAGCCAAGCCACCATGAACGACATGCAGAATAAATAATTTAGTCAATAATTCAGATGAGAAAGTGATCAAAAATGGGGAAAAGATGATGAATTGTTTTTGGGTAACATGAGCAAAGAATATTATCTAAATAGCTAATACCTAAAATAAATGAGCTAAAACATGGACAGTAATTTTTTAAAGAGTTTTCTTATTTGAAAAGTCCTAAAAACACCCTTCATGTTTCAGCGGCATTAAGAAATCGTAATGTTAACCTCGTAGGAGTTACTCCTTTATTGTCACAGTGCAAAGATTGTGCATAGGTTACTCGTGGCTCTGATTCAATGAGGTGAAGGTTAAATTATGGATGTTAATGTTTGAAGATTACCTAACTCTGTTCACTTATAGCATTAGCTGACAGTCAGAAGTGTTCAGAATAACACATGCGAGAAAAGATTTTTGCATTCATTTTGTTTTGAATTCATTCAGGTAGGAGTGAATATTGAGTTTGTGTGTGCGTGTTAGTGTGCATTTGTGTGTATCCACATGCCGGCTTGTGTGTCCTCTATGACCTTTGACCTTCCTCTCTGCTGCAGACAACGTTAAAGTTGGACCAGAGGGCTCCGTTCTCACCTTCACCAGTGCTCGACCTGGTAACCATGGAAACTACCGCTGTGTGGGCACCAACGCGCATGGGAAATCGCAGAGCTCCGCCTCCCTGACTGTTCACTGTGCGTATGACCACACCCACTCTGCCTCCAGCACAGGGGCTTGCTCCAGTTATGTATTTTCCACATCTTGCCATCATTTCCTTGCACGCAAACGGAGATCCATCAATGTCCACAAAATGGAGAACATTCCAAGCTGAGGAGTTAGGAAGCAGGAGTTTGGGGTTTCCTAAAGGTATCTTGAGCCAGGAAACCTTTGCTTGCCTGCTGAGAAAGTATGTATTTGAATGTCTGGCACAAAAATGACTGACCTGAGGATACACCTATTGCCATATGCTACGTCTTCCATTTATTTTATGTTAATGGGCGGTAGAACTTGTACTTGCTGATGCTTGGATCTTTTCCCTTTTGCTGAGTGCTTGGGTTGTGGTTATCGCTCCTCAGATTCCCCAAAAGTTCAAGCCACCCCTAAGAGTCCAGTGCGTGTGCAGACGGGTGAAACAATAAACCTGGAGTGTCTGGCCACTGGACGGCCTCGCCCAACAGTCACCTGGCACAAGGACGGAGGTGAAAAGACCGGGACTAGTAGCTCCACTGAAGCCAAGGCGACAGTGCAGGTGAGTGAGCGGCCATTTGTAAGTGTTGTGCGAACTATCAGTGGCACTGCACTTGTCGTCGTTAGCATGGCATTACTATTCGCTAGTTTTACGGGAGCTAGCATCTGTTATTACTAGCATTCCCCAGCAATTTCTAAAGGGCTATAATTACCTTTCAAAATAGATGTGGATACAAGCACACTCAAAATTATACCTGTTAGTCCGCATTTTAATCTGGTATGCAGTGTATAGGTATCACAAGCCTTTAAAACTTATAAACTGTCACACTGTCCAGAACTTGAAATTTGCCCTGTCATTTTCCACTCTTCTTTCATTCTATATATATATATATATATATATATATATATATATAGACAATGTATATATACATAACATATATATATATATAAGTGGCGGCTGGGGAACTGGCGATAGGGGAGACTCAAAACAATCCCTTAAAATTAATGATTGGTCACAACCTGTTTTCAATCATTCATTTAAATTACCATTGGACACTCCGATAACTCTCAACATTATCAGGTGTGGTCAGTTTTCATTTATAACGCATACCTGTCAACTCTCACGCATTCGGTGTGAGTTTAATTGGCATATTTACGTTCCTCTGCTCTAGTCAGCAACGCGTATGTAAGAGATTCTCCAGCGGAACTGAAGTCCTTGTGCACTGGAGGGGTTGGAAGCAATGGAATTGCATAAAGACGTTTCAAATGATCTTATCTCATATAAACGATCATGAAACACATGCTTTGCTTCCAATCCCTGAATAAAGAAAAGCGTGAGAAGTCTGGAGTCGTAATCGGTATGCGTTATAAATGAAAAGGCCACATATGATAATGTTGAGAGTTATAGTAGTTTCTGTAATGGTAATTTAAATGAATGATTGAAAACAGGTCGTGACTAATCATTAATTTTAAGGGATTGTTTTGAGCCTCCCCTATCACCAGTTCACCAGCGGCCACTGATATATACAACCCCAATTCCGAAATAGTTGGGACAAAGTGTAAATTGTGAACAAAATCAAAACGCAATCACTTTCAAATCACACCAGCCAGTATTTTATTCACAATAGAACAGAAATAACATAGCAAATGTTGAAACTGAGAAATCTTACAATTTTATCCACAAAATGAGCTCATTTCAAATTTGATGGCTGCTACAGGTCTCAAAAAAGTTGGGACAGGGGTCTGTTTACCATGGTGTAGCATCCCCTCTTCTTTTTAACACAGAGTAGAGACGTCTGGGCATTGAGGAGACAAGTTTCTTGAGTTTAGCCCTGGAATTTGATCCCACTCTTGTTTAATACAGGCTTCCAGCTGCTGTAGAGTCTTGGGTCTCCTTTGACAGACTTTTCGTTTAATTATGCGCTAAATGTTTTCAATCGGTGAAAGATCAGGACTGCAGGCAGGCCAGTTCAGCACACGGACTCTTCTACTATGAAGCCATGCTGTTGTAATAGCTGCAGTATGTGGTTTTGCATTGTCCTGCTGAAATACACAAGGCCTTCCTTGGAATAGATGTCATCTGGAGGGGAGCATATGTTGCTCTAAAACCTTTATATACCTTTCAGCATTCATGGTGTTTTTTAAAACATGCAAGTGTCCCACACCATATGCACTAATGCATTCCCATACCATCAGAGATGCTGGCTTTTGAACTGAACGCTGATAACAGGAGGGGCTGACTTTCTCCTCTTTAGCGCGGAGGACACGACGCCCATGATTTCCAACAAGCATGTCGAATTTGGACTCGTCTGACCACAGGACACTTTGCCACTTTGCTACAGTCCATTTAAAATGAGCCCTGGCCCACAGAACACAGCAGTGCTTCTGGATCATGTTCAACAATGGCTTCCTTTTTGCATGATAGAGTTTTAGGTGGCATCTGTGGATGGCACGGCGGACTGTGTTTACAGACAGTGGTTTCTTGAAGTATTCCTGGGCCCATTTAGTAATGTCAATGACAGAATCATGCCGGTGAGTGATGCAGAGGCGTCTGAGGGCCCGAAGATTACAGGCATCCAGTAAAGGTCTTCAGCCTTGTCCCTGACGCACAGAGATTTTTCCAGTTTTTCTGAATCTTTTGATGATGTTATGCACTGTCAATGATGAGACCTTCAAAGCCTTTGTAATTTGACGTTGAGGAACATTGTTTTTAAAGTATTCCACAAGTTTTTTACGTAAGCCTTCACAGGTTGGAGAGCCTCTAGCCATCTTTACTTCTGAGAGACTCAGCCTCTCTAAGACATCCCTTTTATAGCCAATCATGTTACACTCCTGATGCCAGTTAACTTAATTACTTGCTAAATGTTCTTTCAGCTGATTCTCTTATATATTAATTGCTTTTTCAGCCCCTTTTTGCCTGTGTCCCAACTTTTTTGAGACCTGTTGCAGCCAGAAAATTTGAAATGAGCTCATTTTGTGGATGAAAATGTAAATTGTCTCAGTTTCAACATTTGAAATGTTATCTATGTTCTATTGTAAATAACATATTGGCTCATGTGATCTGAAAGTCATTGCATTTTGATTTTATTCACAATTTACACTTCCTCCCAACTATTTCGGAATTGGGGATATATATATATATATATATATATATATACACACACACACACACGCACACACACAGTATATAAATACACATACTCACACACACATATTCTGTTTTAATTTTAAAAAATTCCATTCCGGTTATGTTTCTTTTCTCAAGGTGCTGGCCGCAGGTGTGCAGCATGCTGGTGTGTACGTGTGCAGAGCTCAGAACAGCGAAGGCTTGGCCGAGCTGAAGGTGGAGGTGACAGTGGAAGGTGGGCCCCAGACTCCCACCCCACCCAAAGCCTCTATCCTACAGGCGGACATGGTGAAGGTGGAGGGGTCCTCTGCCACACTGCAGTGCCAGGCAACTGGTGAGCGCCCTGCACACACACACACATACACACACACATGCAGATAAGCACTGGTGTACACACACACACACACTCTTACACACATTTATGGATGCAAAGGTACACAATCACGCAGTACACACACACACTAGCGCGCACGCGCGCAAGCACAAACACATACGCGTGCACGAACAAACAAGCACACATTCACACATAAAAGTGCACGCTGTACACAATGCACACACTCACACACATTCGGATATGCAGGTATGCAGACAGAATACACACACGTACAGATGCTTAGGTATGCAGACACACAGTTCACACACACACACACACACACACACACACACACACACACACACACACACACAGATTTGCAAGCACACAGACATACAGTACATACACATAAATGAGACCGCCGCACACACTCACGTACGTGGAGACAAACGTACACACCTGTGCCCACACACATACGTGGATGCACAAGGCATGCATACAAGCGTGCACATTCACACATACAGATGCACAGGTACACAGACACACCGTAACGTTTTCCCACAAACATAAAAGCACATCCACAATACTGATATGTAAATTTGCAGGCACATACACACACACACACACACACACACACACACATATGCACGTGCACACACATACAGGCCCCCCAGCAGCCTTGTAGATGATAATTGACGACTGTCATTCTGTTTCCCAGGTTACCCCACCCCGACCATCAGCTGGTCCAAGTTGCGAGCGCCGTTGCCATGGAAACATACAGTGGTGGACGGGACACTGTTCCTAGAGAACATGGGTCGGCAGGATTCGGGTCAGTACATCTGCAATGCCACCAATGCCCTTGGATTCCATGAGGCCACGGTACAGATTGAGGTGGAGAGTGAGTACAGTCTAATTCAGTCAAAGAGCCTAGTGCTAAAAGTACTTAAGTCACATTTTCACACACCGCGAGGTAAGGATGGGAAAAAGTCTTTTATAGTTACCTCAGACCACTGCCTCAATTTACGCAAAATGGATGTTTTGTGACTTAAATACTGTTAGCTCTGGGGTCTACAATTTTATTTGCACAGTGATATTTTACAGGAATGTCTCAAAGGCACTTCACCTGGTGACAGAATGTAAAAACCCTGGCAAATAACTCCAAGTAGCAGTTAAATAATGTTATAAATCAACCCAATTGGATGCATATGTACAGTGCTTTACAAATTTATTAGACCATCTGTTATTAGAATGAGAAAACACAAATATTTTGGAAATTTGTCCAGAACTTATTTAAAACTAAAATTGCGTTTCGTCAGGATGAACCTGAAGAGTGTGCTTGCTAAAATGTTGACACTTAAGTTAAAAGCAATGTCTCTCTCTCTCACACACACACACACTAGAGTGGCAGTCTGGCAGAGTGTAGGTAGTCTGTCTGTCTCTCTCTCTCTCTCTCTCTCTCTCTCTCACACACACACACACACATACACACAGGTATCATCTGACATTGTTTAGCAGGCAAATTTCAGAGCGCTTCGTGCTCTGGAATTACTGGTTGTGGTGTTGGGGCTGCCCTCTAATGGCAGAACTCCACCGTGCATTTTTAATGGAGAGAAAAAGGGATGAAAAACAGGGATTGCAAAAGAATGAAAAGGGGCCATGCGACCGTTTGTCTATCGCAAACACTCGGGCAGTTGAAACGGGACAAAAAAGTGTGTGGAAATGGAAAAAGAATAAATAAATAAATAAATAAACCGACTTAAGAAGAGCAATGTGTTGCTTGCCTATGGCAAGCACACAACTAAAAATTAAATTGTTATTTCCTCGGCAAATAAAAACTGAAACAACCAAATTGTCCTTATTCACTCATAAAAACCAAAAAAAACTTTTGTATGTATATTTTGTATGGCCTCCTTTGGCCTTGATAACAGCATGCAAGCATTCAACCACTAAAACTAATTTTTATGTTCAGGAATGCAAGTAAATAACTGTTATCTGGCATCTTTATCAATTAATAATAATAGTGTGCTCAACTATTTTTTTCTGCTTTTTTGTAAAACAGTAAATTCAAAAATTCATGGATAACAACAATAATTATATTTTAGCATTAAAAATATCATTTCAGTTAAAGAGCTTGCGCATACTGGTGGACTAACCATTACAGACACATATAAAAATAATTTTGGTAATTACCAACACTGTTAATTTAGGGCAGCTATGGCATAAACCTTAAATTGGGTAGTGGCCTAATAAATTTGTTAAGCACTGTATGCACGCCATAAGAGCTGAAATAACACCAGGCATTTTATTGTGCACTGAAGTTCAGTGAAAAGTTTATTTAGAATGAAAGCAATGTTCCTTTTCCTTGTATTCCTCTCTTCTCCCCTTCTGTCATTCCATATTTCTCTCTCATGCGCTCTTTTCCTCCATCACTTCTGTCTTTCCCTTTCTCTCCCTCCCTCTTTCCCTCCCTCTTTCTTCTCTCTCCCTCTCTCTCCTTCCTTCTTTCTCTCTCTCTTCCTTCCTCCCTCTCTCTCTTGCCCTCCCTCCCTCTCTCCCTCCTTCCCTCTCTCTCTCCCTCTCTCTCTTTCTCTCCTCTGCAATGCAGCCCCTCCCTATGCCACCTGTATCCCAGAGCAGTTGCAAGTGCAGGCGGGGGATGCAATTAAGCTGCAGTGCTTGGCCCATGGGACGCCCCCTGTGCGCTTCCAGTGGACCCGGGTAGGGGGTAACACATGCCCCCTCGCGCCAAAATCACCGACGGGCTCCTGCTGATCACTCAGGCCCGGCCTGCCCACGCCGGCACATACAAGTGCATCGCCTCCAACAAGTGGGGAAGCAGCTCGGCACTGGCCAAGGTCACCATCCGATGTGAGTGTTTCTTACTCAAGCGCTTACTCAGTTTTTACTAAATCTGAACATTCATTCTCACCAGCAGCCACAACTATACAGATAAATGATGGTATTCTGTAAATATTCTTCAGGCTATGCCATCTGCCATTTTGAACACGGCCCCTGAAAATTCAGTGGATTCTCATTGGCTGTCAGCGCTGCTCTCATTCATGAATGCAATGATCATACCTCATTTTTCCTATTGCATTTCAAGTTGGTCACAAGCAAATAAAACTACCCTAAGGCCATTGGAGTCCCTTTATAAACAGGCTCTCAAAATTTTGGATAAAAAAACCACAACAATTTCATCATTGTCACATACTGAAGAAGTATAATATCCTAAATTTTGAAAATTTTATCATTTTTTCTGATGTCCGGTTAGTTTACAAAATTATTCACAATCTTGCCCCCTTACCTCTTAAAAATTTTGTTCAGCAGACATCTGCAATAACATCTGGAGTTACGAGATCTGCATCCAGAGGTCAGTGTAGTATTCCTAGATGTAAAACCACTTCTGCAAAGTCGGCATTTTCATATAAAGCTATAAGGCAGTGGAATAAGGTCCCTCCAGAATTTTTAGCATACAATTTTACCACCTTTTCCAGAGAAGTCAAAGCATGGTTCCTAAGAAACCAAATATGTGTACACTAATCCTGTCTTATTGTCTATAATTGTGCTTGTATCTGGATGGACTGAATGTTTTATTGTTTGTGTATATGGATGATTTGGATGTTACAATGTCCTTGTTTAATGATAAATTGATGTTGTAATTTTGGTATAGGGATGAATCTGACGTTTTTATTATTCTTAATGGGATTTATGATGATTGCACTTCAAGTATGTTCTTTTGTGTATGTATGTGTATATGTGTAAGTGTGTATGCATGTACGTATGTGTATGTGTGTGTGTATATGTGTATGTGTATATATGTGTGTATGCATATATGTGTATGTGTATATAAATATATATATATATATATATATATACACACGTGTGTAGCACTTAATCTCTGAATGTAGGCGGCAACAATGAATGTATGTGATGGAAGTTGTTATTGAATGAGTATTGTGGACAACAGATGAAAATTAGCTAAAGACGCTAGAATCTGGTACCGGCATCTCTGCTCTGCTGAGCTTAAGGGGTGATCTGGGGTTAAATGGGCAAAATTTGATTATTTTTCCAAAAATTTTTTTGAATAAAAATATTCTATAATAACCCACCTTTAATAATCACTAATTGCTACAAGGATTAAAAACTGAATTTTTCCATAAAATCATGATTTAAAAGCAACTGTGATGATGAAATTTATGCTTTTCACTCCAGGAAAGTGATAAACATTTGAATAATCAGATAATACAGTCTGAAAAATGGGTGTAAGCCACAGACTAAGACTGAACAACTTTTCAATGCGGTCTAATGCATTTTCCATTGATTTCCTAAGGTATTACTTTTTCCATGTTTCTCATGTTTGTGGCAGCCATAACTTTTTTATTTATCATTGAAAATCAATGAAATTTGGGCTGCAGGTACTTTACTTCATTAGAAATGCAATGACATAGGGAAATTTTGCCTATCTGTTACATACTTTGAATATTTTGAGTATTCGTCAGATTCTGCGCAAAATAATTTAAAAATTTGAGTAAAATGCCCCAAAATCACAAAATGATAAATTGGGCAAAGAATGGCTACATCATTGCATTTAGATAAGCAATGGCTTTTAAATGATGAAAGAAAAACTGAATTCTATTATAGAGTTAAAGAGGAATTGGTGCCAGAAGTTTTCTGCATATTTAATAAGCTTGCTCGGTTACCATAGCAACTGCATAAACAGAAAAATGCCAACTAGTATCTTTTTTGGTGGTTATTACATATACCTCTTTAGATTAATTCTGAGTTGTTTCCTGGTGTCATTTTTCATTTAACCCAATATCACCCCTTCATGTTTTTGTACACTGTCCCTGATAAATAAATTAAATAAATAAATAAATAAATAAATAAATGGCAGCTGTTAAAAAAACTGACTGAAGAATCACTCTCAGTGATACTGTTTGACTGACACAGTTGTTAGACGTGGTGTGGACTCCTCTAATCAATTATGTGAGAAAAAAAATATTAAAATTATTTATTTGTTATTATTGTTTTATTTATTTGTTTCTGGTGCGGATCTCGGACTTGAAAATGCAGGATTGGATAATGATGTCACCGGTTGCCAAGCTGTTAATCAGAAGAGATACCAAGGGAGTTTAACAAAGAATATCACAGGCACAATTTCTTTACTGTGTTGTCATTTGTGGAAAGTAGCAAATAGGCCAGCAAATCGCTTCTCATGAGTAAGTGTCATTACATTATACCAAAACATGTACATTCACTTTGTGCCAAAGCCAGAAATACTGTCATTGGTAACATCAGTAAGATTAGCATGGGGGCAGTTTGAAACTTTAAGTTAAGCTACACAGTGGACATAATACGGGTAAACATGTCTAAAAACAGTTCCTCCAGTGGAAATGTGTGCTTTAAATCTTCAGGATTGGTTGGACAGAAATGTTAGTGGAGCATTTGATCTATCTGAATGCTGCCAAATGACCCGCTTTGATTCTACTCTGTCATTGAACTCCTATGGTGGAATTCATTAGCAGAAAAAGGATTCACTTTCCCTCATATTCTGGTCCTAGGTGTGGATGGTTCCTAACTCCTCTCTTTGTTTTACCTTAGTGATTCATTTTTCTTTTGTTCTCACAGAGGCGTGACAGAACAACACTGAGCATGGCCTTGGAGCAGAAGCCTGCCTGCTTGCCTTTTCACTGCAACTGCCCAAGCAAGCCAATCACCATTCAATATTAAGCACAAATGAATTATGTCATCATCACTGTAACAGGCCAAACCGGCCAATCACTATTCATTGTGCCACAAACTGCCTGTCTTGTCACTGCGACTGGCCAAGTCAGCCAATCGCTAGTCACTATAGTGCACACTCTGCCTTGTCAACCAATCACAGGTCACTAAGCAACACACCAAGTTGTGTCTTTTTGTTGGTGTCACCATGCTGCATATTTTTCACAGATTTGCACAACTCTGTATGTTGGAGCTTAACTTTTGGAAAAACGTGAGAATTCTTCCAAGAAAAGTGTAAAAAATGATCCCTTTGTGCCTTTTTTTATTGCAGTTGAATGAAAATTGTGACCTATGTAGAATACAAAGTAAACAAATGCACCTTTTGTATAGGTTTAGATGCTGAGAGAGCAGGTTTCTGGTGACAGTTATTTTTGTTTATTTGTTGGTTTGTGTGTGCCTGTGCCTGTGCCTGTGTTCATGTGTGCTTTGAATTGTTCAAACACCTTGTTCTTTGTCTCTGAAATCCATCAGAGGAAAATATGTGAACTGATATGAAGCCCCAATGCTTGCAGTTTCCCTGTTTTTTTTTCCCCCATGATATGCGCAGTAAGCCTGACTAAAAAGCCTTTAACTGACTGATGATGGTGGAGATTGCAATTTATTTATTTGTTTTTTGGCTGACTAGTTTGTTTGCTGATACCCTATAATATCTGGACTTTAATCCCATTGGACTCATATGAAGACCACAAAGGAAAAACGATCAGAATCCAAATTTAGCATTTTTGTACATTTTATATATTATATGTATTATTATAATATTTATAATTATATATAACTAGCGGTCTGGCGCGTAGACATTACGCGCTACTTTCTCTTGCGGCCTGGCATCTGTTTTTTGGGATTCAGGACTCTTGTGGATGAATTGGCTTGATCACGTGATGTTTTTATGGAACACCATAGCAACGTGATGACATCATAATGGTGCATTGTTCACTATAATATAAAAGCGAAGTGGACTTTGGTCACGTGACTGAGTCATTGCCAGGCCATTTTCCACTGATTGGCCGGACACACACGCATACACGTACACAGAGTCCACTGTGTGTGTCTGGTGTGTCTGGCCAATCAGTGGAAATACCCAGGAGAGGACATACGGGGGGAATCCCCAGGAGAGGACATACGGGGGGAATCCCCAGGAGAGGACATACAGGGGCAATCCCCAGGAGAGGAAGTGGACTTTGGTGGCCGGACACACCACTAACTGAGACGCTTTCTCTTGCGGGCTCTCTTAGCTCTCATTCCTTCAGCATTTGCATTTGATAGGACTATTGGTCCTATCAACTTGCCGTTTTCGCGAGGGTCTTCCTTGATCCAAAATACAAAATTATGCTAAATGGCAAATATCAGCTCCACACGGTTTTTCGCTGATTCTCTTGCGGCCTGGCCTCTGTTTTTTGGGATTCAGGACTCTTGTGGATGAAATGGCTTGGACACGTGATGTTTTTATGGAAACACCATAGCAACGTGATGACATCATAATGGTGCATGTGATGACATCTTAATGGTGCATTGTCTATAATATAAAAGCGAAGTGGACTTGGTGCACACAGAGCGAAGTGGACTCTGTGTGCACCATTATGATGGTGCACACACACGGTCACGTGACTGAGTCACTCCAGTGAAGACTCAGCATCTGCTTTAAGGTGGCTGTCACGTGACCATGCGTGTTCGCGGCCACACACGCATACACGTGAACAAAGTGAACAATTAATTCCAAATGAATGAAAGTTTTTGGGATTCAGGACTCTTGTGGATCCGCGTGTGCCTCAGTCCAATCAGTGCCTTTATATTATAGTGAACAATGCATCATTATGATGTCATCACGTTGCTATGGTGTTTCCATAAAAACATCACTTGACCAAGCCAATTCATACACAGGAGTCCTGAATCCCAAAAAGCAGATGCCAGGCCTTTTGTTTTTTTTTCGAGGTAGTATAAATACTCGATAATGTAAAATTGCACACTGTCAAAGCAACATTTACGATACTATCACAGATGATATTTATCGTGCACATCTACCGGACACACACGCACGCACGCGCGCGGAGTCCACTTCGCACACACATGCATACACGCACACAGAGTCCACTCTGCATCTGCTTTAAGGTGGCTGACACTGAGATGCTTTCTCTTGCGGCCTGGCATCTGTTTTTTAGGATTCAGGACTCTTGTGGACAAATTGGCTTGGTCATGTGATGTTTTTATGGGTACATCATAGCAACGTGATGACATTGTAATGGTAATGCTAAATAAATAACGCCATTTTGGCCGGACACACACACACGCACGCACGCACGCACGCACGCAGAGTCCACTTCGCTATTATATTATACAAAGTACATCATATTAGACATTATATTTTTTCAGTGCTTTGTTTCTAAGATCGTTTTGAATTTTTAATTCATCATTTCTCCACAACGTGAAAATGTGACTTTGATCATTTTTCCATTGTGGTCTTCATATAGTAGGTGCTTTGTTAGAGCAGAGTGCACTCTGGACATTTGATGTGAAGTTAATGGCGCCCATGATCTGATGTACATTTAGAAACAATTCCTTAGATTTGATTTAATCAATTATATCCAGCATTATTGGTGATGTTTTCAGAAAAACTTCACATTTGTGGATACAGCCCCTTATTGCCTCAAACGAGTGTTCTTCAATGGCGCGGTACCTCATCATGGATGATCCCAGACTTTGTTTATGTTATTTTTGATGCTCTCTTTACCTCACATAAAATGGCAGAACATCATGGGAAATCAGCTGTGAAAGAGGTATTAAAGACTCCGTTTATGAAAGCAGCTTTATAAAAGGTAAGTTTTGAGAGCTGTATTGGGCACAAGGTGTTAATCAGGTTTTTCAAAGCTGTGTAGCAAATGACACTAAACCCATTCGTAACAAAGCCTGCTTTAGAGGGCCTTTAGCCCTCCTAAAATGTTCTTTAGCGCCCCTCCTCAAATAACACATATATTATTTTGAAATCATCAATATCTAGAGGAGTACAATTTTGACTAGCTCCCCCAAGTATAGGCTTTGCCCGTGTATTTATTACTCTCAAGTGACGACCCTGCAACCCTCTTATCTTTTCCATTCAAAATTCAGCATAGAATGGGCAAGAGGCAGGAACGCACTCTGCAGATTTAGCAAAGGTGTCTCATACACTCATACTCATGGGAGATTTAGGCTGATAGGGCAGATCCACTTTGCAAATAAAGTTCCCCAAGAGGAGTTTGGCTCGCGTAAATTTACATAAACCTACATTTGATAGTTAAATCCGTAGCGATTAGCGAGTGACAGTAAAGACCCACAAATGTCCGCGGTAGTAGATATGTGGTCACATGAACATACAGGGACCTACACGTTCTGCTATGGAGAACTTTTTTTCCCCCATGTTGTGAAACTTGTCTATACCCTCAAATTATTTAGCTTGCGATGAACCTGTTTTTTTTTTTTTTTTTTTTTAATATTGATATGTGTCTCATGGATATTCTGATGAATTGGCAGCAGATTACTGCATGCTGCATATTCTAAGAAACGGCATGTTGCTTGGTTGACTTTTCTGCAACATGCAAGAAAACTTTTGCAACCCCAGTTCCATCCGCAAGTTTAAGCAAGACCCTCAGTTTGACGCTATCCTTGTACGCAGATTTACGCAGCATTCCGTAAAAGCCCATCAATCAGTTTGCGGAAAGCTCCCGCTTGAACACGAAATTTCAGCAGTAGGTTTATGTTTGGACGTTAGGCGTTTTTTTTTTTTTTTTAACCTTACCTGCGTATCCTCACTGCATAGTGCATCTACCCTATTCCTCTTGTATTCTTGCGCAGTTCAGTGTCTTAATGAAGCCTGACATCTGACATGCATGCACTTGTATTTTGACTGCGAGAGGGTACCAAACTGCATGCAGAAAGCCCGCACAAACAGGGAGAGCATTTAGACTCTAGAAATTAAAGTCCTGGGCCAGATTAAAGCCTAAAACCTTTTTGGATGTGAGGCAATAGTGCTACTCACTGCACTACTGTTCCACCATGTGACTGCAATTACCAAGCCATTCACGAAACTCCATTACGACCGCACGTTTTTAAATACATTATTTGTTGGAACACTTTGATGACTTTGTTGCTCTTTTCTTTCCAAGTGCTTCATATCCAACAGGATAGATGTCTGATGCAATTTCTCAGACTCCGCTTTTTATCAACTTGTAATAGAGAGGTTTCACCACTAGGTGGCAACATATCACCTTTTAATCCCCTGGCACTGGTCTCTCCGAGGCGTGCTGTCTGGTGGAAGTTATCAGACAGTGGAGGGCCAGAGGTCTCTGGGGGTTGTGTGTCAGGGACAGCTAAGTACTCGCGCAAAGTATTTATACAGTCATGTCCAGTTTGTGGGCGACATCTCAGAGCTGTTTGGTATTTCAGATTGTGTTAATACTGTACATTTCCCATTTTTGTGTTCATCAATTTGAGGCAACACCAGAAAAAGTAAACATTCTTTTCAGGCTGAATAAGTTAACAAGGACACAGTGTGGTCCCAGAACACACACAAGAGTGCGAATTTGACATGCCTTGTGTCATTTTGTACGCATATGTCTTAAAAAGAGGAAGAGACTGCTTAGGGCCTGCATTTGAATGCCTCTGTGTGTGTGTACATGTGTGGGGAAATAGGGTTTACATCCTGTATGAATGCTTGTCTGTGCCATTGTGTGAGGATGTGTGTGTGTGTGTGTGTGTGTGTGTGTGTTTAGATAGTGCGTGTGTGTGTGTGTGTGTGTGTGGGTGCTTGTGGGGGGTTTTACACCCTCTCCCTACCCACCACTACAACCCTAAATCAGAAAAAGTTAGAACAGTTACATTTGTTATGGTCCAGACCAGGAGTCAAGTGCGCAGTCAGACAAGCAATTCAACCGGTAGTTTATTGACAGCAATATGGTACAAGATAGGGACGGGACTCGGATAATAAAAGACAGTTCAGCACAGTTGTAATTGGCTAAGCTGGGCTGCAGTAGCCAGCCAGTGACTTCCGAGATGCTGGCAGATGTAACACAGGCTTCCACAGCTCTGAACTGCTTCGGAGACTGAGAAGGTTGCATGAGGGGAACAGGGTCCCAGTCCTGGACCCAGATCAGGGTTGGATGTTTGTACAACAAACTTGGCAAGGTCCTGATTAGGTCCTGGACCCTGATCAGGATTGGAAGATTGTTCTTGAAGCCTTGAGTTGATGAGGAGGCTTGAGTAGCCATAATTTGGACTTGGACCCTGATTAAGATTGAAAGCTTATTCGAATTAACTAAATCACAATAACAATAATAACCTTTCAATTATTTTCCCATGAATTTATTGGCAAATTGATGCTCCTGAAGCACTAGACATTTCATGGAGACTGTTTTTTTTTAATTAATTATTATTTTTTTTTTACCAAATTATGATTTCAAACAACTGCTGACAATTGCTGTTTTAAATCACTTTATTATTACCGTTTTTTTTTTAATCCCATTACTAGTCCTAAATTGTCGCCTTCCCAACTATTTTGGAATGCTTGCAGGCCAAAATGTCAGGAATGAATGTATATTTACTAATATAACGGATTTTGACCAGACATAATATTGGATATCTTGTCTTCATACTGTCTGCAATGAAGTATAAATCAAAGTAAATTTAGAAATCACTACTTTATGTTTTTATGTGCATTTTCCATGCTTTTCCAGTTTTTAGCCCGCTTGGCCTTTGGACCAATCGGGCTTATGCTGTGATTAGATGCCTTCGTGGTGGTCTGTCATGCGTCCGTGCGTGTGTCCATAAACATTTTCCCTTGTCAGCGCTCTAGTGCTTTGTTTTTTACAGATAGTTTTTTTTTATTTTACATGCGTGTATATGGGATGAAAATCAAGGCCAAGTTCGATTTTGGCCATGTTGCGACTGGCCAAGTGGGCGCCGTGGCTTTGCCACTATTTTTCCAGAGTCAAGGTTGCAAAAATATTTGCTGGAAATGATGAAGTAGTCAGCTGAATTTCATGGTAGATTTTATTTCCCAGTCCAAGGAAAATTAAATAATTATACCACAGATTCATAAAGCCAATGCTTCAATAAACCACAAAGCCTGCATGGTTATGTTTAACGGTACGCTGTCATGCTGTAAAAACGCGCACAAATAGAAAAGTGTGAACAGAAAAAATAAGGTACTGTATATTTTCCTTAAGTGTAATTTGATCAAAGCAGTAAACCCCATCCCTGAATTTAGTGGGAACGATGGAAGGTTTATCGTCCTGCTTTTATAAGTCCACATCCGCTCTAAAACTCTGCATGCTAGCTCCCCTTGTAATGTTAGTCTGTGCACCATAAACCCATTTATAGTGCACATTCAGTATGGTGTACGATTACTTTGTACAACAGTCAATCAGAATTAGAAATTACAGTATGCGACAAGAATGTTTTTAACCGAACAGTCCAATGCTGATGTCACAGTCAGTACAGGAACTTTAAAGGAGTACAGCTATAAAGTTGCTTAACTTTTTTAGGCTTAAAAAAACATTTCTCAGAAAAAACTTCAAAGGCTTTCAGTTGAATGCCAGAGGTTTTATGGAGTGGTTTGTCCCAGGAGAAAGATGGGTAGGCGTTTAGAACTCGGGGTGAAGAGCAGTGGGACAGGGGGAATGGGGTGAAGGGTGAGACCGTGGCTTCTGTCTCATCTCGTGCTGCTTTGAGTTGGGCTGTTTCGCTCACCTCTCCTTGAGGTGGACTCCATCTCAGCACCAGTCCCATGCTTGCTGAGTCTGCTCATCATTAACCAGCAATTTGGTCAAACTCCAGTTCACCAACAGCTCCCCTCTCCACTCCCCTAAAGATCTCTGTCCAGGCCCTGAAAAAGCTTGCTGCAACAAGCGCTAATACATTTTCTTCTGACATTAGTTCTACAGTTTCAATCAGGACAATCAGCCCTTGTCAACTTTTTATATTTTGTTTGCCATTAATTATTTTTAAAGCAAAATATCCTGAGGAACAAGGGGATAGCAGGTTGGTTGGTTTTGATTTATTTACTTATTTTTACCAGTCAAGTCAGAAACAAGTAAAAAAAAAAAAAAAAAAAAAAAAAAGGCCTAACATTCCATTTCTGAGACTGAGCTTTTAAACCAATTTAGGAAAGGAAATAATCATTTGACAAACAGTGCTGTGAACATTTTTATTCTTTTTTTTTTTTTTTTTGCTGAGAAATCAAGGAAAAGATGGTTGACCTGCATCTTGGAGAAAATTCAGCCGTGTTTGGCCATAATTCTGAAAAAAAAAAAAAAAAAAAATTATAGCCAATTACGATAGTCAGGCTTCATCCCGATAAAAACAAAACTGTTTTGGGGTTAACTTAGTCTGCTTATGTCAACACACAACATCTTTAGGGAACTGAGGCATAGTTTGTGTTTATCTCCATCTCTACTTCTCCCTTTCTCTCCCCTTCTCTCCTCCTACATCTTTCCTTCCCGATCCTTCCCAATTATATACCTTAAGTGGAGGCAGGTGACAGGCTGTAGCCACCAGAACAAGATGAACCTGGAGTGCAGGATATCTTGTCACATCAGCTGGTATAGCCTATCATGAAGATGAAAGTTGGGAAGGAAAGAGAGATGCAGAAAAGGTGAGGGAGTAAGAGGGAGAAGAGAAGACTAGGGGGAGAAAAGGAGAAATTTTGGCAGTTAAGACCTTCACACAGCTCTGTAAATACACTTGCACACCCACCTCGACCCCATTTCACACACGGATGATGATGTCAGCATGCCACACTGTCTTCAGTTGGACTCCATTAGGAGGGTTGTATGTATGTGGGGTGTGTGCCAAGCCAGGTGTGTATATTTGAGATATTTTGGGGTATATTCTTGGTGTGCCTTTTTGTTTTTGCAGGACGTAGTTCAGGAACGTGGTTTGCTGATGCAGGATTCAGGTTTTGCGGCTCCCTTTGTTGCTTCACAGACAAACAGACACACTCACATACACACACATACTCTTGAATACACGTGGACACCCACAAACTTGCGCGCGCGCGCGCGCACACACACACGCACGCATGCACACAAACACGAGCATGCTCACGCACGAGTGCAGAAACACAGTGAGTACAGGCAAAAAATATTGCAGCATCTGTTGTTAAATTATAAATAAAAGCTTTTGGTACTGAATTAAATTAATTTGAGCACTATTAATGAAGTCCCACACAGACAAATGTTAGTCTAACTCTTCCTAGCCTGGAATCCATACTGATAAAGTGCTGGTCGCTCCCAACGGTCACTGACTTATCAGTTTGGCCTCAGTCGTATAACCAGCGTTTAGCCCTTACGTCACTAATAAAGTGAATACATGAATCTTCATGTTTTCTGCTCTTTTGGCGAGAACCACCAATCGAATATGAGTTAGCTGGCCAGCAACAGCATTCGTGCATGTTATTTGACATGAGCTTAAAAATTAGATTGTGGCTTGCTTGCATTTACTCTTGGAGTGGTTGTTAGGTTTTGAACAGGATAATGTTTGGCCATATCTGCATTTTGTTTATTTCAGTGGGATTCCCCGGTATAATAAAGGCTAAATTAAATAATACTCAAATTACATAACGTATTTCACGGTAATTGACATTAGCTATAGGTTGAAGGGCATGATTGCATCAGCTAGATTAAAGTGACACTCCACCCAAAAACTATAATTTGTATATCACTTACTCACCATTAGATGTCTTGAACGGACGAAGTTGTTCTTCACCTGGCGCAACTTTATGGCCACTGGAGAGTTTTGAAAAATTATCCAAATTCCTTTTTTTTTGCTGGAAGCAAATGGGGTCACGCAGTAGCAATGGGAAAACTCCACAAGACGTCCGTTGACAAACTTTCAAACCATCGTCCAACGCATTGTCCAGTATAATCCAAGTCAGCTTTGTCCACTCGTATCCTCAGAACTCTAGAAACGCGATTATTTTTCGCTAAAAATAATAAAATACCAGTTATGCTTCAAGTAAGCTCGTGCATTCAACGGAAGTCCCGCCTTGCGGCTCGTTCATTGCCCAGAGACTCAGCTGCCACTCAGATGAATACTTGTATAAACACGAGCCGGGAGGCGAAACTTCCGTTGCATGTAGAACTGTGGTATTTTTGGAAGGCGTCTGCAAGTAAGCGACTCGCGAGATTCGAAAAAAATTACGAGAATCTTGCCGTGGTTTAGCGATAAGCCCTCCAAACCCTGCCATAGCTGCAGCCATCGCGGGTTTGGAGGGCTTATCGCGCAACTTCGACAAGATTCTCGTAGTTTTTCGGGAATCTCGCGCAGCCGGCTTACTTGCAGACGCGCTCAAACGCACCCCTTATTTATTTTTAAGTCTGTCTAAAGGGGGGAGGGGGGCACCCTTGCGACTGTGAGCCAATCACAGATCTCGCATGGATTTTGTGCGGATATTTGAAAGTCAAACGCTGGTCTACCGACTGAGGCCAGACGTACAAGCAAGTGACCGTTGGGAGCGACCAAAGCTTGATACGGATGGATTCCAGGCTAAACTCTTCCATCTTTGGCACATTTTATCTCGTGTTCACCAGTGTAGACGCACAATTGCATTCACATACATTTTAGGGAAAAAAAGGGGGCCAAGTACAAAATCGCAAAATTTTACACTTTAAATGGTCCTAACAACAAATCAAAAAAATTCATCAAAGTAAACAATCAGCAGGTTTCTAACTGGTGAAATGGTGGACTCACAAAAACAGACAATTTATTAGGCAAGCAAATGATAGAGTCACACCTGTTATGTAAGAACTGTTAACACCCAACATAAAATTATTATTATTATTATTATTATTACTAGTGCATTGCCTGTGGGGATCCACGGGTTCTAGATTCAACCCACATGGGACCCAAGTTTAAATTTTAGTGTTTTATGTCATGAGTTGATCTAAGTTTCTGATGATAACTATCCATGTTGCAGTATTAGGCTTGGCATATCAGCATGATCAGTCATAGTACTTGGGGATACACAATGTTTTGGGTAACTAATACGTCTTTAAGGAGGCCTTGTTTTGAAGTGGCATCAATTTTCACAAATACATCGCTAAATTATTTAGCTCTGGAGAATGCCACATATAGCTGGCCATGGGAAAATGCTGGTGCTGGTAAATACAGGCCTACTTTGACAAATGTTTGTCCCTAGGATTTATTGATTGTCATTGAATAGGCAAGTCTTACTGGGAACTGCCTTCGTTCCAGCACAAAAGGGAGATTTGGGTCTGAAGGTGCCAGCTTCACTCTTGGAACTCGTTAGAATTCGTTTTCCCTTGTTGCTTCCTGTGAGAATCTCTGCATTTAGAACATTGGCACAGAATTCTTAATGGTGAGTCTGGTGCCATTGCAGAGACCATTACGAATGTCTAATTTCCTCAGCAACATCACAATCACTCCCACCTTAAGGCTGAGTTGGTGGGGTGGCATCCTAGTTGGTGTGAGACTGCGCAGAAAATCCTGGGAGTATATATAAAAGCACTGATTGGCCGGACACGCACGCACGCAGAGTCCACTTCACTATTATATTAAAGATTATATGGGTGTGTTGGGGTGCGTTGTAGATATAGCGGGGGACTTGTTGACTGGACAAAGAGTGAGCTCCAGAAATTGGATCAGAAAACCCATAAATTGCTGACCATGTATTGCGGGCTTCACACAAGATCTAATGTGGATAGGCTTTATATTAAACGAAAGGATTACACTCGTAGTTAACAGAGTGTTGAGGAGTGCATACAGATAGGCAAGATAAACCTGATGAATTATGTAGCAGAGAGTGAAGAGCCTTTAAGGCCGTGTGTAAGGAGTTTGGAGCTGAGAAGAGAGATGAAGCTGAGAAGAAGGATCAGTTAGACAGAGATAGATAGAGACAGTGGAAAGAGAGGCCATTGGATGGGCAGTTTATTAGGCAAACTGAGGAAGATGCAGGTAGTAGGTTGTGGAACTGGCAAAAGAATGGGCATCTCAAGGTAGAGACAGAGGGTATTCTTTTGGCTGAGCTGGAACAATCCTTGCAGACAAACAGCATCAAAGCCGGTATTGATAAGATGCCTGTGTCCCTGATGTGCAGGCTGCGTCACAGTACTGGGAGCTGTGTGTGCGGTATGGGTTGCCATGTGGTGATAGATGGTATGAACATCAACCCCAGAGTGTTGTCGAGAATGGTGATATCAAACTTGACGGCCACCTGAAGCACAACCGCCCTGATATAGTAGTTGTGGAGAAAGGTAGCAATAAATGGAGTCTGATTCATGTGGCCATACCGGGTGACCATCAGGTTGCAGACAAGGGGGACGAGAAGGTCCAAAAGTATGAGGACATGGCTCATGAAATAAGTATGTGTGATTCCTGTGGTAGTAGGGGCTTTGGGAACCATCCCAAAGCATTTGCATTCTTTTCTCCAAGAATGGAAGATGGAGTTCCTTCTCGATAGCATCCAGCAGATTGTTGTGTTGGGAACAGCTGGATTGTTCAGGAGAGTGCTGAATCTCTGAGGTCCCTGGGAGGGACTTGAGATTTTGCTGACAAATCCTAGCCAGAAAATCCTGAGCAAATGTAAAAAATAAATAAATAAATAAATAATAGTAATAATAAGTAGCAATGAGGGGGCCAAGTAGTCTGGCAGGGCAGAATCAGCATGGCGATTTAAGGTGATCAAGTTAAAAGAATGGCTGTAAACATTAATGGCAAGTTTATGTTAATTGAACAAAAACTGAGTGTAACAGAAATTATCCCATGTCCTCTTTGTGTTGTTTGCCTTGGCCTTGGCAGTAATGGGTAAACGGTTTTAAAGACCTAAAATTCATCTGATAACTTTAGTGAGGGTCAATTTGAGGATCATCTTTAGCAAATTTACGCAAATTAGACGAAATTTGTGGCCTTCAAAAAATGTTTAAACCTTTCGATAAAATCAAACATGGCGGTGGCATGATTTAGGTTGACGCATTATTTAGGATTTGAAACATCAATGCATTAATGAGATATGACCTCACTTCCAGTTTGGTGGCTTTACCGCTGATTTTGATCGGCTGTGACAGGCAAACACTTATCAACAATATCAAAAATCCATCTGATAAAGTTTGTACGGCTTGGTCTGCAGATCATCTGAGCCAATGTTAGTGAAAACAGGACAAAATTTGTGGCCTGTGAAAAAATGTTTTTAACTTTTTAAAAAAAATGCAATAAGGCAAAAAATTAAATAAGGCGGAAATTAGCATCATAGGATATGGTGAACTCAGCTTGATCCAAGGAATCCAACGGTACCTTATTTTTGAAAATCAGGCATACGACTCAAAAGCTACGCGCATAAATGCACGTCCAACTACAACCTGTTGGTGGCGCTAAAGTGATCAAGGCGGACACTTTTGAATTGGTGAATACGATTCTTGGGGCAGCCATTCACGCCCTAGCATGCAGAAAACGTTTAAGGAAGAGGGTTGGCCCTCAATTATTGACTATTATTATTAAATAAATGCTGACTACTGTATGCTCCTGTGGTTCTTACTGATAAAAAATTCTTGCGCCCTGAACCTCATCATAACAGAGAGGAAAGACGGGCCGTCATGGGATTGCTCAATCTATTCGTTTTGAGCTGCCACAGATGGCTGAAAATACATTTGAATTTGCTGACGTCCAAGTGGAAAACTGGATTGGCAGAGAGAGGATATTCTGGAAAACTGTGGGAGTAAGAGTTACTGTACTCCTCACCACATGCCAGGTGTGTATCTGAGGGTGTGCATGTTTGAGGACTGCTTGATCCCAGCCATCCCTTTTCTTTTATCTCCTTTTTTCAGCTTGTGGTCCAAATATCCTCCGTCATCCTCCGGAGGAAAATATACGCTTCAATCTATATGTACACTGAACAAACATATAAACGCCCCATGTCAAATATTGATGCCACATGGAGTTAACAACTCTAAGTGAGCATATGCTGACTTTTACTTGTACAATAGGGATATTTCTCTTGATTTGTGTACCATTTTTTAATCCATCTCTCTGTCAGTGAGCATTTACTCAGTGATGCAGTGATTTCACTCAGTACATGGGTGTGACATTTCCAGACGGTAATCAGACAGAATGAGCTGTACCCAGACACTCCTTATACTGGGGACAATAAAAGGACACCCCGAAATTTCAAATTTTTTTCAAATTCATGCAGGAACTTGCCATTGGCATGCTGGATGCAGGGATGTCCACCAGAGCGGTCTGCATGCAGTTCCTTGAAGCAGAGCACATTCCAGTTCTGGCCTGGTCTGCGTATTCGCCGGACATGTCACCCATAGAGCATCTTTGGGATGTTCTGGATCGATGTGTCCGCGACCGTGTCCCAGTTCCGGATAATGTGCGCCAGCTCCGTGTGGCCCTCTGGGAAGAATGGAATAACATTCCACAGGCCACAATAGACAACCTGATCAACTCCATGCGAAGGAGATGTGTTGCTCTGAGAGACGCAAATGGTGGACACACAAGATATTGAACATTCAATTTCTTCAACCTGACCCCCAACGTGTTCAAAGGATTGTCACTCCTTTGCAGATGCTAATATCAAGATGTAATGGACGGTGATCTGAAGACTAGTCATTAACAAAATGAATTTTGATTTGCTTTATTGCATAACCCTAATGTTAATAAAACCTCAAAAATTTTACATGGGGCGTTTATATTTTTGTTCAGTGTACTTTGAAAGTGGCACAATTTTCAGCATTCTGGCTCTGTATGCTCTGGATTTGAAATGAATCAATCAAGAGGACTTTGAACGGTGGACTTTCAGCTTTGATTGAACTATTTTGCTAAAAATATCTGTGGTACCATATGGGAATTATAACCAGGCCCATCCAGTTCTGGGGACTCACAAATATTTGGATGAACTTAGTTATAAATTGTAAATAAAATCCTAATTTTTAGAGCGAAAAATTACAATGACTTTCTGACGTGTGTTACCCACAGGCATGACCAAAGGTTTTGTCTCCTCCCCGTTATGCTTTGCCAGGCCTTTACTGCTGCTGTCTTCCCTTCTTGCTCATACTCTGGGCTTTTTGCCATCAGTTATTGTTTTTTAGCAAGAAAAATGCATTCCCCATTAGATTCAGGTCAGGGGATTGACCCGACCGGAGTAGAACATTCCATTTTTTTGCCTTTAAAAATTTTTTTGCTGTCATTCTCAGTTCTACTGGCAGCCATACATGTTCAAATCTGACCACACTTCACAAATGAAGTGGTATGCAGCAAATCATGAGCAGTTCCTTCCTTTCTCCACAATCTCATCATCCCTTCAAATAGAATCATATCATGCTTTATTTATAGATCACTTTTTGTGCAAAGTTGCAATACAAAGTGCCGAACATAGGCAGATGTTTTAAAAAAAATGCAGTAAAAATAATGGAAGACACAAAGGGAACAGACACAAACAGAAAACAGATTAAAATAATGATAAAATAGGTCAAAATAGAAATAAAAAGAAAAATAGTATGATAATAGGTGTTAAAAGTAGAGCATAAAACTAAGGGAATGCCAAACTAAAAGGTATGTCTTAAGATTTCATTCTTCTTCTTCTTCTCAAATCATCACTTCCACTTCTATACTCTTCCATGCCAGAACTGCGCACAGGACCTTCCTTTGGGGGTCAGAGTCCCTAGATCTTCTTTGGTGCAAGGTTCAGGCAGGAGGGGGCAGACAAGTAGGTGATTCATAGTCTGTTCCTGCCCGCAGTCGCAAGTTGTTTGTCCATCTACGCTCAACCCCCATTTTTTCATCGTCTTGCATCGTCCTGCTCCCATTCTAAGGCGGTTGACGCATGACCAAATAGGCCATGTCTCTCTTGATACCGGAGGAAGGGATTCTTTCAGAGTGATTTTGAGTTTGTGTGGCGCTGTCTGAAGATGGTGGGACCACATGGCTATCCTTTGTGACTGGGCACTGCCACTGAGTGGTTCAACGGAGTGTAGGAAGCTGTGTCTAGATTTGAGTCTCTTTTGCGCAGGGGCTTGTTGGTAGAGTAAGTTGTGTGGATCAGACTCTTGCTTGAGTTTCTCTCTCTGTGCTGCCACAGCTCTTCTGATGTGAGGGGGAGCAATGCTACACAACAAGTAGAGTTCGTCCACTCTAGTAGGGCGTAGGCACCCAGAGACGGCTCTACAAGCAAAGATCAAGGCTGGGTCCAACTTTGTGGTATGCGGTGATCTGCTCCACACGGGGGATGCATACTCTGCAGTTGAGAAGCACAGGCCAAGAGCTGTGGTTCGGATGGTACTGGCGTCTGTGCCCCAGTTGGTACTTGCAGGCTTCTTCAGGATATTGTTCCTGGCTCCCACTTTCATTTTGGCATTCAGGATGTGGTCCTTGTATGAGAGGGTCCTGTCTAGGTAGACTGGCCTGTTGGTACTCGTCAGCCACTCACCCTGCCAGGATACCCTCAGTTGTTGGTCTGCATCCCTGTCCTTCAGATAGAAGACACTCACTTGGGTTTTGTCAGGATTAGCACGCAGGTGGTTTGCAGCGTAGTATGGGGTAAGGTCTGCGAGGGCATCACTGAGTGTGTTTTCTACCTCTTCGAAGGTCCTTCCCTGTGCACCAATGCTGAGGTCGTCAGCAAACAGGAATCTCCTCGTGTCGGGATGTATTAGTTAGTCATTGGTGTAGATGGTAAAGAGCAGGAGGGCAAGAATGCTGCCTTGAGGGAGGCCGTTTTTCTGCCTTTGCCACCTGCTGTGGTTACTGTTGAGGTCTACAAAGAACTGTCTGTTTGATAGTAAGTTCTGGATCAGTTCTGCTAGCCTTAGATCCTTTGTTATTTCAAAGAGTTTTCAGGTGAGGATCCTGTGGTTCACGGTGTCATATGCTGCGGAGAGGTCCACAAAGACAGCTCCCGTGATCAGACCTTTCTCATTGCCATCCTCGGTGTACTGTGTGAGGTTCAGGAGTTAGCCAGTGCAAGACTTCCCTGGTCTGAAGCCTGCCTGCTCACGGATGAGGAGCTCATCCACAAAGGGTGCAATGCGGTTAAGTATCAGTCTTTCAAAGACTTTGTATGTATGACATAGCATAGAAATCAGCCTATGTGGATGGATCCTTACCAGGTTTCAGTAAGGCGATCACTCTGGATTTCCTCCAAATCTTGGGGATCCTGTTGGTGCTCAAACTTTGGTTGAACGTGTCGAGCAGCCACTGACATGTAAGAGGCCCAAAGTGTTTGATCTGCTCGCATAGGATACCGTCAAGTCCAGCTGCCTTGTTGTTTTTCATGTCCTTGATGGCATTACGTAGATCAACCATGCTGAAGGGCCTTGTGAAGTCTGGGGTTCCCTCAGAGCACGTAGCGTCTGCTTTGGGGAGCTTTGCTCTTCGAGGATGATGATTGGGGTTACAAGGAGTTGGTGAGCAACTTGATCTGCGGTGACTTGTGGTGTTGGTTGGGTCTTTGTGTAGTCATTTCCAAGGATCTGAATTGTTTTCCATAGATTTCATTTAAAAGTGTTAATGGGTTGTGGTGCCCTTAGATCGAGGATGGGAAACCTTTTCCAGAAAGGGCCGGTGTGGGTGCAGGCTTTCATTCCCACCAGGTAATTACACACCTGATTCTACTAATCAAGGTCCTTTGCAAATATTCCAGAGGTTGATTAGCAGAATCAGGTGTGTCGCTGCTTAGTTGGAACGAGAGCCTGCACCCACACCGGCTCCTTCTGGATAAGGTTCCCCACCCTTGCCTTAGATCCTCCGGCAGGCTCTTTCAGAAGCGAGGACCATAGACACAAAATCCTGCTTCCTTGTATTTCTTGGTTCTCGACCGAGGAACAACTAAAAGGCCGGTGGCAGAGGACCTTAGTGATCTCAATGGAACATACGTATGTTAAAAGCATGTCTGACATATTCAGGGCACCATTGAATGATTTAAAAACCAATTAAAGGATTTAAAAATCTATTCTAAAACTGACAGGCAACCAATGAATGGATTTTAGGATAGATGAGATGTTTGCTGTCCTTCTGGTCTTGGTCAGTATAAGTGCTGCTGCATTCTGGATCAGCTGTAGCTTATTCATAGCTTTCTTGGGTAGACCAGAAAGGAGAGCATTGCAGTAATCCAGTCTGCTGATGACAAAAGCATGCGTAAGTCTCTAAGTATCCGCCTGGGAGAGAAGTGGTCATTTCTGAGGTGGTAAAAGGCAGTTTTAGTGATATAGCTAATATGTGGCTTAAAATTCAGATCAGGGTCTAAAAGCACACCCAGGGTTCCCGCTGCCGCTCCTCATTTTCATCATTGACGAAAATAATTAATCAGTGACGAGGAGAAAATTATGAGCAGTCATCACAGTGGCGAATGTATTTGTTTAATGAGGAATAAAAATTCAATGGCTAATTCAGTGGCTTCATCTGCCCAGAGCATTCGAGGCTGTAGCCCCAAAGATGTTTTCTTTAGCCCCATATAGTTTATATGAATGCATAAATACATAAAATAAATAAATAGTTCTTCACTTTGGGCAGTTTACTACATTACTGAGTGTCCGTAAAACAGGACAGCATTTTTGTATTGTTTTATCTTCAATGAACAGAGCCAAGAAAGACCAATCAGAGAGGGGGTTTTACGGGACAATACGTCCAAATGCTGTCTTATTGGCTGACAGGTCTCCCCGTTTGGTTGAAAAGCCGAATGATGTTACCAGGCAGTCAGTCATATGAGGGGGTGCATATTCGCAGATTTTAGTTTTACCTGTAAAACGGTGGAAGTTGTCATCCCCTCATAATGAACTAGGAAAACAAGGAGTGTAAATTTCTATACGAGTCCCTAGTTACGTAAACGTGATTGATATGAGCAGATATGAGTGTATCTTTACACGGCATATATTAGTTTGATTAGACCTTGACTTAACAACCACTTGATGCGTACAATCATGTCATTTGATGCCATGTTTTCTACCTCAGTATATGACTGGCGATTTCTGAGCAAACGTTATGCAAAACATGGTACTTCCAAGTTAGCTTTATAGGCATAAGACAGTGCTATGCAATATCTGATTCATCATCAATAATGATCAAAACTTTGTATTGACAACAAACCGTTCCTACATGGCTGGGTTGGTTGTCCGTGAACTCATCGCTATTAAAATATGTTCAGGTCAGTGCGATAGTTAGCCAGTAAGGTAGTTTGCTGAAGCCTAACTCCACAGTTCTCAAACTCAGTCCTGGGGTGAATGCTGTGTGTGATGGTTTTTGCTTCAACTGGAATTTCAGCTGATTTTCAAAAACTCAGTGCAAGTAGCAGCAATGTGTTTGTAAAAATAGACTTCACCTTATGACCGAATGGACGCCAAGCTTTTGACCAATAACAATACGTGTTAATCCGCTAGGTGTGGTGTTGTAATTATGACTGAATTATGTAAATCCCGTGGAGCTTGCTACTGCTGGGGGGCTTTGGGTTTACCAGCTTAGCATCACATGGTGGTTTCGGACAGTACGGTAACCAGAAAGCACTCCCTAGAGTGAAGTGGATGAGGGGCCAGCACTGAGACTTGTTTGTTGCTGCCATCAGAATTAGTGGTTATCTGAGATGTGTGACATTTGAAACCCTAAACATTTGAGATTTACATTAAGGATTCCAATAAATTGTGCACAAAACATTGAACTCACCTTAAGTTCAATCTGTAATTGGTTAATGGAAATCTTAAAGGTTAAATATTTTAAATAAACATTTGACAATTCCACTAATTCTGATTCCAACAACACACAATTTTGAGCTCACCCCAAGTCCAATTTCGAATTTTTGTCAGGTCTCTCTATTGCCCTTAAAAGGTGTGTCCCTTATTAATTTTGGGATGCCAAAAATGGCTGCATTGATAAAACTGTTAAAGAAAAAAATAAAGAAATTAAGGGTTTTAAGGGATTTCTATTGCCAATTTTTTTAATAAATTCCATGCTGAACGCTCAAGAGGTTCTAATTTAGCTTTTATGGTCCACAGGGTCCCTATCATTAGAGGTTGGACTTGAATGGACCCAAAATTATATATACAATCGAAAGTATAATGGAGAGACCTGTTATAACGCTAATATTTGAGGTTTGATCTTGTTCATGCTGCATGCACTTTGTCCGCTTTGAAGCCGTTTCAAAGTTTATAAAGTCCATGAGTGACTAATAAAAAATGACGACTATGATAAAGTGAAGAATTTTTTTTGACTAGATTTCTCGAGGGAGAAAGTGAAGAATATTTTTTAGAACCCAGGGGGAACCCTCCACACCTAGATTCTCTACTAGGGGCTTGGCGTTGTTTGCCAGAGATTCTAGCTATGTGCACAGAGATTTTCAACATTTTCTCCAATAATCAAAACCTCAGTCTGATCTTTATTTAGTTACAGGAAGTTGTGTGGCATCCATAGGTTGATACGATCAATGCATTGAAGCATACTATTAAAAGGGCTGATGTCATCTGGAGATAAAGAAATGTAAAGTTTTGTATCATCAGCATTGCTGTGAAAGTAAATCATGTGTTCTCAGATGATATGTCCAAGTGGCAACATATATAAATAAAACAACAAAGGTCCAAGAATGGAGCCTTGAGGGACCCACATGCTATGCTGGTGTGAGCTGAGACCAAGAGAGACTAAGTGTTCCCTGCCAGACAGATAAGTCTTGAACTAAACGAAGATTTGAGCCAGAGAGGCTAACACAAGTCTGCTGTCTATAAGAATGTTGTGATCAACTGTGCCAAGAGCAGCAATTAAGTTTAAGAGTACTAATATTGAAAGTTTCCGCTCATTCATGTTCATTCTCAGGTCATTTGCAACTTTAACTAGCGCTGTCTCAGAACTATGATGACCTCAAAAACCTGGCTCATAACTGTCAAATATACAGCCAGACTTTAGGCAGTCATTTATCTACTTAAGTGCTAGTTTCTCTGGAATTTTACTCAAAAAAGAAATACTGGAAATAGGCCTGAGATTATGGAGCATCAGAGGAACCATGTCACTTTTCTTAAGGATAGGTTTAACAATAGCAGTTTTCAGTGCCAGGTGGAAAATACTTGTCAGCAGGGAGTGATTGACAACTGTGAGTACTTAGTCCTCTAAACAATCAAAGACAGTCTTAAAAAAAGGTTGTAGGAATAGAATCAAGGGAGCAGGTGGAGGGTTGAAGTTGCATTACTTAATTTTGGTACATGTTAACCTCTGTCAGACCTGTCCATAAGAATGTACCAAATGGTTGATTTGGCCGCACCTAATGTTAGTCCTATTTTCCTTGTGTTTTCTTTTCAATTTTGAGCCTACTGATGGCTTACTTCATTGCTGGTGACATGTTTTTGACTTCATATTGAGAGTATATAGCAACAGATTTCAAGTAAAAATTCCACATATTAAATAGTCTCTAGAACGTCTTTCTACTTGTAAATGAAATAATCAGGGAATAACATATGGCTGAACATTGAACAGCTGAGCAGTCAACAAACCATTTACTTTTGGTCCCTTAAAAAAGGGACATACACCATGTCCTGCATCCAATTTTGATGTTAAAGCCTTGAAATTCAAGCTACATTAAAAAGTGTGCACTTTGAGTCCATATTCACAATTAAATTTAATCATCCTATATGCTGTTGTAGACAAAACAGCATTAATTTTGGCAATGTCCATGTTTTAATGGACCTAACAGTACATTTATATTCCAGACAAAAAGGTAAGCTACTTCTAGCACGAAGTTGGCTCAAGAAAATATATGATTCTGTTTGCTATATTCATTTAACATGTGAAATGATCACAGTAATGTCACCCTGACACTTTTTTCACTCCTTTGCTTAGTTACTTAGCAACTGCATATCAAGAAAACAGAGAAGAGACAAAATGTTCCAAATTGCTGCCACATTTCCGCGGTAACCTTGCAGCACAACGTCAAAGAGGAAGTGGGTTTTGGTTTCACCTCTGGTTAAAAATATCGGCTATATAAATGAGAAGCAGTGGCAGGAAAAACCAGAGATGGTTGAACTCCACTTGACACCCCACACAGCCAAGCGCTAAGGCCAGCTGTGTTAGATGGAGTTAGCTTGGTTATTTTTTAATGATTTTACCATCTCATCCTTTTCATTAACACCTATGAGTCAAATAGAACAATGTATTTTGTCTTGAAGTAAAAGTATAAATATGGGCAAATTGACCAAAAAATTGTTTCATTGTTTTAAATTCCACAACTGTAATTGCTTTTAGAGAATTAAGATCATCATAAGCAGAAAGAATTTGGGGTAAATAGACCAGGGTAAAGTGAAAACATCAAAACAAATGTATCGGCAAGATGTTTTTTGCTTTGCTGTGGCACCTAAAAAGTGAATATACTCTTTGGTATGAATTTATTTTTATATAATGACCGACATCTCATTGTACTGATTCATTATAAAGTTTATTCAATTATTCTAAGCGCCATGCAGGATCATGCGCTCAAAATTTCACTGCTTTTCAAGGTGGCAGGGTTGAGAAAAAGTTTGACATAAAGGGTCAAATTGAAGACCCCAGTGGTAAAAGTATTAAATTCACTAAAAGTCCATTTTGAGAAAATCGAAATAGGTCACCGTAAAAGACATTTTCCTTACCTCACAGTGGCCCTCATTTATCAAACGTGCGTACACCAAAAAAATGGATGTACGCCAAATCTCCCGCAAGGATCGGCACTTATCATACTGAACATGAGCGAACGGTCCGCAAAAATCTCACGCCAGGTCTGACCAGGTGTACGCAGATATGAAACCAGCGAACAACATGCAGGAACGAGTGCAGCTGTCAAAATGAGTAATAAACCATATGCAGCGATGCGGATGTCATCCTGTTTTTGCTCGTATGAGTAAAATGAATAAATAGGCTAAATAGATAAATCAATGAATGAATAAATAAATAAGACACCTGTGTTTAGAAATTAATTATACTTACATTCTGAGACAACCTGCTTGTCAGGCCAGACGGCTGACAATTACAATCAATTTGATTAAGCGCAATGCGTGGCTTGGCAGATATGCAGTGTAGTATGTCAGATGCTCATCCAGTCAGATATATACTGAACAACAAAAGAAACACAAGTTAATTAAAGGCAGACTGGAAAATAAGTTTGCACGTAATTATTTTAGAAAATCAAATATATTACTGGCGCGTGCACATTTACACTCGTTTCATCAAACTTTTCTATATTTTGCGGTCACTTTGACTGAGTAACCATAAGAGTACATTAACTAACTAGCTAACTTGCGTTTCTTTTGTTGCTCAGTATATATAGGCCTACGGACACTTTGACCGTGATCACATTTTGACAATGGCAGATCTTCTATTGTTAGAGGAATAAGCTTCTATCCGACGTGAGAGGAACTTTCGGCACAGAGAAGATCTCCTCCGGGAAAGTGACGAGTTTTGTGTGGCACCCAATAAAATGTCATGGAGTAGCACTAATAAAAGTACAATGAAGAGTGATCTCTGCAGACTGTATTTTAACAATTACCCTCATGCAGCTCCGATCGAGGCAGTGGGGACTCATCTGTGTCCGCACCACCTCGTATTCCCACGATTGAGCGAGAGCCCTGCTGCCACGCGCTCCTCGAACGGTGACAGCTGGAGGTTCGAGTCTGGTTGTCCTCCACCAGTCTGTGCGCTGCTGCGCGTGAGCGCCGCAACCCGTTTTTGGTGGCGATCTTTAAATCTGCCACAATTTTAACCTACATGTAAAGCATTTGGATTGTCAGTTATGTAGGCTATATAACATGAAATATCATGGATCTATAAACTGAATTTATTAAGGCCGATGTTATTCACACTTATACGTGTGGCCAATGCTGAATCTTTTTCTTGGCCACACTTATAATTGCGCCAGTGGATGACCATTCCAGTGCTGCTTATAGAAAGTACCGCTTAAAATAAGTTTGGCCGAGGAAAAATTTTTAGCTTTGGACACACTTAAAATAAGTGTGGGCAATGGAGAAATGTGCATCTTGGCCACACTTACAAGTGCGTCTAATGCGAATTTCGATCAATTTTTGTGCTTGGACGCACTTAAATAAGTCCGAATAGTCGCTTCGATTTATAAATGAACAACATCAAACATCTGCTGCACTCTGGTTTTCCACCCCAACGGTGTTTACCGCAGCAGCAATAGTTTTCCAAACTGCAGCCTTCTGGGCTCCCTTTATGCCACTCTTAAGGCTTCCAAATAAAATTATTTTGTTTTCCTCCACCTCGGACGTGATAATTTATATTTCCTCCTCAGTGAAGTTCTTTCTTCTTTGCCATCTTTCGAGAGTCCATGTCGTAAAGTGGGCAGGACTATGCCTCCCAGAGCATGAATTTTTAGGGGCGTGTCATGTAAATTACGATGGTTTCAGCCGCCAGATTTATCAACGCCACACCAGTTCTACACCGAAATCAGCGACGTACACACTTTTCGTTAATCAGACGTGACACCCGGCGAACGCTGATATTTACACCATAATCTACACCAGATCCTACGCAAGTTTGATAAATGAGGGCCAGTGTGTGAAAATGTGACGTTAGCATTTTCAGCAGTAGGCTCTTCAACTGCATTTGTGATCAAATTAGAATTGCAGTCACTAAGAATTTGCTCTTATCCAGAGGAACATGCATTAAGGGGAAAATCGCTTCCAGTTCCTCAAAAAGTGTACAAATATGCAGTATTGGCACACTGCTGAAAATTAAAGCCAGCATGATAAATTGTTTTTAACTTTGGTGCAGTGCAGGGCAAGCTGATACAGTTTTTTTATTTTATTTATTATTATATTTCTACATTCCTGAATATATTGGCCATTCTTCACTTTATTGATTCATTTCATTTGCTGCGGTATTATTTATTAGCATTGCCTAGTGGGTAGCACACTTGCTCAGCCACACATCTCATTTTGGTGGCAAGCTTGATTTTGTACACGTGATAAAATTACAAAGTGATGGTCACCAAAGTAAGTTTACAGTGTGAGTGAAGCAAAAGTAAACCTTTTGAAAGTTGTCTGGGAACTTTTCATGACCTTCCAAGGGTCTTACAGCTGGATGAACATTTCGGAATAGCCTGGGATTAAACGCAAGCCAGGGTGATCTGAGACAGGCGATGGATTTTAATTCACTTCTAAAAGCACCAAATGACACAAACCTGTGATCCATCCACAGACTAAAGAGCTGTCAGCTAGTACAAAGAGGGAGATGTGGTCTGTGTGAATGAGCATTAACTAATGTAGAAAGTTCGCCTGCGCAATGTGAACGTAAGCCTGAGCAATTAATTTTGCCTTCACATCATTAAATAACACAGAGGAGGGAAGAGCAAGAGAGAGAGAAAATAGTGAGAGCGAAGAATATTGTGAGAGAGACTGGTGCCAGGAAGGAAAATAGGTTGGTAAGCGAGAGAATATCCATATTGTTTATGAGCAGTAAATGCTGTATATTTCTGTATATTCATATGAGTACACACTATTTATGCAAATGTACCTGAATTTCACAGAACCTCAAGGCCTGAAGAATGGGGGTTCCACTGCACATTAAATTGCACTGTCCAGAACTGCTATCAAACTTGATCTTGAAAACCTTTGCTTCATACCTGGAAAGCTGTCCTACACTGGTACATAGGCCTACCACTATGGAACAATAATTTATGTGCAGGATCCCCTTTATAATTTCTTCTTCTTTGTGTTCTGCCTGAAACTGGCACGTCCTCCTACACGTTTGACTGTCTCCATCCCTCTCTGTCCTCTGCCATCCTTTTTAGTTCTCCATACAGTCTTCCTTCCCCCAGGTTTCCCTTCCAACTTCCCTTCAATTACAGTCCTGTATAAACTATCCCCTCTCATTATATGTCCCAGCCATTTCTTTTTCCTGTCTTTCAGTGTTTTCAGTAGTTCTCTCTTAACTCCAATTTTTTGCAGTACACTTTCATTTGTTCTTTTCGTCTCCAATGTGATTTGCAGCATTCTCCTCCACAGCCACATTTCCAATGTGTGAAGCAGTGGCGGGCGGTGGACGGAAAACTGGGGGGGCGGAAAACATCCCTTGAAACGGATGAGATTAGTGACCCGATTTTAATCATTGTTCTTGGTCAACATGTTAGTTTCCCTCATAATGAAATGTTTGGGCGAGTGAATAATAAATTCTATAAAATGTTTAATTCACATGCCTTAATAGGCAACTCTTCATGAAAAAAACCACTGTGGATTTTCCGCGTTAAATTTTATCACATCCTAAGCAAGTCGTCAAACCTTTGCGTAATGATTGTTTAATTGAAAAAGATTGAAATGCGCTTTTTTTTTTTTGCGTTCAACTGGTGCGTTTGATTTCTCGTCTTAACGAAGACAATTAGCTACACCTGAGAGGGGAGAGTTCAAGTGTCTTTTACCAGGGAAATTGACTGAAAACAGATCAAGACTAATAAGCAGTTTAAAAACATGTTTATCGCCCTCCTTGTTCTCTGTCCACCGCCCGCCACTGGCGTGAAGAATATCTTCCTCTTTCCTACGCAAGGTCCATGTTTCTAATCCGTATAGTGCGACAGTCAAGACCAAACATTTCATGAGTCTTATTCTTAATTCTTTTAGTAGTGTTTTTGATGTTAGCACCCTTTTGTTTCTCTCAAATGCTGATTTAGCCATTGCTATTCTGGATCTCACTTCTTTTTCAATTGTCCCATCTGCTGACAGTAAGCTTCCAAGGTATTTAAAGTGTTCTACTTCCTCTAACCTGTCATTTACTCATCTTACGTTCATAGGTTTCCCTCTCTTTCTACTTATGCACTATACTTTTGTTTTCTTTACATTGATCTTCATTCCCACCTCATTTGCTTTCTCATTGAGTTCATTTACCATTCTGTTTAGTCCTTCTTCTGTGTCACTCACTATGGCTTTGTCATCTGCAAACCTCACTGCTTTCGCACAGATTCCACCAACCTTTATACCGCTATCCATTGGTCCTAAGGAGTTTCTAATAAATAATTCTGCATAGATGTTAAACAATAATGGGGATAGGGGACACCCTTGCCTGACCCCTCTTCCGATGTCACCTTGCTGTGATAATTCATCCAGTACCCGAACGCACACTTTTTGTTGCAGTACAAATTCTTGATAAGTCTTCTATTTCTCCAATCCACTCCTATAATTTGAAGTGTCTGAATCATTATCGTCCAATTCACCCTGTCGAACGCTTTTTCAAAGTCTATGTAGCATATATACATTTCAAGATTGTAATCAATGACTTTTTCCGAAAGCATCCTCATTGTTTCAATTGCTTTTCTTGTCCCTCGACCTGCCCTGAATCCGAACCGATCATCTCATAGGTAGTCCTTGGCTACTCGGTTCAGGCATTTTGTCAGAATTTTCAGTAATAACTTAGAGGCATGGGATATGAGACTGATTGTTCGATGTTCTGAGCATTTGGTTGTGTTCGGCTTCTTTGGAATTGGTATCATTATTGTTTGGAGAAAGTCGTCTGGCCATATTCCTGTATTGTAGATGTCTTTGCCGAGAGAGATCAGCTCTTCTTGTGATTCCCCCTCCAGTACCTTTATCATTTCTGATGGTATACCATCCACTCCTTCTGATTTCCTGTTCTTTCATTCCTTGCTGGTCTGTAATATTTCATCTCTCAAGAGATCTGGCCCTATTTCATCATGGGACAATGGTTCTTGGAGTTCAATGTCATGTGGTTTATCTTCTTTAGCATATAGTTCCTCAATGTATTCTACCCATCTCTCCTTTATGTCTTCTTTGTTGGTTAACTTCTGACCATGTTTGTTTTCAGTCACCTGGGATGGCTGAGCTCTTCCATTGCCATTCAGGATGCTTAGCTCTTTTACTTTTTTGTATGCTGCATCGGTTTGCCCTGTTCTTTCCATCTCTTCTATTTCTTTACATTTGTTTTCTAAATAGACTTCTTTAGCTTTGTCAGTCTCTCTTCTTAGTTGGTTATTTAACATGCAGTACATTTTGTGTCCATGTTTTGTGTTAACATTCTTCCATTTCCTTCTTTCTTCCATTGCTTGTAACATCTCATGTGTAATCCAGGGCTTTTTGGGTTGGCATTTACTGTAGCCAATTTCCTCTTCTGCTGCTTGCTTTATGCACATTTTAAGATTGTTCCACCTACTTTCAACATCATGAATCTTTTGTCTATTCGCCTCTTCACATGTATTATTCAATATTTCATTCACTCTTTTCGTAAAGCTGTTTCTTACTGCTTCCTCTTTTAGTGCTCCTAAATTCCACTTTTTCCTATTCTTCTTCTTTTTGATGCTTTTCAGAGCTATTCTGCACTGCATAGCAACCAAGTCGTGGTCTGTGTTTGCATCTGCTGCTGGGTAAGTTTTGGCATTCTTTACTCCATTTCTATATCGTTGTTTTACCATTATGTAATCAATTTGGTATCTTCCTGTGTCTCCAGGTCTTTTCCATGTATATCTCCTTCCCCTATGTTGCTTGAACCAAGTGTTAGCTATTACTAGATTATGTTGCTTACAAAACTTTACAAGTCTCTCCCCTCGTTCATTCCTTCTTCCGAGCTCATATTCGCCAACCTGTTTTCTATCAGCACCTTCCCCAACAATACTATTCCAATCTCCCATCAATATCAGGTTGCATTTTCCTAGCCTTTCTTCTTCCTCAATGAGGTTATCTAGCTTGGAATATTCTTCTTCCACTTCTTCATCAGAATAGCCAGTTTTTGGCGTATACACTTGCATTATGGTTGTGTCTACTATTTCTCCTTTAAGTCACACTTTCATGATTCTATCTGAGACATTGGTGATATTTAGCACACTGTCTTTGGTTCTGGGACCCAGCCCTACTCCTACTCCCCGTTCTCGCTTATCTCCTCCTAAGTAGATCATACGGTATTCGTCACTTGCAAAGTCTCCTGTTCCCTTCCATCTAACTTCACATAGTCCTAGTACATCCAGTTTGGTCTTATCCATTTCTACTTTGACATTCTCCAGTTTACCACTAGTATTCATTGTCCTTACGTTCCATGTTCCTATTTGTAGTCCCAAAGGTTTGTTGTTTTTGTGAGTTTGCTGGATTACGACCGAGGAACCCTCACCTGCACCCCTGCCGGGCGCGGCTCTGCCATTTTGTTAACAGACCCGCTTACGCCATTCACATCACTCTTTTGAGACGTCATCCCATGTATTCGTACTAGGGAAGGTATAAGTGTGGTAGTTTCCCGTTGCTTTCAACACTTCGCAGTGCTGGATCCGGAACTCAGGCTCACTGATCCGCCCCCTAGCTGTTCCTCTGTAGTCATCGTTGACCTGTGTGGCTCTTCCGCAGAAGACAGATACTGCACTGCTGTTGCCCAGTGCAGGACAGGGTTTATTGAAGGCGACCCAACCCACCTTGTCATGTCCTCATCAAAGGGTTATGAGGGTTTTATAGAGCTAACTGCATCACCCATTAGCTCCCTTCCCCTGGTGAGAACACCGGGATCAGACTTACACCCCGCTGGGTACCCAGCCAGTATTTCTATGGTCTCGGTGATAATTTATAATTTAAATTTTGCATATTTTGATTGATGCGCCCTTGCTCTACGAACAGAGATGAAGTGAAATTATTTTCATTAATTTTTCACATTCGCTCAGTTTTCAAATTCATTGTGATTTTGTTAGTGTACTGTGTATTTTGCTGTATCCTCTCCGCCTATACAGTCTGGAGATGCGTGATAGTGCATTAATGGCTGCAGCAGAAATTTTACTCAAGATGAAAAATAAGTGCTTTTTAGCTAGTTCCTCTTTTCTCTGACCTTTTGTCTTAGATTGTATAAGATGTGACTGGCATTGTCAGATCTCGCCTTCTGCGGGCCAGCACGTCAGCCAATTAAGACCCGGACCGCAGCTCCATTCAGCACTCAACTAGGATCATCTGTGTTATCATTGCTGAGTGCTCGCTGCCTGTATAAGTGGCACAGCTTCACAGTAGTTCTTTGCAAAGTCGCGTAAAACCATACGCTAGAGTTCTCGCTATTCTTCCGTGTTTCGCGTAAATCTAATAGTGTAGTTCCAGCACTTTATAATTAAGAGGAACCTTGTTTCCATTTTACTTTACTATTTTGTAATACAGTATTATTGTTTCTTAGCGTTTGTTGTGTTGCAAATAGTTTAGTTTGGAACCTCATTTCCTCTTTTATTTGTATCTTTTGTGTTTATGCCTTCTGCCTGTGCGCTAGGCACAACAATAAATCTACAACCAAATCTACCTTTGCACAAGAGTCCGGTCCACGTTTTCCTGGCCTCCGCGCCAACCATTACAGGCATCCCTCTTTTACGACGCCCACTAGCTCGGCCCAGAGCTGAGTCCCAAAAAGAAAAAGTGATCCGCAGATCCCATATGCAAATTTATGTATTCATTTTTGTAGTGAACTAATTAATTCTAAATGGTACAATGAAGTCATTCAGCTGGATTAAATCAAACCCAGGCTTTTCATAGAAAAATGACAAATTCAAAAACTTATGTAATATCTGATACAGTAAAGCACAAAAATTGAATTAAAAATAATGCTAAGATGATGCAGTGTCTTTTAATGGTTTCTGCATTAATGCTCTCCCAATCACTGAAATCATGGTAATGTACATTTACATCACGATTTTTGAGAAATAAGGCATGCACTCAAATTTACAGTTGTTCCTAATAACTGTCTGTCCGCGGTAAGCTTGGCGAGGTTTTCGATCATGCTAGTTTCTGTGAGATCCAAAATCACTGGAATTACCATACTCATTTACTATAAAAATTTGAAGAGTTCATTTGCAAAAACAGATAGAGGCCATTCTTAAAATGAATATACTATCGCAGTTTGATGAATATTCCTTTGACTACACAATCAAAAAATGCCATCTATGAAAAGTAAAAAATTTTGAGATATCTTACTAAAATATCCCAACATTACTTTGATTGATATTACCTGGAGTGCACAATTTAAAAATTTGATTTAGGAAAATAAATCAAAATGCACATAACTGTTTTTGCAAATGAACCCTTCGTTTCAAGTGACTGAGTCGTCTGGTGTGTGCAGTTAAAATAGGCGCATTAAAAATCTCACACTATGTCTGTGGTCTCACAAGTTCTTAAAAACAGCCATTTAGTTTTGAAAACCCTCTAGCGTGCATCATGCATATGCTCGATCAAGCTAATGTCAATGACACATGGAAGCTACACCCCCATAGGAAAAAGTTCCATTAGTTCAGTGCGGATTGTAAGCTCAAAGTTGACTAACAATTTCCCATACACGAAAAGATGAACTTTTCCCACCATTGGTTAAATGAATTCCCTAGAGTTATAAATAAAATTTACATCTGTCCACTACCATTTCCACCTTTTTCTTCCATGCCAAGCACATGTCCCCCATGCCATTTGATTTGATTAGGGAGACTATCAAATTGAGCGACAACTGAGGTGAGTGCCCGTCTCGGGCACTGCTGACATGACGTAGGTAGGATTTCATTTAGTTTGTGCCTCTTACAGTACCAAGGTCAGTTTAAATGATGAATTGTAATGCTTTCAGTGCAATAATAGTTGCACTGAAAGCAGTGAGGGAGGACAGGATCCAAGTGCAAAAGTTGAGTAGTTTATTAATATGGCTGAAGAGGGGCTTCATTACAAAATGAACACGGGGAACGCAGTCCCCAACACAAATATGCAATAAGTACTGTGAGTCAGATAATAAGACCACTAAACACAGTGGGACTAGAACATTATGTCTACACAGGCTGAATAGTAAAGGGAAGGGGAGACTTTGCACTGGAGAGACTGCAGTGTGAGCCTAAATAAGTTTAATTGGGTGGTTGTTATCTATTAAGCTGCCGGGGAGTGGAGTGAGGAATGTGGCTGCATATGTGGCTTGGAATAAGTATTCCGGTGAAGCCGACCGTTGTGGATAAGGCATGATATTAATAAATGAACACAATACACTTAATATGTTGCATTTTTATTGAATAACTGAATGAAAATGAGCCATCTAATAAGATAAAGCCACACTGATGTTAACCAGTCAGAAGCACTGTCCGACTAGACGCAGGTGACCGCCAGAGCTGCAGGTCTTTAAAATGTCAGGTTTTGTGTTTCATTCTTCACTCAGCAATGCAGATTTTATTTTAAAAATGTAAAAGTGTAACTGTCGCAGTTGCATGCATGGGAATAAATAACAACACAGGCTAAAGATTCGGTGGCTGCATAAGCTCAAAGTCCATATTCATATGAAATATTTTGGTAGTAAAAATGACCTGAGGCTGAGAATACTTCAGGTAAGTCTCAGGCCAGGTCCAAGGCGGGACGCAGGCATGAAAGAATTAATTGACATGTTCCATTGCCTCATAACAGCTGGAATCCACACGCATAAGCCTTCGCTCCCGGCTCCTCCGTCATTGGTCGAGCTGCGTGGGTTTTACAGTTGGTGACCCTGTGCGACGTGATGGCTTTTGTGTACCATACCGGCGTGATTCCTATAATCGGGAGTGCATGATTCTATTTCCCGATGCGATCTGAGGTGTTTCCGCATTGTGCTGGCTGGTGTGTGAATCTCCACATCCGATGTGATCCTGGTTTCTTACGTGATCTGGTCAACTTCATCAGTTGTCATCCACATGTGGTAAGTATAGCAGTGTTTTCTACTTTGTAGGATTCAGGTAAAGTTAGAATTCACTGCATAGAGACCGTTGCTAAGGGAGCGACATATCCCCAAATAGGCCTGGGACTGTAGAAACCAGGCACAAGTTTCAATTCTATCTTTTTTGGGATCAGAGAATGAAGTGCAAGTTGAGGTAATGTTTGCACAAGCCTACTTTGTTTTTCTGTTATCTCTTTAGACTGCTCTGTATTCAGATTGATCCGAACCATTTGATATTTTCATGCTTTTGTGTAGAAGGATTAATGGCAAGTTGGAAATGATTGGGTTTCTGTGTGCAGTCGGGGGTTTCGGCATTTTTTAAGTGGAGGTGAATATCTGTTGTTGCTTGGCACATTGGGCTGTGCTCTTCTTAGACTGTGCAGATGGGGGGAGAGCCTGTATCCTGTGGCAGTGCGATGGCGGGGATAAAGCTTGCCACTGAAAATGTTGAATACTCGTGGCCTGTGTTTGAAACCGGAAAAGAATTGTATACTGCATTCGAAGGTTTGCGTATGTGTACCGAAAGTAATCGGCAATTGTATGTATTTAATGGATTTGGTGCAAGGTCCTGTTGTAACTGTGCGGACAATCTTGCCCAAATACTGGAAGAAATGGGGCACTGGTGAAATGCCAGTGTGATTTGAAGGAGTCGTGCATGTAGGGGAGTGAGGAGATATTTTCAAAACTATCATTGGATTTACGTGGTTTATTGTTGTAACAATCGCACATGGGGTGCAAGTATGTTCATTAGTGCTCTGACCCGCATCATTGGTTCGGCTCGAGTTGGCAAATGTTTCCATCCTCTTGTCTTGTTAAACTTTGTGTAAAGGTAATACGGTTTCACTGCCCAGTGTGTGCACTCTTTTGATCAGTGCCCTGAGGGAGCTGCAAAACAGCATTCGGAAAATTGTCATAATTTGGACTTGAGGTTTCAGTAGGGTGCATTCTGCACCATTGGGTTTTCGAAGTTGGACGAATTTGGCAGAAGTTTTTGTGCCGGCAGTCTTTCAGGACACGGACAGTGATTAGATTCATTCTTGATTGGGTTTGTGATGCGGTTTTTCGCAAGCGGAATGTTCAGCAATTTAGGTGTGGGCTAAGGTTTGCTGTTGTTGCGTGACACGTGGGCTTCTCGGACTGCAGGTTATTTGTGCTTCATGTACCTAGGCAGTGCGGTTTGGGCATGTGTCCTGGACATATACGGGAAAGCTTATCACTGAAAGTGTTGAATATTGTTGCATTGCACGTAAAATTGGGAAACTGCCATTATAACAGCTCTAAAAATCGCCTTGCATTGGAGCTTATCAAAGGTGCGCATTGGAGCTGCCATGTTACCTTTGCACGAAAGATTATCAAGTTGAACGGCCCGCCATTTTTGGCTCGCTTTGTTGGGGAATATAACTTGGTTTCATCTGAGGGCCGCCATTGGTTGAGTTTGCATGTGGGTTGGTGCCTCCTCCGAGAGGGGGGAAGTCTTAGCCGGCCCATTGGGTCACGTTACTGTTCGCTGGGGAGTTGGTTGGCTGATACAGCCCCCAGGTCAATCCGTGTAATATGGTGACGTGGCCCGTTGCCTGTGAGCTGGTTAGCTGACAGAGCCCTCATCATAAATGCGAGTCAAATGACGCTCTTCAAATCTGCCAATCACTGCCACGTTTTAAAGCTGGTTTCCGGTTCCCCTTCCGAGAGGAGAAGGCGGAACCAGTGTTTTGTTGCATGCTTCACACCATATTGCATGCCTGGGACCGCCATCTTGAGTGTGGCTATTCACTAACAACTTACTTGCCAGCTAATCTTTATATTTGAAGCAAACTGCCTGGTCTAATTGTGTTTTGTGGGGATTTCACTAACCACCAAATGCACTTCTTGGAATTAATGTTTGGTTGACCATTTGTTGTATACTGTCGGTGCCACAGTGTATCAAGTAACATCTGAGCTCTAAATGCCTAGTGGGACATTGGGTCTGTGTTATCTGCCCCAGCAGGGGGCACAGCTTATGGCCCCATAGAAGTAGGTAATTAGATTTTGGAATGCCTACAATGAATCACCTTTTGGGGAGAAGGATTTTCCTCCCCTTTCCTAAAAGTCATTTTTTATTAAATTTGCATTCATCCCAAGGTATTAGAGCCAGATGGTTTTGGTCACTTTTGGCAAAGATTGGTGTATTTCTATCCCACTTGTCTTGTTTTCTCACAGCATGCCATTCCTCTGCTTGTGCCCTCCCTCTCTGATCCTATTCACCCTTTGTCCGAATCGACTATATGTTCAACAAGAACGTATTGAACCTAAAGTTTGTGCCTGCGTTCTGCCAGAGCGCATGATTTAATTTATCTTTGATATTTTTTGTTTTTAACTGGTGCTTAATTATTTCAGGTTTGAAACTATGCCGACATTCACCCTGCATAGTTTATTCTTTTACAGTCTTCAGACCTGAGAGCACCAGCTTTACAGCAGATGCCAAATGCTGACATCCTCTCAGGGGGTGGGTGAACATCCCAATTGAAGGGGCCATAAAACACCCACTCACGGTAACAGGCCCCACCAGAGCCACTTTACAACACCCATTCTCACATACACACACACATACACACACATACACACACCACTTGCATTTCTTCATGTTTGTCTGTGTTTTATCCTGATAAGAGGGGAATGCTATAAAGCATTTTTCATTTAAAACTGTGGTGCTAACTGCATCTGTTCTTTCTTTCTGAAAATAGGGGTGATGGAATCTCAAACAGTGCCATTCACACATCCTCAGTCACTGTCCGTCTTGAAGTGCCGTAAGGCTGACCCGAGGAGGGATGGGACATGTGAAGTGTAGAGTAATTGTATGCAATGAGGCCCTAACTCTTTCAACTCTTTGGTTTCCACAGATCAGTTTGCGGGCTCAGGAAGACCCCAACTAATCCTGAGTGTCTCATTTCAAAATGCTTCCAATTAACTTTCACTCTTTCTGATTCCTGCAAGTTGAGTTATGATAGATAACCTCAGTCATGTCTTGTCTTGGTCTACCTTGTTGTTGTCAATTTGGCAGGTTGCTGTTTCGAACAATTTCTATACAGGCATCAAGGATTCGAAGACCTTACTTAGCCATTCATACCTGGGGAACAGAAGCTTCATTCCTACTCTTTTTGGCTGACTTGGGTGTCAGGATTTCATCACAAACATGTTAACGAATGCGAGGGTGAGGCACCCACCAGGGCACAATAATCCCTGTTCACCCTTCTGGCTCCTGGGAGCCATTTCCTCTGATATGCAACTCACTAAGGACACACATTCAAATTCCACCTGATATGTGCACCAACGCGGGCGGCCGCCGGACCTCAGACCACATATCTACATCAACTGGATTCATACAGGAAAAAGGACATTTTCATATGGACAAACTACAGTTGTGTTTGTGATGGTGATTTGTGAATTACATGTAAAGAGTGTGGGTTGATACAAAAATAGGTTGAGAGGAATCAATTAAGTGCGTGTTCACGAGAAGACCATGCAAACGGTGACAAGGTGGGGGTTGGCTGATTTGGTTGAAATTTGGTATTGAGGTACTTTCTATGAAGGGATGATGACATGTCAAATATTAGTCCAATCGCTTGAACCATTGTGGAATTAGAGCCAAAAGCTGGAATTTGGATGTTTTAAAGCCTTTTTTAAAGTGTTTTAGGTGGGGATTTTGAGCAGCTCTATACAAAATACTCAAAACCCAAGAAGATTGCCATTTTGACAATAGCATACCTATTATGTGGTCTACTTATTTGTGGAAAATTATTAGGATACATCCATCATTAGCAGAGATAACATGGACAATACACCCCCTACCCAAAATACAAGTTTTGAACAATGGTTAAAGTCGGACCCCATAACTAAATTGCTGCAGGGAGCTGGATGATGAGCCGTACTTCATAGTGTACCTTTTGACCTTCTCTTTCAAAATCAGAAATAAAATCTTTGAGCGCTGCTTTCAGTAAGGAGTACCAGTGGAATGAAATTGGTCTATTTTCAAGTACTTTGCAGTGCTGCCACCTATCAGCAGTGATTAAAACTAAGCTGTAATGTCTGTTGTACAATTTTCTCATGATGTGGGATGTTATCAATTAACCCATCTTACCACGTCACAAACCCAGAGCACCCCAGGTGGCTAGTTCTTAGGGCAATCCTCTCTTAACGGTATAGTTGTGGCATTTCTAGTGGGCCCAACTGTCAACACGGATCGTCCCTCAACTACTTCTGCTCAACAAGGACAAGGAGATAATAGTTTGGCTGTTGCATACATGGAGCTTGATCTTCAGGGATGATACAGGATTAAATCTTTAAAATCCAGAGGAGTGGAAGACTGAATTGAGGTCTAGCCCATCACTCAGAGGACTTCAAAACCAACCAAAATTCATTTTAGGTGACTTTGGTCATTCAGGCAAAGATAAAACACAAAAGAATTCAATATAATAGAATTAGTTACTATTATTAGTAGCAGAAAAAGAAACAAAAGAACATTCAAAGCGCATGAGCCTTTCCTCTATATTAAACTTTGTTCCAGTGCTGGAATAGGGTCATTTCAAGAAAGCAAGTTCTTTGATAAGTCTATCAATCATGTCAATCACAGTCACCCTCCCCCCATGATATACAACCCCAATTCCGAAATAGTTGGGACGCAGTGTAAATTGTGAATAAAATCAAAATGCAATGACTTTCAGATCACATGAGCCAATGTTATTTACAATATAATATAGATAACATTTCAAATGTTGAAACTGAGACATTTTACATTTTTATCCACAAAATGAGCTTATTTAAATTTTTCTGGCTGCAACGGGTCTCAGAAAAGTTGGGACACAGGCAAAAATGGGCTGAAAAAGCAATTAATATATAACAGAATCAGCTGAAAGAACATTTAGCAAGTAATTAAGTTAACGGGCATCAGGTGTGTAACAGGATTGGCTATAAAAGGGATGTCTTAGAGAGGCTGAGTCTCTCAGAAGTAAAGATGGCCAACCTGTGAAGGCTTGCATAAAAAAAGTGGAATACTTTAAAAACAATGTTCCTCAACGTCAAATTGCAAAGGCTTTGAACGTCTCATCATATTCTTATCTCTATGTAAATGACTGTGAAGCACTTTGTGACCCTGTCTGTGAAAGGTGCTATATAAATAAACTTTACTTACTTACATCATCGACAGTGCATAACATCATCGAAAGATTCAGAGAAACTGGAAAAATCTCTGTGCGTAAGGGACAAGGCCGAAGACCTTTACTGGATGCCCGTGATCTTCGGGCCCTCAGACGGCACTGCATCACTCACCAGCATGATTCTGTCATTGACATTAATAAATGGGCCCAGGAATACTTCAAGAAACCACTGTCTGTAAGCACAGTCCGCCGTGCCATCCACGATGCCACCCTAAAACTCCATCATGCAAAAAGGAAGCCATTGTTAAGCATGATCCAGAAGCGCTGCCATGTTCTGTGGGCCAAGGCTCATTTAAAATGGACTGTAGCTAAGTGGCAAAGCGTCCTGTAGTCAGATGAGTCCAAATTTGACATTCTTGGTGGAAATCATGGGCGTCGTGTCCTCCGCGCTAAAGAAGAGAAAGTCGGCCCCTCCTGTTATCAGCGTTCAGTTCAAAAGCCAGCATCTCTGATGGTATGGGAATGCATTAGTGCATATGGTGTGGGACACTTGCATGTTTTAAAAAGCACCATGAATGCTGAAAGGTATATAAAGGTTTTAGAGCAACATATGCTCCCCTCCAGACGACATCTATTCCAGGGAAGGCCTTGAGTATTTCAGCAGGACAATGCAAAACCACATACTCCAGCTATTACAACAGCATGGCTTCGTAGTAGAAGAGTCCGTGTGCTGAACTGGCCTGCTTGCAGTCCTGATCTTTCACCGATTGAGAACATTTGGCGCATAATTAAACAAAAAGTCCGTCAAAGGAGACCCAAAACTCTCCAGCAGCTGGAAGCCTGTATTAAACAAGACTGGGGTCAAATTCCAATGGCTAAACTCAAGAAACTTGTCTCCTCAATGCCCAGACGCCTCCACTCTGTGTTAAAAGGAAGAGGGGATGCTACACCATAGTAAACAGGCCCCTGTCCCAACTTTTTTGAGACCTGTAGCAGCCATCAAATTTGAAATGAGCTCATTTTGTGGATAAAATTGTAAAATTTCTCATTTTCAACAGTTGCTATGTTATCTCTGTTCTATTGTGAATAAAATACTGGCTGGTGTGATTTGAAAGACATTGCATTTTGATTCTATTCACAATTTACACTTTGACCCAACTATTTCAGAATTGGGGTTGTACAAAGATATGCATATGAAATAAGACATTTAGACACTCAGACAATCCCAACCAAATACTGTGATCACGACAAGGTTTACGTGCAGATGCTGGAGCATGGACAGGGTGCAGGCACCGACGAGAGGGGTTCCAGTTCAGACCCAGCTTATAACAATGCACAGGGCAGATGGTTCAGTTGTCCAGTACACTGCTTGTGAAGTCAAACACTCCTGCATGCAGAGCAATTAGCTGCCACTCAGCGTGTATCTTCGCAATGTCAACAGCAGGGACCTTCAAACTCCTCAAATGCGATGCAACGTCCTTCGTGCACTGCTTCAGCAGCACAACACTGTCATCCTTCCCATATTTTTTCAACAAACCACATTCTAGACCAGTAGAAATATCTGAAAAACTGCATTTCATGGAGTTTTTTTGCTGCACTGGAAGATTTTGCCAGTTGGGTGTCATTTTCACCGCTGCATCCGTTGTTGCTGTTAGGTATGGTAAGCCAGATGATAGGCAAATTAAGAGTGTAGAGGGAGAAGTGGCCAGGGCCTGAGGGTACAGTGGGAAATGGAGTTCCCCACTAGTGGCACTGGACATGGGAGACTCATAAGAGTGTTCAGAGCCTCATCATAGTTAATATTAGTCGTATGAAGCCAGCTTGTTTGCTTAAGTCGGAACTGTTAAAATTGGGGTAGGGAGGAGTGCTCTACCAACATATCTGAAGGGGCGCCTGAAGATTTTAGTTTTTTAACTGAAAGAGAGGTTCCTCTCCTTCATACTGTGAAGAGGATATTAGCAAACTCCCCGCAGCATTTCAGATATTGACCTTTACGTAGGGCCCAGTTTCTCCTATTTTGAGGATAATGCACATTTGTGGGGCATGGTGCGTTTAACTGGAGCAAGACTGGGACACCACTTGATATTGGAAACATTACATATGATATCAACTTGTATTTTCGTAATAGTAACATGTGTTCGTATTTCCTGTAAATGTGAAAACCGCCTTCAAATATGTCAATTTTCAATGAAAATCAGGCTAATAATCTTAAAGGAAATGAATTAAAACAGGTTTCCTCCTGCTACTTCTTAGCCGTGCGATCATTTGTCAAAAGGTTTTACCTGCCAACATCCTGGCATAAGACCAGTTTATGGTAGAAATTTGAGCTCGATCTGTCGACCCCCCACCTTGTCACTTTTTGCAGATTTTGCATGGTTTTCTCATGGACACACACTTAATTTCTATTTCATAATGCGGCAGTTAAAAGACTGGAAAATATAGGTTCCTTACACTGAAGGCCAAAGGTAGTGTGCCTTAAAAGTACATAAAGTAAGGTAGAACTACATATGTGTTAATCCAGATAAGCCTAATTTACCTTTATAATATTTTTCAGAATTAAATTGGGAGGTCCTACGAGACAGCTTCTGACCAGCCCATTATGTGTATCAGCCCCACTCTCTCAACAAATTGACAAATTGCTGAATGTCTTGATAGAGGAATATCACAATTTCCCATATTTCACCATATCACTTCACAATTTACCTCATGTAAATATTCTATTGTTGTTATTTTCATCTGTAACTGTGTATTTTTTAGTTTCACTTTAAATCAAACACCTAAATAATTTGATATAGTAACCTCCATTGGATTTTTTCCCTCTGGGGTTTTTTCCAATTGATTGGTTACTTAGTTAGCGGCACATACAATCTTTTTGCTTTCCCTAGTCAAGTGAGGGAAAGTTTTTGGTTTATGTTCTGGTTTGTTCTGTGACTTCTATTGTCACTGATTTTAGAAAAAAATTACTTCTCAAACCATCGTCCCATTGGCATAATAAAATTTGTCCTACTGGTACACCAACTAACTTCAGATAATAGACTTATCATATAGCATATTTAGCATATTTTTACTTTAATTTAAAGAGCAACTTGCAGGTTGATTTTATAACTGAATTTACACATAATCTTGTATGAAAATGTCAATTTAAAAAGAAATACAAAAAATAAATATGTTTTACAAGACCCACGGGCAGAAATTGAGAAGAAAGTGTACCAATTCTAAGATAGCCTCCCAAAAAACGCCCCTTTCCCGGAGAACGTGTCATATGACGTAACGACAGGCAAACATTGGCGCCTCTGCCCAGGTTCTCACTGTGGGTTTTTGTGGTCTGAGTGGTGGTAAGAGAAGAGAGAGCTTGTCGTGATCCTGTGATCTACAGACTACTTATTTCCAAAAAGTAAATATGCACTGTGAAAAATACCCCCCCCCCCCCCCTCCATTTGTGCACAATATCGGCTGTCAATTAGATGCAATTTCTCTGCGTGCCTCACACCCAGTATCTCTGTGCATGTGACAATAAAATATCCTTGAAATAATGACTACATAAACAGCACGTTCCCGTCCGAACTGGAACACAGATTAAAAATCTACTAGCAGTTTCAACAAAATTTCATGATAAACTACGGTGTGCGGAACTGCGTTAGTATCGCTGTTCTATATGGACTAGCCAACCATCACAGACGTAAGCTAGCCTAGCCTATAGCCTACAGCCTTCGTTAAAAGTATGAGGTCTGAAGTAAACATTTTAAGATGCAATGTTGCTGGCTTAAATGGTGAAAATCAACATGCTTGAAAAACAACAAAGTCGACAGCAATATTGCTAAAGAACATTTATTAAAGATACTGCAATGCGATAAACATGGAGACAATGTTAGCCACCATTAGCTAGTCCTTGGTCACTCACCAAGACACCTCCACCGATTCTCCTCACACCACAGCTCTATCTCTCTCCTCTGTCCATCGACCCCTCCCCTTACTTCTGCCTGTCCCCTATTTCGCCTCAGTGGCTCATAATTATAAGGCAGTGGCCCATCATATGAATTGACAACATTCACCTCTTCACTGACTGTGTTTACATGCACGCCATATTCCGATTAAGGTCCATATTTGGGTTAAGGTAATATTCCGAATAAACTGTTCACATGCGCTGAGCGATGGGAGTATTCCGTTTACATGTTTATTAGCATATTCACCACTTTGGTCCAATCTCAACATTGGGTTTTCAGCAAATATAACGCTCGAAAGTAATCGTCATGGCTTTGGTTGCCTTCAGTTGGAGCTTCAAAGCCGACATCGACTCCACTCTCTTGGTCATTGCCATCGACAGCGGTCTCTGTCCCAGAATTTCATCCATGACCGCGAAATAAATGAAACTGGCTGGATTAAGGCCGCTGGTATTGCTTTGTTTTTGGCAGTAGCCTTGCTATTTTTACGCCAGTCGTGAGCATGCTGTAATTTGCTATTCTTACGAGCTTCCGTATCCGCATGCACAATGGGAAATTCGGCCTCGGAAAAAAATGCTTCTCAACTGGGTTGAAAACATCCCGCTTTCGCTGCGTGCCTTGTGGTTCACATTACTAGACCGGCTAGCCTGCTTACTTACTTTAAGTTACAGTCAGGATGTCCTCTACTCAAGTTCATTAGGGTTAGTTATTAGCCAGCTAACTTTGCCAGCTTGCCATCTAACTCATTAGCCAATTTGTTCTCTAGAATTTCTTGCAAGGACAAAGTTCGTGCAGCTATCAGCTCTTCAACACGACACTAATCATTACTGACTATTGATTGTGGAGAGTGACGACCTGACAGTTCCCCAAATATTAGGGAGCAAACGTTGAACCTAAAATTACACTCTCATAACTACCTAACCCGTTAGCTAAGTTAAGCAACTAGCTAGAAAACATAAGTAATGTTACAGCCGTCCCGCTAGCTAATGTCAGCTGATACATAATAGTTAATGCTGTGGTATAAGCAAAGAACATTGTGCATGAACATATGGAAGCTCGTAAGAACAGCAAATTGGAGTAAGATTACTTTTGGCGTAAAAATAGCCACTGCCTGTATTTTTTCACTTTGGAATATGCCGCCTTCAGAGTTTTCCAGAGATGCATAACTTGGTTGGCAGTTAACACAAAACCAGCCTCTCTCCACTTTTCGCACATTATGGTTGTTACAGTGCTTTCGCCCATCGATATATTCCAATATATTCATGTCTTTCATTATCTGAATGCACACAGTCGTCTCCTCTTCCCTCCAAGAAGGCTAATTCCTTGCGAATTGAACAGGCGCAGACGTAGTTGAATATTCTGTTTGGGGGAATTTTCCGATTAAGGTGTATACATGAGCCAATATTCCGATTAAAACAGGCATATGCCAGGGGTCTTATTCAGAATATTTCGAATCGGAAAATGACCTTAATCGGGTTATTGCACGTGTTTACATGACAGGTACGCAATCGGAATATTCTCATATTCTGATTAATAAAGGAATATGGTGTGCATGTAAACGCAGTCACTGTCTGATTCCATTGTGAACTTTACTTCAGCAGAGATGTTTACCTGTCATTACGTCACGTCCGGTCGGAGCGTTTTTGAGACGCGGAAGTCATTTTACTCACAATTTAATTCAAAAACTCTTTTAATGCACATATCTGATTAATTACTTTCAGCAAATTGAGTTCCTACAATGTTTATCTACACGTTCATTCACAGGGGTATTCAACTTGCACCATGGGCTTTAATTTTTTGTTGTTTTTCTTTTAATTTTTTCATTTGTTTTATGTTGTTAATCAGACGGTTGTCTCTTTCTTTTAACTTGCCAAATCACACTTCTCTAAATTCTCAATTATATTGTCCTGAGAGGAAACAATCCATTTTTCCATTTTTATCATGTGATGCAACTGTCATGAAAAACTCAACTACTCATAAACCTGTAATTTCTCATCAATATTCCATCCATAGTCTTATCAAGCATTCCCTGATACTCGCTCTTCAGCCCTACAACCCCCAAGCCTCTGAACAAATCACCTAGGTAATCTTTTATGACCCTGTGCGTGGACCTCTGTCCTTTCCTGGGGTCGGGGGGACTGTAAGATGGCTGGTAAGAATTCATTGCATTTTTCATTTTACAAAAGGTTATTCCACCCTTAAACCAGTAAAATTCATCTATGCCTTTGAATTATGTTCTGAACAACACCTCTGTAAGATCTGGAAAGGGGGTTGGAGTTCGGCAAACGCTGATGCGTGGGGGAGCCCAGAGACTGTAAGTGACAAACGGCTGATAAGCTCGGTCCAGAGCCATGCCAGATAGCAATAAAGACTTCCCCCATTATGAGTGGGCCCAGGATGCTCGCTCAGCCTGCATGTGGAAGGTGTCGATGGTCTTTTTGTTACTCTGTACGGGGGGGTAGTTGCAAAGCCCTGGCTGACACAATGCCCCTGTGGGAATCGTATTACTGTCCTCAGTCTTTTAATATAACTGGACCTTATCTGTTTAAAATAATCTAAACCTCTGAGAACTTCACAATATGCTTATATGTTCAATATCCTGCGAAGAAATCACTTATATACTTAGAACCCAATTTACCTATATAATAATTCATCTTAAGACCTTTTCATGACAACTACATCATATTGGTACATATTCATATCATGTTTGGTCTTGTTATTCTCAGGGGAATCCAAGGAGTTGAATGGAGTATGTTTCATTCCCGTCGAAATTATGGCTCATTCCCTTTTGGAAACTCCTGAAAATTGGTCAGAATTCTCTCGAGTAATCATCCTGTTCTTTTCTCTTTGCTGAAGTGTTTTATTACATCCTCCAAATGGTGGAAACCCAAAAACCAGATTCGACCCCCCTTCCAGGTCGTTTATGGCCATGCCGCCTTGATCAAAGATGTGATTTGGCTTAAAGCAAAGAGAAACAATCCGTTCTGGGAAGATCCTATCCGATCTCTCCCCGCGCACGTCAGTGCATGTGTAGTAGCCAATTTATATATAGTCAGGAAGATCGTATCCGATCTCTCCCCGCGCACGTTAGTGCGTGTGTAGCCTTTTTTCGCCAGGTATGACTTCACTCTCATTTTCTAAATTGTTTGTAACTGGTAAGTGGTTTAACTTTGATTTGTTTGATTTAAGCTCTCACCTACCTGGTGAATAAATCATGGTTATTCCTTTAAACTTGCATGGTCTCTGTGACTCCTAATCCTTTTATTCTTTCTAGCCACATTACGACCGGTACTTAGGGGGCGATTCCTTATCATTCCAGACTAGCTAGCTGATGTTTATAGGTAGTGATGGGTTTTAAGTTGGATTGCAAATTACGGTCTACTTATATAAAGGGTTTATGTAGTACCGGTTCTGGGGATTTGGCCTTAAAGGGCACCCTTGGGTTTATAAGCTGGTGCCTGGCCGATCCCCTTAGGGGGCCCTGGGGTGTACATAAATCTGGGTTCATGATATGTTTGTGCCAAGATGCTACTATCATGGTGATTTCTTCCATCCTCTAGAACTATCACCGAACTAAGATCCGGCAATTGCGCTATGACCCGGGGGCGTAAATTGAGTACAGTGGTTTTCACGGAAGAGTCTGGTGGCATAGCTGCCCCCTGATTCACGCATGCTTCAGTCCTTTATCTATTTTAAATTGGAGTCAGATTTTAAACGAGAGTAACATTCTAATCGTTATGCTTAGTTTGCCCTAATCACTAATATATCTGATGTTTTGTTCAGTTTCTGTGAGTGTTCCAACGTGCACCTTGGATTATTCGCAGCGCGGCATTAGGTTAGATGGTTCTGTGATTTCGGCATAGCCCCGTTTTTGAACGGAGAGTTACTGAGAATACTTTAGGTAAGGCTCAGGCCAGGTCCAAGACGGGACACATGCACGAAAGATTTAATTGACATGTTCCATTGCCTCATAACAGCTGGAATCCACACGCATAAGCCTTCGCTCCCGGCTCCCCCGTCGTTGGTCGAGCTGCGTGGGTTTTACAGTCTCAATTGATAATCCCCATACAGAAGTAATGTCATACCATTCATAAAACTTTTGGTGACTTTGTGAGTTCTATTGTGCAAAATTTCAGTCATAACATTCACTGATCTTATTTCATAGACCCAAATTGATGGGCAATAGGAAGTAAAATAAAAATAAAAATCCACTGGACACACAATGCAGGACTAAAATTCATAATTCTTTGCTTAAAACAATGATGACAAAGCTGAGATTCCCACCAAATTTACCGAAAGCAAACCCATCATATCCTAGGCCCACTGGTGTATGAAGTGTCCCAAGGAGGGGTTTAGGAGGGTATGACGATGCCCGGAATTCCCCATAATTAAGTTGCTGCCAGATGCCAAGCCATCTTTTTTGGCTGACTCCTGAACTGAAGTTGGAAGTGGTGGGGCTCCACTTCCTATTTCCTGTCGCCTGCATTGATGCACTTACATGGTTTCCAGGAAGCTTGGCTGGTTTGAAGTTCCTGCCAGGCTGAGATCAAATAAACCACTTTGTAAAGGGTTATATTCTGTGTGTGTGTGTGTGTGCTTTTATGGGCACTGTCTTCTTTCAGCCTGACAGACCCTCACTGATAATGCGTAGTATATGTACAGTTTTAAGGGCCTTTCATAAGAGCCAAATAAATCCCTGTCCTACATGTCTGGGGGAATGGTGTGTGTGTGTGTGTGTGTGCGTGTTTGTGTCTGTGTGGTGAGAGAGAGTGGACATGAATGGAGCACAATCTGTATTATTGAAACACTGACCTCACAATCAAGTGTGCTCTGAGCCATACTGGCTTTCCCATCATGCATTAGTACTCACAGGATGGTCGTAAAAACGACTTCCTCGCAACCTCAGCCTAAGGGGGTGTATGACTCAGTAGAACTTCCCCTGCCCTCCATATATGTATGTGTGTGTGTCTGTGTGTGTCTGTGTATGGGGGTTGATGGTGGATGTTATGTCCTAACACAGCTTGTACTGTATTCATAGAGTTTCTGCCTGTATTGTAAAGCAAGAGTAGGAATGCGTGAGAGGGGCGGATGGGGACTGAGGGAGAGGGGAAAAGACAAATTAATTATAAATCCTTCTTCTGCTTGCTCCACTTAGAGAAATTTTGCCCTTACATCTGAGAATACGGTGTTACTTTGGCCAGATGTTAGATTTCCTGTGCCTCTGTACAGCTTCAATATGGTGATCTTTGAGGTGCTAAAGAAAAACACTGCTTGTGAAGAAAAAGAAGAAGCGGAGGAGGAGGAAGAAGAAAAGGAAGCCAAGAAGAAAGAGGAGGAGGAGTATTTTATTGAACCCTAAGCGGAAATATGTTCTCTGAATTCAACCCATTTAAAATATGAGCAGTAGGCAGCTCAGACTGTAAGATTGAAAAATGACTAAATCATTTTTAGAGTGTGTCCATCACACCACACCAAGAATTAAATAAAATTGGCTCTGACAGAGTTATATAGACTCTGTAAGAGTTAATTCAACTCCGAGCATTTTTCTGCACAGGGGATCTACTCTTGATTAAGGGCGTTAGCTGGAAGAATCTTCATTCTTCATGGGAGAGGATCGGGAGCCAGCCTGGACTCAAACACAGAAACCCAACGCCACTTTCCAGTCGCCCCAAAACATTATGGCTACCAGTATAAGTGGCACAAGAAAAGGTTGTGGAATCACCTGATTTTCAGTATTTGTTGACTCTTCGTATTCTGCATGTGGTATGCTGTTCTTGTTGGAGTCAGTCAATGATAAGCTTCCTGCATTATCATCTGCCACGGGTTAGCAACTGAGAAAAGTACGCTGGGGACATGGCCACCTATAAACTGAAAGTGTGTCGTTGAAATTGCTCTCTCTGTCCAACTGCTAAGCTATATAAACAGTGTAATGAGTTGTCATGGCGACAGACATGGCATCGTGGCCATTAGTCTGCGAGATGGCCGTTCTTTTGACAAGTTATTATATTCTTGGATGTCCGAAAGGTAGGTGTATAAACATCCATAACCTTTTGATAATTCCTGCCTTTCATTCTCTGTTATTTAGAGAACAGGCTGTTATGAGTGGGCATGCCCTCTATGTTAAACATCTCTGCTCTGATTGGCTGCCAAACAAAGCAACCAGCTCCTTAGAAAGTGCACTAGTGGCCAAACTAATATACATTAGCCACAGTTTCTAAATAGCCTGAACTGATTTGGTAGTAACAATGAGTAGCTAAGTCACTTTAAAGACTATGCTTGAATACACAATGAAGCACGACATGCAGTCTTCATAAAAGTTTAACTACACTTGGAATTCAGTTTAAATACTAAAAGAAATTGCAAATACTAATCCATGAATTCCAGGTTTGCAGTTTCTTTGTAGACTCCTGGAATGGAGCTGTCCTTCCGTTAGAATCCTTTTACAAATCCAGCTTTCTACTGGCCCTTGTTCAAAAAGCAGTCTGATGTAAAATGAGGAATGACTTAGTACACTGTATAAGAAAAAAACGCTGCAACAGACTTACTCATCAAAGGGTTATAATATTTTCATATTTATCAATATTATGTCAAAACATACAGGGAAAGAAAACTAGCTCCAAGATCAACACTTAAATCCAGCTCATTTCAGAGTAGGGTCAAATATCCTCTGAGCCTTGCCGTCACAGAAAAAAATTATGGCGGAAATACTGTTTATTGTGAACAGTCAGCAATTTTTTAACACAGGGGAGCACTCAGATTGAGAGAAGTCAAATATATATATTTTTTTTAATGGTTTATTATTAGCCAACACAAATGTGCAACCTCTATCAAGATAGATGAAAATAAAGAGAATTGAACTCAATTCAATTCCTATTGAGAAGCGTACCCTAGAAGTCTGTTTTAGTACTGGGTGCTTCTTAGGTAGGATATAGTCTGATACAGAATTACTGTCATATTTGAAAATTAAATGACCACCATCACATGAATGGCTAATAAAAGCCCAAAATTTGTGGCAGCATCCGGAGAATGAAGCAGAAAGACGCGGTGCTTTAAACACTGCAGTGAGCTGTATTTGGCTGAAAGAAACAATGTAGCCTAAACAAATTACTGAGACAAAACAGCTGCTGTGTTCTGACAAGAAACGTATTTTTAAAAATATGCTCAAAGGGTATGAGAGGGTATGCTCAAATATGCTCAATATGACTCAACAGGGTGCACCTGCATATTTATCATACTCACATACACAAAAAGGTGCACACAAACACGGACAGACACACACACACACACACACACACACACACACACACACAAATACATGCACATACACACATATATGAACAAACACAGACACATATACACACATACAAACATTAACATGCACATAAACACATGCACGCTCACACACACAGATGCACACACGTACGCGCACACACGCACACCTGAACAAATATAAATGCAAAAGTCTGCACTTTCGAGCACACACAAGCTTACAAGCATGCACATATAAGCATACCCACAAACACACAAGCGAGCACATTTTTACAAACACACACACGCTTGTGAACACATGCCCACATAGAGACACATTTACAAGCATACACTCACCTACAAACCCCAATTCCAGTGAAATTAGGACGTTGTGTAAAACGTGAATAAAAGCAGAATTTGCAAATCTCAAAAACCCACATTTTATTCACAATAGAACATAGACAACATATCAGATGTTGAAAGTGACACAATTTACCATTTCAAGAAAAATATTAGCTCATTTTGAATTTGATGGCAGCAACACATCTGAAAAAAGTTGGGACAAGGCCATGTTTACCACTGTGTAGCATCCCCTCTTCTTTTAACAACAGTCTGTAAATGTCGGGGAAGTGAGGAAACCAATTGCTGGAGTTTTGGAAAAGAGATGTTGTCCCACTCTTGGCAGATGTAGGGTTCTAGCTGCTCAACAATGCTGGGTCTTCTTTGACGGATTTTTCATTCTATGATGTGCCAAATGTTTTCTATTAGTGAATGGTCTGGACTGCAGATAGGCCAGTTCAGCACTCAGACTCTTGTGAAGCCATGCTGTTGTGATGGATGCAGTATGTGGTTTTGCATTGTCTTGCTGAAATATGCAAGGCCTTCCCTGTGAAAGAGACATTGTTGTAAAACCTCTATATACCTTTCAGCATTGATAATGCCTATCCAGATGTGTAAGATGCCCATGCCATAGGCACTAATGCAACTGCACTAATGAAACCCCATACCATGAGAGGTGCAAGCTTTTGAACTGAGCACTGATAACAAGCTGGATGGTCCCTCTCCACTTTAGTCCGTACGACACGGCGTCCGTGGTTTCCAAAAATGATTTCAAATTTTGATTCATCTGACCGCAGAACAGTTTTGCATTTTGCCTCAATCTATTTCAAATGAGCTTTGGCCCAGAGAGGACAGCGACATTTCTGGATCGTGTTCACATATGGCTTCTTCTCTGCATGATACAGCTTTAACTTTCATTTGTGGATTGCATGGCAAACTGTGTTCACAGACAATGATTTCTGGAAGTGTTCCTGAGCCCTTGCAGTGAGTTCCAGTGCAGAATTATGCCTATTTTTAATGCAGTGCCGCCTGAGGGCCCGAAGATCATGAGCATCCAATATTGACCTTCAGCCTTGTGTTGTGCACAAAGATTTCTCCAGATTCTCTAAATCTTTTGATGACATTATGTACTGTAGATGGTGGGAAATTCAAAATCTTCGCAATTTTACATTGAGGAACATTTTTCTGAAATTGTTCCACAATTTTTAGACTCAGTTTTTTGCAGATTAGTGAGCCTCTGCCCATCTTTACTTCTAAGAGATTCTGCCTCTCTAAAATGCTCTTTTTAGACCCAGTCATGTTACTGACCTGATGCCAATTAACCTAATTAGTTTTAAAATGCTCTTCCAGCTGTTTATTACCAGTACCTTATACTTTTCCAGCCTTCTGTTGCCCCTGTCCCAAATTTTTTGCGATGTGTTGCTGCCATGAAATTCAAAATGAGCTAATATTTTTCATGAAATGGTAAAATGTCTGCCTTCTAACACCAGATATGTTGTCTATGTTCTACTGTGAATAAAATGTGGGTTTATGAGATTTGCAAACCATTGCATTGTTTTTATTCGCATTTTACAAAACATCCCAACTTCATTGGAATAGGGGTTTGTACACACAGTACACTCACACACCCACACACACAACTGCCTGAGACAATATTATTGCTAAATTTGCTGAAGACGCCAAACCTGGACCCACCCTGCATGAGAACTTTAGGCTGATTTTGAAATTCTCTTTTCCAAAATTTTTGAAAAGGCAATCAAAAAGCAACTTGTTTAAAATTAGGAAAACAGAAAATATTTGAGAAATTTCAATCAGGTTTCTGCAAACTACACTCTACTGAAACGGCCCTATTTAGAGTCTCAAATGAAATTTTAATAGCTGCTGATGCTGGAGATCAGCACTTTTGGTATTATTGAACCTTAATGCAGCATTTGATACTGTGGACCACCACATTCTAATACAAAGTCTAAATCAACTGGTGGGCATTTCTAGGACTGCATTGGAGTGGTTATCTCACAGATAGGACTTTTTCTGTTTCTGTTGGTGAATTTGTGTCAGAAGCTGCCACAGTGCTATGTGGGATCCCCCAGGGACCAATCTTGGGACCCATTTTATTTTCTATATACATGCTCCCAGTAGGACAGATTATCAACAGTTTTAGAAACATCTCTCATCATCTGTACGTGGATGACATCCACTTGTATTTTTCAATTTAACCTAATGAGCTTCATCAACTTTCTTTACTGGATAACTGTTTAAATGCAATTAAGAACAAGATGTCAAATAACTTTCTGCAGTGAAACGCAGACAAAACCGAAGCCTTAATTATTGCTCCTAATAAATTTCACTCAGTGATCAGGCAGAACCTTGGAGCCTTATCTTCTTCCTGTTGGTCTAGTCTTCGTAATCTTGATGTGTTCTTTAATCAATGATTTATTAATTTTGATACCCATATTGTGAAACTGACACCATCATCTTTCTTTTACCTTAAAAACTTAGCCAAAATTAGGATTGACTCTGTTGTATAAATAAATGAAATGGAGATGGTCATACATGCTTTTAGTTAATCGCATCAGGACAGTTATCTTTCTTTTTTTTTGCTTGCCGCAACAAATCTTCTTTACACTATATACAAATTGTCAAAAATGCCGCTGCTCAGCTTTTAACACATTGCAACTGATGGTCCCATACAGGTATTATAACTATTTTGACCACACTGCATTGGCTTCCTGTTCATTTAAGAATTCATTTTAAAACTTTGGTGCTCACATATGGAGCCCCACACAGCCAGGCTCCAAAACATATTATGGACTTTCTGCACCCCCCCCTTCAATTCGAGGTCTTAGGTCCTCTACCCAAAATCTTCTTAGTGAACCTCAGATACATTTTAAGACTCAGGGAGATTGTGCTTTCCTGCACGCTGCCCCCAAGCTCTGGAATGGTCTCCCAATATGCTCAAGGTGTTTGAACTCGGTGAATTTTTTTAAAAAGCAACTAAAACCCATCTTTTCAGTCAGGCTTTTTGTCATGGCACATCACTAAATTTGTGCAAGTGATTTGAATGCTCCAGGCTCGACATTCATCAGCATATGCTGTACTTTCTGAGAGCACTGACCTCCGTTAATAGAGGGGCTGAAGCGCAAGGGCTTCCTTCATTTTGTTATATTTTTTACATTAACTTGTATCTAATGTCTGTTTTTCTATATATTTTATCTGCTGTTCTATCTTGATTTTTTTTTAATCGATTTGATTGTGGCAGATTTTGTTTGATTTTTTTCCTTGATTGTGAAGCACTTTGTGACTGGTCTCTGTAAAAGGTGCAATATAAATAAACTTTTCTTGCTTGTTTTCATGTTTATTTAACATTGTCTTTTCCGGATGTCACTAGCAGACATCTCAGTTCAGACTTGTTCGCATAGGAAGCCACTCAACTGCAGGGCCCCTTAGTGATTTGTGCCAGGGGAATTTTTTGTAGCATGACGTAAACCTTGCCTTTAAAGGAGATTTCACTGTCTACTTGACATTTTTAAAAGCGTCATGCAAAATTCCTCATAATCTTTTTGTTTGGGTTATTCTTATTTGTTATTTAGGGAGGTAAATTATTACTGATTACATATTTCTTTAGCAAACTAGTTTTTTTCCTTATTTTTTTTCCATTTTATCTACTTGAATTGCTCAATATTTCCCAGAGTTGAAAATTATTACTTTATAATGCAATGTCATTGCATGCCCTAAGCCATTGGAACAGCTGCAGTACACAACTATAGTATACTATAAGTCAGATAACACACAATTCAATCACAAAGACTTCGGATTTAAAGAAAAGAGATTTATTAACAATGCAATGACATGAAATAAATTCAGTGTTTGGCGATGACTCCGTCCTCGACGACCCTCAAGCGAGGCAGGGCGCTGATCTGCCTGGGTAGCAGGCAGGGGCGAAGCCATCCCCAAAGAGAGGATCTGCAGGACTGAGGAGTCATCAAGGTGAATAGCCCTGGAAGACAAAATGTGCATTAAAATAAATAAACAAGCATTTGCACAAGCTAAGTGCAGATGCGTGGTGACACTGGAGCCATGACCAAGAGCGTGAACCTTGCCACTGCGAGTGGCCTCCATGAATGTTTGCCGGCGAGGCAAAGTGCACCCATAGCCAAGGCACTAGCAAATGCTAGCGAGTTGCGCCACTGCAAGTGGCCGTGAGGTGGATACGCGTGCAGTATCCGTGAATGTTTGCCGGCGAGGCAAAGTGCATTAGCATTTGTAATGATTTGACAACTTCGGAATTAACATTGCAAACATTCAACAGCATCATAATTGTATGACATATAATTTGCAAAGAACATGTATAACATACACATTTATCATTTGAAAACCGTGCTATTCAGACATTAATCATGCATGCACCGCCCAACAACAGATTACACGTCATACCCCAATCGGACCACAAACATTGCATGCAAGTAAGCAAGCAAGACAGACCACCTTATGTAAACTTAGGACGCCGCTTTAATGAGGTCATGTGAACTGCACGTTGATTTTGTTTGAGGCTGAGGGCTGCATTTATGAAGTACCTGCAGATGACCAACACCCATGCTTGTAAATTGGAACTTTCCATTTGCATTGAGCTGCGGATGTAGCGCTCAGAACCTGAATCAATGACACGAGTAGGTAGAATGTGATCATGCATTAGATTACCACTTGTAAGCTGAGCCATACCTAGCAAAAGAGAAAATGAAATGATAACAAAGCATTTGTACGACCTGACAACTTGAATTGGATTGCTGTGTTCATAGACAAAGCACCATCACTGGATGACAATTAATTTGCAAAATGCAACACATACCATGTACATTAATAACTTGCAAACCATCCAAATTCAGACTCATGCAATTATGCATCGCCCAACACCTAGTTTAATGGAGACTTTAATGGAGTATGAACATTGAATAGGTACAAGCAAACCCACCTCCAACCTAGAAGTAAGGTACGGATACCAGTTTGAAAACTAAACTGGACTTCATTTGTGTGAGGACACTACAGAGGCGCCAGTGTTGAATGATACACAGCGTAAAGATTTTTAATTGTAAATGTCGACCCACATTGATTAGTGCAAACACTCTCTTTAAATTTAAGTTGGATAGCATTGTAGCTAACAGTTAGCTGGTGAAAGCGATTTGGCTAATTTTGCCTTGGCTTAGCCGGCTGGCTAAGTAAATTGGCTAGTTAGCTAACATCGAACAATGCCTCGTCCATACGATGGCCCGGGAAGTGGACGGAGTAGGGCCTGTGAAGAATGCAAAAACCCTGGACCAGATCTTCAAACACACATATCTGGATATCTCTGGTGCTCGTTGTGTAGACAAGGAAACGACTAAGGTCTGGCTGAGGAACAGAAGAAACGTGAAGGAAAACGAGACCAATCAGATTCTATAAGTACCGACTCTGTGATCTCTCACTCTTCTCGTGATCCCGCCCTGGTAACAAGTTCGGGTGAATCTCAGTCAATTGCCAGTTCCATTCTGAACTGCGAGACTGAATTAGTGGTCAACTTACCTCCATTACGCCCATCACCAACGCCGGCATCGGTCAGCACCCAAAATGATGGTTTTGTTGTGAATGAACTTTTGTGTTTTATTTCAAACAAGATGGACATGTTGACCCATGATGTACTCTTGAAACTGTGTAGTGACTTCTACGATAAGGATGTGATAGAAGCAGCCAAAAAGCTATTGCATGGACTGTGTCAATCAGAATCATTGCCTCGCTACAAACATCGAAAGGGACCGAATAAGAAGACAGCCGACCTGTCTGATATCTTATCGCTTTGCCATGAGGTCGGGACAGATCTTCCAAGGTTTGTGGCTCATGATCTGGCCAACCTACCCGCCCTGACTCTGGACAGCTTTGATCTCTCGGCGATTGTGAGTGACATTTGTGCTCTGAGATCTGAATCTGAGCTTTCATAATCATGTTTTTATGTTGTTTAATGTGTACATGCCATGTGATGGCAGGTCCCAATATTCAGAAAACTATCAACCGTACATGTCGCTGTTAGGAGATATTCATACCACTGCCGGTCAGGCAAAAACATCTAGTGTTATGTGTATGGGAGACTAGAACTCCAATATATGTAAAAATTCTGTATTTGGTAGAGAACTTAAGAGCTTCTGCTCTGAATATCAGTATATCCTTTCTGATGTTGAGGTACTAGGTGAAAACAGTGATACTTTCACTTTCTATAGCAAGTCGCATGATGTAACATCGTGGTTGGATCACTGTGTGTGTAGTCTCCAAGCTCATAACTGTATTCAATCTGTTGATATTATGTATGATATCATGAGCTCTGACCACTTCCCCTTGTCTGTCAATATCAAACTTGATGAGTTACCCGGTCTTTCAGTAACATGTAACAAAGTGACTAATTGTGGAACTCAATATTGTAACTGGTCTAAAGCTGACCTGGGTAATTTACAAAGGTACCTAAACATGTGTGACAATTTACTTGGATCCCTGAATTTTTCAAATGAGGCGATTGCATGTAATGACCCAAATTGTAAAAGTGAGTCCCATATCTCAGAGATGGATAGGTTGTATGATGGTGTTATCAAGTGTTTGAGTAATGCTTCCAGTGTCTGTATACCACAGTCAGTATCCACTGGCCAACAACATTGTGTACCCGGATGGAATGATTGTGTAAAAGAACAACATGATGAAGTTAGAAATGTGTTTAAATTGTGGGTTTCTGTTGGCAAACCTCGTCAAGGTAATATTTTTTGAGGATATGAAAAGATCCAGAGCCAGGTTCAAATATGCACTCCGTATATGTAAAAAACATTTCAGACAGGACACTCACGTCAGATTTAACCATTTATTTGGAATGACATACATTTGAATTTGGCGGTGACTCTGCTCAAGTGATACTCTGGAACAATCTGAGCAAGCATGACACAGACATTCCAGGAGATCACAACCCCCCCCCGGCAGAGCCTGGTTCACCGTGTTGAAAATTTCAATTCAATTCAATTTATTTGTATAGCGCTTTTCACAGACTGTCACAAAGACGCTTTACATTGAGAGATTAAATAAATGAAAGGGCAGTGCCCTGCCTATTCCCCACTTCAGCAAATGAGGCAAAAAAAAACTCCCAGTAGGGAGAAAAATCCTCAAACAGTGGTGAGAAAAAACTCCCCAGTGGGAAGAAATCTCAGGAGGAACCAGACTATAGTGGGGAAGCCCATCCTCCCATGGGCTAGCTAAATATTAACAAAATAAAGTCAAAATAGAGTAAAATAAAAAAAAGAGTTCCATTTTAGTCCATCTGAACAGTGGCGTCTGTAGCACCAGGAAGTGGCATGCCGAGGATGGTGCAGAACTGGATCAGGACCGGATCAGGACAGCAGGACAGCAGCAGCCAGCGCTCGAAATGAAATGAATGACAATACAGATTACAAACAATGCTGATACCATACAAAACAATGCCAATACCATATAAAGACAAGAGTAGGAGTACAAGTACTGCCAAAGACCGTGCCGTTGGAAAGGAGGAGGCTGGGGAGGTGGAGGGGATGTTTGCGCAGATCTGTAATGGTCTTGGTGGGAATGGTAGAGCTTGGTTAGTTGAGATGGAGAGCACCGCCTTATTTAAAAAGATGCGCAAATTAAGTACGTGACGCTGAAGTCCAATGCGATTGGACAAGGGGTGGAGCCAAGACCGACTTCCGTGCCTGTCTGAACTAACGCTGACGCTCCATGAAGTTGAATTCCGAGCTGAGTCACTTGCCAAACATGTATTGAAGAAAGATTATGTGAACTTCTGGAAGGATGTAGATAAAAGTAACTGTAAAAAAAACTCCCACTTTCTGATATGGTAAATGGTGGGTCTGGTCATGCCAATATTGCTAACATGTGGAAAAATCACTATCATAATTTGTTTACTTCTGTAAAATCTAATCATCAGAAACAGAGTGTTTTGGATTGTATTAATAGTGTCTCTATGGATTGTGATCTTTTTGTTCATACTGAAGTTGCTGAGGCTATAGCTAATTTAAAAAGTGGTGAAGCCTGTGGTAAAGATAATATTGCATCTGAACATTTAAAATATGGTGGTAACAGAGTATCCATCCTTCTGACTCTGTGTTTTAATGCTTTTCTTGTACATGGGTACTTACCTGAAGGTTTGATCAGTACAATACTTGTTCCTGTTGTAAAGAGTAAAACTGGAGATGTCACTGATAGTGGTAATTATAGACCTATTGCTCTTGCATCTATTGTATCCGAAGTGTTGGAGGCTATTCTTCTTGCTAGGTGTGAACAGCTTCTGGTATCTTCAGATTCCCAGTTTGGTTTCAAACCTGGGCTGGCAACTGACATGTGTATTTATGTTCTGAAGGACGTTGTGAACCTATACAAATCACAGTCTAGTCATGTGTTTTTGTGTTTCATGGATGCAAGAAAGGCGTTTGATATGATAAATCATTGGATTCTATTCAATAAGTTGATTGCTAAAGGTGTACCATTACTTATTGTTAGATTACTATGTATTTGGTATCGTACTCAAAGTGCACAAGTTCGTTGGGGATCATCTATCTCCGGAAGATTTCCTGTAAAAAATGGCGTCCGCCAAGGAGCTATCTTGTCACCTGTATTGTTTAATCTATATATAGATGACTTAATTTGTACTCTCAATGCATTGTCAGTTGGACGTAAAGTTGGTTGTTCTACCATCAACCATCTTGCATATGCAGATGATCTTGTGTTAATCTCTCCTTCTGCGAAAGTTTTACAACATTTAATCAATGTGTGTCAAGCGCAGGGGGAAAAAAATGATATAACCTATAATTGTTCCAAAACAGTCTTTATGTTAGTCTTGTTCAAGAAACATAATTTGGTAAACAAACCTGTCTTTACCTTGTATGATAATAGCTTAAAGGAAGTTGATTACTATAAATATCTCGGTGTTCGCCTTAACAGTGCTTTCTGTGATGATGATGATATAAATAGACAGATGCGTTCTTTCTATATCAGAAGCAACTATTTAGTTCGTAATTTCAGTAAATGTAATATTGAGGTTAAATCACGCCTGTTCACTGCTTACTGTAGTAACATGTATTGTGCTCCTCTTTGGTGTAACTTTAACAAACGTACGATACAGAAACTGCGTGTAGCATGCAACAATATGTTTCGTAGGTTGATGTCTTTTCTGTGGCGATGTAGTGTCAGTGGAATGTTTGTCAGTAACTCTGTTCCTTCCTTTGGTGAATTGAGGCGTCGCTTGACTTTGTCTTTTAGGACTCGTGTTTTAGCCAGCAAGTACAAAATTGTACAGGATATTTTTAATGTTACCCATCAAATATCTCGTATCAGACAACAATGGGAAGATACTCTGTATTGATTTTTACCAATGTCATCATTTTATTTTCTTGTCTATTGTCTAATGTATGTTGTTTTTACTTTGTCATCACATATATGGACCTTAGAGTCTGAAATAAACTTATCTACTAAGAGCTGCACATTGATTGTGGTTGAGGCAGCGGACCTCGCACCAAGACCGACGCCCATGATTTCCAAATTAAGAACATTTAATTTGCATTGGAGAGGTACGAATTAAAATTAAATTCCTCAATGCACAAAACAATGAAACACCTCACCGCAACCCTGATCTAAATGTATGAGCAGTACCACTGCTAGCATCTGTGATAACTTAACCAATATAGATTCTTACTCTCACAACCATCATCTGAATACACAAGCATTGCCGCTGCGAGTGGACGCGAGGTAGATACTCGTGTAGTACCTGTGACTGCTTGCCAGCTAGGCAAAGTGTGCCCATATCCAAAATGCTAGCTAAGCGCTTGTGTGCTTACTTACCAGTATAGATACTCACTGTCACAACCATCATCTAAATACATGAGCATGGCCACTGCTAGTTGGCATGTGGTAGATACTGCGTAGTATCTGTGACTGCTTGCCAGCTAGGCAAGGTGAGCTCATAACCAAAAGGCTAGCCAAGCGCTTGTGTGCTGTGCCACTGCGAGTGGACGTGACATGCTAACATGAAGAATCAGAGATTACTTACCAATATAGATACCTACTTACACAACCATCATCTAAATGCATGAGCATTGCCACTGCTAGTGGACGTGAGGTAGATACTTGCGTAGTATCTGCCACTGCTTGCCAGTTAGGCACTGCACACCCATAACCAAAACACTAGCCAAGCGCTTGTGAGCTTTGCCACTGCAAGTGGACGTGATGTGGATACGCGCGTAGTATCCATAAAGGCTGGCCAGCGAGGCAGCACGTGACCTTGACGCTAGCATAACGCACGTGACCATGCCACTGCGAGTGGACGTGAGGTGGATACATGCGTAGTATCCGTGATGGCTGGCCAGCTAGGCAGCATGTGACCTTGGCGCTTGTGTAGTGCACGAGAGATTGCCACTGCGAGCGCTCATAACCTCGATGAATGTCCCGCGTTGGTAGATTGTGACAAAGACATTAGATTACCACTTGAAAGCTGAGCCATACCTAGTGAAGGAGAAAATTAAATGATAGCATAGCATTCGTACGATTGGCAACTTGAATTGGATTGTTGTGCTCATAGACAAAGCACCATCATTGGATGACAATTCATTTGCAAAGTGCAACACATGCCACGCACATTCATAGCTAGTAAACCATCCAAATTCAGGCGTCAATGACTCATGTAATTATGCATCGCCCAACACCTAGTTAAGACTTTAATGGAGTATGAACATTGAATGGATACAAGCAAACCACCATCAACCTAGAAGTAAGGTACGGCTTGCAGTTTGATGAGGCCACAGAGAGCTGCACATTGACTATGGTTGAGGCAGAGGGCCACGCGCAGAGACCAATGCCCATTTCCAAATTTAGCACATTTAATCCACATTGGAAAAGGTTTGAATGACGAACTGATTCTTTTGTCTCAATTCTGAAGCAGAATAGAAACCAGACCCCCAGAATGAGGGTCGAACCCTGAAACTAGATTCTCACCCCAAGCTGTTCAATAAGGTTGTACATGACAAACATCGCAATAAACGCAACAGTGGAAATTAAGACTGGATACAATAGAATACATTGGAAAAACAAACAAAATTTAGAAATGACATAAAGCTGAATCAAAAGCTTTAAATATAAAGGAGCCCCCCAAGGTCCTTAATTTCCATAAAATACTGATCATGCACCAATAAAGCCAAGTAGACCTGTTCTTTGATACTTGGACTAAATTTGCGAATTTTTTTTTTCCCCCCCTTGCATTATATTGAACAGAACTATTGACTTCTGAGCGATCAAAGCCGTTTTTGACTGGCAGCAGCTTGTTTGACCATTTTTCTGTAACAAACTGCGCAATGGAATAACACGACACTTATCCTTACTTACAGATTGATCCCATTGAAGCAAAGTGCTCAAAATAATTTATAATTTTATCAAGAAAGGCAGATGTTCTATGGAAAAGCATTTTTTTTTTATTTCTCTTCCCCATTCACATAGGCCTACCTAGATATTGCAAGAAGACATACGATTTACCTTTAATAAAGAAGCAAGTTTGTATGAAACGATTTCATATTTTTTCCAAGAAGTGCATTTTAATAATGAATGAATAATATGGCTTCACACGCGACTTCTTACAGTACTATAGACACTCGAAGCGCCTTTAGAGTGATATGCTGTAAACTAATCTCTAGACCGCCACTGTGGCACGCCGACCTGATGATGCGATATGATGTTTTAATGAAAGATGAATTTTTCGACCGAAAATCGATGAGTCCCAGCAGCTGTGATCATTTAACTTCCTGACCTCCAAAGACGCATGGACGTCAGTTTGTTTTGAAAAGTGGTGGGGACGATAACTATCAGAATGAGTGCGTTTTGAGAAGTGGCGGGGACAATGGCATTAATTAATATTTTCACTTTTGGCGAAACGCTACCATCACATACATCAGCGTATTTCATGTTTTAAGTCAATAGTCAAGTTTCCATCTTATATCAAGCGATTTTTTGGCGAATTTTAGACAATTTGCTTCAGAGGAAATGCGAATGACCTGCGTCCATCTACCGGCTTGGAGCAAATAAACTCCAATGTATTAAGCCAGGTTCTCCACAAAATAGCAATAAATCACTTGTAACCTATGTACCACATATACAGTACAACAGTAGAAGAGGAGGTCGCAATTTGATCCAAAAGAAAAATGCACATAAAAATAATGCGATGGAAACCCGACTACTGTCATGTACTGAATTAGAAGATAAACCTAGTTTTTTTTTGGTTTTTTTTTTCAACCGCTGGGAATTCGATCGCAGGATTGATACCTGGAAATTACATTTCATTCCATTGTTGAATAAACTGTCGATAAAGCCAACGCCAGCGATGGTGAACGGTTACCAGCAAAACTGATGAAGTAATTTGCAGAAATTGGCGTTTATCAATGAATGTAGCAGAAGTGGGAAATCGCAAGGCACAAACCGAACACCGAAACACTGGAGTAATGAGTAGTAATGGGAACACATATCGGAGTTAACGAGCACCGGAGTAGGAAAAGCTCAACGTGGGGCGGCATATCTCTGGGTTACGCAGTTTGTAGTAGGAAAGGGATAACAGTTACTATCAGGGTTCGAATTACACATTGGCTTTCGGGGGAGCCCCATTTTCCGGTGGGCACCACTATTAAAACAGGTCACATGCACGTATATAAATACAAGTGTGTAGCAGCGCGGTCATTAACAGGGTTACTGCGAAAAATATTGTACGAATACCATTGTTAGCAGTTAATACCGCGGGTAATAATTCATAGAGGCACAAGCGAACGTCAAATTTCTGGGAAGAAAACAAAAACTAAATTGGTCATTAGCTGGGATGGAATTCCTTATTCAACCAATATCAAATGAAATCAGCACTTTTTCGGCTCACCTTGATGTTTGGGTACCCAGAGAAGCATTCGGGTGTGTTGACTACATCCAATCAAGAAAATTTAGAGTTTAATTTCTAGTGCTGCTGTACGCGGCAATAGCACTTAATAGCAACAGCATGTTAATAGCATGTTACTGATGACATATCAGGTTGCTAGGGCATGCGCAACTTTCTCCTCTACCGCGATAATTGGGTCACTTAAAACATCCGAAAACGTGCATTTTTGTGCAGCTACCTCACTAGTGCATTATTTTACATAAAGGCAGGATATGATAGTGACTTGAAAAAGCACACGACGAGATGGACGAAAGCTGCAATATTTGACAATATTTAAATATATTTGAAACAATGCCACCAAGTCCCCCAAATGGCCCAGCTGAACACCGTTGGCATAAACCCCATAAAATGATCAATTTACTGCACAGACAGCCTTATTTCTGCCATATATCCTTTATATAAAAATTGACTCTGGACTAAAACAAAAGTCACTTGTAGGCCTACTTACCTATTTAAATGGCATTTGGCAAGCTTTGCGTAGAGCAAATTCCTCGAATCATCTTGAAATTTATACAATAGCCATGAAAGTTATCATTATTTTGGTCAAACGCTATCTTAGCTTGATGTGTTACCAGCTGGCTGCATCATTGCTTGAGGGAGGGTCGTCCATGGTGCGGCGACTGCTAGTAAGAAAGCCGAATGAACTTAGTTTTGGCAGCTTTGCTGCCCTCTGCTCTTGTTCTTTATTTTCTTTTCTTTATTGACTACTGCTTTATGTTTGAATGGAAGTTCGAAAATTTGCTAGTAAGTCTGATCTTCACATTTTGCGCTCGAACTATCAGCTGTCACCCTGTTCACATGATCAAATCAAATAGATAGTTGGCAACAAAGGGAACGCCCACAAAAGTAGAGCCGAGGGGGAAAACAAGCCGGTCTCTGCCATTAGCCATAATGCCGAAGAGTTGCCATGTGCCCTTTTGCACCGCAAATAAACAAAAAAATCACCAATTAAAGTTTTACATTTTACCAAATAATAAAATGGAACCACAAAGGAGGACAAAATGGCTTCAAGCTATCAGAAGAGAGGACGAGTTTGGCAGGTTATGGCGGGACCCCGCAACAGAACGTGTATGTCTGCAGGCCACTGAGTCGGATCATTCGCCCAGTCTTTTAAAACGCATGGACAACAATCCAACCCCAGTATATTTCATTTTTTTATATATCGATCTTTGTCAGCAGGCAATAGCGACTCAAAGTACGTCATGACAACTTCTTAGCATTAGCAAGACAAGTTTAAATTCCGTGGTTTACAGTCTAGCGGACGGGGGTAGGATTGTTTTCCCCCTCGGCTCTAACCAGATGTGACGTTTGTGGGCGTTGAAGTGACGTTTGTGGTTCCGTTGTTGCTGACTGTATCTATACAGACTTGACATTGGACAACACATTACCCAGCAATCACCTTGACACATTTGCAAATCAGTATGAAAGAAAAATAAAAAGCAAAATCAAATAAAATAAGAAATTGTTAATTTAATAAATATTTTTTAAAACGTGTGTAGATTAAGCATCTACCTTTGTCATAAAATGCTATGAATTATTGTTAATAAAAAACCCATGATAGAGATAAGCTTGGCTTCGTGAGGGTTGATAGACAAAATTTCACCACAAATTAATCGGTGAGAGAAGGATAAATCATTTCAAGACAGATGGCAGACTGTAGTTACATACAAAATCGGTTTGTTAAACGGTAAAGTCATGGAATAGGCTACCTCGGTGTATGATTAATGATGATACAGAGCATAATGGTATTGAGATACCTACGTTCTTACGAAGACGGAACAAAAATAGGTAGCTGGCTAATTGGCGAGTTCCCGAATTTGCAGGCTACTTTGGGAACTAGACAAAGATTTTGGGGGAAATTTTCCCGATCAAATTGCGCGCTATTCGCGTCTTCAAACAGCAAGAATAGCTGGCTAATTTGACATCGGGCTAATTTCAAAACCGCAAAATAGCGCGCTAGTTTAAAACTTCGGTCTGATGAGATCATGCCTATTGGTGACTCAGCTCTTTCTTGTCCTCATCCTCGCAGTTACTTTGTTGCTGAAATTCTAGTCTGAATTCTTTCTGTCCGGGTCTATGCAACTGTGTTATTCTGGCTGAAGTTGTTACAATGTAGCGATATGCACGCAGCCAGCACTGTTTCTATGCAGGCACAGTTAGTGGCCGTTTGCAGTCTCTCCTATAAAATGATATGTATGACGATTTTTTTTTTTTTCCATTGAATAAAAAAAAAAAAAACACTGCGAGATAAAGTGGGGGGGGGACAAAATGACTTCTGACAAAAAGTGGTGGGGACACATCCCCACCCTCCCCCTAAACTGACGCCTATGATCACACGTAATCTGGGAGATATGTAACGCAGCTTCAGCAAATAAGATTTGATATCCGTAGAACAATCCTCCACTGAACGTAGCTGCCAATAGCAATTAAGGGAGATTATTGATCAACTCTTGATGACACTCGAAATAAACAATTAATATCTCGATAAACTCCAAAGCCACAGCGAACTTCGCAATTGTTAAACACCTAATGATATGGAATTCACTCTACAGAGAAGTAGACCACACGTATGCCCATTCGGAAAACAGCAATAGAAAATAGAGACCCGACAAATTCCTATCTTGTAGTACTTGAGAAAGAATGAGGATAAATTGATGTAGCTGGTAAAATGTAGCCTACCGCTCGATGTCAGCAATAGCGAAAGCCAATGAAGAATAGAAGATACTTAGGAACACCGCGGTGTTCCAATTTTGATGCGATAAAACGAGCCGGCCGAATGCTTTAGCTTCTACTGACGGACCCGCTTTCTGATGCTTCCACGATTTTCACCAGAGTTTGGACAGCTGGCATCCAGAACCAGGACACGAAAGGGCTTCTGCAGGAGGCCGCTGAACTGTTTCGAACTTAGAACTCCATTGTAGTGAGGAGGATTCGCGTTGGCATTGGACAGAGCAAGTAACACCAGAACTCCAAACGAAGAAGTTCGAGGTTGATACAAACTTGTAGTTCTTCTTGAACGATTTGCTGAATAAAGCTCGAAATCGTGAGCAGACTAACATGCCGGAAGCTGCGCAATGCGGAATCTCTGGAACAGCAGACAGGATCATGTCATAAGCATATATAAAGAAGACCGAAGGCGCCGATTGGGTAAGCGCAGTTGCTTGAGAATCCTACGTCTCGTAATTGAATTTTCATTTACACTCCCATTTCTCTTTAAATAAGGGTTGTCCATGGCATTAAGAATAATTTGCAAGGCACAGATTCCTAATGAACACGTATGCTGATACCAGTTTATAACTGAAACTTCAAGAAAATTCTACAGAACGAAGTAGCATTAGCATGAGTGATAGGCACTTGAAATATTCAATGTGTATGCAATAGTCATTGCTTTGGCCAAACTTTTACCACTGCACCCTGTGACTTAAATTCTTAGCTTCCAGATCAGAAGTCTAATACTCAACAATTTTATGACATTGCAGAAACAACAAAACAAGGTCCCAAACCAGTGGGCCACTTGTGATAAAATACTAAACAATTAAACTACAGTAATTTTGGTAATATTATCAATTAAGGTGTTATTATGCATTGATTTTTACTTATAATTTCAGCACTGAAAAACCTGTGTTTAGATAGGTTTTTATGACCTCAGATGACTCAAGTTGCATCCATCTGGTGGAGGCTGGTTTGACGCTGGTCAACTCAAAACGGTAGCCTGGAATCCATCCATATCAAGCTTTGGTCGCTCCCAACGGTCACTTGCTGATATGTCTGGCCTCAGTTGGTAGGCCAGCGTTTGACTTTCAAATATTCGCACAAAATCCATGCGAGATCTGTGATTGGCTCACAGTCGCAAGGGTGCTGCGCCCCTTTAGACAGACTTGCGGCTGGTCCTGAATGAATTTATCCCAATGGGGAGAAGTGACCCTGAGCACAGATTATCACCGATTATGTTGCCCCATTGTCACAGAATTAAATACTGGACTTATTTTTCACAGGCCACATATCTTCCAAATATTCTGGTGCTGCAATGGCATTTTTAAGACCAACAGATCAGGAGAAAATGAACTTTGTTCGAGACCTGTGTCTCTCTCAGCAGCGGTCACGTAACATCTGGCAATACAGAAATACAGTATGGACTGCAGCAAACTACGAATTAAACTTTCAAACTGACATAATGCTTGTGTTTATATGTTCAGTGATACTGTTATTGCCATCGATGTTTAATCGTTTTTAAAGGGAAAAAGAATATATTTCATCGCTATGATCTTGTACTGGATTGGTATCAGATATTAAACAAGCGGGGAAAAGCGGCAAAATAAGCGTTGGCCATCCACGTTAAAAATGCCAAAACGTTGTGCAGCAATAGGTTGCAATAATAGGAACAAGCTATCCATCTTCTCTTTTCCGAAGAAAGTAGACAGGCAAGGAATAAATTAGCAATGTCGTATTACATACCAGCTTCATAGGCTTAAAGTGATACTCCACCCAAAAACTATAATTTGTATATCAATTACTCACCATTAGATGTCTTGAGCGGACGAAGTTGTTCTTCACCTGGCGCAACTTTATGGCCACTGGAGAGTTTTGAAAAATTATCCAAATTCCTTTTTTGCTGGAAGCAAATGGTGTCACCCAGTAGCAATGAGAAAACTCCAACACCCGTTGACAAACTTTCAAACCATCGTCCAGCACATCGTTCAGCATAATCCAAGTCTGCTTTGTCCACTCGTATCCTCAGAACTCTAGAAACGCGGTTATTTTTCACTAAAAATAATAAAATACCACAGTTATGCTTCAAGCAAGCTCGCGCATTCAACGGAAGTCCCACCTCCTGGCTCCTGTTTATTCGAGTATTCATCTGAGTGGCAGCAGAGTCTCTGGACAATGAACGAGCTGGGAGTTTGCATGTTCTCCCCGTGTTCGCGTGGGTTTCCTCCGGGTACTCCGGTTTCCCCCACCCACAAAAACATGCATCATAGGAACACTCCAACCAGTACCCCTGACCAAGGAACTGGCTTTAGAACCGGAGTTGGTCCCCGGGCGCCGCTCTGTGGCTGGCCACTGCTCCTAACTATAGGATGGGTCAAATGCAGAGGTCAAATTACCCCACAGGGCTCAATAAAGTGTATCTATCTTATAAATGCTCGCCTGCTTAGCTACGACTTCTGACAACAAGATGCGACGGATAACCCGGTCAGCATTGATTCTGCAAATGGCGCCGCGCGATTGGTAGTTCTCGCCAAAAGGTCACCCAATCAGTCAAGAGCAGAAAACATGAATATTCATATATTCACTTCATTAGTGACGTAAGGGCTAAACGCTGGCAATACGACAGAGGCCAGACTGATATCAGTCAGTGACCGTTGGGAGCGACTAGCACTTGATATGTATGGATTCCAGGCTATCAAAATGGGACTGTAGCTTGACAAAGCCCGTCAATTCTGATTAACGTGATAAAGGAAGCTCGTTGACTATTATATGTCAGTTAAAACACAACTTTCTGCTTAAATACACAGCTGGGGCTGTAACATTTTGTGTACTGTACTGTCCTGTAACATGGACCACTGCAGTAACTGTCCTGCTCCACTAATGGGCTGGTCCAGACCACTGTCCTGGAGCAAGGACCACTGCGGTAAGTGTACTGCTCCACTAGGGGTCTGGTCCGGACCACTGTCCTGTGGAGCGCGGACTACTGCAGTAACTGTCCTACTCCACTAGAGGGCTGGTCCGGACCACTGGTCCGGAGTGTCTTGAGACAGTGAAATTTGCGGTCTTTACTGGCCTTGCACCGAGGTACAGTCTCGGAACCACTGACTGCACAGTCCATTCTCGGAATACTGCAATTACATCGTAAATGCCTGCTTTACCCGCAGCAGAACTGTTGGCCAAATCATTTATTTGGCCGCTATGTGGATAATTAAATCGTTATGAATGTAGGTCTAATTGTTCAAAATATTTGAAGCAAGTAACAATCAATGTGGCCTGACAATATGCAGCTCACGGCTTTTTACTGCGCTGTCAGCTGTCCGATTGGAACAGCTGTCTGATTGGAAAACATAAATGGAGGACACCACGAACTTGTCACCGAAATTAACTTCATTTGCAGAAGAATTCTGAAATGTCGCGTTCGCTGGAAAAAAAAAATGCCGTCCTTGAGTGACAGTGTAAAGACCTAATTATAATTAAAATATATTTCTGTACTGAATGTAGCCCATTATATTTTCGCTGTTAGATCGCCCGGGGGTGAGATAATTCTGGCGCCGGCCCTGTTAAGAGGCAATATCAACTGTACAATCATTAGACTTGAATACATTTTACCCTTCTGACAGAGTATATGCGTAGTCATGGCCTCCTGCCATAAAACATTTTTCTTTGCGGTAAAAAGAAGCGCCTATACAGAAGCCATCTAAGCTGGAAAATGTGTGATTAGAATAACATTACTGATAATAACTTGCCGACTATTTTTTTTAAAAAATAAATAGCCTGCATAAATGAATTTATTCAGAACATTATGATAAGCGAACACAATTTGAATTATTATTTTATATTCATCGGGTTTTACTGAAAGTCATTCTCGTAAGTAGCTACGTTACGTTAATGGATTCTAGTAACTCTTTTTAGTCGGCGATTATATCAGTAGATCGTGGCGCTTTTATTCAGCAGATAGAAACATAATTTTTGGTAGGATACTGCGGAAGAAGAGTGAAATATAGCCTAATGATTTTATCATTAAAATTGAGTTTTGATTACAACTGACCAATCTCAGCCAATGCTGCTACTGTACTACGATCTGTGGTAAATCGGCTTAAAAAATTAAAATAGGTTATAGACTATTGCAATCGCGGGGTGATTTCAGTCCCATTTCTGATGGACAGCGACAATAGCCATCTGCATGGGTAAAACATCCATCCCCCTTGACAGTCTAAACACTTTTATCCTTTGCTCAGAAGGATTGAATGGTAAAACCATGAAGTCATTTTCTAGTGTTTTCTGTGAAGCCAATTTACTTGTCAGAAACGGCCACTGCATTTTCAAATGAATTATGCGGAGCTGTAATCAAAACCCAATTTCACGTATTACATCATTGGGCTGTATCACACCCCTCTGCCTGAGTAGCCTATAGCTATAGCCTTCTATTTGAAATTATGCTTTTATGGTGCAGAAAGAAAGCACAATATTCAACCGAGATGAACAGCCAAAAGCACTGTGTGAACTGGCTGCAATTTTTTGACACAACTTTCCAAACCTGCCGATCATTTTTATCGTTCCCTAGCTAGACTAGATAAAAATAATCTTTTCGGAGCATTAATATTTTCGAGAATAAACTGAAGCATTATCGGTTATTTTTTTACTTTATATTCATCGGGTTTTGCTGGGTGTCACTTGCTAGTTTATTAACTCGGGTCAGTGTCTTTAGTGACTGTAACTATAACTTGTGACTTGGTATAAAAGGGATGTCTTAGGGAGGCTGAGTCTCTCAGAAGTAGAGATGGCCAGAGGCTCTCCAACCTGTGAAGGCTTGCGTAAAAAAATTGTGGAATACTTTAAAAACAATGTTCCTCAACGTCAAATTGCAAAGGCTTTGAAGATCTCATCATCGACAGTGCATAACATCATCAAAAGATTCAGAGAAACTGGAAAAAATCTCTGTGCATAAGGACAAGGCCGAAGACCTTTACTGGATGCCCATGATCTTCGGGCCCTCAGGCGCCATAAGATCACTCACCGGCATGATTCTGTCATTGACATTACTAAATGGGACCAGGAATACTTCAAGAAACCACTGTCTGTAAACACAGTCCGCTGTCCCATCCACAGATGCCACCTAAAACTCTATCATGCAAAAAGGAAGCCATTGTTGAGCATGATCTAGAAGCGCCGTCGTGTTCTGTGGGCCAAGGCTCATTTAAAATGGACTGTAGTAAAGTGGCAAAGTGTCCTGTTGTCAGACGAGTCCGAATTTGACATTCTTGTTGGAAATCATGGGTGTCGTGTCCTCCGGGCTAAAGAGGAGAAAGACCACCCCTCCTGTTATCAGCGTTCAGTTCAAAAGCCAGCATCTCTGATGGTATGGGGATACATTAGTGCATATGGTGTGGGACACTTGCATGTTTTAAAAAGCACTATGAATGCTGAAAGGTATATAAAGGTTTTAGAGCAACGTATGCTCCCCTCCAGATGACATCTATTCCAGGGAAGGCCTTGTGTATTTCAGCAGGACAATGCAAAACCACTTACTGCAGCTATTACAACAGCATGGCTTCATAGTAGAAGGGTCCGTGTGCTGAACTGGCCTGCCTGCAGTCCTGATCTTTCACCGATTGAGAACATTTGGCGCATAATTAAATGAAAAGTCCATCAAAGGAGACTCAAAACTCTCCAGCAGCTGGAAGCCTGTATTAAACAAGAGTGAGATCAAATTCCTATGGCTAAACTCAAGAAACTTGTCTCCTCAATGCCCAGATGCCTCCACTCTGTGTTAAAAAGAAGAGGGGATGCTACACCATGGTAAATAGGCCCCTGCCCCAACTTTTTTGAGACCTGTAACAGCCATTAAATTTGAAATGAGCTCATTTTGTGGATAAAATTGTAAAATTTCTAAGTTCCAACATTTGCTATGTTATATCTGTTCTATTGTGAATAAAATAGTGGCTGGTGTGATTTGAAAGTCATTGAGTTTTGATTTTATTGACAATTTACACTTTGTCCCAACTATTTCGAAAGTGGGGTTGTAAAATCATTGGGCTATATTTCACCATTCTCCCACAGTAAAATGGTTTAAGCGCCATGATCTACTGAAATAAACACCGACTGAAAAGAGTTATTAGAATTCATTAACGTAACTTACTCACAAGAATGACTTTTAGTAAAGCCAGATGAATATGAAATATAAGTCCAAATTGTGCTACCTTATGGACTAAAATCACAATGTTCCAAATAGATTTATTTATGTAGTCTATTTATAAAAATAGTCGACAAGTTATGACCAGTAGGCCTAACGTTAATGAATTCTAATCACGTTTTTTCAGCTTAGATTACCTCAGTATAGGTGCTTCTTTTTGCAGCAAAGAAACATATTTTATTGCAGGAGGCTGTGACTATACTCTGTCAGAAGAGTAGAATGCATCCAAGTCTAATGATTTGTATAGCCTAGTTAAAATTGACTTTTAATTACAACACCATATGGGCCTCATTCAGTTGAAAATGCGCTGGCCGTTTCCGAAGAGAAGGGGAAAATACATGAAAACAAAGGGATGCTTGTTGATAAATATAATAGCCTAAGCTTGATAGTAGCCTAACAACAGTCACACTATAAACACTGACCCGATTTATTCATGGCTAATCTGGGTCGATGTACTGTACTACGAGTTGCGGTAAATCGTCTTACACAATTACGCTATGTTAAAGGATTAGCCTATTCGTTTTTTGGAAGGATTGAATGGTAAGACCATTAAGTCATTTCTAGTGTTTTCTGAGAAGCCAAATTACTTTTCGGAAAGGGGCCAACGCATTTTCAGATGAATTACATGGAGCTGTAATAGATGCTACAGGATAAAATCATAAGGCTGTATCACACCCCTCTGCCTGAGTGTAGCCTTCTGTTTAAAATAAAGTTTTTATGGTGCAGAAAGAAAGCACAATAATCAACCGAGATTAACATCCAACAGCAAAGTATGAACAGGCTGCAATTTATTAACATTACTTTCCAAACCTGCCAATCATTTTTAATGTTCTCCTGCTAGGCTAGATAAAAATAATCTGTTTAGAGCATTCATGTTTTCGAGAATATATTATATTCTTAATATATTATATTTCGAGAATATAATATTTTCGTTATTTCACTATATATTCATCGGGTTTTGTTAGGTGTCACCAGCTGCTTAATTAATATGCCAGATTAGTGCAGTAGAAAAAGCAGCGAGCTGCGTATTGCTAGACTGCCGGCTTCAAACATTTTGAACAATCACATTCAGTACAATTTATTAATGAAAATGGCAGGCTAGATAAATAGTTTGGCCAACAGTTCTGCTGAGGGTGAGGCAGGCATTTACGATGTAATTGCAGTATTCCGACAGTAGACTGTACAGTCAGTGGTTCCGAGACCGTACCTCGGTACAAGGCCAGTAAAGACCGCAAATTTCACTGTCTTGAGACACTCCAGACCAGTGGTCCGGACCAGCCCTCTGGTGGAGCAAGACACTTAGTGCAGTGATCCGTGCTCCACAGGACAGTGGTCCGGACCAGCCCCCTAGTGCAGCAGGACAGTTACTGCAGTGGTCCGTGTTACAGGACAGCACAGTACACAAAATGTGACATCCCCCTCTCTAAAAACAGTTTAAGGATGTGATTCACAATGTACTGCAAAATAGCTTTTTTGGCACCAGCTGCAGTACTGTGAACTGCCACCTGGAAGTTACAAGCTTCAATGCCTGTGCTGTTAATATTGCTAATCAGCTAAATCATCTAATCAATGCAACCTTAAAGAGAGAATGCTACATAGTTGTGAGCCCAAAAGAACGCATAGTTTTCTTCTGGTTTGGCTGTATCAGAAAAATTAAGAATACTATTCTAATCTTAAAAATGATCTCCAAGGCGCACATAATATTTGTGCTAAGTTTCATGCTTGTATCATAAAATGCACAAGTTGCTAATATAGACATGCAGTAGCGCTCATTTAATTTGGCTGGGTAACAACATGGGTCATATCAAGTAGATGGGCAAGCTCTCTTCATAGCTTTGTTAAAGTCTGATGTTAAGAGGCCTGGTGGTGATTATTGACCATCATGGGGGCCTCTCAGCATTGCTGAAGGAACAGGAATGCATCCTTAATTGCAACACATTTTCATGCGGACTCGTCATATAGTGACGCTACCTGACTAAGTGTTGATATCCAACAAAAAAAGGAGGCTTTTGGCGTCCACATTTGATGTTTAGGGTTAGGGTTTCGGTTAAGGGCCAAGGGTCAGGGAGTAGGTTTCGTCTTAAACTGGCAACAAATAAGAATGCCAAAAACCTCCTTTTTCATTGTATGTCGATGCTTGTTGTGGTAGCGTCACTATATGACAAGGTGGGATGAGACTGGGCTCTTAATTGGCACTGTACTTGATAAGAAAACTTGATGAGTACTATAATAATTTAGCCACAGCCGAACTCAGTAAAAGAGGCAAATACATGTTCAATAGTTGAGACCTCAAGCTGCTCATTTAGTGACAATCCATACAGACATTCTGTGGTTGTATTTACCACAGAGTACATGCAAGTTACTATGAAGGCCTTTCCAAACTCAGGAAACAAAGACCTATGTCTCAAGTTCCAAGAACTGTATTGCCTAACATCTCTCGAAAATTATCTCTGGCGGACCACCAAGCAAAATTTGTAAGATGTGTATCAAAAGCATGAAATCCTGTTAGCTTTGAATCCAATGCCTGAGATTTGATGGACTTCAGTGAGATTATGGAATGTAGCCCCAATATGTGAGAACTGAGGAGTATAACTTGGTTCTAGCAAAAAAAAAAAAAAAACACTTGGAAAGATTAATGTGAAGTTTCTCAAGGTGATGCTGGCAATGCAAAAATGAAAGAAAATAAAACAGAGGACAGCATAGTCATCCACTCAGTCAGACAAGGACACTGAATGCAGTTAACCCTTCCACTTGTGATATCACAAACCAGCTGCAAGCAATAGCACTTTTTTTTTTTTAAAGATTTTTTTTCTGAGAATTTTTCCTTTATTTGATAGACAGCAGAGAGAGACAGGAAAGTCGGTGAGAAGAATGGGGGAAGACATGCGGCAAATGACCCGAGTCGGAATCGAGCCCGGGTCGCCAGAGAAAGGACATAGCTTTTATGGTGTGCGCGCTTAGACCGATGAGCCACCGGGGTGCCCCAGCAATAGCACATTTAAGCACACATCCCACCTCTACCAGAGGGGCTGCAAATCTTAAGGAATTTGTGGCCTGCTGGATACACGGTCTCAAATCTCCAGCAAACCAGCAGTCTTCACTGCAGGGGAAAGCAAATTTTGGAGACATTTTCATTGTCCTGTTGCCAGTTGAGAAACAGAAAAACTGAGTGTCTTTTGCAATTTTGCAGGAGTTACGTATTATTTCCGTTGGTATCCCCAAGAATTCATTTATGCAAGGGTGGGAGGGATGCCTGCCGTCGGGAGTAGGCTGGACATCAGTAATGCGGCCATCTTGTCATCCTAATTCATCCAGCCAGCTGGGATGCGCTTACTCTGACAGTTCAAGTCAAAGCATAATTCTTGATCGTAAGCAAAGAAGCAAAATGGACAAATTGCAGGTCACAAGGTCATTCAGTAGGAAATTTTACCGAATAAAAATCCTTTCTTTTGTGTAAGCGACATAAGCATTTTACCAAGTTGCAGAAGTTTGGCAGGAATAAGTGACTGGAGGGTAAAACTGAGTGGTTTCTTGGCAGGTAACCAGTAGCGTGAATCACAATTTACAGAGCGCATACCATACCCACCATCTGTTTCGGGTTTAGGTTCGGTGGTTACCTGGCAAACAAGGGTTCCTCTTTTTCTGGACTTTCTACTGTTTGCTGTACCTGCTCTGGCTGGTCTTCCACCTGCTTTCACTCTATTATCGCAGTTTACTCCTTGCTTGTTTTGCTATGCATATTACACAAATAGTGTAGCTATTTCCCCCACGCAAATGTACGGTACAATGAGCATTTACTGGGGTTGTGCGGTATGGTATTATGATTTTTCCTTCATGCAGGCGAACATAAAAATACTGGCATCATTCTTTGATTCACAGGTTTGGCAGACTTTCTGTATTTCTTATGGTCACTCAATGCAATAAATTTGTTATATTGCTGTGTGTGGTGGATGTTTCAATAGTGTTTCAAATTTCAAATTTATGGGCAAATGCTTCAGTTGAGTCCAAGTCTCTGTGTTCCCACATTTCTTTTTCACCAGCTTAGTGCCAGCTCACAGGAAAAAATTTTTTATATATCTCTGGGAACGTTTTGAAGGCTGTTGATGAATCCCGTTTGGAAGCCATTTGGGGTCTTTAAAACATTCACTTTATGTGGCTGAGGGGAGATTTGAGCTCTGGAAGAAAAATAATTCATTCAAGCAGCTGATGGAAACCTCATATTTATATATCTTTTGTTGCTAATTAGAGGAAGGAGATATCATTATATTGCCAAACTACAGTGATTTTATCAGGTCATTTATTTCTTTATTTTCTTATTTATTTCAAAAGCATAAATTGAGGACAGTTTGTAATGTTTCATGATATTGTCCAGTCTTCAGAGGATCTGCATGCTTTAAAAGCATTATATTGCTCTTTCTGTCTATTATGTCACATGCTCTGATGTCATGCAAATATTTTTCATACTCAGGCCTGTTACTGCACCTTGATTTATGTACTTCTCTCTATTTTCAAAACATTTTTGTCTGGATTGCAGTAAAGCAGGGGCAGCCTTATAAGTGCAGAAGTCCGTGACTGACTGACATAGTCATGAATTTATGCCATTGGTCAGTTGAATGTTGGAGTTTTCTGACTGGCCATTGCTCTTTCAAACATCATCAGCAAGCTTTTATGGTAAGAAGCAGACCTATGTTAAAACTCCATTTTCAGGCATTCTCCTCTTTGATAAGGACAAATGCACTTGCCACCATGACAGTGTCATGCAGACTATATGTAAAGTTTGTTTCCAAAATGCAATATATCCATTTTACTCATTTGAGTAAATCAGCTTTTTCTATGTTGGCGCCTATTGCATTTTATATAAAAACACATACTTTGCCCATGAAAAAATACACCTTATAAAATGAATTTCTGAAAACAGATTTTTGCACCATGTCTAAGGAGCACAGGGCTATCGCTCTATGGTATTATCTCAGTTTTTGTAATTTTGGCACTTATTGCATTTTGGTAACAAACTCCTTATACAGTGCTGCGAAAAAGTATTTGCCCCCTTCCTAATTTCTTACTTTTTTGCATGTTTGTCACACTGAAATGTTTCAGATCATCAAACAAATTTTAACTCTTTCAACCCCAGATATTCTAGCATCACTATACCCTTCAACCCCACAGCCCTCTGTAGAGGGCTGGTCATTATCTGGACATTGTATCTTACTGTTATCTCTGGAATCCCATTAAATGTAACCTGATATGTTCCAATCAATTAGTCAGATTGTTTGAATTTTCCCTACAGGAATTTGGGGTTGAAGGGAATATGTTGGTCAGCCCTCTGTAGAGGGCTGTGGGGTTGAAGGAGTTAATACTGACAAAGATAACATGAGTAAATACAAAATGCAGTTTTAAATGATGATTTCATTTATTGAGGAGAAAAAGCTATCCAAACCTACCTGGCCCTATGTGTAAAGTAATTGCCCCCTAAACCTCATAACTGGTTGTGCCACCCTCTGTGACAACAACTGCAATCAAGTGTTTGCGATAACTGGCAATGAGTCTTTTACATCGCTGTGGAGGAATTGTGGCCCACTCTTCTTTGCAGAATTGTTTTAATTCAGCTGCATTGTAGGGTTTTTGAGCATGAACCGCCTGTTTAAGGTCATGCCACAGCATCACAATCGGATTTATGTCCGGACTTTGACGAGTCACACCAAAACCTTCATTTTGTGTTTTTAAGCCATTCAGAGGTGGACTTGCTGGTGTGTTTCAGATCATTAACCTGCTGCATAACCCAGGTGCAATTGAGCTTGAGCTCACAAACTGATGGTCGGACATTCTCCTTCAGGATTTTCTGATAGAGAGCAGAATTCATAGTTCCATCAATTATGACGAGTTGTCCAGGTCCTGAAGCAGCAAAGCAGCCCCAAACCATCACACTACCACCACCATGTTTGACTGTTGGTATGATGTTCTTTTCTGAAATGCTGTGTTAGTTTCACGCCATATGTAACAGGAAGCACACCTTCCAAAAAGTTCAACTTTTGTCTCGGCAGTCCACAGAATATTTTCCCAAAAATCTTGGGGATCATCAAGATGTTTTTTGCCAAATGTGAGACGAGCCTTTGTGTTCTATTTGGTCAGCAGTAGTTTTCGCCTTGGAACTCTTCCATGGATGCCATTTTTGCCCAGTCTCTTCCTTATTGCTGAATCATGAATACTGACTTTAAATGAGGCAAGTGAGGCCTACAGTTCTTTAGATGTTGTTCTGGGTTCTTTTGTGACCTCCTGGATGAGTTGTCGATAGGTTTTTTTCTCTTAATAAATGAAATCATCATTTAAAAACTGCATTTTGTACAACCCCAATTCCGAAATAGTTGGGACAAAGTGTAAATTGTGAATAAAATCAAAACGCAATCACTTTCAAATCACACCAGCCAGTATTTTATTCACAATAGAACAGAGATAACATAGCACATGTTGAAACTGAGAAATTTTACCATTTTAACCACAAAATGAGCTCATTTCAAATTAGATGGCTGCTACAGGTCTCAAAAAAGTTGGGACGGGGGCCTGTTTACCATGGTGTAGCATCCCCTCTTTTTTTCAGCCCGCTTGGCCGACAGGCCCAAGGGGCTTATGCTTTACTTAGGGTCATTAGTGGTGGTCTGTTGTGCGTCTGTGTGTGCGTGCGTGCGTACGTGCATGCGTTACGTCTTTTCAGCGCGATACAGCTTTCAGTTTTCCACGGATCCTTTTCATATTTTATATGCATGTATATGGGCCCAAGATCTAGCCCGAGTTCCATTTTGGGCATGCTGCCATTCTTGGTTTGGCCAACAGGTGGCTTTTTCTGCAAAATTTCAAACAGCTCTAGCTCCCTTATTCTATGAGCTAAGATGCTCAAATTTTTAGTGTAGGGTGTTCTGCCAAGGGTTCATCGTACATGTCATGGGTTTTTGATTTGACCTAATTTTGAAGGTTATATAGGTCAAAGGTCATAAAATGTGCCGATTTCGTTTCAGCGCCATAGCGTCCTCAGTTCTCAACGGATCCTTTACCTATTTTATATGCATGTATATGGGCCCAAGATCTAGCCCGAGTTCGATTTCGGTCCTGCTGCGCTTCTTGTTTTGGCCACCAGGCGGCTTTTTCTGCAAAACCTCAAACAGCTCTAGCTCCCTTATTCTACAAGATAAGATGCTCAAATTTTTACTGTGGGTTGTGCTGCCAAGGGTTCATCATATATGCCATGGATTTTTGATTTGACCTAAATTTTATGGTTATGTAGGTCAAACGTCATAAAATGCACAGAATTTCTTTCAGTGCAATAGGGCCTTCAGTTTTCAACGGATACTTTTCACATTATATGCGTGTATATGGGCCCAAGATCTAGCCTGAGTTCCATTTTTAGAGTGCTGTGATTCTCGGTTTGGCCACCAGGGGGCCTTTTCTGCAAAACTTCAAACAGCTCTAGCTCCCTTATTCTACGAGCTAAGATGCTGTAATTTTTGCCCGCTTGGCCAAAAGGCCCAATGGGCTTATGCTATGCTCGGGGTCTCTAGGTGGTATGTCGTGCATCTGTGCATGCGTGCGTAAACTTTTGGCTTGTCTGCGCTCTAGTGTCTTCAGTTTTTCACCGATCCTTTTCATATTTTATATGTGTGGCTATATAGCGTCTTAAGGTCCTGACCAAGTTCGATTTTCAGCCCAATTGGACCGATACTATGGCCAATAGGGGGCGTTCTATTTTGGCCACGTTTGGCCAAGCGGGCGCAGTGGCTTTGCCACTATTTTTAACACAAAGTGGAGGTGTCTGGGCATTGAGGAGGCAAGTTTCTTGAGTTTAGCCATTGGAATTTGATCCCACTCTTGTTTAATAAAGGCTTCCAGCTGCTGGAGAGTTTTAGGTCTCCTTTGACGGACTTTTTGTTTAATTATGCACCAAATTTTCTCATTTGCTCAAAGATCAGGACTGCAGGAAGGTAAGTTCAGCACACGGACTCTTCTACTACGAAGCCATGCTGTTGTAATAGCTGCAGTATGTGGTTTTTCATTGTCCTGCTGAAATACACAAGGCCTTCCCTGGAATAGATGTCGTCTGGAGGGGAGCATATGTTGCTCTAAAACCTTTATATACCTTTCAGCATTCATGGTGCTTTTTAAAACATGCAAGTGTCCCACACCATATGCACTAATGCATCCCCATACCATCAGAGATGCTGGCTTTTGAACTGAACCCTGATAACAGGAGGGGTGGTCTTTCTCCTCTTAAGCCCAGAGGACATGACGCCCATGATTTCCAATAAGAATGTCAAATTTGGACTCGTCTGACCACAGGACACTTTGCCACTTTGCTACAGTCCATTTTAAATGAGCCTTGGCCAACAGAACACGGCGGCGCTTCTGGATCATGCTCAACAATGGCATCCTTTTTGCATTATAGAGTTTTAGGTGGCATCTGTAGACGGCACGGTGGACTGTGTTTACAGACAGTGGTTTCTTGAAGTATTCCTGGGCCCATTTAGTAATGTCAATGACAGAATCATGCCGGTGAGTGATGCAGTGGCGTCTGAGGGCCCGAAGATCACGGGCATCCAGTAAAGGTCTTCGGCCTTGTCCCTTATGCACAGAGATTTTTCCAGTTTCTCTGAATCTTTTGATGATGTTATGCACCGTCGATGATGAGACCTTCAAAGCCTTTGCAATTTGGCGTTGAGGAACATTGTTTTTAAAGTATTCCACAATTTTTTTATGCAAGCGTTCACAGGTTGGAGAGCCTCTGGCCATCTTTACTTCTTAGAGACTCAGCCTCTCTAAGACATCCCTTTTATAGCCAATCATGTTACACACCTGATGCCAGTTAACTTAATTACTTGCTAAACGTTCTTTCAGCTGATTCTCTTATATATTAATAGCTTTTTCAGCCCTTTTTTGCCTTTGTCCCAACTTTTTTGAGACCTGTTGCAGCCAGAAAATTTTAAATAACCTCATTTTATGGATAAAAATGTAAAATGTCTCAGTTTCAACATTTGAAAAGTTATTTATGTTCTATTGTAAATAACATATTGGCTCATGTGATCTGAAAGTCATTGCATTTTGATTTTATTCACAATTTACACTTTGTCCCAACTATTTCGGAATTGGGGTTGTATTTACTCGGGTTATCTTTGTCTAATATTAAAATTTGTTTGATGATCTGAAACATTTAAGTACAACAAATTAAGTGCAAAAACTAGGAAATCAGGAAAGGGGCAAATACTTTTTCACAGCACGGTATATTTTCACAAATGTAATCAATAGTTTGAACTTTGAATATTTCACCAAATTTACGCAACAGTTCAAATTTTGAATTAAAATTGACAGCCCTAGCACAGGCAGTTCTCAAATATGTCCTCATGGTCCAGCGATTTATTACGTTTTGACCTATTTTCCCATATTTCCCACAGTAAACTGCCTAGAGATGATTTAACTCTAACAGAGAATACATGACTCCAATAGGAACGATACAAACTACGTAAGAGTTGATTTCATCATTTGCAGGATGTGATGGGTCTATACATGTTCTGTCCATCTCGCTGACGCACAGTTGGGCTGTTGGCCCGTGAATAACCTACAAAGAATGCAGTTGTGTAAAGTTTAAAGACACTAGTGAAGACTCCAGGCAAGTACAGTAACTTCAGCATTTTTATGCTTACAGTAACCTCAGAGCCACAAGTGCAGTAGTTAAGATCAACAGGAAATGTCAAATTTATTAGTTGGAATTCCGGTGATTGTATGAGTAACTCAGATTAAGGACAATGTTCAAGCAGACAAAACAGTCATAATGTTTCAAGATCACCATTACTCCTTGTCTTAAGCACTTTCATAAAAGACTAACTGTGAAACATCAAAGAAGAAAATAAAAATAGCAGAGTCACAGCGCAATATGTAGTACATAAAACACATAAACAAAAGATGTTTATCAGAGGATAATACTACATTAACCCTTTGTGGACCAGGGAGTTTTCCATATCTGACCATACTCTTCTGGTCCCATTTGTTATTCATCATAAATAATTCACGGCAAAATGAATTATGTTGTTATTTTCTAATTACTGATGGGATCTTGCTGCTCATGATCTCAGCTTCTCAACAACATCATTGGAAATGACCTAAGAATGGCAATAAAAACAAGTTAATATAGTCTTGAATAGGTCATTTCTTTGCAGTGCAGCTGCTTTCTCTTTTGAATTATTACAATAAATCATTATTAGCTTGTCTAAATGTGGCACCTGTAAGAAATGAGGAGTTTGTTTCCAAAACGCAATATGTCCATTTTACTCATTTTGAGTAAATATGCTTTTTCTAAGTTGGCACCTATTGCATTTTACAGAAAAACACCAACTTTGACCATAAAAAAGTAAACTTTATAGTAAGAATTTCTAAACATGTATTTTTGCACCATTTGTAAGAAGCACAGGGCTATCGTTCTATGATTATCTCAATTTTTGTAATTTTGGTACTTACTGCATTTTGGAAACAAACTCTTCAAATATAAGTATGCCAAATGTGAGAATCTTGACATACCCTGGGAAAGTTTGTCTAAGATCAATTTAAAGCCATAGGCTGAGGTTTAACCCTTTTATCCCTGATTACACTATTCTGGCACTCCATGAAGGAATGCTTGGGATTATCCATGAAAATTATAGATTCTTCTAGGATTGTCTGTGTCTGTTTTCCATCTCGTTTTGGTGCCAAAATATCTTTATGAGCACAGCAAATCTCCACTGAAAAATCTGGCAATGAGCAGCTGGGGATTCTTAACTGGTATTGGCTGTCTTTTTGGCACTTTTAACTGGCCACAGCTGGTCAGGACCATAAGCTGCGAGCTGGTTGTCACACTTGTTGACTAGCTAAAAATATAGGCTGGTCAGCTGGTGAATGGTTGGTCAGCCAATGACAATTGTTGAAAACATGTCTTAATACAACTTCATCTGGTCTAATCTGGAATCATTATCTGGCTGGCGCTTTCGAGTGTCTCTGAAACAGTCGGTCAAAGGTTGCCAGAAACTTCCACTCCCTTTTATTCTCTTTACCGTGCTACCCTTTCCCTACACTAAAACACATGTGCGCTTAACCACCAGTCTTGAAAATAAATAAATGAATACTGGTGTATTAGGAATGATTCAAATTAAGAAAAGTAAACTGAGTCTTGGGAATCCTCATCTCCTGAAAACACCCTTTTAAAAAGAACAGTAAGTGGTACAAAAGCGTCTCTCTCTCTCTCTCTCTCTCTTTCTCTGTCTCTCTCTCATTATTCCTCTCGCTCTCTGTCTCCCTTTCTCTCTCACGCTCCTTCTCCCCCCTCCCTCCGTCCTTCTCTCTGTGTTGAGTGGGGAGTTGTAACACTGCCAGTTGAGCAAAAAGGCAGATAGGGTGAGGAAGAGAGTGAGAGACAGTAGGAGAAAAAATGAACAAAAAAGAGACAAAGTTGAGGAAATACAGTGAGAAATAGACAGATTGAAGGATAGAGAGAGGGAGTGAGACAAGAAAGAGGTGTCTTAGGCGAAGAAATAAGTGTTTTGCTGCGCCACGTGTAATCTCTGCAAGTGCCTTTCCTGTTTCACATGGCACAATAACCTCGGCCGATTTTATTCAACGGTCCCTAACAAGCTTCCTTCTCATTTTCACTGCTTGGCTCACAAAGAAGAACAAAAAATATCAAAAAATTAAGTTTTAAAAGTTACTGCAGTTAAAACAAACCTATTCAATCTACATCTTAGATTTTTTTGCCTTCTTTTTTTCCAATTTGTGGATTTTCCCTTCCCTCTCAACGATGGGGCTAGGATCATATCTCCTGATTCTGGGTGAGTAAATCTGTTTCCATTTTTAAAATATATGTGATATTGTGTATATTATGCGCACGTTTTATGTCTAACCTTTCAATCTGACTCAGACTCAGACGACTTTATTTGTCCTAAGAGGGCAATTAGGTTTAGTAGTCTACCCAGACCATATTAAATGGTCTGGCCATATCTGAAAATATCTGATTGAACTAAGTAAAATAATCAGCTCTTAGTAATTTGTGGTCAGAAGTTTATGAATGAACTATGATACACTGTATTATAAAATTAATCTTTTGAATGAAGATTCTGAGCAACAAGCTTTACTCGCCAGTCTACGTCGCCACACACAGGAGCCGATGGTCCCCATATTTCCAAGTGGCAGTGGAAATGTTCCACACAGGAAATTAGCTCACAATATTTGTTTGATTTTGAGATACAGTAGTCACTCTGTTTTAGTAGTGAGTCACTTTTATAAACTGTGCCTTTTCCTGGAAGTGGGTGCCTGTGAATAGGCTCTAAGTAGGAGCTTAAATGCAGAGCACTGTATAAGTATCTCAACTAGGAGGACAATAATCTAATAATAATTTGAAAATAATTGCCATGAGGATAAATTGTAGGCTGTCTGATTCAATTAGTGAATTTTACGCCCAGATCATTCGCGCCATGTGGTATGTTCAGCTGTTTTTGTGCAAGAGACACTGTCCAAAAACTTATAAACCACACCGATTTTAACACAAACATTAACATGAACATTTATTCCTAATACAGATAAACCATCAGTTGCATATTGTCACTGACCCTGCCTTCAGGGGGTATACTTGCTGATATTCCTAGGTCTGTTCAGTCTGATTTATTTTTCCATCCAAATAACTATGTTTGGAATCCAGATACGTCGGTTAGGTTCACTCCAAGGTTGCAGTAGACTGTTGAGGGTGCCGAAATGAAGCGTTCCTGGAACGCTTTGTTTTGGGAGTTCTGACAGGCTTTTTGCGGCAGTATACAAGTTATTGTCAGGAACTGAATAAATGTACTGTCGCAAGGGCAACTTCCACCTTCTGGAGGATCAGACTCTGGCCAGGTTCCCATGTTTACGGCTCGCCGGGACACAAACGGTCCTGAAAGCGTGCGCTGAGGGATTAAGTGCTCACTGACGGCAGCATAGAGTTTGGACATCTTTTCACAGCCCGCAAGTTTGTGTGTACGTGTGTATGTGTATAACCTTGTGAGTTTGGGTTTGTATGTGTGTGTGTGTGTGTGTGCAAACTTGTGTGTGTGTTATTTAGTGTGTGTGTGTGCGTGCACAAGTGTGCGCGCGAGTATGTGCGTGTGTGCAAGCGAGTGTGAACATGTGTGCATGCGTGCATGGGTTTGTGTATAATGTGTGAGTTTGTGTGTGTGCATGTGTGTGTGTGTATTTGTGCGCGTGCATGTATGTGTGTTTGTGTATGATATGTGAATTTGTGTGTAAGGGTTAGTTTGTAAATGTGTGTGTATGTGTGGGTGCGCAGTGTGTCTGAGTTTCTGTCTGAGTTTGTGTGGTTTTTTTGTTTCTGTTTGAGTGTGTTTGCATGTGTGAGAGAAAGTACTTATGCATGCCTCTGCGCAAATGTGTGCATCTTTCTGTGTCCTGAGTGCGGTGTGTGCGCATGCGTGTAGTGTGTGTGTGTGTGTGTGTGTGTGTGTGAGTGTGCTGTATGTACAGAGTGATGACAGCAGAAGCAAATGTAGCTAAATAAGTGGAAGGGACAGAACTGAAGGCTGGAGAAGGTTGTTGGTCATACATGTGCAGTGTCTGTGTGATAGAAAATGGCATTAAAAACTGCTTGGAGTCATTCAGGCTGGATGCTTTCGATTTGATGCTTTAAGAAGCATAGTATTGAGCTTTGTTCAAATGATTGACTCTCAGCTGAATAGACCATTGAAAGGAGAAGAAGTCTCTTTTTGTCCCAGCTGAGGGCACTGAGCTAAATCTGAAGCCCTTATTTCAGGAATTCAGGCTGTCACAAGCTAGTCACTCTTGCACACACAATCACATGGGTATATATTCGCACTTAATATCTCTCCTGCACATGTACTCACACACACATACACACTCATACTGCAAAAACAAAATCTTACCAAGCATTGTAATCGTGTATAGCAACGGTTGCACTTTGTGTACAGTTCAGATGCACGGAGGACAGGAAGTTAAGGACTGGACTCAGGTGCAAGGATGGACTTGGTTGTATTTGTTATGCCTACTGCACAGCAGAAGGCACAAACGTTGCAATGCAAAACAAAAAGGAAACAAGATTCCTTGATAAACAAAAGTGGTTATACAAACTCTGGGCTTTAGCTGCAGTAACAATGTATTACAAATAGGAAAACAATGAGGAAGCAAGTTTCCTTTAAATAAAGTGTTGGTTTAAAACAATAAACAGCACTACGTTAGATTTAGAGAATAGTAGATGCAAAACATCTATACAAGACTAGGAATACAGCACAGGCATGTAAATACAAGACTTTGCAAAGGCTAAGTGAGAAGCTGGCTCTTAAAAAGAACACTATTACCGCACAGTGGAAATGAACAACAGGTGCAGGTGATAATTGAACAATAAGAAAAGTGCAGTCTGGGTCATGGTAGGCCGGTGAGCTGGATGGCTGAAGGCGTGGTCTTGCATGTTTGTAGACTTAAAACACTTCTTTTGACAATTATTATAATTTAAATTTGACTATTTATTATAAGCAAAAAAATTTAAAAAATTCTGATTCTGATGTGAGATCATGTTGAAAACTTTCTAGATTTACCTATGGGGCAAGAAAATTTAACTGACCCAATGAACACCTCCAAATCAAAATTATCGCACATCAGCGAAGGAATTTTTTTCTGAGAAAAAGGCAATTAAAATAAGCATTTTCTATCAAAAAGCAAGATTAATATTTTTGGTAAAATTTTGTTTTTGCAGACACACACACACACACACACACACACTCACACACAAACTCTCACACCATACACATGCAAAAATTATGTGTATATGTCTCCCTCTAACATAAGCACACACTCAAACACACGCACGCACACATGCAGACACTCTGTCTCCCTCTTGCACACACAAACCATGTTTGAGGACCCTGAAAACATTAGGAGTAATGTGGAGAAGTCCATTATGTGGGAGGTTAGGAGTGGGTGTACAGCCTTAATTGCCCATTGATTTCAGAGGCCAGAAAGACCGTCGGCTGGGACTCATCGGTTGCTGTTTCTAACCTCAGTGTTGCTGTAAAAAGAGCAGTACAGGTGGTTCCACCTTAGAGCAAGGCTCTTAACCCCACATTGACCCCTGCTTTGTCTCATCGACCATAAATGGCCTCAGATAAAGGAACCAGGCTTACTATTTCTAAGGATGCAGTATCAAATTCATGGTGATGCATTACTCTCTTCGCTTTGAAACAAAAAAATTTACAAGTGAATTTCTAAGAAAGAAGGCATCTGCAAAAACTGCATGATGATAAGTGTAAGTTGTACAGATTTAATGATGTTTTTAAAAATTCTCAAATGTTTGAAGCCATTTACCGTGTTTCCGCTTTTGGCAGCGTAAATCAATCAATTGCGAAATAGTCTGTGTATGTGTGATTTTTGGTGCAGTCAATTGACATTCCACCTTAAAAGGCTAACTTATAAACAACTTTTTAGACAGCATAGTTTCCATAAATCCATAACTGCTGTCACATTTCACTGGTGTGTGCTTCATAAACATGCAGTCAATATAGATGAAATGGCAGTTATTATCACTTCACACTTGCAATATAAACAGTCATGCTTATGGATTAAAAAAAATAATAACGAAGCCATCCAGGTCAGGATTAAAGGAGTGTGGTATATCCTGTCCCAGACTGCCCTGGATCAAGAGGCAGCAATAAGCCCTGTACAGACCACCAACCTCTCGCTGGGATTGGCTCTTCATTCACATATAGTCTTTCGACTCCAATTAGCTTTGCCTTCATGGCTGAGAGAAAGCAATGATGCCTCAAGGGAACTAAAGTGAGCACTGAATGCCAATGCAGAGTTCACACAACAGGATGAAACCGCAGTGTTGCTCACCACTCCATTGAGCGTAGAAATTTGATACATTAATCATTTCCCTATAGTCCCGTGGGTAACACTTCAACTGGGGTTAATGCTGTACAAATATCCAAATTTAGCAGAAAACAACTCATAATTTATTGACTTATTATTAATATAAGAGCAGAGAATAGGATAAGCATATCATGAGTTATACCACTAAAAGTCCCCTATTGCATAAAACATGCTTTTCCTTTGCCCTTACATATTTATTATGGTCGTCCTTTAGCCTAGCTCACTATGAGAATGTGCAAAGCGAAAACCCCTGTTTTGTTTCCATAATCCGCCTACTGGGTAGGCATGTGCCTCCACATGGCCATTTTGATTCTGCTTCCGTTGTTGCATAACAACAGGAGTCTGGCAATTGTGCTTGCTCATGTCCCCACCCCCGTGCCAACTCCGCTGTGAATAACCACTCCCACTCTTCCCCGAATTTATGAACTGTGGCTTTTTCGAAATGTGAATGTCCGTGACTCACTGACCGAGTAGCAGTGATGGAGCTAGCTGAAGCATCAGAGATGTGCTGTCAGGAGAGGCAGTGACTTCACCTTTTATCGCTGGATTTTATCGACTTGTTTCCATGTACTATGCCTGATTGACAATCAATTATTTTTACTTTTTTACCAAACAATTAAGACCTAGCCTATACGTAGCCTGAAATGATAAGAGATAATAATGGCAAAAAAGATTCATTTACGTATATGCTTTGATTTAAGACTGCAAGGATGGAAATCTTAATAATTAATTAGAAAAAAAATCTCAACTCTCACAGTAATTTTGTGTAACATTTTAACTTTTTGTTTATCGGATTATGAAACAAGACTGAAAATAAACTCCCTATTTTTTTGAATGGCATTAACAAGTACATATTTAAGGGGAAAATCATTATACGTAAACATATTGACCAAGCATTGAACACGGCATAAAAAAGGTTTTAATATTTGTTAATGGCATTGCGTTAGCTTCCTGCAAGCAAATATGAGCAAATTTGCTGTCTCGTGCGCATTTCAAGTTCAACGCACTGAGCAATAATGCAGTGGAAACTGAAATTAGCCCATCATTTTGCCAAGTAGTATTAGTAAATTAGTTAATCAATCCTCTGATTGCTAATCAAGCAAAGTAATGGGGAGTTATCGTTTGTTTAACAGTGAGGATTCTGCCTCACCTAACTAACCTCCGACGGCACGTCACTGGCAAACATATAAGGGGAATTCCTATTAAAGCGCTAACAGAAATCAGCTTAGCAATCGCAATAATATTTTTATGGTCCTGCAATATACTTGGTTTTGACCTTGCCTGTCTAGTTTAGCTGGAAGCAATGTAGGAGACACATTGATAGGAACTAACAGAAAGGGTAAATTCAGTTTGGGAAAACAGAGCAGCCCCTAGCATAGAGCATTCCCAGTAAATCGAATGTTACCCAACAGTTGCTGCTATACAGATGCCAGCAACAAATCAGAGTTAGAGACTGAATTCCAAATGTAGCCTGGTTAAACTGTTATAGTGACTGTATGCCAGATCTCTTTGTGAGTGTAACTACCATCCTTGTATAGGCTGCAGATATTACCTTTCCATTCTCATTGAGTAGTTTAATTCCTGCCTAACTGCAGATTCAGTCTGTAGTTAGAGGCTTGCCAGAAGCCAGGGGATTTCGCTCTTCATTGGCAACGATGCCAATGGATCTGTTCACTGGCCAATCAGAACAGCGCTCATTTAATAGAGGGGACGCCCACTCAGAACAGCCTCATTTTCAGAGGGTTTGGAACGACACGAATCAAATTGCTTTGAAATCATGGATTTTATGTTTCATTTGGCTAAAAATTGTATATACCTCCCTTTTGGACATCCAAGAATATTATATCATGCCAAAAAATAGCATAAAATGGGACCTTTAACAAACATGTTTGTTGTCGTGCAGAATTAACTGATGCAGCTGTTCAGATGAACGAGTGATGAAGTGAGTTCATTTTTGGTAGTTAGCAGTCAACGGGTATATAACTTATTGCTAATTTATGCAGCCCTTGTTGGAAAATGTTACTGACTATAGACTATCCTGCTGTCTTCAGCCTAGACTGGTATGCTGACAAGGTCTTGGTTTTTCACCTGATTAGTTTTTCCACACAGTGTAGAAACAGGCTGACTTCCAGGATTTACCCTTTGCCATGTCCGGTTACTTCCCCATTGTTCTTGATTGAACACTGCCAGAGCTTTTGTGGGAGTAGTTATTGTTAATCTTTTCCTTATTAGTTTAAAATTGTTGAGTGTATCCGCTTCCGTACCCTGCCGCATGGAACTCTCAACCCTGTTCCTTTTTTTTTTTCCTTTGCATTTCCCTAACGGAGTACGTGCTCCTGTGTGTATATGTATGCTCAATTGTGGGTCTCTACGAGTGGGTGTGGTCTTGAGTGTGTATCTAAGAAGGTATAGTAAATGTTTTCCTGTGTGTGTGTGTGTGTGTGTGTGTATGTATGTGAATGTGTGGGTGCGGGTGAGTGTTCCCACCTCTGCTGATGTAATACCTGGAGTAACAGATTTCTTCATGCTTATGGGGACAATTTCTGGCCCCCTCGAGGCAAATGGGCAATTTTAGAGTTAGGAGTTATGATTATGGTTAGATTAATGTTAGGGTTAGGGTTAGGCATGTAGTGTATATGACTCAGGTCAGGGTCAGCAGATAAGGAATGAATGTAAGTCTATTGGTTGTTTCCAAAAAACATGAACAAACGTATGTGTGTGTGTGTGTGTGTGTGTGTGTGTGTTTGCATTTGAGTGTGTGTGTGTCTATTCTTCAATGCATTCATATGTTTTGCGGAATGTGTTCCTATGTGTCCCTGAGAGTAAATGTGTGTGCGTGTGAGTGTGTGTGTGTTTTTGAATGTGTGTGTGTGTGTGTGTGTGTGTGTGCATGGGCGCATTTTTGTTTTCCGTTGGGGACCTTTTCCGGTATAAACAATGATCTTGTTGGGACCAGAAGTTCTTATGGGAACCAAAGCCTTTTCATAATGCGGCAAAACGTCATTTCTGAGGTTATGGTTGAGGTCAGGGCTCAGGTGGGCAATTCCGAGGTATTGTCAACCAAATGTCCCCTCTGTGACTGACACTAAAATGATCCCCAAATGGAAATGGAAAGAAAAATGGAGCTTTTTCCTCCCGAATGTAGTAGTGCACTGTTCAGTGACGGAGCTAGAACCGAGAATTGGGGTGGCACAGACACGTCCCTTTATGACAACAATTAGTCCTGGCTAGTTCTCAATCATTTTCCTCTATTGATGCGTATTCCAATTATCGTAGAGGTTGCGATCGTCCCTCTGGTGGAATAATCCCCAATGCCCCAGTGCAGTGATGGGGACACTGTACTGAAGGAGACGCCGTCTTTCTGATGTGACGTTAAAACAAGGTCCTGACTCACTGTGGACATTAAAAATCCTATGACACTCATTGATAAGAGTAGGGGGTTCCCCAGTGTCATGGCTAAAGTCCCAACCTGGCTCCTTCAATCTGCCACCTAATCATCCCCTAATCTAATTAACTGTGAAAATTTCCCTCTCCCTCCTCACCTCAACCCCCAGGGCTCCCTTGAAAAAGAGATTTCAATCTCAACAGGACTTCCCTGGTTAAATAAGGGTTAAATGAATAAAAATAAATGTGTGTGCGTTTGTATGTTTCTGAACCTCTGTGCGTACTACACGCAGCTTGCTGACACAAAGTAACCCCAGCTCTCCTCTAGCTCCCTGGTTTGCGCTCAGCAGCTGGTTGTTCCAGCCTCTGGGCCAGCAGAATCAGCTGTGCACAGCCTGTCCTCCCTACACTGGGGCAGTGTGCGTCCCCGCTTGCCTGACTACAGTGGGTCAGTCTTTCTGCTGGGGGGGATATGACTCTGGGGGTGGGGCTTTGGAAGGGAATCCCCCCTCTCCTAGGTGTCCATAAAGAGCACAGTAGAATAGTATGAGTCCCCATGGCAACAGGGCTCCGAGACTGAGTCACCGGAGCAAAAAAAGGAGCTGCCATGGTCGCCAAAAAGACACATACACAATGTCACCCTGGTCACCATAAAGATGCATAAACAGTCAGTGCTATAATGGCCCCTGAGCGCACGCGCACACACACACACACACTTACACACACACACACACGCACAGTGCTGACACCTGCAACACAAGGCAGCTGCTTAGCTAGTATGCAGCACAGTCAAATGGACAGAAACAATTATATGCGCACACCCAGTTGAATTATCAGTGTGGGAATTGCGGATTATTTTTCTGAGTGAGCATTTTTTTTTCCACTCATGCACAGAAAGTTCAAGGTCATTATATTGATATAAAAAATCAATAAACAGTGTGGTTTGAATCCTGTAATCTAGCATCTCCTTGTTCTTTTTGTCTAATGCAAAGGCCAAAAAGCAAATTGAGCAGAAAAAATGACCAACCTGAAAAAGTTTGGGTCTCATGGAATGTTCTGGAATATCGTGTTGCAGCTATGCACAGCCAATGCTCTGGAACTGCGACTGACACTCTTTGGCTCCACCTATTGATGTAATATTGTTACCATCAGAGACTGCCGATTCTCGCAGAAGTTACCACAGGCAAAGACTGAGCGTAGACTATGAGGGCCCTCCTCCTGTAATCCGTGCTTATCGTTGGAGAGGTGGAACTCAAAGAGCCACCATTGAAACAGTTGTGCAAAATGTATATTTAAGAATAATTAAAATAAATAATTAAATTCCAACACCTCATGAAATACAAATCAACAATGCGTCTTCTGTAAACATGTGCAATATTTTTTAGTGCCTGAAATTTAAATTGAACTGAACAAGCTGAGAGGTCAAATGCATTGTTTTTTATCAAATGACACTAGTCCATGCAATGGACATTAGTCTTTTGAATGGGCGTTCTTTAAATCGAAATATTCATCACTCTTTACCTGTTGATTCCTTTTTGTGTTGCTTGTAACTCTGGATGAGATTGTCAGCTTAATGCCTGTAATGTAATGTAATTTGTCAGTATTTAGGCTTTATCTTTACCTTTCAGTAGCTGAAAAATAGTTTAAAACATGCCACATGTTTTCTCCCAAAAACAGAAAAGATGGGTGGTAGTTAACTTATGAACTTAAAAAAAAAAACCAATAGAAAACTAAAGAAATATTAGCACTACAGACACGTTAGTGAGGAAAATTCCTACGTAGTCATAATCAGCCCTGATCTGATCTCAATTTAACTGAATTAAAGAAATTCAATGGCGAAAAATCAGTTTGCTTCCAACTGATATTGAGGTCTGCTGTTCAGGCTATAATGTTCAAACTGGCAGATATTTTGAATGCTAGGATATGATGAAAGATTGTAGTGTGACACAGAGACTTGAGCCTAAGTCATATCCTGCTGAATAAATGTTGACTCAGCTATTAAGATGCAAGAACAGAAATATTGGATTCAGTTGCATCTAATGGAACATTATAGCATTGGATAAAATACAGGTGGTCATTCAAATGAACGGCAATCAAGAATACTGACTTTTGATATTTGTATCCACATTCAAAAATGTACCCTTTTTAAGCCAAAGCCTCAACTGTAGCTTTTAGTTACCAGCTCTCTGATCTTTGCTGCCAGCCAATTTCAATTTTACTGGAAGACAGAAAGTATGGAAGGCACAGGAACTCTTGATTATCTTGTCTATCTAACTACACTTTTCACAACCCTCTCTTGCAGGAATGCTACTCCCTCTGTGTAAAGATGCTGCAGCTATTGCGTGCGAATTAGGATTTGAAAACAACGGCAACAAATGCATTGGTGCGTATGACGTTTCATTCACATTTTTATATCATTATGTTCGTTTACAGTTTGGAGATGGACTTTTACCATTTCGGAGCTTCCCGAAAACAAAATAGATACTATAAATTACACAGTTTGTTAGAGGGCCAATACAGAAAAATATAGAGTAAGTAAATGCCATTTACTGATCCCCAAATACTTCCGTGTTAGTAAACTGTGTAACGAATTTATCCCACCGAAGACCTTTTTTTTCCACTGCATGCCATCTCTATCCAATGCCACCAGCCACCATATACACTACAGAAGTTATGAAATACTACATATATAAAGGAAAGCAAAACTTTATTTTCAAGTATGGCATTTTGTATAACTTTTAACAAGGCTGTAAATGGCCTGTGTACAGATCCGCTAAAGAACAAAAACATTCTTTACGCACTCTGAAAAAGGGAGATAATCTACTCACACACCATGTATGGGCTCGGACACGTAATATGGGAATATACGGGGTTTCCATGTGACTGTTTTTGACCAATGCCATCCGAGTATTCTTGTCTGAGGTGGGATAAAATGCAATATCAGCACAGCAGAGTGACAGTTTAGAGACTGTGGGAGAGATTGTGTGAACATCAGGTAGCTTGTCTGTAGTAGAGATATAGTATAGATGTTTCTCAGGGGGCTTTGTTTGGAAAGTGAGGGAGCTTTAGTAGAAGGAGAGAGCAAATAAATAAAAAATAAACACGACAAAGACTTTGCCCTTCATTGTCAAAGAAGACAAACAAAAAGGCTGAATTAAAAACTGGTTTGCTTTTCAGGGGGATGTTTAGCCGAGGCCTGCCATATGTGACTGTGTGAGAATATTTTCCACCTCTCTCCCGTTTCCATGCAGATATTGATGAATGCAAAGACATTCGTATCTGTGACAAGAATGCAGAGTGCTTCAACACCAATGGCAGCTTCTACTGCTCGTGTTACCCTGGCTTTTACGTGCATTCAGATTCCAGCACTTACACTGCTTTTGAAGGACCGTGTCATGGTGAGAATCCAGGCTTGCGTTTGCATGTGTATGTGTGCACACGCCAATATGTGGGTCTATGAGGATACAATAATGCCAGTGCTTTTTCTTGACGTCACAGTAGATTCAACAATAAATGAGAAGAGATGTACTGTTGAATATTATGTATAGATTGCAGTATATGAAAAAAAAATTACAGAGGGGAAAGGAGTTTCATAATAAATTTTTTAGAAAACAGTTGGCCATTTAGTCTGTTCATGATCAGACTGCGGTCTGAAAAGTAAATGTGCTTCCTCAGTAATGGGTGTCCTTATTCCTGGTCAGCAGATATAAACGAGTGTCGGGAAACCCCCAACATTTGCGGGGACAATGCTTCGTGCCAGAACACCGTTGGTTCCTACAACTGCACCTGCACTGAGGGCTACATCAAGAACACCCGCCACACATTCAGTGAAGCCACATGTGAAGGTCATTGCATTACATTGCAGCTGTATAGTTGATAGTTTTTGCCAAAGATATTGATTAGACTAATCAGGGGCCAGTTCCCCTGGAGCAGTGCAGGGTTAAAGACAAGTGAGGCTGTTAGTTCAGGGGCTCAAGAGCAGCAAAAGCCTTATTGTGCCAGGAAACACCCATTGCCCAGGTCTGAGTCTAAAACTTGAGTGATCAGGCTATTATAGGTTGCCCCCAGGTAAAGTTTCAATCCCCTCTTTTTCTACTTTAAGGCTGCATGTGAACATGCTGCAGCCATAGAGGATACAGGTCATAAGGTTTAGAAGTTAGAGCTCATGAATCATTTTCGGATATAGTAGAATGACTAAAAGAACTGGTTTTTGATTGTTTTTGGACGGTCATTAATAAGTCAAATGCAGGGATCTACAAATCTGGCCCTTGAATCTAAATCCGTCCCTGGTTTTCTGTCTTTCCTGGTGAGTCACTCACCAACTAGCTCTGCTGATTGGCCAGACTGTCATAACACCTGACTTCCAGGTAAAGGGAGTTTGGAAAAAACAGCTGCTCCCAGACTTTGAGGATTGTGATTTGAGGAACAGGGGATTAATGAGTTCTGCACAGGAACTACTAGAACTTCTTCACAGGAACTGATTGATTTGTTCAATGGTTGGCAGCAGGAGTGATGGAACAACAGCTTTGTGAGAGTAATTTATGGCTTTTATGGAATGTAGACAACTATGAGAGTTCAACTACTGGATCAGTGATACAATTGTAAGAGAATAATTGTATATGTGGGTATGTGTGAGTGATTGTCAGTTTGCTTTCCCCCTGCGGATGAGAATGAATGTGAGAGAAGACCACTGGTCTGTGGCAGGAATGGAACTTGCACGAACTCTCCTGAGTCCTACACGTGTACCTGCAGACCTGGTTTTAGTAACCAAGGCCACAGCCAAGACCCATGCTCCTGTAATGTACGATGGGAAGGCATCGCAAGCAGTTGCCAGAGAACTCCACAGAGCCTTAACTGAATCATGTCATTTGCACAAAATCTTAGCATGTCCTGTTTGTAACTATTTGTCAAGCATGTAACCTTGAACTGAATAAAAACAACAGTTGTCATCTGTTTGTCCCAGGCATTAAGTGCAGTGGGGGCTTTGCTACAATGCCTTAAAGTAGCAAAACATTAGCATTTCACAACTCTTAGCCAATCATGCCAGCCCAATTGAGTTTAAGTTTGGGACATACTTGCATCAAAGTCTGAGTAATCGTAGTGAAGCATGTCCATTCTAGCAACTGTTAGTGAATCAGGTCAACCCTAACAACTCCTGGAGAAGCTGTCTTACAAGTCAGAGAGAAGCATATTTAATATGCTGTGACCTGGATGAGAATATTACCACTATCTTCATGAAGCAGTTGCTTTCTCACAGTCTTTGTGAATCATTTCATCCCATAAACCTGTAAATTACCAGAAGCATATTGCTAGATCACACTCTCACCAGTCAATCTGTTGTTTCAAGACTTGGTGAAGTATACACAATGCTAAGCCTCTTAGGGATCAATGTCCACAACTGTTAGTGAAGTATGTCAGTCCTAGTGAAGTATGTTCTCTCCTACGAGTCTTAGTGAAGCATATACACCCTTACAACCCCTAGTATAGAATTCTTTCAAGTCTTGGTGAGGTACGTCCACTCTTACAAGTTTTAGTGAAGCATGTCTGCTTTCCCAAGTCTTAGAGAAGCATGGCAACCGGTTGAAGTCTTAGCGAAGCATGTTCATTCTTACAAGTCTGAGCAAAGTGTGCATGTCAACTTTTTCAAATCTTATTTGAACATGTCCATCCTTGCAACTTTTTATCAAGATAGCAGTTCTCCCAAATCTTAGTGAAAAATGCCCACTCTTAAAAATCTGACTCAACATGTCTAATCTTGCAGCTCTTATTGAAGCATATTGACTCCCCCAAGCCTTGTGAAGCATGTCCACCTCCCAGGTCTTAGCGAAGCAAGTTCACTCTCTCAGGTCTTAGCGAAGAACGCCCCTCTGTTACTTCTCCTAGTGCAGCATATTAACTCTCTCAAGCCTTCGAGAAGCGTATCCACTCTCACAAGACTGAGTGAAGCATGTTCATTCAACTATTGTAAAATAGTGGAAACCATAGTTTCCATCTTATTCACTCAAGGCTTTCTCCACACTGAAGTGGAAAAATGTTGTTTTTGCAAACTCTTTGACAACCCGCTAAGCATACACTTGGTGGAAAGCATCACTGTCCCAAAATTATACTGAAGCAGGGTCTTTCACTTTGCGAAGCATGCCCACTTTTGAACCGAGACTTAACTGAACCATGTTCTTTCTGTAACGATATAAGTGAAACTACCCCTGATCTTGTGCTTAGTTTACTCTTACGGGGATCCTCCTCAAATGGAATGAACTCTCTGAACCCTGTTTTTAGGAATATATCTCTCAGTCTTGAATTCTCGTGCTCAGCGTTTTGAGCTCAGCTCATTGCATTCAGTAATATGTGGTAAAAGTTGCATTGTCATTAAAAGATCCAGTTACAGTATATATAGCCTGATATATTCCAGGGATATTTGTGGTCTCTCCTGAAAGGGCAAAAAGTGTCCCTGCAGATGACGTGTTGACGTACTGACAGAGACCTCCCTTTGTCCTCTACTTATCTGTCTCTCTCAGATGTGGACGAATGTGATGCTGACCACACCCTCTGTGGAGAAAGGGGCTCCTGTCACAACATGGAAGGTAGCTTCAACTGCACATGCGAACCTGGTTACAGTAACTATGGCCACAACCAGGGACAATGCGCAGGTGAGTGGCAAACAGGGGCAGCGGTCAGCGCGACTCAAATTAGAGCCTCAACTGCTGGTCTTGGACCTGGGTCTCATGATCATCTGAAGCAATTTCACCCTTTGCATACCAGTAGAAATTCAAAGCAAGGCCGCACACATTGATTTTTGTCCTTTTAACAGAGCTGAAATAGTAGAATGACTAAAAGAACTGGTTTTTGATTGTTTTTGGACGGTCATTAATAAGTCAAATGCAGGGATCTACAAATCTGGCCCTTGAATCTAAATCCGTCCCTGGTTTTCTGTCTTTCCTGGTGAGTCACTCATCAACTAGCTCTGCTGATTGGCCAGACTGTCATAACACCTGACTTCCAGGTAAAGGGAGTTTGGAAAAAACAGCTGCTCCCAGACTTTGAGGATTGTGATTTGAGGAACAGGGGATTAATGAGTTCTGCACTGGAACTACTAGAACTTCTTCACAGGAACTGATTGATTTGTTCAATGGTTGGCAGCAGGAGTGATGGAACAACAGCTTTGTGAGAGTAATTTATGACTTTTATGGAATGTAGACAACTATGAGAGTTCAACTACCGGATCAGTGATACAATTGTAAGAGAATAATTGTATATGTGGGTATGTGTGAGTGATTGACAGTTTGCTTTCCCCCTGCGGATGAGAATGAATATGAGAGAAGACCACTGGTCTGTGGCAGGAATGGAACTTGCACGAACTCTCCTGAGTCCTACACGTGTACCTGCAGACCTGGTTTTAGTAACCAAGGCCACAGCCAAGACCCATGCTCCGGTAATGTACGATGGGAAGGCATCGCAAGCAGTTGCCAGAGAACTCCACAGAGCCTTAACTGAATCATGGTCATTTGCACAAAATCTTAGCATGTCCTGTTTGTAACTATTTGTCAAGCATGTAACCTTGAACTGAATAAAAACAACAGTTGTCATCTGTTTGTCCCAGGCATTAAGTGCAGTGGGGGCTTTGCTACAATGCCTTAAAGTAGCAAAACATTAGCATTTCACAACTCTTAGCCAATCATGCCAGCCCAATTGAGTTTAAGTTTGGGACATACTTGCATCAAAGTCTGAGTAATCGTAGTGAAGCATGTCCATTCTAACAACTGTTAGTGAATCAGGTCAACCCTAACAACTCCTGGAGAAGCTGTCTTACAAGTCAGAGAGAAGCATATTTAATATGCTGTGACCTGGATGAGAATATTACCACTATCTTCATGAAGCAGTTGCTTTCTCACAGTCTTTGTGAATCATTTCATCCCATAAACCTGTAAATTACCAGAAGCATATTGCTAGATCACACTCTCACCAGTCAATCTGTTGTTTCAAGACTTGGTGAAGTATACACAATGCTAAGCCTCTTAGGGATCAATGTCCACAACTGTTAGTGAAGTATGTCAGTCCTAGTGAAGTATGTTCTCTCCTACGAGTCTTAGTGAAGCATATACACCCTTACAACCCCTAGTATAGAATTCTTTCAAGTCTTGGTGAGGTACGTCCACTCTTACAAGTTTTAGTGAAGCATGTCTGCTTTCCCAAGTCTTAGAGAAGCATGGCAACCGGTTGAAGTCTTAGCGAAGCATGTTCATTCTTACAAGTCTGAGCAAAGTGTGCATGTCAACTTTTTCAAATCTTATTTGAACATGTCCATCCTTGCAACTTTTTATCAAGATAGCAGTTCTCCCAAATCTTAGTGAAAAATGCCCACTCTTAAAAATCTGACTCAACATGTCTAATCTTGCAGCTCTTATTGAAGCATATTGACTCCCCCAAGCCTTGTGAAGCATGTCCACCTCCCAGGTCTTAGCGAAGCAAGTTCACTCTCTCAGGTCTTAGCGAAGAACGTCCTCTGTTACTTCTCCTAGTGCAGCATATTAACTCTCTCAAGCCTTCGAGAAGCGTATCCACTCTCACAAGACTGAGTGAAGCATGTTCATTCAACTATTGTAAAATAGTGGAAACCATAGTTTCCATCTGATTCACTCAAGGCTTTCTCCACACTGAAGTGGAAAAAGGTTGTTTTTGCAAACTCTTTGACAACCCGCTAAGCATACACTTGGTGGAAAGCATCACTGTCCCAAAATTATACTGAAGCAGGGTCTTTCACTTTGCGAAGCATGCCCACTTTTGAACCGAGACTTAACTGAACCATGTTCTTTCTGTAACGATATAAGTGAAACTACCCCTTGTCTTGTGCTTAGTTTACTCTTACGGGGATCCTCCTCAAATGGAATGAACTCTCTGAACCCTGTTTTTAGGAATATATCTCTCAGTCTTGAGTTCTCGTGCTCAGCGTTTTGAGCTCAGCTCATTGCATTCAGTAATATGTGGTAAAAGTTGCATTGTCATTAAAAGATCCAGTTACAGTATATATAGCCTGATATATTCCAGGGATATTTGTGGTCTCTCCTGAAAGGGCAAAAAGTGTCCCTGCAGATGACGTGTTGACGTACTGACAGAGACCTCCCTTTGTCCTCTACTTATCTGTCTCTCTCAGATGTGGACGAATGCGATGCTGACCACACCCTCTGTGGAGAAAGGGGCTCCTGTCACAACATGGAAGGTAGCTTCAACTGCACATGCGAACCTGGTTACAGTAACTATGGCCACAACCAGGGACAATGCGCAGGTGAGTGGCAAACAGGGGCAGCGGTCAGCGCGACTCAAATTAGAGCCTCAACTGCTGGTCTTGGACCTGGGTCTCATGATCATCTGAAGCAATTTCACCCTTTGCATACCAGTAGAAATTCAAAGCAAGGCCGCATACATTGATTTTTGTCCTTTTAACAGAGCTGAAATAGTAGAATGACTAAAAGAACTGGTTTTTGATTGTTTTTGGACGGTCATTAATAAGTCAAATGCAGGGATCTACAAATCTGGCCCTTGAATCTAAATCCGTCCCTGGTTTTCTGTCTTTCCTGGTGAGTCACTCATCAACTAGCTCTGCTGATTGGCCAGACTGTCATAACACCTGACTTCCAGGTAAAGGGAGTTTGGAAAAAACAGCTGCTCCCAGACTTTGAGGATTGTGATTTGAGGAACAGGGGATTAATGAGTTCTGCACTGGAACTACTAGAACTTCTTCACAGGAACTGATTGATTTGTTCAATGGTTGGCAGCAGGAGTGATGGAACAACAGCTTTGTGAGAGTAATTTATGACTTTTATGGAATGTAGACAACTATGAGAGTTCAACTACTGGATCAGTGATACAATTGTAAGAGAATAATTGTATATGTGGGTATGTGTGAGTGATTGACAGTTTGCTTTCCCCCTGCGGATGAGAATGAATGTGAGAGAAGACCACTGGTCTGTGGCAGGAATGGAACTTGCACGAACTCTCCTGAGTCCTACACGTGTACCTGCAGACTTGGTTTTAGTAACCAAGGCCACAGCCAAGACCCATGCTTCTGTAATGTACGATGGGAAGGCATCGCAAGCAGTTGCCAGAGAACTCCACAGAGCCTTAACTGAATCATGGTCATTTGCACAAAATCTTAGCATGTCCTGTTCGTAACTATTTGTCAAGCATGTAACCTTGAACTGAATAAAAACAACAGTTGTCATCTGTTTGTCCCAGGCATTAAGTGCAGTGGGGGCTTTGCTACAATGCCTTAAAGTAGCAAAACATTAGCATTTCACAACTCTTAGCCAATCATGCCAGCCCAATTGAGTTTAAGTTTGGGACATACTTGCATCAAAGTCTGAGTAATCGTAGTGAAGCATGTCCATTCTAACAACTGTTAGTGAATCAGGTCAACCCTAACAACTCCTGGAGAAGCTGTCTTACAAGTCAGAGAGAAGCATATTTAATATGCTGTGACCTGGATGAGAATATTACCACTATCTTCATGAAGCAGTTGCTTTCTCTCAGTCTTTGTGAATCATTTCATCCCATAAACCTGTAAATTACCAGAAGCATATTGCTAGATCACACTCTCACCAGTCAATCTGTTGTTTCAAGACTTGGTGAAGTATACACAATGCTAAGCCTCTTAGGGATCAATGTCCACAACTGTTAGTGAAGTATGTCAGTCCTAGTGAAGTATGTTTCTCCTACGAGTCTTAGTGAAGCATATACACCCTTACAACCCCTAGTATAGAATTCTTTCAAGTCTTGGTGAGGTACGTCCACTCTTACAAGTTTTAGTGAAGCATGTCTGCCTTCCCAAGTCTTAGAGAAGCATGGCAACCGGTTGAAGTCTTAGCGAAGCATGTTCATTCTTACAAGTCTGAGCAAAGTGTGCATGTCAACTTTTTCAAATCTTATTTGAACATGTCCATCCTTGCAACTTTTTATCAAGATAGCAGTTCTCCCAAATCTTAGTGAAAAATGCCCACTCTTAAAAATCTGACTCAACATGTCTAATCTTGCAGCTCTTATTGAAGCATATTGACTCCCCCAAGCCTTGTGAAGCATGTCCACCTCCCAGGTCTTAGCGAAGCAAGTTCACTCTCTCAGGTCTTAGCGAAGAACGTCCTCTGTTACTTCTCCTAGTGCAGCATATTAACTCTCTCAAGCCTTCGAGAATGTATCCACTCTCACAAGACTGAGTGAAGCATGTTCATTCAACTATTGTAAAATAGTGGAAACCATAGTTTCCATCTGATTCACTCAAGGCTTTCTCCACACTGAAGTGGAAAAAGGTTGTTTTTGCAAACTCTCTGACAACCTGCTAAGCATACACTTGGTGGAAAGCATCACTGTCCCAAAATTATACTGAAGCAGGGTCTTTCACTTTGCGAAGCATGCCCACTTTTGAACCGAGACTTAACTGAACCATGTTCTTTCTGTAACGATATAAGTGAGACTATCCCTTGTTTTGTGCTTAGTTTACTCTTACGGGGATCCTCCTCAAATGGAATGAACTCTCTGAACCCTGTTTTTAGGAATATATCTCTCAGTCTTGAGTTCTCGTGCTCAGCGTTTTGAGCTCAGCTCATTGCATTCAGTAATATGTGGTAAAAGTTGCATTGTCATTAAAAGATCCAGTTACAGTATATATAGCCTGATATATTCCAGGGACATTTGTGGTCTCTCCTGAAAGGGCAAAAAGTGTCCCTGCAGATGACGTGTTGACGTACTGACAGAGACCTCCCTTTGTCCTCTACTTATCTGTCTCTCTCAGATGTGGACGAATGCGATGCTGACCACACCCTCTGTGGAGAAAGGGGCTCCTGTCACAACGTGGAAGGTAGCTTCAACTGCACATGCGAACCTGGTTACAGTAACTATGGCCACAACCAGGGACAATGCGCAGGTGAGTGGCAAACAGGGGCAGCGGTCAGCGCGACTCAAATTAGAGCCTCAACTGCTGGTCTTGGACCTGGGTCTCATGATCATCTGAAGCAATTTCACCCTTTGCATACCAGTAGAAATTCAAAGCAAGGCCGCACACATTGTTTTTTGTCCTTTTAACAGAGCTGAAATGTGACCAATACATGGAAACAGGTGCATCTACACAGGTAAGGGCCTCATTTATACACCTGATTCCTCATTTCTGTCACTCAGTGTACAACATACTATATGTGTCTGCCAAGTCACCACTCACTCTCTCAGTTCAAATCAATACGCCAGTTGTTTGATTAATTTGTGTGTTTGTATGATGAAAGCTTGTTTGATGAGAAAGAATAAACATGGTAACTCTCTCCCTCTTTCTTTCTTTCTTTCTTTCCCCTCTGTCTCTCCCTCTGTCTTTCCCTCTCTAAGACCCTGCCAGATCTGGAGTACATTGCATCTCTGATGAGAAACAGCTGTTTGGAGCTGGGAGCCGGTGGATCAGGACAGCTGAATGGAGAGACACTATTAGAGGTGACCAAACCAGACAAGGGCACCACAGAAGCACAGAAGAAGCAATTACCCATAGAACCATATAGGCTAATAGACCCACAGAACTTGACTATACTTAACTCACAGAGCTTAAAAACCATTCTGACATGTATACCTGCACTCACACACACACACACACACATACACACAAACACAAGACATTCTTATAACATAACTTCTTACCTCTCTCTCTCTTTCTCTCTCTCTCACTCTCTCACTTTCTCTCTCTGCAGAAACTCTTCACTAAGGCCAATAACATTATGTCAGAAGGCCCTCCAGAGAGTGCTCATGATGTGAGCGCCCTGCTAGCCTCCGTGGAGAATGCTATGAGGCTGATCGGCCCCCAAATGAGACAACCTAAAACTCGAATAGAAACTAATCACACAGGTACGCACTGATCCACACAATGGACAGAACAAAATACCTGCGAGTATTCACAGACTGTTCAAGTTGACCTCACTAACCCCACACAAGTATCACAAAGATGAGTACATTGCCATAATCAATGAACTGCAGAGGATTCAAAGATCAGACCATGCCAGTGCTTGTGTGTGCGTGCGTTTGTGTGTGTGTGTGTGTGTGTGTGTGTGTGTGTGTGTGTGTGCGCGTGTGTGAGTTTGTATGCGTGTGCGTGCGTGCGCGTGTCTGCGTGTGTGTGTGTGTGTGTTTGTGTGTGCGTGTATGTTTGGGTGCCTGCTTATGCGAGTAGCTTATGGTAAGTGACCTGATTTCTATTTCAACGACTAATACAGCTACTTCTACAACAGCAACAAAAACAACATCTAATACTACTACTACTAATAATAATAGTAATAGCATGAATGTGAAATAAATATTGATTCCATTGCAGATGCGGAGCTGCTGGTGTGGAGAGAGAGGACTCCACCCCAAGGTCCCGTCAGTGTCTCTACTGGCCAGGCGAAAATGGACATCCACTGGGAGACTGCTGCAGGAAACGGTGCTTACCCAGGTAAGAGCCCAGTTTATCACCATCCAGCTCATCATCATCATCATCGATACCACCACCACCACCATCATCATCATCATCATCATCACCACCACCATGGTCAGATCTAGGGGGGTGCAGGGGTGGGCTACGCCCCCCCAGATTTTTACCGCGCCCCCCCAGCGCCTCGTGACTTACTAACGTATATTTTAGCGCAATTAAAAGGAGTGCGTAATGCGAATTCACTGAGAATGAAACGCGATCCCCCCATCAACAAAATTAAATGCGATCTCCCCCCCCCATCAACAAAACGTCTCCACCCCCCAGCAATTTTCATTGCACCACCAGTCGAAGCAGGCTGCAGCCAGCCCTGCACCATCATCATCATCACCATTACGGTCACCATCAGTATTATTATTTTTATTATTATTATTAAAACCCCAATTCCAAAAAAGTTGGGATGCTGTGTAAAAATGTAAATAAAATAGAATGCAATGATTTTCAAATCTCATAAACCCACATTTTATTCACAATTGAACGCAGACAACATATCAGATGTTGAAAGTGAGAAATTCTACCATTTCATGAAAAATATTAGCTCATTTTGAATTTTATGGCAGCAACACATCTCAAAAAATTTGGGGCAGGGCCATGTTTACTATTGCTATACCATTTTTACTATGCCATGTTTATTATTATTATTATTATTATTATTATTATTATATCCTAATTCAGTAAAGCATTTTAATCTATTACAAATACAATTTTAACTCAGGTTTGGTAGCCAGTGTGATGTGTTCAACAGGAAATTTGACAAAATCTTCAGAAAGCTGTCTTCTTTCCCCCTGCTCAACCGCAGGTTTTACTGTGGTCTCGCTGGTGAGCTATAAGGGTCTAGAGTCCGTCATGAACCACTCCTTCCTGGATCCCAAAGACAAGCGTAGTGGCCGCTTCCAGATAAACTCAAAGGTGGCAACTGCGTCCGTCAGTAACTTAGCAACCGAAAGTTTGGACAGGCCTGTCAACTTCACCCTTTCCCACCTACAGGTCAGTCTGGACCAATCATCCCGCACTCAGCTTCTCCCCAAAATGATCTGTCAGCCTATCAGGCGTTAATTTGCGTTTCCAAAAAATCTGAGAAAATATTTTTAGAACTGTTGATGTCAGACAGTTAATTCGGTTTGATTTGGTGTTGTGTGCATGAAATTGCACTTTTGTCTGACGTAATGAATTCGAGGGCTTTTGAGCCTTATGATCAAGGGTGGAAAAATGGCAAAATTGATGTAAATGAATGACTCAAGCTTGACAGCCGCAGGTAGACAGGTCTATAGTTCTTCATATTTTTTCTGGTTTTTTTTTTGCCTCTTTCCTTTCATCCCATCTCGTAGCAAATTGCATTAGAGCTCAGATAGACTGGGCAAATGCAGACACAGTATAGTTTTGGTCTTATCAACACTCACTGTATGCATACACTCTGTACCATACACAAATTAATCACTCAGTCTCTCTCGTTCTGTCGGTCTTTCCATCTATCTCCCACTTTCCACCTCTCACTGTGTCTCTTTCACTCACTATCTCTCCCACCTCCTTTCCTGTTTAGTCCCAGGATGGGAATTACACATGCGTGTTTTGGGACTCGCGGAGTGGACAAGGAGGTTTGTGGTCAAAACAGGGGTGTGAGGTGGTGAGGTCTAACATCACGCACACCGTGTGCTCCTGTACCCACCTCAGCAGCTTCGCTGTGCTGATGGCCCTCCATGACGTCAAGGTGAGCATGGCTACCTATTTACTGGAAGAGTATTAGAAAGAGAGAGAGAGAGAGATAGATAGATAGATAGATAGATAGATAGATAGATAGATAGATAGAAAGATAGATAAAACAGGGTTGACAGCATCCTTCATAAAACCAGCCATTGCTGAAAAAAAATGTCATGGAGATATCAGCAGTGACTCAGGACGATATGCTGGCTTTATTGAGGCAGAAACAATGAACATCTGTAGACATCATGGACATTTGGCCTCATTCATATGCAGTGCATAGGCACAGAATTAAAGTGTGTGATATTTATTTGCAGATTTTTGATTTATTAAGACTCAGCTGGCATTAAAAAAACAGACAAAATAAATAATATTCGGCAAATATGAAAAATTGCAAGGTAATCCTGAGTAATTTAAATAAAACAGTGCGCAGATTATTTAACCCGTGGCTTCATAATAAACTAGAGGGCACTCAGAGAGTGCATAACTTCCACCGCGTTGCAACAATTTTCAACCATGCTGCTTTAACACGCATAAAAATTCTTTCAGCTCGTCCATGTTGCAAGTCATTGAAGGAGGAATTATTATTGAACCTGAATGTTAAATACCTCTGGAAAGTACCATCTTCAAACACATGGAAATTCTTTAGATTTGTCAGATCTTCACCAAATTTTATCTATCAACATGCAAAATTTCATTGACATGCATCCATTGCTTTTTGAGATACTCCGATACCTGTCAAATGAACGAACAAACAAACTGCATTTAAAAAAAAATGATTTCCTGGCAGAGAAATCATTAGGACATTTTTTTTTTACAATGAGGTGTTTTTCTTTATTGCGTGTATGCGATATAAAGTTTGAAACTCTCATACAATTCTATAAATAAGATCCATTATCACATGGGAGGGGTTTCCCCCTCACATAACCATTTTAGAGGATTCACTCAGACTTTGAGTTTGGTTAGTACTCAGATCCTGAGATCATGTAAGTTTCTTGAGTGAGGATACAAGAAATGTGGTTAATAGTTCACTTTCAACTGTTGTAGGGACTTCTGGAGCAACCAGGAGTCATGCGATGTCGGCAAAACTTCCTAACTGATGATTTATAAAGAACAAATTTTTTCGGTCAAGTCAACTTAAAATTATTTTTGTTGAGAAAATTACAGTTCTGAGTTGAAAAAATGATTATTTGAATTGTTGAAATAATTGCAACTACATTTTATGGTGTGTGAGCGAAGGTGTCATGGCAGTGAACGAAATGCCCCTGGATTCATAGCCTCCAGCTCTTGAGAGGCCTGGGCAACTGCCACTGTATTGAGTAATTTTGGAGAAGTGTTTATGCTATATCTAATTTTATTCTATTCAGCATTTTGCCTTTTTGTTTAACAAACACACGCTTTTGTTGATATGATTCTGGGAATTGCAGTGTGTCATTCCCTGAAAAATTAAGGCGATCTTTGAAATGTGGCCGACTATTCCATCTGCCGAACATGCCCTGCCTAGACCGAGTGAAATGGCTCATTCAGCCAGAAGGAAGAGCCTCAGTGGAATATTAAAAAAAAGACATGGCCCTCCCCCAACCATTTCCTTTGGCATCATTTGTGCAACTTTGTTGCTGTATTAACAGAAAACCTAAGTCAGTCTTTCAGAACTCCATTGCTTTCAGTTGGAAGTGGTGATTGTTGCACCTACATCAGAATATTAAGATCACAGCACATTCTCCTCACATATTTGAGCTCTCACACCTAAATGGATAATTTTAAAAGTCATTGCGCTGCTAGTATACTGTCAAAAAAAAATGTCTGAATTTATAGTTTTAGTGTCCATGCTACCTTCATATTTTCAGTTGAATGAAATTGAAAAGACGACTAATTTAGTATGGTTTTATTGTAAGAGTAAAAACTGTTTGTTCAATTTAATTTTCCAACAGGCTTGGATAATAACGTTTTAAAAAAAGTTTTTTCATACTGCACCACAAACAGACTAAGGCTGGCAGTTACGTTTTATGACCCGGTATGAGGGAGCTCATGGTTTGGTGGGCTTTTTGTCCCCGTTGGCAGGATGTGTTCCACCTGCAGGTGATCACCTGGGTAGGCCTGCTGCTGTCGCTGGTGTGTCTCCTGCTGTGCATCGTCACTTTCCGCTTCTGCCGATCGATCCAGAGCACGCGCAACACCATCCACCTGCACCTCTGCATCTGCCTCTTCATCGCCGACCTCGTCTTCCTCGCCGGCATTTCCCGCACAGAGGACAAGGTGTGTGAATACTTTCTTCGCCTGTCTGTCACACTGTTTGTCAGACTGTCTCTCTGCCTGTCTCACTGTCAGACTGTCCCTCTGCCAGTCTGCCTGTCTGTCTGATAGCCATTCTGTCTGTTTCTGTTTTTGCCCTCTGACTGTCTGTCTGTCTGTTCTCTGTTTCTGTTTCTCTGTCTATCTGTCCGTCCATTTCTCTCATGGGCAATTTTTTTCTGAGTTTGTCATCTCTGTGTGTCTCCCTATCGGCCTCTCTGTGTGTCTGTCTATCCATATGCTCCTCTTAGTGAACTGTTTGAACTCTCTTTTGAAAGGAGCTTTCTGTGTGCTTTTGTCTCTTTGTATTCGTTTGTCTGTGTGCTTATGTCAATGGGCGTATGCATTTTAGCCCATTTGTGTGTGTGTGTGTGTGTGTGTGTGTCCGTCCAGATTTGTTTGCGGATGATTGCGTTTGTGCATGGGCGATTGTGCATGCATGTGCATTTGCTCAGATGCCTGTGCCTGTTTTCTTGGCTTGAAGTGCTTCCTGTCAGTATTAAGCATATTCAACATTCATTTTCCTTTGATGCGCTCTCCCGCTCCCCCTGCTGTCTCTCAGGTGGGCTGTGGCGTCGTAGCTGGGCTCCTGCATTACTTCTTCCTGGCAGCGTTTTGCTGGATGCTGCTGGAGGGGGTTCAGCTGTACCGCATGGTGGTGCTGGTGTTTAACACCACACTGAGGCCGCTCCTCATGATCGCCATCGGCTACGGCATTCCCGCCGCCATTGTCGCCGTCTCTGCTTTGGCCAATGCGCGAGGATACGGCACGGACAGGCAGTAAGGGGGCACCGTGCCAACTGCTACTATTATAGAACCTCTACACTTTAGCAAATACAACTGCTACTGCTGTTACACTTCAGTGACTACAACTGCTATAAATTCAGTACCACTGGCACCACTACTGCAGTACTACAACAGCCTCTTTTACTCTTATTAGTGCTAGTGCTGATTCTATTACTACTGCTGTTTTTACTACTACTGCTACCATTACTACTGCTGCCATTATACTTCTGTTACTTTTACTGCTGCTAATACTGGTACTGCCACTACTGAAACTGCTGCTAGTGCTTCTATAGCTTCTTTTACAATAGCCAATGCTAATTATCATTCTATTACTGCTGTTACAACAATTGCTACTGCTACAACTCATGCTTCTGCTCCTGCTTCTATAAGCACTCCATCTTATTTTGGTTGCAATCCTGCCATTTCTACAACTGCTTCTGTTCATTTCACTGCCATTTATCGGACAAACAGAGCTGCTGCTACCAGTACTACTGCTAAACCTATGATTACTAGCACTATCACGACTGTTAAAGTGGCATAATCACTTAATCAAAACATTTTTCTTTCTAAAGTGTATTGCAATTATGGCTTGCGTTGCATTCATTTTGCCATTGAAGATGTACTTCTGCAAGGTGGTTTTTTTTTTTTTTTTTTACATTTTATATCTTGTACCTTACTGGACATTGCCGTTGGCTATTCCGAAAACTCACCAAAGTGTCCAAACAGTAATCATATGTAAATAATTTGTTAAAAAGTTGAATTTTGAAGCAAACTTCACATGGGTTTGTGGGACTATATATTTGAATGTTGGTGGAACAGACACCATTAATGTTCAAAATATAGTTCAGTCTGTCCAGATGTTTTAGAAGGTTTTTGGAGAATACATTAGGCTTCAAATTCCTAAGCAATAAATCCAATTAAGCATGCATAAAAACACAGGTTACATGCTCTCATCAGACATTGATCGTTCTTCAGAAAACAGGAATCACACAATACTGACATTTAAAAAAAATAAGTAAATAAATATTTATGTGCACAGCTGCTGGCTGAACCTGGAGGACGGTTTCATCTGGAGCTTTTTTGGCCCCGTCTGCATCATCATTATCATCAACGCCCTCTTCTTCATCATCACTGTGTGGAAACTGGCCCTTAAGTTCTCCAGCCTTAACCCCGACATGAGCAACTTGCGCAAGATCAGGTGAGTGAGGCAGTGTTTGTCCCTTGGTTTTCCTATATTGAGATCAGCTCATCTGAATACACACCAAGATTATGAGGACTATCGTGATTTTGAGGGCTGGGCCTTTGCAGTCTTTGTCTGCCGGTGTTGTTTCTGTCACTGTCCCTGATTTATTTTAGAAATGTTAAAACTATGAGCCATGAGAAAAAAAAATGCTAATATATATACACACAAACACAAATGCTGCACATGTGTGTATGTGTTTGTCAGTCTAGCTGTTATGTGCATGTGTGCGCCCTCAAAAAGCCCAGCAGCTCTTGGCGCACAGTTAGCGAATACAGTTTATTCAGCTGCAGGTCTTTTCCAGTTGACTCACAAGTCCAGCATTCACTCCAGCAAACTTCAATCATACTAAAATCTGCTGCCAGATGTAGCTGAGTTTGATTATGGCGGTGCTTGCTTCTGGTTGTTTTCACGCTCTGCTGAGTAGAACGTACCTGACCAGCGGGAACACGAGGTGTGCCTAACTATCCCATTCCCTGTCTGCCTTTGAGTTTTGCAGCTGGGCAGGTGCTGGAGAGCTCTGTGTCTCCTCAGCATATGCCTTTAGTTCTACAGAGCAAAATTTTCCCCTGTTTATTCAACCCCAGTACGGACCTCATATACACACCAAATTGACTTAGTACCGAGAATTAGTATGCCCCAAGCGTTACAGTGTCCTGTAATGAGAGCAGGCAGGAGGGTTAAGTGTGATCTCTGTCATTAAAAAAAAAAAAAAAAAACACCCCTCAGCAAAACCTGAGAATCTCCTCTTTATCCACAAATTATTTGCTTAAAATTGTACCATGCAAAATCAGGAAATACATGTGCCAAAAATTATGGGGCTGAAAACTCCTTGTCCCAAATATTTATGAGCTCATTGTACCTATGAATAGCCATAGTTCTGATTATGGAAGTCGGTTGTCCTCATTAGAACTCTAATCTGAGTTTATTTACCCTGATCAATAACAGAAGCCCTTATCATGTCCAGTCTCTGGCAACGTGTGTGGATCGATCTGTTTCCAGGAGGACCTGAGTGCGCTTGCATTCACCATCATTGCAGTATAATAAAGTATGAGGGTCTTTTTCCTCACCATCTCTAATGAGCCACACTGTTATGATCTTTAACCTCATAAAAATTACCAAAATGTGAAGGCTCCTTTTTTTCTGAGGGAATTTGGGATCAGGGAATTTAAATACATAGAAAACAGACCTGTATATAAGTATATATAAAATGAGAGAATCTCTCCTTAAACAAGAAATGACCTGCTTACAAATTGTACAGTATAGGGCAAAGTTAAAAAAAATCTTTGTCCTAAACATTATGGAGCTGAAAATTACATTTGTCTTATACCTTATGGAGCTTATGGTATTGCATATACCTCTGATTATGGAAGTCAGTGGTCCTCATTTGAACTCTAGTTTGCATTGCCTCAACAACAAAAACCCTTATCAACTACAAAGGCCCTAATCACGTCTAGTCTCTGGCAATCTGAGTGCATTTATTTTCACCAACGTTATGGTACAACAATGTGTGACTTATTTTTCTTTGCCGTTGCCAATGATCATGAACTTATATTACCGAGGAGTGAAGGCTCCCCTTAGCCTAGAAATCTAGACGTACCCTAATGGTAGCAAATAGTTTTGCTCAGCCGGTACGTCTAGCCACGAGCCATAGGGCCCCAGTGCTACCAAGTGATTGGTCCGACTAAGGTTTGGTCGGACCAATCACAACGCTCTACGTTCGTAGAGAGTCGTTGGGCGGGCTTAGCACGATGAAGACAATGCTGTGACGGTGCAAAACAGCTGAGAGATGGCTGTGGCAAAAGATCACCGGTAGTTTGAATTGGCTTTGGCATTGACTTTGGAACAGTTAGACTTGGGCTTTTCTTTGAAAGATGAGCAGAAAAAGGAACTCAAGTCATTCGTTTCAAAGACTGATGTATTTGCTGTTTTGCTGACGGGATACGGCAAAATTTTAATTTACCAGCTGGCTCTGCTGGTAGCGAAACAAATGGGAGTCAGTGAAAACTCACTGGTGGTTGTAGTCTCGCCGTTGATCGCCCTTATGGAGGACCAGGGGGCTGTTTCAATAAACTTCACTTGTCTGACCGAGTCAGACCGTCTGTCGAGTGAAAAGTCGGACCTTCGACAGACCATGTCCGTCAGGTGTTTCAATAAAACAAAAGTAGGATGTCCGACCATGGTCCGACGCGGACTGACAGTTCGTCACTGTCCATTCGAAGTAGTGTGAGAATTTACACCTCAATGATGCACTGCTTCGCTATTTGGCGTTCAAATATTCGAAATAAGTTAACGTTAAATGAAAAAGAAAAAAAAACAGGTAGATCATTAACTACTATTCAGACATAAATTAACGGCGTACATCGCTGTAGGATGTCACATTCAAATTTCAGTAGGCTATTAACTGAATCCAGTCTAGCTAATTAAAAGCAGTCTTTGCTCACTGTGCACTCTGTGCTTAAACTACAATTGGCAACATAACACAGCTATTCATCACACAAAAGACATTAAAACATTCATATCGTCACAATCGCTCATTTTACAGAATTGAGTTAAGCAAATGGGCGATAAGCAGAGCTCCACTCTCGGTCACATATAAGCACCACGAATACGATTTTTAATAACCACTGAGAACCATGTCGAGACCGCGATTGTCCCATTAGTGTTCACATAGCATGCTTAAAAACACAACTTTTTTATCGCACTTGAGGATAACGGTACCAATGATTTAAAAGTGAAATCTTCACACGTTGTTAATAAATTATGTGTAGTTGTTAGAAAAATTCATTCACGGATTTAACAGAGCCCCGTTTCTGGGTGTAGGCTATATTGGTTTAGCGGGCATTGGTTATACTGTCTTTCCATTCTCAAAGTATTTTGGGCTGTCTGCGCTTCCAGACAACATCAAACAATAACGCCATATTTTGGCGTTATATTTTTTGTTCGACCGAGTTGTAGGACTACTCTTGAGTGGTCCCAGAAAGTCGGACAGTCCGACCGGAACAAAGGATGACGGGCCGTTTATTGAAACACCCAGAAAAAGATGGACTGTCCTATCCAAGCGGGGATAGTCCGTTGCTGGGTCGGACGGTCTGTCGTGTTTATTGAAACAGCCTCCAGGTAACTGAGGCGACCAAATTTGGACTCACGGCCATGCAATTTGGTGCGCATAAATTGGAGGAAATTCGAAATGGCAATTGTCAGTCGGTCTTCGGTAGTTCTGAAGCCTGGCTCATGCAGAGGAAGTGGCCCGTCATGTTGGCTACCAAAGTCTTCCAAGATAACCTCCTAGGAATTGTGGTGGATGAGGTACACCTCATTTACAAAATGGTAGGAGGCATCAAGTAAACTATGTAATAGCGACAAAGTCTATATTCAATATTTACAAGTAATGTGAACTGAATGTACAGCCAGTTGTGTTACACACGGCCCCATTGTGATATTATAATCACAGCAGACTGAAAGTCGGAATGCTCTTCATTTATCCTCCTCTGCTGTCGGTGTTGAACTTTGTTAAGTAGCTTATATATTAGGACTACGGGGATGGACGCTAGTGCAGATGGATAGTTTGATCAGACCTAATTGCTTTGTGATGTTGATTGTATTGCATACTCTGCGGTTTCTTCAATTCATCAAAAATGCTTGTACTGTGTGCCAGTACACCAGCTATCTTCATACTTTTGTTACAAAAACGACAACAGTCGCCGGTCTCCATGACCACTACGCTGTCTTCATCAAAATCTTCTCCAAAACTAGCCGTATCCCTTCTAAAATGTTTACTCCCCCGTTAACTCGTTTCCGTCGCTCTGAATATGTCACCTTGTTCGTTGCTCCGATTGGTCGTAGCGCTATCCTATTGCGTGCAGAGGCAGTTTGAAAGACACCCGCTGATTCCGCCCCTAGGATTGAGCCCGGTCTATCAGTCGTGGCTAGACTATACATTTTAATGTTATAGTCTGGCTGGTCCGGCTAGGCTCCCCTATGTAACTGACTGAATTTAGGATCATGACACAGGACCGCATATTAGCATATATACACTGTGAGGACCTTTTCTTTTGCCAGAAATGAATTACTTAAAAACTGTTCAATACAGAGGAAAATCAAGAGGAATAGTGAACAAGATGCAGCTCAGCACAACGTAATAACACAGCATGGGCATTGAAAATGAGTAATCATTTCCCTCAGTGCCAATAATGAGCTTCGCTAAGTGCAATCATCCTTTCCCTATGCATGTTGGAAATGTTACATACAATTGTTCCATCATATCTTTGAGTAAAATCACCGTAGAAACATTTTGTTCATTTGCAGTTGTACCACCTAACTTTTTTCTCCTCACACAATACCGATATTGTCCAGGTGAACACAGCATAAGGTGGTTTGATGATTGTGCAGACAGATGGATTATGTTATTTGTGAGGCTTTGGCCTCATTTCCTCAAAACAGGCCAGTTCAGTTCATTTTGTTAGATAATTGAACATAATTTTTGTGTGTGTGTTTCCATTGTCAAAAGTTGTGGATGGTACCAAAAGAACAGTTCCAAGCCATCTCATTTTTTTGTTAAGGCTTCGCACCTGGCACATTGACCTAATGCTAGAAGGCGGAGCTAGATACACCACTGTCCACAGCTGGGTCAAGACATAGGCTGTTATAAACTGACTGAAGGCATTTTTTCCTGGTTATTTTAACTGCAAGTGGAGTCCTGCGCGCATTTAACAGTGGTTTACAGTTAACATACACAGAACTCTGTTGTAAACTTATTGTAAAATTACAGTTAAAATAACTGGCAAATAAGGTGCCAGTTAAATTAACTGGCAAAAAAAAGGCACAAGTTTATAACAGTGTAATGGTCACACTTGCTCAGCGAGGACTGAACACAAATCTGCCACTTTGTGATTGATGTAGTTAATACCATCCAATAATGACCCCACCTACATTTATTAGAACTGACCGCAGTGGAAACACAAACTAAGGTTTAGGTTTAGGCACAGGTCCATGCAGGTTACCTATCGGCTCTAAGAGCACTGTACCAAAAGTGTTTGGTGGAAGCGTGGCTTTTGTTTTGGTGTTTATAGCCGTGTGCTTATTGTGAAGAAGAGCTGTAAAGGGTGAATTGGTGTCCATCTGACCTCTCCTGCAGGACTTTCACAGTCACTGCGATCGCACAGTTGTGCGTGCTGGGAACCATGTGGATTTTCGGCTGCTTCCAGTTCGAAGGGACCTCGTTGGTCGCCTCTTACCTTTTCACTATCTTCAATAGCCTCCAGGGAGCGCTAGTGTTCATCATGCATTGCCTCCTCTCCAAACAGGTAGGAGAGGGAAGAGTGAGACTCTTTACTGCATTATTATTTGACTGTATGAAGTTTCTTCTCAATGTGAAGTCAACATTACATTCTAATTTACAGTTTATAAAATTGAATTAGTTTGTTTCCGTGATTTTTTTTTTTTTTTTTTTTTTAAATTTCAAGGGAAAATCATGCCTTTCATAGTCTTAGAGTAGGGCACTTCTGAGGAATGCAGCTTGTTCAATTACAACCTGTCTCCTTTCCCCTCTGACTGATATTATCATTATTTTGCATTATGATTATGATATTATTATGTGTATATCCAATCCCAGATACATTTAGGTTTTCCTTATTAGCTAAAAAAAAAATCCTCTTCACTTTACTACTTCAGGTTTGGATTGCAGTCCTGTTATATATACATGCAGGTTGTGGTTGAGCTGAACTGGGGTATGGTAAAGTGAGTAAAGCTGTGGCACACACTGGCTCTCTGCTGACCCCTATAGGTGAGAGAAGAGTATGCCAGGCTCATGCCCTGCATCTGTGCTGATCTGTCTGAGAAGAAGTACTCTGAGTATAGCAGTAGCCACCAATCCAGCAGCTCACAGGTACACACACACACACACACACACACTCACACACATGCAGAAGACATAACATGAGTGGTGAGAACAGGCCATCAACCCAACTATGCTTGTCACTCTCCTGTCACTAGAGCGTATTTCTTATCACTAAAGTGTAACACACACTCACATAGTCACACACAAAGTACAAACACACCCGATTGCAGACATACAAAATCAGTCAGACACACAAATGAACTAAGGCATGCGCACACGTGACAGCACACACGCAAGCATGAGTGCGGACACACACGAACACACAGATAAAGGCACTCACACGCATACCCATACACTCACACAGACACACAAGAAACCATGAGCATGCACTCTCTCTCACACACACACACACACACATACACAAATACTTACACACAGGTACTTATAAATGCCCATAAGTCATTTTAATGTACACAAATGTGGCCATCTGTTTTATGTTACTAAGTTAATTTTGAAATACACTGTACCCTGACATGCAATAATATAGTTTATTTAGCGTAATCTACATTTGTATTTTAAATTTCAATTCTGCAGATTTATTGACAATAGATATTCTTTTTGACAGGGATTCAAATCACTGGGGAGTGCTCAGAACACTGGGGAGTCACAGATCTGAGGAGCTACACCAAAGTCCCATGATGCTTTGTTCACTGCCCTTTGCTACCCTGGAATGACTCCTAGATTGTTTGACAAGCTTTCTGCGTAACTATGCCTTGAACGCAACAAACCAAAACTGATCAGATCTGTTCTTTGAAGCAGAGTTTAACCCTGGGTTCTTGTTTTACAAGTGGGAGAGTAGATATTTTCCTGATTGAAGAGAGCTCTTCGCTAGCTGTCTATCCATAGAGAATGCAGAGATGCAACTCCAAACTTCTGAACAGGCTTCAAGTACCTGCTTTCCTATGAACGTGCTGTATATGGGCAGGTTCCAGACAACATCAGTCACCTCTTTTCAGTTCTACTGAATACAAACATGGGGACTAGATGTTACTTCTTGGCTTTGAAACTGTTTTTCTCACTTCCAAGCAACTTCCAAAGCTTATACGTCAAGGAAGGAAGGATTTTATTTTTAGCAGCAGCTGCAAGATGAGGGTGAGGGAAAAATTTGGCTGGCTGCAACAGGAAATGCTAAATGTCTACCAGATTCACTTTAGACACAGCTAAATAGTGCGTTTACTCAGGTTTGCATGTGTGCGTTTATGTGTGTGTGTGTGTGTGGGTGTGCATGTGTGTGTGCTTGTGTGCACGTAGGCAGGCTCGCGCGTGTGTGCGTGCGTGGGCATGCGCGTATATATGTGTGCATTGTAGGCACTTTTTCCAGACGATTTTGAAGGGGACATTTGTTCATTGTGAATGAGCGAATGAACATTGCATTTGTATAGCGCCTTCTTATAGACACTCAAAATGCTTACAGTCATATGGGGTAATCTCATCTCACCACCACCAATGTGTAGCATCCACTTGGATGATGTGACAGCAGCCATTTTGCGCCAGAACGCTCACTACACATCAGCTTGAGGTGGAGAGGGAGAGAACAAATTGCATAGGCAGTCAGATCAGGGGTTGATGAGGTGGCAGGTCACCTTAAGGTCAGCTTAAGAATTTAGCTAGGACACCGAGGAACCCCTTACTGTTATCGAAGAGTGTCCTGGGGTCTTTAATGACCACAGTGAGTCAGGACCTTGGTTTAATATCTCATCCAAAAGACGGCATCTGCTTCACCGCCGTGTCCCTATCACTGCACTGGGGTGCTTGTACATTATGGTTATATAAGCGAACATTTTTATCCCGGAGCAACTGACAGTTAATTCGATGCGGCAGGATCCAATCCCTCCAGTGCAATGTGAGGCTTTGGGTCTTAACTGCTGAAGAGCCAAAACAGTCTTTCAGGTGAGAGTCAAGCACCGAAGCCACTAGCCAAGAGGCTAACATACAAAGTGATTATCCGGCAGCTTGGTCAGTGGCACGTTTTCAGAAGTCAAGGCACAGTTTCTCCTAATTTAAATTTCCTGCCCACTGCATTTCATAAAAAACAAGACAGAGTAGGGATGTACACAGATGACAAGCTCATCTGAAAACTTATCGTACTTTTAGCAGCTAGAATTTATGTGCAAAGATTGCTTTTGTCTGCCTCTAATGGGGACTTAAATCTGTAAAGCGAAGTTAATGTTGTTTTGTGGTGGTGGTCCTCTTCAGCTTGACAACATACTTCCATAAAATTCTGGGCAAAGTTTTGAAGTATGAATCAAAGAATATGTATGTATAAGTGTATTTTATATGTAGAGGTTAATATATATTGTGTCTGGAGACTAGCTGTTGAGAGACTTTTTTTAGTGTGCGTGTGTGCGCACACTTTTGTTTCTGTATGTGTGTGTGTGTGTGTGTGTGTGTGTGTGCATTGAGAGGAAACGGGTTGAGAAAAGGTACTCGTTCTTAAAGAAAGTATCAACTGAAAATCGTGAATAAGGAGTTCATGCTGTCTTAAAAAGACATTTATGGTATGTATGTTTGTATCTATATTTGTAAGTGGATGTGGCAAGGCTTTTACATGTTTACACAGTGATGCTGTTGTAAAAGGTTCAATCCTCAAAAAAATAAATGACTGTTGCCTTAAAGTTAAGGGAAGCAGCTGCCATATTGTTGTTGTTAACAGCCCTTTGAAACGGTGTCACTGTCCATGCATCAAAACATCGCTGTATGTGTATGTATCAGAGTTGGGTCCAAGTACTTTCAAGTACTTTTGAGAATTGTGTGCAAGCATTTTTTTTTTACATACCATAGTGCTTGTATTTGTATCTGAGTACTACCTAATAATGCCTAATATTAGGCATTAGGCCTAATAATATTATTAGGCCTAATGCCTAATAATACCTAGTAATAAGTACATGTACTTGTATCCAAGTACTTTTCAAGTACTTGACCAATCTCTGTCAGCACTTAGGAGACAGATTGGTCAAGAACTTTGAAAAGTACTTGAATACAAGTACAAGTACTTTAGGCATTAATAGGAAGTACTCCGATACAAGTGTAAGCACTTTGGTATTTAAAAAACAAAATACTTGCATCCAATTCTTGAAAGTACTTGAAAGTACTTGAACCCAACTCTGGTATGTATATATGTGGTGTTTATGTATTTTTATCATATATAGCTAATGTTTTGCAACTGGTTTTAAAGCCGGACCACTCCAGAGAACTAAGGCTGGTCCTGCATTCTGTGTAATCTGTGTCTAGCATTGACTGTGACTTGGTGGCCTTGACCGTTCCATTACAGTCTTCCTAGAAATATATTTCTAAATACATGAACAATGATAAACTTTGAGGTCCGTAGGTATTTGGAAAGCGACACAATCTTGAAGGGCCATAGTTCCTCCATATTCATGCTCATAACTTCAAATTATAGTGTACACTGACAGGTTAAATTTGAGGATTTGCGCATCCATGTCCATTAATCTATGTAGGACATGCACCTGTCAACACTTTATTACAGTAACAGCCCAGACTTTATGGGATACAGTGTTGCAATATACTTTTGTGATTGTATGAGAGTGACAAACACCTGGGTGAGGAATATATTCTTAAAAATGTATTTGTCAAAAAAAAGGGACGGGAACTTTCAAAAGACCCACAAACAAATGCTGTGAAATTCACGAATGAAAAGCAATTTGTAAATGCACGTTCAACAGTATGTATATTAATGTTTTCGATGAACATTGAAAGTACTTTTAAATCCAAATATTTGTTGATTTCTATTGGATATATTTAGAATATATTTAAATATATTTCTGTGAGGATTAGAAATACATTAGTGAATCTTTTTTATATGTAATTTTTTTGCATTTAACACAACAACAGATATTTTTGTGAGCATTGAAAAGTTTTTTTTTTGTGGAGACATTTATATAGAGGTCCAAAATACATTTGTAAATCCTTATATGTGCATTCATTCATTGTGAGACTGATCTGACCTTGAAGGTGCTAGCATGCTGACCATTCCAAAAATAAGCTATCACAAACTCAAACTCTGATCCCCAATGTATTATTAATATTATTATTAACATTTTTATTTTTTTATCTTTTTTATTTTTATTTTTTTCAAATATGCTACCAGCGTGATGAGGGCATTATGTTGCCAAGATGTTTATTTTTCTTTTGTAAATTATAAAGATATCTTGTGCATTGAAGCTTGAGAGTGAAGTGAGTTTTCATTTGATGTACAAGGAGATCTATAGCCATTTTGGGCAGTGAGGCAGTATTAGCTTTTTGGCTCTCTTGTCTTAGCACATTTATGAATTGAATTTAACAAAGATGAAAACAAGATCCAGGGTGCTGACTGTTGGCTTTAATTTGTGGTTGTTTGCATCCATATCATGAACCACGCAGGAATTTCAGCCCTTTTTTTAAGTGTCTCCATCCAAATTCCTCCTGACTGCAGTGCAGTTTTGTGACAAGCTTCAGGTGAAGGCACACATTCTTTATTGGGGATAGAGTTTCATGGGCAATAGCATCACCTCACGGCTGGGCAATAAAGACCAAACCAAATATCACATCAATTGTGACTGAAAAATCTCCATATTGATATTGTGATGATGTCCTGGAGATAACTATTGCTGGTTTCTTGAGATATTTACATGCAGGATTTTTGATAAATAGTCATTACTGATGTGGATATAATGACCAAGCTGAATCGTGAATGATAGAACAGCTACAATGGTCTATGTAGTTCAGAAAATTGTATCCGTTTATTGTTATGCATCTGTTAAAACCAGAAAAAAAGCAATACTTATGCCAACAATGATACTGTGATATTCAAAATCTTTGACCGTAATCTGGTCCTGTATCGCAATATCAATATAAAATCCATGTATCGTTCAGCCCTACGTTACCTCCATCCATTTTCAACTCTTGAACTATCGTGGGAGGCAAGCGCAACGTCGAGTAATTCCATCAGACTTGTTAGAGGATGTGTGTCTTCACCCTTAAACATGCAGTGCTTTAATGTATTGCCTAATTATACATTGTTGTATATAAAAAGTTTGATTTTTTTGTTGTTGTTGTAGATGTACACATGCAATATACTCTTAATCTGCTCTAACTTGATGGAAATGTGATCACAAGTTGTAGATTTTTTTTTTTTTTTCATTTTGAGGGGTATGTCTTTATTTCTGCTAAGTTATTAAACAGTTATAAAACCCAGCAAGCTCATTGGTGTTTATGTAATCATAATTTCTGTAAAATTTCTGTACAATTCTGTAAAATTGATCTCAACATGATTTGTTCATTGAACAATGTCATTAGAATATGATCAAATTGGATTGTTACAGTATTTGTGCTCCATGATTTCAAAATATAGATAAACACATCGCGCAAAACTTTGGATTTTGGTTGTTCTTCTACAGTTCAGTGGTGGCAGTAGATCTGAAAAATGCCAGTATTTAATTCAAATTGTTATTAATGTCACAAACTCATTGCTTGATACTAATATCAGTATTTGTGTCAGCATCTAGAGTTTACATGAGTGAGTGTGTGTGTGTGTGTGTGTGTACTTGCTTCACAATGAGGACCAGAAAACCTTTTTTTTCCTTCAGAGTGGGGACATCATTGGGAAGTGAGGACATTTGTACCTGTCCTCACAACTATAAAGGCAAATTTTGACTTATTAGTTCAGTGCTTGGTTTAGGCATGTTTTGTTTATTGTTAAGATTAGGGAAAGTCTGTGGGGACATAAAAAAAAAAATTCAATTCAATTTAATGTCCACACAAGGATAAAAGTACAAGGATGTGAGTGAACTTTGCGCGCGCGTGTGTTTTTTTTTTTGAGAGAGAGAGAGAAAAGGGGAGAGTGAGAGGCTATTTGAGCCCATTGCCCTGAGGGATTCTGCACTTTGTTGTGATGAAATGAAAGATGAAAGAGGCCAGGGAATAATAGAAAAAAATTACAAAAAATGAGGGAAACGACGAGCTGACAACCTGGGAGAAGAGAAGTCACCCGTCTCCTTTTTCTGATATTCCTCTCTCTTGTACTCTCACTTTCTTGTTCTCTCTCATTGTCTTTCCTTCACTCTCCCTCCTCCCTCCTTCTATCTTTTTATTTCTCCTTGACTTGTCTCTACCTGTCTCTCTTTCTCTGTCAAAAATTATAATTTGCCGTAGTATTGCCAAAGCAGTTGCCAACACAAAACAGCAGTGGTAGCGAGGACTGCTTGTTTTCCTGCGTAGGAAAAAATAATCATGCACAATAATATTAACAGTATAAGACACTAACTTTCCCTCCTCTCTTATGCTATGTCCTTCTATATCTGTAACTCTTCCTAAGTCTCTTGAAAATTCAAATTTATTGTAGTTTTGCCAAAGCGACTGTCAACATGCAACAGCAACAATACCAAGGACAAATGCAGCAGATGATAATAACCGTAATAGATACTGACTCTCTGCCCCTCTATTTCTCCTTACTCTTCACTCTCTGTCTACCCATTTACCATTTCTCTCATTTCGTCTTCATGTTCCCTCTTCATTTCAATGTATCCTTCAATCTCTGTTTGTCATGGATCTCAGGAGGTTTTCTGGCGAGATGATTCTGTACACTATCTATTCAGAGTCTGCTGTTGCCCTCCTCAAACAGATTATTCTTGTTCGTTGGAGAATTGTTATCTCTAGATAGCTTGAAAGTGGAATTGTCCATTTATAAGATTACTTTCCGGCAATCTGATTGTGGCTCGTAAGTTAAAGCTTGGGCAGTGTGATAGGCAAGCGTTTCAATATTATTAAAATGCCAGCTCCTGTTAGGGCCCTGCCCATATGAGGAAATAATGTCGCAGGAGGAGATGTACATCGCTGAAAGGTGGGTGGAGCTATCACATGTCAAACTTTACCATGAGCACCATGGCTCTTAGCACCATATGCAGTAAAATCAACTCATACACAGCAAAAATCCCAGTGTTAGTTCAACTCCAGAAGAGTTTATATGAGACCAACCCATCCATCTTGGACTCAAATGAACTCTATTTGAGTTGAATTAACACTGGGATTTTTACTGTATATAGTGTACATTTTACAAGATGGGGTATATTTGACTTCTTTTGGATACTGTAAAACTAATAATAAGCAATTTATTGTGGATTAAACCTGAATGTCGTTGACATTTCTTTAACAGCGCTCTATCAATAGGCAATAAGTCCATTTATTGTTTTTTTTAAATTTCCTTTCAGTTGAGGCCATATCAATTTTTCTAAATTATCTTTGCCCAAAATAGCTACTATTCAGAACCAAAGCAGTTTTCACCAGGAATATCAGTTCATGAAGTCAATACACATTGCATGTTCTTATTGTAAATTTTTTCAGTCACTGTGTATTGTGATCATTGTTTAAGCTCAGTGGATTCCAATCAGTCCTTGCTTTCTAATTTAAAATTGGGTATAGGTAGCAAGAAGGCTGTTCGCTGGCAAAGCAGCATTTATTTGTTTTAGATCAACCATCATTTTCCCTCGGCATTTGCATTTCTGTTAATATGAACAAAGAAGAAAGGAAGAAATTAGTCTTTGATATATGCCTCCTCACAAAAGAACAAAGGATTTGTGTCTGTGTGCTGCATTTGTGTGCATGCCAGTGTGCCTAAATGCATGCATGTATGTGTGTGTGTGTGTGTGTGTGTGAGAACCATGTGTACCCACATAAATGTGAACTCTAGTATCCCCACTTCAACAGACCATTACCAACACACTGTGCCACTCTCATATATACATATGCAGTGGAGGTACATTTGTGTCCTTCAACAAGTCATTTTTCTCAATGTACCCAGAAAGAACTACAATGATGTGCTTGGGAACCACATTTGTGCCTATTACAAAAAAGGCTCAAAATGAGTAAATATAGGAGGCAAGATGGATGATTTTAGTGACCTACTGCATACCACTCAGTAGCATGCACTTTTGTTATTTTTTTTCTAAGAGTGAAAGGTAATGGAACAGTTTTCCAAACTAAAGGCTCAGTCCCACTGGACATTTTTTGCCTCGGCGATGTACTCCCGATGGAAATTGATGCACCTCGGGAGCCATCGGGAGAAAATTTGTCTATTTCCACAACGCCGATGATTTTTCCCCAGTTGGACCTAGGCATAAGGGACAGCAACTACATCAGGGATTGCCTGCACCTGCTTGAGACAATGGAAGACAATATAACCTGACACAATGCAATACATCACAACTTTGCACTAAACAACACAGCACAATACCTGAGCTGGCTCACTTCAACATGCACGTGCACCTGGGAGATGTACTGTATCTACGTTATTACTGCAGGTTACACTACATGACCTATCAACCAGCGTGATATGCGGGGCGGATATTTTGCAGTGGAATGTTCATCAATAATCAAGTTAGTTAGCTCATTTGTAAAGACAATGACATAAATGAGCCACTGCTTTGTCTGCTTTACCATCATCTCTGCAGGCCTCATATTTGCTTAATCTTATCATGATTACATTACGGTTTGATGAACGGGAGACTAGCAGCCGGGAAAAGAGACTAAGAACAACAATAGGAGTCAACAAATTACAATACATTTAGCAGATGCTCCTATCCAGTGCTATGGACAACATAAAGCACATCTAAAGGAATAAAAGTGCTGTGGCACTCTGAAGAGGAACAGAGGAAACAAATGCATCAATGTAAATGCATGGTATTTTCCTTTCAAACTTATGCAGATTAAGTAATTCAACCTATTCATGCTTAGTAAATGCCATCTCACACACGCGCGCACAAACACTCGCACATCATACTTCCAAGAAACTTTTATCATGCTTCCATTTTTATGAAACCATAATTCAATATAGATAATTTTCAAATTAAATTATTTCATTAGTATTCAGCATCGGCAAATTGTTTGCAAACTCTCTAATGGGACTGCACCATTCTCCATTATAGATTGAAAATAGTGATTGCAATGTGTTACAAATGAAAACAATGCAAAATGCAGTTAGGCCTTCTTGGTTGGCATGCTCTGGTGATCAGCAAACAAGTTACTGAAATATTAATATGAGCTCTGTTAAAAGGACTGTCAGCACTACATCAAGCTACTCCATGGCCCAATGTAAAGATGAAAACTAACAATGATTGGCTTCTTCCAAATAAATGAATATTCCCACACATGGAAGTAAAATATATCACATTGAGTAATTTGTGGTGTTTCTGATTTTTGGATTGAGAATTACATTGCATTATGAAATAGCTATCATAATGCATCATGAAATATCTTAGCCTACCTTTTTCCACTGACATAAGAGGGATTATTTGTATAGTGGAATAATGTGTTCTTTTCACATTATGTGTTCACGTGTCTTTTGCGCACATGAATTTTTTTTTTTTTTTTCATCGGAAGGACTCCATGTGTGCTTCTTTTGAGGAAGAACAGTTCGGACCGGGGGAAGTTTTTGTAGGGCTGTCACATCAGGTGTCCAATTTTCAAATTTCACCAGGTAGGTCATCCTGCGCTAGTTGTTGTCTGTAACTGTGTAATGAGGGAGTGAAAAGAGATAAAGAGTGAGAAAGAGAGGGAGAAAGAAGCAGCAAAAGATGGATAAAATAGTGTCATGAAAAGGGGATTTTATTGAAGAAAGGTGGGACAGATACATTATATACACAGCTGGAAATGGCCGCTGTACACAGGGGAAGAAAAACGATGAAATGAGGAGACATGAAATAAACCAATGGCTGAAGATAGATGTGGGGCGAGGGAGGAAGGAAACACACAAAGAAAAAGGAAAGAGAGGAGGGAGAGGACAGACAGAGTGAGAGAGATAGTCAGCTGGCTCTGCGGGTAACTGCATTAACACTAGCTAAAACAAAATAACCTTCGAACAGCATCACCAAAACACAAGAAATTATTAAACAAGTTATAGCACACCATCAAGACAATTATATCAGTGATTGGAACAATCAAACACTAATGCAAAGTAAACAACTGCTATCTGGCCCTAAAAACAAAATATAGGCCTATTTTGGGAGATTACCTCAACTTAGCCAAAAATATTAAAACTTTGAGAACCCTGACAATGCACAAGGTTCAGTGAGCATTGTCTCGATATACTGACTGACCTGCACATGGAGAACTAGCTTACAAACAATTAAAGACTCTGCTCATATTGACAAAAAATTAGGTTGAGACAGGGATTCGTTTCTGATTAAAATTTGCAAAACATAAGTGAGAAGGAGAAATTTTTCACAGTAAAATTTTACAGGTACACCTGCCCGCCATCATATAACACCCCCTTCTCCTTGGAAAAGAAATTCGATGCATCATAGTCATAGTATTGTCATGTTATTCCACTAGTTTTTTTTTTTTTTTTTTTAAGCAACATATAACACGTATGTGTAATGAAAAGCCCAATGAATTGAGTTGAGAGGGAGAGAAAGAGAGATTGTGTCAGAGAGTGAGAACCCACTTAATTCAAAAGTGAACAAAATTAAAGAAAAGAGGGAACGGAATACAGGAAAAAGAAAGATGACAGTTTTGAAAAAAACAGCAGAGAGATGTGATGTGTGAGAGCAAGGCACACTCTAAGACAGACAGACAGAGACAAAAAGAAAGAAAGAAAGAAAGAAAGAAAGAAAGAAAGAAAGTGTGTCATGTCTGGCATGGAGTAAAACCAATTTGATTTTGAATTTCAAAGGGAGTAAGAGAACAAGTGGTTCTGAAACGGACACAGGAGTGGCATGTGTGCTGCCAGAAAAAGAAAATAGCAAAGAGACCGAGAGAGTAAATGGACAAACCACTCAAGTTTGAAACATAGGAGAGAGAGGACAGACACTTAAACAGAGAATGACAGAGTGAGACCCAGAGAGATACCGAGCGAGAGACAGAGTGACAGAGAAAGAGGAAGAGAGAGAGAGACAGAATTTGTGCTCAGTCATGTTCAGTTTTAAACATTGGAATAGAAGACAAACACTTGAACGGAGATAAAGAAAGAGAAAAACGGAGTCAGAAGGAGTCCCAGAGAGAGACAAAGGGAGAGAACAGGTGCGTTTGAATGAAAAAGGAGAGGGGCAGACGGACAGACAGAAAAAGAGAGAGTAAGAATGACTATGAGTTAGAGTGAGAGAAGGTGGTAATACCCTCGACTGACTGCAGGCTGGGATCTTACAGCTATAACCGTCCCCACTGCCCTCCATCTCTCCTGCTCTGGCCAGCCGTCTGGGGTTTGGGACCCAGGGGGCTGACTCCGTTGGAGACCGAGGGGCAAAATCACATTCCGGCTTACAGGTAACGCTGTTTCAACACATCCATAACATTTTCTAACATTTCTGCCTCAAAGCAATGGTCGAGTGGGCTCAATGTATTAATTCTGTTCCTCCACGCGTGCGAGATGTTGGTCTTGAGCATCGAATATTGTTAACTCACTGAGTAAAAAAAAAAATACTGAGAGCACTCAGCCATTTGATTAATTGGCTCAATGCACTCCTCATGTTTATGATGTTGGTTCACAGCATCTGATAGCACATCTCTGACTTTGGCTCAGGGCATCCTTAACTTTGGCTTTTGCATCAATAAAGCTTACTGAATGTGTCCATAACTATGGCTCAATGCATTCGCTGCATGGACTTCATACATCTGTAACACTGAAAAAATGGCTCTGTGATATTGGTTAAATGTGTTGGTTATGTTTTGTTGTGTGTCCATTGTGTTGGTATAACACAACTAATAATAGAGGCTCAGTGAGTCCATAACTTTCGCTAATTGCATCCATATGATTTGCTTAATGCGTCTTTGACTTTAATTCAGTGTGTCCATAATTTTGACTGAGTACATCTGTAACATTGACAAAATGCAAAAGCAATGATGGCTCAATATTTCTGTTATTTTCAGCACGGGGTTTAAAACTTTGGTCCAGACCATCTAATAGTGTTATTTCATTGTACCTAGCTGTATCTGTGCTGTTGTCTTTGTAACTATAGGTAAATTTGTAACAGTATATCATTGCATCTGATATTTTGGTTTCAGTACATTTGCTGCAGTGTTTCAATGCATCTGTATAGGCATGTCATGTTTGCTTAATATTTCTGAAACATAGACTCAAGCTATCTGAAATGTTACTTCAGTGTGTCTGTAAAGGTGGCTCAACTCAGTTGTGATGTTAGCTCAGTAAATCCATTACACTAATTCAGTATGCCTATATTGCTATCTCAGTGTGTCCCTAACATTGATTCACAGCATCCCATAATCTTGATTTGGTGTTTCCAGCATGTTGAATCAGAGTATATATAATGTTAATTCAGTTAATCCATTACAGTGATTCGGAGTAGCTATAATGTTGATTTGATGTGTCCACACCGTTGATTCAATTAATCCATTATTTTGACTCAGTATACTTATAATTTGGTCTGAAGTCACCTTTAATATTGATTTAGTGCATCTGTAGTATTGGCTCATTGCATCTGTTTATACATTCAGAACATGTTTCACCAATCATAATACACTATCAAGAAATCTCAGCATTAATAATCCTCTAAGTATCAACCTATACGCTTTTCTGTGCTGAATTAACCAATCACTGTATATCAAGAAGGTACCACATTGTTATTAAACTCTCACTGAACACCAACACATGATTAAGAGCCACAAAGTGCACACAAATGAGCAATTGTAGCGTTATTGAGTACATGAAATTTTTAACCAATATATAATCATACCGTTATTATTGAATCCCTTACTGTAAACCAATGAGTTTATAACTATATTAACATTTTTGACCAAACTGTAATTGCATTGAAATTAAGTAACCTGTCATTGTGTTGCAATGAGTCATTACAATGTTATTAACTATTACCCAAGAGTGTACACACGAGATACCCTGAAAATGGCAAGTTTGCCATTTTCAAATCAATTCAATCGAGCTTTATTGTCATGACCTACATGATTCCATCTCCCGAAGCAAGAGCAAATACAATAAACATAATAAACATGTGGTATACTATGGTGCAGTAATAAACATGCAACAGTTTGTGATAGTGTTCAAATAATGAAAGCCAAAAAGGGTCCTGGGACTCTATGGACAGGAACGGAAGAAGCGTTTCAAACTACCTGCTCTGGATCGACAGTCCAAACTCAGCTGCATCATGAACTTGCTTTTTCTAGATTTTAACAAATGCATTTAACCTAAACTTCATCCACAAAACGTAAGGAGGTGTACTGGAGCACAAAGAAGCAATGGGATTATGTGAGTCTCATATCTTCAGAAGTGCCACTCGCCTGGTTCATTACGTCCCTAGTTATTCAATTGAATAAAACTACAAACACCCTCTAAAGATGTCAGGATAGTGAATGGACCCAGGCACAGACAGTGGCAACAACAGCGCAAATGACTAAATATGCAAAAATTGAGGTAAACAGTCAGCATCAAGAACCAGAGGCAAAGACGTACAAAAATGACAAGGCAGAAGCAAAGTTAAAAAAAAAAAAAAAAAAAAAAAGCAGGCAAAGGTCCAGGGACCAGAAGGCAGCAAGAAACTGAAGGTAATACAAAACTGGTGAACGTCTCTACATCTTATACACTAATGGTTGTCGCAGCAACTATGCTAGTAGGCAAATTATCAAATTTGTTGTTGACTCCGTGATTGTGAGCCTCCTTGAAGAGGATGAGAAACTTCATGGACCTGTGGTAGATGATTTTGTAGCTTGGTGTGATGAGTCTTTTTCCAACTGAATGTGTCTAAAACAAAACACATGGTAATCAGCTTTAGAAAGTCTTTTCATTGCCCACCACTGACCAACATTAAAGGTGCAGACATTGAGCTGGTAGACAGCTATAAATATTTGGACGTTTTAATTGACAATATGCTGTGCTTTGATGCTCATGTTGCTTCTACAACAAAGAAAGTCTAGGAGCAACTTTTTTTTCCTGAGGAAAATGTCCTCTTTTAATGTTTCCTCCGAGATGATGAGTCTCTTTTACAAAAGCTTTATTGAATCTGTTTTTATGTTTTGTATTATAGCTTGGCTTGGGAATTTGACTGACCATTAAAAATAGGTTTGGTAGCCTAATCAAAGTGGCTAGTAAGGTTTGCGGTAGGAGTGATGCTCAGCTCACTGACCTGTATAGTAGGCAGGTGTTGAGAAAGGCTGCCTCTATTGTGGAGAGCCAGGATCACCCCCTTCACTCAGAGCTTTTATTGTTACCATCAGGACGTCAGTGGAAGATGCCTGCTATTAGGACCAAAAGATTTTAGGTTTCTTTCATCCCTACTGCCATTCGGTTGTTGAATGGCACATAGTATTGTTTCTGCTGTTGGCGATAGAATGCTTCTGCTTATTCTGCACAGACTGTTTAGGCATCTGATGACTGCACTTTGCATTTGGTATCTATACCTTGCCCAGTGATGCAAATTTGAACTCCTTTTAAATCCTCATTTTTATTTATTATTCATCTTATTTTACTTTTAATCTGCCTCTCTGTAATCTGCCCAATATGTGTGTTGATTGTCATCCATCAGAGTTTCGGTTGTCTGGTGTGTTTGTATGGTTTTTGTGTATCCTGGCTGCAAACCAATTTCCCAGTAAAGGACAATACAGGTACTTTGACTTTGACTTGACTTTGAACCGTAGGAGTAAGGAAATCAGAACAATGGATGATAGCTTTGGAAAAGGACTAAAATAAAACAGTACAAAAAAAAGTCTGAGGTGTGCTCACAAAGAACAAAGGAAAACAGAGGGATGGTATAGAGGGAGAGGTGATTAGGGATAGTTGGGACAGGTAGAGTGGACTGCAGAAGAGAGCACAGAGGAGCGTGGCAACAAACAAGGTATTCAAACAAGTGGGGAAACAGAACAGGGAGAGCAAGAGACACAGACACGAGGAGAGGAGAGCACAAGGACAGTAACTGATTAACTGAAACAGACAGGCACAGATAACTGAAAAGTAAAACAAATTTAAAAAGTGACAGAACAATGGCAGATCGAGGGAATACTGACTAAAGGTGTCATTTGTCTTCATGCAGCACCAAATGTGAAAGTGCCAGTTGGCCAAATTTATAAAAAGTCCGGGGAAATAAAACTGTGAAATTTATTTACGGCATTTGTGTTGATATTCTGATAGAATACAAACAAAATTGTCATTTTATGTCCCGTATTGAGAAAAATTTACAGTTAATTTCAATCCAGCTGTTGTAACTGTAGTTGAAAATCAGAATGCTAAAGAGACCGAGAACAGCATCTGAGAACTGCTGGGCTCAAAAGATGTGAAAAGACAGGTTGATAAATAAAAACAGAATAAAAAGATTAATAAATAATTCCAGTTTTCTGAGCTAGAAAAACATTTATTTGCATAGAAAAACATGTCAAGAAAAGGATCCATGAGCGACAGTTTACTCCTTTCTTATTTCATCATCAGCAAATTGCCTTCTCTGTCTGCAAGACACTGACGACTGGCATTGTTGTTCACGATGGACAATCTTGGTTGGGATTGCGTCAGGTTTTAGTTTGCACCATTTTGTCCTGCGATATGCCATATTTTAAATACTGGTCCTAACGATAGCAATGAGGTGAAAATGCACTGAGCATAGCCACATACTACAGTTAGGTTTTAGCCAGAGCAACCCACGTTCTTCAACCTTTGTTTTAGTATTACAGGCCTTGTCATGGGGAACATGTGAAAAGTCAGTTCGATGGACTTAAAACTCAACTTGAATCATATTTGTTATTTGTACATCCAAAAGCTACTCATAGTGGCATTGTGGTTGAGCCAATTCAGGTCTGCTTGTAAAGTTTGCTTAAGTAAAATTAAAATAACACGTCTTAATCCATTAGAACACATTGCATTTACACCTCTTTTCATTCTCATGGAGCCCAATTCACGTCATTCTGGAAATGGCACCGGACTCTTCTGATAGGCTAATGCTATAACATGGCTGCGCACATAGAAATGGCCCAAAAACAACCTTTGGCACCATTCAACTAAATTATTATGACAATATGTGGGTGCACTGATGAATTATCGCATTAACTCAATTGATAATTTGTTGAACATATACAGACAAAGTGAAACAGCTGAATTATTGAATATCAACTAATAAGCTGTTGAAATGTTACAAATACTTTATGAACTATCTGTAGCTGAATATCTAAGCATTATCAAACTTTCCCTCCAGAGCCTAATCGAACCCCAGAGGAAAAGACAGTCATGATATCCACTTTTATTACTTTTTTAACCACTTTTATCAAACATTCATCACTAAAAAGTTATATTCTGTTGTGCATTTATAATCTGGATGGCAAACTTCCCATAATGGAAGGAAGCTGAGGGGAAACGCCGAAGGCAAGTGTTCTGGCCGACGTATCCAAGGCACTTGTCACTTCTCAAATTAAACACTGAGTAGCCATCCCCACCCTTCAAGCACAAATCAGATTGTGCCTGCCTCTTTGTGGACTTAGGAATGATTGGCCAGCTCAAGCAGCACAGCAGGCTCAGGCTTCTGTTAGATGAGGCAGGAACAAGAGGAACAGCCTTTGTCTCTGCGAGAATGACCAGGAAGTCAGGCAGGAATGTGTCACCTGTAAGAGGCCAGTGTGCCCTTCCCACAGCAAGCAGCAGGTTATCTGTGACAGTTGTGCTTAGACACCTAGTGCTATTTGTTGATGTTAAAGCAATGAAACATCCCTGAATAAAACTATCTTGTTGATACATAGGAAAGCAGTGAAACTGTTCAATTTTGCAGTATTTATGTGATCATGAAGACATATAGACAATTAGTTTTAAACAGAGAGTGGTAAATTTCCTTCGCAAAGCGTGTAGGAGAAGTCACTAAATATGTTTGAATTGTTCAATTCACAAATAAGTCAGTAGGATGGGGTTCACCCTTTTACTGGTCAACTTACTTCCAGCAATACAATACTACTTTTTTCCCAAGTAAACTAAAAAAAAATTACAATAATGCAACAAAAATTCCTCCTAAAATCAAATAACATTAATTTTTGTATTAACTGTTTGTTAGCCATATCTATATTTACAATAACGACTTCAGCAAGTGTATGAATAGTGTCAGTTTACCGGTAGGCCAATGGTGAGAGAAATGTCTTAGAAGTATTGAATGTAATTGAACAATTATGAATGGCAGTATTTGTGTGCAAAAGCACAGCATGATGTTATGAAGTGACCCAGCGTACAACATGGGGCTGGCAGTGTACGCGGGGCAGAGGTTAGGCAGGTCCTGGACTTCGGACCAACTCTTCCATTAGCAGCACTAAATAAGCTTTTTAGTAGCTCTATATTATAGGCTCTATACACTGTTATAAATTGACTGAATTTAACTGTTAAATTAACACATTGTCTCCTTGTTATTTTCAGTAGAGTCCTGAGCGCATTTAACCGTGGTTCACAGTTAACATACACGGAACCTCTGTTATAAACTGACTGTAAAATTACAGTTAAAATAACTGGCAAAAAAGGTGCCAGTTTATAACAGTGTAGCATAGGATACTCAAAGCTGGCCAATAAAGTCAGCACTGTTGCAGTTTTTTCATTCCTGCTTTCAAACCACAGATCCCCGTGCCCTGTTTCACAAAGCAGGATTTCCAGTCTAAATTAAACCCTTAGACCCCTCATGAAACTGGAAACAACAACAATACTAACAAGTACTGTTCCATGAGAAATATTTTGCAATTTGTTTGCCACCGTTCTCTTACCCTAATCCTAACCCTGAAGTTGACTGTATGGTTTAGCCAAATAAATAAAAAATATCCTTAATTAAAAGTGGTGAACAAATTGTGAGATAACCTATTCCATGTGTCATTTTTCCATGAATTTTTCTGAGCAGAATTTTTCAATTTGGTTATTACTCATAGTTGGTTGTTTGTGTCTTTCTAAAGTATGTTCAATTAGCATTTTGCCAGGTTTGTATACTTGTCTCTTGCTTGACCAGTTGACTTTGCTTAAACACGGTAAGTTCAAAGAGGAACTTCCTGATAAAGTCACCAGTCAATAGGGGTGAAGAGGATGATAATCCAGACCTCAAATGAAATGATGACATGACTTTGCAAAAATATCATAATCATGCGATTTGGCTAACTGTTGTCAATCCGTAAGGCTTCTGAAGTACGAACAAGGCATGACAATGTAGAGAGGATTTATATTCTGCATACCATGTTCTCACTGACTCTTCCCCTTACCCCTCTCATCTGTTTCTCCCTAATACATAATGTTGTAAATGCATTGAGCCAATGTTATGGATGCATCTAGCTAACATTACAGAACAGCCATCTTAACAAACTCATTGAGGAGGCACTGCACATGAATTTCAGATACAAATATGTTGAATCAATGCAATGGATGCACTGAGCTAATAGTACATGTTCAATGAGCCAGTGCTATAAAAAACAGAATAAATGCTACACATGCATTGAGCCGACATTACAGATGCTTTGAGCCAATTTTATGCTGGTATTGAGCCAATGTGATTCATGTATTTAGTCGCTGACACTGAACCGATGCTACAGACCTTTCCTTTCACTGCTACTTCTTTTGTCCACAGGCGACTTTTTGGCTCAATGCACAACCAGGTAAATGATCATTAATTACAAATACATTTCTGCATCATTGTTATGATTCTAATCTGTTCTGTCTTGTTTCTGCCTTGTATGCCATGTTTATTATGATTTTCCCTAGTCCCTGTTATGTTTATGATTATGTTTGTTAGGTTTTGTCATGTTTTGTTTAGTTTTTGCATTTTGCCATGTTTTCGTTTTTGCCATCCCCTTCCACTTTTCTGTTAGATTCCGGTCCATGTTTTATTCATGCCCAGCATTGCACTTTGTCTCCCCTGTCTGGTCTCTTAAGTTACAGCTTCTCCCCAGTCCTGCGTGTCACATGCTTAGGTGATTTCATGGTTTCTGGGTTTCAAACATTCCTTCCAATCTCGTTTGCTTCCTTCGCCTCTCTTTTTCTATATTACTAACCAATACTAACAGTTTGTTGTTTTTTGTTAAAGTTACTAACCCAAACTAACATTGTATATAATACTAACTTACTAACGAGCACTAGGGATTGTATAGCTGCACTTACTAATTGATTAACTAGCTCTCAGCACTCGCCCTGTTCTAGACCGGATCCTCCGCACCTGCTCCACTCTATCCTACCTCTCATTATCTGTGCACATTAGAACTCCCTAACCGGAGCTTGTTTTGTCATAGGTTGTCTCGTGTGTTCCCTGTCCGCGCTTTTGGCTTTTTTGCCAATTTCATGTGATTAGGTCCTCCCTCATGTTCCCTCCTTTGTAATTAGTCTGATCCTCATCACCTGATCCTAATCATAGCATGTGACTTCCCTTGAGTGTATTTAAGCTGTCTTCTCACTGCAGTTCCCCGTCAGAACGTTCCCTTGTTTACCTGTGCTGCTCTTGTTTCTCGCCTTGTACTCATAGTGTTTCTATTCTGACTGGACCGTCCGACCTTCGATTTTTGGCTCTGCTTTTTGGTACTATTGTCTGCATCTGTTTACGAACCCTTTTTGCCCGACTACTAAGTTTTGTTTGCTGCCCTGGTAACGGTTTGGATTCGCCCACTGGATTTTGGCTTTTGCTTCTCTGACATACCTGTGTCTGTGTACCGAACCTGTTTTTGACCATGAGTACTGTTATTGCTGCCCCAATCTGATTCTGCCCTACTGGATTGTGATTTTGGATTGTGGACTCTGTACTGTTGCTTTTTTTGCCCTGTGGGGGTTAATCCCCCCAACAAATAAATTTTTGCTGCTACTTCCTGGTCTCGCATTTGGTTCCGGAACGGTACCTCACAATCATTCTGTTAAATAAGCGCTTGCATAAGTAAATGTTTTGGGAGGTTGGAGGCTTTGGTTCTGCCACTCATTGCGGCGATGAATCGTTATCTTCTTGTCGGTACGCTTTCTCAAATTGCTGTTGGTAATGAGCAGATAACCCCATGTAATGAGTGTACAGACCATTTCCTGTCTAGGGCATTGTTCTGAGAGGAGGTGAGTCATCTGATCATACTGCTTATGGTGTTCCAGACAATGCAAGTTTACTGTGCATGTGTGTGCCTGAGTGATGAGAGAGCTTTAAGTTACCTTGTTAGGCAGTGACTAAAATTTTTAATTGGGTCCTTGTATGTTTTTGACCCAATCAACAAGTATTTTTTCATGATAAACAACTTTTTTTGTATGTCATGCTTCAATTTCCAATACGAAACATAACGTCCTCACAGATAAAAATTGGCACTGTAATAAATGTGACCCAGAAGAGGCAAGTGGTGAGTATTAATGATTGTTTAGAATGAGGGTATAATTTTACATCACTTTTATTTCTGTATTTCAAAATACCAATGATGTCCTGGGTCAAATTGACCCAGTATACTGTACAAAAGAGTCCAAACAATGAACCTACCACGTGGGTTGAAAATTTGCCACCTGAGGTCCACACTCTTGCTCTTTACCACTGTCCACCTCTTTGGACCACTGTGGATCCATGCTGTGTCGACATTGCTGACTGAAGCACTCACGTGTCCTCGCTTACAATTTCAGTGGATAGGATCATCTGTGTTAATATGAAATGTTATTTTCCAGCAAATTATTCCTGTTAACGTTTGTGTCATTTGCCAGCCAGCAATTTAGTCTTTTGGTATTCCAATTTGCTTTTTGTTCTTTAAATTTATTTCTTTTTATCATTCATGTATCTCACCTCAAGTCTTTGTGGTTTAATTGAATTGTTCCTCTGCTTTCTCATGTTTGCTGAAAATTTCAGTGTTCACATGAAAATGAGCTTCACCTCAAGAATAATTTTGGTTGTTTCTGTATTGTCTGATAGGGACTCTGTCATCCCCACTGGTGCTGCATAACTGCTGTTTTTAAGCTGTGGTGATATTAGTGGGAAATGATACAGCTTGTGTTTGACTTACCAAAGCAATGAGAAATACGGACTCTTTCACTTGGAAACCATGGTCGCACCTCATAAGCTGGAAACTCATGAAGGTGCAATCATAGACACGGAGAGAAAAAATGTATTTGGACAGTGACATCAGTTTTAAAAGCTGTAGTTGTGTCATGGTCTGCTTGATTTGGTTGTTGACCACAATTCAAAACAGAAATTCTGCGCTGTGATATTCAGTGTTGACTGACTGCATAGCTTGCACTGACGGCCTTGTTTACATTAATAGCCAGTGAACCAAGCTAGAATTACAACCATCTGAGGTTGTGTCTGAGTCCAAATACACTTGGACCATGCTTAAAGCTGATGTAGCTTAATGCTAATACTCATCAAATGCTAACCACAATATTTCTCTGGTTTTTGTTTAATGGTTTAAGGCTCAACATCTTTATCACGATGGCCTCCAAGACCCTTCCTTCTTTTTATCTCCATCCCTCACTCTCCTCCCCTTCTCCCTAGCCCAAACCATCACTGACAATGTTGGTTTTGAATGGCACCATCTTGACCCCACCCCCTGTGCCGAAGTCTCCAGCCCTGGCGATGACCTGTTTCACCATGACATTGGGCGCCGTCTCTAACCTGGCAGCGTTGGCCATCCTGTCCAGGTCGTCCTCTCGTTTCCGCCGTCGCTCCAGATCTCCGTTCCTGCACCTTACGGCGGCTCTACTACTCACGGACCTCGCAGGTCACGTGATTCCGGGCGGCCTGGCTTTGCACCTCCACTTTGTGGAGGGGTGGGATTTAAGGAGAGGGCATGACCGAGCTTTTCCGAGGGCGGGGCTTTGCCAGGCATTCGGGGCCTGCATGGTGTTCTTTGGGCTCTGTCCTCTCCTGTTGGGTGGGGCCATGGCTGTGGAGCGCTGCCTGGGGATCACCAGGCCCCTCCTCCATGCCACTGTGGCAACTGTCAATCACACCCGTTGTGCCATGGCTGCACTGTCCACCCTGGCACTCCTGTTAGCAGTGCTCCCCCTGCTGGCCGTGGGCAGTTATACACCCCAGTTCCCAGGAACCTGGTGCTTCCTGCCTATTCAGGACCTTCTCACGCCTGCCGACACGGGCCTCGCTTTGGCCTTCTCGAGCCTGGGACTTGTGGCGCTCGGTCTCTCCATGCTTTGTAACTGCCTGAGCGGGTTGGCCTTGCTTCAGGCCAGGCTGGCCTCCAGACAGGCCCGAACAGCCTACGTCAGGAGGCCAGGAAGGGATCGACACAGGGTCGTCAGGCGGATGGCATTCCTATCACCCACGTACGCGCTGGATTTGGAAATGATGGGACAGCTTGCCGGGATCACTGTGGTCTCCTGTGTCTGCTGGACCCCTTTCCTGGTGAGTGAAATAAATAAAATGACATTTATGTTACTTTACCACAACCCAAAGACCCAAGCTGAGCTGCGCCAACACAGACATGTCCATATTCTCTCCAAGGCTCAGGTTTTGTTTCCATACAATGGGGTCGACTCGAGGAAAGGTGTGGTTTGTGTAGTTGCTGCTGTGAGAATCACCTTCTTGTATTAGAATGAATTTCCATGTTGACCTCAGATGTCAAATGTGCAATCATTTTTCGGCAACCATCTTTCATGAATTTCAAAATATCGACTCTGTACTTCAGCAATATTGTGTTAAAAATCATCAGTTTACATTCATAAAAAGTTCGTCAATGTACAACCCCAATTCCGAAATAGTTGGGACAAAGTGCAAATTGTGAATAAAATCAAAATGCAATGACTTTCAAATCACACCAGCCAGTATTTCATTCACAATAGAACAGAGATAACATAGCAAATGTTGAGACTGAGAAATTTTACCATTTTATCCACAAAATGAGCTCATTTCAAATTTGATGGCTGCTACAGGTCTCAAAAAAGTTGGGACAGGGGCCTGTTTACCATGGTGTAGCATCCCCTCTTCTTTTTAACAATGAGTGGAGGCGTCTCAGTTTCAACATTTGAAATGTTATCCATGTTCTATTGTAAATAACATATTGGCTCGTGTGATCTGAAAGTCATTGCATTTTGATTTTATTCACAATTTACACTTCGTCCCAACTATTTCGGAATTGGGGTTGTATGTCAGATAACCAATGACTGACACAAGACTAGATCTTTCATGCAAAGCAGAGAAAAAAATGCATGGTTGGGTAATAAAGGCAAATGATAGCCACGAAACTTCGGACTGGCATTTATCATTCTATAGCTTAAGGGACACGCATGTTAATAACCTTTATTGCATCATGTTGCATGAACTTCAGAGATAAAGCTGAGAGAAGTTAAATGTGATATAAGGTCAAGGGAAACTTTTGTTGTTCATCATTTATTTGTTGTTCATTGGCGCAATGTTACCTAACATTAGCTAGCGACTGGTGCTGAAATATGACTTAAATTGTTTTGAATGATAGAAGTGTATTTCTGAGCTGTATAAATCAAGAAAGTGTTGGTGTATCTCATGAAACAGTGAAAGAATAAACATAGCTGTGAACAGGTTGTGCATGGTACTGGTATGCTTCGACCTTGCTTTGAAACAGGGATAGTGTTTCATGGTAAGGGTCAGGTTAGCACACATTTAATGTAGGCCAACATGGAGACACTAATGCCATTGGCTCACTGTGGCTCAGTACAGCTCAGCTAATGGAAATGTGGCATTGCAATTTACAATCACCAAAAAATTTCCTGAGGGTAATTGATATTTGTATACCCCTAGATCACAAAATACAGCATTTAGAAAAACATTTATAATACTGTAAATTGTGATTATTGACACTGGACAGGTGTAGAGCTCAGGCGCAGACAATAACTCAGTTCATAGGTTTTATTTGTACGTAAGGTTGAACAATACAGGTCAGTAACAGGCAGTGGGAATGCAGAACAAAGGCGCGAATCCAGAATGGAAGTATATGTTCATTCCAAAAAAATTAAAACCAGGAGGTAGGTGCACCAAAGCCAAATCACAAAGAGAATTCATGAGCCGAAAAAAAATTGAAGAAATATGCGCATATTCAAGCAAAAACTAGGGACTGGACTGAATTGTAAAGCCAAAAACAAACCAAACCATAACCAGGACTACAAGAAAATCAAGGAATGCTCACCAGTAGACACACATGAACCTGGATAAAAACTTGCAAGGAACTGTACTAAAATGTGGGAATATAAAGGGAAACTAAAATGGATGATTAGATTGATAACTGCTAAGGTGGCTGAGGAACGTGCAGAATGGTGTAGCTATGAATCGGTGTTGCTACAATCAAACAATTAACAATGATTGAGGGGCGGTTCAGGTGGGGGGGTGAGAAAACAGCAGATGACAGATGACAGATGACTGGGAATGACTGGGAATACAGAGGCCTGCTAAAGTAAACACTGAAACATGAAAAATAAATAAAAATACAAAATGCACAATAATCACAATGATACAGACTCAGACACTGACAATTATCGATGAAATAACAGTTTTGAAGTCTTTTTAGATATGATTACAGAGCCACATTCAACTACGCTTATGAGAAACCCACCCCTGGAGGGCAGAGGATGTGAGAGTTAGGAGGGCGAACCTACAGCTGATTGGCGTATCGAGTGACCTGCTGATTGTAGCAAAATCTGTAGAATCTATTGTCACCATGGGGACAAATCGAGATTGCGGCAAAATAAAAATAAAAGTTTTTTACTTTGTTTACTTTTCTCTCTTGTTCTCTTTTTTTCATCTCTCTCCCCTCTCTCTTCTTCTCTTGCAGCCGTCATGTATTTATTTTTCCCTTCATCTTTCTCTACCTCTTTGTTCCTTAGGTCTTCATTTCTGTGTCAGTGGGACAGTTCTACATGAGTTCGGGGCGGGGCAGTTTGGGTCTATATGAGCATCACGTTCTGCTCAGCCTGCGCTTGGCATCCTGGAACCAGATTCTGGACCCGTGGGTGTATATCTTGCTGCGCAGATCTGTGGTGCAGAGACTGTGTGGCCTGCTGCCGTTGACACTGCACTCCAGCGTCAGAAACAGCCACACTTCCACTAATTCTCCCGCACCGGACAACTGTCTGCGCAGATGCACGCTGACTTGACACTGATGCATATATACTGTGTATCCACACAAACACACACACAAACACACACTGACACTGATGCATATAGACTGTGTACCCACACAAACACACACACAAACACACACTGACACTGACCTGACACTGATGCATATATACTGTGTACCCACACAAACATACACACACAAACACACACTGACACTGACCTGACACTGATGCATATATACTGTGTATCCACACAAACACACACACAAACACACACTGACACTGACCTGACACTGATGCATATATACTGTGTACCCACACAAACACACACACAAACACACACTGACACTGATGCATATAGACTGTGTACCCACACAAACACACACACAAACACATACTGACCTGACACTGATGCATATATACTGTGTATCCACAAACAAACTGACACTGACCTGACACTGATGCATATATACAGTGTATCCACACAAACAAGCACTGACCTGACACTGATACATATATACTGTGTATCCACACAAACATACACACAAACACACAATGACACTGACCTGACACTGATGCATATATACTGTGTATCCACACACACACACACACACTGACACTGACCTGACACTGATGCATATATACTGTGTATCCACACAAACACACACTGACCTGACACTGATGCATATATACTGTGTACCCACACAAACATACACACAAACACACACTGACACTGACCTGACACTGATGCATATATACTGTGTACCCACACAAACACACACACAAACACACACTGACACTGACCTGACACTGATGCATATATATATACTGTGTACACAAACACACACACTGACCTGACAACATATATACTGTGTACCCACACAAAAACACACACAAACACTGACCTGACACTGACACTGATGTATATACTGTGTACCCACACAAACATACACACAAACACACACTGACACTGACCTGACACTGATGCATATATACTGTGTACCCACACAAACACACACACAAACACACACTGACACTGACCTGACACTGATGCATATATACTGTGTACCCACACAAACATACACACAAACACACACTGACACTGACCTGACACTGATGCGTATATGCTGTGTATCCACACAAACACACACTGACCTGACACTGATGCATATATACTGTGTACCCACACAAACACACACACAAACACACACTGACACTGACCTGACACTGATGCATATATACTGTGTACCCACACAAACATACACACAAACACACACTGACACTGACCTGACACTGATGCATATATACTGTGTATCCACACAAACACACACACAAACACACACTGACACTGACCTGACACTGATGCATATAGACTGTGTACCCACACAAACACACACACAAACACACACTGACACTGACCTGACACTGATGCATATAGACTATGTATCCACACAAACACACACAAACACACACTGACACTGACCTGACACTGATGCATATATACTGTGTATCCACACAAACACACACGGACCTGACACTAATGCATATAGACTGTGTACCTACACAAACACACACACAAACACACACTGACACTGACCTGACACTGATGCATATATACTGTGTATCCACACAAACACACACACAAACACACACTGACACTGACCTGACACTGATGCATATAGACTGTGTATCCACACAAACACACACATAAACACACACTGACACTGACCTGACACTGATGCATATATACTGTGTATCCACACAAACACACAAACACACCCTGACCTGACACTGATACATGTATACTGTATATCCACACAAACGCGCACACATACACACATGCATGTGCACACATGCAAGTGCACACACTGACCTGACACGGCCACATGTATATTGTATACCCCACACAAACACACACACACACACACACACTGACCTCACACTGACACATGCATGAACAAACATGCACGCACACAAACACAAATACACACACATGTGCACGCGCGCGCACACACACACACACACACACACACACACACACAGACACTTCTCTGTCACTCTCTAAAACCTACACTCACTGCTTCTGTTCCTTTCACTCTAGCACTTACTCCATTTTCTCTGATGGAAAACAACACAAACTACCTATATTTCTTTACTCAGTCTTATTTATTTATTTATTTATTTATTTAGTATTAGAATTTCAAAAACAGTTTTTGGCACTTTGAGCACCACAAGCCGAGTGTCATCTCATTCCATTATACTCGACAGACAGCGTACATCTCTTCTGCCGATATCTCCAAAACTCAGCAACTCACTCCAGTCATTTTTTATTCAGAATTTTAAAAACAAATATGACATTAGCATTAATAAAAAAGTCATGAAGGGTGGTGGGTACAGCATTTGCACTATTTGAGTAATTTTGATTTTGATTTGATGACATTGGTCCTGGCTTTTCTCTTGTGAACAAAGATGTACCAACATTTATCCTTCAACATGCTATGGTTTTGTTTACTTTTTATTGAGCGCAAAACATCTATATCCAAAGTAACACATTGGCTAAAATGCAAATATATGCAAATTTGGAGGTGAGAATTTGGGGAAGGGGGGGTGAGCACTTAGTGAGAGAGTTAGAACAGATAACTCACGGCCACTTAGATGTGTTATGCGTATGATACCTGGGTGGCCAAATGGTCTTAAGATCCAATGGTTCTGTAGCCGCATGGGTTTGGACCCCACCCCATGTAATGAGCCCTGTAAACATCCATGGTGGTTTGAGGACCCTTAGAACATCCATCTACCAATCAGACCAGTGATATGTACATATGGAGTGAGATTTATGATTACTTAGGTGAAAATAGCAATTGCTTGAGTTGTGCCTCTTGCTGGGCGGGGGGGGAATCATAAGTCTTCTATTCAAATGCCTTCATTAAAATTTTGAACAGACAGTAATGCACTTGCTTTTTCCTCTCACACCCTTAAATGCAAACATACACACTTACCACACACAAACCTACCCACAACTCTCTTCAAGGCAAACAGTTCTCTCACACACTTTGCCTTCACTGTTATAAATTAAATGAATTTAACAGTTAAATGAACACATTGTTTCCTTGTTATTCATTGTAAGTAGTCCTGCACACATTTAACTGTGGTTTGCATTTACGAAAATGCAGTGGTCCAGGCATTGCAGGCAGCTTAGGTTGTTCGGGTACGGCCACACCAGGCTGATCTGCAGGATATTTATGCAGATTTAACCCCTCTCAAGGTACACAAGTGATACGCAGGACCATGAGGATTTGAATCGCCATTTGCACTCTGATATAAACTGATTGTAAAATATGGCTATTTATGCGTTACCCAATTTAAGGCTTTATAATGCAAGAACTGAGCTTAACAGAGAGGGTATAAATGGCTGAAATGATTCAAGATACTTATATCATTTAGAATTCAATCGTATTTCACTTTCTTTTCATGATTTTAGTTCAGGGTGAGGGCCACAAACACAAAAAATCTTCATGAAAATTCAGCAAGGAGATTATTTTAAAACAACTTAATACTGAGAATAGAAAAATGTCTGGGAGTAAAAACAACACATTTTTGGGATCATAAGCTCTTTGACCACTAGTCTACTTCATGTGACAGTGCTTTTCAAAATGATCTGCTCTCTATGAGCCAAATAAGACAGTTATCCAAGTGGCTCTCCAAGCTGTCAGAGCCCTCAAAACAGTGCACTGTCAAATCATAAAACAATCATGTTTAACATAAATCAACTTTTTACTCATCAAGTTCAGTAAGAATCAATAATGTTATGGCAGAATTTAGCATCAATTTATCAATACAGGCATGGATAGACATCAATAGTCACCAGTAACCTCTCCAAACCAAAAACATGCCTTTTCTCCATGATGAAGTTCAGAGTTTTGTCCATTTTTCTGTAAAGCTGCATCAGCAAGCACACATCCTCATTAAAGGAACTGCTTATTTTACTGTCAGAACGTTCATTCTGAGAGGTAAAGCTTGCTGTTTGCATCCAAGCAAAATACAAGCTTGTATAAACGCTTTTTAAACCCGATAAGGAGTTATATACAGTATAACTCACTAACAATTATCTGAAATATACCTTATTTTAACAAAAGAGATATTTCACCATCAGGAAAAAAGAACTCAATATGCTACCCTACATTGAACAGAGTTATTGGTGTCAGAAATGAAGCAGAGGATACACAGAAGTCTTTGAGCTGTTTGCATTTTAAATGATCCAAGGCGAAAATCCTAGGCATTCTATTTTGTTGAATGTGGTATAAATTCTAAAACAGATCACGAATTTAAGTAAAATGGCAGCACATGCAGTATTATTAGCAAAGGCTATCAGCTACTCTTGTTAACCGATGTGGCAAATTAGCTGTGATCACGGTGGTTTAACCGAAAATAAGAAATAGCTGACTAGTTAGCTAGCTGGCTAGAAGTAAGATAGAGCTACTCCATACAAAGACTGTTCAACTCACATTGCAAGAGGAAAAACTCTCAATCATTGAATTTCTCCTCCAAAGAATCAACGCTGTCAGCCCTGCAGTCTATTCCATTCAGAATAATTGCCATTTTCCATCACCGAATCACATTTCCATCCTGTAAATATAAGCTCAGCACTCCAGGGTTGGTTCTGGTTTTGGAAGTCTTTTTTCCCATGCAATCACGTCATTCTCAGTTGTACAAAGTTGAGAAAATACAACCTAACTGCTATTATGTAAGGGTTTAAATACTTTTCTGAGGGTCCAATAAATGTCTTTCAATTACTGAGGAAAGCTTATACTGTCTGGAATTGGATTTAAAAAAAAAAAAAACATTTCAATCAATAGTTAATTGCTGGGACAGTTTCATGTAGGTGTGAACTATAGCTGTGGTTTATGCAGATAACCCTGAGTAACCATTGAAGTGACTGTATTTCCATTAGGGATTGTACGAGGCTCTAAAAAAACAGCTGAATTCTTCGAGAGACTGATCTATGCGTAAATCCACAGTAGGGAATTATACATTTTTAACATGCGATGACGACAATTGATAGTAGAATGACATGGTATCAATACCATGGTGAATTGTTGCTTCAGAAAACTGATTTTTTTAATTACATAATTGGCATACCATTAGCTCACAATACCTCGGACAACGATTTTTTTCAGTCAAAAGAGATCATTTTTAGATAGATACTATGGGGAAATACATTAAGCAGTTTGCACATCCGGCTTAGCTGGGGACTTTAATTCATGCAACTTCTGGAAAACAGGGTTGGGATGCAACTCCTCCATACTCTAAATCGTGTTCGAGCTCGGCTTGCTAGTGAATGTTCAATAACTGATCTGGGTGTGCAAACTAGTGATAGAATAGTGTAACTGCTTGCATGAATAGAGCAGCTCCATGTCCGCTGGTGTCTACATCTGTGCAGCGGGGATAACTCCTTCAGTAAAAAATGGAGGTGGAAATATTATGGTTTGGGATTCAGTCTTCTTGAAAAGGAGCCGGTGATCTCATAAAAATCAACGGATTCATGGATCACTCCTTCTTTGTGAGGCATGCATTGCCATCTCAAAAGAGACTGATTGGTCGGGGATTTAACTTTCATTAAGATAATGACCCCAAACACTCTTTTAAGTTGTGCGAAAATTCTTTCAGTCAGAAAGAATCATCTAGTGACATAAAATGTATGACCTGTTTGGCCTGCTCTAAGACCTTAATCTGATTGAGCAAATCTAGGATTTGCCCGTTACCTAGATAAACAAATCTGTTGTAACATCGAAAGAATCTCTTTGGAATGAACTTCAAACCATATGGAATGGTTTAGCGGTGAGGAAATAAAAAATATGCGAAAACTATGCCTGAAAGATTAAATGCTGTGATCAAAGCAAAAGGTGGCCACACTGGATATTGACCTTTTCTCTCAAAAATACATTATTATTTTTATTTTTACTAGATATTGTTATCTGTTTATTTATTTTCATCTCTATGAATCAGTATTACATGAAATAAATACTTGAATGGAACTTGGTTTCTGATTTATCTTAATTTTGTCAAGAGTATAATCATCACTGCACATGACTGTACTTCCACTCCATAGTGCTTTAGATATGTGATAGCAGAATCTGCACATCAAAACTAAGATTCTAATTTTAAACAAGCAATGAGATGTTGATATAATTCTGGGGCCATATTCACAAAGAACCATAGTAGTCCCCAACTGACCAATTTTTTAAGCAAGTCGGAAGAAATAGGTGTGTCACTTTAACTGTAGGATTCCCATTTATTTTAACTTTTAGAGGAAAATAAAAACTAAAGGTCACTCCTAAGTCTCTGAGTTCCTAAGATTTGTGAAGGCAACTTCCAAGTTCCAAAAAGCCATTTACAACGCTCTTTATGGCTGCCATCAAGAACTAGCTTTGTCGTCTGGTGAAAAACATTGTGATATCAAGTACTGAAAGTGATATCACCTCAGTTGCCAGGCTAGCTTTCAGTGATGGTGATAATGATGAAAAGTGTCCTTATGTAAATAAATGTTGAGGCCATTGAAAACTTGTGCTCGTGTTTAATTTTCACCTGTGAATTACAGTATTGATAAAATCTTAAATGAGAATCATGTGCTTGTCGAGCTTATTGGAAATGCAGGGTCAGAGCTCCAGCCCTAGTTACTAATATCAGAGAACCCCAGCCAAGATGCTGGACATCACAGAGGCAATTGGTGACGGAAGCTTTCGTGAAGAGGTTCCTTCTCAGAAATCTATTTGTTTAAAAAAAAAAAACAATACAGGACTTCTAGGATTCTTTCATCTAAATATATGCTTATAAGTAATATTTATCTGTAAACCATTTCCGAAATGAGGAAATACATTAAATACTTATTGGAAGTTGTCAAACCTACCTGCGGATGATTTGCCTGTTGTAGTTTGCCATCGCTGCCCGTGCCTGAGACTGCAAGGAATTCCACAGTTTCTCCACACTCATTGATTTATTGTATAATCAATGGAAAGGAAGCATCTATGTAAAAGTATGTCATTGTCAATGATTCCCTTGATTCCATGAATCTTTTCATCTTTTTTTGCCTCCAATGCATTGCATGTTCCAAATTTCCCTTTTGTTATTCTTTTTATCTGATTCATCAGTTATGCCAATTATAAAAAATGTTCCTGTGTCAGATTCACTTTTCTTTATTTGTTTGTTTATTTGTTTGTTTGGGGGTGGTATGGGTATGTCTGGTCCTACACCGATTGCTTTATGTGGTGCAGGCGTGCCTCCTTTCATGGAATACAAATTTCAGTAATTTTACGCTGCAGAATTTTACTTTTACTTGTTTTTTGAAAGAAGTCAAATGCTTTGAGGAACGTGTTATTTTGTATCAGACCCATCATTCAAGTTATTTTAGACATTTCCCTATGATGAATGAATGAGTTTGACAGTTGGTTGTCAGCAACAACCTCAGTTTGCTCCCCCAACAACCAATCAGTGTAGACATGGTCAATGTTCCTGGACCACGACATCATCCTGAGGTACCAGGTCAGCCTTACCCCCTTCTCTCAATATAGGAGTTCCCCAAAATCTGCTGGGAGAGCTTTTTCGCAGGATTCTGAAACACTTTACAGAAGTGACTCTGTTTAGAACTTTTGTCACAACTTTGAAGAACCGCTAAGATAAGATTTTTTTTTTTTTTAGTGAATGCGGCCCGTGATGTTTTTTGTTCTTTGTCACATTTCATTTCATTGACCACTAGAGGGCTCTCCTGACAGATAGAACTTCAACTGCGCAATGCGCAACCGAAGCTGTAATTACATCATTAAGGCCAAAGGAAAACGAGGAGTCCCATCAATTTGAAACCAAACGAAAACAAGTTTTTTTTGGAATACTGACAGAAAGCAAGTGGGCATACCAATTTAGGGTCATAAATATTCTCACGAAATAAATGGCTCATGAATGCTTTTGGGTCTCAATTTATTTCAAGGTAGCATGTGCAAAATGCTTTAAAGGGACACTGTCATGGTTGAGGATGAGTACTGGATGCCTATTGGTTATCAGAGCGATTGTTTCGCTGTTTGTGATTTTGGTTTTATTGGTTTAATTTAAAGTTTGATTTCCAATTCTTACGTTTTCATTTTCATTGTCATATTTTAATCTTTCACTAATGGATGGCATTGCTCAGGGGCGCCTTTCCTGAAATCACAGATGCTAACTTACATAGTTGAGCCCATGGACTGTGAATGAACGAACTATGTAATTTTGGGAAACGCGCCCCAGAATGGTTATACGGTCGCTTGAGAAAGTGACTAATAATAATGCACCACTGAATGTCACTGAGATTAATTCATATCATTAATAATAACTGATGGTGAATTTCATTTATTTATTTATTTATTTATTTATTTATTGTTACTGTCATGACTGAATCAGCACTTTGTTGGAGCATGCGTTTTGAAATTGTGAAATTTGTTGGTTTTTTGCCCATTTACACAGTAAATATTTCATTTGAAATCCTTCAGTAAATCCCTTGGTCAAATGATATCATAAATTCTGCTCCTTTCCCTATCACTGAAAAGCTGTGGAGCATCATTCAAGAGAGCAGCATGACAGGCAGCCAGCCTTCAGATCATACAACAGGAATTAGAGAAACTTGTATCAATGATAATATTATACCAATGTATGTTGTTGCCCTTTGCTGAAGATTAGGCTCCATGCTGAGTCCTCTTCAGTAATGCATTGGAGGAGAGCACAGTCCCTGACCAGTCTCTGTCCCATGTCATATCTCTACAACTCCAAGTTAACAGGAAGCCAAATAGTCCAATAACATCCATTTCAGGTGAGATAATTCAGTCCATAACAGCTTTGGTCTTTGCCCATGGGCTTTGGTGTTGAATCGGCGAGAGACAGTTTTTGTTTTCTTTCAAATATTGGGACTATGAATTCATATTTAATTTTCATCTCATTATTATATTGATGTATATATTGTAGCTGCAGCAACCACAAGGCTAGAGATCTAAACAATGAGTTTAATCACTTGCTATACTCAGTAAATATTGTGATTTAAAAGTTGTTTTGAATATTATGACATCACTGTAGATTTCCTTCTCTATATATGCAATTTTATGGTACCATTGCTCTCCAAAGCAATTTGAAAAGTCTTTTAAATGCAAATTGAAATACTGCCCTTGCTAATGTAATTTGCTTAATGTATATGAGTATTGTTCATTTTCTTTCTCAAGATTTTATTGGTGAAAAATTTGCCTTTACGTAACACAGCCAGTCAGCATGCTACCCAATGTGTTTTCAGGCTGGTGGCTATTTTTTGTACCCTACATTCTTTTTATTTTCTATCTTCTCATTCAATGGACATTTCCCAACTTTAATAAGTTGAGGGATTAATTTTTTAAATATAATTCTTATTCTGTGGTTCATGTCTTTTTTGTATATGCTGTGCATTCTTATACATTTGGTTTCTAGAAAGTATTGTGGCTCCCTTTATGATATTTGTTATTGTAGTTGTGTTGCAGTATGTGTTTTCTCAATTTCTTTATTCCAGAAAGAGAGACCTTAATCTGTTCAACATAATCATCGAAAAAACAAAGCAGAATTATATCTTTCAAAGACTACTTGAGGATATCAAAGGCAAAAAGTATAAAATATATATTTTTAATTATTCTGTTATTTTAATTTTGAATACAGCAGTGTGTATTCTGCTCTAACAATATTATACTGCATAAGTCTATTTAAACAATTCTAATTTTGTTTAAGAAACCTGCCTCCCAAAAATATCCAGAACAGTGAGTCACTCTGGGATCAGTATTATTGGGACACCCCTACCTTACCCCATCTTAAAGTATTGACATTTCTGACTGAGACGATAAAATTGTGTTTATGAGGGCACCATGTTCGAGAGACATTGTATGAATCATGACCTCTGCTGCTCCTGAAATTGAAATGTTGCTGGAAATTTGAAAAAAAAAATCCCATTTTAGATGCTTGTGTTCATGTCATAATGTTAAGTGCATGGCAAAACTCCTGGTCCACCTAACTTACCACCAAGCACATAAACAGAGAGTAACCCATCATACAAACCATCACATTTCTCACAGTTTTCTTTCTGTACAAATATGATTAGAATTTAATTTCCTTCATTTGCCCAATAAAATCTTGAACAAAAAAGTTTTACTTAACTTTACTTACTTAAAATTGAACCTTGGTGTAGTTTAATCTTGTTTAAATGGTCAAAATAATGCAGTGTCAGCTGCTGGGCTAAAAATAGGGAAGCACAAGAAATCCCTTTTAACTGCTGATTAGTCATTGCCCAATTTTTTTTTTCACCCGCCTGTTTTCAGATTCGTATTCACATTTCCTCTTAGTAAATGTGCACACAGCTGCTGGTTTTGCTTGAAATTTTAGAAAAAGAAACAGTGCTGCATACTGAATTGTGATTTAAGATTTTGTCCAAAATCTATTGTATTTCGTTTCCTCTTCCAGTGAAAAATCCGGAGATCCCTGGGGTCCCCAAAGAAGAATTTATTTCGCTGTTTGACTTGGTATGCAACTCAGTTTTTTCAAGATCTTAATATTAATCCCAGCATGTGTCTATATCGTGTGATTGTGTTGATGCCTCAAAAAACATTTAGGGCTGTAAATTCGTTGACCAGGCGCAGGCGCGGCGAATGGGGGGAGCGCCACGCCAGCGGGGTGTATCCAGGCGTATTTTGCAATTTCGTGCCCGGCGCAAGTACTCCTCTGTCCCGCCTCTGTCCCCCTGCCGGCGCAAGTGGCAAAGAGGGAGAAGAGAAGGCGTGAGTGGGTTTAACACAGCCGAGTCAAATCTTCACCAATCAAATGAGCTCCTCTCCTCTCACCTTTAAAATGTTGGAATAAAGAAGCCTCTGTCCTATATCTCCAAGATGCGTTAATGCTGCATTTTACTTTGCTGCTTCAGGGATGTTTTCTGCACCGCTTACATCTATATTAAGCATTACGAATATGAGTTAGCTGGCTAGCTAGGGCATTCGCGAATTATTACCATTAGCGAACTTGAATGGAATTTCAAAACGAATCAACGTCAGATCATTCAAACTTATGAAGTTGGAATGAAAAAAAAGAGGGTTGCTAATTTAATTCTTCTGCCTGCATCATTGGGAAGAGAAACGATGGATAGCGTGTTCCTATTATTACACCCTGTTGCTGCTTAAAATTTTGGAATTAACATGCATGGACAACAATGCAAGATACGTTACACATTTATTTTCAGTACGTGATCTTAACTCAGTAAAAGATCATAGCAATTAGGCTGTATTCCTTTCCCCCACTAAAAACGATAAAACCTAAGTGATAATAATAGTATTAAGCCGCTTGCACACTGGACGCAAAACAAATTTTTCGCACGACAGATTACATTCAAACTCAAAGTCATGCGACTGAATCAGACAGTTAAGGCCTGTACAGTTGACTCTTGGCCTAGCACACAAATTTTTTCAGGTAAGATCCTCAGAGGCTGGTCTTTACACAAGCTCTCAAAATAAGGGTACACCAGCTGAGTAAAGGTGTGTGAAAAAGTATAGAGGGGGATGCCGTCAGTCTTCGTGGGGTCAGAGAAGGTGACCTCACCCGCGTCCCAGTCCAGCTCCACCTGAACCCTCTGGAGCTTGCCCTGAACTGGAAGGAAGGCACAGGGCGTGTCCATGGCCCAGTACATCCCATCTCGAAGGCTCACAGCCCATAAGCCTTCATCTGGACAAGCGGAAAACTGCTCTTTCCTCCGGATGGACTCTGCAGCCACGCCCAGTGTCCAGTTGGTGCTGTCTCCCACCTCTACCTGCCAGCTGTGTCTCCCAGAGTTGTAACCCCGCGACCCCAGTATGCTGGTATAGGGCTGAAACCGCTCTGGGTTCTCAGGAACCTCCTGCTGGCCCCCGTAATCCCCCTGGGTCAGGTCATCTGAGAGAGCGATGGAGGGGGCAGCTGTGTTGGGGTCTAGAGTGATGGGTGCTTCAGTTGAGGAAGGGAGGGTGGTGGCAGAGGAAAAAGGGAAGAGGGCAGAGTGAGAGATTAAGAGAAAAGATGAGAGGAGGTCCCGTCTCATCAGATCAAAACAGGATTTCACTAACAGATTAAATATAGTCATCCATTTCCAAGTGGGATGAAGGCAAAAGAAGAACTGTTGTGGAATGGCCTTGCAGAGATATAAATGGTTATGAAACAGGTATTCAAAGTTAAAAATGGGTGGTTACAGCTGTGGGGACCGATGTAAAAAGCACATTAATGCCGTGGTGGCTGATTGTGACCCCTAGAGGGCAGTAACATCATACAATGTAATGGAGTCACTCCCTGGTTTTAACAGGTACCCGACATTCAGGGCCTTGTTAACCTTAATAGCAGTTAGGGCGAGTAGCCTGGTATGTGAAAAAACTCACTGTACTGAACAGTCTCCAGCATCTTTTCCCAGACTCGGTACTTGAGGTTACTCAGGTGTTTGGACACATCAATGAGTGCCCCCGGAACTTTCTCTGGGCCCTCAGGTGCACTCCAGACCCTGAGGTTAAAACAGGCAGAGTTCAAAGGTCAAAACTACAATTTTTGGCTGGTCAGTTCAGTTCTGTTCTGGGTTAAATCCATATTTGTTTAGGACTCAAATACTTTTCTGTTCTCTGCTCATCTTCCCCAAAGCTATTGAACATGCCTAGAGGACCGGAGGGCAAGGAATTGCAATACAACAGACAAGCACAATAAAGCATAGAATTGCAGCTGGATCAAAACCATATTTATGTTTCATCTGGGTCTAATTCAGATGAATGCAGGCAAGGAGAAAGGTGAAGATTGCATACCTTTTCATTGTGGCTTTGTAAGCCTGGAAAGACAGAGAATGTTCCACTCACAGCAATGCAGATTTATATGACTTTAGACATGGTAGGAGTCCACGTTTAAAACAGAAAAACAAACTTACAAGGAAACTTTTTTTTTTTTTTTTTTTTTGCTATGTCATGATTTTAGGAAAATTAAATCAATTGGGAGGGTGTAGTTACCTTTGAGTATGCAACTTTACACTTTGACTGGATCAAATAAGGAAGAAAACACTCACTTTTGAATGATGAGTTTAATACTGGACTACATACATGCACCAGCTTTCCTACACTGTTATAAATTGACTGAATTCAACAGTTAAATTAACGCATTGTCTCCTTGTTATTTTAACTGTAAGTAGAGTCCTTCAGGAATTTAAAAAAGGTGCCAGTTAAAATAACTGGGAAAAAAGGTGCAAGTTTATAACAGTGCATAATAAATCACCGGTCAATGTGTTTTTGTACCAAAAGCTATTCAGGGGAATCAAAAAAATTCTGCTCAAAACCATCTGCAGCTGTGTCAGCTGTTGTCACAGAAATGATGTAATGCATTTTTATGGTGTTTTCAACAGGACTTATTAATTATTTACCCAGAGGAAGGAGACATCTTCTGCTTCCAGCTGGTTCTTCACAGCTGTGATTGTGTCTGAAAGAGAGGATATCTGTTCTTTCATTTTCTCTGTCTTCTCCTTCATCATCTGACTCCTCTGCTCCTCTTCCTCCCTCAGCGCGGCGATCCGAGCCTCCTCTTCCTCTCGCAGAAACCGATGGAGTTTCTCAAACTCGTCTTTTATCTGTCTCTCCGTCTGCCGTGCCTGGCTCTGGAAAAAACAATTACCTTTATTTCTGAACAGCAGATGATTGTGTTTGAATTGAGGAGAAAACATACAATGAAACATTCATACTTCAATTGGAGTTAAGTAATCTTATGCAGTTTACCCTACTGGCTAACAAAAGTTGAAATGTTGAAGTCTGCACATATTATCAGAATTATACATACCACAGTGTGCTTGAAAACTTCATCACAAGAGCGCGACGTGTTACGAAATTCCTGCAGTCTGTTCTCCAAAGGAAGCAGAGCAGCCATGGCTTCTGCCCAGAAATAAATCACACAGGCAAACGGACAGATGGAAACAAAGTAACAGACAGACCAGCAAACAGGAAAAAATATTTTTCCTGATTAGAAACGGCTGATTTTTGCTCGCTGTCCAGCCACACAAAAATAGAAAAAAATGCAACAGTTCAGCATTGGATGTGTGGAACAATCATTTAATGTATTAATCACAAAAAAAAATCATCCAATGATGTAAAAACACTGGAGGCGTTACTGTTGTGCCAGATATAAACTGCTGATACTGTTATGAACAGGGCTCAGGGTTGGGCCTGTAGCTCAAAACAATGACACACTCTTATTCAAGTCTACAAGCACATACACATCATACAAGCGCTCACACACACACTCACACACACACACACACAAAAAACACATGCTTACACTCACTCTCTTGCACACGTACAACAAATGACATTAAGAGCAATGACATACTTAAAGAACCTCTCAGATATGTAAATGGTTATGCTGAGAAGAAGTTAGAATGTTAAGCAGTCTTCCCACTCATGAGTACTCACTGTTTGATGTTGTCCAGAGATTTACAGGACAAGCTGTACTTCTCTGCTAATTCAACCTTCATGGAGATTAGGCTGAGGTTAGCCTTCTGGCAGATCAATTTAATCTCTTATCTTCATCATACTCAAGCATTTTCACTGAAATAATTATTTGTGATTGATTATTGCACTGAGTACAGTTTGGCAGAAATAAATACACCCCCCCATTCTCACTCTAAAAGCGTCGTACACAGATGCTTGGTAAGAGCCCATGGGAGTCAATATATAAGTCCTTTCACATCACATTTGGACACCGTAGGCGATGTGACAGAAAAGCAAAGAAACCAAAGAGATGACTTCCTTATACAGAGAGAAAGTTGGTGTGGGGAAGACATTGGAGTGGATGGTTGGGTCAACAAAACTGCAGACTTTCCCACTGAAGGTTTGATCTCCAAATCCAAACACCAGTTTAATATCTGCAACTGTGAATCACAACTTCCTTTCACAAAGCACGATCCACTTTCCCTAACCTTGACCATTTCAAAAGCACCATCACCTTTCCCAAATCCTGACCCCTAAGCTTCTCCTTTCAAATACCAGGATTGCCTTTCCCAAACCCTAAGCCTTAACCTTTCTTCTTTCAAAAAAAAACACAATTACTTTTGCCTCACCCGAACACTAACCTTTACTTTTTAAAAAGTGCGATTGCCTTAAGTCTATCAGACTACCCAGCATTTTGGAAAATGACATGAAAGCGGTATCTAGTGCATTTAAAAGTCCTTACCAAGTGTCCATGTGTGATAGGTTGGGCCTGAGAACATGAATGCACTGGTGAAATATCGAATTGAACGCAGTCAGACACAAAGAACATGCAGGTTATTATTGTACAGGTGGCTATGGCCCAAACCCTCAGTCTCACATGTAACTATGCTTGGACCTAGTCACAAAGACAGATTTAAACTGAGAATAACTTTACCACAAGAAAACTCCTCAAATTGACAGAAGAAAATTACGATAGCGCGGATTCCAGCCCAGTCCACATTCACCAATGTAAAAATACCAGGGTGTGTCCATAGTCATGAATCAAAAAACAGAAAATCCATGAGCTCCTACCTCAACCTTTACTTTCACCTCCAAGTCCTGTACAGAATGTTCTGAGGAGGGGGTAACACACCATCGACACACCAGATGGGTCAGACTGAGATAGATCAAGCCCAGAGCACAAGAGGGATGGGGCAAGGGAGGGGGGAAAGGCAAGGGGTTTGGAGGTTCAATAGCACAAGAAGTAGGACTCTATAAGTGGCTGTGTAAACTGTATGTACTGTATGTATTGGGACAGGGCAGGAACACAGGGTAGGGTTACAGCAAACATGACCCACCCAAAGCACTGAGACACCCTTGAAATAACCACAGACCTTCTGCAGCTGTCCCACTAAAACCCACAAAGCTCCCTGAAAATCGATATTCACGAGGATAAAACAAAACGGCATTGTCGAGCAGCGGTGGGCGGGTATTACATAATCAACAGTGACCCCATTAATTTACCCTGATAGAGTACATACCAGCTTTTGTAAACTTCTGAAATCAGAAATTAGGCTTGGATGAACACCGAACCGTTACATGAGTGTTTGTTCGACATTAATCACTTCTTTTCCTGCTTTCTCTTCCACTTATTCTATTTCAGTCAGGTAAACTCATGTATTTACGATTGAACAAATTTATTAACATGTAGATGTAATGACATTTGAGTTTGGCTGAAGGTTCTGCTCTGGAGGTGCTCTCTACCATGCATAGCAAGAACAAACTAAACAATGATGAAATTAGGTAGGGAGCAGAACTTAAGAATCTCCCCACTGTCAGACAGAGCAGAACCAAACAGGTGGAGGCGGCGAGCAAAACATTTCTCACCTTGCACGTGAGGCATCAGATTAAGCAGCAAAGGTGTTCATGCTGATTGTGCTTAAATAGACCAACGTAATAGGTTCTTTGCTGTTGCTGCTCTGTGATTGGAGTACTCTCGCTGGCGCAGACAACCGCAAAGGTGATGAAGAATGACCCGAGTTTCCTGCCTGCACTAGTTCTACTTATTTGTGTATGTGGATATATGTAAAGGGCACTTTTGAAAATTTATCAGCCTAAATTTTTATGTTATATTCAAGAGCAGGCACAAATTTTACTTCAATTGAAGAGGGGACCATAAACAGAATGTTTTCAAGAGTAGTTTTTGGATGGGGCACCAGTGGTATCACTAAAGACCATCAAATTATCTGGTGTAAGAGACTGGGCCATTGAGAGTGGCTTTATGTATATTAACACTCATAGACAATTACTCTAAAGTAAGTATTTTATACAGAGCCATACATATTCAAATATAACTTCTTTTGTTGACCTATAAGACAAACAGTCTCCAGTTTTTTTTAATCAACCTTTCTGCCAGTTGTTTGATAGTCATGTTATTTTATGCGATTAGGTATTTTGGTATGTGTATTCATGGTGTTTTGAATCCATAAAAATGACAATTTTCTCTGTCAAGTTTTGCAATACCTGACCTGCCTAATTTTGACACACATAAACACACACACGCATGCACGCTTGTACATGTGCAAACACTCAAGATGCATGTTAATTATAGTGGGAAGGAATTAAAGCAGTTCAACTGCACTCAAGCTAATAACTTCGTGCCATTGTGAGAAATGGCCTCAGGAATCCCACAGGCAAACAAAATTTCTGCTAACTTATTGGGAGTTCATGATACCTTAATGATGTTGAAGTGAGAACATCCACGTTGACGTTTTTGCCAGTTGGCTAAATTTTTTAGAATAGCAATGGGCCAGGCCAATGTTTGGAAACTACAGAAAGGTCGTAATCATTAAATCTTTAAAAGGTCTCATCCTTATTTGTTTACTTAGCCAAAATGGAGTTTGTACCAATTCAATGTTTTTTTAATTACATGAAATACTTTGCAATAATTCATTGGGGGAGGACAATTTCATGGTCATAAGAAGTTCAAGAGGACATGTGTCCTGTGAAATTTTGCTCCATTGATTATGTTTATGTAGGCTATTTTAGGTTTTGCATTATTTTGTTGAGTCATATAATATGATAGCCAAGTGACACAGAGTGATTTGTCTTCCCACAGAAGAGTTTTTCACAGTACATTTTTTCAGCTTCAGCCTGACTTAATTTTCCTATTTTCTGTTTCAGTACTGCGACTGCTAAAAAAGCTAAACAAAAATGATATCAGCAGCAGTGGTTATAATTTGTGGCTTTATTAGCAGATGTGTGTTTTTTTTTTATTGCCAGGTTACATTTATTTTCATAGCCAGGCTCTTTCTATAAGACACTCTGACTCAAAACGCAAAATAATTAATGAACATAGAAAATTACGAATTATCAAGGGAATACATTTGTGTTTCCAGTATTAATCCAAAATTTCTTACAGTCCCTAAGGAGCAGGGAGTAATGTGAGTTTAAGGGCCTTGCTCAAGGGCCCAACAGCTGCACTGATCTTCCAGTTTCATTGGGACTTATACCAACTAGCCAAGTCGCTGGATTATTTGTCATAACCAAGTTAGGGAGAAATTCCACTAACGTACAATCTGATTGATTTACAATTTCAGTCACATACAATCTGATTGGCTGAAGTGTGGCTCAGAACGGAAGCAGTACCACAACTACGTTAGGAAAAATAAGCACACAGCCAGGTCCCATCCAAGCACCTTGGGGACAAGCCTACAGACTGCCCACACCTCATGATACACCAGCAACACCCCCCAGAAAACTTTTAACTAGCATACATTTGACTGATCCACTCTTACAAGCACCTGCTCAGGTACGATTCTCAGGGGGTGTTCTTGGGAGGAGGTACAGAAATAGGGGTACACCATCTCAGTAAACCGGTACTTAAATGTGTACAGTGGGGTGCTGTCAGCGCCAGAGGGATCCGAGAACGTGAGCTCGCCCCCATCCCAATCCAGCTCCAACCTAACACTCTGGGGCCTGTCCTGAACCAGGATGGGTACAGACGGTGACTCCAGTGCCCAGTATTCGTCGTCCCGTAGACAGACTGCCCAGATCCGGTTTTCGGGACAGGCGGAGATCACAGCTTTCCTCTGCGCTGATTTTCCGGCAACTCCAATGATCCAGCTGCTGTTCTCCCCAACTTCCACATCCCAGCGATGTCTTCCTGACCCGTACCCTTGCGACCCCAACATTTCGGCACAGCTGGTGAACCTCTCTGGGGTATCGGGCAGCCTCTGGTCTGTGTTGCTCTCCCATACGGAGGTCAGGTCCTCGGAGAGTTGCAGGAAGGAGTCTGCTGAATTTGGGTCTAGAATCACCGGATCTGATGGCCAAGATGGTAAGAGGGTAATATGATTAATAAGAAATAGATTCCACTACAGTCATAAGTTGTGTAATAGTGTAATTATATGGTCAAAGTGGCTTTCAGTTGATTGGACCAAGCAATGACCAATCCTCTCCAGGAGAACTGTGAAGTTAAGAGCCGTATTCAAGGTCCCAACAGCTGCATTTACATCACTGTGGTTATACTAAGGTTTGAATCACTAATATATCAGAAATTGGAGGAAGATTTCTATAAGTGCCTGAGAGAAAACTGATAGCCAAGAAAAAATGCCAGTGTTTCAAAGCTGCAGTGTGGAAATTATTTTCTCCTCAATCTGGCAGTGAGAGTAATTCCCCAAACACTGTCGCCCTGTGTTGATGACATATGCCAACAGATGATCATGCCCCCGTCTCCCCCAGGAGCACTCCACTTTCTTCAAATCATCCCATGCAAATAAGTGCAGAGAGGAAAAAAGTCAAGTGACAAAGTTGTTAGATGTCATAATTATCCTAGAAATGTGCCCTATTTTCCCCACAGAAAGGAGTAGTTCCAGCAAAACAGCATTTTTTGGCAGGTTGCTGGAAAATAATGACTAACTAGTTACCTTCCGATTTGTAACTTCCAATTTATTGGGTGGAAATTAACAGCTAGCGAGCTAACTAGTCATTTGAAGCAATTGTTGACTATTGCTCCACAGTAGCTGCTATTTAACTTGTTCATTCAGATTTCAAAGCAAAAGCTAGTGTTATGTTTCTTTTTTGCCGCCACAAAAGAATAGCTGACTTATTGCACATAGCCTACTCCACATATTTTGAAAATACCAACCTGCCCAAGAGCAGTAAATACAGCAGTAAACTGTCACTCAACCTCATATTCATTAATTTAACTTTAATTTAAATCCAAAGTACAGAAGTAAAAAGCCAGAAACTCAACAAAATGTAGTGTCACTGTCCTAATACTTTTGCATTAAACTGCTTGAAATCCCACTGATTTGACCAATACAACATTAGACATCATATGCTGTTTTAGATGGTCGAACACACATAATACTCACTGTATTGAACTGTCTCCAGCATTTTCTGCCAGACTCGGTACCTGAGGTTGCTCAGGTGTTTGGGCACATCAATGAGTGCCCCCAAAACTTCTTCCGGTGCCTTAGGTGCCGCCCAGACCCTGAGGTAAAAGCAGTCAAATGTAAATGTCAAGAGCATTAAAAACAGTGAACAGAAAATTCCATAATGCATGAAGTTTTTGTTAAACTGTTTTTTTTTTTTCAAAATTAGAAGCCAGTGCTCAGCAACTCCATTACATTCAATGGACTGCATTCATTGCTGGATCAGCAATAGGATGTTCATTCAAAAGCATTTTAATCAAATCTACTGTATGTGATCATAACCTCACGCATAAATTTGCAAATTCATAAATTTAAGATGACTTTTATTCAGTTGGAGAAGTCGTGAGGTGTTTGCAGTACCTGGCCATTGTTGTCTTGTATTCCTGGAGGTCAAAATAAAGATCAATTATTCTCTAAAACTAGCTCATAGATATGCAGGCTGACATCCACACACACATGAAGTAAAGAAGATAACAGGAAAATACACTTTGCAATCAATGTCCTAAAATGCTGGGAGCAATTCAAGTGCGTATTGAGTGGCTACACACAATAATCCACTGTATCAGCCCGTGTTGACATCTCGTACTAATGTCTCTCAGGTAAAATTCTTTGTGGTGTGATACCACAAACTCAACCTTCCAATCCAGATTTCATCGTTATTTTCAACATGAAAAAATGCCAATAAAGTGTTCACCTTTAAAGTCAACTACCTGTTTCCTAAATCTTTACAAATGGTTTGTAAATGTAATTAATATATTAATTACATTGTAACCAGAAATTATTTAGCTATTGTATACAAATATTTAATTAACTAAAAGCTTATCAATGTCTTATTACAGATAATTATACTTACTATTATGAAGTGTTCCAAATTACCACTAGCATTCTGTCGAGTGACCTCTGACCTCTCACCTGCAGAAAGGAGACATTGTCCGCTTTCAGCTGCCGTTCCATGGCTTTCACTGTGTCCGACAGGGAGGACAACTCTCTTTTCATGTTTTCTTTTTTCTCCTGCATCATCTGACTCTTCAGCTTCTCTTCCTCCCTCACCGCAGCGATCCTGGCTGCCTCTTCTTCCCGCAGAAATTGATGGAGTTTCTCAAACTCATCTCTTATTTTCCGCTCCGTCTGCAGTGCTTGGATCTAGAACAGCAGAAAAAAGGAAGATATTTTCAAATCATTCCAAAAGATATTATTCTTGATTTCAGAATAAGAAAAAAAAACCCCAAAAAACAAGTATTTTAGCATTTTATCTCCATATACATTGTAAGGGTTGATTCTGAGCACTGGTGAAAGTGCACAGAGATCCGGAATGGTGGATCTGGACTAAGGTGCGACGATGGATCTGGTTTATTATGCCTTCACGGCACAGCAGGAAGGCACAGTAGAACACAATACTAAAGAACAAGGAGGTGAGGTTCCTAGTAATACATATAACTGGGACTTTGACAACAGTGCTAATGTAATACAAATAGAAAGCAACGAGGAAATGAGGTTCCTGAATAACAATAGAAGTGCTGACCATATTACAGAAAGGAACAGCGCTTAAAGAGTTTTACATAAACACGCGAATATGCAGGATCTAAGTCTAAACAAGACTAGAGTGAAACAACAGGCTTCTGAGGCTTACAAGACTTTGCGCTGAATGAGTGCAAAGGTCTCTCTTATATAGGGAACATTATTGTAAGGAGACAATAGGGGACATGTGGACAATCAAGTGAAGTGTGGAATGCGGTCCGTGTCTCAATAGGCTGGTGAGTTAGAGGGCTGGAGGCGTGGCGTTACATACATGGAAGTTGATTTAATTTACATTTGGCCTGGGTCTAACTATGAACCACTACCAAATTCATGCATACATAAGTATGTACATACAATGAGGTTCATTCATGCAGTAAAATAATTTAAAGTTCGCTGAATATGGATAGAAATGATGGAGAATTAAAGTTCACAGTCTACTCTGTAATTGGAGAGTTTGTTCTTAAATTGGTATTAAAATGGTACCACTTTCCAAGGGCTTACTCACTACTTTCACTGCGTATGCAAACATTTGAACATGCATTACACTGGCAGCTGTATATATACATGTATATACTGTGTAAATTGATGTTACCATTTTATGCTTCGCTGCCTGACTGCAGATTTGTTTCACTTCATTGGCTGAGTCTAACCATTTCTTCAGGGGCTTTATCGCCATCTTTAACTCCTCCTAAGACAAAAGAGAGCACAGAAAGGCAGATAGGTGACCAGACTGTTATTGCCATTGCCAGTGTTCGCGGTGAACATTTTCTGTAGATGTTAAAGTTCCCAAGGCAAAGTCAGAATGCTGCACTCAGCGTCTGGGCCAAGAAGCCAAAACCGCTCTTAATTTTCTGAGGCAAACAGACAGGCCTTGCTCACCAGGGCCACTGTGGTTGGCTCAGGTATAAGTTTTGACAGAGGGCAAACATTAGGACCAGGTTACGTCGTAGCATTTTGCACACGTAGTGGACAACCTAGACTCGGCTTCTGTGTTGCAAAGAACTCTGCCTTCACTCGGCCTTACATGGCCTCACTTGGAAATTGCTCAACCCAGTCCGAGGAAAGTCAGGTCACTGACTGACTTGATCCATATTTTCTCCACTGTCTAAGGTCCCGGCCAAATTCCAACGTGACAGAATTCCGGCCACCAAATCGTCCACTAAGTCTGATTGGCCATGTAATCCCTATCTCAAACCACTGCAAAAGAACTCTCAGTTCTCAGTTGATTTAGGTTGACTCACTATGTCAGTGGCAAAGTGGCTGAGAGCATATTTTGGGCTGGGAAGGGTGCTGGTTCAAGGCCCTTCACTGCACAGTGCATGGGTGTTGGCCCATACCTAGTCTAGTCAACTGTTGGTGGCCTTGGAAAAACCCTCAGCAAAAATAAGTGTGATAGGGATAATGTAATGGCAAGGTTGGCATGAGAAATAAAGGATGGCTTAGACAGGTGAGGCATTTTTGCAGACTAAGCATTGTTTTCAGAGAGAAATGTAGCTGCTCAAACCACTGCTTCCATTATCACAGTGGTGTGGTCTGCAGATAGTGAGACTTGATAGCTAAGAAGAGGTCAGATAGAGAGAGAGGGATGTAGACATGCATACAAACCTCATTCACACACTCGCACACATATATTCAGACACGCACAATGTTAGTGCACTCAGTGGTCACTTCATTAGATAAACACCTGGACCCTCTTGTATCAAACGTTAATGATTCATTAACTTGTCATTAAACCGCTATTAACTAATGCGCCATTAAAATCTGTTGTATGAAATTTTTAATGTGTTGTTGTTGTCATTAACATTTCATTAACTTAATGAAGGTCGGGGTTCATTAAACCGTCATTAGAGCAAAAACATGGCTGCCAATATCTTGTTATCTGAGCTTTGTAGAGAGAAATAGAAACATGCGAGAAGTAGCTATTTTTATGTATAAGAAATGATGCCTATATTTTAATATTGTTTAATTCACATGAATGAATGCCACAGTATTCATGGTATAATGTTATTACAATAATGGTATCACATAATTTTGTTGAATTTACGAATTTTGCAAGCTAATGGCAAAGTTTAGAGATTTCAACATTACCTCATCAACTTATATGTCACTAACTTCGATGCTGAAATTGTGGAAAATTTACAAGAAACCAGACAACAGGAAGTTCAAAGTGCTTGTTTATGATTAGGAATTATGGGTATTTAACTGGGGGAATCCCTCTTTTAATGGAGAGTTAATGGAAAGCCCTGTCGTTACAGCTTCATTATTAAATGGCACGTTAATGAAAGGTGTGTACAAGCGGCTTTAATGGGATCATAAACTAATGTCACGATAAGGATTTAATGACTTATTAGGACTTAATGTCACATTAGTTAATGCACCCTGGATACAAGTGGGTCCTGCTCGTTACAGCAAATTCCAATCTATTCAATGCATGAAAGTATACAGATGTGGTCAAAAAGTTCGGTTGTTGTTTGGGGAATACATGTGATTAAGGGGCTTTGGTTGTGAAATGAATGCTGGAGCCAGACAGGATAATTAGAGTTTTTCAGAAACCACTGATCTACTTGGATTTTTACACTCAACAGTCCATAAAGTTTACAGAGAATTTTAGGGAGACAAAAAAAAACACCGAGTGAGCAACAGATCTGTGTGAGAAAACATTTAGTTATTGAGAAATGTCAGAGGAGGATGGCCAGAATGATTTAAGATGACCGGAGGGTTGCAGTGACTCAAATAACCACATAATACGACAGTGCTATGTAACTGTGCATCTGAGAATGCACAAAACATCTGACTTTTCAGCTGATGGGCCGCAGGTGCAGAAAGAAACCGTGGGTCCTACTCCAATCAGCTAAAAACATGCAACTGGGGCTTCAGTGGGCTAAGGCTCACCAAACTGAACAGCAGGAGATTGTAAATATGGTCCAACACACAGATGGTCTATAGGTCAGACACTCCTGCTGTCATACACATGAAGTCCGCGTTCATCAGCTGTACATTCCATCACCGAGTGAGAGATGTTTATAAATATTCACACATGACTGAGGCCATGGGCTGGAAGAGGACGCTTAAGAGTTCAGACACACACCCACTTTGTAAGTTCCTCATTATATTGCATTATGGAATTTATCATTAGCAGTTATAAATTGCGCTGAATGCTCACGTCAAACACGACACAGCTGAGTGAAAGGACACCCGTGGCAACGCACTGCTCATGTCATTTCAGTTACACAATAAAGCTGCGGCTTTGTTCAATCATTAAGCAACAGGATTTTGGGCTCTAAAACCCCAGTTCTGGAGAACTGCACAGTCTGTTTGGGTCCCAAAACCCTGGTTCTGAAGAGTTGCATGGTTTCTAGCTTGAGGGCCTATTTGGATCCCCAAGTCGGATCCCCGGAGAGGCTTCTCTTCTGATCTGCAGTAATTTACTCACCCTGACATCTTTAGGGATTCAAAAAAGTGTTGGCTGAACTCAGAACCATTGTTGGTTTTACGGCCTTTGTGAAAACTGGTTACATTTACTATTCACTGGACCATAACGTTAAGGTGTTTCCCAACTTTTTCCAAAGGTGCAAACTTACAAATAGTATTTCTTTTTTATGGTAGACTTAATTTGATTGATTAAAAATAATGACATCCTCTGTTTCTTGTAACATAGGCTTGTCTTGTATTTACATAATACAGCGATAAAAAAGAAGATCTCTACGATACTGTGACATGCTGCAATAACAGTGATTGATCGTAAAGGCCTGGATGATTGAACTGCCCCTATTTCAACTGGCATTTCTAAGAAACACGGGTTAGTTAGACGAGTAAAGCTGGGATACAAAAGCACTGCTAAACAACTGCAAAACAGATTAAAAATATTCACAAATATGCTTACATCACAGAGCTGTGAAGCCCTGCTGTCGGTTCGACGGCTTGACGATGTCCGACATGCCCAACAGACAGGCAGCGCCCCCAAAACAGGACCCCCGCAGCGCCGGCATCGATGTGATCCTTCCTCTTCCTCATTGGAGACCCCCAAGTCCTCCCCGCACCCTTCAGAAGGATGCATGGAGCAGGCGTGGGAGTCAGCCTCCATTTCGGCTCAACACTGCTGCTCCATTCAACACACCAAACCCAACATCTTTAAAAAGTCATGTGACAAGCATGTATATGAACACGATGACATTTGTGAGTCACCCTTAGGTATGATTACTCCAATATCCTCCCCTCCCACACACACACATACACATACACTATAAACAGAAAATAGCAAAATGAAGTTCATGTACACTCTTCAGCATGCTGCTATTCATAATTGGCTCAATGAGCTGAGTTTTGGCTCGCGTCTTATTATGCTTGCCCACATACTTTTATGTGTATTCCAATCTACATGCGCATAAAGCACAAAAACATAAATGCACACTCACGCACGCACACCACCCACACACACACACACACACAGATGCACATATATGAGAGCCTAGCAAGGTTTGAATGACAGAACACTCCTGTTTTGACCCATCCCCACAGGGGCAGTGTGTCAGGTTTACATCTGTGGCACGTTGTGGTGTTTCATTTCTCGCTCTGCTGACTGGTAAAGAAAAAAAATAACGCATCAGCACTCCACATTCAAATTCCATATGTGGAGGAAGGACTGTGTTTTCTCTTATAACATATCAGGTTCTGTTTACGACCATGAGTAACGCAGCCTTAACTGAGCAGAACAAAGAATTAACGATTCTCTTTACAAGGCTCACACTGACAGGAAATATGTAAGGATTCGCAGCCCTATTTCTGAAAAAGTTTGGACGATAAATAAATAAATTATTAAAATAAAAAAGAAAACAGTAATTTGTTAATCATCTTTAACCTGTATTAAATTGAAAACAGCACAAAACAAAATATACATTTTTTCCCTAACCTACTCAATTTCTTTTTTTAGAAATGTCCTGGGAACTACTGGGAATGTCCAACTTCTGAGTTCTTACCAAGGCACATTTGAGAGCTAGTATACCTGAGAACAACAAAACGGGAGTTTGTTTAAAACAGTCTTCTTACCCGAATTTACTCATTAAAGAATAAGAAAACTTATGAACTTGTGAACTCGCATTGTCAAATTAAGTACAAAATGTCTGCTGTTAAGCCATTATTTTGTTTACATTTTTCACACCGTGTTCTCCGCATTCAAACATCGCATATCCTACAAACTTCAGAATTTGCTATCGCCGCCATAAAAATAATCGACCAATAAAACAATGAGAAATATTCTGCCCAGATGTCATGAGGGCTGGACATGTCTTTCTTGTGTGCAGAGTCACAGTATAAGCATTCAAAGTTGTGTTGATGATCAAGAGTGTTTTGAGTGATACCAGTTGTTTGAATTACGACCGATTGTTTGCTGGAAATCTATATTTAATCCTCGACAATGCAGCAGTGCGCAGTTGTAGGGTATTCTAACAAAACGAGCGATCCGAACCTTCACCATTTTACCTTCAATACGAAAGAGCTGCCAGCCCGGGTGACGCAGGCATCTTCTTCCAGCCAAATGAACATGGCAGCTTTTTTTATGCCATCTTGTACCCAACATTTACACAGTTTACATCTTTATTCTTTGCAAACGTAAATATACTTTCAATTCACAGAATAGAGCAAAGAATGCAATGAGTCAAAAGAAACAGCCTACTTTTATGAATAAGTACTGTAGATAAATAAGAAGTGTCTATTTTTCATGAAAAAAATCCATTCATGCCTTAAAAATGGCTTAGATGTAACTCATTTTGTATACATGATTCTATGAATGAGCTAATATTCCCCACCTCTATTCACATCTCCACCACATGGATCAGAGGTTAGTAGGTCAAGGTACAGACGCTGGATGACGATAACAGGCAACCCCGGGCTCAAAAGGGGAACAACACTAGCGAATAATAACAAAATATTGGTGAAATGGATGAGTTTTCGCGACAGATAATGCGGCATTAGAGGCTGTGCTCTCAGTGCCCTGTTCACTCCCATTATACGGATATACGCGGCTCTCTTTGGATCTAAATATCTTCCGAAGGACTTCTAGTGACACGAAAGTTATATGGGTGAGTAAATGATTGTATTGTATGCCACAAATAATGTCAGAACTGTAACAACGGTACTTCTCCTTTAATGTGTTGCAATGCCCACAGCACAGAGTAAGAAAATATTTGTTGCAGGGAAAGACCACGTCATTTTTAGAGTGGGCAAATTACTTGTGAAATATTGCAGTGTTACTTTGGTTTCTTTTGTAGCTAAGAGTCCACATCAATGCTATGTCTATTAAGCACAGTAGGTTCAAACGAGAATAAGGAAAACAATTAGCACTTTTACCCGCAAGTTGATGGGATTGGTTTGATTGTTTTGTGATGTATGAGACCACACCTGTCTGAATCCACCTTCTGATACTGTTATTTGTATACTGCAGTTTTAAAGCAGAAATGGTCAGCCATGACATTGATTATCTAATTTGATCCTGATAGGTTTTTAGATTTGAAAATACATCAACAGACGTGTTAAAAAGGTTAAAAACTTGATTTTCATTGGCAGGGGTCTTTAAGAAAGGAGCCTCCACAAAAGACCCACTAGTCGACGCTCGCACTTTGTAAAAAAAAAAAAAAACTGTGATTGTATAATCCAGATGTTTGAAAATGGGCAAATAATGCTTTCTACAGTGCAAACAATTATCAGGAGCTTCATGGAATCTGGACAAATCTCTGCATAAAGTAAGAGATTGAAAACCAATACAAAGGACCCCTGATCTTTCATTCATCAGATAGTGACACTGAATTGAAAACCAACCTGCTTTTGAGATGGATATAACCATATGGGTCGGGAATAATTCAGAAAACCTTTTTCAAAATACTATTCATCGTTGCATCCACTAATGCAGTTAAAGACTGCACAAAGGAAACCATATGCCAAAACCTGCCAAAAATGCTGCAGTCTTCACTGAACTTGACTTCATCTGAAATGGAATGATGCACATTGGAAACACTTGTGCTATTTTTGGGCCGGTAACCTTGCTCATTGTTTGTGGTCATAAAAGATGTTGTGTTTACTGGGTCAAAGAGGAAAAAGGACCTCCCGGTTGTCACCGAGGTAAGGTTCAAAGCCAGCATCAGTCATGGTATGAAGGTGTGTTAGTGCTCATGGCATGGGTAACTTTAACATCTGTGTCAGTACCACTATCCTAATTGACACACTGTTTATACAGTTTGAAGCAACAAATGCTGTTTTCTAGGTGATTCCTTTTCAGGGACACACTGCTTATTTCAACAAGCTACATTCTGCACAACAGTGTTACACCAGTGTCATGACCTGAACTGCTAGACTGGCTTTCCTGCAGTCCAGACCTAAATCCCAGTGATTATATTTGATGGTTTACGAAGCCATTGAGGGCTGAATTAGCAGACTCAGATCAAGCCTGTTCCAAGACCAACTTAAATTTTGAAAGGAGGTGGTCCACACACAGATCAGTTCAGTCCCAATAAATCCTATTGAATCCTTTTTCTTTCAGAGGCACTGCCTTTCCTGAACATATATGTATGAAACATAGACTGTTTAAAGGATAAGATTGTGTTGTATTTTCTGTAATAAATCAAAAAATATAAAATGTCCATGGTATGTCATCAGAGATAAAGAAAACATGCTAAATTGGACTGGAAGCAAGAAGTGGACCGACTGCAACAACATTAGATTCCACCCCACTTAAAAAGCCTTGGCATCCATCTTAAAAGCTCCATGACCAGAAACACAGTAAAACTTGGGTAAATATTGGAGAAGCATATGAAAGATGGAGACTGCTTTGAGCCCAGAAGGATTTTAAGACGGATGCAATTTTCTCCTGAGCAGGTAAGCATTCAGCTTCAAACCAGGAAAGATCCTGCTCTGATTTGGGTAAAGCAAGTTCACTTCAAAACAAACACATGGCTAGTAGGTCAAACAATATCATTTCTACCTGTATAAAGACTTTTATCTCCAAAAGACCAGCAGTGATTATTTTTTGCCTTTAAATTAGGTTTTTTTTTTTTTTTACCAATACCAATTAAACATTGACGAGAAAACACTGCTTTCCTCTTTCTTCTGAGCTCTGACGACAATGGAGACCTTCTCTGGGCCGAGGTGTAGCGGGTGTTCCTGGCACAGGCTGTAGAAATACGGAAACATGGGCTCCGTGCACATCCAGTCAAAGGTACCAAACTGGCGGTCCCGGACCGGGTCGGAAAAAGTAACATTCCCATTGTTGCAGTCTACCTCCACCCTAACCTTATTCAGCTTCCACTGTAAAGGGAGTGGCATTGTATTCAATTTGTATTTTCCGTTATCGAAACAAAGAACTACAGAGTTCACCGCTCTACCTGGCCGAGCGGTGCGGTCCTTTCTGGAGACGGACTGTGTAGCCACACCCACTGCCCATTTGGTGTTGTCCCCCACCACAACATCCCAGTGGTGTCTCCCGGAGCTGAAGCCCTGAGAGCCCAGCACTCCATAGATTAACCTCTCCGGGTTGTCTGGTAGCTGAGGAGGGTCTCCACAGTAGCTAACAGCGGTCAGTCCTTCAGAGAGAGAGAGACAAGGAGCTGCTGTGTTGGGATCTAGTGTCACTGGAGCTGAGGACAGGGAAAGAGAGAGGGAGGGAGGCAGAGAGAGAGGGAAAAAGAGGTAGATTTTTCTTGACTGATGGAGTGGGGAGAGGGAAAATTAGCATGCATACGGATTTGAGAATCATGTGCAATGGTTTATGCACACATTCCTGTTTTTTTTTTGTCTTTCTGTGAAACCAGCTTCATCTTCACAGCTTCTTCAAAATTCTTAAGTGCTATTTGGTCACAAAGCACACACTCTTCTTAATGGCAATCATATCGTTCAATAGTTTAGGCTTAATATACAAAAAAACAGGGAGCCAGGTAAACTCTCTTTTACTCATCGCAATATATGTGCACAATTCTACCCAAGCAAGCTCAAAACACAGAATCTGACTCAGCTTATGCAACGATGTCTGTAAGAACTTGGCTCTCATAGAAAACCAAAAAACCTGCCACAGTGGGCAACAAATAATCAACAAGACCAGCACTGAAAATCCAGATAACTTTGTCTCCACCTTGCCTGTGCTATTTAGCATCTTGTCCAAAGCTTCCTTAAAATATTTTGCACCACTAAGCAAACTATTGAATCAGAGTCAGTATACTCCATAATGACCACCATAATCATATCCTTTAATATGTAGAACTCACTGTACTGAACAGTCTGCAGCATCCTCTCCCAGACTCTGTGCTTGAGATTTCCCAGGTATTTGGCCACATCAATCAGGCCTCCAGTGATGACCTCAACATCCCGATGAGGTGTGCACATCCTACAGACACACACACAGCAGTCACCACTGTTCTGAGTTTATCTTATTGTCCAACACATTTGAAATGGAAGAAAACAAAGGCCTTACCTTTTCACTGTATCATCATGAACCTAGAAAGAAAATAGTGTCATTTCTCCCAGTATTCAAACAGGACCATCCCCTGTTCATATACAGTCATCACAGAATCTAGAATTTGATTGCAAGAACAACTATGAGTCAAATTTCAGTGGTAACTTTGCAGAGTATTTTTTTTTTTTGAGTGAAATTTAACTAGTAGAGTCCCATCGAGAACAAATTACTCTCAAACATGTCCTGGAAGGAGTGCAGGACCAGAACAGTTGCATGTAGGGAAAAGAACATCAGAAACCGGTAACAGCCTTGTTGTGGTTTCAGCTCTTAAAGGAGCAGTATGTAAGAAATGTATGTTGACTAATCATGAAATGGCCCTGATATATCACCAGACATTAAGGAATGATGTTAATTTCAAATACTTATATCACTGACAACAGTAGTCCAGCCAGAATATTCTCATTACAAAAGCAAAGTTGCAGCCCACAACTAATGTTGATGTTGTCATTTTGTCTTTTGGCCTGTTGCACCGCCCTCCAACTATCTCCCAATCACGAAGTCAGTAGCATTTTGGCATCCAGGTTGCCAGTTACCACTGAGCTGCAGCTACCAGCGTTTCGGAGCACAAATGTCTGACGTTACTAAACCTAAAAGGCCTCGTTATGATTCCGAAATACGTCGTGACAAAGTCAGAAACAAAACAGGGATCTGTATAGGACATGCCTTTGAAAGATGGAGACAGCTGAAAGCAGAGAAGAATTTGAAGACCGGCGCCGAAGTTGCTAATTTTCTCCTGGACAGGTAAGATTCAGCTAAGTTTGGCTAACTTAATTCTATTTAATGTAGGCACGGACATTTCAGATATTCTCTACAGTCGAATAACGCTATGTATGTTCGTTCATGGTACGTTAGTGCGTATGCAGGTGGGTCATCGAATTGACTACGTAACAAATTGTTTGAGAAATAAAAACCGTGACTCTTCATTGCTAACATTAGCAATGCATTATAAGTTTCTCTGGCATTATGCTGAGATGCTGTGGAAACCGTTCCAACATTAGCACAGCCATTATGGCAAAATGAAATGTAACTGAGACAGTACATCGGTCAAATGAGTCCTCATTCATTCTTTACGCATATTATAGTATGGACTTTAGTGGGCTGTCCACACAGAAGAGTGACGAGCAAGTTGACCAATATGACCATTGCTAAAGTTAGTTAGTCATCAGTGTCGATCTTTACTGAACTGAACACAACCCTGTCAGAGCAAATCATTGGTGATATTGAAACGTAGCCATAGTAGCCCCTTGTAGTAGACATTCTTGCTGGATCCGGCAACCTAGCTGGCCACCTCTCGTCTGGGGGAGAGGGGGAGGGGATACTGCGCTCTGCCGTATTTTGAATGTGATTGCACAACCAGTTTTGGCCACAAACTTACATACTGCTCCTTTAAGACCTTGTTCAACAGGCCTACTGACTGAGTTCTTTCCAACTTCATCTTTCAAAAAACAAGTATGACACCCAAACCCAACTAGACAGTCCGGTCACTCGCAACCACATGCGTATAGCCCACGAAAGCCCGCTTCTCCCCATTTTTGTGCATTTTGCGCATTATTCGGCCAATACAAAAATCGACAGGAGTCATAACTGAAGTATAACACATGTCCATACCAAATATGAAAGGAATCGGTCCAAAGTTACAGCCTGTAGAGCGTCAACAAGGAAGTGTCTACGGATAAAAACGCGGCGGTGGCGGAGACAACAAGCGCAAATCCATTGTAGCCGCCCAACTTCATCTGGGGGCTACAATAATGGACTAAAACCAGCAACTGCTACTCTACAGTGGTCTGTTAAGCAATGCACCACTAAGTTACCCAGGTACCCTCTGCTTAGCAGCTGATAAATATATGAAGACCACAAAGGAAAAATGATCAGAGTCCAAATTTTGCATATTTTGTATATTATTATAATATTTTATGTAGTTTATATTCTTTGCATATTTTTTCAGTGCTTTGTTTCTAAGATCGTTTTGAATTTTGCATTCATTGTTTCTCCATAACGTGAAAATGTGACTCTGATCATTTTGCCATTGTGGTTTTCATATTAAAAGAGCTTTGTAAAATCTTTCCTTATTTACCTGGCCAGGTAATTTCATCAGCTCAGCTAATTTGGCCATTAAGTTGCGTGCACCAGTCTGGCTTGGCTCATCCTGTAAGCAGCGCCAAGTTCTGGAAGAACAAGAAGATTGTGATCTTTCCGTTAGGGTTAGTACTGACTTTAACCTGTTTAATCCCAAATTTTTCCTTGCAATGTAAGTGCATGCATTTTACTCCTCCCTAACCTCCCTAACACATGAACTGTATGTATTTTTTGATTTTATGATGGTGAAGTTCAAAGATGCATTTGTTTTTTTTATTTGCCCAAAGCCAACAACAACACTTTTCGAGCTTCTAGAAGTTTAAAAAAAAAATTGGTCACAAATGTGACCAGTGGGATTAAACGAGTCAAGAATACTAAAAGTCAATATGATAGAGATGTTTAAAGGTCCCCTATTATGTCACCAGGAACAGAGACAATTAGCCATTACTAGCCATTTCAAATCTGTTCTTTGAGATGTCGTAAGGGAGAAAGAATAATGAGAGAACTGATTAAGTGGTGTGCTGAGGGTCATCAATCTTTCTTGCCTCTGAGTGGTCATTTCACCATGTGATGTTACTAAAAAAATAGATTTTGAAATGCCTTGTAATGGCTAATTGGCTGAGCACCAGGAGACATGTTAGGGGACCTTAAAAAGCTCTATTTTAATTAGGATCTTGTGAATGTGTAATGACATTTTGAAACAATACATTTCCTTCATGTATGTTTTATACCAGCTAAAACCAGCTAAAACAGTGAGCGCATGTAAGAGTTTGTTTAGTTCTTTTTATGCATGCATGTGTGCATACGTTGTACGTGCTTGTGTGTGTGTTAAGGACTAGAGGAGATACAATTAAAATGGAAAAGCATCGAAGAGCGGTGGAGAGGAAGAGAGCAACAGAAAAAGAGTGAAGACAAATTAAATAAAAAGGAAGAATGGACAAAAAGAAGTCAAAAAAGGGGGAGAGACAAAAAAGAGGATTGAGACAACACATACTTGTCAATTGTGATCTTGTAGTTCTGCAACAAAAAAATAAATAAATAAATAAATAAATAAATAAATAAATTCTGGTAAAATGTCATTAAGTGGTATTTGAGAAGTTAGAACTTCATCCTCTTTATTTAGGTGATATGGATGAAACCCTTGCTGTTAGAATTTCCACAGTCAGAAAATCAGCCACACCTGCAGGAACGCGATGTCTTCAGCAGCCAGCTCTTGTTCTATGGTCTTGATTGTGTCTAAGGTGGAGGACAACTCTTTACTTATCATCTGAATTCTCTCCTTTATTGCCTGACTCTTCTGCTCCTCTTCCTCCTTCAGTGCAGTGATCCTGGCCTCTTCCTCCTCCCTGAGAAAGCGATGGAGTTTCTCAAACTCGTCTTTTATATCTCTCTCTGTCTCCCGTGCCTGGGTCTGCAGTACACAGAAAATGTGAGTTACACCAGAAATCTGTTGAGATGTGGTTTATACATTATTAGAGTTCAGTTGGTGAAGTTGAACAGGATTTGGGAATCCATTACTGGAGGGCTCTGTCATGCAAATGTGTTTATCTATCGGTCATAAAGATTTCTTATCACCAGTAATGGGGATTGTTTAGGTTAGAACGCATTGTTTAACCCATCAAGGTGGAACATCACAAATATGCAATCAAAATACTGGACTTTGAAAAGGATTTTTGCGCAGAAGAGTTTTCAAGTTTCAGGAATCTGTACTGGGACCTGCATTTTTTAAATGCATTTTTAATATGAAATGCATGAACATGGACATCTCCTCCAGAAATGTTCCCCACTGCAAACGTGGGCTGAAAACTGTACCTTGAGATGTTTGGCCATGTCAGAAAATATCTTCTGAGCTTTTTCACGCCCCTTCACTTTTGCCAACAGCTTATCTCGGGAAATTGTGAGGACAACCTGGAATGTCAGAGGTCATAGGCAGACTTGGACAAACTACATGTTTGTTTTGGATTCAAATATTATTCTACCATTTACTGAGCTTGAAACCCAAGAAATACCCTCAAAAAATGCTATCTCCAGTTCCTGGTCCCATTATAACGCTTGTTTACCCCAAGCAAGATCAATTGAACACATGAAAGTATTTAAATCTAAAACAACCTCACCCTGATCTGGTCTTTGGCTGCTTTCCTTTTATAAAGGTAGAAAGAAGGACAGACAACAGGTGCATAGCAGCGGTTGAAAATTACAATTGCTCTTGTGTACTATGTGCCTTGTTTACATTGGTCCTCCAGTTCTCCCTTGTGGTGAGTCATTGCTACTGCAGTTCATTTGTGTCATATTTTCGTTATTACCTTTTGTTTGCAGAATAACCTTTGATAAAGCTGGGTATGTAAGAAAGTCATTCAGGCTAAATGCCTTATAAAATAAAGCAATGCACGTGCCCCCAGTTTGGGAACTGAATGAACAATATTTTGGGGGCACAAACCCTGGTCCCTTTTATTTATAATGATGACCAAATATGGAAAGATGCCATTGTTAATTAAGCATGGCATGTAGAACATGATGACAATAAAATGAAATCATCATTTAAATACAAACTTAAACCCTTTGCAGAGATATATACCATGGCGCCTGTAAATTCCAAAATTTAATTCCTCAACAATTCTGTAATTGAATTTCCAAATGTCTTGCTTCATTGGAATAATTTTCCAAAGTCTCTGTGACAAAAATACTGAGTTATAAAGCTTGAATAGGCTCATGCATGAGGAAAAATTGGCATAATTTTGTATTCTGTGCAAAGGGGTTAATGAACAGCGAGTTGCATTTCCGGTATGACACAGGCATGAAATTAAATGAAACTCAGTCGGTGTGTTTGCATTGCTTTATTCTTTCTATAGTCCAGAGATTTCGCTGGTGCAGCCTGTGAATTTGCAGTAAAACAACCCACACCAGTCAGGGATCTTAATAATGATGTTGAAATATTGAATATGGGGCAAGTTTAAGGAACTTCCACAGATATATTTTCAAAAATGTTCAAAACCAATTAGTCAAGCAATATACTATAAAAGTAGTCTTAAAAGAGATGCATCAACAAAAGAGCTTTTTACTTGTAAACTGGTCTCTGTATCCACTAATCTAGTAATCACACAAGGAGTTAAAATTATATTTAATCGTTTTACACATACCTCTTTTAAATCCATGCTTAATGACTACTGCTCATGTTCACCGATATTTATGTCTTGAGGATGAACATTTGTGATCAAGAGCATCAGCTTCCAATCCTGGAGAGCAGCCAAGTGCTAACAACACTGTGTGACAACAATGCTGGTAATGAAAAGCAATGGGGTTCTAGAGCACTGATTGGAACATAGAACATTCCAAAAAACCTACTCAAAAGGGTGACTGAGGTCACAGACTGATTACAGAGTCCATGAACCCATTTTCCGGTGGCCTAACTAAGCCATTGTTTCGAAGGGGAAATTGCAAAAACTCTCAAATACAGCAGCAGCCCTCCAGTTGCTTGAAATTGACACCCTCGACCCAAAAAAAAACCCAGGCGTGTAAAACCAAAGTACTGTACCTTGTGTTCCTGGGCAGCTACTTGCACCGTCCAGAACCGGTACTTTTTGCACCCGGATGCCTCTTTGCAGCCCTCGCAGGCAAGCTCTTCCATCTCCACACAGTACAGGCCCAGAGGAGCCTTGTGTTTTCTGCAGATAGGCAGAGACTCTGACGTCGCCTCCGGGGACCCCGCCATTTTGTGCGCTGAGCCTCTCTAAATCTAACGACAGTCAAAGGCCATAAGAAAACTGACCGCTGGAAGAAGCAGAGCCCATTTTTAAGGAAAAATAAAAAGGAAAAGAGGGAAGAGACTCGGTAACTATGTCACATTACCTGTCTTTTTGTCAGCCAAGATTCAAAGAGAAGCCCTCTCACGTTCAGCAGGAAGAACTGGTTTTTAAATCTGAGCTTGAGCATACATGTCGTAACATTCCAACACACACACACACACACACACCCAAATCCCCAGTTTCCCTGTCTCGCACACACGCACAATCAGAGCGAGCGAGAGAGAGAGAGAGAGAGAGAGAGAATCAGTGTTGTTGTTATCATGATGGATTGTCACATAGCAGGAAGATATTTCAGAAGTATTTCAAAATTGTTTATTCCAGTAAAGTGAGAGAGAGAGAGAGAGAGAGAGAGAGAGAGAGAGAGAAAGTCTTTGAAATTGGTGTTCAAGAATTGCCTAAACTTAAACTGATGCATGTGCTCAGACTCTCATCCAAATTAACGTTTTTATTAGAATGTAAATGTCTGTTTCATCCAAGTTCTATCTCCAGTCAGACTTTTACAGAGAGCACCTTTCACTGCACTGTGAAACAGTTTTGTTACTTTGGTTCGGTTGGCTGAGTCTATCGCTGGGTCTGTATCCAATTAAATGTTCTTTTTTCATGCGGAAGAGGAGGCTGTAGGCAAAAAGTCCCAGAAGCAAGCATGACCCAAGTATGGCTGCAGTACATATCAGATGTCAAGTGAAGTATATAAATCACAAACTTCAAACTGACATTGCCTGCAAAGGATATGTAATCAAATGTCAAAAATGACTACTTAACTCTAAATTAAACATCCAATATGGGGGACCATGTCCATAATGTGGTGTCATTTCTGAATTGTTAAACTTAAACAAAATTTTAAGGAAAAGCATGCAATGGTCCAAGGATCACCGGGTTAGATTTTGAATGAAATTGGGTCAAGGTCGAGGTCACTGAAAAGCCAAAATTAATTTAATCTCCCTTGAGGGAGGTATGTTCTGCCAGGCACCACCTATTTTAAATATTTTTAGGCAAAATGACTGGATGTCCATTAAACTTGTCAGAGGTTATTTTATACATTGTTCATTTAAAAATGTCAAACCTACAAATTGCACAATAGCTGAATACCTCAAAATGGAATTTCAGAACATTTTTGTTGATCATCTCCATTATCCTTCTTCATCTTGTAATTATTGCCCACTCTGTAGGGCAGTGGTAACTGACTCCGTTCCTGGAGATCTACCCACCAGGTTTTCATTCCGAACTTAATCTAACCCTGATTCGAATAATTAGCAGCTATACAGGATCTCATGCTTTTCCAGGAGTGCTTTGTAAGAGTTGGAGTAAAAACATGCAGGGTAGTAGATTTCTAGGAACAGGGTCAGCATTTATAATTATCCAGTTGCACATAAAACATATCACTAGTAAGTATTTCACAGCTAGAGAATGTGGCCACAAACAAGTGGGAGGTGCTGATTATCCATGAACTTGGCTATGAGTATTGTGAAATACTCCACATATTAAATCAAGGGGATTTCACATTATTGAGAACCTATCCATAAAGTGGCAAGATGCTACTTAATCATAGCAATGGTGATTGTTAAACACTCAAATAAAGTGATCTTTTTATAACATGTATAGTCCTAGTTAAGCTAAAAGATTAAAATACATAATTTTTTCAAGCAAAAATAAATAAATAAATTGTGCTGTCCTCTATACGCAGGTATTTTGACAGCCAGTTAAACACCTTGCTTTACCAAGACTCCAGAGATGCGGTTGGGTTTAGTCCATGGGTTTAATGGCTAAACAAGGGTGAAACTGAAATAAACACAAAGGATACAATTACTCAATTGAATAGCTTAGACAAAGGCTATTACAAGCCGGACTAATTAATCTTTTTTGTCTAGATTAGTCATTGCTAACGTTTCAATGTACAAAACAAATCTACACAGTGGAGCCACATTCATTCCCAACAAATATACATTGATGTATGCATTGAAGAAACAATGTATTGAGCTATCAATTTTGTAATATCAATGATATGTCTACACAAATTAAAACATATGTTAACAGATAAGGAAGAAACAAAAAGATACATACGGACGATGCTGCCATATGCGTAAAATATACATAGATGATTACGGATGTAACTGCTGGTCCACATGTACATGAAACAATGCTCCATCAAGCTAAAGACATTTCCTACTTCCCATTGAATATCACATGAGAGGAAACTGTCACAAACAGGGGAAAAATGCAACTTAGCACCAACAGATGGTGCTGATACTAAATAATACACTCAATATTAAGCAAAATTCAAGTGTAACAGCACACTCCCCACCTGGCGTGATTAACTGCCTCTACACAAGAACCTTAACCACAGTTCTCGTATCTTGGAGGTAAGAAGGAGAACAGTCTCTGTAACAGGCCTAAGGATGAGCTTCACCCCTTCTTTTCTAGAAACTTGGATTTCTGCTTTGCGTACTTTACCATCCTTACTGGGGAATACTTGCGATACCAGTTCTAAGGGCCATTCATATCTTTTTAATTGGTTGTCCTTGAGAAACACAATGCTCCCAGGTTCAAGACTGGGCTGGCTGGACTGCCACTTCCTTTGTGGTTGGAGTGAAGAAAGTTAATGTTTCTTCCATTTGTCCCAGAAAGATGGAGCTAGGTGCTGGACTTGGCGCCACTGACGTTTGAAAAGGTCCTTGACACCAAATTCAACAGCTGGGGCAGAAGGAAGATTCACTTTCTGGGTCAGGAGTGTGGCAGGTGGATCATCTGGGTCAGTTGAAACTGGGATGAGTGGTCTTGTATTGATGATAGCTGTCACTTCTGCCATGAGGGTAGTAAGTACCTCATGGCTCAACTGTTTGGGTCTAAGCTGGAGGAACATTGAGTCGAGGATCTTCCTTGCCACACTAATCATCTTCTCCCAAGAGCCACCCATATGTGAGGCATGGGGGGGGGTTTGAATGTCCACATGCAGCCCTGCTCCAGTAAATACTTCTCCACTGAAGTGTTGTCGATGTTGGAGGGAATCTTGAGGTCTTTACAGGCACTGATGAAGTTCGTCCCTCTATCTGAACGAATGTGCTTCACTGGGCCTCTTAATGCAAGGAAGCGTTGCAGAGCGTTGATAAAGCTTGAGGTGTTGAGAGACTCAATTACCTCGATGTGAATTGCTCTCACACTCATGCAAGTGAATATCACAGCCCACCGCTTGCTTTACATGAGGCTTCCTCTTGTCCGTTTTGCAGAAATCGTCCACGGGCCGAAAACATCCAGGTCAACATTTGTGAATGGAGGGTCCATGGCGAGCCGATCTGCTAGAAGATTGGCCATCTTCTGTGACTGAACTGACCCACGGAGTCTGCGACATGTGACACACTAGTATATGATGCTGCTCACACACCTCTTTCCGCCAATAATCCAGTATCCAGCAGCACATATTGCCCCTTCCGCGAATAGGCGTCCCTGGTGTTTGCATATTGGTGATAATGCCTGACCAGGAGGGTAGCAACATGGTGCTTACCAGGTATAATCAGGGGATTCTTCTCTTCTGGCTGAAGATCAGCTTCTGCAATATGGCCTCCAAGTCTCAGGAGGCCATCAGCATCGATGAAGGGATCTAAGGCTCCATGTGGACTGTGCTTGGGAAGCTTCTCATCTCTCCTTAGACAGGTATACTCTTGAGCATAAGTCTCTTCCTGTACAGTACGGAGAATGGTGCACTTAGATTTTTCAAGTTCCTCCACTGTGTAGGTAATGTCACAGTGATGCCATCCTCTACAGTCACTGGTCTTGGAAGCTGGATCTTTGTGGAAGAGGCGAGCAATATGACTGAGCCGCGTAATGGCACAAGTCAATGACTTCCAGGTGGAGAACTTGGAGAATCGCCAGGATCCAAGTTGTTTGTTGGATGATGTTGTGTTCAGCGTGGAGACCTAGAGGCGGACCTCAGCATCCAAGCATGGATCTACAAGCTCAAAGGTATCCTTCACAGAGAGATTCTGAGGAGAGTGTTTCAGAAATGCGGGCCCTCCAAGCCAGATGGTGTCAGAAAGGTGAGCAGCAGTGACAGATCTTGTGGCAAGGTCTGCAGGATTTTCACCTGTTGGTACATGCTGCCACTGCTCTGGATGAGAGGATCTCCTTATCCGCAGGACACGATTGCTGACATAGACAGAGAAACGCCGGGTTTCATTGTAGATGTAACCTAATACTACCTTGCTATCAGTGTAGAAGGTTGTAGCATCTAACTGGATGTCAATCTCTGAAGAGATAAGGTCAGGTAGTTCCACTACTAGAACTGCAGCACAAAGCTCTAGCCTTGGGATGGTATGTTCAGGGCGAGGGGTGAGTTTTGCCTTACCCATCACGAAACCTATATGGAAGTTTCTGTCAACATCAGTCAGCTTGAGGTAGGCAACTGAAGCTATTGCCTTAGTGGAAGCATCAGTGAAGATGCACAGTTCCCTTCGTGTTGCTTCCGAGGGAGAGACCTTTGTATAAGGCCTTGGGATTTGGAGATCAGCCAAATCTTTCAGTGAATCTCACCATTCCTCCCACATCTCTTCCATTTCTTGAGGTAGGGAGCATCGACTTGCCCTGAATTGTGACCGGGGCAATGAATCCCAGAGGGTCAAAGATGCTGTTCACAGTTGACAAGACACCTCTACGGATGAAGGGCTTGACTTCATCAGTTACCTTGAAGGTAAACGCGTCAGACTTCAGATCCCAGTTAAGACCCAGGCTGCGCTGCATGGATAGAGCATCAGTGCCCAGACCCAGGTCTTTGAGCTTGCTTGAGTAGTCCTGAGATGAAAAGGCTTCCATGACCTCTTTCTTATTGGAGGCAATTTTGTGCAACCTGAGGTTAGAGCGGGCTAGAACATCTTCTGTCCTTTTTATTAGACTCACTGCTGCTTCCACAGCAGGGGCAGACTTCAAGCCATCCTCCACATAGAAATCTCTGCTTACAAACTGCTTAACATCTGGGTCTGCATCTAATATGGACTGCCTCAGATAATATATAGCCACTGCCAGAGAGGGGCTATTCCCAAAAACGTGGACCTTCATACGGAACTCAGTGATATCTTTGGCAGGGTCATTGTCGCGGAAACACAGGAATCACAGGAAGTTGTGGTCTTATTCCCTCACAAGGAAGTGGTGAAACATCTGCTGAATGTCTGCTGTCATGGCCACAGCTTCCTTGTGAAATCGAATGAGCACTCCAAGGAGAGTGTTTTTCAGGTCCGGTCCAGTTAAAAGAATATTGTTGAGCGACACTCCATTGTGCTGGGTGCTGGAGTCAAACACCAGTCGGATGTCACCAGGTTTTTTTGGATAGTACACACCAAAGGCAGGTAAGTACCATCGTTCCTCACTTTCTTTGAGGGGAGGTGCCACTTCAGCACAGCCATTTTTAAATATCTTCTCCATGTAGGTGCAAAAGTGCTCTCTCATTTCAACTTTCCTCTCAAGGTTCCTTCTAAGTGACGAAAATCGGTTCAGTGCTTGGGTTTTGTTGTCTGGAAGACGTCGCCTGGGTGACCTAAATGGCAGTGGAGCGACCCAGCTGTTATTGTCATCCTTCTTAAGGCCTTGATTCATTATTTATAGGAACAAGAGATCTTCGATGGAGGGAGCCAATTTGTTGTCATCACTCGTCTGATGGAAAACTGTAGAGCCGCAGTCATTATGGTCATCTTTGAGGCAGGCAAGTTTTCCTCTAAGCATGCAGCAGCATTGGTAGATTTCAGGTTGGCGTTCTTTTCTCACACATGGAAGACATTGGGGCAGGGCTCTAAGATAGTTGGGCGCCCTCTTTCTAACATGTTAGTACAGAGCACATTCACAGTCACAGGTTTGTGAACACTACCTAAGCAAACATTGCCAACAATCACCCATCCTAAATCAAGCTTCTGGGCGTAGGGTGTGTTATGTGGGCCATTTACCTGCTTGCAGACCTTGTGGACTCTAATAATATCCCTTCCAAGAAGAAGCATGATTTGGGCTTCAGACTCAAGCTCCAGAATAAGGGGAGCCAATGACTTCAGATGAAGGTGGCTGAGAGCAACAGCTGGTGTAGGAATCTTCAGCCTGTTGTTCGGTATCTCGTTGCACTCCAGCAGGGTCGGTAGGGGGAGCTTCACTTTCCCATCCAAAGACTCAATTTGGAACCCAGATGCTTGTCTTCCTGCAGATTCTGACAAGCCAGAGCAGGTCCTAAGGGAATAGGAAGAGCTAGGGCCTTGGAGATTGAAACTGTCAAAAAACTCTGAGGAAGCTAAAGACCTGTTGCTTTGCTCATCTAAGATTACGAATACCATCAACGCTTCCTCCTCGCAGCCAGTGGGATAAACCTTTGCTAAGCAGATTTTTGAGCAGGATCTATCACTGAGATCACCTCCGCAAACTTGCGTACATCGAGCCGTCACTTCTGAAGGTAGTGTGGGTTCTTCCTCCCCGCCATGCTCCAAAGAGAGGCCTGACTCTTTGACCTGAGGTGGCGGCCCGGGGTGGAGTGCAGAGATGTCCTTCTCACTTTCACATTCTGAGCATGTAGTGCTGGATTTGCAGTTGTTTGCCATATGTGAGGTAGATGCGCAACATTTATAACAGATCCCTGTCTCTTTAAGGAACGCCTTAGGTTCACCTAAAGGCTTTGCACGGAAGGCGCAGCACTTCGTCAGTGGGTGGGGCCATCTGTGTAAAGGGCACTGCCTTTTAAGATCCTCGATCTTCTTAGTGGGTCCATCTGAATTAGGGGAGGCCTCAGGTGACACTTCTGTCTTGTGAACTGCTACTTCTCTCAGCCTGCTTCTCTTCCACGGGACCTTTTCAGCTTTGTGGAGAGCATCGGCTGGACTAGAAAGATTGAAACTTGGATCGTTTCTGATCCGTGCTTGATGGCTAATGAAATCAACAAAGACAGCAAAGGGAGGAAAGGCTACCTGATGCTGTTGTTTGTAGCTTGATCCAAAAAAAAAACAACCTTTCTTGTAGGCCGTAGGGTAATTTCTGGAGAATCAAGTTAACACCCCGAGCAGTATCAAGGTAAGCCAGACCTGGGAGATCTCCCTCCGCCTTTGCCGATTCCAGTTCCATGAGGAGATCGCTAAGCTCACAGAGTTTTGAGTAGTCTTGGTTCGATAACTTGGGGAAGCTTTCAACTTGCCGAAAGTGTACTGCCTCAATTACCTCAGGTGCACCATAGCACTCATCCAGTCTGCTCCATATCATTTTCAGCCCCCTGTCTGGCTGGTTCACATGGACAGCCCTGATCCTTTTTGCATGCTCAGCTGTTTTCCCAACCACTTGATGAGGAGATCCATTTCTTCACTGGGCGTCAGTTCTAGGCCCATCACTACATTAAGAAAGGACTGTCTCCAAGCCCTATAACAGTCCGGTTGGTCATCGAACTGCAGCAGGCCAGTAGTGACGAGCTCGTGACGAGCAAAGTGTTTAACAAAATCAGCTGAAGTGGGATTGTGCCAATGGGAACACCTAGGAATGCAACTGGGTTGAGAAAGGGGTAGAGGACTGGGCTTACTGAAGCATTCCGCATGAGTTGTATAGTTGCATTGCTCATTTCTTTTGAGGTTAGGTGTATCTGAAGCTAGACGCAGCCACTGAATTTACATTGTGTCAGACATTTTGGAGTAACCATTAATAGTATGCTTGGCATCAGCAGGGAAAAGACCACTCTCCATGTCGAGGTATGGGGTTTGAATGGAGCACAAGGCTGGTGGCTCCATGTAAACCTGTCAGACCTAATCTTGAGAAAGTGAGTCTCCCTCTGGTGCTGACTGTTTGACTTCATTCACCTTAGCCTGTTCAGCTACATATTCTATGGTGCGCTGTGTAGCACTGAGGGGAGTTGCAAGAAGTTGATGTTCAGAACTATGACATTCACTGTTGACATCAGCGACTGCCTCGAGAACCTCAGCTTCAGCTACGGCTGCAGCCATTTCCTTTTCCAGGGTTAACTTATCCAAAGTCGCCTCCAGACGGGCTTTCTCTACCTTGATCGTGATTTCTTTCTCCGCAAATGCTAAGCGCGCTTTGACAGCCTCTGCTTTAGCCCTGGCAGTAGCTGCAGCAGTGTCTGTCGAAGAGCGGCTTGAATGCCTTGAGGTGGAGGACACACAAGATCTGGGTTTAAATGAGTTTGATTTCTTATTTTCCATTGTGATTGGGATGGAGGATACCTTTCTGAAAACTGTTGAGCTATGTGCAGCTCCAACGCAAAGAACTAATGCAGTATATTATCAGTATGAACTGCGCTATCTTGTGCAGTGGAGCCAGCCTTTCACTGTGCTGTCTTCTATACGCAGGTATTTTGACAGCCAGTTAAACACCTTGCTTTACCAAGACTCCAGAGACACGGTTGGGTTTAGTCCATGGGTTTAAGTGCTAAACAAGGGTGAAACTGAAATAAACACAAATGATACAATTACTCAATTGAATAGCTTAGACAAAGGCTATTACATGCCGGACTAATTAACCTTTTTTGTCTAGATTAGTCGTTGCTACATTTCAATGTACAAAACAAACCTACACAGTGGAGCACACATTCATTCCCAACAAATGCTCATTGATGTATGCATTGAAGCAACAATGTATTGAGCTATCAATTTTGTAATATCAATGATATGTCTACACAAATTAAAACATATGTTAACAGATAAGGAAGAAACAAAAAGATACATACGGACGATGCTGCCATATGCGTAAAATATACACAGATGATTACTGATGTAACTGCTGGTCCACATGTACATAAAACAATGCTCCATCAAGCTAAAGACATTTCCTACTTCCTGTTGAATATCACATGCACCAACAGATGGTGCTGACACTAAACAACAATGCACTCAATATTAAGCAAATGCAAGTGTAACAGCACATAAAAATTTGTCCAGCAAACGCAACATTCCAGCAATTTGCAAACTTAAGGCAATAGGAATAAATTTGTAAGCACACTGGTGAGAGAAGGGAACCCAAAATAGATCTCAGCTGGAGAAAACAGCGCACGGGACATAAACTAATCAAATAAGACAATAGTTCTAATTGACACGCAAGCTGCTAAATGGGCAGAGACACGAAAGGAATTCACATGAGGGTTGTGATAGAATGTCTCCAATTGTACAGCTTCCACTGTAGCACAGTAAAATTTCCTTTGTGTTCATTTACATTGTCAAATGAAGTAATAATCCAAAATTTGAATGACCTTCCAAGGTAGATTGTGCTAAAAAATGCTTTAATTACCGTATGTCTGACAGCACAATTAAAGAACAACAGGAGTATACTATAAAGAACCCACTAAGCCAAACATTATCTAAACATTTCTGGATGCAATAACTCTGAAGTGCATGAATTAGCCAAATGATCACATACACAACCATCTCCATGCATTCTGGCTTTGAGCAAAAGTACATACATTCTGGCCAAATTTCAGCAAAGAGCTTTTGGTCACACTTTAGATGAAGTGTTGCTCATAAAGGCTTTATATAGCATGTATAATGCCTTCATAAATGACACATAACGTCTTCGCAAATCATATATAAGCAAATTTCATGCTTTGTAAATGGTGAAATAACACATCCTTCTTCAGCATGTGATGCCAGATGTGATATAACTGGCAATGTCAATTAGCATTAGCTGGTGGCTAAATGCGATAAAGGGTGACATTGTCAGCTAAGTGACATTGTCATTGTCACATCTGGCATCACATGCTGAGTAAGGATGTGTTATTTCATCCTTTACAAAGCATGACATTTGCTTATGTATGATTTATGAAGACATTGTGTCTCATTTATGAAGGCATTATACATGCTGTATAAAGCCTTTACGAGCAACACTTCATCTAAAGTGCGACTGAGCTGGTCTTCATTCTACATCTTGGCTTCCCAGTCACTCCTTCTCTGAATCCATGGGTATGTCATGCTATTGTGTCCTTGATTTTGCCCAGAGAAGGATCAATACGAGAGTATATAAAAGTAAAATAACCAAAAGAGCAAGACACAGAAAAAAATAAACTCTCTCTTTCTTTGGAGCTCCGATGTTGATGGTGACCTTCTCAGGAGCGATCTGCAGTGGGTGATCCTCACATGAGCTGGAGAAATATGGAAACAGTGGTTCCGTTGAGTTCCAACAGAGCAGCTTTTCAGTGAGAAGCTCTTGGGAAAAAAGGGAGCGGTTACGGACCGGGTCGAAGAAGGTAACCCTCCGCAGGTCACAGTCCAGCTCAACCCGAACTCTGCACAGCTTATTTTGGATGGAGATGGGACCCATTTCGGTTCTGTAATGACCATCCTTATAGTGCAGGGCTAAAATACCTGCCTTTCTCTCAATTTTGCGACCCTGCAAGATTGTATGCTTCCTCTCAACAGACTGCTTGGCCACGCCCACCGCCCAGTTGGTATTGTTCCCCACCTCCACCTCCCAGTGGTGTCTCCCTGAGGTGAAACCCCGAGATCCCAGCAATTCCGCTCCATAGGTGAACCTCTCTGGGTTGTCAGGGAGCTGAGGAGCATCCGCACAGTAGCTGACAGCGGTCATTCCCTCAGAGAGAGAGAGACAAGGAGCTGCTGTGTTGGGGTCCAAAGTCACTGGAGCTAGAGATAAGGAGAGAGTCTTATTCCGTGTGTTTACATGCCTGTGCATGTATCTGTCTGTGAATGACTGTCGTGCATGTATGATGCATGTATGAATTACATATGGAGAGGAGTCTTGTTTTCTTTTCCTGTTCTTGGTTATGGATTTGTTTGACCATATTAATGTTGCCATTAATGTTTTAAAGCCTTTTGGAAGTTTACTTTGTATGCAATTAAATCTCATTTGAATTTGAGAGAGACACAGAAAAAGGAAGAGAGAAAGAAAGAGAGAGTGAAATTCGAAACTGATACATCATCAAAATATATGTGTGCCCTTACATTTTATGTTTGAAAAATTAAACTTCAAATAAAACCACATCAAATATGCAATTCAATAACTGCCATAATTGTGCTCTTGAATGTTTAGTTAATACTCACTAAACTGAACTTCCTGCAGCATCCTCTCCCAGACCCTGCACTTGAGATTTCCCAGGTGTTTGGCCACATCAATCAGGTCCCCAGTGATGGGCTCAGGTTTCAATGGTGAGGTGAACAGCCTTTATAAACAGCCAAAGCACAGTGCTGAGTCCAGGCTAAGTTTGTCCATTAGAGCAATAAAAAGAAAAGGAGCTTACCTTGTTGATATGGTATCAGGGATCTAAAAGACAAGAGACATAGTCAGATTGTGTTGTTTTGATTCCCAGAGAGGTGGGGACTTGCTTTATTTTTGATTTTATTTTCAATCCTAATTTAGTAAAAAAAAATTATACATAACATAACCATATTTAATGAAGGGATGCATGCATGACAGAAATTCCACATATGAATCCATCAAGTAAAAATGGACATTTCATGACACTTACTGATTTTAAGATAAAGGCTGATAAGTTGGGCACTTTCTACTTGATCTGCGATAGTGGTTTACTTTTTACATGATTCCATTAAAACTAATACCTGGATAATTTTTTGACATCACATACCTTATTGGTACATGTAAAAATGCTAAAGCAAAAAAGTAAAAAAAAAAAAAAAAAAAAGTCCAAGTGTAGTAAAATGTCAATTTTTTTTACTTGATGCGTTCACACATATAACTATTTTTGTCCCAAAATAGTAAGTGATTTTTAAAGTTTGGACAGAGAACAAGTACAATGAAACCTTTGACCCGCAAGGCACAACATTTTCACGAGAAGAAAGTCAAAATGATAGGCAATGCTTAACCTGTTCTGATGTAAAGAAGGACTTCATCCGCTGAAATAACTGGATCACAACGCTACAGAAACTTCCGAAAGAAGGATTCATGGGATTTCGTCGTGAATGCCAGGTTCTGAAGGAAGAGAAAAAGCAAAATCTGAAGGATTTATGGGAGACTGATTATTTTTTTAACCCTTTAAAGAAAGTCCTTTTCTGAGCAAATTTCCTCCCAAACTAAAATGCTTACTGCTCTTGAACCACTTTGAGTACAGGCATAATCATGATCTCTTTTGAAAGGTGACACTCAGTAGATTGCTCTCAGGTAGTCACAATTGCCGAGAACACTACGCACATTGAATGATGAAAGTGGAAATATAAGTTTTTGTCAGTCAGAAAAAGTTTTTAATGTTTTCTTCTGCGCCTTGCACTGCAGATGGAAGTACTATGATTGTGTAACCAAAAATGAATATTTTACAAATTTTTTCTCAGTTATGTTCGAGCTTGTTGCAACAAATAATTTTGGAGAGTCCAAATTTCCCTGCGTTCCTAGGTACAGACGCATTGGCTTTTACAATGGTTTTACAACTTCATTCAATCCAGTCTCCTTTGCAATATGTAGCCAATATTGCACTCGAATATACCCTTCTGATTCTCTGCACAGGTGCACCATTGGATATGCGTAGTAAAGCCACTTCATTGGAAAAATTCCCCCCCTGTCAAAACCATTGCAACAATTCCTCCTCGTAAAAATTAATCCCTTGGTAACAATACGCATCTGTCTTTTAAAAGTTTCAGACCACTGGCTGTCTATGTAAACTAAAAGAATAAGATTTTCCCATTATATTGGAGTGAGGGCTGATAGGCTAAAACACTTACTGTTCTGTTAGATTAGTGCAGAATAGCCAATCGGTGCACTTATTTTGTTCCTAAAGCAATACTGTGCAATTTAGAGCACAGTACCATGAGCAAAAAAGCTAATAGTAGTGAAATTCTCAAAAAAGCGCAGCTACTACATCAATGTCAACATTGATTTAGTGACATTTGTCCATGCTTGCTTGTTTTGCGGATAAAAAACTATAACAGGTCTTTATGTCTGGACCGTTACTGAGGTAAAAACATCAATTTCAACATATTTCGACAAATCTGGACAATGTTATATGATTGAAACTATGGGACTGCATTGTCAGGCTGAGGGTTGTTATGACACTTTAAAATACTATTTTTGCTGTTGTATCTGCATTATAAAATAGCTTCCACAGTTAGAATGCTGAATCTTCAAACATTCAAACAATATACTAGTTCTAAAACATAGCACAATATTTGACAGTATAAAAACAAAATTATGCCTAACGGCCCACCCTTGGGCCGGTGCCTGCTACAGGGTTAAAGTTGGAGCAAAAGAGCATCTTTGAGTCCAAAGTTTGAATAATACATTTAATTAAATCCTCCACTTATCTAATATTATCTTAAGAGTAGCTGACAGCAGCTAGCTGAAATATGTAATACATACAACCCCACTTCCAAAAAAAGGTCATTTGAAATGTCTATTTACCCACTATTACATTGAAAACACCACAACAACACATTATTTAAAAACTCATAAATTAAATTGTTTATAGAAAATATACGCTTATTTCAAATCTGATAGCTTCAATAGGACCAATAATGATGTGAATAGTCACATTAATAAGTTAATGTGAAACAGACTGGTGAGTTAAAACCTCTTTAGCCCTGAGCCTCTGACTCGAAAATGACATGCCCAAAATGAAATGAATATATCTCTGCAACTACTCAGTCCATTTTTATGAGCTTGGTATCATAATAAAGGTAAAACCTTGGGGATTTTTGTCATGGTCTACAAATCAGTATATATGTCGCCGAGTCAGCGTAAATGAAGATGGAACACAGCATAAATGAAAGATCTCATTTGCACCTAACAAAATTTTACTTATATCCCTTCTGAAATTATTTAGTCGCAGTCAGAAACCTGTAAAAAATTACAGCTAATACATCTGACTGTTCACTTAGCATGTCATATACACCGGACCTTGACATGCACCCTTGTTACTAATAATCATCATTATTTGCTCATCTCTTTGTACATAATCTGCCAAAGAATATAAGAATATACAATCCTGGGCAAAAAACGGGCCAAGCCCAAAATGGCAATATATGAAGTTTTTCCTGACAAATCATTGGTCAGAAAATTAGTAATAATTAAAGGTCCTATGTACGAGATTTTGAATATTAATATAGCAGCAAAAAACTATTAAATAAATCAAGATAAAGTGGCATAATAACACCCTAAGCAGAAAATCAAGTCACACTCCCTCTGTGTGTGTTGTAATCTGAGCTACTTTGTTCTATGTTTTAGTGGCTGGGCCGGCAGCGCATGGAAGTCCCTACCGGTGAACTATTGGCCCCCCGCGCATTTATAAAGAGACCAAGAGAGTGGCCCCCCACGCAGCATTTAACATCAAGATGGCAGAATGCAGTTTGTAGTATTCAGCTGAGGGCAAACTTTTAGAAAAAGCCACACTCGATAGCTAAAAACGCTGTCAGTGAGAATAGAATGCGAGGCAGGCGTGAACACTTAAAAGGAAATGAAATCATAGAAAAGTGCAGGCAAAGAGAGAGCCATTGGACAAAAAACACATACCTTTGGACAGTGGACGAGAAATTCTACAAAAAAAGAGGAAGTAATCAAACCAAATATTAACCTATAGTTTAGATTAATGTTCATAATGAGTGTGAATGCTATTTTTCTTGAAGTTCAATCAGAGAAACATCAGCATTAAGCCTGATTCATGCTTCTTGCTGTCGGCGCGGTCAGCACGGCCCACACGGTGAAATGACGCAATTGCGGCCAAGGCGACAGAGCGCGGAGGGTCCGTGGAGGCTCTGAACGCCGAGCCACGCACCTGGAGGATTTTGTAACAACTTAGCGGCCGGGTCGCACAGACCAGCGTTGCAATGATTGGCTAGCTTCAGGACCCGGAAGTACGTATACCTATTAAAATTAAAAATGGAAAGCTTTAAAGAAAAGCCAGATGAACATGCAAACAGCTGAAAATACAAACATCTTTACCACAGTTCCTGTCGGATCCACAAGGATGCTCATTGCCAGACATCGGTGCAGAAACTGCCGAAATGCAAACCGTGTCAACTTAGTTTTCGGAAGTTTCAAGTGACCCAATTATCGTAATAGTGGAGAAAGAGCGGCCAGTAATATTTGTTTTGACAGCAACGCACTGTCTAATCTAATTCAAAATAATCGAGCCGTGTGTTTGGTAGTAATAATAATAATAGTTACAATATGATAGTAAAAATGAACGTATTGATCAAAGAAATAAGATTCAGTAGCGCAAGATTAGAGTAGGCCCATTCTTGGAGCTGCTTTGACCGCATCAAGCATGAAACGACCAGACGTTCGTGGGGACCGTGCGCGCCGTCCGTACTACTGAAACTGCGCCGACCGCAAGAAGCATGAATCAGGCTTTAGAGTTTCACTGTTAGTAGTGTAATTTAGCCATGCCTGCAAGTAATCCAAGTCTTCAGCTTCTTGATCCTGCTCGAGTGTCCTCATAGCACCTAAATCAAAAATTATCTCTTTGGTTGTCCTCTCAATATTCTTCCGACTCTCTTTCAAAATCTGCATCTTCTGCTCCTCTTCCTCCTTCAATGAGGTGATCCTGACCTCCTGTTCCTCCCGGAGAAAGCAATGGAGTTTCTTAATCTCCTCTCTTATCTCACTCTCTGTATGCTGTGCCTGGTTCTACCACCGGAAACCGCAAAGGAAATTTTCATGAGAAATATGCTCATATGTGCTTTACAACTATTTTTGAGGTCACAAATAGAATGAAATTCATACCTTAAGATATGAAGTCATCTCATTTAAGGCCACAATAGCTTTTTGGTGACCTTCAAGTCTCTCCTTCAAGCTGTGTGTACACAGACTGGCATACTCCTGAAGAGAAAAAAATCAGAGGCTCTGGCTGCAGTGAATGGCAACACAGACAAAAAGTAGATAGGTGGGCAACAAATGTTCAAACTCTACTAACACTGGCACTGTTCATAAATATTAGCTAAAAGGCTATGAGATTACCAACGCTTACATCGAAGTTTTTTTTTTAAATTATTATTTGATTTTTGATTTGATTTGGTTTATTTGGAATAAATACATTTCCAGGGATAAAAAAAAAATCCATGACAAAGTGCAAGCACTTATTTTCATCATGGTCCTTCATGTTAAGAGACAGGACATACATCCACATATATCATTAAAATCATCCCAAACAATGAGAGACAATAAATATAAAGAGAGAGTGCCCTACCCTCCTTTCCATATTAAAAGCATAATATACAAACAACGATAAACAACAATAGGCACAATACATTAATGCCACTAGGATTCTAAATTCTCCATGAGCCAGGATTTTAACTTTTTTCTAAAGCATTGGTGGTTACTCAAGCTCTTAATCTCCACAGGTAACTTGTTCCAGTTTACTGCTCCGCTATATTTAAAGCAATTCTTACCTTTCTGGCATGCGGCACAGCACTGAGTAAAAATTTGAACATGAACAACTCCGCCTCCCTCCAAAGTCCCACCCTCTACCCACTGCCTGACCTCTGAGGCTCCCCTCCTCCCCTGACGCGTGCGGTGAGAAAGTGAGCAGCGCGAATGAAGCTGCTTTCACCCCGGACTCAATGCAAAGACGCGAATCTCGCGTGTATTTGCGTCTTTGCATTTACTTTGAATGTAATCTGTCGTACGAAAAATTCGTTTCGCGTCCGATGTGAAAGCATCTTGAAACGGGGCAATGGAGGCACATTCAGAGGCACTGGTTTGTGAAAACTAACCAACAGTAATTACATAATATTCAGTTCTATATGTGGTATAAAATAAAATGCCCTCGTAACGTCTGACGAAATACCATTAACGTTATTATAGTAATTATAGCATTTCAGCGCCTGTTTGTTTACAGTCAGATGCGTCGTTTTTCGGCAGAATACAAAACTGCTGTCATAACGTCTTACCTCACCAGAATTGTCCCGGTAACGTTAGTCATTAAATAAGGCGCAGTTGCAGCTCTTTTATTTGCAGGCTAACTTTGTTGAGTAGGGGAGAGCCGCCTTGATTGTAACGCGTCACAACTGTAACGTGCACGTTTTCTCTTGATTGGTCAATGCGGTCGTGATGTCATCTCGTCAGCATGTGACGAGTACCGTAATGCATGTACCCGGGAAGTTGCAAGTCTTTTCATCAATGCTGCAGGGAGATATCGCCAGAGAAGTTGGTTTTCCACAAAGTAAGTAAAAATTCACTCCCACAGTATTTTTTGACTACAGATTTTTTCTTTAATGTTACAGACCTAAAATCCGCTTGGGTGTCTGTATGAATATGTTCGTTACTAGTTTGCATCGTTTTAACGCATTATGATTGTTAGGTCCATTCTGTAAACAACACCAAATGAACGGTACGCCGAGAGCCACAGTTGTAACACATTACATTTGAGACAACGGCAGACATTTGCAAGCACAGCTCAAATAATTTTGCTCTTTGTTTGCGTTTTTGTTTGTTTCACAGAATGTCCCCACAAAAATGCACATTTTAAAAAATGCACTAGATGCTGAACGGCACATATTATAATGTTCTTTGCACTGAGATGTAGGCTTAGTCCTACCTTGAAATTTAATAAGCTAACCTATTTGGTTCTGTCTGCAGACAAATGTTATTGTAGCCTATTTTGGATTTTTGCAATAAAACTTTAAAATACAAATAGACTGTTTTTGTATAGCATAGACTGTAAAAAAAAAAAAAAATAAGTGATTTGGGGTGTTGCTACATAATTGACCCTGCAGGGGTACCAGTGCAGGTATGAATGGGACTTCTACAAAACTCATGTGTCATATTTGCCAACATTCTGTGTTCAGTCAGCTGTTATTCAATTATATTCTAAATCAAATTAGGGTTGTATAACATTTTTACAACTCCATCAGTCAAAGTCGCTAACTTTGTAGGCACAATCAATGCATTTTCCTATCAAGGAACTCACACAAACGCTCCAACTGGTACATCTGGTAAGTTTTAATAATATACAATATTTTTGATAGGACATTCTTATCACAATATTGGTGTTAAAGAAAACGTTAAACAGTTGCCTGAATGAAATATAATTGATTTGACCTGAGACGATGAGTTTAATGGTACTTTTTAGCAGTGTTACAATTGGAACTCCTGCGGTTACAATTAAGACTCAAACGCGTTTCAGTTGTAACACCGGACAGAGTCTGCTTTCAGTTATATTACTCAAGACCTGTTTTATCAATTGAAAAACTTTAAGTGGTTTATGATAGCAGACATGTGTTGGTGCTTTGCCTGAAAATATTACATATGTAGGTAAAACAATCTCTTAGAATAGAGTGAAAAGTGAAAAACGTTACAATTGAGGCGGCTCTCCCCTTCCTGTTTTGTCTCTACCACTCTGCTGCTCTGCCAGAGAGGCGCGTGACTCGCAAGCGGTGACAGCGGTAGGCAACTGGAAGGGACGCAGTGACGGATGACAGACAGGAAGCTCGGCAAATCATTTTATTCGGACCGAAGAAAATGATTGGTCAGACTTTTATCAGAAATATATGAGAATTGAATATTGATGAGTTTCAACACCTGGTGGATTTCTTTTACATTTTAGTGTGCCATACGCTTATTAGGAGCATTTTAAGATTACAAAAGAAAAGTGTAAAAATGCCAGAAAGGTAAGATTTGCTTTAAGAGTACACTTACCCATGTTCGTATTGAACTTGGGCAGGTACGGGTCTGCAGTGCTAGCTCTGGTGTGGTATGCATGGGTATCTCTGCTCCTTGTGAATTGATTTTTAAGGTATGCTGGAGACTTGTTGTTGCAAACATTATGGACCACCCTGAGCTGGAGCTGAACTGCCCTAGCCTCCAGGGGGAGCCAGTCAAGCTGTTGAAACTGGTGCTTACCCACATGATCCCTTTATGCGAGCCCCAGCACTACCCAAACTAATTTATTTTGGGAAACCTGCAGTTTGTCTTTGAGGGCCTTAGTAAGACCACTATACCATGAACTAAGGCCATAATCAAAGCATCATAAAACCAACGAATTGGCTAGCAGTCTGAAACTCACTGCATCAAGGTAAAGGGCTTTCCTGGCTAAGAATCTGGTTCGGCTGTTCACCTTGCTCATAACCTTTGTCGCCATGCTCCCTCCATCTAGACTACTGTCTAAAGAGCATCCTAAATAGGTCACTGAGGGCTTGGCAGGGAAACACTGCCCACTGAAGTTGATGCTAGTCAACCTTTTCTTGTGCAGTCTAGGCTTAGAACCAAACACTATAAATTTGGTTTTGGCCACGTGAAGAGACAATTTATTGTCTAATAGCCAGTACCTGATCTTACTAAACTCCTCTTGCAGAGTGTCATGCAGCTTGAGCTCATCTTTGTTGGAGGCTAAAATAGCTGAATCATCAGCATATAAAAATAAATTCTCATTGCAAGCAGATTTCATGTCATTGATGTAAATCAAAAACAATCATGGCCCAAGGACACTCCCTTGTGGTACACCACATGTTACTGGTAGTTCCTTGGATAAATGACTTAGGAATTCAGTCCTTTGGGATCTACTGGACAGGTAGGAAACGAACCATCTTAATGCGGGGGGGCTCATGCCTATGGCTGACAATTTGCTGTACAGTAGGCTATGATCAACCGTGTCAAAAGCCTTCTGTAAGTCAATTAAGATCATACCACATAGTTTGCCAACATCTATTTCACCTCTTATGAAGTCAGTTAAATACTGCAAACAGTAGTCGGTTGAGTGAGATTTTCTAAACCCCGACTGGAATTCATAAAGAAGTTTGGAATCGACGACATATTGATAAAACTGTTCATGAACTACTTTCTCCAGGACCTTGGAGGTTACGCTCAAAATAGAGACTGGTCGATAATTTCCTGGATCGGACCTGACACCTTTCTTAAAAAGTGGAATGACTTTAGATCAGGGGTGGCCAACCCTGGTCCTGGAGAGCCGCAGTGTCTGCTGGTTTTCAGTGTTACTCAGCACTTGTAATTGATGAATTAAAGCAGTTGATTACACACTTCACTTATCTCACCTGGTGTCTCAGATTTAAATCGGGTGGAGGAAACCAAACTCAGCACACCCTCTGGCTCTACAGGACCAGCGTTATCCACCCCTGCTCTATAAACTTTTATCAGTACTCTGTACTTCTACTTTGTCTGCATTACAACTACGCTAAATATCCAACCACATTGACAAATCTTGGTTAACACGTAGATAACTGTCACAACCTGCAAGTTTGCTTAATTGGTTCTAGGAGTCTTGTGGGTTGTTCCTGCTAATTGCTTGATTGGCTCATTATTACCAAATTAAACCTGAGACACCAGGTGAGATCAGTTAAGTGAGTAATCAACTACTTTAATCCATCAATCGATTGCTGAGTAACACCAAAAATCAGCAGACACTGCGGCTCTCCAGGACCAGGGTTGGCCACCCCTGCTTTAGATAGTTTCAAGTCATCAGGAACAGTGCCTTGCTCTAAGGACAGATTAACGATATGAGCAATAATAGGGGCTATCAGATCAGCTGCGTCTTTCAGGAACCTAGCTGGGATATTATCCAGCCCTGTGGCTTTAGCAGAGTTAAGGTCCTTTAGCATATTGCCGATCTTCTCTACTGACACAGGATTGAAAGAAAAACTATTTGGAGTAACCCCTAATTAATTGGATAATTTAATAAATTGGTTATTAGTGCATTGCGAAAGTTCGACGCATGGCAGGCATTTAAAATCAATTAAAAGACTCTTCTACTGCTAAGCCATGCTGTTGTGATGGATGCAGTATGTGGTTTGGCATTGTTTTGCTGAAATATGCGAGGCCTTCCCTGAAAGAGATGTTGTCTGGATGGGAGCATATGTCGTAAAACCTCTACATACTTTTCAGCATTGATAATGCCTTTCCAGATGTGTAAGCTCCCCATGCCATAGGCACTAATGCAACCCCATACCATCAGAGATGTAGGCTTTTGAACTGTGCGGTGATAACAAGCTGGATGGTCCCTCTCCTCTTTAAAGTGCACGATACCGCGTCCATGGTTTCCAAAAAGAATTTCAAATTTTAATTCATCTGATCAGAGAACAGTTTTCCATTCTGCCTCAGTCCATTTATAATGAACTCTGGCCCAGAAAAGATGGCAGCATTTCTGGATCATGTTCACATATGGCTTCTCCTTTGCATGATACAGCTTTAGCTTGCATTTGTAGATTGCACAGTGAACTACAGCGCAGTGGTCAAGTAGGCTTGACTTGAGATCGTAACGTCCCGAGTTCAAGCCCCGGCCATGGCCTTCGCGGTGTGTTCTTAGGCAAAACACTTTACTCCCACACTCCACGCCTCACTCCACCCAGGTGTATAAATGGGTACCAGCAAATAGGCAGGGAAACTTGTCTAAGAGCTGGGGGAGTACCTGCGATGGACTGGCATTCCATCCAGGGGGAGTGGTAATACTCCTAGTCGCTGCATGCCATGGAAACCGGGGTTAAGCACCGGCCCGATGGGCCACTAGGCTCGAACAGGCTTACTTACTTACTTTTTCCTGAGCCCATGCAGTGTATTCCAGTGCAGAATCATGTCTGTTTTTAATGCAGAGTCGCCTGAGGGCCCGAAGATCACGAGCATCCAATATTGACCTTCAGACTTGACCCTTGCGAACAGAGATTTATCCAGATTCTTTGAATCTTTTTATGATATTATGTACTGAAGATTCAAAGTCTACGCCATTTTACATTGAGTAAATTTTTCTAAAAATGTTCCACAATTTATAGAGACAGTTTTTTGCAGATTGGTGAATATCTGTCCATCTTGACTTCTGAGAGACCTTGCCTCTCTAAAATGCTCTTTTTATACCCAGCCATGTTACTGACCTGTTGCCAATTAACCTCATTAGTGGAAAAATGCACCTCCAGCTGTTTTTTATTAGTACCACTTACTTTTCCAGACATTTGTTGCCCCTCTCCCGACGTTTTTGAGATGTGTTGCTGCCATCAAATTCAAAATGAGCTAATATTTTTCATGAAATGGTAAAATGTCTCAATTTCAATATCTGATATGTTGCCTATGTTCTATGGTCAATAAAATGTGGGTTTATGAGATTTGCAAATCATTGCACTCTGTTTTTATTTATAATTTACAAAGCATCCCAACTTTTTTGGAATTGGGGTCGTATTATTATTATTATTATTTATTATGCTTATTAATTTATTTTCAAAGTAGGCCATTTTTGCACAAAGAGGAGGACTCAAAGTAGGCTGAGCATACATTTACTATTTTTGTTCGATTTATTATAAAGTGTGCTCCATTTATTCCATCCGATATTTGCACAGAGGAAGACTCAAAGTGTGCCTACACTGATCTTTGTTTGAATTTATTCTGAAAGAAGGCTACATTTTAAGTTTTTTTTGTTTTTTGCAAAAGCGTGCAGCCGTTCTTTGCCAAAATATGAATTCCAACAGACTCTTTTTCCTCACAAATGTTTATTTTTGCATTTTGCTGATAATAGCATGCCCGAATAAAAATAACAAAACATGTAAACAGTTTTCTTATTGTAGTTCTAATTCCAAAAATGCTACAAAATATGGTATTGCTGCAAAGGAAATGCCAGGTTAAAGTAACTCGTAAAATAGCCCACTGAGTAGTGAAATGTTACGTGGTAAAACATATCATTGAATTCTGATTTAGATTCATAAGTCATGAAATTAGACTTGTACTTGATAGGCTGCTTGACTTTCATTGTAACGTTCAAACACATTTCGCGGCACCGAACAAATTTTCTCGGGGGGTGGGCAAAAATGGCTCTTATGATAGAAAAGGTTCCTGATCCCTGACTACGATCGGACGAAATGAAACCACCCGGCCACCCGAAATATTTTTCTGATATTTCCTGGAATTGCCAGGAGGTCAACTTCCGAAATCAGTATAAGACCATCAAATTCAAATTATATACAACCCCATTTTCGAAATAGTTGGGACGAAGTGTAAATTGTGAATAAAATCAAAATGCAATGACTATCAGATCACATGAGTGAATATGTTATTTACAATAGAACATAGTTTCAACATTTGAAATGTTATCGGAGACATTTTACATTTTTATCCACAAAATGAGCTTATTTCAAATTTTCTGGCTGCAACAGGTCTCAAAAAAGTTGGGACACAGGCAAAAAAAAAAAGGGCTGAAAAAGCTATTAATATATAAGAGAATCGGCTGAAAGAACATTTAGAAAGTAATTACATTAACTGGCATCAGGTGTGTAACATGATTGGCTATAAAAGGGATGTCTTAGAGAGGCTGAGTCTCTCGGAAGTAAAGATGGTCAGAGGCTATCCAACCTGTGAAGGCTTGCATAAAAAAATATTGTGGAATACTTTAAAAACAATGTTCCTCAACATCAAATTGCAAAGGCTTTGAAGGTCTCATTATCGACAGTGCATAACATCATCAAAAGATTCAGAAAAACTGGAAAAATCTCTGTGCGTAAGGGACAAGACCAAAGACCTTTACTGGATGCCCATGATCTTCGGGCCCTCAGACGCCACTGCATCACTCACCGGCATGATTCTGTCATTGACATTACTAACTGAGCCCAGGAGTACTTCAAGAAACTACTGTCTGTAAACAAAGTCCGCTGTGCCATCCACAGATGCCACCTAAAACTCTATCATGCAAAAAGGAAGCCATTGTTCAGCATGATCCAGAAGCGCCGCCCTGTTCTGTGGGCCAAGGCTCATTTAAAATGGATTGTAGCAAAGTGGCAAAGTGTCCTGTGGTCAGACAAGTCCAAATTTGACACTCTTGTTGGAAATCACGGGCGTTGTGTCCTCCGGGCAAAAGAGGGGAAAGACCACCCCTCCTGTTATCAGGGTTCAGTTCAAAAGCCAGCATCTCTGATGATATGGGGATGCATTAGTGCATATGGTGTGGGACACTTGCATGTTTTAAAAAGCACCATGAATGATAAAAGGTATATAAAGGTTTTAGAACAACATATGCTCCCCTCCAGATGACATTTATTCCAAGGAAGGCCTTGTGTGTCTCAGCAGGACAATAAAAAACCACACACTGCAGCTATTACAACAGCATGGCTTCGTAGTAGAAGAGTCCGTGTGCTGAACTGGCCTGCCTACAGTCCTGATCTTTCACCGATTGAGAACATTTGGCGCATAATTAAACGAAAAGTCCGTCAAAGGAGACCCAAAGCTCTCCAGCAACTGGAATCCTGTATTAAACAAGAGTGGGATCAAATTCCAATGGCTAAACTCAAGAAACTTGTCTCCTCAATGCCCAGATGCCTCCACTCTGTGTTAAAAAGAAGAGGGGATGCTACACCATGGTAAACAGGCCCCTGTCCCAACTTTTTTGAGACCTATAGCAGCCATCAAATTTGAAATGAGCTCATTTTGTGGATAAAATTGTAAAATTTCTCAGTTTCAACATTTGCTACGTTATCTCTGTTCTATTTGCGAATGAAATACTGGCTGGTGTGATTTGAAAGTCATTGCGTTTTGATTTTATTCACAATTTACACTTTGTCCCAACTATTTCGGAAATGGGGTTTTATATATATATATATATATATATATATATATATATATAATTCGAAACAAATTTTGTGACTGAATATAGCTGTCATTAACGTGCATTTCACAAATTCAATATTTTACAAACACAGTGCTTTTTATTCTAACACTGAATGTTGCGCAATTAGCTGATGGCTGCCGGACCGTAACGGGCATATCTGCAAACCAGTATACGTATAGCCAAAGTGCCTGAATAACATACCTTGCACTTTCTCGCAGCTTCATGTAACGACCAGTGCCCATGCCCGTAGTGTTCGGTGCCCGACTGACATGAGTCACAAATCAGCTTCTCATTCACCGGACAGAAGAGCATGAGTGAACTATTATGTCGACGGCATAATCGGTTCAGGGCCGCTCGACCTGGTCGTCGCCTTTCAAGCGCATTTGGACGAAGTTGCCGAGACGACTCTTCCAAGCACAGAGGGCAGGAATGGCCATTCTTCCTTTCCCAATGGCGCGTCAGACAGTTTTGGCACGGTCTGTGCCCGCATGTCAAGGGCACCAAATCGAAAACGATGTCATTGCACGCCGGGCACAGATAGGACTCGTCGTCCGCCATGTGTCAGAAATTTCTGGATGCGCTTGTTTGTAGATGTCAGTCTTGTCAGAAGTTTACTTCTCGCCGTCGCTTTCGGTGCCGATGAAGTCAGGCCAGGGACTATAAAATGAATGGGTATCTCAGCGGATCAACTTTCAGACTAAGGATTAAAATCAATGTAATCGGAAATGTAATCGTGACCCCCCAGAATGGACGTCTATAAGCCGAATGTAGGTTAATTGTTGACCATTTGACACGCTCCTGTGGTGCGACAATTTCAACGCTCAAGTTCTATCCTTTTCGAACACGTTCGACACTTCCTGTATTGACACAGGAGTCACGGTTTTAATGACACAACAACGCTTCGAGACTTAAGTAACCGAGTCGCGTCATATGCACCGCAAGAAGGTTTAAATGCTTGTGGAGCTTTTTATTGGCGATGAAATTTGAGAGACGTAGGGTTAATGACCGAAGTAAAATTGGTTTGGTATTCGATATTCGCCGGGCATTCACGGAATAACCTCGAAAACCCTGAAAGGATTAAAAATTATATATATTCGTTGTCTCAGCAACAGGTGCGCTGCTGCGAGCAGGTTTGTTCCATGGCTGCATTCGTCTCCTCCTTTCATCGTTATCTCCCCTTATCCCCCCGCCGAGTAATTGCGGGGTGCGGGTAGTTTGGGATTTCTGAGATTAGATTGCGGGGCGGGGGGAATCGCGATCTTCTGACTCTTGTTTTACTGCGCTATCAAAAAGGCACAGCGTATTCAAAAAATGCTGTCCATAAACATCAAGCACTTAGCGAGTGATTACAAAAACAAATAATTAGAAATTTGATAAATAAATAATTGATAATTAAAACAAAAGACAGATATAAATTGTCTAATAATGAAATAAACAATCAAGCTGTCATTCAGGAATTAAAAAACTTAGATATTTATGAGGATATAGTACTTTTTTAATTTTACATTTTAAATATTCTTTGGATTGTATTATCTCGTTTACAAATACAGCAAATATAGGAATGGTTTTTGAGAAATGACACTTTTGTATGAAGTAGTTTGCCCAAATAGGCCTTATTGCAGTATATCTCACCGGAACGGGCATCTATTTATGAGGATAGTGAAAATGATGGAATGTCTATTTTCAAAGACTACGTTAATGCTATTATGTCATCCTGAGAAATATTTATTCATAGTCAGGGATTTTAATGCTGAAATGAAAGATTTTTTAGACTACATCCCTGATTATGCTGTTATAATCTAGACCAGGAATCAAGTGCGGAGTCAGACATGCAATCCAACTGGTAATTAATTGACAGCAATACGGTACAGAGCAGGTACAAAATCCCTGATGATGATGTGGGGACGGAACCTGAGACTAAGACAGACAGTTCAGCACAAATGTAACAGGAAAGGCTGGGCTGACAGTTGCCATCCAGTGGCTTCCAGGATGTAGCCAGATGTAGTACAGAGTTTGCCAGCACTGAGCTGTTTCAGAGGATGAGGAGGTTAGCTTGAGAGGAATGCAGTCTCAGTCCTGGACCCTGGTCATCTATACTGAAGCTCAGACTTCAAAGGTGGTGTGATGAACACAATATCATCTCAGTCACAAGCTGGTTTCAGACCAAATTATTCCACCACAAATCATATCTTCGCAACTATGGCAGTTGTTCAGAAATATTCATGTGAAAACAGAGGAAGGTCAAATAATACTTTTATTTACTTTTCAACGGCTTTTGATGCTTTACACCATGATGTACTCCTTGAATCTTCATGTCATGTTGGTGTAACTGGTAAATATTTGAGACTCATTGAGTCTATATACAGTAACATAACAGCCTTTTGTCAGAATGATAAAAGGTCTGTCCAGCTCATTTTCATGTAACATGGGTACTCATCAGGGCTGTGTTCTGTGTCCTCTGATTTTTATCATATTCATCAATAAGTAGTGTACACATTTAGAGAGAGAAGGTGGTACTGATGTAATTATTTCTCTTAGCTTGATTTTTGCTGATGATGTAACAGGATTATCTAACGTTTTCGGCTACAGAAAAAGATTGACGCACTTGAGAAATTTTGTAATCAAACTAGTATGAATGTAAATCTAAATATAACACAGATAATTGTTTATGGAAATTGTGATCTTTTACGTGATCATGAAAAATGGTATTTCAGAGGAAAATATAGGGCACTGGCGGCCCCAGAAGCTCCCGCAGTTAAGATAAAGCAAAATGTTGAAGTTTTTGGTAATATTTTTAGACCAGTGACCTTGAAAAAATAGGCCAAGGTCACCTTTAGGCACGTCATTTGTAGGCCTTTATGAGATGCATATCCAGTAAAAATTAGGAGCCTGTAAGTGAAATAGTTGATGAGATACAGTAAAATGTCGAAGTTTTTGGTGATATTTTTAAGTCAGTGACCTTGAAAAAATAGGCCAAGGTCACCTTTAGGCACGTCATTTGTAGGCCTTTATGAGATGCATGTCCAGTAAGAATGAGGAGCCTGTAACTGAAATAGTTGATGAGATAAAGCAAAATGTCGAAGTTTTTTATATATTTTTAGGCCAGTGACCTTGAAAAAATAGGCCAAGGTCACCTTTAGGCACGTCATTTGTAGGCCTTTATGAGATGCATGTCCAATAAAAATTAGGAGGCCGTACCTGAAATAGTTGATGAGATAAAGCAAAATGTTGAAGTTTTTGGTGATATTTTTAGGCCAGTGACTTTGAAAAAATAGGCCAAGGTCACCTTTAGGCACGTCATTTGTAGGCCTTTATGAGATGCATGTCCAGTAAAAATTAGGAGGCTGTAACTGAAATAGTTGATGAGATAAAGCAAAATGTTGAAGTTTTTCTTGATATTTTTAGGCCAGTGACCTTGAAAAATAGGCCAAGGTCACCTTTAGGCTTGTCATTTGTAGGCCTTTATGAGATGCCTGTCCAGTAAGAATTAATAGCCTGTAACTGAAATAGTTGATGAGATAAAGCAAAATGTTGAAGTTTTTGGTGATATTTTTAGGCCAGTGACCTTGAAAAATAGGCCAAGGTCACCTTTAGGCATGTCATTTGAAGGCCTTTATGAGATGCTTATCCAGTAGAAAATAGGAGCCTGTAACTGAAATAGTTGATGAGATAAAGGAAAATGCGTTGACGGACGCACGCACGCACGCACTCACGCACACATGCACGCACGGACGGAGCCCCATACCATAGCTCCTGCACCGCAAGCGGCAGGAGCTAATAAAATTGAAACTTTTTGTCTAGACATATTTAGGATTAGTATTCACTCCAAAGCTTATATGGAGTGAAGTTCATTTCTCTCTTGTATCTCAAGTTAATAAAGCAATCTTATCTGTCTACAGATATCAGAGCAAACTTGGAATTTATTTGTCTAGACTTGTTTAAAATATTTGTGAGCATGATACTGCTTATTCTATGATATGGGGCAGAAGTCTGGGGTACTTCATAATATATCTACGACCTCAATTCCGAAATAGTTGGGACAAAGTGTAAATTGTGAATAAAATCAAAATGCAATGACTTTCAGATCACATGAGCCAATATGATACTTACAATAGAACATAGATAACATTTCAAATGTTGAAACTGAGACATTTTACATTTTTATCCACAAAATGAGCTTATTTCAAATTTTCTGGCTGCAACAGGTCTCAAAAAAGTTGCGACACAGGCAAAAAAGGGCTGAAAAAGCAATTAATATATAAGAGAATTAGCTGAAAGAAGTAATTAAGTTAACTGGAATCAGGTGTGTAGCATGATTGGCTATAAAAGGGATGTCTTAGAGAGGCAGAGTCTCTCAGAAGTAAAGATGGCCAGAGGCTCTTCAACCTGTGAAGGCTTGCTTAAAAAAATTGTGGAATACTTTAAAAACAATGTTCCTCAACGTCAAATTGCAAAGGCTTTGAAGGTCTCTTCATCGACAGTGCATAACATCATCAAAAGGTTCAGAGAAACTGGAAAAATCTCTGCACGTAAGGGACAAGGCCGAAGACCTTTACTGTGATCTTCGGGCCCTCAGACGCCACTGCATCACTGTCATTGACATTACTAAATGGGCCCAGGAATACTTCAAGAAACTGCTATCTGTAAACACAGTCTGCCGTGTCATCCACAGATGCCACCTAAAACTCTATCGTGCAAAAAGGAAGCTGTTGTTGAGCATGATCCAGAAGCGCCGCCGTGGCAAAGTGTCCTGTGGTCAGATGAGTCCAAATTTGACATTCTTGGTGGAAATCATGGGCATCATGTCCTCCGGGCTAAAGAGGAGAAAGACCACCCCTTCTGTTATTAGCATTCAGTTCAAAAGCCAGCATCTCTGATGGTATGGGGATGCATTAATGTGTATGGTTTGGGACACTTGCATGTTTTAAAAAGCACCACGAATGCTGGAAGGTATATAAAGGTTTTAGAGCAACATACGGTCCCCTCCAGACGACATCTATTCCAGGGAGGGCCTTGTGTATTTCAGCAGGACGATGCAAAACTGCATACTGCAGCTATTACAACAGCATGGCTTAGTAGTAGAAGAGTCCGTGTGCTGAACTGGCCTGGCTGCAGTCCTGATCTTTCACCAATTGAGAACATTTGGCGCATAATTAAACGAAAAGTCCATCAAAGGAGACCCAAAACTCTCCAGCAGCTGGAAGCCTGTATTAAACAAGAGTGGGATCAATTCTAATGGCTAAACTCAAGAAACTTGTCTCCTCAATGCCCAGACGCCTCCACTCTGTGTTAATAAGAAGAGGGGATGCAACACCATGGAAACAGGCCCCTGTCCCAACTTTTTTGAGACCTGTAGCAGCCGTCAAATTTGAAATGAGCTCATTTTTTGTATAAAATTGTAAAATTTCTCAGTTTCAACATTTGCTATGTTATCTCTGTTCTATTGTGAATAAAATACTGGCTGGTGTGATTTGAAAGTCATTGCGTTTTGATTTTATTCACAATTTACAGTCTGTCCCAACTATTTCGGAATTGGGGTTGTATATATATATTGAATCTGTGCAGGTTAACTTAGTAAATACTTGTTAAAAGTCAGAAACTCAACGCCAAATTTTATGGTATTGGCTGAATTTGGCAGACTGCCCATACAGAGTGTGTATACACTGAACAAAAATATAAACGCCCCATGTCAAATTTTTGAGTTTTTATTAACAAAAAACTGGAACCGGGATTCGTCTGTGAATAGCACTCTTCTCCAGCGTGCCAAGGGCCATCGAACGTGTGTGTTTGCCCATGCGAGTCGGTTCCGATGCTGGACAGCGGTGAGATCCAGACCACGGTGAGGACGCCGAGCGTGCAAGTTGGCTTCTCGCAGGCAGTTACAGACTGTCTGTGGTGTGATGCGTCTGTTGTGCAGGCCAATGGTCTCATCCGCTGTGCGTGTGGCTGATCTGAGCCGATCCCGCAGGTGGACGAGCCGGATGTAGCGATCTTGTGCTGGTGTGGTCACACGTGGCTGACGTGGATGAGGTCAATTTGCAGTACTGCCCGTCTGTCGGAAACGAACTCTCAAACGGCCTATCGTCCGATAGTTAACATTCAGCTGCACAGCGACCGCTCTGGTGGACATCCCTGCATCCAGCATGCCAATGGCACGTTCCCGCATGAACTGAGACATCTGAGGCATGATGACTTTTGACAAAATTTGACATTTTGGGGTGGCCTTTTATTGTCCCCAGTATAAGGAGTGTCTGTGTACTTCTCATTCTGTCTGATCACCGTCTGGAAATGCCACACTCATGTACTGAGTGAAATCACTGCATCACTGAGCAAATGCTCACTGACAGAGAGATGGATTAAAAAATGGTACACAAATCAAGAGGAATATCCCTATTGTACAAGTAAAAGTCAGCATATGCTCATTTAGAGTTGTTAACTCCATGTGGCATCAATATTTGACATGGGGCGTTTATATTTTAGTTCAGTGTATATGTCGATCTGTGAAATATTGAAGTTATGTTTTATGCTTACCTGATAATTGTCATGGTTTGTGTATGTGCTCTTTGCTTTCTTTGGTACTCTCGTCCCTGACGACATCGTTTTCTTTCCCCATCGGATTTTTTACCTAGCTGGCTGATTATTCCTGGGCGGTCCTTCCCCGGAGTCTATTTAAGCCGGAGGTCGCCACGCCTCCTTTGCTGGAGTGTCTGGTGTTATGTTACTCGCTACGGCTCGAGAAATCTTTAGTCAGGGTTTGCCAGTATATATATTATTTTTATTTCTGGGAAGCTTTGCTTCTTTAGGTTTTTTATGGCACAATTGTCTTGTTAGTTTCTCGCTTATTGAGATTTCTTTTCCTCTGTGGTTGCTCGCTTCGTTTCTGGCACTTAAGTCTTTCGTGTATTCAGAAACACGAGCTCCTTTCCCTTCTAATTTTCGCTCTATCACTTTCAGCTGCGCCGGCTCCGTGCTTGGTGCACGTTCGCCTGCCACGGCATCTGACTGAAACTCCACTTTTACCAGCCATTACAATAATAGACTACCTAAACAGTGTTATTTGATCCTTAAATCCCTAGATGAATCTTGACATGTGACATAGGTAACAAGGAAAAAAAAATTTTTCTGTATTGTTCTGGGCATATTTGAATTAGTCGGGAAATTGGAAATGTCAAATTGTTAATGTGCTCATTTAATCAGAGATTGTGTGACAATCTTCACCAGACTTTTTACATGGATTACATGATTGTCCTACATGTGTTGTACCAGCTTTTATGATATCCTTCCTTCCCATTCTTGTGTTATATATGTTTTTCCTCCTTTCCTCAGAGACTCTACATTTTAACATAAACCTGCCACAGGGACAACAGATGTGAATTAGCCTCTGGCTACAATCTGGCGTATTTACATTTCATGTGAAATGTTCATTAATATGCATTGTCCCTGCACAAATAATAAATAAATTTGGCTTGGCTGTGTGCACTGGTAAATACCCCATATAGTGAGAGATATTGCCTTTTTTTTTATAGAGGACATTGTTTGCTATTTTTAGAGGATGAATAGCATATTACATGTCTGCAGTACCTGAAAGTGGCGCTGAAAGTGGATCAATAAAGGAATTTTCAATTTCATTCTCTCTCTCTCTCTCTCTCTCTCTCTCACTCTCTCTGTCTCTCTCTCTTTCTCTCTTTCTGCCTGCCTACCTACTTGCAACTATTCTCTCTGGCATGTTTCCAGGATGCAAATACATTTTCTCTTCAGTTGCTTGTGCGTCTAATTAAAGGTTTAAAATCGGGGGGCTGGATGCAAGTCAAGAAAATACCGGGAGAATGATTAGAATCATTGTTTTAAATGGTGACATGTAAACAGCACCCAGTAATCTCCAGCACACTGGTAACCAGGATAAACTTCATTTGTCTGATGGATGGTAGAGGGAAGCGGGTGCTTATGGCACGTGAGCACCCGTATGGACTAACACTGATTTAATACAGCTCCATTCCAGCTCAATATCCACAGTGCAGAGAAGAGAATCAAGGGTAGGGTGGCTAATTCTGATCATTCACTCTGAGAGGTGAGTACCTCTGTTTGTTAGATGGAGTTAAATTCGACTGTGGGCTGACCAAAGGGGGCTATCTAGCTATCTGTCTGTCTCTTTTTGTCTATCTTTTTTGTGTAAATGAGAGGTTATTTATTTATGTATATATTTATCTATTCATTTTGTTGGTTGTTTGTTAGTTTGATGTTTGTCATCCCTAAAATATATGAAGTTTGTTTCCAAAGTGCAATAAGTGCCAAAATTGCAAAAATTGAGATAAGACCATAGAGCAATAGCCCTGTGCTTCTTATGCATGGTGCAAAAATCCGTTTTTAGGTATTCGTACTCAAAGGTGTATTTTTTCATGGTCAAAGTTTGTGTTTTTCTATAAAATGCAGTGGGCGCCAACACAGAAAAAGATGATTTCTCAAAATGAGTAAAATGATTGTAGTGCGTTTTGGAAACAAAGTCTTCATATATTTTTGTTTATATGTTTTATTCCAATGTACTAATTATATTTCTTATGTGTTATCACAAGTTTTTCACTGTGAGTTGCTTTGGCAATGTTGTTTGCAGTTATGTCCATAAAGCATTATTCATTTTAATTTAAGAACTTAGTAACAGACAGAGATTTAGTTCAATTAATTCTGGAAATCTACTGAATTTTATTTCATGAATTGAAAAATACCAAATATTTTTGAGCGTTTGTTTTTAATTACCTTCAATCAATTTCCAAAATTGGCTAAGCAGAAATGATACCCGGCCCTACTCTGATTTACACTGACTGAATATCCTACTGCTTTTTTTCCCCATTTCATTCTTATTTTTTATTTTTTTTGCCAAGTGCGGAAGGACACAGAGGTATGGGAGGACTGCACACCAGATACCTGGGTCCAAGACAGCGCAAGAACCTAGCGGGTATGAACCGACTCAGTCTATCGCTTTAACTCCTGCTTGTTATTCTCTCATTAACAATTCTTTCTCTGCACATTCTCCTTCTCTCTTTATTTCTCCCTGTTCTCTAATGCCTTGTGCTCCATTTTCCTCTGTTTTGTTCTCTTTTCTTCCCAATCCCTCTCTCTCTCTCTCCTTTTTCTCTTCTGGTATTAAAACCTGTGCTCTCAATCTCCCCATCCAGCACCTTTTACCCCTCCCGCATTATCTCTCTGTCAAAATTTTCCTTCTCTCTCTCACTCAATAGAAGAGGTGAAGTGACTGAGATAGGGCAGAAGAACCGTTGGCTTTTGTGTTCACCAAACACACTTGCGATGTTCTGAACCAAAACAGATGCAGGACTACGTGATTGCTTCCTTCTTTTCCCCCCTCTCTCTCTGTCTCTCACTCTTATCAGATCCTGTCTTCTGTGGATCACTGCTTTAGTAACACTCTTGCCCACATAGATGTGTGCATTTATGTGTAAGCATTCGGCATCAATGGCAGTTGCTGAACAAGTGGTGGGTGATGAAAAGTTTCCACTAAGCCTCTTATAACCCTACATTTGTTTTGGTAATGTTTTATTTCACATACTGTTAGTCACACGATCTACATGGTACCAGGTACTTAGATGAACTTTAGATTAATAAAATAAGTTTCTGTATGGATTTCAGTGGTGTATACAAACAACAGGCTGTAAAATGAATTTTCATCACACATAGCAAAATTGCCCCTCTGTAATTATTTTGTAGTACTGTACTTACATTTGAAATCCAGCTGCCTGGTGATCAATCAAATTGCTGGTATTTACAATGTAAATACTGAAATCACAGCTTGTAATTCAAAGTGTTACTGCTGTGTTCATTAATTTTTAGCTCACCTGCAGCGAAGGTCCAGTGGGCTTATGTCATGGGCCATCTGTCCGTTATCGTCATTGTCATCGTCGGCGTCGTCTGTAAACATCTTCTTCTCCGAAACCACTGGACCAGTAAAGCTGAAACTTGGCTCATATGTCTCTGCCCATGAGGTCACCAAAGTTTCTTCATGGCGTTCCGGTCCGATTTCAAATATGGCTGCCATATTGAAAATGCCATATGGAGCCATTGTGAAGCAGTTTTGAAGCAATTAGGCTGATATTTGGTATGTGGGTAGATGGAAGCAAGCCCTAAAACATATTTGATGGGTTTTGTGAAATCTTGAAATTTGACCTTGATTTGACCTCAGCACTTTGGCCTCACCCACAAACACGAAAGTGTTTACATCTTCCTATCCGAAACCACTGGATTTATTAAGCTGAAACTTGGCACATATGTTCCAACCCATGACGACATCAAAGTGTGTTCATGGCGTTACTGAACAGCCTGTCCAAGCATAAACAATCCAGGTGAGCTACAGTGCCCGTGGCATTATTTTGTTTAATTAGCAAGCATGTCATCTGGTCTGAAAGCTGGCTATTTCTCATGGTATATCTAATGAATATGTTGGGAAAATCAGAGAAAATTTTGTACCATCCAAATTTTTGGCTTAGCAACCACCACTGTTCAGCAAGCTCTCTTCCAAAGCCAGAGGAATTAAATGAGCATTGTAATATTTCAGAAAACAGCATAATTTTATTTCCTGACTTGGCGCTATACACCACAACTTTAGACTGAAAAACTTTTCAGTTAGTCGCTGATTTTTGCACCTAAAGACTGTTTCAGTTAGCAACACGTCACCTATGAGCTTGAGACCCTTGGGATAGGTAGATGGACAAATGTCTGACGTGTGTGTGTGTGTGTGTGTGTATGTGTGTCTCTGTGTGTATACATGTGCATATGTGGCATATGTGCGTGCGGTGTCTGTGTGTGTATGAATGTCTGTATGTGTGCATGTGTGGGTGTGTGTTTCCCCTGAAGGACACACAGCTGCAGTGCTAAAAGAATTCTCCGCGCATTATGGCCGGCATCACTGTGCTGCTCTCCTGAAGCGGGCACAGGAAGAGGCGGGGCTTAGAGAGACAACAGGCTCCCCTGCCATCCTGCTGCAACAAGTAAGACATTTTCCCTCAAGAGTCAGACAGTTTCTGAGAGTTGTTTCAGAATAAATATAAGAGATAACCATTTTTTGATACGTGAGAGATCCAATTCTTGTGCAGCGCTTATGGATGAATGCAAAGCAGAGCAGCGCCATGAGGATCACAAACAAATATTTCACTTCATGCGCAGCACTGATAATTTAATCATCACTGTAGTCTGCAGTTACACTGCCTCCACCTGGGGCGACTAAAATATTTAAACAACCTTCTCCCTTTAAAGCACAGGCCTCAAACTCTGATACTCGAGGGCAGCAGTGTCTACGGATTTTTGGGATTCCCATTCAATCAGAAGCTAAGTCTGACCTCTTAAAAAAAACTTACTGACTCCTTAGCCAATCAGTGACTTACATTAAGCACTTAAGAGCAGGAGCAAAGCATAATCCAGCAGACGCAGCAGCCTCCAGGATTTGGGCATGAGACGCCTGCTTTAGAGACACCGCAAGAAAGAAACCAGACGCATGTTTTCAAAAGTCCTGTCCCCTTGTTTTCCCTTTGTCAAAGGACCCTGTGACAGATGGGGAGGTGATACTAGAGGGGACACTGCTGCAGCATCTGGATGGAAAGTGGATAAAGCGCCACCTACAGATCACTGGGAGCTTTGCAGTGGAGAGCCGCGACTCCAAAGAGGTGCAGAATGCGTGTTTGAGTGTGTGCTGGACTGTATTCAGCTTTATGTGAGTGTGTGTTTGTGTGTGTGTGTGTCGTGGCCTGTATCTGGGGGTGCGTATGTATGTGTATGTGGCACAGTTTGTGCATCCAGATGTGTGTTTGTGTGTGTGTGTATGCCACAGGTATGTTTCCAGGTGTTTTATGTGTTATAGGTGTGTATCAAGGTGTGTGTGTGTGTGTGTGTGTGTATTTGAGATACAGTTGTTTACTGTTTACTCAGGTGTGGTGTCTGCATTTAATTGTGTTTGTTTGTGTGTGTGGGTGTGTGTGTGTGTGAGAGAGAGAGAGAGATACAGGTGTTTACTCAGGTATGGTGTCTATATATAAGTGTGTGTGGGTACACGTGTGTTAACAGATAGATATGTGTGGTGTGGTTTATAGGTTTTCAAGGGAGGTTGGGGCTGCCATAGAGATTTCACACTCGCTAGCTGCCAAATTTGCACCACTGTACAGGATCATCGCCATCTAGTGGAGGATGCATGTCGGCACATCTCAGGTGGAATCGAAAGCTCCGGTTGTGTCTTCCTGCTAGTGCAACTCTGATGTACTTCAGATCGTAACAGGGAAGTCTCACTTTATGAACAGGCGAATCTGCGCACATAGTGTACTTTGTTTGATGGACAGTTTATAACATTTGAACAAACATTTGAAGAGTTTGTTTCCAAAATGCAATAAGTGCCAAAATTTGAGATAAAATACAAAAATTGAGATAATACCATAGAGCGATAGCCCTGTGCCTCTTACACATGGGGCAAAAATCCGTTTTTAGAAATTCATGCTATAAGGTGTATTTTTTCATGGTCAAAGTTTGTGTTTTTCTATAAAATGCAGTAGGCGCCAACACAGAAAAAGCTGATTTTCTCAAATTGAGTAAAATGGATATATTGCGTTTTGGAAACAAACTCTTCATATGTTTCAAGTTAAATAGAAATTGTTCAGAAACATCAATTCAGGGTGGATATTACATCAGATTTAACCATTTAATACAGAACAAAATGCATTTGTGTTTGGCGGTGATTTTGTTTGAGCGACGCTCTGGAACATTCTGAACATGCATGACCCAGCCAGTCCCTGAGATGCAAACCGCCTGACAGAGCCTTAGATTCAGGATTTTTAAATTAATGAACACAATATACACAAATGCTGCCTACAATGAACAATGCTACTTATGAAGTAGGAGGCTGGGGTGGTGGAGGAGATGACATGCAGATCTGTAGCAGGCCAGAGTAGGAGTGATATGGAGACCATGGAACAGGCTAGATGAATGAACATTGCCTTGGTTATAGAAGCTCGCTAATTGGGTGGGAGATGCTGAAGTCAAGAATGATTGGACAGAAAGGGGCATGTGACTAGGACTGACTTAATGGGCATCTAAAGTCGATTCCCATTGTTTTTGTTTATTGGCCAATCAGCGAGCCGCACCTGCGCAAACAAACCGAAATAGAAGGATTATCTACGCAGGTACACAAAACATTGGTTTCTGAATGAAATTGGTCATGTGACAATGCAAGATGTCAACAAAAGCAAGTGATTTGTTTGTAAACATTGATGGATTTGTTTGTAAACACTGGACGTTCAAGTCATGTCATGCTACCTCCGTTTATGTGTGTGTGTGTGTGTGTTTGTGCGTACGGTCTCGGTCTGGAATACAGCAGCGAGACCCATGGGGAAGATGCCATTTTGGGACTGCCCCACAGGGTTCCCAGTGTTCATTCAGCATCCATACAGCGGCCCCCAGTGCCTGTGTGTGGAATCGTGGGAGAAGCAGCAGTTGTGGGCCAGGCTCCTGAGGAGGGCAGTGCAACATCAGAGCACAGGTGAGAGAGAGCAAGGCCTCACCCTTGTCATGTGACTGGGGTGCAACCTCGTCACTGGCCAAACATTTCAGAAATTTTCCTGGAGAAACAGAGACAACAGGCTGTACTTGAATGAGCCTCCAAACTACTGTCTCCTGTACTGTCCACTAAACATACTGCATTCTCTTCTGTACATAATTCGCTGCACTATTTATTGCTAGAGGTGGAAACTTCAGGTTCTGATGGTAAAATAATTTGTTCAAATCACCTAGAATTTCCACTAAGTACCATCTTTGACCAGGAGTTAATTAGTGAAATCAGCATTGGTGGCAGAAACTTATGGCAGGACTTTTTTCCACCTGTGCATATTTCTGGAGCTAAAAATGCAGTCTTACTTGCTTGCAAACCGCCTGAATTAAGTATATTGGCTTGGAATTCTAAGTACACTACATATATCTACTAAAGCTTCTCATCTTGTGTACTCAGCAACGATGCTCAATATAGGCAAGTGCACTAATCCAGATACATCATACATTGGGTGAACATTGAGCAAAATCTTTGGTGAAAATTCCAGAAATGATGAGCAGGGAAGATTAAGATTTCATTTTTATGTGGTTAGAACTGTGGCTCAGAGTATGTTCATAGTGAGCAGATGCACTGGACAAATTAATTAGTGAAAGTATGGTGATGGTGGAACTGGAACTTGCTTTAAGTTCATCAGCGTGAGGAATAACGGCCTTTTGCAGTTCTCCAGAGAGAGGATTCCTTTGAGTCGAGGGTGTTTCTGGAGGCTGCGTTTTCCTTCAGGCAGGAGAGGGGCACCTATGAGCCTGGGGTCCTGGGCATGGGTAGTGAAGAAGAGGTGAGTGAATTTTTTTTATGTAGTCCAGTCTCAGTATTTGTCTGTCTGTTTGTACAAATATCATGGCGGTGTATCTGATGTGGGCATGTATGTGGAAAGAGAGAGAATGCCTGTGTATGTGTCTCTGTGAGTCCAGTGTGTGTATAGGGTGATAAATTGTATGAGAGAATATGTGTGTGTGCTTAAGTGTTATATTGCTCCTCTGTCTCAGGTGTTAGCCAGTCTGGTAATGGAAGAGATTCTGCCCTACCTGCAGTATCAGATCTTCCCCAGCCTCTTCCACAACCAGCGCAGACTCACCTGGATTAAGGCAAGATCTCTCACTCCACACACACTCACTTTCACATGAGCATACATACACACACACACACACACACACACACACACACAAACACATGCATACATAGATGTACACATGGATAAACACACCCATACACACACACACACACACACACACACACACGCATACATACATAGATGTGCACATGGATAAACACACCCGTACACACAAACTTTTTCACGCACACACACGCGCACGCACACATGCGCGCATGAACACTCAAGACACAAACACACACACACACACACACAGACGTACACGTACACACAGGTAAACACCCTCACACTCTGTTCCTTGCCTGTTTACCCAGCTGCAGGCAGAAGTGTACAGGCAGGTGTGTGCTCAGGTGAGGTCTGAGCTGAGGACTCTGATGAATGAAGTGTCTCAGCAGCGCCCTTTCCTGGAGAAACTGGCGAAGTCAGATCTGCAGCAGCTCACTGCTTTACAGGACTGCATCACCCACAGGATCACAGGTACAGTCCAACTAAGGTAGACTGCTGGTTTTTGGAAATCGTATCTATTCAGTAGGTAAAGCAAGGTGTGTCAAACTCTTTAGCGAATCGGTGACTTAAATTAAGCACGTATGTGTGCTGGAACCATCAAGATATTCAAAGAACTGGAAACAGCTTCCACAACCTGGGGCTTTAGAGTTCTATGGATGCTGTAATAGGGAGCTGCCATTTTCCCACTATGGGGCTATTTGGCACCAGAGCAGTTGTATTGGGGGCTTTCTTGATACCCAATAAAAACTGAATCTGAAGTTCTGCAGCAAAGAAAAAAATTGTTCTTGGAGAAGAGAGAAGAGAGAAGTTTACAAAAGAAGGTTTCAGTGTGAAAATATAATGGATATTACAGCTTCACACTTTAGTAAAGTCATGATTTTGAGTAGACCTCACTTGGGAAATGTGCTTTTTGGCACGGGAGGCTAACTGGGCTGCAATACCTCAGGTAAACAGTTTGCTAAGCTCTGGGGGAATGTGAATCCCGGTCAGGAGCACATAAAAATGCTGACAGTGGCCTTTTTTCAGGTAAACCGCTAATGCAACTGATTCAATGAATACGAACGGTAGCTGATTGAATGAAAAATATGTTAGCCCCTCTGGGTATGACCATTGATTCAATAAATGAATGAATGCATGAAGGAATGAAAGACCAAGCTTCTCTGAACATGAATGAATGAATGAATGAATGTGGAAGCCTTTTGAATATGGCCATCTACTTAATGAATGACAGAATTTGTTTGTCATGCTGATAATGAATAAATGAAACGTCTGTTCCACCACAGAGAGCATGTGTGTACAAATTTCTCACTGCCTCTCCCATGACATCATCTCCCTCCTGGACCGCACCTTCCAGGAAGTGGCCACACCTATCTGTGATGGGTTTGCCGCTGCCTGGCAACTCTTCCTGGAAACATGCGATGACATCACTGCCAATGGCGGCTCCAGCCAATCACTGCGTGAGGTGGGCAAGGGTGGGGCGTGGCTTGCGGTATGTGCTCATACTGATTGGAATCACAGCAGGAGAAATTTGTCTGCTTGCTGGTGCTATGGCAACCGAAAAAGAGTAGTCAATTAACTGCGAGATTGAAATAACAGTATCATTTCAATCATTTAGTTTTCCTCCTTGTTTCTTTTCATTGCATCCTTTCTCTTTCCTTATCTCCAGGCAGTGAAGGATAGGAAAAAGATATGGAGTGACTTGGAATGAGAACAGATGAAAACCACAAAGGAAAAACAATCAGAGTCCAAATTTTGCGTTTTTGTACACAACATTGTATTTTATACACTGCCTGGCCAAAAAAAAAAGTCACCGTTTGGAAATTAATGAACAAATTCTATAATTGGATCCTTATTGCAGTTATTAATATGTTTCAGCTGGCAGTAATCATTTTAACCCTGACTGATGAAGCGCGTCACTACTCATTACTTAAAAAATCATGTCGGAAGACACATCCCTTGATGGTGGAAAAGATGTTACAGTATTTCAGAACGGGCAGGTTATTGGCCTGTATTTAGCAAAGAAAACCATGAATGACAAAAACAAGTATGAGGAATCATTTTCACAAACAAATTTGCCACCACAAAGTCCTGACCTTAAACTCATTAAAAGTTTTTGGGATGTGCTCAAGAAAGACCACCGAGTGGTTCAACCATTATGTCAAAAAGGCAAGATCTTGGCCAAAAATTATCGCATTTCTGATCGAAAATAAATGTTCTGGCATTGCATATAGTTGTCAAAACAATGACAAGACGAATATGCACTGTAATCAAAGCTACAGGGGTTCCAACTAAATATTTGAGTGTGCGACTTTTTTTTTGGCCGGGCTGTGTATATTACGTATTATTATAGTATTTATAATAATACGTTGTATATAATAATATTATATATTGTTAGAATATTTTATATATTTTATATTTTTCTGCATATTTTTTCAGTGCTTTGTTTCTAAGATCATTTTGATTTTTTAATTCATCATTTCTCCACAATGTGAAAATGTGACTCTGATCATTTTTCTTTTGTGGTCTTCAGATGAATTAAGACGATATGCTTCGAGCACATGGGGTGTCCTTCCTCAGCCAAATGTCAGTTTAAAGCAATATTAGCTGTATGCATTTCAAATGGGGGAGGCTCATCAAGAAGTCAGTTAAGATAAGCGTTCTGAAAAAATTCATCTGCAAAGGCTGCAAGTGTGTTTTCTCACTCAAAAATCCTTAAGGAGCCTCAACATTCTCACTCCATGCTTCTTCAAGGACCATACACTCAATGAAACCTCATATACATAAAAAATGGACATTTTTATATTCTAGATAAATGAAATTTTCATCAAATGTGGAATACATCAGTTCATCTAAGCTGATAGGACAGATTTTCAGCTTGTATTTGAGGGTATTTTCATACAATTCTGCTCTACAATTTGGAAATAGTTGCCCTTTCTGTGCGTGCCCTCCTTTCACAGCTCCAATTACTTTCCATGGAGCCGTCAGTAAGATTCAAAGATTCGGTGCTTTATTGCCATATCAGCATAGTCAACTGGAATTTTTCTTGGTGAGCGCACTCAAGGAGGGGGTGAAGGGCTTTACAAAGTGGCACAAAATCCTAACAGTAAAACAAATTTTGATTGCAATATGTTCAAATAGGAGGTGAATGTCTGTCTTACAAGGCCATACGGACCAATAAATTCCAAATTCAATTAAAATATCAGATTTTTGCAATTTAAAAATGTCCATTTTCCATGTATGTTATTGGGGCTTCAATAAAGTGTTCACACACCTTTGGCCACAGCCAGCAGTGAATGTGGAGTGGGAACATTGTCAGAAATGGCAGGCCTTGATTGATTTCCGGATTAGGAATGGAACAAGGAGACAAGGAGGGATCAGATAACAATTTTGAACCACTGAACCCAGTCAGTAGACAAGGATGACCGTCTCATCGCTCACCTGCGACCCACTCTAGTCAATCTAAAGTCTGCAGTCTGCCTACTTAAAGGAACATTATCATCGAATACAATTTGCCGCTTAAATCAATCCCAGATAGCAATGCATTCAACTTCTAACCTTTTCCAGGTGATTCAACCCCCATGAAATTCAAATATTGAACAAAGGGTGCGAGCAAACAGGCTATTCACCCTTGAATGGGGCACGCCATTTTATTAGAGCAGTCTCTTTTTCGGCGCTTAGCTGTGACGTTACTACGGCTGCTCTGGATATACGCTACATACAGCATACACATAGTACAATCGCCCTCTTTCCACCACAATTTCTGTGAAATGAGCAAGCTAGCCAGCGTGCACAGAGTACCTTTCCACAACCACTATGTAACATCAGTTTGTTAGCTAGCTGGTTAGTCAGTGTTGACTGTGAATTTAAAAACCATGGCAAGTTCAACTGTGAATGTCTGTGACTCATTACGGCATATCAAAGTGATGTAGCTCAGTACAAACATAAAGCTTGCAACAAATGCAAAATTTACTCAACTTCGTCTCCTAACTTTCAGATGACACGCTTACTCAAACAATCCTCTATATCATGTATATCCCCAGGGTCGGCTACCGTACTGTACAGCAAGTTTGTATCATTTGTCATGTATGTTTGTATGTCAGTCATGCAGACATAATCGAGGTCTAGGTGCAGGAAATCTAACTTACCCGCTTTCTTTCAAGGCAGGAGATTCATATTAATAGCCGGATATCACACATAAGATGCGTGATGTGCAAGTATTGTCATCACAATGCAGGAATGCAATATAATAATGAAAATGACTGCCAAAACAAAAGCAGCGAGCCGGGATGACGTCACTATTTACAGCGCTCCTAGCGGTATTTCCTCGAAAATGCCATCTGCCAAGAGTGTCATGGCGCGTTCCATGAACTTATCAAAAACCTCAAAACAATTCGAATGGATGACCCCCCATGAAAAATTTCCTACACATGATTGATTTTGATTATTTATGCAGCTATTGAGGGTGACTTGCTGTACCATGATAATGTCCCTTTAAAAGCTTTTATCTCTTAATGGGGAAATCTATGATTATTGCTGTACATGACATAACATTATAACAAGATGGAAATCTGCAGAAGTGGACTGTCTATATGGTTTCAGATACTGAGCCCACTGGATGGCCTAGGCCTGGGCGCAGCCAGGGCCTCGCAGTACTTGGCCTTGCTGGAGTGGAGTGCCGGAGGGCGGGCTTGGCTTCAAGCGAGCTGGGGGATTCACAGGGACTTCCTTAGCCTTTTACTATACCAGGCACAGAGCTCACTGCTACAGGTGAGGAACTCTACAGCAACAGTGAGGTCCATAAGTATTTAGACAGTAACATACTTTAGTTCTGTTCTGGTCTTGGCTCCAACACTTCGAATTGAAAAGCGGAAAACAAGGTCAAAGAATAAACTGTCAGCTGAGGGTTTTTACATCAACATCAGATGATGTAAGGAATGAGAGCAATTTATACACACTGTGACAGTCCAATCACTCACAGGCGGCACTGCATTTGCTGCTCAGCCTGATATAACTGCATTCGCACTGGCTCATCATGCGTAATCTTTGTCAAATCGCTCCCTTTTTTCATTCTCCCACTCTCTTTCTCCCCCTTTTCCACCGTCTCTCTCTGTCTTTCTCTCTCAGCTGATGGACAGAGCTGCAGCAATATTCAGGGGTCTGCCCTCAGTGAAAATCTGCTTTTTTACAGACCCTTCCCAACTCAGCTCCGCCCTACACAGGGTTCGAGATTTCGTGCTTCAGGTATGTGTTTGTATGTGGGCACAAGCAAATGAGCCTGTGTGTGCGTGTTTGTGTGTGTGTGTGTGTGTGTGTGTGTGTATGTATATCTGTGCGTGTGCGCGTATGTGTGCTTCCATGCATGTGACTGCACATGCATTCATCCAGTGTGAGTGTTTTGTGTCCTTTCTGTAACCTTGTAAAATTCCTTCTCATTATCTTAAAATCAATGCTAAGCTCTACATCTCTTGATTTTCTTTTCTCCTTTTTCCCTCCTGATTGTCTCTCTCTCTCTCTCTGTAGCAGTTGGATCAGGACCTCAGGAACCTTCGGACCCAGCTTGTTCTGGACTCTCTTCTCCAGCTGTCACTACCAGTTCTTATCCAGAAGTTAGACTGGCTGGTCAGTGTGTGTGTGTATGTGTGTGTGTTTGCGTGTTTTTGTGTGTGCTTGCGCACGTGTTTATGTCCTCCACTCATTGCAATAAAGAAAGAAAGAAATAAATGTGTATCTTATCTCTTCCCACAGAAGCCAGCACACTGCCCCCCTCAGGGCCACCCTGAATACGCCCCTTTCCTCCACCCCACCGTCATTTATTTCCAAGTTCTGAGGGCCAGCCTGACCAGAGAGATACAAGCAGGTACAGCAGGGCGGCGCTGTTTGTCAATTTCTCTCACACATTCTGGGGTAGGTTTCCCAAAAGCATATTCACTAGCTTACATAGTTCGAACCATTGACTGTTTATGGTTCCAACTATGTAAGCTGCTAACATACTTAGCAACTACACTTTTGGGAAACGTACCCCCAGTCTTACCCTCTGTGATATTACAACCCCAATTCCGAAATAGTTGGGACAAAGTGTAAATTGTGAATAAAATCAAAACACAATGACTTTCAAATCAAAGCAGCCAGTATTTTATTCACAATTGAACAGAGATAACCTAGCAAATGTTGAAACTGAGAAATGTTGCAATTTTATCCACAAAATGAGCTCATTTCAAATTTGACGGCTGCTACAGGTCTCAAAAAAGTTGGGACGGGAGCCTGTTTACCATGGTGTAGCATCCCCTCTTCTTTTTAACACAGAATGGAGGCGTCTGGGCATTGAGGAGACAAGGTTCTTGAGTTTAGCCATTGGAATTTGGAATAGCCACCCCTGGTCTTTCTCCTCTTTAGCCCGGTGGACACGACGTCCATGATCTCCAACAAGAATGTCAAATTTGGACTCGTCTGACCACAGGACACTTTGCCACTTTGAAACAGTCCATTTTAAATGAGCCTTGGCCCACAGAACACAGCGGCGCTTCTGGATCATGCTCAACAATGGCTTCCTTTTTGCATGATAGAGTTTTAGGTGGCATCTGTGGACGGCACGGCAGACTGTGTGTCCAGACAGTGGTTTCTTGAGGTATTCCTGGGCCCATTTAGTAATGTCAATGATAGAATCATGCCGGTGAGTGATGCAGTGGCGCCTGAGGGCCCGAAGATCACGGGCATCCAGTAAAGGTCTTTGGCCTTCTCCCATAAGCACAGAGATTTTTCCAGTTTCTCTGAACCTTTTGATGATGTTATGCACTGTCGATAATGAGACCTTCAAAGACTTTGCAATTTGACGTTGAGGAACATTGTTTTTAAAGTATTCCACAATTTTTTACGCAAACCTTCACAGGTTGAAGAGCCTCTGGCCATCTTTGCTTCTGAGAGACTCAGCCTCTCTAAGACATCCCTTTTATAGCCAATCATGTTACACACCTGATGCCAGTTAACTTAATTACTTGCTAAATGTTCTTTCAGCTGATTCTCTTATAAATTAATTGCTTTTTCAGCCCTTATTTGCCTGTGTCCCAACTTTTTTGAGACCTGTTGCAGCCAGAAAATTTGAAATAAGCTCATTTTGTGGATAAAAATGTAAAATCTCTCAGTTTCAAATTTGAAATGTTATCTATGTTCTATTGTAAATAACATTTTGGCTCATGTGACCTGAGAGTCATTGCAGTTTGATTTTATTCACAATTTACACTTCGTCCCAACTATTTCGGAATTCGGGTCGTACATACAACTGTACTGTATAGACGTTGAAAAAGTTTCACTCTGAGCGGGATGAAGTATGATTTGGCTTGTGTGTGTGTGTGCCTGCATGGGTGTGTGTGCCTGTTTGTGTGTATGTGCGCGCATGTGTGTGTGTTTGCGTGTGTGTGTGCGCGCGCACATGCTTGTGTTTGTGTGTGTGTGTGTGTGTGTGTGTGTGTGTGTGTGTGCGCTTGCATGGGTGTGTGTGCCTGTTTGTGTGTATTTGCATGTGTACATGTTTATGTGCGATTATCAATATGGCTATGTACTTTTGCCCGAGTGTGTGTGTGTGTGTGTGTGTGTGTGTGTATTCCCTGTCGCAGTGATTCGACATTCCCTCCCAGAGGCCTTTATCCCCTTGTCACCAGAGGTCTGCTTACCCAGAAGTGAGTTCTCTAGTCGTCGGCTAACAAGCTGCAGCCAGCTGTCTGACTCCCCCCACCCTTCACGCCCGCTGTGGGATCCAGTGAGAACATCTGGGACCTCATGGGCGCGCCACAGCAGGAACGTGACAGGAGGAGAGGGACGGCCATAAGAGGGGGCGGCGGAAACACTCATGGGGAATATGGAGAGAGAGCCCCTCTGTCTAAAGCAAGTCAAAGGCGCACCAATGCGATTGATTGATTGATACATACTAAGGCACTGAAATCCAAAGGATGACATGTTTAAGTGAGAACACTTACTCCCAACATTTCAAGAAAAAGGGTGAGTTACTCACTAAGTTTAGGTTTTATTTTGGGCCAACATTTTTGTCATTTACTGAGAATTATAAATATTTAGGACTTACTCTAGATGATCATCTTACTTTTGAAAGAGGAATAAAAATTTTATCAGACTCTGCAGGTAGGGCTCTGGGTGCTGTCCTGAATGAGGTCAAGTTTTGTAGAAATCTTGGTTATAAAACCTATACACAGCTATTTAAATCCGGTGTCTGTCCTATTTTAGACTACAGTGCAGGGGTTTGGGGTTACTGTTAGAAAACAAAATGTGATGCAGTTCAGAACAGAGCTATGCGTTGTTTTCTTGGTGTACATAAAATGGCCCCCAAACTTGCTGTATGTGGTGATATGGGGTGGGAGCCATGCAAAGTGCGGCACAAGGGTGACATGGTGCGACTGTGGAATAGATTAATTAACATGTCTGATAATAGACTTACTAAACAAATTTTCCTTTGGGATCTTTCAAATAACTGTTCTTGGACCAGAGTACTCGCCAAAATATTTGATGAGGCAGGTCTGCAATGCATGTATAGAAATAAATTATCCTGTAGAGTTAGTCAAATTAAATCAATATTATTTGAAAATTATAAACTGAAATGGTCCAATGAAATCCTCTATAAACCTAAACTGAGAACGTATTGTCTAATAAAGTGTAGCTATTTACCAACCTGAGCACTATGTCACCCTTAACCTGACCAGAGCACAGAGGTCTGTTTGTGCCCAGTTGAGATGTGGTATCCTACCTCTGGCAGCTGAAACCAGATGTTTCCATTCAATTCCAGAAGAGAATAGAAAATGTCATCTTTGTGATCTGAATGAGGTTGAAAATGAAATGCACTTTTTGTTTTATTGTCCATTTTATCATAATCCCAGATAAGCTTTTTCTGAAAATGTCTGTAGAATGTCCTGATTTGTTTAATATGTCTGATGAATGTAGACTTAAATACTTGTTTAATGACAAAGTATTTCATTTAGCTCAGTTTGTTCTAAATGCTTATCAACAGCGTACGAGGGCGCTTTATGTTTGATGTATTAAAGGCACAGTCTTTTGACTTAAATTTAAGTTGTTATTTTAGCCGTACTGCCCGAGTTAAATGACTGCCAATATTTGGATTGATAGTGAGTGACATATATGGAGGTGTTCTCTCTTGCTTAATATTATTGCTTCTGTTACTGTATTATCTTGGTGTGTCTTGTAAGCCCATGCGGGCTGGGCACCTTTTTTTTTTGGTGTATGACACGTGAAATAAAAATTACCTACCTACCTACCAACATGGTTCCGAGGTATTAAAAGACAAAAAAACACAAAAAGCACAAGACATTCAGACATAAAGGCTAAACCAAACAATCGTAAAATCCCAAGTTGCATTACCACATTTTAAAAGAAAATTAAACTAACTACAAGGACAACTGAAAAACAGTGTCACTGCAAAACTCATAATCAATCAGTTACCGTATTCGATAGAAAATTCCTAACCTGACTCCTGTAAGCCCCTCTCTTATTTAGAGACTTGATGTTCAGCAGAAGGTGAGCCTGTAGCCTAACGGTTAAAGAGGGCAATAACTAATAACCAATAATATCGGTGCTGCTGTTCGGCCTCTTAGCAAGGCCATTAAGGCCTGGCACACATCCCACAACCAAATATTACAGGACATCTCACATTATACCAGCTACTGAGCTACCAAATTCCATCTTACATCGCAACGGTGCACACAGTTCAGGATAAGGCAACAATGGGAGTTTGCTCAAATAAGACTTAATGACGAAATAGCTGAGTCTCCAGTGTGCCCGACTTCAAACAGAAGTTGACAACATTGAAATCTTGCAAGTTGAGCTGGCTTTGCCCACCCACATGATGTTCCTAAGTGATTTGGACGTCCCAGATTAACCCAAACTGCATCAGGAGATCGGGACATAATCTGCCGAGCCTCTCACACTGTGCAAGTAAAGACTTGCCCTTTTTAGTCCAATCTCAAGAATGTGTCTGGGACTTTACGGGACGCCTTAATTGGGCCTCGGTATCCTATGGTGTGCACCTGACTTAACCCCACAAGCGTCCGCTTTTCACTCAAATAAATGTAATGTAAGCAAACGCACCGTGTGGTTTGTAAGTATCTGGACGGGGCCAGTTTTGCTTTTTGTCTGTGTACTTGAGCACAATGGATTCTAAAACTGTAAATGCGGGAAGAAAGCAGAGTGCTGTCCTTAATTTTTGGGTATCTACAAACATAATGTAACCTAAATAGTAATTGCATGCCATACTTTGATTACCTGCAACAGAATATATATTTGAAATACCTGTCTGGTCTCCGAAAATTAAACTGCAAATTGCTTGAATTGATTGATGATGTGTAAAAATGCTGTCATTGTACTTAAAAGGCTCCCTTTAATGAGAATCACATTTTTCCTTGCACTCATATTTCAGCCCTCCCTCTCCCTGACTTCTGAAAGAACGTGAATCCTTGATTGCCGCAGTGTTGTTGCTGTTGACCTGTTTTGATTTTGTGACCCTTTTGATGTCATTTGCAAAGTACAGCCCAGTATTGATCAATTTCGACTTTGGCACCAGTTGTTTATTTCGTGTTGAGATGAGACTGCCACTCGGAGCTTACCTTCCACTCAAAACAGAACATACCATTCACTGAGGGGAGAAGATGAGAGACTGGAGACTGATTGCAAATGCTGAATTTGAAGTTTTTGTTTGTTTGTTCATTTGTTTTTCTACAAGCCTTCAAGCCTTGTTTTACAGACACCTGAGAATTGTCTTCAATCCTTACAAAAAATTTGTAATATTGGATCATTAAAGAAGACTTTCCTCAAAATACTTATGAAGGAATATGACAATATTTAAAATTAGTATAAAAAAGATGTGGCCTTGAGTACAAATTTTGCAGTAAAGGAGAGGAAAACATGTAAATGGCAGCAGCCTTCTGTTGCTTATCATCAAAGTTATATTGATACTAAGCTTCAAATCTGTGTCCTTGTCCTGCAATCATAAGCATGATTATTATGTCCACAAGCCCAAAAATTTAGCGCCATTGATAACAATAATGCAAAAATAACCATTACAATAACAAGGAATGCAATGACCTACAACCCAAAATGAAGCATGTACTACACATAGATGGGATGTTTAGAGAATAAGGATGTTTGGGTTTGTGCATCGCGGATGGGGAGGGAAATGGGGGAAGAGGTGGTATCATAATCTTGTTTCTAAGGCACGTTTCTGTACCAATGAAATACATTTTTTTTTTTTTTAGAAAAAATATATACCGAACAGCATGTGAAAAGCGAGAAAGGAAGGTGAGTGCAAGGGAGACGAGGTCAGAACACAGAGCAACCAAGGGTGCCTATCTAAGCAATCCTGAACAAATCTCTTCTAGAGATAGACAGCACTGCCCAAGGAGAAATGTCGTATATATCCCTGACAGGCACACAGACGAACACATGCCATTACATGCACGCACACACGGCTGTAACCATTATTTTGCACGGAGAATAGCGTCTGTCCAACAAATATAATGTTTCAATGATTGAGATGTTTCAAAAAGTGTTCACAAGTCATTAAAGTGGGAATGTCGGCCCACGATGCTTTGTCTCTACCGCGTCTTTGAAGTTCACGAAATTCCCGTCAGTTCTACAGTTTCAGGGTCCTTCTGCATGTTCTCGGTAATGATTTCAGAGTACGGTGCCAAGATCCCACGATCCCGGCGTTACATGCACTACTACTCATGAGGGGGAAAACGAGCGCACAGTATGGTAGGTGTTGATAGGACCGCCCATAGAAATTTCTGGCGCATTCCAACGCAGTCTTAAAGGGATGGGGACTCCCTGATAGGAGACGCTTTGTGATGACCAAATAAAAAAGACATTTGTGTGGGTCATTTGTATTGCCAATGTTTCACTGCTTATTAAATACATATAGCCTATTTAAGTGGCCAACATTTGTGTAAGGAACATTTTCGCTTGTTTTCTGTCGTTTCTAATAAACTTGGAAACGAGCTCTATCAACTGACCTGGACAGGCAACATAATCGCAGAAAGAAAAAAAAATGTTTCCACACGGGGGCAACATGGTACCACAACAAAAAAGTGCCCTTTAAATTACTACGGAACATCCCCTTTAATTGTTCAATGAATTTTCCGACCCTGTGTCGACAGGGTTTTCTCATGTGTCTGTGGTCGGTATAATTGAGTAGTCCCTTTCCCTGTGTAATGTGTTGCCCTCTCTCTCGTCTATCTGGAAGCTTCTCTCTCCGGCTCTTTGTATGCAATGCTGCGGTTCTCCTTGTTCTCTTGCACCGTGTTGTCGCTTCTCATTTATCAGCACATCCATGGGTACTTCTCCGAGGAGCGATGGAGCCCCGAATCGCCGCTACTCGCTCCTCGGGTGCTGATCGCAATGATCTGTCGCAACTCTGCGCACTCCTTACCGTATTTCCTTGGCACAATCGATCGCCTGAACTATCCAAAGGACCGTATTGCTCTGTGGTAAGAATATAAATGCAATTGCGTCTTCTTGCTTATTGTTTCTCCGTAAAACGTATAAATATTAGTAGCCTAGTTACTAGCTTGTGTTCTCGCAGTATACAGGAGCATAAACGACTACTGCGATACAGTTTCTGTAGTTAATGACAGCACCGTCAGCACTGTGGTTATGATGTGTTTAATATCAATGACAGTAGCGCTGTGATTATGATGTGTTTAATAACAATGGCAGTAAATGTCTGTAGCCCATAATTCACGAAAATAATTTAGATCTGTATAAATGTCGCTCAATGGTCTTATGTATGCGGAATCGAATCCGTTAAGCAAACTGAATCGCTCAGGTGTGTTGCGTGAACGTATGTATCGAATCGAAATTGTGCGTAAGTTATGGATCAAGATATGATTAACATGAATGAAAGCATTTTTATTTCTATGGTCCTGATTTATTGGGTGCACTATGATCATCAACATAAGTTAGTGCTTAGGGCAGGTTGAGTTAGCTTGCGGCTTAATATTCTTCTGCGTCTGGTTAATTCTGGGCGTAATGTCCGGGGTACACTGTGCCAGGTCCCGTGCCAAACGACCTGCCACTGACTGCAAAGAGCGCTGGGGTTTTTTTCTTTATTTTCTTCTATCCATTAAAGTCATGCGTGAATTGAGTAGCGTATAATGGGAAATAGCGTCTTCCTCTGTCTTCTTCCGTGGCTAATTGTATGTGTAAAGTCTGATTTAGACGTGTCCAAACCTGGAACACATTTGTGGCTTTCACTGGCCCGAATGTCTCCCAAGAAAACGTTCATTTTGTATAACCTCGAGATACAATTTGTCATTCAGCAGTGGCCGAGTGTACAACTGCTCAGCAAGTTTCAAAACTTTGGCGTTCTGCTTATATATCATTCTAAATCAGCAACCGTGACAGTTTTAGGCTAAACAGAAGAAAGGAAAAGCCCTTGGGCAGTGCTGAAATATCGCTGAGCTTCCATTCGTAAATCCAGCAATGAAACGTCCTGGAGGGGCCAAAGAGAATATTTTCCCGTCCCCCTTGGCGACACATTCAGAGACTTCATTTAAAAATGTCCTTAAGCCCTTGTGCCCCCATTTAAACAAAGGCTCTGGTATTTGTGTCAACGTATATTTATCACCATTTGAAGATAAAAGTGATCAGTACGAGTATGTGTTCGTTATTCCATTAGACTGAGCTTTCCATAATAATGGAGACGAGAAGTGTATTCGTAGATAATTGTTTGTTTGGTTATGCGGCCGGTATGTATGCCTCTGTACGTTAACCCCGCCCACACTACCGCCTTGACTCGTGAGTCCAAACCTTTGGAACTTCATCGTGTGAGATTTGTTGAAGCAGAAATTGCATTATAACACTAATCATTATTCATTCTGATCCCATCTCCCAAATTTACCTGGACAGTCACATGGCTACAGGTGATGTTTTCAGGAGTTATTTTCGCTTTAGTGGGCTGGGCGATAGAATGAAACAGAGTAGACTAACTTCACCACAGGTAAATATTTTTGCCAGTGTAGTGTCTTGAGGAAGGAATCCTACCTTTTTGTGGAGCAGCAGTCTGGCCCTGCATCTACCCATGTGAGTGATCGAGTGATTGATGACGTAACACCATTTGTCCACCAGTCAAGTGTACTTTCCCCATTTGCTGTTACTCTTTCAAACTGATTTGGCGCAAACTAACTTTATTTTGATTCAAATGAAGCCATTCTATTTCATGTGATGTAGGCAGCTACTTCAGTAAACTTGAACAACAATTACAATGCTACTCTGAGAGCACAACATATCCGTCGGAGTCTCAACTGCGATGTGCGTATCATCAGTCTATGTGCAGCATATGTGCAGAGTTTCAGGGATGTCCTCTGGACACTGTTGGAGTTGATTTCATCAGCCAAGTATCTTCCAATACGGACAGATGGGTGGATGGACGGACAGATGGACTGCGGCATAACTTAATCCTCCTTTTGGGCTATCGCCCGATGGGGGTAAAAACCAACACCGAAAATTCAATGAGTATTTAAAATCCGGGAATTAACATTATAGACCATATTAGTGGCTATCCCTGTAATAAATTGCCCACAATTTCGCTCAAAGCACATACACGGCCCAGCCAGGTGTTCGGTTTTGACCTAGTTTTATTCAAATACTGCTGTACTAACATAGTTAAGGGAAGCTCTAGGCTTGCTTTTAGCGGCTCTAGGTGTCAATGTTCTGTGCACTGCCGCAGTAAAGCAGTGGCAGCCCGTAAGACCCTCACTGTACTTGATTCCAGCAAGGTCACCGATGTTTTTCTGGAGTTCCTCTTAGTTGGGGCCCTTAGCATTGTTCTCTGTGCAAGCACATGCACAGGGAGCCTCTAGTTTCCCATGAAGGTTCTAGGTTCAATTTACTAGTTTGATTTACAGCCCCAAATCAGAAAAGGTTGGGTGGGTATGGCATATTAAATTTAAAAATGAAGAGTCATTTGTAAATTATTTTTCGCTTGTATTACGATGAAAATACACTGGCACATTATTTGATATTTCATGATTGTTATAAATTATTCTAAATAAACACATTGCAATTTTTATGCTTGCAACATATGTCAAAAAGGTTGTTGTCAAGAAAATATTTACCACATTGTCATGTTGCCATTCCATTTCACAGCACTTAATAAATGATTCTAGGAAAGGAGGACACCTAGCGATTTAGTGTTTCAGGTGAAAAGTTGTCCCATTTAACCTGCCAACAAGTCTTAAAGGAGCTGAGTCACAATTACTGCGCATGCTCAAAACTTTGAACTAAGTAAATCTGCTGAATTGCAAGTTTAAATCTAGAAGGTATTTCCTTCTTCCATGATTACTGGTGATGGCAACCAGCTTACATTATTTGTATCCCATAGCTAAAGCTTAAAATAGCACTTTGAATCCTTGAATAACCATAGAAAGCTCTTAAATACAAGAAGTGTTATGTCAGAGTGAGTGAAAGAAATACAATGCGACACGAAGACGAATTGGCAAGGATCAAATCACTTTATGATTAGCAGTCAATCAGATTCACATTCTTATAATGTTTGTGCTAAGAATGCGCAGCAGCTCCTTTATGCTGTACAACAGTATGGGGTCTTTGTTGTTGCGTTTTGTATTTCAAGGCGCTAGTCCAGCACCTGTTCCCTCTTTTTGCACAGCCAGGCCTTTGTATTGTGTGCAGAATTTGGTTTTGTCTTGTCTTGTTAAAATATGCATGGGCGTCCCTGGAAAAGATGCTGTCTTGAAGGTGGCATATGTTTTTCCAAAATCTGAGTGTACGCTTCAGCATTTATTGTTCCTTCACAGAAGTGCAAGTTGCCCTTTCCAAGGGCACTGACACAGTTCCATTCTATGTCAGAGCATTGCTTTTGGATTTGTTGCTATTTACAGTCTGGATGGTCCTATTCTTTTTTTAGTCCTGGGCATACGGTGTCCATTTCTCCCAAAAAAGACCATAAGTATTGTTTCATCTGACAACCTTGCGCGTTTCCACTCTGGTGTGGTCTATTACAGATGACTCCGAGCCCAGAGAAGTCAACGGTGCTTCTGGACATTGTTATTATCAGGCTTGCTTTTTGCACTGTAAAGTTTTAACTGGCATTTGTGGATGCACAGTATTGTAGTAGGCTACGTGACAGAGGTTTGGTGCATGAGGTTATATTACTTATCAGGGTCAATGACGTGACATTGTCTGAGTGCACTACTTTGGTTTAAAATAATTTTAAATGATTCATAATAAGCATCATTTTATTCTGTAAAACCTGTTTAATTTGCACATATTTCCAGTTTATCATAAAAATTATATATATTTTATGTTTTGCCATCTCAAACCCTCAAAATGTCAGGTGGCGCAACCGTCCGAGCAAGTTAACAAAATGTGAAATGTATTAAATATGTAATTTAAAATATGAATTAATATAATATTAATATGGGGGCATAATTTTATATTGAAAACCTTTCAAATAAACAAAGTTTAATCGTTTATTTGTTCTTAAATTGTTTGGAAAACCAAAATACCCGCCCCCCTACAATAAAGAATCCATAAGTTACTTTTAATTCCAAGCTCAATTACAAAATAGTAACGTTTTAGGCAGAGTAGGCACTCTCAGGTATACTTAAAAAAAAAAAAATCACTGAGAAAAAAAGGGGGAAGTGTGGTTTTTTTTTTTTTTTTCAAGAAAATTTTGGTTGTGCCACCTGACATTTTTTGGCTGGTGAAATTGCAAATACAGTCTAAAACTGTACTAAAACCCTGTAAATGTTGTGCAACCATTTAGACTTGTTTAAACACACTCTTCCAACTTCAAATGAATGTATTCTATACATTTTTAAAGATTTATTTAAAAAAAAACATTTTTAAAAAGTTTATTTGTCATTGACCCATCAATAAATGATGTTCATATTTCTGAAAGTACTGACCACAGCAGCTTAAAATTGGGTATGCATATTCCTTGTGAGGGATAGGTGAGCGATGTAAGAGTTATTAGTGGATTTGACTTTTGACCTTGACACAGTGACCTGTGCCTTGCCAAAGGTGTATGCTGCTATTTATTAATAATTAATTAAGGGCTGTGGGGTTCTTTCGGCGTTCAGCATCGGCTTGTTACATGTGTTCATTTTTGGATTTTTAAAGAGTTCTTTTATAATTAACATTTCCCCATTTAGAAAATATGTCAAGTTAAATTATGGCTAAAAATGATGCAACTATGTCCTCCAATGGCTGCTCAGTAGTCAGTATACTATGACATGGTCAGATTCACTTGGGTTTTGCCCAGACTGGTTTTGAATGCTGGCCGGTGAGCTACAGGGCCGTTGGTCCCATTTTTTGGGAATGCTTTGTGGGATTGAATGGCAGGAATGGATGTATATTTACAAATAAAATGAAGTTGGCCAGACAAAACATTGAATATCTTGTCTACACGCGGTTTGCAATGAAATACAAGTCGAAGTAAATTTGGAAATCAGTGCTTTCTGTTATTATGTGCATTGTCCTTGCTGTCTCAACTTTTTCTGAGAGGGGTTTGTACATTTTGTTCTGCTTCTGGATGAGTCTGTGTGGTGCTGAGTGGTTACATGTGTGTGCGATTATGCGTGTCCGTGCCTTTGTGCATAAGTTGATGCACGTGTGTATGTGTATCCGCATTTGTGCATTCACATGGTTTTCATGTGCATTGTGCATAAGTAGAGGCAAATTTGTGTGTGTGTTTTCATTTGTACATGTACATGTTTGTTTGTGCCCTTTGTGCGTAAGTTGATTGGTGTGTTTTGGAGGGCTGTGTTGTGCTCAGACAGGATCAGTCTCTGAGGCTGGGGGGCTGATGATCCTGAGAGCCAGAGGAGAGAGAATCTTCTCAATGCAGACTGAGGTTCCTTTCCTTAACTGCTCCTTCTCCACCAGCACTTCACTATCGGGTGTCACTCTCTGTGGAGTCTCGCTCGCAAAGTATGGAGGGAACTTCACTAACTAAACTTTGGGATGCCCTTTCCCCTTATAAAGTGAGAAGTGGAGGTAGTCATCACCGTGCCTACTGATAGACACATTGCGTTGTATATGAAAGTCCAGTTCCTCAATGGTACACCTCTGACCCTAAGTATTTCAGAGAGGATATTGTAATTTAATAAATATTTATTTAGAATAAATTTTATACTCAGCATTGGCATAAGATGAAGATGTTTGTGCGATTAAATGGCACTAGTGAAAAGGAACAATTATTGATTCAATAACTAAAACTGCCCACTCAGAGTTTCTGAGGGGCACATCTGCATAGTCCTTCCAAAATTAAATGTAACCTTTAGTTCCATGATTTGCGCATGAAGTGGTCAATCAAATGTCCGTTTGAGGCTCGACACTGTATTACTTATCTTTTGGAAATGGCCGCACAGAACTCACATTTGTAGATATACGGCATTTCCACCGTCCCGGACATGAACGAACTGCTGCACTTGGAAGGAGTGCGGTTGTGTTGGTGTAGCATCACTGCTGAGAGCTTTATATGCTACTTCCACTCAGCCATATTTGGTTTGGTAAGGAACTCAATGTGGCGGACCTGCAACATGAATGTGCACAAGGAGGGGGTAGTAGATTGGATGAGGGGACGGGGCTGGAGTGGATATGAGTGAACGAGAGGGAAAGGGTGTGACTAAAAGTAAGGCAGTGAAAAGGATATAAAGGAGAGAGGGAGAATGGAAGGGAGGGAGCGCAAAAGAAGGAGAGAGTGGAAGGAGAGTGAGAGTGAAACTACCGTTGGAGAAAAAGGCCAACCACTCTGGGGTCGACTGATCTTGGATCAGAAAGAGGACTCCGATCATGAATCGCTCTGGCAGCCATCTGGTCCGAGATCCCAGATCAAAGCGATGATGCTGACGGTTTCTGTTCCCGCCTCCTCTTACTGAACGAATCGTTTCTCATATCGTCATTGTTTAAAACTCCACTCTGCTGCTGCTGTTTTCACTGTGCAAATATCGGCAATATGATCTGACATCAGAGCAGGGGTGTGTAAGGCTGTTAAAGAGGCATGTTTTTTTTTAAGTGAAATGTGCAGCTAAACTGATTCAATCCTTTACAGATTTAACAGTGAAACTCTGCCATAACACATGATTTTGCTTAAAAATTTTTTTATTATGATATATAACTATTGCTACGTAAGCCATTAATGGCAGAGGTTGGCATGGAATCCTAAAAGGGGCAGGACCCTCTTGGGATTTTGTGGGCTGGCCAGCAGGGGATAGGCTCCTCCTCCATGACAATTTCTCCAGATAGTTTTTTCCTACTGTGGAGCTTCTGCTTGCTACTGTCAGTGTTTTTTCTTTCTTTCTTTCTTCTCACTGAGGAGTTGGTCTTTAACTGGGTTCCCACGCCTACTGGGAAAAAAAAAACTTGGAATTTTTTATGTCATTTTCCTGTTAGGAAAAAGTCATGGGAAATGAGATAATTTCCTTAATGTTTGAAAATTATTTTAGACCTTTCAAAGCCTGGCCTTGGTGTAAATTCTACACACTATTTGATTGGAAACTCTACTTTCAAAACTCTAATTAGTCCAGACTAGGACTAAACTTAATCTGCGCCTGTGAAACTAGCAGTAAAGACCAAAACCATGACTGCTGGCAAACGCCCCTGTCAACAATTGCAATGAGCAGCCCCTACAACGATCGCCAAATCTTCCCATCTGTTAGTCTGTCTTTTGCAGGTGCTGGTCACACAAGATGTTTAGGGAGATAATGTCTTGGCAGCATTGCAGCAACCACTTAACCCTGCTCACTGGAGTTTTGGGGTTTCAAACTCGGTCAGTAATTTGTCCCAGTTCCTGTTCCTGTAATGCATATTTGTTAGTGTCTCAGTGAAAAGCACAGTGCAAATATGAGTAATCTAAATGCATTATTTATATATAGACTGCAGCATAGTAGTAATAGTAGTTGTTGAGAGTTCATCTGAGCATTAGGATCCATTTAGCCCTTTAAGGAATAGGGCTCTTTGGACATTTTTTATTCCAGCATTCTGAGTCCATATCCCAGAACTTCATTGCTTTCAGTCTCAGGTGGCCTCTGTGACGTCGGCGTAGGAATGTTTGAGTTACGGAACATTGTAACCATAGTGCATTCAGCAATTTCATGCCTGAAAGGGTTATTAATAAGCAGAAAAGCATTTCCTTTTTCCAGCCACATATGTGCTCCAGAGTCCCTCTGTCTTCCTGCCCTGAGAGGCTCTGACCATCTATGGCGGCCGGAAACAAAAGAAGCTCTCAGGCCTTGCCAGCTGAGCTGCACTTGATGCACATTCATGGCGAGTAGTTGGGGGTGAGTGAAGAGGGTTCTGCAGCTTTGCACCTTTTCTCTTTTCAAGGGGTATTTTGGAATTTTCTGAAGTGGGGTTGAATGAGTTACTTACCTGTAGTAACTGTATCATCTGCAGTAGATGGCAGTCCGCAAGCTCCCAGTTTGTAGAAGCAGAGCACATTGTGGGCAAGGAAGCAGCCCAGTACACTGTTGCGGATTGGGACAGAAGCAAAACTTATGCTAGCCATCTGAAATAGGGGCCACCTTACAACCGACTTCCAAAACTATCGCTTTAATGTGCAGCATTTTTGCAGTATTGATGACTGAAGCGATTATCGCCACGGTGTGAGGACTGCCTCCATAGGTTTGGGATAAGGCTGCCACAGCAACAAGCTGTAGACTGATGATCGCATCTAACCAGTGGCTGGGTAATGGTGGTAGAGTGACCATGGGGACAATTTCCAAGGGATTACAGTCCGGTAGCCGCGCTGGTAGCAAGTGGATTGTTGATAGGGTAGCACCTCTCTGCGCTGGCGGCGTTATTGTGTCTGGCGGCCTGTATCGGCGAAGTCAGGGAACATTCCTTTCCTCGCGCATGTCCGGGCCAGTTCTTCTCAGGTAGTGCAAGGTCAGCAAGGTACACAGCACTGGAGCTGCTTCCCCTTCCTTTGTCAGCTGGCACATTTGGGAGGAGCACCTGGGCAGAGTGGGGCGGACGTGGGGCAGGGTCAGGGAAAGGCTGGTAGCACAGCTCCCCCAGTGATTTTGGGACTTAAGGACAGTGGGGAATTGAGTGGGTGTCGCAGGTCCCTAAGGTTTCAGGTGAGTCACGTAGGGATTCAATGGGAAAAGTTTAGGAGTCGGTGGGCAGTCTTTCAGGAGCCGGAAGGGAGTCTTTCAGGAGTTGGTGGGGAGTCTTTCGGGAGTCGGAGGGGAGTCTTTCAGGGGTCGGAGGGGAGTCTTGCCAGAGTCGGTGTTGAGTCTTTTGGGAGTCACTGAGAAGTATTTTGGGAGTCTGTGAGGAGTCTTTCGTGAGTCGGTGGGGAGTCGTTTGGGAGTCTCTGGGTGGTCATTTGGGAGTCTCTGGGCGGTTGTTTGGGAGTCTTGTTGGAAGTCTTTGGGAAGTCGCTGGGGAGTCTAGTTGGCAGTCTTATGGAGACAGTGGGATTCTTCTGGGAGTCTCTGGGGTGCATTAGTGTGAGAAACAGCCACCCGTCTAAAGGCTGGGCAGCATTACTAGGTTTCCTGGGTTACTGAAGTACATGACTTGTATTTTATTCAGCAGAAGAGCCTGCTCACTTCACAATTACCTTCCTGTGTGTGTGTGTGTGTGTGTGTGTGTGTGTGTGTGTGTGTGTGTGCTTGCATGTGCATTGGTGTGTGTTTATTTTTGTGTGTGCGTGTCTGCATGTTTGTGTGCACAAGTTTATACATATGCGCATGAGAGCGCGTGTGTGCTTGTGTGTGTGTGCACGTGTGTTTGGGTTACTTTGTCAGAGTAAGAGGCATAAATTTATGGCAGCATGTAGTTTGAATATTGCAGTAGCTCATAATGAATGTAGCTGACAGGGTAGATGTCCTGAGATATGTGTTAATAGCTGGGGGGTGGGGTTTAGGCCTATGGGCTGGTTTAGACAGACCTTTGGGCTCTGTTGAAATCACAATGCATACAGGGTATATGTCTCTTTATCTCTGACACAACAGTCTAATCCCACGAGACAGAGCAATGCTAAACCCTCATACAGCCTACTCCCTCCTGTCTCTCTCTGTCTTTCTCTCTCTCTCTCTCTCTCTGCCCCTCATACTGTCTCTCACCATCCCATCAAGCCAAAATAACCTTATACAGAGCTTTTCACTTAGAATTTTCATGGTGAGCTTTAACAGATTACCAACAGGAACAGCCTTAGGCAATGGTGGCAATGGCTGGGAAAATTTCCCTCGTGTTTCTATCTCTCTCCTCCCCACCTTCCCTCTCTTTCCTTCTCTCTGTCTCTCCATCTATCCCTCCTTCTCTTTCCATTTTTCCCTCACTCCTGCTCTCTTTCCCTTGCCGGATACTGACTTCTGTGTGAAAATATTGTATTTTATTCTGCATATCTGGGCAGTGTAGCAGAGAGGTGTCTTGGGGCAGCATATGCCACGTTTGTTGGCAATTTAGTTTTTTTTGAGCTGATTTGAACATCTTGACCAGGTTCTACAGCAAGGGTGTCAAACTGCCCTTCTGGAGGGCCAGAGTGTCTGCTGGTTTTTACTGTGTTTCTACCGTCGCAATACATTTAAGTCACTGATTAGCTAAAAGGTCCACATGCCTTGTTCTCAAGGCACTAATTAGCCGCTAACTGAAAGGAGTGCACTTAAGGGTTCTTTCACTCAAGGTACGATTGTTCTGTACTGTGCCACAGTACGATTGTCCCCCCTGCCCCCACTGGTCAGCTTTCACACTAGCAATGTTGTACCGTGCCTGAGTGCGGTTGATTTTATCAAAATTCCGATACAGTTGGTGGCAGTATGCACCAATGTGGTTTGAGAAATATACAAGAAGAAGGAGCTATGTAAATTTATCTTTTTCATGACTTAAACTGCCAGAATTTTGCACTGAATTCCACACTTTTATGGTATTGCAGCTGCCTTTTCTTTAGTTTGTCACGGCACTGTTCTATTGTTCTGCAATAACCACGCGAATGTAAATACTCGCAAATTATTCCATAAATGTCCCGCTGTGTGTAGTATCCAGTTGTGATTGTATGTTTTTTTGTCTGCCCAAATTTTGAGCGAGAATTTAATTTCTTCGTTGACCAGAGAGATCCTTTTGCCGCTATATGTGTCAGAATAAAAGAGTCGAATTGTTAAGATGTCACGTAATACTCTACTTCCGTGCTCGAGTACGGCTGCTTTCAGATTTGGTACGAGTACAGATGAACTGTGTCTGAGACCACGGTACGCTTGTGTTCACACTACAAATAAACCGGACTTTAGGGTCAAGTGTACTCGGATCCATGCCCGAGTCTCTAGTGTGAAAGCACCCTAAAGCCTGCAGACGCTGCAGCCCTCCAGGACTGGAGTTTGGCTTTCTGGTTCCTGTTTGAACTGGAAATCAAGTGTGTGCCAACTGGAAAAATAATTTAGGGGGAAGTCTTCTAATTGGGACACTTCACTGTGCACGTGCACCTCGAGAATGGTGTTCGGCTGGAGCCCTGTTTAACCGTTTCTAAATTTCCTGCTTAAAACTGAGACTGTTTACATGGGCTTTATAAGTACCAGCATCTGGGCCTGAGATGTTTGACAGTGATGTAAACTGTTAAAGTCTGCCTGAAGGAGGGGGCGGGGCCTCCAGTGTTCTTGCACAGCTGCATGCTGGCTGATGATTTCTGTGTTCCATCATTGCTAACGGAGAAGCTCTTATACCCCTTTCATACTGGGAGTTGGGGCGCTTCAGAGGCAGCCCTTACGCACTCTGAATTTTATTTTGTTTTTTTTTATTAACCGTTATTTAACCAGGGAAGTCCCGTTGAGATTGAAATCTCTTTTTCAAGGGAGTCCTGGGGGTTGAGGTGGGGAGGGAGAGCAATTTGCACAGCCAATTAGATCAGGGGATGATTTAGTGGCAGGTCAAAAGAGCCAGGTTGGGACATTAGCCATGACACCGGGGAACCCCCTACTCCTATCGAAGAGTGTCATAGGATTTTTAATGACCACAGTGAGTCAGGACCTCGGTTTAACGTCTCATCCGAAAGACGGCGTCTCCTTCAGTACAGTGCCCTCGTCACTGCACTGGGGCATTGGGGATTATTCCACCAGAGGGAAGATCGCAACCTACTGGCTCACCAACACCTCTTCCAGCAGCAACTTGGTTTTCCCAGGTGGTCTCCCATCCAAGTACTGACCAAGCCCACACCTGCTTAGCTTCAGCCACACAGCTGGAGCAGATCGAATAGTGGTATGGCTGCTGGCATCCCAGTATAAAAGAGTATGGAGACCGGCCTAAAATTTTAGGGTGCTCTGAGCTTGGGGTGCTCTTGGAGATGGTTGAAGGCCGCTTGAGAAGTGGTTCAGCAGCAGAATGAAATGTCGCTGAGTGTTTAGACTGCTCTAGATTCAGTGACCCGTAAACCAGATTGTCCAAGGTGAGCTGCAAGCACCACAAATATCAATATGTAGGTGATCTCTATTGGCAGGTGATGTTCAATTAATTGAGAAAAGTTAAGTGCCATTATGTACATTTTCATTTAACATTCGAAGCAAGGTTGAATTTTGCGCAGAGCGTGACATACTGTTTACCGCTATGTAGGCTTACCCGTGTATACCGTATATCGTAGCCCCACATGCATGTATGCATGACCTTTTGAAATTTTGTGCTTGCGTGATGCATACATGAGGGGGGCAATAGGTTACCGTGGCAGCGACATCGGCCTCGCACGCACCCTGGGTGGTCGTGAAGGGCAGTATAAAACGACTTCAGGCCGGACCCAAATTCTCAGGGCAGTATGAAAGGGGCACTAGTTGAAAACGGTCACTCTCGCTGCGATTATGATCCTGTTGATCAATTTTGTTCAGAGAACTGTGAGAGGGCTGCCTGTGTTGTTTTGCCTCTGCCCCACAAAGTGGATGGGAGGCATAATCAGTTTTGTTCGTCCTTCAGTCAGTCAGTCAGTCAGTCAGTCTGTGACGCATATCCTGTGTGCATGATATATACTTAAGGAGTGAACAAATTTTGATGAAATCAGACACTGTAACTGCCCTCAGGGGGTAGATGAACTGATTAGGATTTGGAGGTCATCAGGTCACAGGTCATGGTCACCTAAGTTCAGCTGTGTGTGGGGATCAAAGATCAACCTTAAGGGCGTATTAAACTATGGTAGGAGGAGGTATAGCAATCAACGCTTTGTGTTGACTTTTACCCTCCTAGGATCTGTTTTATGTCATGTGTCTGTATTTAACCCTGTAACTCCAAGCTTTTACAAAACCAAACATGACTGCTCAACGCAAGTTAAGACCAGATATCGGATACGCTCAAAGTTTTTTTAAATTGAATTCTGAGTTAACCATGGCATTTCATGGTATGAAGTGGCAAAATTAAATGTTGCTTATTGATTTCAGCGCAAGTTGGATGCATTTATTTTCTGCAAAATGTAGCAGATTTTATATTTCGAGAGCAATTGTTCAGAGGTACATGATCAGTTTGATTTGAATCTTTGCTGAAGACCTTGATTAGTAGAATCTGGTGCAAAGCTGCTTGGTTTGAATGAAAGCCTGCACCCACACCGGCCCTCTCTGGATAAGACTGAGGGCCTCAAGGCAGTCAAAAAACACGGAAAAAGCCATATCCGGGCAGAGGAGTCAGTAAGAATGATACGGAAATTTCCATATGCAGGCTCGAAAGGGGTTATTGAGCGCCATGGGCAGGGTGTGTTTATATGGCATTTGTGTGTGTGTCTGCATACAGAGAGCCATAATCAGAGTGTGTCTGTGTGTATAAGTGGAGAGTTTGCGTCTGTGCTTTTGCTCGCTTTCTGTGTGTACTGATAAGTAAAAAGAGGAGTGTTTTTGCATGGTCCTACGGACAGATGGGAATGTGCAGAGTGTTTGTGTGCATTTTTAACATTGGTAAATGCGAGTGTGCATGTGGGAGTGTGCACGTTTAATGCTGGCATGCATGTGGACAACACACCCTTTTGCCAGATCGCGGGCTGCTGATTGGCCAGCCTTGGGCGAACACTCAAAGCTGCTTTTACAAGGCACTCAAATTAGGAAGCATTTGTTTTCATAAAGGCTGATACTGTGCCAGATATTTATCCCATTTTTGGGTAGGCTGTCTTTTTAAAACTTGACGTTTTCTCTTTGACCATCTGAAAACACGAAAAGCCAAAAAACGTTCTCTCAATGCTGCTTTCGCTTAGAGCTGATGATGTAACATCAGTGAAACATTCCTCTTCATTGTGAAGACATTATGTGTTGGCTGGGGCAGTCCTGGAGAACAGCTGTGTCTTCAGTCTTTGGATGCTCCTCATGTACAGTACACCCCCTTCCCCCCCATTGCCCTCTCCCTGGGATGGAAGGCGGGGGCGGGAGGTGGTCTGTTCAGTGGCAGCCTGCATTTTCGGGACATTTAACGCTTGATTGTGTGATAGATGGTCACTAGTGTCTCAGTGGTAGTTATTTCTAACTGGTCGTGGTTTATCCTGTGCAGACATGCATGTTTTTCCTTGCATGGCGCTATTTACTATAATTACTTTAGCAGCCAGGCACGCGTACACACATGCTGTCTGTTGCTCTTCCAAGTGGGCACATTTGTTGCTTTAGCCGGTTTTACTTTCTTTCTTCTTTTTGTCACTTGTTTTTTCCTGTTTTTGTGTGTTTGAGTCCATTTTTAGAAGCATATAAAATACTTGCTTCTCTGGGTCAGTGTTTGTCTGGTTGATAGCTTAAAGTTATACAGACAGACCTTATACTGGGTTTTCTTTCCATTTGTTTTTAGTGTATGAGTTTTGGACATAAATGACAGTGTTTTCTCTTTTCTTCTCTTTCTGTCAGTGCTTCACAGCTGTATTGGTGAATTGGTAATATAGTCTCCACTGTGCTCTCTGCTCTATTTGGCCACAGCTATGCATTGTGTGGGAACCACCTCTGCGGACGGCTTCCAAGTGCTGCTTTGGTTTCGGTTTACATTTATTTATGTTAGTATGGTAAAGCATTACCTTGGGCTGCTATTAGAGTGGTGTGGGGTTAGCATGTATTGGTGTCTGTGTGGGCTTGTTTTAGTATGGTCTGGGGTTAGCCTTGTCTGAGGTTATTGTGGCCTGAGGTCAGGGTGGTCAGTTGTCGGCTTGGTTGAGTGGTGGTGATGACTAATGTTTCAGAGGCTGAAATATTGGCCTGAAAGACCCCAAATGTTGGGTGGGTGGAATGCAAAATGTAGGGTAGAGCCTGTAGTGCAGTATCTTTAGGTGAATCTTGCTGGTTTCCCCATTTGGTTGTGATTGACTGAGCGGACTGGCCTGTTACTGTGATCAGTCTCTCTGGAATCAGCTGAGTTGACTGGCCCACTGCTGTAATCAGTAGTCCTGAAACCAGCTGAATGGATTGGCCTGCAGCAGTGATCAGTCTTTCTGGGAGCAGCTTTGAGTGGACCGCCTGGCTGCTGCAGTCATTCTCTCTGGTATCTGCTGAACAGTCTGTCGCATCTTGCTGTTATCAGCCTCTTGAAGCTCAGCTGAATCCACTGGCCTACTTCCATATGATCTTTCTGGGATCAGCTTCATGGACTGACCTGCTTGCTGCAATCATTCTTTCTGGGATCAACTGAACAGACTGGCCACTTTTGCTGTGTTCAGTCTCTCTGGGCTTGACTATGTGCACTGGCCTATTTTGATATGCTCTGTCTCTCTGGAATCAGCTGAACAGTATTCTGCTGTTATCAGCCATACTGGCATCAGCAGCATGGTGTAGCCCACTGTAGTGATCAGTAGTCCTTCTGGGATCATCTGTATGGACTGGCCTGACATTGCGATCATTATCTTGGGGAACAACTAAACACACCGGCCTGTCTTGCTGCGTTTTGTTTCTCTGACCTTGGCTGAATGCACTAGCCTATTTTGATATTCTCAATCTTTCTGAATCAGCTTCATGGGCTGGCCTTCGTTGCTGTAATTTGAGCCACTGTGTCCAGTTTCACTTCCTGTTCTCCATTTGAGTGCACCAGCTTGCATGACCCACATCACCACAATGAAATGGCCTATCACATTCTCCCTGGACTCTGACTACTGTTACAAGCTTCCTTCCTCCTGCTTTGTGTGTGTTTGTGTGTTTTAATGCGTGTGATAGAAGCGTGTGTGTGCGTGAATGAAAGGACATGAAAGAAATGTGTATAAGAGTGTTTGGGTTTTTGTGCTGTGTTATTACCTAAAGACCAACTCCTGTTACAAAGAGATGAGTGTGTTTGTTCCAGATGTTTGCGAAGTGTTACAGTCCAGTTTTGCGACATGGGTGTCAGCCAATGTTTGACTGCACTTGCAGGTTTCAGTTTGTCTGTAGACTTGCTGGTTGCTTGCAAGCCCATCTGAGGAGACTGATCTTTTAGAAGCCAATGGTTTCTGATAGACAGTAACTTGTGGTCCTGTGACTTGTTGGCAGTGTTATCTAGTTGGGCCCTAAATGTCATCCATTTTTTTGGTTCATTTGTATGTCTGGCATATGTGTGTCTACTTACAGTTGTTTGCTGGCTGATCAGTTTCATTTTGTGTTACTGTGTTCCTCCCCAGGGTGGCGACAGACCATAATGTAGACAACACCACGGCGATCCTGCGAGACTGGCTGATCCAGGTACAGAGTCTCTATCATTATGTGGAGTGGAAACCTCTGGAAGAGTCCAGGTGAGTCCTTCACAGTAACTTAACCTGACTACAGCCACCTGGGCATGTGGAGTGGGATTCAGGGAGCTATGGGCCTGAGGGTTTCTCAAAGCTTTTTGTGAGACTTTGTGTCATCGTTCTCGTTCAAGTTATTGTTCGAGTTTGTGTTATGTGTTGTGTGGGCAGCCCTGTTATGACTGGTTGATTTTTATATTTTCGATTTGATTGTATACAGAGCAAGAATGCCCAGCCCTCTAATATTTTTCGAGGAGTTAGTTCACCAGTGCAGATAAGGCAAACAACACTGACATGGATTACAACATTGTGAGGCAGTGCAACAGAAAACAATTGTCTATTAAAAAATGTGTAAGAAAAATTCTGAATCGTTATTCTAGACATGCCCCAGTGCATACATCACAGGCAGAGGCATGGAGGTTCGTATTTGTGGGGCCATTTTAGCATTTTCTTCCAGGTTGTTGTGGTAACTCTAACTTCATTTTTGAATACTCACTGTTAGGCTGACATTTTGTGCTCCATCTGCGTTTCTCAGGGGTTTTGTGGATGAGGTGGGGCCAAAGCACTGGGGGAACCAGCGTTACGAGCACGTGATGAAGCTGAGGCAGGCCGCCCTCGATATGGCCCGCGAAATGTGGAGCGACTACTACCTAGTACGCCCCCAAACCCTCCCCCCCGCAACGGAGGCATTTAATTCACAGCTGAGGCTTTTATAATTTGTGAAATCAGTCTCAGTTGAAACAACCTTCTCTGCCCTTCCTCCCAACTACTCCTGTCAGTGGTGGACAATATACAGAATACCTGTACTTGAGTGAAAGCAGAAATTACCTTGGTAAAATATTACTTGAGTGAAAGTAGAGTCCTCTACTTAGAGTATAGGTTTCAACACTATCTGTGTCCTAATTGTTGAATAGCCTGCCTGTGCTGAGTGAATTTGAGAGTGAAACACACACTTGCAAGCACACAGTTCATGAAATATGACTCTCTTGAATTGGTACATTCAACTGAGCAAGAAAAAAAAGAAGGGGGAGAGAGGGAGAGATGGAGAAAGATGAAATTAGAACTCTTCTGTCTGAAAATTAGAGTCCTGCTGTTCTTTGATTCATTTGAATCTCCAGTGCCTGTTGCCATCGTATTCTCTCGGCTCTGTGATCTAAAGCTTGAAATGTGTAATTACCTGAGTTTCATTGGTCACTGTCCACAGCTGACCATTCGGCAATCTGGCCTGCAAGGAGAACACGCTACCCCCTTGTGGTAGCCTTCGAGAGTACGTTTATTCTAACTCACCGGGCTATGCTGCAAAGCGGGGCCAGTGAACACATTTTAATGAGAGTATTCCGTTAAGTTTCACCACACCGGGTGTATATTCATGAATATGTGGCCTATAGCAAAGGCATTGGTACATCAAGCGCAGAAACTATGCGGTTACGCAATTTGGAGCTGCAGAAGAGCAGTTATACTTAGAATTTTGCAATAGGTACTTTTCAGAGCAGAAGTCATGTGATGTCGAAGGGTTACTTTCGTTAAATGGTATGAACCTCCCAAAGAAACTGAAATCATGGTATTATGTTGTAGCGTTAACTGCTTATTTAAATGGAAAAATGCATGAAAATCTAGTGAGTTCCATGACCACACTGTATGTTTAGCAGTAATAGCCTCATGACCTATCAGGAGTTGTTATACCCATCCTCCTCCCTTTTCCCCATTCTTCCTCTACAGTTGGTGGACTGTGACAACCTGCTGACCGATCAGGATGTTTTGTGGAAGCTGATTGGGGAGAATAAGACCATTGTGGCCCCTATGCTCGAATCCAGAGCTGCTTACTCAAACTTCTGGTGCGGGATGACCTCACAGGTAAGTGTGTGTGTGTGTGTGTGTGTGTGTGTGTGCGCCTATAGCCTTGTGACTGGGAGTTGATTGACGCCTAGAAGATGGGTGCCTGTAGCCTTTTAACGTGTATTGCTCCTTATTGGAATTACCCCCTGCTTAGTCTAGTCAGGTGTAATGCACTTTAGATGAAGACATCAGCTATGTAACTAAGTGTACACTTTTGTGTGTGTGCACACTCAGCTCTTAGTGTTGCAGATGAGCCCATTCATTTTCTCTCTTATAGGGCTACTATAAGCGGACCCCAGCCTATCTGCCGATGAGGAAGCGGGAGAGGCGGGGCTGCTTTGGCGTTCCCATGGTGCACTCCACCTTCCTGATCGACCTGCGCAAGGAGGCGTCCCGCCTACTGGCCTTCCACCCGCCCCACCCGGACTACAACTGGGCCTTTGACGACATCATCATCTTCGCCTTCTCCGCCCGCATGGCAGGTTAGTAATGGGTAATGTTAATGTTACACATGATGGGGCGAATTGAGGACAAAGAACGTGACTGTTTTTCAGAATGCTTACTTGGCTACTGCACAATCATGTATTTATAATCCTGACTGGCAAGTGTCCTATGAATTCTGCACCAAGAATGAACAAGAATCAAAATCTGTTAATTTGTGATGTTCACATCAGGGGCTGGTTAGATTAGATGCCATGACTCCTAATTGAGGTGACTGACTTCTGTTCTGTGTTGGCTTACCGATGGGCTACTTCACTTTGTTACAGGTGCTAAAAATAATGACTGGCTAAATCACTACCTGTGCTGATATGTCCATCAAGATGTGCATGTCTCTGAATGTAACTTAGAATTATAATTGACCAATTGCATATATACATCTCAAAACCAACACCTAACTCATAGTATAATTTATTCCCTATAGACGTACAGATGTTTGTATGTAACAGAGAGAATTATGGGTACTTGCCGGTCCCCCTGCGCTCCCACAGTTCCCTGCTGGACGAGACTGACAGCTTCGTGCACACCACACTGGAGGTCATGGGTGAGCCTGGGTTTTAAGGGTCAAGGGGTCATCAGTCACGGGCAACAAAGGAGTATGGGAGCATTACCTTAACTGTGGGTCTAGTCTACTCACTTATTTTTCCACGACCTGTCGTGCTTCCTTTCACCTCACCGGGAAATCGATCAAGGTCAGAGGCCTCTGTCATTAATGAGATTTAAATTTGTTAAGTAAGGTAGGACAAAGGAATAGCAGATCTCCCTATGATATCTTGAGCAATGAAGGATGAGACTATCATTTGCGACTTATTCCCTCTGGAATCTTCTGTCTCTGAATCTGTGTCTCCCCAACTGCCTGTATCTATTGTTGCTTCCAACTGATGTTTGATTGAGCCAAAACTTTCCGTTTGGGTATTTTCACTTCTTCAATTCGGTCCTATTCACTTCCTTTTCTGACTTCTTTCTTTTAATCTTTATTTAACCAGGGAAAGTTTTGTTAAGGACATGTTTCTCTTTTTCAATGACACCCTGTGAGAGATGCCAGATAGCGCAGTTGCACGTGAGGAGGAATAGGGAGAAAAGGAGGTAAAGCCCCTAGAGAAATTTGGGAGTTAAGGGCTTTCACCTAACGGCAGAGTTCTCCTCAACTTCATCTCTCCAGACCAAAGTCAGAATCCCGAGCTGCGCTGGAGTCTCACACCAGCTACTCTTTGATTGCCAGGCAAGCAACCTACCACTAGGCCTCCCCTTATTCTTGGTTCCTCTGAGGAGTATAGCTCACCGCAAGGAAAAGAAGGGATAAATGAAGGAAAGGAAGGATGGATGTGAAAAAGTGATAGGGAAGCCATGCATCTTATTCTTCTTCTCTTTGGCTTTTTTCTCCTCCCATTTTCACGACTCTTTTACTCTCATCGCTGCCTATCTCTCTCTCTCTCTCTCTCCCCATCCTCTCCCCCCCCTCGCACTTTTCTCCCCTCAGGCTTCCTCTCTTTTACATTTGGTTTGATTTGGTTTCTGTCTATAACTCAGTTCTGTGGTACTTCACTGACATGACAAGTTAATGCCTATTAACATAATGCCAAGTCATTGTGCTAAATAATAATAAATAATTTTCATCATCGTCATTATCATCATCTAAACATGCACTACAGGAACAATTTTGTCCTTGTCCCTGACCAAAGCTCTGGCTGGAGTTGGTCCTCAGGCACTGCTCTGTTGCTACACATTGCTCCTTAGTAACTAGAATGGGTCAAATGCACAGGACAAATTAACCCACGGGGTTCAATGCAGTATATGTTATAATATCTTCTCATGTTCTTTGTTGATGTAGTTGTTTCTAATTTTGTGATGTCATTATTGTGTCATACTCTGTGCTGTCACAATTGTGTGATACTCTGTCGTACTTCCTGTCTTTAGTGAGGTCAGCCCCTCTGGAACCTTCTGACTACATTTCAGTTCCCCCCAAACAGCCTGACAAGATGGGTTTTGATGAGGTGCGTGGGGATGGGATGGTTCAGGAGGGTTATCGTGGGATTGAGGGAAGTGCTGAGAATGAATGAGCAAAGGTATGTCATGGCCAATCAGGATAGGGCTGCTGAATTAATACAGTCAATAAGATTGGTTGATTGTTTCAGTCACTTTAATGCATTCACTGTCATTGGCCCATTATTCAGTCAATCTGTCAGAAAGACTGTCCAATTATTAACATGTTGGTCAGATTATGGTTTAACTCCTTCAACCCCACAGCCCTCTACAGAGGGCTGACCAACATATTCCCTTCAACCCCAAATTCCTGTAGGGAAAATTCAAACAATCTGACTAATTGATTGGAACATATCAGGTTACATTTAATGGGATTCCAGAGATAACAGTAAGATACAATGTCCAGATAATGACCAGCCCTCTACAGAGGGCTGTGGGGTTGAAGGGTATAGTGATGCTAGAAAATCTGGGGTTGAAAGAGTTAAAAAGCAACACGAATTTGCTAACTCTTGCCTGCGAACATATATATTTTGCTGACCTGGGAAAATGCACAGGCACAAACATAAGTATGCGCAAACACATGCTCGCACAGTCACATACTTTCTGTGAATGTGATAAAAGCAAATACCCACAATCTCCGACATAATAATTTTTCTGTGGGCACATTTTATTGATTGGCTGAACAGTAGATTTTCATGGAGCACATCCTAGTGTTGACTGGCTGCACAGTAGATTCATAGACCATGCCTTGGTGTTCATTGGCTGAGCAGGGTACTGGCAGGGTCACATCCAGTCATTAGTTGGCTAACGGTGGAACGTGTCTCTGCAGGTGTTTATGATTAACCTGGTGCGGCGTAGCGACCGGAGAGAGCGCATGCTACGCACACTCTATGAGCAGGAGATCGCCTGTAAGATCGTCACAGCCGTGGATGGCAGGTACACACCAATCACCCAATGACGGCGATCAGCAGGCATAATCAATTCATTATTAATGATTATGATGAGAAATCCAGCTGGGATAGGTCATGGGTAGAAGAACCAGGCAGTTCTTTTTCTTTCTGATCTCTGCACTTAAAACCTCAAACGCCCAAGTGTAGCATCCACCTGCATAAAGACCAGCAGCCATTTTGCACCTGAACACACATCAGCTTAGGTGGAAGAGAGGACTGTTTTAGCTGGTGTAATTAGGTGGTGATTGAGTGGAAGGTTGAGGGTGCTGATTTGGTAGTTATATCCCCGAAATGGAGTTTTCTGGATTATTAATGATTCACCTTGGCTGCCGCCATCACCGCCGCCGCAAATCCTTCATGTTCGCGCGATAACTACAGAAGATTCAAAGGGATCGCATGAAACTTCTTGTGTGCACTCTTGGTGCATAGAGGATGGACCTTGTTTAGTTTGACTGCATGATCTCTCCTGTTGCGCCAATACCAGGTTAAACTTTACATTTCTGAATGCAGTGACGCTAACAGTTTTGATAGGAGTCATGTCAGACTTCTTGTGATTTTTTTCTGGTGCATAAAGCATTGTTATTGATGTTGGTCACCCTGTGACCTTTGCTGTAGCACCACCCCTGGGCCAAACTTTAATGATAAAAATTGCAATGACATGAAACAACCTTAATGGAAAGCATGTCAAATCTGCTGTCAACATTCCTGGTGTATAGAGGAGGAAGTTATGATTGTGGTGGCTCTATTATAATTCCCGTAGCACCACCCCCAGGTCAAACTTTTCATTTTTAAGAGCAACAGCTCATGTCATGTCTGGGAATCATGTCAAACCTTCTGTGAAAATTTCTGGTGCAGAGAGGAGGATCCATATCTACTTTATTGGCTCTTTTGCCTGTACTGTAGTACTGCCATTAGGGTGAAATTGCATTTCCAAATGCACAAAGTCAAACTGCTGTTATTGGAATCAAATCAACATTGCTGTTAATGTTTTGGTGCATAAAAGAGCAATCCTATTGTTCTGGTGACACTATTCCTGTAGCACCACCTTTAGGCCAAACTTAACTTTATTAAAAATGCGACAGGTTATACATTTATGGCAATTGGGTGAAATTTACTCTGAACATTCCTGAAGCCTAGAGTAGTTCCCCTGCTGCTTTTTTGGACCCAATACACTTTTTGCACTACCGCTAGGTCAAACAATGAATTTTGCCTGTGGGTAAGAGGGAATTGATTAGGGGATATACCCTGATGTTGTCCACCCACAGTATTTATCTAGTATAGCCAGGACAGTGGGGAGTCTGTTACACCCCTCCTAATCAGCCTGCAGTTACCAGTGCATACAAATCAGTGTGCTATAACTGACTAATATTACAAATATCATTTACTATTTTAACAGTATGCCAGTTCATATGGTGCAGCTGCCTTTACTAGTCAACCTACAGGAGTTTTTATAGGTCACTGTATTGTACCCAGGATATATTTCTTGCCAATCAGTTGCAACTTTAAATTGTATCTAAGAAGCAGATATTTTCTGGTCAGTGTACTGTGTTGAGTAACAAGTCATTATGAAATCAATTCCTACATCTCTTTTGCACCCTCAATATCACCCTCTCTCGTTCCTTTTTTCCCTCGCCCTTTGTTTCTTTCACATCCTGTTTTGCTTCTCTTCTTCCGCTCCCTTGTTATTTTTTGCCATCTGATTCTCCTCTCTCTCCCTCCTTTGTCTTTTTCCCACTCTTTATTTTACTCACAATATTTTACCCTTATTTCTCTCTCTTTGCCTCCTCTACCCCTCTTTAGAGCTCTGAATAAGAGTCAGATTGAGGCTATGGGGATTGCAATGCTTCCAGGGTACAGTGACCCTTACCACGGCCGGCCAATCACCAAGGGAGAGATGGGCTGCTTCCTCTCCCACTACAACATCTGGAGGGAGGTGAGCTAAACGGGCGAGGCCCAGGCTTCTTGGCCTACACTTTGTGATTGTTGGATGTGAATGAATGTGAGTGCGTATTGGGTGTGGTTTGTTTACATTGAATTTTATGTGCATGTGTCTGTGCCTGTGTGTGTGTGTGTGTGTGTGTGCGTGCGTGTGTGCGCATGTGAGTGTGTGTGTGTGTGTGTGTGTGTGTGTGTATGAGAAAGACTGACAGAATGCTCTGTGCACACAGATAGTGGAGCGAGGTCTCAAGACCTCCCTGGTGATTGAAGATGACCTTCGCTTCGAGATCTTCTTCAAGCGTCGTCTTCAGAACCTGATGCAAGAGGTGGAGAGCCAGGGCTTGGATTGGGATCTGATGTGAGTGCAACACCTACTGGTGCCCTCCAGTACTTCACCCAAGTACCTTTGGCAGCCAATAACACTGAGAAATAATAAATTAAAAGAACATACCAAAATGTTATAATGTCATAAGGATTACCGTTGTCCCACAGTACAGAAAGAAGGTTGTGGGTACAATTCTGGCCACAGACTTTTCTGTATAGAGTCTGCTCAAATCTATTATGCTGGATTATAGAGCTAAAAAAACAAAAATACTGTTAATTCTCATTGTAATTATCCTAAAAGTTACTTCTTCCTTACTTACTTTTACTTTTTCTTTTAACGTCTGTGGTACTCCTATGGTGTGTCAGACGGTGCACGGTAAGTTCGAAGCACTCGCTTCCAGAGCTCTCTGTCCAGGGCGTCCCCGTCAGACGCGCCAATCCCCAGGCTCGCAAGTCGCCCCGCCACCAACTCATCCCACGACTTCCTAGGCCGACGCCTCTTTCTTGTGCCCACGACCTGATGGTATTGGATAGTGTTGATGGCCTGTGGACTGCGTTTAACATGACCGAACCATCTCAAACACCTATACCTCAGTTCAGTGTTTAGATCAGTAAGACCCAAACTCAGGTGAAGGGCATCTGTGCTGATGTTCACCCCAGGCTTGACGTGGCACATCCATCTGAGCATTGATCTTTCATTACGCTCCAGGCGTTTCTTGTCTTCTTTTTTTACTGGCCAGCATTCACTCGCATACAGCATGGCACTTCTAACGTACGAACTGTACACCTGACCACGGATGCGACACGACAGCGCCCTGGATGAAAGGAGGGGCAGCAAGCTCACATCCACCACCAGCGCAAAAATGATCTCCAAGGTAGCAAAATGAGTCAACTGTCTCAAGCTCATGTGGACCAAGAGCCACCTGGTCAAATTGTTTGCCAACAATAGGGCGAGCCAAGCCAAGACAACGGTCGCATCTGAAGGAGGGATCTGCGGAGAGCCTGCCACGAATTCTTATACATTTCTTCTGCACCTAGTGTTGGCATCCATTACAGAGGATGGAATTGCAGCCAACACCTTTCCTGCAAACACCACAAGGGTGTTTACCAAAGTCCCTTAGAGAATTAAGGTTTAGGCCAGATATCATGACCTTCGTTTTCGCCATATTAACTCTCAGCCCTCTTAACTTCAGGCCGTTTTTCCACATCAGAAACTTGTCTGAAAGCTCCTCAAGTGTCTCAGCAACAATCACCAAATCTTCGGCATACGAAAGTTCCCAGGGGACGCCAGTAGAAAAATCACGAGACAGGGCTTCCAGCACAATGACAAAAAGGAACAGACTGATGACAGAGCTTTGGTGTACGCCAACTTTTACCTCGAACTCCTCGCTGTAGGAATTGTTAATCCGTACCATGCTTTTTGCATTCAGGTACATAGCCTGCACTGTTCTAACTATCCATTCAGGGGTACCCACACGCCTCACTGCCCACCACAGCACTTCACGGGGCACACGGTCAAATGCCTTTTCCATGTCCACAAATGCAAAGTACAGATTTCTTTCCTTGGCCAGATACCTCTCCTGTAGCTGTCTCAAAATGAAAATGGCATTCGATGATGATAAATGAATACATTGCAGGATAAGAAATAAAGTACTGAATAGTTTTTATTACACTCTGTCTCAGCTATGTTGGAAGGAAGAGAATGCAGGTGGACCATCCAGAGAAGTCTGTGCCCAATATCCACAGCCTTGTGGAGGCCGACTACTCCTATTGGACGCTGGGCTACATGATGTCACTGCAGGGTGCCCGAAAGCTTCTGAAGGCAGAGCCACTCAGTAGGATGCTCCCAGTGGACGAGTTTCTGCCCGTCATGTATAACAAGCATCCAAAGTAAGTGTCAGTCACTCTCAGACCCCGCCTCCATCTCTTCTGTCCACTGAATGATGGTGTCAGTCACTTTGAAGCCCCGCCTCCCCCACTTCTATTGACTCTAAATCTGCCCTTTCAACCCCTCTGTAAATCACATGTGCGCTGCTCTTTAGAGATGCTGTATAAGGGTTTTATTCGGTCTCCGTCCCAGTCAAATAGTGTTTTTAATTCAGCACTTTCTGCTTCCCCATCCTACTCTCACTTCTTTGTTCACTTGTCCTAACCTCTTTCTCTCTGTTTTTGATCTTTCTCTCTGAGTCAGTGGCATGACCTTATTATTCACTCTCAACATTTTTAAAATAATTTTGATGTAATTGATTAATAAACAAGAGCAATCAGAGAGTACATACCTCGCCAAGGCATTTGGAACTTTACTACCATCTAGTAGATTTTATGATGTATGGCATGTATTATTCCATTTGTCCGATCACGCAATGGTGAAGTATCCATTTAAAAAAATTCCTGGATCCAGAATTTGATCCGGATCACTCCCACAATGAAATCACCTCTTGGATTGGCCAAGACACACCTCTGGTAAAAAAATTCGTAAAAATCTGTTCACAACTTTTTCTGTAATTTTGCTTACAAACAAACAAACATACCCACAATCCTGTAGTAAAACACAACCTCTTTGGCAGAGGAAATGAACTCGATTTTCTCTGTATCTCTTCCCATTTCCCTCCATTCCTCTCTCTCTCAATCTCTTTCACCCCCCAGCTCTGATTACATGGAGCCATTTGAGAGGCGAGACCTGAAGGCGTTCTCGGCGGAACCCCTGCTGGTGTTTCCCACCCACTACACGGGGGACGAGGGGTACATCAGCGACACTGAGACGTCCACGGTGTGGGACAACGAGGAGCTGCACACGGACTGGGACAGAGCTCGCTCCCGAAAAACACAGGAGCAAGAGGAGCTGAGCTCTGACGCCCAGAACACCGACGTGCTCCAGTCGGCCCTGGACAGCACCGCCCGCGACGAGCTATGATGGAGGAACAGGGAACGAGAGAAAAGCGTCGGAAAAGGAGAGAAGAAGAGGAGGAGAAGGGGGATGTTCAATGACCCAGCTTAGCATTAGCTGGTTGCGGGACCATCGGACGAATGTACAGTTTTGACCAATGCGTTTAATCGGGTTGGTTGTGGGGTGTTGTAGGGGAATCCAGAATGCATTTACCACAAAGCCTCATGCGGTTGTTTCCTGGGTACATGGACAGTGTGTTCCTCTCATTTTCTTAAATCTCAAAGTCACACTGTGTGGTGCCAAGTAACTTTTAGATTTAAATAACTCGGTGTTCATGAAACACAACCATGAAGATGGCAGGAAACGAAGCAATCTCCTTTTTAGTTATTTCTTTTTTAGAAGAATTTGTTGAAAGATATTTGTTAGAAAATTTTTTTTTTATTTTTGAATGTCTTTGTTGGTGTTTGATCCCTTTACACTGTTAAGACTGTTGCAGGGTGAAGAGAACCATCTTTACAAAGTACTTGACATGAGATGCCTACAGTAGTTGGATTTAACAGTGGAAATATCTCACCGTTTCTATTGGACCTTCAGCGGCCATAGTTTGATACTTTGTGTCTTCTGCCGAGGTGTGATAAAATTCTGGTTAGTGGCCAATTTCCCCTACTGCTTGGGACCAAAACACCAGATGACCTTTATTCCATATTCTTTTATTATTTATTTTGAGATTTTAATGGGGGTTTGTGGAGTGTGTGCACAGATATACAAACCCGTGGACTGACAAGAAACTAGAATTTGACTGTTTCACTATAACTTATGTGAGGTGAAGCAACATGTCCTGTGTGACCTTTGCCCCCTTTTGGTAGATGACCATGAGGCAAACTTTCATGCGAATGGTCCTCTGAGATGTACTCTCATAGACACACACACACACACAGACACACACACACACTGATGTGTACGGATACTCTCTCAGTATTACATTGTGTCCATAGGGCAAATGTCTGGGTCTATTTTGGCTCGAGTCTGTTTCAAATTTATTCACCTTGGGTCAGATGGTGTTCAGGTAGAGGAGTTCTTGCTACTTTGGGCTTGATCTGGGCTGGTGATATTGATTCTAGCTGGGGTCTCCCAAACTCTTAGAGGGCTTTGTGTCCATGGAGTTCTGGGTTTTACCTGCAAACTTGTCCTGAAAGTAATTCAATGAAATTATGTTAAAATGTTGAAATTTTAGCATTGACGCACTCCCTCTAGTGGCCACCAGTTGAAATGCATAAAGTTTGGAGAGGTGGCCATAGAGATGAGTTGCTGACTCGCAGACATAATTTTTTTTTTTTTTTAACTCAAAAATCCCCAACCATTTTCCTATAAATTGTGCCTTTACCAAAAAATAAAAGATTTTATATTTTTAAACCTGTGAATGACTGAACTGCTTTATTTCAAAATAATTCAAACCTGCATTCAGGCTGGTTCTTGTTTTCGTCAAACAGGGATAATCTCACACTTCAGGAGCAACTGAGGTGAAATCAGTTTGCTGAAGCTTTTTAATTAAAGATAAAGACCTCTTAATTGGTGTGCAAACTGACTCTGTGTGTTTTCATGGACGATGTAACCTTTCATCAGTGGAGACTTTGAGATAATTTGATGCCATGATCATGATCTCATAAATATGAATTTTAAAAAAACCAAATGTTGGCTGTAATCTGCCTTTCTGTTCTCATTCCAAACAGCTGGGGCACCTATGTCATGTCAGCAGGGAAACCTACAATTAACACTCAGTTAAGCAGAATTACACTCATAATGACCTGCTTTCAGTACTGGAATAGAAATTTCCTCTACTGTACCTCTGACAGGCTGATGGTAAGGCTCTTGTTTACTTTCAATCTTTCTTTGACTCTTGCTTTCCTCCTCCCTCCTTTAAGTGCTCACTCTCTTTCTCTCTCCCTCCCCCTCTCTCATTCGCTCAGCCCTAACTCGTCCTTGCACTTTCACCCCGATGATATTTTCAGCTAAGGAGGCTTACTGGATTTCTGACGAACTTTATCAGTCTATTAGCTCAGCAGACGATGTGTCCACACATGCACGCGCACACACACACACACACAGGCACACACGTGTTGGGATTATTTTTACTCTCCGACAATGACCCTCTGAATTCCTTGGCAAACCTGCAGTCTGCTGTTATCCTTTGAGTTCCTACCTTTTCAGAGCATTTTTCTCTTTGGTCACATCTGGCTGTATGTGTTTCTTTCATATAAGCCCATTCATCCTACTCACTCTCCCTGTCTTTCTCTTTGTCTCTGTCACCTCTCTCTCCCTCCCTCTATTCCTTCTCTCTTCCCCTCTGTTTCTTAAAGGATTACCCTTACTTATCCCAGGGTTTAAGTGACTTCCATTTAGCTCACTAAGGTGAAATCCTCAGTCCTTTTTCCATCTTGTATTCACTCAATGCCCGCCCCTCGCATATCAACATTATTGTCTGTAGCCCCCAGTTAATCTCTTACACACCCCTTTCTCACACCCTTACACAGCCCAGGTGAGTAGGCAACAACAGGAGAGGGACTTGGATGGTAGGGGTGGGAAGGAGGGAGGGAGAGTGAGCTGGCAGTGAGAGAAGGAGAGAAAAAGAGAGGGACTGTTGTCCTGACAGAGAATAGATTGAAGGATAAGGAGGGCAGGACTGTTGAGGTAATGCATTAGTGCAGAGAAGGAGGTGGGTAGAAACCGATGAGCGAATGGGTGAGCAGAGAGAGGAGACCTGATGAGCTGACTGAGAGAGGACAGGGAAAGAGGGAGGTAAGGACTTCCAAACAGAGGGAGGAGGATAAGGAGAGAAGGACGTGAAAGGGAGAGGAGGGAGGCGTTGAACTTGCAGGAGACAAAGGGAGTGCAGAACCGGCCCACACTGCTCCACAGGATCACAGAGGTACAGATTTTACCCTTTCATTTTTAACCTTGGTGTCCTCAGTGATGACTACCACCCAGCCTGGTTGTGCAGCTTTGTATTTTGGGGAAAGTCTGATATGTTAATATAAAGATTTAAATACTCAAACCATCAATTTGTACATTTAATCATTAAACAGCTTGCTCCTGGTCAGGGTCTAAGGGACTGGATCTTATCCCAGCAGACATTGAGTTAAATGCTAGAATATGCCGCGGGCTGATCATCCATCCATCACAGCACACTTACACCATGCATTCACATACTGTATGTGTATGCCAAGGGATGTTTCCAGCTGTGATTTTACTTCCTGTTGCAGGAGAGTTGAAGCATCTGCTGGTTTTTACTCACTTGATCAATCAAACCTGCTGGCCACACAATTAATCTCACTTTTTTTTTTTTTTTTTTGGAGTGAGTCACTCGATATTCATGCAAAAACAAAAATCAACAGATGCTGCAGCCTATCAGAGCCAGGAATAAAGATTTTGACTAATTAAGACTGATTTTATGGAAGAGGCCCAAACAGACTCTGAGAGAATAGCCTTAAGCCTGGATTCATCCTTGGAATCTTGTCATGAAGCACCAGTGTTTCTCACCGCACTGTTTGCTAAACGTAAATCGGGAGCACGACTCCAGTCTTGTAGGAATGGCGATTCACTGTATTTCTTTCAAACCGTTGTCTTAGTTTTACAGCTTTATAAACTATGCTGCTCCACTCTTGTTGAGAAGTACAGTTATGCTCCTCTCACTTAATCGAATGTTAATTAACCTAATTTTTCCTGGGTTCTCTGGTACTTTCTGCTGAGCCAACTCAAAATAAAAGGAAGAGAAAGAAAACTCTTTAAACATGCAGGCACGCAGTGTTCTTTTTTCAGAGGAGGTATCTATCTGAGGTTCTGACTCACAGAGGCCATCATTTGAACCTGTGTTTGAATGGCTTCAAAACTTTGTGTCATGCTTATATCATTTCTACAATTTTGTTGCTAATACAGAAACCTCTCAGTTCTCTGTTCCTCTGCCTGGTTAACTTTTGGTCCAAAATGTAATGACAGTCAAAGCTTGGTGCACACATGGGCCTAAAATTATAGCTATGGATGGTTAGTGGCTAATCTGTACTGAAATTAACCTGGTTCCTCAACTGAAGTGCTGCCAAAGTTCCAGCTCTGATTTCCTCCTCCATACAGGTTTTAACTCTGACCCTAATTTACCACACTTGATTATACTAATTAGATTCCACCGATCAAAAGATATCTGAAGCTGTTGGATTAGAGTTGATTTGTTTGAGATGTAGAGAAAATATGTAGGATAGTAGATCTCCAGGAACATGGCTGGATGGCCATTCTGGGTAAGTTGAATTAATTGCGTAATGTTCGGGTCGGAGTGAAAATCAATAGGACGATTAGCCTTCAGGAGAGGGTGCGGTAGACCCGATCAACTGTATATCTGATTGATAATTAATGCTTGACACCTCTTCCCAGCATCATGGTGGACCTGTTCCTCGGGAAGGTTCTGGTGAGGAACAATTGGGACAAGGATGAGCTGGATACGGAGAAAGAGATCATCCGCCAGCTGCAGAACCGGATCCTGATGCTGTTCTTCGGCTTGAATGACTGCAAGCACTGCAAAGAGTTTCTGCCCAAACTCAAGGACTTCTTCAAGCGTCTGACGGACGAGTTTTACGTGGAGCGCTCCTCCCAGCTGACCCTCCTCTTCGTCTCCATGGACACCTCGGAGGAGAAACAGGAGGATATGCTCTCGGATCTGCCCACACGCTGCCTTTTTCTGCCATATGAGGACACCTACAGGAAGTGTGTACCCGTACTTCCTCTTTCCTCCTAAGGGGTTAAAGCACTTATTTTCACATCCATCCTTCACTCCCTTTTTTCCTATTCTTGCTCCACCCATGTGGCACTTAAGGAAAATAAGTGAGAGAAAGAATTCAAGAAAATGGAATGGAGGAAAAGTGAAATAATGAATAGCAACATGTGTACTCCTCCAAACATCAGTTACAGGCATGGTAAATACTTGGCAGCTGGCGTTAAATAGATCAACAGATCAATCATTTATACGTCACCTATTCTGAAAAAAACTTTCTCAGCTGTTAGCACGGTCTTTCCTTGCTCAAGATATCTTATGTCATTTAACAGATTAGAATCTCCTGAATGCTGGCAGACCACAAATAATTTCCGAATCAGGCACAAGGAAGGAAGGAAGGAAGGATGGATGGAGGGATGCAGAACATAAGTGAATGAAATGAGCCAGATCCACTCATACAGAGTTGTCTACTGTTATCTAAAAAAGGGCATGTATGGGGCCAAGTTATTGACTTTTCATCAGGCCTCTTGGGGGTTGGGGAGGGAGGGGAGGCAATACAATATATGCCCAGCCAATGCACCACATAGAAATATAGATGCAACCTGATGCTACACAAGATTTTGACAGAAGATCATGATTTGTCAATTAATCAAAGTGTTATAGTCCTGGGCTGAAAGATAAGTATGGAAAGAACTCAACTCTTTCTGGACAAGATTTTCTCACTTTGCACTATGAACTCAGAAAGATGTCCAAAGAATCAGGTCTGCATATTGCCTGGAGGGTCCCTTTCACTCATGTGGTACACAACAGATGATTTTCCAAGGCTCTCAACTCATCAGTAACGATGGCTGTTTTAGAGGGGATATCAGTACTACATGTATTTGGACGTATACCTAATATCAACGAAAGAGTGTAAAGCGATATTCATGCAAGCAGAAAAGAGTACAAAGCAGTTACACTCCCAGTACACGCTCAGAGAAATAAAGCTGCAGTGTGTTGACCACTCCCAATTGCTTCCTGTAAACTATCTGGACAATGACCTGCTCTATTCACACATGGACTCAATCTGACATAACATGGACTTTTTCCTAGGGACCTGGCAGGATCCAACTGATTTGCAGATTTGCATTCTCATATACAGCTCCTCTGGGTAATGTCTAGATAAATTCAGGGTTGCAAAGCATGTTTGACAGGGACTTCAGAGTGATCTTTGTTCTTGGTCTTGGTGAACCACAGGGTCTGCTGTTTTTTGTTGTCACTTGGCACTCAATTAACCCATTAGTGGTCAGCTACCTCAGCAGGGGCCAGTATTGCAAAGCAGGACTATTGGGTTGGCTGAGTAAATGCACTGAATGAAACTCAGAAAAGGTATCTTTGCTGTTTGCTGTTTGAGTATTTGGAAGGTTCTGCGTAATAGCCAGCAAAGTCATCTAGCCAGCTCCTCTTCAGAAGCAGGAGTGTGCATCTTTGCTTTAGTCAATGACATAAACATGTATGTGTACCCCTCAGGGACTTGGAGGTGATGTTTGAGGTGAAGGAGACCCCCACCGTGGTGGTGCTTCGACCTGATGGCTCAGTCCTCTCCCAAAATGCTGTGGAGGAGATCTGCCGGCTGGGCACAGACTGCTTTCAGAACTGGCAGGAAGGGGCGGAGCTCATCGACAGAAACTTCATGCTGGCTGAGGAGTTTGACGACCACCAAATGCGCACCATCACGGACCCCATACGTAGAATCAAGTACATGGTGGAAAAGGACAAGAAGAAAAGGAATGATGATGAAAACGAGGGAGATGGGGAAGAGGAAGGACAGAGCTCGTGGGGCTGAAGCCTGGGTGGGGACAGAGGGTTCAGATTTGAAACTGAGAAGAGTGGCTTCTCCTTTATCACCATTTATCAACAAGAACGTTTTGTCCCTTCCCCCACCTGTGGTGTTAACATAGACTGGCTTGACAAAAACCCTATTCCTTTGCTGTATAATTTGCATAACTGACTGGAGTGATTTTCAACTGGGAGAAAAGATTTAAAGTTGTGACTTGGACTAAAGTAAGCCAAAAGATGCAAGATGTACAACTTCTTATTAGAGATAAATCAATATGTTATTCGAATTAAACAAATTCAGTGAATCTGCAGAATTCTGGATGAGCCACAGGGACCTAATGACAGATGCTGGGAAGCCAGAATGAAAGGAGTTACAGCAAACCAGCTGGGCGAGAACCAGGGTTTGGACCAACAGTTTGGTACAGTAGTTGGTGAAGAATGGGTTGGTGAATCTATGCGTGTGGCTCATCTACTACTGCGTGGGAAAGAGGATGAAAGCAAAGACAGTCTTGGGGGGGATCTGTGGTTATATAGCAGGATGTTGATATATCATCAGTCTGGTGACCTAGAAAGAATAACCAGTGAGATGGGATGCAAACCAACCTCTGGCCATGCCACAGATCTCAGTTTCCATGAGCTAAAGATATGACAATTGAAGTTTATAAGGATGAGGACATGAGGGAGGCTGCTTTTGCACCATTACGTGCCTTGCTGATGGAAAATACTGCTATCTCTGATGTTCTAAACCCTGACTGAAATGTGTCCAGCAGAGTATCTGAGAGCTAAGAGGGTTTTCCTAGGGTTGGACCATTAAGAAGTTTTTGGACCAAACAAGAGCAGAGAGATGGGTCTGTAATTAATCATGGCAGGGGGCCAACGGTTGATTTCTTCTCACAAGGGGTGATCCAACTGAAAGGTGGAGGGAGAAAATTAATTTCCCTGTTTCTAAAATTGTAGTACTTCAGTGCCAGGAACTGCAAACTTTCCTTCTTCCCCATACCTGGTGTTCAGGTGTCAAGCTAGCCTAGCCAATCAGTAGCACCAATTGCTCAGTTAATTATTGCAGCAGAAAAACAGGCCTGATTTGAAATCAAGGACCTGATCTGAGAGTTGCGGATCTAGTAGACAAGATGTTGTTCAGCAAGAAAGTGACAAATTAGCATGTCCGGAGTAACAGACTGAAGGAGATGTAAGGAGATTCAATTGAGGTGGTTAGATTAGGGGATGATAGGAGTCAAGCGCTGTTAGATTTCAGGGATGTAATGGGCTGATCAAGATCTAATGAGTGTGTGCACTGTTTACCCTACATTGCACAGTGATGTTGTAGGATCGGATTATCACCATGGTGATGTAGCTTGCTGAGAAAGGAGAAGGATGTTCTCCCAGACAGCTTATCCAGGATCCCCTAACCCCTGGACCTAATCTAACCAGAAACTGATCCCAGACCAGGGATAAGCAGAATTCTGTTCCAACATCTTAGTAACAGCTGATTCTAAATCAATGCAAGGTGGCAATCAATGTTGACTATTTTGGTTATGAGCTGACCCAGGACCAGTGCTAAATGGCACCCTCCACCCACTTTCTGTCCTTAAAGACAGGGGTCTCAAACTCCAGTTTTGGCAGGCAGCAGCATCTATTAACTTACTTATAGGTTTTTATCAACAGCAGATGAGGAGGGCTGGAATAATAGACATGCTATTTCAGCGATAAGCATTTAATCAGAGCACACATAGAAAGCCAACAGACATTGTAGCCCCCAGGACTTCATTTAGATCCCTTTTAAATAGTTGATCCCAGATATGGCTCAGTGAGACTCATAGTTTTAGTAAGAGGGGGAAAAAAATATAAATACTTGGTTAATATTGATGGTAGAGTGAGGATTGTCTCACCTCATAGGCATTTGACAGATGCTCTGGACAAGAGTGATTTTCCTGACCACTGCATTTTTTACATATAGTCCAAATTTTACACTGTATACTATAGGGCTGCATCCATCTATATTTCCACTGTATTTGGGCTTAAGTACTTCGCTCGAGGGAGCAACAGCAGTCCTATCTGAACATCTAACTTAAGCTATCACAGCTAATTGCAGAGATCCTTACTCATTTCACACTGTTCAAGCCTGTCAATCGAGCAGACTCTTCCAAGTATACAGCACAGGAGGCAGTGCAGGCTACCACATCTCTAAGACTTCAGGTATGCATGACCACAGCCCCTCTCCCACCGCATATGGACCCCTAAATAAAGACGCAGTTTTTCATCTACCCTGCTGTCACCCATATGTTGAGTTTAATGCTCCCTCTGATCAGATGTTAATTAAGGATTTAAAAGATCTTAATTAGTACGTGGTGGCACAGTCTGTTCATTAATTGCGTTCAGGAACATCAAACATCTATCAGGCTCACATTGTTTCCTATTTAATGAAGCAATTAATGGCTACAAATTCAGTACTTGCATATACTGCGTGTATGCAAATGTTTTTGTTGTATTCAGGCCATGGTGTACTGGTTTCTGTTGTTACTCAGCAAGCCATTGATCAACCAAAGAATTTATGTTACTAACGCAGTTTGCAAAGCTTGCTCTGTTGCACAAATACATATAATACCTCAGGGGTGGGCAATTCCGGTCCTGGAGGGCCGGTGTGTATGCAGGTTTTTATTTTTATCAATTACCCTCACTAATTTAATTAATTGGTTGCATACACAAATATAGATTTGTCCAATGATTAAATCAAAGAAAAATGTTTTATGAAGGGAGACAAGAACAGTCTTTGGTTCTTGATAAAGAAATGTGCCTGAAATGTCAGAGTTCATAAATGGTTTGGCTGATTTAGATAATCAACTCATTAAAGGCCAGAAGTTGGTGTGAAAACCGGGGACAGATACGGCCCTCGCTGCCCACCTTTGTAATACCAAGTAGAATATGTGGCTTTCCTGGGCTGGAGTTGGATATCCCTTTAATGAGACTTTCCTTCACTTTTAAGTACTGTAGATCATAACTGGTATTTACGTTAGTGCCGTCACTCCACCTTTAAGGGGCTGGAATGGGCAGGGCCTCAAGTCAAACACTGCACAGAACATTTGTGATATTTGTCCTTGAGACAAGGGCCCAAAAACCCACTTTAGTTTCTTCTTCTACTTGCTGTTTTCTGTCTTGTTCTTCTCCTTGGTGTCGACCCTAAATCTGCTTTCACTACGGACACGAAACAAATTTTTCGCACAACAGATTACATTCAAAGTCAATGCAAAGACGTGTATTCGCGTCTTTGCATTGACTTTGAATGTAATCTGTCATGCAAAAAATTTTTTTCGCGTCCAGTGTGAAAGCGGCTTAACTTTGAAGTGCTACTCCAATGTTACTACTTTACATATCGTCATGAAACTTGACAAGCGTATTCTATATGTCAGTGCACAGGCATTAGCTCTGCCCGATTTTGCAAAAAGGGCTGAGGAGGCATGCATGTCCACCTTGCACAAGCGTTCATAATTACATGCCACTGTCCTGAGGATGTTGTTAATTTGAACCAGTGTATTTTTCATAATGGATTTTTTTTTTCTGAAGCAAAATCATGATCCAAGTTCTGTGTATGCAAAAAGGGACAAAGTGTGGGGTTGTTTCTGAATTGTCAGCAGTTTGTGAGTTGTTCTGAACAGTTCACTCATTTATGGCTGTGTTCATGTGTTCACATTACAAGCCTCACAGTTCAATTCAGATTTTTTGCTCAGACCAGATTTGCCTGTCTTTTTTTTTAATTTATTATTTTTGGGAATTTTTCCTTTATTTGACAGTGATACAGTGTAGAGAGACAGGAAAGTTGGGGAGAAGAATGGGGGAAGACATGCAGCAAGTGACCTGTGCTGGAATCGAACCAAGGTCGCTGTGGGAAGGACACAGCCTTTATGGTACGCGCACTTAGACCGATGAGCCATCGGGGCGCCCCAAGATTCGCCTGTCTTGACAGTTCACATTGTAATTACAAGTAACCTGCATCTAACTGTAATCTGAACAAATCTGTCCCCCGAAACAGCATGCATGAGCTCATTGATATGTTTTTGCATGATTTGTCCACATCACCAACAACAAAGAAGGTTATAATTGCGAGAGCACTCAATGGTATTCAAACCTGATTCAAACCGAGAAAACTTTAAGGATGGGATTTTGCCCTGAAGGATGGCAAACATTTTGTCAGCTGAATGTGATGTATACTGTATGTTTTGAATCAAAAATTTCATCATTAAAAGTTCCTCAGAAACGTTTTGTTGAAAGGCTATGTAAATACAGCAAGCCAAGTTAATTCCCAATACGTTGTATAACACCGGTTGAAAATCTTCCTCATGTTGACTTCTCAATTAAAAATGACTGACCCTTGACTTACGCAGAAATTAGGGATTTTGGATAATTAACCCTGTAATGCCATTTGTATCATATTTGACTCACGACTTTCTGTGACATCTACGTCATCCACTTGATCAATACTTTCCTCAAAAACCTGTAGTATGCAATCTGATAGATGTCATTTGCCCCCTAATGGACTATCCACGCACTGCAGGCAGTAGAGGTCTGTAGAATAAAATGTCAATGATGGCTGCCCCCATTCACCAACCTGCAGGTTTTTTTCCAATGAAATCTTTGCTAATTTTGAAAAGTTATGGTAAGAATAACATTTTTATTGTTACTAACACTGCAATATGAATATTTAGTGGATTGACGCAGCTTCTAAATACGCCACACAGTGTGCTTTAACAAAATGTAGGGTTAAAAATAACGGAGCAGACATTTCCTTGGTACCAAATTTTGACAAGACCTCCACCATCATAATAAGCTGAAAATTAAAATATTCTGTTGGGAAAATATTGTGTTACGTACAGTTTTTTTTGATCAGTGAGGCTTCTGCATACATGTTTTTATCTCGAGTGAAAAATGGATAGTCTCATGGATATCCTTTAAAATGTAGTCTGGGGAATAGATTATCAAGACAAACAAAATAATGTAGTTATTAATAATATCCTTTATCTCTCCACAAAATCATTACAGACCTCAAGTGCATATTCCGTAAATATACACTACACATAGTACACTGCCCTATAACCAAGTGTCCATTTATATAATACTTATGGCTTCATATCTTCAGATATGGTAAGAATTGAAATGTATCACAGCTCTGTAAAATTTATCTAAATAACTTGCGTGGGATATGTCTTTGATCCGGAAGCTATTGAATAACTTGTCAAATTTGGAGTGACAAGTTTCAACCACCTGCTCAGAGAATCGACCCAAAGGCCTGTTGTGGTGCTCAGTGAACTCTGGAACTTGGCGAATCATGATATGGACCTTGCTGGTAACTGAAATGTTCAAATCCTTATATGTCCTGTCAAATCTGGCCACCTTTTCCTGGTACAATGGGTCCAAGGTGAAACCTTCATAGCGCTATGAATGCATGTCTAGGTTTCACCTTGGACCCATTTTACAAAAAATCTGAAAGGCATTGCATTTTGATTTTATTCACAATTTATACTTTGTCCCAACTATTTCGGAATTGGGGTTGTATGTTGAGAGCACAATATCAGGTTGAAATGACTCAACTGATTTTTTTTTTTTACCTTAATGTGACACAAATATGATCTTTTCAAGCTGTATGGACACAGAAATCCAATATAAAAATCAGAATTGAGCCACTTTCATAAGTAGTCTTAGATCGGATAAAAATCCAACACGTGCCCATGCAACATGAATTAGAATGGTCAGATCAAAATCCATGCAGCTTTTTGCATGTATGCATGCGCTGAGTGCAGTTAAAAACCTAGAAATCTAACCATCTGGCCTTTTTTTGCCTTCTCAACGTCATCAGGTACAGCTAACTAACTGTTTGCCGTCCTCAAGGCCAAAATCCCATTCATCCATTCACTACAAGCGCATCTATTTTCTTGATTTGGACCAGGTTTTATAACCACAGATGCTCTCACGCATACGACATTTACTGTAGTTGATTACACAGATGACACGTGCAAAAATGTATGTCTGCTGTTTCAGAGGGTAGATGCTTTCACATTCCAGACAGATGCAAGTCACTTTGTTGAAATAATGAATGTGAACCATCAAGAAGGCTAATCTGATCTGAGCTGCAAATCAGAAATGAAGAACAAGGCTTGTGATGTGAACATAGCGAAGGATTCAATTCAACAACCAAGGTACATGTCCCATTCCTTCACTGAAGTACTGCATCACAACCCCAATTCCGAAATAGTTGGGACGAAGTGTAAATTGTGAATAAAATCAAAATGCAATGACTTTCAGATCACAAGAGCCAATATGTTATTTACAATAGAACATAGATAACATTTCAAATGTTGAAACTGAAACATTTTACATTTTTATCCACAAAATGAGCTTATTTCAAATTTTCTAGCTGCAACAGGTCTCAAAAAATTGGGACACAGGTAAAAAAGGGCTGAAAAAGCAATTAATATATAAGAAAATCTGCTGAAAGAACATTTAGCAAGTAATTAAGTTAACTGGCGTCAGGTGTGTAACATGACTGGCAATAAAAGGGATGTCTTAGAGAGGCTGAGTCTCTCAGAAGTAAAGATGGCAAGAGGCTCTCCAACCTGTGAAGGCTTACATAAAAAAATTGTGGAATACTTTAAAAACAATGTTCCTCAAAGTCAAATTGCAAAGGCTTTTAAGGTCTCATCATCGACAGTGCATAACATCATCAAAAAATTCAGAGAAAATGGAAAAATCTCTGTGTGTAAGGGACAAGGCCGAAGACCTTTACGGGATCTTCGGGCCCTCAGACACCACTGCACCACTCACCGGCATGATTCTGTCATTGACATTACTAAATGGGCCCAGGAATACTTCAAGAAACCACTGTAAGTAAACACAGTCCGCCATGCCATCCACAGATGCCACATAAAACTCTACCATGCGGGGCGCCCCAGTGGCTCATCGGTCTAAGCGCGCTTACTATAAAGGCTGTGTCCTTCCCGCAGCGACCTGGGTTCGATTCCGGCTCGGGTCATTTGCTGCATGTCTCCCCCATTCTTCTCCCCAACCTTCCTGTCTCTCTACACTGAACAACTATCAAATGAAAAAAGGAAAAATTCCCAAATAATCTTTAAAACTCTATCATGCAAAAACGAAGCCATTGTTGAGCATGATCCAGAAGTGCCGCCGTGTTCTGTGGGCCAAGGCTCATTTAAAATGGACTGTGGCAAAGTGTCCTGTGGTCAGACGAGTCCAAATTTGACATTCTTGTTGGAAATCATGGACGTCGTGTCCTCCGGGCTAAAGAGGAGAAAGACCACCCCTCCTGTTATCTGTGTTCAGTTCAAAAGCCAGCATCTCTGATGGTATGGGGATGCACTAGTGCATATGGTGTGAGACACTTGCATGTTTTAAAAAGCCCCATGAATGCTGAAAGGTATATAAAGGTTTAAGAGCAACTTATGCTCCCCTCCAGATGACATCTATTCCAAGGAAGGCCTTGTGTATTTCAGCAGGACAATGCAAAACCACATACTGCAGCTATTACAACAGCATGGCTTCGTAGTAGAAGAGTCCGTGTGCTGAACTGGCCAGCCTGCAGTCCTGATCTTTCACCGATTGAGAACATTTGGTGCATAATTAAACGAAAAGTCCGTCAAAGGAGACCCAAAACTCTCCAGCAGCTGGAAGCCTGTATTAAACAAGAGTGGGATCAAATTTCAATGGCTAAACACAAGAAACTTGTCTCCTCAATGCCCAGACGCCTCCACTCTGTGTTAAAAAGAAGAGGGGATGCTACACCATGGTAAACAGGCTCCCGTCCCAACTTTTTTGAGACCTGTAGCAGCCATCAAATTTGAAACGAGCTCATTTTGTGGAAAAAATTGTAAAATTTCTCAGTTTCAACATTTGCTATGTTATCTCTGTTCTATTGTGAATAAAATACTGGCTAGTGTGATTTGAAAGTCATAGCGTTTTGATTTTATTCACAATTTACACTTTGTCCCAACTATTTCGGAATTGGGGTTGTAATAGCCAGCAAAATTCTGTTTGCTCAGTTCAATTTACTTTTAATTTGCATTTATGATATAAAATTCACTGAGATTAGTGAGACATTTTAAATTGAATTTTATAATGGTTGTCTTATTTTGAACACAAGGGAAATTATAACAATTCCGATAGGCCTACAGCTAGCTCTTTAGATATGATTTGGTCCAGACATTGGATCCCTTTGTCCACATGGGGGCACTGTAATGCTGCAAACCTTTGAGGAATGTAGTAAGTGCATGACTGTCCGTAAAATACACATACCTTCTGCCAAGAATAGTAGCTGTGCATAAAAGACAACCATTTTCTCAAACTGGCAAATATTTCTCTGAATGTAGTTCAGTCACATTCCACGATGATATACTTGGTTCAAGAACTTTAGTGAGTCCATTCAGGCACCGACATTGCACGACTAAAATGCAGCCAAAGAGTATTTGAAGTTTAACTTAAAATACAGTAACTTCCATGAATCTCTCCAAGATGAAACTCAATGAAAACAATACACAAAACTATTCAAATTTAAAAAGACAATTATTCAAATTCATATCACCCATTATGCGGTGCATTAAAATATTTTAGCAGTCCCAGTAATTGTGAAGTATGCTTAAAGCACTTGCCTTAACATCAACAAAATAATTACATGAAAAGCAAGAAATCGCTAGCATAATAAATATTAGCAAGTGGCATGTCTTTGGATAAGAATTCAAAGATTAGCTTTTGTGCAGCTGTTGCACACAAGCTGCGCAGAAACTCTGCATACGAGCCTAAACAAACGTAAGCTCCCACCCCTGGCTAATGGCCAATTAAGCTACTAAGACTTCCTCACCATTGTATTGCTGATGTAAACATAAATTTGGTGCTTGCGAGCACACGATAGAGTATGTGAGAACTGTTCATGCATATGTATCCGTGTGCTTGAATTGTGCTTATATCTGAGCACCAGGCTCTGAAGAAGTTTGACGTTCTTGGAGAGTGTCACCACTGTGGGCTCTCTCTGTCTCCAAAAACTGCTCCAGGCTCCAGCCTTTGGCCCTTACTTTCGGCGGGGTGGCAGTGCCGGGAGCTTGTAAGAGGGCAAGGTGAGGTGACTCGTTTTTGGGAAGACAAGTTTGGCAGCTTTTTCCTCCACTGTGAAGGAGTAGTTATACTGGCACACAGAAGGAAATACAACAGTGTCAATAACCTAATTAAGTGCAAACACATTAATGGAATACGCGACCACCGCAATTATGCACTTATAACT